>OY770262.1:138669378-141169378 GCA_963669355.1 Chorisops tibialis | reverse complement strand
TATCATGCTTTTGACATGTTTTAAATTGCAGATGAGTAGCATTCATACTTTTCAGGAAAATCGAATTTTTATAAAGTTGTGAAATTGTGTCATTTTGTATGGGAGGGGGTAGAAGGGGTAAAGCTAATCATCTAAATTTTTTTGGTCTTATTAATAATTATAAATAAATAGTTACTGCACAATTTCAGCTCAATCAATTTCATACGCACTGAGTAAATTGGTTTAAAGCATTTCATGAAAAAGTGCAGTTTGTATGAGAGGTGGTGGAAGGAGGGGGAGGACACATGCAATTTTTATCCAGTAGAATGAAATCATTATACAAGTATTATATTCCAAATTTCATATCAATAGCATTTATACTTTTCGAGAAAAGCCGTTAATTGATAAATTGTGTCATTTTGTATGGGAGAGGGTAGAAGGGGTGGGGCGATTTGGCTAGTTCACGAATTTGACCTTACTTTTTGTTAAAAACGACGTATACAAAATTTGAACTTTCTAGCTCAACGCGTTCTCAAGCTAGAGAGGACACGGACGGACAGACGGACAGACAGACGGACGGACGGACATCCGGTTTTGAGATTTTTGAGTGATTATATGAACTTCTGTATCATTCATTTTTTTCTCCGAGCCTTATATCTTGGCGTTACAAACTTTGTGGCAAACTTATAATACTCTCAGATTTCATCTAGAGTATAAAAATGTCTAAAAAAAGAATGAAATATTAAAAAGAATGAAATATTTCCTTTGAAACCCCATCCCATCCAAAATTATTTTTTCACCATTTTTAAGAAATCAATAATCACCTAACTATTAAAAGCAATCATTTTGAAACTTTGCGCAAAACCTTTTGAAAATAGTTGAAATGGAACTGCGTCAAAAGTTTTGAGATCGCGCCAGCCCTTCTATCCTAAAATTTCTAAGAAGTGAAATATTAACTGGTTGAATACCTTCCAAACTTCTACCCCCTTCCATACGAAATTATTTTTTCGATAATTTTTAAAAAATCAATTATCACCTAAATAAAATTAAAAGCTATCAATTTGAAATTTTGAACAAAAGCTTTCGAAAATAATTGAAACGGAACTGTGTCAAAAGTTTTGAGATCGCTCTTGCCCTTCTAACCCCTCCCATACAAAAGGATGATTTCGACCAATTTCACTAAATCAACTGCTAACCAATAAATTAAAAACTACGAACTTGAGATTTTGTACGAGCACCTTACAAGAGAAATGAAATAAAATTGCGTCACAAATTTTACATTTGCTTCACCTCCTCTACCCCCTCCCATACAAATGATTGGTTTCGTGAATGTAAAATACACCAAATTTTATGAAAATTCTATGAAACTTCATCTATGAAACTGACATTCTATGCATAGAATATTGGACGTAATTGAATCATATCCAGCACATTTGGTGTGCCACAGGGAAGCCATCTTAGACCACTTTTATTTATTTCATTTATTAACACCGTGAATTCGGTTATTTCGCACTCAAAAATTTTGCTCTACGCTGACGACGCGAAATTGTTTCGTGATATTTCGAATCAGAATGATTGCGCACTGTCTCAAAGTGATATGCAATGCTTTTTTGAATAGTGTACATGAAACTGTATGCCTTCGAATATTAGCAAATGTGCAAGAGTTTCATTCTTTAGGAAGAAACCTCCTCTAAATTTCGTTTATGTCCTAGACGTTAGCACACTACAATAGATTTTTAATTTGATACTCGTATGATGTATTTTTTAGTACTTTTTTTTTAACAATATTTTGCAAGTAATCATTGTGATGAATTTGAAAAATAAATAAATAAATTTGCAAAGTTTCATTCAAATCGGGTTAGTAGATCCTGAGAAAATGCGTCATGAATTTTGCACTAAAAAGGCCTAACGATATCCTCCTTTTAATAACTTTCCTCTCCCAAGACTTCCTAAGCGGCTCACCTATCCGACAAAGCACAAGCCATAACTAAAAATAGCCGTATTGATATTGTAATTTTTATTCATGGCTTTATACGATTGACCGTTGGCAATTTGCCAAATTCCATGCACGAAAGATATTTTTTGTCGTGAATGATTCAGTGAAATTTTTTTAATTGAAATTTATATAGCACAATAAAAGAGGATGTAGCCTAGTGAGTTGCGTGTTGGTCTACAATGCAAAGGTAGGGAGCTCGAATCCCAGTCTTGCATGGGTATATCTTGACCACGAAAATGGAAATTTGTAGATAGAGGGTTGTGCAAAGGGCTAACAATCCTTTCACAACAAGAAATAAAATGCTAAGGAACCTGAAGGTCAGGATGTCAATACCAGATTTGGACTGCAGTGCTATTGAAGAGAGAGAATAAATGCGCTAGTATTAAATAGTTTAGTTCCAAAAGCTTAGGTATGTTTGTTCATGGATGAAGCATGAACAACAGGCAAATACACTACAGGCCAGCTTAGAGTAAAACGATCGTTCGGTTTTCAGCATCAAAGCATTCTTCATCAGAAATTTTGAAACAGAGAAGAGAACCAAGGTAGGTAAACTATTAAACTTTTCAATAAGAAGCATTTCTGATAGTCTGAATCTTTGGAGGTCGATCAAGACTGCCTAAAAATAAAAAAAAAAATTAAATAACAAAAAGCACGATTAACCTAATATTACTAATAATTATTCATAATTTGAAAAGTAGACAGTATCTAAATATTACATAAATCAGAAATTTTTTGCAAAAAATCGATTTATATGAAGAGTATATTTTATTTAAAAAAAATTATCAAATTTGTAATTAAGTGACAAAATGTTCATTATTCCCTGTAATTAAACAGAGCACGTGAACCTATCAGTGAAAAATGAATAAGCACCGTATACTCTAACATATAACCCCATTTAATAATTTCATGGAACCATTTTTTTCCACCCCATCTTTCCCATCTGCTAAGCATCTTTCCGCATTGCTTAATAATAAATTTTATGGAAAAATTCGTAATTAATGAAACAAGGACGGATTTTGCAATATTCTCTCGCCCTCAAATGAAATTAAAATTTAGTACCATATATACGGTATTTTGTAATTAAGTCAAAGTTCAATCGATTTTGTTCGCCATCTTTGTCCTTAGTCATTCGTGATTAAATCCTTTACGCCAGGCGACTAAAGTATGTTATTAGAAAATTAAAACTGTCGCAACTTTAATTATTCAACATGGGACTTTGGGGAAATACTTTAAGGTCGTCGGGTATTCTCTTGTACAGGCGAATCCTTCGAGGAGTTCGCATCAGCTCGGTTTTCGCTTTGATATCCTTGCGTTTTAATCGTAATCATCGCCATCACATTACCTTCACCATCGCTACCACCAGCATTATCGTCTTAAGAAAATCTGTCGGTTAACTCCAAAGCAGCAAAGTGCACACCATATGCCACTTTCTGCTTAATTAAAAAAGTTTGGGCTTGACTTCTGCCGATGCTGGGCTCTGGCATTTCAATTTGCCTTATTAAACGAACAATTCGTCCTTATACACACTAATCTAATCTAATTGTCGGTTTTATATTTTCTCTCGTCTCCATCAGCATTTTCGACATCCTTGCCCGAGAACTGCTGAACCTCAAGACATCGCGGTTATGAGGCAATCTACAACGTGAATTTAATGAAAATTGGATTAACTTTTCGGCTTTTGGTGACATTCATTCGAACTGTGCGATGTTGTGGTCTTAACTTGGAGAGTTACACTGCTTTTCGATTTTCCAGTTGGTGGGCTACAAAGTTCCAGAGTAGATACCTCGATACCAAAATACTGAAAGATTAGAAGGATGTGTCGATGACATCGGTTTAAAGTCATCCCGGAACTTAATGTTCCTCTATGTCAAGTGTCTTCATTATACGAACTTCAATATGAAATTATCGTTATCGTCTAGGATTTTAAGTAAGTTAAATGGGAAAGCGGTATTTTGTTTTTTTTTTGTTCCGTGATAACTTTTATGGCTTTAATATCGTGAAAAGTTTTATTTAATTTTTAATTTCGTAAGCCATCAAAATTGTGTACGTTAAGGGAATATTTGCGTTCACGAATTTTTGCTAATTTACATGCATCATGTCCTTTTTCGTTTGTAAAAACTTTTTACTCGCTCTTCAAAGCGACTAAGTTTTTTGTAATTTTGAGTATCAGGAGGTGTTTTGTTTATGCCTTCAATTTTATGACACGTGCAATGCGTCATAATGAAATTTACATGCAATACTTGTAATTATATTTCTGACTCAGCCATGGTAGGAGCAAATGTAATACAGTTTTGTTTTCTACTTCTACAATGGCGCTACAGCCCAAATCGGACCTTGGCCTCCTGACATTCAGGTTCCTTAACATTTGTCATTCCTTATTGTGGAAGGGTTGTTAGCCCTTCGCACAACCCTCTTTCTACGAATTTTTCATTTTCGTAGATGGAGGTGACCAAGGTATATCCAAGCTGGCAATGTGCTGGAATTATATATTGCGTCGACCGGGATTTGAACACACTACCTACTAGGCTACACCCTAGCAGTTTTGTTTTACTTTATATAATGTACTGAATATTCTCCATCCAGGAATACAGACTTCTAAATATCATCGAACGACGAACCCAAAATGGCTCAAATCAAAAATTGAAAGCAACACAATTACATCAGAGACAAAACCACACCCAAGAACCATGACTATTCGAGTTCTATTAAGTAAGTAATGTATTAAGACAAGGCAATTGGTTCTAATGGTACCTCTGACAATGGTCTGAAAGATTTCTTACCAATTGATAAATTTTTTTTTGTGCATGACGGCGCGTTATGTTTCTTCTATTTCAAAAATGGCTTCCCTCAGGGATCAGTTCTCTAGAAAATCTGATTTCGATTTTTACCGATATCGTCGAATTCGACCAGAAAATCATTCAAGAATGTTACTTTGCACCAGATTGACGTAGAGAGATGCTGACATTACTTCCCTTCGTTATAATACTTTTAAGATTACAGTTCCAGTTTCTCTTCTTGAGCGCGCCATGGATCAGTCAATATGGTCTATCTCCGATCCGTTAGAAAATTAATTTATCGTCCAAAAAACGTGGATGCTGCTCTACCGATAGAGACATCTTAAGACCCAAATGCCTGCTTGTACTGCATCTTCTAATGCCTTCTCAGTGTACTATCAGAACGTTGGCGTTATGCGCATAAAAGTTCGCTAATTTTTTGTAGCTTCATCACTTCATGAATTCGACGTTACAGTTTTAACAGAAACCTGGCTTAATGTGAGCCCTTTGGAGCTTTATCATCAGCATCCGATCAGCATAGAGGACATCATGAATAACCTGCATCACGAGGAGATCCCAATAATGAAGGGAGATTGCAACCTTGGCGATGTAACATGGACATTTTTTGAAGGAGGTGGAGTATGCAGTAATCGATCTACTGTACTCTTTTGGATTGTTTCAAATTAATCCCTTTGAAAATAGTCCTGGACGAATTTTGGATCAAATCTTCGTAAATGAGTTTAAGTATAATATTTTCTTAATAGATTTTCCGCTCTTAAATAACTCAATTCATCATATTGCTTTTGGTTTTTAATAGAATTCTATAATTTTGAGCCTATATCATGTAATAATTTAGACAATACGCGCTATGACTTCTCTAAAGCCGATTGTGTTGTTCTTAATAACAATTTTTTTTTTTTTGTTTGTTAACTGGAATTCTAAGTTTTTGAATTTAAATTAGTTTATTATTTTAATAATAAATTATTGTGATCGACACAGAACAAAAAAAAATCGCAATCCTGAAATTTGGTTTTTTCGCGTTTCATGACTAAAATAGCCTAAAAATGTAAAAAAAAATCATCCCGCCCCACGCTGTACATATGGACTCATTTCTCCGAGACCGTTTAAAGTAAAATGTTCGCTTTTTGATGGATTGTTAGTTGGGTGGGGAGGCGGGGGAAGAAAAGAGTCAAAAACTACTCTTTGTGATGCTAAGAAATAATGCTCGCATAGAGTCGCCTATGGTACAGAAATATTTGCTGTCGCTCAAAAATCTTGATTCCGATTGACCGTCTGTCTGTCCGTCTGTCTACAACATAACTCTCGAAAGCTTTGACCTATCGTGCTGAAATTTTTTATGGAACATTTTTATCAAAAAAGTAACTAACCCCTTTCCATACAAATTGCGCGAAATTTCGAAATTTCAAGAAATTGATGTTTCTCCGAAACCATTTCAGCTATTGACTAGAAAATTAGGCAATAGTATTATAATATAAATATCATAGCAATCAAAATATTTTGATCTGATCCCCTTACTCCTTCTACCACCTCCCATACAAATGTACAATTTTACAAAATGCATTTATTCGGTTTGCATCGCAACTTCCACTTCTACAATGGCGATACAGCCCAAATCGGACCTTGGCCTCCTGATATTCAGCTTCCTTAACATTTTTCATTACTTATTGTGGAAGGGTTGTTAGCCCTTCGCACAACCCTCTTTCTACGAATTTTTTCATTTTCTTAGATTGAGGTGACCAAGGTATACCCAAGCAGGCAATGTGCGGGAATTACATATTACGCCGGCCGGGATTTGAACTCACGACCTTCGCATTACAAGACCAACACACTACCTACTAAGCTATACCCTAGCTTTAATCGCATCGCAACTAGCAAAGCTAAAAGAACCAATTTTTGTCAAAATTAATTTTATTACAATTGCAACCAATTTTTTAAAATTTTTCAACTTCACCTAACTTTTTTTAACTCCTCCCATACAAATTTCATGAAATTTCAGAATTTCAACAAAAATATTTTTCTTCAAAATCAATCAAGGCTATCAACTTTAAATTTTGAGAAATGTATTATAATATGTATATATATTACAAGTATCACTGATGCCAAAAAATTTGGTTTTGATTCGATCTCTCCTTCTTCCCCATACAAATGCACAATTTTGGTAAATGCATTTAATCGATTTTCATTGAAACTAAAAAAGATGAAAGCTTAAAATTTTGCCACAATTTGTCCCTTAATAACTGCAGTTAATGCTAGAAAAAATATGAACTTCGCTTCACTATTTCTACCACCTCCCATACAAATTTTTGTATTGAAAATTCAAAAAAAAGTATTTCTCCTTCGAACACATGAGAGCTATCAACTTTAAAATTGTAACAAAGCAATGTAATTAAGACGTTGATAAGGAGATTCAAAATCATCCAAAACCTCTCACATTCTCTGCCACCTCCCATACAAATGCATAAATTTAGACAAAAATTGTTCAATTTTCTCGAAAATTATGAAAGCTATAAACTTTAAATTCGGCATGAAAGATTTTACCTATATATACTACTTTCGGTGTTATATACAAAAATTACAAACCTTTCCCCTCTGCTTTTACTACAGCCCATACAAAAGTCACAATTCACTATTAGAAAGAATTTAAGATGACATATTTCCGGTACAATAAACTATTTCCAATTTCTTCTAGAGTATCATATGATTGGGCTTTACGCCCAATGTTGTTGAAGAAGGAAAAGGTTTCCGGGCAAGCTGTGAGGATATGCAATATAGTTAGCACGCAGCCACAATGTGTGCACGTGGGTGAATCTTTTTTGGTTATATAGCGCCCTTTTGTAAGCCAGGTATGTCCTAATCTGATACGCGTAATTTTGGTGGCTAACCTTCGTGATAATGCGGTATTGAAGATGGGTGCATGCGTCCTTAAAAAATGTTGTGCTACTTTCCCATAATTCTTTCATCTTTCTGTTTATTAGGAGGTCAATTTGTGCAAGGATATAGTTTTCAGAAGGTGGGGTATAGACTGGCAAAAGAGGGTTTGAGTTTTGCAGAGCAAGAGATTTCGCTATTTTGTCAGCTTCGTCGTTACCTTTTATGCCGACATGTCCGGGTATCCAGCAAATCTTGATATGTCGTGCAGCGGCTAGAGTTTGTCTTAAAGCCATTGACATTTATTTTTTATTGAGGTGATTTAAAATTGCTGCGACTGAAGATTTAGAATCAGTAAATATAATGCAGGGCTCAAGAGATTGCGATTAGATATTTACCGCCCTCATAATCGCAAACATTTCTGCTGATTGAATATCAGTTGCTGAGTCCAAATATCCTGAGTGGTGGGACTATTGGTTAATTCAACGATAGCAGTAGTTGTTTTGGACGCTTCTGTGTAGATGTGTCTGAAGCTCGGAAAGGAGGGTAGAAGTTCTCGAAATGACATTCGATACTGTTCGTGGCTGGTTGCGTTTTTGAGAAGTTTGTCTAAGGGTTGAATGCTGAAATCATATATTGGTGGAGCCCATCTAGTTACGATTTTGGGACGTTCTTGTTGGGGCGGAACTGGTATATTATGAGTTTTGTATTTGTTTAACGCTTTCTGGAGGCATGAGAGTCTTCTTGGGGTGGAGCGCAATGGAAGGAGCATCTAAAGGAAGTCGTGGTATGTGTTGTAAGGATTACAAATAATTTTAGCTACAAATTCCAGCTGCTTTCTTTCAATGTACAATGTGAGGGGAAGTGTACCGCTCTCAACTCTTAAAGCTGGAACCGGTGCTGAGCGAAGAGCGCCTAATGTGGTTCGGCAAATGGCATTTCATGATGTTTGAAGCTTTGATAAATATGTTTGACATGCAGTTCCGTATAGTGTAATGCCATAATTCAGTTTACCTTCAGTGATGGTTTTCGCGATTTTGGAGCAGGCTTCCATAGATGGGCCATAAGAATGACCACTATCAATTGGTTTATTTTTATTAGCTTATTGCGAAGGTATTTGAGGTGGTTATTCCAGTTCAACGATTTTGAAAATACTAGTCCCAGAACTTTGATGCATTCGACTGCTACAATACCGTTTATTTCCATTTGGTCCGTGGGGCATAGCTTTTTTTTGCATACGTGTAGTAGTTCCTCCTTTGCTGTAGGAAGTAAAGCCCCCGTGCTGTTACACCATGATGTTGCGATGTTTAAGCCATTGGATAGTGCGGATGTGACTGTATTCCTATTACCTGATGAGTAGAGTAAAATATTGTGGGCATATATAAGATGGGAACAGTTTGGGATGGATGTAAGGGTTTCGGAGAGTGATTGGATGTATGTATTAAAAGGTAGAGTAGACAGGGGCGGGCCCTGTGGAATTCCATTATCAAGTGGAAAAGGGATTGAATTGAAGCCATTAACACTTGCAACTATAGTTCGATTTGTCATGAAATTTAGAATTAGCTGTATGAAGCTTCGATCTAAGCACAAATTCGAAAGTTGCTTTCCTATTATGTGTTTTCCTACTCGATCAAAGGCTTTTTCTAGATCAAGGCTTAATATGTCAGAATGTTGTCTTGCGGAAAAAGCTTTAGCCATGTCAGCTTCCAATGGGTGAAGAAGAGATATTGTACTTCTACCGTTTCTGAAACCATGTTGCTCCGGGCTTAGATTTTCTTCGATGACCTGCTTCAGTCTCAAACCCAAAATCTTCTCCAGTAGTTTTGAGAGGCAAGATATGAGGGAAATTGGTCTGAAATTGCTGGTAGTGCTCTGTGGTTGGTTTGTTCTTGGAAGGGGAACTAGTTTGGCTTTTTTCCATTCATGTGGATATGTTGCGGTTGTTATAATTGAGTTGTATAGGTCTTTTAATCTCTCTCTAAACAGTATGAGGCAATTTTTAACCATACTGTAGGAAATCTTATCCTGTCCTGGAGTATTTCCCTTCAGCGTGCTTGATGCTGCGTCAAGCTCGTCTAGGGATATGGGGTATGATAAATTGTATTTTGAGCTGACGTTGAGTTTGTAGGAAGAGAAAAAGACCTCTTATTTTGAGCATGAGTTGTGTTGAAGTTGGTATCAGAGGAATAATTTAATAATTTTTAAAAAAATTAAAAATGTTTTTGCAAACTCACCGGCAATTTCCTTAGAGCAAGTCAAGTTTCCATTTGCAGTCGAGAGGTTCGCAATTGTTTTGTGACTTGAATTACCAGATAACACTCTTACCTTCTGCCAAGCTTCTTTAATGCTGGTACTGGGGTTTATTGAAGAAGCGTAGACGTCCCAAGAATTGCGTTTGGCGACTTTTATTAGGCGTTTTGCTGTTGCAGACTCTTTGCGATAAGCAATCAATCTGGCTGTCGAAGGAAATCGTTTGAAGTCCTTCCATGCCACTTCCTTCTTTTTTATTTGAGAAAGTATGTTACTGCTTACCCATGGGGGATTGCTCCGTTCCTGAGTGAATGTTTAAGGTATTGCTTGGGAAGCTGCTGCCCTAATAAGTTTCCGGATAGTTGCCGCCTCGTTGTTTATGTTGGCTGACGGTTGGTATTGTGCTGAAAGTCGATTGAGAGAATTTTGGAACTTTGGCCAGTTAGCCTGACTTATAGCAAAGCGTGAATGGAACTGTAAAGTACCTACATCAATGCAAGTTTTAACAAGTATCGGTATGTGGTCACTGTGTTCTGGGCTATTGAGTGTTTTCCAAATGCATGTCGCAGCTAGTGCTGGTGGGACGAATGTTAGGTCGATAGAAGTTAGGGAGGATCTTGTTGAAATTAATGTAAATGAGCCGTCTTTTAAGAGGACGGAAGGCTCATCATCCATCCAATCTTCTACTAGTTTACCTCGAGTGTTGGTTTCTGAACATCCCCAAATTGTGCTGTTGGCATTGAAATTCCCAGCAACTATGGTGTTTTCTGGTAGTTAATGGCGTAGGGAAGATAATCCGTTTGGGCGTAGTACTAGATCGTATGCGATATATATATATATATATATTTAAAAGGAAGAGAGGTGGATTGGTGTGAATAGTGATGGCGTTGGATAATATATTGGAGTTTAAGGAAATTGAATTGAATGATAAAGAGTCGTGTATGAGAATGCCAACTCCACTTCTTCTGGAGGCGTAGTTTTTGTTTGACCAGATTGCGTTGTATCTTTTGAATTTAGGAGGGCCTTGGTCAGAAAGGATTTTAGTTTCCTGGAGGAGTATGACATGGGGGCTGTAATTTTTGATAAGAAGTTCAAGACTATCTTGATTACATTTCAATCCGCGGATATTCCACTGAAGAATTATCAGTCGTTTCGAGGAAGGTTTATTTATCTGTGGAGTCATTGTATTATGAAAGCTCGTCCTCCGATGCTTCTATGTATGGGTCTGATGAGATTAGATTTGTTGGGGGTATTGTGTTTGAAGTAAGGAGCGAAAGTTTTACATTGTGTTCTTTGGTCTTGGAAAGTTGATTTTCTAAGGTGTGTGTGTTTTTTCGAATAAGAAATTATTTGTGGTGTTGTTGTTTGTATTTTGAAGGTCTATGGTATGACTAATCGGGTTGTTGCAGAGTTTCGAATTGTGCTGATTTTCTTTTGTTTTAGTGGTTTTGGAAACTGATACTGGAATATTATTAATTTATTTAGATTGACAAATTGAATTTGCCAGAGTTTGAGCGTAGGTGATATTTGTGGTTTTTTCTTGGCTATAGTAAGTTTTTCTTGCTTCAAACATGCAGCATTTATTTATTGTCTTGATTTCTAAGATACATTTTTGTTTCGAAAACTTAGGACAGGTGGGGTCTGATGAACAGTGGGCGTCAGATTTGCAGTTTACGCTGAAGCTTTTTTCGCATGGCGTGGGAATTCGGGTGCTTGTCTGTGTTGGGACTCTCGCCGCACTTTTCATAGACTGGTTGTTCTGATTTGCACCATTTTTTAGTATGTCCAATTAATTGACATAGACGACATCGCATCGGATTAGGAACGTAAAGCCTAACGGGTACGCGTTGCCATCCGATCTCGACAGTTTCCGGAAGCTTGTATCTGTTAAAAGTCAAGATGACTAGACCGATGGGGTCATTCCACGTTCTCAATTTCCTTTTTGAGTTCCGTTGCCTGAGTGACGTTTAGGTGTGATAAGCCAGCTAAAATGTCTTCTTCTGAAAGATTGGAAAGTGCTCGATTGTAAACAATGCCATTCGTTGAGTTGAGACTACTATGTAGTTCCGTTATAACTGGAACAAAGCCTCCAAGGTTAGTGACTTTCAGAAAGAGGTTACCGTTTTTTTCATTATTACAGAATAATAACAATCTCCCATCACGCAGGACATTTGCGGTTGAATAGTTTGTGGAAACGCTGCCGACTGTCTTTTCAGGAGAAACGGTTTCAAAGAACCTAAACGGACAGTACTGGATTGATGCGTGACAACGAGATATTTCGATTGTGATGATTCATCAATTGGGGTTGGTTCGAATTTTAACGGAGATGCCTTTTTCTTTCGTGTGCGGGAATTGCTCGAGCTGGAGATATTTATTTCTTCCAGCCAACCAAACCTGTTATTACCACCTGGCCCGGAGGCCATTGCCACTTTTGTTTTGAACACTAATTCGGAAAAAAAATATCACAAAAACAATGGGAAACGAAAAAAAAAACAAAAACCGCGATTAGGTCACTTATTAAGCGAGCTGGCTAACGGGTCACCACTAAAACGAAATAGCGATAAACTACAAGTGTCTGCTCACGACGGAGTCTAGACTGAGACTGAACTAACATTTTCTACAGAGAATATTGGACGTTGATTCAAGCAATCAATTAAAAAATTAGTAACATCTACCCACCCTTACTATCACCCCTCAACCTTCCCTCATCAGAACCCAAACTTTTATAAATAAACGAATGAAATATTGATTATATGTGCTGGAGCTATTGATCGTATCCACAATTAAGTGGTAAATTGACAACAGCCCTGTCCATGAATCCTAACCATTCTAGCCTGCATATTGACTTTCCACGCATTTTCAACTCGTCCCAAGAATAATAAAATTGCGCCCGACTTGTTGGCAGTTTATTTACCTTGTGGTTATTCAACTTTCATGTAAATTTAATGTGATGCATTTAAATTATATGTGCCTTCGCGTAATGAAAATTCGTGTCCTAAAATTCCATGGTCCAACGAGAAATTGAGCAACCTAAGAAACGGAAAAAATAAAAGTTTTAAGCGTTTTAGAAAAACTGAGTCTTTGTACGAATGGAACAACTTCCATCGTCTCAGAAAGGAGGTTGATTGGCTTAATCGCTTTCTTTACAGACAAAATATTGACTCAGTTGAATCAAAACGTAATAGTAAATCGTTTTGGGTTTTTTTCAACTCCAAACGTAATTCCTCATTACTGCCTAATTCAGTTTCTAGGAAAGGTATCGAACTCTAAAGGATCCTGTGAACTGTTCGCAGCGTTTATCAAAACTATTTACAACTTAACCTAACTTTAAAGTTGATTCAAATTTTTCCAGAAGGTTCGACGGTTTGGTCTCCATTGTTGATCTTGGCAGTTTAATTCGTACTGAAAACGATGTACTAATTGCTCTATGCAATTTAAACATTCAAAAAGGATCTGGTTATGATCAAATTCCAGCTATGTTCTTAAAAGTTTACACATCTTCGCTTTATGAGTAATTAAATATTATTTTCAATAAATCGCTTGAGTAGTCACTGTATATATACATATTACGATAAGACATTTTGCTTAACCAAAATGTTATTCTAGATCTTCTTTAATATCAACATTTAAAATATGCATGCAAGCAATTCTCGTCCACCGTTCATTCAAGTGCATTCCATTTGATGACACCCGATCCAACAGATAATTTGCAAACTTTTGCACGGAAGATAGATGCAGTGTCATCAACATTTTTGTATTTATACTAAGAAATTTGTATGATCTAGTAATCACCTGTGAGCGGTAGGTCTGCCCGAGCAAAAAATAAATATTTTCCTAACTAATAAAAGTTATCTCTTAAGTATTCAACAAGTTTACGGAGATTTAATTAGGCTCTCGTAACATATACCTTCTATTCACATAGTTTTGCCAATGATAACTTACCTATTTTCTCAAAACATTTTCAACCGATTGTGGATATTTGAAAATAACTATGAAACTATTTCTGAAATCTCTCCACTACAGACTTGAAAAACAATTGTTAGCCAGGTTCAAAGTAGATTTTATCCAATTCCACTGTTGTCCACTTCGTTGAAACATTTCCATATCTCTTTATATATTGAATAGTAGTGTCCCGAAGGGTGCCGTTCTCCCCCAGTTCTCTTTAATTATTTGGAAATAAATCTTAAACTAGTTCTGAATTGTCGTCGCTTCACACTTGAGTTCCTTCAATATTTGATGTTTATGGGGGAATTCGCAAGGCGAAAACGGCTACAGGCTATGCTATTTCTTGACTTCCTGATATCCAGGTTCCAAAATCTTTTATTTTTTATTGTGAAAAGGTCATTAACTCTTTTCACAACCCTCTGACTGCAAATTTTCATTTTCGCAGATTGAGGTGGCTAAGATATACCTACGAAAGTAGTGCGCTGAAATTATATGTCGACCGGGATTTGAAATCCCGACCTTCGCATTGCTATAATATTTAGTTTATTGCAATGCCAAATTGTCTGAATTTTTTGGTGACCTCAGAAATCCAATTGGGTAGTGTAATTCCAATCTTTAACATTAAATCTCCATCATGCTATGATTGTTTTTGTTATTTTTTTTTAAATTCCTTTTAGCGAACTAGTTATTCGTCTCTTACATATCAAAAAAATAGATGGAAAACAATTTTTTTTTGCTTAAATTAACTGTTACCGAGTGAATGTCTATCTCAAAATATCATTTGTTACTTAGTACATTTCTCGAGTATCTGTCCGACAATGGAAATTCCAGATTATCATCCTTGTACCTTTCCCAACCTGTCTAGCTAAGTGTAAGTAATTTTAATTTAATAACCGGCAAGAGTATGTGGTGGTATCAAGCTTCCCGAGTAATTTAATTTAATGGGAATTGTTTGGTTGTAAAGGAAATAAGGTCATTTTCTAGTTTTTGTTTGACTACACTAAAAGAAAACAAACTGCCAGGAGAGTACACCATCTGTTTATGATGTACAAGAAAACACTATAAGGAAGGAATGCTTTCTCGTTTGTGGTTTCTATATTTAAGAGGAGAATTTCTTTGCTTATTATATTTGTGTGTGCGTAGATAACTATGTATGTAGCAAGAACAAGCAGAAATAAAACAAAGAAGGATATAGAAGTTGGAAAAGTTGAAATGAAACTTGTCTATTTGTATAAAATATGAGTTATAAATGGCATTACTTTGCATCTCTTAGAGATTTTCTTCTATTATGTAAATACTGGCTTAGCTGGAAAGATGTAAGCAGATAGTAAGTAAAGCTTAACAGAATTTCAATAACATAGATTTAATTACGTTTTAATATTAAAATTGTTGTGTGAATTGCAATGTGATTGTTTAATTCAATGAGTTCAGGAAAATCAAAAATTGTCTTGTATAATTCTATCTATTTAGTTTAGACTCTTCCAATTAATATTTTCAACTGAAAAATTTCATTTCTTTATGCTATTTATTAACCTACACTATTATTTTGTTTGTTGCGCCTCTCATCTTAGAATTGAATTAATTTTTTGTGATTCAGCTCACGTTATAACTTAAGTACCCAAACCCAGCACCGACACTATTGTACCACTCAAACGTGAGCGAAATTATTTATTTCCTTCTTCTAAGGTCTTCGGAATGCCTTCAGCCTCGTACACCAGGCCTTAAACGCTATTGTCCCGAATCCTGGCAGCAGAATTCTATACGCTATTGGAACAGTTTATTTGAAATAGAGTTCAATTCCTTTTTTCCCCAAACGAAGATAATGAAGGGCTTTATGTTTCTATCTTGACGTGAAATAGATACAGTGCTAGAAACTTTAATTTCTCGGTCAGCTTGATTTTTTTACATTTAGTTCCTTTTGCGTAAGTTTTTGCGTCTTAGGTCAATAATCGAAAATATCTCAAAAGTGGAAATAGGAAGATAATATTAATAGAGTATTTCATTGAATCAATGCATTTAATTTTGCTTATACTCTAGATGAAATCTGAGAGTATATTGTGTTTGCCTTACCGTTTGTAGCGCTAAGAAATAACGCTCGCACAGAGCCCCCAAGGGTACAGAAATATTTGTTGTCGCTCAAAAACCTCGATTCCGAGTGACCGTCTGTCCGTCTGTGCGTCTATCTACAGCATAACTCTCGAAAGCTTTGAGCTATAGTGCTAAAAAAATTGTGTGTGTCATTTTTACCAAAAAAGTAACCTTAAGCTCGTGAATGGGCTACATCCCCCCACTCCTTCTACCCCCTCCCATATAAATTTCATGAAATTTCGAAATATAAAAAAATTCATTTTTCTTTGAAACTATTTGAGCTATCTACTTGAAATTTAGGTCAAAGTATAACGATATAGATATCATTATTATCACAGAATATTGACCCGACCCCCTTACTCCTTCTACCCCCTCCCATACAAATGGACAACTTTAAAAAATGATTATTTTCGATTTTCATTGAAACTAGTAAAGCTGAAAAGACAAAATTTTGTCAGAATTAATTCTACTATAATTGCAATTTATTTTAAAAATAATTATCAACTTCACCTCACTCATTCTACCCCCTCCCATACAAATTTCACGAAATTTTGAAATTTAAATTAAATTATTTTTCTTCGAAACTGTTAAAGCTATCAACTTAATATTTTGCATAAAGAATACAAATAGAAATATTATTAATGCAAAAAAATTTGTTTTGATCCGTACACTCCTTCTACCCCCTCCCATACAAATGCAGAATTTTTGTTAAATGCATTTCATCGATTTCCATTCAAACTAGAAAAGGTACAAACTTCAAATTTTGACAGAAATTGATTCTTAATAATTTAAATAAGTGTTAGAAAAAATTATCAGCTCCGCTTCACTCCTTCTACCACCTCCCATGCAAATATCTGCATTATAAATTCAAGGAAAGCATTTCTCCTTCAAGTATATGAGAGCTATAGAGTTGAATCAAAGCATGGTGATAAGGATTATAATAATCAGTTTCAAAATCATCTTAAACGCTCCACTTCCTCTGCCACTTCCCATACAAATGCCCCAATTTCAGGAAAAACTTTGACCAATTTCTTTAAAAATAATGAAAACTAAAAACTTTAAATTCGGCAAAAAATATTTTGTATGCCATGTTCGGTGTCATATACGAAAAATACAAATCTCCCCTCTACTTCTACCACCTCTCATGCATTTTTTGTTTTGTTTTCATTAATGCGCAACCCGACTTCTTTTGTGGTGGAGTCAAGATTGATACATATCTCCTTAGCACTAGGGAAGGATCTTGCTAGGATGTTAATGTCGTCAGCGTATGGTACTAGTTGGATGGACTTAAATAGTAGTGTCCCGTTGGTGTCGATTGGGATTTTTCGGACGACATACTCTAGTGCCAAGTTGAAAAGCATGGGGGGTAGACCATCTCCCTGCTTTAAGCCACATTCCGTTCAAAAACTGGTTGTGGAATCGGTTTGTATTCTCACTTGGGACTCACTATTCGTCATTGTGAGTCTTGTTAGTCGGACTAGTTTTGGGGAAATTCCAAAGTCAAGCATGACTTGGAACAGTACACTCCTGTTGATACTGTCGTATGCTTGTTTAAAATCTACAAAGATTTGGTGCACGTTTGCGTTATATTCCCAGCATTTCACAAGCACCTGTTTCACAGAGAATATCTGGTCTGTTGTAGTTCGTTCGGTTCTGAATCCTCCTTGGTATTCGCCAATTATTTCATTAGTATAGGGTTTAAGACGACGTTCAATTTTTTTTGTCATTATTTTATAGGACGTACACAACAATGATCTACCTCTGTAATTCTCACAGCAGAGTTTGTCTCCTTTCTTGTAAATTGGACAGATAAAGCTTTTTCGCCAATCGTCGGGTATGATTTCCTCTGTCCAAATTTTGCATATCGTGTTGTGCAGTATTTCAGCGACACAGTTTCCACCGTTTTTCAGAAGTTCAACTGGTATTTCGTCAATTCCCGGTGATTTGTTTCGTTTTTAGTCACATAGGGCTGCTTTGATCTCAGCAAGTGTGGGTGGTCCTTTTTCGTCAGTTGAGGCTCCAATTGAAATGTTGTCTGTCGTGATAGGTACTAATGGGGTGGGGTTGAGAAGATGTTCAAAGTAGAAAGCCATTCTCCTTGTGACTTCTTGTGAGTCGTTAATAATGTTGCCCTCTTCGTCTTTGTAAAGACTTGTTTTTGGTTGGTATCCCTTTTTTAAGTCTTTTACTATTGCGTATGCGTCCCGCGTTTTATTTTGTCTTATATCGTCGTCCATTTTCTGTAACTTGTCATTATGGTATTTCCTTTGTTTTCGCCTGCAGGTCTTTTCGCATATCGTCTAAGCTCGTCATATCTTTCTTTTTTGGCTCGTGTTGGTCGTTCAGTAAAAAATTTGTAAGCCTCGTTCTTTCCATCTATTGCATCGCGGTCGAATCAACCATCATTTTTTCGCCGTGCTTGATATCCTAACACCTCTTCTGCGGAGGATGTGATGCCGTCTCGTATTTTCATCCACTGGCATATTTTGGATGTTTTCATATATTAGTATCAGGTATTTATTATATGCTCACATGTAAGCCTCCGCCACCGTTTCATCTTTAAGCTTGTCGACGTTGCATTTGCGAGCTCTACTCGTTTTCGAATGTCACGACAAGCTTATCGGCGTCGATACTTAGCTCTGACACGATAGTGGTCAGAGTCACAATTCGCACTGCGGAGGGTTCGTACATCATGTATGCTGGCAGCAGCCCTTTTGTCAATTAGAACGTGGTCTATTTGGTTGAAGGTGCGACCATCTGGTGATGCCCACGTTCGTTTGTGAATATCGCGATGTGGGAAGCACGTAGAGCTTACTATGATATTTTTCTGCTTGCGAAATCAATAAGACGTTGGCCATTGTCGTTGGTTATGTCATGGAGACTGTGTGATCCTGTTGTTCCGCTATCAGCCTCCTCCTTTCCGACTTTTGCATTGAAATCCCCTAAGACAATTTTTAGGTCATTCGAGGGCAGTGAGTCATAGGTTGTCTCTAGGGTGGCATAAAATTCGTCTTTAGTTATGTCGTCCTTGTCTTCTGTTGGTGCGTGAACGTTGATCAACCAAGTGTTGAAAAATTTTGTCTTTATTCGGATTGCACACAATCTTTCACTTACTGGTCTGAAGCTCGTGACCTGCTGTTTAAATTTTTTGTCAACGACAAAAACGACTCCAAACTCTCTGCTTCCCGACAATTTTCCACTTGGATAGATTGTGTGTAATCTCATGTCCATGATTTCGTTACCTAGCCATTTCGTTTCTTGGATGGCAGTTACGTTGATGTTGTGTTTTGCCACTTCTTCGAGGAACTCTATCAGAGCTCCTGTCCTAAGTAAAGATCGAACATTCCAAGATCCAATATAGTAGTCCATTTTTCGTTGCCGTTGAGTCCATCTGATCCGAGGCTGTTCTTCAGGTTTCTGGACAGTGTTTTTTTTCCGGTGATGCGTTGTTGTTTGTTACATTGAAATGGAGGTTAACTCCACTATGCCCCGTCAATGGGCCGATTAGAGTGCTAATATCATTCTTGCTGAATTTTAGAATATCCTCCGCTTTGTTTTTTTTTTTTTTTGGTAATATAAATTTCTTTGAGATTGATAACTCTGAAAGTCTATTCCAGTAGATTCTATGCTCTTGTTCAATCTACTCTCTATGTGATGTGTGCTTTTGATTTTCCACAGAATGGCTTTGGTCTAATAAAATTTGTTTCTGCGCTATTTATTGCGAGGCGGTCTGCCTCTTTATTACCGTCTATTCCCATATTTCTTGGGACCCACATTACTGTTACTTTGTTCCTTTTTTTCCAGGATGATTAGGTTTTGAAGGCTGTCTAAGACAAGCCTCTATCCGTGCTTGTTGGATGTTACAACTTCGAGGACTGCCTGACTATCCGATAAGATATAGATATTTGTATTGCGATGAGATCTCCTATTATTCTATTGGAGACATGGCTCCATTGCAATAAGTTTGGCTTGGAAAATTGTGGCTTCTTTACCAAGAGGTTTTAAAACCAAGAAGTTAGGACATATGATTCCTGCTCCAGTTCCCTTTGAGCTGCGCGAGCCATCTGTGAATCAGATAGTTGAACTCTCTTCCATTTCAGGTAGCATGGATTGCCATTCCTTGCGTTCTCTGATTATTACTTTGAATGGGGCTTTTTTTCGGCATAATATCGGAGAAAGTTGAGGCTAGAACCTCAATTCTCCGATTTTTTGAGATTTCAAGGTGACCTCTGAAATCCCTGACTTGCATTTGTTATCCCTCTGTATGCGTAACACACCTTTGCTAGCCCGAAATTATGGAGATAAAAAGAACCTTGAGGATAGCCGCAATCAATTGGGTAGGAGGAAGAAATAACGCCCTCAATACAACCCGTAGAATCCATTGAACAAGGATATAGCCTATGGCCCTAAGATCATTCATGCCAAACTCTGTCAAAAGTTTTTGCAATGTCAAGTGCGAGAACTTTACCTTCGCCATAATTATGTAAGCATGAGTTCCAACGATCTATCAACTAGACCAAAAGATCTCCCGTCGACCATCCAAAACGGAACCCATATTGACGACAATGGCTGAACTGTTTGACTTCCTGATATTTAACGATTTTATGATTGACAACAGTTTCTAATACTTTCGAGAGCACTGAAATAATGGCTATTGGGATGTAGCTGGCGGGGTTTGCTTTGCTTCCTTTCTTGGGAATTGACTGCACATTCGCAACTTTACACATACGTAGAAAGCACCCAGAATCGTAAAAAAGATAGAAAATAATGCGGTTTAGCTAAAGAAGAGACGCACTTTTGAAGAGTAATGGGGGGAATACCATCCGGAACAGCAGATTTGTGGATATTGAGCTCTTTAGGGATTCGAGAAATAAATCTTGTGCGAAAATGCAGTGCAGGCAATGAGAAACCAGAAGAATTTGCAGCGGGAGGCGATTGGTTTGATGGTAAAAGGCGAGAGTTTCTTGCGAAACTTGCTGCTTTTTTGCTAGGATCAACCACGATACGATCGCCCATCAGCTAGAGGTGGTATTGAAAAAGAAATGAAATTGTTTATCAAATGACCAGTAAGACCTCGAACCTTTAGGGCGCTGGAGGATCTTCCGTCGAAGTTTTTGGTCATCCTGAAGTTTAACACGATTGAGTATGGATTTGCAGGCATTTCTTGATGCATTAAAAAGTTTTCTGTTAGCAAATGTTTAATTGCCTCTAAATGGTGGAAAGCTTATTTCTAGGCCTGGATGGCATTGAGACATTCTTCATTGAACCAAAAATTTTTCAACGGTCTGACTCTCTTTTGAGTGGAAGGTATGTAGAGCTTCTTACCCTTTAAGATAATCTCGGTGACACTTCTACAGGCTTCATTGCAATCATTAGAATTGTAGTACAACTTTCAATTAAAGATATTGAAGAAATTATGTAGCGCCTCCAATTGGCTGCACATTTTGCAACTTGTCCCGTTTCAAAATTTCAATTAGAAATATTTTATTTTTAATTTTTAATCTAAAGGGTTTGAAGCGATAAGAGTCGGTCCTGGTTCTTTCAAACGCTTCTCCTGAAAAATCACGTTTTTCACCTTTTAGGAACACAGATCTCAGGTAAATGTCACCCGATTGAACTGAAATTTGGTACAGATGTCATACGATAAATTATCTATGCCCTGACGGAGCCAATTTAAAAAAAAAAATAAAGGTAAAAATGTTATATTGTGTTAAAGTTGCGACAAATTACTAAAAAATGTAAACTCTTATTAATAATTCCCAAAGCACTATTTTGTCAAAAGCTCTCGTCAGGGCATAGACAATATCGTCAAGAATCATTTGTCCAAATTTGAAAAAAATCGGTTGAGCCATTCCCGAGTCCCGTGTTCCTAAAAAACGCCTGTTTATAGGCGGGAGGGGCGTGGAAGAAGGTAAATATTGAACCCCCTTAAATGCATAGATAATACCTTATACTTTATACGTCATAAAATTTAAATATTTTAACAATTAGACTTAGTGACTGCTTACAGAGATCGTAACGACAACTTACTTAGATACCAAACACCAAATTAGATATATTCTAAATTAGATTTATTCCTCATTGTCACTGTCTGACTTCCATTCGGACTCGGACTCATCTAATTCGTATATTTTCTCTGCCCTCCTCTTTAGCGTTAACTTGTTCTTAGCTAGCTTCTTCCATTCTCTAATGGATAACTGGAACTTGCTCACATCCTGCTGTAACGAATCCAACCATATATAGCACGGTCTTCCTATCTTCTTTCTTTTGCACACATACTTTATTGCTGCGTTTAGGATATGACGGCCATTCCGCATCTTTATGTAACCCCAATATGTAATACGAATAGCTCTTATTTTCTTTGCTATAAACTCCCCCTTCAGTATCACCTTAATTTTCTTTTTATGTCGAATGCTGAAAACTGAAGGAGCTCTTTTATGATTTTTCGTTCTTACCTTCTCAGCCTTGATCTATGTGCTTTTTTAAAAACAGCTACTTTTAAACCGTATGTCATAATTGGTACTAAAACCATGTTGCACAAGGTTGCCACTGCTTTAACTTTTAATATATTTTTCCGGATAAATAGTTTCTGGGCAACATAAGCTGCTTGCCTGCATCTGTTCCTAATGCTATCACTTCTATTTAATCCTAAGTATCTCAACTTTTTCACTACTTTTAACTCTAAATTTCCAAGTTTTAACGTCCTACCCTACGTTTTCCAGATTTGGGCTTCTTATAAGCACTTCTGACTTTTCCAGATTTATATTGAGATTCGCTTGCTCTAGCGTAACTTTCAGTTTCCCAATAATATCACATATCCTGTTCAGATTATCATCAAGTAATATAATGTCATCAGCATACGCCAATATAATTGGTAACTTTATCTTTTCATCTTGATTTAAAGAAAGATCAGGAGTAGTATTAACAACTATTTCTAGTATATGGTTTAACACTATTGTAAAGATTCGAGGAGACGCAGGGCATCCTTGTTTAACTCCTCTTCCTTTCTTGATATTTGAAGTTCTTTGTGCAAACCATGCTACCGATGTAAACTTCCACATGCACACTCTTATGAGTCTGTTGACTAGGTATTGTGGCACCCCTGCTGAGATAAGTACTTTTGCTATTCTAGATAGATAGATACTATCAAATGCCTTTTCAAGATCCAAGGTAACTATAAATAATTCTTTACCTTATCTCCACTCTTCCTCTACAACTCTTCTAACTACGAACATATGGTCATCCGATTTTTCAAAAAATCAGCTTGGTAAGTTCCTAGATATAGTTATAACACATCAAGCCTATTGAGCAAAATTTTGGCATAGATCTTATATCCTACATCGCATAAAGTTACTCTGCAATAAACATTTAATGATCGAGGCGAGCTCTTCTTTTTTAATGGGAACTGAACAGTTTCCAACCATTCATCAGGAGGATTATTATCCTCCCATATCTTCCAAATATTTTGAGTTAGTACTTTCCAGCCCTTCTCTAACAAGGATTTGAATACCTCGACTGGAATTTGATCGAGATCTGGCGCAGTACCCTTTTTAAGTTCTGCTATACATTCCTTTATTTCTTGCTCGTTTGGCGGCTCTTAAATTGGCCAGTTATATGTTTGTTGAACTAAGTCGACCCAACCACCCTCTGATTTTTGGAGTTCCTTTTCCCATGCTAACAGCTGTATGTAATTACTTCTTGCGCTTTCCCGAACCCTCTTGAATAGTTTCAGAAATTTGAATGTTTGTTTTACTCTGTCCATATTACTAAATTCATCAATATTCTCAACGAATTGCTCGCATTTGTCATTTCTGAACCTTTCCAAGTCTTCATTTAGTTTTCCTCTTTTTTCACCTTACTACTGCATGGTCCACCATTCTCCTTTTTCTTCTAAACAGTGCCTGCCTTACCTCGGCCATTACCTTTCTCCTCCTCGGTGTTAATATTGGCTTTAATGTTAGTGTTTTTTCAGCCACCTCTCTGATCCAAAGGGCAAATTCTTTCCATCCTATTTCTGATTCCCCTTTTAATTCTTCTAATCGTTTGTCAAATTGATTCTGAAATTCTCCCAGTTTCTTCCAATCCTTCATGTCACCGCAATTCCATATCATTCTCTGTCCTCCGTGGACGCTTATTAATGGTTGAGCGCTTCCTGCACCTTTTTTCTTTCTCATGATCCCCCGTATAACTTTGTGATCAGACCTTTTGTTTTGACTAAATTTCCCCATGTATTTCAATAGTTTTCTCCCCTGCTCGTAACAGTACAAGTATATTGTCTAGTTGAGATTTCCTTCCATTTCTCTCCAAAGTATACAAAGCCGAGCGTCGTCCCCATGTTCTAACTATTCACAGATCATGCTGATGTGCCATGTCTAGCAGGCTTTTTCCTCCCTCGTTAGTCTTATCGTCACATAAGTTCGGTCCTACCCGCCCACCCTTACCCCTCTCACCATTGTTCTTTCCTATGTGGTCAGCTTAGATGATCATCTTACCATCCCTACCACATTGCTTATTGATTATTAGGCTTATTTTTCCATACACCTTGAGGTGCTTTTTCTTAGAAACGTTAGAGGGGATGTGTACGCATATTATCAGGACTGTACCTAGTCCTTCAAAAACGGCTGGGCCGTAACATAATCTTTGAGAGATTGTTACAAATTGTTTCATCTTCATTTTGGAGTTTATCCTTACTAGTATTCCCACCCCATTTCTCAATCCCTTTTTATTATTTACATCCCTTTTTATACTCTAGATGAAATCTGAGAGTATATTGTGTTTGCCTTACCGTTTGTAACGCTAAGAAATAACGCTCGCACAGAGCCGCCAAGGGTACAAAAATATTTGTTGTCGCTCAAAAACCTCGATTCCGAGTGACCGTCTGTCCGTCTGTCCGTCAATCTGTCTGTGCGTCTGTCTACAGCATAACTCTCGAAAGCTTTGAGCTACAGTGCTAAAAAATTTTATGTGTCATTATTAGCAAAAAAGTAACTTTAAGTTCGTGAATGGGCTACATCCCCCCACTCCTTCTATCCCCTCCCATACAAATGGACAATTTTGAAAAATACATATTTCCGATTTTCATTGAAACTAGTAAAGCTGAAAAGACGAAATTTTATCAGAATTAATCCTACTATAATTGCAATTTATTTTAAAAATAATTATCAACTTCACTTCACTCCTTCTACCCCCTCCCATACAAATTTCACGAAATTTTGAAACTTAAATTAAATTATTTTTCTTCGAAACTGTTAAAGCTATCAACTTGATATTTTGTATAAAGTATACAAATAGAAATATTAATAAAGCAAAAAAAATTTGTTTTGATCTGTACACTTCTTCTACCCCCTCCCATACAAATGCATAATTTTTGTTAAATGCATTTTATCGATTTCCATTCAAACTAGAAAAAGTACAAACCTCAAATTTTGCCAGAATTTATTTCTTAATAATTGAAATAAGTGTTAGAAAAAATTATCAGCTCGGCTTCACTTCTTCTACCACCTCCCATACAAATATCTCTATTATAAATTCAAGAAAAGCATTTCTCCTTCAAGTATATGAGAGCTATCGACTTTGAAATTGAATCAAAGCATGGTGATTACGATGATGATAAGCAGTTTCAAAATCACCTTACCGTTTGAATAGAAGAAATAATACTTGCACAGAGTTGCCAAGGGTACAGAAATATTTGTTGTTGCTCAAAAACCTCGATTCCGAGTGACCGTCTGTCTGTCTGTCCGTCTGTCTACAACACAACTTTCGAACGCTTCGACCTATCACGCTGAAATTTGTCATATGTCGTTTTTAGAAAAAAAAAAGTAACTTTAAGCTCGTGAACGAGCCATATCCCCCCACTCCTTCTACCCCCTCCCATACAAATTTCATGAAATTTAGAAATTTAAAGAAATTGATTTTTCTCCGAAACCATTCCAGCTATTGACTTGAAAATTAGGTCATAGTATAATGATATAAATATCACTAACCTTAAGAAATATTGATCTGATCTGCTTACTTCTTGTACCACCTCCCATACAAATGCACAATTTTCAAAAATTCATTTATTCGGTTTGCATAGCAACTAGCAAAGCTAAAAGAACACATTTTTTTCATAACTAGTTTTATTACAATTGAAACTAATCTTGGAAAAACTATCAACTTTACTTCACTCCTTCTACCCCCTCCCATACAAATTTCACGAAATTTTGGCATTTCAATTAAATTAGTTTTCTTCAAAACCGTCAAAGCTATCAACTTTAAAATTTGAGAAAATATACTATTATAAATACGATTGATGTCAAAAAATTTGGTTTTGATTCTGATACTCCTTCTATCCCCTCCCATACAAATGAAGAATTTTGGTAAATGCATTTAACCGATTTTCATAGAAACTAGAAGAAGTATAAACTTGAAATTTTGTCAGAATTTTTCCCTTAATAATTGTAATAAAGGCTTTAAAAAAATATCGCCTTCACCTCACTCCTCCTACCACCTCACATATATATTTTTGAATTGGAAATTCAAGAAAAGTTTTTCTCCTTCGAATATATGAGAGCTATCAACTTTAAAATTGTAACAAAGCAATGTGATTAGGATGTTGATAAGCAGATTCAAAATCATTCAAAATCACCCACTTTCTCGGCCACCTACCATACAAATACCATAAATTCAGACAAAAATTGCTCAATTTCCTCGAAAATTATGAAAGCAAGAAACTTTAAATTCAGCATGAAATATTTTTCAATGTTACATACAAAAATTACAAACCTTCCCCTCTGCTTTTACCACCTCCAAGCAAAAGGTAAATAAGTATTTCATCTAGAGTATTACATCATTGGGCTTTACGCCCAATCATAATTCTGTTATGATTTTTTTTTTTTTGAATATTTGAAGAGAAAATTTATTAGCAAATTTCCGTTCGCTGACGTTTAGGTTTCAAGGCCTACTCATTTAATTCATAATTGATGTAACTGGGAATTGAGCACGAATCAAGAAATGATCAGTCTTTCTAATTGGCGATACGGATATGACGGAGACAAAATCTTTCTTGGTTGGTGAGAAATAGGTCAAGAAGGTTAGGAAAATGCGCCACGATATCCAGTAAACGAGTATGCTCATCCTCCAGTTGTGTTAATCTTCAAGGAGGCAAACAGATCAGTATCACGTTCCCCTGGTCCATAGTAGATGAATGTTTAATCCAGGCAATGGTATGAACATTGAAATCGCCCGCAATAACGATTTCAGCGCCATGGTTTGCAGTCTAGACTAGATAAATTTAGATAACATATACAGTTCTGCTTAAGTGTTCGCTGTAGTCATTGCTGGGCTTCAATACACATAATATAAGTACATGGCATGCTTCTGGATCAGTAATTTAATCCAGATGTAATTAAATTCTGGATTGGAGCAATTACTTTATTATTATAATAATAAAGTATTGTGATCGACACAAGAAAAAAAAAAGTTTGCTACCCTGAAATTTTTTTTTTCGCGTTTCATGACTAAATTAGCCTAAAAATGCAAAAAAAAAAAATCCGTCTGTCTGTACGCCGTCCGCCGAACGCCGACGTGTACGCTCAGCGCACATTAACTCCCAAACCCTTCAAGATAGAAAGTTCATTTTTGGGGGGATTGTAGATAGTTGCGGATCTCAGGCGGATACCCATTTTCGGGGGTATACGGATTCAGGGGGAGGCGGGGGGAGCGCTTAAACCGAAAAATACGAATTCGAATATCTCAACCATGGTAACAGCTAGGAAACTAAAACTCAACATACATATAGAGCAGTTTGTGGGACAACTTTTAAAAATAATTTAAATTTTTTATCCATTGGGGTGCGAAAAGGGGGGGCTTAGAACCAATTGTCGGCCGAATTTTTTTTTCAAATGATTATATCTTCGAAATTACTTATCGTAACAAAATCATATTTAGAGGCCGTCAAGGCGGCATATAGTTTCATCGGAACCAGCTTAGAAAGCGCCTAATTATTGTAAGGGGGAGGGTCAGGGGGGGTGCAAAGAAAAACACTTAAAAATTAATATCTCAACTATCTCTTAAGCTATGTAATTGAAACTTAAAACTTAAATTAAGCTATACTAGGCAAATACAAAAAAAATATAACATGTGGAAATAATAGTAGTGGGGGGAAATGGGGAGCATTTCAAAAATGGCGCACTTTTCAAAATTACAAATCCTTATATCTCAAAAAATAGTACAGATATCAAATCAAAAATTTGTCAGATTGTAGAACTACATAATAGTTAATTGTGGTAAAAATTTTAAGTTGAAAGGTGTAAGGGGAGGGAGGTAATAAGCAAAAATATCGAAAACTTTGAGTGATTTTTTTAGGGCTCTGGTAGAAGATACAAAGTTAAAATTTTGCATGTAAATACCTATATTTAATCCACATAGAAAAATAATAATAACTTGATCCATATTTGTTATAAACCGACCCCCCCGGTCTAACGTGCACAACGTGTTTCTTGTGCATTGAAAAAAACACATAAACTGAAAATTTTTGAGTGAAATTTTAAGGTAGAAACTTGAAAATTTGCGAAATGCATTTAAAAAAAATCCCTAAGTATACGAAATATTAACTGGTCGAAAACCTTTAACACTTCTACCCCCTTCCATACAAAATTATTTTTTCGACCATTTTCAAGAAATCAATTATCACCTAACTATTAAAAGCTATCAATTAGAAATTTTGCATAACAACTAACAAAAATAATTAAAATGAAATTGCGTTCAAAGTTTTAAAATCGCGCTTGACCTTCTACCCCCTCCCATACAAAAGTATGATTTCGACTAATTTCATTAAATCAACTAATAACCAACAAATTAAAGGCTACGAACTCGAAATTTCGTACGAGCACCTTACAATTAAAATGAAATAAAATTGCATCACAAGTTTTACGATTCCCCTACCTCCTCTACCCCCTCCCATAAAAAATTATTTTTTCGAGCATTTTTAAGAAATCAGTTATCAGCTAACTCTTAAAAGCTATCAATTTCAAATTTGGCATGAAAACTTATAAAAATAATTTAAATGAAGTTGCTTTAAAAGTTTTGAAATAGCGCTTGCGCTTCTACCCCCTCCCATACAAAACTATGATTTCGACCAATTTCATTAAATCAACTAATAACCAACAAACTAAAAGCTACGAACTTGAAATTCTATACAAGCACCTTACAAGAGACGCGAAATAAAACTGCGTATCAAATTTTACAATTCCCCTATATTCTCTACCCCCTCCCATACAAATGTTCGGTTTCATGAATGTAAAATACACCGAATTTTATGTAAATTCTATGCAACTTCGTCTATGAAACACATTCTATACAGAGAATATTGGACGTGATTCAAGCAATTAATTAAAAAGCTATTAACATCCATCCACCCTTACTATTACCCCTACTCCTCCCCTCATAAAAACCAAACTTACAGAAACGAATGAAATATTGTTAACAGTCCTGCCCAAGAACTCCCTTTCACTTAGCCTTCCCTAACCTGCATATTGACTTTCCACTCATCCGCAACTTGTCCCAAGAATAATAAAGTTTCGCCCGACTTGTTGGCAGTTTATTTTCTAAATGGTACACAAATAAAAAAATAAATACAAACAACATTGACATTTTTTAAATTACGGATCATTCAATGAACTTTTTGCAAAGTTGTGAAGTTATATTATATTGTATGGGAGGTGGTAGAAGGAGTGAAGCAATTTTTTTTTTGTCATTTTGTATGGAAGAGGGTAGAAGTGATGGAGCGATTTAGCCCGTTCACGAACTGTCCTTACTTTTTCGACAAAAACGACGCATACAAAATTTGAATTATCTAGCTCAACGCGTTCTCAAGGACGGAAAGACGGACGAATGGACATCCGGTTTTGAAATTTTTGAGTGATAATATGTATGTATGATTCTTTTTTTTCTCAGAGCCTTATTTCTTACTTAGTTACTTACGATGGCGCTACAGCCCAAATCGGACTTTGGCCTCCTGAATACTTTGCCTCCATCCATCTCGGTTCAGTGATTCCGTCCTCCAGTTAGAAAATCTTAGCAATGATTTGGTATCTGCGTCAATCGAATCGCTTTCGTGGTTTTCCAACTGGCCTTTATCCGTTGACTTTCCCTTTGAGTGTGCGTTAGGGTATTCTTTCGTCATCCAGTCGCTCCATATAACCAACCCATTACAATTTCTTAAATTTTATGAGGGTTGACACTTATGGATTGTCGAAGATGGCACACAATTCTCTATTGTATCGTATCCTCCAGATCGAGTTTTCCCTCACAGGTCCAAGAATTCTTCTGAAGACCTTTCTTTCAAAGCGTTAAGTAGTTTTCCAAACGCCTGAGTTAAAGTCTATATTTCGCTGCCATAACATAGCACAGGTGCTATGATGGTTCTGTATAGCTTAAGTTTTGTTTTTCTGTGTCCATTCATGTTTTTAATTATTGGATATATAGAATAATACGTCTTGTTTGTCATCATTACCCTTCTTTTGATTTCGATGGGTTCGCTTCCACCCTTTGATAGATTCGCCCCAAGATAAATAAAGTTGTCAACGTTTTCTTAGATATAGTCTTCTACCGTAATATTTTGTCTGATTGGCGTCTTTTTCCTAGATTGCGTCATAATTTTTTTTTGTTTTCATTGATACGTAGTCCAACTTCCCTTGCTACCGAGTCAAGGTTTACAAATACCTCCTTGGCACTCTCCAGAGATCTTGCAAGGGTATCTATATCATCGGCATATGCTACGAGTTGTGTGGATTTGAAGCATAGTGTCAACGGGAAGTTTCCGAACAACATATTCGAGTGTCAAGTTAAAAACCATTGGTGCGAGACCGTCACCTTGCTTAAGGCCGTTGTCTGTTTTAAAACTGGAAATCAGATCGTTTTCTACTCTGACAAAGACTCGGTCATTGTCATTCTTGCAAGCCGAACCAGTTTCGGTGGGACTCCAAACTCCAACATGATTTTATACGTCGTATGCTTGCTTGAAGTCAACAAATATATGGTGCACATCAATATTATATTCCCAGCACTTTTCCAGTACCTGTTTAACTGAGAATATCAGGTCCGTGGTCGATCATTTAGCTCTAAATCCGCCTTGGTATTCACCAATTCCTTTGACAGCATAGGGCTTAATTTTCGTTTCCAGAATTTTCGTCAAATTTCAATTACATGGCTTAAGAGATGTTTTTAAGTGCTTTTCTTTGCATCCCCCCCCTCCCCCCTTCCTTACAAATTTTCGCCTCTCTTTTTATTGATTATAGTGAAACTGTATGCCACCTACTTGTTGTTGAGATAATATTTTTTTTGGATCAAGTGGTTCTGAAGATATAATCATTTGAAAAAAAAATTCGGCTGACAATTTATTTTTAGCCCCCCCTTTTCGGACTCCAGTGGATAAGAAAATTAAATTATTTTTATAGTTTATCCCACAACCGTCTCTACACCTATCCAGCTTTTCAGCTTCCTATCTGCATTCGTAGTAGAGCCATTAGCAAGTGTAGTTTTTACTCTTTCCCTCCCTCTGCCTCCCCTACCACCTGATACTCTCTAAAATTCAGATAATGGAGCTCACTTACCCAATCAACAATCCACCCAAACATGTATATCGATCACAATACTTCATTATGATTATAGAATAATAAAATCAAATTACCGTCTCTTAAAGAAAACAAAAAACTAATGCTTCCTATCGATATCAACCTCTTTGTTTATTTATATCTTCGGACAAATACTGCACTAATTCATCAACAGTAACCAATATTCGAGCACAATAATTTCCAATTGATCGGTTATTTCCCTTTGAACACAGCACATTTCCTCCAACTCTTACCGTTTAATTTGTTGTTATTTAATCTCACTCCGAATCGCAATGCAAATAGATAGGATGAGAGGAAATTGAATGTCTAATTTTGGAATTAACGGACAGGAAATTGACTTCCGGGGTAGAAAAACCACAATAACCAGAATGGTTAACCAAAATATCCAATTTGGTACTGTCATGTCTTTGTAGACAAGTTACACTAATTGAATAAGTCCTCATCTCTCCACCCTCCCTTTTAACCCTGCTCATATAGTGAACCTATATGACCTTCGAATGCCGCCGGCATTCGTCAATCTATTCCTTTAGTTTCCTAATTGCATTCATTGTTATGACTCCTTGGGCAGCAATAGTGTGCGGCAGCAGTCGTAATATTTTCTATCCACTCGGTAAATCTTGTGCACCGACCCAACTTACGGTTTGTTGATTTGGCTGACAACGTTGTTGAGCTGACTCTCACAGGATTGTATCGAATAATTACAGCCAATCTTTAGACACAATGGAGTGATAAAACCCGAACGTAGTTCGTCCCTGAAATGATGCCGTCAATTCTCAAGACAGTGGAGCTTTAGATTTTCCTTCATCTTAAATTGCTTTAATTAACGCTATAGAACTTCTATACTTAAACTGAGGAATTATTTATTAAGAAAACGAATGGCTAGTGTCCTTGAACAGGCTCCTAAGTTGGTTTTAAGTGTAATAACCAAGGAAATTATACGGTCTGCAGAATGTATTGATTGAAGCGGATTGACGATAAGTTCAAGTCAATTTTGGCTGAAGGACATCCGGAAAAAATTAGTTAGATACGGATTGGAATTAGGTGGGTCTTAATTAGATTATGAGAAAGATATCAAAGTTCATTTATTTTTATATATGTATAAAAAATAATTAGAAATTATTTTTAGATAAAATTAATCTAATCTATTTATAATTGACTTTATCGCCAGTTCTGGTAATTGATAATGAAAGTAACAAGTAGTCGCTTAGAATGGTTGCACGTATATATGTCTTCAAAAGTATTTACATATATCTGAGCCATGCTTGAACGTTATGCGAATTCTTCCACAATAACATAAATTTTAAAGAGCCTTAATGTCAAAAGGCTAAGGTTTTATTCCAAATGTAGGGCCATTGAAGAATGTAGCGATTGCTCAGTACCTGCCTTCTCGTTCCTATAGATCAAATATACCTAGTCGTGCCATAAGTTCTGTCACATGTATATGGGCAATTTTTGTATAAATGAAAAAGAGTTTTTGACAAAGGAAAATATATTTTATTTTGGCATACTAATGGAAGTAAAATAAGCAACAAATTATTCAAAGTGGCCGCCTTTAGCCTTAACACAGCTCTTTAATCTGTTGGGCCAGTCATCGATAGCAGTACGCACTGTTTCTAGCGGAAAATTAGCTACTGCTTCTGTCAAAGATCGCTTAAGGCTCTCGATATTTGGGTGTCGTCTCGTGCACACCATGGACTCTAACTCCGCCCACAGTTTGTAGTCCAGGGGATTCAAATCTGGGCTCCCAGAAGGCCATTCCGTCGCCCTTATAAACTGTGGAATATTGGTTTCCAACCACGCTTGTGTGGTTCGAGCTTTGTGGGCTGGCGCAGAATCTTGCTGGAAAACCCAATGTCGATTGTTGAATAGCGTAGAGTTCAGCGGCTTCACACATCCCTCCAGGATGTTCGTTTGATAATTTTTCGCTGCAGTTTTTACGCCTTTTTCGCAAAAATGAAGCTCGGTGACCCCTTCGTAGCTGACACCCCACCATACCATGACTGATGCTGGATGATGTCCTCGCTGTACCCTAGTGGCAACTTCTCGGGCTTCTATGGAGCTGTGGGCATACACCTTATCATTTTGGCGGTTGAAATGTTCCTCCACCGTAAAAATTTTTTCATCGAAAAATAAAATTTCTCGATGTTTGTTGTTGCCGTACCGCCGAAGGAGCTCTTTCGATCTGGTGCTCCTAATTTGCTTCAACTGCTCAGTCAGCAAATGTCCCGTTGATCGTCAAAAGGCACTCATCCCGAGGTCAGATTTTATGATGCGAGACATACTTCGGGTGGAGATGTTCATCTCTCGAGCCATGATTCGTTGTTTACGAAGCGGATTTCGTCGAATTCGACTCTCGACCGCTTTGATGGCAGCAGAAGAACGTACATCACGCGGACGTCCAGAACGAGGTCGATCTTCAATAGTCTGGATCGCGTTATATCTCTGGATCGCACGATACACAAATCTTTGCGTTATTTTTAACGGGCACAAAAACTTGAAAATTTCACTCGCGGATTTTCCACACTTATGTAGTGCAATCACTGCAGTTCGGTTTTCTATTACACCCCATTCCATCTTCACACGTTAATGAACACACTTTAAATGACCATCAACTGTCAACAACATTATGACGTTTATAAAACTGGCCGATATTTAAATGTCACTCATAAAATAAAGTTGTTGCGAATGTGAGAAATTATGTGACAGAACTTATGGCAGGACTAGGTATATAGGGGCATTCGTGAGTAGCGTCATAATTATTTTCTCTGCTAGGTCTAAAGTGCTCAAATGTTATTTTTTATAGAAAACCCAAGTCGCCGAATTGCGCTTGCACATATTTCAATGGCAATAGGGTACACGTCATACGGAAATACTTATCTAAGTTTTCGTATGTTATTGTTGTGATTGTTGTTATTGTATCAAGTGTAAGACCTTTCGTTCGACCTAAGCATATTACGCTTATGCGAGAATCAAATTCAGAACATAAATTTATTGAATGACCCGAAATTGATTTATGGAACGATTAGGTGGCCTTGGTATTCAAACCCATGTATTGGTAAATTTTGAACACCAAGCACTTTTGGAAAAGAAAGGTAGGCAATGTGTGCTCGAGCGAATGAACTTTCGGCAAATTCATATTCCGACCGCGCAGAAAGACAGACGGTTCAAGCCGTGTACGCTGGTTGTTTAATTGTAGATTTGAACAGCTCCAAATAATACACAGTCTACGTGTTTTCTATTTAACTACAAGAAGAACCATCAACATTCCCTATGTTACTGAAGGATTTAACCATATACAGTGGTGGACAAAAGCGGATACATAAATTAAAATTCTTCGTAAAATTGATGTAACTTTTTTTTTATTATAGATAATTAAGAAATTGTTTTTGCATCAATTACTTAAAACATTTCTCTTTAATTAATAAAAACAAAAAAAACAAAAATAATTCATGTAAAAAACTTAAGAAAAATTCAAAATTCCTTGTAACATCATTTATCCAGTTTTGTCTATTTTAATTGTTTGACAAATCAGTACTTCGTCCAAAGTCCGTCATTTTCAATGAGTCTTGGCTTACTTTCTACCAAATTTTGTATTGTTTGGTGTGGAATTTTGGTCCATTCACTCTTTACTCTTTCCCTTTCTGCCAAGTTAGTTGGAGCACGTTCGTAATGCGAAAGCATTCTTTTTACAATCAACCATAAATTTTCGATTGGATTCAAATCCGGACTTTGTGCAGGTCACTGCATAGTTTGAAACTGTTGCTCAGAAAGCCATTTTTTCACGATAATCGCAGTGTACTTGGGATCTCCACTCTGTTGGAACACTATCTCGTCTACTGGATAAGCGCATTCATCAACGACGTTGGGTAAATTACCACGCAAAAGGCTAAGATAGTCTTCCTTTTTCATGATACCGTCCATCTTAACCAAAGGACAAAGGTTCCACCATGTAAAGCAGCCCCACAAACGTGCTCCATTATATGTCCACCGCCGTGCTTCACAGTTTGATTAACTTCAATCAAACTCCTGTTAAGACCCCCTATAGGGGCATAGAACAGTAACAACTCTCTTCCACAAGGCGCGATCCTGAGCATCGGCCTTAAGCTGTTGCCAGGACTGTTTATTCCTCTGGCCTCCTGCTCAACTGCTCGCTTCCATTTGTTACATGGTCGACTAACTTGACGTCTTCCTTGAGGATTATAATCCAGAGCCTGTTTGGCGATGTTTCCCTCTGGTTTCCTCAAAGTATGACCGATCCACTGCCAGTTCCGCCGTTGAATCTCAATATATATTTCAGTCTGGCCATTTGTACTCCAAAGTTCGTCGTTGGTGATCACTTTTAGCCAGAAGGCATTGGTTTATGAAAGTCTGTAGTTTCTTGGTAAGTCAAACTGTCACTTTCCACGTAGTCCAAGCATATAACAACACGGATTTGCCGCATGCGTCAAAAACTCGCAGCTTCGTGCGAAGGGAGATCTCTCTTAACCTCCAGAAAGGGGAAAAGATACAGAAGGCCTGACGAGCTTTATTTAGTATTCTTTAATCATAGCTAATACCTTGTCTGGAATACCTCTCCTACGCAAAGCATTCCATATGTAATCTCGCTTAAAGCTGTCGAAAGCCTTCTCGAAGTCCACAAACATGACATGTAGTGGAGAACCCATTTCGGCTGACTGCTCTAATATTATCCGTAGGGTATTTGTGTCAAACATCGAGAGTGCTCTCGACGACATCACTAATCCTGTTGAAAATTACCTTAGCCGTTATTTTGGATATGGCAGTAAGTAGACATATACCACGCCAATTGCCACAATCCCGAAGGTCGCTCTTCTTCGGAATTTTCACAATGACGCCCTCCTTCCATTCAGTATTATATCTTCCTTCAGTCCACACCTCAGTAAAGAGTGGAAGGAGTATATCGGCTGTTATATCCGGGTCCGCTTTGAGGAGTTCGGTTGGTAGTCCGTCTATACCTGGAGCTTTCCTTCCCGCCATTGATCGAATGGCGGAAACTATCCTTCCTTATCTGGGGGATCGTCCCTAATAGAGGATTGGTAGGATGTTTGGTAGTTGTTCCATTTCTGAGATATCTTCCTCTGACAATATGTTTAAAATATCAGAGAAGTATTCCTTCCATCGCCGCAACTGGTGTTCACTCATATTAAGGAGAGTTCCGTTGACATCTCCCACCAGGTGTTTGGCGGTGAAATTCCTGTTCGTCAACTGTTTCATGATTTTGATTAATGAACCCATATTCGCAGTTTCTGTCTTGTTTGCCAGATCTTCAATGGCCTTTCTCTTGTCGCGTCTAACAGCCTTTTTAAGCTGTATATGAGCATCGCTGTAGTTCTGCCTCAAGTCAAGCGTTCGTTGGTTGACATCGGGTTGAGAGATGATTGTCAATTTGGCTTTTTTCCGATTGCCAACCTTGTCCCGTGTGTCTTGCGACATCCAGGGTTTCTCACCGCTTTGCACATATTCCACAGATTCTTCAGCACTTGTTAGAAAAGTGTTTCTGGTTGCCTCCCAATTGACGTCCAGTGTGCGCATTTCTTATTTACCCAATGTGGATGACTTTTCGCGTAGAATAGTCGTGTATTCGTGTTTTTTGTTGAGATCTCTGAGTTTATCCGCAATAAGCTTACGCTTCATTGCTGTACACAATCTCAAGCAGGCAACCATCAAATGGTGATGCTCTCCACGGCATCTCCATGTTTCGCTCGCACATCGAGCACACATCTTCTCCATCGGCGACTTATAGTCAAATGGTCGATCTGGTTCTAAGTAACACTATCAGGGGAAACCCAAGATGTTTTATGATGACTCTTGTGTGGAAAAAGGGTCCCTCCGATGACCATTTGCCGAGTACTACAAAACTCCGAGAATAATTCGCCGTTTTCGCGTCTCTTATCCAAGGTCGTGACGCGTCAACCCAACCTCTCCATAACATGTTCTAGTCCAGTGTTGTCTGATCCAACCTGGTCGTTATGATAATAATATCACCTCTTGAAACACGTTCGAAGGTGGCACTCAGCTGGCTATAAAACTCCTCTTTGTCACCAGATGTTGCGGTATTAGTTGATGCGTAGCACTGCAGAATTGTACGTTTCTGACACTGGTCTTGAGCCTGACGACGAAAATCCTATCCGAGATTGGTTCCCAGCTAATGAGATTCTCGGTCTCGGTGTAAGGACGAACGTCACGACATTTTTGGCTTCACTTTCCGGGCCAATGTACAGAATAGTGTTTCCGCTAGGGGTTTGTTCTTCTCCTGATCCTGTCCACCTGACCTCGCTTAAGCCCAAGATTTGGATGTTATAGGGCTCAATTTCACGGTCGATCACTGGTTGGCAGTGCAAGGACCGAGTAAACCCAGCTCTTCCCCCGTCATTCAATGTTCGAACGTTCCAGAAGCCAATCATAGTCCGTTTTCGAATGCCAAAAGTCGTTACCGTAAAATCAGTCCGTATCCGATTCGCTGTATCCGTTTCTCGTATCAGTTAGGTCTTAAAATCACGGGTGATAAGCCAGTGTCCATGTGAGTGTCCATTTGCTATTTTTAGGGCAAGCAGGACTGGCTGTGGGTAAATTCTACAGCCCCCATCCCACAGGAGAATAGTTAGCTGTTAAGCTTGGTGCCTTTGAATACTCTCATGGGATCGATACCAATAATATTCCTTATCGTCTGATTGGAATCGACTAATTTTGATCTCATCTAACCAAATAACTCGATTCCAGTCTTCAGTAGTCCACTTTCTATGATCCTTGAAAAATTTAAGCCTTGGCTTTATATTCTTGGCGGACAGTGCTGGTTCTTTTTGTTTAACTGCAGACACCAATCCAAATCTATGCAAGGCTCTCCTTACTGTACGATCACTAACGGCTTTGTGTAGTGCCTCTGCAGCAATTTTAGGTGTTCTCGCTTTCCTTGTCGCCATCAATCGTTTCACCATACGAGCATCGCTATCAGACAACAACCTTGGACGGCCACCAGGATTGCTAGGTGCGTTTAAATTTCGTCGTTTTCTCAATAAACTTACTGTTCGGTGACTTATTTTTAATTTCGCCGCTATTTTTAGACAAGAATATTCATTTTGGCTCAAAGATAGTAAATCATTTTCGACCTGAGTTGAAATTTTTCTCATTGTAACTTTGATTTAAATTTAACTTTGTTCAAGAAGTGATTGTTGCTTGATTGCTTGACTAAGACTAGCAAATTGAAGAGAAACAGAGAAAAGACAACAAAATAGGAATGCGAAAAACAATTGCAACGGTGAATCATGTTGTGATCAACGGAACTTAATATGGACAAAATTGGATAAATGCGGTTTGAAAAGAAATTAGTGGAAGTGTTGTATTTGTCGTATGAATTGTTTTTGTTTGCTTCTTAATAATTGAAAGAGAGAGTTCAAAGTATGCGATGCAAAAAAATATTATTAACTTATGTATGTTTAATGCAAAAAAAGTTACATCAAAATTACCAAGAATTTTAATTTATGTATCCGCTTTTGTCCGCCTCTGTAGGTATAATACGTTTTGGCACATTATGATCGTTATGTCTAGTATTCCAATGTAAACTGTTTCTGATGGTTGCTGAAAGTCCATTAATATCATAGTTTTCCGATCTGTTCAGATAACAACTGAACTTTACCAATTCATCATCATCATCATCATCAATAGCGCGACAGCTCAAATCGGGCCCTGGCCTCCTGAAGTTGTCGCCTCCAATCGTCTCGATCCAAAGACCGCGTCCTCTAGCTACTTATTTTACTTTATTATTTTAATAATGAAGTATTGTGATCGACTTGGAAAAAAAATGTTGCTACCCTGAAATATAGTTTTTCTTGTTTCATAACTAAAATAGCCTAAAAATTCAAAAAAAAAATCCGCCTGTCTGTACGCCGTATGCCAGTGTGTAGGCTCAGCGCACATTAACTCCCAAACCCTTCAAGATAGAAAGATCATTTTTGGAGGGATTGTAGATAGTTGCGAATCTCAGGCGAACACCCATTTTGGGGGTGTAAGGGTTTAACGGGAGGCGGGGGAGCGCTTAAGCCGAAAACTAAGAATTCAAATATCTCAACCATGGCTACAGCCAGGAAGCTAAAAATTGATATACATATAAAAATGTATGTGGGACAGCTTTTAAAAATAACTTAATTTTTTTATCCATTGGGGTTCAAAAAAGGAGGACTAAAAACCAATTGTACTAGATAAATACGAGAAAAATATAACATTTGGAATAAATAGTAGTGGAGGAGCATTGCACTTTTCAAAATTTCAAACCGTTATACCTCAAAACTACGTGCAAATATCAAATTCAAATTTTGTCAAATTATAGAACTACTTAGTTTTGAATTTTAGTAAAAGTTTTACGTCGGGAGGTGTAAGGAGAGGGAAGTGGTAAGCAAAAATGTCGAAAATTTTGAGTGATTTCTTGGAGCTCTGATAAACGATACAAAGTTTAAATTTTCCACGTGGATACATCTATTTGTTATACATACAGAAAAAGTAATAAAAATTCTACAATTGTTATGCACCGACCCTCCTGGTCTAACATGCACAAGGTGTTTCATGTGCAATGAAAAAACACTTAAACTGAAAATTTTTGAATGAAATTTTAAGGTAGAAACTTGAAAATTTGCAAAATGCATTTAAAACAAATTCCTAAGAAATGAAATATGAACTGGTTGAATACCTTCCAAACTTTTACCCCCTTCCATACGAAATTATTTTTTCGACCATTTTTAAAAAATAAATTATCACCTAAAAATTAAAAGCTATCAATTTTAAATTTTGCACAAAAGCTTTCAAAAATAGTTGAATTGGAACTGCGTCAAAAGATTTGAGATCGCACTTGCCCTTCTAACCCCTCCCATACAAAAGTATGATTTCGACCAATTTCAATAAATTAACTGCTAACCAACAAATTAAAAGCTACGAACTTGAAATTTTGTACAAGCACCTTACAAAAGAAATGAAATAAAACTGCATCACAAATTTTACATTTCCCTTACCTCCTCTACCTCCTCCCACACAAATGATTGTTTTCATGAATGTAAAATACACCGAATTTTATGAAAATTCTATGCAACTTCGTCTATGAAACTGACATTCCTGACATTCTATGCAGAAAATATTGGACGTAATTGAAGCAATCAATTGAAAAATTATTGACATTTACTCACCCTTAAAATCACCCGCAAGGGGGTAGTTGTAGGATGAGGTTTCACCAATTCCTGCAACTATCTTTGGAGACTAGCGACTCCACGAACCTAAGCTAACTATCCTCCTGTGGGATGGGGGCTGTAAAACTCACCCACAGCCAGTCCTGCTTGCCCTAAAAATGGCAAATGGACACTCACTAAATCATGGGCTTATCACCCGTGATCTTAAGACCGAACTGAAACGAGAAACGAATACAGCGCCTCGGATACGAACTGATTCTACGGTAACGACTTTTGGAAGAGCTGGGGTTACTCGGTCCTTGCACCGCCAATCAGTGATCAACCGTGAAATGGAGCACTATAACATCCAAACCTTGGGCTTGAGCGAGGTCAGGTCGACAGGATCAAGAGAAGAACGAACCCCAAGAGAAAACACTATTTTCTACATTAGCCCTGAAAGTGAAGCCAAAAATGGCGTGGAGTTCGTTCTTACACCGAGAGTGAAAAAACAGTCTCCTTAGTTGGGAACCAATCTCGGATAGGATTATCGTCGTCAGGTTCAGGACGAGTGTCAGAAACGTCACAATTCTGCAGTGCTACGTACCAACTAATACCGCAACATCTGGTGACAAAGAGGAGTTTTATAGCCAACTGAGTGCCACCTTCGAACGTGTTCCAAGAGGTGATATTATTATCATTTCGGGAGATATGAACGCCCAGGTTGGATCAGAAAACACTGGACTAGAACACGTCATGGGGAGACATGGTGACCCTTGGGTCGACGCGTCACGACCTTGGATTAAGAAACCCGAAAACGGCGAATTATTTGTGGAGTTTTGTAGTACTCGGCAAATCGCCATCGGAGGGACCCTTTTTTCCAAACAAGAGTCATTATAAAACATCTTGAGTTTCCCCTAATGTTACTCAGAACCAGATCGACCATTTGGCTATAAGTCGCCAATGGAAAAGATGTCCCCTCGATGTGCGAGCGAAACGTGGAGCTGACGTGGGGAGCGATCACCATTTGATGGTTGCTTGCTTGAGATTGTGAACAGCAGCTATCCGACGACCACAAATTCTTCAAATGAAGAGCAAGTTTAATGTGGATAAACCCAGAGATCCCAACAAAAAACGCGAATACACCACTATTCATCGCAAAAAGTCATCCACATTGGGTGAATATGAAATGCGCACACTGAACACCAATTGGGAGGCAACCAGAAACACTTTTCTAACTAGTGATGAAGAATCTGTGGGATATGTCCAAAGCGGTGAGAAACCCTGGATGTCGCAAGACACATGGGACAAGGTTGGCAATCGGAAAAAAGCCAAATTGACAATCATCTCTCAACCCGATGTCAACCAACGAACGCCCCATCTGAGGCAGAACTACCGCGATGCTCATATACAGCTTAAAAATGCTGTTAGACGCGACAAGAGAAATGCCATTGAAGATCTGGCAAACAAGGCAGAATCTGCGGCTTACCTTGGGGATATGGGTTCACTATTTAAAATCATGAATCAGTTCACGAACAGGAATTTCACCGCCAATCACCTGGTGACAGATGTCAACGGAACTCTCCTTAATATGAGTGAACACCAGTTGCGGCGATGGAAGGAATACTTCTCTGATATTTTAAACATCTTGTCAAAGGAAGATATTCCCGAAACAGAACAACTACCAAACATCCAACTGGAACAATCCTTTATTAGGGACGATCCCCCAGATAAGGAAGAGATAGTTTTCGCCATTCGGTCAATGGCGGGAAGGAAAGCTCTAGGTATAGATGGACTACCAACCGAACTCCGCAAAGCGGACCCGGAAATAACAGCCGATATACACCTCCCACTCTTTACTGAGGAGTCCACACCTCAGGAAGGAAGATATCCGACTGAATGGAAGAGGGTGTCATTGTGAAAATTCCGAAGAAGGGCGACCTTCGGGATTGTGGCAATTGGCGCGGTATATGTCTACTTACTGCCGCATCAAAAATTATGGCTAAGGTAATTCTCAATAGGATTAGTGATGTTTTCGAGAGCACTCTCGAAGTTTATCAAGCTGGATTCCGTAAAGGGTCGTTTTGAACCGACCACACAAATACCCTACGGATAATATTAGATCAGTCAGCCGAAATGGGTTCGCCACTACATCTCATGTTTGTGGACTTCGAGAAGGCTTTTGACAGCGTTAAGCGAGATTACATATGCTTTCCGTAGGAGAGGTATTCCAGACAAGGTATTAGCTATGATTAAAGAATCGTACGAATATGCAAGGTGTTGCGTCTTACATAGAGGAGAGCTGTCCGAGAGCTTCCCTGTGCGAACGGGTGTCAGACAAGGCTGCATATTATCACCAGCCCTGTTTCTGGTGGTAATAAATGACATCTTGAAAGCTGCACGAGAAGGTGGGGAAGGTAAAGGTCTTCAATGGAGACTATTTAACATCTTAAGTCACATTGATTATGCTGGTGGCGTGTGTTTGCTTGCACATAACCGTTCGGACTTAGAGTCAAATGTTCGCTCGTTGCATTCTAAATGCAAAGAGGCGGGACTGAAAATAAATGTGCGTAAGACAAAGTACATGCACCTGGGTTCGAACGCAAGCACACCAATTGTTCTTAACGGACAGGATGTGGAAGAGGTGCAAGATTTTTGCTATCTCGGAAGCATTGTCAGCATGGACGGCGGAGCCGAAAAGGATGTTGAGGCTTAGCTAAATAAAGCTCGTCAGGCCTTCGGTATCCTTTTCCCTTTCTGGAGGTTAAGAGAGATCTTCCTTCGCACAAAGCTGCGAGTTTTTGACGCATGCGTCAAATCCGTGTTGTTATATGGTTGTACTACGTGGAAAGTGACCGTTCGACTTCCCAAGAAACTACAGACTTTCGTGAACCAATGCCTCCGACACATTTTAGGAATTTTCTGGCCAGAAGTGATCCCCAACGACGAACTTTGTATTAGAACTGGCCAGACTAAAATAGGTATTGAGATTCAAAGGCAGAAGTGGCAGTGGATCGGTCAACTTTGAGGAAACTAGAGCGAAACATCGCCAAACAGGCTCTGGATTATAATCCTCAAGGAAGACGTCGGGTTAGTCGACCATGTAACACATGGAAGCAAGCAGTTGAGCAGGAGGCCAGAGGAATAAACAAGTCCTGGCAACAGCTTAAGGCCGATGCTCAGGATCGCGCCTTGTGGAAGAGAGTTGTTTCTGTCCTATGCCCCTATAGGGGGTCTTAACAGGAATTTGATGATTGATGATAGTTTCCATGAAAATTTGATTAATATATATTTCTGAAAATGAGTAACTTTGTTTGAGAGGGGGTAGAAGGCGTGAGGGGAGTGAAATAAAACCAAAAGCAGATTACATCCCGATGGACACCTAACAATCTGTGCAAGTTTCATTACAATCGGTTCAGCCGTTTATGCGTGAAAAGCGGTCGGACAGACAGACAGACAGACTAAAATTTCAAAAATATATTTTAAGTATGTATTTTAGGCTAAAATAACTCAAAAAACTAACTTATAGCCATTTATAAGCAAATAGCAGACATACACTACAATTATATTAATATGTATAGATTGATACCTGTGTGTTATACAAACTGATTTAAATAATGGAATAAATTAATTTGAATTTGAGCTAAAAGCTCCACAATTACGCACCAAGTTGTTTTAGTTCTAAGCAAAGCGGGCTTAGATTCTGGTAAATCAGGATAAAATTGTATCTTATAAAATTTCCTCTTATCAGAAGTTCGCAATCTAATTTCTTAGTAGATCAAAGATATTCAGAGTTAATTTCTTTAATAATAAGTTTATGAAGAAGGGTGAAAACTACATATCTCCAATACTTCTACGCATACAAAATATTACAAAATCATACAGATCATTCTAAGTCAATAGCCTTCATTAGTTGAATTTTCTCATCCTTTTTCTGTTTCCACAAATAAATTTCATATCAGCTCACATAGGAACTATTTGAGTTTAAAGTTCAAAGAAGCAGTTTACTTTGCTGCTCATCATATTGGAGATAATTGTAATTTAAGCGAAAACCAAATGCCTGAAGCCGAATACGGGTACAGGACGAGAGCAATCTCTATAAAATTATTATTTATTTTATTTTCAAATTCATCAAAACAATTATTACTTACAAAATATTGTTGTCTAGGACATAATCGAAATGTAGGGAAGATTTGTTTTTAAAATTAAACGCTTGTACATTTACTAATATTCAAAGACATACAGTTTAACGTACACCAGTCAAAAAAGCGTTCCAAATCACTTTTTGAAGCGGTGCGCAATCATTCTGATTGGAAATATCACAAAACAATTTCGCGTCGTCAGCTTAGAGCAAAATTTTCGAGTGGGAAATAACCGAACTCAAGTCGCTAATAAATATGAAGGGAGGTCAAAAATTTCTCAGAATAACCCCCTCCCATACAAATGAACAATTTTGAAAAATACATATTTTCGATTTTAATTGAAACTAGTAAAGCTGAAAAGACGAAATGTTGCCAAAATTAATTCTACTATAATTTCAATTAGTTTGAAAAAGAATTATCGATTTCACCTCACTCCTTCTACCCCCTCCCATACAAATTTCACGAAATTTTGAAATTTAAATTAAATTATGTTTTTTCGAAACTGTTAAAGCTATCAACTTGATATTTTGTATAAGGTATAAAAATAGAAATACCAAAAACGGAAAAAAAATTGTTTTGATCCTTACACTCCTTCTACCCCCTCCCATACAAATGCATAATTTTTGATAAATGCATTATATCTATTTCCATTAAAACTAGAAAAATTACAAACTTTAAATTTTGGCAGAATTTGTTTTTTAATAGTTGCAATAAATTCTAGAAAAAATTATTAGCTCAGCTTCACTCCTTCTACCCCCTCCCATATAAATATCTGTATTATAAATTCAAGAAAAGTATTTCTCCTTCGAATATATGAGAGCTATCGACTTTGAAATTGAATCAAAGCATGGTGATAAGGGTGATGATAAGCAGTTTCAAAATCATCTAAAACGTTCCACCTCCCACACAAATGCCCCATTTTCAGGAAAACTTTGACCAATTTCTTTAAAAATAAAACTTTAAATTCAGCAAAAAACATTTTGCATGCCATGTTCGTTGTCATATGCCAAAAATATAAACCTCCCCTTCTACTTCTACCACCTCCCATGCAAAAGTCTCTACTCACTATTCGAAAGAATTTGAGATGACATATTTTCCGGTATATTAAAGTCATTCCCATTTCATCTAGAGTATCATATGATTGGGCTTTACGCCCAATTTTAATTCTGTTATGTTTTCGTTTTCCTTTAATTTTTATAGCAGGGTGGCATAGTAAATTCTGTGATATTTTGTCCTTTTCTTTATAGTCGATCGTCAAAACCCCCTCTGAAGCCATAAAAATAGTAGTGGCCGTGATTTTGCCGGAGAATTATGTGATCTTGAACTTCTTGGAGGGTGAAGCGCCTTTAAAGAGCCACTGCATTGAGCCCTGCTTTAATTCAGGCCCATAATGATGAGCCCAAGTTTCGTCTCCAGTAATAATCTGGGTCAAAATTTCATCCCTGTTCTCGCTACAGAGATTCAAAAACTTGCGTGAACTATTGACGCGCTGCTTTTTCTGGACCGCTAAGAGTATTCTCGGTACCCATCTTGCGGTGACTTTAGACATGCCGAGATGATCGTGGTGGATTTTCATAATGGTTGTATCTGATACTCCAATCATTTTTGCGATTTGTTTCTTTTTTAAACGAGCATCTTCGAAAACAAGTTACTCTACTTTTGAGAAAGTGGCCTTAATCAGCCTCCCCGAGTGTTTATCATCTTAAATTGACTTTCTGCCTTGCCTGAATAAACCATGCTTCTTGCAAATCAACGTTTTTCCAGGACAAGAGTCCTTGTAAGCAGATGACATTTCTTCTAAAATGATTTGTGACGTTTTTTCTTACTTGGTAAGGAACTTTATGTCAGCACGAAACTCAATTTTGTCCATAGTTAGCATTTTCTGTCCAATGGACTTGATGATTTGGCGATAACTAACCTGGTAGTAATTCAATTTGACAGAAACTTTGTACCTATTTATACCAGAATTGACTGTAAGAATATCTCCAGGCACAAATATCTCCCTGTCTCTTGCCCATCCCTTTCATTCCGCTAAATTTTCGACCTCCCCCGTAAATAACAGTGGTCCAAGACGGCTTCCCTGTAACACACCAGATGTGTTGGATATAGCAGAGAAATGAGCTCCTCGAAAAATTACTTTTTGGGAACGATTAGATAGGTAGGATCTGGTCCAACCTATGAAAGTAAAAGGAAATAGAAGTGTGTAGAGCTCGTAAGCAAGACTAGCATGGAGGAATTTATCAAAAGCTATTCTAAAGTCGGTTTAGAAGCAGGCAACTTGCTTACCGCCTTCAATCACTGGAATAGTGAAATTGGAAAATTCCATTAGATTTGCCATGATCCACCTACCATCTGGACCTCTAGAAAAACTATCCTCGATGCTAGAAGTAAACTTAAAAATGGTCGCTCCTTCAATATGAAGATTTTCCATCTCCAATGAGGTAAAAGGGAACTTCGACATATAATGGAAATTGTCAGGACTAATAATAAGATTTGAGGTAGTGAAAGCAATACGGAAATGGTCGGTTGCTTATAGCTAAGGGGTCATCACTGCCTACACCGTCAAAGTACATAGAAGCGGGAAAACCATCCATGCGCCTTTTGGAATTCACAAAATTCCAGACTGTCGTAATTATTATACGCCACAGTAGACTGACTAACGAACAAATCACGTAGCTCAGAGTAAAAAACGTATTCCGCATCGGTTCTCGAGAGACAATATGACTTCTATTCTTTAATTTCTGAATTTTGCAAATGAGTCAAATCGTCATCGAACCATGGAAAATGTTTTACCTGCCTGTCGTGGGTGACCGGTACAATCGTGTAAAGCAAGTAAAAAGCATTTTGTACAAAATTAAAGTGGCTATCTCGGCATCTTGTTCATTAAGAACGCTCTACCAATCGCATTATAATGTATCCTGGTTCAAAACAGTAAAGTATTAAAACTCGTTAAAACAAAAGTAATAGTACCTTTTTTTATTTAATTAATACTAGTTTCTCTCAGAGTATAATACCTTCTCCTGCTTTTTCCTTAATTTTCTTAGTAACCTACTTCTTTCACATCCACCTGAATTCATACTTTTGCCGATGACACCACTTTAACACTATCTTCCAGTTTAGACGGTTATTGAGTAAAATCTTCGGAAATGTTTTATAGCGAATTTAGTTGAACAACATCTTAATAAGGAAGTATCATATCATTTCGGAAATTTTCGGGCATCTGGTTCTATCTAGTTTTTACAGCCTGTGAATCATTGGCATCGCTGTCACCCCGAAAATGTATCTTGAAACGTTCACAAACGACATTGTAATCTATCTATATTCAAATGCGACCCGAAAAATCTCCTACAGTCTGGATTCAATCCTGATTATACCACGACTCGAATTCAACTTCAAACTATGGACAACCACAGCAAAACCCGCTTCTCATATCTAAATTGCATCCATTGCTCACCCCTCTTACTGCACTGTTTTCCACAGTCTTAAAGTTCGACAAAATACCCAAAAGCATAATTTTCAATATTATGCCTAATTCACATTTTCAGTAAACATTCTTAAAATATTCAAACATAAATTGGATTGAATACAATGAAAGTAGCAAAAAAAAACACAGTTTTCATCTGACAGCATTAAAGAAATATTTCCAAAATAATATTTTCACATTAATCCCGCTTTTGTTGGGAAAAAAAAGGTAGAAAAACGCCCACCTATTGGCCAAGATTTTTACCAAATTCCAAGATAGATTCACTTAATTTAGCCTCGTAGTCACGGAATTTTTCTTTCACATTTTTTTTTCATTCCTCAAGAATTTAATAATTTTTTTAATATAATTTTTTTTTATCCATCCCTTACCTTTTTTAACAAAAAAAAATAAAGAAGAAAACCGAGACGAGGAATCCGTTCAGTCCATATCATTTTGTTTCTCTTGAATAAAAAGATTCCGAAATGGACTCAGTAAGGTCAGTTGATATCAAAATCTTGGGAAAAAAAATTAAGAAAAAAAAAAATACGCGTCCTGTTCAAGTGATTTCTAAAAAGATTGGTCTGCCCACTGGCTGAAAGGGTTAAAAGGTAGAAGAGCTACAACAATCGAGCTAGACCAATGGACCAAGTATTCTAATGGAAAACTTCGTAAAAAGGATAAGCACCAAGTCGTCCTACAAAATCATCTGCCCAGTGCGTATGTATGTTCCATGATATATCTTGTATCTACGACCTTCCACTACTCTTTTGTGTTGGCATATTTTCACTGGGATCTTGCTTTTCATTCTTCGCCCAAATCCCAGGAAATTTTGATTTATACGTTTCGTAATAAATTCTTAACGGGAAATATTCCTGCTCCATTCAAAGCGCTTATCCGGCTAAACTTACGGCGGATTTCTTGGCTTTTGTGCTCGAGATTATAGAAGACTGGGACGGGTCCGAGCCGAGCTCATCACAATAATCTTATCCGTTCTCTCTATAAAATTTTGTGCGAGAAATTAATTCAAAAGGACACTCGGTTTTCTGTTGTTTACCCTTCTCATTGTCACATTCTTAGCTGAAATGGTTTTGCCTTCTGCATTGTTTCCAGTTCTTTAAAAATTAAAAATGAGAAAAAACCATAGCCAGCTAGCTATTCAGCTTTAAAGACGTCGTCCAATGATCGGATTTCGGGTGATTAGTCGACTGTAGAATTCGCTCTAATTGAATTAAAATGAAATTTAGTTGACTTAAGGAGCATGAACAACGATCTTTTTGTTCTTTAGGTTTTTTGGAAAATCTAACACTTTTGATGCTAAGATGAGCACTTATAGTAAGTTAGGTAAATTTAGTATTAGTTAACATCGATTTAATTTACTTCAAAGTAACAATCCATTAAGCCGCAATTTGAATTTTAAGAAATGAATTGATTTCATTGGCTTCGAAAAGTACCATAGTAAGGGTCTTTACGAATTTCTGACTTCGTCTTCGTGTAGTTAAAGCTATGTATGACGTCACAATGTCATCAAATGTAGCAAAGATCTGTGCCTTCTTCGTTTATAACAATCGAGGGAATCAACGTAAAAGCTGACTAAGTGAAATAGACATCATTTTTTGGCGGTGTCAAAATCTCTTAAAAACACTACGACTACTACCTCAAATGTTAAGAAATAAACTTTACTATTCGAATGAATTAGCTTGGCTTTTCACTATTTTTATAAAATCTGTGCTTTATCTACGTGACATCAACGTAGACAAAAGCGAAACTAAGACAAACTATTGACAAAGGACCTACATACGATTTCGATTCCAAGTGACCGTCTGTCCATCTGTATGTCTGTCTGCCCATCTGTCCGTCCGTCTGTCCATTTGTCTGTCTATCTGTCAACAACATAAGTCCCATACGCTTTGCGCAATCACGTTGAAATTTGATTTGTCATTCTTAGCCAAAATAAACTTTAAGTTCATGAACGGAGCAAATTCGTCACTTCTTCTACCTCCTCCCTTACAAATTTCATGAAATTTGATATTATAGAGAAATTGAGAGAGAACTATGGACTTGAAAATTTAGTCAAAGTATAGCGATAACAATTTCATTAATGTTAAAAAATGCTGATCCGATCGCCTCACTCCTACCTCCTCCTACTCCTACAAATGCACAATTTTTAAAAATGCATTTTTTTTAATTATTTTTATGTTAATTGCAATCAATTTTGAAAAAATTAACAGCTTCAACTCACTTGTAATTTTGCCAGAATTTGTCGCATAATACTTACGAACCACTTTCTGATTCGTGCACAATTTTCAGTTACAGCACTAAGTCCGCTGCCAGTTAAGGCACCTTGAAGAATTGTTTGGCATTTTAAAAGAGCTAATTGGAGGGCGCTAAATGAGTTCTTCGATGCCTTTAATTGGAAATCGTGCTTTGATTCCAATAACTGCGATAAAGTCTGTAAACATTTCACCAAAACTATCCTGAACGTCATGATGCTAAGTACACCTTCAAGTTTAAAGAGAGTTCGGCCATCGAAAGACTCTTGGCTTACGAACGTGTCTTGTTGCAATTTAGTGAAGAAACAGTCGTTTCAAAATTTTAAATAAACTGCCAACAAGTCGGGCGAAACTTTTTTATTCTTGGGACAAGTTGCGGATGAGTGGAAAGTCAATATGCGGGTTAGAGTGGTTAGGGAAGACAAAGTGAAAGGGAGTTCTTGGGCAGGGCTGTTATCAATTTAGCAATATTTCATTCGTTTCTGCAAGTTTGGGTTTTCATGAGGGAAGGAGGAGGGGTAATAGTAAGGGTGAGTGGAAGTTGCATGAATCACGTCCAATATTCTCTGTATAGAATGTCAGTTTCATAGATGAAGTTGCATAGACTTTTCATAAAATTTGATGTATTTTACATTCACGAAACCGAACATTTGTATGGGAGGGGGTAGAGAAGGTAGGAGAATCGTAAAATTTTATATGCAGTTTTATTTCGTTTCTCTTCTAAGGTGCTTGTACAAAATTTCAAGTTCGTAGATTTTAGTTTGTTGGTTATTAGGTGGTTTAATGAAATTGGTCGAAATCATAGTTTTGTTTTTGTAAGTTTTTACGCGAAATTTCAAATTGATAGCTTTAATTAGTTAGGTGATAATTGATTTCTTAATAATGGTCAAAATCATACTTTTGTATGGGACAGGCGCGATCTCAAAACTTTTGACGCAATTTTATTTCAACTATTTTTAAAATAGTTTTTATATTTTTTATTAAATTAATCTATAGCTTTTAATAGTTAGGTGATAATTGATTTCTTGAAAAAGGTCGAAAAAATAATTTTAAAGGTTTTAAACGTTTTCGACCAGTAAGTATTTCGTATATTTAGGGATTTTTCATTTCGCAAGTTGTTAAGTTTCTACCTTAAAATTTCGCTCAAAAATTTTCAGTTTATGTGTTTTTTTCAATGCACATGAAACACCTTGTGCACGTTAGACCGAGGGGGTCGGCTTACAACAAGTTATTATTATTTTTCAATATATATCAAATAGATGTAACCACATGCAAAATTTATACTTTGTATCTTTCACCAAAGCCCTAAAAAAATCACTCAAAATTTTCGACACTTTTGCTTACCAACTCCCTCCCCTTACACCTCCCAACTTACCAAAATTAACGATTATGTAGTTCTACAATCTGACAAATTTTCGATTTGATACCTGTACCTTGTTTTGAGATATAAGAATTTGTAATTTTGAAAAGTGCGCCATTTTTGAAATGCTCTTCATTTCCCACACTACTATTATTTCAACATGTTATATTTTTCTCGTATTTTCTTAGTATAACCTTGCAAACAGCTGATATTATAATTTTCACTGAAACTGGACTCAACAATGATTATTATTCTTCCGAACTAGGATTCGCAAATTACACTGTATATCGCCGTGACCGGAATTTACTTTCATCAGATAAAGAAAGAATGGGAGGTGTACTTATTGCAGTAAAAAATGAGTTATCTTCTAAAGTTATCCCTACTCTAAATGCATGTGTTGAGCAAATATTTGTTCACATCCAAACAAATTCATCAAAACTCGTAATAATAGCTGTTTATATACCACCGAGATCATCTTCCGAAATATATGAAAAACACGCACTTGATGTTACTAATTGTGCTTCCAAGCACATGGATGCTGATTTCATAGTGATTAGTGACTACATATAACCTACCCGATACCAACTGCGATGTCTCATCATGGTTTGCCCCGAATTCATGTATTTCAAGTAATATTCTAATTGAACATTTCTCGTTTCTTAATTTTAAACAATTTAACTATATTCGTAATTATAAAGGAAAATGTTTAGTTTTAGTGTTTTCTACCTTGAATTATATTGCTGTTACTGAAGATACTTTTCCTATGCTTCCTCTAGATGCTTATCATCCTGCTATTAGTTTTGAAATTATATTGAATTCATTTCAAAATTTTTCAACAACATCTTCCCCTTCGTTAATTTATAATTTTAAAATGGCTAATTTTGACTCACTTATTGCCGATATTTATAATTTTAATTGGTTAGCTATACTAAATGGTAAGCCACTAGATGAAGCAGTTGATAATTTTTATTTACATTTAAATGAAATTGTAGCCAATAATGTTCCTACTATACGCTTGAAATCGTCTTTTTACCCTATTTGGTATTCAACGGAATTAAAAAATTTTATTAGTGAGAAAAAAATTGCACATTTTTCCTTCAAACAGTCTGGATCTTTAATTGACTATAATTGTTTCTCTGTGTTAAGAGCAAAGTGCAAAACACGACTTCGAATTGATTTGAAAAATTATACGCAAACGATTGAACAACAAATTCCAGAGAATAGTAAATACTTTTGGAAGTATATTAATACTTTCAGAAAAGAAAACTCGTTACCATCAACTATGTATTTAGGTGATGATCATAGTAGTGATTATAGTATTATTGCTAACCTATTCGCCTCAAACTTTTCCAAAATCTATAACAACACAACTACTCAATTTAGTTACTCTTCTTCCTTTAATTCAATATTTCATGCATCTAAATATCATGTTACATGTGCATTACTTCTTAATAAATTGTCTGGTCTAGATACATCTAAAACTGCTGGCCCTGATGGTCTTCCACCAATTCTCTTAAAAAATGTGCTCAAAGTTACCATCAACTATGTATTTAGGTGATGATCATAGTAGTGATTATAGTATTATTGCTAACCTATTCGCCTCAAACTTTTCCAAAATCTATAACAACACAACTACTCAATTTAGTTACTCTTCTTCATTTAATTCAATATTTCATGCATCTAAATATCATGTTACATGTGCATTACTTCTTAATAAATTGTCTGGTCTAGATACATCTAAAACTGCTGGCCCTGATGGTCTTCCACCAATTCTCTTAAAAAATGTGCTCAAAGTTTAGCTTTACCATTTAATAAATCTCTGTCTTCTGGAAAATTTCCTCATGTATGGAAAACAAGTTATGTAATTCCAATTTTCAAGTCTGGCAACAAATCTAATATTTTAAACTATCGTCCTATTTGTATCCAATCAGTTATACCTAAGATTCTCGAGAGTTTGCTTTGTGATTTTATCACTCCTTCTTTTAGTTCATTAATTATTCCCAACCAGCATGGCTTTTGTAAGAATAAATCAACTAGTACTAATCTTATAAGCTACCATAACTTTATCAATAAGTCACTCGATTCTTCACATCAAGTTCATGCCATTTATACCGATTTTGCGAAAGCCTTTGATAAAATCAATATTGACCTTTTGACAGCCAAACTGAGAGTTATAGGTTTCGATGGGCCGCTTCTGAGCTGGATTGATGACTATACTCACTTCCGTTCGCTTGTAGTTAAATTTAATGGTAAATTTTCTGAACCGTTTTATCCAACGTCCGGTGTTCCACAAGGATCTCACCTTGGACCTATATTGTTTTCGCTCTTTATTAATGATATTGAATGTGTATTTCATGACGTTCAATTTTTACTGTTTGCAGATGATTGTAAAATCTTTAAAACTATTACATCAGCAGCTGATATTACTACTTTACAAAATAATTTAGATAGTTTTTATAATTACTGTAAAAGTAATTGTATTGAAGTTAATATTGATAAATGCTATTATATCTGCTTCAACCGATCCAAATTCCCTTTAAGTAATATTTATTACATCAACAAAGTTCCAGTGAAGGAAGTGCAAACTGTGCGAGACTTAGGTATTACTTTCGATACTTCACTTAGTTTCATACCTCACATTAATAATATTATAGCAGTTCGCGAAGAATGCTTGGTTTCATTATTAGAAATTCAAAATGCTTCAAGATTGGTACCCTAAGAATATTATACTTTTCGCTTGTCAGAAGCAAACTGGAATATGTTTCCACCTTATGGAATCCGTACTATAGATTCTATGTCGATGCCATTGAGACTATACAGCACAAATTCTTAATCTATATTGGTTATAAAATGGGAATAAATTCTGGTAATATTATCTATTCTGAGTTGATGGAGTTTTTGAATATTCCGTCATTAGAATCTAGAAGAATTTTTAACGATGCCGCTTTTCTATATAATATCGTGAATAGTAATTTAAATGCTCCAGATCTCTTATGTGAAATTAATTTACACATTCCTACCAGAGTTACTAGATCATATGACTTGTTTCATATTGAGTTTTACAGAACAAATTTCAGTTCTAATTCTCCAATAGCAAGACTACATAAACTTGGCAACAATATCTCTGATATTGACTTGTTTAAGACAAATATCCATTCTCTGAAGAAATTTATTTATGGTCATTTCAAATAGCGAATAAAAATATAATATAATCAATTAAAGAAATAATAAAAAAATATTTCCTAACTTATCATTTATCATAATGGCAAACGTTCGTTTTTCAAGCGTATATTACAATATTATATTATAACATCATTATTTATGTCCCGTTTCATTCTTTTTTTCTATCTATTTTCCATTCTTAATCAATTTTTTATTACGTTCATTTTTTATATTAGAATTAATATTTTTCTTGTTTTCTTTTTTCAAACTGTGTTATTGGATTTTAGTCCGTAAATAAATAAATAAATAAATATATGTTTCAAGTTTCAATAACAGAGCTTAAGAGATAGTTGAGATATTCATTTTTAAGCGTTTTTCTTTGCACCTCCCTGACCCTCCCCCCTACAATAACTAGCCACTCTCTAGCTGATTCCGATGGAACTATATGCCACCTTAATGGTCCCAAAATATGAATTTTTTACGATAAGTAATTTCGAAGATATAATCATTTGAAAAAAAATTCGGCTGACAATTTGTTTTTAGCCCTCCTTTTCGGACGCCAATGGATAAAAAAATTAAACTATTTTAGAAGTTTGTCCCACAACCCTCTCTATATCTCTACTAATTTTCAACTCCCTATCCGGGGACGGATTTTCTTTTGCATTTTTAGGCTGATTTAGTCATGAAATGCGAAAAAACAAAATTTGAGGGTAGCAAATCTTTTTTTTTTGTCGATCACAATACTTTATTATATATTATTTACGCTCGCTTTTGTATAGAGCAAACACGGCAGGCTTCGTAAGAACCGAGTTTGTGTTCAAATGCAATGTTAAAGATAGTTAAGCTTTCCAGGCTACTTTATTGATACTGCTCTGCATCTAATTATTAAACGTTGATATCAGTGCAATAGATTTTTAATTGAAAAAAGCGCAATCAAAGTCAAATCTTGGTTTGCGTCAGAATGACGCATAGATTAATGACTCATCATAATGAGTCGTTGGCATAAATCAACTCGCACCCGTGCATTAATAGCAACTATACCGATGACTCATCATAATGATCTCCCAGATAAGGAAGAGGAAAGCTCCGGGTATAGATGGACTACCAACCGAACTCCTCAAAGCGGACCTGGAAATAATAGCCGATATACTCCTCCCACTCTTTACTGAGGTGTGGAATGAAGGAAGATATCCGACTGAATGGAAGGATGGCGTCATTGTGAAAATTCCGAAGAAGCGCGACCCTCGGGATTGTGACAATTGGCGTGGTATATCTCTACTTACTGCCGTATCAAAAATGATGGCTAAGGTAATTCTCAATAGGATTAGTGATGTCGTCGAGAGCACTCTCGAAGTTTATCAGGCTGTATTCCGTAAAGAATCGTCTTGTACCGACCACACAAATAGCCTACGGATAATATTAGAGCAGTCAGCCGAAATGGGTTCGCCACTACATTTCATGTTTGTGGACTTCGAGAAGGCTTTCGACAGCGTTAAGCGAGATTACATATGGAATGCTTTGCGTAGGAGAGGTATTCCAGATAAGGTATTAGAAATGATTGAAGAATCCTACGAAGATGCAAGGTGTCGCGTCTTGCATAGAGGAGAGCTGTCCGAGAGCTTCCCTGTGCGAACGGGTGTCAGACAAGGCTGCATATTATCACACAGCCCTGTTTCTGGTGGTAATAAATGACATCTTGAAAGCTGCACTGGAACGTGGGGAAGGTAAACGTCTTCAATGGAGACTATTTAACATCTTAAGTCACCTTGATTATGCTGATGACGTGTATTTGCTTGCACATAACCGTTCGGACTTAGAGCCAAATGTTCGCTCGTTGCATTCTAAATACGAAGAAGTGGGATTGAAAATAAATGTGCGTAAAACCAAGTACATGCACAAGGGTTCGAACGCAAGCACACCGATTGTTCTTAACGGACAGGATGTGGAAGAGGTGCAAGATTTTTGCTATCTCGGAAGCATTATCAGCATGGGCGGCGGAGCCGAAAAGGATGTTGAGGCTCAGCTAAATAAAGCTCGTCAGGCCTTCGGTATCCTTTCCTCTTTCTGGAGATTAAGAGAGATCTCCCTTCAAACGAGGCTGCGAGTTTTTGACGCATGCGTCAAATCCGTGTTGTTATATGGTTGTACTACGTGGAAAGTGACCGTTCGACTTACCAAGAAACTACAAACTTTCGTAAACCAATGCCTCCGACGCATTTTAGGAATATTCTGGCCAGAAGTGATCTCCAACGACGAACTTTGGAGTACAACTGGCCAGACTAAAATAGGTATTGAGATTCAAAGGCGGAAGTGGCAGTGGATCGGTCATACATATGGATTATAATCCTCAAGGAAGACATCGGATTGGTCGACAATGTAACACATGGGAGCGGGCAGTTGAGCAGGAGGCCAGAGGAATAAAGAAGTACTGGCAACAGCTTAAGGCCGATGCTCAGGATCTCGTCTTGTGGAATAGAGTTGTTTCTGTCCTATGCCCCTATAGGGAGTCTTAACAGGAATTTGATTTATGCGATTATGTTACACCAAAACTCAAAAAAAAATGTAGGAACTCCAGTAAGATTATATTTTAGTAAAATCAAAACAATTTCTTTGTATGCACTTCTGCAGGATTATCATGCACCGTGTACTAAATAAATCCCCTCACGATTTATTACCACTTAACCACCTTACCCACCCACAAATATCAATATAATAAATCGCCTAAGATTCCTTTTTTCGAGCAATCGAATATCACAACCACGTAGTTCTAGCTCACCACTTAAGAGTTCTTTATATTTAATATCGCAGCCACTCTCCAAGTTGAGTAACGATCTTTTTTGTAATTCACCACTTAGGATGCGCCCGTGCTATGAAACTGGATCTTAAGCTATGAACACATCCAATATAGTAATAACTCATAGCTATAGTTACTTCGGTGAAGGTGAAGCCCAATATTTGGAGCAAAATTTAAAAAATAGTTGACTTTTTTTTTGGTTCGTTCTTAACATCAAGAACTGTGCGCGGTTAATAATTGTACCGTGGGTAAACTGGCAATTGTTAATTGAAAATGGGAATCGTATATTCCTTTAAGCCTTCAGTAGCACACGTTACTTTTTGTTGACTAGTTTTATAAATAAAAGGCCAACGTTTTTACATTGTTAAATCACTTTGTTTTTTATTTAAAATTTCGATTTTTTCCTTAATGCACTATAATTTTGTTAGATTACACGGAATCGAGTTACTTTGACATAATTCGATTTTCTTTATTTTTTGGAAATGTAAAAATTAAGACTGCTTGAAATAGCGATGAAAAGACACGACGATATTTCCTCTTCTAACATTCGTTTCACGCTGTTTAAAAATAAAATAAATTTCCAGAAAAAAGGTAAAATGGATAGAAAGCCTTTCAGTAATAAAAGTTTGGGTCTTTAAACATCTGGTCGCCAAAACACGGGTTTTTCTTCGGGGTTTTCCGGTCCTTTTAATTAGGGTGTGGTGTCGTCGTATAGAGGTCTTATTTTAAAATTGGTATTATCTGGCGGTATTGTTTCACCGTCGTAAAACAGCCGCCAGATACAATTAGAGTACCTCCATGCAAGAGGTAGAGTATGACAGAAATGTCACAACCGACACCTGCGAATTCACCGACCCCATTTTACCATTTGTGGAGTGGTAAATTTAGTTGTTTTCTTTTGCCAATTTCATGCACCCTAAGATAAATTGTTGCTTCAAAATTTTTTTTTGTGCCTTTTTAGTTAAGTATTACAAACTGCGCACAGTTCTTGACGTTCAGAACGTAGGGAAAAAAATTGACACTTTTTTTAAATTTCGCTCCATAGTTTGGCAAAGCTGAAGCCCTGTTCAGCTTTGCCAAACTGTGGAAAAGCGCCTCTAGTGTCCCATGGAGTAACTACAGATACAATACGTGGGTTTTTATACTCTAGATGGAATCTGAGAGTATTATAAGTTTGCTCTAAAGTTTGTAACGCCAAGAAATAAGGCTCAGAGAAAAAACTGAATGATACAGAAGTTAATATTATCACTCAAAAATCGCGAAACCGGATGTCCGTCCGTCCGTTCGTTCGTCCGTCTATGCGCTCTCTAGCAAGAGAACGCGTTGAGGTAGATAGTTCAAATTTTGTACACGTCGTTTTTGACAAAAAAGTAAGGTCAAGTACGTGAACGGGCCAAATCGCTCCCCTCCTTCTACCCCCTCCCATACAAAATGACACAATTGCGCAATTTGACAATTAACGGATTTGCTCAAAAAGTATAAAAGCTATTGGCCTGAAATTTGGAATATGTTACTTTTATGATAATATCAATCTACCGTATAAAAATTATGCGTGTACTCCCGCTCCTTCTACCAACTCCCATACAAACTGTACTTGTCATGAATTACTTTAAGCCAATTTACTTAGTGCGTATAAAATTTAGCGGGCTGAAATTGTGCACCAAATATTAATTTAAAATTGTTAGTAAGGCCAAAAAAAATTAGACGATTAGCTCCACCCCTTCTACCCCCTCCAATACAAAATGACACAATTTCGCAATTTGACAATAAATGGATTTACTCGAAAAGTATAAAAGATATTAGTCTGAATTTTGGGATTTATTACTTTCAGAATGATTTAAATTTACAGTAGGAAAATTGTTTGCGTCCTCCCTCTCCTTCCATCCCCTCCCATACAAACTACACTTTTTCATGAAATACTCTAAGACGATTTTCTCAGAACATATAACATTTATTGAGCTCATATTTTGTAATAAATACTTAATTAATATTATCACTAAGATTAGAAAAAAATAATTGATTAGCTTCACTGCTTCTACCCCCTCCCATATAATATGACACAGTTTCAAAACTTCACAAAAAATCGATTTTCTTGAAAAGTATGAATGGCACTAGTCTGAAATTTATGGGATGTCAATTTTATAATATTCCCAGTTATTTCTTAAGAAATCACTAAAATCCACCCACTCTTTCTACCACCTCCCATACAATCTGCACATTTTCACTAATTTTCTCAGTTCCCATTCAATTTTTGGAGTAAGCATTTTGTATAAAACATTTTTATAGCTACTTTAGCATAATGGGGAAAAAATTAGTTCAATGCTATCATCCCTTCTAACGCTCCCCATTCAAAATTTCTTGGTATCACAAAAAATTCTATTTCATCTAGAATATCGTAAGATTGCGCTTTACGCGCAATCGTAGGCCTGTTATGTTTTTTTACATATCGTCGCAGTCGACGATCCAATAATACTTTACTAAAAAGCCACAAGCAAAAATTTCGATGCAACAATTTATCTTAGGGTGCACGAAATTTGCAAAAAGAATCATTAAACTCACCATTACACGAATGGTGATTGTGAATGGCGAATTTGCAAGTGTCGATTGTGACATATCTGCCAAACTCTACTTCTTCTTGGAGTGACTCTACTCATAGCTAGAGTTACTCTATGAAGAAAAAAGAACAAGGCCCCTGAAAGAGTTAGGCCAACTTGTCAGATTGGGCGCTTCCAATGCTTTCTACATCTCAAGCTGGGCAGAACTGACGTAGCGGCCATCTTGAATGACTCCAGTGGGTATGACGTCATGAATTTTTCCATTCCAAAGGACCACCTGTATTATTTTTGACGAACTTGTCGTAAAAACACGTTTTGCCGAAAACAAGAAAAGAGCATAATTAGTTCAAATTAAGCACGAAAATAGATATTACGCGAGTGCACACTTTTTCGTATTAACTAAAGTTCTACAATTTTCTGTGTGAAAATTAACCGGAGAGCTCTGCACAATATGAGTGACAGATTTTCTTCGGTGTGAGAAGCCGAGATTTAACTTTGATCACACTTTTTTCAATTAAAAATCCATTGCACTAATATCAACGTGTCATAATTACATGCCGAGCACTATCAATAAAGTACCTTAGAAAGCTGAACTATCTTTAACACTGCATTTAAGAATAAACGCGATTCTTACGAAGCCCGCCGTGTCTGCTCAATAGAAAAGCGCTCGAATTTGTATGGAACTGTCATGTTTGTTATGACTCCAACGTGTTGTTGTTGGATTAAGTTACTCGGCTTTCTACTATAGAAGGCATTGGCGCTTCTTATTTTCATAGGTATGCGTGCAATTTGTCCTTGTAACTTTTTAGTGGTTTTATTTCGCAAATATCTTTTATTTGCTGAGCTTTTAAGTGTTAAAAATTTGATTTTGTAGGTTTCACGTTCTAATGAACGGTTTGAAATCACATTTGCTTATTTATCGCATCCTGGAAAATAGTCGGACGCTTCTTCAAATTTAACGAAAAAACTGGTTATCACCTTGATTGAACTCTATTGCCAGGCGACAAGGGTCTTTACAATTAACAAGGTAGTGTCCGCGTACAAAATAGATAGGATCAAGTTTTGCGAGACGAGACCTACGGGACTGGGTTGCGGACGGACGCGTGATAGTTTTGGCACTAGAGAAATCATAAAAAATTTGATACCGAAATTAAATATATATAAAATATATAATGTATTGCACTTTGAACCTCAGTCATTTGACACCAATATAGGTAAGACTTGAATATTTGTTGACCTTTTACTAATTTATGGATGATATTTTCCCACGGGAAAGTATATCACGTCTTTATAGCAGGAAATAGGGGCTGTATAAATAGGCTAGGATAACCTGACATTAAGGCAGTTCGATAGAATAAGTAGATACCGACAGTTCGAAAAAGGAGATGAATCAGCAGTCCTCTATTATAAGCTCTTGAATGATTCTATATAACCAATAACCTTTATCTTTTCATAAATTTTCTTTAGGCAGATTATGGCCCAGTTCTTTAGTTTTTTGTTTTTTTTTTTTGTATTTTTAACCAAATATACAGTGATCGTCAAAATATAGTGTACACATATGACAAGAGGCCTAGGGCTAGAAGATTTCAAGGAAAAAATTCCCATCTTTCGTATTTTGTAGCTGTGGTGATCTATCGTCTTATTAGTTATTCCCTACGCGTCATTTGTGCTGATTAGAGTGTAAGAAGTATAAGTAGTTATTTTACATTTAATTTGATGAAAATGGGCAGGCAAACTCCTTTGGAAATGCGAGAACTTGTCATAAAATTTAGAATCGAAGAGAAATCGTTGCGAGTTCAATTATTGGTAGAAGCCATAACACCGTCAAAAAAATTATTTACAAGTTCGAGATCTTCAGTAAGTTAGAAAATCGGACAGGTGCTGGTAGACCAAAGCGGCTCAGTGAAATGGAAACACGACAGTTTGTAAGAACCGTTAGACAGGATCCAAAAACTAGCGCCGTGAAAGTAGCGGAAGACCTCTCAAGGTCATCAGGATGTAATGCTAGCACCAACACAATCAAACGGGCATTGCATAATAATAATGGTCTATTTGGAAGGTTTCCGAGAAAGAAGCCATTCATATCCAAACCTAACCAACAGCGTTGCCTTGATCTTGCCAAAAAGTACGGAAATCATCATAATTAATTTTGGAAATACGTTTTATTTAGTGATGAAAGTGAGTTCGAAGTTTTTGGGAAGAAAGTGCCGACTAGGATATGGAGAGGAAAAAATCAGGAGTTCGAAGATAAAAACACTGTATCGACAATGGAAACACGGTGGTGTGGAGGTGATGGTGTGGAGGTGTATGTCGGCAAATGGAGTTGACAGATTGGATACCTAAACATATTGAAAGATAATTTGGGTCCTAGTGTGGAAAAAATTGGGGTTGGATCGTACGTGGATATTTAAACAAGCAATTGGATCACACACACAAACCCCTCCCCCCCAATCACCGGATCTTCATCCCATTGAACATTTATGGGAACATCTGGATCGACAAATACGAAAGAGAAACATAACTAGCAAGACACCCTAAAAAATGCTTAACTGTACGAATGGCAAAATATTTCACCGGAAGTGCAATCAAAATTAGTGGAATCAATGCCAATCGACTAGAGGCTGTTCTGAAGGCAAAAGGAAAGCAAACTAAATACTGAAGGCTGGATTTTGAGTATTATTTTTAATTTTTATAACAACTGTACACTTTATTTTGACGCTAAGAATATGAAGAATTTTTTGTTTTTGTTGCATTATCTTCGTTTGGGTGAAATGATCTCTTAACTTACTTTGTTGGCTATTGAAGTACGCTTTAATGATTTTCGGAAGACTGTAATATTTAATGAAAGCACATTGTAAAATACAGAAATAAATGACGCAAATGTTTAATATATGCTGTACACTTTATTTTGACGCTCACAGCATTTGTAGCTACTCATTGGGACACTATAGGTGCTTTTTAACATAGTTTGGCAAAGGTGAAGCCCATTGTTTGGAGGGTGGATGAAATTTGCAAAAGAAATCATTAAACTCACCACTCCACGGTTAGTGAATTGTGCAAGGTGAATTCGCAGGTGTCGATTGCGACATATCTGCCAGACTCTGTTACAGTGTGTTTTCTTCTTTTTGCATCGAGTTATTCTGATCAAATATAGCAGTGATTTAAGCAAATTAAACTGTTACAAAGTAAATTCAGTGTTTTTATCATAAAACGAAAGACTTTCTAACATTCCAAGCGTAACGATATTTTTTCCGTCGTACCACTGGGAATAGACACAATTACAAGCAACTTCGCTGCGAACTCAACCGCAGCAGGCTCGAGAGGTCCAAAATGGGAGAACTGGTTTGGTTTTTTTTCCACGAACGCGTTGAACTAGAAATTTCAAATTCTGTACACGCAATGCTTTCTACATCTCAAGCTGGGCAGAACTGACGTAGCGGCCATCTTGAATGACTCCAGTGGGTATGACGTCATGGATTTTTCCATTCCAAAGGACCACCTGTATTATTTTTGACGAACTTGTCGTAAAAACACGTTTTGCCGAAAACAAGAAAAGAGCATAATTAGTTCAAATTAAGCACGAAAATATTACGCGAGTGCACACTTTTTCGTATTAACTAAAATTCTACAATTTTCTGTGTGAAAATTAACCGAAGAACTCTGCACAATATGAGTGACAGATTTTCTTGGGTGTGAGAAGCCGAGATTTAACTTTGATCGCACTTTTTTCAATTAAAAATCCATTGCACTAATATCAACGTGTCATAATTACATGCCGAGCACTATCAATAAAGTACCTTAGAAAGCTGAACTATCTTTAACACTACATTTAAGAATAAACGCGCTTCTTACGAAGCCTGCCGTGTCTGCTCCATACAAAAGCGCTCGAATTTGTATGGAACTGTCATGTTTGTTATGACTCCAACGTGTTGTTGTTGGATTCAGTTACTCGGCTTTCTACTATAGAAGGCATTGGCGAGTTATAGATCCGAAAAAATGCTGTCGGGGAATTCGTGCAATCTTCAGACAACTCGTCAGCAAATTAACGATTCCCACGATTAAACTGGGAACATTTGCAAAGTAAATATGATATTGCACGAATTCCGTGAAGAACATGATACTTTCCCGTTATCACTTGGTGAACAACGCGACTGTAAAGTCATCATCTTCTTCTGAATAGAATTAAGAATCTTGTAATTGAATTATCTAAAATAAAGTTAAGTTGTTTGCACGAATTACGTCTTTGACTGCAACATCTTCAAATTCCAGAAAGACAGAATCAACAAATATCTAAACATTCCCATCAAATTCCAGAATAATATCAAATTTAATAAATATGTAAACATTCCCATAAAGTCAGAATAGTATCAAATTAAAATTAAATAAGATATTCACACAACTTTAATAATATCAAATTAATGTCAACTTTGCACATCCAATCTAATTACCATGCACATGCACTTAACGTTCTTTTGAAATTTTGATAAAAGAAATTGTGAAACGATGTACATAGTAGTTAGTAGAGATACGGAGCTCGAAGAAGAAAATTATATTTATTTATCGTATAAAATTCGCCTTTTTAATTACATGTTATCATAATTTACGCCGTGAATTGAAGTGTTTCCATCTAACGCGATCGTGACCGGAAAAATAAAACTTATTCCGCGCGTGGCCATCAAGTCACACCAGAAAAGGAAGGACTTCTTTCTCTCTTTATTTCATATCGAGCGAATTGACACGATCCACACATCTTGCAGTTCGATGGATCGAGTAAAGTATTGCCACGCTTCAGACGTGTAGCGTGGCAGTACTCTACTCGATCCATCGAACTACAAGATGTCTGGATCGTGTCAATTGGTTATATAAAGGAAGCGCGACGCACGTCTTAATTTATAGCTACCAAATTTAATTCCTTTAATATATGAATGTTATAATTAAATAAACTGCCAACAAGTCGGGCGAAACTTTATTATTCTTGTGACAATTTTTAATTGATTTCTTGAACCAAGCTCAATATTCTCTGTATAGAATGTCAGTTTCATAGACGAAGTTGCATAGAATTTTCATTGGATTCGGTGTATTTTAAATTCACGAAACCAAACATTTTTATGGGTAGAGGAGGTAAGGGAATCGTAAAATTTGTGACGCAATTTTATTTCCTTTCTTTTATTTATTTAGCCATTGAACAAAATTTACATTTCAATTACACAATAGCAAGCGATAAGAAATATCACAAAAATTTCTTAAGTTCAGTTTTAAAAGCATTAAAAGAAATAGACAAAGATCCAAGTTGTAATGTGTCATGATTTCGTTGAAGTCTAACTACAGGAGAGTGAAAATAAACGTCTAGTAAAGCGCGTGAAGGATAAAAAATATCGGCATTTCTAGTACTAACAACTTCCATTCTAAAATTAAACGTACTAGAGAGATAAAAGCAGGACAGCAGTACTAGAGCAAGCGAAAGTAGAAGAAATACAGAGGACGAATTCGGCAAATCTATAGGCATGATTGATAATATTTTCAAAATGTGTAGTGAAACTCAACTTCACATCAAAAGTCACACCGAGATCCTTCATAATCGTTACTTCCAAAAGTCTAGTGCCATTGATTAAATAAAGTAACTCGGGAGGAAATAAAATATCACGATCACAGGGAGAATTAGTCACTCGAAAGATTTTGAGGTCATCCGCATAAAAGAGACAAGAAGAAGATAAAAACTGGGGTAGGTCATTTATAAAAAATAGGAAAAATAGTGAACCAAGAATTGACCCCTGTGGAACACCAGACCACGCAGGAAATACATAAGACTCATGTCCCTTAAAAGTTACACGTATACTACGAGTAGATAAATAGGAAGAAATCCAGTCAAGTAAATTTCCAGAGACGCCATATATTTTTAGTTTCCCAATTAAAACTTGGGGATTAATTGTGTCGAATGCCTTTGCAAAATCTGTGTAAACAGTGTGAACAGACTGATGGAGTTCGAAAGATTTCGCTATAAAGTTTCTAAACTCGCACAAATTGATAGTTGTAGATTTTCCTGTAACGAAACCATGTTGACAGGGCGAAATCAAATGGCCAACTTTGTCACACATTACATTGTGAACGAGACGTTCAAAAATTTTGCTACAGCTAGTAAGAATGGAAATAGGGCGATAACTCAAGATATCTTCAGGGTCACCTTTCTTGAAAATAGGGATAACATTAGTCAGTTTCCAGACTTCTGGAAAAGTACCTTCGGAAAGTGATTTATTAAAAATAATCGAAAAAGGAAAAGCGAGAACTTCCGATAGTGCTTTAACAAAAAAGTTAGGAATGCCATTGCAGCCACCGTTAATTTTGGGATCAAGTGAGTAAATAACATTTAGAACATCAAAAGAGGAAACATAAATAGAACTAATGGATTCGTGATTAGAAACATTAAAAACATAGTTTAGTTCCTTGTCAGGAATTTTAAAAACGGAAGAAAAATATTCAGCAAAAAGATCACACATAGCTTGGGTATCAGAGGTATTAGTATTTTGATACCTCAGAGCAGATTGAGCGTGCAGAGTCTTTTTGCAATTTTTAACGTATGACCAGAAAGGTTTGGTATCATTACGAGCTAAACTCGTTTCAAGCGAGGAAACATAAGAACGAAAGGCAGACTTGATTTCCTTTCTCACAAAGGTACGTTGGACAGTAAAATTTACATAGTCAGAATGAAGTTTTGAACGTTTATATTTCTTATACAAGCAGTTTTTTAGACGTAAACTCCCAATAATACCCGTAGTAAATCATACAGGATAGTTTTTAGAAGAAGCATGCTTGAGAGATACATGATTTTGAATGAAGGCATTGATATATATTCATAAAATATTGAAATCGATGTATTCACAGGGAGTCCTGAAAAAGCCTCAACCCAATTAATTTCATCCAACTTGCGAATGATCTCAGAGTAATTTCCCTTTAGAAAATTTAGCTTAGATAATGGTGACGGTGTATTAATATTTCTCCTAAAAATGTTAACCGCAATACTCAAAGGAGGATGGTAAGGGTCAGAAAGAACTAATCCAAATGTCGATATAACACGAACATCGGGTATAACAATATTGGAAAACACAAGGTCTAATAGAGTGTCACGGTAATTTTTGATCACATTATGTTGAAGAAGTGAACAAATGCTCATGAAAGAAGATAAGCAAGAGGAGTATGCATTACAAGACACAGGTTGAGAAGAACTATCCTTCCAGGAAATCATAGGTGAGTTGAAGTCACCACAAATCAAAAAGTGTGAACCCAGGTCAATGTTGTTTAAAAACATAACAGGGTTACGATCTTACGATACTCTAGATGAAATAGAATTTTTTGTGATCCCAAGAAATTTTGTACAGGGAGTGTTAGAAGGGGTGATAGCATTGAACTAATTTTTTCCCCATCATGCTAAAGTAGCTATAAAAATGTTTTATACAAAATGCTTACTCCGAAAATTGAATAGGAGCTGAGAAAATTAATGTGTAAGATTTAGTGAAAATGTGCAGTTTGTATGGGAGGTGGTAGAAAGAGTGGGGGGATTTTAGTGATTTTTTCAGAAATAACTAAGAATATTATAAAATTGATATCCCTTAAATTTTAGATGAGTAACATTCATACTTTTTAAGAAAATAGATTTTTTGTGAAGTTGGGAAACTGTGTCATATTGTATGGGAGGGGGTAGAAGGGGTGAAGCTAATCAAATATTTTTTTCTGATCTTAGTGATAATACTAATTAAGTATTTATTACAAAATATGAGCTCGATAAATATTATATGTTCTGAGAAAATTGTATTAGAGCATTTCATGAAAAAGTGTAGTTTGTATGGGAGGGGGTGGAAGAAGAGAGAGTACGCAGATAATTTTTCTACTGTAGATTTATATCATTATTAAAGTAACATATCCCAAAATTCAGACTAATAGGTTTTATACTTTTTGATTAAATCCATTTATTGTCAAATTGCGAAATTGGGTCATTTTGTATGGGAGGGGGTAGAAGGGGTGAAGCTAATCGTCTATTTTTTTTTGGTCTTACTAACAATTTTAAATAAATATATGGTGCACAATTTCAGCCCGCTAAATGTTATACACTAAGTAAATTGGCTTATAGTAATTCATGACAAGTACAGTTTGTATGGGAGGTGGTAGAAGGAGGGAAAGGACACGCATAATTTTTATACGGTAGATTGATATTATCAATAAAGTAATATATTCCAACTTTCAGGCCAATAGCTTTTATATTTTTCGAGCAAATCCGTTAATTGTCAAATTGCGCAATTGTGTCGTTTTGTATGGGAGGGGGTAGAAGGGGTGGAGCGATTTGGCCCGTTCACGAACTTGACCTTACTTTTTTGTTAAAAACGACCTGTACAAAATTTGAACTATCTAGCTCAACGCGTTCTCAAGCTAGAGAGCGAACAACGACGGACGGACGGACGGACGGACGGACGGACGACGGACATCCGGTTTTGAGATTTTTGAGTGATAATATTAACTTCTGTATCATTCATTTTTTTCTCCAAGCCTTATTTCTTGGCGTTACAAACCTTAGAGCAAACTTATAATACTCTCAGATTCCATCTAGAATATAAAAATAGAGAGATCATCAAACAAATGTATAAGCGTGCTAACATTTGAGTTACACAGAATGTAGACACAACAAAGATAAAGAAAACGATTATATGATAATTTAACCTTTACGAAAATACTTTCGATGGGATGAGAATCGAAAGCCGGCCAACGAAAGGACAGTAAGTAATTTTTAATAAGGACTCCACCTCCACCATTTTTTAAAGATCGTGACAAATCACGGTCATTTCGGTGAACTGTATAAAAGGATGGAAAAATTTCAGAGTACAAAATGGAAGAAATTAGTGATGATTCAGTAATAGAGACAATGTCTGGAGAATCCTCAAATATAGAACAATAAAATACAGACAACTTGGACCTTAGGCGACGTACATTTTGATACAAAATATTTAGGGTATATATAGAAGTATTAAAATTTTTGTTGGCTGATTTAGACCATACATTAAACGAAAATTTTCGATATCATTAACAATCTTTCGACGCTCGAATAATTTACATGATACACCAGGAGGCCAGAATTCAGTAAATAACAAGCGGTGAAAATTTTCTTGCGGAGCACGAAGTTTAAACGAAACATAGTTAAGTGAATCAATAACTGCAGATTTCTTCGTAAGGCGAAAACAAGTAAACGTAATGGGGTTCTCAAAGTTCAATTTTAGTCAACAGAAGTATACTTGTGGCACTTAGATATGCACAACCACTCATCGTTCCGAGGGGCAGCAATTAATATCGAAGACGTCCTGCTGGCATCGGATTGAATATCTTGTTGAACGTCAGAGGTTGACGTTATGTTGTTAGCAGCTAAGAAAACATACCCAGATGAAGATCCAACAGAGACCGGAGTAATTAAAGATTTCTCGATGTCTAGAACTGCTGATGCCGTATTGGAAAAGTCGGATCGCAGTGATTCTATAGTGCGAGTAACTAGCTCCGAACTAGTTGCAATGTTTATAACTTTTCTACTGTTGATACTCTTTGGCACAGCATCGGGCGTTTATCGATAGCAGAATCCGACACAGTGGTTACCGAACTCTGGGTGGATGATACCGTTATTGACCTCAAATTAAAGCACTTTTCGAGCCTCGAAAGATAGAGAAGAGCTTCGTCGAGCTTGGAGGCTAAGACCGAAATCGAGCAATCACACATAATAGAGCGTGTAAGCATTAAGAATCGCAATAAAAAACCGAACTTTACTGCGTAAATAATAAATTAATCACAGAAAAATAATGAAATTAATTTTTGAGAAAAATTTATTAGTAAAATTCCGACCGTTGACGTTTAGAGCAAGGGTTGAATAAGGTAAGGTACTCATAAAAAATTTCAAGGTCTTTTAACTTGTTGGCTATTAGTTGATTCAATGAAATTGGTCGAAATCATACTTTTGTATGGGAGGGGGTAGAAGGACAGGCGCGATCTAACAACTTTTGACGCAATTTTATTTCAACTATTTGTAAAAGTTTTTGTGCAAAATTTCAAATTAATAGCTTTTAATAGTTAGGTGATGAATGATTTCTTAAAAATGGTCGAAAAAATAATTTTGTATAGGAGGGGTTAGAAGTTTTGAAGATATTCGACCAGTTAATATTTCAAACGTTTAGAAATTTTTTTAAATGCATTTCGCAAATTTTTAAGTTTCTACCTTAAAATTTCATTCAAAAATTTTCAGCTTATGTGTTTTTTTCATTGCACATGAAACACCTTGTGCACGTTAGACCCCCACTTCGGTGGATAACAATTTTGGAACAAAATGTTATTTTTTTTCTATGTATATTAAATAGATGAATCGACGTGCAAAATTTAAACTTTGTATCTTTTGCCATAGCCCAAAAAAAATTACTTAAAATTTTCAACATTTTGGCTTACCACCTCCCTCCCCTTACACCCCCAACTTAAATTTTTTACCAAAATTAGCGACTATGTACTTCTAAAATCTGACAAATTTTCGATTTGATATCTGTACTCAACTTTGAGATATAATGATTTGTAATTTTGGAAAGTGCCGATTTCCCCCCACTACTATTATATCCACACGTTATATTTTTTTCATATTTCACTAGTAAAGCTTAGTATACTTTTCAAGTTTCAATTACATTGCTTAAAATACAGTCGAGATATTCATTTTTAAGTGTTTTTCTTTGCACCTCTACTGACCCTCCTCTTGCAAGAATTAGCCTCTTTCTAAGCTGATTCTGGTGGATCTATGTGCCATTTTGTAATTAGTAATTTCGAAGATATAATCATTTGAAAAAAAAATTCGGCCGACAATTTGTTTTTAGCCCCCCTTCTTCGGACGCCAATGGATAAAAAAATTAAATTATTTTTTAAGTTTGTCCTACAATCCTCTTCATACCTCTGCTGATTTTCAGCTTCTTATCTGCATTCGTGGTGGAGATATTAACAAGTGAAGTTTTTGACTCTTTTCGTCCCCCCGTCTCCTCCTTCCACTTGACACTTACAAAATTTTGATAATGGAGCTCACTTACCCAATCAACAATCCACCCAAAAACGAACATGCTACCTTTGACGGTCTCGGAGATATGAGTCCATATTTAAGCCTAGTACGCTGTTCGCGTGGAATGAAATTTTTGTATGAAAAATTGTTGTTGGCGAAGGCCTACGTGAAAAATTCCATCGCCTTTTCCACTTTGCAGTACGCTGATTGCCGTGGAATAGCCTTGAAATATGTAAGTGTGGTTTGCTATTGTAACACAGATGAGTCTGGAAACTCTCCAAATTTTTTCCACGCGTATTTCAATGATCGTAGCGTTAAAAGTCGAGTCAAAAAGTGACTTAAGCGGAATTCGACATTTTGTTTTTGTACTGAAGCGGTTGGAAAAATATTCAGTAAGTCGGTCCTATATTATTCATTCGATTTTTAATTGACACAAAATAACTCAATTTCAATTCTCTCCGCGAAAACAATAAATCTGTCAAAACAAATTTTCACGCACGATTTAACTTACTTTTGTGGAGACGAGTGAAAATTTCATTTCACTTCAACAGCGTACTAGGCTTAACGGCGTACGGCGGGACGGATTTTTTTTTGTATCTTTAGGCTGATTTAGTCATGAAACGCGAAAAAAAAATTTTCAGTGTAGCAAATGTTTTTTTTTTCTTTGTCGATCACAATACTTTATTATTAGAATAGTAAAGTAAAATAGAATTTCGTAGAAATTATTGTCTTGAATTTACAAAGCAATTGTTTCGCTTTCGACGATCGATTGTAGCTCACTCTCATGATCGATAGGACAATTAAGGGACAAAAGGTGGATGGTATCTTAGCTTGGGTCCGCTAGAGGGTATTAAGTGCAGCTTGACAGCGGGATTATCATAGCAGCTGTTAATGACAAGCATGAAGAGTTCAGAGTCGCCAATTAGTAATTCTGCGATAATAATTTCGATACTTTTAAAAAATTGCGTGATTCTAGTGGATTGTTTTTGTTTCATTTGATTAGAGAGTTCTGCTATCGATACGATGAATAAATTCCGTGACGATTGATTTAATACGGTTCGGGCGAGTTGAGGCCACAGCATTTTTTTTTTATTGGTAGCTTTACATTTGCCGATGAATTCGCCGAAATACTCCGGTAAACTACGATACTGCCATTAAGTGAAATATATAGCTGTTCAGATTGAAATCATCATAAAAGTAATAAATTCAAAATCAGATCTATAGCTTTTCTACTATTGGGCAAATTAGTGTCAAATTGTGTCATTTTGTTTGGGAAGGGGTAGAAGGGGTCAAACGATTTGGCCCATTCACGAACTTGACCTTACTTTTTTGTCAAAAACGCCGTGTACCAATACCTTCTATAGTAGAAAGCCGAGTAACTGAATCCAACAACACGTTGGAGTCATAACAAACATGACAGTTCCATACAAATTCGAGCGCTTTTCTATTAAGCAGACACGGCGGGCTTCGTAAGAATCGCGTTTATTCTTAAATGCAGTGTTAAAGATAGTTCAGCTTTCTAAGGTACTTTATTGATAGTGCTCGGCATGTAATTATGACACGTTGATATTAGTGCAATGGATTTTTAATTGAAAAAAGTGCGATCAAAGTTAAATCTCGGCTTCTCACACCCAAGAAAATCTGTCACTCATATTGTGCAGAGCTCTCCGGTTAATTTTCACACAGAAAATTGTAGAACTTTAGTTAATACGAAAAAGTGTGCACTCGCGTAATATCTATTTTCGTGCTTAATTTGAACTAATTATGCTCTTTTCTTGTTTTCGGCAAAACGTGTTTTTACGACAAGTTCGTCAAAAATAATACAGGTGGTCCTTTGGAATGGAAAAATCCATGACGTCATATCCACTGGAGTCATTCAAGATGGCCGCTACGTCAGTTCTGCCCAGCTTGAGATGTAGAAAGCGTTGAACTCGCGCGTTTTGACAATGAAACTTCTGTATTATATTCAATGTTAAATTATCATTTCAAATCAAATTTCGTAAATTAATAAATGTGTCCTTCAAAAAATAAAGCAATTGTTTCGCTTTAGCTTCTTAACTTAATGTCGTGGCGAAACATAACAGAATTATGATTGGGCTTAAAGCCCAATCATGTGATACTCTAGATGAAATACTTACCTTTTGTTTGGGTGGTGGTAAAAGCAGAGGGGGGGGGGTTTGTAATTTTTGTATGTAACATTGAACGTGGTATATAAAATATTTCAAGCTGAATTTAAAGTTTTCTCCATTGGGTCGTCACACTATTTGTTGTAAGTCTCGGTCATCCGGATGTACCCAAATCTGGCGGTACATCTTTTCGAAGTCAGCGGCAAATACATAAGCATGTGATCGCCAACGAGAAATTAAGCTTGCGAAGCAGATTGGGATCAGCAGCTAATTGTTCGTTCAGTGATAATCCTAAGTCAGTTTTTTGCGATCCATTGAATACTACTCGGAGGCGAGTAGTCGTACTTTTTTCCTTTATCACTCCGTGGTGAGATACGTAGTAGCACATTTTTTGTTGTTTCGTATGAAGTTCTTGTTTACTAGATACAGCTATCATATGTCCAAGTGCTTCATATTCTGCAAGAAATGTTTGATAGTCTTGTTGTAAGGTCTCATTACGAAGAAACCGCTGTTCCATATGCTGCCAGGCGTTTAATGCTGGAACTAATGAGTTATCTGAGTGTTGCGAATTATTCTTCAATGATAGGCGAACAGTATATTTACCATGAACTCCACGCGAGTGCGCAGCCGTGAAGAATTTCTCGCATTCAACATCTTCATCACTATGTGATGGGAAACTTGTCGTAATATCCTCTTGTTCCCAGAATTTACGGAATGCTCGTAAATGCCGTGTTCAGTAATGCACTGTCGTTGATTGGTCCAGATACAATTCAACCCAGTTTAGTCAGTTGTGCTATCGGATTCCAAGACGGACATCTCACAATTTTGGACTCAATTATTTGAGCGTACACAATGGATCCTAGAACCACGTCGAGTCGTTCGTTATTAGTGAGTAAGTTTCTTAGATGAGGCCATTCTTCAACGTTCAGATTCCTATCCGGTTCATATGACGTAAGTTTCACAATACAGCAGTACGGTGAATCAATGTTCTGTCGTATAGTGAATGTGACTGAACCTCTAGACGACTGCGGAGCTGATTGACCCACTCCAATGATGTGATAGTAGTTGAGCAGTGTAGTTTCAGTTGTTGTGCGAGCCGTTCTGATATAAGTGATTCGACCGAGCCTTGATCTATCAGAGTTCTAGCAATAGATGTTCTGTTCTGCGGTGAAACTACTTTTACTTGCGCGGTTGCAAGTAAAGCGCCGTCAATCATCCTGGTAGCTTCACGTCGGGCACTAGGAGATTTTGACCTAAACATGTCACAAAAGAGAAGAAAATGTTGTTGTGAGCACAATGGCCATTTTTTCTTACTCCTTTCCTTTGGCTCAAGTTCATCTGCAGTCGTGGTATGAGACGAGAATCTTTTCATGTTATTGGATTGTTGTGTACTTTCTCCATTGAAGACCCTTACCTTCTCCACCTTCCAGTGCAGCTTTCAAGATGTCATTTATTACCACCAGAAACAGGGCTGGTGATAATATGCAGCCTTGTCTGACACCCGTTCGCACAGGAAAGCTCTCGGACAGCTCTCCTCTATGCAAGACGCGACACCTTGCATCTTCGTAGGATTCTTTAATCATAGCTATGACCTTATCTGGAATACCTCTCCTACGCAAAGCATTCCATATGTAATCCCGCTTAACGCTGTCGAAAGCCTTCTCGAAGTCCACAAACATGAGATGTAGTGGCGAACCCATTTCGGCTGACTGCTCTAATATTATCCGTAGGGTATTTGTGTGGTCGGTACAAGACGACCCTTTACGGAATCCAGCCTGATAAACTTCGAGAGTGCTCTCGACGACATCACTAATCCTATTGAGAATTACCTTAGCCATAATTTTTGATACGGCAGTAAGTAGACATATACCACGCCAGTTGCCACAATCCCGAAGGTCGCCCTTCTTCGGAATTTTCACAATGACGCCCTCCTTCCATTCAGTCGGATATCTTCCATCATTTCACACCTTAGTGAAGAGTGGGAGGAGTATATCGGCTGTTATTTCCGGGTCCGCTTTGAGGAGTTCGCTTGGTAGTCCGTCTATACCTGGAGCTTTCCTTCCCGCCATTGACCGAATGGCGGAAACTATCTCTTCCTTATCTGGGGGATCGTCTCTAATAGAGGATTGTTGCGGTTGGATGTTTGGAAGTTGTTCTGTTTCCGGAATATCTTCATCTGACAAGATGTTTAAAATATCAGAGAAGTATTCCTTCCATCGTCGCAACTGGTGTTCACTCATATTAAGGAGAGTTCCGTTGACATCTCTCACCAGGTGGTTGGCGGTGAAATTCCTGTTCGTCAACTGTTTCATGATTTTAAATAGTGAACCCATATCCCCAAGGTAAGCCGCAGATTCTGCCTTGTTTGCCAGATCTTCAATGGCCTTTCTCTTGTCGCGTCTAACAGCCTTTTTAAGCTGTATATGAGCATCGCGGTAGTTCTGCCTCAAGTTGGGCGTTCGTTGGTTGACATCGGGTTGAGAGATGATTGCCAATTTGGCTTTTTTCCGATTGTCAACCTTGTCCCATGTGTCTTGCGACATCCAGGGTTTCTCACCGCTTTGCGCATATCCCACAGATTCTTCAGCACTAGTTAGAAAAGTGTTTCTGGTTGCCTCCCAATTGGCGTCCAGTGTGCGCATTTCATGTTCACCCAATGTGGATGACTTTTCGCGTAGAATGGTGGTGTATTCGAGTTTTTTGTTGGGATCTCTGAGTTTACCCACATTAAGCTTGCGCTTCATTTGAAGAATTTGTGGTCGTCGGATAGCTGCTGTACACAATCTCAAGCAGGCAACCATCAAGTGGTGATCGCTCCCCACGTCAGCTCCACGTTTCGCTCGCACATCGAGGGGACATCTTCTCCATCGGCGACTTATAGCCAAATGGTCGATCTGGTTCTGAGTAACACCGTCAGGGGAAACCCAAGATGTCTTATGATGACTCTTGTGTGGAAAAAGGGTCCCTCCGATGACCATTTGCCGAGTACTACAGAACTCCACAAATAATTCGCCGTTTTCGGGTCTCTTAATCCAAGGTCGTGAAGCGTCGACCCAAGGGTCACCATGCCTCCCCATGACGTGTTCTAGTCCAGTGTTGTCTGATCCAACCTGGGCGTTCGTATCTCCCGAGATGATAATAATATCACCTCTAATCCTATCCGAGATTGGTTCCCAGCTAATGAGACTGTTTCTCGCTCTCGGCGTAAGGACGAAAGCCACGCCATTTCTGGCTTCACTTTCAGGGCCAATGTACAGAATAGTGTTTCCGCTAGGGGTTCGTTCTTCTCCTGATCCTGTCCACCTGACCTCGCTCAAGCCCAAGATTTGGATGTTATAGTGCTCCATTTCACGGTCGATCACCGATTGGCGGTGCAAGGACCGAGTAACCCCAGCTCTTCCCCCGTCATTCAATGTTCGAACGTTCCAGAAGCCAATCATAGTCCGTTTTCGAATGCCAAAAGTCGTTACCGTAGAATCAGTCCGTATCCGAGGCGATGTATCTGTTTCTCGTATCATTTAGGTCTTAAGATCACGGGTGATAAGCCCATGATCCAGTGAGTGTCCATTTGCCATTTTTAGGGCAAGCAGGACTGGCTGTGGGTGAATTTTACAGCCCCCATCCCAGAGGGGGATAGTTAGCTCAGGTCCGTGGAGTCGCTAACTCCAAAGATAGTTGCAGGAATTGGTAAAACCTCATACTACAACTACCCCCTTGCGGGGATAGAGCGAATAGTTAATCACAAACTAACTAAAATAGCAAGCTTCTGTCGAACAACCAATTTGGCTTTAGACCGGGGTACAGTACGCATGATGCCATTGCATTACTCAGCAAGAAAATGATTCTTTAGATAGAGGTAATAAACCATGCGCAGTATTTCTCGATTTAGCTAAGGCTTTTGATTCGATACCTCACTGTAATATCATTAACAAATTACACAAACTCAATTTCAAACAAGGATTAATAGATTGGATTGCAAATTACCTTACAAACCGAAAGCAAATAGTTAATATTAAGCAAGAATCGAGTAATGAGCTTTCCTCTTATTATGGAGTCCCGCAAGGAACTGTGCTAGGCCCACTACTCTTTTTAATTTATGTCAATGGCTTGTTTCAGGAGCAAATAGAGGGTGAATTAATATCGTTCGCTGATGACACAGTTCTATTTGTAGAGGACAATAATTGGGATTTGGTTAGAACAAAAACAAATTACAGCCTGTCATTAATAAAAAACTGGCTAAATGCTAATCTACTGACACTAAATGTAGAAAAATGTGTATACATCGTTTTTGCCCATAACAGTCGCGCTATTCCGTCATCGTTACATATCACAGTTCATTCTGATAACTGTACATCACACTGTCTATGTAAGCCTCTTACAAATGTAAGTCATATTAGATACATGGGCGTCATATTTGACCAACACTTAAAATGGGATATTCATATTGCAAATACCATAAATCGACTAAAGCGATTAATTCCGATCTGTTTTACTGTAAGAACATTTTAACAAAAACTGCAGTCACAACATTCTATTTTGCGCTAATACACTCTGTATTACAGTATGGTATTATAGCTTGGGGGAGCGCTGCTGTATCAAACATGAGACCATTGGAAATTATACAAAAAACTTTATTAAAAATATTTCTTAAGAAGCCGCGTAGACATAGCACAGTTCTTTTATTCTCCATAATAAATGTACTCAGTGTTGATAAGATTTTCGATATCATTGCTATTATTCAAACATATAAGGATTTTAAACTAGGACAAATCACGATAAATACTAATGCCACACGTAATGGCACTATCAAAGAATTAACACTACCACGAAAGAAAACTACCTTAGGACAAAGCCATTATTCTTATAGAGGAATTAAACTATTTAATAATTTGCCAAATTTCATTAGAACCTCGGATAGTCCAAAAACCACCAGGCGTCATTGTTCAGGAATTTGAACCTAGAAATAGCTCTCAACGGAATTTTCGTCGAAGAAACAATCAGCGAAAACCAGCATAAATACCTCATGTTTGACTGCTATCAATCCTTCATCATCTAATGTTCACAAGAATATATCAGGCTTTGTTAATAATAATAATAATAATAATAATAATAATCTCTCTATTCTCTACCAAAATGTGCGTGGCCTTAGAACCAAGTTGGACGACTTCATGGTATCCCTTCTGGAGAGTATGCCTGATATTCTTTGCATCACTGAAACGTGGCTACTGCCTTCAATTCATAACTCTGAATTTTCCCCGAATTGCTACACTGTTCATAGGCATGACCGTGATCTTAGTCGGTCTATCAAAAAGGATGGTGGCGGTGTCCTCATCGCGGTTAAAAATACCCTGTCAACGTCGCGTTGTCCGGACTTTGATGCTTTTCCCATAGAGCACTTTCTCCTCAAGATTAAACTCTCTCATGGTCGATACCTATATATATGCTGTGTCTATATTCCTTGTTCCTGCGCAGTGGAAATTATTGAAAAATTTTTTGACAGCCTCTCTGATATCGTCAACTCAGCTGGCGCTACCTCGACATTCCTTATTTGTGGTGACTTCAACCTCCCCGACTTACAATGGAAAGCAGACTGGTCACACCCTTTATTGCCTGTATCTAGCATAGACTTGTGTGTTGATCACTTTATGAACCTGTGTTCACTTACTCAACAAAATTCTTACACAAATCGTCGAGGGAAGATCCCAGACTTGATTCTTTCTAATGTCAGTGCTTCTCGGATCAACGTTGACACCTTTAGCGGATTAGTGCCACCCGACCCTTATCATCCTCCCCTTCAGATCAACCTGCAAATAGAGGTATGAAATCCATCTCTTATTTGTACGGATAAGAAATACAATTTCTATAAGGGAAACTACGAGCAAATGAGTTGTGACATCGGTAATATTAACTGGTTTGAACTTTTTAGCAGCAAAAGCTCTAATGAATCATCGATGCAACTACACTCCATCATTGATGATATTATTCATCGGAACGTTCCCTATCGTGTCATTTCTAGTCGTGACTACCCTGAATGGTATAACCATTCTATTATTTGCGCTCTTCGTAAAAAAGCGCGTTTGCATAAAAAGTATAAGCGTTCGTCTCTTCTATCCGATTACCAAAACTATTCCCTTCAACGTAAGCGGGTCAAATCGGACATCAAGAAGTCTTTCTCTGCATATATTTCTCAGCTTGAGGCGGCACTATTGCGCAATGAGACCAAACCATTTTGGTCGCATGTTAGAAAGCGTAGAAATAAGCAATTTTTTCCTTTACAACTTAAGTTTGGTGATACTTCCACTACCTCTCCACAAGAAATGTGTGAGCTTTTTGCCAATTACTTTTCCTCTGTGTTTAGCCACTCGAGTAATGATCTGTCTTATGACTTCTTCATCCCACCCCAGGAGTCGATCTCTGAGATATCCATTAGTGAGAGGGACATTATATCAATCATCCATTCTCTATACTCGAAAATCGGTGGCGGACCGGATGGGATCCCGAACCTTTTTGCGAAAGCTCTTTCCTCGGAGCTCGCAGTGCCATTATCTATTTTGTTCAATAAGTCTCTTGAAGAAGGCGCGTTTCCTGCATGCTGGAAGTTAGCTAACATAGTACCTATTTTAAAGAAAGGAGATAACGAAAATGTCTTGAACTATCTCCCTATTTCCACCCTGAACTGTTTTGGAAAGGTGTTTGAAAGATTAGTTCATAATGTAATGTGGGATAAACTTTATCACTTGGTATCACCAGCCCAACATGGATTTGTGAAAGGTAGATCTACTTCTACTAATCTATGTGAATTCACTAATTGCGTCGCTCAATCCTTAGATCGTCATAATACTGTCCAAGTCATATATACCGATTTTTCTAAAGCTTTCGACACTGTTAATTGTAAAATTCTAATCTCAAAACTTGAAAGGTATGGTGTCTCTGGCTCTCTCCTGAACTGGTTCAGTTCGTACCTTACGGACCGTCGTCTCCGAATTACGTTCAACGGACACTCCTCTACTGAGTTTCTTGCCAACTCTGGCGTCCCTCAGGGATCGATCCTTGGTCCTTTATTATTTACTCTCTTCATAAATGATTTGCCCCAATTTGTATCTTCGAACTGTCTCTTATTCGCTGATGACCTCAAACTGTTCCGGGAAATTTCCTCCGTTTATGATGACAGGATTCTCCAGGCTGATTTGTCGGCTATCTCTCGTTGGTGTTCAAACAACGATATCTTTTTGAACATTGAAAAGTGTTTTACTATGGAGTACTCGTATAAGACTACCTCCTCTGTTCTCTCTTACTCTATTAATGGATCCACCCTTACAGCAGTAACCACAATAAAGGATCTAGGAGTGGTCTTTGATCGTAAACTTAAATTCGTCAATCATTTCTCCGAGATTACTAATAAGGCATACAGACTTGCTGGCTTCGTCCACCGCACGACCGTCCAGTTTAATCGTCCAGGAACGGCTGCTCTCTTATTTGCCACACTCGTTCGTAGTATTTTGGAATACTGTTCCATCGTCTGGAACCCACACCACTCTTGCCATGTTCAAACCATCGAATCTGTTCACTCGAACCCTTTTCTACAGATTAAGGAAACCTCATATCGACTATAATGGCAGACTTGAAGTACTTCACCTACAACCACTGCATTTAAGGCGGACCTTTCTCGATTCTTGCTTCCTCTACAAGATGTGCAACTACCTGCTCAATACCCACCTTTGTGACGACCTGAACTTTAGATCAGGCATAGTCTCAACAAGGAATTCAGACATCTTCAATCCTCCACGTGCCTCTCTAGATGTATACCATCACTCTCCGATGCTAAGAATGCAAAGGAACCACGATCGACTCCATTTTGGTTCTTTAGCTTCTTCTTTTCCATTATTTAAAAATAGAATTAAATCTATCATATTTAATGTTTAAATTTTTAACTTCACTATTCATTTATTTCTTAGCGTATATTATAAACTATTATCTTCAATGTTTAAATTTGCTGTTCTTTTGTTTCGCTTTTGTTTAATTGAAATTGTAATCTTTTTGTTCAAGAGCTCAAATAAATAAATAAATAAATAAATAAATAGTCTTATGAATTTTAAATTATATATAAAGCGCTACTATTATACAGAAATTATAAATTAGAATAACAGAAGCACAGAATTTTGAACACATCTTTAATTGAACACATATGAATATGATATATGAATATGAATTTTTGTTTCATTGTTTGTAGTTTTTTTTTTAGTCTTTTAAGTAATATTACTTTATTATTTTAATAATAAAGTATTGTGATCGATACAGAAAAAAAAAAGTTGCTACCCTGAAATTTTGTTTTTTCGCGTTTCATGACTAAATTAGCCTAAAACATAACAGGGCTACGATTGCGCATAAAACGCAATCTTACGATACTCTAGATGAAATAGAATTTTTTGTCATCTCAAGAAATTTTGGATAGGGTGTGTTAGAAGGGGTGATAGCATTGAACTAATTTTTCCCCATCATGCTAAAGTAGCTATGAAAATGTTTTATACAAAATGCTTACTCCAAAAATTGAATGGGGACTGAGAAAATTAGTGAGTTAGATTTACTGAAAATGTGCAGTTTGTATGGGAGGTGGTAGAAAGAGTGCGGGGATTTTAGTGATGTTTTCAGAAATAACTAGGAATATTATAAAATTGACAACCCTTAAATTTCAGATCAGTACCATTCATACTTTTCAAAAAAATCGATTTTTTGTGAAGTTGTGAAACTGTGTTATATTGTATGGGAGGGGGTAGAAGCAGTGAAGCTAGTCCAATATTTTTTTCTGATCTTAGTGATAATACTAATTAAGTATTTATTACAAAATGTGAGCTCTATAAATGTTATATGTTCTGAGAAAATCGTCTTAGAGCATTTCATGAAAAAGTGTAGTTTGTATGGGACGGGGTGAAAGGAGACGGAGGACGCAAAAAATTTTTCTACTGTAGATTGAAATCATTATGAAAGTAATATATCCCAAAACTTGGACTAATAGCTTCTTTACTTTTCGAGTAAATTAATTTATTGTTAAATTGCGAATTTGCGTCATTTTGTATGGGAGGGGGTAGAAGGGGTGAAGCTAATCGTCAAACTTTTTTTCGCCTTACTAACAATTTCAAATAAATATTTGGTGCACAATTTCAGCCCGCTAAATTTTATACGCACTGAGTAAATTAGCTTAGAGTAATTCACGAAAAGTACAGTTTGTATGGGAGGTGGTAGAAGGAGGGGGAAGACATGCATAATTTTTATACGGTAGATTGGTATTATCATAAAAATAATATCTTCCAAATTTCAGGACAATAGCTTATATACTTTTCGAGCAAATCCTTTAATTGTCAAATTGCGCAATTGTGTCATTTTGTATGGGAGGGGGTAGAAGGGGTGGAGCGATTTGGCCCGTTCACGAACTTGACCTTACTTTTTTGTGAAAAACGACGTGTACAAAATTTGAACAATCTAGCTCAACGCGTTCTCAAGCTAGAGAGCGAACAGACGGACAGACGGACAGACGGACATCCGGTTTTGAGATTTTTGAGTGATAACATTAACTTCTGTATCATTCATTTTTTTCTCCGAGCCTTATTTCTTGGCGTTACAAACCTTAGAGCAAACTTATAATACTCTCAGATTTCATCTAGAGTATAAAAAGCAAAAAAAAAATCCGTCCCGCCGTACGCCGTACGCCGTACATATGGACTCGTATCTCCAAGACCGTTAAAGGTAGAATGTTGATTTTTGGGTGGGTTATTAACTTGGTAAGTGAGCTCCATTATCCAAATTTTGGGGAGTGTGGGGTGGAAGGGGAAGGCGGGGGGATGGAAAAAGTCGAAATATACACTTGCTAATATCTTCACCATGAATGCAGATAGAAAGATGAAAATCAGCACACGTATAGAGAGAGCTATGGGACATATTTTAAAAATAATTTAATTTTTTTATCCATTGGCGTCCGTAAAGGGGGGGCTAAAAACAAATTGTCGGCCGAATCTTTTTTTGAAATGGTTATATCTTCGAAACTACTTACCATAAAAAATTCATATTTTGGGACAATTAAGATGGCATATAGATCCATCAGAATCAGCTTAGAAATAGGCTTATTATTGTAAGGGGAAGGGTCAGCGGGGGTGCAAGGAAAAACACTTAAGAATTAATATCTCAACTATCTCTGAAGCTATGTGATTGAAATTTAAAACATATACTAAGCTATACTAGCAAAATACAAAAAAAATATAAAATTTGGTCATAATAGTAGTGGGGTGAAATGGGGAGCATTTGAAAAATGGTGCACTTTTCAAAATTAGAAATCATTATATCTCAAAATTGAGTACAGATATCGAATTGAAGATTCGTCAGATTATAGAACTACATAATTTATAATTTTCATAAAAATTTTAAGTTAGGAGGTGTAAAGGGAGGGAGGTGGTAAGCAAAAATGTCGAAAATTTTGAGTGAATTTTTTAGGACTCTGCTCAAAGATAGAAACTTTAAATTTTGCATGTGAATACATCTATTTGATATACATAGAAAAAAAAAAATAATTTGATCCACAATTGTTATGAACCGACCACCCCGGTCTAATGGGCACAAGCTGTTTCATGTGCAACGAAAAAAACACGAAAACTGAAAATTTTTGGATGTAATTTTAGGGTAGAAACTTGAAAATTTGGGAAACACATTTAAAAAAAATCCCTAAAAGTATAAAATATTAACTGGCCGAATACCTTCAAAACTTCTACCCCCTCCCATACAAAATAATTTTTTCGACCATTTTTAAGAAATTAATTATCACCTAACTATTAAAAGCTATCCATTTGAAATTTTGCATAAGAACTTATAAAAATATTTGCAAGGAAATTATTTTAAAAGTTTCAAAATCACACTTGCCCTTCTACCCCTCCCATACAAAAGTATGATTTCGACCAATTTCATTAAATCAACTAATAACCAACAAATTAAAAGCTACGAACTTGAAATTTTGTACGAGCAGCTTACAAGAGAAAGGAAATAAAATTGTCTCACAAATTTTGCAATTGCCCTACCTCTTCTACCCCCTCCCGTACAAAATTATTTTTTCGAGCATTTTTAAGAAATCAGTTATCAGCTACCTCTTAAAAGCTATCCATTTCAAATTTTGCCTAAAAACTTATAAAAATAATTGAAATGAAATTCCTTTAAAAGTTTTGAAATCGCGCTTGCCCTTCTACCCCCTCCCATACAAAAGTATCATTTCTACCTATTTCATTGAATCAACTAATAACCATCAAATTAAAAGCTACGTACTTGAAATTTTGTACAAGCACACTACAAGAGAAAGGGAATAAAATTGCGTCACAAATTTTACGATTCCCCTACCTCCTCTACTCCTTCCCATACAAATGTTTGGTTTCGTGAATGTAAAATGCACCGAATCCTATGAAAATTCTATGCAACTTCGTCTATGAAACACATTCTATACAGAGGATATTGGACGCGATTCAAGCAATTAATTAAAAAGCTATTAACATCCACCCACCCTTACCCCTCCTCTTCCCCTCATAAAAACCCAAACTTGCAGAAATGAATGAAATATTGTTAAATTGACAACTGCCCTGCCCAAGAACTCCCTTTCACGTAGCCTTCCCTAACCACTCTAACCTGCATATTGACTTTCCACACATCCGCAACTTGTCCCAAGAATAATAAAGTTTCGCCCGACTTGTTGGCAGTTTATATTACATGTAAACAACTGAAAATTGTAAATTCTTAAAAAAAAAATATTTTAAAAAAGAAATCAGCAAAAAACTCGTCACTCCTAATACAAGGTATTCTACCTTATAAGGAGGAGTAGTGCATAAGATTGTTTGTATTTAAGAACTGTTATATTGTATTGTATTGCATTAACTAATAAAAAAAAAAAATGCTTTTGCTGAACGGAGCTTAACGATAGGTCCTTTAATTAATTATATTGCAAACTGGGAAATGTGTTACCAATAACACTTCAAGAGTTTCCTATTGGAGTCTTGAGGCCATTGGGAGATCATCTATCTCTTCACAAAATCTTCTCCAAGACTATTTTTTAACTTTTTTAGAAGTTATTTATGTTCAGTAAGGGACTCTCTGAGCTCGTCCCAGTTCCCAAAGGTTTTTGCTCTATTGAACAATTTCCTAGTTTGTTCCTCGTTCTACCAAGGTGTTTTTTTTATGTAGAATAGGACAACTTTGTTGGTTAGCATTAACAATATTGTTTACGAATTTATTCGTGATTTTACCAATGCAGTCTGGGCTGCATATTGATTCCTCTTCGATACTTAGTTCGTACTCTACGACTGACTGGTAAAGATTCCAGTTGGTACGTTTAAGGTTTTTGTGTTGTCCTATATAGCCAAATGAAGTCTTAATATCAAAACCAAAGCCTATGATCTGATAATGAAGTTTTTTTTTTATGCGTGCAATTTTCGCACTTATCAACCAGACAGATGCTTGTTATGGTTAGGTCAAGTGCTTACTGCATAGCTGAATTTATGAAGGTGGGTGTGTTACCTTTATAGATTATATCTAGTTTGTTAGTAGTAAGGTATGTGATTCACCTCTTGTGTTGATACTACTACTTTTCCAGATGTGGTGCGCGTTAGCGTCACAGCCCAGAATGATTGGTATTCTGTTAATTCTGCTGTATTCCACAAGCTCCATTATGCCTAGAGTTGGAGCATCTAGCTCCTCACCAGGAAAGTAGGACGAGGCAATTATCACCTCTTGAACCCCTCCTGCCTTTGGTATTTTCACCAGAGTCGCTACTAAATCTATTCGGATGAAGAAAAACATATTCAGGTAATTAATTTCTGGGGATATTAGAATTGCAGCTCTTGCCCTGTCGCTTTTCTTATCGAAAATCAACTTACCAATTTTTTGATGAATACCAATAATTTTACCCTTCGCGGCTCTTGGTTCCCATATTAGGGCTATATGGAATTTCTCTTTTGCGAATCTCTATGTTGTTCTGTCCATGGCCGTTGCTGCACGATGGAGATTCGCTTGAATAACTCCAAGTTTATTTAGAGTTAAGGCCATCTTTATTAAGCTGCGGCTTGTCGCTTTTGAGCTCTTTGACCTTTGGGCGGAGAATCACGCTTGAAAATTTATAGCAGACTATGTGCCCCTTTAGTTTAAGCTTCTCAATCGATTGGCCGCCTATGGAGAAAGTTATAATGGTGTTTGTGTCCTCTACTCTTCTGCAAAGCACCTTCCAATTTGAGGCGCACAAACCAACATTTTAAGCATCAATGAGGGTATTTATCTCCTCTGACGAGTCTGTCTCTTGAGGAAAATATCTCGTGATTATTTCTAACGGGCTATTCTCCACCCGGACTGCCCTGATATTCGAGGATGGATTTATCTCCTCTTTTGGGTATCTCTTTCAAGATCGATTTTGCTCGGTGTGCTAGCGATACCGTTTATTCCATTGGTTGGCAACCAAGATCGTACACTTCGTTTGCTATTTTGCCGTGGTTACACCATTCGTAGTCGTCTCCTGGCAGCCACGGTTAGCCTCTTTTTATTTCCTTTGAGCGTTAACTCTTTTAGCTCTGCTGATAAATGTTGCCCATCCAATAGAGGCTTAGTAGGGGTTTTTCTATCCGCTTTAAGTGGCGGTCTTTTGTAATTTGTCATGACTGAAGGATTGGCGTCTGCAGTCACTTCACGTACTTTTCGTAAAGGGTTTGTTGTTTTGTTTCCCTTTCTATTTACGGCATCAGTCGCTGTTTGTGATGCTTTAGGGGTTGCATTTGCCCTTTTGGTACACTTGGATTATCCATTTGATTCCCACGAGTAGCGCGATAAAGTAGAGTCACCCCTGGCAGAGCTCCGCATTACCAGGGGATGGCTATTTGAAACTGGAGGGCGCCTGATATCCAGAGTTCGCAAAGTAGCGGTTAGTTGCCCACTAACCCTACATCCTTGGCATATGCTGTTTCACCGTGGATTTGGAGATTTTTATTTGCAAGGTTTACTCCTCTAGCGTTGTACTTTACAAAGGCCACCGTTAAGGTAGTACGTACACTTGCGATCAATATGTTGAAATCTGCCTAAAACATGACCAATTTAGATTAGAAGAATATCAATGCTGTGATAGGATACGGTACCGACAGCTAGCTGAATGATCTAATCCCCCTACCATATCCGCCAAAGATCATAGATAGGATACGGAGCCGACAGCAAGCTACTCAGCTTTCCCTCTATCTAGATAGGATACGGAGCCGACAGCAAGCTGTTCGACTTATTCCCCCCTATCTGTAGATTTTTTAGCTTTACCCATTCTGCACCGCGAGAAGGCGATCTAATTATCAGACCAGTTGAATACAACAGGCTCATGCATCAAAGCACTGTGCAAATGCACAGTATGCTCATATGACTAGTCAACTTTTCAGCGAAATTTAATATGATCATCGGAATAATTTAGCTTAATACTTCTCTGTAAGTGGAATATATGCGAATGTCACATAGGTAATCACTAAATTGCCTTAGCATGTAATTTCAATATATCTCCGCTATATCATCATGGGCTACACAAATTCAATTAACTAATTCCGAGTTCACAGCATAATCCCGTTGATTACCAAATTCGGACCGGAAGGAATGTACGAACAATGTGATTGAGATTATCTTAAAAGCAGATCAGCTTAAATGACAATAACTACTAGTTAGTGTACTTACCATACTCATGAGATAAATGCAGCATAGACGCAATTCAATGCCAATACAACTTTAAACTTTTGATTTATGTATTTGTGACTTATTCTTATGACACTTTGTGCAATGCTAATGCCATAAATATATCTTTTTGAGAGGTGAACATGTCGCCAGGAATGTCATATCGCTATTGTCCTTTTGTCATTACAAAAGCTGAAATACACTATGACGCTACCTACATATGTACGTTCTATTCTAAACTCGCAGTTTACTGCAAAACATAGTCACATGTGTATGAAATGCATTCGTCCGAAACGACGAATCGCGAAAAACGTTCAAATTTTCAACTTTTATGGTTGTAATCTGACGACGGTTTACTGTCACGGATGAATTAATGACTTGTGTAAGAGATACATACGAGTTTGTAGCATTTTAGCAACCTAAACTATTAGGATAAATGCAATTTGTGTATAGAGTTATCCGAGACAAAGTTGATTTCAGCCATTTTCAGTTCTATATAATAGCGCTATTTGAAGAACTTTAGGATGCTACTTTCGAAGATTTCACAAAAGACGACATTAAATTTGAATTTTATTATAGTGTGACTGGTATAAGAGATTTTGATGTGTTTCGTTTAGGATTCAAGATTGAAGGATAATTTCTGGTAATAGTTTTATTTATTTGCCACTCACATTAAAGAAATTTGTTAGTTGTCTAAATAAAAATATCTGATGATAAGTCGGGCTTGGGATAAGTTGACGATGAGCGGGAAGTTAATATGCAGATTACTTCTAGGCATGACAGTTGTTAACTGGAATTGCGATCAGGAGCTACATAAAATGGATATTTCATTCGTTTATTTATGCAAGGATTTCTCTTCCACAAAGCGTGATCCTGGACATCGGTCCTTAGTTGTCGACAAGACTTGTTTATTCATCAGGCCTCCTACTCAACTGCTCGCTTCCATGGTGGACCAACCCGACGCCTTCCTTGAGAATTATAATCGAGACCTTGTTTGGTGATGTTTCGCTCTGGTTTTCTCAAAGTATGATCGATCCACTGGTACTGCCGTCTTTGGAATACCAGAATTATATCTAAGCCCAATGATTTGTTTTCGATTTGCAGTAAATTATTTAACAAATAATTTGTTTCTTTTACAAATTGCTTAAAAATTATGTTGTTTTAGGTTTGGAATCGCAATGATAAGCGCCTATTACAAATTGGGAAACAGTTTTGATATTAATTTAATTTTTTCTGTACTTCTGCTATTTACAGTGTAACCCATCTATAGTAATATCCAGGAATATGTCCGATTTTAAAAAAGTTCATACATTATTTGACAATAATATTTTAAGCCTTTTTCTAAGCCAATATAACAACGTATTTCCCCTATCACAACTTATTATTATAATATGCATCTAGTTGGGGCATGCAATAAAGCTTTTGAACCTCTGTGAAAATGTTTTAGTTCACAATCATTTCGCGAAATTGTTATGTTTACTTTTGGAGCGAGCAGACACACCATCGAGGTAATTTTATGATGTACAATACTATACTTGGCTCAAAAGAATTCGACGAGGTAACGTAATAATTTGGTTGGGAACGAATTTCATTTCCGTTTTTAGGTAACGCCAACATTTCACTAGGATCAGCATAATTGGTAGCAAATACTTAATTTTAGTTTTGGAAGGAAAGATTTCGGGATTCTACACTGTTACGCTTTATTATTCGCGATGTTTCGGTCTCTGCTGAAACCTTTATCTAACTCAACTTAATTTTAAATTATTATTTTTTAAAAACTTTTTGTTGCAAACATTTCTTTTTATACTCTAGATGAAATCTGAGAGTATATTGTGTTTGCCTTACCGTTTGTAACGCTAAAAAATAATGGTCGCACAGAGCCGCCAAGGGTACAGAAATATTTGTTGTCGCTCAAAAACTTCGATTCCGAGTTGCTGTCTGTCCGTCTGTCTACAGCATAACTCTCGAACGCTTTGAGCTATCGTACTGAAATTTGTTGTGTGTCATTTTTAGCAAAAAAGAAACTTTAAGTTCGTGAACGGGCCACATCTCCCCACTCCTTCTACCCCCTCCCATACAAATTTCACGAAATTTCGAAATTTTCAGAAATTGATTTTTCTTTGAAACTATTTAAGCTGTCGATTTGAAATTTGGGTCAAATTTTTATGTTATAGATGTTATTAATATCACGGAATATTGATCCGATCCCGTCACTCCTTCTAACCCCTCCCATACAAATGCATAATTTTGAAAAATGCAGTTTTTCGATTTTCATTGAAACCAGCAAAGCTATAAAAACGAATTTTCGCCACAATTAATTTTATAATAATTCCAATCAGAATTAAAAAAATTATCAACTTCACCTCACTCCTTCTACCCCCTCCCATACAAATTTCACGAAATTTTGAAATTTAAATTAAATTATTTTTCTTCGAAACTGTTAAAGCTATCAACTTGATATTTTGCACAAAGTATAAAAATAGAAATATCAATAACGAGAAAAAAAAATGTGTTTTGATCCGTACACTCCTTCTACCCCCTCCTATACAAATGTATAGTTTTTGTTAAGTGCATTATATCGATTTCCATTAAAACTAGAAAAAGTATAAACTTAAAATTTTGCCAGAATTTGTTTTTTAATAATTGCAATAAATGCTAAGAAAAATTATCAGCTCCTCTTCACTCCTTCTACCCCCTCCCATACAAATATCTGTATTATAAATTCAAGAAAAGCATTTCTCCTTAGAATATATTAGAACTATCGAATTTGAAATTGAATCAAAGCTTGGTGATAAGGATGATGATAAGCAGTTTCAAAATCATCTTAAACGCTTCACTTCCTCTGCCACCTCCCATACAAATGCCTCAATTTCAGGAAAACTATGTCCAATTGAAAATAATGAAAGCTACAAACCTTAAATTCAGCACCAAATATTTTGCATACCACATTAGGTGTCATATCCAAAAATACAAACGTTCTTCGTCTCCTTCTATCACCTCCCATACAAAAGTCACTATTAATTATTTAAAAGAATTGTAGGTGACATATTTTCCGGTACATTGAACTCTTTCTCATTTCATCTAAAGTATCATATGATTGGGTTTTACGCCCAATCATAATTCTTTTATGTTTATACTCTAGATGAAATCTGAGAGTATTATAAGTTTGCTCTAAAGTTTGTAACGCTAAGAAATAAGGCTCGGAGAAAAAAATGAATGATACAGAAGTTAATATTATCACTCAAAAATCTCAAAACCGGATGTCCGTCCGTCCGTCCGTCTGTGCGCGCTCTAGCTTGAGAACGCGTTGAGCTAGATAGTTCAAATTTTGTACACGTCGTTTTTGACAAAAAAGTAAGGACAAGTTCGTGAACGGGCCAAATCGCTCCACCCCTTCTACCCCCTCCCATACAAAATGACACAATTGTGCAATTTTACAATAAACAGATTTGCTTGAAAAGTATAAAAGCTATTGGCCTGAAATTTGGAATATGTTACTTTTATGATAATATCATAAGAAAATTATGCGTGTCCTCTTCCTCCTTCTACCACCTCCCATACAAACTGTACTTGTCATGAATTCAATCAAATTCCTGTTAAGACCCCCTATAGGGGCATAGGACAGAAACAACTCTCTTCCACAAGGCGCGATCCTGAGCATCGGCTTTAAGCTGTTGCCAGGACTTGTTTATTCCTCTGGCCTCCTGCTCAACTGCTCGCTTCCATGTGTTACATGGTCGACCAACCCGACGTCTTCCTTGAGGGTTATAATCCAGAGCCTGTTTTGCGATGTTTTGCTCTGGTTTCCTCAAAGTATGACCGATCCACTGCCACTTTCGCCGTTGAATCTCAATACCTATTTTAGTCTGGCGAGTTGTACTCCAAAGTTCGTCGTTGGAGATCACTTCTGGCCAGAATATTCCTAAAATGCGTCGGAGGCATTGGTTTACGAAAGTCTGTAGTTTCTTGGTAAGTCGAACGGTCACTTTCCACGTAGTACAACCATATAACAACACGGATTTGACGCATGCGTCAAAAACTCGCAGCTTCGTGCGAAGGGAGATCTCTCTTAACCTCCAGAAAGGGGAAAGGATACCGAAGGCCTGACGAGCTTTATTTAGCCGAGCCTCAACATCCTTTTCGGCTCCGCCGTCCATGCTGACAATGCTTCCGAGATAGCAAAAATCTTGCACCTCTTCTACATCCTGTCCATTAAGAACAATCGGTGTGCTTGCGTTCGAACCCATGTGCATGTACTTGGTTTTACGCACATTTATTTTCAGTCCCGCCTCTTTGCATTTAGAATGCAACGAGCGAACATTTGACTCTAAGTCCGAACGGGTATGTGCAAGCAAACACACGTCATCAGCATAATCAAGGTGACTTAAGATGTTAAATAGTCTCCATTGAAGACCTTTACCTTCCCCACCTTCCAGTGCAGCTTTCAAGATGTCATTTATTACCACCAGAAACAGGGCTGGTGATAATATGCAGCCTTGTCTGACACCCGTTCGCACAGGAAAGCTCTCGGACAGCTCTCCTCTATGCAAGACGCGACACCTTGCATCTTCGTAGGATTCTTTAATCATAGCTATGACCTTATTTGGAATACCTCTCCTACGCAAAGCATTCCATATGTAATCTCGCTTAACGCTGTCGAAAGCCTTCTCGAAGTCCACAAACATGAGATGTAGTGGCGAACCCATTTCGGCTGACTGCTCTAATATTATCCGTAGGGTATTTGTGTGGTCGGTACAAGACGACCCTTTACGGAATCCAGCCTGATAAACTTCGAGAGTGCTCTCGACGACATCACTAATCCTATTGAGAATTACCTTAGCCATAATTTTTGATACGGCAGTAAGTAGACATATACCACGCCAATTGCCACAATCCCGAAGGTCGCCCTTCTTCGGAATTTTCACAATGACGCCCTCCTTCCATTCAGTCGGATATCTTCCATCATTCCACACCTTAGTGAAGAGTGGGAGGAGTATATCGGCTGTTATTTCCGGGTCCGCTTTGAGGAGTTCGGTTGGTAGTCCGTCTATACCTGGAGCTTTCCTTCCCGCCATTGACCGAATGGCGGAAACTATCTCTTCCTTATCTGGGGGATCGTCCCTAATAGAGGATTGTTGCGGTTGGATGTTTGGAAGTTGTTCTGTTTCCGGAATATCTTCATCTGACAAGATGTTTAAAATATCAGAGAAGTATTCCTTCCATCGTCGCAACTGGTGTTCACTCATATTAAGGAGAGTTCCGTTGACATCTCTCACCAGGTGGTTGGCGGTGAAATTCCTGTTCGTCAACTGTTTCATGATTTTAAATAGTGAACCCATATCCCCAAGGTAAGCCGCAGATTCTGCCTTGTTTGCCAGATCTTCAATGGCCTTTCTCTTGTCGCGTCTAACAGCCTTTTTAAGCTGTATATGAGCATCGCGGTAGTTCTGCCTCAAGTCGGGCGTTCGTTGGTTGACATCGGGTTGAGAGATGATTGCCAATTTGGCTTTTTTCCGATTGTCAACCTTGTCCCATGTGTCTTGCGACATCCAGGGTTTCTCACCGCTTTGCGCATATCCCACAGATTCTTCAGCACTAGTTAGAAAAGTGTTTCTGGTTGCCTCCCAATTGGCGTCCAGTGTGCGCATTTCATGTTCACCCAATGTGGATGACTTTTCGCGTAGAATGGTGGTGTATTCGAGTTTTTTGTTGGGATCTCTGAGTTTATCCACATTAAGCTTGCGCTTCATTTGAAGAATTTGTGGTCGTCGGATAGCTGCTGTACACAATCTCAAGCAGGCAACCATCAAGTGGTGATCGCTCCCCACGTCAGCTCCACGTTTCGCTCGCACATCGAGGAAACATCTTCTCCATCGGCGACTTATAGCCAAATGGTCGATCTGGTTCTGAGTAACACCATCAGGGGAAACCCAAGATGTTTTATGATGACTCTTGTGTGGAAAAAGGGTCCCTCCGATGACCATTTGCCGAGTACTACAGAACTCCACAAATAATTCGCCGTTTTCGGGTCTCTTAATCCAAGGTCGTGAAGGGTCGACCCAAGGGTCACCATGCCTCCCCATGACGTGTTCTAGTCCAGTGTTGTCTGATCCAACCTGGGCGTTCATATCTCCCGAGATGATAATAATATCACCTCTTGGAACACGTTCGAAGGTGGCACTCAGTTGACTATAAAACTCCTCTTTGTCACCAGATGTTGCGGTATTAGTTGGTGCGTAGCACTGCAGAATTGTGACGTTTCTGACACTGGTCCTGAGCCTGACGACGATAATCCTATCCGAGATTGGTTCCCAGCTAATGAGACTGTTTCTCGCTCTCGGCGTAAGGACGAACGCCACGCCATTTCTGGCTTCACTTTCAGGGCCAATGTACAGAATAGTGTTTCCGCTAGGGGTTCGTTCTTCTCCTAATCCTGTCCACCTGACCTCGCTCAAGCCCAAGATTTGGATGTTATAGTGCTCCATTTCACGGTCGATCACTGATTGGCGGTGCAAGGACCGAGTAACCCCAGCTCTTCCCCCGTCATTCAATGTTCGAACGTTCCAGAAGCCAATCATAGTCCGTTTTCGAATGCCAAAAGTCGTTACCGTAGAATCAGTCCGTATCCGAGGCGAAGTATCCGTTTCTCGTATCATTTAGGTCTTAAGATCACGGGTGATAAGCCCATGATCCAGTGAGTGTCCATTTGCCATTTTTAGGGCAAGCAGGACTGGCTGTGGGTGAATTCTACAGCCCCCATCCCAGAGGGGGATAGTTAGCTCAGGTCCGTGGAGTCGCTAACTCCAAAGATAGTTGCAGGAATTGGTAAAACCTCATACTACAACTACCCCCTTGCGGGGGCAGTATAAAATTTAGCGGGCTGAAATTGTGCACCAAATATTTATTTAGAATTGTTAGTAAGACCTAGACAAATTAGACGATTAGCTTCACCCCTTCTACCCCCTCCCATACAAAATGACACAATTTCGCAATTTGACAATAAATGGATTTACTCGAAATGTATAAAAGCTATTAATCTGAATTTTGAGATATACCACTGTGTCCAAAAACTAGTCGGAATTTTTTTATAAATCAAAAAATCTTTATTTATTCTTTCAAATCAATTTCGTCCCCTCCAAAATAGTCCCCTCTCGATATAATACACTTATGCCACAGCTTTTTTCCAGTCCTCGAAGCATGCCAAAAAGTTTCTTCCGGTATAGCCTTCAGAGCGCGCACCGATTTTCGTTGAATATCTTCAATCGACTCAAAATGGTTTCCTCGGAGTGGTCTTTTGAGTTTTGGAAATAGCCAGAAGTCACACGGAGCCAAATCAGGTGAATAAGGTGGTTGCGGAACGATATTGGTTGCATTTTTGGCGAAAAAGTCACGAAGAATCAGTGCAGTGTGAGATGGCACATTATCGTGGTGTAAAAACCAAGAGTTGTCTTTCGATAAATCCGGCCTCTTTTTACGAAAAGCTTCACGCAAATGACGCATAACACTCAAATAGTATTCCTTGTTGACAGTTTGACCGGGCGGAAGGAATTCATAATGCACTACACCACGAAAATCGAAGAAAACAGTCAACATCACCTTGATTTTTGAGCAACTTTGACGCGGTCTTGTTGTTGTGTGTTATGTTGTTGATGTTGATGTTGTTGATTTTGGTAGAGCTCGGTCCCCGTAAGCCTTCTTCAACATTTTCAACGTTTCTGCAGCATTTATTCCATTTAGGAAACAAAATTTGATCGCACTTCTTTGTTGAATAATTTCAGGCATTGTAAAAATCGCCAAATTCACTTTTTGTGTCGCACAAAAACAAGCGTAACTCAAACACTAATGAATATTTTCACATAAAATTTGGCATGGAAGTCAGTAACAGTTGTACTAACTTAAAAAAAATATATTGAGCGAAAATATTTACCCGCGTAATTTAAATCGAAAAATTCCGACTAGTTTTTGGACACAGTAGTATTACTTTCATAATGATTTTAATCTACAGCAGAAAAATTATTTGCGTCCTCCCTCTCCTTCCACCCCCTCCCATACAAACTACACTTTTTCATGAAATGCTCTAAGACGATTTGCTCAGAACATATAACATTTATTGAGCTCATATTGTGTAATAAGTATTTAATTAGTATTATCACTAAGATCAGAAAAAAACATAACAGGGCTACGATTGGGCGTAAAGCGCAATCTTACGATACTCTAGATGAAATAGAATTTTTTGTGATCCCAAGAAATTTTGAATGGGGAGTGTTAGAAGGGATGATAGCATTGAACTATTTTTTTCGACATCATGCTAAAGTAGCTATGAAAATGTTTTATACAAAATGCTTACTCAAAAACTGAATGGGAACTGAGAAAATTAGTGAGTTTGATTTAGTGAAAATGTGCAGTTTGTATGGGAGGTGGTAGAAAGAGTGGGGGGATTTTAATGATTTTTTCAGAAATAACTAGGAATATTATAAAATTGGCATGCCTTAAATTTCAGACTAGTGCCATTCATACTTTTGAAGAAAATCGATTTTTTGTGAAGTTGTGAAACTGTGTCACATTGTATGGGAGGGGGTAGAAGTAGTGAAGCAAATCAAATATTTTTTTTCTCATCTTAGTAATAATATTAATTAAATATTTATTACAAAATATGAGCTCAACAAATGTTATATGTTTTGAGAAAATCGGCTTAGAGCATTTCAGGAAAAAGTGTAGTTTGTATGGGAGGGGTGGAAGGAAAGGGAGCAAGCAAATAATTTTTGTACTCTAAATTTAAATCATTAAAAAAGTAATATATACCAAAATTGAGACCAATAGCTTTTATACTTTTTGAGTAAATCCATTTATTGTCAAATTGCGAAATTGTGTCATTTTGTATGGGAGGGGGTAGAAGGGGTGAAGCTAATCATCTCATTTTTTTTTACCTTACTAACAATTTTAAATAAATATTTGGTGCACAATTTCAGCCCGCTGAGTTTTATAAGCACTGAGGAAATTGGCTTAGAGTAATTCATGATAAGTACAGTTTGTATGGGAGGTGGTAGAAGGAGGGGGAGAACGCGCACAATTTTTATATGATAGATTGATATTGTCATAAAAGTAATATATTCTGAATTTCAGGCCAATAACTTTTATACTTTTTGAGCAAATCCGTTTATTGTCAAATTGCGCAATTGTGTCATTTTGTATGGGAGGGGGTAGAAGGGGTAGAGCGATTTGGCCCGTTCACGAACTTGACCTTACTTTTTTGTCAAAAACGACGTGTACAAAATTTTAACTTTCTAGCTCAACGCGTTCTCAAGCTAGAGCGCTCACGGACGGACGGACGGACATCCGGTAATGAGATTTTTGAGTGATAATATTAACTTCTGTATCATTCATTTTTTTCTCCGAGCCTTATTTCTTGGCGTTACAAACCTTAGAGCGAACTTATAATACTCTCAGATTCCATCTAGAGTATAAATATTTGATAAGCTTCACTGGTTCTACCCCCTCCCATACAATATGACACAGTTTCACAACTTCACAAGAAATCGATTTTCTTGAAAAGTATGACTGGCACTAGTCTGAAATTTCAGGGATGTCAATTTTATAATATTCCTAGTTTTTTCTGAAAAAATCAGTAAAATCCCCCCACTCTTTCTACCACCTCCCATACAAACTGCATATTTTCACTAAATCTAACTCATTAATTTTTTCAGTTCCCATTCAATTTTTGTAGTAAGCATTTCGTATAAAACATTTTTATAGCTTCTTTAGCATGATGGGGAAAAAATTAGTTCAATGCTATCATCCCTTCTAACACTTCCCATTGGGATCACAAAAAATTCTATTTCGTCTAGAGTATCGTAAGATTGCGCTTTACGCGCAATCGTAGCCCTGTTATGTTTATACTCTAGATGAAATCTGAGAGTATTATAAGTTTGCTCTAAAGTTTGTAACGCCAAGAAATAAGGCTCGGAGAAAAAAATGATGAATACAGAAATTAATATTATCACTCAAAAATCTCAAAACCGGATGTCCGTCCGTCCGTCCGTCCGTCCGTCCGTCCGTCCGTCCGTCCGTCCGTCTGTGCGCGCTCTAGCTTGAGAACGCGTTGAGCTAGAAAGTTCAAATTTTGTACACGTCGTTTTTGACAAAAAAGTAAGGTCAAGTTCGTGAACGGGCCAAATCGCTCCACCGCTTCTACCCCCTCCCATACAAAATGACACAATTGCGCAATTTGACAATAAACGGATTTGCACAAAAAGTATAAAAGATATTAGCCTGAAATTTGGAATATGTTACTTTCATAATAATATCAACCTACCGTATAAAAATTATGCGTGTCCTTCTCCTCCTTCTACCACCTCCCATACAAACTGTACTTGTCATGAATTACTCTAAGCCAATTTACTCAGTGCGTATAAAATTTAGCGGGCTGAAATTGTGCTTCAAATATTTATTTAAAATTGTTAGTAAGCCCAAAAAAATTTAGACGATTAGCTGCACCCCTTCTACCCCCTCCCATACAAAATGGCACAATTTCGCAATTTGACAATAAATGGATTTACTCGAAAAGTATAAAAGCTATTAGTCTGAATTTTAGGATATATTATTATACTCTAGATGAAATCTGAGAGTATATTGTGTTTGCCTTACCGTTTGTAACGCTAAGAAATAATGCTCGCACAGAGCCGCCAAGGGTACAGAAATATTTGTTGTCGCTCAAAAACTTCGATTCCGAGTTGCTGTCTGTCCGTCTGTCCGTCTGTCCGTCTGTCCGTCTGTCCGTCTGTCCGTCTGTCCGTCTGTCCGTCTGTCCGTCTGTCTACAGCATAACTCTCGAACGCTTTGAGCTATCGTGCTGAAATTTGTTGTGTGTCAATTTTAGCAAAAAAGAAACTTTAAGTTCGTGAACGGGCCACATCCCCCCACCCCTTCTACCCCCTCCCATACAAATTTCACGAAATTTCGAAATTTTCAGAAATTGATTTTCCTTAGAAACTATTTAAGCTATCGATTTGAAATTTGGGTTGAAGTATTACTATATAGATACCATTAATATGACTAAATATTGATCCGAACCCATCACTCCTTCTACCCCCTCCCATACAAATGTATAATTTTGAAAAATGCAGTTTTTCGATTTTCATCGAAACTAGTAAAGTTATAAAAACGAATTTTTGCCAGAATTAATTTTATTAGAATTCCAATCAGCTTTGAAAAAATTATCAACTTCACCTCACTCCTTCTACCCCCTCCCATACAAATTTCACGAAATTTTGAAATTTAAATTAAATTATTTTTCTTCGAAACTGTTAAAGTTATCAATTTGATATTTCGCATAAAGTATAAAAATAGAAATTTCAATAACAGGAAAAAAAATTATTTTCATCCTTACACTCCTTCTACCCCCTCCCATACAAATGGATAATTTTTGTTAAATGCATTATATCGATTTCCATTAAAACTATAAAAATTACAAACTTAAAATTTTGCCAGAATTTGTTTTTTAATAGTTGCAATAAATGTCGGAAAAAATTATCAGCTCAGCTTCCCTCCTTCTACCCCCTCCCATATAAAAATCTGTATTATAAATTCAAGAAAAGCATTTCTCCTTCGAATATATGTATGAGAGCCGCCGACTTTGAAATTGAATCATAGTGATAAGGGTGATGACAAGCAGTTTCAAAATCATCTAAAACGTTCCACTTCCTCTGCCACCTCCCATACAAATGCCCCAATTTCTGGAAAACTATGTCCAATTTCTTTAAAAATAATGAAAACTAAAAATTTTAAATTCAGCACGAAACACTTTACACGCCATTTTCGGTGTCACATAGGAGAAATACAAACCTCCCCCTCTACTTCTACCACCTCCCATGCAAAATCTTCTCACTATTCGAAAGAATTTGAGATGACATATTTGCCGGTATATCAAAGTCATTTCCATCTCATCTAGAGTATCATATGATTGGGCTTTAAGCCCAATCATAATTCTGTTATGTTTTTCATAATGATTTTAATCTACATTAGAAAAATTATTTGCGTCCTCCCTCTCCTTCCACCCCCTCCCATACAAACTTCACTTTTTCATGAAATGCTCTAAGACGATTTTCTCAGAACATATAACATTTATTGAGCTCATATTTTGTAATAAATACTTATTTAGCATTATCACTAAGATAAAAAAACATATTTGATTAGCTTTACTGCTTCTACCCCCTCCCATACAAAATGATACAGTTTCACAACTTCACAAAAAATCTATTTTCTTGAAAAGTATGAATGTTACTAGTCTAAAATTTAAGAGATGTCAATTTTATGATATTCTTAGTTATTTCTGAAAAAATCACTAAAATCCCCCCACTCTTTCTACCACCTCCCATACAAACTGCACATTTTCACTAAATCTAACACACTAATTTTCTAAGCTCCTATTCAATTTTTGGAGTAAGCATTTTGTATAAAACATTTTTATACCCACTTTAGCATGATGGGGAAAAAATTAGTTCAATGCTACCACCCCTTCTAACACTCCCCATACAAAATTTTTTGGGATCACAAAAAATTCTATTTCATCTAGAGTATCGTAAGATTGCGCTTTACGCGCAATCGTAGCCCTGTTATGTTTTTTTTATTGTCATTGAATTTTTTTTTTAAATTCTGAACTTCAAAATAACTTTTTGTGTTTTCAAGAATCCGTTCATCTTTTTTTTTGTGAATTGCACTTCCTGAAATTAAAAAAAAGAAGATATTTAGTGACTTTTCCCTCCTTTTAATCCCGTTTAGCCTTAAATCCTATTTTTCCCTTACCGACATGACTGTGTAAATTGCATTAAATGGTGATCCCCTAATTTGTGTTCGGCAACATAAAAAAAAGTGGGACAATGAGATGTTAAATCAATTGTTCAATTCAATTTATTTATTGCCGTATATTAAATATTAAAAAGTTATATATTGATTCACTTATGATTAATTTTATTCAAGTACTAAAGTGCGCTTTTGGTGAAAAAAATAAGCATGTGTGTGTTTCTTATACATATATTAACATATAATGGTTGATTCTTATTTAATAATAGCAAACGCCCGCGACTTCGTCCGCATAAAAATCGTAATAATAAGGAATTTTTGAGAATGTAGTTAGTAATACATTTTGTCGGATATATAATCTGCTCTTTGAACACAATGTTTTGTATTTTGTTGTAATCAGAACCATAAATTATTAAGAATGATACCATGATACTCGCATTTGAATGGGAGAGGCTCGTGATCAAATCAATCCCATGATTTGAGATCATATACGTATTAAAGAGCATTAAGGACATGTGAATAATTATAGCTTGTGTTAATTAAAAAAAAAGCCCAAATAAAATAACATTAAGCTTGAAAACGTAACAGGACTACGATTGTGCGTAGAGCCCAATCCTACGATATTATAGATGAAATCGAAATTTTTGTGATGTTATGAAATTTTGTATGGGGGTGACAGCACTGAACTAATTTGTTTAACATCATCTAGCATGATAGTAGCTATAGAAATGGTTTGTACCAAATTCAAGCTTCAAAAATTGAGTCGGTACTGAGAAACTTAGTGCATTGAATTTAATGAAATTGTGCAATTTTTATGGGAGGTGATAGAAGGAGTGGGCGGTTTTTGGTGATTTGATCGAAAAACAACTAAAATCATCATGCAATTGATATATTTTAAATTTCAGATCTGTATCATTCACGCTTTTCAAGAAAATCGAATTTTCGTAAAGTCATGGAATTGTGTTGCATTGTATGGGAAGGGGTAGAAGGAGTAAAGCTACTCGGTTAACTTTTCCCCGATACTAATAACAATTTGAATTAAAATTTGAGTTCGCTGAAAGTTATGCATACTGAGGAAATTAGTTTAGAATATTTCATGAAAAAGCGCAGTTTGTATGGGAGGTGGTGGAAGGAGTCTGGGGTTTTAAGTGAATTTTAGAGAAACAACTATAATAATTATGCAATTGATATTTTTTAAATTTCAGATCTGTATTATTTACGCTTTTCAAGAAAATCGATTTTCGTAAAGTCGTGCAATTGTGTCACATTGTATGGGGGTGGGGGGAGGGGTAGAAGGAGTAAAGCTATTCGGTTAATTGTTACCCGACAGATTTCATCCCGATATTAACAATGATGCTAATTAAGGATTGAGTACGAAATTTGAGCTCGATGAACGTTTTATATACTGAGAAAATTAGTTTAGAATATTTCATGAAAAAGCGCAGTTTGTATGGGAGGTGGTAGAAGGAGTGGGGGTTTTAAATGAATTTTGAGAAACAACTAAAATTATTATGAAACTGATATATTTTAAATTTCAGATCAGTAACAATTACACTTTTCAAGAAAATCGAATTTAAGTAAAGTCATGGAAATGTGTCACATTGTATGGGAGGGGGTAGAAGGAGTTAAGCTAATCGGTTAATTTTTTCCCGATATTAACAACAATGTGAATTAAGGATTTAGTACTACATTTAAGGTCGATGAAAGTTACACGTACTAAGAAAATTGGTGTATGGGAAGTGGTGTACAATTATATTTATATATATATATATATGTATAGATGTATAGATAATTCAAATTCAAGTTATTGTTATACACAGCCATTTGGATATATATGTTATCGAATCCGTGGAATTGCCTATTAAATTTTGCAAACCTCTAGCCGGATCCATGAATTAGGCAAAAGTTCTGGCTAATTCAGGAGGTCGGAAAAAAGGTAAGAAAGTAAAAATGACCACCGAATTTTTTGATCGTACGAAAAATATCGAGCAGCTGTGGACAATGGACTATGAAAAATAACTTATTGGAATTTTAAAAGGTAAAAAAATTGAAAGTTAAAACAGTGCTAAAAACAGACAGTATTATCATATCAAAAGCACATATGAATTGATGAGTCTCGGTGAAATAACAAAAGTGACACGAATAAAAGACAATGAAATTATGGCCACTAAAACAAACGTTTTTATTCTTCTTATGGACACAAACATTCCGATATCCGCGATAAAATCTTATATTGAACAGTGTGCAAGATGTTCCGAAAAAAACTAAAAAGAAACCTCAACAAGGATTAATTGACCAGGTGGACTTTCAAAGTTTACCAGATGGAAATTTCACATTAATTTTACATTATAAAGAACTTCTTACGTAATATAGTATCCTAAGACCTCTCACTTCGAAAAGGGCTGGTGAAGTAGCACAAGTGCTTCTTAATATTTTTCTGAACTTTGGAGCACCTCACGTCTTATAATCTGATAATGGTAGGGAATTCACGGCTGAAAATCCAAGATAAGGCTGCAGTCGAAAATTTTGTGAGAATTTATTCATTTATAAACAGGTAAACTGCCCATAATCTTACAGCGTGGGCCATCCAGTGGTTTATTTTTAAATCATAGGTTATTTTGACACTGAAATCTGTTTCCCGCTCGAAATCTTGACAGAAAGTCAGTATCATACCTCCGCAAAACGAAGTGAGTCGCTTTGTACTTGAACAAAGTTGAGAAATATTGAAAACTTATTTCCAAAGTGAGTGCTGTGTAGCCCAAACAGTGCGTTTTTTGAAAAGAAGTTTTGGCCGAAATGAAGCGCCCACCGCGCCTGCTGTACGCAAGTTTGTGCAAAAAGTTCGTGAGACTGGCATGCTAGTGGACAATACTCATGGTCCCCGTCGTCGTACGGTGCGCACAGACGAGAATGTGACTGCTGTAGCAGAGAGTGTGAAACTCACTCCACGAACATCAACTCGCCGTAGATCTCAACAGCTCAACATTTCACGCACTAGACTGAGGAGAATTCTGCACAAAGATCTCGGATTATTCGCTTACAAGGTCCAATTGACTCAGCAATTGAAGGCGCACGACCATCCGCTTCGTTATCGCTTCACAGTTGGGGCCTTAGAGCAGCTTGAATTGGACAACGATTTTGGGCGAAAAATTATCTTTTCTGATGAGGCGCATTTTCATCTCGTAGGCTACGTTAACAAAAACTAAACTGCCAACAAGTCGGGCGAAACTTTATTATTCTTGGGACAAGTTGCGGATGAGTGGAAAGTCAATATGCAGGTTAGAGTGGTTAGGGAAGGCTAAGTGAAAGGGAGTTCTTGGGCAGGACTGTTAACAATATTTCATTCGTTTCTGTAAGTTTGGTTTTTATGAGGGGAGGAGTAGGTGTAATAGTAAGGGTGGGTGGATGTTAATAGCTTTTTAATTAATTGCTTGAATCACGTCCACTATTCTCTGTATAGAATGTGTTTCATAGACGAAGAATTTTCATAAAATTCGGTGCATTCTACATTCATGAAACCGAACATTTGTATGGGAGGGGGTAGAGAATATAGGGAAATCGTAAAATTTGATACGCAGTTTTATTTCGCGTCTCTTGTAAGGTGCTTGTATAGAATTTCAAGTTCGTAGCTTTTAGTTTGTTGGTTATTAGTTGATTTAATGAAATTGGTCGAAATCATACTTTCGTATGGGAGGGGGTAGAAGCGCAAGCGCGATTTCAAAACTTTTAAAGCAACTTCATTTGAATTATTTTTATAAGTTTTTATGCCAAATTTGAAATTGATAGCTTTTAATAGTTAGGTGATAATTGATTTCTTGAAAATGGTCGAAAAAATAATTTTGTATGGGAGGGGGTAGAAGTTTTAAAGGTTTTCGACCAGTTAGTATTTTGTATATTTAGGGATTTTTTTTAAATGCATTTCGCAAATTTTCAAATTTCTACCTTAAAATTTCACTCAAAAATTTTCAGTTTATGTGTTTTTTTCAATGCACATGAAACACCTTGTGCACGTTAGACCGCGGGGGTCGGTTTATAACAAATATGGATCAAGTTATTATTATTTTTCTATGTGGATTAAATATAGGTATTCATATGCAAAATTTTAACTTTGTATCTTTTACCAGAGCCCTAAAAAAATCACTCAAAGTTTTCGATATTTTTACTTATTACCTCCCTCCCCTTACACCTCCCAACTTAAAATTTTTACCAAAATTAACTATTATGTAGTTCTACAATCTGACAAATTTTTGATTTAATATCTGTACTATTTTTGGAGATATAAGGATTTGTAATTTTGAAAAGTGCGCCATTTTTTAAATGCTCCCCATTTCCCCCCACTACTATTATTTCAACATGTTATATTTTTTTTATATTTGCCTAGTATAGTTTAATATAAGTTTAAAGTTTCAATTATATAGCTTAAGAGATAGTTGAGATATTAATTTTTAAGTGTTTTTCTTTGCACCCCCCCTGACCCTCCCCCATACAATAATTAGCCGCTTTCTAAGCTGGTTCCGATGAAACTATATGCCACCTTGACGGTCTCTAAATATAATTTTTTTACGATAAGTAATTTCGAAGATATAATCATTTGAAAAAAAAATTCGTCCGACAATTGGTTCTTAGCCCTCCCTTCTCGCACCCCAATGGATAAAAAAATTAAATTATTTTTAAAAGTTGTCCCACAAACCTCTCTATATGTATGTTGAGTTTTAGCTTCCTAGCTCTTACCATGGTTGAGATATTTGAATTCGTACTTTTCGGTTTAAGCACTCCCCCCGCCTCCCCCTGAACCCGTATACCCCCGAAAATGGGTATCCGCCTGAGATCCGCAACTATCTACAATCCCTCCAAAAATGAACTTTCTATATTGAAGGGTTTGGGAGTTAATGTGCGCTGAGCGTACACGTCGGCGTACGGCGGACGGCGTACGGCGGACGGCGGACGGCGGACGGCGGACGGCGGACGGCGGACGGCGGACGGCGTACAGACAGACGGATTTTTTTTTTTTGCATTTTTAGGCTAATTTAGTCATGAAACGCGAAAAAAAAAAATTTCAGGGTAGCAAACTTTTTATACTCTAGATGAAATCTGAGAGTATTATAAGTTTGCTCTAAAGTTTGTAACGCCAAGAAATAAGGCTCGGAGAAAAAAATGATGAATACAGAAATTAATATTATCACTCAAAAATCTCAAAACCGGATGTCCGTCCGTCCGTCCGTCCGTCTGTGCGCGCTCTAGCTTGAGAACGCGTTGAGCTAGAAAGCTCAAATTTCGTACACGTCGTTTTTGACAAAAAAGTAAGGTCAAGTTCGTCAATGGGCCAAATCGCTCCACCCCTTCTACCCCCTCCCATACAAAATGACACAAATGCGCAATTTGACAATGAACGGATCTGCTCGAAAAGTGTAAAAGCTATTGGCCTGAAATTTGGAATATATTACTTTTATGATAATATCGATCTACCGTATAAAAATTATGCGTGTCCGCCCCCTCGTTCTACCACCTCCCATACAAACTGTACTTATCATGAATTACTCTAAGCCAATTTACTCAGTGCGTATAAAATTTAGCGAGCTGAAATTGTGCAATAAATATTTATTTAAAATTGTTAGTAAGGCTAAAAAAAATTAGACGATTAGCTTCACCCCTTCTACCCCCTCCCATACAAAATGACACAATTTCGCAATTCGACTATAAATAGATTTGCTCGAAAAGTATAAAAGTTTTTAGTCTGAATTTCGGGATATATTACTTTTATAATAATTTCAATATACTATGTAAAAACTATTTGCGTCCTCCCTCTCCTTCCTACCCCTCCCATACAAACTGCACTTTTTCATGAAATGCTCTAAGCCGATTTTCTCAGAACATATAACATTTATCGAGCTCATATTTCGTAATAAATACTTATTTAGCATTATCACTAAGATCAGAAAAAAAATTTTTGATTAGCTTTACTGCTTCTACCCCCTCCCATACAATATGACGCAGTTTCACAACTTCACAAAAAATCTATTTTCTTGAAAAGTATGAATGTTACCAGTCTCAAATTTAAGAAATGTCAATTTTATGATATTCTTAGTTATTTCTGAAAAAATCACTAAAATCCCCCCACTCTTTCTACCACCTCCCATACAAACTGCACATTTTCACTAAATCTAACACACTAATTTTCTCAGCTCCTATTCCATTTTTGGTGTAAGCATTTTGTATAAAACATTTTTATAGCTACTTTAGCATGATGGGGAAAAAAATAGTTCAATGCTATCACCCCTTCTAACACTCCTCATACAAAATTTCTTGGGATCACAAAAAATTCTATTTCATCTAGAGTATCGTAAGATTGCGCTTTACGCGCAATCGTAGCCCTGTTATGTTTTTTTTTTTGTGTCGATCACAATACTTTATTATTATAATAATAAAGTAACATAACAGGGCTACGATTGCGCGTAAAGCGCAATCTTACGATACTCTAGATGTCATCCCAAGAAATTTTGGATGGGGAGTGTTTGGAAGGGTGATAGCATTGAAATAATTTTTTCCCCATCATGCTAAAGTAGCTATAAGAATGTTTTATACAAAATGCTTACTCCAAAAATTGAATGGGAACTGAGAAAATTAGTGAGTTAGATTTAGTGAAAATGTGCAGTTTGTATGGGAGGTGGTAGAAAGAGTGGGGGGATTTTAGTGATTTTTTAGAAATAACTAGGAATATTATAAAATTGACAACCCTTAAATTTCAGATTAGTACCATTCATACTTTTCAAGAAAATCGATTTTTTGTGAAGTTATGAAACTGTGTCATATTGTATGGGAGGGGGTAGAACCAGTGAAGCTAATCAAATATTTTTTTTCTGATCTTAGTGATAATACTAATTAAGTATTTACTACAAAATGTGAGCTCAATAAATTTTATATGTTCTGAGAAAATCGTCTTAGAGCATTTCATGAAAAAGTGTAGTTTGTGTGGGAGGGGGTGGAAGGAGAGGGAGGACGCAAAAAGTTTTTCTACTGTAGATTTAAACTATTATGAAAGTAATATATCCCAAAACTCAGATTCATAACTTTTATACTTTTCGAGTAAATTAATTTATTGTTAAAATGCGAATTTGCGTCATTTTGTATGGGAGGGGGTAGAAGGAGTGAAGCTAATCGTCTAATTTTTTTTTGCCTTACTAACAATTTTAAATAAATATTTGGTGCACAATTTCAGCTCGCTAAATTTTATACGCACTGAGTAAATTGGCCTAGAGTAATTCATGACAAGTACAGTTTGTATGAGAGGTGGTAGAAGGAGGGGGAGGACACGCATAATTTTTATACGGTAGATTGATATTATCATAAAAGTAATATATTCCATTTCAGGCTAATAGCTTTTATACTTTTTGAGCAAATCCTTTAATTGTCAAATTGCGCAATTGTGTCATTTTGTATGGGAGGGGGTAGAAGGGGTGGAGCGATTTGGCCCGTTCACGAACTTGACCTTACTTTTTTGTCAAAAACGACGTGTAAAAAATTTGAACAATCTAGCTCAACGCGTTCTCAAGCTAGAGAGCGAACAGACGGACGGACAGACGGACGAACAGACGGACAGACGGACAGACGGACAGACGGACAGACGGACAGACGGACGGACGGACGGACAGACGGACAGACGGACATCCGGTTTTGAGATTTTTGAGTGATAACATTAACTTCTGTATCATTCATTTTTTTCTCCAAGCCTTATTTCTTAGCGTTACAAACCTTAGAGCAAACTTATAATACTCTCAGATTTCATCTAGAGTATAAAAATTGCCACATCTGGAGCTCGGAAAACCCGCACGTTATTATCGAGAAGCCAATGCATCCTCAGAGAGTGACAGTTTGGTGCGGATTGTGGAGTGGTGGCATCATTGGACCATTTTTCTTCGAAAATGAGGCTGGGAACAACGTTTCGGTCAACGGTGAATGTTACAGAGCCATGTTATCCGACTTTTTTTTTACTGAAATTGAAGACATGGATTTGGACAACCTCTGGTTTATGCAGGATGGCGCGCTATGCCATACAGCCCATGCCAAAATCGGTCTTCTACGCACCAAATTCCCAAATCGTGTTATCAGCCGTCTTGGCGATGTCAATTGGCCGCCTCGGAGCTGCGATTACCCCTTTGGACTTTTTTTTCTGGGGAACTGTAAAGGACCGATGTTATGCCAATAATCCAGAAACGATTCAAGCACTTAAAGCCGCAAATTTTACATTTCCCTTACCTCCTCTACCCCCTCCCATACAAATGATTGGTTTCGTGAATGTAAAATACACCAAATTCTATGAAAATTCTATGCAACTTCGTCCATGAAACTGACATTCTATGCAGAAAATATTGGACGTAATTGAATCAATCAATTAAAAAATTATTAACATTCACCCACCCTTAATATGACCCCTCTCCCCTCCCTAATAAAAATTCAAACTTGCATAAACGAATGAAATATTGATTACATGTACTGGAGCTATTGACCGTATTCGCAACTAAGTGTTGAATTGGCACTTTAACGTGCATATTGACTTTCCATGCATCTTTAACTTGTCCCAAAAATAATAAAGTTGCGCCCGACTTGTTGGCAGTTTATATGTATATAGTAGCATCTACCATACTTGGATGAGTTTCTCCATATTTATACTCTAGATGAAATCTGAGAGTATATTGTGTTTCCCGTACCGTTTGTAACGCTAAGACAAAATGCTCGCACTGAGCCGCCAAGGGTACAGAAATATTTGTTGTCGCTCAAAGACCTCGATTTCGAGTGACCGTCTGTCTGTGCACAACATAACTCTCGAACGCTTTGAGGTATCGTGCTGAAATTAGTTGTGTGTCATTTTTAGCAAAAAGTAACTTTAAGTTCGTGAACGAGCTCCATACAAACTTCATGAAATTTCAAATTTTAAAGAAATTGATTTTTCTCCGAAACCATTTCAGCTATTGACTTTAAAATTACATCATAATATAATGATGTAAGTATCATTAGCGTCAAATATTAATCTGATCCCCTTACTCCCTCCCACACAAACGAACAATTTTCAAAAATGCATTTATTTGCTTTTCATTGCAACTAGCAAAGCTAAAAGAACCAATTTTTGTCATAATTAATTTTATTACAATTGAAATTAATTTTGAAAAAACCAACAACTTCAGCTCTAATGGTTTGGTGAATGTTTTCACAGTGCATTTCGAATTGAATGAAAAGATTTCCGGATTCTACACTGCTACGCTTTATTATTCGTGACGTTTCGGTCTCTGCTGAGACCTTTATCAAACTGTCGAATATCTTCAAAGCTTCTACCCCCTCCAATACAAAATTATTTTTTCGACCATTTTTAAGAAATCAAATATCACCTAACTATTAAAAGCTATCAATTTGAAATTTTGCACAAAAACCTAAAAAATACTTGAAATAATATTACGTTAAAAGTTTTGAAATCACACTTGCCCTTCTACCCCCTCCCTCACAAAAGTATGATTTCGACCAATTTCATTAAATCAACTAATCTTATATATAAAAATAAGTGGTCTACGTATGTACAGGCATCACTCAGCAACCGTTCGTCCGATTTGGCTCAAATTTTTTTTGTTGTGTTCGTTAAAGCCCAACTTAGATACTAGCGGAGCCAAAAATTGCAAATTTTCCACGAAAATTGGAAAATTTGGAAAATTTCGTTTTCAGTACATTTTGTATGGAGACATTTTTTCGTTTTTTGTTCACAACTTTTCAATCGATATTCGAGACATCCGTGGCGTAGTGGGCAGCGTGCTTGCTTTTCAATCAAAAGATCATGGGTTCGGTTCCCATTCCAAACTGAATTTTTTTAAGCACGAATTTTTATTTTTTTTTATGGATAAAGATAGCATATAGATGCATATGTATATGTATGACCATGTGGCGTGTGTTTTGGTTTGCGTTCCTCCGGCATTTCTTTTTTATGTGTAGTGATTCGTAAGTAATCATGCGAACTATTTCTTATCTTCTTATACATATACTAGAAAGTCCAAATTTTGTGCTCACTGATTTTGTTCAGAAGTGATGCCAAGTTCGTGAACGGACAGAGAGACGGTCACTCGGATTCGAGGTTTTTGATCGGAAACAAATAATTCTGTACCCTTAACGACTCTGTGTGAGCATTATTTCTTAGCGTAACAGACAGCAAGGCAAACACAATATACTCCCAGATTTCATCTAGATTATAAAAATTATTTGAAAACATTCTGTTTGAAGTCATAACAAACGTTGTTGTTAATGTCAACATCTATTTAAAATAAAAGTGATTTTTGTTGTTCCAATGACAGGAAACAAACTGAGATCTGTTCAAATCGATGTCAGTGTAATTATGTCAACAGCAGTAATTCTCTTTAAATTGAAGTAAATCCTTAACATTCAAAAATAATATATCAAATCGACTTATTTTCATTTGAAAAATACTTCCAATTGATTTAGAAAGAGGTTTAAAGTGAGCAGATTATATTTCCCCAGATATTGTATTACTAACAGCATTCTCAAAAATAGCTTATTAATGCGATTTTAGCGCGGACGAAGTCGCGGGGTCTGCTAGTAACCAATAAATTAAAAGCTACAAACTTGAAATTGTACAAGCACCTTGCAAGAGAAACGAAATAAAATTGCGTCACAAATTTTACGATTTCCCTACCTCCTCTACCCCCTGCCATACAAATGTTTGGTTTCGTGAATTTACACCGAATCCAATGAAAATTCTATGCAACTTCGTCTATGAAACTAACATTCTATGCAAAAAATATTGGACTTGGTTCAAGCAATCAATTAAAAAACTATTAACATCCACCCACCCTTGCTATCACCCCTCCCTTCATGAAAACTCAAACTTGCATAAATAAACGAATGAAATATGGAGCTTTTGAACATTTCCGCAAAGTGTTAAATTGAGAACTGCTCTGCCCAAGAAGCCCCTTTCACTTAGTCTTCCGGAACCACACTAACCTGCATATTGACTTTTCACGCATGCGCATTTTGTCCAAAAAATAATAATGTTTCGCCCGACTTGTTGGCGGTGTGTTGATCACAATACTTTATTATAAGAATAATAAAGTGATAGAAAAATGAAATAAATAGAATCACTAATTTTTGCATTAATAATAACGATATTTTAAATATCCTATAAAGGAAAAAATGCGATAAAGTTATTTATTAATTTAAAAATGAGATCTATTTGCCTATTTTTTAACGCGAAATCATGTACTGGATCTTTCTAAAAGTTTGCCCGCATAGTTAACATTTTAGGGTTACCTTTTTGATCTATATTAAGGCTAATTTGTTAAGTCGTTGTGTTGCTTGTGCAGTTTTGTACAAATATTTTTATTCTTTTTAGGCATGAAAAACTACGTTCTGCTAGTTACCGGTAATGTTAAAATGAGGCATATTAATTTATAAAATTGAATGAAGCTCTCTTTTAGGTTGTTGTGAAGAAAATGATAAAACATTTCTGAAAAAGATTTTCCTTTCAAATCTGGATCAAAACAATTTTCGAACGTATCCTCCTATTTGTCGACCAAAAGAAAATCTTCCAAGAAGAGGCGTGATTCCCATTTTTTCAAGACTGGAACATCAAAACTCCGGCATACATACCATATGACCCGTGGGCCGTCTTTGTCACATTCATGTGGTAGTAAATATTTCTATGCGACAGCTTTCTTATACATATAGGTGGTTATGGGTGGAAGCAATTATTACGACACATCTCCCCTTCCTACGAAAGTTGAACTTGTGCTCGCCGCAATCGGAAATTTTGCTTGTGTTCGCTGGCGGTCTCGTTCTCTCGTATATGCGACTAAAAGAGAGGGAAGGTGGAAGCAATTTAATGCGACGCATCCCACCTTCCTATTAAGGTAGAACTTACGCTCGTCGCGCGCGAAAATTTTGCTCGTATTGGCCGGCTGTCTGGTATATGTGTTTTTCAAATTGCATCTGGCCACCGATTTTTCCCAGCGAAAGGTTTTGGGCTTTCGCCGTTCAGAAAAAGCGGTAGAAAAAACCGTCCTGTAGACGTAAATAAACTTACAGTGTTGGATGAAAATAATGTACTCTTCTTTCTAGAATTTTTTTAAATAATGTTGCATATTCGTGCTGATTTGCATATCATATTTTTAGACTCAATAAAATGCTAAAAGGAAAGCGATGCTTCTCTTGCATCAATGAACGCCACGCCACTGTCTTGCGTATGATTAAATGGACAAAATGTAACCGCTGTAATGTTTACATTAAAGGTAATCCAAAATTCATTATTTTGAACGAAATAAAAATCATTGTTTTTCAAGTATGATGAATAACTGTCACATTTTTTTGCTAAACGTTTAAAATATAAAATTCTATCACAATCAAATGGCAAATGGCAAGAACTTTTTTTTTCCAAAAATCTGGTAAACTTTTCACAGAATGGCACAGATTTTGTCGGCAATTGAAATTTTTTGTAACGAAAATTTTTCTTTCAACTTAATGTCGCAAATTTAAACGCTCATATAGAATACCACGTATCAAAAATTGGGTAAGCCCTACCCCGCTTGACATAGATTTTGTCAACAATTGGCATTTTTCTCCGACGAATTTTGTGATAATTGGATGTCACATTATGAGGCAAACAGTGACGTTGTCTTTTTCTAGTTATTTAATTTGAAAATCAATTACACTGCATTATTCGTAAATAAAGTTAAGTTTTAAAAAAAATTACCCTACCTGGAAACGGAACGAGTCAAAGATATGTTTAAAACGCAAAAAAAATAAATATATAAATACTGTTGCCAGCTAGGGGGTTCGCCGGATTTCAAAGAAAACACAATTCGTTTAAAAATAATAGATAATTTATTTATTCGCAGTCTTTTTACTTAATTTTCACGTTAACTTAATTCGCCTTAAAACGCACTACCGATATTTCGCTTTCTATCGCTTTCACTACCGTTCGCGTTCAGATGGCGCTGACTGACTGACTCGGCTGTCTGAAAGTTGGCGGATATTTATACTAAATCTCCCAGACAGGTGTCGTTGTGTGTGTGTGTGTCTAGACTATTCTAGATTGCCTACATTATGGAGTTTACTGGAAGTTGCTAGAAACATGTTTATGGCGTTTTACATGTTGAGGGACTTTTCTGGATGTTTCTGGGAACATCGAGGTTGCCAGATTTATAACATTACCCTCTCCTTAGTCCCTGTTCGTCCCGAACAGAGTTGTTCACTTCCTCAATGGTACCATGGTACTTCGTTAGTCGGTCGAGATGTACCACTTTCATTTTAGTACAGGGTTTTCGCTTATTCCACGCATCCTTTGGTTCGGTTGTTATCCTCTGAATAATTTTTCTGGCTTCTCTTTCTTTCTCACGTTCGCGTTCTTTCGCCATGCCCTTTTCGCGCTCCTTCTCCTCCTTGGCAGTACGTTTACTTTCCTTTCTAAGTCCTGCATTCCTCCTTTCGCGATCTTCTCGATCACATCGCTTCTCATGTTCGGCCTTGTCACGATTATTCGCATGAGGTACTTGACCGTCATGACTTCTAGCCGTTCGTTTGCGATCCTTATTCGAATGTCTATCTTTGTTTCCATGAACTTTCCCGATGTATTGTTCTTGTTGCAATTGATCTTGCCGACTCGGGGTTTTCGATCGACTCCGGCGTCTTTTATCAAAACCGTGTGTAAGATTTGAACTCTGACGACTAGTTCTTGACCAAGGACTACCTGCCCGATCTCCATCTTCGTATTGGTTAGCAGCGCAGCCGGAACAATAGTTGGTCGCTTTTCGGCAGTCGAGTCTCAAGTGTCCTGCCTGTCCACAATTCCAGCATCAGGGGGCACCAAATCTTTCGCTCCGCTTGGTGTACTCTGCTTTCTGACACACACACTCTTTTGCTATTTCCCGGACTCGATAGTTGCTCCGCGAGCTTTGCTTGGCAGCTTCGAACGTCAGCCCATATACTAAGGCTTCGCCTATCGTTTTCTTACCTGCCAATTTCAACGCCTGTTGCAGCTCTCTGTCCTGTACAGCATTGTTAAATGCGAAAACAGCTGTATAGTTGCGTTGCTCTGTTTGCGCATTAGGAAGCGATAATAGTGTGAGTCGTTCAATATCGCGTGCCAGCTCTTGAAGTGTTTCACCATTCTTTTGGGTTCGGTTGTACAGCTGTATTTTGTAGATCTCTCGCATGTGGTCACTGCCGTAATGAAGATCCAATGTCTGGACTAACGTTGAAAAATCTTGTCGCTGATCCTGCGGAATCGTTTGGAGAACCTCTGCTGGTGGACCTATTAGCGCCAATATAAGAGCCGTTCCCCGTTCCAGATCATTCCAATGATTGTTTCTTGCGGCAGCCTCAAATTGGATCTTATAAATCGCCGACGGTGTTTGTCCATCGAAGATTGGAGCTTCGAAACCCTTGTGCGTAACGTGTTCTGCCTTGTTGACTCCAGTCGCTTTCAGGTTATCGAAGTCCTTTTTTAGGCGTTCGACTTCCTCTACGATCCCGGATATCCTTTCCATAATTTGTTCTTCGAGAATTCGAAGTTTCTTCTCTACGTTTTCTCCTATTGCCTTACCCATGGTGTCTATTTTATTATTCTGCAGCTCCAATTTTTGGTTGAGTTCCTTTGAGGTCTGGTCTTATTTCTGATTAATGTCCGCTGATTATTGTTTAATGTCCGCAGATTGTTGTTTAATGTCCGCAGATTGTTGTTTAATGTCCACTGATTGTTGCTCTAATTTATGACTCATGTCCGCTGATTGTTGTTTAATGTCCACTGATTGTTGCTCTAATTTCTGATTCATGTCCACAGATTGTTGATCTAATTTGTTCATCATTTGTTGCATTAACTGTGTTAAGGCATCCGATGTACCAGAGCACTCCTCTCCACGAGCTTCTTTGATTTGGAACTCGAAACTATCTGCATCCTCACCCTCAGCCTGGAGTGTCTCGATCATACGGCTGACAAGTTCAGACTTGCTCCCTGTCGTAGATAACTCGCGTCTACCGAGCTCTTCCTTCAACTCCGCTAATTTTAAGTCCTTTAAATAACGCGGCATTCTCACTACCGATTGTTTCAAGTTTTTCCGCGATCCGAATTCAGTTAAATTTTCTCCACTAATTAAAGTCACTGCTCACTAAAGCACTTGAGAATATTCGATTTCACAAAATTCTCACTGTCCGTTCGAGAATTTCAGTTCCGCGATTTCACTTCGCTAATTAAAGTCACTGTTCACTAGATCACTCGAGAATATTCGATTTCACAAAATTCTCACTGTCCGTTCGAGAATTTTAGTTTCACTTTTCCGCTCTCACAAAATTATCCGTTCGAGAATTTTAATTTCACTCGCGATTTTTAACCCGAATTTATCCTTGAAATCCCACTTCTGACACCAGTTGTTGCGAGCTAGGGGGCTCGCCGGATTTCAAAGAAAACACAATTCGTTTAAAAATAATAGATAATTTATTTATTCGCAGTCTTTTTACTTAATTTTCACGTTAACTTAATTCGCCTTTAAACGCACTACCGATATTTCGCTTTCTATCGCTTTCACTACCGCTCGCGTTCAGATGTCGCTGACTGACTGACTCGGCTGTCTGAAAGTTGGCGGATATTTATACTAAATCTCCCAGACAGGTGTCGTTGTGTGCGTGTGTATCTAGACTATTCTAGATTGCCTACATAATGGAGTTTACTGGAAGTTGCTAGAAACATGTTTATGGCGTTTTACATGTTGAGGGACTTTTCTGGATGTTTCTGGGAACATCGAGGATGCCAGATTTATAACAATACCATAGAAAATTTGAAAAAACGTATTAAAATTTTAGATCGACATAGTAATAGCAGTAATATTACCAACCACAAATTTCTAGATGCCTGTACATTATTCGTAATTCTAATAAAATTTAAATAATCATATTATTAACATTCGCTAAGCGGAAACCGGAAACTTAACATAGTTGTAGTGTAATTCATTATATTCATATTTGTTTTCAGCAGCTGCATGTAATTCGAATTAAATTTTATTTCAAACAAATAAAGTAATTGCTCTGGTGCACTAGGATGTATTTTTTTCTTACATCATAAAAGCGTTCTAATTAAATGTGTGTAATAGGCGTTAATGGGTTAAGTTTTGAAAGAATTATGGTGCTATTAAAATATTATTCAAATCTTCTGAATCGAAATGAGTATTTCATTCGTTTTTAAATACTGAATAAGAAAAACATTTTGAAATTACGGAAATGTATAATATGCTTCGTTGAATTGCTGAATTTATGATTCAGGCACTTAACAAATAATTACTAATTAATATTGCAAACGTTTATGTACATAATTTTATTATTTTTAATATAAAAACTAAATAAGGTACTTAAGTATGACGTCTAGCCATACGAATATTCAGAAACTCAGTAATAAGGTCAAAACAAGGAGGATATATTAAAAGGAGGCATTATGACTTTGCTTTGTCTAAAAAGTGAAGACAAATGAAAGTATTTGTGATTTCACTTTCATGTAAAGATTTCATTATGCGTTCACTGTGATTTCTCATTGTTTGCTGGGAAGTACCAATTTACATAAAAAAATGTTGACATTTAGAGAAAATTCAGAATTTTTTCAAAAGTCAAGTTAGCGCGATTAAATTCAAAAACAGCTGATTTCTTTCGAGGTAGTTATTTTTTTCGTCCTGTTACTGCTTTCGGTTCATTGACGTTTCGCTATCCATGTATGGTATACTTAAACCCATTAGAACTTGCCAGGACCAGTCCTACCAAGTAAGCTATATAATAAGGTGAGACTAGCATGCTCATGCCTTGTAAGAAAATGTGACTAAAAGTATTTCCCTCCCTTACTAGCGAAATGCTCGAAATTTTTCGAAACAATCATTTCCCTATCCTTGTCTGGCGTACTTAAGTCTATTGCAATTAAAAAAAAACTATCTCTGTCCCGCGTTAATTGTCTTTTGCTAAAGTTATTAACTAAGACACGAACCAAAAACAAAGAACAAATGAAAAGCCCAATATTTCTGAAATAAAACACCAAACACCATGGCACTGAATATTATTTTATTACTAACTGAATATTAGCAACTAATAGAAAATAAGAGTTATGGTTTTTTTTATAAAAGTTTCAAGCCAAGGGCCCAATTTTCGAAAATTTTCGAATCAAAATGAAGCCCCACATGTGACAGTCTATCAGGTTCTCCATATTATATATCCCCCTTTGGTCATACCAAGAAGTAAACGGGGCAATTGCGCCGTGCGGCGTTTTCGAGTAGCGACAACATCAAAATACAGAAAAGTCTATCTTAGTCGTGAAATGTAAAAAAATTTTGCCATTACAGAAAAATATCATATTTTATCACAATCGTGTTGCCAAAATTTATGAAAATATCTGCCACAAGTCGAGTGTAACTTTATTATTCTTGGGACAAGTTGAGGATACGTGGAAAGTCAATATACACACAAGTTAGGCTGGATAGGGAATACTAAGTAAATAGGAATTCCATGGCAGGGCTGTTGTCAATTATTTAACACCGCCATTACGATCAATAGCTTGTAACGAAAATCCGGCTGTGAAGCCGCATTCTCGTAGCAGATTTTTTAATGGGGCTTCTTCGAGATGTGCAGCACCTCCTGCCGGCTGCTCAGGAGCGTTGGGGGGGTCAAATTTCCCGAAGAAGCACCCATCCTGGTTTCGTGCTGCAAATACATTTTCTAAAGGTAGAGGAAAGGTCGGGCCGATAGCCTTCCAAGTTGATGGGCAGCCTCAGGGCACCCATATGGCGGCCAGCTACTCCTCACTCATCATGCAACTTTACGCGGAGCAATGGAAAAGAAGGATATTCGATTATATTCACAAAAAAAAATAAAAAAAAACTGATGGCCTGATTCCTAAAAAAAACGGCACATGAATCTTCACACAATTTATTAATAGATATGTTCAATATCATGCATTTAATGAAAATATAATAATTAAAAATATAATTCAACAATACTTAATAATTAAAATTGATTAAAAAAAACCTCGGTGGGGCCCTTGCTGCGTCCAGATTTTGATTCCTTCATCGCCTTCCGCCGCGTGGTTTCTCGTTCTTTTTTTATATATTTTTTTATTTATTTTTTTTTTATTACCACTGCTTTATTTTATTGGTTTATTGGTCATTTTTATTTCCAGAGGTATTATTTCATTTTTATTTTTTTTTTGTTTTAAATTTTTATTTATTTTTATATGATTTATTACTTTTCTTTTTCTTCTTTTTGGTCAAAAAGTCCAAAAAAACACAATACAATAAAATTTATTTTTTTTTTTTATATTATCGCGCACCGTTTCGCAGCAGTCCTCCACCTCCAATCTCTGGCAAAAATCTTTCTGCTCTCGTTTTTGGCGGGCAGACCAGAAACCGAAAAGGAAAACCGGTTTTCTTGCATTCTGGTCAGTGAATTTTGGCGCCAAAAAGATTTATTGCAGTGCTGCCCTGCTGCCCTGCTGCCCTGCTTATATTTGTCCATGGTTTTATTATTATTATTTTTTTATACATATTTTTTTGTTGTATATATTTCATATATAATGGAGTGACATAAATCCAAAAAAATATTTGTCTTTTTTTTTTCTTTCGTATTTAGGAACCAGCCAGCAAAAAGATAAAATTATCATAATAAGGGAAACGCGACTATGTGTATAGGTACATTTGATGAGTTTGAGGAGCAACCATCGATATAAGAATTAAATTTTGGAACGAGAAAAATAAATGAGGCCGACGATGGAATAGAATGATTCGCAACAAGCTCCAGTAGAAAATAAACTGCAAACAAGTCTGGCGAAACTTTATTATTCTTGGGACAAGTTGCGGATGAGTGGAAAATCAATATGCAGGTTAGAGTAGTAAGGGAAGACTAAATGAAAGGGAGTTCTTGGGTAAGTTTGGATTTTTTTGAGGGGAGGAGGAGGGGTAATAGTAAGGGTGGGTGGATATTAATAGGTTTTTAATTGATTGCTTGAATCACGTCCAATATTCTCTGTATATACGAAGTTGCATAGAATTTTCATAAAATTCGGTGTATTTTACATTCAAGAAACCGTGCATTTGTATGGGAGGGAGTAGAGCGGGTAAGGGAATCGAAAAATTTTAATGCAGTTTTATTTCATTTCTCTTGTAAGGTGCTTGTACAAAATTCCAAGTTCGTAGCTTTAAATTTGTTGGTTATTATTTGATTCTATGAAATTGGTCGAAATATACTTTCTTGTGGGAGAGGGTAGAAGAGCAAGAGCGATTTCAAGACTTTTTATGCAATTTTATTTCAACTATTTTTAAAAGTTTTTGTGCAAAATTTCAAATTGATAGCTTTTAACAATTAGGTGATAATTGATTTCTTGAAAATGGTCGAAAAAATAATTTTGTATATGAGGGGTAGAAGTTTTAAAAGTTTTCGACCAGTTAGTATTTCGTATATTTAGAAATTTTTTTAAATGCAATTCGCAAATTTTTATTCCTCTGGCCTCCTGCTCAACTGCTCGCTTCCATGTGTTACATGGTCGACCAAACCGACGTCTGCCTTGAGGACTATAATCCAGAGCCTGTTTCGTCGTTGGAGATCACTTCTGGCCAGAATATTCCTAAAATGCGTTGGAGGCATTGGTTTACGAAAGTCTTTAGTTTCTTGGTAAGTCGAACGGTCACTTTCCACGTAGTACAAGCATGTAACAACACGGATTTGACGCATGCGTCAAAAACTTGTAGCTTCGTTCGAAGGGAGATTTCTTTTAACCTTCAGAAAGGGGAAAGGATACCGAAAGCCTGACGAGCTTTATTTAGCCGAGCCTCAACATCCTTTTCTGCTCCGCCGTCCATGCTGACAATGCTTCCGAGATAGCAGAAATCTTGCACCTCTTGCACATCCTGTCCGTTAAGAACAATCGGTGTGTTTGCGTTCGAACCCATGTGCATGTACTTGGTTTTACGCACATTTATTTTCAGTCCCGCCTCTTTGCATTTAGAATGCAACGAGCGAACATTTGAATCTAAGTCCGAACGGTTATGTACACGTCATCAGCATGATCAAGGTGACCTAAGATGTTAAATAGTCTCCATTGAAGACCTTTACCTTCCCCACCTTTCAGTGCAGCTTTCAAGATGTCATTTATTGCCACCAGAAACAAGGCTGGTGATAATATGCAGCCTGGTCTGACACCCTTGTCTGACTATGTAGTTCTACAATCTGACAAATTTTCGATTTGTTATCTGTACTCTGTTTTGAGATATAAGGATTTGTAATTTTGAAAATTGCGCCATCTATAAAATGCTCTCCATTTCCCCCCACTACTATTATTTCAACATGTTATATTTTTTTCGCATTTTTCTAGTACAGTTTAATATATGTTGCAAGTTTCAATTACATAGCTTAAGAGATAGTAGAGATATTGATTTTTCAGTGTTTCTTTTTGCATCCTTACCCCCCCCTTGACATTAATTAGCCACTCTCTAAGCTGATTCCGGTGAAGCTATATGCCACTTTATTGGTCTCAAAATATGAGTTTTTTCCTGTAAGTAATTTCGAAGATATAATCATTTGAAAAAAAATTCGGCCGACAAATAGATCCACCAGAATCAGCTTAGAAAGGAGGCTAATTATTGTAAAGGGGAGGGTCAAAGAAAAACACTTAAAAACGAATATCTCGACTGTCTCTTAAGCTATGTAATTGAAACTTGAAACGAATACTAAACTTTTTTAGCAAAATATGAAAAAAATATAAGATGTGGACATAGTAGTAGTGGGGGGAAACGGAGAGCATTTCAAAAATGGCGCACTTTCCAAAACAACAAAATATTATATCTCAAAATTGAGTACATATATCAAATCAAAAATTTGTAAGATTGTAGAGCTATATAGTGTTTAATTTTGGTAAAAAATTAAAGTTTTGGAGAGAAAGGGGAGGCAGGTGGAAAGCAAAAATGTTGAAAATTTTGAGTAATTTTTTTGAGCTCTAGTAAAAGATAGAAAGTTTAAATTTTGCACGTCGATACATCTATTTGATATACATAGAAAAATAATAATAATTTGTTCCAAAATTGTTATGAATCGAAGTGGGGGTCTAACGTGCACCAAGTGTTTTATGTGTAATGAGAAAAACACATAAACTAATAATTTTTGAATGAAAATTTTTAAAGTAGAAACTTGAAAATTTGCGAAATGCATTAAAAGAAATCCCTGAAATATTAATTCGTCGAATACCATCAAAACTTCTACCCCTACCCATACAAAATTATTGTTTCGACCATTTTTAAGAAATCAATTATCGTATCACCTATTTTTAAGAAATCAATTATCGTATCACCTATTACAAGCTATCAATTTGAAATTTTAATAAATAACAAATAAAAAATAAATAAGCTGCCAACAAGTCGGGCGAAACTTTATTATTTTTGGGACAAAATGTGCATGCGTGGAAAGTCAATATGCAGGTTAGAGTGGTTAGGGAAGACTAAGTGAAAGGGGCTTCTTGGGCAGAGCAGTTCTCAATTTAGCACTGCGGAAATGTTCAAAAGCTCCATATTTCAATCGTTTATTTATACAATTTTGAGTTTTCGTGAAGGGTGGGTGGATGTTAATAGTTTCTCAATTGATTCATCATCATCAATGGCGCGACAGCCCAAATCGGGCCCTGGCCTCCTGAAGTCGTCGCCTCCAATCGTCTCGATCCAAAGACCGCGTCCTCCAGCTGCTAATTTTTAGAATGGCTTTGCTGTCTTCATCAACCGAGTCTTCCCATCGCTTGCGTGGTTTGCCTACCGGCCGGTTACCACTCGCTTTGCCTTTAAGAGCACGTTTGGGGATTCTTCTGTCTTCCATTCGCTCTACATGGCCAGCCCACTGCAGTTTACGTAACTTGATGAACGTTGAAGCTTCTGGCTCGTCGTAGAGTTGATACAACTCATGGTTGTATCTTATTCGCCATTCCGTTCCTTCCTTCACAGGTCCCAAAATTCTTCGGAGGACCTTTCTTTCGAATGCGTTAACTGCTTTTTCGGAAGTTCGCGTTAATGTCCACGTCTCGCTGCCATAACAGAGCACAGGTCGTATAATAGTTTTATAAATCCGCAGCTTATTGTTCCTGTGCACTTTCTTGGATTTCATTATTGGAAGTACCGAATAATACGTCTTATTTGCTAGTATTATCCGTCGTTTGATTTCGTCTGTTTCATTACCGTCCTTTGCTAGATTAGCCCCAAGATATATGAAGTTGTCCACACTCTCCAAATTATATTCCGCAATTGTTATGTTTTGTCTGATTGGCGTTCTCCTTCTTGTTTGCGTCATTACTTTTGTTTTGTTTTCATTAATGCGCAACCCGACTTCTTTTGCGGCGGAGTCAAGATTGACAAATACCTCCTTAGCACTAGGGAAGGATCTTGCTAGAATGTTAATGTCGTCAGCGTATGCTACTAGTTGGGTGGACTTGAATAGTAGTGTCCCGTTGGTGTCGACTGGGATTTTTCGGATGACATACTCTAGTGCCAAGTTGAAAAGCATAGGAGCTAGACCATCTCCCTGCTTTAAACCACATTCCGTTCGAAAGCTGGTTGTGGAATCGGTTTGTATTCTCACTTGGGATTCAGTGTTCGTCATTGTGAGTCTTGTTAGTCGGACTAGTTTTGGAGGAATTCCAAAGTCAAGCATGATTTGGTACAGTACGCTCCTGTCGATACTGTCGTATGCTTGTTTAAAATCTACGAATATTTGGTGCACGTCTGTGTTATATTCCCAGCATTTCTCAAGCACCTGTTTCACCGAGAATATCTGGTCTGTTGTAGATCGTCCGGTTCTGAATCCGCCTTGGTATTCGCCAATTATTTGATTTGTATAGGGCTTAAGACGACGTTCAATTATTTTTGTCAGTATTTTATAGGACGTACACAACAATGATATACCTCTGTAGTTCTCACAGCAGAGTTTGTCTCCTTTCTTGTAAATTGGACATATAATGCTTTTTCGCCAGTCGTCGGGTATGATTTCCTCTGTCCAAATTTTGCATATCATGCTGTGCAGTATTTCAGCGACACAGTTTCCACCGTTTTTCAGAAGTTCAACTGGTATTTCGTCAATTCCCGGCGCTTTGTTTCGTTTTTGGTCACATAGGGCTGCTTTGATTTCAGGAAGCGTGGGTGGTGTCGATGATGGTTCATCTTCGTCAGTTGAGGCTTGAATTGAAATGTTGTCTGTCGTTATCGGTGCTATTGGGATGGGATTCAAAAGATGTTCGAAGTATGAAGCCCATCTCCTTTTGATTTCTTCTGTGTCGCTGATGATATTGCCCTCTGCGTCTTTGCAGAGACTGGTTTTTGGTTTATATCCCTTTTTCAAGTCTTTTACTATGGCGTATGCGTCCCGCGTATTATTTTTTCTCATGTCGTCGTCCATTTTTTGTATCTTGTCATTATGGTACTTCCTTTGTTTTCGTCTGCAGGTCTTTTTCGCATATCGCCTAAGCTCGTCATATTTTTCTTTTTTGGCTCGTGTTGGTCGTTCAGTAAAAATTTTGTAAGCTTCGTTCTTTCTATCTATTGCGTCGCGACATTCTTGGTCGAACCAATCATTGCTTTTTCGCCGTGCTTGATATCCTAATACCTCTTCCGCGGAGGATTTGATACCGTCTCGTATTTTCATCCACGCATTATCCACTGGCATATTTTGGATATTTTCATATATTGGTGTCAGGTGTTTATTACATGCTAGCATGTAAGCCTGCGCCACCGTTTCGTCGTTAAGCATGTCGACATTAAATTTGCGAGCTCTACTCGTTTTCGAATACCCACGACAAGCTATTTTGCATCGATACTTAGCTCTGACTAGATAGTGATCAGAGTCACAATTCGCACCGCGGAGAGTTCGTACATCAAGTATGCTGGAAGCAGCCCTTTTCTCAATAAGAACGTGGTCTATTTGGTTGAAGGTGTGACCATCTGGTGATGCCCACGTTCGTTTGTGAATATCGCGATGTGGGAAGCACGTAGAGCTTACTATGATATTTTTGCTGCTTGCGAAATCAATAAGACGTTGGCCATTGTCGTTTGCTATGTCATGGAGACTGTGCCCTCCTGTTGTTCCTCTATGAGCCTCCTCCTTTCCGACTTTTGCATTAAAATCCCCTAAGACAATTTTTAGGTCATTCGAGGGCAGTGAGTCATAGGTTGTCTCTAGGGTGGCATAAAATTCGTCTTTAGTTACATCGTCCTTGTCTTCTGTTGGTGCGTGAACGTTGATCAACCAAGTGTTGAAAAATTTAGTCTTTATTCGGATTGCACACAATCTTTCACTTATTGGTTTGAAGCTCGTGACCTGCTGTTTAAATTTTTTGTCAACGACAAAAGCGACTCCAAACTCTCTGCTTCCCGACAATTTTCCACTTGGATAGATTGTGTGTGATCTCATGTCCATGATTTCGCTACCGAGCCATTTCGTTTCTTGGATGGCAGTTATGTTGATGTTGTGTTTTGCCACTTCTTCGAGAAACTCTTTCAGAGCTCCTGTCCTAAATAAGGATCGAACATTCCAAGATCCAATAGAGTAGTCCATTTTTCGTTTGCGGGGTCGTTGCCGTTGAGTCCATCCTTTCCGAGGCTGTTCTTCAGGTTTCTGGACAGTGTTCTTTTTCCGGTGATGCGTTGTCGGCGCCTCGCCCAACCCCCGACCTGGAGGACCGGTCCTACTTATTTATTACACCCTAGTAGAAAAAGGGTGGGAGTTTTGAGCTAAATATGACATGCTGGAGTTCTCACAGCTATGCTGCAAGTCCAACTATGTCATACTTTTTGCCTACTTCCTGAGACGCACTGGTGTTACTGGCCATTCAGGTTAACTCCATTTACCCTCCTCCTTTCTCAACTCGGGCTTGGGACCGTCTATGGCGGAGTGTTCTCAATTGATTGCTTGAATCAAGTCCAATATTCTCTGTATAGAATGTCAGTTTCATAGACGAAGTTGCATAGAATTTTCATTGGATTCGGTGTATTTTAAATTCACCAAACCAAACATTTGTATGGGAGGGGGTAGAGAAGGTGAGGGAATCGTAAAATTTGTGACGTAATTTTGTTTCCTTTCTCCTGTTAGGTGTTTGTACAAAATTTCAAATTTGTGGCTTTCAATTTGTTGGTTATTAGTTGATGAAATTGGTCGAAATCATACTTTTGTGTGGGAGGGTGTAGAAGGGCAAGTGTGATTTCGAAAGTTTTAACGCAATTTTATTTCAACTATTTTTGTAAGTTTTTGAAACGAATACTAAACTTTCAAAATTTCAAATTGATAGTTTTTAATAGTTAGGTGGTAATTGATTTATTAAAAATGGTCGAAAAAATAATTGTGTAATGGTGGATGTAGAAGTTTTAAAGATATTCTACTAGTTAATATTTCAAACATTTAGAGATTGTTTTTAAATGCATTTCGCAAATTTTCAAGTTTCTACCTAAAAATTTCATTCAAAAATTTTCAGTTTATGTGTGTTTTTCATTGCACATGAAACACCTTGTGCACGTTAGACCGGGGGGTCGGTTTATAAAAATTATGGATCAAGTTATTAACTCTCTTAACTTTTTCAAATGGATTCTTTGATTGAGTGAAAGGTCAGTCATTTTGTCGTAGAAACTTATGTGATGTATTTCTTTTATTTTTGAGAATGACAATAGCAGCATCTGTAATAAATCGCCTCACGATCTATTACCATTTGCCTTACCCACCTCTAATTTAATCGCCTAAGACTCTTCTTTTCTACCCGTCGAATACTACAACCACGTGCCGTCAGAATTACCCAATACCACAACCACCCGGTCTACTTGCTCTTGAAATCCACCACACACAATGTGCCCGTGCTAAGATATTCGATCCCAAGTTATTGTGACATCTGATCTAATAACATCTCGGCGCTGGGAAAAGGTAGGATCAGGTTACGAGAAGACGAGACCTATGGGATTGGCTTCCGGTAGAACGCATAATTTTTCGGCGCTGGAGGAATCACGTGTTCGCAATAAATAATTCTATTATTGCAAACACGTGAGCACGAACATGGTTACAATAAATAATTTGACGCCTATGTATATTGAGGTGTATTATTTGTTGCACTTTGAACCTCTGCTATTCGACACCTAAATTTTTGCCAATATTCAAGATATTCTGTTTCCCAGAAACACTTGAATAATTGCCGATCTTTTTAATTTATGGACGATGCTTTCCCACGGTAAAACATATTGCAACGTCAGCGTCTTGCAAGCAGGAAATCGGTAGGGTATAAATAGGTAAGGACAACCTGACTTCGGGGCAGTAAGGCAGTTCGTCAATGGCAGTTCCCCACGTTCGTTAATAATTAAACTCAAATCGTCAAATCAAGTCAAGACTACCCTTCAGGAGCTCGACTGAGAAGCAAATCATTAATACTAAAATTAAATAGTTAGTTATTTTTAAGAGTTCGTTGTTAGTGGTCAAATAAAATTTCATAAAGTAGAATCAGTGACTCTTCATTTACCGAAACACAAACGAAGGACTCAGCCATCTTTCACCGCGTGACGACACTACACCGTCGTATAACATAAATTGGTGGCAGCGGTGGGATACACGCAGTCAAAAGCTTTGACCCGTATCCTGCTACCCGAAGAACAACAACATCAGTACCGTCTCCGGACCAGTGAGACCGGGAAGCCGATAGACCAACTCATCAAAACAACATCAGAACCGTCTCCGGACCAGTGAGATTGAGAAAACCAACAACCTCAACAAAGCATCCTGCAACGACACCAAGAGCAACACATTCAACAACAACTCGGATCATCGACCAGCTCAACCAGCGACTCCAGGAGCAACACTTCGAAAACTTGTAAGGTTAGTGGTATATTTTTCCTGTCCCGCGATCTCCCTCTCCTTTTACCTCCTAAAAGGAATATTTCTGAGCCTTTTTTACAAAAAATGTAAAAAAAAAAATAATAATAAATAAATAAATAACAAAAAGAAACAAAAAATATATATACTTTTTCGTGCCGCGAGAGTTTTACTCATTTCCATTGAAAAACATAAATATAATTGTGTCGTGCCTTATTCTGCCGTGTTTGTGGTTATCCCCTTTCAAAATTCCCACACGAAGTACCGGATGTCCGAAACCGGAAGTTCCGGAACAACCGCTACTACTCCCTCTGCAAGCAACGCGACTCTTGAAATGTCGTTAACGCTTGGAGACGCTCACGCGCTCATTCCTGCGTACGATGGAAACCCTGACGAGCCACACCGATCTCTATCGAGCTGCGTCATTTTCCAGCGTCCAGAACTCCCGAGAGTCAACGAGCGCTTTTCTTGTCTCTTATTAAGACAAAGCTCGTAGGAAAAGCATACGACGTAATAAAATATAACGATACTGGACAGACTCCGTGAACTGCTGGAATCGCGAATCGCTTTGCAACAAGAGGTTGCAAAGCTCTGCAAAAAAAACGGAGAAACCGTAAAAGATTACGTTTCCCGGGCCTCAAAATTGTTGGTCACCTTAAACGATGTGACTAAACAGGTCTCCACAGAGCAGACCATCACCAATTTTTTGATTGAGGAAAATAAAGCCCTCGTCAAAAAATCATTCGAGAAAGGCTTGAGGAATGAGCATCTTCGCCTTCTCGTTAAAATAGCGCATCAAGCTACTTTTGCTGTAGAGTCTGCAAACCTGGCACTGTCGGAAGCCGATAGTATAGCCGAGGCCAGCAGACCTCCGCCTGCCGGACCTACTCCCCAAAAGCACCCCGCGATCAAGCGTGAACAAAGTTTCTGCGCTTATTGCTCACCTCATCTCGGAGTGCCGAACTCGTTTATACCACACGAGAAACGAGCACCGGTATGAGCAGAGAGGCCCTGACGGTTACTCTCCACCGCAGCGTGTGAACGGTCACACTAATCAGATCGCGGAAAATCGCCACGAGTACCGCGGCAACGCGCCGAACTCGAATCACCGAACGGCCCAACAGCAGAGGCCTGAATACAATCGCCGGACTAACGATGGTCCGCGCTCGGCGAACCATATTAAAAATGGTCGCCCTAAAAATAGGACTAAGCCGGAAAGTCCTGACAAGAGTTCGTCGGAAAACTCCTCTCGGCGGGGCAGCGACCGAAGCTCGTCCTGCCTAAATCAGATTCTGGTACGCGCGGACGTCCATCACCCGTCCCACCAGAAACCAACCGACACGAACTAAAAGTTCAAGTGTCACACAAGGATATCTTGCTGCGAGTGCCTAATTCTCTGTCCCCTTATCAATACAGCACATTTTTGATAGACACCGGTGCAGAGATATCCTTGCATAAGGCCTCCAAAACTCTTGGAGATACAATTGTTGACCAGTCAAAGAAGATGGAAATATCTACTATGGCTGGCAACCAATTATTAACGCTAGGGACAGCAAAAGCTTCCCTATATTTAATCCAAGCAGCTATCGGCCACACCTTTCACATACTGGGTGGCGAAACAGCTCTAAGGTATGATGGAAGATCAATTATTTAAGCCAAACCTTAACCCTATATACGAGACCCCAACAAGAGGGTTCTCCAAAATCAGTAGTTGAGAGCGAAATTCCGAACAAAACGGAACGCCCCAATGATCGTAGAAAGACAGGAAGCATGGAGCCCCAACAAGAGGGTTCTCCAAAATCAGTAGTTGGGAGCGAAATTCCGAACAAAACGGAACGCCCCAATGATCGTAGAAAGACAGGAAGCATGGAGCCCCAACAAGAGGGTTCTCCAAAATCAGTAGTTGGGAGCGAAATCCTGAACAAAACGGAACGCCCCAATGATCGTCGAATGAAAGGAATAACGAAACCCCAACTAGAGGGTTCGTCGAAAAAAACAGTTGGGAGCGAAGTTCCTCACAAGAAGGAACGCCCCAACCCCAAAAGACGCGAGACAGAGATCTTGGACCGAAGTGCTGAATACCGCTGGCGAAAGCGGAAGAGAGGTTCCGACATCTCCCGAAGATGTACCATTACGGATACCTGCACGATTCCGTGCTATAATATCTCTTTCCCTTGGCAAAAACGGAGATTAGTTCAGTCAAAGCAAAGAGGTACGTCCGGGAGTTTTTCTTGGCAATGCCATGGTTAAGTCCCATTCGTCAGGCTTTATCATTTAGTAAAATTTTGATGGGTCTACTTTTGGGCTTAACTAATCTTATGGTTTTGATACTGGAAATTTCATCATTAAAAGTATTTTGAAGAATTTTTATTACCTCTTGCATTTCGCATTGCTGTTCATTTTGAGAACCGGATGGATGAGGCTCAGGAACTCCGTAGATAATAACATTAGGAGATCCTGCATTTCGAAAAGTACAGCTTCCGTAAGTTCCAGTGATTCCAGTTGTAATTTGAGGTTAACTTCTGCATTTGATCTCGAAGATCATCCAAGTTCTTTCTAAGCTTCTGGATTAGGCTCCCGAATTGCTGGAATTGCATATTGAATTGATCTGTGCACTTGGAACAAATGAAGAGATACTTTTTCGAATTGGATCTAATTGCGGCATTTTCTGATCTAGAAAGTTGTGCGCAATCCAGATGCTCAATGCAGCTACGGTTACTGCAGGATAAGTACTCTTTTCCTGCATTAACTGCTTTGTCACAAGTAATACAGGTTGTAAGATTTACGATTGACATTATTATGTGTAAATCTCAGCGATTAGTTATAATAATTAATTTAATATATTGTTGCGAGCTAGGGGTTCGCCAGATTCCAAAGAAAACTCAATTCGTTTTAAAAAAAAAACAAATAATTTATTTATTGCACTTTATACACAATTTCCCGATCACTTCACTAAATTCGCTCTAAAACTTAATTCGTACAACCCAGGAACACTGCCAATCTATCACTTGTACCGATTCGCGTTCTTCCACCGATAGGTGTCACCAAAATGACTAACTCGTTGTCTGAAAGTTGGCGGGTATTTATACTAAGTCTCCCAGACAGGTGTCGTTGTGTGTGTGTGTCTAGAAAGATTGCCTACATTGTGGAGTTCGGTAGAAGTTGCTGGAAACATGTTTATAGCGTTTGACATGTTGATGGACTTCTCTCGATATTGCTGGGGACGTCGAGGTTGTCAGATTTATAACATTACCCTCTCCTTAGTCCCTGTTCATCCCGAACAGAGTCGTTCACTTCCGCAATGGCACCGTGGTACTTTGTTAGTCGGTCGAGATGTACCACTTTCATTTTAGTGCGGGGTTTTCGCTGATTCCATCCATCCTCTGGTTCGATCGTTAACCTCCGAATGGTTTTTCTCGTTCCGCATTCTTCCTTTCGCGATCTTCTCGATCATATCGCTTCCCATGTTTGGTCTTGTCACGATTATTCGCATGAAGTACTTGACCGTCACAACTTCTACCCGTTCGTTCGCGATCCTTATTCGATTGTCCATCTTTGCTTCCATGATCTTTCCCGATGTATTGTTCTTGTCGCAATCGATCTTGCCGACTCGAGGTTTTCGACCAACTCCGGCATCTTTTATCCAAACCGTGTGTAAGATTTGAACTCTGACGACTAGTTCTTGACCAAGATCTACCTGCCCGATCTCTATCTTCGCGTTGTTTAGCAGCGCAGCCGGAACAAAAGTTGGTCGCTTTCCGGCAGTCGAGTCTCAAGTGTCCTGCCTGTCCACAATTCCAGCATCGGGGGGCACCAAATCTTTCGCTCCGCTTGGTGTACTCGGCTTTCTGGCACACACATTCTTCTACTATTTCTCGAACTCGATAGTTACTCCGCGAGCTTTGCTTGGCAGCTTCGAACGTCAGCCCATATACTAAGGCTTCGCCAATCGTTTTCTTACCTGCCAGTTTTAACGCCTGTTGCAGCTCTCTGTCCAGTACAGCATTGTTGAATGCGAAAACAGCCGTATCGTTGCGTTGCTCTGTTTGCGCATTGGGCAGCGATAATAATGTGAGTCGTTCAATATCGCGTGCCAGCTCCTGAAGTGTTTCACCATTCTTTTGAGTTCGGTTGTACAGCTCTATTTTGTAGATCTCTTTCATGCGGTCACTGCCGTAATGAAGATCCAATGTTTGGACTAATGTTGAAAAATCTTGTTGTTGCTCCTGCGGAATCGTTTGAAGAACCTCCGCTGGTGGACCTCTTAACGCCAATATAAGAGCCGTTCCTCGTTCGAGATCATTCCAATGGTTGTTTCTGGCGGCAGCCTCAAATTGGATCTTATAAATAGCCCACGGTGTCTGTCCATCGAAGATTGGAGCTTTGAAACCCTTATGCGTAACGTGCTCTGCTTTCATGACTCCGACTACTTTCACGTTATCCAAGTCCCTTTTTAGGCGCTCGACTTCTTGTACAATCCCGGATATCTTTTCCGTAATTTGCTCTTCGAATATTCGAAGTTTCTTCTCAACGTTTTCTTCTATGGCCTTGCCCATGATGTCTATTTTATTATTTTGCAGCTCCAATTTTCGGTTAAGGTCCTTTGAGGTCTGATCTAATTTCTCTAGTTTCTGATTAATGTCCGCAGATTGTTGTTTAATGTCCACTGATTGTTGCTCTAATTTCTGATTCATATCCGCAGATTGTTGATCCAATTTGTGCATCATTTGTTGCATTAACTGTGTTAGAGCAGCCGTTCCACCAAAACACTCCTCTCCACGAGCTTCTTTGATTTGGAACTCGAAACTATCTGCATCCTCACCCTCAGCCTGGAGTGTCTCGATCATACGGCTGACAAGTTCAGACTTGCTCCCTGTCGTAGATAACTCGCGTCTACCGAGCTCTTCCTTCAACTCCGCTAATTTTAAGTCCTTTAAATAACGCGGCATTCTCACTACCGATTGTTTCAAGTTTTTCCGCGATCCGAATTCAGTTAAATTTTCTCCACTAATTAAAGTCACTGCTCACTAAAGCACTTGAGAATATTCGATTTCACAAAATTCTCACTGTCCGTTCGAGAATTTCAGTTCCGCGATTTCACTTCGCTAATTAAAGTCACTGTTCACTAGATCACTCGAGAATATTCGATTTCACAAAATTCTCACTGTCCGTTCGAGAATTTTAGTTTCACTTTTCCGCTCTCACAAAATTATCCGTTCGAGAATTTTAATTTCACTCGCGATTTTTAACCCGAATTTATCCTTGAAATCCCACTTCTGACACCAGTTGTTGCGAGCTAGGGGGCTCGCCGGATTTCAAAGAAAACACAATTCGTTTAAAAATAATAGATAATTTATTTATTCGCAGTCTTTTTACTTAATTTTCACGTTAACTTAATTCGCCTTTAAACGCACTACCGATATTTCGCTTTCTATCGCTTTCACTACCGCTCGCGTTCAGATGTCGCTGACTGACTGACTCGGCTGTCTGAAAGTTGGCGGATATTTATACTAAATCTCCCAGACAGGTGTCGTTGTGTGCGTGTGTATCTAGACTATTCTAGATTGCCTACATAATGGAGTTTACTGGAAGTTGCTAGAAACATGTTTATGGCGTTTTACATGTTGAGGGACTTTTCTGGATGTTTCTGGGAACATCGAGGATGCCAGATTTATAACAATACCATAGAAAATTTGAAAAAACGTATTAAAATTTTAGATCGACATAGTAATAGCAGTAATATTACCAACCACAAATTTCTAGATGCCTGTACATTATTCGTAATTCTAATAAAATTTAAATAATCATATTATTAACATTCGCTAAGCGGAAACCGGAAACTTAACATAGTTGTAGTGTAATTCATTATATTCATATTTGTTTTCAGCAGCTGCATGTAATTCGAATTAAATTTTATTTCAAACAAATAAAGTAATTGCTCTGGTGCACTAGGATGTATTTTTTTCTTACATCATAAAAGCGTTCTAATTAAATGTGTGTAATAGGCGTTAATGGGTTAAGTTTTGAAAGAATTATGGTGCTATTAAAATATTATTCAAATCTTCTGAATCGAAATGAGTATTTCATTCGTTTTTAAATACTGAATAAGAAAAACATTTTGAAATTACGGAAATGTATAATATGCTTCGTTGAATTGCTGAATTTATGATTCAGGCACTTAACAAATAATTACTAATTAATATTGCAAACGTTTATGTACATAATTTTATTATTTTTAATATAAAAACTAAATAAGGTACTTAAGTATGACGTCTAGCCATACGAATATTCAGAAACTCAGTAATAAGGTCAAAACAAGGAGGATATATTAAAAGGAGGCATTATGACTTTGCTTTGTCTAAAAAGTGAAGACAAATGAAAGTATTTGTGATTTCACTTTCATGTAAAGATTTCATTATGCGTTCACTGTGATTTCTCATTGTTTGCTGGGAAGTACCAATTTACATAAAAAAATGTTGACATTTAGAGAAAATTCAGAATTTTTTCAAAAGTCAAGTTAGCGCGATTAAATTCAAAAACAGCTGATTTCTTTCGAGGTAGTTATTTTTTTCGTCCTGTTACTGCTTTCGGTTCATTGACGTTTCGCTATCCATGTATGGTATACTTAAACCCATTAGAACTTGCCAGGACCAGTCCTACCAAGTAAGCTATATAATAAGGTGAGACTAGCATGCTCATGCCTTGTAAGAAAATGTGACTAAAAGTATTTCCCTCCCTTACTAGCGAAATGCTCGAAATTTTTCGAAACAATCATTTCCCTATCCTTGTCTGGCGTACTTAAGTCTATTGCAATTAAAAAAAAACTATCTCTGTCCCGCGTTAATTGTCTTTTGCTAAAGTTATTAACTAAGACACGAACCAAAAACAAAGAACAAATGAAAAGCCCAATATTTCTGAAATAAAACACCAAACACCATGGCACTGAATATTATTTTATTACTAACTGAATATTAGCAACTAATAGAAAATAAGAGTTATGGTTTTTTTTATAAAAGTTTCAAGCCAAGGGCCCAATTTTCGAAAATTTTCGAATCAAAATGAAGCCCCACATGTGACAGTCTATCAGGTTCTCCATATTATATATCCCCCTTTGGTCATACCAAGAAGTAAACGGGGCAATTGCGCCGTGCGGCGTTTTCGAGTAGCGACAACATCAAAATACAGAAAAGTCTATCTTAGTCGTGAAATGTAAAAAAATTTTGCCATTACAGAAAAATATCATATTTTATCACAATCGTGTTGCCAAAATTTATGAAAATATCTGCCACAAGTCGAGTGTAACTTTATTATTCTTGGGACAAGTTGAGGATACGTGGAAAGTCAATATACACACAAGTTAGGCTGGATAGGGAATACTAAGTAAATAGGAATTCCATGGCAGGGCTGTTGTCAATTATTTAACACCGCCATTACGATCAATAGCTTGTAACGAAAATCCGGCTGTGAAGCCGCATTCTCGTAGCAGATTTTTTAATGGGGCTTCTTCGAGATGTGCAGCACCTCCTGCCGGCTGCTCAGGAGCGTTGGGGGGGTCAAATTTCCCGAAGAAGCACCCATCCTGGTTTCGTGCTGCAAATACATTTTCTAAAGGTAGAGGAAAGGTCGGGCCGATAGCCTTCCAAGTTGATGGGCAGCCTCAGGGCACCCATATGGCGGCCAGCTACTCCTCACTCATCATGCAACTTTACGCGGAGCAATGGAAAAGAAGGATATTCGATTATATTCACGATAAAAAATAAAAAAAAACTGATGGCCTGATTCCTAAAAAAAACGGCACATGAATCTTCACACAATTTATTAATAGATATGTTCAATATCATGCATTTAATGAAAATATAATAATTAAAAATATAATTCAACAATACTTAATAATTAAAATTGATTAAAAAAAACCTCGGTGGGGCCCTTGCTGCGTCCAGATTTTGATTCCTTCATCGCCTTCCGCCGCGTGGTTTCTCGTTCTTTTTTTATATATTTTTTTATTTATTTTTTTTTTATTACCACTGCTTTATTTTATTGGTTTATTGGTCATTTTTATTTCCAGAGGTATTATTTCATTTTTATTTTTTTTTTGTTTTAAATTTTTATTTATTTTTATATGATTTATTACTTTTCTTTTTCTTCTTTTTGGTCAAAAAGTCCAAAAAAACACAATACAATAAAATTTATTTTTTTTTTTTATATTATCGCGCACCGTTTCGCAGCAGTCCTCCACCTCCAATCTCTGGCAAAAATCTTTCTGCTCTCGTTTTTGGCGGGCAGACCAGAAACCGAAAAGGAAAACCGGTTTTCTTGCATTCTGGTCAGTGAATTTTGGCGCCAAAAAGATTTATTGCAGTGCTGCCCTGCTGCCCTGCTGCCCTGCTTATATTTGTCCATGGTTTTATTATTATTATTTTTTTATACATATTTTTTTGTTGTATATATTTCATATATAATGGAGTGACATAAATCCAAAAAAATATTTGTCTTTTTTTTTTCTTTCGTATTTAGGAACCAGCCAGCAAAAAGATAAAATTATCATAATAAGGGAAACGCGACTATGTGTATAGGTACATTTGATGAGTTTGAGGAGCAACCATCGATATAAGAATTAAATTTTGGAACGAGAAAAATAAATGAGGCCGACGATGGAATAGAATGATTCGCAACAAGCTCCAGTAGAAAATAAACTGCAAACAAGTCTGGCGAAACTTTATTATTCTTGGGACAAGTTGCGGATGAGTGGAAAATCAATATGCAGGTTAGAGTAGTAAGGGAAGACTAAATGAAAGGGAGTTCTTGGGTAAGTTTGGATTTTTTTGAGGGGAGGAGGAGGGGTAATAGTAAGGGTGGGTGGATATTAATAGGTTTTTAATTGATTGCTTGAATCACGTCCAATATTCTCTGTATATACGAAGTTGCATAGAATTTTCATAAAATTCGGTGTATTTTACATTCAAGAAACCGTGCATTTGTATGGGAGGGAGTAGAGCGGGTAAGGGAATCGAAAAATTTTAATGCAGTTTTATTTCATTTCTCTTGTAAGGTGCTTGTACAAAATTCCAAGTTCGTAGCTTTAAATTTGTTGGTTATTATTTGATTCTATGAAATTGGTCGAAATATACTTTCTTGTGGGAGAGGGTAGAAGAGCAAGAGCGATTTCAAGACTTTTTATGCAATTTTATTTCAACTATTTTTAAAAGTTTTTGTGCAAAATTTCAAATTGATAGCTTTTAACAATTAGGTGATAATTGATTTCTTGAAAATGGTCGAAAAAATAATTTTGTATATGAGGGGTAGAAGTTTTAAAAGTTTTCGACCAGTTAGTATTTCGTATATTTAGAAATTTTTTTAAATGCAATTCGCAAATTTTTATTCCTCTGGCCTCCTGCTCAACTGCTCGCTTCCATGTGTTACATGGTCGACCAAACCGACGTCTGCCTTGAGGACTATAATCCAGAGCCTGTTTCGTCGTTGGAGATCACTTCTGGCCAGAATATTCCTAAAATGCGTTGGAGGCATTGGTTTACGAAAGTCTTTAGTTTCTTGGTAAGTCGAACGGTCACTTTCCACGTAGTACAAGCATGTAACAACACGGATTTGACGCATGCGTCAAAAACTTGTAGCTTCGTTCGAAGGGAGATTTCTTTTAACCTTCAGAAAGGGGAAAGGATACCGAAAGCCTGACGAGCTTTATTTAGCCGAGCCTCAACATCCTTTTCTGCTCCGCCGTCCATGCTGACAATGCTTCCGAGATAGCAGAAATCTTGCACCTCTTGCACATCCTGTCCGTTAAGAACAATCGGTGTGTTTGCGTTCGAACCCATGTGCATGTACTTGGTTTTACGCACATTTATTTTCAGTCCCGCCTCTTTGCATTTAGAATGCAACGAGCGAACATTTGAATCTAAGTCCGAACGGTTATGTACACGTCATCAGCATGATCAAGGTGACCTAAGATGTTAAATAGTCTCCATTGAAGACCTTTACCTTCCCCACCTTTCAGTGCAGCTTTCAAGATGTCATTTATTGCCACCAGAAACAAGGCTGGTGATAATATGCAGCCTGGTCTGACACCCTTGTCTGACTATGTAGTTCTACAATCTGACAAATTTTCGATTTGTTATCTGTACTCTGTTTTGAGATATAAGGATTTGTAATTTTGAAAATTGCGCCATCTATAAAATGCTCTCCATTTCCCCCCACTACTATTATTTCAACATGTTATATTTTTTTCGCATTTTTCTAGTACAGTTTAATATATGTTGCAAGTTTCAATTACATAGCTTAAGAGATAGTAGAGATATTCATTTTTCAGTGTTTCTTTTTGCATCCTTACCCCCCCCTTGACATTAATTAGCCACTCTCTAAGCTGATTCCGGTGAAGCTATATGCCACTTTATTGGTCTCAAAATATGAGTTTTTTCCTGTAAGTAATTTCGAAGATATAATCATTTGAAAAAAAATTCGGCCGACAAATAGATCCACCAGAATCAGCTTAGAAAGGAGGCTAATTATTGTAAAGGGGAGGGTCAAAGAAAAACACTTAAAAACGAATATCTCGACTGTCTCTTAAGCTATGTAATTGAAACTTGAAACGAATACTAAACTTTTTTAGCAAAATATGAAAAAAATATAAGATGTGGACATAGTAGTAGTGGGGGGAAACGGAGAGCATTTCAAAAATGGCGCACTTTCCAAAACAACAAAATATTATATCTCAAAATTGAGTACATATATCAAATCAAAAATTTGTAAGATTGTAGAGCTATATAGTGTTTAATTTTGGTAAAAAATTAAAGTTTTGGAGAGAAAGGGGAGGCAGGTGGAAAGCAAAAATGTTGAAAATTTTGAGTAATTTTTTTGAGCTCTAGTAAAAGATAGAAAGTTTAAATTTTGCACGTCGATACATCTATTTGATATACATAGAAAAATAATAATAATTTGTTCCAAAATTGTTATGAATCGAAGTGGGGGTCTAACGTGCACCAAGTGTTTTATGTGTAATGAGAAAAACACATAAACTAATAATTTTTGAATGAAAATTTTTAAAGTAGAAACTTGAAAATTTGCGAAATGCATTAAAAGAAATCCCTGAAATATTAATTCGTCGAATACCATCAAAACTTCTACCCCTACCCATACAAAATTATTGTTTCGACCATTTTTAAGAAATCAATTATCGTATCACCTATTTTTAAGAAATCAATTATCGTATCACCTATTACAAGCTATCAATTTGAAATTTTAATAAATAACAAATAAAAAATAAATAAGCTGCCAACAAGTCGGGCGAAACTTTATTATTTTTGGGACAAAATGTGCATGCGTGGAAAGTCAATATGCAGGTTAGAGTGGTTAGGGAAGACTAAGTGAAAGGGGCTTCTTGGGCAGAGCAGTTCTCAATTTAGCACTGCGGAAATGTTCAAAAGCTCCATATTTCAATCGTTTATTTATACAATTTTGAGTTTTCGTGAAGGGTGGGTGGATGTTAATAGTTTCTCAATTGATTCATCATCATCAATGGCGCGACAGCCCAAATCGGGCCCTGGCCTCCTGAAGTCGTCGCCTCCAATCGTCTCGATCCAAAGACCGCGTCCTCCAGCTGCTAATTTTTAGAATGGCTTTGCTGTCTTCATCAACCGAGTCTTCCCATCGCTTGCGTGGTTTGCCTACCGGCCGGTTACCACTCGCTTTGCCTTTAAGAGCACGTTTGGGGATTCTTCTGTCTTCCATTCGCTCTACATGGCCAGCCCACTGCAGTTTACGTAACTTGATGAACGTTGAAGCTTCTGGCTCGTCGTAGAGTTGATACAACTCATGGTTGTATCTTATTCGCCATTCCGTTCCTTCCTTCACAGGTCCCAAAATTCTTCGGAGGACCTTTCTTTCGAATGCGTTAACTGCTTTTTCGGAAGTTCGCGTTAATGTCCACGTCTCGCTGCCATAACAGAGCACAGGTCGTATAATAGTTTTATAAATCCGCAGCTTATTGTTCCTGTGCACTTTCTTGGATTTCATTATTGGAAGTACCGAATAATACGTCTTATTTGCTAGTATTATCCGTCGTTTGATTTCGTCTGTTTCATTACCGTCCTTTGCTAGATTAGCCCCAAGATATATGAAGTTGTCCACACTCTCCAAATTATATTCCGCAATTGTTATGTTTTGTCTGATTGGCGTTCTCCTTCTTGTTTGCGTCATTACTTTTGTTTTGTTTTCATTAATGCGCAACCCGACTTCTTTTGCGGCGGAGTCAAGATTGACAAATACCTCCTTAGCACTAGGGAAGGATCTTGCTAGAATGTTAATGTCGTCAGCGTATGCTACTAGTTGGGTGGACTTGAATAGTAGTGTCCCGTTGGTGTCGACTGGGATTTTTCGGATGACATACTCTAGTGCCAAGTTGAAAAGCATAGGAGCTAGACCATCTCCCTGCTTTAAACCACATTCCGTTCGAAAGCTGGTTGTGGAATCGGTTTGTATTCTCACTTGGGATTCAGTGTTCGTCATTGTGAGTCTTGTTAGTCGGACTAGTTTTGGAGGAATTCCAAAGTCAAGCATGATTTGGTACAGTACGCTCCTGTCGATACTGTCGTATGCTTGTTTAAAATCTACGAATATTTGGTGCACGTCTGTGTTATATTCCCAGCATTTCTCAAGCACCTGTTTCACCGAGAATATCTGGTCTGTTGTAGATCGTCCGGTTCTGAATCCGCCTTGGTATTCGCCAATTATTTGATTTGTATAGGGCTTAAGACGACGTTCAATTATTTTTGTCAGTATTTTATAGGACGTACACAACAATGATATACCTCTGTAGTTCTCACAGCAGAGTTTGTCTCCTTTCTTGTAAATTGGACATATAATGCTTTTTCGCCAGTCGTCGGGTATGATTTCCTCTGTCCAAATTTTGCATATCATGCTGTGCAGTATTTCAGCGACACAGTTTCCACCGTTTTTCAGAAGTTCAACTGGTATTTCGTCAATTCCCGGCGCTTTGTTTCGTTTTTGGTCACATAGGGCTGCTTTGATTTCAGGAAGCGTGGGTGGTGTCGATGATGGTTCATCTTCGTCAGTTGAGGCTTGAATTGAAATGTTGTCTGTCGTTATCGGTGCTATTGGGATGGGATTCAAAAGATGTTCGAAGTATGAAGCCCATCTCCTTTTGATTTCTTCTGTGTCGCTGATGATATTGCCCTCTGCGTCTTTGCAGAGACTGGTTTTTGGTTTATATCCCTTTTTCAAGTCTTTTACTATGGCGTATGCGTCCCGCGTATTATTTTTTCTCATGTCGTCGTCCATTTTTTGTATCTTGTCATTATGGTACTTCCTTTGTTTTCGTCTGCAGGTCTTTTTCGCATATCGCCTAAGCTCGTCATATTTTTCTTTTTTGGCTCGTGTTGGTCGTTCAGTAAAAATTTTGTAAGCTTCGTTCTTTCTATCTATTGCGTCGCGACATTCTTGGTCGAACCAATCATTGCTTTTTCGCCGTGCTTGATATCCTAATACCTCTTCCGCGGAGGATTTGATACCGTCTCGTATTTTCATCCACGCATTATCCACTGGCATATTTTGGATATTTTCATATATTGGTGTCAGGTGTTTATTACATGCTAGCATGTAAGCCTGCGCCACCGTTTCGTCGTTAAGCATGTCGACATTAAATTTGCGAGCTCTACTCGTTTTCGAATACCCACGACAAGCTATTTTGCATCGATACTTAGCTCTGACTAGATAGTGATCAGAGTCACAATTCGCACCGCGGAGAGTTCGTACATCAAGTATGCTGGAAGCAGCCCTTTTCTCAATAAGAACGTGGTCTATTTGGTTGAAGGTGTGACCATCTGGTGATGCCCACGTTCGTTTGTGAATATCGCGATGTGGGAAGCACGTAGAGCTTACTATGATATTTTTGCTGCTTGCGAAATCAATAAGACGTTGGCCATTGTCGTTTGCTATGTCATGGAGACTGTGCCCTCCTGTTGTTCCTCTATGAGCCTCCTCCTTTCCGACTTTTGCATTAAAATCCCCTAAGACAATTTTTAGGTCATTCGAGGGCAGTGAGTCATAGGTTGTCTCTAGGGTGGCATAAAATTCGTCTTTAGTTACATCGTCCTTGTCTTCTGTTGGTGCGTGAACGTTGATCAACCAAGTGTTGAAAAATTTAGTCTTTATTCGGATTGCACACAATCTTTCACTTATTGGTTTGAAGCTCGTGACCTGCTGTTTAAATTTTTTGTCAACGACAAAAGCGACTCCAAACTCTCTGCTTCCCGACAATTTTCCACTTGGATAGATTGTGTGTGATCTCATGTCCATGATTTCGCTACCGAGCCATTTCGTTTCTTGGATGGCAGTTATGTTGATGTTGTGTTTTGCCACTTCTTCGAGAAACTCTTTCAGAGCTCCTGTCCTAAATAAGGATCGAACATTCCAAGATCCAATAGAGTAGTCCATTTTTCGTTTGCGGGGTCGTTGCCGTTGAGTCCATCCTTTCCGAGGCTGTTCTTCAGGTTTCTGGACAGTGTTCTTTTTCCGGTGATGCGTTGTCGGCGCCTCGCCCAACCCCCGACCTGGAGGACCGGTCCTACTTATTTATTACACCCTAGTAGAAAAAGGGTGGGAGTTTTGAGCTAAATATGACATGCTGGAGTTCTCACAGCTATGCTGCAAGTCCAACTATGTCATACTTTTTGCCTACTTCCTGAGACGCACTGGTGTTACTGGCCATTCAGGTTAACTCCATTTACCCTCCTCCTTTCTCAACTCGGGCTTGGGACCGTCTATGGCGGAGTGTTCTCAATTGATTGCTTGAATCAAGTCCAATATTCTCTGTATAGAATGTCAGTTTCATAGACGAAGTTGCATAGAATTTTCATTGGATTCGGTGTATTTTAAATTCACCAAACCAAACATTTGTATGGGAGGGGGTAGAGAAGGTGAGGGAATCGTAAAATTTGTGACGTAATTTTGTTTCCTTTCTCCTGTTAGGTGTTTGTACAAAATTTCAAATTTGTGGCTTTCAATTTGTTGGTTATTAGTTGATGAAATTGGTCGAAATCATACTTTTGTGTGGGAGGGTGTAGAAGGGCAAGTGTGATTTCGAAAGTTTTAACGCAATTTTATTTCAACTATTTTTGTAAGTTTTTGAAACGAATACTAAACTTTCAAAATTTCAAATTGATAGTTTTTAATAGTTAGGTGGTAATTGATTTATTAAAAATGGTCGAAAAAATAATTGTGTAATGGTGGATGTAGAAGTTTTAAAGATATTCTACTAGTTAATATTTCAAACATTTAGAGATTGTTTTTAAATGCATTTCGCAAATTTTCAAGTTTCTACCTAAAAATTTCATTCAAAAATTTTCAGTTTATGTGTGTTTTTCATTGCACATGAAACACCTTGTGCACGTTAGACCGGGGGGTCGGTTTATAAAAATTATGGATCAAGTTATTAACTCTCTTAACTTTTTCAAATGGATTCTTTGATTGAGTGAAAGGTCAGTCATTTTGTCGTAGAAACTTATGTGATGTATTTCTTTTATTTTTGAGAATGACAATAGCAGCATCTGTAATAAATCGCCTCACGATCTATTACCATTTGCCTTACCCACCTCTAATTTAATCGCCTAAGACTCTTCTTTTCTACCCGTCGAATACTACAACCACGTGCCGTCAGAATTACCCAATACCACAACCACCCGGTCTACTTGCTCTTGAAATCCACCACACACAATGTGCCCGTGCTAAGATATTCGATCCCAAGTTATTGTGACATCTGATCTAATAACATCTCGGCGCTGGGAAAAGGTAGGATCAGGTTACGAGAAGACGAGACCTATGGGATTGGCTTCCGGTAGAACGCATAATTTTTCGGCGCTGGAGGAATCACGTGTTCGCAATAAATAATTCTATTATTGCAAACACGTGAGCACGAACATGGTTACAATAAATAATTTGACGCCTATGTATATTGAGGTGTATTATTTGTTGCACTTTGAACCTCTGCTATTCGACACCTAAATTTTTGCCAATATTCAAGATATTCTGTTTCCCAGAAACACTTGAATAATTGCCGATCTTTTTAATTTATGGACGATGCTTTCCCACGGTAAAACATATTGCAACGTCAGCGTCTTGCAAGCAGGAAATCGGTAGGGTATAAATAGGTAAGGACAACCTGACTTCGGGGCAGTAAGGCAGTTCGTCAATGGCAGTTCCCCACGTTCGTTAATAATTAAACTCAAATCGTCAAATCAAGTCAAGACTACCCTTCAGGAGCTCGACTGAGAAGCAAATCATTAATACTAAAATTAAATAGTTAGTTATTTTTAAGAGTTCGTTGTTAGTGGTCAAATAAAATTTCATAAAGTAGAATCAGTGACTCTTCATTTACCGAAACACAAACGAAGGACTCAGCCATCTTTCACCGCGTGACGACACTACACCGTCGTATAACATAAATTGGTGGCAGCGGTGGGATACACGCAGTCAAAAGCTTTGACCCGTATCCTGCTACCCGAAGAACAACAACATCAGTACCGTCTCCGGACCAGTGAGACCGGGAAGCCGATAGACCAACTCATCAAAACAACATCAGAACCGTCTCCGGACCAGTGAGATTGAGAAAACCAACAACCTCAACAAAGCATCCTGCAACGACACCAAGAGCAACACATTCAACAACAACTCGGATCATCGACCAGCTCAACCAGCGACTCCAGGAGCAACACTTCGAAAACTTGTAAGGTTAGTGGTATATTTTTCCTGTCCCGCGATCTCCCTCTCCTTTTACCTCCTAAAAGGAATATTTCTGAGCCTTTTTTACAAAAAATGTAAAAAAAAAAATAATAATAAATAAATAAATAACAAAAAGAAACAAAAAATATATATACTTTTTCGTGCCGCGAGAGTTTTACTCATTTCCATTGAAAAACATAAATATAATTGTGTCGTGCCTTATTCTGCCGTGTTTGTGGTTATCCCCTTTCAAAATTCCCACACGAAGTACCGGATGTCCGAAACCGGAAGTTCCGGAACAACCGCTACTACTCCCTCTGCAAGCAACGCGACTCTTGAAATGTCGTTAACGCTTGGAGACGCTCACGCGCTCATTCCTGCGTACGATGGAAACCCTGACGAGCCACACCGATCTCTATCGAGCTGCGTCATTTTCCAGCGTCCAGAACTCCCGAGAGTCAACGAGCGCTTTTCTTGTCTCTTATTAAGACAAAGCTCGTAGGAAAAGCATACGACGTAATAAAATATAACGATACTGGACAGACTCCGTGAACTGCTGGAATCGCGAATCGCTTTGCAACAAGAGGTTGCAAAGCTCTGCAAAAAAAACGGAGAAACCGTAAAAGATTACGTTTCCCGGGCCTCAAAATTGTTGGTCACCTTAAACGATGTGACTAAACAGGTCTCCACAGAGCAGACCATCACCAATTTTTTGATTGAGGAAAATAAAGCCCTCGTCAAAAAATCATTCGAGAAAGGCTTGAGGAATGAGCATCTTCGCCTTCTCGTTAAAATAGCGCATCAAGCTACTTTTGCTGTAGAGTCTGCAAACCTGGCACTGTCGGAAGCCGATAGTATAGCCGAGGCCAGCAGACCTCCGCCTGCCGGACCTACTCCCCAAAAGCACCCCGCGATCAAGCGTGAACAAAGTTTCTGCGCTTATTGCTCACCTCATCTCGGAGTGCCGAACTCGTTTATACCACACGAGAAACGAGCACCGGTATGAGCAGAGAGGCCCTGACGGTTACTCTCCACCGCAGCGTGTGAACGGTCACACTAATCAGATCGCGGAAAATCGCCACGAGTACCGCGGCAACGCGCCGAACTCGAATCACCGAACGGCCCAACAGCAGAGGCCTGAATACAATCGCCGGACTAACGATGGTCCGCGCTCGGCGAACCATATTAAAAATGGTCGCCCTAAAAATAGGACTAAGCCGGAAAGTCCTGACAAGAGTTCGTCGGAAAACTCCTCTCGGCGGGGCAGCGACCGAAGCTCGTCCTGCCTAAATCAGATTCTGGTACGCGCGGACGTCCATCACCCGTCCCACCAGAAACCAACCGACACGAACTAAAAGTTCAAGTGTCACACAAGGATATCTTGCTGCGAGTGCCTAATTCTCTGTCCCCTTATCAATACAGCACATTTTTGATAGACACCGGTGCAGAGATATCCTTGCATAAGGCCTCCAAAACTCTTGGAGATACAATTGTTGACCAGTCAAAGAAGATGGAAATATCTACTATGGCTGGCAACCAATTATTAACGCTAGGGACAGCAAAAGCTTCCCTATATTTAATCCAAGCAGCTATCGGCCACACCTTTCACATACTGGGTGGCGAAACAGCTCTAAGGTATGATGGAAGATCAATTATTTAAGCCAAACCTTAACCCTATATACGAGACCCCAACAAGAGGGTTCTCCAAAATCAGTAGTTGAGAGCGAAATTCCGAACAAAACGGAACGCCCCAATGATCGTAGAAAGACAGGAAGCATGGAGCCCCAACAAGAGGGTTCTCCAAAATCAGTAGTTGGGAGCGAAATTCCGAACAAAACGGAACGCCCCAATGATCGTAGAAAGACAGGAAGCATGGAGCCCCAACAAGAGGGTTCTCCAAAATCAGTAGTTGGGAGCGAAATCCTGAACAAAACGGAACGCCCCAATGATCGTCGAATGAAAGGAATAACGAAACCCCAACTAGAGGGTTCGTCGAAAAAAACAGTTGGGAGCGAAGTTCCTCACAAGAAGGAACGCCCCAACCCCAAAAGACGCGAGACAGAGATCTTGGACCGAAGTGCTGAATACCGCTGGCGAAAGCGGAAGAGAGGTTCCGACATCTCCCGAAGATGTACCATTACGGATACCTGCACGATTCCGTGCTATAATATCTCTTTCCCTTGGCAAAAACGGAGATTAGTTCAGTCAAAGCAAAGAGGTACGTCCGGGAGTTTTTCTTGGCAATGCCATGGTTAAGTCCCATTCGTCAGGCTTTATCATTTAGTAAAATTTTGATGGGTCTACTTTTGGGCTTAACTAATCTTATGGTTTTGATACTGGAAATTTCATCATTAAAAGTATTTTGAAGAATTTTTATTACCTCTTGCATTTCGCATTGCTGTTCATTTTGAGAACCGGATGGATGAGGCTCAGGAACTCCGTAGATAATAACATTAGGAGATCCTGCATTTCGAAAAGTACAGCTTCCGTAAGTTCCAGTGATTCCAGTTGTAATTTGAGGTTAACTTCTGCATTTGATCTCGAAGATCATCCAAGTTCTTTCTAAGCTTCTGGATTAGGCTCCCGAATTGCTGGAATTGCATATTGAATTGATCTGTGCACTTGGAACAAATGAAGAGATACTTTTTCGAATTGGATCTAATTGCGGCATTTTCTGATCTAGAAAGTTGTGCGCAATCCAGATGCTCAATGCAGCTACGGTTACTGCAGGATAAGTACTCTTTTCCTGCATTAACTGCTTTGTCACAAGTAATACAGGTTGTAAGATTTACGATTGACATTATTATGTGTAAATCTCAGCGATTAGTTATAATAATTAATTTAATATATTGTTGCGAGCTAGGGGTTCGCCAGATTCCAAAGAAAACTCAATTCGTTTTAAAAAAAAAACAAATAATTTATTTATTGCACTTTATACACAATTTCCCGATCACTTCACTAAATTCGCTCTAAAACTTAATTCGTACAACCCAGGAACACTGCCAATCTATCACTTGTACCGATTCGCGTTCTTCCACCGATAGGTGTCACCAAAATGACTAACTCGTTGTCTGAAAGTTGGCGGGTATTTATACTAAGTCTCCCAGACAGGTGTCGTTGTGTGTGTGTGTCTAGAAAGATTGCCTACATTGTGGAGTTCGGTAGAAGTTGCTGGAAACATGTTTATAGCGTTTGACATGTTGATGGACTTCTCTCGATATTGCTGGGGACGTCGAGGTTGTCAGATTTATAACATTACCCTCTCCTTAGTCCCTGTTCATCCCGAACAGAGTCGTTCACTTCCGCAATGGCACCGTGGTACTTTGTTAGTCGGTCGAGATGTACCACTTTCATTTTAGTGCGGGGTTTTCGCTGATTCCATCCATCCTCTGGTTCGATCGTTAACCTCCGAATGGTTTTTCTCGTTCCGCATTCTTCCTTTCGCGATCTTCTCGATCATATCGCTTCCCATGTTTGGTCTTGTCACGATTATTCGCATGAAGTACTTGACCGTCACAACTTCTACCCGTTCGTTCGCGATCCTTATTCGATTGTCCATCTTTGCTTCCATGATCTTTCCCGATGTATTGTTCTTGTCGCAATCGATCTTGCCGACTCGAGGTTTTCGACCAACTCCGGCATCTTTTATCCAAACCGTGTGTAAGATTTGAACTCTGACGACTAGTTCTTGACCAAGATCTACCTGCCCGATCTCTATCTTCGCGTTGTTTAGCAGCGCAGCCGGAACAAAAGTTGGTCGCTTTCCGGCAGTCGAGTCTCAAGTGTCCTGCCTGTCCACAATTCCAGCATCGGGGGGCACCAAATCTTTCGCTCCGCTTGGTGTACTCGGCTTTCTGGCACACACATTCTTCTACTATTTCTCGAACTCGATAGTTACTCCGCGAGCTTTGCTTGGCAGCTTCGAACGTCAGCCCATATACTAAGGCTTCGCCAATCGTTTTCTTACCTGCCAGTTTTAACGCCTGTTGCAGCTCTCTGTCCAGTACAGCATTGTTGAATGCGAAAACAGCCGTATCGTTGCGTTGCTCTGTTTGCGCATTGGGCAGCGATAATAATGTGAGTCGTTCAATATCGCGTGCCAGCTCCTGAAGTGTTTCACCATTCTTTTGAGTTCGGTTGTACAGCTCTATTTTGTAGATCTCTTTCATGCGGTCACTGCCGTAATGAAGATCCAATGTTTGGACTAATGTTGAAAAATCTTGTTGTTGCTCCTGCGGAATCGTTTGAAGAACCTCCGCTGGTGGACCTCTTAACGCCAATATAAGAGCCGTTCCTCGTTCGAGATCATTCCAATGGTTGTTTCTGGCGGCAGCCTCAAATTGGATCTTATAAATAGCCCACGGTGTCTGTCCATCGAAGATTGGAGCTTTGAAACCCTTATGCGTAACGTGCTCTGCTTTCATGACTCCGACTACTTTCACGTTATCCAAGTCCCTTTTTAGGCGCTCGACTTCTTGTACAATCCCGGATATCTTTTCCGTAATTTGCTCTTCGAATATTCGAAGTTTCTTCTCAACGTTTTCTTCTATGGCCTTGCCCATGATGTCTATTTTATTATTTTGCAGCTCCAATTTTCGGTTAAGGTCCTTTGAGGTCTGATCTAATTTCTCTAGTTTCTGATTAATGTCCGCAGATTGTTGTTTAATGTCCACTGATTGTTGCTCTAATTTCTGATTCATATCCGCAGATTGTTGATCCAATTTGTGCATCATTTGTTGCATTAACTGTGTTAGAGCAGCCGTTCCACCAAAACACTCCTCTCCACGAGCTTCTTTGATTTGGAACTCGAAACTATCTGCATCCTCACCCTCAGCCTGGAGTGTCTCGATCATACGGCTGACAAGTTCAGACTTGCTCCCTGTCGTAGATAACTCGCGTCTACCGAGCTCTTCCTTCAACTCCGCTAATTTTAAGTCCTTTAAATAACGCGGCATTCTCACTACCGATTGTTTCAAGTTTTTCCGCGATCCGAATTCAGTTAAATTTTCTCCACTAATTAAAGTCACTGCTCACTAAAGCACTTGAGAATATTCGATTTCACAAAATTCTCACTGTCCGTTCGAGAATTTCAGTTCCGCGATTTCACTTCGCTAATTAAAGTCACTGTTCACTAGATCACTCGAGAATATTCGATTTCACAAAATTCTCACTGTCCGTTCGAGAATTTTAGTTTCACTTTTCCGCTCTCACAAAATTATCCGTTCGAGAATTTTAATTTCACTCGCGATTTTTAACCCGAATTTATCCTTGAAATCCCACTTCTGACACCAGTTGTTGCGAGCTAGGGGGCTCGCCGGATTTCAAAGAAAACACAATTCGTTTAAAAATAATAGATAATTTATTTATTCGCAGTCTTTTTACTTAATTTTCACGTTAACTTAATTCGCCTTTAAACGCACTACCGATATTTCGCTTTCTATCGCTTTCACTACCGCTCGCGTTCAGATGTCGCTGACTGACTGACTCGGCTGTCTGAAAGTTGGCGGATATTTATACTAAATCTCCCAGACAGGTGTCGTTGTGTGCGTGTGTATCTAGACTATTCTAGATTGCCTACATAATGGAGTTTACTGGAAGTTGCTAGAAACATGTTTATGGCGTTTTACATGTTGAGGGACTTTTCTGGATGTTTCTGGGAACATCGAGGATGCCAGATTTATAACAATACCATAGAAAATTTGAAAAAACGTATTAAAATTTTAGATCGACATAGTAATAGCAGTAATATTACCAACCACAAATTTCTAGATGCCTGTACATTATTCGTAATTCTAATAAAATTTAAATAATCATATTATTAACATTCGCTAAGCGGAAACCGGAAACTTAACATAGTTGTAGTGTAATTCATTATATTCATATTTGTTTTCAGCAGCTGCATGTAATTCGAATTAAATTTTATTTCAAACAAATAAAGTAATTGCTCTGGTGCACTAGGATGTATTTTTTTCTTACATCATAAAAGCGTTCTAATTAAATGTGTGTAATAGGCGTTAATGGGTTAAGTTTTGAAAGAATTATGGTGCTATTAAAATATTATTCAAATCTTCTGAATCGAAATGAGTATTTCATTCGTTTTTAAATACTGAATAAGAAAAACATTTTGAAATTACGGAAATGTATAATATGCTTCGTTGAATTGCTGAATTTATGATTCAGGCACTTAACAAATAATTACTAATTAATATTGCAAACGTTTATGTACATAATTTTATTATTTTTAATATAAAAACTAAATAAGGTACTTAAGTATGACGTCTAGCCATACGAATATTCAGAAACTCAGTAATAAGGTCAAAACAAGGAGGATATATTAAAAGGAGGCATTATGACTTTGCTTTGTCTAAAAAGTGAAGACAAATGAAAGTATTTGTGATTTCACTTTCATGTAAAGATTTCATTATGCGTTCACTGTGATTTCTCATTGTTTGCTGGGAAGTACCAATTTACATAAAAAAATGTTGACATTTAGAGAAAATTCAGAATTTTTTCAAAAGTCAAGTTAGCGCGATTAAATTCAAAAACAGCTGATTTCTTTCGAGGTAGTTATTTTTTTCGTCCTGTTACTGCTTTCGGTTCATTGACGTTTCGCTATCCATGTATGGTATACTTAAACCCATTAGAACTTGCCAGGACCAGTCCTACCAAGTAAGCTATATAATAAGGTGAGACTAGCATGCTCATGCCTTGTAAGAAAATGTGACTAAAAGTATTTCCCTCCCTTACTAGCGAAATGCTCGAAATTTTTCGAAACAATCATTTCCCTATCCTTGTCTGGCGTACTTAAGTCTATTGCAATTAAAAAAAAACTATCTCTGTCCCGCGTTAATTGTCTTTTGCTAAAGTTATTAACTAAGACACGAACCAAAAACAAAGAACAAATGAAAAGCCCAATATTTCTGAAATAAAACACCAAACACCATGGCACTGAATATTATTTTATTACTAACTGAATATTAGCAACTAATAGAAAATAAGAGTTATGGTTTTTTTTATAAAAGTTTCAAGCCAAGGGCCCAATTTTCGAAAATTTTCGAATCAAAATGAAGCCCCACATGTGACAGTCTATCAGGTTCTCCATATTATATATCCCCCTTTGGTCATACCAAGAAGTAAACGGGGCAATTGCGCCGTGCGGCGTTTTCGAGTAGCGACAACATCAAAATACAGAAAAGTCTATCTTAGTCGTGAAATGTAAAAAAATTTTGCCATTACAGAAAAATATCATATTTTATCACAATCGTGTTGCCAAAATTTATGAAAATATCTGCCACAAGTCGAGTGTAACTTTATTATTCTTGGGACAAGTTGAGGATACGTGGAAAGTCAATATACACACAAGTTAGGCTGGATAGGGAATACTAAGTAAATAGGAATTCCATGGCAGGGCTGTTGTCAATTATTTAACACCGCCATTACGATCAATAGCTTGTAACGAAAATCCGGCTGTGAAGCCGCATTCTCGTAGCAGATTTTTTAATGGGGCTTCTTCGAGATGTGCAGCACCTCCTGCCGGCTGCTCAGGAGCGTTGGGGGGGTCAAATTTCCCGAAGAAGCACCCATCCTGGTTTCGTGCTGCAAATACATTTTCTAAAGGTAGAGGAAAGGTCGGGCCGATAGCCTTCCAAGTTGATGGGCAGCCTCAGGGCACCCATATGGCGGCCAGCTACTCCTCACTCATCATGCAACTTTACGCGGAGCAATGGAAAAGAAGGATATTCGATTATATTCACGATAAAAAATAAAAAAAAACTGATGGCCTGATTCCTAAAAAAAACGGCACATGAATCTTCACACAATTTATTAATAGATATGTTCAATATCATGCATTTAATGAAAATATAATAATTAAAAATATAATTCAACAATACTTAATAATTAAAATTGATTAAAAAAAACCTCGGTGGGGCCCTTGCTGCGTCCAGATTTTGATTCCTTCATCGCCTTCCGCCGCGTGGTTTCTCGTTCTTTTTTTATATATTTTTTTATTTATTTTTTTTTTATTACCACTGCTTTATTTTATTGGTTTATTGGTCATTTTTATTTCCAGAGGTATTATTTCATTTTTATTTTTTTTTTGTTTTAAATTTTTATTTATTTTTATATGATTTATTACTTTTCTTTTTCTTCTTTTTGGTCAAAAAGTCCAAAAAAACACAATACAATAAAATTTATTTTTTTTTTTTATATTATCGCGCACCGTTTCGCAGCAGTCCTCCACCTCCAATCTCTGGCAAAAATCTTTTTGCTCTCGTTTTTGGCGGGCAGACCAGAAACCGAAAAGGAAAACCGGTTTTCTTGCATTCTGGTCAGTGAATTTTGGCGCCAAAAAGATTTATTGCAGTGCTGCCCTGCTGCCCTGCTGCCCTGCTTATATTTGTCCATGGTTTTATTATTATTATTTTTTTATACATATTTTTTTGTTGTATATATTTCATATATAATGGAGTGACATAAATCCAAAAAAATATTTGTCTTTTTTTTTTCTTTCGTATTTAGGAACCAGCCAGCAAAAAGATAAAATTATCATAATAAGGGAAACGCGACTATGTGTATAGGTACATTTGATGAGTTTGAGGAGCAACCATCGATATAAGAATTAAATTTTGGAACGAGAAAAATAAATGAGGCCGACGATGGAATAGAATGATTCGCAACAAGCTCCAGTAGAAAATAAACTGCAAACAAGTCTGGCGAAACTTTATTATTCTTGGGACAAGTTGCGGATGAGTGGAAAATCAATATGCAGGTTAGAGTAGTAAGGGAAGACTAAATGAAAGGGAGTTCTTGGGTAAGTTTGGATTTTTTTGAGGGGAGGAGGAGGGGTAATAGTAAGGGTGGGTGGATATTAATAGGTTTTTAATTGATTGCTTGAATCACGTCCAATATTCTCTGTATATACGAAGTTGCATAGAATTTTCATAAAATTCGGTGTATTTTACATTCAAGAAACCGTGCATTTGTATGGGAGGGAGTAGAGCGGGTAAGGGAATCGAAAAATTTTAATGCAGTTTTATTTCATTTCTCTTGTAAGGTGCTTGTACAAAATTCCAAGTTCGTAGCTTTAAATTTGTTGGTTATTATTTGATTCTATGAAATTGGTCGAAATATACTTTCTTGTGGGAGAGGGTAGAAGAGCAAGAGCGATTTCAAGACTTTTTATGCAATTTTATTTCAACTATTTTTAAAAGTTTTTGTGCAAAATTTCAAATTGATAGCTTTTAACAATTAGGTGATAATTGATTTCTTGAAAATGGTCGAAAAAATAATTTTGTATATGAGGGGTAGAAGTTTTAAAAGTTTTCGACCAGTTAGTATTTCGTATATTTAGAAATTTTTTTAAATGCAATTCGCAAATTTTTATTCCTCTGGCCTCCTGCTCAACTGCTCGCTTCCATGTGTTACATGGTCGACCAAACCGACGTCTGCCTTGAGGACTATAATCCAGAGCCTGTTTCGTCGTTGGAGATCACTTCTGGCCAGAATATTCCTAAAATGCGTTGGAGGCATTGGTTTACGAAAGTCTTTAGTTTCTTGGTAAGTCGAACGGTCACTTTCCACGTAGTACAAGCATGTAACAACACGGATTTGACGCATGCGTCAAAAACTTGTAGCTTCGTTCGAAGGGAGATTTCTTTTAACCTTCAGAAAGGGGAAAGGATACCGAAAGCCTGACGAGCTTTATTTAGCCGAGCCTCAACATCCTTTTCTGCTCCGCCGTCCATGCTGACAATGCTTCCGAGATAGCAGAAATCTTGCACCTCTTGCACATCCTGTCCGTTAAGAACAATCGGTGTGTTTGCGTTCGAACCCATGTGCATGTACTTGGTTTTACGCACATTTATTTTCAGTCCCGCCTCTTTGCATTTAGAATGCAACGAGCGAACATTTGAATCTAAGTCCGAACGGTTATGTACACGTCATCAGCATGATCAAGGTGACCTAAGATGTTAAATAGTCTCCATTGAAGACCTTTACCTTCCCCACCTTTCAGTGCAGCTTTCAAGATGTCATTTATTGCCACCAGAAACAAGGCTGGTGATAATATGCAGCCTGGTCTGACACCCTTGTCTGACTATGTAGTTCTACAATCTGACAAATTTTCGATTTGTTATCTGTACTCTGTTTTGAGATATAAGGATTTGTAATTTTGAAAATTGCGCCATCTATAAAATGCTCTCCATTTCCCCCCACTACTATTATTTCAACATGTTATATTTTTTTCGCATTTTTCTAGTACAGTTTAATATATGTTGCAAGTTTCAATTACATAGCTTAAGAGATAGTAGAGATATTCATTTTTCAGTGTTTCTTTTTGCATCCTTACCCCCCCCTTGACATTAATTAGCCACTCTCTAAGCTGATTCCGGTGAAGCTATATGCCACTTTATTGGTCTCAAAATATGAGTTTTTTCCTGTAAGTAATTTCGAAGATATAATCATTTGAAAAAAAATTCGGCCGACAAATAGATCCACCAGAATCAGCTTAGAAAGGAGGCTAATTATTGTAAAGGGGAGGGTCAAAGAAAAACACTTAAAAACGAATATCTCGACTGTCTCTTAAGCTATGTAATTGAAACTTGAAACGAATACTAAACTTTTTTAGCAAAATATGAAAAAAATATAAGATGTGGACATAGTAGTAGTGGGGGGAAACGGAGAGCATTTCAAAAATGGCGCACTTTCCAAAACAACAAAATATTATATCTCAAAATTGAGTACATATATCAAATCAAAAATTTGTAAGATTGTAGAGCTATATAGTGTTTAATTTTGGTAAAAAATTAAAGTTTTGGAGAGAAAGGGGAGGCAGGTGGAAAGCAAAAATGTTGAAAATTTTGAGTAATTTTTTTGAGCTCTAGTAAAAGATAGAAAGTTTAAATTTTGCACGTCGATACATCTATTTGATATACATAGAAAAATAATAATAATTTGTTCCAAAATTGTTATGAATCGAAGTGGGGGTCTAACGTGCACCAAGTGTTTTATGTGTAATGAGAAAAACACATAAACTAATAATTTTTGAATGAAAATTTTTAAAGTAGAAACTTGAAAATTTGCGAAATGCATTAAAAGAAATCCCTGAAATATTAATTCGTCGAATACCATCAAAACTTCTACCCCTACCCATACAAAATTATTGTTTCGACCATTTTTAAGAAATCAATTATCGTATCACCTATTTTTAAGAAATCAATTATCGTATCACCTATTACAAGCTATCAATTTGAAATTTTAATAAATAACAAATAAAAAATAAATAAGCTGCCAACAAGTCGGGCGAAACTTTATTATTTTTGGGACAAAATGTGCATGCGTGGAAAGTCAATATGCAGGTTAGAGTGGTTAGGGAAGACTAAGTGAAAGGGGCTTCTTGGGCAGAGCAGTTCTCAATTTAGCACTGCGGAAATGTTCAAAAGCTCCATATTTCAATCGTTTATTTATACAATTTTGAGTTTTCGTGAAGGGTGGGTGGATGTTAATAGTTTCTCAATTGATTCATCATCATCAATGGCGCGACAGCCCAAATCGGGCCCTGGCCTCCTGAAGTCGTCGCCTCCAATCGTCTCGATCCAAAGACCGCGTCCTCCAGCTGCTAATTTTTAGAATGGCTTTGCTGTCTTCATCAACCGAGTCTTCCCATCGCTTGCGTGGTTTGCCTACCGGCCGGTTACCACTCGCTTTGCCTTTAAGAGCACGTTTGGGGATTCTTCTGTCTTCCATTCGCTCTACATGGCCAGCCCACTGCAGTTTACGTAACTTGATGAACGTTGAAGCTTCTGGCTCGTCGTAGAGTTGATACAACTCATGGTTGTATCTTATTCGCCATTCCGTTCCTTCCTTCACAGGTCCCAAAATTCTTCGGAGGACCTTTCTTTCGAATGCGTTAACTGCTTTTTCGGAAGTTCGCGTTAATGTCCACGTCTCGCTGCCATAACAGAGCACAGGTCGTATAATAGTTTTATAAATCCGCAGCTTATTGTTCCTGTGCACTTTCTTGGATTTCATTATTGGAAGTACCGAATAATACGTCTTATTTGCTAGTATTATCCGTCGTTTGATTTCGTCTGTTTCATTACCGTCCTTTGCTAGATTAGCCCCAAGATATATGAAGTTGTCCACACTCTCCAAATTATATTCCGCAATTGTTATGTTTTGTCTGATTGGCGTTCTCCTTCTTGTTTGCGTCATTACTTTTGTTTTGTTTTCATTAATGCGCAACCCGACTTCTTTTGCGGCGGAGTCAAGATTGACAAATACCTCCTTAGCACTAGGGAAGGATCTTGCTAGAATGTTAATGTCGTCAGCGTATGCTACTAGTTGGGTGGACTTGAATAGTAGTGTCCCGTTGGTGTCGACTGGGATTTTTCGGATGACATACTCTAGTGCCAAGTTGAAAAGCATAGGAGCTAGACCATCTCCCTGCTTTAAACCACATTCCGTTCGAAAGCTGGTTGTGGAATCGGTTTGTATTCTCACTTGGGATTCAGTGTTCGTCATTGTGAGTCTTGTTAGTCGGACTAGTTTTGGAGGAATTCCAAAGTCAAGCATGATTTGGTACAGTACGCTCCTGTCGATACTGTCGTATGCTTGTTTAAAATCTACGAATATTTGGTGCACGTCTGTGTTATATTCCCAGCATTTCTCAAGCACCTGTTTCACCGAGAATATCTGGTCTGTTGTAGATCGTCCGGTTCTGAATCCGCCTTGGTATTCGCCAATTATTTGATTTGTATAGGGCTTAAGACGACGTTCAATTATTTTTGTCAGTATTTTATAGGACGTACACAACAATGATATACCTCTGTAGTTCTCACAGCAGAGTTTGTCTCCTTTCTTGTAAATTGGACATATAATGCTTTTTCGCCAGTCGTCGGGTATGATTTCCTCTGTCCAAATTTTGCATATCATGCTGTGCAGTATTTCAGCGACACAGTTTCCACCGTTTTTCAGAAGTTCAACTGGTATTTCGTCAATTCCCGGCGCTTTGTTTCGTTTTTGGTCACATAGGGCTGCTTTGATTTCAGGAAGCGTGGGTGGTGTCGATGATGGTTCATCTTCGTCAGTTGAGGCTTGAATTGAAATGTTGTCTGTCGTTATCGGTGCTATTGGGATGGGATTCAAAAGATGTTCGAAGTATGAAGCCCATCTCCTTTTGATTTCTTCTGTGTCGCTGATGATATTGCCCTCTGCGTCTTTGCAGAGACTGGTTTTTGGTTTATATCCCTTTTTCAAGTCTTTTACTATGGCGTATGCGTCCCGCGTATTATTTTTTCTCATGTCGTCGTCCATTTTTTGTATCTTGTCATTATGGTACTTCCTTTGTTTTCGTCTGCAGGTCTTTTTCGCATATCGCCTAAGCTCGTCATATTTTTCTTTTTTGGCTCGTGTTGGTCGTTCAGTAAAAATTTTGTAAGCTTCGTTCTTTCTATCTATTGCGTCGCGACATTCTTGGTCGAACCAATCATTGCTTTTTCGCCGTGCTTGATATCCTAATACCTCTTCCGCGGAGGATTTGATACCGTCTCGTATTTTCATCCACGCATTATCCACTGGCATATTTTGGATATTTTCATATATTGGTGTCAGGTGTTTATTACATGCTAGCATGTAAGCCTGCGCCACCGTTTCGTCGTTAAGCATGTCGACATTAAATTTGCGAGCTCTACTCGTTTTCGAATACCCACGACAAGCTATTTTGCATCGATACTTAGCTCTGACTAGATAGTGATCAGAGTCACAATTCGCACCGCGGAGAGTTCGTACATCAAGTATGCTGGAAGCAGCCCTTTTCTCAATAAGAACGTGGTCTATTTGGTTGAAGGTGTGACCATCTGGTGATGCCCACGTTCGTTTGTGAATATCGCGATGTGGGAAGCACGTAGAGCTTACTATGATATTTTTGCTGCTTGCGAAATCAATAAGACGTTGGCCATTGTCGTTTGCTATGTCATGGAGACTGTGCCCTCCTGTTGTTCCTCTATGAGCCTCCTCCTTTCCGACTTTTGCATTAAAATCCCCTAAGACAATTTTTAGGTCATTCGAGGGCAGTGAGTCATAGGTTGTCTCTAGGGTGGCATAAAATTCGTCTTTAGTTACATCGTCCTTGTCTTCTGTTGGTGCGTGAACGTTGATCAACCAAGTGTTGAAAAATTTAGTCTTTATTCGGATTGCACACAATCTTTCACTTATTGGTTTGAAGCTCGTGACCTGCTGTTTAAATTTTTTGTCAACGACAAAAGCGACTCCAAACTCTCTGCTTCCCGACAATTTTCCACTTGGATAGATTGTGTGTGATCTCATGTCCATGATTTCGCTACCGAGCCATTTCGTTTCTTGGATGGCAGTTATGTTGATGTTGTGTTTTGCCACTTCTTCGAGAAACTCTTTCAGAGCTCCTGTCCTAAATAAGGATCGAACATTCCAAGATCCAATAGAGTAGTCCATTTTTCGTTTGCGGGGTCGTTGCCGTTGAGTCCATCCTTTCCGAGGCTGTTCTTCAGGTTTCTGGACAGTGTTCTTTTTCCGGTGATGCGTTGTCGGCGCCTCGCCCAACCCCCGACCTGGAGGACCGGTCCTACTTATTTATTACACCCTAGTAGAAAAAGGGTGGGAGTTTTGAGCTAAATATGACATGCTGGAGTTCTCACAGCTATGCTGCAAGTCCAACTATGTCATACTTTTTGCCTACTTCCTGAGACGCACTGGTGTTACTGGCCATTCAGGTTAACTCCATTTACCCTCCTCCTTTCTCAACTCGGGCTTGGGACCGTCTATGGCGGAGTGTTCTCAATTGATTGCTTGAATCAAGTCCAATATTCTCTGTATAGAATGTCAGTTTCATAGACGAAGTTGCATAGAATTTTCATTGGATTCGGTGTATTTTAAATTCACCAAACCAAACATTTGTATGGGAGGGGGTAGAGAAGGTGAGGGAATCGTAAAATTTGTGACGTAATTTTGTTTCCTTTCTCCTGTTAGGTGTTTGTACAAAATTTCAAATTTGTGGCTTTCAATTTGTTGGTTATTAGTTGATGAAATTGGTCGAAATCATACTTTTGTGTGGGAGGGTGTAGAAGGGCAAGTGTGATTTCGAAAGTTTTAACGCAATTTTATTTCAACTATTTTTGTAAGTTTTTGAAACGAATACTAAACTTTCAAAATTTCAAATTGATAGTTTTTAATAGTTAGGTGGTAATTGATTTATTAAAAATGGTCGAAAAAATAATTGTGTAATGGTGGATGTAGAAGTTTTAAAGATATTCTACTAGTTAATATTTCAAACATTTAGAGATTGTTTTTAAATGCATTTCGCAAATTTTCAAGTTTCTACCTAAAAATTTCATTCAAAAATTTTCAGTTTATGTGTGTTTTTCATTGCACATGAAACACCTTGTGCACGTTAGACCGGGGGGTCGGTTTATAAAAATTATGGATCAAGTTATTAACTCTCTTAACTTTTTCAAATGGATTCTTTGATTGAGTGAAAGGTCAGTCATTTTGTCGTAGAAACTTATGTGATGTATTTCTTTTATTTTTGAGAATGACAATAGCAGCATCTGTAATAAATCGCCTCACGATCTATTACCATTTGCCTTACCCACCTCTAATTTAATCGCCTAAGACTCTTCTTTTCTACCCGTCGAATACTACAACCACGTGCCGTCAGAATTACCCAATACCACAACCACCCGGTCTACTTGCTCTTGAAATCCACCACACACAATGTGCCCGTGCTAAGATATTCGATCCCAAGTTATTGTGACATCTGATCTAATAACATCTCGGCGCTGGGAAAAGGTAGGATCAGGTTACGAGAAGACGAGACCTATGGGATTGGCTTCCGGTAGAACGCATAATTTTTCGGCGCTGGAGGAATCACGTGTTCGCAATAAATAATTCTATTATTGCAAACACGTGAGCACGAACATGGTTACAATAAATAATTTGACGCCTATGTATATTGAGGTGTATTATTTGTTGCACTTTGAACCTCTGCTATTCGACACCTAAATTTTTGCCAATATTCAAGATATTCTGTTTCCCAGAAACACTTGAATAATTGCCGATCTTTTTAATTTATGGACGATGCTTTCCCACGGTAAAACATATTGCAACGTCAGCGTCTTGCAAGCAGGAAATCGGTAGGGTATAAATAGGTAAGGACAACCTGACTTCGGGGCAGTAAGGCAGTTCGTCAATGGCAGTTCCCCACGTTCGTTAATAATTAAACTCAAATCGTCAAATCAAGTCAAGACTACCCTTCAGGAGCTCGACTGAGAAGCAAATCATTAATACTAAAATTAAATAGTTAGTTATTTTTAAGAGTTCGTTGTTAGTGGTCAAATAAAATTTCATAAAGTAGAATCAGTGACTCTTCATTTACCGAAACACAAACGAAGGACTCAGCCATCTTTCACCGCGTGACGACACTACACCGTCGTATAACATAAATTGGTGGCAGCGGTGGGATACACGCAGTCAAAAGCTTTGACCCGTATCCTGCTACCCGAAGAACAACAACATCAGTACCGTCTCCGGACCAGTGAGACCGGGAAGCCGATAGACCAACTCATCAAAACAACATCAGAACCGTCTCCGGACCAGTGAGATTGAGAAAACCAACAACCTCAACAAAGCATCCTGCAACGACACCAAGAGCAACACATTCAACAACAACTCGGATCATCGACCAGCTCAACCAGCGACTCCAGGAGCAACACTTCGAAAACTTGTAAGGTTAGTGGTATATTTTTCCTGTCCCGCGATCTCCCTCTCCTTTTACCTCCTAAAAGGAATATTTCTGAGCCTTTTTTACAAAAAATGTAAAAAAAAAAATAATAATAAATAAATAAATAACAAAAAGAAACAAAAAATATATATACTTTTTCGTGCCGCGAGAGTTTTACTCATTTCCATTGAAAAACATAAATATAATTGTGTCGTGCCTTATTCTGCCGTGTTTGTGGTTATCCCCTTTCAAAATTCCCACACGAAGTACCGGATGTCCGAAACCGGAAGTTCCGGAACAACCGCTACTACTCCCTCTGCAAGCAACGCGACTCTTGAAATGTCGTTAACGCTTGGAGACGCTCACGCGCTCATTCCTGCGTACGATGGAAACCCTGACGAGCCACACCGATCTCTATCGAGCTGCGTCATTTTCCAGCGTCCAGAACTCCCGAGAGTCAACGAGCGCTTTTCTTGTCTCTTATTAAGACAAAGCTCGTAGGAAAAGCATACGACGTAATAAAATATAACGATACTGGACAGACTCCGTGAACTGCTGGAATCGCGAATCGCTTTGCAACAAGAGGTTGCAAAGCTCTGCAAAAAAAACGGAGAAACCGTAAAAGATTACGTTTCCCGGGCCTCAAAATTGTTGGTCACCTTAAACGATGTGACTAAACAGGTCTCCACAGAGCAGACCATCACCAATTTTTTGATTGAGGAAAATAAAGCCCTCGTCAAAAAATCATTCGAGAAAGGCTTGAGGAATGAGCATCTTCGCCTTCTCGTTAAAATAGCGCATCAAGCTACTTTTGCTGTAGAGTCTGCAAACCTGGCACTGTCGGAAGCCGATAGTATAGCCGAGGCCAGCAGACCTCCGCCTGCCGGACCTACTCCCCAAAAGCACCCCGCGATCAAGCGTGAACAAAGTTTCTGCGCTTATTGCTCACCTCATCTCGGAGTGCCGAACTCGTTTATACCACACGAGAAACGAGCACCGGTATGAGCAGAGAGGCCCTGACGGTTACTCTCCACCGCAGCGTGTGAACGGTCACACTAATCAGATCGCGGAAAATCGCCACGAGTACCGCGGCAACGCGCCGAACTCGAATCACCGAACGGCCCAACAGCAGAGGCCTGAATACAATCGCCGGACTAACGATGGTCCGCGCTCGGCGAACCATATTAAAAATGGTCGCCCTAAAAATAGGACTAAGCCGGAAAGTCCTGACAAGAGTTCGTCGGAAAACTCCTCTCGGCGGGGCAGCGACCGAAGCTCGTCCTGCCTAAATCAGATTCTGGTACGCGCGGACGTCCATCACCCGTCCCACCAGAAACCAACCGACACGAACTAAAAGTTCAAGTGTCACACAAGGATATCTTGCTGCGAGTGCCTAATTCTCTGTCCCCTTATCAATACAGCACATTTTTGATAGACACCGGTGCAGAGATATCCTTGCATAAGGCCTCCAAAACTCTTGGAGATACAATTGTTGACCAGTCAAAGAAGATGGAAATATCTACTATGGCTGGCAACCAATTATTAACGCTAGGGACAGCAAAAGCTTCCCTATATTTAATCCAAGCAGCTATCGGCCACACCTTTCACATACTGGGTGGCGAAACAGCTCTAAGGTATGATGGAAGATCAATTATTTAAGCCAAACCTTAACCCTATATACGAGACCCCAACAAGAGGGTTCTCCAAAATCAGTAGTTGAGAGCGAAATTCCGAACAAAACGGAACGCCCCAATGATCGTAGAAAGACAGGAAGCATGGAGCCCCAACAAGAGGGTTCTCCAAAATCAGTAGTTGGGAGCGAAATTCCGAACAAAACGGAACGCCCCAATGATCGTAGAAAGACAGGAAGCATGGAGCCCCAACAAGAGGGTTCTCCAAAATCAGTAGTTGGGAGCGAAATCCTGAACAAAACGGAACGCCCCAATGATCGTCGAATGAAAGGAATAACGAAACCCCAACTAGAGGGTTCGTCGAAAAAAACAGTTGGGAGCGAAGTTCCTCACAAGAAGGAACGCCCCAACCCCAAAAGACGCGAGACAGAGATCTTGGACCGAAGTGCTGAATACCGCTGGCGAAAGCGAAAGAGAGGTTCCGACATCTCCCGAAGATGTACCATTACGGATACCTGCACGATTCCGTGCTATAATATCTCTTTCCCTTGGCAAAAACGGAGATTAGTTCAGTCAAAGCAAAGAGGTACGTCCGGGAGTTTTTCTTGGCAATGCCATGGTTAAGTCCCATTCGTCAGGCTTTATCATTTAGTAAAATTTTGATGGGTCTACTTTTGGGCTTAACTAATCTTATGGTTTTGATACTGGAAATTTCATCATTAAAAGTATTTTGAAGAATTTTTATTACCTCTTGCATTTCGCATTGCTGTTCATTTTGAGAACCGGATGGATGAGGCTCAGGAACTCCGTAGATAATAACATTAGGAGATCCTGCATTTCGAAAAGTACAGCTTCCGTAAGTTCCAGTGATTCCAGTTGTAATTTGAGGTTAACTTCTGCATTTGATCTCGAAGATCATCCAAGTTCTTTCTAAGCTTCTGGATTAGGCTCCCGAATTGCTGGAATTGCATATTGAATTGATCTGTGCACTTGGAACAAATGAAGAGATACTTTTTCGAATTGGATCTAATTGCGGCATTTTCTGATCTAGAAAGTTGTGCGCAATCCAGATGCTCAATGCAGCTACGGTTACTGCAGGATAAGTACTCTTTTCCTGCATTAACTGCTTTGTCACAAGTAATACAGGTTGTAAGATTTACGATTGACATTATTATGTGTAAATCTCAGCGATTAGTTATAATAATTAATTTAATATATTGTTGCGAGCTAGGGGTTCGCCAGATTCCAAAGAAAACTCAATTCGTTTTAAAAAAAAAACAAATAATTTATTTATTGCACTTTATACACAATTTCCCGATCACTTCACTAAATTCGCTCTAAAACTTAATTCGTACAACCCAGGAACACTGCCAATCTATCACTTGTACCGATTCGCGTTCTTCCACCGATAGGTGTCACCAAAATGACTAACTCGTTGTCTGAAAGTTGGCGGGTATTTATACTAAGTCTCCCAGACAGGTGTCGTTGTGTGTGTGTGTCTAGAAAGATTGCCTACATTGTGGAGTTCGGTAGAAGTTGCTGGAAACATGTTTATAGCGTTTGACATGTTGATGGACTTCTCTCGATATTGCTGGGGACGTCGAGGTTGTCAGATTTATAACATTACCCTCTCCTTAGTCCCTGTTCATCCCGAACAGAGTCGTTCACTTCCGCAATGGCACCGTGGTACTTTGTTAGTCGGTCGAGATGTACCACTTTCATTTTAGTGCGGGGTTTTCGCTGATTCCATCCATCCTCTGGTTCGATCGTTAACCTCCGAATGGTTTTTCTCGTTCCGCATTCTTCCTTTCGCGATCTTCTCGATCATATCGCTTCCCATGTTTGGTCTTGTCACGATTATTCGCATGAAGTACTTGACCGTCACAACTTCTACCCGTTCGTTCGCGATCCTTATTCGATTGTCCATCTTTGCTTCCATGATCTTTCCCGATGTATTGTTCTTGTCGCAATCGATCTTGCCGACTCGAGGTTTTCGACCAACTCCGGCATCTTTTATCCAAACCGTGTGTAAGATTTGAACTCTGACGACTAGTTCTTGACCAAGATCTACCTGCCCGATCTCTATCTTCGCGTTGTTTAGCAGCGCAGCCGGAACAAAAGTTGGTCGCTTTCCGGCAGTCGAGTCTCAAGTGTCCTGCCTGTCCACAATTCCAGCATCGGGGGGCACCAAATCTTTCGCTCCGCTTGGTGTACTCGGCTTTCTGGCACACACATTCTTCTACTATTTCTCGAACTCGATAGTTACTCCGCGAGCTTTGCTTGGCAGCTTCGAACGTCAGCCCATATACTAAGGCTTCGCCAATCGTTTTCTTACCTGCCAGTTTTAACGCCTGTTGCAGCTCTCTGTCCAGTACAGCATTGTTGAATGCGAAAACAGCCGTATCGTTGCGTTGCTCTGTTTGCGCATTGGGCAGCGATAATAATGTGAGTCGTTCAATATCGCGTGCCAGCTCCTGAAGTGTTTCACCATTCTTTTGAGTTCGGTTGTACAGCTCTATTTTGTAGATCTCTTTCATGCGGTCACTGCCGTAATGAAGATCCAATGTTTGGACTAATGTTGAAAAATCTTGTTGTTGCTCCTGCGGAATCGTTTGAAGAACCTCCGCTGGTGGACCTCTTAACGCCAATATAAGAGCCGTTCCTCGTTCGAGATCATTCCAATGGTTGTTTCTGGCGGCAGCCTCAAATTGGATCTTATAAATAGCCCACGGTGTCTGTCCATCGAAGATTGGAGCTTTGAAACCCTTATGCGTAACGTGCTCTGCTTTCATGACTCCGACTACTTTCACGTTATCCAAGTCCCTTTTTAGGCGCTCGACTTCTTGTACAATCCCGGATATCTTTTCCGTAATTTGCTCTTCGAATATTCGAAGTTTCTTCTCAACGTTTTCTTCTATGGCCTTGCCCATGATGTCTATTTTATTATTTTGCAGCTCCAATTTTCGGTTAAGGTCCTTTGAGGTCTGATCTAATTTCTCTAGTTTCTGATTAATGTCCGCAGATTGTTGTTTAATGTCCACTGATTGTTGCTCTAATTTCTGATTCATATCCGCAGATTGTTGATCCAATTTGTGCATCATTTGTTGCATTAACTGTGTTAGAGCAGCCGTTCCACCAAAACACTCCTCTCCACGAGCTTCTTTGATTTGGAATTCGAAACTATCTGCATCTTCACCCTAAGCCTGCAGTGTCTCGATCATACGGCTGACAAGTTCAGACTTGCTTCCTGTCGTAGATAACCCGCGTCTACCGAGCTCTTCTTTCAGCTCCGCTAATTTTAAGTCTTTTAAATAACGCGGCATTCTCACTACCGATTATTTTCCGCGATCGAATTCACTTAAATTTACGTCACTAATTAAAGTCACTGCTCACTCGAGAATATTCGTTTTCACAAAATTCTCACTGTCCGTTCGAGAATTTTAGTTCCGCGATTTTACTTCGCTAATTTACGTCACTGCTCACTAAATTACCCGAGAATATTCGATTTCACAAAATTCTCACTGTCCGTTCGAGAATTTTAGTTCCGCGATTTTACTTCGCTAATTAAAGTCACTGTTCACTAGAGCACTCGAGAATATTCGGTTTCACCAAATTCTCACTGTCCGTTCGAGAATTTTAGTTTCACTTTTCCGCTCTCACAAAATTATCCGTTCCGAGAATTTTTAATTTCACTCGCGATTTTTAACCCGAATTTATCCTTGGAATCCCACTTCTGACACCAATTGTTGCGAGCTAGGGGTTCGCCAGATTCCAAAGAAAACTCAATTCGTTTTAAAAAAAAAACAAATAATTTATTTATTGCACTTTATACACAATTTCCCGATCACTTCACTAAATTCGCTCTAAAACTTAATTCGTACAACCCAGGAACACTGCCAATCTATCACTTGTACCGATTCGCGTTCTTCCACCGATAGGTGTCACCAAAATGACTAACTCGTTGTCTGAAAGTTGGCGGGTATTTATACTAAGTCTCCCAGACAGGTGTCGTTGTGTGTGTGTGTCTAGAAAGATTGCCTACATTGTGGAGTTCGGTAGAAGTTGCTGGAAACATGTTTATAGCGTTTGACATGTTGATGGACTTCTCTCGATATTGCTGGGGACGTCGAGGTTGTCAGATTTATAACAATATTATATTTAATAAACTAATTTTTATACTCTAGATGGAATCTGAGAGTATTATAAGTTTGCTCTAAGGTTTGTAACGCCAAGAAATAAGGCTCGGAGAAAAAATGATGAATACAGAAATTAATATTATCACTCAAAAATCTCAAAACCGGATGTCCGTCCGTCCGTCTGTCCGTCCGTCCGTTCGCTCTCTAGCTTGAGAACGCGTTGAGCTAGAAAGCTCAAATTTCGTACACATCGTTTTTGACAAAAAAGTAAGGTCAAGTTCGTTAACTGGCCAAATCGCTCCACCCCTTCTACCCCCTCCCATACAAAATGACACAAATGCGCAATTTGACAATAAACGAAAAGTATAAAAGCTATTGGCCTGAAATTTGGAATATATTACTTTAATGATAATATAAATCTACCGTATAAAAATTATGCGTGTCCTCCCCCTCCTTCTACCACCTCCCATACAAACTGTACTTGTCATGAATTACTCTAAGCCAATTTACTCAGTGCGTATAAAATTTAGCAAGCTGAATTTCTGCACTTAATATTTATTTAAAATTGTTAGTAAGGGTAAAAAAAATTAGACGATTAGCTCCACCCCTTCTACCCCCTCCCATACAAAATGACACAATTTCTCAATTCGGCTATAAATGGATTTGCTCGAAAACTATAAAAGCTATTAGTCTGAATTTCGGGATATATTACTTTCATAATGATTTCAATATACAGTATAAAAATTATTTGCGTCCTCCCTCTCCTTCCAAACCCTCCCATACAAACTACACTTTTTCATGAAATGCTCTAATCCGATTTTCTCAGAACATATAACATTTATCGAGCTCACATTTTGTAATAAATACTTATTTAGCATTATCACTAAGATCAGAGAAAATTATTTGATTAGCTTTACTGCTTCTACCCCCTCCCATACAATATGACACAGTTTCACAACTTCACAAAAAATCTATTTTCTTCAAAAGTATGAATTTTACTAGTCTTAAATTTAAGAGATGTCAATTTTATAATATTCTTAGTTATTTCTGAAAAAATCAATAAAATCCCTCCACTCTTTCTACCACCTCCCATACCAACTGCACATTTCAACTAAATCTAACTCACTAATTTTCTCAGCTCCTATTCAATTTTTGGAGTAAGCATTTTGTATAAAACATTTTTTATAGCTACGTTAGCATGATGGGGAAAAAATTAGTTCAATGCTTTTAACACTCCCCATACAAAATTTCTTGGGATCAGAAAAAAATTTATTTCATCTAGAGTAACGTAAGATTGCGCTTTACGCGCAATCGTAGTCCTATTATGTTTTATTATGTAATATTTAAATTTTATTTTTTAAATATTTTAGCAAGCTGTGAAGCCTCCGCCTACTCGAAAAAAGTGAAGCTGCCAAATGGAATGTTAGAAGAAGACTCGGAGCCAAGAACTAACGGAGATACTTTTAGCACTAAGATCCTCATTTATTCCGTAATGGAACGAGTTCCCTTACTTCCAATATTTCGGATACTAGGATTGATTTCATATTAATAAAACATAACAGGACTACGATTGGGCGTAAAGCCTAATCGAGCGATACTCTAAATGAAAGAGAAATTTTTCGATTTTAAGAAATTTTGTAGGGGAAATGGTAGAGGGGGTGAGGACATTGAACTAATTTTTTCACATCACGCTAGAGTTGCAATCAAAATGTTTTACACTAAATTTAGGACTCAAAAATTAAAATGTACTGAGAAAATTATTGTATTAGATTTAGTGAAATTGTGCAGTTTGTATGGGAGGTGGTAAAAGGAGGGACGAGTTCTTAAAGACTTTTCTAGAAATAATTATAAGCATCATGCTTTTTATATGTTTTAAATTGCAGATCTGTTGCATTCATACTTTTCAAGAATATCGACTTGTTGTGAAATTGTGCCATATTGTAAGGGAGAGGGTAGAAGGAAGGAAGCTGATCGTCTAATTTTTTTGGCCTTACTAATAATTCTAAATAAATATTTAGTGCACAATTTCAGCTGTATTACTCTTATACGTACTGAGTAAATTGGTTTAGAGCATTTCAGTTTTATAACCCTCAAGGAAGACGTCGGGTTGGTCGACCATGTAACACATGGAATCGAGCAGGAGGCCAGAGGAATAAACAAGTCCTGGCAACAGCTTAAAGCCGATGCTCAGGATCGCGCCTTGTGGGAGAGAATTGTTTCTGTCCTATGCCCCTATAGGGGGTCTTAACAAGAATTTGATTGATTGATTTCAGTTTGTATGGAATATAGTGGAAGGAGGAGAGGACAGAAATAATTTTCAAACAGTAAGTTGAAATCATCATAAAATTAATATATTTCAAATTTCTGATCAATAGCATTTATACTTTTCGAGCAAATCCTTTTATTGTCAAATTGGAAAATTGTGTCATTTTGTATGTGAGGAGGTAGAAGTGGTAGAGCGATTTGGCCCATTCACGAACTGGACCACACTTTTTCGTCAAAAACACCGTGTACAAAATTTGAACTTTCTAGTTCAACGCGTTCTCAAGTTGGAGAGGTGTCCTCTCTGACGGACATCCGGTTTTGAGATTTTTGAGCGACAACACATATTTCTGTATCCTTGGCGCCTTTGCGTGAGCATTATTCCTTGGCGTTACAAACTTTAGAGTAAGCTTATAATACTCTCAGATTCCATCTAGAGTATAAACATGGCTCGCTGCAAACTCATAGTTTAACTTTAAAAGTGTTAAACAATAAACTTTTGAACGACTTTGGGCAAACGATGGTGTCAGCCTTATGTCGTTTCTGCTAAAGATCGTTGCGACGTGTCATTTTTCGCGCAAAATTTCCTCGATTAGAGGCTAGAATTCATTTTCACCAAAAATCAGATCTGAACGCAACTTAAAAAACATAACAGAATTATGATTGGGCTTAAAGCCCAATCATATGATACTCTAGATGAGATGGAAATGACTTTAATATACCGGAAAATATGTCATCTCAAATTCTTTCGGATAGTGAATAGAGACTTTTGCATGGGAGGTGGTAGAAGTAGAGGGGGAGGTTTGTATTTTTCGTATATGGCACCGAACATAGCATGCAAAATGTTTTTTGCTGAATTTAAAGTTTCTAGTTTTCATTATTTTTAAAGAAATTGAGCATAGTTTTCCTTAAATTGGGGCATTTGTATGGGAGGTGGCAGAGGAAATGGGGCATTTAAGATGATTTTGAAACTGCTCATCATCATCCTTATCACCATGCTTTGATTCAATTTCAAAGTCGATAGCTGTCATATACTTGAAGGAGAAATGCTTTTCTTGAATTTATAATACAGATATTTGTATGGGAGGTGGTAGAAGGAGTGAAGCAGAGCTAATAATTTTTTCCAACACTTATTTCAATTACTAAGAAACAAATTCTGGCAAAATTTAAAGTTTGTACTTTTTTTAGTTTGAATGGAAATCGATAAAATGCATTTAACAAAAATTATGCATTTGTATGGGAGGGGGTAGAAGGAGTGTACAGATCAAAACAATTTTTTTTTCTATTATTAATATTTTTATTTGTATACTTTAGACAAAATATTAAGTTGATAGCCTTAACACTTTCGAAGAAAAATAATTTAATTTAAATTTCAAAATTTCGTGAAATTTGTATGGGAGGGGCTAGAAGGAGTGAGGTGAAGTTTATAATTTTTTCAACACTTATTGTAATTATAAAAAAAATAATTCTGGCAAAATTTCGTGTTTTCATCTTTACTAATTTCAGTGAAAATCGAATATATGTATTTCTGAAAATTGTCCATTTGTATGGGAGGGGGTAGAAGGAGTGAGGGGATCGGATCAATATTCCGTCATATTAATGCCATTTATATAATAATACTTTGACGTAAAGTTGAAGTTGATAGCTAAAACAGTTTCAGAGAAAAATCTATTTCTTAATATTTCGAAATTTCATGAAATTTGTATGGGAGGGGGTAGAAGGAGTGGGGGATGTGGCCCGTTCACGAACTTAAAGTTACTTTTTTGCTAAAAATGACACACAACAAATTTCAGCACGATAGCTCTAAGCGTTCGAGAGTTATGTTGTAGACAGACGGACAGACGGACAGACGGACAGACGGACGGACAGCAACTCGGAATCGAAGTTTTTGAGCGACAACAAATATTTCTGTACCCTTGGCGGCTCTGTGCGAGCATTATTTCTGAGCGTTACAAACGGTAAGGCAAACACAATATACTCTCAGATTTCATCTAGAGTATAAACATAACAGAATTCTATGATACTCTAGATGAGATGGAAATGACTTTAATATACCGGAAAATATGTCATCTCAAATTCTTTCGTATAGTAAATAGAGACTTTTGCATGAGAGGTGGTAGAAGTAGAGGGGGAGGTTTTTATTTTTCGTATATGACACCGAACATGGCATGCAAAATGTTTTTTGCTGAATTTAAAGTTTTTAGTTTTCATTATTTTTAAAGAAATTGGTCATAGTTTTCCTGAAATTGGGGCATTTGTATGGGAGGTGGCAGAGGAAATGGAGCATTTAAGATGATTTTGGAACTGCTTATTATCATCCTTATCATCATGCTTTGATTCAATTTCAAAGTCAATAGCTCTAATAAACTTGAAGGATAAATGCTTTTCTTGAATTTATAATACAGATATTTGTATGGGAGGTGGTAGAAGGAGTGAAGCGGAGCTGACAATTTTTTCTAATACTTATTTTAATTATTAAAAAACAAATTCTGGCAAAATTTGAAATTTGTACCTTTTCTAGTTTGCATGGAAATCGATAAAATGCATTTAACAAAAATAGTGCATTTGTATGGGAGGGGGTAAAAGGAGTTTACGGATCAAAACAATTTTTTTTTCGTATTATTAATATTTCCATTTATATATCAATATATCAAGTTCATAGCTTTAATAATTTCGAAGAAAAATAATTTAATTTAAATTTCAAAATTTCGAGAAATTTGTATGGGAGGGGGCAGAAGGAGTAAGGTGAAGTTGATAATTATTTTTAAAATAAATTGCAATTACCGTTAAATTAATTCTGACAAAATTTCGTCTTTTGAGCTTTACTAGTTTCAATGGAAATCTAAAATATGTATTTTTCAAAATTGTCCATTTGTATTTTGAAGCTTACAAACGGTAATGGAAACACAATATACTCTCAGATTTCATCTAGAGTATAATAACCTAGCTACAAAATTAACATTAAATGATTACCAAAATTGTTATTATTCCAAATCCAGAATCCTTATACAAATTCATTCTTCTTCTTCCTATTACGAAAATGTAATTTACAAAGTTCTTGAAATCAAATATGAAACATAGTTCGTAAATAATTAAACATTGTACTCTGCACTCTCCCATGTTCAAATGATTGTACTTTGTCGTATCAGCTTAATTTATGAATTGATCCTTTGTATAGATTATTTTAGTCAGGCGATAAATAGCATGAAATACTTGTAAATCATTTACCTTTGCTTTGTTTTCAACGATGATAACCACCAGCTCTCGTTTAGATTTTAAGCTCATAGTAAAGGATACTTGAGATAAAATTGAGTATGGATTTTGTGCATAGCGTAATAATAAACTGGAAACGATCGAAAGATACGGCAATGCTCTGCGAGTACTCGTATATGATGATGCAGGATGAAGGTAGAAATTATGAAGTTGATTGTTCTTCTTCTATTCATGTGCTCGAAAATTGGTCGAGACATCGTTCTTTGTGAATTGGATTAGCTTTGTGAAGGTGTTATGGATATGAATCTATAAAGCAAGTTTTGTTAGGGATTTTGGGCGATTATGCGGAAAATTATCATTAATTTATTTGGATTAATTTTTATGTAAAAGCTGGTATGAGTATTTGTTTTGGATTTAATACGATTTCCTTTCTATTCTGATGCTCTCTTAATGACAATTTCTCACATCGTTCAGTTTTAGGTCTTTGCCACATAAGTGGGTGCAAATGTTTCCTTTTGATGTTTTAATCGAGCATACGTTTTGCTAGCCACAAGACCAGAGCTAATCCTCAAATTCTGTTATGGTTTCAAAAAAAGATAAATTTCATTTTGCGTATTTGCGTGTCGCGAGTAACCTACTGCTCTGCAGGTGAGTGTTACGCCCGACGTTGCTTTTAAATGTCTCTCATTATGAGAATTAACTTTATTATAAAAGAAACCCTTTGTTCGAATAACATAGGTTGTTACAAATGTGCACTTGGTAGATTATTATATTAGTGTTTTGTTGTGAAATTTTATTTGGTATTAAATTTGTTATAAAAGTGTAAGCTGGGTGGGTAGTACCAGTAGCATAAATAGCATCCCCGTTAATCCCTCGTATAGATGGGCGCGTCGTGATTCTAAGGCCTAAAGGAAGTTGAAAGTAAACGAACTTTGAGATCGGGGCTTCTAATTAACACGCGAAAAAATCTTATACCAAAAAATAAAGGTTTATTTTGCGATTAGAAAAAAAATAAAAACGAAAAAAATAAAAGAATTTCCGATTTCTAATTCTTACGTATTTATTTTCCGACGGTTTCGATCCAATGGTCCTTTTTAGGTGGTATTTGGTAGACTTGACCCCTGCTTCCCACAGTCTTCCAAAATTGGGCGATGCCGGAGGATTGAAGGGCCATTTTACACCTTCATTTTCTAAAGTTGCTGCGATATTTTTATCTATCGTACTGGTCATAATTTTATGTTGCCTCATCAGTATGGCGTTAGGCCCTACGAAGTTTGTACCGCAGTCGCTATACATGTCTGTGCATAATCCCCTTCTGGACGTAAATCACCTAAACGCTGCCAGAAATCCATCGGTAGTAAGATCACTTACAACTTCTAAATGCACCGCTTTGGTTGAAAGGCATATAAAGATCGCCACATATCCTTTGTAGCTTTTCGCTCCTCTTCCCTTGGACATACGGATGTCAAAGGGTCCGCAGTAATAAACTCCAGTGTGTTGGAAGGGCTTGGAGATGTTTACTCTCGGTGCAGGAAGGTCACCCATTAATTGTTGGCGAGTCGCAAGTTTATATCTGCTGCATGCTACACATTTATGATTTGATAAACGGACTGTGCTTCGACACTTTACAATCCAATATTTTTTCTTAAGCACTGACATCATGAGTTGTATACCGCAATGAAGTGTTTTGTGGTGTACATCTCGAATTATCAACTCTGTCAGGTAATTGTTATGGGGCAATATAATGCCATGCTTCTCATCGAAGGTTATATCCGCGTGACGCAGTCTGCCTCCAACTCGTAAGGTATCATCAGTATGCAAGAATGGATCGAGCTTTAAGAGTGTACTGGATCGCGGAACGGATTTTCCGGATTTCACTTGGAGAATTTCTTTCTGATAGTGATGAAGTTGAATTCTTTTGATCCAAAATGATAACGCATGTTGGATTTCTTCCATCTTCAAATACGATAATTCCCTTTCTTCACCTTTCCGTCTGGCGTTACTGATGAAACGATGACAATAAGCCGTGACTCGACATAATTTTGACAATGACGAGTATTTGAATAAAAGGTCCCATTCTACACAGAGATCGACGTGAAGCGAAGAGATTTTTCTAATTTCTAATTCTGTGGAAGGATACTTGGAGGAATTTGGCCACATTTGCTCAGGTAACTGAAGCCATTGGGGTCCGACCCACCATAAAGTGTAATTTTTCAAATCTACTGGTGACAACCCTCGAGATGCGATGTCGGCAGGGTTCTCCTTTGATGGAACATGTCTCTAGGTATTTGCACCTAACAATTCGTGGATTTTAGTTGTTCGGTTTGCAACAAGGCTTTTCCATTTTGATGGATGGCTTTTTAGCCAGTCGATCACAATTTCCGAATCTGTCCAAGTGTGAAGATCAATATTTATAATTTTTATTCCTTTTATAACGTAATTGACTAGCTTTGCAAGCAATAATGCGCCACAGAGTTTTAATCTGGGTAACGAGATAGTTTTTATGGGGGCCACTTTCGTCTTTGCGGCCATTAACGATACCTTTATACCGTTCGTATTCTTAACGCAGATATACACCACTGCTGCATAGGATTTCATTGAAGCATCGCAAAAGCCACGAACTTTGACGTGATGATTGGAATCCGAATAATGAATCCATCTTGGAATTTGAATTGATCGAATTTCATGCAAAGAATTGTAAAATTCTAACCATTTTCTGCTAATTTCATCTGATAATGTTTCATCCCATCCAATACCGATGAGCCATAAATCTTGTAGAAATATTTTTGCTTGGACATTTGTAGAAGCTATCCATCTCCGCAAGGGGGTAGTTGTAAGATGAGGTTTTACCAATTCCTGCAACTATCTTTGGAAACTAGAGACTTCACGGACCTGAGCTAAATATCCCCCTGTGGGATGGGGGCTGTAGAATTCACCCACAGCCAGTCCTACTTGCTCTAAAAATGGCAAATGGACACTCACTGAATCATGGGCTCATCACCCGTGATCTTAAGTCCTAACTGATACGAGAAACGGATACAGCGCCTCGAATACGGACTGATTTACGGTAACGACTTTTGGCATTCGAAAACGGACTATGATTGGCTTCTGGAACGTTCGAACATTGAATGACTGGGGAAGAGCAGGGGTTACTCGGTCTTTCCACCGCCAATCAGTGATCGACCGTGAAATGGAGCACTATAACATTCAAATCTTCGACTTGAGCGAGGTCAGGTGGATAGGATCAGGAGAAAAACGAACCCCTAGCGAAAACACTATTCTGTACATTGGCCCTGAAAGTGAAGCCAAAAATGGCGTGGCGTTCGTCCTAATACCGAGAGCGAGAAACAGTTTCATTAGCTGGGAACCAATCTCGGATAGGATTATCGTCGTCAGACCCAGGACCAGTGTCAGAAACGTCACAATTCTAAAGTGCTACGCACCAACTAATACCGCAACATCTGGTGACAAAGAGGAGTTTTATAGCCAACTGAGTGCCACCTTCGAACGTGTTCCACGAGGTGATATTATTATCATCTCAGGAGATATGAACGCCCAGGTTGGATCAGACAACTCTGAACTAGAACACGTCATGGGGAGGCATGGTGACCCGTGGGTCGACGCGTCACGACCGTGGATTAAGAGACCCGAAAACGACGAATTATTTGTGGAGTTTTGTAGTACTCGGCAAATGGTCATCGGAGGGACCCTTTTTCCACACAAGAGTCATCATAAAACATCTTGGGTTTCCCCTGATGGTGTTACTCAGAACTAGATCGACCATTTGGCTATTAGTTGCCGATGGAGAAGATGTCTCCGCGATGTGCGAGTGAAACGTGGAGCTGACGTGGGGAGCGATCATCACTTGATGGTTGCCTGCTTGAGATTGTGTACAGCAGCTATCCGACGACCACAAATTCTTCAAATGAAGCGCAACCTTAATGTAGATAAACTCAGAAATCTCAACAAAAAACACGAATACACCACTATTCTACGCAAAAAGTCATCCACATTGGCTAAATATGAAATGCGCACACTGAACGCCAAGTGGGAGACAACCAGAAACACTTTTCTAACTAGTGCTGAAGAATCTGTGGGATATGTGCAAAGCGGTGAGAAACCTTGGGTGTCGCAAGACACATGGGATAAGTTCGGCAATCGGAAAAAAGCCAAATTGGCAATCATCTCTCAACCCAATGTCAACCAACGAACGCCCGACCTGAGGCAGAACTACCGCGATGCTCATATACAGCTTAAAAAGGCTGTTAGACGCGACAAGAGAAAGACCATTGAAGATCTGGTAAACAAGGCAGAATCTGCGGCATACCTTGGGGATATGGGTTCTCTATTTAAAAACATAACAGAATTATGATTGGGCTTAATGCCCAATCATATGATACTCTAGATGAGATGGAAATGACTTTAATATACCGGAAAATATGTCATCTCAAATTCTTTCGAATAGTGAGTAGAGACTTTGCATGGGAGGTGGTAGAAGTAGAGGGGGGGGGGGGGTTTGTATTTTTCCTATGTGATACCGAAAATGGCACGTAAAATGTTTCGTGCTGAATTTAAAATTTTTAGTTTTCATTATTTTTAAAGAAATTGGTCATAGTTTTCCTGAAATTGTGGCATTTGTATGGGAGGTGACAGAGGAAGTGGAACGTTTTAGATGATTTTGAAACTGCTTATCATTACCCTTATCACTATGCTTTGATTCAATTTCAAAGTCGATAGCTCTCATATATTCGAAGGAGAAATGCTTTTCTTGAATTTATAATACAGATATTTATATGGGAGGGTGTAGAAGGGGTGAAGCTGAGCTGATAATTTTTGCCAGCATTTATTACAACTATTAAAAAACAAATTGTGGCAAAATTTGAAGTTTGTAATTTTTCTAGTTTTAATGGAAATCGATATAATGCATTTAACAAAAATTATGCATTTGTATGGGAGGGGGTAGAAGGAGTGTAAGGATCAAAACAATTTTTTTTTCCGTTATAGATATTTATATTTTCATATCTTACACAAAATATCAAGTTGATAGCCTTAACAGTTTCGAAGAAAACTAATTTAATTTAAATTTCAAAATTTCGTGAAATTTGTATGGGAGGGGGTAGAAGGAGGGAGGTGAAGTTGATAATTTTTTTTAATTCTGATTGGAATTATAATAAAATTAATTCTGGCAAAAATTTGTTATTATAACTTTGCTAGTTTCAATGAAAATCGAAAAACTGCATTTTTCAAAATTATGCATTTGTATGGGAGGGGGTAGAAGGAGTGACGGGATCGAATCAATATTCAATCATAATAATGACATCTGTATCATAATACTTTGACCCAAATTTCAAATCGATAGCTTGAATAGTTTCAAAGAAAAATCAATTTTTGAAAATTTCGGAATTTCGTGAAATTTGTATGGGAGGGGGTAGAAGGAGTGGGGGGATGTGGCCCGTTCACGAACTTAAAGTTTCTTTTTTGCTAAAAATGACACACAACAAATTTCAGCACGATAGCTCAAAGCGTTCGAGAGTTATGCTGTAGACAGACGGACAGACGGACAGACGGACAGACGGACAGACGGACAGACGGACAGACAGCAACTCGGAATCGAAGTTTTTGAGCGACAAGAAATATTTCTATACCCTTGGCGGCGCTGTGTGAGCATTATTTCTTAGCGTTACAAACGGTAAGGCAAACACAATATACTCTCAGATTTCATCTAGAGTATAATCATGAAACAGTTGACGAACAGCAATTTTACAGCCAACCTCCTGGTGACAGATGTCAACGGAACTCTCTTTAATATGAATTGAACAGTTGCGACGATGGAAGGTATACTTCTCTGATATTTTTAACATCTTGTCAGAGGAAGATATTCCAGAAACAAAACAACTTTCAAACATCCAACCGCAACAATCCTCTATTAGGGACGATCCCCCAGATAAGGAAGAGATAGTTTCCGCCATTCGGTCATTGACGGGAAGGAAAGCTCCAGGTATAGACGGACTACCAACCGAGCTTCTCAAAGCGGACCCGGAAATAACAGCCGATATACTCCTCCCACTCTTTACTAGAGGTGTGGAATGAAGGAGGATATTCGACTGAATGAAAGTAGGGTGTCATTGTGAAAATTCCGAAGAAGGGCGACCTTCGGGATTGTGGCAATTGGCGTGGTATATGTCTACTTACTACCGTATCAAAAATTATGGCTAAGGTAATTCTCAATAGGATTAGTGATGTCTCGAAGTTTATCAGGCTGGATTCCGTAAAGGGTCATCTTGCACCAACCACAAAAATACCCTACGGATAATATTAGAATAGTCAGCCGAAATGGGTTCGCCACTACATCTCATATTTGTGGATTTCGAGAAGGCTTTCGACAGCTTTAAGCAAGATTACATATGGAATGCTTTGCGTAGGAGAGGTATTCCAGATAAGGTATTAGCTATGATTAAAGAATCCTATGAAGATGCAAGGTGTTGCGTCTTGCATAGAGGAGAGCTGTCCGAGAGCTTTCTTGTGCGCGCAGGTGTCAGACAAGGCTGCATATTATCACCAGCCCTGTTTCTGGTGATAATAAAAGACATCTTGAAAGCTGCACTGGAAGGTGGGGAAGGTAAAAGTATTCAATGAAGACTATCTTGGAAGCATTGTCAGCATGGACGGCGGAGCCGAAAAGGATTTAGAGTCTCGGCTAAATAAAGCTCGTCAGGCCTTCGATATTCTTTCCCCTTTCTAGAGGTTAAGAGAGATCTTTTTGACGCATGCGTCAAATCTGTGTTGTTATATGGTTGTACTACGTTGAAAGTGACCGTTCTACTTACCAAGAAACTACAGACTTTCGTGAACCAATGCCTCCGACGCATTTTAGGAATATTCTGGCCAGAAGTGATTTCCAACGACGAACTTTGGAGTACAACTGGCCACACTAAAATAGGTATTGAGATTCAAAGGCGGAAGTGGCAGTGGATGGGTCACACTTTGAGGAAACCAGAGCGAAACATCGCCAAACAGACTCTGGGTTATAATCCTCAAGGAAGACGTCGGGTTGGTCGACCATGTAACACGTGGAAGCGAGCAGTTGAGCAGGAGGCCAGAGGAATAAGCAAGTCCTGGCTACAGCTTAAGGCCGATGCTCAGGATTGCGCCTTTAGGAAGAGAGTTGTTTTTGTCCTATGCCCCTATAGGGGTCTTAACAGGAATATGTGTGTATTTCCCAGAGTAGTTTTAATTACAAAGTCTCAATACTTTATCGTCACAATGTATTACTAACCGCATTATCAAAAATGCTTGTGATTATGATTCTTACGCGGACAAACTTGCGGGGGATAGCTAATACAGTAATAAAATATCAACATCTCCACTACGACGTATTTCTAAATTTTTCGTACGTACTTCCTGGAAACCTCTGCAGGGCCAACATTTTGTGCTTAATAATGAACAATGACAACTTCTTTTAAAACATAACAGAATTATGATTGGGCTTAAAGTTCAATCATATGATATTCTAGACGAACTGGGAAAGAGTTTAATGTACCGGAAAATATATGATCTCAAATTCTTTCGAATAGTGTATTGTGACTTCTGTAGGAGGTGATAAAAGCAGAGAGGGGAGGTTTGTAATTTTACTCTATTATTCTAATAATAAAGTATTGTGATCGACACAGAAAAAAAAATTTGCTACCCTGAAATTTTGTTTTTTCGCGTTTCATGACTAAATTAGCCTAAAAATGCAAAAAAAAAATCCGTCCCGCCGTACGCCGTCCACCGTATGCCGTCCGCCGTACATATGGACTCATATCTCCGAGACCGTTGAAGGTAGAATGCTCGTTTTTGGGTGGATTATTGATTGGGTAAGTGAGCTCTATTTTCTAAATTTTTGGGGGTGTTAGGTGGAAGAGGGAGGCGGGGGAGAGAAAGAGTCAAAAACTACACTTGCTAATATCTCCTCCACGAATGCAGATAGGAAGTTGAAAATCAGTAGAGATATAGAGAGGGTTGTGGGACAAATTTTAAAAATAATTTAATTTTTTTATCCATTGGCGTCCGAAAAGGGGGGCTCAAAACAAATTGTCGGCCGAATTTGTTTTGCAAATGATTATATCTTCGAAATTACTTATTGTAAAATATTCATATTTTGGGACCACTAAGGTGGCATATACATAGCTTCACCAGAATTAGCTTAGAGAGTGGCTAATTATTGTAAGGGGGAGGGTCAGGGGGTGCTAAGAAAAACAATTAAAAATTAATATATCAACTATCTCTTAAGCTATGTATTTGAAACTTGGAGCATATATTAAGCTGTACTAGACAAATACGGAAAAAATATAACATGTTGAAATAATAGTAGTGTGGGAAATGGGGAGCATTTCAAAAATGGCGCAGTTTTCAAAATTAAAAGTCGTGATATCTCAAAATTAAGTACAAATATCAACTCGAAAATTTGTCAGATTGTAGAGCTATATAGTTACTAATTTTGGTAAAAATTTTAAGTTGGGAAATGTATGGGGAGGAAGGTGGTAAGCAAAAATGTCAAAAATTTTGAGTGATTTTTTTAGGTCTCTGGTGAAAGATACAAAGTTTAAATTTTGCATGTGAATACATCTAGTTGATATACACAGAAAAATAATAATAACTTGTGGCATAATTGTTATAAACCGACCCCCCGGTCTAACTTGCACAAGGTGTTTCATGTGCATTGAAAAAAACACATAAACTGAAAATTTTTGAGTGAAATTTTAAGGTAGAAACTTGAAAATTTGGGAAATACATTTAAAAAAATGTCCTTAATGTACGAAATATTAACTGGTCGAAAATCTTTAAAACTTCTACCCCCTCCTATACAAAATTATTTTTTCGACCATTTTCAAGAAATCAATTATCACCTAAATATTAAATGCTATCAATTTGAAATTTTGTCACTTTCACTTAGTCTTCCCTAACCACTCTAACCTGCATATTGACTTTCTACTCATCCACAATTCGTCCCAAGAATAATAAAGTTTCGCTCGAATTGTTGGCAGTCTATTTATATATGACAATGAACGTGGCATGCAAAAGGTTTCGTGTTGAATTTAAAATTTGTATTTTTTATTATTTTGAAAGAAATTATTATTAAATTATTAAAAACATAGTTTTCCTGAAATTAGTGTATTTATATGGGAGGTGGCAGAGAAAGTGGGGGATTTTATATGAATTTGGAACTGCTTATCAACATCCTTATCACCATGTTCTGTATCAATTTCAAAGTCGATACCTCTCAAATGTTCGAAGAAGGAATGCTTTTCTTGAATTTATAATATAGATATTTGAATGGGAGGGGGTAGATGGAGTGCAGCGAAGTTGATAAATATTTTCAACACTAGTTGCAATTATAATGAAACTATTACAGGAAAAAATTTGTTTATTTAGCTTCGCTAGCTTTAAATCGAATAAATACATTTTTGAAAACTGTGCATTTGTATGGTAGGAGTTAGCCGATCAATATTTTGTGATGATAATGATATATACATTGTTATACTGTGACCCAAATTTCAAGTTATCGACTTAAAATATTTTTTTTATAAACACTTTCGAAGAAAAATCAATTTCTTAGAATTTCGAAATTTCATGAAATTGGTATGGGAGGGGGTAGAAGGAGTGGGGTGATATAGCCCATTCACGAACTTCAAGATATTTTTTTGCTGAAAATGACACACAACTAATTTCAGCATGATAATAATACTATTGATGATCTTATAACCCCGCATAGGGGGTATTTGCATGAGGAGGACTTTGCCGAATCATGCAAATATCTTTGGAAACTTTAGCACCTCCACGGACTCGAGCTATGGCAGGGAAGTAAGTGCTGAACTTATACTGAAATGGAGCTTACTTTACGAAAGTCCTTACCAAGGACTTTAAGCTTGGTACTACGGGAGGAAGTATTGGAAACCCCGTACCAGGTTGTATCGATAATGTCTCAAGAGGCGTCATTTGAAGGAATTGACGGAGGATTGATTAAGGCAAGCGTATACTAGCAAATCTAAAATTTGGAAAGTAGTAGCGGACTGAAGGATGTGAAAAGCAGCGGTTTGGTATAGCTGGAACGGCTTAGTAGCTAACGAAAGAATATGAAAATTGATGCAAAACTATTGAAGAAAAGTAGCAAATGATGGTTGTGGTATGCGGAAAATAGTAGCAGACTGAAGGATGCGAAAAGCGGGGGTTCGGTATAGCTGGGACGGCCCAGTAGCAGACGGAAGGATACGAAAATTTATATAACCATGGATGATAAAAGTAGCAAACGGAAGGATGCGAAAGCCAGGACTTCGGTGTAGCCGGGACGGCCTAGTAGTAAACTGTAACACAATTGATCCAAAACGAATTAGAGTAGTAGTAGACTGAAGGGGTGAAAATCAGGGGTTCGGTATAGCCGGGACGGCCTAGCAGCTAACGAAAGGATGTGAAAGTTGATCCTAAATTGTTGATAATTAGACTGGCTGACGAGCGCGAAAAGCAGGGTATTCGGTATTAGTAGCAACTGACGAAAGCTAATTGAAGCAATAAATCTAAGTGAGCTATTGATAGAGATTAATTGGTAGTACATGGTCAAAAGCGTTAGAAAATAGCAACCGTAATGCTCGAGATGACACTTTGGATCACCTCCCCAAAGTCATAGTAGGACATTATGGGAGCGAAAACTTGTACAACAATAAAGGTATGAGTCGAACAACTAATGATCATACGTAGACAGAATAGGAATTGAGACTTATTGATGCGACGTGGTACGGGAAAACTAATACAGCCATGGTTTCTTCGGGGTACACGTAGTGGCTGTGGTATACCATCTAAATCGCGGGTAGATCTTTATTCCGTACTGCAGTACTTGTACAGTATACGGCTCTCTTGAAAAGCCTGTAAGCCTCGGATCCATGACCCTAAGATTGGAAAAGGTTCGCAAAGGCCTTGAACGAAGAAACATAGACTGGTATTATTTATTGCGATACGTTGGTCGCCTTTACGACAATAGTTAAGCTCAGTGGAGGTCGACATTAATGATTGTCATCTTAAACAACCCGTGTTGCTCAAGCAACCGTGTCACTAAGATTCAGTGCCATGTTGTCACGTAAAACAAACAAGATATGGTTCTATGATGATTTTATAAATTTAAAAACATCGATCACCGGTAACCACACTTGCTTTGCAACAGGATATACCCTCTGTTGGACTTACGACTACAGTCTTGGATATATCCCACGATAATAAAAAAATATTAATCAATATTAAACCTGTCGACAGGGCTCTTAGTTGGAAAATCGGGTTTTGCATTATGAACTTGAACAAAATTGTACCGATATAAGCGTGACTTGGGAGAGGGAGGGGCACGGCTGCTCTTACTTACGCCACTGGGTAGCACAGGTGTCTACGATGCAAAGTCCTCGTACATATATTTCCAGCACACTGGTTGCGTGGATACATGGGCCACCTTAATTAACAAAAATTAAATTTCGTAGTTAGTGAATTTTGCTAAGAGCCAACAAATTCTTTCTCAATCTATACATATAAATATGATTATAATGTCGGTCTGTTATTGGTTTATAAATGGCTATAAAATAGTTTTTTGCTTTAATTTAGAAATAACTAAGCAGAAACACACGTTTTTAAAATTCTTCTCTGTCTGTCTGTTTGTCCCGCTTTCACTCGAAAACGACTAAATCGATTGTAACGAAACATTCACGGTTTATTATGTATGCTTTGAGATTTAACCTGCTTTTGGTCTTATTACAATACCCCACGACTTCTACTCCCTTCCATGCAAAACGACTCATTTTCAAAAATATGTAATAATCGAATTTTCTTGAAAACCACATTAGCGAATAATTTGAAATTTAGAACATATTATTTCTATCATAAATGGAATATTTTAGTATACAATTTATTTGAATCCCGTCTCCCACACTTTTCACGAAATAATATATACTAAATTGCTCTGTACAAATAATATTTATCGAGCTCAAATGTTGTACTTGTGGCAACGCCAAGTTTGGCAAAGCCAAAGTTTAACTTTGAATTACATTTAGTACACAATTAGCTGTGCAATAATTTTGATACTAAATGTAATTCAGTCATGACAAACCATTTTTAATTTTCTCATAGACTTTTGTTTCGCTAGCTCAGTTTCAGTTTGAATTTAAAACTAAAAGCAAGTAAGATGTTAAAATTTAATTCTTTATAAATATTTAAAGAAAATAAATTTTATAAATATTAAGTAATGTATTTTAAAACCTTCGACTACCTACTGTAGGTAGCACTAAATTCTTAATTAGTATTTTAATGAATATCGGGAAAAAAGTAAATCGATTAGCTTCTCCCTTTTTACTCCCTCTCATACAATGTGACACAATATCACATCTTTTCAAAAATTCAATTTTCTTGAAAAGTTTGAAAGTTACTGATCTGAAATTTAGAATATATCAATTACATGATGATAATAGTTGTTTCCCAGAAAATTATTAAGAAACCCCCACTCCTTCTACCACCTCCCATTCAAACTGCACAATTTCACTAAAAACAATGCACTAATTTTCTCAGTATCAATTCAATTTTTGAAGCTTAAATTTGGTTCAAAGAATTTTTATAGCTACTCTAGCATGATGTGAAACAAATTAGCCCCACTCCTTCTACCACCTCCCATTCAAACTGCACAATTTCACTAAAAACAATGCACTAATTTTCTCAGTATCAATTCAATTTTTGAAGCTTAAATTTGGTTCAAAGAATTTTTATAACTACTCTAGCATGATGTGAAACAAATTAGTTTAATGCTGTCACACTTCCACTCCCCATATAAAATTTTTTAAGATTACAAAAATTTCAATTTTATCTATAATATCGTATGATTGGTCTTTGCGCACAATCGTAGTCCTGTTATGTTTTTAAGCTAAATGTTATTTTATTTGAGCGTTTGTTTTTTTTAATTAACACAAGCTACAACTATTCACATGTTCTTAAGTCACGGGATTATTTGATCACGAGCCTATCCCATACAAATGCGTGTATCATGTTTTCATTCTTAATAGTTTATGGTTCTGATATCAAAAAATAGAAAGCATTGTGTTCGAAGAGCCATTAAACTAAGCAGATTATATATCGCACATAATGTATTACTAACATTCTCAAAAATTGCGTATAATTGCGATTCTTAGGCGGACAAAGTCGCGGGGGATCGCTAGTAACAAATAAAAATAGTCGCCTTTGAAAAATAAGAAGAGTACATCCGCCAGCGTATCCTAAATCTTTTTACTAAGATTATTTTATAATTTTGTATTTGATTTTTAATTACGGTGAGATTCGAGAAGGTGTTGGATACCAATGTACGTAGGCCACCAGCCTTCTTATCATTCAGCCAGCCCACTCTATCGGTGAATCTTATGAGCATCATCGGTTCAAGGGACCGGAGATCATTCAGCTCGGTGAAAAAGGACTCTTCAAGAATTTGTTTTCGAATTGTTCGGAGGCATGGGCAACTGTAGAGGAAATGCTCTACAGCAGTTTTCGAGCGTGCTTCTTAAGAAGACAGTGGCCCGTGGTTTTACCTTCTATTGTCCATAGGGAGTTTCTGTCGAGTCTCAATATTTTTAAAACCGTACTTTAAGATAAAGCTTTTTTGGATATCTTGCATGAAGCAGCCAAAAAATAAGCTTAGTAGTAAAAATAATAATTAGTCACCAGTAAATTAGGTCTCACGGATATCACAAGTTCTAAACCGCAAAGCTTGTCCGCTTTTTATACCCCCAAATTCCATGCAGAACCTTTTGAAATTGATATACCACGACTAAAGCCCGTCATGAGTTTAAATATTACGTTGTCGATGAGGAGATTTCTTTTTCGAAGCTTTCTTGGTTTTATTGATTCCAAATTAACTTTAGAGAACATTTCTAACATTCCCCGTGGACCAGGACTTTTCACAATCACTCAGTTGCTTGAGGCAAAATCAAAAATGCCATAAGGCTTGATAATAAAAAATCTGATTTATGCCATAGCAATGGCCTTGCTATGGTGATGGTCGCAGGATAATAAAATAAGAGTATAAAAAGAAGACAAGAAAGAGTAAGAAAGTATTTTGCAAGCAAAAAATAAGATGGACGAGAGATTGAGGTTAAGATCCTTTCCTCGCTATAAGCTCGAATGAACATAATTCAGGATACGCCTAAAATACAATAAAAAAAATCCTCTCCTTATTTTGATTTATAAAGAAAAAAAAAGTTGTTTTTAGTTGTGTCTGTGTGGACAACACGAAATGGTATGAAATTAATTTAGTTCCCTGTTTCAGATAAGGCTAAGGTAGTTGGTAATAAAATATTCATGATTGGATAATAATTTGCCAAAGAAAGATGATCGGTTGTCAGCATTCCAAGAAATTTATAATTTTTTTTTTTTTTTCGATAAGATATTACCATATGGCCTACCTCTTCGATGTCATTTTTCTTTCCGTCAGATCTTCTACCACCCCCGCCGAGTAGATTTTCTCATGAATAATTCATCGCTGGGAAATTTTAGCCGCTTTTAACGCAGTTCGAGGGCAACAGATAAAGAAACTCGATGTATTAGATGATTGAAGAGGACAATAAAAATTCCGAAGTCGTAAAATTGATTGCATTATTTTATTGGCGTTGATTTTCGGGTAGATAACTAAATAAAATTTTATAGCTTAGTTCTAAGCGGAGGGTGAAAAAAAAAATGAAGAGACAGTTTAAGAATTATTTTTTATGGCATTGAATTTTATGGAATTTTATGCTAGTCGAGTCCGTTTTAATGGGAGTTTACACGAACAGTTAGAAAAATATTGGTATTAGTGAAAAAAAAATTATATAAACGATGCTTAAAGAAAGTGGAGTTCTCGTAGCTTTATCTTACTAGATTAGACGTATAAGTTCGAGTTATATTTCGAAATCATTGCCAAAATTCTTATGATATAAAAGCGTGTGGGTGAAACCATGTAAGTCCAAAATTAATTCCGTATTTTGACAGTACGACCAAAGAACATAGTTTGAAACTTGCGTAGATAACGATTCAAGAACGTTTAAAATTAAAATCAAACGATGAAATTTGTTTTACAAAAACGAAACTTTAAGCTCGTGAAAGGGTCTTAACTCATTCTCACAGCTCTCATAAAAATTTCACGAAATTTATAAAAAATTATTGTTTTCCGGAAAAATTAGAGCTATTGAATTGAAAAGGATGGTGAGTATCATTACCGTCAAAAAATACTCTTTCGATCTGCTCACTCCTTTTGTCCCCTCACAAACAAATGCACTATTTTGAAAAATGCATTTTATCACATTTAATTGAAACTAGAAAAGGAATACGTCGTTTAATAAGTGCAATAATTTTTGAAAAACTTTAGACTACTTCTTGTCACAAGGCCTCCACGGTACATATATCTGTGCATCCAAGGGTTGGCCGAAGATGGGTGGGATATAAGGCTTCCCAAGTCCTGTCCTCTTCGAGGTAGCCAATGTCTTGAAATTAAAAGAAGGGGTTCCCTATCATAAATAGGGAGGACAATGAAATGTTCCTTATAGATGGGTGTGGCTAAATTCATATTCTAATTCCGGAACTAGCGAAACCAGGCAGTTCCCTCATTCTTTCACGCAAAATCTTCCTGCAGTGAGATTCTCTAGCCCTTCATTTTCAACTCTCTAGCGGATGTGGGTCTGAGTTATCAATACCTGCAGCTAAATTGATGTTAGAGTTCTTCTGCGCCTATCCTTGGTCTCTTCGGACTATTTCAAGTATAATGTGGCTGGAAAAGCTCCCGCATTTAATTTCTGTCTCTTTTCCGCAATCATATAATTTGATACTTTGATCTGAATTAGTTTCTAACGAAGACGGAGTGGGCTAGCTAAAGTAAGAAACTAAGACGGAATTATGTCGGTTGCGCTTTGCTACCGGTATCTCTCTCACTCTCTTGACAATTGAAATCTGCCTGCAGTGAGGCTTTAAGTGTTTTGTCATTCACCTGAATGACAATGACGATAAATGTAGCAGCTGGGAGGCAGGAGCTGTCTCTATGATACGACTCATACAAGGAAGGTTTCTCGTTGCTTCAGATACTTTGCTTTCAACCAATGACAGTGTTTATTAAGTGACGGATTTACATTTTTTTTTTGTTTTTCCCCAGGATTACCTTTGAATGATGCTATCGCAGACCTTGTATGGACTAAGTGCTACTGGGACTAGAGGTGCAAAGCTCTTAGATGTGGAGAGATTATATATTAAATGGTATTCCTACAGAATAAAGCTGCAGGATGCAATCCCACATTGCTATCGATGCTTAAGCTTCGATTACTTGGCGAGAGATTGTGGGGTCAAAACCATGATGTGCCAAAGATGCTCCAGATCGGGCCATGGTGCCACAAATTACAGCAACGAGGAGCACTGTAGGAATTGGGAGACTAGGGGAATTCCCGCGGACTACCGCGTGCTCTCTCCTTTGTGCCCAGTGTACGCGAAATGAGTGGCGATGGCTTTCAAGTTCGCACAGTTGAACTGTGACGGTGCTTTGCTGGTGATGTGCGAACTTGGAGTCATGTTGTGGGGCTACACCTTCGCGCTTCTGCAGGATCGCTATGCGCCATATGGCCACATATTAGGGTTGCCTGCAGACATGAAGGTGTTTTTCTCGGGAGGGGAGAAGGGAGCGTTTGTGGTTGCTTGCGACTGCAATATCGAGTGTTCACACTTGAACACCTGTCCAGCGAGTGGGGAACTTTCAGTCCTGCCTACCTGGCGAGTGTGTATTACAGATTTCGGAGGGAGCTCGACCCGTACCTGGCATATATGGACGCAGTAGTCCAACAGGTGGTGGTTGGATGGGTATAGACAGGGTAGGCATCTGATCGGCGTCATTAGGCGACGCCCAGTGTTGTAACTGTCATATACACATCAATTGTTGCTCTGCCATTGGACTTGGAGGTGAAGCATCGCGCTATGACCTAAAAGCTCCGGAAGGGACTCCAATTGCTGGTTAACGATTAGTTAGCTTCGGAAGAGGTTAGGGAGAGGAGCCTTCGCAAATGCAAAGAACTCCTTGAACTTAAGGTCACGTCATTGTGGCAAGCCAGGTGGGATAGACTTTGACTTCTGTCTTAGTCTTGGTTATCTCTTGACGGGCCAAGGCAGCATAAACGAGTTGCTCCGCAGGATTGGCCATAGCGAAACGGCGGGCTACGTATGAGGTGCGCCCATCGAAAGCTGGCTGCATATCTTGGCCGAATGTCCATGATATGCAGACATAAGAAGGTGCCTCGCGAATAGAGATAAACTGCCAACGAGTCGGGCGAAACTTATTATACGTGACACAAGTTGCGGATGAGTGCAAAGTCAATTTGCAGGTTAGAGTGGTTAGGGAGAACTAAGTGAAAGGGAGTTCTTGAGCAGGGCTGTTGTCAATTTAACAATATTTCATTCGCTTCTGCAAGTTTGGGTTCTTATGAGGGGAGGACGAGGGGTAATAGTAAGGGTGGATGGATTTTAATAGCTTTTTAATTGATTGCTTGAATCACGTCCAATATTCTCTGTACAGAATGTGTTTCATAGACGAAGTTGCATAGAATTTTCATAAAATTCGGTGTATGTTACATTCACGAAACTGAACATTTGTATGGGAGGGGGGTAGAGAATGTAGGGGAATAGTAAAATTTGATATACAGTTTTATTTTACTTCTCTTGTAAGGTGCTTGCACAAAATTTCAAGTTCGTAGCTTTTAGTTTGTTCGTTATTAGTTGATTTCATGAAATTGGTCGCAATCATAGTTTTGCATGGGAGGGAGTAGAAGGGCAAGCGCGATTTCAAAACTTTTAACGTAATTTCATTTCGACTATTTTCGTAAGTTTTTATGCAAAATTTCAAATTGATAGCTTTTACTAGTTAGGTGATAATTGATTTCTTAATAATGGTCGAAATCATATTTTTATATGGGAGGGGGTAGAAGGACAGGAACGATCTCAAAACTTTTGACGCACTTTTCAACTATTTTTCAAAGTTTTTGTGCAAAATTTCAAATTGATAGCTTTTAATAGTTGTGTGATAATTGATTTCTTGATAATGGTCAAAAAAATAATTTTGTATGGGAGGGGGTAGAAGTTTTAAGGGTTTTTGACCATTTAATATTTCGTATGTTTAGGGATTTTTTTCAAATGCATTTTGAAAATTTTCAAGTTTCTACCTTAAAATTGCACTCAAATATTTTCACTTTATGTGTTTTTTTCAATACACATGAATCACCTTGTGCACGTTAGACAGGAGGGGGGTCGGTTTATAACAATTATGGATCAAGTTATTATTATTTTTCTATGTGTATGACATAGATGTATCCACATGCAAAATGTAAACTTTTCACCAGAGCCCTAAAAAAATCACTCAAAATTTTTGACATTTTTGCTTATCACTTCCCTCCCCTTACACCTCCCAACTTAAAATTTTAACCAAAATTAACTACTATGTAGTTCTACAATCTGACAAATTTTCGATTTAGTATCTGTACTCTTTTTTGAGATATAAGGATTTGGAATTTTGAAAAGTGCGCCATTTTTGAAATAGTCCCCATTTCTCCCCACTACTGTTACTTCAACATGTTATATTTTTCTTGTATTTGCCTAGTATAGCTGAATATATGTTTTAAGTTTCAATTACATAGCTTAAGAGATAGTTGAGATATTCATTTTTGAGTGTTTTTCCTTGCACCCCCTCTGACCCTCCCCCTTACAGTAATTAGCCACTCTCTAAGCTGATTCCGTTGGAACTAAGTATATGCCACCTCAATGGTCGAAGGTACAACTATTTGAAAAAACCATTCGGCCAACAATTTGTTTTTAGCCCCCCCCCCCCGCTTTTCGGTCGCCAATGGATAAGAAAATTAAATTATTTTTACAATTTGTCCCACAAACCTCTCTATATCTCTACTGATTTTCAACTTCCTATCTGAATTCGTGGTGGAGATATTAGTAAGAGTAGTTTTTGACTCTCCCCGCCTTCCCCTTCCATCTAACACCTCACAAAATTTAGAAAATAGAGTTCACTTACCCAACCAACAATCCACACAAAAACGAACATTCTACCTTTTCTTGAAGATATGAGTCCATATGTACGGCGTACCAACGGATTTTTCTTTTGCAATTTTAGGCTAACTTAGTCATGAAACGCGAAAAAAAAAATTCAGGGTAGCAAATTTTTTTTTTCCTGTGTCGATCACAATACTTTATTATTAAAATGATAAAGTAATAGTTTTGAATGCGTTCACGTCTTCGCGCACGAGGCATACAAAAGAAGAAATGCCGAAGTCGGCAATTGAAAGGGCATTGGAGTTCAGGCCTGAAGAACTTCAGAACGGGGTGGCGGAACCAAAAACCAAAACTATACGCAGTGAAGGGATAGCACTAGTTATCATATACCGGGTGAACAACCAAAGTCAATTCTGGTATAACCTTTAGGGACTACCGATCCCACGTTCCCGAAGCTGAGTGCTACCATTCACGGGTTTGTAAAAGGACCTAAGCTGGAAGATATTTTTCACAATTACGAAACCTGACCAGAGGTTTTCTAGTACCACGGGTGTCGGGGAGCCCATGGAAGGTTGCTTCCGACATCGCGATATTCAAAAACCAACGTGGACATTACCAAATGGTCACACCATCAACCAAATATACAGCGTTCTAATTGAGAAAAGGGCTGCCTCTAGCATACTTGATGTACGAACCCTCTGCTTTTCGATTTTTGGCTCACTATTTAGTTATAGCTAAGTATCGATGTCGAATAGCTTGTCGTGGATATTCGAAAACCAGTAGAGCTCGCAAATTCAATGTCGACCAACTTAAAGACGAAACAGTGGCGCAGAGTTACATGTCAACATGTAATAAACACCTGACACTAATGTATGAAAACATCCAAAATATGCCAGTGAAGAATATGTGGATGAAAATACGAGACGGCATCAAATTCTCTACAGCAGAGTGGTTAGGATATCAAGCACGGTGAAAAAATAATGATTGGTTCGACAGCGAGCCATAAAAAATTTTTACTGAATGACTAACACGAGCCAAAAAAGAAAGATATGACGAGGTTAGGCAATATGCGAAAAAGGCCTGCAGGCGAAAACAAAGGAAGTACAATAATGACAAGATACAAAAATAGACGACCAAATTAGACGAAATAAAGCAAGGGACACATACGCTATGGTAAAAGAGACAAAAAAGGGATATAAGCCAAAAACCAGTCTCTACAAAGACGCAGAGCGACACACAAGAAATCAAAAGCAGATGGACTTCCTACTTTGAAAATCTTCTCAATCCAACCCCATTAGTACCGATCAAGACAGACAATATTTCAATTGAGGCTTTAGCTGGTAAAGAAGAACCATCATCGACACTACTCACGCTAGCTGAAATCAAAGCAGCCCTATGTGACCAAAGACTAACAAAAGCGTCGGGAATTAACGAAATACCAGTTGAACTTCTGAAAAACGGTGGAAACTGTGTCGCAGAAATACTGCACAGCATGGTATGTAAAATTTGGACAGAGGAAATCATACCAGACGATTGGCGAAAAAGTATCATATGTCCAACTTACAAGAAAGGCGACAAACTCTGCTCTGAGAATTACAGTGGAATATCATTGTTGTGTACGTCCTATAACATAATGACAAAAATAATTGAATGTCATCTTAAGCCCTAAACTAATGAAATAATTGGCGAGTACCAAGGTGGATTCAGAACTGGACGATTTACATCAGACCAGATTTTCTCGGTGAAACAGGTGCTTGAGAAATGGAGGAAATATAACATAGATGTGCACCAAATCTTCGTAGATTTTAAACAAGCATACGACAATATCGACAGGAGCGTACTGTACCAAATCATGCTTGACTTTGGAATTCCTCCAAAACTAGTCCGACTAACAAGACTCACAATGACGAACACTGAATCCCAAGTGAGAATACAAACCGATTCCACAGCCATCTTTCGAACGGATTGTGGTTTAAGGCAGGGAGGTGGCTTAGCCCCCTGGTTTTCAACTTGACACTAGAGTGTGTCGTCCAAAAAATCCCCGTGGACACTAACGGGCCACTACTATTCAAGTTCACCCAACTAGTGACATAATCAGACGATATTACCATCCTAGCAAGATCCTTCCCTAGTGCTAAGGGGGTATTTATCAATCTTGGCTCTAATTGCGCATTAACGAAAGCAAAACAAAAGTAATGACGCAAACAAGAAGTAGAACGCCAATCAGACAAAACATAACAATTGCGGAATATGATTTGGAGAGTGTGGACAACTTCATATATCTTGTGGCTAATCTAGCAGAGGACGGCAATGAAACAGACAAAATCAATTGAATGATAATACCAGCAAATGAGACTTATTATTTGGTACTTCCACTAATGAAATCCACAGCTGCGAATATGTAAAACTAATATACATATGATCTGTAGCAGCGAGACGTAGAAATTCGAAAGAAATGTTCTGTGAAGAATATTGGGACCTGTAAAGGAAGCAGCGGAATGGCGAATAAGATACAACCATGAGTAAAGCGAAGCTGATAATTTTTTTAGCATTGATTGCAATTATTAAGGGACAAATTCTGGAAAAATTTTAACTTTTTACTTTTTCTAGTTTTAGTGGAAATCGATATAATGCATTTACCAAAATTATACATTTGTATGGGATGGGGTAGAAGAAGTATACGGATAAAAACAAAATTTTTAATCATCAATGATATTTCTATTATTATAATTTCCACAAAACAAAAATATAATAATTAAATTTAAATTTTAAAATTGGTTGCAATTATAATAAAATGAATTGTGGCAGAAATTTTTCTTTTGCTAGTTTCAATAAAAATAAAAAAAAATATTTTTTTTTCTGTAGAGAAAGAGAGGGTAGAAGGAGTGTGGGATCGGATCAATATTTTATGACGGTAATGACAAATATATCGTTATATTTTGACCCAAGCCGATAGCTTAAATAGGTTCGAAGTAAAATCAAATTCTTAAAATTTTAAAATTTCATGAAATTTGTATGGGTGGGAGTAGAAGAGAGGGTTGGGGGATGTTCACTGCAAAATTTTTGCTTTAGGCAGCAGTTCAAAAATTTCCTCATTTCATCTCTACGTTCTCTCAATCTCATATCACTATCCTGATGAGACTAAGATAACATAGCATTCCAGTGCTTTAAAGTCTTTCCTACTTTATCTCGAGACATAGGAAATTTCAACTCCCATTTATAATAAAAACCATTGCCTGCACAGACACAAATCCTTACTTTTCACCACAAATTTCGACGAAGAGCTCGACTATTGTTGCATTTTTGTAGCCCAGCGATTCAACCTTAAATCAAATTTGAATTCAAAAATAGTAGATAGGAGCTTCATATTTTTAGTATTCTGCCAGCCGCAGCAAAAACTTGTCCAGCAGCAGTTTCAACAGGGCGGAAGCTCGCAAATGAACTTGTCAAACTTGAACGGAAGGAAGGAACTCATTCGTAACTGTGCCATCAATCATTTTCCTCAAAGCCACGAGCTTGCCATAACTCCTTCGATGATAACCTTCAAAGCATTCTAAAACCAAAGCACCCGAAGTATAAGAATATGCTATCGATTGGACATGGTCGGTCTTTACGAAATATTTTGGCGAACGAAGGAAGAAAAAAAAAACATTTTTGCTGATGCTAAGCAACACTCCCCTTAATTCCATTCGGAAGATGCTGTTTGATATATTATTCAACTAATTACAAGAAGTTGGGCATGAAAATCGTCTTCGTTCGCTCGGACAGACCCTGGGTATTAACGTCCCGGGGCGGCTCCTTCTCGATAAAGTGGCCACCATCACCATCATCATAACGATCTGGTTGATAACGCTGTGCCACAGCATTGTCGAAAGCCCCAGTTAAGGCCACTATTGAAGGCCTTCGTATTTCCTTCCATTCGAGCGCGGCAAGAGTGCTTGGTCGTGGACGATTTTTATGAGCATCCTTAGAACTCTACAGCGGAGACGTGCAAACTCCTCTGCAAATACGAAAAATTATGGAAAATTGTGTGCACGCGTTCGTGACAAGCATACTGACAATCATCACTCGACGTGTTATTCTCCAATCGGGGAAAACTTGTGAATTGCCGGTTTGCCAAAATCATCTGACTCTCACAACGGATCAAGCTCATATGAGATTGCGTTTAGAGTACGCCACAAATCGGACCAACTTCCAGTGCGATTGGAAGCAACCCATTGGATGAGAGAAAGCTTTTCCTGAAAATCCATTGGAAGAGCTCCTTTTTAGAGCTCCATGGAATTTCAGATTTCCCGAGAATTGTTTTTTCCCCAGAGGAACTATGTATATCGTCGGTAATCTATTAGGACAGGAACCGCTCACCTGCTCGCTAATTCCAACCCCATATGTCGTTGAATTCTTCATGCTTTGAGATAAACTTAGCTTTACAGTGTTTTCTTGCATACCCATAGGAGAATTCAAAGGTTGCTTACCCAGATCTAGATTTAAATCGTTTTACAGATTGCGGTTTTCTTTCCATTGTCTTTTACAAAAAAAAAATTAAAATAAGAAGAAACGAATAGAGTATACACTTGTATTTGAATTGCACCCACAGTTCTGATAGTCTTTCTTCTTCGAATGAGTCCGAGAAAATAGATGAAGTTTGCTTTGTGAACTTAAATTAAGAATTCTTCAAGTTCATTAGAATCGAATACTTCTGAAAATTTAGTTCCAATTTGCCTTCGGACATTTTTACTAAGGAAGAGCAAAAACAATAAAATAAAAATTCAAAGAATGACTCAGTTTTCTGTGTTATCCTTTCATCAGTACTGTTTCGTAATATTTTGGAATCACTCCACAAGTGCACTAGGGACTTCTTCTGAAACATTCCATTTAGATCGTATCTCTCGAGATGCAGTCGTTATCCTTGATAGCATCATTATTTCAAAGGTGTCCATTCTCGATGTTGATGTTCGCAATTTGGCAATGTTTTTGGCATCAGGACTCCGAGAAGCAGTCAATAACGGAAAATAAGCGAAGAATTAATTGCTTGGCTAAAAGTAAATAATGTTCGATATTTGACTCTGCCAAAACTTTCGAAAGACGATATATAGAAAAGTCTGTAATGTATGACTTTTGGCAGAAGGATATTAGTAGAAACTGAAAAAAAAGCTGAAAATTATATCAAAAAAGAGAAGAAAATTGCTAATGTAGTAGAAGATTTAGCGATATTAAAAAGAAACTGCAAATGGGTTCTATTATCTCAACAGAAATAAAACTTGGAAGAATCATATGAATCAGAAAGGAAAATATCTGATTAATAGTAGGGTGCAACTTTATTGGGACAATTTGGCCATTCTTGCGAAGTCAAGAGCGATCCTCCATTCTAAGAGCGTATTTAATACATAACTGAAATTAGTGTAGCTCCAGTACCAGAATTTGATATTTCATTTGTTTATTTATTAATTTTTTTTTTTAATTCATCACTTGAATTATGTCAAGTTGTAGTAAGTTCCGAGAAAAGGTCGTAAAGTTAATTCAAGAAAACATTCATTTGCAAGTGAGTGGGTTGCAGTATTGGGGAAATTGCAAAATTTGTGATCTATTTCACTTTATTATTCTAATAATAAAGTTGTGGGATCGACACAGAACAAAAAATGTGTTATCCTGAAATATTGTTTTTTCACGTTTTATGACTAAATTAGCCTCAAAATGCAAAAAAAAAACCCATCCTATCGTATGCCGTACATATGGACTCAATCACCGGGACCCTTAAAGGTAGAATGTTCGTTTTAGGGTGGATTGTTAATTGGGTAAGTGAGCTCCATTATCCAAATTTTGGGAAGTGTCAGGTGGAAGGGGGAGGCGGGGAAGTGAAAGAGTCAATAACTACACTTGCTAATTTCTCCACCACCAATTCAGATAGGAAGCTGAAAATCATTATACGTATGGAGAGGGTTGTGGGACAAACTCTAAAAATAATTTAACTTCCGAGCTTTAGAAAAGGGGGGGAAGGGTTAAAAACGAAATTTCTTACCATAAAAAATTCATACTTTGGGACCATTAAGATGGCATACAGATCCACTTGAATCAGCTTAGAGGGTGCCTAATTGTTGTAAATGAAGAGTGCAAAGAAAAATGAACATCCCAACAATCCCTTAAGCTATGTAATTGAAACTTATAAAGTATATCAAGCTATACTAGCAAAATACCAGAAAATTATAAAAATTGGCTATAGTAGTAGAGGGGGGAAATGGGAAGCATTTTAATAGTGGTGCACTTTTCAAAATTTCAAACCTTTTTACATATCTCAAAACTGTGTACAGACATCAAATCGAAAATTCGTCAGATTGTAGAACTAAATAATCTTTAATTTTGGTCAACATTTTAAGTTGGGAGGTGTAAGGGGAGGAAGGTGGTAAGCAAAAATGTTCGTTTTAAGTGATTTTTTTAGGGCTCTGATGAAAGATACAAAGTTTAAGGTTTATATGTGCTATACATAGAAAAAGAAATTTGTTCCACAACTGTTATGCACCGACTCTCCTGGTGTAACGTTCACATCGTGTTTCATGTGCATTGAAAAAAACACAGAAACTGAAAATTTTTGAATAAAGGTAGAAACTTGAAAAGCAAACAAAAGCGGAAAATAAAAGACTAGCAAAGGGAAAAATTTAAACATTGAAGATGATAGTTTTAACTTTATTTTTAAATAAAGGAAATGCAGTGGCTAAGGATTTAAGTTGGAGTCGATCATGGCTCCTTTGCATTCTTAGCATCGAAGAGTGATGATAAATATCGAGAGAGGCTTGAGGAGGATAGAAGATGTCTGAATTTCTGGTGGAGACTATTCCTGTTCTGAAATTCAGGTCGTCACAGAGGTGGTTATTGAGCAGGTGGCTGCAAAGCTTGAAGAGGAAGCAAGCATTGAAGGAGGTCCACCTTAAATGCAGAGGCTGTAGGTGAAATATCTCAAGTCTGCCATTGTAGTCGATATGAGGCTTTTTTGATCTGTAGAAAAGGATTCGAGTGAAATTACGCTGAAAAGATTCGATGGCCTCAGTATGGTAAGAATGGTGACGATGGAACAGTATTCTAAAAAGAGAGCACCTGTTCCTGGACGGTTAAACTGAACTGTCGTACGGAAGACAAGACCAGCAAGTCTGTATGCCTTTTTAGTAATATCGGCGAAATGATTGGCGAATTTAAGTTTGCAATCAAAGACCACTCCTAGATCCTTTATTGTGGTTACTGCCGTATGAATGGATCCGTTAATAGAGTAAAAGAGAACAGAGGAGGTAGGCTTATACGAGTACTCTATAGCAAAACACTTGTTTAAAAAGATATCATTGTTTGAACACCAACGAGAGAGCCAACAAATCAGCCTGGATGATCATGCCATCACAGACAGAGGAAATTTCACGGAATAATATGAGGTCATCAGCGGATAAGAGACAGTTAGAAGATCCAAATTGAGCAGATCATTTATGAGGTGAGCAAATAATAGAGGACGAAAGAACCAATCCCTACCAGGATACCAGAGTTAACAAGAAACTTAGTAGAGCAGTATTCGCCGAACGTAAGGTACGAATTGAACCAGTTCGGGAGAGAGACACCGTACCTTTCAAGTTTTGAAATAAGAGTTTTACAAGTGACAGTGTCGAAAGCTTTCAAAAAATCGGTATATGTATATGACATGAACAGTATTATGACGATCTAAGGATTGAGCTACAAAATTAGTGAATTCACGTAAATTGGTGGAAGTAGATTTACCTTTTACGGATCCATATTGGGCTGGTGGTATCAAATGATAAAGTTTCCCCCAGACTACATTATGAACTAATCTCTCAAAAAGCTTACCAAAGCAGCTTAGTATTGAAATTGGGCGATAGTTCGAGACATTTTTGGTATCTTCTTTCTTTCAAATGGGTACTACATTAGCTAAGTTCCAGCAAACAGCAAACGAGCCTTATTCAAGTGACTTATTGAATAAGAGCGATAGTGGCACCGAGAGCTCCGAGGAGAGAGTTTTCACTAAAAGATTTGAGTTTCCGTCCAGTCTGCACCAGAGGCCTAAAAACGTGCAGACAATTTTAGCAGTCGCAGACGTGACTCTTGCAAAATTGAGTGTCCTTTTCTGATAAAATTATGGAAACAGAGTCTGATTCAAACATAGCAGCAATTTCTAATGCTGTATGTAATGTACATGATCAAGTTAGCTTAAAGAATAGGCAAATATAGTTACTAGCTGATCAAGTTGCAAAATTTCGAAGGCTATGGAACATAGCAGCAATCGAAATCGATCTCGTAACGTAACGATTTATTTCATCTCTCTTACTCTTCTGGGCACTTTCCGCGCACGTAGATAATGGCGAATATTCAGCCGATTCCCAAGAAAGGAAACAAAGCGTTGCCAGCCAACTATCGCCCCATCGCCATTACTTCCGTTCTGTTGAAAGTGATGGAAACGGCTGTGAATCACAAAATAGTCTGTTATTTTGAAGATATCAAACTTATCAACGATCGCCAATATAAATGCCGTTCCGAACGATCTACAGGTGACCTTTTGGTATATATGATGGATCATTGGAACTCTTGCATCCATAAATTTGGCGAAGGTCAAGTTCTGGCGCTTGACGTCGCTAAAGCGTTTTACAAAGCTTGGCACAAATATCTCCTAGTGAAGCTCAAAGCCGACTGGCTTTAATAATAACCTCGAAAAATGGATTGAGAGTTTCTTATATGAACGCACCATAAAAGTCGTATTAGATGGCGGGGCATCTTCTCCCTTTCCACTAGATTCCGGAGTCCCCTAAGGCTCTGTTTTATCACCCACGCTCTGTCTTATTTTTATCAATGACCTTCTGTCGTCAACGCTCAATCCGAAACATTACTTTGCAGATGACAGTACCCTGAATAACATCTCTGAATTTGACTCGATTACTAATGCCCACCATGTCCTGGTAGCATCTAAACGTGCCGAACTATTTGGATCATTGAACATCGGAATGGGGCAGGATAAATTGAGTAGAGTTCAACACCTCAGAACAGGCCTGTCATATTTCCCTTAAACGTGATGTCCCGGCGTTGGTTTCTAATGTAACCTTCGGTGGTGTCCTACTAGATTCTTCCGAATACTTCTCACTCCTTGGCATCAAAATAAATAGCCATCTTAATTGGAACTAGCACATACTCGACGTAGCACTTGACGCTTCCAAACGCCTAGAAGTTCTTCGAAGATGTAAAAAATATTTTACTCCCAGTGACCTAGCAAATACCTATAAGGCCAACATTAGACCACGCCTCGAATATAATTCGCATTTATGAGCTGGGGCACCCAAAACGCAACTTGCGATGCTCAACCGTGTCCAGAGACAGGCGTTCCGACTAATTGGAGATGAAACCATCACGGTTTCTATACTCTCCCTAGAACATCGCAGAAATGTTGGTGTACTAATCATTTACTATCGCTACTTTCATGGTAAATGCAGTGAGGAACTTGCTACACTTATTCCACCTTTGTACACATTTCCTACAAACACTCGCCTAGCTTCAAGCGCACACGAGTTAACTGTTAAGCTTCCAACTTCCCATATAGTGAAATGTAGGCAGTCATACATATCCCGAACTTCTAAGCTTTGAAATGCATTGGCAAAAGCCATATTCCCATTGTCGTATGATCTTCGACGTTTAAAACTCAACGTCCACCGGCATTTTAGGCTTTTCACCCCTTTTAATTCCGTTTAACCTTAATTCCTTTTTTTCCCTTACCGACATGGCTGTGTAAATGACATTAAATGGTGACCCTCCAAGTTGTATTCGGCTACGTCAAAAAAAAAAAAAAAAAAACAGAAAAAAATGGTTTCTGTTTTTACCATGATAGGTTTGGTGAGAGAGTAACTAAGAGCAAGAGAGCAACTCAAAAAACTGAACGACTGTTGGTCCCCCCGCAAGAGGGTAGTTGTAGGATGAGGTTTTACCAATTCCTGCAACTATCTTTGGAAACTAGCGACTCCACGGACCTGAGCTCATATCCCCCTGTGGGATGGGGGCTGTAGAATTCACCCAGAGCCAGTCCTGCTTGCCCTAAAAATGGCAAATGGACACTCACTGGATCATGGGATTATCACCCGTGACCTTAAGACCTAACTGATACGAGAAACGGATACAGCGCCTCGGATACGGATTGATTCTACGATAACGACTTTTGGCATTCGAAAACGGACTATGATTGGCTTCTGGAACGTTCGAACATTAAATGACGGGGGAAGAGCTGGAGTTACTCGGTCCTTGCACCGCCAGTCAGTGATCGACCATGAAATGGAGCATTATAACTTCACACAGGACAGGACAGGATCAGGAGAAGAACGAACTCCTAGTGGAAACAGTATTCTGTACATTGGCTCTGAAAGTGAAGCCAAAAATGGCGTGGCTTTCGTCCTAACATCGAGAGCGAGAAATAGTCTCATTAGCTGGGAACCAATTTCGGATAGGATTATCGTCGTCAGGTTCAGGACCAGTGTCAGAAACGTCACAATTCTGCACTACGCACTAACTTATACCGCTACATCTGGTGACAAAGAGGAGTTTTATAGCCAACTGAGTGCCACCTTCGAACGCGTTCCAAGAGGTGATATTATTATCATCTCGGGAGATATGAACGCCCAGGTTGGATCAGACAACACTGGACTAGAACACGTCATGGGGAGGCATGGTGACCCTTGGGTCGACGCTTCACGACCTTGGATTAAGAGACCCGAAAACGGCGAATTATTTGTGGAGTTCTGTAGTACTCGGCAAATGGTCATCGGAGGGACCCTTTTTCCACACAAGAGTCATCATAAAACATCTTGGGTTTCCCCTGATGGTGTTACTCAGAACCAGATCGACCATTTGGCTATAAGTCGCCGATGGAGAAGATGTCTCCTCCATGTGCGAGTGAAACATGGAGCTGACGTGGGGAGCGATCACGACTTGATGGTTGCATGCTTGAGATTGTGTACAGCAGCTATCCGACGACCAAGCTAGGGTGTAGCATAGTAGGTAGCGTGTTGGTCTTGTAATACGAAGGTCTTGAGTTCAAATCCCGGTCGGAACAACACATAATTCCAGCACATTGCCTGCTTGGATATATCTTGGTCACCTCAATCTACAAAAATGAAAAAATTCGTAGAAAGAGGGTTGTGCGAAGGACTAGCAACCCTTCCATAAGTAATGAAAAATGTTAAGGAGCCTGAATATCAGGAGGCCAAGGTCCGACTTGGGCTGTAGCGCCATTGGAGAAGAAGCTTATCGACGACCACAAAATCTTCAAATAAAGCGCAAACTTAATGTGGATAAACTCAGAGATCCCAACAAAAAACGCGAATACACCACTATTCTACGCAAAAAGTCATCCACATTGGATGAATATGAAATGCGCACATTGGACGCCAATTGGGAGCCAACCAAAAACAATTTTCTAACTAGTGCTGAAGAATCTGTGGGATATGTGCAAAGCGGTGAGAAACCCTGGATGTCGCAAGACACATGGGACAAGGTTGGCAATCGGAAAAAGCCAAATTGGCAATCATCTCTCAACCCGATGTCAACCAATGAACGCCCGACCTGAGGCAGAACTACCGCGATGCTCATATACAGCTTAAAAATGCTGTTAGACGCGACAAGAGAAAGGCCATTGAAGATCTGGCAAACAAGGCAGAATCTGCGGCTTACCTTGGGGATATGTGTTCATTATTCAAAATCATGAAACAGTTGACGAACAGGAATTTCACCGCCAACCACCTGGTGAGAGATGTCAACGGAACTCTCCTTAATATGAGTGAACACCAGTTGCGGCGATGGAAGGAATACTTCTCTGATATTTCAAACATCTTGTCAGAGGAAGATATTCCAGAAACAGCACAACTACCAAACATCCAACCGCAACAATCCTCTATTAGGGACGATCCCCCAGATAAGGAAGAGATAGTTTCCGCCATTCGGTCAATGGCGGGAAGGAAAGCTCCAGGTATAGACGGACTACCAACCGAACTTCTCGGACCCAGAAACAACAGCCGATATACTCCTCCCACTCTTTACTGAGGTGTGGAATGAAGGAAGATATCCGACTGAATGGAAGGAGGCCGTCATTGTGAAAATTCCGAAGAAGGGCGACCTTCGGGATTGTGGCAATTGGCGTGATATATGTCTACTTACTGCCGTATCAAAAATTATGGCTAAGGTAATTCTCAATAGGATTAGTGATGTCGTCGGGAGCACCCTCGAAGTTTATCAGGCTGGATTCCGTAAAGGGTCGTCTTGTACCGACTACACAAATACCATACGGATAATATTAGAGCAGTCAGCCGAAATGGGTTCGCCACTACATCTCATGTTTGTGGACTTCGAGAAGGCTTTCGATAGCCTTAAGCGAGATTACATATGGAATGCTTTGCGTAGGAGAGGTATTCCAGATAAGGTCATAGCTATGATTAAAGAATCCTACGAAGATGCAAGGTGTCGCGTCTTGCATAGAGCAGAGCTGTCCGAGAGCTTCCTTGTGCGAACGGGTGTCAGACAAGGCTGCATATTGTTGCGAGCTAGGGGTTCGCCAGATTTCAAAGAAAACTCAATTCGTTTTAAAATATAAGGATAATTTATTTATTGCACTTTATACACAATTTCCCGATCACTTCACTAAATTCGCTCTAAAAACTTAATTCGCACAACCCAGGAACACCGCCGATCTATCACTTTCGCTTACTTATACCGATAGGTGTTTTCCATGAAACTGTCACTGAGTAACTAACTCCTTGTCGTGAGCCCTGGCTATTTATAATGGATTTATCCGAGTCTCGAACCTTCTCTGGTGTATGTTTTGGTGCTGGGTCTGGACTATTCTGGAAGTTACTAGATGGCGTCGGGTGTCATTGTTTGTGTCTTTGAGAATTTACTAGAAGTTTTTACTATGGCCCTCTACATGTTGGAAGAATATTCTAAATAGTTCTGGCAGATTTGAGAGAGATCATTGCCAGATCTATAACATTACCCTCTCCTTAGTCCCTGTTCGTCCCGAACAGAGTCGTTCATTTCCGCAATGGCACCGTGGTACTTTATTAGTCGGTCGAGATGTACCACTTTCATTTTTGTACGGGGTTTTTCATGTAATTGAATCCGATAGACGACATCGTTTAACCGGTTGATGATCTGGTAAGGGCCTTCCCAGTTGCGCTGTAGTTTCGGCGATCTGCCCTTCTGTCGTTTGGGATTGTATAGCCAAACTAAATCACCCTCTTGGAATCCTGATGAATTCGCCCGTTGATCATACCTCGTCTTCATGCGGTCGGTCGCCAAATCAATTTTATCTCTGACCAGGTTATAAATTGTGTTTAGTCGACATCGAAGATCCGAGACGTAATCTTTGGCATTCGTTGGTTGGTCTGGTGGCACTCCAAACATTAATTCCGCAGGGACTCGAATATTCCTTCCGAAAATGACTCGGGACGGGGTTTCTCCTGTTGTTGAATGCACCGATGTTCTGTAGGCCATTAAAAATAGAGGGATGTGCTGATCCCAGTCCTGTTGCTTCTCGCTGACGAGTTTGGATAGGTTTGAGTTCAATGTCCTGTTGAAACGTTCCACCATTCCATCGCACTGTGGGTGTAATGGAGTTGTCCTCGTTTTGTTTATTCCCAGCATTTGGCACACGTGTTTGAATATTTGAGATTCAAAATTGCGCCCTTGATCGGAGTGTAGTTCACGTGGCGCTCCAAATCTGCTCACCCAGTTAGTAACAATTTGTTCTGCGACGGTTACTGCTTCTTGGTTTGGAATTGCGTAAGCTTCTGGCCACTTGCTGAAATAATCAATGACCACTAGAATGTAGCGATTACCATTTTCTGATTCCGGAAATGGCCCAGCAATATCCACAGCAATTCTCTCGAATGGGACTTCCACGTTGTATTGTTGCATTTCTCCCTTTGATCTGCGGTGTGGGCCCTGACTCGATGCACACGTAGTACATTTACGGCACCAGTTTTCGACATCATCTCGGAGATGGATCCAATAGAACCTTTCTCGTATCTTTGCCAAGGTTCTGTTTACTCCCAAATGCCCACCGGAGGTACCTCCATGATATTCCTTCAAAACCTCCTCGACTTTACAATGCGGGACGATGGTTTGCATGTGATACGACTTTCCATCAGCGTTCTCCCATCTCCGTTTTAATAATCCGCCGTCTAGGTGAAGGGAGTTCCATTGTGCCCAATAACACTTTAAGGTTTCACTGAATTGTGAGATGTCTTTCCACTCAGGCCGTTTCATTTCGTCCTTCCATGCCATGATCGGTGAAATATCTGGATCTTTACGTTGGGCGTCTTCCAGTTCTTGCTGATTCCATCCAGTCTTTGGTTCGGTCGTTATCCTCTGAATGGTTTCTCCGGCCTCTTTTCCTTCTACACGGTGACAATGCTTGCAGTTCGGTGGACAAGGACGACGTGAAAGCGCATCGGCATTACCGTGGATTCTTCCTCTTCGATGAACAATCTCGAAATCGTAGCTTTCGAGCCTTTCGATCCATCTGGCTACTTGGCCTTCGGGGTTCTTAAACTGAAGTAGCCATTTAAGCGATGCGTGATCCGTTCGAAGAAGGAACTTTTGACCATAGAGGTATTTGTGAAAATGTTTTGTTGCTTCTACTATGGCTAGTAGCTCTCGGCGAGTTACGCAATAGTTCCTTTCTGATTTTGAGAGTACTCGGCTGTAGTAAGATAGCACTCTCTCCTGCCCATCGATCTCTTGTGATAGTACTGCTCCGATACCGACATTGCTGGCGTCAGTGTCTATGATGAAACCATGACCGGGTTTTGGATACGCCAGAACTGGGGAGTCGCAGAGTTGGTCTTTTATCCTCTCGAATGCTTCCTGGCAATGTTGACTCCATGTAAATGGCTTCCCTTTTTCTGTTAACTGATGCAGACATTTCGCCGTGTTAGCAAAGTCTTTTACAAATCGTCGGTAATATGTCGCTAAGCCTAGGAAGCTGCGCAGCTGGTGTTTATCACTCGGAGTAGGCCAATTTTTCACCGCCAGTATCTTCTCCGGATCTGTCTTTACGCCATCAGCTGAAACGATGTGACCCAAGTATTTGACTTCTGCACTAAACAAAGTGCACTTTTTCGGACTCAGCTTTAATTTTGCCGCTTGCAATCGCTGGAAGACTTCCTGCAGATTTTTTAGGTGTTCATTGAATGTTTTTCCGGTAACGATCACATCATCTAGGTAAACGAGACAAGTTTTCCAACTCAGACCACGCAAAACGAGTTCCATCAGTCTTTCGAACGTAGCTGGAGCATTGCACAGGCCAAATGGCATTACGATGAACTGCCACAGTCCACTGCCGACAGAGAATGCTGTCTTCTCTCTATCTTTTTCATCTATCTCCACTTGCCAGTAACCACTCTTCAGGTCCAACGTTGAGAACCATTTAGCATCGGTCAGGGTGTCCATGATATCGTCGATTCTAGGTAGTGGATAGCTATCCTTTTTCGTAACATCATTTAGTCGCCTGTAGCCCACACAAAAACGGGTACTGCCGTCCTTCTTCTTTACCAGCACTACTGGCGATATCCACGGGCTCTTTCATTCTTCGATGATTCCCTGATGCTCCATAGTTTTGACCATTGAATTGACTTCTCCTTGTTTCGCTAATGGTACTCTTCTTGGAGGTTGACGTATCGGTGTAGCACTTCCGGTATCTATACGATGTTTCACTAAGTTTGTTCTGCCATAGTCGTCATCACCGGTGGAAAAGACGTCGCTAAATCCTTCGATTAGATCTACTGCTTGCTTGTGTTGTTCTCCTCTAAGGTTGCTTGACTGAAGAAGTGTTGATGTTACATTGTCCTTCCTTCTTGGCTTATTTTTAGAGGGTACGTTATGTGGTTCTGCCTGTCCACAATTCCAGCATCGGGGAGCACCAGATCCTTCGCTCCGCTTGGTGTACTCGGCTTTCTGGCACACACATTCTTCTACTATTTCTCGAACTCGATAGTTACTCCGCGAGCTTTGCTTGGCAGCTTCGAACGTCAGCCCATATACTAAGGCTTCGCCAATCGTTTTCTTACCTGCCAGTTTTAACGCCTGTTGCAGCTCTCTGTCCTGTACAGCATTGTTAAATGCGAAAACAGCTGTATCGTTTCGTTGCTCTGTTTGCGCATTAGGCAGCGATAATAGTGTGAGTCGTTCAATATCGCGTGCCAGCTCTTGAAGTGTTTCACCATTCTTTTGAGTTCGGTTGTAAAGTTGCGTTTTGTAGATCTCTCGCATGTGGTCACTGCCATAATGAAGATCCAATGTCTGGACTAAGGTTGAAAAGTCTTGTTGTTGCTCCTGCGGAATCGTTTGAAGAACCTCTGCTGGTGGACCTCTTAGCGCCAATATAAGAGCTGTTCCCCGTTCTAGATCATTCCAATGGTTGTTTCTTGCGGCGGCTTCAAATTGGGTCTTATAAATAGCCCACGGTGTTTGTCCATCGAAGACTGGAGCCTTGAGACCCTTGTGCGCAACATGTTCTGTCTTGATGACGCCAGTCGCCTTCACATTATCGAAGTCTCTTTTTAGGCGTTCGACTTCTTCTGCAATTCCGGATGTCTTTTCCGTAATTTGTTCTTCGAAGATTCGAAGTTTCTTTTCAACGTTTTCTTCTACGGCCTTACCCATGGTGTCTATTTTATCATTTTGCAGCTCCAATTTTTGGTTAAGGTCCTTTGAAGTCTGGTCTAATTTCTCTAGTTTCTGATTAATGTCCGCTGATTGTTGTTTAATGTCCACCGATTGTTGTTCAAACTTCTGATTCATGTCCGCAGATTGTTCTTTAATGTCCAATGATTGTTGCTCTAATTTGTTCATCATTTGTTGCATTAACTGTGTTAGAGCATCCGATGTACCAGAGCACTCATCTCCACGAGCTTCTTTGATTTGGAACTCGAAACTATCTGCATCCTCACCCTCAGCCTGGAGTGTCTCGATCATACGGCTGACAAGTTCAGACTTGCTCCCTGTCGTAGGTAACTCGCGTCTACTGAGCTCTTCCTTCAGCTCCGCTAATTTTAAGTCCTTTAAATAACGCGGCATTTTCACTACCGATTATTTTAAGTTTTTCCGCGATCCGAATTCACTTAAATTTTCTCCACTAATTAAAGTCCCTGCTCACTAAAGCACTCGAGATATTCGATTTCACAAAATTCTCACTGTCCGTTCGAGAATTTTAGTTCCGCGACTTTACTTCGCTAATTAAAGTCACTGTTCACTAGAGCACTCGAGAATATTCGATTTCGCAAAATTCTCACTGTCCGTTCGAGAATTTTAGTTTCACTTTTCCGCTCTCACAAAATTATCCGTTCCGAGAATTTTTAATTTCACTCGCGATTTTTAACCCGAATTTATCCTTGAAATCCCACTCTTCTGACACCAATTGTTGCGAGCTAGGGGTTCGCCAGATTTCAAAGAAAACTCAATTCGTTTTAAAATATAAGGATAATTTATTTATTGCACTTTATACACAATTTCCCGATCACTTCACTAAATTCGCTCTAAAAACTTAATTCGCACAACCCAGGAACACCGCCGATCTATCACTTTCGCTTACTTATACCGATAGGTGTTTTCCATGAAACTGTCACTGAGTAACTAACTCCTTGTCGTGAGCCCTGGCTATTTATAATGGATTTATCCGAGTCTCGAACCTTCTCTGGTGTATGTTTTTCTGCTGGGTCTGGACTATTCTGGAAGTTACTAGATGGCGTCGGGTGTCATTGTTTGTGTCTTTGAGAATTTACTAGAAGTTTTTACTATGGCCCTCTACATGTTGGAAGAATATTCTAAATAGTTCTGGCAGATTTGAGAGAGATCATTGCCAGATCTATAACAATATTATCACCAGCCTTGTTTCTGGTGGTAATAAATGACATCTTGAAAGTTGCACTGGAAGGTGGGAGACTATTTAACATCTTAAGTCACATTGATTATGCTGATGATGTGTGTTTGCTTGCACATAACCGTTCGGACTTAGAGTCAAATGTTCGCTCGTTGCATTCTAAATGCAAAGAGGCGGGATTGAAAATAAATGTGCGTAAAACCAAGTACATGCACATGGGTTTGAACGCAAGCACACCGATTGTTCTTAACGGACAGGATGTGGAAGAGGTGCAAACTTTTGCTATCTCGGAAGAATTGTCAGCATGGACGGCGGAGCCGAAATGGATGTTGAGGCTCGGCTAAATAAAGCTCGTCAGGGCTTCGGTATCCTTTCCCCTTTCTGGGGGTTAAGAGAGATTTCCCTTCGCACGAAGCTGCGAGTTTTTGGCCCATGCGTCAAATCCGTGTTGTTATATGGTTGTACTACGTGGAAAGTGACCGTTCGACTTACCAAGAAACTACAGACTTCCGTGAACCAATGCCTCCGACGCATTTTAGGAATATTCTGACCAGCAGTGATCTCCAACGACGAACTTTGGAGTACAACTCGCCATACTAAAATAGGTTTTGAGACTCAAAGGCGGAAGTGGCAGCGGATCGGTCATACTTTGAGGAAACCAGAGCGAAAGATCTCCAAACAGGCTCTGGATTATAATCCCCAAGGAAGACGACGGATTGGTCGACCATGTAACACATGGAAGCGAGCAGTTGAGCAGGAGGCCAGAGGAATAAACAAGCCCTGGCAACAGGTTAAGGCCGATGCTCAGGATCGCGTCTTGTGGAAGAGAGTTGTTTCTGTTCTATGCCCCTATAGGGGGTCTTAACAGGAATTTGATTTGATTAACTCCATAGTGGTGGGAGAATGAATCTACAGTTTGACATGTATAATTTGGTGTTAGAGAGTTGATTATATTACTGGAGACAATAAAAAATTCGGTCACACTGCTTCTTCTTAGAGGAAAAGTTATTGTGTTAGGATGCACAATAACAAAATTATTGATATGCGCATCGTGATCGAACCAATCTTTAACAATTCTACCGTAATTATTTATTTTATTATTAGCCCAGCTAGGATGTCTTGCATTTAGATCTCCCTCTAGGATGAAAAAGTCAAATTCATTACTTTAGAAGAATACGAATATCCGAAGCACTTATAGTTTTAGGCACCATGTAGGATGATACAATGAGCATTTTTTTCTGCGAGTTGTCCTTTTCTAAAAATGTTAAAGCCGCAGAAATTGTGGAGATATTAGAGAACTGTAGTATTAATATTCAAATTGTGTCTGTATATAATCGAAACATCCTGTTTATCATCGTTTCTAAGCACTACAGCCACAGATAGACGATTGTTTGGTTTTAATCTAGTTTCGTTTACCAGAAGAACATCTGGTTCATTCTCCTGAATAATATCAAGCAGCGATAACCTTATAGCATTTGAGACTAGTGATCTTGCATTGCAATAATTTTAATTGCTTGATGCATTTTTGCATAAAGTAAGGAAGAACTCGAAATATTGTGCCTGCTTTTCATTTCTGTCTTGTAGGTGAGAATTGGTTAATCCTTCTAATAAGCTCCGATAGGCTCATACCGAAAAGATTTTGTGACAGATTTAAGAAATCGTTGGAAGTAAATCATTGTTCGCCCTTGGGTTTGGATTATTTTTAAATGTGCTTGAGAATTGTACATTATCTCTTCGAGAATTGTTGAAAGCTCTGTCCACAAAGGATCTACGGTCTTCCCTCCTAATTTCTGCTCTTTTCTTTTGAGTTTTCCTACTTTTAACTAATAAAAGATAGTATGGGCATTTCCTGTAATTAGCAGGGTGGTCGAATTTCTGACAATTTGTACGGTAGGAATTCTGAGTCTTTGGTTCTTTGACATTTGCCTGGCTCATGTCTGTCCGAACATTTTATACATCTGTAACCAAGGTTACAGTTGAATGCTGAGTGCCCGAACTTTTGATAGCTCTTGCACTGCAAGACGGTTGAAGATTTTAACGTCTCCCAACTGACTTTTTGATGAAGAATGTTTTTGATACCTGTTAAAATATTTGGTTGTTGTTCCGGGGGAGTTTGTATTAGGAAAATATCTAGCACACGTCCTTCGTTAGGGCCTAGTGGGTAGCGTATAATGCGAAGGACGTAAGTTCAAATCCAGATCGCCGTATAACTCCAGCACACTGTCTGCTTGGTCACTTCAATCTACGAAAATTAAAAATTCGTAGATAGAGCGTTGTGTGAAGGGTTAACAACCCTCCGCAATAAATAATGACAATGTTAAGGATGTTCAGGAGACCGAGGCCTGTTCTGGACTCTAGTGTCATTGTAGAATGTCAGAGGAAGATAGAACCGCAACAATTATCATTTAGAGACGATCCCGCAAATAAGAAAGAAATAGTTTGCACCATTCGGTCAGTAGTGGAAAGAAAGCCCCACGCATAGACGGACTAATTACCGAGCTCCTCAAAGCGGATCGCATTATTTACTGAGACCGGATTGAAGGAGGGCGTCATTGTCAAAATCCCGAAAAATGGTGACTTTACTTAGTGCTGAATCAAAAATAATGGCTAAAGTATTTCTTAAAAGTATTAGTGACGTTGTAGAGATCTCTCTCAAAGGGCACTATCAGGCAGGATTCCGTAAAGGATCGTTTTGTACAGACCATTCAAATACCCTACGGATAATATTGCAGCAGTTCACTGAAATGGGTTCGCCACTACATTTCATGATTGGATCCGATTTTGAAATTTGAGCCATAACGCCATTCAATATTGAACTATTGTTGTCTAATGATGAAAACCACATCAAAATCCGTTCGGTAGTTTTTTAATAATGCTGCAACATAATTTTTGAATCGAACGATTTTATGATTAGTGTAGATATAGATATACAAGTTGATATAGGTTTTGTAATAGATTTATATTGTTTTATTTTTCAAACACTCCATAATGTGCTGAACAAGTAAAAAGTGTTTCATGGAAATTTTCTTAAGAATAAGTAAACCAAAACAGGTTCCATCTATAGAACAATATCAGTCGCGCACGTGGTAAGATTTTGACAAAAACGAAAACGAAAAAAAACACCAACACAATATCTATTATACAAGGAACTTTTTCATTTTCGCATTCGAGTCAACCGAAACCATAAAATCCCATAATCCCGGCAAGATCCTCTAACGACTCTTTACTCTCATTTTTGAAGACAAACGACCAAAAATTTGCCTACTTTTGTCATTTATTCCGAAAAGGAACAAGGACATTTTCTTGTCTGAGCTTCGAGTGTGTGCTACTACGCGAAGTAAATCTACTTAAACTGCCATTAGGAACACTTGCGGTACTCAACTCGCTTCCGTCGACGGTTAGCACCAAATACTGAATGCTGCGAGCGTTCCGTATGGTCTTCGTCCTTGCTGGAGCAGAAAGTAAGTACACCAACAACATGCCAGCGCCAGAGTGCTACAGCGAGAACAACGACCATGGTACATGGATAGATGCCATTATCTACAACTCCGGATAATTAAATTAACATCGCGCAATCAGTTAAAGGCAGTTGCCAGCACATATCACAACGATTTGTAGGTTGATGTCATTATTCGCGGTGGCTCATTCGATGAGATCCTCTCGACGACGAATTCAACGATGTCTTGAATTAAGGGATGGCATAAATCTTTGCTTCCATTTCCGTAACATGTTCCCAGAAGAAGCCATTTCAATTTCAAAATACATATCGTTCGCTGTAATGCTATTTCGGATTCATCGCTGTCGAAATCACGCATTATTATTATTATTACATCGCACTGCATAAACAACGGCGACTTAGATTGCCGAAAATTCGCGAAGTTTCATAACACAGTTCATGAACTGCCTCTTAAATTGACATTAATTGAAATCTAGAGTTATAAATGATTACGTTGATGATATCGTGGTTTCAAGAGAAATGGAGACAGGATTAGTTGGCAGTAATTGCTGGATGAACTAAAGCCGAGAGTATGAGAGAAAAACAAAAAAAAAAAATCAATGAAAAATAAGTACCCGAAAAATATTATTGCAGACTCACAAATCTGTAATTAATTCTGAGTTATTGGCTTTGATTTCTTTTTGTGGTCGGAACCGCCCTTATTCTCGATGAGTGGCTGGCTTCCTAGCTTAAGGACTTTTTTGGAATTTATTTTAGGAAGGATAATAATTATTTTTTTTTTGTTGCAGTATAATGGGTGGCTATAATTTGGGGTTTGCTCAGAAAACCATACTCTTATTTAATATTCGGCTATTTTCTTTTTTTCGTTTGCGCTCTGTTAATTTTTATGGACGATAATGTTGAAAATATAAGCCCGGTGTAATAATTTTCGCAGGAACTCAATGTTTTTACGAGCGGATTAATAAACAACTTCATTAAAATGTGAGAAGAATGTGATTTTTATCGTTTTTTTTCTGGAATTTTTACAATCCAATTTATGGGAAAATCTTCAGGACTTGTGAGTCAGTAAGTTCAGGAGTTTTGATGTAACTTATGAAGGGTTGACAAATCCACTAGAAAATTTAGTAATCATGTCCGCTGAGTAATTGAATTGCACAATTTTTTTCTGTACCATACTTGCTAGTAATAAAATCGTTCGGAGAAAATTTCTTTACTCTGAAGATATTTTTGAAAAGTAATTCTAGCGATCCTTACAATCATGGATAAATTAATAAAAAGTCAGTTATCTCGAAAAATATGCGTCAAAAATAAAAAAAAAGTTGGTATTGGCTTTGCTATAAATTTGTTAAGAAATTTTGTATTTTTTTTTTATATTTTTTAATTGTTGAGTAATCGTAAAATATTCTTTCGTTTGGCGATTATGCCTAAGAATAATTTAATATTGTTTTATGTGCCCGACCTTTCCGGACCATTGTCAGCTTTTTCTGTTGAAGTTTACACGATTTATCGTCGAGCCGCAAAGACGGATGTGAAAATAAAACCTACTTCTTTGACATCTGAAACTTTTTGATGGTCCGTATTTCATATCATAATACGGGGAGTTAAAAAAGTCAAAATAATATTCGAACACAAACTGCAATCAGGGCGAGAATAATCAGTTCGCTCGAAAGTTGAGGCTTACCCGTCATTGAAACTAGGAAATTAGTTACTTAAGAATTAAGGATTGGATGTCGATTATAAACAGAGATTGACTCTTAGAATGTTGAATTACGCTAGTAAATGATCAAACCGTCGAGAGAAAAACGAAACGATTTTTCTCCTTCCTAGGCAACCTATCAGACGTGTCCTAAGGTGGTGAATCGAGAACGCCGCGGTGCGTCGCAAGACCCTCGTCTCACTTCAAACTCTGTGTTTCCCTGCTAATTTCTCTATTTCCACTTGCTTCCCTTACACATGCCAAATTAACTGTGTATTGTACATTAAAGGATAAAGGATGACTTCCCTAAATTTATTTCGATAACCAACCAAAAAAAAAAAAACGTTTCGACGACGACAATATCCTGCACACCTATCTCGGCCGGCCTTGATATTGAGACCATCCTAACCCCTCAAATTGACATTAGCAATCGTGCCCGTCACCGAGCTAAGACCAACATAAAAAGAAACACTGCCAAAGTAGGGTTTGACGATGCAGAAGAGGCCCAAGTGGCTACAGTTCTGAGTCGACTGGGACGAACGATTTACGGACTGTAGAAGCTTCACATTCAGTCAGCGTGCCGGCCGGAGTAAGCAGATTTGAGGCGAAATGTCCCAGCATTCCAGCCACTTCTCTGATTATTAAAGCTAGAACTTCCTGCAAAATAGACTTTGCGCGCCCCGACCACTCCGCTGAAAGTAACGTCAAACATTGCTATGGATACCGCTGTGGTTCCGAAACTGTCACCAGCAAAAAGGATGAGCATGCTCAGAAGGGCATCCGAACGGAATAAGACTCATAGTTTTACTCCGGATCCCCAATCAGCTGCTTCTCCCAGTTTACAACCGTCATTGAAAAATGTCGAAGTGGTTCAAACACTTTCATCCCCGCTTGCTTCGGGACGATCGGTTGGTGACAGCGCCTCCGGCAATATCAAAGAACTTTCATCATCCGCGTACACAGTCGCTGGTAATAAGCTCGAACCACTGAAGCAGAAACACAAGCGCATCCGATCGGATGATAATAATACGCCGATACCTGCAGCAAAAGAAAAAAAAAACAGCCAAGATCGGCTACCTACAGCGATGTTGTTAGGAGTACCCTCCAGGCAGCAGTTATTATTACCAACAACTTGGTAGGCATCATACCAAAGTCGGTGAGGCCTCAGACCCACTCTCCATTGAGGAACATTCTGAGAGAATACCTCTTAGGTAATCCACCAGCTAAACTGAGCTTTTTGAAGTACGACTTTGAGCCAGGCTATCTCAAGATAACTTGTGCTGGCCGAAACGTTCTGGTGGTTCCCAAGATAAAAGAGCTCTTGAAGGACATCAAGCTATAGGTGGTGAAAGATAACGAGGCTCCTAGACTGACGAAGGTGTCTGTATGGATCCCAGGTACCATTGAAGACCCTTATTGTGTTCTCTATTAAATGTAAAATACGTCTTGTCGCGTTGACTACATTTATTGAACTGCTCTTAAAATACATTTATAAGTCAATCATAATTGTCGTGGTATACAAGATATACAACATCTCCCTTTATAAGATTGTTTCTTTTACAAATATTAATTCATTATTTTGAAAGAATTCAATACTTCAATTTTTAACAAAATGTTTAAAATAAAATAAAATATAATTCATTATTTTGGAAAGCTATACAATAAAGAAATTTATACTTTAATAAAATTGTGTCTTTTACAAATTATTTTTTAATATAATCTATAGGGTAAGAGAATTTGTCTGGAGGTAATAGATGTCTACCAGACCGACTAAATTTCGATACATCATCATTATCGTTTTTTTTTTTCGCGCATTGAGTAGATGCAGCAATATTGTCATCATTTTCTTTTTGATCTAAGGATGAATTCAATGTTTTTGGAGCATTATCACTAGTTTTTGTTGATTCTATTATGTGTTGTCTATTGCGTCTAAATGTTCCTGTACCAACGTTGTCTTGTATTAAATAAGACCGTGGTTCCTTACATTTTTTAATAATTGTACCCGGCTGCCAGTTCTCATTGGGGGTTTTTCTGAAATAAATTTGTTTAGTTTCTTCTAACGGTTTCAGAATTTTAGTTCCACGATTATAGTATGACTTTGAACGATTTAAATTTTTATTTACTAGTTTTTGATGAAGATTTGTGTCTATAGTTTTTGGTTTTAAAGTTTTTGTGACTGTCGGTATTTTTGTTCTCAGTGAACGAGACATTAGGAGCTGAGCAGGCGAGCTTATGCTACCCTTAGGAATCGTTCTATAATGTAAAAGAGCTGTATAAGGATCGCTTTTTGTTTCATGACACTTTCTTAAAAGTTTTTTAATTGTTTGAACTGATCTTTCGGCCAGACCATTTGAACGCGCTAAATATGGACTAGACGTGAGGTGCTCGATGCACCATTCCTTGCAAAAAAGTTTAAATTTTTCTGAATTGAATGGTGGGCCATTATCTGTTATCAAAACTGACGGTATCCCATGGCTCGCAAAGAATGATTTTAATTGAGTTGTAACTAAGTTACTGGAATAACCTTTAGCTAGTTCGGCGATTTCTATATATTTAGAATAATAGTCTACTACCAGGACATAAGCAGTTTTATTGAATTCGAAGAAGTCTACTCCTATTTTGTACCAGGGGACATTAACTGTTTCGTGTGGCATTAGTGGTTCCTTTTGATTGGATGACCTGTTTCGTATGCATGCTTCACAATTTTGCACAATGTTTGTAATATCTTGGTTAATGTTAGGCCAGTATACCAGACTCTTGGCCATATTTTTACATCTCTCTATGCCCATATGACCTTCGTGAATTAGCGAAAGTATGTTTTGTCGCATTACTTGTGGAATAATTAGACAATCATTTTTAAATAGGAGCCCATCAATTACATGAAGATCATTTCGAATACTAGAATAAGGGGCTGCCAGTATGTTTATCAATTTTTTATCATTGGGCCAACCATTTAAAATATATTGTTGCACCTGTACTAATGCTTCATCATGTCGGGTAAGGTCTTTTATTTCTTGGATTTTTTCTTTAGAAACAGATAAGTTTGATAAAAGCATATTGCAATGCAGGGTAAGGTCTTTATCAAAATCAGTTAAGGTTTTATTAGGTAAAGCTGCTCGTGATAACGTGTCCGCAACGAAAAGATATTTTCCTGGTTTATAAATGACGTTGAGGTCATACGCTTGTAAGCGAAGCATAAAGCGCTGCAACCTGGATGGTATTTTATATAGAGGTTTTTGAAAAAGTGGTACTAAAGGCTTGTGATCTGTTTCAACTGTAACATTTTTTCCATATATATACTGATGAAATTTTGTACAACCAAACAATATTGCGAATAACTCTTTCTCTATTTGTGCATAATTTTGTTGGCACTCAGTCAAAGTAGCAGATGCGTAAGCAATAGGGTTAGGACTGTGCATTATAACTCCAACAGCGTTTTTTGATGCATCTACTGATAATGTTATTGGCTTGTTTTGATCGAGATATGTCAAAATAGGGGTGTTAGACAATAAAGATTTTAAATTTGTGAATTCCTTTTCATGAACTTCTGACCAATGCCACATTACCTCTTTTTTAAGTAAGTTTCGTAAATTGAAATTTTTTGTTGATAAATCTCTAATAAATTGACCTAAATAATTAACCATTCCTAAAAAACGTTGAAGATCACTAACGTTATTAGGTTTAATTATGGCACAGATAGCTTCTATTTTCGACGGATCAGGTTTCATCCCTACTTCATTAAATATATGTCCTATAAATTTAATTTCTTTGAGACCGAAGTTCACTTGGACCTATTAAATTTTAGACCTATATTTTTACTTCTTTCTATTACTAGCTTCAAAGTCTTATCATGTTCCTCTTTGGTTCTACCGTATATTAAAAAATCATCAATGTAAATTATAACATTTGGAATATCTGAGAAATTTTTTATCATTTCCGCGTGAAATATCTCTGGAGCTGCGTTTATACCGAATGGTAGACGTTTGAACCGATATTTATCAAATGGTGTTATAAACGTACAGAGTCTAGATGATTCTACGTTAAGCTGCATCATCCAGAAACCCATACTGGCATCTAAAGTACTAAAAATTTTTGCTCCAGTTAATTTAGACCTACACTCATCGAATGTAGGGAACGGATAATGTGAGCGAAGTATGGCTTTATTCAAATTTCTAGGATCTAAACATAACCTTAATTTTCCATTGGGTTTACGCACCAAAACTATTGAGTTCACCCATTCACTTGATTCATCAGACTTTATAATTACACTAGCAAACGCCCGCGACTTCGTCCGCGTAAAAATAGCAATAATAAGCAATTTTTGAGAGTGTAGTTAGTAATACATTATGTGGGATACATAATCTGCTTACTTTAATGGCTCTTTGAAGAAAATGGTTTGTATGTTGCTGGAATCAGAACCATAAAGTATTAACAATGAAAAAATGATACTCCCATTTTTATGGGTCAGGCTCGTGATCAAATCAAATCCGTGATTCGAGATCATGTACGTGTTGAAAAGCGTTAAGGACATGTGAATAATTGTAGCTGGTTTTATTAAAAAAAAAAAAAAACAAATGAAATAACATTAAGCTTAAAAACATAACAGGACTACGATTTGCGTAAAACCCAATCATACGATACTATGTATAGATGAAATCGAAATTTTTGCGGTGTTAAGAAATTGTGTATAGGGAGTGGTAGAAGGGGTGACAGCATTGAACTAATTTGTTTCACATCATGCTAGAGTAGCTATAAAAAGGTTTTGTACCAAATTTAAGCTTCAAAAATTGAGTAGGTACTGAGAAACTTAGTGCATTGAATTTAATGAAATTATGCAATTTGTATGGGAGGTGGTAGAAGGAGAGGGGGGTTTTTGGTGATTTTTCGAGAAACAACTATAACTATCATGCAATTGATATACTTTAAATTTCAGATCTGTATCATTCATACTTTTCAAGAAAATCGAATTATTGTATAGTCGTGGAATGTGTCTCATTGTATGGGAGGGGGAAGAAGGAGGGAAGCTACTCGGTTAAGTTTTTTCCCAATATTACTAATAATGCTAATTAAGGATTAAATCCAAACTTTTACCTCGATGAAATTTAAATGTACTGAGAAAATTCGTTTAGAGTATTTCATGAAAAAGTGCGGTTTATATGGGAGGTGGCGGAAGTAGAAGGGGGTTTCTGGTGATTTTTTTAAGAACAACTATAATCATCATGCAATTGATATATTTGAAATTTCAGATCAGCAACTTTCAGACTTTTCAAGAAAATCAAATTCTTGCGAAGTCGTGGAACTGTGTCACATTGTATGGGAGGGGGTAGAAGGAGTGAAGCTAATCGGTTAATTTTTTCCCGATATTGATAATAATGTTAATTAAGGACTTCATACAACATTTTAGCTCGATGGAATTTACACGTACTGAGAAATTTGGTGTAAAATAATTCATGAAAAAGTGTAGTTTGTATGGGAGGTGGTGAAAGGAGTGGGGGAACTCAAATAATTTGTAAACCAAAAGACTGTATTTATAATAGAAATAATATATTCCAAATTTCAAATTAATAGCTTTTATGGTTTCCAAGAAAATTTGATTAATATATATTTTGAAAATGAGTCACTTTGTATGGGAGGAGGTAGAAGGCGTGAGGGGAGTGAAATGAAACCAAGTGCAGATTTCATTCCGATGGACACCTAACAAACTGTGCAAGTTTCATTACAATCGGTTCAGCCGTTTGTGCGTGAAAAGCCGTCGGACAGACAGACAGACAGACAAAAATTTCAAAAATGTGTTTTTATGCTTAGTTAGTGCTAAAATAACTCAAAAAACTAACTTATAGCCATTTATAAGCAAATTACAGACAGACACTACAATTATATTACTATGTATAGATTTAATTTTTCCATATGTTCAAGTTCTGTTTTTAATTCGGGTTGCAAAATAAATGGTATTTTTCGCGGATAATCTATGACCGGTTTAATGTTGGGATTAATTTGTAAATGACACTTAGTTTCCAAACAGCCTAATCCATTAAATACATCTTCGAAATCATTTAAGAAGTTTAAGTTATAGATATTTAAAAAGGGACTTTCAATTTTTACTTTATTATTCTTAATTTGTATAAGGTTCATCTCCCAGCATGCTCTTCTTCCTAGTACAGCCTGACAGTCCATATCCAGTATGATAAAATTGTGTGTGTAATGTTCGTTGCTTATGTAACATTTTAAGCTGTACTGTCCAATTATTGGTAACTGCTGTCCACTAAAAGTTTTTAGTTTTCTGCTGCTTGTTCTTATTTTAGAAGAATCCAAGCGTAAAATTTTAATATGTTGTCGAAAAATTATATTGGCTTGAGCACCAGTGTCTAATTGAAAGGAGATTATTTTACCATTAATTTTTAAATCAACTGCCCAAAAGCAACTATCGTTGTCCTTTTCTGCACCGATACTACCAATAAATAATGATTCGGATGATGCTTCTGTTGAATAGTCTGTGGATGTATCCGAATGAACTGCTACGTTTCGAACGTATGTGCCGTTGGTTTTCGTTCGGCACATTTTTGCAAAATGATTGTGCTTATTGCATAGATGACATACAGCACCCGCTGCCGGACACTGTATTTGTGAACTTCTCCACAACGACTACATGTAGTGTTGTATCTGGATCGTTGCGTCGATTGTCGTCGATTGTTGTTATTATCCCCGTCCCGCTTGTTTTCCGGAGGTAAGTTTTGCTCTCTGTACTTCGAATTTACTTGTCGTTGACTTTCAAGGTGATTTTTGTTGGTATTGTAATTATGATATTTATTTTTACGCGTATTTACTACACCGATAAATGAAGGTTCTGTATTTATTTCTTGTTGCAGTGTAAGAGTTTGTTCTCTTGCAAGTTCTGAAGTTCTTGCAATATCAATTGCCTTTTGAAGATTTAAATTTTCCTGATTTAGCAATTTTTCTTTTATGCTTTGGAACTTATTTGCCAAGCCACATACAAATATGTCGCGTACTAGGTCCTCTCGAAGTGTGGCAAAATCGCATGTCAGACTTAAGTTTTTAAGTGCCGTAATAAATTCCTCTATTGATTCATTGGGATTTTGAACTCTGGAGAAGAATTTATGGCGTTCCATTAAAATATTAACTTTGGTAAGAAAATATTTATCAAACAGCTCTATTAATTCCTTTAGAGTGATATTGTCCATATCACTGTTAAAAGAGCTAAACACATCCAAGGACTCTGGTCCCATGATATGTAACAGTAAAGCCACTTTTCTGGATTCTGGTTCATTATCTAGATTACCTGCTCTCTATATGACAAACTGCTGTTTCCACCTTTTCCAAGTTGCTGCTAAGTTGCTACTTTTGAAATCCATTGGTAAAACTCCAGTTATCGCTGCTGAAGAACCGCCTGATGCACCGTTATTTTCATCGCTTGCGACCAATTTATCATTTGAGCCGCCAGCATTAGCTGTGGTCACTTTAGACATTGAAATGATTTTGTTATTTGTATTATTTTTACTTTCCAGGTATTTAACTTTTTATACGACTACTATTGTATTAAGTTTTTTCTTTTTTTTTTTCACTTGACTTGATTTTATTAACTTTTTCTTTTCACACCTGACACCATATTGTGTTCTCTATTAAATGTAAAATACGTCTTGTCGCGTTGACTACATTTATTGAACTGCTCTTAAAATACATTTATAAGTCAATCATAATTGTCGTGGCATACAAGATCTACAACAACCCTGAGCTCCTATTGCAGTTCATTAAGCTACAAAACAATCTTACCACGGAGCTTTTCCACAAAGAATACAAAGACAAGGGTCAACTTCTTGCTCTCGGAATTGACCATGAAAAGGTTTTCTGTAGCGAAAGGTTTCCCGTATTGTAGACTTAACAAGGTCCACCTCAAACTCCCGAAACCAATTGTGGCCAATCTCAGAAGCCGGCAAGCTTGCAGTGGCTCAAGCTAATCTACCGCCTCTCTCCAACGATACCTCTTAAGAGGATATTCGGATGTTGCACTTGTCCAGGAACCGTGGTTATGTGGCTTGAAGCACATTCTAGGTTGGTGCAAGAAAGTCTTTACAGTCCTTTATGGACCCAAAACAGGTAAGCTAAGGACATGTGTCGTTGCAAAACAAAGCACTAAAATTGACATTAATTCCACAATTTAGCAGTCCAGACCAAACAACAACGCTTTGGGAGTGGTCATTTAACGGAACACCGCAGGTTGTTAATCTGGTTTCATGAAACCAGCCATACGGAGCAAGAACCTGTGCCAGCTTGGCCAATCCAACACAGGGGACTTGGTAATAGGTTGGGATGCCGATGCCTATCACACATATTGGTCTAGCCCAGACTGTAACGATCGCGGTAACTCAATTCTAGAATCTTTTTAGCATGAATAATCTAAATGCTTGTAATGTTGGTAATAGTCCCACCTTCATAAATAGAGTAAGAAGCGAGGTTATCGACCTGACTCTTGCAACTAACTCTAAGTCACTGGTGGTACGCAACTGGAGAGTTTCAAAAGAACCATCCTTGTATATGTGGTTAGGATTTGAAACAGTGGGATCAGCAAAAAATAGCCGGTTTTACAGCAATCCAGCTAGAACGGATTGGGATCAGGAGCTAATAAGCCGTATTTAGATAGAAAAGTAGGTATGCTAACAAATATACTAATAGCCTCATACAAAAGTTCCTGCCCTTAGAAGTCCGTCAAAGATAGTAGAGCAAGAAAACTCTGTAAAAAAATTAATTTCAGCAAATGTCACACAGACTCGGACAAATACGAAGCAGCACTTAAACTCCATAAAAAACAGCTAAGAGCCGTCAAACGAAATTCATGGAAGAGATTCTATGAAAAATCGATACCGTCAACGATACTGCTAGGATAAAAAGGACCCTATCCAAAGACGCATACATGCCAGAGTTACTGGATAAAAGCGATGGTTCATGGACGCGGTATAGTGGCGAGTCACTTGAACTTTGAATGCAAACGTATTTCCCCGGGATGCTTTGAGCCTCCGCCATAAAGTTCATGTGTCGATCGTATTCTAGCTAACTCAGAACTAGTAGATAGAGTTGTGATGCGAGAAAATTGGAATTTAGGAATTGCGTTCAGTTCCTTCAAACCTATCAAGTCAGCAGGACTAGACGAAGTCTATCCCGGATGAAACAATAATTCAGTACCTGGTTGACATATACAAAGCATACATCAGTCTCTGCCACTTACCGAAGCTATGGCAAGAGATGAAGGTATTCTTCATACCTTAGCCAGACAGAGCACCCTATGACATCTCGAAGGCTTTCGACCCATAAGCTTAGCTTCATTCCTTCTTAAGGGCTTGGAAATACTGCTGGACAACTAGCATTAGATAAAGGACTTACCATCAACCCTCAAAAAACAGATCTGGTCCTCTTCTCTAGAAAAAGAATACCATATGTTTTCAATCCACCAAACATTCGGGGTATCCCTATGGTCCTCTCGAGCTAAGTCAAATATTTAGGTCTTTTTCTTGATAGTAAATTATCCTGGAAGGCAAACATTCAAGAACGAACAAAAAAGGCTACTGTAGCCTTCTTCGCTTGCAAGAAAATATTTGGCTTGAGATGGGGTCTTAAGCCGCACCTCATCCACAATTATTTGCTATGGCACGCTGCTGTGGTGGTCAGCGGTGGTACTAAAAACCAACTTAACACCTTTATTGCTAATCTAACGGATGGAATGCCTATATGTAACAGGAGCTCTAAGAACCACGCCAAATGCAGCCCTGGAGGTAATTCTTTCACTACTTACTTACGATGGCGCTACAGCCCAAATCGGGCTTTGGCCTCCTGAATGCTTTGATTCCATCCATCTCGGAACAGTGACCGCGTCCTCCAGTTTGAAAATCTTAGCAGTGATTTGCTGTCTGCGTCAATCGAATCCTCCCAGCGCTTTCGTGGTTTTCCGACCGGTCTTTGCCCGTTGACTTTCCCTTTTAGTGTGCGTTTGGGAGTTCTTCCGTCATCCATCCGCTCCACATGACCAGCCCATTGTAACTTTTTAAATTTTATGAGGGTTGACACTTCTGGATTGTCGACGATGGCATACAATTCTCTATTGTATCGTATTCTTCAGATCAAGTCTTCCCTCACAGGTCCGAGGATTCTTCTGAAGACTTTTCTTTCAAAGGCGTTAAGGAGTTTTTCAGACGCCTGAGTTAATGTCCACGTTTCGCTGCCATAGCATAGCACAGGTCGTATAATCGTTTTATATAACTTAAGTTTTGATTTCCTGTGTACGTTCTTGTTTTTAATTATTGGAAGTACCGAATAATACGTCTTGTTTGCCATAATTATTCTTCTCTTAATTTCGATGGGTTCGCTTCCATCCTTCGATAGGTTCGCCTCTAGGTATATAAAGTTGTGAACGTTTTCTAGGTTATAGTCTGCTACTGTAATATTTTGTCTGATTGGTGTCTTTTTCCTAGATTGCGTCATAATTTTTGTTTACGTAGTCCAACTTCCCTTGCTACCGAGTCAAGGCTTACAAATACTTCCTTAGCACTCTCCAGAGATCTTGCAAGGATATCTATGTCGTCGGCATATGCTACGAGTTGTGTGGATTTGAAGCATAGTGTTGCCTTGGTGTCAACGGGAAGTTTCCGAACAACATATTCGAGTATTAAGTTGAAAAGCATTGGTGCGAGGCCGTCACCTTGTTTAAGGCCGTTGTCTGTTTTAAAACTGGAAGTCAGATCATTTTCTACTCTGACTTGTGACAAAGATTCAGTCATTGTCATTCTTGTCAGTCGGACCAGTTTCGGTGGGACTCCAAACTCCAACAATGATTTTATACAGTACGCGCCTGTCGATACTGTCGTATGCTTGTTTGAAGTCAACAAATATCTGGTGCACATCAATATTATATTCCCAGCACCTGTTTAACTGAGAATATCTGGTCCGTGGTCGAGCGTCCAGCTCTAAATCCGCCATGGTATTCACCAATTACTTTTTCAGCATAGGGCTAAATTCACTTTTCTAGAATTTTCGTCAAGATCTTATAAGACGTACACAACAGAGATATTCCTCGGTAGTTTTCGCAGAAGAGTTTGTCAACTTTTCTATAAATTGGACATATGATGCTCTTGCGCTAGTCTTCAGGATGTATTTCCTGCGTCCATATGTCCGTGGCTAATCTATGTAGGAGATGCGCTATGCAGGTGTCGCCGGCTTTCAGAAGTTCAGCTGTGATTTGATCAGTGCCCGGCGCTTTGTTGTTTGGGTGGTTCCTTAGGGCTGTTTTTACTTCTTCGAGTGTGTAAGGACTCAAAGCGGATCCTTCATCAGCTGTTACATCAGTTAAACCTGCTGTTGTATCTGCTGCTGCTGTTCGTGTAGGTGATGGGCTCAGATTAAGAAGGTGTTTAAAGTATTGTGCCCATCTTAGTTTTATATCTTCCGCGTTACTTATAATGTTCCCTTCTGCATCCTTGCAGAGGGTCGTTTCTTTCACTACATCCACTTGATATTTTTTTAAGACAAACTACTAGGTTAAAAAAACCTCTAATTCATGGTCAGCACCATAAATTATTCATGGCAAAATTTTGAACGTCGCAAATTCCCTTTTAGACTGCATGAATCTACCGCAGGCTCAGAAATGGAAGTTTCACATTAAGTTTGCTAAACGAATCGAATGGGCAACAAACATGCTCAGCAACTGTACAGATCCTCATCTCTATGCGGACGGATCTAAAACTAACCAGGGAACAGGTGCAGAGATTTATTCCCACGACCTCGACATCCACACTTGTTTCATCTTCAAGAACAGGATCTAGATTCTTATTCGAACTAGACGACCTCAGAAGCGTCAAATATTCGAGTCTGCTTCGGTTCGCAAATCGAACCAAGTGGCTAGCACAAGAGGAGTAAGAACCATCTCATAATAAATAGGGGAAGTACAAAATACATGACTCCAGTGCACCTAAATCTGAACCTTCCTCCTAAGATTTTAACTCTAAAGTATTGGGAAGAAAATTCCCCCTTTGGCATAATGGGTATAACTTATGGGTATAACTTACTAGACCTAAATAGCCAGGACTAAAACCAAATTAGTTACAACGAATTGGTGGATTTTATTTTTGTCGAAATTGATCCAGTGGGAAAGGGTGGGAGTGGTTACAAATGATAGTGCACATCTACCGTAATTGTTTTTTGGGCATAGTTACTAACCGGAAGCAAAAACTGAACATTTATTCAAAAAAAAAAAAATTAATGTTTTTTTTACCCTATCTACTCCTCCCTTCCGTCCACCACCTCCCATACAAACTGCACAATTATTAGCAAGCCGAAAAAATATTAGTCGATTAGTTTCACTCTTCCATACAATCTGACAAAATTTCACAACTTTACAAAAATTCGATTTTCCTGAAAAGTTTGAATGCTACTGATCTACAATTTAAAATATGATGATGTTTTTATTTATTTATTAAATTATTGGATTTAGTGAATTAGTGCACTTTGCATGGGAGGTGGTAGAGGGGTTTTAATTGATTTTAGCAATAAGTACGAACATAATGCAATTGATACCTCTCAAATTTTTGACTAAGAACATTCGGACTATTCAAGAAATATGATTTTTTGTGAAGTTCTGAGATTGTGTCACATTGTATGTGACAAGGAGTGAAGCTAATCAGTTCATTTGATGGAATCTTAATAATAATGATAACCAAAAATTAATTACAAAATTAGAGCACGATCACTGTTATACGTACTGAGAAATTTGGTTTATAGTATTTCATGAAAAGTGCAGTTTGTATGGGAGGTGGCGGAAAGAGTGCGGGGAGTCAATTAATTCTTATGCCCTACATCATATTTATGATAACAGTAATGTATTCTACATTTCAAATCATAAGTTATTATAGTTTCCACGTAAATTTGATTAATGTAAATTTTTGAAAATGAGTCATTTTGTATGGAAGGGTTTGAAGGGCTGGAGCGATTTCGCCCGTTCACGAACTTGACCTTACTTTTTCAACAAAAATGAGGTGATCAAAATTTAAACTTTCCAGTTTAACGCGTTATCAAGCTAGATTGATCACAGATGGACGAACGTGTCAAAGTTTAGAGCAAACTTATAATACTCTCAGATTTCATCTAGAGGATAATAAATAGTTTGCTGAGCGTTTGCACAGTGTATTTGGAGTTAATAGAAAGATTTCTGAATTTTACACAGTTCTGATTTTATAATTATTTCGGTCTCTACTGAGTTTGAAAAAGGTGTGAGCAAAGAAAGGAGCGTCACATTTAATAATACAGAATAGTGCAAAAACTGGTTATCTTTCCATTAATTGGATATTGAAAATATTTCACACAAAAATCTTATCAGTAATTGAAACAAGTAAATTATTAAAATTATTAAAAATAAGATCTGAAATTAAAAGCAATATAATAATCGATTTGAAAATTACACGCCCAGTCGCGGAACCCGTTGTTAAACGTTCGTCGAAAAATTTAAAGCTCTTGTATACCTGTATTCTTCATCTTAAGAGTTTTTTGCAAAATTTTACATTTTTGAAGCTTAAATGTGGACTTTCGTCTTGACCGCTCCTCATTAGTTACCAAAGTTTTGTAATTTAGTTCACGGCTAAAGCATAATTCCTTACTTACTTACTTACGATGGCGCTACAGCCTAAATCGGACCTTGGCCTCCTGAATACTTTACTTTCATCCATGTCGGTTCAGTGAACACGTCTTCCAGTTTGAAAAACGTTACAGTGATTTGCTGTCTGCGTCAATCGAATCCTCCCAGCGCTTCCGTGGTTTTCAATAATTTTCGCTTTTAGTGTGCGTTTGGAAATTCTTTCGTCATCCATCCGCTCCACTTGACTAGCCCATTGTAGTTTCTTAAGTTTTATGAGGGTTGACACTTCTGGATTGTCGAAAATGGCATACAATTCTCCATTGTATCGTATTCTTCAGATAGAGTCTTTCCTCACAGGTCCAAAGATTTTTCTGAGGACTTTTCTCTCAAAAGCGTTAATTATTTTTTCGGATGCCTGAGTTAATGTCCACGTTTCGCTGCCATAGCACAATACATGTGTTATAATTGACTTATAAATTTTTAGTTTAATTTTCTTGTGTACGTTCTTGTTTTTGATTATTGGAAGTATCGAATAATACGTCTTATTTGCTATCATAATTCTTCTTTTAGTTTCGATGGGTTCGCTTTCATCCTTCGATAGTTACTTGCTTCTAGTTACACAAAATCTTCTACGTTTTCTATTTTATGAAATAAAATTAAAATTGTTAAAATTAAGACAAGCTAAACACCTGCCTCTCATATTTTTAATTAATATAATATTCGTTGATCACCTAATTATTTACACTTGGACTGATTTCATAAACTAATTACTAGATTTTTTCTTCATCTTTTTTTGAATTTATTTCAAAATAGAACCGAATAAAAATCTGAAAAAAACACGCTGTCCGCCTTTTCATAATTTCTTTTTTCCTAGCAAACTGACTCTCACCTTTTGAAATATCTAACTTAGAACTCAACGAAAACAAAATAATCTTATTTGTAGATCAGTCTTTAAAAATGAAATCATCAAAAGATTTTATTATCTTTATAGAAAATAATTTTTAAAAATTAATTTTTAAAATAGACCAAATTTTTGAAAGATCTATTCAAAAAGGAATTCATGTTATCACAAAAATTTAATATGTCGCTCACTCACAAACATGGAGAAATGCTAAGAAAAAAAAAAAAAAAAAAATCGTAGTGACGCTATTTTCGAACGCGTGCACAGAAAACGCAATGTTTCGTAAATCTCGATCTGTGAAATCAACTTTACAGTCTCAATTTTTTTAAGGCTATTCGAAAGAAGGAATGACGCGTTTGGCATTGTGTATAGAGAAACAGCTAATCCACCTTAGCCTCAACCTTGTAAGCATTTTGTTGCCTAAACCATATAAACTAGCCGATAGACACTGTCGTTTTTCAAAGTTTGTCACAGTAGTGTGAAATGAAAAAGACTCGTATCGAAATAGTAAGCTATCGCATATTTTCTCGTTCTATCTGGTCGTGGTTCATCAGATGAGATTTTCATCAAATTTTCGCAGACTGTGGTGAATTAGCTCGCAATCGAAGTATCTATTCTTAGATTTGGTTTTCTATTAGTAAGACGTTAACAATTTTTCTTTAACATGAAAATAAGCCGCGAAATTTTAAGTAGGATGGTCCTAAGGTGTTTTGCTTGGATGGCAACATACGTAGTGGTCGTCGTTTTTATGATTTAAAAAGATTGAAACAGTGGCGGAGAAGTAGTTTGCAGACATATCTTAATATTTTTAATTCTATTTCACACGAGGGATTGTTAGGGGCTATCTGCGAATTTTTTTTCGATACAGTTTGAGGTGAATGGTGGTATAGGAATTATTATCATCCAGGATATACATATGTACATAATCTTTTGATTTCTGTATTCGAAACTGAACTGCAGTTCATATAAATCACGATCGCATGAACCTACGTTTAAACATTGATAAGAGATTTCCACGCGAATTCGCTTCAATAATTTTTTTCCAGTTTGTAAAATTTGGCCAATGAAATATAATTTTGCAAACTACAAAAACTTACTGAAGTGAATTTGCGTAGAAATCACATCAACGTAAAGTCTACCAATTTGTATAGGAGGTAGTGAAAATTTTCGTTCTACTTACAATATAATCGAAGTTTATGTCCGAAAATTTGAATTATTCGTGTTGCTGGTGTTAGAAAAAAAAAAATCTTTAAATGTTTATCGCGAATATTGTAAAAGAAGTTTTGGCCAAAATATAATGGTTACAACTCGTCTAGTTTTTGAGAAAATAGATATAATTATTTTTTTGAAATTGGGCACTTGTCTAGGAGATGTTACAATGGATGGGCGGATCGTTTTTGATGTTGTCTAAGGTTTCTATCAATATTCTTTGGTCAAATTTTACTTTATTAATTTTAATAATAAATTATTGCCCTGAAATTTGTTTTTTTTTGCTTTTCATGACTAAATTAGCCTAAAAATGCGAAAAAAATCCGTGTGTCTGTACGCTGTCCGCCATCCATCGTTCGTCGACCGACGTCCGTCGTCCACCGTACACCGACGTGTACGCTCAGCGCACATTAACTCCCAAAACTTTCACGGGAGAAAGTTCATTTTTGGGGGGATTGCAGATAGTTGCAGATCTCAGGCGGATACCCATTTTGGAGGGTATTAGAGTTCAAGGGGAGGCGGAGGGGAGGAGCGCTTAAGCCGAAAACTAAAAATTCAAATATCTTAACTATGGCTACAGCTAGGAAGCTGAAAATTAACAGACATATAGAAGAGTTTTGGGACAAAATATAAAAGTCATATAATTTTTTATCCATTGGCGTCCGAAAATTTGGGGGGGGGGCGGGCTAAAATCAATTTTTTTTCAAGTGATTATATCTTCGAAATTACTTATTACTATAAAAAGTTCATATTTTGAGACCATTAATTATGCCACAGATCTACTAGAATCGACTTAGAGGATGGATAATTCTTTTAAGGGGGAGGATCATGGATATGCAAAGAAAAACACTTAAAAATCATTAACTCGGCTATTTCTTAAGCTATGTAATTAAAACTATCGCATATTAAGCTATACTAGCAAAATACGAGAAAAATATAACATTTGATCATAATAGTAATGGGGGAAAACAGGGAGCATTTCAAAAATGGTGCAATTTCCAAAATTTCAAACCGATATATCTCAAAACTAGGTGCAGATATCGAATTGAAATTTTGTCAAATTATAGAGCTACATAGTCTTTAATTTTGGTAGTTTTACGTCGGGAGGTGTAAGGGGAGGAAGGAGGTAAGCAGAAATGTTGTTTTCCACAAAAACTTTTAAAAATAATTGAATCAAAACTGCGTCAAAAGCTTTGAGATCGCACTTGCCCTTCTACCCACTCCCATACAAAAGTATGATTTAGACCAACAAATTAAAAGGTACGAACTGGAAATTGTACGAGCTCCTTACAAGAGAAATGAACCTCCCATAAAAATGTTTGGTTTCGTAAATGTAAAATACACCGAGCTGTATGAAAATTCTATGGAACTTCGCCAATGAAACTGATATCCTATACAGAGAATATTACACGTAATTGAATCAATCAATTATAAAATTATTGACATCCACCCACCTTTAATATCATCCCTCCCCTTCATAAGAATCCAAACTTGCATAAACGAATGAAATATTGATTACATGTACTGGAGCTATTGATAGTATTCGCAATCAAGTGTTAAATTGACAGCAGCCGTGCTGTAAAAGTGGTTCAACTTGTGGAAGAGGGTTCCTCTTGTGAGAGGAGGTACAACTTAGTCTTCCTTAACCGCTCTAACGTGCGTATTGACTTTCTATGCATCCTCAACTTGTCCCAAAAATGACAAAGTTGCGCCCGACTTGTTGGCAGTTTATTTAAATCAATAGCATTAATATCAGTGTCTTGGCCAGTAGCACGTTGGTCTAAAATACGAAAGCTGTAAGTTCGAATAATAGTTGATGCAGAATTCCAGCACACTGCCAACGTGAGTACATCTGGTCCATCGTAACTTGCGAAAATAAATGTATTTTGTGCGTAATACTAGCTAACAAGAAAAAATAAACTGCCAACAAGTCGGGCGAAACTTTATTATTCTTGGGACATGTTGCGGATGTGTGGAAAGTCAATATGCAGGTAAGAGTGGTTAGGGAAGACTAAGTGAAAGGGAGTTCTTGAGCAGGGCTGTTGTCTATTTAACAATATTTCATTCGTTTCTACAAGTTTGGGTTTTTATGGAGGGGAGGAGGAGGGGTAATAGTAAAGATAGGTGGATGTTAATAGCTTTTTAATTAATTGCTTGAATCACGTCCAATATTCTCTGTGTAGAATGTGTTTCATAGACGAAGTTGCATAGAATTTTCATTCACAAAACTAAACATTTGTATGGGAGGGGGTAGAGTAGGTAGGGGAATCGTAAATTTTGATATGCAGTTTTATTTCGCTTCTCTTTTAAGGTGCTTTTATAAAATTTCAAGTTCATAGCTTTTAGTTTGTTGGCTATTAGTTGATTTATGAAATTGGTCGAAATCATAGTTTTGTATGGGAGGGGGTAGAAGGGCAAGCGCGATTTGAAAATTTTGAAAACAATTTCATTTGAATTATTTTTATAAGTTTTTATGCCAAATTTGAAATTGATAGCTTTTAAGAGTTAGCTGATAACTTATTTTATAGAAATGCTCGAAAAAATAATTTTGTATGGGAGGGGGTAGAGGAGGTAGGGGAATCGTAAGACTTGTGATGCAATTTTCTTTCTTTTTAGTTGTTAGGTGCTCGTACAAAATTTCAAGTTCGTAGCTTGCAATTTGTTTGTTATTAGTTGATTTAATAAAATTGGTCGAAATCATACTTTTGTATTGGAGGGGGTAGAAGGGTAAGGGCGATTTCAAAACTTTTAACGTAATTTCATTTCAATTATTTTTGTAAGTTCTTATGCAAAATTTCAAATTGATAGCTTTTAATAGTTAGGTGGTAATTGATTTCTTGAAAATGGTCGAAAAAATAATTTTGTATGGGAGGGGGTAGAAGTTTTAAAGATTTTCGACCAGTTAATAATTCATTCTTTTATGGATTTTTTTTAAATGCATTTCGCAAATTTTCAAGTTTCTACCTTAAAATTTCATTCAAAAATTTTCAGCTTATGTGTTTTTTCATTTCACATGAAACACCTTGTGCACGTTAGACCAGGGGGGTCGGTGCATAACAATTGTAGAATTTCTATTATTTTTTATGTATGAACAATAAATTGATATATTGATCTGCAAAATTTAAACTCTGTATCTTTTACCAGAGCCCAAAAAAAATTACTCAAAATTTTCAACATTTTTGCTTTCCACCTCCCTCCTCTTCCACCCCTCCACTTAATTTTTTTACCAAAATTAAAAACTATATAGTTCTACAATCTGACAAATTTTTGATGTGATATCTGCCCTCAGTTTTGAGATATAATGGTTTGAAATTTTGGAAAGTTCAATGCTCCCCATTTTCCCCCACTACTATTTTCTCCAAATATTATATTTTTTTCATATTTCGTTAGTATAGCTTAATATAAGTACCAAGTTTCAATTGCATAGCTTAACAAATAGCCGAGATATTGATTTTTAAGTGTTTTTCTTTGCACCCCCCCTGACTCTCCCCCTTACAATAATTAGCCTCTATGTAAGCTGATTCCAGTGAATCTGTATGCCACCTTGATGGTCTAAAATTATAAATTTTTTATGCTAAGTAATTTCGAAGATATAATCATTTGAAAAAAAAATTCGGCCGACAATTGGTTTTTAGCCCCCCCTTTTTGCACCCCAATGGATAAAAAAATTAAATTAATTTTAAAAGTTGTCCCACAAACCCTTTTATATGTACATTGATTTTTAGCTTCCTAGCTGTAACCATGTTTGAGATATTTGAATTCTTAGTTTTTGGTTTAAGTGCTCCCCCCGCCTCCCCCTGAACCCCTACACCCCCAAAAATGAGTGTCCTCCTGAGATCCGCAACTACCTACAATCCCTCCAAAAATGAGCTTTCTATCTTTAATGGTTTGGGAGTTAATGTGCTCTGAGCGTACACACCGGCGTACGGCGGACGGCGGACGGCGTACAGACAGACGGATTTTTTTTTTTTGCATTTTTAGGCTAATTTAGTCACGAAACGCGAAAAAACAAAATTTCAGGGTAGCAAATTTTTTTTTTTTCTCAAGTCGATCACAATACTTTATTATTAAAATAATAAAGTAATTAAAGTGTAAAATTAAAAACGAATAAATGTTAAGGAAACTGATAGTTAAGACCCGATTTGGGTTAGGTTATACAATATTTCAGATCTGTCAAAATGTTTTCTACTTTTGATTTTTTTTCTCCAAATTTGCTAAAGTCAATTATGGGCAATCTTTAAAAACTTCATTGGATTGAGAGATTTTCGGTTTGGTGAACGTTTTTCACACTGTCTGTTTCACAAATAAGTGACGATTCTATTTCAGCTGAGACCTTTATCAAGTCCTATCTGACAAAGGCCTCAGCAGAGACCGAAACGTCACTAACAATAAAACAAACAATGTGAAATTCGGAGATCATTCCTTTTAATTTCATTGGGTGACTCTCGTTAACTTACTCCAGCTAGCTTCAGCCAATTATAGTTGACGTTACAAATGTTTAAGACAATTTCAAAATTTCAGCTAGGTAATAAAAGTCGTTCATTCGTGTTCAATGTAAACTGCCAAATTTTATCAAAATATTTTACCGATTTTCAGTTTTTGATCGAAATCACTTTCTCCTTCCCGCCAAATCATTTCAAAATGCGTTTCCAAAAAAAAACCAATTGAATCTCAAACTTATCGGAAGTACAAATTGAAACCCAATAGATGGCGCCAGCAGTAAGTCCTGATTAACAATGGAGAATCAGAAACGTTACATAATAAACTTAGGCCTTTGTTAACAACTCCTCATCATTAGATTTGTGAAGTTTTATCGGCGTCATACACTTTTTCGCTAGGGTGTAGCCCCTAGTAGTTAGCGTGCTGGTCTACAATGCGAAAGTTGGGAGTTCAAATCCTGGTCGATGTATGATTTTAGCACACTACCTGCTAGGGTATATCTTGGCCACCTTAATCTGCGAAAATGGAAAACACGTAGGTAGAGAGTTGAGCGAAGGGCTAACAACCTTTTCACAATAACAAATAAAATGTTAAGGAACCTGAAGGTCAGGAGACCAAAACACTGTAGCGCCATTGAAGAAGATATCCTTTTTTCTGCGCGAATATCTCCAATTTGAGATAAATAAGCATCATTTGCGGAAAGTTATGCTTTTTGTCTTCAATTTAAAAAAATTTGCGGCTGAGGCGCATCGAATGATTGTTGAAATTTATAGCAAGGGAGCTATTAGTGAAAGAGGGCCTTGCGAATGGTTCTAACGCTTTAAAATGGGCGATTTCGGCGTGAAAGACAAGTAGTATCCCGGAGCGGTTAAAAATTTTGAAGACGCAGAATTGGAGGCATTACTGGACGAACACATTGTTTGAAAAGCTTGGGAATGATGCAAAAGTAAGGATATTGGGTGCCATACGATTTGAAGCCAAGAAACGAGGAACGGCGTTTTTTTACATGCGAACAGCTGCTTCAAGGGCAAAAAAGGAAGGGTTTTGTTGTATAGCGTCAGTACTGCCTATGAGAAGTGAATCCATTACGATAATCTAAAACGAAAAAATTCAGCGGATACCTCCGCCAACATCCATGGCACGAAAATCATGTTGTATATTTAGTGGTGACCGCAAGGGGGTAGTTGTAGTATGAGGTTCTACCAATTCCTGCAACTATCTCTGGAGTTAGCGACTCCACGGACCTGAGCTAACTATCCCCTTCTGTGATGGGGGTTGTAGAATTCACCCACAGCCAGTCCTGCTTGCCCTAAAAATGGCAAATGGACACTCACTGGATCATGGGCTTATCACCCGTGATCTTAAGACCTAAATGATACGAGAAACGGATACATCGCCTCGGATACGGACTGATTCTACGGTACCGACTTTTGGCATTCGAAAACGGACTATGATTGGCTTCTGGAACGTTCGAACATTGAATGACGGGGGAAGAGCTGGGGTTACTCGGTCCTTGCACCGCCAATCAGTGATCGACCGTGAAATGAAGCACTATAACATCCAAATCTTGGGCTTGAGCGAGGTCAGGTGGACAGGATCAGGAGAAGAACGAACCCCTAGCGGAAACACTATTCTGTACATTGGCCCTGAAAGTGAAGCCAGAAATGGCGTGGCGTTCGTCCTAACGCCGAGAGCGAGAAACAGTCTCATTAGCTGGGAACCAATCTCGGATAGGATTATCGTCGTCAGGCTCAGGACCAGTGTCAGAAACGTCACAATTCTGCAGTGCTACGCACCAACTAATACCGCAACATCTGGTGACAAAGAGGAGTTTTATAGCCAACTGAGTGCCACCTTCGAACGTGTTCCAAGAGGTGATATTATTATCATCTCGGGAGATATGAACGCCCAGGTTGGATCAGACAACACTGGAGCCTTGGGTCGACCCTTCACGACCTTGGATTAAGAGACCCGAAAACGGCGAATTATTTGTGGAGTTCTGTAGTACTCGGTAAATGGTCATCGGAGGGACCCTTTTTCCACACAAGAGTCATCATAAAGCATCTTGGGTTTCCCCTGATGGTGTTACTCAGAACCAAATCGACCATTTGGCTATAAGTCGCCGATGGAGAAGATGTCTCCTCGATGTGCGAGCGAAACGTGGAGCTGACGTGGGGAGCGATCACCACTTGATGGTTGCCTGCTTGAGATTGTGTACAGCAGCTATCCGACGACCACAAATTCTTCAAATGAAGCGCAAGCTTAATGTGGATAAGCTCAGAGATCCCAACAAAAAACTCGAATACACCACCATTCTACGCAAAAAGTCATCCACATTGGGTGAACATGAAATGCGCACACTGGACGCCAATTGGGAGGCAACCAGAAAGACTTTTCTAACTAGTGCTGAAGAATCTGTGGGATATGCGCAAAGCGGTGAGAAACCCTGGATGTCGCAAGACACATGGGACAAGGTTGGCAATCGGAAAAAGCCAAATTGGCAATCATCTCTCAACCCGATGTCAACCAACGAACGCCCGACTTGAGGCAGAACTACCGCGATGCTCATATACAGCTTAAAAAGGCTGTTAGACGCGACAAGAGAAAGGCCATTGAAGATCTGGCAAACAAGGCAGAATCTGCGGCTTACCTTGGGGATATGGGTTCACTTTTCAAAATCATGAAACAGTTGACGAACAGGAATTTCACCGCCAACCACCTGATGAGAGATGTCAACGGAACTCTCCTTAATATGAGTGAACACCAGTTGCGACGATGGAAGGAATACTTCTCTGATATTTTAAACATCTTGTCCGATGAAGATATTCCGGAAACAGAACAACTTCCAAACATCCAACCGCAACAATCCTCTATTAGGGACGATCCCCCAGATAAGGAAGAGATAGTTTCCGCCATTCGGTCAATGGCGGGAAGGAAAGCTCCAGGTATAGACGGACTACCAACCGAACTCCTCAAAGCGGACCCGGAAATAACAGCCGATATACTCCTCCCACTCCTCACTAAGGTGTGGAATGATGGAAGATATTCGACTGAATGGAAGGAGGGCGTCATTGTGAAAATTCCGAAGAAGGGCGACCTTCGGGATTGTGGCAATTGGCGTGGTATATGTCTACTTACTGCCGTATCAAAAATTATGGCTAAGGTAATTCTCAATAGGATTAGTGATGTCGTCGAGAGCACTCTCGAAGTTTATCAGGCTGGATTCCGTAAAGGGTCGTCTTGTTTCGACCACACAAATACCCTACGGATAATATTAGAGCAGTCAGCCGAAATGGGTTCGCCACTACATCTCATGTTTGTGGACTTCGAGAAGGCTTTGGACACCGTTAAGCGAGATTACATATGGAATGCTTTGCGTAGGAGAGGTATTCCAGATAAGGTCATAGCTATGATTAAAGAATCCTACAAAGATGCAAGGTGTCGCGTCTTGCATAGAGGAGAGCTGTCCGAGAGCTTTCCTGTGCGAACGGGTGTCAGACAAGGCTGCATATTATCACCAGCCCTGTTTCTGGTGGTAATAAATGACATCTTGAAAGCTGCACTGGAAGGTGGGGAAGGTAAAGGTCTTCAATGGAGAATATTTAACATCTTAAGTCACCTTGATTATGCTGATGACGTGTGCTTGCTTGCACATACCCGTTCGGACTTAGAGTCAAATGTTCGCTCGTTGCATTCTAAATGCAAAGAGGCGGGACTAAAAATAAATGTGCGTAAGACCAAGTACATGCACATGGGTTCGAACGCAAGCACACCGATTGTTCTTAATGGACAGGATGTGGAAGAGGTGCAAGATTTTTGCTATCTCGGAAGCATTGAAAGCATGGCCGGCGGAGCCGAAAAGGATGTTGAGGCTCGGCTAAATAAAGCTCGTCAGGCCTTCGGTATCCTTTCCCCTTTCTGGAGGTTAAGAGAGATCTCCCTTCGCACGAAGCGGCGAGTTTTTGACGCATGTGTCAAATCCGTGTTGTTGTATGGTTGTACTACGTGGAAAGTGACCGTTCGACTTACTAAGAAACTACAGACTGTCGTAAACCAATGCCTCCGGCGCATTTTAGGAATATTCTGGCCAGAAGTAATCTCCAACGACGAACTTTGGAGTACAACTCGCCAGACTAAAATAGGTATTTAGATTCAACGGCGAAAGTGGCAGTGGATCGGTCATACTTTGAGGAAACCAGAGCGAAACATCGCAAAACAGGCTCTGGATTATAACCCTCAAGGAAGACGTCGGGTTGGTCGACCATGTAACACATGGAAGCGAGCAGTTGAGCAGGAGGCCAGAGGAATAAACAAGCCCTGGCAACAGCTTAAAGCCGATGCTCAGGATCGCGCTTTGTGGAAGAGAGTTGTTTCTGTCCTATGCCCCTATAGGGGGTCTTAACAGGAATTTGATTGATTTTGATTGATATTTAGTGGTACCAGCTAGGCGTGGTATGTTATGAACTACTGTAAGCGGGTGAAACCATTTCAGATCGCTACAAAACACAACTAAGGCGTTTGAGCCGAGTATTGAAGGAGAAACGGTCCCAATACGGGGAGAGACACGCCAAAGTGATTTGCTCTACGACACGTTGTGAAAACCTTCCTGGAAACACTAAAATGGGATGTCTTACCCCAACCGCTGTATTCTCCAGATATTGCCCCTTCCGACTACCACCTTTTCCGATCGATGACGCATGGACTGGCTGAGTGGTACTTCTCTTCTTACGAACAAGCCAAAAATTCGGTCGATTCGTGGATCAGTTTAATAGATGAGCATTTTTTTCGGACGCGGAATCCATTTGCTGACAGAAAGATGGGAAAAAAGTTGAGCCTAGCGATGAAAACTTTTTTGAATAATAAATATTTAACCATTTTTGCACAATTTCAATTTTTCGAATTGTTCTCCCAATAAATATGAAAATTAGAAAAATCAATTTATTAAAATGGGAAATTTCGTTAAAAATTAGTAAAAATAAAATTCACTACTTTTCAAAATTATTACAGCCCCTGCTATCATCTCTATCACTGCACCCATCGGAAAAAAAAAACTAAGAAAGAAGAACCCATCTTATTATTTTGGCACTTAACTTATCCACCACTCAAGAATGTCTCAATAATCTAAAAGTATATCGTTCTAGAGACTAGAGTAGTACTTGTCAGGCCTTCGAGCCTTCAATATCTTTTTTTATTCGTATTCATATTATTTTATCTAAAATAAAAAATTTTCTCCGAAAGCATCTATACACGGCTAGTTTTTAAAAAACCGACGGACGTTGTGCGTAGCGTGAAGTGTGTAATGTGTATAAATTTTCTTTTCTTAATAAATTTGTGTTTTGATGAAAATTTTTTATTCCTAAACCTTAAGTGAAATCGATTAAAATTTTTTTTTTTTATGTGCATTAAGTGAATTTTTTCTACAACGGAAATTCCAATGTATTGAGTGAGGAGAAGATTTAGTTTAATGCCAATATATAAACTTGATGTGTTTGAGGACGGCATAGAAATTTCATCTCAAAAGTGAGTATCGAATTACGTAAACAACTGAAAATTAGGGATCTAAATATAGGGGGTGGTGAACTTTTGATTATCTAGTTGCTAAATAAATTCAAAAATTTCGCGCCTGAAATTTTCTTATATAGAGCACTTCAAATTGCGATTAATTTGCGATAGCATCAGCATCTTAAAGAGAGTTCCTTAAATATTGTCTCATGCTTTTGAAATGTTTGCTTTGCTTTATAAGACAACAATAAAAATAGCTTCTTATGCTTCAACGAATTTATGTATTTTGGTAAGGCGTATAATATTTCAAAATTTATATATCATGCTTTTATTTATATTTCTGTCATACTCGCGGACACATATTTTCAAGCAACAAAAAAAAAGGAAGCAAAAATGTACATTTAATGATTGTTGTAAAACTTTCCAACTTGATATTCATAACTTTTGCTCGCGCATCCTTGAATTTCAAGTGCTGAATCTTATAAATATTGAGAATAAAACTGCCACTGAAGTATAGATATATATGTGAAGCTATGTCGGTAGCATACATATGTGTATATATTTCGGTAAACATAAAACTGACTAAAGAAAATTCGCTATTACACTCGTCTAGGATTATCATAAACTTGGCGGGAGGGCATATAGCTTCACCATTACGGGATCATCTTTCCATAGAAATCTTATTGTGTGTAGCTATTTTCTTGTTGCACAGAGAAAAGCAATCGATTCAGAATTTTTCACTTTGTTTATATAAAGATTTTCTCTATTTTCATGTTGTGTATGGCATTTTTGATAAGAAAGTTATGAATTCATAATACTTTTTGTGAAATTGTTTAGTTAATGTACTGGAAAAGGAACTGCGGTTTTGTGGTTAGACGCACGTCGGTGAAATGTGACGGATATAAGAATGATGTTAAACTATTAAACCGGATGTTGAACAACGAAATAACGTAAACACAGATTGCAAAAGAAAGAAACTTAAAGTTTATTATTTTTCTATCAAAAACTCCCCTCAGATTTAAACGATAACAAAAACATAATACGGCATAGAAATGGGGGTTGGTTCGAAAATTATGAACCGAGCAAATTTGAATAACATTTTAGAGTTCGGTGAAAAAAAAATAAAAAATTTGCGACTTGTATTTTTTTCGGATTGGGTGGGAAAGATTAAAATTCAATTGTAAAGTGGTGAAATAATAGCTTTTATAATGGATGCTAGAGTTGCACATAATAATAGATTTATAAAAAATTTTCGCGATTAGAAGAATTCAGTATTTTCTGTACAGAATGAATCAATTTTCAAGCACAATCCTTAAAAGTTTCGTATGTAATCAAATCAAAACTAGGTGTGCGATACTGCGGATACAATAGTTTCTCATAATATAATGGAACTTGGTGGCTAGGAGGCCAAGTCCGACATTAGTAATAGTGTCGCTAAAAAACAATGATATTTGGTAGTGCCCCCTCTGCCCCGTCATTAGGCCGATTAGAGGACTAATATCACTCTTGAATTTTAAAATATCCTCCACTTTGTTTTTTTGTGGTAGAGTAAATTTTTTGAGATTGATAAACCTGGAAGTCATCCTTGATCAGCGTTTATTGGATGCTAGGGCTTTGAGAACCGCCTGACTAACCGATAGGATATAAATAGATTTCTTGCGATGAGCTCTCCTTATATTCTCTTGGATGCATAGCTCCATTGCAATTAATTCAGCCTGGAAGATTGTGGCTTCTTTGCCGGATGGTTTTGAAACAGAGAAATTAGGACCTTTGACCCTGGCTCCTGTCCCTTCAGAGGTACGCGAGCTATCTGTATACAAGATGGTTGATTCTTCTATTTCAGGTAGCATGGATTGCCCGTCCTTGCTTTCTCTGATTATAACTTTGAAGGGGGTTTCAAAGTTGAATTTTATCGCCATAGCGTCCGATAGTGTGGAAGTTGGAACATCTATTTTTGGGTCTATTAGGATTTTGAGGTGACCTCTAAAATCCACTGATTTGTAGTTTTTGTCTCTCTGTATGCGTAACACCCCATTGATAGCCGCCTTTTATTTGGAGATGTATCGGAGGGATGTTTAGTAACATTTCCATTGCCGCCGTAGGACAGGTTTTCATTGCTCATGTGATACCAAGACAAGCTAGCCTTTGAATTTTTTGTAGTAGAAGCTGTGCTTTTCGTTGTAAAATTTTAGTCCACCATAGCGTTGCAAAGAGTAGAGCTGTCCGAGAGCTTTCCTGTGTGAACGGGTGTCAGACAAGGCTGCATATTATCACCAGTCCTGTTTCTAGTGGTGATGAATGACATTTCGAAAGCTGCACTGGAAGGTGGGGAAAATAAAGGTCTCCAATGGAGACTATTGAACATCTTAAGTCACCTTGATTATGCTGATGATATGTGTTTGCTTGCACATAACCGTTCGGACATAGAGTCAAATGTTCATTCGTTGCATTCTAAATGCAAAGAGCCGCGACTGAAAATAAATGTGCGTCAAAATCGTGTTGTTATATGGTAGTACGACGTGGAAAGTGACCTTTCGACTTACCAAGAAACTACAGAATTTCGTGAACCGATGCCTCCGACGCATTTTAGGGATATTCTGTCCAGAAGTGATCTCCAACAACGAACTTTGGAGTACAACTGGCCAGACTAAAAGAGGTATTGAGATTCAAAGGCGGAAGTGGCAGTGGTTCGGTTATACTTTGAGGAAATCAGAGCGAAACATCGCCAAACAGGCTCTGGAATTTAATCCTCTAAGAAAACTGGTGGGTTGACCATGTAACTCATGGAAGAGAGCAGTTGAGCAGCAAGCCAGAGGAATAGACAAGTCCTGGCTTAAGGCCGATGCTCAGGATCGTGCCTTGTGGAAGAGAGTTGTTTCTGCCTTAACAGGAATTTGATTGATGTCGTTGATCCGTATGTAGCACTAGTAAATCATTTGGGCTTTAGTCCCCATTTTCTGCCAAATAAGCTTTTGCAGGCCCAAAATGCCTTTAGTGCTTTGGCATGAGTCCATTCTATATGTTTGTTCCAGTTTAGTTTACTGTCCAGTATAACACACATGACATATTTTACCTCATTTGAATAGGGTGTTAGTGTTTCTTTTATTGAAGGAGGTATGATGCGAATTTTCCTTCTATTTGTGAATAGTACTATCTCAGTCTTACTTGAGTTGATGTTCAAGTTCTTAGACTGACACCAGTACACTTTCACCGCTAAGGCTGATTGTATCCTTTCCGATATTATTAAATCATGTTTGCCTCTAATGGTAATGACAAGGTCATCAGCATATGCTATTGCCTCGGTGCATTAGCTGATGTACTACAATTGACCAAAGAAGTGGACATAGTACTCCACCTTGAGGATATCCCCTATAGGTCTGTGCAGTAAATGTGCTATCACCTAGATCCGTGGTTGTCATTCGGTATATCCATTTTATCGTGGCTGTTTCAAAACCATTTTTCCTAGCTGCCGCTATTATGGCTTCATGGGGAGTATTGTCAAATGCTCCTTCTTTTTCTTTTTTTTTTTACGGCCGTCGAAAATAACTTAGGGGGTCACCCTTTAATGCGCGATACACAGTTAAGTCGACACGGGTACGGGGAAACAAGTGGATAGAGGAAAATTAGTAGGGAAACACAGGAGGGGAGATTTTGAAGTGGCGGTGAACGTTGTTCTTAAATTGCTGGAGGTTATATCCTGTCGGAAAGAGATTGCCTGGTAATGAGTTCTACAACACTGTCGTCCGAGGGATGAAGGATTGCCTAAATTTCACTGTTCTCCACGGCAACGGCTTCACGGTGTACTCGTGTGAGCGTGCAGCTTGGCGAGTATTTCGGGGAGCATTGAATGTAGGTGGTATAAGGGCTTTTAGTTCCTTGCTGAATTTACCATGGAAGTATCTATAGTAAATGCAAAGTGCACCGATATTTCGACGATGCTCGAGGGAGTCAATTGAGGCCGATACAGCTTCATCTCCAATTAATCGGAATGCGTATTTCTGGATACGGTCAAGAAGGGCCAGGTGTGATTTTGGGGCTCCAGCCCAAACATGCGAGTTGTACTCCAGACGTGGTCGGATATAAGCCTTATAGATGGTAGCTAGTTCGGTGGCAGAGAAGTATGTATTTTTTACACTTCCGCAGAATACCTAGGCGTTTCGAAGCATCAAGAGCGACTTCGTAAATGTGTTGGCTCCAATCTAGGCGATTGTTAAGTTTTACACCTAGTAATGTAAAATCTGCAGAAGGTGGAATCTGTACGCCATTCAAGGACATATTAGTGACCGACGTCGGAACGTTATGTTTAAGGGATAGATGACAGGACTGCGTTTTTAAGGCATAAACTCTACTCTGTTGTTCCTGCCCCATTCCAGGATTAAACTGAGGTCAGAGTTCAATGACTGTATCGACTCATTACGACAAGTGGCCACCGATATCGGACGACCGTCCGCGGGAGAGTCGAATTGGTAGGTGTTATCTATAGTGCTGTCATCTGCGAAACTGTGAATAGGATTGAGAGTAGATGACAGAAGGTCATTTATGAAGACTAAAAAGAGAGTGGGAGATAAAACTGAGCACTGAAGGACGCCGGAGTCAATAGAAAAGGGTGCAGAAGTTACTCCGTCTAGTACGACTCGAATAGAGCGCTCGGAGAGGAAACTCTCAATCCATTGAAGAAATAAAGTGTTTAACCCAAAGGCCTTTAGTTTGGCTTGGAGGCATTTGTGCCAAACTCTGTCAAACGCTTTGGCGATGTCAAGAGCAAGAAATTGACCTTCACCAAATTTGTGGATGCAGGAATTCCAACGCTCGGTAAGATAGATCAGGAGATCGCCTGTAGAGCGACCCGAGCGAAATCCATATTGGCGATCAGGAATGAGATTTTTATCAACAAGAAAGTTGACTATCCTGTGATTGACAGCAGTTTCCATTACCTTTGAAAGCACTGAGGTAATGGCTATGGGACGGTAGTGGGCGGGGTTTGCTTTGCTTCCTTTCTTTGGAATTGGCTGAACATTCGCGACCTTCCAGATCTTAGGAAAGCACCCTGAAGAGTATGAATGATGGTAGAGATTACGAAGATGTTTAGCTAGAGAGGAAGCACAGTTTTTAAGGACGATGGGGGGGATGCCATCAGGCCCAGCAGACTTGTGAATATTGAGCTCTTGCAGGATCCTGGAAATAGCCCTAGTTCGAAAACGAATAGGTGGCAGCGAGAAACCAGAGTCCGGTAAGTACGGAGGACTCTGGTTTGACTGTGGAAGCTTCGAGTTTCTAGCGAAGTTTGCTGCCAAGAGGTTTGCTTTTTCAACAGGATCAACAACGGTTCGGTCACCATCAAGAAGAGGAGGTGTTGAAGATGTGCTGAAATTCTGGTTGACCGATTTCACAAATGACCAGAAAGATCTTGAGTTTTTGGGATTGTCAATGATCTTAAGTCGGCGTTTCCGATCATGTTCGAATTTAGCTCGCTTTAATATTTTATTGCAGGCATTTCTTGCCACCTTTAATGAGTCCTTGGTTTCTAACATCGGATTATTGCGAAAGGTAGCAAAAGACTGCTTTTTGGCTCTAATTGCTTCGAGGCACTCATTGTTAAACCATGAATCATTTGCAGGTCTGATCCTTTTGAGGTTGCATGGAATATAAAGCCTCATGCCTTTTAAGATTGTCTCGGTCACAAGTTGCGAGATGGTATCACAATTACCGGACTCAAAGCACAGCCTCTAATCAAAGACACGGTAGAATGAATTAAGATTTTCCCAATTAGCTTTCTTATAGTGCCATACCGTTCTACGTGGTGTTTTTTGTAGTCGGTGGATTTGCTGCTGTGATAGGAAACTGTGCTCGAATCATAAAATGGTCAGATGTTCCTACTGGAGCCAATGACGAGACCTCAAAGAGGTCAAGCAAATTAGGAGACTGGCCTGCAATGTCAAGTAGACGAGTGGGGTTGTCTACAAGCTGCACTAAACCGTTGATAGATGCGAAGAGCTCAGCGTCACGACCCAGTTGGTCCGTATGCGTGGAATGTTTAAGCCAGGCAACTTTATGAACATTGAAATTGCCCGCGACAACGATCTCAGCGTCAGGTTGTGCAGCATATATAGCTTGAATAGCGCTAGATAACTTATCAAGTTCTATGGTGGTATTTGCTGTACTCATTGCCGGACTTCTATAAACATAGCAGAAATAAATGATGTGCTTTTGGACATTTATTTTTATCCAGTTGTAGTTGAATTCTGGATTGGAGCATGTTCCTAAATGCGGAACTAACTGAAAAGCGACATCATCGCGGATGTAAATAGCGATACCCCGCTGGCGAAAAAAAGTAGGCAGAAGATGGTAATTAGGTATGGCATAAAACTGCTCACTACCTGGCAATACTTTACTTTCGCTCAGTGCTAGTATGTCCGGTCTTTGTGTTTGTGTGTGGATGTATAGCGAGAGGTAAGCAGATTCTAACACTCGAATATTTGCTTGATCAATTACAAAATTGACCATTGCAAAAAACAGTATTTTGGAAAATTGCTTGCGGTAGAAATGAGAGGGAAGAAAATCTTAGCGTAAACAGAAAAACAGTGAAATTAGGTTCAGCGCTATTAATTTAATTTAAAATAAAATATAGAAAAGAGCAAAACAAAACAAAAAGAAAAGAGTCAATATAAAAATTAAAAGTTAAAAGGAAATAAAAAGAACAATTAAAAAGTCAATATCAAGGTCAAAAGTATAAAAGTAAAAAGTAATATGTAAATATAAATATACAGACAATCTCTATTAAAAAAAACAACAACAATAAATAAACAAACAACACCGCGAGTCGTAATCCACACGAGCACCTCGTCCGAGCCAGGAACTAGGCCTTTAACACAAACAACGGTACTCGCTAGATTACGACCCGCTAGCCGGCCAACATGAACTTATCTGGGACGAGCGCAATGAAGTTGCCGCTGTGCGATGACACCGATGAAAAAAAGCGCGCACATTGGTTAAAACGGTTGTTCTGTTTTAAAGCGATTTTCGATTTCCACTTTTTTTTTGCAAACTCCGGGGCTTTTGATTATTGAATTAGTTAATTAACCGGCACTTTGGGATATTGCATGACCAGAAAAAACTCAAAGCGCTTGCTGTTTGATCCAGCATGAAATCCTAACAAATCTCGGTTAGATTACAAGCGCGCAAGCCGCGGCGACCCTTTCACCAGGGCAGTTTAAACCAGACTTCTATATCTAGTAATACGCAGAGGGCGATTTCTTTAAAGTATTTTGCCTTTTCGATTTGTCTGACCAAACCATGAAGGGCTGACTCTGTTGATTTGCCTTTTTGGGAGAATGTTGATTATTATTAAGACAGACCTTGTTAGGCCCTGTGTCAGACAAGGTTGCATCACCAGCCCTATTTCTGGTGGTAATAAATGACATCTTGAAAGCTGCACTGGAAGGTGGAGAAGGTAAAAGTCTTCAATGGAGACTATTTAACATCTTAAGTCACCTTGATTATACTGATGACGTGTGCTTGCTTGCATAAAACCATTCGGACTTAGAGTCAAATGTCCGCTCGTTGAATTCTAAATGCAAAGAGGTGGGACTGAAGATAAATGTACGTAAAAACAACTACATGCCAATGAGTGCAAACGCAAGCACACCGATTCTTCTGAACGGTCAAGATGTGGAAGAGGTGCAAGATTTTTATTATCTCGGAAACATAGTCAGCAGGGACGGCGGAGCCGAAAAGGATATTGAGGCTCGTATAAATAAAGCTCGTCATGTCTTCGGTATCCTTTCTCCTTTCTGAAGGTTAGGAGAAATTTCCCTTTCTTCGAAGTTGCATGTTTTGACGCATGCGTCAATTTCGTGTTGTTATTTGGTTGTACTACGTGAAAAGTTATCGTTCGACTTACCAAGAAACTACAAACTTTCGCGAACCAATGCCTCCGACGCATCTTAGCAATATTCAAGGAAGACGTCAGGTTGGTCGACCATATGGCGAAGCGAGGAGTTGAGCAGGAGGCCATAAACAAGTCCTGGCAACAGCTAAAGGCCGATGCTCAGGATCGCGCCTTATGGAAGAAAGTTGTTTCTGTCCTATGCCCCTCTAGGGGGTCTTAACAGGAATTTGATTTGATTGCTGGAACCTGGCAGTTTCATCTAGAGTATCGTATTGTTATAGATCTTGCAATCACGCAATTTGGATGTTGCCAAAATTATCGAGAAAAGTCCATCAACATGTAAAACGCTATAAACATGTTTCCAGCAACTTCTACCGAACCCCACAATGTAGGCAATCTTTCTAGACACACGCACACAACGACACCTGTCTGGGAGACTTAGTATAAATATCTGCCAACTTTCAGACAACCAGTTAGTCATTTGGCGACACCTATCGGTGGAAGAACGCGAATCGGTACAAGTAAGCGAAAGAATAAGATCGACGGCATTGCCAAATCGGCGAATATAGTGCGAATTAATTAAAAGTGATCAAGAAATTAAGAAAAGTGCGATTAAATAAATTATTCATTGTTTTAAAACGAATTGAGTTTTTCTTTGAAATCGGCGATCCCCTAGCTCGCAACAATTGGTGTCAGAAGAGTGGGATTTCAAGGATAAATTCGGGTTGAAAACCGCGAGTGAAATTAAAATTCTCGAACGGATAATTTTGTGAGAGCGAAAAAGTGAAACTAAAATTCTCGAACGGACAGTGAGAATTTTGTGAAATCGAATAATCTCGAGTGATTTAGTGAGCAGTGACGTAAATTTAAGTGAATTCGAATCGCGGAAAAACTGGAAATAATCGGTAGTGAGAATACCGCGTTATTTAAAGGACTTAAAAGTAACGGAGCTGAAGGAAGAGCTCAGTAGACGCGAGTTACCTACGACAGGGAGCAAGTCTGAACTTGTCAGCCATATGATCGAGACACTGCAGGCTGAGGGCGAAGATGCAGATAGTTTTGAGTTCCAAATCGAAGAAGCTCGTAAAGAGGAGTTTTCCGGTACATCGGATGCCTTAACACAGTTAATGCAACAAATGATGAACAAATTAGAGCAACAATCAGTGGACATTAAACAACAATCAGCGGACATTAAACAACAATCTGCGGACATTAATCAGAAATTGGAGCAACAATCTGCGGACATGAATCAGAAATTAGAGCAACAATCAGTAGACATTAAACAACAATCTGCGGACATTAAACAACAATCTGCGGACATTAATCAGAAACTAGAGAAATTAGATCAGACCTCAAAGGACCTCAACCAAAAATTGGAGCAGCAAAATAATAAAATAGACACCATGGGTAAGGTAATAGAAGAAAACGTAGAGAAGAAACTTCGGGTCTTCGAAGAAGAAGTCGAACGCCTAAAAAGGGACTTCGATAACGTGAAGGCGACTGGCGTCATCAAGACAGAACACGTTGCGCACAAGGGTCTCAAGGCTCCAATCTTCGATGGAAAAACACCGTGGGCTATTTATAAGACCCAATTTGAGGCCGCCGCAAGAATCAACCATTGGAATGATCTGGAACGAGGAACGGTTCTTATATTGGCGTTAAGAGGCCCACCAGCAGAAGTTCTTCAAACGATTCCGCAGGAGCAACAACAAGATTTTTCAACGTTAGTTCGGACATTGGATCTTCATTACGGCAGTGACCACATGCGAGAGATCTACAAAACTCAACTATACAACTGAACTCAAAAGAATGGTGAAACACTTCAAGAGCTGGCACGCGATATTGAACGACTCACACTATTATCGCTGCCTAATGCGCAAACAGAGCAACGCAACGATACAGCTGTTTTCGCATTTAACAATGCTGTACAGGACAGAGAGCTGCAACAGGCGTTAAAACTGGCAGGTAAGAAAACGATTGGCGAAGCCTTAGTATATGGGCTGACGTTCGAAGCTGCCAAGCAAAGCTCGCGGAGTAACTATCGAGTTCGAGAAATAGTAGAAGAATGTGTGTGCCAGAAAGCCGAGTACACCAAGCGGAGCGAAGGATCTGGTGCTCCCCGATGCTGGAATTGTGGACAGGCAGGACACTTAAGACGCGACTGCCGCAAACCCAGAAAATCGATCAACTGCTGTTCCGGCTGCGCTGCTAAACAAAGAGGAGGAAGGGGCGAACCGTCACGAGAGCACGCTTCGCCTAATGACAGTCCGGGAAACGAGTAAAGGCCAACTTCATGAGGCAGAAGTTGGCTGGTAGAATCGACGCCCCCGGAACCATCATCGCAGTTTCTCGACTACATCGTTGTGAAAACGACTTATGTATGAGTGGTCGAGTCGACAAATTAAACTGCATCATAACAGTCGACACAGGCGCAACACGGTCAGTGCTAAGATCTGACCTCGTAGATCGTACTTGGCTTCACAACACCAAGAAGTACGCACTTCGCACTGCTACAGGAGAAACTACAACGGTCCATGGAGAAATAGCTCGTGATATACAACTTGGGGATTTGACCTTCTCGCATGTATTCGTGGTAGCTGACATTACCGATGAGTGTATCCTTGGAATGGATTTTCTGAAACCACACGGTATCCAGCTGGACTTAGGACAACGAATAATGAAGTGGCGGAATATTGAAATCCCGATGGAAATAACATCCTCCAAAACAACAAAGCTGCGAGTTGTATTATGCGAAGATGCGGACATACCAAAGTCATCTGAGAATGTTATTTGGGCAGAGCTCGATGGTGATCCCGGGAACCACCGATTCTACCTCATAGAACCGGAAACGACACCTGCATTACGAAGTCTGATACTAGGAAAAACGCTCGTAAAAAGGAATGAGAGAATGATGGTACCAATAAGAGTCCTGAACGTTGCGGACAGCACTACCAGCGTAAAGAAAGGAGATGTAATTGGCAGCTGTGAACCAATATCGGCGGTGACGAGTATCGACAAGGCAGAACCACATGACGTACCCTCTAAAAATAAGCCAAGAAGGAAGGACAATGTAACATCAACACTTCTTGAGTCAAGCAACCTTAGAGGAGAACAACACAAGCAAGCAGTAGATCTAATCGAAGGATTCAGCGACGTCTTTTCCACCGGTGATGACGACTATGGCAGAACAAACTTAGTGAAACATCGCATAGATACGGGAAGTGCTACACCGATACGTCAACCTCCAAGAAGAGTACCATTAGCGAAACAAGGAGAAGTCAATTCAATGGTCAAAACTATGGAGCATCAGGGAATCATCGAAGAATCAAAGAGCCCGTGGATATCGCCAGTAGTGCTGGTAAAGAAGAAGGACGGCAGTACCCGTTTTTGTGTGGACTACAGGCGACTGAATGATGTTACGAAAAAGGATAGCTATCCACTACCAAGAATCGACGATATCATGGACACCCTGACTGATGCTAAATGGTTATCAACGTTGGATCTGAAGAGTGGTTACTGGCAAGTGGAGATAGATGAAAAAGATAGAGAGAAAACAGCATTCTCTGTCGGCAGTGGACTGTGGCAATTCATCGTAATGCCATTTGGCTTGTGCAATGCTCCAGCTACGTTTGAAAGACTAATGGAATTCGTTTTGCGTGGCCTGAGTTGGAAAACTTGTCTCGTTTACCTGGATGATGTGATCGTTATCGGCAGAACATTCAAGGAACATCTGAAAAATCTACAGGAAGTCTTCCAGCGACTGCGAGCGGCAAAATTAAAGCTGAGTCCGAAAAAGTGCACTTTGTTTAGTGCAGAAGTCAAGTACTTGGGTCACATCGTTTCAGCTGATGGCGTAAAGACAGATCCGGAGAAGATACTGGCGGTGAAAAATTGGCCTACTCCGAGTGATAAACACCAGTTGCGCAGCTTCCTAGGCTTAGCGACATATTACCGACGATTTGTAAAAGACTTTGCTAACACGGCGAAATGTCTGCATCAGTTAACAGAGAAAGGGAAGCCATTTACATGGAGTCAACAGTGCCAGGAAGCATTCGAGAGGATAAAAGACCAACTCTGCGACTCCCCAGTTCTGGCGTATCCAAAACCAGGTCATGGTTTCATCATAGACACTGACGCCAGCAATGTCGGTATCGGAGCAGTACTATCACAAGAGATCGATGGGCAGGAGAGAGTGCTATCTTACTACAGCCGAGTACTCTCAAAATCAGAAAGGAACTATTGCGTAACTCGCCGAGAGCTACTAGCCATAGTAGAAGCAACAAAACATTTTCACAAATACCTCTATGGTCAAAAGTTCCTTCTTCGAACGGATCACGCATCGCTTAAATGGCTACTTCAGTTTAAGAACCCCGAAGGCCAAGTAGCCAGATGGATCGAAAGGCTCGAATCCTACGATTTCGAGATTGTTCATCGAAGAGGAAGAATCCACGGTAATGCCGATGCGCTTTCACGTCGTCCTTGTCCACCGAACTGCAAGCATTGTCACCGTGTAGAAGGAAAAGAAGCCGGAGAAACCATTCAGAGGATAACGACCGAACCAAAGACTGGATGGAATCAGCAAGAACTGGAAGATGCCCAACGTAAAGATCTAGATATTTCACCGATCATGGCATGGAAGGACGAAATGAAACGGCCTGAGTGGAAAGACATCTCACAATTCAGTGAAACCTTAAAGTGTTATTGGGCACAATGGAACTCCCTTCACCTAGACGGCGGATTATTAAAACGGAAATGGGAGAACGCTGATGGAAAGTCGTATCACATGCAAACCATCGTCCCGCATTGTAAAGTCGAGGAGGTTTTGAAGGAATATCATGGAGGTACCTCCGGTGGGCATTTGGGAGTAAACAGAACCTTGGCAAAGATACGAGAAAGGTTCTATTGGATCCATCTCCGAGATGATGTCGAAAACTGGTGCCGTAAATGTACTACGTGTGCATCGAGTCAGGGCCCACACCGCAGATCAAAGGGAGAAATGCAACAATACAACGTGGGAGTCCCATTCGAGAGAATTGCTGTGGATATTGCTGTACCATTCCCGGAATCAGAAAATGGTAATCGCTACATTTTAGTGGTCATTGATTATTTCAGCAAGTGGCCTGAAGCTTACGCAATTCCAAACCAAGAAGCAGTAACCGTCGCAGAACAAATTGTTACTAACTGGGTGAGCAGATTTGGAGCGCCACGTGAACTACACTCCAATCAAGGGCGCAATTTTGAATCTCAAATATTCAAACACGTGTGCCAAATGCTGGGAATAAACAAAACGAGGACAACTCCATTACACCCACAGTCCGATGGAATGGTGGAACGTTTCAACAGGACATTGAACTCAAACCTATCCAAACTCGTCAGCGAGAGGCAACAGGACTGGGACCAGCACATCCCTCTATTTTTAATGGCCTATAGAACATCGGTGCATTCAACAACAGGAGAAACTCCGTCCCGAGTCATTTTCGGAAGAAATATTCGCGTCCCTGCGGAACTAATGTTTGGAGTGCCACCAGACCAACCAACCAATGCTAAAGATTATGTCTCGGATCTTCGATGTCGACTAAAGACAATTTATAACCTGGTCAGAGATAAAATTGATTTGGCGTCCGACCGCATGAAGACGAGGTATGATCAACGGGCGAATTCATCAGGATTCCAAGAGGGCGATTTGGTTTGGTTATACAATCCCAAACGACAGAAGGGCAGATCGCCGAAACTACAGCGAAACTGGGAAGGCCCTTACCGGATCATCAACCGGTTAAATGATGTCGTCTATCGGATTCAACTACATCATAAACCCCGCACTAAAATGAAAGTGGTACATCTCGACCGATTAACAAAGTACCATGGTGCCATTGAGGAAGTGAACGACTCTGTTCGGGACGAACAGGGACTAAGGAGAGGGTAATGTTATAGATCTTGCAATCACGCAATTTGGATGTTGCCAAAATTATCGAGAAAAGTCCATCAACATGTAAAACGCTATAAACATGTTTCCAGCAACTTCTACCGAACCCCACAATGTAGGCAATCTTTCTAGACACACGCACACAACGACACCTGTCACCAGTTAGTCATTTGGCGACACCTATCGGTGGAAGAACGCGAATCGGTACAAGTAAGCGAAAGAATAAGATCGACGGCATTGCCAAATCGGCGAATATAGTGCGAATTAATTAAAAGTGATCAAGAAATTAAGAAAAGTGCGATTAAATAAATTATTCATTGTTGTAAAACGAATTGAGTTTTTCTTTGAAATCGGCGATCCCCTAGCTCGCAACAGTATATTTGGGCACCCGTAGTCCTATTACATTTCAATATTGGAATTCGAATCAGTAATCAGCATACTTACGATAGACCGCTATTTAATTTTCAAATGTTCTAAACGATAGTGATATCAAATAAAATTCTCATGGCCGAATAGTTTTAAGTAGAAACTGATTTGGATCGGTAATAATAACAACTGACATGTGATCTATTTATAACTCTTCATTTTATTCAAATGGTTAACAATATCATAAAAAGTGTCTACAATAATTATGTATTAATGTTATCGTTAAAATAAAATTTCGACGTTAATACTCTTCAAACATAATAATAATTAATTTTCATCTTTCACAAATTTTTTGATCGACGACTTGCCTAGCACAATGATACTTGTTTTCTTTTCCGAAAATTTATATCTTTAATTTTTGAAAGCTTCAGATTGTTGGAACGATTTTTTTATTTGTAAATCTTTCTGGTTTTATTTTTTATTCATCTCCTTCTACGAGTACGTTTATAAATAACACGCATATCACTCTGTCATTTACAGATAAGTAAGTAGCCTACGCGAAAACGTGGCTAAAACCGATTTTCATTCACATCGCTCAAGAATCTTCACCTTTAAATAGATCAATCGCAAAATTTTCTGTTCCTTTCGAAAAAGTTTATAAATTTCAGGCACAGAAAAAAAATAAAAAGGAAAGTTTTCCGTCATGTGTGGAGGCTGAAAAATGTGCAAAGCGGACATTTTTCTTGCCCCCTCCCCTGCCCCTTCCGATAACGTTTTGTGAGTGAAATAAATTTGGTAAGGAGAATTGGAAAAAATATATAAAAACACTGGAGAATAGAAGTAAATAATTTATACGATATTTTTGACAAATGAATTAAAATTGTACACAAAAGCCAACCGACCAACTTGATTAATAGTTTACAATTCGTTTTCTTTTATTTTTCAGGCGGAATAGATAACAGAAATTTATAAGGGCCCGTTAAAGGGTGCCTCGGACAACCAGTTAATTTATTTAGGCAATTAACAAAAAGGTAAGTCAATCATATTTTATTTGGGGGGTATTTTTCTGTACATTTTAGGGTAGTGTTTTGAAAGAAATGACGGAAAATTTATGATAGAAAATCAAACATAAGCTTTTCCAAATCGTTGGATATTCGCCTGAGAGTATGCTACAATTTTTAAAATAAACAAATTTGCTCACGGATATTTAACTTAAACTTCGAAACAAAATAGAATTATATTGTGCGTAAAGCTATGCTTTAAGAATTTGATAAATTAATTTATTCTGTATCGTGTAATAGAGGCACTTTTATTCGAGGAGATTAATGTGGAGTGCGGTGCGATTTTAATGATTCTTACATAAGTTACTACAATAAATATAGGAATCTAATATTTACATTCTCAGGACGGTTTTTTACTTTCTACGAAAACTAAAATAGGGGAGTCTGGGGCAGAACGGGGTACTAAGTTGAAAATAAGTTTTAAAAACACAAAAGTGAGCTGCAAATTTTTCTATAGACACATTTTAACATAATAATCCCAAAAATACAATAATATTGTAAAAAACTGCATTTTTGTTTTCAAAAATAGAAAAATATGTCATTTGCTCCGTTCTGCCATGGGACCGGGGAAGAATGGAGAGGAAAACCGCGGTTTTTTTTAAATTCGGGTCTTTATTGTGCAAAAATGGTTAAATATTTATTATTCAAAGAAATGCCCATAGCCACAACTTTTTTCCCATCTCTATGGCAGCATACGGATCCCGCGTCGAAAAAACTACTTTTCTTTTGAGTCGATTCACGAATCGACACAATTTTCGGCTTTTTCGTAAAAAGGGAAGTGCTGATCAGCCAGACCGTGCGTCATCGATCGGAATAGGTGGTAGTTGAAAGGGGCGATGTCTAGGGAATACGGCGGGTGGAGTGGAATGATTCATTTCAGTGTTTCCAGGTCGGTTTTTGCAACGTGAGCAACATGTGGCCGAACGTTGCCGTGCAGCAAAATCACATTGTCATGTCTCTACTGGTATTGCGACCGTTTCTCTTTAATGCTCGGCTCAAACGCATAAGTTGTTTTTTGTAGCGATCGTGATGGTTTCAAACAGTTGCAGCCCAAAATACACCACGACGAGCTGATTCCATCAAATACACAGCATGATTTTCGAGCCATGGATGTTGGGCTTGGCCGTCGATATTGATGCATGGCCGCGGTATTCGCACAATTTTTTTCGCTTTGGGTTATCGTAAAGGATCCACTTCTCATCGCCATTGATGAAGTAATGCAAAAACCCATTCCTTTTTTGCCATTGGAGCAGCTTTTTTCATGTGAAAAAACGCCGTTTGACGTTTTTTGGCTTTAACTCGTGTGGCACCGATTTTCCTTGCTTTCGCCTCATTCCCAAGCTGTTCAAATGATGTAAAATGGCTTGTTGGTTCACGCACAATGAATCTGAAAGTTTTTGTTGCATTTGGCATGAATTTTCGTCCAATTCTGCGTCTTCAAACTTTTTAACCGCTCCGGAACATAACATGGCTGCCGTAGTTGAGTAGCAGGTTGGTCTAATTCTAATTATTTTCGCTTCCTGGTAGCATCTCCTCGACACCAAGAAACGTCGAAATTCAAGCCACCCCGGTATCCCGTTGTGCCCTTGGTTCCCCTATTATTAAGGTTGCGAAAATGTGCCGTTTGTATGGCGGGAGAAGGCGAGGGGGACTGTACTAATATTTTGACATCTGACTAAAGTGTACAGTAAAATATCTACGCCAGATTTGATCGTTATAAATTAGAAAGGTACCGAAGAATTAATATGCTAGAGGTGGTAGAAGGAGTCCGAAAAATCTATTGGTTCTTACAAAAAAAAAAATCTTTAATATAAGTCTAAATGATTCGTTGTGAGTAGACGTTTTTCGCTAGCTCCGCCAAAATGTTCGCAGTTTAAAAGTGATATCCAGCAGTCTCACCGATTTTTATTACATAAAACTTTTAAAAATATCAAACGTGCAGTGCTTATAATAATGCCTAATAATCATAAATTAATTACGCGTTCGCGTGCAGACAGAGCATCGCCGGCCGTTTCACGCAGTGGCTCGAATCCGAACATTTCAACCGGTGTGGAACACCTTTGTAGCAGAATTGACAACCTGGAAGTTTCTCTAATGACAAAATTGCAAGCCATGCTAACGTCTTTAGAAGATCGTTTGGTTGCAAAATTTGATAAAAAATTCGAGTCGATCCTGATGAAAAATGCCGCGCTTGAACGTCGAGTCATTGACCTCGAAGGAAAAATTTCGGCAGTTAGTGCTGAACATGAGCAGCAGCAACGCTTGCATCGACTTTCGGATGCCGTTGTTAGGGGAATTCCGCATGCACCAGGGGAAGTCCCTGTCAGTGTAGTGAGGTCGATCGCAAATGCAATAGGTCACAGCTTGTCACCGTACTTCGACGCTTTCCGAATTAAAAACAACCGTCGCGCAGCTATGAATTCGAATTGGCTCACACCAATCCTGGTTCGGTTTAGCAATGCGCTTGAATGCCGAGCTTTTATACGCAAATTCAAGCAACACCGTGGGCTCAAGCTGAATTCGCTCGATGGATTCTCGTCAGAGAGTCCAATCTATGTGAATGAGAGCCTCATACCGAAAAACAATGCGATACTGCGTGAGGCACTAAAACTTCGGCGACAAGGTCTGTTGCACTTGGCATGCACTTTAAATGGTGTTGTGCATGTCAAATGGAAAGAGTCGACCCCGCTTGTGAGAGTCATCAATATCACTGACCTGCAGAAACATCTACAGCAACGGAGCTGAAGCGAATTAATCTTACTAAGCTTAGTACATTATGAAAATAATTTTTTTTTAACTTTTCTCTTAATTTTCTCTTTGAAATCTTTGTTAACACACTACGCTTCTGGCAAATTAATTATTTCAACTTTTTCTTCCTGTTTTTCTTTATCTTATCTTTAATAACATATTTTGCTTATGGGAAATTATATGCTATTGTAGTTATGTACATTTGCTACTAGCTTTATCGATTTCGCGATGGGAAACTGTCGTCATATGACGAATAATAACTATTCTGGCTCCTTTAACAATACTCGCGTTTTGCTTAACCTATTTTGCAACTTTGTGGATGGTCTTCGTACTTGCCATATCAACGCACGTAGCCTTCATTCGAAAATTGATGAGTTAAAATACTTATTTGTAGAAAGTAAAGTGGATGTGATTTGTGTTTCTGAAACACATTTGACTGAATTCCATGTCAGTAAAATAATTGAAATACCTGGATATAATTTCTTTAGAAATGATAGAGTGCTAAAGTCTTGTGGTGATGTTGGTATATATGTGAAAAAATCATTCAATGTGCGTATTGTATCAGCTTCTAGTAATGTTAGCGTATCTAATGCTGAATTTTTATGGGTAGATGTAAAAAATAAGTATATTAAATGTGTAATAGGTGTTGTCTATAGATCTCCTACATCTCCAAATATCTCAGAACTAACAAATAAAATAGCTGAACTGGTTGTCGAACATGCTAACATATACCTGTTTGGTGACTTCAATTGTGATATCTTGCGACCAGTAGCTAAAACTAGAGAACTTACATAGTGTTTTGATTCCTGTGGTATGAAGGTAGTTAACAAACTTCCTACACGCATATCAACAGTATCTACCTTACTTGATTCGTGCGTCATTAATAACGAAGAAAAATTGATATTTTTTAGTCAATGCTCCTTACCGATGTACGACCACGATCTTATTTTTGCGACTTTTGATTTTCCAGTGCTGCAAAGTAATAATTCGGAGATAATCTGTTATAGGGACTTCAAAAATATAAACATTGATCAACTTCACAATGATGCTTCAAAGTACTCGTGGCAGGAATTACTTTCCTTACACTCGGTTAATGATAAGGTCGAATTTTTTAATAAAAGTGTTAAGGAATTATATAACATTCATGTGCCATTAAAAACCAAAAAAATTGTTCCTAACATAAGTCCTTGGTTCACTAAAGCTGTTGAAAATATGATTATCGAACGCAATATGCTCTAATACAGGTGGAAAAAATCCAAAAGTTCAGAGAATTTTGAATTATCGAAAAATGCGTAATAAAGTTAAGACTGAAATTAGATACAGAAAAATTAATTATTACAACAAAATATTTGAAGCGGGTAGATCCAATAAACATCTCTGGCAGAATTTACAGCAGTTGGGATTAGGAAAACAACGTGATTCAGCCTGTCCGTGTAATCCTGATGTTCTAAATAAACATTTTTTGCATGCGACTAAATCTGTTCCTGCAGCTAACCCGAACTTAAAATATGATGTTGGACAGTTTTCCAATTCTTCTTGTGCACAGTTTGAATTCGAACAGGTTACTTCGCTGGATGTTATAGATGCAATCAGAAGTATTGAATCGAACGCAATTGGTGCAGATGGTGTTGCAATAAGATTTATCAAGCTAATACTACCTTTCGTTCTTGAACCCTTAACTCATATTTACAACTCTAGTATTACGCAATTAACTTTTCCAGTTCTGTGGAAAAAATCTATTGTTGTCCCTATTCCTAAAAACAAAAACGCAATTGCACCAGAAGACTTCAGAGGGATCCATATATTGTCACCTCTCTCGAAGGTATTGGAAAAGTTAATGAGTTCTCAGATGAAAAATTATCTAAAAACTACTGATCAATTAACTGCTTCCCAGTCAGGATTTCATGCTAAGCACAGTTGTAATACCGCACTTGCTAAAATAGTTATTAATATAAGCTGCAGCCTTGACATAAATCACATTACCTTCCTGACTTTACTGGATTTTTCAAAAGCATTTGATAGTGTAAACTTTGAATTATTACTTGGGAAATTGAGGCGTAATTTTACTTTTTCACCAGTAGCTTGCTCATTTATGTATAGCTATTTGAGCCACAGAGTTCAAAGGGTTAAAATTGCAGAAATGGAGTCATCTTGCAGTTTGGTGTTGTGTGGTGTTCCTCAGGGCTCGGTCTTGCGGCCTCTGTTATTTTGCATGTTTATTAATGATTTACCAAATGTGTTATGGAATGTAACTGTTCATCTATATGCTGATGATGTGCAAGTCTACCTAAGCTGCCCCCAAAGTGATGTTTTTTCATGTGTAAGACTTATTAATGCAGATTTGTGTCAAATTAGTTTCTGGGCTAATAGTAATGGTCTTTGTCTTAATCTCAAAAAATCACAGTGCATAGTTTTAAGCAAAACATCTATTAATACATCTTCTTTTCCACTGATTCTTCTGGACTCAGTGCCAATAGCATACTGTGACACTGTGAGAAATTTGGGAATTATTTTTAATAAGACTCTGACATGGAATGATCACGTCCACATGGTGACTAGAAGAGTCTATACTATTTTAAAAACTATGTGGGTATCGGCAAAGTTCCTACCAACTAATATCAAGAAATCCTTGATAATGACCTTTATTATGCTGATTTTTAACTATGGATGTGCAATTTATTGTTTTTTGAGCTATGCGGAAATGCACAGGTTACAGCTATTGTTTAACAATTGCGTTCGTTTTGTGTATAATATTCCGAAATTTGATCATATCTCTCACGTTGCAAATACTTTCTTAGACATACCCCTTAAGGAGTACCTGAAAATGAGGATATGCTTATTTCTTCACAAAATCATAATAACTAAAGAACCAGCATATCTTTATTTTCAGATTTGTTTCGGTAATTCCTCACGGACTCGTAATATTATTATTCCGAGACTTAGATGCAATACACGAGAGCGCACTCTATTTGTGGAAGGAGCTAGAATATGGAATAGTTTACCTACTTCCATAAGAATAATGTTCTCTAGCCGCGAATTTGGTAGAGCAGTGACAGATTTTCTCAAAGCGTGAATTTTCTCAAAGCATAAATTTGATTCTCTTTTTTTTTTGTTTTCTCTCAATCTTTAATTTGGTCCAAACAGCGTGGTGTGTATTTCATTTATTCATTTCTTTTCTTTTTAAATATACCTTTTATTCTTTTAATTTAAATTTTCATATATTATTCTCAGTATAGTTCATTTTATTTTGGTATCATTTCTTTATTTTCTTATTCACATTTTCATTAAATTCATATTTTGCTATTGTACATATAAATGGAATATAATTCTAAATGTACTATTGAATTCAAATAAACGAATAATCCTAGAAAAGACATGTTTCAAATAACTAGGTTTAATATTTAGCTAGGGTGTAGCCTAGTGGATAGCATGTTAGTCCAGAATGCGATGGTCGTGAGCTTAAATCCCGGTCGACGCCTAATTCCAGCACATTGCTTGCTTGGGTATACCTTGGTTACCTCAATTTACGAAAATTAAAAATTGGAAGATAGAAGGTTGTGCGAAGGTCTAGCAACTCTTCCACAATAAATAATGAAAAATGAAACCTAAAGGTCAGGAGGCCAAGCCCCGATATAGGCTGTATTGCAATTGTAGAAGTGGAGAAGCTTTAATACTTTCTAGTAAAACCGACTGAGGATGGATGTTGGCCCATACACAAACTTCACCATACTTTTTGTCAAAAATTATTATACTTTCACAGTATTTGTGCCTTTCGTCCTCTTTTAATTATTAATTGTAATTGTTTGTTCAATATTCTGAGCTTCCTCTGCTAAATTGTCTTACCTGTATATTTTTGTACTAAAGGATGAACCCAAAATAAAGATGGATGCCTTTGAAAAAAACAAAATTATATTTCAATTCAAACACAATTACAACATTTTCAATTTAATATAATAGTAAATGAAAGTCCCAGTAATATTTCATTGTTGTCATAATGATGGATTGGATTACAAAATAAATTTCTTGAAAATAATATTCCCTTTCACTTAAATGTAATCCTCTGGATCAGAGTAATACGGAAAAAGAATTCCTTTTTTTTTAGGTATTTCTACCACAGAATGCCGGATTCTTGTTGACAGGTGTGAATTTCTTACCGGAAAATTTTCCACAATCTATTTCCGTACCTCGAAGCTGTATAATTGTTTCCGAGAAATTTTCTTTGGATGTTGTTTTTGTTCAGGGTTTTTTCAATTCAAAAATTCAACAAGCATTTATCACTTTCTCGATTTGATTAAATACTCAATTGCAAAGGTGTTACGGTGCGGTAAAAGCATAATAAATCCTAAATCTAAAGTGATATTTATTAAAATTTCGAGTAAATTGTTTGAAATAAAATAGGTTTTGGTAGTAAGTTTATTATGGGCTTCATTTATGAGGTTATAAACTAGCCTACTTCAACAACGCTACAACTGACTCTTTGTTTAGCTCCTAGAGGTGATAACTTGTAAGGGCGTTTATTGTTTAGTAATAAAATTTTAAGTGGCATACCGGAATAAAACCTAAACAAACAATTTCGATAGGGCACACTAAAATGTGGGCTTAACGATAAAATCAACTACATAATAACGAAACTTGTATATGTGGCTGTGATGTGGTACTGTCAACATTTGAAATAATCAAAATAATAATTGAGAAAGCCACTGAAAAACTTGCCAAAATGACATTTTTTTCACAAACAGTTAAAGTAGTTTAAAAATTAATTTAGTATTCAAAATACTCGTAATAAGCTCGAATATTGGTTTGGGGAGTTTTTTCCCAGTGCTTTTCTAATTAAAATGATAAATTTCCGGATTTGACACTGTTATGCATTATGAAATGTGATGTTTTGGTCTATCCTGAGACCATTATCAAACAAAATGATAAAGGTCATATTTAATAAAGCATAGCAGTGTGGAAAATAATATAAGCCTTAAACGATGCACTCTTGAGTTTTTGAACTCGTAAATCACTATCTTGCGCCTAAAATATGTTCTATTTCCGAAGATAATGACGTTCTGAAACATGAAATTTCTAAGAAACTGACACTTGGAATAGTTTTTAATTGCTGATCTAACATAGTAATATCACAAGAAGACAATGGCAAGGAACTCGTGCTCCTCATCTTAAAATGCTGATAACTATTTTAAATATGAAAATCCAAATTCAATTTGTAGTGGCTGGAAACAAACGATAGAATACGTCTGCCCAGCTAGCCCCCCCCCCACTTTATTGAAAAATAACGAAAAAATTACAGCATTATGCGCTATTTATGCGCTCTCGAAAACACAAAGAAAAAAATTTTGCGCTCATTTGGCTTAGTAGGAATTAATTATTTTAAGATGGGGGGGCTAGCTTGCCGCCTACTCATAAAAAAAAAATAAATAAATAAAATAAATACATAGGAATTATGCGCTATTTATGCGCTCTCAGAATCCGACCAATTCGATTTTTGCGCTATGTCCTTTCAAGGACCTCCCATACAACTCGAAAGCTCCGAAAACAGTAAAACAGAAATGCCTACTCGAACAACGCAAAATCGTACCAAGTAATGATGCACGATCGGTATGTGATTTATGCGCTCTCAGAATCTGGCAAAATTGATTTTCGCGTTACGTCCTGTCAAGGACCTCCCATACAACTCAAAACAGAAATGCCTAATAAATAAAATATAAATAAGACAAAACCAAATATCTCCTGTAAGTGATGCTCATTCTGACCAAATTGGGCATTGTCCTTGTTATGAATGTCGATTTAAAGTTGATTGCATGAAATGTGACATAAGGTTACATGGTTAACAACTACAAAAAACTGTTTTTTTCTAGTCAAAATCTTAAATAATAATTAATATAATTTTTTTTTTCAAAAGCAAATTAATTTCAAATAAAAGTATTTCTAAAAAATTCTTCGAAATTTTTTTTTACTGTTTTACCCCTGACGCCCAATGTTCTTCTTCTTCAATGGCGCTACAGCCCAAATCGGGTCTTGGCCTCCTGACTTTCAGGTTCCTTAACATTTTCATTATTTATTGCGGAAGAGCTGTTAGCTCTTCGCACAACCCTCTATCTACGAATTTTTCATTTTCGTAAATTGAGGTAACCAAGGTATATTCAAGCAGGTAGTGTACAGGAATTATGCGTCGACCGGGATTTGAACTCACGACCTTCGCATTGTAAACCAAACACACTACCTACTAGACTACACCCTAGCACGCCCAATGTTACCCTAACAGTATTTCATGCTCGAACTTGGTAGTTGGAAAATTCTGAAAAAAATCAGGTATCTTATATTCCTGCCTATCAAGAATATCCAACATTGAGAAAATTTTTAGATCCATAGAAATTAATTCAGGCATGAAATGGTTAAGGGTTTTTAAATGACACCAAGTTTGTGTCTATATCTTCGAATTATTTTTTCGTTTCACTACACAGGACCCGTTTGGCACCGTACTTGGAAATAAATTTTTCATCTTGGACTATTAAACAAAGCAATATTATTTAAATTTCCTTCCCTCTCCTTGCGATCAGCCAAAGCAATATCCCATACAAAAACATCCAAGGCATCATTCATATCTAATATGTTTATGTTACTCAATTTAAACTCATTCATATTTAAGGATCTATGGGAAAACCTAAAAATATATACCGATCAGTTCAAGCAATCTTTTCACATTTTATACCTTTCACGTTTTATTTAATTACTTCTGTCTAGACTACCGTCATAAGATCAGTCCTACGTAAGGATCTTCGGGGAAAACCCTTCATATTGCTTGATTTACGCGCTTGGGCTCGTGCCTATATCCATACTGCGGCCCTTTGCAGTTGTCTTTTGTTTGATGTTAATCAATCTCCATAATAGAAATTAGCAGTTTCGCGGCAGGAACCTTGCGTGTTATGTGATTAAAGTGTTTAATTTTTTGACTGAATAACCTCTAAATATTCTATTTTCACTAAAATACATAATTTAAAAGGCTAAAACCATTTTTTTCATAGAGGTATATATTGTAGTTTATTGCAGTATTATGCCAAATCGTGGTAGACCTCGAACGAACAGTTCATTATATCTAATATTCTGGGAAAACAAACATTTTTTAGTGAGTGTTAATAAAATTGTATCAAAACAGAACAAAATATGGACAGATCTATCAAATCAAATGAATAATTCAATATCTGAAAATGGACAATACGGACAAAATTTTAAATAACACTGAACTTAGTGGTACTAGTGCACAAAATAGTTTACATAATTTAAGAGTAAGTGACCACTCATTTGGCAGTTGTAGTTCAAGTAAGAGTGATAATTCTTCAAAACACACAATTAAAATATTTTTTCGAAAAAGTGAGCTAGACGATATAATTATTACGAAACGATATGTTCGTTCCGAAAAGCGTTGCCCCAAAATAAGATTTCGTCGGTACGAAATGTTACAACCGGGAGTATGGCAACAAATTGTAACCGAAAAACTTTGGAACACGAACAAAATTCAGTGTGGATACAATTTTAAACGCAACAAAGTTTTTAATAACTCTATCACAATTGAAGGAAAATGTAATTTTGGATCAATAATTAATGGCATTATTAAACATAACAGGGCTACGATTGCGCGTAAAGCGCAATCTTACGATACTCTAGATGAAAGAGAAATTTTTTGTGATCCCAAGAAATTTTGTATGGGGAGTGTTAGAAGGGATGATAGCATTGAACTAATTTTTTCGACATCATGCTAAAGTAGCTATGAAAATGTTTTATACAAAATTCTTACTCCAAAAACCGAATGGGAACTGAGAAAATTAGTGAGTTTGATTTAGTGAAAATGTACAGTTTGTATGGGAGGTGGTAGAAAGAGTAGAGGGATTTAAATGATTTTTTCAGAAATAACTAGGAATATTATAAAATTGGCACCCCTTAAATTTCAGACTAGTGCCATTCATACTTTTCAAGAAAATCGATTTTTTGTGAAGTTGTGAAACTGTGTCATGTTGTATGGGAGGGGGTAGAAGTAGTGTAGCAAATCAAATATTTTTTTTCTCATCTTAGTAATAATATTAAATAAATATTTATTACAAAATATGATCTCAACAAATGTTATATGTTCTGAGAAAATCGGCTTAGAGCATTTCAGGAAAAAGTGTAGTTTGTATGGGAGGGGGTGGAAGGAAAAAGAGGAAGGAAATAATTTTTGTACTGTAGATTTAAATCATTAAAAAAGTAACATATACCAAAATCGAGACCAATAGCTTTTATACTTTTTGAGTAAATCCATTTATTGTCAAATTGCGAAATTGTGTCATTTTGTATGGGAGGGAGTAGAAGGGGTGAAGCTAATCATCTAATTTTTTTTGACCTTACTAACAATTTTAAATAAATATTTGGTGCACAATTTCAGCCCGCTGAATTTTATAAGCACTGAGGAAATTGGCTTAGAGTAATTCATGATAAGTACAGTTTGTATGGGAGGTGGTAGAAGGAGGGGGAGGACACGCACATTTTTTATATGGTAGATTGATATTATCATAAAAGTAAAATATTCTGAATTTCAGGCCAATAACTTTTATACTTTTTGAGCAAATCCGTTTATTGTCAAATTGCGTAATTGTGTCATTTTGTATGGGAGGGGGTAGAAGGGGTGGAGCGATTTGGCCCGTTCACGAACTTGACCTTACTTTTTTGTCAAAAACGACGTGTACAAAATTTGAACTTTCTAGCTCAACGCGTTCTCAAGCTAGAGAGCGCACGGACGGACGGACGGACGGACGGACAGACGGACGGACGGACGGACATCCGGTTTTGAGATTTTTGAGTGATAATATTAACTTCTGTATCATTCATTTTTTTCTCCGAGCCTTATTTCTTGGCGTTACAAACCTTAGAGCGAACTTATAATACTCTCAGATTCCATCTAGAGTATAATAATATCAGTCTCGACAGCGTTAATGTAATGACTATTGAGCGGACAATAGGAACGGGCATATGTGGGAAAAGATACCTAAGAAATCCTGTGCGATCAGAAGTAGGTAAAATGCTATGGGATAGACACCGTGTATACCGACAGACTATTTCAATTTCAGTCAGTTTTGCATTAATTTCAAAGCAAGAGAGTCATAAAATATTTACTCTCAGCAATGAGCGTAAGACTTGTTCATACCCCTTGTCAAGTAAATTCGTGCTGGCGGGGAAACTTTTCGATGAATGGTTTGGTTGCTTCGCAGCGGGAAGATGGGAAGTAACGTGGAAGAAGATAATCATGAAAACATAAACGAAGAAAAAAGAAAAAGACGGACAAATCTTGAAACTATTTCGTGTGTTTTGAATTTTGCATGAACTTACCTGCTAGTTTGAAATAGAGCAACAACAAATTCCTATAATCCTCTGTTCGTAAGCCAACATTTAGGTAGACGTGCAGATAGGTGATATACCACCTTGATCAAAAAGTTCCCGGAATAACCACCGTGTGGCGCTTTTATTGTTCCGATTTGAGTTCTGTTTTTGTTAAGTAGGTACATCTGTTGTTCACATTCGCTCTAAATCTTAGCGTCATAGCTTAAAATTTGCAAAAGTTACGTAGCCAAGAGTACATCTATCTCTGTGTGTGTTGGCGATTTTTTACAATTTTAGAAATGGATTTAAATTTGCAACAACGAATTTGTATTAAATTTTGCGTAAAAAACGGATTTAGTGGTACGCGAACGTTGGAAATGTTGGAAAAGTATTTCGGCAACGATTCTCTAAAGAAAACGGTCGTTTACCAGTGGCACGAGCGGTTCAAAAGTGGTCGTGAAACCACGTCGTTTTCAGTCAAAAAAGAAGGCAATGCTCACGGTTTTCATGGATTACAACGGTGTAGTGCACCATGAATTTTTGTCAAAAGGCCAGACAGTAAGCAAAGAGTATTATTTGAGCGTTATGAGACGTTTGCGTGAAGCAATTCGCCGAAAAAGACCAGAATTGTGGGCAGAAAACTCGTGAATTATGCACCATGATAACGCACCGTCGCACAGTGCCATCATTAGTCGCAATTTTTTGACGAAAAAAGCAACAAATACCATCCAACAGCCACAGAATTCACCTGATTTGGCTCCCTGTGACTTCTTTCTGTTCAATCGAGTTTAAAAAACACTACGGGGAACGCGTTTCAGCAGCCGAGAGGAAGTAATGGAAAAATCGCAGGGAGCACTGATGGTCATACCGAAAACCGAATATAAAAAATGTTTCGAGGATTGGATCAGGCGCTGGCACAAGTGTGTTGCAGTCGATGGAGATTACTTTGAAGGGGACAATATAGATTTAGATGAATAAACTTGTATTTTTAATTTTCTCAATAAATTCCGGGAACTTTTTGATCAAGGTGGTATTGTAGAATCAAAGGAACATTTTTCATTTTGCTCACGTTTTGAGGCATTTGTAATGATTATGATAATGCATATACATACATATATGTATGCATATTATGTAATGGAGAAATAAAAAAAGTTATAATAGGGCTTATTTCGTTTTGAGTGCTCGTTCAATTACTTTATTATTCTAATAATTACTTTATTATTATAATAATAAAGTATTGTGATCGACACAAAAAAAAAAAAAGTTTGCTACCCTGAAATTTTTTTTTTTCGCGTTTCATGACTAAATTAGCCTAAAAATGCAAAAAAAAAAATCCGTCTGTCTGTACGCCGTCCGCCGTACGCCGACGTGTACGCTCAGCGCACATTAACTCCCAAACCCTTCAAGATAGAAAGTTCATTTTTGGAGGGATTGTAGATAGTTGCGGATCTCAGGCGGATACCCATTTTGGGGGGTGTACGGGTTCAGGGGTAGGTAGGGGGAGCGCTTAAACCGAAAAATACGAATTTAAATATCTCAACCATGGTAACAGCTAGGAAGCTAAAACTCAACATTAATATAGAGGGGTTTGTGGGACAACTTTTAAAAATAATTTAATTTTTTTATCCATTGGGGTGCGAAAAGGGGGGGCTAAGAACCAATTGTCCGCCGAATTTTTTTTTCAAATGATTATATCTTCGACATTACTTATCGTAAAAAAATAATATTTAGAGACCGTCAAGGTGGCATATAGTTCCATCGGAACCAACTCAGAAAGCGGCTAATTATTGTAAGGGGGGGGGGGGTGCAAAGAAAAACACTTAAAAATTAATATCTCAACTATCTTTTAAGCTATGTAATTGAAACTTAAAACGTATATTAAGCTATACTAGGCAAATACAAAAAAAATATAACATATCGAAATAATAGTAGTGGGGGGAAATGGGGAACATTTCAAAAATGGCGCACTTTTCAAAATTACAAACCCTTATATCTCAAAAAATAGTACAGATATTAAATCAAAAGATTGTAGAACTACATAATGGTTAATTTTGGTACAAATTTTAAGCTGGGAGGTGTAAGGGGAGGGAGGTGATAAGCAAAAATGTCGAAAATTTTGAGTGATTTTTTTAGGGCTCTAGTGAAAGAAAAAAAGTTAAAATTTTGCATGTGTATACCTATATTTAATGTACATAGAAAAATAATATTAACTTGATCCATATTTATTATAAACCGACTACCCCGGTCTAACGTGCACAAGGTGTTTCATGTGCATTGAAAAAAACACATAAACTGAAAATTTTTGAATGAAATTTTAAGGTAGAAACTTGAAAATTTGCGAAATGCATTTAAAAAAAATTCCTAAATATACGAAATATTAACTGGTCGAAAACCTTTAAAACTTCTACCCCCTCCCATACAAAATTATTTTATCGACCATTTTCAAGAAATCAATTATCACCTAACCATTAAAAGCTATAAAATTCAAATTTTGCAAAACAACTTACAAAAATAATTAAAATGAAATTGCGTTCAAAGTTTTAAAATCGCGCTTGCCCTTCTATCCCCTCCCATACAAAAGTATGATTTCGACTAATTTCATTAAATCAACTAATAACCAACAAATTAAAAGCTATGAACTTGAAATTTCGTACGAGCATCTAACAACAAAAATGAAAGAAAATTGCATCACAAGTTTGACGATTCCCCTACCTCCTCTACCCCCTCCCATACAAAATTATTTTTTCGAGCGTTTTTAAGAAATCAGTTATCAGCTAACTCTTAAAAGCTATCAATTTCAAATTTGGCATAAAAACTTATAAAAATAATTCAAATGAAGTTGCTTTAAAAGTTTTGAAATCGCGCTTGCGCTTCTACCCCCTCCCATACAAAACTATGATTTCGACCAATTTTATTAAATCAACTAATAACCAACAAACTAAAAGCTACGAACTTGAAATTCTATACAAGCACCTTACAAGAGACGCGAAATAAAACTGCGTATCAAATCTTACGATTCTCCTATATTCTCTACCCCCTCCCATACAAATGTTCGGTTTCATGAATGTAAAATACACCGAATTTTATGAAAATTCTATGCAACTTCGTCTATGAAACACATTCTATACAGAGAATATTGGACGTGATTCGAGTAATTAATTAAAAAGCTATTAACATCCACCCACCCTTACTATTACCCCTACTCGTCCCCTCATAAAAACCCAAACTTACAGACACGAATGAAATATTGTTAACAGTCCTGCCCAAGAACTCCCTTTCACTTAGTCTTCCCTAACCACTCTTACCTACATATTGACTTTCCACTCATCCGCAACTCGTCCCAAGAATAATAAAGTTTCGCCCGACTTGTTGGCAGTTTCTTTAGTATTGTGATCGACACAAAAAAAAAATTACATCCCTCAAATTTGGTTTTTTATCGCTCGATTATAAAATTTAATTTAATTTAATTTTTAATTTAATTTTAATTTAATTTAATTTTTTAATTTATTTATTTATCAAACAAGACAATGTAATACATAATAATAATGATTAGGTTAATTTAGTTAGTTTAACATAACTTAATACAATTTAAATTATAATACAATTAATATGATAGGCACTGGTGGAAGGATTATTAAAAAGGAAGTGGATTGTCTGATAAAGCATAACGCAGCCTCAGTTTGTATGCTGGCTTACTAATTGGAGGTGTGTAGTGCACACTGAATTTGTTAAAAGTTCTACAACACCTGTTAATTGGTTCGTTTTGACCATAGTCAGTACGATATAGGTATTCCTTAAGAAGTTTTGAATGTCTCGTCAGCCTGACATCGTCATTGAGTCTGATTTTATTTTTAAGGTGGTCAACCTTAATATCGCCATTCAAAACGTCTAAGGTAAAACAAGATGTGAGCATAGTTCTTCTAGAACTAAGAGGTAAAAGATTTAACAAATGTAGCCTAACTGCATAGTGTGGGAGGTTTTCGAAGTCTCTCGGATCATACAAGTCCCTAAGGGCAAACAGAAGGATTTGCTTTTGGATTGATTCTATTCTGTTGCTGTAAATCTGGAAAAAAGGATCCCAAATGGAACATGCATATTCGAAAAGAGGGCGAACAAGAGAGCAGAATAATGATTTGGTGACCCAAACATTCTTGAACTCCTTAGCTCTCCTCTTAATGAACCCGAGAAGTTTGTTGGCTCTTGAGATTATACTGTTGTAGTGTGATATAAAGCGTTGAAGAATTCAGTGTCGAGCAGAATGCCCAAGTCCTCAATTTGTCCTACTCGATGAAGTTCAGTACCATTTAGAAAGTAGTTATGGTAACATGTGTTTTTTTTGCGGGAGAAACTTATCACGTGACATTTACCGACATTAAGCTCTAACTTGTTCTGGCTGCACCACTCGTTTAGAGCAATAATCTTGGATTGCAGGAATACAGCATCTGCGGGGGAGGATATGACATGATATATTTTTAGATCATCAGCGTATAACAAATGTGGAATACCTTCTAATACTTCCGAAAGATCTGCAATGAAAATATTAAATAAGAGAGGTCCTAAGTGACTTCCTTGGGGTACACCCGACGACACGCCTATTTCCTTGGAAATAAAGCCCCGAAACTTAACAAATTGAGTCCTGTTGCTAAGATAGGGTTTAAGCCAATCAAGTAAGGATCCAGTCACACCAATTTTTCTTAATTTTAAAGTCAGGATATTGTGATCAATTCGACCGAAAGCTTTACTAAAGTCTGTGTATATTGCATCAATTTGATGTCCCTTTTCCATTCAATCAATCAAATTCCTATTAAGACCCCCTATAGGGGCATAGGACAGAAACAACTCTCTTCCACAAGGCGCGATCCTGAGCATCGGCTTTAAGCTGTTGCCAGGACTTGTTTATTCCTCTGGCCTCCTGCTCAACTGCTCGCTTCCATGTGTTACATGGTCGACCAACCCGACGTCTTCCTTGAGGGTTATAATCCAGAGCCTGTTTTGCGATGTTTCGCTCTGGTTTCCTCAAAGTATGACCGATCCACTGCCACTTTCGCCGTTGAATCTCAATACCTATTTTAGTCTGGCGAGTTGTACTCCAAAGTTCGTCGTTGGAGATTACTTCTGGCCAGAATATTCCTAAAATGCGCCGGAGGCATTGGTTTACGAAAGTCTGTAGTTTCTTGGTAAGTCGAACGGTCACTTTCCACGTAGTACAACCATATAACAACACGGATTTGACGCATGCGTCAAAAACTCGCAGCTTCGTGCGAAGGGAGATCTCTCTTAACCTCCAGAAAGGGGAAAGGATACCGAAGGCCTGACGAGCTTTATTTAGCCGAGCCTCAACATCCTTTTCGGCTCCACCGTCCATGCTGACAATGCTTCCGAGATAGCAAAAATCTTGCACCTCTTCCACATCCTGTCCATTAAGAACAATTGGTGTGCTTGCGTTCGAACCCATGTGCATGTACTTGGTTTTACGCACATTTATTTTCAGTCCCGCCTCTTTGCATTTAGAATGCAACGAGCGAACATTTGACTCTAAGTCCGAACGGTTATGTGCAAGCAAACACACGTCATCAGCATAATCAAGGTGACTTAAGATGTTAAATAGTCTCCATTGAAGACCTTTACCTTCCCCACCTTCCAGTGCAGCTTTCAAGATGTCATTTATTACCACCAGAAACAGGGCTGGTGATAATATGCAGCCTTGTCTGACACCCGTTCGCACAGGAAAGCTCTCGGACAGCTCTCCTCTATGCAAGACGCGACACCTTGCATCTTCGTAGGATTCTTTAATCATAGCTATGACCTTATCTGGGAGCTAGGGTGTAGTCTAGTAGGTAGCGTGTTTGGTTTACAATGCGAAGGTCGTGAGTTCAAATCCCGGTCGACGCATAATTCCAGCAAACTACCTGCTTGAATATACCTTGGTTACCTCAATTTACGAAAATGTAAAATTCGTAGATAGAGGGTTGTGCGAAGAGCTAACAACTCTTCCGCAATAAATAATGAAAATGTTAAGGAACCTGAAGGTCAGGAGGCCAAGGCCCGATTTGGGCTGTAGCGCCATTGAAGAAGAAGAAGAAGATGACCTTATCTGGAATACCTCTCCTACGCAAAGCATTCCATATGTAATCTCGCTTAACGCTGTCGAAAGCCTTCTCGAAGTCCACAAGCATGAGATGTAGTGGCGAACCCATTTCGGCTGACTGCTCCAATATTATCCGTAGGGTATTTGTGTGGTCGGTACAAGACGACCCTTTACGGAATCCAGCCTGATAAACTTCGAGAGTGCTCTCGACGACATCACTAATCCTATTGAGAATTACCTTAGCCATAATTTTTGATACGGCAGTAAGTAGACATATACCACGCCAATTGCCACAATCCCGAAGGTCGCCCTTCTTCGGAATTTTCACAATTACGCCCTCCTTCCATTCAGTCGGATATCTTCCATCATTCCACACCTTAGTGAAGAGTGGGAGGAGTATATCGGCTGTTATTTCGGGGTCCGCTTTGAGAAGTTCGGTTGGTAGTCCGTCTATACCTGGAGCTTTCCTTCCCGCCATTGACCGAATGGCGGAAACTATCTCTTCCTTATCTGGGGGATCGTCCCTAATAGAGGATTGTTGCGGTTGGATGTTTGGAAGTTGTTTTGTTTCCGGAATATCTTCATCTGACAAGATGTTTAAAATATCAGAGAAGTATTCCTTCCATCGTCGCAACTGGTGTTCACTCATATTAAGGAGAGTTCCGTTGACATCTCTCACCAGGTGGTTGGCGGTGAAATTCCTGTTCGTCAACTGTTTCATGATTTTAAATAGTGACCCCATATCCCCAAGGTAAGCCGCAGATTCTGCCTTGTTTGCCAGATCTTCAATGGCCTTTCTCTTGTCGCGTCTAACGGCCTTTTTAAGCTGTATATGAGCATCGCGGTAGTTCTGCCTCAAGTCGGGCGTTCGTTGGTTGACATCGGGTTGAGAGATGATTGCCAATTTAGCTTTTTTCCGATTGCCAACCTTGTCCCATGTGTCTTGCGACATCCAGGGTTTCTCACCGCTTTGCGCATATCCCACAGATTCTTCAGCACTAGTTAGAAAAGTGTTTCTGGTTGCCTCCCAATTGGCGTCCAGTGTGCGCATTTTGTGTTCACCCAATGGGGATGACTTTTCGCGTAGAATAGTAGTGTATTCGCGTTTTTTGTTGGGATCTCTAAGTTTATCCACATTAAGCTTGCGCTTCATTTGAAGAATTTGTGGTCGTCGGATAGCTGCTGTACACAATCTCAAGCAAGCAACCATCAAGTGGTGATCGCTCCCCACGTCAGCTCCACGTTTCGCTCGCACATCGAGGAGACATCTTCTCCATCGGCGACTTATAGCCAAATGGTCGATCTGGTTCTGAGTAACACCATCAGGGGAAACCCAAGATGTTTTATGGTGACTCTTGTGTGGAAAAAGGGTCCCTCCGATGACCATTTGCCGAGTACTACTGAACTCCACAAATAATTCACCGTTTTCGGGTCTCTTAATCCAAGGTCGTGAAGGGTCGACCCAAGAGTCACCATGCCTCCCCATGACGTGTTCTAGTCCAGTGTTGTCTGATCCAACCTGGGCGTTCATATCTCCCGAGATGATAATAATATCACCTCTTGGAACACGTTCGAAGGTGGCACTCAGTTGGCTATAAAACTCCTCTTTGTCACCAGATGTTGCGGTATTAGTTGGTGCGTAGCACTGCAGAATTGTGACGTTTCTGACACTGGTCCTGAGCCTGACGACGATAATCCTATCCGAGATTGGTTCCCAGCTAATGAGACTGTTTCTCGCTCTCGGCGTAAGGACGAACGCCACGCCATTTCTGGCTTCACTTTCAGGGCCAATGTACAGAATAGTGTTTCCGCTAGGGGTTAGTTCTTCTCCTGATCCTGTCCACCTGACCTCGCTCAAGCCCAAGATTTGGATGTTATAGTGCTTCATTTCACGGTCGATCACTGATTGGCGGTGCAAGGACCGAGTTACCCCAGCTCTTCCCCCGTCATTCAATGTTCGAACGTTCCAGAAGCCAATCATAGTCCGTTTTCGAATGCCAAAAGTCGTTACCGTAGAATCAGTCCGTATCCGAGGCGATGTATCCGTTTCTCGTATCATTTAGGTCTTAAGATCACGGGTGATAAGCCCATGATCCAGTAAGTGTCCATTTGCCATTTTTAGGGCAAGCAGGACTGGCTGTGGGTGAATTCTACAGCCCCCATCCCAGAGGGGGATAGTTAGCTCAGGTCCGTGGAGTCGCTAACTCCAAAGATAGTTGCAGGAATTGGTAAAACCTCATACTACAACTACCCCCATATGCCATCGCACATAGTGTATCAGATACAAGACTCATGAGGTTAGTCACTGTTGATCGCCCTTTTCTAAAGCCGTGCTGCTGTTCGTTTAGAATAGGGTCGATCATAGTGGTCAATTTATCGCAGATAATTTTTTCGAATAATTTGGGGATAGCTGATAGAATTGCTATACCTCTGTAGTTCTCAACCTTGCGTTTGTCTCCATTTTTATGGATGGGTATGAGATGCGACGATTTCCAGACTGATGGGAAAATTCCCAATGACAGTGACTTGTTAAAGAGAAAGTGAAGAGGTGATGAAAGTTGGTGTGCACATTTTGATAGAAATAGAGGAGGAATAAGATCAGGACCTGGAGCATCAAACACCTCCTCAGTGGACAATGAGATATTGTCAATTAGTGAAAGAATTGAAATGTCGGGTTCGTTTTGGGTTGAATCCGTCTGGCTACCAAAGACTTCGCGAAAACGGTCAGCAAACATATTGCAGATATTACGCCGGCAGGAAGATTGCTTGATTCCACTGGACATGCTTACAGGGTAGCCTGAGTTTTTACGTTTTGTATTCACAAAGCCGAACAATTTTTTAGGGTCTGTTACAATGCCTTCCCCAATTTTTTTACGTAATTTTCATACGCAAGCCGGGACTTAAAAGAGAATTCGGATGCCACCGTGTCATATCTACTCTGAAGATTAAGAGTGTAGGCGCTCCCATTCTTAAGCTTTTTAAAAAGCTTATTCCTTCTATTCCGCAGTGACCTGAGGTTTTTATCTAACCAGGGTTCTGATACCTTATCTTTTAGTTTGATTGAGGGGACATGATTATCGACAATTTCAAAGATCACCTCATAGAAAGATGCTATGGCCGTATCAAGATCATTAGATAAGAAAAGGGAAGACTAGCCTGTCGATGACAATTCATTATTAATGCTAATGAAATCAGCATTTCGAAAGTCAAATACAACATTATTGTTTTATGAGTGCACAAAATTGGTGTCTTCATATGGTAGATCTACTATGATGGCAGAGTGATGTTTTGTATTAGAGAAAAGATTCTCAGCGTCAGAGGCAGGGTTAACAATCACATCATCATAGGCGTCGGTAAAGATCATGTCAAGCCACCTTCCACTATTATTGGGGAAATTTACTACTTGATGAAAATCATTATTATACATCGTGTCAATGATAGTGGTGTCAATATCAGACGTAAGGTTGCCCGGAATAATTGTATTATCAGAGTGGTCAGTGATAAAAGAAATGCTGGGGCGATTAAAATCGCCAAGAAGAAAAATATTATCATTTTCCTTTAAGGTACAGTTGACATTATTAAAAATATCCAGAATATCATGGTATTTGTAGATTTCAGAGCTAGGCTGAATATAAACAACGCCGATGTAAATGTATTTATTAATCAGCCTGATTTTGATAAATTTATGTTCGAAAGATGTTGTCGGTGTTGTGTTGACAATCTCGCTAGATAGAGAATTATAAACCGCGATTAGGACACCCCTTCCTTTTGTCAGACCTGTTGCGCTATAATCCCTGTCATTTCTGTATATGGTCCAGTTGTTGTCTAGTATTTAGATAAAATATAAGTTGTCGTAACTTTAGGAAATTTTCTAACGGGAGTAGTGGAAGGGCTGACGGCATTGAACTAATTTTTATTTTTTCATATCATAGAGTTGGTAACAAAATGCTTTATACAAAACATACACAATTATAATATAAATTAATTTCAACAGATTGCGCTAAAAAATAAATGTACTTCAATTAATATGAAATCACTAATGAATTAATTAATCTTCTATATAAATATAGTTGTAGTGTCTGTCTGTTATTTGTTTATAAATGGCTGTAGATAAGTTTTTTGCTTCATTTTAGCAATAACTAATCAGAATCAAAAGTTTTTAAAAAATTTTTCTTTCTGTCTTTCACGCAAAAACGGCTGCACCGATTGCAATGAAACTTTCACAGTTTATTAGGTCTACCTCGGGGAGTAATCTGTTTTAGGTGTTATTTTACTCCCCCCACGCTTTCTACCCCCTCCCATACAAAGTGACTCATTTTCAAAAACTTATAATAATCAAATTTTCATGGAAACTATAAAAGTTATTAATTTGAAATTTAAAAAATATTATTTCTATTATAAATGTAATCTTCAAGTATATAAATACTTCTTCCCTACTTCTTCCACCACCTCCCATACAAACCAAACTTTTTCATGAAATACTACACTCCAGTTTTCTCAGTACGTATAACTTTCATCGAGCTAAGATTTTGCATTAAATCCTTAATTCGCATTTTTATTAATATCAAGAAAAAACTAACCATTAGCTTTACTCCTTCTACCCCCTCCCATACAATCTGACACAAATCTACGACTTTGCGAAAATTCGAATTTCTTGAAAAGTGTGAATGTTACTGTTCTGAAATTTAAAATATATCAATTGAATGATAATTGTAATTGCTTCTCAAAAAATTACTAAAAACCCTCCACTCCTTCCACCACCTCCTATACAAATTGCACAATTTCACTAAATCCAATGCACTAAGTTTCTCAAGTTACCTATTCAGTTTTTCAAGCTTAAATTTGGTGCAAAGTATTTTTATTGCTTCTCTAGCATGGTGTGAAATAAATTAATTTAGTACAGTCATCCCTTCTATCACTCCCCACACAAAAATTCTTAAGATTACAAAAATTTCGATTTCATCGGTAGTATCATATAATTGGGCTTTACGCACAATCGAAGTCCTGTTATGTTTTCAAGCTTAATGTCATTTTATTTGGGCTTTTCTTAATTAACACAAACTACAACTATTCACATGTCCTTAACACGTATACATATGATCTCGAATCACGGGTTTGATTTGATCACGAGCCTGTCCCATACAAATGCGAGTACCATGGTTTCATTCTTAATAATTTATGGTTCTGATTCCAACAAAATACAAAGCATTGTGTTCAAAGAGCCATCAAACTAAGCAGATTATTTATCCGACATAACGTACTACTAACTACATACATTCTCAAAAAATGTTATTATTGCGATTAAGGGACAGAGAAAGTGATTAATTAAAAATAACGGCCAATTAGTGCAAACACTTTAAGTTATCATAACTTAAAACGAAAAAAAAGCTATTTTGCTAATGGTTCTAATAATTTGGCAGTGTAGTCTATACCCCAGCAAGTAGTGTGCTGGAATTATGCGTCGACCGGGATTTGAACTCACGACTTTCGCATTGTAGACTAACACGCTACCTACTAGGCTCCACCCTAGCTATAAGTTTCAATTATATTGATTAAAAGCTAGTCTAGATATTAATTTTTAAGCATTGTTCTTTGCATCTCCCTGACCCTATCCTAACAATTATTTATCTCCTTCAAAGCCAATAATAGTACCTTAATAGTTCTAAGATAGTGGAAAGTGACTTAACAAGAAATTGCAAACTTTCGTGAACCAATGAATCCGATGCATTTTAGAAAAATTCTGGCCAGAAGTGATCGACAGCGACGAACTTTGGAGTACATCTGGACCGATTAAAATAGGCATTGATATTCAAATATGGAATTGGCAGTGGATCGGTCACACTTTGAGAAAACCAGAGCGAAACATCACCAAACAGGCTCTGGATTATAATCCTCAAGGAAGACGTCAGGTTGGTCAACCATCTAGCACATGGACGCGAGCAGTTGAGTAGAAAGCCAGAGGAATAAACAAGTCTTGGCAACAGCTAAAGGCCGATGTTTAGGATCGCGCCTTGTGGAAGAGAGTTGTTTCTGTCCTATGCCCCTGTAGGGGGTCTTAACAGGAAACTGGTTGATTTTGATTGGAACACACTTACCCAACCTTCTATCCACTCAAAAATTAACTCCCTTTAAAGGATCTTAGAGATACGAGTCCATATATGCGGCGTACGGCGTATATTTGAATTTTTTTTTAAATTTTAAGGCTAATTTAGTCATGAAGAAGAGCTAAGGTGTAAGCTAGTGGGTAGCGCGTTGGTCTTGCGAAAACCATAGGATCAAATCCTTATCAACGGGAATCTTCCATCATGCAGCCTTCATGGTTATACCTTACTTATTTACAATGATGCTACAGCTCAAATCGGACCTGGGCCTCCTGCCTCCTGGTTATATCTAGGCTACCACAATTTGCGAAAATGAAATAAAGAAAATTAATAGGTAGAGTGTTGTGCAAGAACGGTTTGGTAATAACAAACAAAAATGATAAGGAACCTGTAGGTAAATTCGGGCTGTAGTTCCATTGTAGAAGAAGATGATTATTAATTGAATTAGCTATTATCGCCATCAAACTTCACACCAATAACCCAAGCAAATTCTGAAAAATTTTCTTTTCCCATCCCTGAAATTTCAAATCTTGAGCTCTGCCTAACCAAGACTTCGTACAAATACTTAAACTCTCAACACCTGCTATAAAAGCGTTTCATTTCGCTCGATTTGCTTGTTCATTTTCTAAAAATACACAGAATATCGATGGTCAGTAAATCGGCAAGCTTATTTCAAATTTTCACAAGTCTTCGGAAATTTTAAAATTCATCCTCACTATCTATGTAATAGGCCAACAAATCAGAAAATCTAAGAAAATTCGAGACAGAATCAGATTTTTCATGAGTAGGCGTTCTTTTTTTTCGCCGGTGACGATAAGAGTTGCCGTCAGATCTAAAATTGGAAAACCCAACAAGTAAATGTGGTTTGCTTTTTTTTCAATATGATGGACTTGCTCGATGTAAGAGAAAAAAAAAAAACAAATAAGAAAGAGGATCTTAAACACTTTCATTCTGAGAAAAGTGGAAAAATAATATATCACGTGTAAATCGGAACTGATGAGCGCTTTTTACAAATCTATTTCGGACTTTTTTTGAGTGCGGCGATTTTTAGGTCACTGACAAGCAGTTTTAAAGCACAGAAAACAAATAAATAAAGTCTCATCTCTACCCACAGACGAGGAAGAAAGTAGCATTTTCTTTTATATTTTCGTGAGATTCATTTTCAAGACCTTTTTGATCACATATTAGTGTCGAAATTGGTTCATGGTCGGATATTTTAAGCTTTTAGAGCTCACTGAAGTGACTAGTCCTTATTTAATTTTGGAGATGAAATATGCAGTGTGGATAAAATATTTAGTTAAGTAGAAGCATAGATCAACATTTGCATAAGAGGTTTTGGTATAAGGCGCGTTACGAGATCTAGTGATGGCAAAAGCATCTGGATGGTTTTAGAAAGGAAATACGAGTAAGAGATGAAGCTCCAGTTAGCAAGTGAGTGATTGGGTATGGTAGAAGTAAGAACTGGCTCGATTGACCCCTGAAAAACACACCATTATAATTACTCTACCATACCATATTAATTAACAACTATACCATATTGCAGCAGCCAATTACTGGTTAATGTCAATTTTGAGGTTAATGCAATTACATACCTATAAAGTTACCCGGGAAATAACAACATGTTACAAGCCACAATTTATCACTAAAATCATTGCAAAAATATAAAATATGATTAAAACGCGTTGCAAAATGAATTTTTATTCTCATGCACGATTGCTGATTATCGCAATAATTTTCCAGCTTTGAGGCAACTTTTTTAATTTGCTTAAGTCATACGTGAAAAATCGAAATAAATAAAAAAATATATCTGTTCATTATTATTTTTCTCGCGGCCAATTTTCGTTTCCTGATGGCCACAATTTTAATTGTCAATTACACGTATGTATGTGATTAAAAGGTGGTGTCGCTATGCCAAGCGAACATGTATAAATCGATTCATTTAGGAAATTGCAAGGGCCTACCGCATCATCGTCGCGCTCAAAACAGATTATGCAATTTTGCAACGTAATTTTGGCGAAATGTGCACAAAATCTGTCGAGCGTATCGCTGATTGAATTTCCCAGGTGCTATTGCGTTCCGAATTAGGAATGTCAGGAGGTTACTTCACCCACCCCGGACCACACTACATATGTACAATAGTCGAAGAAGAAGGGTTTCTTACTCCTTACTGGGTCTCCGAGCCTTATGTTCGGTGATATGTAAGTTACACTGTACTAAATCATTTCTACATACGAGAATTTTGTCATGTGCCATTTAACAGTAGCAAAATTATATTTCGTGCTTGGATCATATACGAGTATGTGAAGCAATAATGCACTGCAAATGTGTGGTCATAATTACATACGGACTTTTGCTATGCTTACATACGTCATGCTCATGCTGTGTATTTGAGGATACATTTTGGCAAAATTTCAATTAAGTGACGTCCATTTGAGTTTAACGACGACGCCAGAATCGATATGTTGCAGACGGTATTATAGGAATTCGATGTCCACAAGCGGTCATTATTTCAACCCGACCGTATTCGCATTTGTATACATTTAACGTTTTAGTATAATTAAGTTATTCGAACTTAAGTAAAGATATATAAAAATATCTTTACAGTTCTATCGAGTAAAACTCTTCGCATTCGACTTCAATAAGTCTTTTATTGCGGTACTTTGAGTTCTCTGGAACTTAGTCGCTCCTTTCACCTTTAATAACACTTTGCAATTTTTAATAAAAAACTCGGTTTTAAATATTTATTAATTTTTTATTATAGTGCTCGGTCTTAGGTGTAACTTAGAACTAACTTTTTGCTTCGGTTGCTTTCCTTTTTATATACGTTTAAGACACATTCCGGGTGGTATGTTTATGTGTCGGCGATATCCTTTGGAAATGTCGGCTCGCTTGATCTCGTCTTATTTTGTTGTGTGGTAAGTGCATTTTGTTTACGAAACAGTCAATCTCGGCTTAGGGTTTGTTTATTACACCGAGGATGCGGCTTACGTTACAAGATTCTGGGTTATATCTTTATGTGTCGGCGATATCCTTCAATAAATGAAATGAATATCGCTATGTTAGCATCGGCTAGTTCTTGTGATGTTATATGAGGGTATATAACTCGCCCATCCTCAGATTTTGGCTCCTGACAAAATGGTATCCTTGTTAAATTCAGCTTATATTTCTTGTAGAAGTACATTATTTTTATTATTATGATTATAATTATTATCATCTTGGCATCCAGTTTGTCCGAGAATTCTCGTACTTTTGTATCTTTATTTCTTTATTATGTGTATTTTACTTAATTCTGATATTATTAATTTTTTTATAAATAATTTCTTTTATGTTGTTTGCTAATATAATAGTTTCTGACAATCTATAGTTGGTATATTTCGTATTGTTTATTGTTATTGTACATTTTTTAAATTTTATTATATTATTGTTCTTGATTACTACTAAATGATCGTTACAGTTTTGTCTTAATTCTAGTTTCTTTGGATTTTTTTTTTTTTTTTTTTTTTTTTTTTGAACAATTATATCATCTGTTATTTTTGTGATACTTTCTTTCTAATTTTCGATCATTTTACATATATTATAAATTAGAAATGCATTCATCTTTTATTATTTTTAAATATTTCTCTAAATTTTGGTATGAACTTTCGTAAATTGTATTATTTTCGATAATTATTTTACTGTTTTCTGTTACAAGTTCTAATTCATTCTGGTTGGGTATTGGGACTATTTTGGTTTTAGAAAAATGTCTATGTGAGAGGGTAGGAACTATGAATATAATTTAGCTTTGTTGTACTACCGCTGTTTTAATGTTTTTAAGTTTATCTATATTTATTTCATATATGTGCATCTCGTATGAAGTTAGTATGTCTTTAGTCAGTAAATTTAGTTTGCTGTGTATTCATATTTGTTGATAGTAGTAATAGTAAAATAACGATAATTAGGTATAAAAAAACATATGGAGAAAAGAGTGCAAAGGATTCTTATTAAGTATATTTCTTTTTATTTTTTAGATTAATTTTATGGATTTTATTCTTTCTGGTCGTGCCGTAGTATTGTCCTCCTGTTTTAGTAATACTTTCTTTTTTATATCTAGCTCTGTGTTTATGTATGGGAAAGTTTCTTACATATCTTTCGTCTGGGCTTTTTTCAATTATTTTCTCATTATATTTTTGTATTCTGGTATTTCTTTCCGTAATCATTTTTGTTTTTACTTTTTCTAATTCTTCTTCACTTAGGTGATTTAGATGCAAGTCAATGGGCTTATGACCAGTTGTGGAATGGATGCTATTGTTGTAATGTCTGATAGCTTCTGAGACTAATAGTGATTTGTGTGGAATATTTGGGTGTTTTGTGATTAAAATTCGCATATGTTCGTTTAGAGTGTTATGGAATCGTTCTACCTCACTATTACCTGTATGTGAGTTAGGGGATGTGAAATGGGTTGTGATGTTCAGTGAATCCATGAAATCCTTAAGGTTTTTGGTTAGTGTCATTTCATTGTCGGAAGTTATTTCTTTAGGAGTTCCTGAATTACTGATGTAGGTTTCTAATGCTATTTTTATATCAGGCCAGTTTCTTCCAGATAACTGATATATTTGTGAGTGTTTCGAAAATCTGTCTAATATAGTGAGATACGGGTGTGTTTTATCTAAAAACCATATATCTATACTGATAGATTCATGTGCTTTCGTAGGTATGGGTTTTCGTTCTTGTTTTATTTTTGTTGGTTGTCTATCATATTTGGCTAAATTACATATTTCACAGTTATTAATGTATTTGTTGATTTCTGTTTTTAGGGCAGGGTAATAGAATTTATTTTTCATTTGGTTATACACCTCCTCTATACCTCTGTGATTATTTTTTTCATGTTCAGTGGAAATACTTTCATTTATTTCGTCGTTGTTCAAGTCATATAAAATTTTGTTGCATTTTAATATTTTCATTTTAGATCTTGGGTTAATGGTTTTAATATATTCGTCTTGGAATTTAATAAACAATGAGATATTTTCTATATATAAGCCTACTATACCTTTTCCTGGTAAATGGCTCTGTATTATGTATTTGAAAGTTTTTTCATCTGGTTGGTGTACTATAAAAGTTTTCCTAATTTTATTTTTTAATAGTTTTTTGATAGTTGTTTTATTTTGCTTTCCCTGTTTGATAATGATTTGATATTTATATATATTGATGGGGGATTCAGATATAGAAATATGTAATGAATTGTCTTCGGTACTGCTATGTACGGTAGCTAGGTTCGAGGAGTCATTACTTTCATTATCTGAGTCAGTATTATTATCTTCATTCATGTTTATATTTGGTCTGCTTAATGCGTCGGCTACATAATTCGATTTGCCTTCAATATAATCTATGGAGTAATCGAACTCTTCGAGGGCTAGCCTCCACCTTATTAACTTAGAGTTGGGTTCTTTGAGATTGTGGAGCCATTTCAATGGTCTATGGTCTGTTAAGATTTCGAATTTTATGCCATATAAGTATGGGCGGAAGTATTTTATTGTCCATACTATAGCGAGTAATTCCTTTTCGATTGTGGAATAATTAGTTTCGTGTTCGTTTAATGTACGACTAGCGTAGCAGATAGGATGGCCGTCTTGTGAGAGGACTCCTCCTATTGCGTACTGAGATGCGTCTGTAGTTACACAAAACTTTTTGTTGAAATCTGGGTATTTCAGGATTGGGTCGGTTGTTATTAATGTTTTTAGTGTCTCAAAGGATTTTACAAAATCCGGGTCTTGGGGGTTAATTTTGCAATTCTTTTTAAGACGTAATGTCATGGGTTTAGCTACTTGAGCAAAGTCTTTTATAAATTTTCGGTAATATCCGACTAATCCGAGGAAGCCCTTTATTTGCTTCGTGGTTTTGGGTACTTGATAGTCATTAATTGCTTGAATTTTATTTGGGTTTGCTCTTATACCTTGTGTAGTGACAATGTGGCCCAAAAATTCAGTCTCTCTTTTCAGAAATTCACTTTTCTCAAGTTGAATTTTCAAATTTGCCGATTCTAAAGTCTTAAAGACTTTCTCTATAGAATTTAAGTGTTCATCTAGTGAAGTAGAAAATATTATTATGTCGTCTAAGTAGACCAAACAAATTTTGCCTATATGTTCGTGTAGAACGTTGTTCATAAGGCGTTGGAACGTTGCAGGTGCGTTCTTTAGCCCAAATGGCATTCTTAGAAATTCATAGTGTCCTAAGTTAGTATTGAATGCAGTTTTTTCGATATCATTCTCATCTATCTCGATCTGGTGGAAACCTTTAGCGAGATCAAGAGTAGTGAAGTACATGCATCTGCCCAATTTATCGAGGATGTCGTCAATACGGGGTATTGGAAATTTGTCGCCCGTCGTTTTTTCGTTCAATTTTCGATAATCAATGACGATTCTCCATTTTTTCTCTCCGGAGACGTCCTCTTTTTTAGAAACAACCCATATAGGAGAACTATAAGGAGATTTTGATGGTTGGATAATATTTTGTGACAACATTTCGTCTATTTGCTTTTTTACCTCTCCTTTATGGATGTGAGGGTAATTGTATGTTTTAGTAAACACTGGTTTATCGTCTATTGTGTCAATCTTATGTTTTATAATATGTGTAAAGGATAAATCTGAATTCTTTCTGTAGAATATATTTTGATAACTTTTTACGAGTTTTATAAGTTTGGTTGCTTCTTCATTATTCATATGGCTTATTCTAATATCATTTTCGATATTAGGGTAGGGGTTTGAATATAAATTGTTATTGTAATTTATTATTTCGTACGCTTCCAATTTATTTACATTTGTATCTGAGTTGGATTGTGAATGTCGTTCACTATTTATGGTTTTCTCTGAGCTGAGATACCAGTGTAATTGAATGCTTTTCCCTTTAATAGTCATAATATTTTTCTCGTAATTGATTACTGGTTTAGTAGGTTTCAATATATTATTACCAATCAATCCGTCAAAATAATCATGAAAATTCATCTCGGCGAATTGTATGGGTTTTCCGTCGAAATTCAACTCAGCAAATGCTTTATATGTTACCACTGAGTGTATTATTTCTTCTACGTCTCTAAATTTAATTTTTATGGGTGTTGAAAGTTTTGTTTGGTATTTAGGATGTACAATGTTTTTATTTATTAAACTCATTGATGCTCCTGTGTCTATAAGCATTCGTAATTTGCGCTTTGGGGTATCTATTAAGATAAAAGGTAATCCGAATCCGGTTCGAGGCTTTCCAAGGCTGGTATTTGAAAATTTTCGTTTGCTAAATTATCCTCTACGGTGGTATTGATATTGGTATCCATGGGTACGGGTCTCTCTGTGTTTTGATTTCTTATTTGGTGGCTTTTAGTGCCAAAGGAATTACTATTTTGGTTGTTATAATAATTATTTCGTTGTTGGTTCTGAGTATTTCCATTATGGTGATTGTTATTAGGTCTATTCTGATTTGTATGACGTTGGTTATTATATTGTTGGTTCTCGTTTTTATTAAAGAATGTTTTTTGTTGTTGGGGTGGGTTATTTGTATTCTGGTTGTACGTTGAGTTACTATTGTTTGGTATGTCCCGGTTATTTCTTACTTGTGTCTGTTTGTTATAAAAATGATTTTTCTCTATTAATATAAGTTCAGCTTGTTCTAATGAATCAGGACTTATGGAACTCAATATAATATTTTCCGCGTTAGGTAAACCATTTATAAAAATTCTTAATGCGAGTTTATTATTGAAAATTATTTCACGACTTCTTTCTCGATGATCTACAATATCTAATTTTATTCTTGCATTTAAATTCTTAAGCCTAATTTTAATATCTTGGAGGAAATCAGGTATATTATTTTTATAAACTGTACTTCTAAGTGAATCAAGTAATGAAAAAGCACTTCTTTTTTCACTAAAGTTATTTGTAAGTATAGTTTTGAGCTGATCCCAAGTGGTTACATCATCGTTAATTTCTAAAACTTGTCTTGCTTTACCTTGTAATTTATTGCAAATTAATTGCAGGAAGTATGGATGTGCTGATACGTGAAGGTCCCATATTCTCGGGATGATGAGGTCGATGCTTTTTACGAATCTCTTCAGGTCATCTCTGTTTCCGTCAAATGGGGCAATTTGCTTCAGGAATTTTTCTGGATTAATTTCCCAGGCTGCCATGTTGAATGTTGTACTGGTGTTTTTTTTTTTTTTTTATTAATTGGGATAGTATCCTCTTTTGTAATTGAGATCTTTGTCTCCACTGTTCTAGTTTAAGATCTAGTAACTTTGTTAGATTCCCTCAGCAATTTTCACTTGCAGGGGAACGAGCGAATTCTTTGAAAGTTCTGCTCTCGGCTTTGCAATGCCGTCAATTATCGAGTCTTTGTCGACTCTTTGCAACCTTTTTAGATACGATCACTTTTGCAAGGATTCTCTGTTTGAGAATCCTACCGACTGCGCCAATTAAGTTATTCGAACTTAAGTAAAGATATATAAAAATATCTTTACAGTTCTATCGAGTAAAACTCTTCGCATTCGACTTCAATAAGTCTTTTATTGCGGTACTTTGAGTTCTCTGGAACTTAGTCGCTCCTTTCACCTTTAATAACACTTTGCAATTTTTAATAAAAAACTCGGTTTTAAATATTTATTAATTTTTTATTATAGTGCTCGGTCTTAGGTGTAACTTAGAACTAACTTTTTGCTTCGGTTGCTTTCCTTTTTATATACGTTTAAGACACATTCCGGGTGGTATGTTTATGTGTCGGCGATATCCTTTGGAAATGTCGGCTCGCTTGATCTCGTCTTATTTTGTTGTGTGGTAAGTGCATTTTGTTTACGAAACAGTCAATCTCGGCTTAGGGTTTGTTTATTACACCGAGGATGCGGCTTACGTTACAAGATTCTGGGTTATATCTTTATGTGTCGGCGATATCCTTCAATAAATGAAATGAATATCGCTATGTTAGCATCGGCTAGTTCTTGTGATGTTATATGAGGGTATATAACTGTATTGCCCAAAAATTTTCTCATGCGATAATGTGAGCTATTGACCCAAGTGATTCTCAGGATCGTCGTATCAAAGGAATTAATTCGTATCGAGTCAAAATTGGGTGCCCATGTTTTAAGGTGCAATAGTTGAACTTTCGAATGACTCAATTAATTTGTTAATGAAATAGCTTGACAAAATACCGCGGTGACATGATATGGTAGCATTACGACCATCGTCGTGTTGACAACGCAAATACCATGTGAGCGCATAATTTATTTATATTAATGTGAGTTATCAAGGAAAAGAAACCAATTAGTGTGGGGCAACAGCTAGAATAAGTATTTACGTTATAGCATTTTATTCAGTGTCTTTATAAATAGAAAATCTTCAAGAGATGATTGTAGCTTAAAGACACCCACACTATGCGAAAAAGCCCCTGCTGTTCGAATCAATCCTGGGCCTATTCGACAATAAATGTTATCGTCTGCTGCGGATTATCTCTTGTAAAGGCAACGTTCTACCTATTTCAGGATTGATTTAATTTCCATTCTTAATGTCCTACGATTTCCCGGCCTTCGTAGGCTGAAATTGCCCAATTAGGTACATCGGTCAGACGATTTACTTAAAATTGAATTATGCATATTTCTATTAGAATTTGCAAGCATTAATCTCAAGGCCATTATGATTGATAAATAGAAACTATACGTTCGTATGTTACATGATTTATTTGTAACGTAAAAACTTATTGCGCGTCGGGAGCCGAAGCGATATTATTAATCAAAAGAATATTTACTTTTTACTGTCTTACACTTTATTTAACTATTCGTGTTTGTATTCTTATCACTGTTTTTTGATTTGACTGTTCCCGCAATCCTAAGGACGCTTAACTCACAGAGTGTCGAATTTACATTGATCTTATATATTTCCATTATGACGGATATTCAATACCATGTGACTTTTGGCAACTTCGCAAATCATGAGACGCATGGCATGCATGATGATGTTGAATTTACATTGTTGCACATTAAGACAATGCGCGTAAAGCCCAATTGTGCGGTACTCTAGATGAAAGAGAATTTTTTTTTGATTCTAGGAAATTTTGTATGGGGAGTGGTAGAAATAGTAACGGCATTGAATCAATGTTTTGACGTCATGCTAGAGTCGAAATGTTTTATACAAAATTAAAGCTTCTCAAATTTCAGACCAGTAATATTCCTCCCGTGTGGGGGTGGTAATATGATGAGGTTTTACCAATTCTTGCAACTACCTTTGGAGAATACCGACTCCACGGACCTGAGCTAACCATCCCCATTTGGGATCGGGGTAGTAGAATTCACCCACAGTCAGTCATACTTGCCCTAAAAATGGCAAATGGACACTCACTGGATCTGATACGAGAAACGGATACAGCGCATCGGATACGGACTGATTCTACGGTAACAACTTTTGGCATTCGAAAACGAACTATGATTGGCTTCTGGAACGTTCGAACATTGAATGACGGGGAAAGTGCTGGAGGCACTCGGACCTTGCACCATCAATCAGTGATCGATCGTGAAACGGAGCACAATAACAGAAGAACGAACCCCTAGCGGGAACACCATTCTGTACGTTGGCCCTGAAAGTGAAGCCAAAAATGGCGTGGCGTTCGTCCTAACACCGAGAGCGAGAGATAGTCTCATTAGCTGGGAACCAATTTCGAATAGGATTATCGTCGTCAGGCTCAAGACCAGTGTCACAAACGTCACAATTCTGCAGTGCTACGCACCAACTACTTAATACCGCAACATCTGGTGACAAAGAGGAGTTTTATAGCCAACTGAGTGTCACCTTCGAACGTGTTCCAAGAGGTGATATTATTATCATCTCAGAAGATATGTACGCCCAGGAAGGCTCCGACAACACTGGACTAGAACACGTCATGGGGAAGCATGGGGACCCTTGGGTCGACGCGTCATGAACTTGGATTAAGGGACCCGAAAACGTCGAATTATTTGTGGAGATTTGTTGTACTCGACAAGTGGAGTAGTAAGGATATGGGTGTTCTGGCCCACTTTCACTTTCACTTTCTCCAGGTTCACTTTCACTTTCACCTGGCTCACTTTCATTTTCACTTTCTCCTGGCTCACTTTCATTTTCACTTTATCCCACGCGATAAGGATTTTTTTTCCACGCCTCCTTTGCGGTTACGGCCACGCCCCTTTGCGATTACGTCGCCATCTTTGTGGTTACGCAGCCATCTTTGATCCTCCTTTAGGGCAACGCCTCCTTTCATCTCCTTTGGCCCCCCTTTCATCCCCCTTTGGTCCTCCCTTTCATCCCCTTTGGTTCCCCTTTATACCTCTTTAATTCACCATTGACACCCTTTGATCCCACTGTGATCTCCCTTTGATACCACTTTAAGGGTCGCGTCATCAATCGAACCATATAAAAAAAAACAAAAAAAAACCATGGAAAAAAAACGGAATAATTGTTTAGAACTTTTGTGGTTAAGAAGTGTTCTTGGGAATTAGATAAGGAGCTGTTAGCGAGATTGATAAGAGGACGTTTTATTATTTAGATAATTAGGTTTCATATGTACTAAAATTGGTATTTGAATTTTTTGTGGTTAAAAATGTGTTTCTCATGATGTATATATATAGATAAAGGATTTATAATATTGAAATTTATGCGAGCGCCAATCAGACAAAATATTACAGTAGGAGACTATAACCTAGAAAACGTAGACAACTTCATATATCTAGGGGCAAATCTATCGAAGGATGGAAGCGAACCCATCGAAATTAAAAGAAGGATAATGATGGCAAACAAGACTTATTATTCGGTACTTCCAATAATCAAAAACAAGAACGTGCACAGGAAAACAAAACTTAAGCTATACAAAACAATCATAAGACCTGTGCTATGCTATGGCAGCGAAACGTGGACATTAACTCAGGCGTCCGAAAAACGACTTAACGCCTTTGAAAGGAAGGTCCTCAGAAGAATCCTCGGACCTGTGAGGGAAGACTCGATCTGGAGAATACGATACAATAGAGAATTGTATGCCATCTTCGACAATCCAGAAGTGTCAACCCTCATAAAATTTAAAAAATTACAATGGGCTGGTCATGTGGAGCGGATGGATGACGGGAGAATTCCCAAACGCACACTAAAAGGGAAAGTCAACGGACAAAGACCGGTCGGAAAACCACGAAAGCGCTGGGAGGATTCGATTGACGCAGACAGCAAATCACCAGTGGCGGCTCGTCCAACTTAGAAGTGGGTGTTCACTTAGAAAAAAAAATGGTATTTGATGTCTTCTTATTTATATAAAAAGTCCATTCTTCTATTTTTCGATTGGGCGAAAACTTCAATAACTTTATTCTTAAAGTCAGGGATCGCCTGGACCATTTCCTTTTCCATTGTTAGCATACAGAGTGCGTTTAATCTGTCTTGTTCCATAGTATTTCGTATGAAACTTTTGACCCGTTTAAGTGTTGAAAAACATCTTTCACTTTCAACACTTGTCATTGGAATAGTGCAAATTAATCTTAATAGTTTAACAGTTTCACTAAAACAACTGACTAAATTTCTTTCAATGAAAAGTTGTAAAATCGCCAGAGCACTTGAAGCACTATGAAAATCATCTCGACTATATATTACCGAAAGTTCACTTTTCAATTTAGGCTTGTCCAAAAATGAGTATAATTTGACTACTAATTCAAAATCAGATGTTGGAAAACATTCGTTGTAGGCACCAAATTTTTCGGAGAAAAATAATTTTGATGCTATCAAATGATCTCTATACTCAAAACGATCTCTTGTTTGATTTATGAGTATGTCACAGACTTCTTTAATTTGCGTTGGTTTTTTCAAAGGTGATTCAGCGGAGTAATTTTCTCGTATTTTGACGATTGCTTGTTCAAAACTATGAACGAAATTGTTCATTTTTACAGGGTCTATTTAACGAGATTGAAATTCTTGAAATGAAATTTCACAATGAGGCATAACTTTAGAAAAAAAAATAAGCCAATACAAAAAGATGTCGTCATTCAAAAACGATAATAACAATTCTGATTGATTTATTGTATTATAATCATTTCCATCGGAATCTAAAATGATCTGGAAACATTCTTATTATTATTTTCAAAAATTGTGCGAACTAGACGAGTATTGAAATTCCATCTTGTTTGAGAGACTGTTGGAATTCGTTTATTCACAACTCGATTTAAAATATTCATTCGCTTTGGGGATCGCGAAAAAAAAGGAGGAAAAGCATGGAGATTGGCAAAGAAATTTGAAATGTTTCTATTAACTGATAAACTTTTCTGTAAAATCAGATTCATTTGATGTGCGTAGCAGTGTATGAAGAACGCGTATGGGTACTCTGATCTTATAATGCTTTGCACTCCACCAATTTTTCCGGACATAACAGATGCGCCATCATAACTTTGACCAACTAATTTTTCGGGTGAGATACCTAATATCATTAGCTCATTTTTGATTTCAGCTGCAATATCCTTGGCAGAGTATGAATTCGGTTTCAAGAATTTCCAAAAACGTTCATGTAGCTGACCATTTTGTTCGTACCTTAAAATTAAAACTAATTGCTGCTGAGTGGCATTATCGGTTGCTTCATCAGCTTGGATCGCGAGATATGAAGTATTTGCGACCTGAATTTTAATTTCTTCGTGGCACACTGCAATAATAGCATCTAAGATATCGTTCTGAATAGTTTTAGATGTTCCTTTAAATGCAGAGTTTGATTGCAAATGTTTCTTCATAGCCATATCTATTTCCGATACTAAATCAATAAGACCTCTGTACACTCCACGATTTAATGATTCCGAAGTTTCATCATGACCGCGAAGTGCGAGCTCAAATGCGCCACAAAATTTCACGCAATCTATTAACCGGGACAATATATAACGATTTTTAGTTACTTGTTCATTAAAATCTTTTATGGATTTTCTGTACGCTGAATCCAAAAGTTGTCGAATGTCCGTATTACCAATATCTGACAAACACATTTCATTTTTCAGATGAAGTTGTGATGCAGCATGTTTCTTAATTTTAGTTGATAAATGGGACAGATCGGTAACTCCATTACCAGTCCATTCACCATTGATATCGGCAGTGTTATCATTAAAAATTAGACATGGGAAACAGAATAGCGAATTCAATTTTTCACATCCACACAACCAAGATGCTTTTTTATATTGTTCTGGATTGAAGTAACGTTTAAATTTCTTATTTTTAACAGAGCATTCCTGCGTTAAGAATATTTCCGGCCTTGGAGGTCCGCGCCTTTTCATTTCTACTTTATCCGAAAAATTCTTGTGGTGACTCTTAATAAATTCCACCGAAAATGCTTCCATTTTAAAACTATTATAAATACTTAGCCTTTTGATAGTTTTTGAATACACTTAAAGTAACTTGAACCAAATCACAGTGCAAAATAAACTTAAATCGTACAAAAGTTATGACAAAACTATTCTCATTAATAAATAAACACAATCCGTACACAAAAAGTTACAAACTAAGCTTATGAAATGAACTAATCACTATGCGAAGTAAACACAAATCGTACAAAAAGCCAATTAAACTATTCTTATTCACAAATCGTACTTGTTTGGCAAAAAACTATATTTTTAAGAATAAAATTTCGCAATGTTTAACACAATACGTATAATATAAAAAACGCAAGAAAAACACTTCCGACCGCACGAATTCTAATCAGAGAAGACGTCAAAATTAGGTGAAATGTCAAATATTCAATCAAAACAAGAAAAAAAAAAGCAATCTCCGAAGCTTTCTCACTTCCATTCATCCGTCGTGTTCATCGGTGCGCTGCACCGATGCCCTATATGAAGTGCCTACAAAATTCAATTTTCACGCGTAGGACTGAAATTCATTTTTGTAAGGGATTTGAGAGAATTTTCGTGTGCGATATCTGAATTGCACCGCCATCAACGATATCCGCGCATTCGATCGTTTAAAATGCTTTATGTCGCATATCGGGCAATGAATTTTTTTGTTTGAAAATTAACTTAAATGAATATGGTATGTTTGCAATAACTTTTTGATCTTTTAGCGCAGCTTATAACATTAAAGTTTAGGGGGTTCATTGCACGAGTGAGCCTATAGGCGAGCCGCCTCTGCAAATCACTGCTAAGATTTTCAAACTGGAGGACGCGGTCACTGAACCGAGATGGATGGAGGCAAAGCATTCAGGAGGCCAAAGTCCGATTTGGGCTGTAGCGCCATCGTAAGTAAGTAAGTAAGTATGCGAGCGCGTGTTATCAATTAGAAAACGAAATTTGAGTTGTTGTGGTTGTATGATTTTAGTTTAAAACACTTTTTGAACGGAATTTTGGCTTACGAGTGAGATTCGTATTAAAATTTCACCTCAAAAACCGATTTTCAATCCGCTAGCGTATGTGATCATTTTGTTTGATTAACGAGTTCAAGCTCTAAGATTTGTATGAAGATAACGACATAGTATGAAGATAACGTTTATGGGTAGATAACGCACTTGTATGGTCACACGGATACATCGGTGTTATGCAATATGGTTAAGATTTGTATGGGATGTTGGCTAGTGATGGTGTATTATGTATATTGGGATTTGAATAAATGTTTGGGATTTAGATAAACAATGGAGTGCTGATCCTAGATCATGGTTTGTGTATAGGATGTAGATTGTGGTTTGTATGGAGATTGTTATTATTACTAAGCACCAACGTGGGATTATTTCGTGATTGTATCAACCATAATTAAATAATGAGGAACAATTGTTTTCTCGGATTCTGTGGTCAAAAATGTGTTTTTCATGATAAAGATGAATGACTTATAATATAGAAATCGATACGAGCGGGTGTTATCAATTAGGCAAGGAAATTCAAATTATTGTGGTTGTGTGATTTTAATTTAAGGTGTGATATTGATTGATAAGAGTACGCATTATTAATTAGATAGTGAGGATTCACAATATGCTATAGAACAATTGCTTTTTTTTTTGTTAAAAGGTGTGGTTCTTGTCAACGATAGACTGATAGGCGACTGTCATTTAACGAGGAAGTATAGGGATCCAACTCATAATAAATGAATCAAAAGTTAAAATTCGTATGGAAATTTCAGCTCAAATAGCACTTTGTGTTTAATTTTCAAATCCGCAAGCACTTTTTTAGTGAAGCTCTAAGATTTGTATGGAGATAACATGGGCTGATGTGTATACGATGAGGTGATGTATATGAGATGAGGTGATCGTTTGTATTGTTATGAATCTGGCGACCACGCAATTCGATCTCTCTTTTCGAATCGTCGAGAATGACGTAGAACATTATCCCCTACTGTGTAAAACGCCATCTAGAACGTTCAAGTAAAACCTGGAATAGTCTGGACACACACACATACCCACCCGAAGAATACACCACAAGGTTCGAGAATTGGGAAAAACCCAATATAAATACCGCAGCTTTCAGACCAGCAGTTAGTCATAGACCGACACCTATCGGTGGAAGAACGCGAACCGGTACAAGAAAGCGATAGTAAAACACGCGACAGTGTTGTGAAAAAGGCGAAGTGATCGAGAAATTGTAAAAAAGTGCAATTAAATAAATTATCCTTATATTTTTAAACGAATTGTGTTTTACTTGAAATCGGCGATCCCCTAGCTCGCAACAATATGAAAGAAGCTAATTTTTACGGAAACCAGTTATGGATGATAATTGAATGTATCTTGGATAGGATGCTGAGTCTGATGGGTGGCAGTATACCGGAAAGTATTATAACCACTTACATGAAACAATGTGATGAGATGCTGGTTGTAGATCTGTTTTGTATGAGGATGATGTGCATCGGATTATGGTTCTAGATCGTTTGTATAAAATAGATTACTTATATGATGGAAGCTAATTTGTATGTGAATTCTGAATAACTATTCATAATATTCTGTAATCGAATTACAAATATCATTGGGTGAAGTTGTTATGCTAGTGTATGTATTTAATTCAAGAAAAACAAACCGAATGACGGTTTTAAGCATATTTATTACTATCATAGTGTTCATCTTTCGATGTTGCTACATTTTCGACTTATAAAATTTTACTATAAAATATAATGTATTACGATATATGTGTTTTTTTGTAATTCATGAATTGTGTTGAGACGGAAATCCTAACTACTTAACATATAATTTATTTCCAGTACGTTTTAAAACTTTTTCCACCAGGTACAAGTGAGGATGTTTTGTTTTTGCATATGCGAATGTAGAGACGCACTAATGATTTCTGTTTGAGAGAAGTTGGAATTTTTACTCCTGCGTTTTTATTTGAAAACAGGAAATTTTGCATAAAGGAAAATAAAAATAGTAATTTAAAAAAAAAACACAAATGTGCATAAATTTTCGATTACGTGACTTTAAGAGTGGAAAAATGCAGCACATATTTGAATACAATACTTGTATGCTTGTTATCAAGGCAAACCTTTGAATTTTTTTTTTATTACTATAAACGGTTTTAACGAAAGCTTTCTATTTGGAGAATTCACATCACAGAGTTTCATTTTGTTCTGTGTTTTGTGTTGTTATACTTATTTACCAAATTCTGGCTAATGTGCATATTTCAAGAAAAAAAATAAACTGAATGATGGTTTTAAGCATATTTATTATCAAGATATTTTTTTAATAAATAAACATTTTGTTACAGTACACAGGAACCGATATGTGTTGAACATCGAGGAGTAACAGGAAACTACTATTTTTTCAAAAATTGTAGAATAAAACAGCTAAAATTGGATTTTTTATACTCTAGATGAAATCTGAGAGTATTATAAGTTTGCCACAAAGTTTGTAACGCCAAGAAATAAGGCTCGGAGAAAAAAATGAATGATACAGAACTTAATATTATTACTCAAAAATCTCAAAACCGGATGTCCGTCCGTCCGTCTGTCTGTCTGTCTGTCTGTCTGTCTGTCTGTCCGTCCGTCCGTGTCCTCTCTAGCTTGAGAACGCGTTGAGCTAGAAAGTTCAAATTTTGCATACGTCGTTTTTAACAAAAAAGTAAGGTCAAGTTCGTGAACGAGCCAAATCGCTCCACCCCTTCTACCCCCTCCCATACAAAATGACACAATTTCGCAATCTGACAATAAACGAATTTGCTAGAAAAGTACAAATGACATTGATCTGAAATTTGGAATGTAATACTTTTATGATGATTCCAATCTACTCTATAAAAATAATTTGTGTCTTCCCCTCCCATACAAACTACATTTTTTCATGAAATGCTCTAAACCGATTTACTCAGTGCGTATAATAGTTATCGAGCTGAAATTGTGCACAAAATATTTATTTAAAATTACTAGTAAGATCAAAAAAAATGAGACGATTAGCTGTGCCCCTTCTACCCCCTCCCATACAAAATGACACAATTTCGTAATTTCACAATAAACGGATTTGCTCGAAAAATATAAATACTATTGATCTGAAATTTGGAATATATTTCTTTTATGATGATATAAATCTACTGTACAAAAATTATTTGTTTATTTAGTATTTATTCCACCACCTCCCACACAAACTGCACTTTTTCATGAAATGCTCGAAGCCAATTTACTTAGTGCGTATAAAATTGATCGAGCTGAAATTTCGCACTAAATATTTATTTAGAATTATTAGTAAAACAAAAAAAAAAAAATTAGACGATTAGCTTTACCCGTTCTACCCTCTCCCATACAAAATTCCACAATTTCACAACTTTATAAAATGTCGATTTTCCTGAAAAGTATGAATGCTACTAATCTGCAATTTAAAACATGTCAAAAGCATGATGTTTATAGTTATTTCTGAAAAGTCATTAAAAACTCGACCCTCCTTCTATCACCTCCCATACAAACTGCACTACTTCTCTACATCCAATACACTAATTTTCTCAGTACCTATTAAATTTTTAAATCCTAAATTTTGTATAAAACATTTTGATAGCAACCTTAGCGTCATGTGAAAAAATTAGTTGAATGTCGTCACCTCCTCTACCACTTCCCCTACAAAATTTCTTAAGATACAAAAATTTCTCTTTCATCTAGAGTATCGCACGATTGGACTTTGTGCCCAATCGTACTCCTGTTATGTTTTTTATTATGGAGATGAACCAGTTTCTTTCTTTTCTAGAAATTCATCTTGATTCATGATAATTCGTATTAAGCCATCATGCTTGATCTTGAAAATCTGTGGTTAAGTTATTAATGCTGAATGGTTCTTTTATAAGACATTACGATATGTGTCGGTTATATTATGTAGAATAGCTATAACAACGAAGGAACCTGAGGAACTTAATCAACAAGTGATATTGAAAACAAATCCGAGGCTCAAACACCAAAATTCAGATGAAAGGTTAATCTAAGCGATATTTTTAAAATAACATTGAGGACTCCTGATGTATACGTAAACATATTACAACTCTTTCATGTTGTCAATAACTACTTTGAAACTGCTTTTGAACAGCTTTGTACCACTTTTAAACTGTTTTGATTAGCCATGAAATCAATGATATCCTCGTATTCAAGGTGGTCGTTTTTTCCTTCGTTCTCTACTCACATCTGTCAGATTGAAAATAAAACGTGGAAGTGATGTGACTAAGGCAATGGAAAATATATTTTTGAAGTCATTACGATAGCTTAGATAAGCTTGTATCTCTTATTCGTAAGGATCGTTATATAAACATTGTAATCTTCAATCAGTTTTGTAACTATTGAAACGTTCTGTTGCAGGCTCCAATATTCATTTACTTTATTATTCTAATAATAAAGTATTGTGATCGACACAAGAAAAGAAAAAACTTTGCTACCCTGAAATTTTTTTCTTCGCGTTTCATGACTAAATTAGCCTAAAAATGCAAAAAAAAAATCCGTCCCGCCGTACGCCGTACATATAGACTCATATCTCCGAGACCGTTAAAGGCAGAATGTTCGTTTTTGGGTGGATTGTTGATTGGGTAAGTGAGCTCTATTTTCTAAATGTTGGGGGGTGTAAGGTGGAAGGGCGAGGCGGGGGAATGGAAAAAGTCGAAAACTACACTTGCTAATATCTCCACCACGAATGCAGATAGAAAGTTGAAAATCAGTACAGATATAGAGAGAGTTGTAAGACAAACTTTAAAAATAATTTAATTTTTTTTATACATTGGCGTCCGAAAAAGGAGGGGGGGGGCTAAAAACAAATTGACGAGCGAATTGTTTTTTCAAATGATTATATCTTCGAAATTACTTATTGCAAAAAATTCATATTTTGGGAAAATCAAGGTGGCATATAGTTCCATGGAATCAGGTTAGAAAGTGGCTAATTATTGAAAGGGGGAGGGTCAGGGGGGGGGGGGTGCAAAGAAAAACACTTAAAAATGAATATCTCAACTATCTCTTAAGCTATGTAATTGAAACTTGAAACATATATTAAGCTATACTAAAAAAATACAAAAATTAATATGTTGAAATAATAGTAGTGGGGGAAATGGGGAGCATTTAAAAAATAGCGCACTTTTCAAAATTACAAATCCTTATATCTCAAAAAATAGTACAGATATCATATCGAAAATTTGTCACATTATAGAACCACATAATGGTTAATTTTGGTAAAAATTTTAAGTTGTGAGGTGTAAGGGGAGGGAGGTGATAAGCAAAAATGTTGAAAATTTTGAGTGATTTTTTTAGAGCTCTGGTGAAAGATACAAAGTTTAAATTTTGCATGTAGATACGTCTTTTTGATGTACATAGAAAAATAATAATAACTTGATCCATAATTGTTATAAACTGACCCCCGGTCTAACGTGCACAAGGTGTTTCATGTGCATTGAAAAAAACAAATAAACTGAAAATTTTTGAGTGAAATTTTAAGGTAGAATTTTGGAAATTTGTGAACTGCATTTAAAAAAAATCCCTAAATATACGAAATATTAACTGGTCGAAAACCTTTAAAAATTCTACCCCATTCCATACAAAATTATTTTTTCGACCATTTCTAAGAAATCAATTATCACCTAGCTATTAAAAACTATCAATTTGAAATTTTGCATAAAAACTTCCAAAAATAATTGAAATGCAATAGCGTTAAGAGTTTTGAAATCGCATTTGTCCTTCTACCCCCTCCCATACAAAAGTCTGATTTCGACCAATTTCATTAAATCAACTAATAACCAACAAATTAAAAGCTACGAACTTGAAATTTTGTACCAGCACCTTACAATAAAAAAGAAAGAAAATTGCATCACAAGTCTTACGATTCCCTTACCTCCTCTACCCCCTCCCATACAAAATTATTTTTTCGAGCATTTTTAAGAAATAAGTTATCAGCTAACTCTTAAAAGCTATCAATTTCAAATTTTGCATAAAAAATTATAAAAGAAATTCAAATGAAGTTGTTTTAAAAGTTTTGAAATGGCGCTTCCCCTTCTACCCCCTCTCATACAAAACTATGATTTCGACCAATTTCATTAAATCAACTAATAACCAACAAACTAAAAGCTACGAACTTGAAATTTTATACAAGCACCTTACAAGAGAAGCAAAATAAAACTACATATCAAATTTTACGATTCCCTTACATTCTCTACCCCCTCCCATACAAATGTTCGGTTTCGTGAATGTAAAATACACCGAATTTTATGAAAATTCTATGCAACTTCGTCTATGAAACACATTCTATACAGACAATTTTGGACGTGATTCAAGCAATTAATTAAAAAGCTATTAACATCTACCCACCCTTACTATTACCCTTCCTCCTCCCCTTATAAAAACCCAAACTTTCAGAAACGAATGAAATATTGTTAAATTGACAACAGCCCTGCCCAAGAACTCCCTTTCACTTAGCCTTCCCTAACCACTCTAACCTGCATATTGACTTTCCACTCATCCGCAACTTGTCCCAAGAATAATAAAGTTTCGCCCGACTTGTTGGCAGTTTATTTATATTCATATACAGATTTCATTGTGATTTCAATATAGTGGTTTTCAGCATTCAAAAAACAATGATTATGAAACTTGTTGAATATTTCGAAGCATGTGATGATCTCTTAGTTTATCAATAGAAAAGGTTTGGTAGCAGTTGAAAGTATTAAAAACTATATTTAAAAATACTGAAAGCAGTATTAAAGCTGTTGACAAAGTTTAAAAGAGGTACAAAGCAGTTTCAAGGCAGTACAGCTCAGTTAAGAGACAGTTTAATAACTATATGAAACCAATTCAGAGAATTCTTCAAAGTGTACGATATCTGTACACTGAGCTAGGGTGTAGCCTAGTGGGTAGCGTGTTGGTCTTGTAATGCGAAGGTCGTGAGTTCAAATCCCGGTCGACGCAATATACAATTCTAGCACATTGCCTGCTTGGATATACCTTGGTCACCTCAATCTACGAAAATGAAAAATTCGTAGACAGAGGGTTGCGCGAAGGGCTAACAACCCTTCCACAATAAGTAATGACAAATGTTAAGGAACCTGAGTGTCAGGAGGCGAAGGTCTGATTTGGGCGGTAGTGCCATTGTAGTAGTAGTACGATATCTGTTGGGCTGTTGTTGTGCAAGGAAATAAAATGCAGAAGTCGATCGATAAAGATATTCTAAGACAAGTTATAAAGTCTACTAACTCAATACGTTAAAAATGTAATCAATTAAAAACCGATAGAATTAATGCTGAAACTCGTCAGGAACAAACTTTTAAAACAATCACCGGACCTCTTAAAGAATTAGTTAAAATGTATGAACAGAGTAAATACAAACCTAAGAGAGAAGAAGATATAGAAACTCAAGATCACATTAAATATGAAACTAAAAAAGAAGAAAACATGGAAGCTCAATCTACAGATGACATTGAAAGTGACGTTGACTTTGAAACTCCAACACCCAAATTCAGACGAAAGCTTAATCTAACTGATACTTTTGAAACACCATTACAGTCTGCGGATGTAAGAAGCATACTTCAATATGTTACAACTCCTTCAGGTCGGCAAGAACTCATTGAATATATGAACGAGCGAGAATTCGATGAAATACCTTCAAAATATTTAAATATATTTGTAAATAATCCCAATTCCATTATGGTGTTTATCGTGAAAATGAACAGTGGAAAATTGGAAACTCGATTTTCACAATCGACGGCAACCAAATAATAATAAAAGATAAAACCTATGAGGATACTCCTGTAATATGTGAGCTACTATTTATGAAAGTTCCAGATAAGACGCTGTACAGTGAAGATGATTTACAGAATTAAAAAAATAGTGCTCAATACTGATGCCTACAGACGTCACTATACCAGCAATGGACAAATAAATGGAAACCGTAGTTATAAATATACAAAAATTATTAACAAACTTTTAACTCAGGAGGAGGTTGGATGCAAATATCAATCACACCAAAAGAGTATGTTTGTTGGAATGATCCTAATGAACTGGTGGACCGATTACGACTGCTTATAGCAGCGCTACAGGCAGGAGATATTTATCACGTCAACGAAATTGTTTCCATCATTGTAGAATTGAAAGAAGCTGAATGAATAAAATAAATACTAAATATAGAGGATCTGAAAACTGTTTTATTGTTAAAGAAATAGCTATTCTACATAATATAACCGACACATATCGTAATTGTCTTGTAAAAGAACCATTCAGCATTAATAACTTAACCGCAGATTTACAAGATCAAGCATGATGGCTTAATACGAATTATCATGAATCAAGATGGGAAGGAGGCTGTACTTTATTCGGTGATTAACGAGAATTTCTAGAAAAGAAAGAAACTGTTTCATCTCCATAATAAAAAAAATTCAATTCAGATGATTTTAGCTGTTCTATTCTACAACTTTTGAAAAAATAATTTCCTGTTACGCCTCGATGTTCAACACATATCGGTTCCTGTGTACTGTAACAAAATGTTTATTTATTAAAAAAATATCTTGATAATAAATATGCTTAAAACCATCATTCAGTTTATTTTTTTTCTTGAAATATGCACATTAGCCAGAATTTGGTAAATAAGTATAACAACACAAAACACAGAACAAAATGAAACTCTGTGATGTAAATTCTTCAAACGGAAGGCTTTCGTTAAAACCGTTTATAGTAATTAACAAAAAAAAAAAATCAAGGCAAACTAACCAGCATACAAGTATTGTATTCAAATATGTGCTGCATTTTTCCACTTAAAGTCGCGTTACCGAAAATTTATGCACATTTGTGTGTTTTTTTTTAAATTACTATTTTGATTTTGCTTTATGCAAAATTTCCAGTTTTCAAATAAAAATGCAGGAGTAAAAATTCCAACTTCTCTCAAACAGAAATCATTAGTGCGTCTCTACATTCGCATAAGCAAAAACAAAACATCCTCACTTGTACCTGGTGGAAAAAGTTTTAAAACGTACTGGAAATAAATTATATGTTAAGTAGTTAGGATTTCCGTTTCAACACAATTCATGAATTAAAAAAAAAACATAACAGAATTATGATTGGGCTTAAAGCCCAATCATGTGATACTCTAGATGAGATGGAAAAGGCTTTAATATACCGGAAAATATGTCATCTCAAATTCTTTCGAATAGTGAATAGAGACTTTTGCATGGAATGTGGTAGAAGGAGAGAGGGAGGTTTGTATTTTGCGTATATGACACCGAACATGGCATGCAAAATGTTTTTTGCTGAATTTAAAGTTTTTAGTTTTCATTATTTTTAAAGAAATTGGTTATAGATTTTCTGAAATTGGGGCATTTGTATGAGAGGTGGTAGAGGAAGTGGAGCGTTTAAGATGATTTTGAAACTGCTTATCATCATCCTTATCACCATGCTTTGATTCAATTTCAAAGTCGATAGCTCTGATATACTTGAAGGAAAAATGCTTTTCTTGAATTTATAATACAGATATTTGTATGGGAGGTGGTAGAAGGAGTGAAGCGAAGCTGATAATTTTTCTAACACTTATTTCAATTATTAAGAAACAAATTCTGGCAAAATTTGAAGTTTGTACTTTTTCTAGTTTGAATGGAAATCGATACAATGCATTTAACAAAAGTTATGAATTTGTATGGGAGTGAGTAGAAGGAGTGTACGGACCAAAACAAATTTTTTTCGCATTATTAATATTTCTATTTGTATACTTTATACACAATATCAAGGTGATAGCTTTAATAGTTTCGAAAAAAAAATAATTTAATTTAAATTTCAAAATTTCGTGAAATTTGTATGAGAGGGGGTAGAAGGAGTGGGGGGATGTAACCCATTCACGAACTTAAAGTTACCTTTTTGCTAAAAATGACACACAAAAATTTTTAGGCTTATAGCTCAAAGCTTTCGAGAGTTATGCTGTAGGAAGATGCACAGACAGACAGACGGACAGACGGTCACTCGGAATCGAGGGTTTTGGGCGACAACAAATATTTCTGTACCCTTGGCGGCTCTATGCAAGCATTATTTCTTAGCGTTACAAACGGTCAGGCAAACACAATATACTCTCAGATTTCATCTAGAGTATAAAAAAAAATGTATCGTAATATATTATAAGTCTTTCGATATTGTTACATTTTCGATGATCACTATGATAATAATAAATATGCTTAAAAACATCATTCAGTTTGTTTTTCTTGAATTATATACATACATTAGCATAACAACTTCACCCAATGATATTTGTAATTCGATTACAGAATATTATGAATAGTTATTCAGAACTCACATGCAAATTAGCTTCTCTCATATAAGTAATCTATTTTGTACAAACGATCTAGAACCATAATCCGATGCACATCATCTCCATACAAAACAGATCTAGAGCCAGCATCTCATTACATTGTTTCATGTAAGTGGTTATAATACTTTCCGGTATACAGTCACCCATCAGACTCAGCATCCACCCAATTGTTCTGTAGCATATTGTGAATCCTCATTATCTAATTAATAATGCGTACTCTTATCAATCACGCCACAGCTTCTTATCAATATCACACCTTAAATTAAAATCACGCAACCCCAATAATTTGAATTTCCTTCCCTAATTGATAACACTCGCTGGTATCAATTTCTATATTATAAAGCCTTCATCTTTATCATGAAGAACACATTTTTAACCACAGAATCCGAGAAAACAATTATTCCATATATGTTAAATCCTCATTATCTAATTATGGTTGATACAATCACGAAATAATCCCACGTTGTTGTTTAGTAATAATAACAATCTCCATACAAACCAGAATCTGCATCCTATACACAAACCATGATCTAGCATCAGCACTCCATTGTTTATCTAAGTCCCAAACATTTATACAAATCCCAATATACATAATACATCATCACTAACCAACATCCCCTACAAATTTTGACCATATCGCATAACAGCGTTATATCCATGTGACCATACAAGTGCGTTATGTACCCATACAAGTTATCTTCATACTATGTCGTTATCTTCATACAAATCTTAGAGCTTCAACTCGTTCATCAAACAAAATGATCACATACGCTAGTGGATTGAAAATCGGTATTTGAGGTGAAATTTTCATACGAATCTCATTCGTAAGCCAAAATTCGTCCAAAAAGTGTTTTAAATTAAAATCATACAACCACAACAACTCAAATTTCGTTTTCTAATTGATAACACGCGCTCGTATAAATTTCTGTATTATAAATCCTTTATCTACATCATGAGAAAAACATTTTTAACCACAAAAAATTCAAATACTAATTTTAGTACATATAAAACCTAATTACCTAATTAATAAAACGTTCTCTTATCAATCTCGCTTACAGCTCTTTATCTATAACATAAGAACACTTCTTAACCACAAAAGTTCTAAACAATTATTTCGTTTTTTTTCCACATATATGGTTCGAATGATGACGCGACCCTCAAAGTGGTATCAAAGGGAGATCACAGTGGGATCAAAGGGGGTCACAGGGGGACTAAAGGGGAATGAAAGGGGAACCAGAGGGGATGAAATGGGCACCAAAAGGGGATGAAAGGCGGACCAAGGGTGATGAAAGGGGGACCAAAGGGGGTGAAAGGGGGACCAAAGGAGATGAAAGGGGGGCCAAAGGGGATGAAAGGGGGACCAAAGGGGATGAAAGGAGGCGTTTCCCTAAAAGAGGATTAAATATGGCGGCGTAACCACAAAGATGGCGCCGTAATCGCAAAGGGGCGTGGCCTTAACGGCAAAGGGGGGTGGCCTTAACCGCAAAAGGCGCGTGGTAAAAAAATCCTTATCGCGTGGGAGAAAGTGAAATTGAAAGTGAGCCAGGAGTAAGTGAAAGTGAAAGTGAGTCAGGAGAAAGTAAAAGTGAGCCAGAACACCCATATCCCTACTACTAAATAGTCATCGGACGGACCCTTTTTCCACACAAGAGTCACCATAAAACATCTTGGGTTACCGCTGATGGTGTTACTCAGAACCAGATCGACCATTTGGCTATAATTCGCCGATGGAGAAGTTTCTCCTCGATGTGCTTGCGAAGCGTGGAGCTGACGTGGTGAGCGATTACCACTTGATGGTTGCCTGCTTGAGATTGTGGACAGCAGCTATCCGGTTACCACAAATTCTTCAAATGAAGCGCAAGCTTAATGTGGATAAACTCAGATATCCCAACAAAAAACGCGAATACACCCCCATTCTACGCGAAAAGTCATCCATATTGGGTGAATATGAAGTGCACACATTGGACGCCAATTGGGAGGCAACCAGAAACACTTTCTTAACTAGTGCTGAAGAATCTGTGGGATATGTGCAATGTAATGAAAAACGGTGGCGATCGGAAAAAAACCAAATTGGCGATCATTTCTAAGCCTGATGTCAATCGAAAAACACCCCACTTGAGACAGAACTACCGCGATGCTCATATACAGCTCAAAAGGGCTGTTAGATGCGACAAGAGAAAGACCATTGAAGGCCAAGCCAAGATATTGAGGCTCTTCAGGTCTTTGGTATCCTTTCCCCTTTCCGGAAGTTAATAGAGATCTCCCTTCGCACGAAGCTGCGAGTTTTTGACGCATGCGTCAAAAACCGTGTTGTTATATGGTTGTAAAAAGTGACCATTAGACTTACCAAGAAACTGCAAACTTTCATGAACCAATGCCTCCGACGTGAAGAAGTGATCTCCAACGACGAACTTTGGAGTACAACTGGCCAGACTAAAATAGGCATTGAGATTCAAAGGCGGAAGTGGCAGTGGATCGGCTACACTTTCAGGAAACCAGAGCGAAACATCACCAAACAGGATCTGGATTATAATCCTCAAGGAAGACGTCGGGTTGGTCGACCATGTAACACATGAAAGCGAGCAGTTAAGTAGGAGGCCAGAGGAATAAACAAGTCCTGGCAACAGCTTAAGGCCGATGCTCCGAATCGCGTCTTGTGGAAGAGAGTTGTTTCTGTTCTATGCCCTTATAGGGGGTCTTAACAGGAATTTGATTGATTGATTGACAGCCTTTCGTCAAAATAAATAAACTGCCAACAAGTCGGGCGAAACTTTATTATTCTCGGGACAAGTTGCGGATGAGTGGAAAGTCAATATGCAGGTTAGAGTGGTTAGGGAAGACTAAGTGAAAGGGAGTTCTTGGGCAGGACTGTTAACAATATTTCATTCGTTTCTGTAAGTTTGGTTTTTATGAGGGGAGGAGTAGGGGTAATAGTAAGGGTGGGTGGATGTTAATAGCTTTTTAATTAATTGCTTGAATCACGTCCAATATTCTCTGTATAGAATGTGTTTCATAGACGAAGTTGCATAGAATTTTCATAAAATTCGGTGTATTTTACATTCATGAAACCGAACATTTGTATGGGAGGGGGTAGAGAATATAGGGGAATCGTAAAATTTGATACGCAGTTTTATTTCGCGTCTCTTGTAAGGTGCTTGTATAGAGTTTCAAGTTCGTAGCTTTTAGTTTGTTGGTTATTAGTTGATTTAATGAAATTGGTCGAAATCATAGTTTTGTATGGGAGGGGGTAGAAGCGCAAGCGCGATTTCAAAACTTTTAAAGCAACTTCATTTGAATTATTTTTATAAGTTTTTATGCCAAATTTGAAATTGATAGCTTTTAAGAGTTAGTTGATAACTGATTTCTTAAAAATGCTCGAAAAAATAATTTTGTATGGGAGGGGGTAGAGGAGGTATGGGAATCGTAAAACTTGTGATGCAATTTTCTTTCATTTTTATTGTAAGGTGCTCGTACGAAATTTCAAGTTCGTAGCTTTTAATTTGTTGGTTTTTAGTTGATTTAATGAAATTGGTCGAAATCATACTTTTGTATGGGGGGGGTAGAAGGTCAAGCGAAATTTTGAAACTTTTAACGCAATTTCATTTTAATTATTTTTGTTAGTTGTTATGCAAAATTTCAAATTGATAGCTTTTAATAGTTAGGTGATAATTGATTTCTTGAAAATGGTCGAAAAAATAATTTTGTATGGGAGGGGGTAGAAGTGTTAAAGATTTTCGACCAGTTAATATTTCGTATATTTAGGGATTTTTTTTAAATGCATTTTGCAAATTTTCAAATTTCTACCTTAAAATTTCACTCAAAAATTTTCAGTTTATGTGTTTTTTTCAATGCACATGAAACACCTTGTGCACGTTAGACCGGGGGGGTCGGTTTATAACAAATATGGATCAAGTTATTATTATTTTTCTATGTGGATTAAATAGAGGTATTCACATGCAAAATTTTAACTTTGTATCTTTTACCAGAGCCCTAAAAAAATCACTCAAAGTTTTCGATATTTTTGCTTATTACCTCCCTCCCCTTACACCTCCCAACTTAAAATTTTTACCAAAACTAACTATTATGTAGTTCTACAATCTGACAAATTTTTCATTTGATATATTTACTATTTTTGGAGATATAAGGATTTGTAATTTTGAAAAGTGCGCCATTTTTGAAATGCTCCCCATTTCCTGCCACTACTATTATTTCAACATTTTATATTTTTTTTGTATTTGCCTAGTACAGCTTAATATAAGTTTAAAGTTTCAATTACATAGCTTAAGAGATAGTTGAGATATTAATTTTTAAGTGTTTTTCTTTGCACCCCCCCTGACCCTTCCCCTTACAATAATTAGCCGCTTTCTAAGCTGGTTCCAATGAAACTATATGCCGCCTTGATGGTCTCTAAAGATGATTTTGTAACGATAAGTAATTTCGAAGATATAATCATTTGAAAAAAAATTCGGCCGACAATTGGTTCTAAGCCCTCCCTTTTCGCACCCCAATGGATAAAAAAATTAAATTATTTTTAAAAGTTGTCCCACAAACCCTTCTATATTAATGTTGAGTTTTAGTTTCCTAGCTGTTACCATGGTTGAGATATTTGAATTCGTATTTTTCGGTTTAAGCGCTCCCCCCGCCTCCCCCTGAACCCGTATACCCCCGAAAATGGGTATCCGCCTGAGATCCGCAACTATCTACAATCCCCCCAAAAATGAACTTTCTATCTTGAAGGGTTTGGGAGTTAATGTGCGCTGAGCGTACACGTCGGCGTACGGCGGACGGCGTACGGGCGACGGCGTACAGACAGACGGATTTTTTTTTTTGCATTTTTAGGCTAATTTAGTCATGAAACGCGAAAAAAAAAAATTTCAGGGTAGCAAACTTTTTTTTTTTCTTGTGTCGATCACAATACTTTATTATTATAATAATAAAGTAAAATTGTTTGAGACAAGTAATTCAGAATATACTATCATTTGGAAAAAAAATCGGTCGGCAATTAGTTTTTAGCCCCCCCCCTCCTTTCGGACCTCACTGGATAAAAAAATTTCTTTTTCCTGATAAACTAATAAATCTGAATGTCGATTTGCAGCTTTCTATCTGAATGCGTAGTGGAGATATTTGCATGTGTAATTTTTTAACTTTCCCCCTCCCCCTAAGCCCCTTCCCAAAAGATAATGAAGCTCACTTATTCGATCAATAATTCACTCAAAAATGAACTTCCAATCTTTAATGATCTCGGAGATATGAGTCCATATGTACGGCGGACGCCATACGGACAGACGGATTTGTTTTTTGCAGTTCTTAGACTAATTCAGTCATGAAACGGAAGAAAACTAAATTTCAGGTTGGCAATTTGTTCTTTGTTTTTTTCTGTGCCGATCACAATACTTAGCATAATAAAGTAAATAATCGCAAAACAGGATTCTATTCACGATCACTTTAAACACTGAAGAACGAAGAATCTCTTACGTGATTTCGTTGAATCAAGCTTACATCCTAGATTTGGGACCCTTTCGAACCATTGGTGACTCGTGGCAAAATTTCTTTACAGTGTAAAAAATTAGTATCATTTAAAAATTTACTTTTGATAACTTTAAATAAGTTATACGTAGTTATTATTAACAATTTAATACACTCATAAAATGCTTTTCTCAGTATTAGGAAATAGTTTTTAAATATTTCCATATAATTTAATCCAACAGAGTTTTTATATAAATAAGTTATCTTACTAGTGATATAACGAATACGAATATTAGTATTCGCCGAATCATTCGAAAGTAAAACTTAAAATTATGAATGAATAGAAATTAAACGAATTCCAAGTGAATCGACTACGAGACGTTGTTGATTCAGTCAGAAAAACAACATCAATCATTTTACAAATGTTATGTTTTTTAATGTAAGCTTGGCAATAGTTAATTCTGAATATTAAAATTTGAGAAATAATCTAAGTTTTTTCCATATTAATTCATTTAGACACATTCGTGTTCCCTTTTGTATTCTGCGAATAATGGCTATAATATTCGTATTACTTCTTCCACACTGGCACCACAGCCCAAATCGTGCCATAACGAAAATTTATTAAGCCGAAATTTTGAACAAAGTATTTATTTAGAATTATTTGTAAGACTAAAAAAAAATTTAGATGATTAGCTTCACTCATTCTACCCACTCCCATACAATATGACAAAATTTCGCAACTTTTCATAAAGTCGATTTTCCTGAAAAGTTTGAAGGCTACTGATCTGCGGTTGAAAACATGTCAAATGCATGATGCTTATAGTTATTTCTAAAAACTCACTAAGAACTTCCCACTTCCTTCTACCACCTATACAAACCCATACACAAACATATACACTCATACAAACTGCGGAATTTCACTAAATCCAATACACTAATTTTGTCAGTACCTATTAAATTTTTGAAGCCTAAATTTTCAATAAAACATTCTGATAGCGAATCTAGCATGATGTAAAAAAATTGGTTCAACGTCGTTACCCCTTCACTCCCCATACGAAATTTCTTAAAATCAAAAAATGTTTCTTCACCTAGAGGATTTTGCTTTACGCCCAATGAAATACAATGATTATGTTGATTATACGTCGATCGGGATTTGAACTCACAACCTTCGCATTGTAGACCAACACGCTACCCATTAGGCTTCACTCCAGTATTCGTATTACTAATTCATTTAAAAGCAGAACCTCACACAAAATCGAATTTGAAAAATGTACTTTTTCTGCTGAACGCACAAAATAAACATACCTGTGGCTGCGCTCTTATTCTCGTCCGGAATTAACAAGTCCTGGCAACAGTTAAATTCCGATGCTCAGGATCGTGCGTTGTTGAAGAGAAGTGTTTCTTTCTCTCACTGACCCCTATAGGGAGTCTTAACAAGAAATTGAGTGATAGATAGAGCAAAATTTTGTCACTCAACTTAACTTCTTAAATCTATACTGTGCCAATTCCACAAAGTCGAAGATATTGCTTGATTAAGGTTTACCCATACCTGACCACTATTTTGCAAAATTTTCAGCATTAGAATTTTCTGAATTGGTACAACATATAGTTAGTAAATTGAATGTAAACTGAATTCAATTCACCTGCATTGTAAATGAAATTTACTTCAACTGGAATTAAATCGTATTCGAATATCACTACTGGAACTGTATACAGAATTTTCGTTGCATTCAGTAACCAGAAGTTTATTCCCTCAGGAAATTATCAATTAATTGCTTGTACAGGTTCATAGCATGTGCATGTAATTTACTAAAGTGTGCGCTATTCAGCATGGCTGTGGTTTTTCGAGGAACATTTTCGTACTGGCGATTAATTATTTCGGAATAGTTCCCGATTTTATAGAGGATGAAATAGATATATCTGTTATACTGGCACTATTCCGGCGAAAATGTGCTTATGCTTCGTGAGATTTGCATATTTTCTGATAAATATCCAATTCTGTTATATAATCAATATTTTTGAAAATTTTACTAAAAATTTAAATTTTCGCATGTCGTATATATAACTGTTGAATGTGGTTGGGGTCAACTAAATGACAACATCGATATTCAATCTTTTGCATTTTCAAAACATGACTCACCGCCATTTTGGGTACTCTTTCCATTTATTCATATCTGATCTCTTTTTATACTCTAGATGGAGTCTGAAAGTATTATAAGTTTACTCTAAAGTTTGTAATGCCAAGAAATAATGCTCGCCTGTTGTCGCCCACAAATTTTAAAACCGGATATCCGTCCATCTGTCTGTCCGTCCGTCCCTTCACTCTCTAGCTCGAGAAAGCATTGAGCTAGAAAGCTCGTTTTTGACAAAAAAATAAGGTCAAGTTTGTCAACGGGCCAAATCGCTTCACCCCTTCTACCCCTCCCATAAAAAATGACTTATTTTCAATCATTTACGGTAATCAAATTTTCTTCGAAACTATAAAAGCTAACAATTTAAAATTTGGAATATATTAATTTTATCATAAATACGATGTCTAGTATAAAAATTATTCGAATCCCCCGACTTCTTCCACCACCTCCCATAAAATCTGCACTTTTTAATGAAACACTCTAAGCCGATTTTTTCAGTACGTATAACATTTACCGCATTTCGTACTAAATAGTTAGTAAGCGTTATTACTAAGATAAGAAAAATTAGCTGATTAGCTTTACTGCTTCTACCCTCCCATACAATATGAAACAATTTCCTAACTTAAAGAAAACTAGACTTTCTTGAATAGTATTAATGTTAATAGTCTGAAATTTAAGAAATCACTAAACTGCTTCCACTCCTACCACCTCCCATACAAACTGCACAATTTCACTAAGGATAAAATGCTAATTTCCTAAGTATCTATTAAATTTTCGGAGCTTGTATATTGTACAAAACATTTTTTTAGCTACTCTAGCATGATCGGAAAAAGTTAGTTCACCCCTTCTACCACTCTCCATACAAAATTTCCTGAGATCACAAAAATTTCTATTTCATCTAGAGTATCATAAGATTGGGCTTTACGAGCAATTAATTTTAAGTGCGAATTAAATGATGATGGTTTGTTGAATGTTTCCACAATTTCGAATTGAAAGAAAAAATTTCCGGATTCTATACTGTAACGCTATATTATTCGTGATGTTTCGGTCTCTGCTGAGATCTTTGATAAGGCTCTGCAGAGATTGAAACGTCACGAATAATAAATCATAACAGTGCAGAATACGGAAATCTTTCTTTTCTAAATGATGATATTCCATGATTCTAACGTACAGAAACATCCCGCATGACATAAACACTTGTTGCAACCAATTTCCAGATTTATTAATGTAATACATTCACTGCAAGCAAATAGCTCATATTTTCAGTGGCGCTTATTTTATCGTATTTGAATCATAGTATTTACATTACTTTCACTGTGACGAATCAACACCATGGCTGCAACGGCGAGGAAAAACAATTTTAAAGGTCATCATTTGCATTACAATTTTCAATGTTGCTTTGTTTCATTCAAATTGATCTTATTTTTACCGATCAAGAACTGCGTCTAAATTTAGAAAGATGTAAAAATGATCGAGAACTTGAAAAATTGAACGTAAATTCGATTCGATCAATTGAAGCATGCGAAGAAGATAACACACTTTTATTCAATTGTTATTGGAATTGAAACGTGTCGAATTTTATCGATATTTCGGGTTACCTAATTTAAGAATTTCGTTTTACTCGTGATGTTTATGAACGTTTAGTACGTGATCAAATCCGTTCTTTTTTTTTAATTCTGGCTAATTTGTATTTGTATAAGTTTGAGTAGAGTTATCTATTACGAATTTTCGTTCAAAAAATCATAACAGTCAAATGGAAAATGTCTGAACTAAAAAGCAAATTATTGGAATTGTTCTGACAATAGCAACACAGGAATTGAAAAATAAAGCAATCTCAATTTGTTGCTGGTTACCTTGATATTTCAGAAGACGCATTCTTCTTTATGTTTCAGTTTGAGTCCAAAAAAATAGCTGACCATGGACATTCGAACAAGTCACACGATCAATGACTCTATATGGCATGTTCGGCACGAAGAGACCACACACGTACCTGAAATTACTCTTAGCTTTCCTATACTATTGAACAAGCACATGCACCTGTGCCTCGCACGCATATTTTGTGCGAAAAGGAAGGACATTCTATTAAGCCCATCTTTTTGTTATTGCTGAATAAGGCCAACAATAAATAAGTAAAAATAATTTCCCCTCTTACATTTGTTTATTTAACAAAATATATATAATTAATTTTTAATTATTTCTAGATCTTTCAAACACTCCTGGTTTGCCAAACTCCGTCCAGAGCTTAAAATCTGTGTAATGTAATGAAAGAAGTCAATTAGTGCTTCCTTATAAACGGCATTCTTTGTGATGAATTTGCCATTGGCTTTATTTTTAAATAGCTTCAGATCTTCTTGCTTGAAATCTTTTTGTGTTTGGACTCTTGTTATAGCTACCTTCACATCGACGTGAAAATATTTACATTTTCATTTTATGAAAATTCGAATTTGCACTGTTCTAAAAAAAAATGTTTCTCGGCTGAAAATCGAACCCGCGTTGCAGGCAAGCATTCTATCACATAACAACCGATGTTGATGAACTTGTTACGTCAAAATTTAGCTATAATTTTTGAATCTACTTTAATTAGATTCAAACTCAGTTTTAGATATCAAGTCGTTAATTTTGAACTTAAAATATTGATTTTATTTTGAACTCATGCATGGAATAAATAAACTGCCAACAAGTCGGGCGCAACTTTATTATTTTTGGGACAAGTTAAAGATGCATGCAAAGTCAATATGCAAGTTAAAGTGGTTAGGGAAGACTAAGTCCCCTTTCACAAGTGGAACCCCCTTTCACAAGTGGAACCCTCTTTCACAAGTGAAATCCCCTTTCACAAGTGGAACCCCCTTTCACAAGTGGAACCCCCTTTCACAAGTGAAACCCCCTTTCACAAGTGGAACCCCCTTTAGAGCAGGGATGATGCCAATTCAACACTTAGTTGCGAATACGATCAATAGCTCCAGTAAATCTAATCAATATTTCATTCGTTTATGCAAGTTTGGGTTTTTATGAGGGAGTGGGGAGGGGTGATATTATGGCTGGGTATCCAGGAGGTATCTACATGGAAAATTTAAACTTTGTATCTCTTACCAGAGCCCTAAAAAATCACTCAAAATTATCAACATTTTTTCTTACCACCTCCCTCCCTTACACCTCCCGACATAAAACTTTTACCGAAATTTAAAACTATGTAGTTCTACTTACTAACTTACGATGACGCTACAGCCCAAATCGGACTTTGGCCTCCTGAATGCTTTGCCTCCATCCATCTCGGTTCAGTGACCGCGTCCTCCAGTTTGAAAATCTTAGCAGTGATTTGCTGTCTGCGTCAATCGAATCCTCCCAGCGCTTTCGTGGTTTTCCGACCGGTCTTTGTCCGTTGACTTTCCCTTTTAGTGTGCGTTTGGGAATTCTTCCGTCATCCATCCGCTCCACATGACCAGCCCATTGTAGCTTTTTAAATTTTATGGGGGTTGACACTTCTGGATTGTCGAAGATGGCATACAATTCCCTATTGTATCGTATTCTCCAGATCGAGTCTTCCCTCACAGGTCCGAGGATTCTTATGAGGACCTTTCTTTCAAAGGCGTTCAGTAGTTTTTCGGACGCCTGAGTTAATGTCCACGTTTCGCTGCCATAGCATAGCACAGGTCGTATAATCGTTTTATATAACTTAAGTTTTGTTTTCCTGTGTACGTTCTTGTTTTTAATTATTGGAAGTACCGAATAATACGTCTTGTTTGCCATAATTATTCTTCTTTTAATTTCGATGGTTCCGCTTCCATCCTTCGATAGGTTCGCCCCTAGGTATATAAAGTTGTCTACGTTTTCTAGGTTATAGTCTCCTACTGTGATATTTTGTCTGATTGACGTCTTTTTCCTAGTTTGCGTCATAATTTTTGTTTTATTTTCATTTATACGTAGTCCAACTTCCCTTACTACTGAGTCAAGGTTTACAAATACTTCCTTAGCACTCTCCAGAGATCTTGCAAGGATATCTATGTCGTCGGCATATGCTACGAGTTGTGTGGATTTGAAGCATAGTGTTCCCTTGGTGTCAACGGGAAGTTTCCGAACAACATATTCGAGTGTTAAGTTGAACAGTATTGGTGCGAGGCCGTCACCTTGTTTAAGGCCGTTGTCTGTTTTAAAACTGGAAGTCAGATCATTTTCTACTCTGACTTGTGACAAAGACTCAGTCATTGTCATTCTTGTCAGTCGAACCAGTTTCGGTGGGACTCCAAACTCCAACATGATTTTATACAGTACGCGCCTGTCGATACTGTCGTATGCTTGCTTGAAGTCAACAAATATCTGGTGCACATCAGTATTATATTCCCAGCACTTTTCCAGCCCCTGTTTAACTGAAAATATCTGGTCCGTGGTCGAGCGTCCAGCTCTAAATCCGCCTTGGTATTCACCAATTACTTTGTCAGCATAGGGCTTAATTCCCTTTTCTAGAATTTTCGTCAAAATCTTATAAGACGTACACAACAGAGATATTCCTCGGTAGTTTTCGCAGCAGAGTTTGTCACCTTTTTTATAAATTGGACATATGATGCTCTTGCGCCAATCTTCAGGAAGTATTTCCTGCGTCCATATATCCGTGACTAATCTATGTAGGAGATGAGCTATGCAGGTGTCGCCGGCTTTCAGAAGTTCAGCTGGAATTTGATCAGTGCCCGGCGCTTTGTTGTTTGGGTGGTTCCTTAGGGCTGTTTTTACTTTTTCGAATGTGGGAGGACTCAAAGAGGATCCTTCATCAGCTGTTACATCAGTTATACCTGCTATTGTATCTGCTGCTGCTGTTCGTGTAGGTGATGGGCTTGGGTTAAGAAGGTTTTCAAAATATTGTGACCATCTTTGTTTTATATCTTCCGCGTTACTTATAATGTTCCCTTCTGCATCCTTGCAGAGGGTCGTTTTCGGTTTGTATCCTTCTTTCATTCTTTTAACAAGGAAATACGCGGCTCTTGTGTTGTGTAATCTAAATTGTTCGTCCATGTTTTTAATTTCGTCATTATTGTACTTCCGTTTTTTTTTGTCTGCATATTTTGTTTGCAAATCGTCTAAGATCCTTGTATTTGTCCTGTTTGGCTCGTGTCGGCTGTTCCGTTAATATTCTGTAAGCTTGATTTTTTCGTTAAAAGGCATCTTTGCATTCGTTGTCGAACCAATCATTTCTTTTGCGACGGGGTTGTTGTCCTATCACCTCCTCTGCGACAGATGTAATGCCATCTTTAATATTTTGCCACATTTATTCTATTGACTTGCTGGCGGTGGTATTCAGCATTGTTGCGAAGTGCCTCTCCAAGGCTGATACATATTTCGCAACTGTTTTCTCGTCTTTGAGTTTTCCTATGTCGAATTTAGGAACCGGTTGTGTTTTTGGGTGTCCTCGGTTTGCGATTCGACATCGGAACTTCGTCTTTACCAAATAGTGGTCTGTGTCGCAATTAGCCCCTCGACACGTACGCACGTCGAGAATACAGGAGGCCGTCCTTGTGATTATGTAGTTCTACAATTTGACAAAATTTGAATTTGATGTCTGCACTCAGTTTTGATATATAATGGTTTGAAATTTTGGAAGTGCAATGCTCCCCATTTTCCCCCCACTACTATTTTGTCCAAATGTTATATTTTTTTCGTATTTCTCTAGTATAGCTTAATATAAGTACCAAGTTTCTATTACATAGCTCAACAAATAGCCGTGATATTGATTTTTAAGTGTTTTTCTTTGCACCCCCCCTGATCCTCCCTGAGTCGAGTGGATCTATATGCCACCTTGGTGGTCTAAAAATATAAATTTATGCTAAGTAATTTCGAAGATATAATCATTTGAAAAAAAATCGGCCGACAGTTGGTTTTTAGCCCCCTCTTTTTGCACCCCAATGGATAAAAAAATTAAATTAATTTTAAAAGTTGTCCCACATACCCTTTTATATGTGTATCGATTTTTAGCTACCTAGGTGTAACCTTGTTTGAGATATTTGAATTCTTAGTTTTCGGTGTAAGTGATCCCCCCGCCTCCCCTTGAACCCTTACACCCCCAAAATGGGTATCTGCCTGAGATCCGCAGCTACCTACAATCCCTCCAAAAATGAGCTTCCTATTTTGAAGGGCTTGGGAATTAATGTGCGTGGAGCGTACACACTGGTGGACGGCGTACAGACAGACGGATTTTTTTTTTTACATTTTTAGGCTATTTGAGTCATGAAACGCAAAAAAACAAAATTTCTGGGTAGCATATTTGTTTTTTTAAGTCGATCACAATACTTTATTATTAAAATAATAAAGTAAAATTATTTGGAATGATGATATTTCTACTGTAATGTAAATGTATCGTAGAAAAAAAATATTCGTAAAAAAAAATATCAGCCGGGAATCGAACCAGGGGCCGCCCGCGTAGCTGACAAGTTTTTCGAATGAGCCATCGATACCGGAAAAACTTAGTAATCTACTTAATGTGTGTCACGTGACTGCAAATATATGGATAGTTTTTCGTTACTATGTAGATATTATCGTAGATTTTCTTATTTTTTTTTAAGGCAAGGCACCAACCACCAATAAACTTTTTTGTGTAGGAAAGACGTATGCAATAAGAGAAAGCCGAAGTACTCTTAATAGGCATGGATCGCCCCATATCTTTTGTTCAGGTCAAACGTGAAAAAAAACAAAAGTTCATTGGTGGTTTGCGCCTTGACTCCGGAATCATGAGGATATTTTGAAAAATTCACCAAAAATTCTAATACATGATAAGCCGATGAAAATATGACTTCGTAAGGAGATACTCGAAGACTTTACGCGAACGTGTATGACCAGCTATTGAGTTGTCGGCGATTGGAAGATATTTGGGATTGGACTAATAACCTGCTTCATGAATAGTTCAAATTCCTGTTGAGACCCCCTACAGGGGAATAGGACAGAAACAACTCTCTTCCGCGATCCTGAGCATCGACCTTAAGCTGTTGCCAAAACTTGTTTATTTATTCGTCTAGCCTTCTATATAGTTAGTAAATTGAATTATTATTTTGTACAGAAGCCGCCCTACTTTAGAATGTTGATTTCTTCAACTACTACAATAGCACTACAACCTCCTGACTTCCAGGTTCCATAATATTTTTCATTAGTGAAAGGATTGATAGTCCCTCCCACAACCCTCTATCTACGAATTTCTCATTTCCATAGGTTTAAGTGGACAATCAGGCAGTGTGGGGATTTGAACTTTCGACCTTCGCATTGTAAACTAACACGCTACCCACTAAGCTACATCCTAGCTCAATAAAATGAAATATTGATTTACGAGTAAGTTATCATGACTGATAATTAAGTTCAATATAATTTGTTTAAATCAACAAACCAGCTAGTTTTCACTGATACTCACATGATTTTCTTCAGTAATAATTAACTCTTACCACAAACATAAACTAATTCCGAATTTATAACGATATTATTCAAAGAAGCAGGTCTTTCGATAAGGACTTATTTTGTAAAAGCTTTTCAGAAATTTCTAATTTAATTTCTATACTGTACAAACACAGTCTATATAGTCGTATAATCACATATGTTATTTGTGAGTTACATTACTGCCGACGAAGTCCTATGGCTTACATAATATATAAATTATGATAACTTAGTAAAATGTGAAAATTTAACAGGAAATATTAATTTTAAGATTCAGTACTTAATAATAAGGAATTTAAATTTAAAGCATAATATAGTAAAATGATATTCAAAACGTCGTGTCCTTTGTATATATGTATATATATAGTTCCAAAAAGATTGAAGTAGCTTTACGCGTGAATTAGCAATACTCCGCTTTATATCTGTTATGGAGTTATGCTAGATACGGATGAAGTGGCTACGAAAAGTGGTGACTATCGACCCAGTTGAGCCACCATTAACGTATTAGAAAAGCAGAATACCTGAGGCCTTTTTTTCTTGCAATAGTTTAATCTTGCAAACTTAAGTCTGGTTATTGGAAAAGTCTAGCAAATATAAGTCATATGTCAATCTGCCTTTTGAGAATATGGCAAATGAAAGACTGAGTCTTGGAATCATACCCAATAGATTTTCTACACTAAATAAATTCAGAAAGTGTTATATCTATGGCACGAAGTTTGTAACGCTAAGAAAAAAAATTTGTTTTGGAGGAGGTAGAAGGGGTGGAGCGATGTGGCCAGTTCACGAACTTGACCTTGCTTTTTTGTCAAAAACGGCGTGTACAATATTTGGACTTTCTAGCTCAACGCATTCTCGAGGTAGAGAGGACACGGGCGGACATCCAGTTTTGACTTTTTCGAGTGATAATATAAACTTCTGCATCATTCATTTTTTCCTCCCAGCCTTATTTCTTAGCGTTACAAACTTTGTCATCATCATCAATGGCGCGTAACAAGGCAATGTGATTAGGATGTTGAATAGCAGATTCAAATCATTCAAAACCTCCCAGTTTCTCTGCTACCTCCCATACAAATGCCATAAATTCAGGCAAATTTGTTCAAAAATTATGAAAGCTACAAACTTTAAATTCAACTTGAAACATTTTGTATACTACGTTCAGTGTTATATACAAAAATTTTTCCAACGCTAAGAAATAAGACTCGGAGAAAAAAATGAATGAAGTTCATTAAATCACTCAAAAATATCAAAACCGTCCGTCCGTGTCCTCTCTAGCTTGAGAACGCGTTGAGCTAGAAAGTTCAAATTTTGTATACGTCGTTTTCAAAGTAAGGTCAAGTTCGTGAACGGGCCAAATCGCTCTACCCCTTCTACCCCCTCCCATACAAAATGACACAATTCCGCAATTTCACAATAAATGGATTTCCCCGAAAAACTTAAATGCTACTAATCTGAAATTTGGAATATAATACTTTTATGATGATATAAATCTATTGTATAAAAGGTTTTGGAGTCCTCCCCTTTCTTCCACCACCTCCCATACAAACTGCACTTTTTAATGAAATGCTCTGAGCCAATTTAGTCAGTGCGTATAAAATTGATCGAGCTGAAATTGTGCACGAAATATTTTTTTAAAATTGTTAGTAAGACCGAAAAAAATTAGATGATTACATTCACTCCTTCTACCCCCTGCCATACAACCTGACACAATTTCACAACTTTATAAAAGGTCGATTTTCCTGAAAAGTATGAATGCTACTGATTTGCAATTTAAACATGTCAAAAACATGATGTGTTTATTTCTGGAAAGTCATTAAAAACTCGCCCCTCCTTCTATCACCTCTCATACAAACTGCACTATTTCACTGCATCCAACACACTAATTTTCTTAAACTTTAAATCCTAAATTTTATATAAAACATTTTGATAGCAACCTTAGCGTCTTGTGAAAAAATTAGTTCAATGTCGTCACCTCCTCTACCACTTCCCTTACAAAATTTCTTAAGATCCAAAAATTCCTCTTTCATCTAGAGTATCGCACGATCTTCTGTTATATTTTTTAGAATGGCTTTCCGGTCTTCGTCAACCGAGTCTTCCTATCGCTTGCGTGGTTTGCCTACTGGCCGGTTACAACTCGCTTTGCCTTTAAGATCACGTTTGGGGATTCTTCTGCCTTCAATTCGCTCTGCATGGTCAGGCCATTGCAGCTTACGTAGCTTGATGAATGTTGAAGCTTCTGGCTCGTCGTAGAGTTGATACAACTTATGGTTGTATCTTATTCGCCATTCCGTTTCTTCGTTCACTGATCTTAAAATTCTTCGAAGGACCTTTCTTTCGAATGCGTCAACTGCTTTTTCAGAAGTTCATACAATAGTTTTATATATCCGCAGTTTATTGTTCTTGTGCACTTTCTTGGATTTCATTATTGCAAGTACCATATAATACGTCTTATTTGCTATTATCATCCGTCGTTTGATTTCGTCCTTCGCTAAATTAGCCCCAAGATCTATTAAGTTGTTCACACTCTCCAAATTATATTCCGCAATTGTTATGATTTGTATGAGAGGCGTTCTCCTTCTTGTTTGCGTCATTACTTTTGTATTGCTTTCGTTAATGCGCAACCCGACTTCTTTTGCAGCGGAGTCAAGATTGATAAATACCTCCTTAGCACTAGGGAAGGATCTTGCTAGGATGTTAATGCCGTCAGCGTATGCTACTAGTTGGGTGGACTTGAATAATAGTGCCCCGTTGGTGTCGACTGGGATTTTTTCGGACGACATACTCTTGTGCCAAGTTGAAAAGCATAGGGGCTAGACCATCTCCTTGCTTTGAGCCTCATTCTGTTCGAAAGCTGGTTGTGGAATCGTTTTGGATTCTCACTTGGAATTCAGTCTTCGTCATTAGGAGTCTTGTTAGTCGGTCTAGTTTTGGGGGAATTCCAAAGTTAAGCATGAATTGGTACAGTACGCTCCTGTCGATACTGTCGTATGCTTGTGTATCCATGAAAATTTGGTGAACGTCTGTGTTATATTCCCAGCATTTCTCAATCCCCTGTTTCATAGAGAATATATGGTCTCTTGTAGATCGTCCGGTTCTGAGTCCACCTTGGTATTCGCCAATTATTTCATTAGTATGGGGCTTAAGACGACGTTCAATTATTTTTGTTATTATTTTATAAGACGTATACAATGATATTCCTCTGTAATTCTCACAGCAGTTTGTCTCCTTTCTTGTAAATTCTCCGTCTGATGCTTTTTCACCAATCGTCGGGTATGATTTACTTGGTCCAAATTTTGCATACCATGGTGTGCAGTATTTCAGCTAAACAGTTTTCAACGTTTTTCAGAAGTTGAACTGGTATTTTGTCTCCCGGCGCTTTGTTTAGTTTAAGGTCACATAGAACTGCTTTGATTTAAGCAAGCGTGGGTAGTGTGTCGGTGATGGTTCTTTTTCATCAGTTGTGGGCTCAATTCAAATGTTGTCTGTAGTTATCAGTGCCAGTGTGGCGGGATTGAGAAGATGTTCAAAGTAGGAAGCCCATCTCCTTTTGATTTCTTGTGTGTCACTGATGATGTTGCACTCTGTGTCTTTACAAAGACTGGTTTTTGGTTCATATCCCGTTTTTAGATCTTTTACTATTGCGTATGCGTCCGACGTTTTATTTTGCCTCATATCGTCGCCCATTTTTTGTATCTTGTCATTATGGTATTTCCTTTGTTTTCGCCTGCAGATCTTTTTCGCATATCACCTAAACTCGTCATATCTTCCTTTTTTGGGCCCGTGTTGTCGATCAGTCAAAGTTTTGTAAGCCTCGTTCTTTCTACCTATTGCATCGCGGCATTCTTGGTCGAACCAATCATTATATTTTCGCCGTGTTTGATATCCTCACACCTCTTCTGCGGAGGATTTGATGCCGTCTCGTATTTTCATCCACACATTTTCTACTGGCATATTTTGGATGCTTTCATATGTTGGTGTCAGGCGTTTATTACATGCTAACATGTACGCCTGCGCCGTAGTTTCGTCTTTAAGCTTGGCGACATTGAATTTGCGAGCTCTACTCCTTTTCGTATATCCACGACAAGCTATTATGCATCGATACTTAGCTCTGACTAGATAGTGATCAGAGTCACAATTCGTACCGCGGAGGGTTCGTACATCAAGTATGCTGGAAGCAGCCCTTTTCTCAATTAGAACGTGGTCTCTTTAGTTGAAGGTGTGACCATCTGATAATGTCCACGTTCGTTTGTGAGTATCGCGATGTGGGAAGCACGTAGAGCTTACAATCATATTTTTGCTGCTTGCGAAATCAATAAGACGTTGGCCATTGTCGTTGGTTATGTCATGGAGACTGTGCCTACCTGTTGTTCCTCTATGAGCCTCCTCTTTTCCGACTTTTGCATTAAAATCCCCTAAGAAAATTCTTAGGTCATTCGGGGGCAGTGAATCATAGGTTGTCTCGAGGGTGGCACAAAATTTGTCTTTAGTTATTTTATTTATTTTTATTTTATATACATATGTAGACAACTAAAGTCTATTTTACAAAGAAAAATAATAATAATAATAGAATAAATAACAATCATTCTTAATTCTAAATTAGAAATACATAAAAAACGAAATAACCATTACTACAACTGCAATAATCTAAACAGCAAACAAAATATGATTGTATTAGACCTAAGAATTTTAATAATATCTTACATATTATCTTACATATTATCTTACAAATAAAGTCTTAAATTTAGTCATTATTTTGTTTTTGTAAGTATTTCTACTTACAGAACTGTTGAAGCAATCTGAATGCAAATTAAAGTTTTTTATGGCACAAGCAATAGGATCATTCAACATGAAATTAGAAGGATGATTCTCCATTTTCAGAATTCTATTGTTTCGAAGACTAAACCTGTGATCACCAAATATAAAGCGGGAAAGGAGCTCGTCCGAAATTAAATTATAATTAATTAAATCGAATGCAAGAGTTGCCGAAGCAAGCTCTCTTGTTCTCTCAACTGTGGTCATATCAAGCAAAAGTAGCCTACATTTGTAAGAAGGCAAACGGTAGCTACTAAACTGAAGGCTTCGTTAAGCAAACAGTAGGAACTGCACTTGTACTCTTTCAACCCTGTATGAGTCGACCTGAGTGGAAGGTGACCAGACAACACTTGCATATTCAATCAGAGGCAACAACAATGTACAGAAAAGAGTTTTACATAAATGTGGGTTATTGATTTCCTTGACTCTCCTTTTTAAGAAACCCAACATAGCCATACCACTGTTCGAAATTTTATCTATGTGGGACTTGAAGGTCAACTTTGTGTCAAATATTACCCCAAGATCTTTAATTTGGGAGACACGTTTTAACTTTTCCTTGCTAATATTGTAGTCATACTGCAAAGAACCAGCTATTTTTCTAGAAAATTTTATTACTGCACATTTTTTTACGTTTAATTGCATAGCCTTGTTCAAACACCAATCAGATAAAATGTCAATATTGTTTTGCAATATAAGACAATCCTGATTTGAGTCAATAGCTCTGAAGATTTTTAAGTCATCAGCGTAAAAGAATATTTTGCAATCGTTGAAGAGTAATGGCACGTCATTAATGAAAATTATAAATAAAAGGGGCCCCAATATACTACGTTGAGGAACGCCAGAGGAGACTGTAGTCGTTTTAGAAAGATGTGATGAGAATTTAACTTGTTGTTGTGATCGATCAAGTAAGACCTCAACCACTTCAAAAAAACACCTCTTATACCATAACGCTCCAACTTGAAAAGTAGCAGACCGTGGTCTACAACATCAAAAGCGCTAGAAAAATTAGTGTAGATAGAATCTACTTGAGTTCTGTTACACAATTTTTGCCTAATGAAGGAAGAATATTCCAACAGGTTAGAGACAGTTGACTTACCCTTTAAGAAACCATGTTGACACGGATGGATTATTGGACTAACGATATCCACTAATATTTTCGCAACCAATTTTTCGAAAATTTTACCAATAGAGCCAATCACTGTATTGTATTTATCTATTATAAACATTAAAGTGGCAATAAGATTTTCAGCTTCAACATTCACATCAACGATGTCGTCAGAATTATCTAAATTAGAAATTTTAAAATTTATCATTTCATAGTCAGCGTTGATAAAATCATAGGTTATGATCTTATTAGAGTCACTACGAAACTCATGGTTGGAAGAGAAATAAGTTAAGGCAAGAATATTGTGGTAAACACTCGTCTTTTTCGTCAAAGTAGAGGAAGCCTCTATTAAAGAAAAGTTTGAAGTGAAACTAGTGAAAACGAGATCAAGAACATTTCCGAATTTATTAATTTTATCACATAATTGGAACAAACCAAGCGAGTGAATTTCGGATAAAAATGTAACATGATGCTTTTTGATATTAGATGGGTCAAAAACGGAACTGCAAAATTCGCTGGGCTCCCATTTAACGCCCCTGAGATTTGCGTCGCCATACAATAAGAATTCATCACCCGGAAGGATAGATGAATGTATCACCGAGATGGATTCCGCTCAGCATACTGCTGTTCAACAGAGTCAGGAGGGATGTAGAAGCAGACTAAGACCAGATTTCTATCCTTCAACTGAACTTTACATGCAGAAACTTCAAAAACTGCATTATTGGGTACTTGAACCGGTATGAGACAGCTAGAAAGTTTATTGTTAACTGCGATAAAGACACCACCTCCTCGTTGATCGACCAAATAGGTTGGTTTAATTTTATCATTTCGAAAAATAGACCATCCAGGAGGGATGATTTCCGCATCCAAGTGCGTTGTGAGGAGCCAAGGCTCAGTAGTCATTGCAATGTCATAAGGACAGTTTGCCAAATCATTACGAAACTGAGGCAGAGAGCCTCTCATTCCTGACATATTATGAAAATAGAAATTCAGTTTATTAGCATTATTGAAAAGATCTGGATTAGCTTTAACTTGCTTTAGAATACGCAGCTGACTGCCAGAATTATGAGATGAGTTAACAATAGTGATAGTGATAGAATTAGGGTCATTAGAAGCTAAACTATTAGGCACGAAAAAACCTGTTATGATCTTCACGTGCTCTTTGGAGATCAGAGATGTGCCTTGAAGAAACATGCGAGCCATAAGCATCGAGATCTTTCTGAACTTGCTCAGGAGAAAGGCTAAATTGTTCATGAAAGCGTGTATAAATTTGTCGTAAGCTCTTAATATCAGTTGGAAGTCCCTCTTGTTGGATAGACAGAATCGTACTGGTCTTAGTTTTGCCATATATGCAGGTCGTGTCAGATTTGTTGTGCAGATAGGCGAGATAAAGCCGCACGTTGTCGAAAATTCTATGATCTCTTAACCGCGATAGCAAGTATCTATTTTCAGAGGAACCCTCAGAGTTTATTGTGAGCTTCACAACTGGCGGAAGGAGCGGGTCAAGAAATGAAGTGCAATTAGGTGTACTACCATCCCTATTGTTAACTTGAGGATCGTTCGAAGTATGCGTGTATGGATTAAGTGTGTCTCCACTCACAAAATTATCATAAACCCCAGTAGCAGACTCAGGGATAGGAAGAGATTTTTCAACACTTTGGGGGACTCTATTGATTTTGTTGGTGCTATTGCTTGCATCATAAATGAATCGTTTATTTCAGAAACCACCTAAGTGTGCTTTTTTCAACTTTCGGAAAACCAAAAAAAAAAACTGTTTTGCAGCTTAAGTATAGGTCTAGTCATCTTCAAATATTTTTTTACCAAATCAAAAACATGCTATTGGGATAATCTATTTTTTAAATTTTTTTTTCCTTCAAGTTTTTCAGTTATAAATTTTTGAATTAATTGCACTTAGGTGGTTTCTGCAATAAATGTGTGTATCCAAAGTGATTTTTTAAAATTATTATTGAAATTGAGTCAAACCATTAATTTTTATCTGTTTTGGTATCAAAGGCAAGTAACAGACACACTTATGTATGAAAAAGAGTGTTTTTACTAGGCCTAAATCGAAAAAAACAAGTAGACTACACGCTACAGTATGTCTATATACAAAGATCTGGCCTTATTCACTTATTCAGCTTCTGGCAAGTCTTCTGGCAACTCCTGGTCAGTTGTTGGCCATTGGATGATAGTATCATAGAAGGCTTCATATCCAACAGTGTATTCCATCAACTTTTTTATATCGTCTATCTTCTTTTTGTTGATTGGGACCTAAAACCAAAAATCTCACTGTGCAAAACCCGATAAGTTTTAAAATTTGTTATAGCCTACAAACATGTTTAGCTAAAAGTAAAATATAAACGTTTAAAATAACCTTGGTAAAATAAAAGTAAACATACCTTTCCCAAAGGATAAGCGAGTGAAATTTACCGCAGAAAGAACCTAAGCGACAGCGCTTGGGTCCTTTCTGAAATAAACGGATTATTTTCAAGGCTGCCAAATAGCATTGCTTATATGGAACATAGGTTATCTCTGCACTAAAAGATGTATTTACCTTTAAATTGTACAGTACAACAAACAACTCATTTTTCGAAATTTTGTCCCTTAGGTGGTTTCTGAAATAAACGATTCAATTTGGCTTTAATATAATATTATTGCTTTTCATTATTGTGCGATCAACTTGGCTCACGGTAGTATTTTTGCTTTTACTTTTAGAACTGTTTTCATTGTTACTATTTACTCTTTTAGTTTTTTTGTCAATGTGATTATTATTCATCATCAATGGCGCGACAGCCCAAATCGGGCCCAGGCCTCCTGAAGTCGTCGCCTCCAATCGTCTCGATCCAAAGACCACGTCCTCCAGCTGCTAATTTTTAGAATGGCTTTGCTGTCTTCATCAACCGAGTCTTCCCATCGCTTGCGTGGTTTGCCTACTGGCCGGTTACCACTCGCTTTGCCTTTAAGAGCACGTTTGGGGATTCTTCTGTCTTCCATTCGCTCTACATGGCTAGCCCACTACAGTTTACGTAACTTGATGAACGTTGAAGCTTCTGGCTCGTCGTAGAGTTGATACAACTCATGGTTGTATCTTATTCGCCATTCCGTTCCTTCCTTCACAGGTCCCAAAATTCTTCGGAGGACCTTTCTTTCGAATGCGTTAACTGCTTTTTCGGAAGTTCGCGTTAATGTCCACGTCTCGCTGCCATAACAGAGCACAGTTCGTATAATAGTTTTATAAATCCGCAGCTTATTGTTCCTGTGCACTTTCTTGGATTTCATTATTGGAAGTACCGAATAATACGTCTTATTTGCTAGTATTATCCGTCGTTTGATTTCGTCTGTTTCATTACCGTCCTTTGCTAGATTAGCCCCAAGATATATGAAGTTGTCCACACACTCCAAATTATATTCCGCAATTGTTATGTTTTGTCTGATTGGCGTTCTCCTTCTTGTTTGCGTCATTACTTTTGTTTTGCTTTCATTAATGCGCAACCCGACTTCTTTTGCGGCGGAGTCAAGATTGACAAATACCTCCTTAGCACTAGGGAAGGATCTTGCTAGAATGTTAATGTCGTCAGCGTATGCTACTAGTTGGGTGGACTTGAATAGTAGTGTCCCGTTGGTGTCGACTGGGATTTTTCGGACGACATACTCTTGTGCCAAGTTGAAAAGCATAGGAGCTAGACCATCTCCCTGCTTTAAACCACATTCCGTTCGAAAGCTGGTTGTGGAATCGGTTTGTATTCTCACTTGGGATTCAGTGTTCGTCATTGTGAGTCTTGTTAGTCGGACTAGTTTTGGAGGAATTCCAAAGTCAAGCATGATTTGGTACAGTACGCTCCTGTCGATACTGTCGTATGCTTGTTTAAAATCTACGAAGATTTGATGCACGTCTGTGTTATATTCCCAGCATTTCTCAAGCACCTGTTTCACCGAGAATATCTGGTCTGTTGTAGATCGTCCGGTTCTGAATCCGCCTTGGTATTCGCCAATTATTTGATTAGTATAGGGCTTAAGACGACGTTCAATTATTTTTGTCAGTATTTTATAGGACGTACACAACAATGATATACCTCTGTAGTTCTCACAGCAGAGTTTATCTCCTTTCTTGTAAATTGGACATATAATGCTTTTTCGCCAGTCGTCGGGTATGATTTCCTCTGTCCAAATTTTGCATATCATGCTGTGCAGTATTTCAGCGACACAGTTTCCACCGTTTTTCAGAAGTTCAACTGGTATTTCGTCAATTCCCGGCGCTTTGTTTCGTTTTTGGTCACATAGGGCTGCTTTGATTTCAGGAAGCGTGGGTGGTGTCGATGATGGTTCATCTTCGTCAGTTGAGGCTTGAATTTAAATGTTGTCTGTCGTTATCGGTGCTACTGGGATGGGATTCAAAAGATGTTCGAAGTATGAAGCCCATCTCCTTTTGATTTCTTCTGTGTCGCTGATGATATTGCCCTCTGCGTCTTTGCAGAGACTGGGTTTTGGTTTATATCCCTTTTTCAAGTCTTTTACTATGGCGTATGCGTCCCGCGTATTATTTTTTCTCATGTCGTCGTCCATTTTTTGTATCTTGTCATTATGGTACTTCCTTTGTTTTCGTCTGCAGGTCTTTTTCGCATATCCCCTAAGCTCGTCATATCTTTCTTTTTTAGCTCGTGTTGGTCGTTCAGTAAAAATTTTGTAAGCTTCGTTCTTTCTATCTATTGCGTCGCGACATTCTTGGTCGAACCAATCATTACTTTTTCGCCGTGCTTGATATCCTAATACCTCTTCCGCGGAGGATTTGATGCCGTCTCGTATTGTCATCCACGCATTATCCACTGGCATATTTTGGATATTTTCATATATTGGTGTCAGGTGTTTATTACATGCTAGCATGTAAGCCTGCGCTACCGTTTCGTCGTTAAGCTTGTCGACATTGAATTTGCGAGCTCTACTCGTTTTCGAATACCCACGACAAGCTATTTTGCATTGATACTTAGCTCTGACTAGATAGTGATCAGAGTCACAATTTGCACCGCGGACAGTTCGTACATCAAGTATGCTGGAAGCAGCCCTTTTCTCAATAAGAACGTGGTCTATTTGGTTGAAGGTGTGACCATCTGGTGATGCCCACGTTCGTTTGTGAATATCGCGATGTGGGAAGCACGTAGAGCTTACAATGATATTTTTGCTGCTTGCGAAATCAATAAGACGTTGGCCATTGTCGTTGGTTATGTCATGGAGACTGTGCCCTCCTGTTGTTCCTCTATGAGCCTCCTCCTTTCCGACTTTTGCATTAAAATCCCCTAAGACAATTTTTAGGTCATTCGAGGGCAGTGAGTCATAGGTTGTCTCTAGGGTGGCATAAAATTCGTCTTTAGTTACATCGTCCTTGTCTTCTGTTGGTGCGTGAACGTTGATCAACCAAGTGTTGAAAAATTTAGTCTTTATTCGGATTGCACACAATCTTTCACTTACTGGTCTGAAGCTCGTGACTTGCTGTTTAAATTTTTTGTCAACGACAAAAGCGACTAAAAACTCTCTGCTTCCCGACAATTTTCCACTTGGATATATTATGTGTTATCTCATGCCCATGATTTCGTTTCTTGGATGGCAGTTATGTTGATGTTGTGTTTTGCCACTTCTTCGAGGAACTTTTTCAGAGCTTCTGTCCTAAATAAGGATCGAGCATTCCAAGATCCATAAAAGTAGTCCATTTTCCGAAGCTGTTCTTCAGGTTTCTGGACAGTTTTTATTCCGGTGATGCGTTGTTGGCGCCTCACCCAACCCAGGAGGACCGGTCCTACTTATTTATTACATCCTAGTAGAAAAAGGGTGTGAGTTTTCAACGAAATATGAAATTCTGGAATTCTCACAGCTATGCTGCGAGTCCAACTATGTCATACTTTTTGCCTACTTCCTTAGACGCACTGGTGTTACTGGCTATTCAGGTTAACTCCATGCTTCCTTGTCCTTTATTAATCGGGCTTGGGACCGGCTATGGCAAAATTGTATTTACTAATACAGAAATATAAATATGAGCTCGAGTTTCTATTTTTTGAAGATTTTAATTTTCTGTTTTTAAATTTTGTGAATGAATTCATTAATTAAAATTATTGAATGAAACCATAGAATTTTAGTCTCACGAACGACTAAAAGGTATATAAATTCAATTTCGACTGTTATGTCACTCCTAACAGTCAAAATTGAAAATGAGAACTTATTTTGATTGTTCAGACTTCAGAATCGCCTTCCTCTAAGCTTTATAAGTGGTTTCACTCGTAATTCTTATTAGGAATACATAACACGCTCTAGACAATTATATTCCTATATTGCAATGAATGTCTTTCTCAGCTTCATACAAGTTTTAAATTGACAGGAAACATAAAAATGCCTTCAACAGATATAAAAGCAATATATCAAAAAATAATGAGTCACATTTCAAAATCATACAAAGAAATCGAAACCAAAGTAAGTTCTTTGTTACAAGATTTTCTCTAAATTCGCATTAAAAGTTAATGTCTCCTTGAAAAGCCTAAGAGCAAAAAACAACTACAGCTTTATCTTTCCATTTCGAATGTCTTTCAGCGAAAACATTGAAAAGTCTATGCCGAATTACATTTTTTTTTGTTACATTTACATAAATTTATATTACACTCGTACCTTGATATGATTAATATCAATCAAAAACTGACAGATTATTAAATTCAAACGAAATTACGATTTTTTTCTTGTCAGAATCGAAATTGACGATTTTCTTGAAAACTGAGTTATTTTAATTTAAAATATGAATTATATCATATGTAAAATTAATATAAAAAAAATGCTCCTTTAAATATTTGAAAAAAATAATCAATTCGGAATGACAAAATTTATCTAATTCGCAATTAAATTGCGATCTATTTATCAAAATGCTTTGCCACGAGCTTCGTTTCGCACGCTGTCGATAGCCTTTCTATTAACATCGCGCTTGCGTTTTCGTACGTTTTTATTTCCTTTGACTGAAGTCGGCCTCTAATTTTAGCAGTAAAACTCGCGTTTCGGTCGGATATTTTTAGATAAATTTTCATTGCGTTTTGTTGCTCTTTACGTTGCGATTCCTATACGAGCGGCCTACGTCCTCATCTATCTAACTTTACGCTTGTATCACCCATTAAGCACACGCACACAAATTTAGGTATATCGCATCAAATGAAATTTTCCAATACATGTATATGGTGGAAGTTTTTCACGATCTGATTTTCAAAAATTTTGTATCTTGCACACACCATGAAAACTTTCTTTAGATTTTCTTTGAGATTTCCTTTTTTTTTTATTTCGATTTTACTCCAAGAATAGACTGCACAATATTTGTGAGAGAAATTTTCTAGTTGACCAAACGGCTTAAAGCGCTTAACAACGTGGCGCACTATTTTTGTCCTTTAAAATAACAATTCAATCAATTATTGCATTTCATTTCAATATTTAAAAATAAAAATATATAAAAATTTAACGATAAATAAATAAAAATACAAATTAAAAAAAAAAGTGCTTGTGTTTGTGCAGTGATAAAAAAAAATTGATGTTGGTAGCAATAAATGCTACAGATCGTGTACGAAATTTATAAAAATGCATAAAATACAAAAATTTCAGTTAATAAAAATTTGATTAAATTCTTTTTAAATAATATAATTAATCTGAAAAATACGTACTGCGCAAGAACGGATTAAATCGAACCAAAAAAAAAAAAAAAATCTCAAGGTAATTACCAATGCACTTGTGCAAAATTAGATAATGCGTTATTTTGGGAGCTGGATTCAAATGCGTTAGCGTTCCCTTTACGAACAAGCCGGGTCGGATACATTGCGCAATCGAAATCTACGTCTGGATTCGATACAAAGCCGGTCTAAAATTATAATTATCATCGTGTGTCTCTTTAAACGAAAAATGCCTTTCAGATTGAACAAATTCAGTTCAATTTGTAGCAATTCTTTGTTAACGAATTTTCCGAAACGCATGCTTTGTCCTCGAGTTCAATATTCGTCATAAAATTTTTTGTACAAGGTCACAACATCAAATTCTTCTAAAAATGTTGACTGTAATTTTTAGTACAAAAAAAAGAATCATTATTATTTTTATATTTTCCAAAGTCATGAAAATTCGGAAAATTCTTCAAGTAAAATGTACATATGTTTGTATGTACATATTTTCATGTGAAATGAGAGTAGTTTACGAGAAGACGTTTTATTAAAGTAATTTGTAATTTTATTACTAAGAAATGAAACTCGAGATTTCATTGTTGCTCTTCAAGGACTGACGACGATTGAATTAATAAGAGAAATTAAAAAAGAAAATCGTGTATGCGAAAGTTTCATTTGGAACATGTCGGTAGTTTTTCTTTTCTAAAGTTTTATAGAAAAACGTTCTTAATTATTTAATTTTCACACCATTTTCAAAAGATTTTTAATTACAAGTACAAACAATTATCGTGATTAAAAGTTTGTAGAAAATTTTATGTCGTCTGCGAGGAAAGTGTGTTTTTTAATATAGGAAATCTTGTAAGAATTTCGTCGTAATTAGAAACTTTTTTTAAACTACGTGATGGAATTTTTAGTTCTAACTTTTTGTGCTCTGATTTTTTTTTTCGAACAAGAAACTAACGAATGTAATTGGTTCTACTTACGAGCATATTAGGATTTTCTAATTTTTTTTTGTCGTTTCTCGAGTTCTTTTCGATGGCGAGATTGCGAAAATTGTTGACATCCGGTCTTTGACGGGTTTGCACTATTTGAGGTCTCAGGAGTACAAAACGGTAGGTTCTGCTGTGTCTGGTTTTTTTAGAAGTATAAAGAATCAAAAGACCTTTATGCATTTAAACAATAGCTCACCGCGGGGTTGCTCCATGGAACCATCTGAAAACATTACTTCCTGAAACGAGCAAAAAAATCTGCCCGCACCGCTTCCTTCCGGATCGCAGAATTTATTGTCATGTTTTGCTTTACTGAACTTGATTAGGATCGAAGCAATAATATCAATCGTTGCGTTACTTGGGGTTACGAAGATTGTAAACTCTTGACGATTCTCACGAATCTTGGACATGGTCTACCTGTACATATGTCGGCGTATCTGTGTGTTTCATCGATAACTCGAATATACCGCAAGAAAAAAAGAGTGGGAGCGATCGGAAAAGATCGTCCACGTCATCGGATAGATCGGCATTGTTTTTCACAATAATCGCCAATTGGAATCAAAAGCTATTAGCAGTTTTTCAAAATTAAAAAAAAAATCATTTCCACTTTTGCTTTTATTTTAATTAATTTTTTTGTACAATATTTTTAAGGACTTCTTACATCTCTTCATTTTGTTTTTAATATCATGACTGATTCCGTAAGTTATCAGTAAAAACCAAAGTGAAAGGATATCTCATTAACCATAAAGATGGACGTCAAGAACAATGGTACCTTTCCAAAACATCTATTTTGATTTGATGAATTAAATAAATCAGATAATAGTTGTAAAGAACAAATACAAATACTTGAATGAAAAGGGAGCTCGCATATCGAGAAATGCCGGATACCCTGTTTCATTATACAACAAGTGGTACAAGTAAATGTTTACTCGATTTCACTAATTTTACTTTATTATTTTAATAATAAAGTATTGTGATCGACTTGGGAAAAAAAAAAAATTTGCTACCCTGAAATTTTTTTTTTTCGCGTTTCATGACTAAAATAGCCTAAAAATGCAAAAAAAAATAATCCGTCTGTCTGTACGCCGTCCGCCGTACGCCGTAGGCCGTACGCCGACGTGTACGCTCAGCGCACATTAACTCCCAAACCCTTCAAGATAGAAAGTTCATTTTTGGAGGGATTGTAGGTAGTTGCGGATCTCAGGCGGATACCCATTTTGGGGGGTGTACGGGTTCAGGGGGAGGCAGGGGGAGCGCTTAAACCGAAAAATACGAATTCAAATATCTCAACCATGGTTACAGCTAGGAAGATAAAAATCAACACACATATAGAAGAGTTTGTGGGACAATTTTTAAAAATAATTTAATGTTTTTATCCATTGGGGTGCGAAAAGGGGGGGCTAAGAACCAATTGGCGGCCGAATTTTTTTTTCAAATGATTATATCTTCGAAATTACTACCCATAAAAAATTGATATTTTGAGACCATTAAGATGGCATCAAGATCTACTAGAATCAGTTTAGATAGAAGCTAATTCTTGTAAGGGGGAGGGTCAGTGGGGGTGCAAAGAAAAACACTTAAAAATTAATATCTTGACTGTCTCTTAAGCTATGTAATTGAAACTTAAAACGAATACTAAGCTTTACTAGTGACATATGAAAAAAATATAATATATGGACATAAAAGTAGTGGGGGGAAATGGGGAGCATTTAAAAAATGACGCACTTTCCAAAACTACAAATCACCAAATCTCAAAATTGAGTACACATATCAAATTGAAAATTTGTCAGATTGTAGAGCTATATAGTGTTTAATTTTGGTAAAAAATTTAAGTTGGGGGGTGTAAGGGGAAGGAGGTGGAAAGTGAAAATGTTGAAAATTTTGAGTGATTTTTTTATGATACAAAGTTTAAATTTTGCACGTCGACACATCTATTTAATGTACATAGAAAAAAAATAATAATTTGTTCCAAAATTGTTATGCACCGAAGTGGGGGTCTAACGTGCACAAAGTGTTTCATGTGCAATGAAAAAAACACATAAACTGAAAATTTTTGAATGAAATTTTTAGGTAAAAACTTGAAAATTTGCAAAATGCATTTAAAAAAAAATTCCAAGAGTTTAAAATATTAACTGGTCGAATATCTTTAAAACTTCTACCCCCTCCCATACAAACATTTTTTTTCGACCATTTCTAAGAAATCAATTATCACTTAACTATTAAATGCTATCAATTTGAAATTTTGCACAAGAACTTACAAAAATAGTTGAAATAAAATTACGTTAAAAGTTTTGAGATAGCAATTGCCCTTTTACCCCCTCCCACACAAAAGTATGATTTCGACATATTTCATTAAATCAACTAATAACTAACAAATTAAAAGCTACAAACTTGAAATTTTGTACAAGCACCTCACAAGAAAAAAGAAATAAAACTGCATCACAAATTTTACGATTCCCCTACCTCCTCTACCCCCTCCCATACAAATGTTTGGTTTTGTGAATTTAAAATTCACCGAATCCAATGAAAATTCTATGCAATTTCGTCTATGAAACTGACATTCTATACAAAGAATATTGGATTTGGTTCAAGCAATCAATTAAGAAACTATTAACATCCACCCACCCTTACTATCACCCTCCCCCCCCCCCTTCATGAAAACTCAAACTTGCATAAATAAACCAATGAAATGTGGAGCTTTTGAACGTTTCCGGAAAGTGTTAAGTTGAGAACTGCCCTGCCCAAGGAGCTCCTTTCACTTAGTCTTCCCTAACCACTCTAACCTGCATATTGACTTTCTACGCATGCGCATTTTGTCCCAAAAATAATAAAGTTTCGCCCGACTTGTTGGCAGTTTATTTAATTGGTATGTGGATCTTGATGTTTAATAAATTCAATTAAAGGTCGGAGTACATTGAAGCGGTAGAACGATGCAAAACAGATAAGTTGGGATCTCGCTCCCATACTTTAAAACAGTGGCAGGAGTTTGCTTTACCAAAGTCTTTTTTTTTATTTATTTATTTATTTACAATAGTCGACAGGTTATAATATACCACTGACCATAAAAATAAAAATTATTACAATTAATGAATGATTACAATAATTAAAAAAATAATGAAAGAATAACAATAATATAATAGAGAAAAATAAAAAAATATTTACAAACAAATAAAACATTAAAAATAGAAAAGAAGAACCATTACACTACATTATTTATGACACAAAAGTAGATAAGACCGATTTTATACAATTTTTAATAACATTAAAATCGATATGCTCATAATAACGTTGAAATCTCTACAAACAACATCAAGAGGTTCCCCTTGCCCATAATTAGTTCTGTGAGAAGCAGTATAAAATAAGTCATGAAACCGTAGAGATCTAGCAGGTAGACATTGAACAGTAACAGCAGATCGGGAGCGCCAACTACCGCTCGATAGCCATTACTTCAGTGCTCTCGAAAGTAATGGAAACTGCTGTCAATTGCAAAATCGTTCAATATCTCGAGGATAACTAGCTAATCCATGATCGCCAGTATGGGTTCCGTTCTGGAAGGTCGACCGGAGATCTTTTGGTCTACTTGACAGAACGTTGGAACTCATGCATACATAATCACGGCGAAGGTCAAGTTCTCTCACTTGACATTGCAAAAGCTTTTGACAGAGTTTGGCATGATTGTCTCATAGCTAAGCTTAGGGCCATAGGTCTTAATGCTACTCTTGTCCAATGGATTGAGAGTTTTCTTTCTGAACGCACTATACGAGTAGTACTAGATGGCGTTACTTCTTCCTCTTTCCCAATAGATTCCGGGGCCCCTCGAGGCTCTGTTTTATCTCCAACTCTTTTCTTAGTTTTTATCAACGACCTTCTGTCGTCCACTCTCAATCCAATCTATAGTTTCGCGGATGACAGTACTTTAGATAACACCTTTGAATTTAGCTCTGCTGCGGAATCTCCCAAGCATTCTATTGCTTCCAATCGCATGGAGTTATTCCGTTCGCTGAACTCGGATCACAACCTAATCCTGGAATGGGGCAGGAAAAACATAGTTGAGTTCAACACCTCCAAAACACAGACCTGTCATTATCTCTCAAACGTGATGCTCCAGTGTTATCTCAAAACGTAACCTTTGGTGGCGCACAACTTTGCACCTCGGATAACTTCACACTTCTGGGCGTTAAAATTAACGACCATCTTAATTGAGCCCAGCATATCTTTGATGTTGCCCTCGACGCCTCAAAACGTCTTGGTGTTCTGCGAAAGTGCAAAAAGTATTTCATGCCGAACGACCTGGCAACCATCTATAAGGCATACATTAGACCACGTTTAGAGTACAATTCGCATGTTTGGGCTGGGCACCCAAATCACACCTCGCGTTGCTCGACCGTATTCAAAAACATGCCTTCTGACTGATTGGAGACGAGACTATCACGTCTTCTATCGATTCTCTCGAGCATCGCGGAAATGTCGGAGTACTCAGCATTTTCTATCGCTATTTCCATGGTAAATGCAGGGCAGAACTAAGCGCACTCATTCCCCCACTCTATAATTTTCCCCGTGATACTCGTCAAGCTGAACGCTCACATGAGTACACCGTTAAACCCTTGCCTTCTCGTACAGTGAAATATAGGCAGTCATTCATTTCCCAAACATCAAGACTTTGGAACGTATTGCCAGCCAACGTGTTTCCCAATGTTTACAACCTCCGGTGCTTCAAAAGCAATGTGCACCGTCACTTTCGTCTTTCTCCGCTTTAGTTTTTTTTTCGTTTTCTCCAATTCCTGTACCAACACAGCTGTGCATTGCATTATAGGGTAACCCCCTAAGTTGTGTTCGGTTCCTTAAAAAAAAAAAAATCAATATTACCCATGAGTAAGCCATGAGCGAACAAAACATTGATGACTTCTCGATGTCTAGACAGATTATCTAAACACAACAATTTCAAACGCTGAGAATAAGGTGGGAGAGATTCAGGGTTATTCCAAGGAAGGAACCGCAAGGGAGAACGAAGAAAACGCTTTTGAACATCTTCAATACGATTAATATGGACAGCATAATGTGGACACCAAACAGGGGAAGCATACTTTAAAATAGGTCTTACCAATGAGACAAAAAGGGATTTAAGTACGTAAGGGTCACTAAAATCACGACGATAACGACGTACGCAGCCAAGCACTTTATTAGCTTACAATCAAAAATAGCACCAAGATCACTAATATGATGAACCCGGTTCAGGCCAGTATTATTTAAAGTGTATGAGGTTAAAATAGGTGTGAGTTTACGAGAAAAGGATAAGATATTACATTTACCAATATTTAAAAATAACTTGTAACGAAGATCACGTTGCAAAGATAAACAGTCAGTTTCACTATACATTTTTTTAAAAATTTGAATATTGTCATCATATAAAAGTAAGTTAATGTTCGGTAAAACAAAGGAAAGGTCATTTACAAATAAAATAAAAAGATGTGGCCCAAGATGACTTCCTTGTGGCACACCAGACGTACACATGGCATCATGGGAAAAACAATATCTAAAAATAAATGATTGATTTCTATTTGACAAATATGAGCAAAGCCAGCGTAGTAGTATCGGAGGAAATCCTAATTATCCAATTTCAGAAGTATAGTTTCATGAGACAATTTATCGAACGCCTAGCTGAAATCCGTATTTACAGTCAACTTGAGATTTATATTCAATACAACGGCTTACAAAATTGGTAAAGGATAGAAGATTAGTCACAGTTGATCGTCCCTTAAGGAACCCATGTTGCTTAGTAGAAAGTGAAGATTTAAAATTAAAGTAAATTACTTCAGTCGAAATGCATTCGAAAACTTAAGGAATTGCTGAAAACTTCACAATAGGTCTATAATTTTTAAAAGTCAACAGTACTACCCTTTTTATGAACAGGTATAATAAAAGATTTTTTCCAGATGTGTGGAAAAACGCCTAAAGGTACGTTTAAATCTGACACTTATTGTCCGAATTTATGTCCGAGAGAAATCGTGACTAGTGTAAACGGAGATGAATTTATGTCCGAAAATTATATTCTGCTATCGGAGATAAGTGTCGACACTTCTGTCCAAACAGATGTAGACGCTGATTATTTGTAAATTCAAGCTCTCTCGACACTTATCGCAGAAGTTGACTGCTCGTCTACTTTTGCAATAAGTTTCGGGAAAACTGTAGGATGCAATGCAGTTCTTTTGTAACGTAAAGAAAAGAACTTAAAAATTAATAACCCGACTATCTCTTATACTATGTAATTGAAACTTGAAACATAAATTAATCTATACTAGCGAAATATAAGAAAAATATAAAATTTTGGGCATAAAAGCAGTGGGGGGAAATGGGGAGCATTTCAAAATTGGTGCATTTTTGAAAATTTCAAACCGTTATATCTAAAAATCCAATGAAGGTATTAAGTTGAAATTTTGTGAGATTGTCGAGCTCTATGACTTATAAATTAGTTCAATGTCGTCATCCCCTCCACCACTTCCCCTACGAAATTTCTTAAAATGAAAAAAAATTCATCTTGACCACATAAACTGAACTGCAGAATGGAAGATATGTACGACACATGTGTCCGTATGTAAACGAGTCGGACATTTCTTCCGAATTTCAGCATTGCGAGAACTGTCGGACACTTATCCACGACATAAGTGTCTGGTAATTTCTCTCAGATGTAAACAGTCAAAGCGAATTTCTGTCGGACACTTGACACTTATGTCCGAAGAGAAGTGTCAGATGTAAACGTACCTTAACACAAGGAACTTGTTAAACAGCAATGAACGAGGGAGACTTAAGACATCAGCACAGTGATACAAAATGGCACTGGCAAACCCGTCCGGTCCCAAACTATAGGAGATTTTAATCTGCTTAAGGGACTGAAAAATAGTATCATCACTGATTGTTATAAAATTACAGCGAGGGATTGTATAGCTAGGCAAGGATCTAGACAAAGCAACAAAATCCGATGAACCATCGTCCAGGATAAATGATTGGGCAAAGTAGTTGACAAATAAATTAGATATGAAAAGTTTCCATAAAATGATAAACTCGACGGAAAACCATCATTTTTGCGTTTAGGATCCGTCATAATATCGGTTTGTACTTTCTCAATGTACCTGTTGTAGGCTAAAATCGCGTATTGTTTGAAATTCTCCCTAGTTATAGAGAAATCATTGTAAGAAGCAGACGACCTACTCTTACAATAAGCTTTCCACAAACGATTCTTAACACGCCTCAAACAACACAGGTGTTCATCAAACCAGGGAGCACGCTTTACTGAGTTGATGTTGTTTACAGAGATTGGAACACAAAGTAGGAAAGAATCAAATAAAATATTATAAAAACGAGCCAAAGAATCATCTAAATTATTAATATTAAGAAGAAACGACCAATCTACATTAATTAGAAGAGAATGCAATTTTTCAAAGTTAGTCTTACGAAAATTAAAAAGCGTCTTACAAGAAAACCAATGGTCAGTATGTTCTAAAATTAAATTAACTTCTAAAGCTGGATGGTCAGAAACCTCAGGAACAAGCAGAGAACCAGAACGTAAAAGTGCAGTATTTGACGGATCCGAAACGAAGACAAGGTCAAGAATTCGTTTACGTACATTAAGAACACTGTTGATTTGATTAAGATCATGACCATTAAGCCTGTCAATAACATCACATTCCAGGCGAGATGATGTATTCGTCGCAAATAGATGATCCTCAGATTCAGAGGATTTCCAATTTAGATACGGAAGATTAAAATCACCCAGTATAATGATAACTTCATTAGAGTCCGCAACGCTCGAAATGTGTTCGATACACAGAAGATAGTGTTTGTAAAACTCGATTGTACTCTTCGGCTGAATATACAGAACAATAATGTAGATTATCGAAGCAACACATTTGATATTAATATGTGGATGTGTAGGTCCATTACAATTTGTTCAGTCTGTAACATTGTGGCTTCTTTGCTGAGTAGTTTTGGAACCGAAAAAATAGAACCTTTAACTCCGGCTCCTATCCCCTCAGTTGTGCGTGAGCTATCTGTATACCAGATGGTTGATTCTATTTCCATGTGAGGTAGCAAAGATTGCCAGTCCTGCGTTCTCTGATTATTACCTTGAAGGTGGTTTCAGAGTTGAATTTTGTTGGCTTAGTGTCCGATAGAGGCTAGAAACTCTGTTTTGGGGTTTTCAGGATTTTGAGGTGACCTCTAAAATCCCTTCAACAGGTTTACCCTTAGATATATAAAATTATCTTCATTTTCTGGGTTATAGTCTCCTGATGATGATGATGCAATGGTGCTGCAGCCCATATTTAGGCTTGGCCTCCCGGATGCACCTCTTCCAGTTGTCTCGGTCCGACGACCGCGTCCTTCACTTTGAAAAATCGAGAAGCGATCTGATTCCTCCTATTGCTTTCGTGGCTTTCCTTGCGGTCGGTTGCCTTGAGCTTTGGCCTTGAGTACTCGTTTTGGGATTCGTTCCTCGTGCATTCGTTCCACCTGGCCTGTCCATTGTAGCTTGCGCAGTTTTATCACGATAGTTGCTGTTGGGTCGTCAAATAGCTAATAAAGCTCATGGTTGTATTGAATTCGCCAATCATCTCCTTCCTTAACTGCTCCGTATACCATCCGAAGAATTTTTCGCTCAAACATGTCGATTAACTTCTCCGACACCCGCGTCAAGGTCCACGTTTCACATCCATATAGCAGCACACGAGGAATTAATATCTTGTAGATGTGTAGTTTGTTTTTCGATGGACCTTCCTTGATTTTATTATGGGAAGCACCGCATAAAATGCTTTATTAGCTGTCGTGATTCTTCTTTGAATTTCATGTCGCTCATTGCCGTCCTTTGTGGGAAGGGCTTCCAGGTATATGAATTCGTCCACCTGCTCGAACTCGTATTCGCCTATAGTAATGTTCTGCCTCTCTGGGACAGTCCTTCGTGTCTGAGTCATGTATTTAGTTTTCACTTCATTGACCCTGAACCCTACTTCACCCGCTACTGACTCCAACTCCTGGAATACTTCCTTAACGCACAGTATTGATCGGGCCAAAATATCTACGTCGTCTGGGTACGCCACTAACTGTGCGGATTTTTTAAGTAGCGTACCTGTAGTGTCCACTGAGGTAACTGAAGTTGCCTTCGTGAAGACATACTCGAGCACCAACTTAAAGAGAATGGGGGCGAGACCATCTCCTTGTTTGATACCTGACTTTATTGGAAAGCTTTGAGTTAACTCGTTTTGGATTTTTACTTCGCACTCATTGTTTTCAACCGTGGCTTTTATTAACCGAACTAGTTTCGGTGGGACACCTAGTTCAATCGTTATTCTGTACAGAGCATTACGGTCGAAACTATCGTATGCTTGACAAAAATCGATGAACAGTTGGTGCACATTAATATCATATTCCCAGCATCTCGCTAGCACCTGTCTTACTAAGAATAACTGGTCCGTTGTCAATCGTACGGATCTAAAGCCATCTTGATATTCTCCGATGATATTGTTAGCGTATTCACTGAGTCTTCGTTCGATAATTTTCGTCAAAATTTTGTAACACGTACACAGCAATGAAATTCTTATGTAATTTTTGCAACGCAGACGGTCACCCTTTTTGTATACCGGACAAATAATGATCTTGCGTCAGTCATCGGGTAATTTTTAAGTTATCCAAATTTTAGCAATTAATTTAAATATTCGACTGGTAAGCTCTGCAGGGATTCCGTCAATTCTGGGCGCCTTATTCGACTTTAAATTATGTAGGGCTGACTCTACTTCATCATAAGTTGGAGCAATGGGCAGTTGATCTCTATCTGGATCTTCCGGAATTATAAAAGATTCAGTATGTGATGTCGTTCTTTTTAACAGTGTTTGAAAGTACTGAGCCCATCGTGCATTGATTTCGGTAGAGTTGCCTTCTTCGTTCTTACAGAAAATAGTTTGCGGTTTGTAACCTTGTCTCATTTGTTTGACGGTAATAAATGCTGCTCGCAAGTCATTTTTCTTCAGGTTTTCGTCCAGTGATAAAATTTTGTCATTATTTATTTTCCGTTGTTTTCATCTGCAGATCTTCTTGGCGTCTCGCCTGAGCCGCTGATAGTTGTCCTCTTTAGCTCGTGTTCTTCTTTCGAGAAACAGTCGATAGGATTCGTTTTTCTTGGTGATGGCTTCTTGGCATTCCTCATCAAACCAGTCGTTTCGTTTTCTCCGCTCTAAATGTCCTTACGTGTACTCAGCTGCGCGCTGTATACTATCCTTAATGTTCTGCCACATTTTGTCAATACTTTCCTCAGGCTCAGTCTGAGGTAATGCCTCAATATGTGCTTTGATTGTGGTCACATATTCCAATTTCGTTGTGTCGTCCTTGAGTTTTTGCACATTGAGCTTAGGAGCCCAGCTCCTTTTAGTGTGGCCCTTGTTAGCTATGCGACAGCGGTATTTAGCTCGAGTCACAGTTCGCGCCACGTTAGAGTCCTGACATCTAGAATGCTGGAGGCAGCCCTTTTTTCGATGAGAACGTGGTCAATTTGATTGAAGGTGTGCCCATCTGGTGATGCCTACGTCATTTTCTGAATATTTTTATGCGGGAAGCAGGTGGAGCTTATGACTACGTTTTTACTACTGGCGAAGTCAATAAGCTTTGGCCGTTGTCGTTCGTTTCATTATGGAGGCTATGTCCTCTTGATAAGCCCGTATGAAACAGTTCGTTGCCAATTTTACCGTTGAAGTCTCATATTAGAATTTTTATGTCATTGGAGGGCAACCCTTCAAAAGTTGTTCTTTAATGACATCATCTTTCTCCTTTGTAGAAGCATGATCGTTGATGAACCAAACGCTGACGAACTTCAACCAGAAGCGGATCGGTACAAATTTTGTTACGAGTTGTTTGAATGCATTATCTACCACAAAGGCGACACCGAATTCTCTGCTCTCTTGCTTTTCCTCGCTGGTGAAAATCGTGTGAGATCTGCAAGATCTGCGATCGTTACCTTCGCTACCGAGCCATTTCGTTTCTTGGAGAGCGCGGATGCTGATGTTGTTAGGAGACGTCTCCTGAAGAAGTCCCCGCAGTACACGCGATCGATGTAGTCCATTTTCCGTTGCCATTTGATTCGTCCAATCCGAGGCTGTAATCCGGGTTCGTGGACACGCGAGTTCTTTTCGGGGTGACGTTGTCAGCGTTTCACCCAATCTCCAACCTGGAGGGCCAATCTGGTTGGAAGTTCCGCTTAGAAGCCCGGAACACTCGCCTTCACCCTTTTTCGTCTGCTGTTTTGAACAAAACACCCGGTGGCCACCGCGGGTAGGTGGAGATTGGAGTCAGTAGCAGAGTTGTTGACATTATGTACAGTGGGCTTTCACAGAATTTATGCTACGTCATGTACCAGATCACGATTACGCTCTGTGACCCTTACTGCCATTCGGCCACCATAGTCTCCTACTGTAATATTTTGTCTTATTGGCGCCTTTTTCTTAGATTGTGTCATAACTTTTGTTTCCTTTTCGTTAATAGTTCCCTTGCTAACGAGTCAAAGTAACATGATTTTGAATAGTGCGCACCTGCCGATAATGTCATATGCCTGATTAAAGTTAAGAAATATCTAGTGCATATCAATTTCATATTACCAGCACTTCTCCAGCACTTATTTAACTGGGAATATCTGATCGTAAAGCTCTAAATCCGCCTTGGTATTCATTAATTATTTTGTCAGCACAGGGGTTAATTCTCTTTTCCAGAATTTTCGTCAAGATCTTATAAGACGTACACAACAACGATATTCCTTGATAGTTTTCGCATCAGAGTTAATCATCATGTTCATAAATTGCTTCTGCGCCAATCTCCAGGAAGTATTTCATGCGTCTATGTAGGAGATGTGCTATGCAGGTGTTGCCGGATTTCAAAAGCTCAGCTGGAATTAGCTCAGTGCCCGGCGCTTTGTTGTTTGGTTGGTTCTTCAGAGTCGTTTCTACTTCTTCGTGTATAGGAGGATTCAATGAAGATCCTTCTTCAATCGTACCTGCTATTATGTATATTGCTGCTGTCCGTGTGGATGATGGGCTTGGATTGATGAGGTATTGAAAGTATTGCGCCCATCTTACTTTAAAATTTTTCGGTTTACTTATAATGTTGCATCCTGCATCCTTTTAACTAGGTAATAAGCAGTTCTTGTGATGTGTTATTTAGAATGTTCGTGCATGTTTTTATTTTCGGCATTATTGTACTTCCGTGTTTCAGTTTGCAGATTTTATTTCCAAATCATAGCTGTAATGCGAAAATTGGTGTAGTTTATATGGGAGTTGGTAGAATGAGTGATTTTTATAGAAATAGCTGAAAAAATCCAAGGAAATCAACTTATATTGAGTTTTGAAATTCCTATTAAAATATTCATTCGAGCATAGTAATTTTCACTGCGTCTGTGGAGTCGAGTGATATCCTAATGTTACTTTAAGCCAAGTGTTTTTTCCCGTTCCTTTTCTAGTAAGTACTACGCTTTAAGAATGAAATTTCATTTCACTTGAAAAGTTGGTAGTGCTTTTGGGAGTAATTTTGGTGGAAAAAACTTTGTTCTTTTTCGTTAAAATATAAAAAACAATACAGAAAATTTAATATATAATTGTTAGTTGAAATACTTATGAAAAACAAACAAATGTGGTGTTTTTTAGGTTAGACGACATCATGATTATTTCCAGTATTGCAAATTTAGACCTTCTTTTGGAACACAACCACTTTTACAAAAAGGCATGAAGCTTTTCATGGGACGTCTTTAAGAAAATGGTGGGCTATTTATTAACTGTAACCTACTAAAAATAATTATGTTGTCATGAAAATTTCCAGATCTCTTAATGTTATAGCCGCGAATATGAAAAGATTCCATTTACAATGCAGATCGCACTTCATTATACTCAGCCAAAATTGGGCCTTGGCCCTCCAACCTTCAGATTCCTTAGCCTTCATTTAATATTTTGGAAGGATTTTTTGCTCTTCGTAAAATCCTCTATCGAATTTTTACTTTCGCAGATTGAGCCCATATGTACCCACGCAGGCGTTACGTTGACCGGGATTTGAACTCCCGACCTTCGCGTTATAGCTCAAGACACTACTCACTAGGCTATAATGCAGCCTAACATTATTAGCCTTCGCTTTAAATGAAAATTTTAATGGAAGCAAATCAAAACGAAATAAAATTTATAAGCATTCGGAAAATGGAAATAATTTAGGTTAAATTAAAAATCGAAAAATCTCCATCCACATACTATGATAAATTTTTTAAATTTTGTCGTAAACATGAAATCAGTTCAATTTTCAACGCTACGACTGTAGTTCAGTTGTGTATCATCAATCAAAATTGACAAGAAAAGTAGCAAAATTTTTAAAAATAAAAATGACATATAATTCTTCTTTTTCTTAGAATTTTCCTTGAATGTTTTTTTTTTATTTTGCATTTCGTTTCAGTAGGTGTATTGAACTCCGGATATGTCAGATATATTGACACATATTCGAATCTATAAATTTAGTAATTTTACTTGCTTTTTATTCTAACTAAATTTTTTTGCCGTATTTCTTTCAAAAAACCAAATTATATTCTGCCTTTCAAAAAGTAATTCACGATTTTCAGCTTTTCAATCATTCGCATTGAGAAATATTTCTTTGTGATAACGATAAGGGGATGAAAATCTATCGTTAGCTTGGAACTTAGATTTAAGTTATACCCTACATGCAAATTTCAAAGAGAAAATGATGTTTTTTTTTGCTTTCCAATTTCTACAAGTAAATTCAAATAAAGTGAAATACATACAAAAGTACACGAACGTAAGAAATATATTGAAATATATTGTGCTTACACATCATCCACGCAAAAGAAAAAGGTCTAGTACGGTTTCATGAAGGAATCGCAAATTTCTTTTGTACTACTTAGAAATGCACACTGGAGAATTTTTATTCTAGTATTTTTGTATATTCGAGCATCCTGTTGGATTTAAAATTTTTCGCTAGATATACATACTTATATCAACTAGGGAGCAAACGAATAGAAAAAAAAAACGATACAAAAAAAGGGACGAATTATCATCTTGAATGAAGTCAAAAGGGAGTAACGTGAGAATTATACACCTGAGGGAAAAATGATGATGTTTGCTTTATTAATGGAATTTTTATTGAAAATAAAGCTATAAGGTTTCTAGATAAGTGTGAGTCCATTTGAGTTTCGGGGTATGTTGAGAGTCATCTATATAAATATAATTGTAGTGTCTGTCTGTTATTTGCTTATAAATGGCTATAAATAAGTTTTTTGCTTCATTTTAGCAATAACTAAGCAGAATTTAACGTTTTTAAAAAATTTCTCTGTCTGTCTGTCTGTCTTTCCGGCTTTCACGCAAAAACGGCTGCACCGATTGCAATGAATCTATCACAGATTATTAGCTCTGCCTCGGAGAGTAATCTGTTTTAGGTTTTATTTTTCTCCCCTCACGCCTTCTACCCCCTCCCATACAAAGTGACTCATTCTCAAAAACTTATAATAATCAAATTTTCATGGAAACTATCAAAGCTATTAATTTGAAATTTAAAATATATTATTTCTATTATAAATGCAATCTTCAAGTATATAAATAGTTTGAATCCCCCAACTCCTTCCACCACCTCCATACAAACTAAAATTTTTCATGAAATACTATACTCCAATTTTCTCAGTACGTATAACTTTGATCGAGCTAAGATTTTGTAATAAATCCTTAATTAGCATTGTTATTAATGTCAGGGAAAAGCTAACCAATTAGGTTTACTCCTTCTACCCCTCCCATACAATGTGGCACAATTCCACGACTTTGCAAAAACTCGATTTTCTTGAAAAGTGTGAATCTAAATGATCTAAAATTTAAAACACATCAATTACATGGTGATTATAGTTGTTTCTCGAAAAATGACCAAAAACCATCGACTCGTTCTACCACCTCGCATACAAACTGCACTTTTTCATAAAATATTCTAAACCAATTTTCTCAGTACGTACAACTTTGATCGAGCTAAAATTTTCTGACGAATCCCTAATTAGTATTATTATTAATATTGGGAAAAAATTAACCGATTAGCTCTACTTCTTCTACCCCCTCCCTTATAATATGACACAATTCCACGACTTTGAGAAAACTAGATTTTCTTGAAAAGTGTGAATCTAACTGATCTGAAATTTGTAAGATATCAATTGCATGGTGATTATAGTTGTTTCTAGAAAAACTATCAGAAACCCCCACTCCTTCTACCACCTCCCATACAAATTGCACAATTTCACTAAGTCCAATGCACTAGGTTTCTCAAGTTACCTATTCAATTTTTCAAGCTTAACTTTGGTGCAAAATATTTTTATAGCTACTCTAGCATGATGTGAAATAAATTAATTTAGTACTGTCATCCCTTCTATCACTCCCCACACGAAAATTCTTAAGATTACAAAATTTTCGATTTCATCGGTAGTATCATATAATGGGGCTTTACGCACAATCGAAGTCCTGTTATGTTTTTAAGCTTAATAGCATTTTATTTGGGCTTTTTTCAGTTAACACAAGCTACAACTATTCACGTGTCCTTAACACGTATACATATGATCTCGAATCACGGATTTGATTTGATCACGAGCCTCTCCCATTCAAATGCGAGTATCATGCTATCATTCTTAATAATTTATGGTTCTGACTCCAACAAAATACAAAACATTGTGTTCAAAGAGCCATTAAAGTAAGCGGATTATATATCCCATATAATGTATTACTAACTACATTCTCAAAAATTGCTTATTAATGCGATTTTTATACGGACGAAGTCGCGGGCGTTTGCTAGTTCATAATAAATTTTACCATTAATTTTTTTTGTTACTTTCATTATGAACAATTTGACTTTTCAAGTATTTTATTTCTGATTTATTGAAGTTTTTAAAAATATTATCTGATGGTTGTTCAAGGAATTTTTTCAATGGAAAAATTTAAGTTGGAATGATTTGGCCTAAAGAATCGATTAAAGGAAGAAAAATTAAAACAGCTTTGATCCTACGGTCACAGTATTACTAGTGCGCTGAATGATATGTGCATAATATATCGCACCGACAGCATTGTTATTATGAAGGTGACCGTAAAATGTGTGTTAAGTATAAATCGACTATGAAATGGATCCAAATATTATGAAGCTTGGCAGATTTATATATCGAATGTCATTTTGAAATGCACACTACAGTATAATCAAAAAAATTTACATTCCAAGCAAGCCTATGCGAATCTTTATTCATTGTAAAAAACCATTTTCTTTAAAATAATAAAAACGTATTTAATACAAATAAAGTATATTTTCATTGAAGTAAGAAAACATTTTATTGTTTTAAACAAAAAATGGATTGCGAACGAAGAGAGTAGATGGGGGAGGGGGAGGAGTGAGAATGGGCCGTAACGAGTAGTGAAGCTGGTATGTTGTACTGGCTGCTACTGACAAATATTTGCAGATATTATTGGGTGGGAAACTGGATGATTGTTTCACTTTTACATCGTTTATACATTTTTTATTTCGAATAATTTTTCACTGCCAGTAGCAACTGAAATAAACTGCCAACAAGTCAGGCGCAACTTTATTCTTTTTGAGACAAGTAAAAGATGCATGGAAAGTCAGTATGCAAGTTCAAGTGGTTAGGGAAGACTAAGTCGAATCCCCTTTCACAAGTGGAACCCCATTTCACAAGTGGAACCCCCTTTGGGGCAGGGATGATGTCAATTCAACACTTAGTTGCGAATACGATCAATAATTCCAGTACATATAATTAATATTTCATTCGTCTATGCAAGTTTGGGTTCTTATGAGGGAGGGGAGGGGGTGATATTAAGGGTGGGTTCAGTATTTCTTGCATAGAATGTCAGTTTCATAGACGAAGTTGCATAGAATTTTCATAAAATTTGGTGTTTTTTACATTCACGAAACCAATCATTTGTATGGGTAGAGGAGATAAGAGAATGTAAAATTTGTGAAGCATTTTTATTTCATTTCTTTTGGAGGGGTAAAAGGGCAAGTGCGATCTCAAAACTTTTGACACAGTTCCGTGTAAACTATTTTTGAAAGCTTTTGTGCAAAATTTCAAATTGACAGCTTTTAATTTTTAGGTGATAATTTATTTTTTAAAAATGGTCGAAAAAATAATTTTGCATGGAAGGGCGTAGAAGTTTGGAAGGTATTCGACCAGTTAATATTTCATTCTTTTAGAAATTTTTTTTAAATGCATTTTGCAAATTTTCAAGTTTCTACTTTAAAATTTCATTCAAAAATTTTCAGTTCATGTGTTTTTTCATTGCACATGAAACACCTTGTGCACGTTAGACCAGAGGGGTCGGTGCATAACAATTGCAGAATTATTATTATTTTTTCTGTATGCGTAATAAATAGATGTATCCACATGGAAAATTTAAACTTTGTATCTCTTACCAGAGCCCTAAAAAAATCACTCAAAATTTTCAACATTTTTGCTTACCACCTCCCTCCCCTTATACCTCCCGACGTAAAACGTTTACCAAAATTCAAAACTCTGTAGTTCTACAATTTAGAAAAATTTGAATTTGATATCTACACTCAGTTTTGAGATATAATTGTTTGAAGTTTTGGAAAGTGCAATACTCCACATTTTCCCCAAATGTTACATTTTTTTTGTATTTTTTTAGTATAGCTTAATATAAGTACCAAGTTTCAATTACATAGCTCAAAAAATAGCCGAGATATTGATTTTTAAGTGGTTTTCTTTGAAAACACCCCTGACCCTCTCCCTTACAATAATTAGTCTCTATGTAAACTGATTACAGTGGATCTACATGCCACCTTGATGGTCTAAAAATATAAATTTTTTATACTAAGTAATTTCGGAGATATAATCATTTGAAAAAAAAATTCGGCCGACAATTGGTTTTTAGCCCCCCTTTTTGCACCCCAATGGATAAAAAAATTAAATTAATTTTAAAAGTTGTCCCACAAACCCTTTTGTATGTTTATGTCGAATTTTAGCCTCCTAGCTGTAACCATGTTTGAGGTATTTGAATTCTTAGTTTTCGGTTTAAGTGCTCCCCCCGCCTCTCCCTGAAACCCCACGAAATGGGTGTCCGCCTGAGATCCGCAACTATCTATAATCCCTCCAAAAATGAACTTTCTATCTTGAAGGGCTTGGGAGTTAATGTGAGCGCACGGCGTACAGACAGACGGATTTTTTTTTTGCATTTTTAGGCTATTTTAGTCATGAAACGCAAAAAAAAAATTTCAGGGTAGCAAATTTTTTTTTTTTCAAGTCGATCACAATACTTTGTTATTAAAATAATAAAGTATAATTCGCGCTTAAAAATCTACTACCTGAAGTGGAATTCGAACCTACGACCTATATGACTTTGAAGCGAGCACGCCACGGAGTTCTTTTTGAACGGAGTGTTTGAAGTGACACGTTTCTTTTTTCTCGCACTACTAGAGTTTAGTAACTTTCGACGCACTTTTAGATCATTTGTTCCGAAAGAAAAGCATTGGATGTGTAGTGACCATTAGAAGAATTCAATTTTTTATCGGTATGAATAACACAGTAAATAAAGTGTACTAATAATGTCTTCGTACAGCAGCTATTTGAAACTCAAGTGAAAAAAAACAATAAATTTTTTCAAGAAATTTGAAAAAGTTTTAATGCAGATTTATTCATTAAACTTTTTTATTTAATTTAGAAACAAAAACTAGTCCATTTAAGTTATTCATTACAAAGCTATTAACTAAAAATAAAAACAAGTCGACAATTTGCCTCCAATAATGTCTTCGTACATTTAAGATTCGATCTCTTGGCTGATAATTATCGATCATAATTATTTTCCACTCATAACAGTTTGTAATAACAGTAAACAAAAAAACGCGTGTGTTTACTGTCAAATGTAAATTTTATGAGTTTCGCTTAGTATAAATCGAAATAATGCTTGGTAAATACTTGTCGTTTGAAGAGCGTAAGCTTATAGTGAATTTAAACGTAAAGGATCAAAAATCATTCGCGGAAATAGCCAAACTACTGTCCCGGAGCCGTTCTACCATCCAATCTGTAATCGGGCGCTTTAAATATGAAGGCCGCGTAGAGAATAAGCTTAAAACAGGACGCCCTGCAATTCTCACTGATGTAGATCGGCTGCAAATCAAGCGTATGATTGCCAAGGATCCGTTCATAAGTGCATCAAAAATTAGTGCAGAGCTCCGTCAATCCAATCAAAAAGAAGTTCAGCCAGAAACAGTACGAAAATGCGTGATTGATGCCGGATTTAAGTCTCGTACACCTCGCAGAAAGCCACTGGTAAGTGAAGTAAATCGCAAAAAACGTTTGGACTTCGCTCGGCAATACCAAAATGCATCTCTCGAGTTCTGGCGCAATGTTATATTTTCTGATGAGCCCAAATACAACATTTTTGGGTCTAATGGGAGACTTAGAGTGTGGAGAAAGCCAGGGGAAGCTTACAACCCAAAAAACACCTTCAAAACTGTAAAACACGGCGGCGGCGGCATAATGGTATGGGGCTGTATGGCTGCCAGCGGCGTTGGAAACTTAGAAATAATTGAAGGAATCATGGATCATCGGACATATATTAAAATTCTCAAGAGAAATTTGGAGCCAAGTGCTGAAAAATTGGATTTATCAAAGGATTTTTACTTTCAACAAGATAATGATCCTAAGCACATGGCTCATAATACTAGGATGTTCTTGGCGTACAAAACTCCACATTTGCTTAAGACATCACCGCAAAGTTCTGACCTCAATCTCATTGAGCACATGTGGAACATGCTAGAAAAAAGGATCAGGACTCATCATATTAGCTCGAAACCTCAGTTAAAACAGCCTCTTCTGGAAGAATGGGGGAAAATAGAGCCAAGATATGCAAAAAAACTTGTAGAATCGATGCCACACCGCCTTAAAGCCGTAATTAAAAATAAAGGCTGCCCAACTAAATATTAAAAAAAAATGTATCTATCGTTTTTAAGATTTTTAAAACTTTTGACTCAATTTTATTTCAACTATTTTTAGAAGTTTTTGTGCAAAATTTTAAATTAATTTCTTTTAATAGTTAGGTAATAATTGATTTCTTGAATATGGTCGAAAAAATAATTTTGTATGCGAGAGAGTAGAAGTTTTAAAGGTTTTCGACCAATTAATATTTCGTATATTTAGGGATTTCTTTTTTGTATGCATTTCGCAAATTTTCAAGTTTTTACCTTAAAATTTCTCTCAAAAATTTTCAGTTTAAGTGTTTTTTTTTCAATGCACATGAAACACCTTGTGCACGTTAGACAGAGGGGGGGGGGGTCGGTTTATAACCATTATGGATCAGGTTATTATTATTTTTCTATGTATATCAAATAGATGTATCCACATGCAATATTTAAACTTTGTATCACCAGAGCCCTGAAAAAATCACTCAAAATTTTCGACATTTTTGCTTATCGCCTCCCTCTCCTTACACTTCCCAACTTAAAACTTTTACTAAAATTAGCCACTATGTAGTTCTACACTCTGACAAATTTTCGATTTGATATCTGTACTCTTTTTTGAGATATACGGATTTGTAATTTTGAAAAGTGCGCCATTTATAAAATGCTCTCCATTTCCTCCCAAAATTTAGAAAATAGAGTTCACTTACGAAATCAACAATCCACCCAAAAACAGACATTCTACCTTTAACGGTCTCGAAGATATGAGTCCATATGTCCATATGTACGGCGAACGGCGGGAAAGATATTTTTTTTTTTGCATTTTTAGACTAATTTAGTCATGAAACGTGAAGAAACAAAATTTCAGGGTAGCAAATTTTTTTTTCCTATGTCGATCACAATACTTTATTATTAGAATAATAAAGTAAAATTCATAAAAGTTCAAGATGGTAACTAGTTAAATACCTCCAAAACTTCGACTCCTTCTCATACAAAAGTATTTTATCGACCATTTTTACGAAATCAATTATCACCAAACCATTAAATGCTATTAATTTGAAATTTCATACAAACATGTTTAAAGATATTTCAAATAATATATCTTCAAAAGTTTTGGAATTCCCTTTGCCCTTCCACCTATTCCATGCAAAAGTACGATTTTGACCAATTTCAATAAATTAACTAAAAAACATAACAGAATTATGATTGGGTTTAAAGCCCAATCATATGACACTCTAGATGAGATGGAAATGATTTTAATATACCGGAAAATATGTCATCCCAAATTCATTCGAATAGTGAATAGAGACTTTTGCATGGGAGGTGGTAGAAGTAGAAGGGCAGGTTTGTATTTTTCGTATATGACACCGGACATGGCATGCAAAATGTTTTTTGCTGAATTTAAAGTTTTTAGTTTTCATTAAATTGATCGTAGTTTTTCTGTAATTGGGGCATTTGTATGGGAGGTGGCAGAGGAAGTAGAGCGTTTAAGATGATTTTGAAACTGATTATCATCATCCCTATCACCATGCTTTGATTCAATTTCAAAGTCGATAGCTCTCATATACTTGAAGGAGAAATGCTTTTCTTGAATGTATAATACAGATATTTGTATGGGAGGTGGTAGAAGGAGTGAAGCGGAGCTGATAATTTTTTCTAACACTTATTTCAATTGTTAAGAAACAAATTCTGGCAAAATTAGAAGTTTGTACTTATTCTAGTTTGAATGGAAATCGATAAAATGCATTTAACAAAAATAGTGCATTTGTATGGGAGGGGGTAGAAGGAGTGTACGGATCAAAACAAATTTTTTCGCATTATTAATATTTCTATTTGTATACTTTATTCAAAATATCAAGTTGATTGCTTTAACAGTTTCGAAGAAAAATAATTTAAATTCCAAAATTTCATGAAATTTGTATGGGAGGGGGTAGAAGGAGTGAGGTGAAGTTAATAATTATGTTTAAAATAAATTGCAATTATAGTAGATTTAATTCTGATAAAATTTCGTCCTTTCAGCTTTACTAGGTTCAATGAAAATCGAAAATATGTATTTTTCAAAATTGTCCATTTGTATGGGAGGGGGAAGACGGAGTAAGGGGATCGGGTTAATATTCAGTGATGTTAATGACATCTATATCATAATACTTTGACCTAAATTTCAAATCGATAGCTTAAATACTTTCAAAGAAAAATCAATTTCTTAATATTTCGAAATAACATGAAATTTGTATGGGAGGGGGTAGAAGGAGTGGAGGAATGTAACCCATTCACGAACTTAAAGTTACTTTTTGGCTAAAAATGACACACAAATTTTTTTAGCACTATAGCTCAAAGCTTTGGAGAGTTATGCTGTAGACAGACAGACAGACAGACGCACTGACGGACAGACAGACAGACAGACAGACGGACAGACGGTCACTCGGAATCGAGGTTTTTGAGCGACAACAAATATTTCTTTCCAGCTCAACGCGTTTTCGAGCTCGAAAGTGCACGGACGGATAGACAGACGGACAGAGGGACGAACAGACAGATTGATAGACGGACAGACAACCGCTTTTGATATTTTTGAGTGATAATATGAACTTCTGTATCATTGATTTTTTTCACCGAGCCCCATTTATTAGCCTTACGAACTTTTTGGCAAATATACCATACTCTCAAATTTCATTTAGAGTACAAATATAAAACCTAAAATCCCATGGAACAATTAAAAAACATAACAGAATTATGATTGGGTTTAAAGACCAATCATATGATACTCTAGATGAGATGGAAATGATTTTAATATACCGGAAAATATGTCATCTCAAATTCATTCGAATAGTGAATAGAGACTTTTGCATGGGAGGTGGTAGAAGTAGAGGGGGAGGTTTGTATTTTTTGTATACGACACCGAACATGGCATGCAAATTGTTTTTTGCTGAATTTAAAGTTTTTAGTTTTCATTATTTTTAAAGAAATTAGTCAAAGTTTTCCTGAAATTGGGCATTTGTATGGGAGGCGGTAGAGGAAGTGGAGCGTTTAAGATGATTTTGAAACTGCTTATCATCATCCTTATCACCATGCTTTGATTCAATTTCAAAGTCGATAGCTCTCATATGCATACTTGAAGGAGAAATGCTTTTCTTGAATTTATAATACAGATATTTGTATGGGAGGTGGTAGAAGGAATGAAGCTGAGCTCATAATTTTTTCTAACAGTTATTTCAATTATTAAGAAACAAATTCTGGCAAAATTTGAAGTCTGTACTTTTTCTAGTTTGAATGGAAATCGATAAAATGCATTTAACAAAAATTATGCATTTGTATGGGAGGGGGTAGAAGGAGTGTACGGATCAAACTAAATTTTTTTTCCATTTGTAATATTTCTATTTGTATACTTTATTCAAAATATCAAGTTGCTAGCTTTAACAGTTTCGAAGAAAAATAATTTAATTCAAATTTCAAAATTTCATGAAATTTGTATGGGAGGGTGTAGAAGGAGTTAGGTGAAGTTGATAATTATTTTTAAAATAAATTGCAATTATAGTATAAATAATTCTGACAAAATTTCGTCTTTTCAGCTTTACTAGTTTCAATGAAAATCGAAAATATGTATTTTTCAAAATTATCCATTTGTATGGGGGGGGTGGTATGTAGAATGAGTAAGGGGATCGGATCAATATTCCGTGATATTAATGACATCTATATCATAATACTTTGACCTAAATTTCAAGCCGATAGCTTAAATAGTTTCAAAGAAAAATCAATTTCTTAATATTTCGAAATATCATGAAATTTGTATGGGAGGGGGTAGAAGGAGTGGGGGATGTAGCCCATTCACGAACTTAAAGTTACTGTTTTGCTAAAAATAACAGACAAACATTTTTAGCACTATAGCTCAAAGCTTTCGAGAGTTATGCTGTAGGCAGACGCACAGACGGACAGACGAACAGACGGACAAACGGACAGACAGAAGACGGACAGACGGTCACTCGGAATCGAGGTTTTTGAGCGACAACAAATATTTCTGTACCCTTGGCGGCTCTGTGCGAGCATTATTTCTTAGCGTTACAAACGGTAAGGCAAACACAATATACTCTCAGATTTCATCTAGAGTATAAACAGACGTTATTGCGAATCCATTTCAATAGTTTGCACAAAAGATTCGTGAAAGTGCTCATTATCAGCCAAGCCATAACCTTCAATTTTCGATTCTGCCTTCAGAAATTTTGTAAGTCGCTTACTTACATGCCGTAGGCTTGCGCAAGATTACAAATATATCACATATGTCAATAGCATTAAGTCGACATTCTTGCCCACTCATGTACCGTCACAAATCCCTTTCAAACAGATCATCAGAACATTCTTAAGCGACAACAATCACGTACAGAACGAAGAAGAGCTATTCGTCGGTAGTCGATGATGGGGAAGGTGGCCTGGCTGGGGTTAGGGGTGTAAGAAGAGGCAATGTAGAAAATCCGTCACACTCTAACGAAGATGTAGTACATACGTACAAAAGTTAGTAGCACGAAAGCCGCCCTATTCGATTCTAAAGTACCGGAGATCGTCGTCCTTGGAGCCCAAACACAAGAATAAGATGTGTCAAGAATTTTTTTTTTGTCAAATGCCTATGAACGGGACAATGGGACGAAGGAGGGTGGGTGAGTGGTCTGCACGCGTAATACATGCTCTAGGACTTCTCCTGATGACACTAAGCACGCTATGAATGTGATTGTCGTAAACAGTTCATTTCGACATGAGTTCGAATTACGACGTTGTTAGCTAGAATGATGACTCCGTCAGGTCTTGGGCTCACATTCTCGGAACCACCACCTCCTCATAACTCCGCATCCATTTATTATATTAACACTCGACGACTCACACTCACCTTCAAATTAACCAAAGTCGAAGTCATTTCACCTGTTGAAAGCTGAAAATAAATTAATACGTTCCGCAAACCCCTCGAAAATCTGGTATTCATTTTCGTATCAGCGTTCTTAGACGAATTTCATGTTTCGGTTTTTGTCTCGTTCGAAGTAAATTACGAAATTTAGTCCTAATATGTACACTATCTGCACGCGCACACGAAGATGTCCTTGTAACGATATGCCGGGTATTTAACTGAAACTGGCACTTGTACATATTACAAAGTCAGACTTTACGATCTTACCGCAAGGCTTTGAAAACGCGATGACGAGCCTAAGCAGCATTATACTTTAACACTGAATTAATTATCATATCATATCGTTCGCATTGTTCAAGATTATAATTTTAATAAGAAAATGCTTCTTGTTTTCTGTCTTTTCAGTGAAATATGGAGCAGTTTGAACAACTACTCACCTGCTGCGTATGCCTGGATCGGTATCGTAATCCGAAATTGCTGCCATGTCAACATTCGTTCTGCATGGAACCATGCATGGAGGGTTTGGTCGACTACGTTCGGCGACAGGTGAGTTAAAGCATCTTTTATAGGATTAAGGTGGCGCAATTCATTAGGGCTTTTATAGACAATTCTATTTTAACTCCATCTACGTGAATGTCTTGCGAACTACAGAACGCAAGGGAGCTATAGTTTAAGTAATACACCGGTATGGTATCCTCATACGGTTAGGACAAATTTTATATTTTCTTGTTATGGTGATGATGTTCTTATTACCTAACAAAAACTTGGTTATGTGTAATAATCGTAAAATACGAGCGCAATTTTCGGGCAATAATATATTTATACCTGGAATACTAGGTGGATTTTATGAAAGGGAAAAAATATTTAATTGAAATGTCTTCAGAAATGATATTTTTGGTTTCATATGTAACTTACTTTGTTGGGACTAGAATGGTGTTTTTGTATCAAATATCTGTTAGTAAGCGAAATGAAATTGTTCGGATTTAGTTTTACTTGAACAGCGTACAAGGCGTAATTAAGAATGGAAATAGATTTAATCGGGTAAAAAAATGGATGGAATATAAAATGAGCTATCGTTAATTTTTTCATAACAACTTGTTAGTGGTAAGAAATGATCGATTGATGAATAGCAATATAACTATCAAAACGAATAAAAATATCGTTTAATTTAAACGGATTCACTTCCAGTTATATTTATCTTTATGGGACTTAATAATTTATAACTATATAAATTATAATTTTAATCTATTTATTAAATAAATTTATTTAATAAATATATTAAAATTTGTGCTTGCTTTGAGAATTTAATGGGAATTTATTTCCACAAAACGTAACTTAAAACATAACAGGGCTACGATTGCGCGTAAATCGTAATCTTACGATACTCTAGATGAAATATAATTTGTTATGATCCCAAGAAATTTTATATGGGGAGTGTTAGAAGGGGTGATAGCATTGTACTAATGTTTTCCCCATCATACTAAAGTAGATATAAAAATTGTTTTATACAAAATGCTCACTCCAAAAATTGAATAGGAACTGAGAAAATTAGTGAGTTAGATTTAGTGAAAATGTGCAGTTTGTATGGGAGGTGGTAGAAAGAGTGGGGGGATTTTAGTGATTTTTTTAGAAGTAACTAGAAATATTATAAAATTGACATCTCTTAAATTTTGGACTAGTACCATTCATACTTTTCAAGAAAATCGATTTTTTGTGATGTTGTGAAAGTGTGTCATATTGTATGGGAGGGGGTAGAAGCAGTGACGCTGATCAATTATTTTTTTCTGACCTTAGTGATAATGTTAATTAAGTATTTATTACAAAATGTGAGCTCAATAAATGTTATATGTTCTGAGAAAATCGGCTTAGAGCATTTCATGAAAAAGTGTAGTTTGTATGGGAGGGGGTGGAACGAGAGAGAGGACGGCAATAATTTTTATGCTGTAGACTAAAATTATTATGAAAGTAATAAATCTCAAAATTTAGACTACTAACTTTTATATTTATATTTATAAGGGGACTAAGTAAGTGCACTGCGGTCTTTCCGACCTATTGTACGATAATTGCCCGTTTACCCTACCATATCCCAGTAGCTTTAGCTAATTTGAGTATAAGTGAGGGAGCCATGTTGGCTAGTTCCTCGGTGGAAAGTATGCCCTTCCCAAGAATCTTGAGTCTGCTCCTTGCCATTGCTTCACAGTGGCATAGGATATGTATTGTCGTTTCTGAGTCTTCGAGACAGAGACGACATATGTCAGTTTCAGCTAAGCCCATTTTTTTGAGGTGATGGTTTACTCCACTGTGCCCCGTAATTAGCCCGATTAGAGTATTGATATCCCTTTTGCTGAATCTCAGGATATCCTCCACTTTGTTTTTATGTGGTAGGATTAATTTTTTCGAGGTTAATAAACCAGGAAGTCTATTCCAGTGGATTATATGTTCTTCTTGAACCCACTTCTTAATTGAGGAGTTAAGAAACCCTTTTGGTTTTCCGCAGAAAGGTTCTGGGCCAATTAAGTTTTCTTCCGCGCCTTTTTTTTGCTAAGCGATCGGCCTCCTCATTTCCCTCAATTCCCAAGTGTCCTGGCACCCACATTATGATGATTAGGTCTTGAAGGCAGTCCCAAGCTAGCTTCGATCCATGTTTGTTGGATGATAAGGCTTTTAGAACTGCCTGACTATCCGATAGGATATAAATTGGTTTGTTTCGATGAGCTCTCCATATGTTCTCTTGGATGCATAGCTCGATTGCAATTAGTTCAGCCTGGAAGATTGTGGCTTCTTTGCCGAGTGATTTTGAAACCGAGAAGTTAGGTCCCTTGACTCCAGCTCCCTTCCCCTCGGAGGTGCACGAACCGTCTGTATACCAGATGGTTGATCCCTCTGTCATTTCAGGTGACGCGGATTGCCAGTCCGTGCGTTCACCAATTATAACCTTGAAGGGGGTTTCAAAGTTATATTTTGTTGGCATATCGTCCAACAAAGTGGAGGCTAGAGCCTCCCATTTTGGGTTACTTAGGATTTTGAGGTGGCCTCTAAAATCCCCTGGTTTATAGTTGTTTTCCCTTTGTAAGCGTAACACCCCTTTGATAGCTTCCCTTTTTATTTGGAGATGTAGGAGAAATGTTAAGAAACATTTCCATTGCCGCTGTGGGACAGGTTTTCATCGCACTTGTGATGCCAAGACAAGCTAGCCTTTGGATTTTTTGTAGCGTGAGCTGTGCTTTTCTTTGCAAAGTTTTAGTCCACCATACCGTTGATCCGTATGTGACTATTGGAAGAATGATTGTTCTGTAACACCAGTAAATCATTTTGGGCTTAAGTCCCCATTTTCTGCCAAATAAGCTTCTACAGGCCCAAAATGCCTTTAGAGCTTTGGCATGAGTCCATTCTATATGTTTGTTCCAGTTGAGTTTGCTATCCAGTATAACTCCTAGATATTTTACCTCTTCTGAAAGGGGTATAATTGTTCCATTTATTGAAGGGGGTGTGATGTGAATATTCCTTCTGTTTGTAAATGGTACCAACTCAGTCTTACTTGGGTTGATGTTCAAGTTTTTAGACCGACACCAGTTCATTATCATATCTAAGGCTGATTGTATTCTTTCAGATATAATTGAACCATACTTGTCTCTAATAATAATGACGAGGTCGTCGGCATATCCTATAACCTCATATCCCTGTTCCGTTAGATGGTCCAGGAGTTCATCCACTACAATTGACCATAGAAGTGGAGATAGTACCCCACCTTGGGGACATCCTCTATAAGTCTGTGCAGTCAATGAGCTATCACCCAGTTCCGTGGTGGTCATTCGGCTCCTTAGCAAGGCATGTATCCATCTAATTGTGGTCGTTTCCATACCTTTGTTCCTAGCTGCCGCTATTATGGCTTCATGGGGAGTATTATCAAATGCTCCTTCTATATCTAGGAATGCGCAAAGCGCAATTTCTTTATAGTCTTTTGCCTTTTCGATTTGTCTTACCAAACCGTGAAGAGCTGACTCTGTTGATTTGCCCTTTTGATAGGCATGTTGATTTGTATTAAGACGAACCTTGTTAGGCCCTGTTCTTAAGTGTGCATCCACTAATTTCTCCATCGTTTTGACGAAGAAGGAGGTTAGGCTTATAGGACGATATGACTTAGGCTGATCAATGGGGCGATTGCCTGCCTTCGGTACAAATACCACCCTTGCTTTCCTCCAAATTTTGGGGATGAAGTCCCAACTAAAACTGGCTTTAAAGATCCTTATCATTATTGGCAATAAGATCTCTAACCCCTTCTGCAATAATGCGGGAAATATTTTGTCTACTCCGGCTGATTTGTAAGGCTTAAAGGTGTTAATCGCCCATCTGATCTTTTCTGGAGTGAATATTTTACCAGCAGCGCTTTTGCTGGACGGAGTTTCACAATATGTCCTTTGCTCCGCTTCTAAATCTTCATTTTCGTTTATTATTCTGCAGCCTGGGAAGTGTGTTGCCAATAACACCTCAAGGGTTTCCATACTGCTTTTGGTAGAGGACCCGTCAGGTCTCTCTAGAAGTCCGATATCTATCGGAGTGTCTTTTGATAACACCTTTTGAAGTCTTGAGGCCGTTGGGAGATCGTCTATTTCTTCACAGAATCTACTCCACGACTCTTTTTTCAATTTTTTGAGAAGTTTGTTATATTCGGTTAGGGACTCTCTATATTCGTCCCAGTTCCCAAAGGTCTTTGCTCTGTTGAACAATTTCCTAGTTTCCTTACGTTTTTTCGCTAGTTCCTCGTTCCACCAAGGTGTTTGTTTGGCTCTTTTTTTATGTAGAACAGGACAGCTTTGTTCGTAAGCATTAATAATATTGTTTACGAGTTCGTTCGCTAATTTATCAATGCAGTCTGGGCTGCTTATTGATTCTTCTGCGATTCCTAGTTCATATTCTAGGACTGATTGGTACAGACTCCAATTGGTACGTTTCGGATTTCTGTATTGTCTAATGTATTCAATTGAAGTCTCAACATCAAAACAGATATGCCTATGATCTGATAGTGAGGCTTCCTTTGATACGTGCCAGTTCACGCACATGTTTACCAGGCAAGGGCTTGTAATGGTTAGATCCAGTACCTCCTGCCTAATTGAATTTATAAAGGTTGGTGAATTACCTTTATTTATTACGTCTAGGTTGTTAGTAGTAATATATTCTAAGAGTGGCTCACATCGTTTGTTTATATCGCTGCTACCCCAGATCGTGTGATGAGCGTTCGCGTCGCAGCCAAGAATAACTGGTATATTGTTATTTTCGCTGTAACTTACCAGCTCCATGACTCCTTGTGGTGGAGCCTCTAGCTCCTCCCCTGGAAAGTAGGCCGAAGCGATTATCACCTGCTGGCTTCCTCCTACCTTTGGTATCTTCACCAGTACCGCTACTAAATCTGTTCGGATGAAGATAGGTATATTTAGGTAATTTATTTCTGATGATATTAGAATTGCAGCTCTAGGCCTGTCGCTTCTTTTATCCTTTGATCAACTTACCCATTTTTGTAGGAATATCAAATATTTTCCCCATAGCGGCTCTTGGTTCTTGGATTAGGGCTATGTGATATTCCTCTTTTGCGAATCTCCATGTTAGTGTATCCATAGCAGCCGCTGCGCGATGGAGATTCGCTTGTATTACTCTAATTTTGTCTAGAGCTTGGGCCATCTTTGTTCATCTGCGGCTCGCCGCTTTTGAACTCTTTGGCCTTAAGACGAAGAGCAATGCTGGAGAATTTAAATCATACTCTATGTCCCCTTTCTTTAAGCTTTTCCATCGATTGGCCGTCGATGGAGAAGGTTATAATAGTGTTTGTGCCCTCTACTCTTCTACCCAACACTTTCCAGTTGGAGGCGCACAAACCAGCATTTTGAGCATCAATGAGGGTGGTTATTTCCTCCGATGTTTTTGTTTCATGAGAAAAATATCCCGTTATTATTTCTAATCGCGGGATATTCTCCTCCCGGACTGCCCTTATATATGTTGACTCGTCCGGCTTAATGCTTAAAGCTGTCTTTTCTAGCCATGTTGCTGATTGCTCGTCAAGGCAAATGATCAGCATCCAGCCCGGCTTTAACCTGAGTCCTCCAATAATCTCCTCAGTTGCCGCTTTGGGAATCTCTTTCAGAAAGAGTTCCTGTATTGTTTCAAGTTGATCTGGTGTTAGGATTTTTTGAGGATGTTCAGTATGAATGATGCCGATCCTTATTCCTTTTACTGCGTCTCTGTACCTAGTACCTGACGTGGAGGGCTGAGCTTCTGCTGCAGGTACATGTACTGCGCTTTTACTTGTGGTTTTGGGCTTTTTGTAACCACTTCCCACAGATGGCGGGTTGTTGAAGAGGTTCTGCCTCTTTTTCTCGCCTGTCTTTGTGCTGGTGATATCGTCTTTTCGAACGGCTGGCAAGCGAGATCGTACGCTTCATGTGCAGTTTTCCCTTGATTACGATGGTATGAGTATCGCTTCCGGGCTGCTCCGCTTAGCCTTTTTTTCTTTTCCGCTAGCGTTAACTGTTTCAGTTCTGCTGATAACAGTTGCTCATTCACTAGAGGCTTACTAGGAGTTTTCCTGTCCGCTCTAAGTGGTGGTCTTTTGTTTATTTGTGTGCTTGGAGGAATTGCCTCATCTGTTGTTTCACACAATTTTTGTAGAGGGTTTTTTGTTATTTTATCCTCATCATTTACGACTTCAGCCGTTGTTTGTGATGCTTTAGGGGATGCATCTGCCCTATCGGTTACATTTGGTTTTTCCATATAGTTCCCACGAGTAGCGCGAGAAAGTAGAGTCACCCCTGGCAGAGCTCCGCATTACCAGGGGGAGGCTTGTTCAAACTGGAGGGCGCCTGGTATCCAGAGTTCGCATATTATTGGTTAGTTACCCACTAACCATTCATCTTTTGGCATATGCTGTTCCACCGTAGATTGGGGGATTTTTATATACGAGGTTAACTCCTCTAGCGTCGTACTTTATGAAGGTCACCATATAGGTAGTACGTACACTTGCGAATCACTAAAGGGATGAATCCCCTAGTGACCATCAATAAATTGAAATCTGCCTAAAACATGACCAGACCAGATCCCAATAATATCAATGCTGCGATAGGATACGGAACCGACAGCTAGCTGAACGATTTAATCCCCCCTACCACATCCGCCACAGACCATAGATAGGTTACGGAGCTGAAAGCTAGATATTCAACTTAATCCCCCCTATCTTGATAGGATACGGAGCCGACAGCAAGCCGTTCGAATTAATCCCCCCTATCTGTAGATCTTTTAGCGTTACCAAGTCTGCACCACGAGGAGGCGATCTACACAACAGACCATTAACTTTTATACTTTTCGAGCAAATCCATTTATTGTCGAATAGCGAAATTGTGTCATTTTGTATGGGAGGGGGTAGAAGGAGTGAAGCTAATCGTCTAATTTTTTTTGGCCTTACTAACAATTTTAAATAAATATTTGGTGCACAATAGAAGCTCGCTAAATTTTATACGCACTGAGTAAATTGGCTTAGAGTAATTCATGATAAGTACAGTTTGTATGGGAGGTGGTAGAAGGAGGACACGCATAATTTTTATACGGTAGATTGATATTATCATAAAAGTAATATATTCCAAATTCCAGGCCAGTAGCTTTTATACTTTTCGAGCAAATCCGTTTATTGTCAAATTGCGCAATTGTGTCATTTTGTATAGGAGGGGGTAGAAGGGGTGGAGCGATTTGGCCCGTTCACAAACTTGACCTTACTTTTTTGTTAAAAACGACGTATACAAAATTTGAAATTTCTAGCTCAACGCTTTCCCAAGCTAGAGAGGACACGGACGGACGGACGGACGGACATGCGGTTTTGAGATTTTTGAGTGATTATATGAACTTCTGTATCATTCATTTTTTTCTCCCAGCCTTATTTCTTGGCGTTACAAACTTTGTGGCAAACTTATAATACTCTCAGATTCCATCTAGAGTATAAAAATTTTACGTTAATGTATGATAAAAAATTTCAATTATCCAGCCACTGTACCATTTTAATAAACGTTCATGCTACCGCACCCCTTCTTCTTCGTTCCAAACATATTTTTCACATTTTAAAAACTTAAAGAAAGCATTTTCCGTTCGAAAATATTAAAGCTATCAGGTTGAAATTGACGCAAACCATGCTGATAAGAATGTGAAGTAATAGTAAAGTAATTTTCAGGATCGATCAAATCAATCCACTCCATCCCATACAAATGTCATAATTTCAGAAAAATATTAACTTATAAATTTCTTAGAAAACAGTTAAAGTAGTGGCGGCTCGTCAAGTACGGTAGCAAAGGGAGGCTGTACACAATTTGAAAAACAAACTCTTTTGTATTATAAAATCCGAGAAATAACTTTGATTCCGCTTTTCTCAATTAAAAATCGATTGCATTGATCAGGGACTAACACAAGGGAAAAGCTGGGAATGCTGACACCGGGATCAATTTCTAAAATCATTGCAATGGAAATCAGCCTAAGAGGTGAAACCTGGTCTAATATGAACGCTTCATTTAGAATTAGTGAAGTTGTTTGATATATATACATCTTACTTATAAATTCAAAGTCCCTATAGTTTTTGAATCTGTGCATTCCCAGTAAGCTAGTGGTACATATTTGATATGGTCTTCTTCTTCTACAATGGCGCTACAGCCCAAATCGGACCTTGGCCCCCTGATATTCAGGTTCCTTAACATTTTTCATTACTTATTGTAGAAGGGTTTTTAGCCCTGCGCACAACCCTCTTTCTACGATTTTTTTCATTTTCGTAGATTGATGTGACCAAGATATATCCAAGCAGGCAACTCACGACCTTCGCATTACAAGACCAACACGCTACCTACTAGGCTACACCCCAGCTGGTCTTATGGTGCGATTATTCAGGATGCGCATAGTCATACATGCCAGAGCTATGCAAAAGTTTTCTATAGGCAGACGCTTATCCAGTACACATCTGCATATGAATTTCTTTTGCTCGGTTCAGGCATGCTCTTATCTGTGCTTAAGGTATAAATGCATCTTTATAGTATATTGTGTTGTGTAGCAATATTTGGTTTCTTAAAACATTATCAGGAACTATGAATACCGATTGTTGTTTCTGTTTATGTTATCTGAGCTGCACAGCAGCACTTCGGCGCTCCCACGTGACGATACCCTGATTGCCCTAACACCTCTTAACATAGGCTTGGCTGTTAGCATTATAGAAATTTAACGTACTTTAATGAAAAACCGAACAAATTTTCACTACAAACCTTTTCAAAATTAATCAATAAATAAATTTGTATTTTTTGTATTTCATGTATCCTATTGTTTTGACTTTTTTTTCAATTATTTTATCTTCATTACCAATTTTCTAATTAGAGAAAATAACAGTTCAACTAACCCTTGTCCATCATACCCACGTTAAGCAATATAAAACTAACAGATTTTCCTAAAATTTTTAAAACAAAAATTCATGTTACCAAGGACTCAAATATTAAATATTCAGGCATGCTCTTGATTTATTGTAACAACAAAAAAAAAATTTAACAATCCTTAAAAGACATTTTCGAATAACGTAGTCCGGATAGTATCAGTTTACTGTTGCCGATAGCATTACGTACGAACTCTTACCGTCCGACGATAATCTAAATATAACTCGAAAAATAACAACGTAAAGTATGGTCTTTAAATTTGACCTTGATTTTCCAGAAAACTGAGCACATTTACTCGTAATTCAGTGTTTCTTACTATAAAGTCGATAATATATAAATACAAACATAAACGAAGCTTTTCTCATAACGATTTATCTTTGAATTGTACACCAAAATTTTTGACGTAATCTATTTTTGTAATTTGTAAATGTAGTAGTAATATATAGAGAATTTCATTCACGTCATTGAAAAATTAATGAATTAATTTAATTTTAGTATACATATAGCCTTGTGGTTTTTGTAAATGTTAAGAAAACCACTTATATTGAGTTGCCCTTCCGAACTGGAGTCAAAAGATGAATTATAAATGAATGAGAAATTATGTCAGTTGCATAGATACGAAAATCTTTGAAATTCGATTTTTATAACAATAGACAGGTACAATCCTTCGAAGTCTAAAAAGTTTAAATTCGCCAGGGAAATGCGACTGTAATTTATAAAGCCTCCCAAATATTGCACAAAACTTTTAATTCTGGATAATAATAAATTAAATCCTGTACAACGTTTACTACGCCCCACATATTCCCATCAACTTGTAACATTCAGTGTTTCAAGGTTAACATCCACCGGCAGTTTAGATGCTCCCCTCTAAAAACTCCCTTGTAACCCCATCGCTCATCTACACAATACCAACTTGACAATGTATCCAATGCATTAAAGGGTGACCCTCTAAGTTATGTTCGGTTGCTATTAAAAAAACCTAGCCTATATCTTTAATTTCAAAATACTTCGCGCTGTATTAAACGAAAATAATTTCAATTCTTTTCAGGTTAAATGCCCAGAATGTCGTGCCGAGCACAGGATACCCTACCAAGGAGTTCAGGCATTTCCCACGAATGTTACGCTGCAACGTTTCCTCGAGCTGCACATCGAAATAACTGGCGAGCTTCCCGATCCAACATCAGGTATATCCCCATCCATAATTATAATTTTAATTTCAAAAGAATGTTAAAAAATATTTAAAGTTGAATCGAGTTCATGTGGAAATTTCCCCCGAGCAGAATTAAACAAACAGAGTTCTATTATAATTATCTTCGATTTATAGATTCCCCTGATAGCTATTACCTCCATTTATCGAAAATGTCGTTATCACCGTCCTTCTAAAACTTTTATCGTGAAAAACTTTCAAAGATTTTCATACTTTTTTCGTTATGCCTTTTTTTTTAAAGATTGGAATCGACGAGAGAACAGTACTCGTATCACTATTCCGGGAATTTAAAGTGAATACAAGAGAACGTAGAGTAGCCAACAGGTGCTTTTTTTAAACGTGGCAGAAAATGTAATTGGAGAAAAATTTCAGTAGAGTGAAAAAAATCCGTTTGCAATGATAATTCGTGATATTAATTTTAATTACAGAGCAAATTGGGGCCATTTGAAATTCGGTTTGCACAAAGATCCTTTGCAGGCGGTACCAACGTACCGATGTGAATAGAATTGGTTTGCGACGAGTACATTACGTGTAATTGTTTGCATCACAGTCATTAGGGGAATGCATTCGGCTTAGATCAGAATTGCAATCATCTGAAGGTACTGTAAAGCATTTGCATTTCGTACAGCTCTACACATAGTGTAAGATATTCATGAAGTGAAGCTCGTCCGGTCGTTATTCGAGCATATTATGGCGACGAAGTGCTCATAGAAACAATTGTAAGAACCATCCGGACAATCTAAACAATTTTCATAATGCTATCAGAGTCATTTATTATTTTAATGAAAGTCCTTTTCACGTTATGATAAGCTATGGAGTTGGTACGTGTGTGCAAAGGAATCGGAATTACTTGTTAGCTGTTTGTTTATAACGTTTAGTTGATTGCTGTTGTAAATACCCACTGGCAGCTAGTTTTTCATATTCCTCATGTTAGGAAAGCAATTTGTTAATTGAGCTGCTGCTAGTTATTTTTTTTTAGCCAGTAATAAATAGCTTGAGCATTTTATTAAAAGCTTGGCAAGGTTGTAGTTACCTGTTGCAACATTTTAGTGATTATACGAGTACTTGTGAACATTTTTGGCATTAATTAATGACTTGGTTAGGTATGTGTTTTCACAGTGGATTTCGAATTAATGGAAAGGTTTCCGGATTTCTAAATGTTCTGCTTCATTAATCGTAACGTATGGGTCTATGCTAAAGCTTAAGCAACCAACTGGTCCGCGTACCCAGCGGTTGGAAATCCCTTGCTTTAGAGAAAAATATCATTACACTCTAGATGAAATCTGAGAGTATTATAAGTTTGCCCAAAAGTATGTAACGCTAAGAAATAAGGCTCAGAGAAATAAAATGAATGATACAAAAGTTCATTTTATCACTCAAAAATCTCGAAACCGGATGTCCGTCTGTCTGTTCGCTCTCTAACTTGAGAACACGTTGAGCTAGAACGTTCAAATTTTGCACACGTTGTTTTTGACAAAAAAAGTAAGGCCAAGTTCGTGAACAGGCCAAATCACTCCATCTCTTCTACCCCTTCCCATAGTTAATTTCGCAATTTGACAATGAACGGGTTTGCTGGAAAAGTATAAAAGCTATTTATTTGAAATTTCGAATATATTAATTTTTGAATAATTTTTATCTACCGTAGAAAAATTATTTGTGCTCTCCTGCTCCTCCCACCATCTCTCATATAAATTGTAATTTTTCGTGAAATCCTCTAAGCCAATTTGTCGAGCTGAATTCGTGCTAAATATTTATTTAGAATTATTAGTAAGACCAAAAAAAAAAAATTAAACGATTACCTTCACTCCTTCTACCCCCTCCCATACAATATGATACAATTTTGAAATTTGACAATAAACGGATTAGCTCGAAAAGCATTGAAGCTATCGATCCGTCTTAGTAAGCTGTCAATAACTATCTCTTCTGTGTAGCAATTATTGACAGTAATCAATAGCTAGATCTAACGAAGGGTTAATTTTATCTTATCTTAATAATAATTTATTTAATTGTTTAGTACAAAATGTGAGCTCGATAAATATTATATATTCTGAGAAAATCGGCTTAGAATGTTTAACGAAAAGTGCAGTTTGTATGGGAGGTGGTGGAAGGGGCGGAAGGATTCAAATAATTTGTATACCAAACATGACATTTATGATAAAAATAATATATTCCAAATTTCAAATCATTAGCATTCACAGTTTTCAAGAAAATTTGAGTAAATTATTGAAAAAATGTCATTTTGTATAGGAGGGAGTAGAAGGAGTGGAACGATTTGGCGGGTTCACAAACTTGACCTTACTTTTTTGCCAAAAACAGCGTGTACAATTCATTAATTTGAACTTTCTACCTCGATGCGTTCTCAAGCTAGAGAGCGAACAGACGGACGGGCGGACGGAAGGACGGGCGGACGGAAGGACGAATGGACGGAAGGACGAATGAACGGAAGAACGAACATCCGGTTTTGAAATTTTTGAGCGACCACAAATATTTTTTTACACTTGGCGGCTCTGTGTGAGCATTATTTCTTGGCGTTACCAACTTTAGAGCAAACTTATAAAACCCTCAGATTTCATCTAGAGTATAAAGATAGATATGATGAGCTTAGGCGATATGCGAAAAAGACCTGCAGGCGAAACAATGGAAGTACCATAATGACAAGGTACAATAAACTGCCACCAATTCGGGCGAAACTTTATTATTCTTGGGACGAGTTGCGGATGAGTGGAAAGTCAATATGTAGGTAAGAGTGGTTAGGGAAGACTAAGTGAAAGGGAGTTCTTGGGCAAGGCGGTTGTCAATATAACAATATTTCATTCGTTTCTGCAAGTTTTGGTTTTTATGAGGGAAGGAGGAGGGGTAATAGTAAGGGTAGGTGGATGTTAATAGCTTTTTAATTGATTGCTTGAATCACGTCCAATATTCTCTGTGTAGAATTAGTTTCATAGACGAAGTAGAATTTTTATAAAATTCGGTGTATTTTACATTCACGAAACCGAACATTTGTATGGGAGGGGGTAGAGCGGGTAAAGGAATCATAAAATTTGTGATGCAGTTTTATTTCACTTTTTTTTGTAAGGTGCTTGTTCAAAATTCCAAGTTCGTAGCTTTTAATTTGTTGGTTATTCGTTGATTTAATGAAATTGGTCAAAATCATAATTTTGTATGGGAGAGGGTAGAAGGGCAAAAGAAATTTTAAGACTTTTGACGCAATTGTGTTTCAATTATTTTTAAAAAATTTTTTGCAAAATTTCAAATTGATAACTTTTAATAGTTAGGTTATAATTGATTTCTTGGAAATGGTCAAAAAAATAATTTTGTATGGGAGGGGTGGAAGTTTTAAAGGTGTTCGACCAGTTAATATTTCGTATATTTAGGGATTTTTTTTAAATGCATTTCCCAAATTTTCAATTTCAAATGTCACTCCAAAATTTTCAGTCTTTTTTTTTCAATGCACATGAAACATCTTGTGCACGACCGGGGGGGGGGTCGGCTTATAACAATTATGATGGAACAAGTTATTATTATTTTTCTATTTACATCAAATAGATGAATCCACATGCAAAATTTAAACTTTGTATCTTTCACCAGAGTCCTAAAAAAATCACTCAAAATTTTCGGCAGTTTTACTTATCATGTCCCTCCCCTTACACTTCCCAACTTAAAATTTTTAGCAAAATTAACGACTACGTAGTTCTACAATTTGAAAAATTTGCGAATTGATAATTGAACTCAATTTTGAGATATAAAGATTTCTAATTTTGAAAAGTGCGCCGTTTTTGAAATGCTCGACATTTCCCCCCACTACTATTATTTCAACGTGTTACATTTTTTTCGTCTTTCCTAGTATAGCTTAATATATGTTTTAAGTTTCAATTACCTAGACCAAAAGATAGTTGAGATATTAATTTTTAAGTGTTTTTCTTCGCACTCCCCTGACCCTCCCCTTACAATAATTAGCCATTCTCTAAGCTGATTCCAGTGGAGCTATATGGTACCTTATTGGTCCCAAAATATAAATTTTTTTACAATAAGTGAAAAATTCCGCAGACAATTTGTTTTTAGCCCCCCGTTTCGGACGCCAATGGATAAAAAATTTAAATTATTTTTAAAGTTTGTCTCACAGTCCTATCTATATCTCTACTGATTTTCAACTTCCTATCTGCATTCGTGGTGGAGATATTAGCAAGTGTAGTTTTTGAGTCTTTCCCTCCCACCGCCTCCTCTTCCACCTAACATCCCCTAAAATTTAGAAAATAGAGCTCACTTACTCAATCAACAATCCACCTAAAAACAAACATTCTACCATTAACGGTCTCTAATAATATACACTACACAATATGATATGTAAAATTTGGAGAGAGGAAATCATACCCGATGATTGGCATCGCGGCATTCTTGGTCGAACCAATCATTATTTTCTCGCCGTGCTTGATATCCGAACTCCTCTTCTGCAGATAATTTGATGCCGTCTCGTATTTTCATCCACATATTCTCCACTGGCATATTTTGGATGTTTTCATACAATGGTGTCAGGTGTTTATTACGTGCTGACATGTAAGCCTCCTCCACCGTTTCGTCTTTAAGCTTGTCGACTTTGAATTTGCGAGCTCTACTCGTTTTCAAATATCCACGACAAGCTATACGGCATACTTACCTCTGACTAGATAGTGATCAGAGTCACAATTCGCACCGCGGAGGGTTCGTACATCAAGTATGCTGGAAGCAGCCCTTTTCTTAATTAGAACGTGGTCTATTTGGTTGAAGGTGTGACCATCTGGTGATGCCTACGTTCGTTTGTGAATATCGCGATGTGGAAAGGACGTAGAACTTACTATGATATTTTTGCTGCTTGCGAAATCAATAAGACGTTGGCCATTGTCGTTGGTTAAGTCATGGAGACTGTGCCCTCCTGTTGTTCCTCTATGAGCCTCCTCCTTTCCGACTTTTTCATTAAAATCCCCTAAGACAGTTTTTAGGTCATTCGAAGGCAGTGAGTCATAGGTTGTCTATAGGGTGGTATAAAATTTGTCTTTAGTTATATCGTCCTTGTCTTCTGTTGGTGCGTGGACGTTGAAAAATTTAGTCCTTATTCGGATTGCACACAATCTTTCACTTACTGGTTTGAAGCTCGTGGCCTGCTGTTTAAATTTTTTGTCAACGACAATGGCGACTCCAAGCTTTCTGCTACCCGACAATTTTCCACTTGGATAGATTGTGTGTGATCTCATGTCCATGATTTCGTTACCGAGCCATTTCGTTTCTTGGATGGCAGTTATGTTGATGTTGTGTTTTGCCATTTCTTTGAGGAACTCTTTCAGAGCTTCTGTCCTAAATAAGGATTGAACATTCCAAAATCCAAGAGAGTATTCCATTTTTCGTTTGCGGGGTCATTGCCGTTGAGGCCATCCGTTCTGAGGCTGTTCCTCAGGTTTCTGGACAGGGGTTTTTTTTCCGGAGATGCGTTCTCGGCACCTCGCCCAACCCCCGACCTGGAAGACCTTTCCTACTTATTTATTACTCGCTAGTAGAAAAAGGGTGGAAGTCCTCCCTCCTCCTTTTTCAAGCGGGCTTGGGACCGTCTATGGTGGAGTTTAACTAATTTATTGTTCTGTCTAAAAATCAGATTCGTACTTGCCGCTAAAAGAGTACGCAATATTTACGAAAACGGCAGACGGTAAAATCGTTCCGCCAATAATAATTTATCCGTATAAAAAAGTATTACAGGATATAAGAGCATCCATTCCACAGAATTGGGCTATGGCAATATCAGATAACGGCTGGATCACAAAGGAAATTTTCTATGAATATATTTCAAAACATTTATATCCTTATCTTTTGATGGCCATAGCACATATTCAACTTTAAAAGTCAGTAAATTGTGTCTCCAATTGGCTATTATTTTTGTTGTATATACTTTACCCAAATGCTACAGGAATTTTGGAGCCTTGCGCCTTAATTGCTTTTAAGCCTTTAAAAAAATTCTGAACAAAAACTTTTCAGCATTAGAGCAAAGAACGTCTTGGCGATTTTCTGGCTAAAACGCCATTTGCACCACTATTGAAAAAAGCCTTTGAAGTATCACAAAAGAATTTCTTCAAACAAAGTTTTGGGGCTTGTGGCATTTATCCTTGGAGTTATCTATATAAATATAATTGTAGTGTCTGTCTGTTATTTGTTTATAAATGGCTATAAATAAGTTTTTTGCTTTATTTTAGTAATAACTAAGCAGAAACAAACGTTTTTAAAAATTTTCTCTGTATGTCTTTCTGTCTGTCTTTCCGGTTTTCACGCAAAAACGGCTAAACCGATTGAAATGAAACTTTCAGAGTTTGTTAGATGTGCACCAAGATGTAATCTGCGTGTGGTCTTATTTCAATACCCCCACGCCTTCTACCCCCTCCCATACAAAATGACTCATTTTCAAAAATACGTACTAATCAAATTTTCTTCAAAACCATTGAAGCAAATCATTTGAAATTTGGAACGTACTATTTTTATCAGAAATGTAATCTATGGTATACAAATTATTCGAATCCCCTCACTCCTTCCACCACCTCCCATACAAACTGCACTTTTTCATGAAAGGCTATTCACCAATTTTCTCAGTACGTGCAACTTTTATCGAGCTTAAATGTTGTACTTTATCCTTAATTTGCATTTTTATTAATATCGGGGAAAAATTAACCGAGTAGCTTCACTCCTTTTACACCCTCCCATACAATATGACACAATTCCATGACTTTAGAAAAATTCGATTTTCTTGAAAAGCGTTAGTGAAGCAGATCTGAAATTTCAATCAAATCAAATCAAATTCCTGTTAAGACCCCCTATAGGGGCATAGGACAGAAACAACTCTCTTCCACAAGGCGCGGTCCTGAGCATCGGCTTTAAGCTGTTGCCAGGACTTGTTTATTCCTCTGGCCTCCTGCTCAACTGCTCGCTTCCATGTGTTACATGGTCGACCAACCCGACGTCTTCCTTGAGGGTTATAATCCAGAGCCTGTTTTGCGATGTTTTGCTCTGGTTTCCTCAAAGTATGACCGATCCACTGCCACTTTCGCCGTTGAATCTCAATACCTATTTTAGTCTGGCGAGTTGTACTCCAAAGTTCGTCGTTGGAGATTACTTCTGGCCAGAATATTCCTAAAATGCGCCGGAGGCATTGGTTTACGAAAGTCTGTAGTTTCTTGGTAAGTCGAACGGTCACTTTCCACGTAGTACAACCATATAACAACACGGATTTGACGCATGCGTCAAAAACTCGCAGCTTCGTGCGAAGGGAGATCTCTCTTAACCTCCAGAAAGGGGAAAGGATACCGAAGGCCTGACGGGCTTTATTTAGCCGAGCCTCAACATCCTTTTCGGCTCCGCCGTCCATGCTGACAATGCTTCCGAGATAGCAAAAATCTTGCACCTCTTCCACATCCTGTCCATTAAGAGCAATCGGTGTGCTTGCGTTCGAACCCATGTGCATGTACTTGGTTTTACGCACATTTATTTTCAGTCCCGCCTCTTTGCATTTAGAATGCAACGAGCAAACATTTGACTCTAAGTCCGAACGGGTATGTGCAAGCAAACACACGTCATCAGCATAATCAAGGTGACTTAAGATGTTAAATAGTCTCCATTGAAGACCTTTACCTTCCCAACCTTCCAGTGCAGCTTTTAAGATGTCATTTATTACCACCAGAAACAGGGCTGGTGATAATATGCAGCCTTGTCTGACACCCGTTCGCACAGGAAAGCTCTCGGACAGCTCTCCTCTATGCAGGACACGACACCTTGCATCTTCGTAGGATTCTTTAATCATAGCTATGACCTTATCTGGAATACCTCTCCTACGCAAAGCATTCCATATGTAATCTCGCTTAACGCTGTCGAAAGCCTTCTCGAAGTCCACAAACATGAGATGTAGTGGCGAACCCATTTCGGCTGACTGCTCTAATATTATCCGTAGGGTATTTGTGTGGTCGGTACAAGACGACCCTTTACGGAATCCAGCCTGATAAACTTCGAGAGTGCTCTCGACGACATCACTAATCCTATTGAGAATTACCTTAGCCATAATTTTTGATACGGCAGTAAGTAGACATATACCACGCCAATTGCCACAATCCCGAAGGTCGCCCTTCTTCGGAATTTTCACAATGACGCCCTCCTTCCATTCAGTCGGATATCCTCCATCATTCCACACCTTAGTGAAGAGTGGGAGGAGTATATCGGCTGTTATTTCCGGGTCCGCTTTGAGGAGTTCGGTTGGTAGTCCGTCTATACCTGGAGCTTTCCTTCCCGCCATTGACCGAATGGCGGAAACTATCTCTTCCTTATCTGGGGGATCGTCCCTAATAGAGGATTGTTGCGGTTGGATGTTTGGAAGTTGTTCTGTTTCCGGAATATCTTCATCTGACAAGATGTTTAAAATATCAGAGAAGTATTCCTTCCATCGTCGCAACTGGTGTTCACTCATATTAAGGAGAGTTCCGTTGACATCTCTCACCAGGTGGTTGGCGGTGAAATTCCTCTTCGTCAACTGTTTCATGATTTTGAAAAGTGAACCCATATCCCCAAGGTAAGCCGCAGATTCTGCCTTGTTTACCAGATCTTCAATGGCCTTTCTCTTGTCACGTCTAACAGCCTTTTTAAGCTGTATATGAGCATCGCGGTAGTTCTGCCTCAAGTCGGGCGTTCGTTGGTTGACATCGGGTTGAGAGATGATTGCCAATTTGGCTTTTTTCCGATTGCCAACCTTGTCCCATGTGTCGCGTGACATCCAGGGTTTCTCACCGCTTTGCACATATCCCACAGATTCTTCAGCACTAGTTAGAAGAGTGTTTCTGGTTGCCTCCCAATTGGCGTCCAGTGTGCGCATTTCATATTCACCCAATGTGGATGACTTTTCGCGTAGAATGGTGGTGTATTCGAGTTTTTTGTTGGGATCTCTGAGTTTATCCACATTAAGCTTGCGCTTCATTTGAAGAATTTGTGGTCGTCGGATAGCTGCTGTACACAATCTCAAGCAGGCAACCATCAAGTGGTGATCGCTCCCCACGTCAGCTCCACGTTTCGCTCGCACATCGAGGAGACATCTTCTCCATCGGCGACTTATAGCCAAATGGTCGATCTGGTTCTGAGTAACACCATCAGGGGAAACCCAAGATGTTTTATGATGACTCTTGTGTGGAAAAAGGGTCCCTCCGATGACCATTTGCCGAGTACTACAGAACTCCACAAATAATTCGCCGTTTTCGGGTCTCTTAATCCAAGGTCGTGAAGCGTCGACCCAAGGGTCACCATGCCTCCCCATGACGTGTTCTAGTCCAGTGTTGTCTGATCCAACCTGGGCGTTCATATCTCCCGAGATGATAATAATATCACCTCTTGGAACACGTTCGAAGGTGGCACTCAGTTGGCTATAAAACTCCTCTTTGTCACCAGATGTTGCGGTATTAGTTGGTGCGTAGCACTGCAGAATTGTGACGACGATAATCCTATCCGAGATTGGTTCCCAGCTAATGAGACTGTTTCTCGCTCTCGGCGTAAGGACGAACGCCACGCCATTTCTGGCTTCACTTTCAGGGCCAATGTACAGAATAGTGTTTCCGCTAGGGGTTCGTTCTTCTCCTGATCCTGTCCACCTGACCTCGCTCAAGATTTGGATGTTATAGTGCTCCATTTCACGGTCGATCACTGATTGGCGGTGCAAGGACCGAGTAACCCCAGCTCTTCCCCCGTGATTCAATGTTCGAACATTCCAGAAGCCAATCATAGTCCGTTTCGAATGCCAAAAGTCGTTACCGTAGGATCAGTCCGTATCCGAGGCGATGTATCCGTTTCTCGTATCATTTAGGTCTTAAGATCACGGGTGATAAGCCCATGAATCAGTGAGTGTCCATTTGCCATTTTTAGGGCAAGCAGGACTGGCTGTGGGTGAATTCTACAGCCCCCATCCCAGAGGGGGATAGTTAGCTCAGGTCCGTGGAGTCGCTAACTCCAAAGATAGTTGCAGGAATTGGTAAAACCTCATACTACAACTACCCCCTTGCGGGGAAATTTAAAATATATCAATTGCATAATGATTATAGTTGTTTCTCAAAAATTCACTTAAAACCACCTACTCCTTCCACCACCTCCCATACAAACTGTACTTTTTCGTGAAATGCTATTCACCAATTTTCTCAGTACGTGTAACTTTCATCGATCTTAAATGTTGTACTTAATCCTAAATTCGCATTATTATTAATATCGGGAAAAAAATAAATTAAAAATTAAGCTTCATTCCTTCTACCACCTCCCATACAATGTGACACAATTCCACGACTTTACTTAAATTCGATTTTCTTGAAAACTGTGAATGTTACTGATCTGAAATTTAAAATATGTTAATTGTAAATTAATTATAGTTGATTCTCAAAAAGTCACTTAAACCGCCCTACTCCTTCCACCACCTCTCATACAAACTGCACTTTTTCATGAAATATTCTAAACTAATTTTCTCAGTACATATAACTTTCATTGAACTCAAATTTTGTACTCTATCCTAAATTAGCATTATTGATATCGGGAAAAAATTAACCGAGTAGCTTCACTTCTTCTACCCCCTCCCATACAATGTGACACAATTCAACGTCTTTACAAAAATTCGATTTTCTTAAATAGCATGAATGATACAGATCTGAAATTTAAAATATATCAATTGCATGATGATTATAGTTGTTTCTCGAAATATCACCAAAAACTCCCCTCTCCTTCTACCACCTCCCACACAAATTGCACAATTTCATTAAATTCAATGTAATCAAGTTTCTCAGTACCAACAAGTATCGTACAATCGTAGTCCTGTTACTTTTTCAAGCTTAATGTTATTTTATTTGGGCTTTTTTTTTAATTAACACAAGCTATAATTATTCACATGTCCTTAATGCTCTCCAATACGTATATGATCTCAAATCACGGGATTAATTTGATCACGAGCCTCTCCCATTCAAATACGAGTATCATGGTATCATTCTTAATAATTTATGGTTCTGATTCCAACAAAATACAAAACATTGTGTTCAAAGAGCCATTAAAGTAATCGGATTATATATCCCACATAATGTATTACTAACATAATGTATTACTAACTTATTGCGATTTTTATGCTGACGAAGTCGCGGGCGTTTGCTAGTAGTAATATAAACTTTTCAAAATGTATTGATATATGAATGTATGGCAGATGCAACTAATAAGTCATCAAGCTTATCTGTATTTGAACAATTTTTTGATGTAGTAGGAGCAGCTAAATTACAACTTTTTGAGAAAATTCTCAAAAATCAAGATATTTTGGAAGGGTATGATGAAAACTTTATGCTGTTGTATCAGCAATTTCTTATATATTGAAAGTATTTCTCCACAAGCTACGTAAACAAAAGTAAGAGTACAGATAGATTCATAGGCTTACCAGAATGCACCTTAGCTACGAATTATTCCGATCAACGACCTGAACAAACTACATATGAAAATCTGGCAGACAGTTTCGACATTTATTCAATTAATGAGTTTATGTACATTAAAAATCAAATTGAAGCCCCTTCTGAGCTAGATAATACCAAATTCCCAAATGAATCCAACCAGGTATCACCCATAGTTCCCAGTAGTTGGCTCGAAGAGCTGAAAAATTATCTAGATTGGCTGATAACTCCAGTTCATACCAGAACGAAATCATTCAAAAGAAAAAAAAACCGTTTGTCGTAACATCATCTTTATGGATAAAAATGGAAAGTGAAAACAAAAATGCGAAAGAAAAACTAACGTTAGAAAGGGAAATACGTAAAGCCTAAAAACTTGAAAACGAAAATAGAACATAAATTAATGAAGTTGGAAAAATTTAAAAAAAACTCCAATCCCTAAAGTTAAAAAACTCAAAGCACCCACATTAATACCAGGACTTAGCAAAACGAAAATTTCCTCAATAGTAAGTTCATCTTTTCGAATACCAAAAAAGAATGCAAATCAGTGTAAGTAAAGCAACTAGCAATGCTACGTAGCCTAGTGGGTAGCGTACTACTATTACAATGCGAGAAATCGGGAGTTGAAATTCCGATCCCACGCACGTAAGAATTTCATTGCACTATCTTCGTCGACATGGAAGATGACAAATAGGTAAATTGAGAGAACTATCCCTACGAAAAAAGTATTTTGAAACCAGAAGATCAGAAGGCCAATGCCCAGTTTGGGCTGATGTGCCATTGAAGAAGAAGAATGCTACGTCATTGCTACTTGTGTATTTAAATTACTCCTGTTAACTTCTTATTGCTGTGATCCTCTTTCATCTTCTTCAATGACACTATAGTTCAAATTGGGCCTTGGTCTACTAACTATCTGGTTCCTTAACATGTTTTTCTTTTTGTGGAAGAGTTTGTAGATCTTCGCACAACCCTCTTTTTACGAATTGTTGATTTTCGCAGTTTGAGATGACCCAGATATACTCACGTAAGTAGTATGCGGGCATTAAACATCGACCGGGACTTGAACTCCCGACCTTAACATTGTAGACCAACACACTTCTCACTAGACTACACACTTTTTAGCTCGAATATAATTGGAAACAAAAAAGAACTTTTGACTGTCATTTTGGATGAAAATCCACCAGCTCCCGATTCTTATACTGCTAGCAATAGCATTGAAACTAAGCTTTAACGTATTTCTAAACATATACAGTGGCTCACAGCTTATTTCGTGCAGTGCTATTTTTAAACTATAGAATACTGTATCTTAAAAACTAATTAGAAAATCATGTAATTTTGAAAGTAGACATAGAAAAACATGCTTATTGATTACAATAAATAAAAAAAAAAGTTTACAAAAAAAAATTCTGACACTCTTAAGGCTGAAAAGACCGATGGTGCAGTAGAAACCCAGCCCACAGCTTATTTAATGCAGATACTTGTCTCCACTTCTGTCCGATCGTGTCGCGTTGTATAACGGGACTTTCTTTTTCTTTACTTTTTTTGGAGAATTGGCAACTAGCTGTAGTCAATATTTAGTGTGATATTTTACGTGTCATGGACAAGAAGTGCTTTTTAAAAGAATGGGTTGTTGCACGACAATTGAGCAGCAAAAATTTGTGATAAGTCATTTCAAGAACGGGCTATGCCAGCGGAAAATTGCTCAATTTGTTAATTTGAGTCCCACTACAGTGCAGAGTATCATTGAACGCTTCGTTCATGAAAATTGTACTCAAGATAAGGGCAGAAGCGTGACAAACAAAATTTTCAACTCGTCTTACTAACGATTTATTGTACGTAAAATCAAGGCGAACCCAAAGTTAAGGGCTCCAAAACTAGTCGAGGAGATACAGCAAGAACTTAGTAAGTCATGCAGTGCAGAAACTGTACGCCGAGACCAAAACTTCAACAATCGATTAGCTAGAAAAAAGCCATTCATAAGCAAAAAAAACCAGCTGAGTCACCTTGCCTTTGCACGCCAACAAAAATTCGGATTTCTGAAACAGCGTCATATTCTCAGACGAGTCTAAATTTAATGTCTTTGGCTCTGATGATATGGCATACGTATGTATGGCGGACACCTTATACTGAGCTACAAAAAAAAATTTAAAAGCTACTGTGAAACATGGCGGCGAAGCATAATGGTTTGGGCCTGTATGTCGGCAGCCGGGATTGGAAATTTGTAGTTCATTGAAGGTAATATGGACAAAACTATGGTTGGATGGGTATAGATAGGGTAGACATCTGATCGGCGTCATTGGGCGACGCCCAGTGTTGTAACTGTCATATACACATCAATTGTGCTCATCATACCTCCACGTGGTATCCACCGGATACTGGTCTTGTCCAACCGGACTTGACTTGCTGAACTGATGGGCGCGAGTGCTAATGAAACAGAAAAATTCTAGCACTATAATAAGATGGCCCTCCAAGTTGGGGGTTGAGCGATGTGTTAACAACTCATCCTCGGAAAAAGAGATTACTGACTATAGATTACACACGATTTTCAAAAGTGGGAAATCATCGGGAAGCCGGGAATTTGGAGTTGCGTTTATCGTCGACAACAAGTTTAAACATCAAGTTACCAACTTCAAATCCGTCAATGAACGATTGTGTGCAATCCGCATTAAAACAATTTTTTTTAATGTTTGGCTTATTAATGTCCACGAGCCAACGGAAGACAAAGACGACGAAGTTAAAGACGATTTCTACAGCACCTTAGAATCAACATTCGACTCCCTTCCGTCGAATGATATTAAAATAGTATTAGGTGACTTTAACGCGAAAGTGGGCAAAGAAGACACATACATACGGACAATTGGAAGGCACAGTCTCCATGATATTAGTAACGACAACGGCCAGAGGGTGACTGATTTCGCCAGCAGCAAAAACCTTATTGTAAGCTCGACATGCTTCCCGCATCGTGAAATTCATAAAAGAACGTGCGCATCACCCGACGGAAGAAGATTCAACCAAATAGACCATGTTCTAATAGAGAAAAGGACGGCCTCCTGTATTCTCGACGTGCGTACGTGTCGAGGGGCTAATTGCGACACAGACCACTATTTGGTAAAGACCAAATTTCGATGTCGAATCACAAACCGAGGACACCCAATAACACAACCGGTTCCTAAATTCGACATAGGAGAACTGAAAGACGAGAAAATAGTTGCGAAATATGTATCAGCCTTGGAGAGGCACTTCACAACAATGCTGAATACCACCGTCAGCAAGTCAATAGAAGAAATGTGGCAAAATATCAAAGATGGCATTACATCTGTCGCAGAGGAGGTGATAGGACAACAACCCCGGCTCAAAAGATGATTGGTTTGACAACGAATGCAAAGATGCCTTAGAACGACAAAATCAAGCTTACAAAATATTAACGAAACGGCCGACACGAGCCAAACAGGACAAATACAAGGATCTTAGACGATTTGCAAACAAAATATGCAGACAAAAAAAACGGAAGTACAATAATGACGAAATTAAAAACATGGACGAAAAATTTAGATTACACAACACAAGAGCCGCGTATTCCCTTGCTAAAAGGATGAAAGAAGGATACAAACCAAAAACGACCCTCTGCAAGGATGCAGAAGGGAACATTATAAGTAACGCGGAAGATATAAAATTAAGATGGGCACAATATTTTGAACACCTTCTTAACCCGAGCCCATCACCTACACGAACAGCAGCAGCAGATACAATAGCAGGTATAACTGATGTAACAGCTGATGAAGGATCCTCTTTGAGTCCTCACACACTCGAAGAAGTAAAAACAGCCCTAAGGAACCACCCAAACAACAAAGCGCGGGCACTGATCAAATCCCAGCTGAACTTCTGAAAGCCGGCGACACCTGCATAGCGCATCTCCTACATAGATTAGTCACGGATATATGGGCGCAGGAAATACTTCCTGAAGATTGGCGCAAGAGCATCATATGTCCAGTTTATAAAAAAGGTGACAAATTCTTCTGCGAAAACTACCGAGGAATATCTCTGTTGTGTACGTCTTATAAGATCTTGACGAAAATTCTAGAAAAGAGAATTAAGCCCTATGCTGACAAAGTAATTGGTGAATACCAAGGCAGATTTAAAGCTGGACGCTCGACCACGGACCAGATATTCTCAGTTAACCAGGTGCTGGAAAAGTGCTAGGAATATAATATTGATGTGATGTGCACCAGATATTTGTTGACTTCAAGCAAGCATACGACAGTATCGACAGGCGCGTACTGTATAAAATCATGTTGGAGTTTGGAGTCCCATCGAAACTGGTCTGACTGACAAGAATAACAATGACTGAGTCTTTGTCACAAGTCAGAGTAGAAAATGATCTGACTTCCAGTTTTAAAACAGACAACGGCCTTAAGCAAGGTAACGGCCTCGCACTAATGCTTTTCAACTTAACACTCGAATATGTTGTTCGGAAACTTCCCGTTGACACCAAGGGAACACTATGCTTCAAATCCACACAACTCGTAGCATATGCCGACGACATAGATATCCTCTGGAGAGTGATAAGGAAGTATTTGTAAACCTTGACTCGGTAGCAAGGGAAGTTGGACTACGTATTAATGAAAATAAAACAAAAATTATGACGCAAACTAGGAAAAAGACGCCAATCAGACAAAATATTACGGTAGGAGACTATAACCTAGAAAACGTAGACAACTTTATATACCTAGGGGCGAACCTATCGAAGGATGGAAGCGAACCCATCGAAATTAAAAGAAGAATAATTATGGCAAACAAGACGTATTATTCGGTACTTCCAATAATTAAAAACAAAAACGTACACAGGAAAACAAAACTTAAGTTATATAAAACGATTAAACGACCTGTGCTCTGCTATGGCAGCGAAACGTAGACATTAACTCAGGCGTCCGAAAAACTACTTAACGCCTTTGAAAGAAAGGTTCTCAGAAGAATTCTCGGACCTGTGAGGGAAGACTCGATCTGGAGAATACGATACAATAGAGAATTGTATGCCATCTTCGACAATCCAGAAGTTTCAACCCTCATAAAATTTAAAAAGTTACAATGGGCTGGTCATGTGGAGCGGATGGATGACGGAAGAATTCCCAAACGCACACTAAAAGGGAAAGTCAACGGACAAAGACCGGTCGGAAAGCCACGAAAGCGCTGGGAGGATTCGATTGACGCAGACAGCAAATCACTGCTAATATTTTCAAACTGGAGGACGCGGTCACTGAACCGAGATGGATGGAGGCAAAGCATTCAGGAGCCCAAAGTCTGATTTGGGCTGTAGCGCCATCGTAAGTAAGTAAGTATATACTTCAACATTATGAAAAAAAAAAATTTGCTCCAGAGTGCTGCGAATCTTGAAATTCCAAACATATTCCGTTTCTACCAAGACAACGACCCTAAGCATAAGTCTGGTATTGTGCAATCTTGTCTGATTTGGAAATGCCCGCATGTTATGTCCCCGCCGACACAGAGTCCAGATATGAATGTAATAGAAAATTTATGGGCAATTTTGAAAAATAATATTCGAACAATTGAAAACAACTATTTTGGAGAAGAGAACGAAAATTACCCCAGAAACTACCTAAAAACTTGTGGATTCTATGCCAAAGGGACTTAAAGATGGAATAAATGCAAAGGGCTACTATACCAAATACTGAATTTTGTAGAAAATTTAACTTTATCTGTAAATTAAGGCCTAAGTTTAAAATAAGCTGTGACATAGAATGAAGCAGTATTTTCATAATTTTTGTTAATTAAGTATTACAAACGACAATTGTGTTATTTTCGAAGTTCCTAACTTAAACAATAAATACTTGTTTAAAACATGGCATTTAAATCTTGTCAATATTTTACGTAGTTTTCCAATAACAGCGTAACAAATTTCAAATTTGTAGCTGCACGAAATAAGCTGTGAGCAACTGTAGCTTAAAATTCATAAGATCCAAATTAAATGCAGTTTACTAAAGCCGGACTTCACCTTATGACTATCAATAACTTTAGCTGTTACGCTTTTAAATTTGTGAAGCATATATTTTCAATAAAACATTTTGATAGCAACTTTCGCATAATGTGAAAAAAATTATTTTAATGTCTCCACCCCCACTTCCTCTACAAAATTTCTTAAAATCAAACAATTTTTCTTTCATCTAGAACATCGCACGATTAGGCGTTACGCACAATCGTTGTCCTTTTATGTTTTTATTTAATTTCTTAAATATATGTATTTGCAAATAATTTGATAAATTATCTCATAGATCGGTTTTTAACTTTCAGGTCAAGTAATGGAACGGTGCAATGTCTGTTCGGAAAAAGCCTATCTCACAGCTTGTGCACATTGCGACAAGAAAACCTGTGAAGATTGCAAAAGTGCTCACATGGATATTCTGCGGCGCGAAATCACTCGTATCAATAGCCAGGTAATTTCAAACATTTCCAACTATCTTTAAAAAAAATCAATTTAAATTTAATTAAAATCGATCGATTAGGTACGCCGCGGAATGCACAGATTACAAGATGCTGTGGCGATTATCGAGAAAAATACGCTCAGCTTGCAAACGAATTCGCTAAGCGTTTCCGAAGAAATCGAAGAGATCTATCGTCGCTTGACCAAAGCGATTAAGGATCGTACCGAAAGTTTGCGAGGCGAAATCGATCGCTATCTTACAACCGAGCTCCGAAATCTAACCGCTCTCAAAGACAATCTAGAGCTGGAAATCTCGAATATTCAGAGTAATTGCGACGTTGGCGACAAGTACATGAACGAAAACATCGAATGGGACGATTGCGAGCTGATGGACACCAAAGAAATCTTTCTCAAAACGGTAGAGTTCATTCGGAACTTTGAATACGAGAACGCGGACTATAGTCGGCGTGTACGCTTCCTGATGGCCGTCGATCCCAATCAATTAGTGATTAATTTAGCAACGTTCGGCGACTTAAATATAACTCCTCATTCCACGGGAATTAGCCAGAGCGGATCGCATTTAGCGGCACCGAATGCCCATCAGCCGGGTCTGATGCGATCAAAGAGCGATCATCGACTCGCCACGCAGTTTCGTCAGCAGGAAGAGCGCAGCGGATACAACGAGGACGAACCGGTCCTGGGCGGCCGAAAATTCGGGGAACGACAACAGCGAGGGGGTGCTGGAGGTACAGGTGATCGTTACGGTGGTAGCGGTAGCGATATCGGATCGCGATACGGTCGCGCAGGCGACTACGGTGCTGACTATGACTACGACAACGAAACAACAACAAGGACTCCCAAGTCCCGATTTCGGTCACGCTTCGTTCGCAGTCATCAAACCGATAACGATTCTGATACCGAACCGAATCGGAATGTTCGATTCAACGAAAAGGACGCCAAGGAGCGTGATCGTGTCCTAGATACAGAGGACGTGTCGCGCGGACAATTGAGCGGCATCATTCGTCTATCGGACTGTCCACGTGTTATCAAGCGACTTCAGGAACAGGATAAGGGCAAAAAAGAGAAAAAGGAACCGGCTGCACCACCAACGGTCGTACAAGCTAAGCCCGCGGTACGTAGCCGGCCAGCACCGCCAGCTGCGGCTCGACAGGTCTCCGAAGACGATGAAATAACGCGTATCAAGCGTCAAAATAAAGGTTCGACATCAACGAATCAGACTCATGTCGAACCCGAACGTCCAGCTGCTGATCGAGTGGCGGCCCTCAAGCGTAATACTGCAAGCGCCACGCCTACTAGCGAAGAAAGCGATAGTTCACCGGGATCACCTGTACGACGTACACCTCCCCAAGTCGAGGTGAGTTTTGATGACGATTAAACGAATGATGATGAAGAAAAATTAAAACTTACGCAACACAAAACAAAAACTATGTAAAGGAACAAATTTTTCACTGAGAAAAACACCAAAAACTACGACAAAAATATTCACGAAAACCCAAAACGATACAAATTAACTGCTACACTGCCAACACTCTGTATACGCACAGCCCACAAAATATTTTCGATTTAAATTGCAAAGAAAATAAAAACATCACCTTTAAGAAATTTATTCGCCCCCGCAACACATCCAGAAAAAAAAAATTGCATGAACCGATTTAAACGAAATATGTGACCGGCATTCTATAACGTGATAGCCAAAAAGCCGTCCTTTCCAATCCTGAGAGTAGCGAGCTCATTTTTCATCTCACGCATAAATATACCACCACCTACTATCATATCGATACGCTTCCCTTGCCCTCTCATATCTGCACAAAGCCCCCTATCAATCGCCCTCGTATCACACGCATCTTACAAATCGAGAGCATATCCTTTCTTAGAATCGACGTGTCATTTATTAAAAATCCAACCTCATAAATATTTTTTGAAAAAAACGAATCGCAAGCACATGTGTAGACGAAAAAAAAATCGCCCAACCAGTATTGTGAATAGGACAAGTAGAAGCAGAAGAATGAATATAAATTCCCATTACGAGCGACACAACCTTCCGAAAATCTTTCAATTTTCCGTCATTTTTAAATATTTCATTACGTCATGCCAGGATAATTCCAGGCACATTATTTTTTAATATCGCATATGCATAACAGGTTTTCGATATTTTTCTCTCCGGTTTCGTCCCTTTATCATTTTTAATAAGAAATTTTCTATTCGCGGGCTCTCTAATACCGTAGGGCATTAGGGATGAAATTTTGATTTTCCAAGGACTCGTCTGATCCTATCGCCCAATAGCGTCATTAAGTTCTTGAAGTAGATATCACCTAGTGATAGCATCAAGTCTTCTCAAGTAATACGAACATTCTGCTAGAGAACTTCAGATAAAAGGAATTTTCTTTACTTTTAGTATCCACACGTTCAAATAAACATCATATCCCAATGTGCGAGCAGCTACTTTAGATTTGGTTAATGTTTTTGTACTGCAGAACTTCAAGAGTTTTTCCATTGATTTACCCCCGGTAAAACAGGGGTGCGGTGCGCTGACGAATATGTAGTACTTTCGGGGACAATCCTGAAGCAGATTATGATTACGATTTTAGTATGTTGTAATCCGATGATGTATCCCAGAAACTTCTCACATATTGTACCATCTCGTGTATGTGTAGCATAGAGGAAAATTTAAAGAGGCTTCACCTTGGCATGTGGAATTATCTTTCGGTGACGCTGCGATATAAATATTAGGAAGAGGGACAGGTAACAGCGTACTACACATTTATTTCTTGTTCGCTTTTATTCCTTAAGGCGAAATACCTTCAACGAGGTTTTTCAAATTTTCAGTAGTCGCTAGCGAGATTAATGGCCTTAGTTATGATTTAGGAGGAAGTTCTGTTGGTAGGAAAATTTTTGTAAAACCCGAGATTTTTATTTACGCCCGAAAATATTTAAGTTAAAAGGACTTTAATGTTGTTGGATTGAGATTGGGTGTGTGGTTATTGACATATTACAAAGGAGAGACTTTCTCCGCAAGGATATCGAATTCGAATAAGGAGTTTTTTTCCCAAAATCCAATTCGCCATTTCAAACTAGATGCTTTTTTATGTAGGCTCCACAGCAATCATTTCTAAAAAGTATTTTGTGTAGAATAAAAAATAAACTGCCAACAAGTCGGGCGAAACTTTAGTATTCTTGCGATACGTTGCGGATGCGTGGAGAGTCAATATGCAGGTTAGACTGGTTAGGGAAGACTAAATGAAAGGGGGTTCTTGGGCAGGGCAATTCTCAATTTAACACTTCGTGGAAACGTTCAAAAGCTGCAGTACATATAATCAATATTTCGTTCTTTTATTTATACAAGTTTGAGTTTTCATCAAGGGAGGGGTGAGGGGTGATAGTAAGGGTTGGTGGATATTAATAGTTTTTTAATTGATTGCTTGAACCACGTCCAATATTCTCTGTATAGAATGTCAGTTTCATAGACGAAGTTGCATAGAATTTTCGTAGGATTTGGTGTATTCTATATTCACGAAACCAATCATTTGTATGGCAGGGAGTAGAGGGGGAAGGGTAATCGTAAAATTTGCGATGCAATTTTATTTCCTTTCTCTTGTAAGGTGCTCGTATAAAATTTCAAGTTGGTTATTAGTTGATTTAATGAAATTGGTCGAAATCATACATTTGTATGGGAGGGGGTAGAAGGACAAACGCGACTTCAAAACTATTAACGTAATTTCATTTCAACTATTTTTGTAAGTTTTCGTGCAAAATTTCGAATTGATTTCTTAAAAATGGTCGAAAAAATAATTTTGTAAGGAAGGACGTAGAAATTTTGAAGGTATTCGACCAGTTAATATTTCAGACTTTTAGAGATTGTCTTTAAATACATTTCGCAAATTTTCAAGTTTTTACATTAAAATTTCATTCGGCTTATGTGTTTTTTTCATTGCACATGAAACACCTTGTGCACGTTAGACCCCCATTTCGGTGCATAACAATTTTGGAACAAATTGTTATTTTTCTTCTATGTATATCAATTAGATGTATCGACGTGCAAAACTTAAACTTTGTATCTTTCACCAGAGTTCTAAAAAATCACTCAAAATGTTCAACATTTTTGCTTTCCACCTCCCTCCCCTTACGCACCCCAACTTAAATTTTTTACCAAGATTGAAGACTACTATATAGTTCTACAATCTGACATATTTGATATCTGTACTCAATTTTGAGACACACCGGTTCGTAATTTTGGAAAGTGCGCCATTTTTGAAATGCTTCCCATATTCCCACACTACTATTATGTCCATATGTTATGTTGTTTTCATATTTCGCTAGTGAAGCTTAGTATACTTGTCAAGTTTCAATTACATAGCTAGAGAGACAGTCGAAATATTAATTTTTTAGTGTTTTTGTTGCACCCCCCTGACCCTCCCCCTTACAATAATTACCCTCTTTCTAAGCTGATTCTGGTGGATCTATATGCGAACTTAGTGGTCCCAAAATTTTTTATGATTAGTAATTTCGAAGATATAACCATTTGAAAAAAAATTTGGACGACAGTTTGGTCTTAGCTCCCCTTTTTCGGACGCCAATGGATAAAAACGAACATTGTACCTTTAACGGTCTCGAAGATATAAGCCCATATGTACGGCGTATGTTGGTCGGCGTACGGCGTACGGTGGACGACATACGGCGGGACGAGTTTTTTTTTGCATTTTTAGGCTAATTTAGTCATGAAACGCGAAAAACAAAAAATGTCAGGGTAGCAATATTTTTTTTTTATGTCGATCACATACTTTGTTATTAGAATAATAAAGTAATCTATGACTTATCGACATTCTTCCTCTCCACATCACACTGAGATAAAACTATCTTCGGAACAGATCAGAAATCTTTAGCTAACCGTATGTTTTGGAAAACAATTTATTCTACCAAGTTAAAGTTGTCCCAGTTAGCAGCTTGTACTAAAGCTGCTAACTATGATCCTGAAGAAAAGGAACTCGAAAGTTGTAAACGTTTTTATAATGAGATCGTGCGATATTTAAAAGGAAATAAAAAACTTAGCGCTACGACTGGGCGCAGAGCGATACTCTAGATGAAAAAGAATTTTATTGATTTTACAAAATTTTGTATGAGGAGTGGTAGAAGGGGTGACGGCATTGAACTATTTTTTTTCAAATCATGACAGAGTTGCTATCAAAATATTTTATACAAAATTTAATCTTCAAAAATGTGATAGGTTTTGAGAAAATTGGTGTTTTGAATTTATTGAATTATGGGAGGTGACAGATGGAGCGAGGGTTTTCAGGTTTTTTTTTAGTAATAACAATGAAGATTATACAATTGACATATCTCAAACATCAGACCAATAATATTATATTCTTTCCAAGAAAATCGATTTTATGTTAAGTTCTGAAAATGTGTCTCTTTGTATGGGACGGGGTAGAAGGAGTAAGCCGACTTAAATAATTTTTATATTATGGATTGATGCTATAATTAAAATAATGCACCCTAAATTGCAGATCTGCAACTTTCACATTTTTTGAGAAAATCCGTTTATTGTGAAATTCCGAAATTGTTGTCATTTTCTATGGGAGGTGTTAGAAGGAGTGAAGCGATTTGGCCCGTTCACGAACTTGGCCTCGTAAAAAACGGCTTGCACAAAATTTGACCTTTTTAGCCCAATACGTTATTTTGCTAGAGAGGATACGGGCAGACAGACGAACGGACGGATATCCGGTTTTGAGATTACTAACAGATAATATGAACTTCTGTGTGATTCATATTTTCTCCGAGCCTGATTTCTTAGCGTTCCAAACTTTGTGGCAAACTTAAAGCACTCCAGATTTCATCTGGAGTATAAACATTACATGGGAGATTTCGAAAGGATTTATTTTTCCTATGGATAACTTGTCTATGGCATTATTTATAGAAAAAAATTTCTAACATTTTACATACTACGTTCGGTGTTATATGCAAAAATTACAAACCTCTCCCTCTACTTTTACCACCTCCAATACAAAAGTCACTATCCTCTATTCGAAAGAATTTGAGATGACATATTTTCCGGTATAATAAACTCTTTCCTATTTCATCTAGAGTATCATATGATCGGGCTTTACGCCCAGTCATAGTTCTGTTATGTTTTTATATTTGGTTTTGTTATACAGTTCTCGCAATAAATTAAATTTTGGCTATATTTTTAGCAATTACAACTTTTTGGGGTACTTCAGTAGTCGCGGAGCTGTAATATAAATGAAACTAAGCATATGGGGAAATAATATATTCGCAATACCGGAGAGTAGTTTTTTTTTTCTTAACACATGCAGTACACTCTCAATGAATCAACTGCCTGTTAAGATCCCCTGTAGAAGCGAAGGACGGAAACTGTTCTCTTTTACAAGGCGAAATTTTGAGCCTCGGCATTTAGTTTTCGCAAGGACTCGTTTCTTCCTCTGGCATCCTGCTCAACTCCTCTCTTTCAAGTGCTACAAGTTCGATCTACCCGATGTCTTCCTTGAGGACAATAATCCAGTGCTTATTCAGTGATGTTTGGCTCCAGCTTTCTCAAAGTGTGTACGAACTACTGTGTGCTTATTTTAGTTTTAGTCAGTCCAGATGCACTCCAATGTTCATCGCTAAAGATCATATCCGACCTGATATCCTTAAAATGCGTCAGAGGTATTGGTTTACGAAAGTTTGTAGTTCCTTGGTAAACTTAACGGTCACTTTCTACGCAGTACAATCATAAACAACACGAATTTGACACATGCATCAAACACTTGCAGCTTCGTGCACAGGGAGATGTCTGTTAACATCCAGAAAATCGCCCTTCTTCTTTTACAATGACCTCCCTCCTTCTACTCAGACGGATATCTTCCTTCCTTCACGCCACAGTGAAGAGTGAGAGGAGTATATCGGCTGCTATTTCTGGGTCCGTTTTGAGGAGTTCGGTTGATAGTTCGTCTAAGAAATGGCGGTTGCGTTTGATAATTCTTCACGGGTCTGAATAATTGAGGTTCGATTTCATTGATAGCATTGCTAATGTCGGTCTTTAACGTATCAATAATGGTTTGCCACTTTTTTGCATAACGTAGCGGCATAAGAAAAAACTTAAGGGAGTAAATTCAAATAATATTGGTGACCAGTACATAAAACGAGATACCCCAACCCTCAAACGTCCGGTGTAGAATGGTGCTGGTTGCTTGCGCTCCATAGTATGTTGTACCATCCTGCTCCAACGTCAGATCAATTTCAAGCAATTTGAATCAAAAATAACCAATCATCATCGCTCGATATCCATCGTCATTCACAGTGACGGCAAGTCCTTGCTCATTTTCTAGCAAGTACAGGTTTCAATCTATATGTGCAATGCACAAACTCAGTTATGGAAGGAAGAAATGGGATTGAAAAGGTAGGAGAATGGAAGCGGAAACGACCGTGATGAGTAGTGAAGCTCGTATATTTTTCCAGTTGAGCTGGCTACTACTAACAAATATTTGCAGATGTTATGGGGGACTGAATGATAGAAAGCAAACAGAAACCATCTACTGAGCATACAGACCTTCTTGAAGTAGAATTGTTTCACTTTTACATCGTTTGCCCATTCGGATTATTTTAACATCGCCACTAGCAACTGAAAAAATTGTGCTTAAAAAGATCTACTGCCTGGAGTGGGAATCGAACCCACGACCTATTGACTGTGAAGCGAGCGCGCTGCCCACTACGCCACGGAAGCCTGATACCGCTGGACAAAAATTCGCGCCTAACAGTGAGATTTTGTAGATGTTTTACCTTACTTTGAATCTCGTGTAGGTGGTGGTCGCCTCAAATCTGGCTCATCCAGAAATGTGCCTCGTCGCTGAAGATGATCTTTTTTCCAAAATCAGGGTCAACTTCATACTACTCCAGAGTCCAGTTAACGAATGTATCGCTGTCTGTGGTCCGCTTCAATTCTTGCGACAATTGAATTTTATAGCATGTTTTCGGGGATCCTGGATGTAGGGTTAATTCAATACCATAGACTTATTGATACGAGTAGTAGGTAAGTGAACGAATAGATCGATACAATTGTCGGTATCAAAATGAAGTATTAATAATTAATCCTGTCTATATTCCTTAAATATTTTTTTTTCAACCAGTAATTTAGTACGAATGGTCATATAGAAAAAAATATCTGATAACGCCTAAGTAAATTGCTTTGCTGACAATTCGTCCAAAAAAGGCTTATCCATGAACAATTTATCAGCAAGAATTTCGTCTACAATTGCATTAATTCATCATCTGGAGAATTCATTCATTGAACAATTCGTCTCTCCGATAATGGTAATGTACTAAAGCACATAAATGTGTTAAGTGACAAATATGGGGAAAATCGGGTTAGGTGACAAAATAAAGTTTTTTATACTCTAGACGAAATCTGAGAGTATACAAGAATGACAAACCTCCCTCCTCTACTTCAACCACTACACTATTCGAAAGATTTTGAGATGACATTATATTATCAGGTACATTAAACATTTTCCCATTTCATCTAAAGTACCCATAATTCTGTTAGGTTTATGTGTACTTTCAATTACACAGTTCTGAAAAGTGATAAACTTATGAATTGGCAATACTGCGGCTTGTCGATAGTGGTAAGTACATTCACTATACATACAAGAACTTTGAGGCCAATTTAAGCTTTAAATGCGTTTATCTCAAAATCAACAAGTGGCACATAACATATTTATGCAGCATGGTATCGTATTGATGATTCATCTAATCAGAATTCGTCCTATGGATAATTTATCCATTTTCTAACATGTATGCATTTCAAAGGGTGTATTAGAAAGAGGTCTAGGATTTGTTTTTTTAATAAAACGGACAACTGTTTGGATTTCTCTAAAATTTTTTTACTGCATTATGAAGTAGACAAATGGGGATTATGTATGAAACACAATATCTGACAAATGCCACCTCGGCATCCAGACCTTTTCCCGAAATTTTCGATCACTCTATCGTATAATTGGGGCTCTATTTCGGCGATGGCGGACTCAATGTTCGATTTGAGAGTAAGAATTGTTTGCGGACGATTATCATAGACCTTTCTCTTAAGATAACTCCAAATGAAGAAGTCTAACAGTCTTAAATCGCAAGATCTTGGTTGAAAATTGGTGTCTCCAAAACGCGAAATTCAACGACTGTGTAGCGCTCCAAACTTCCCGCGTTTATAGATAACAAATATTAACGTGCTGTTTTGGATAAATTCTCTGGACACCAAATTAGTCACTAACTCATATAATTATTTAGCACAAAAAGTTTTTGGCTGCGTTTCTAAATTTATCTGAATCGGCAATCAAAATTTGTTTACACACCTTGAAATTCCAAAAAGCCTGCTCTATCCTGCTGGGTATTTATTCCGCTGTTATCATACGAAATAAACTGAGAAAAAATTTTTTTTTTATCGTAATTTTCTAGAAATTGATCTAACTGGCGTAAAGTAGATACGTAGATATTGTAAACAGGGTTTTGGAACAAAACATATTTTTAAATAATCATTTTGCTCATTTAGAATAAAAAGTAATAGGTATGGAGTACAGAGTAACAACTACATGCAACGGCAACGATTCTCTATTAGGGATAATTCCCCAGATAACGAAGAAATAGTTTCCGCCATCCAGTCAATGGCGGGAAATACCACCCGAGATATAGACGAACTATCAACCGAACTCCTCAAAACGGACCCAGAAATAGCAGCCGATATACTCCTCTCACTCTTCACTGTGGCGTGAAGGAAGGAAGATATCCGTCTGAGTAGAAGGAGGGAGGTCATTGTAAAAGAAGAAGGGCGATTTTCTGGATGTTAACAGACATCTCCCTGTGCACGAAGCTGCAAGTGTTTGATGCATGTGTCAAATTCGTGTTGTTTATGATTGTACTGCGTAGAAAGTGACCGTTAAGTTTACCAAGGAACTACAAACTTTCGTAAACCAATACCTCTGACGCATTTTAAGGATATCAGGTCGGATATGATCTTTAGCGATGAACATTGGAGTGCATCTGGACTGACTAAAACTAAAATAAGCACACAGTAGTTCGTACACACTTTGAGAAAGCTGGAGCCAAACATCACTGAATAAGCACTGGATTATTGTCCTCAAGGAAGACATCGGGTAGATCGAACTTGTAGCACTTGAAAGAGAGGAGTTGAGCAGGATGCCAGAGGAAGAAACGAGTCCTTGCGAAAACTAAATGCCGAGGCTCAAAATTTCGCCTTGTAAAAGAGAACAGTTTCTGTCCTTCGCTTCTACAGGGGATCTTAACAGGCAGTTGATTCATTGAGAGTGTACTGCATGTGTTAAGAAAAAAAAAACTACTCTCCGGTATTGCGAATATATTATTTCCCCATATGCTTAGTTTCATTTATATTACAGCTCCGCGACTACTGAAGTACCCCAAAAAGTTGTAATTGCTAAAAATATAGCCAAAATTTAATTTATTGCGAGAACTGTATAACAAAACCAAATATAAAAACATAACAGAACTATGACTGGGCGTAAAGCCCGATCATATGATCATCATCATCAATGGCGCGACAGCCCAAATCGGGCCCTGGCCTCCTGAAGTCGTCGCCTCCAATCGTCTCGATCCAAAGACCGCGTCCTCCAGCTGCTAATTTTTAGAATGGCTTTGCTGTCTTCATCAACCGAGTCTTCCCATCGCTTGCGTGGTTTGCCTACTGGCCGGTTACCACTCGCTTTGCCTTTAAGAGCACGATTGGGGATTCTTCTGTCTTCCATTCGCTCTACATGGCCAGCCCACTGCAGTTTACGTAACTTGATGAACGTTGAAGCTTCTGGCTCGTCGTAGAGTTGATACAACTCATGGTTGTATCTTATTCGCCATTCCGTTCCTTCCTTCACAGGTCCCAAAATTCTTCGGAGGACCTTTCTTTCGAATGCGTTAACTGCTTTTTCGGAAGTTCGCGTTAATGTCCACGTCTCGCTGCCATAACAGAGCACAGGTCGTATAATAGTTTTATAAATCCGCAGCTTATTGTTCCTGTGCACTTTCTTCGATTTCATTATTGGAAGTACCGAATAATACGTCTTATTTGCTAGTATTATCCGTCGTTTGATTTCGTCTGTTTCATTACCGTCCTTTGCTAGATTAGCCCCAAGATATATGAAGTTGTCCACACTCTCCAAATTATATTCCGCAATTGTTATGTTTTGTCTGATTGGCGTTCTCCTTCTTGTTTGCGTCATTACTTTTGTTTTGTTTTCATTAATGCGCAACCCGACTTCTTTTGCGGCGGAGTCAAGATTGACAAATACCTCCTTAGCACTAGGGAAGGATCTTGCTAGAATGTTAATGTCGTCAGCATATGCTACTAGTTGGGTGGACTTGAATAGTAGTGTCCCGTTGGTGTCGACTGGGATTTTTCGGACGACATACTCTAGTGCCAAGTTGAAAAGCATAGGAGCTAGACCATCTCCCTGCTTTGTATTCTCACCTGGGATTCAGTGTTCGTCATTGTGAGTCTTGTTAGTCGGACTAGTTTTGGAGGAATTCCAAAGTCAAGTGATTTGGTACAGTACGCTCCTGTCGATACTGTCGTATGCTTGTTTAAAATCTACGAATATTTGGTGCACGTCTGTGTTATACTCCCAGCATTTCTCAAGCACCTGTTTCACCGAGAATATCTGGTCTGTTGTAGATCGTCCGGTTCTGAATCCGCCTTGGTATTCGCCAATTATTTGATTAGTATAGGGCTTAAGACGACGTTCAATTATTTTTGTCAGTATTTTATAGGACGTACACAACAATGATATACCTCTGTAGTTCTCACAGCAGAGTTTGTCTCCTTTCTTGTAAATTGGACATATAATGCTTTTTCGCCAGTCGTCGGGTATGATTTCCTCTGTCCAAATTTTGCATATCATGCTGTGCAGTATTTCAGCGACACAGTTTCCACCGTTTTTCAGAAGTTCAACTGGTATTTCGTCAATTCCCGGCGCTTTGTTTCGTTTTTGGTCACATAGGGCTGCTTTGATTTCAGGAACCGTGGGTGGTGTCGATGATGGTTCATCTTCGTCAGTTGAGGCTTGAATTGAAATGTTGTCTGTCGTTATCGGTGCTACTGGGATGGGATTCAAAAGATGTTCGAAGTATGAAGCCCATCTTCTTTTGATTTCTTCTGTGTCGCTGATGATATTGCCCTCCACGTCTTTGCAGAGACTGGTTTTTGGCTTATATCCCATTTTCAAGTCTTTTACTATGGCGTATGCGTCCCGCGTATTATTTTTTCTCATGTCGTCGTCCATTTTTTGTATCTTGTCATTATGGTACTTCCTTTGTTTTCGTCTGCAGGTCTTTTTCGCATATCGCCTAAGCTCGTCATATTTTTCTTTTTTGGCTCGTGTTGGTCGTTCAGTAAAAATTTTGTAAGCTTCGTTCTTTCTATCTATTGCGTCGCGACATTCTTGGTCGAACCAGTCATAACTTTTTCGCCGTGCTTGATATCCTAATACCTCTTCCGCGGAGGATTTGATGCCGTCTCGTATTTTCATCCACGCATTATCCACTGGCATATTTTGGATATTTTCATATATTGGTGTCAGGTGTTTATTACATGCTAGCGTGTAAGCCTGCGCCACCGATTCGTCGTTAAGCTTGTCGACATTGAATTTGCGAGCTCTACTCGTTTTCGAATACCCACGACAAGCTATTTTGCATCGATACTTAGCTCTGACTAGATAGTGATCAGAGTCACAATTCGCACCGCGGAGAGTTCGTACATCAAGTATGCTGGAAGCAGCCCTTTTCTCAATAAGAACGTGGTCTATTTGGTTGAAGGTGTGACCATCTGGTGATGCCCACGTTCGTTTGTGAATATCGCGATGTGGGAAGCACGTAGAGCTTACTATGATATTTTTGCTGCTTGCGAAATCAATAAGACGTTGGCCATTGTCGTTGGTTATGTCATGGAGACTGTGCCCTCCTGTTGTTCCTCTATGAGCCTCCTCCTTTCCGACTTTTGCATTAAAATCCCCTAAGACAATTTTTAGGTCATTCGAGGGCAGTGAGTCATAGGTTGTCTCTAGGGTGGCATAAAATTCGTCTTTAGTTACATCGTCGTTGTCTTCTGTTGGTGCGTGAACGTTGATCAACCAAGTGTTGAAAAAAAAATTTAGTCTTTATTCGGATTGCACACAATCTTTCACTTATTGGTTTGAAGCTCGTGACCTGGATACTCATATGATACTCTAGATGAAATAGGAAAGAGTTTATTGTACCGGAAAATATGTCATCTCAAATTCTTTCGAATAGAGGATAGTGACTTTTGTATTGGAGGTGGTAAAAGTAGAGGGAGAGGTTTGTAATTTTTGCATATAACACCGAACATAGTATGTAAAATGTGTCATGCAGAATTTAAAGTTTGTAGCTTTCATAATTTTTGAAGAAAATGGAACAATTTTTGTCTGAATTTATGGCATTTGTATGGGAGGTGACAGGAAAAGTGGAAGGTTTTGGATGATTTTGAATCTAATTATCAACATCCTAATCACTTTGCTTTTTCCAGTTTTAATGAAAATCGATTGAAGGCATTCACCAAAATTGTGCATTTGTATGGGAGGGGTAGAAGGAGTATTCGAATCAAAACCAAATTTTTTGACATGAATGATACAGTTTTTTCAAAATTTGAAGTTAATAGCTTTGACGGTTTTGAAGAAAAATAATATCAGCAAAATTTCGAGAAATTTATATGGGAGGGGTAGAAAGGGTGAGGTGAAGTTGTTTTTCCTAAATTGGTTGCGATTGTATTAGAATTAATTATATCAAAAATTAGTTCTTTTAGCTTTGCTAGTAGCAATGAAAACCGAATAAATGCATTTTACAAAATGTGCATTCATAGGGGGGGTTAAATGAGTAAGGAGATCAGATCAATATTTTTTGACGTAAATGATATTTATAACGTTATACTATGATCTAGTTTTAAAGTTAATAGCTGAAATGGTTTCGGAGAAAAATCAATTTCTCTAAATTTCGAAATTTCATGGAATAGGTATTGGAAGAGTGAAGAGAAGGAGTGAAGGAATGTGGCCCGTTCACGAATTTAAAGTTACTTTTTTGCTAAAAATGCCATACGACAAATTTCAGCACGATAGGTCAAAGCTTTCGAGAGTTATGTTTTAGACAGACAGCCAGCTTACAATTTTATTACTCGAAAATTTTTCGATAGCATCAAATGTTAAATTTTTCTATGATACCATTTTCTTCTAGAATATTTATTTTAATTTTTGAAAACTTTGCAACTTTCACGCAACATGCGACACGCAACAGCGGTTTGTACTTAGAATGTTTTTCGATCGGACTAAAAATACGGCCAATTGAAGTTCAATATAATTTGAGTTATTGTTTTTCTTCTTCTACAATGGCGCTACAGCCTAAATTTGACCTTGGCCTCCTGACATTTAGGCTCCTTAATATTTTTCATTACTTATTGTGGAAGGTTTGTTAGCCCTTCGCACAACTCTCTTTCTACGAATTTTTCATTTTCGTAGATTGAGATGACCAAGGTATATCCAAGCAGGCAACGTGCTGGAATTATATATTGCGCCGACCGAAATTTGAGCTCACGACCTTCGCAATACAAGACCAACACGCTACCCACTATATGCAGTTAATTAAATAAGGATGGACAGGATAAAAGAAATCGGTGAATGTTTCTTTTAAATTGTATAGGAAAAATGCCCACGCATAGTGCATTCCACATTTTGCTTGCTCGAGGTAGAAACAACTGCCTCTATTTCACTGTACGTAATTTGGATGGCTGAACCATATACTCATGAGCGCGTTCAGCAGCACGAGTGTTTCGGATGAAATTATATGAAGGTGGGGTAAGACGACTAATTTCATGATTGCAGCAGCCATGGAAATATAAGTAATAAATGGTGAGTTCGCCGACATTTCTGCAATGCTGAAGGAGTCTAAGTGTGCCGTTATGGCATCATCTCCAATAAGTCGACATGCAAATCTCTGAACCGATCCAGTACCTTTAGATAATTTTCGGGTGCTCCAACCCAGATATGCGAATTGTGCTCGAGCCGGGAGATGATGTGTGACTTGTAGATGGTTGCAAGATCAGATGGTTTAAAATATTTCTTGCACCTTCGGAGAAAGCCTAAGTACTTGGAGGAGTCTAAAGCTACACTGTGGATGTGGTGGCTCTAGTCAATTTTTTGTTGATGTGCATATCCAGAAGGTAAACATTCTCTGAATGATCAAGTGTTACACCATCAAAGATTAGGTCAGGTACCGACATATCATATTTAAGAGAAAAATTACAGGGCCTTATTTTAGTGGCATTAAACTCTACTCGATTCGCCCTGACCTATTCCAGGATTGTGTTGAGGTGAAAATTTAATGAATAAAATAACTCAGCGTGCTTAATTGGCACAGAAGACTGGTGCACCACAGCAATTGAGTCGAAGTTGCAAGTGTTTTTAATTGTACTATCGTCTGTGAAGCAGTGAATTGGGTTGAGAATCGACGACAGAAGGTCGTTAATAAAGATTAAAAAATAAAGTAGGTGATAAGACGGAGCCTTGAGGGACGCCAAAATTTAAAGAGAGCCGGAGAGATAATATCTGAAACAATTTGTATGGGGCGCTTCCATAAAAAACTCTCAATCTATAGCAAAAAAAGCATCAAAGCTAAATAACCATAAACTGTACCAGTCTGTCCGGCGTTGTGCCCGATCTTTTGCTGTTACTCCCATTATATTCTAAAAAAATATACTCGGGTTTTTGTCGAAACACACAGACATACTTCACAACCAAAACATACATTTTGGAAACCGAGTCTGCACATTTTTCCCGATCACAATTGCACCTTCTTATTTTATAATATGAGGAGTGAAACTAGGTATAACATTTATAGTAAAGAAACAACACTGCTTCTAAGAGCTCCTGCCATTTCAATATCAAATTATACCAAAGTTTTGAGTTCCCCATATTTTGAAATAATAAGGAGGTTTTTTTTATTGATGATTCTCATATAGTCAGAAATATTGGCAAAAAATTTCAGAAGCTGTAGATTTTTTTTAACAATAGGCAATATTGGCCTTTATGTGCAATGCAAAAACACAGTCATGGACTTCCGTCCATAATATAATGGGAATAGGAAGGTAAGGGGAATGGCAGTAAGAACGTCCATAACAAGTGATGAAGTTGGTATATTTTGCAGTTGCACTAACAAATATTTACAGTTGTATGTGGGAGTGAATGACAAAATGCTTTCAGGACCCACCTATTGAGAATATAGATCATCTAGAAGTAGAACTGTTTCACTTTCACTTTGTTTCTCCATTTTCTTTCGGATCATTTTTCATTGCATGATACAGAAAAATTCGTTCTTAAAAAATCCCACTGCCTGGAGAGGAAATCGAGCCCACGAGCTATTGATTGTGAAGTAAGGACGTTACCACTATGCCGCGGATGCCTCAGTCTCATATCTAATGGAGCTCGTTATTTCATTATTCTGTATATTCTGAAAAAAAAAAATCCCATCTTCCTTAATTTTAATATCATATACTTATGCGTAATTAAATTATATAATAAAATAATATAATGGCTTTTCTCCAAGTTAGTGATTTGGAATCATTTTTAAATCTTTTGATATATTTGCTCTCATTGTATGAATCAAAATAAAAAAAAATCCTTGTATACGAGTATTTAGTTATATTTAATATTTTGTACAAAAAAAAAGATATTTCATATTTATAGATTTGCGTGTCTTTGTATCCAGAAAATATTTCATTTCATAAACACGTACAGAAATCATCGCAGGAGCTCTAAAAATTTCTTTTCAAACTCGAGAATCTTTCCGCACATTTGTTACATTTTCTTATTGTCATTTAAGCTAGCATTGAAAAGAAAATATTTCCATACAAATCCAGCAAAAGCATGGGTTCCAATTTATTGGCTTTTATTCACATTTTAAATTATAAATGTGAATGGCTTCATGTCAGAAAGTTTTTGGGTTGACCTAAATCGATTATGTCATATTAAGATTTTTTTTAACAACATCAATAAAAAATTTCAAATTCAAATTTCCTTCAGAAAAATGATACGCAAGATTTAAAATCTTTTTTTACGCAAGAATAAAGGAAAAAAAGTAAAAAAAAATTTATTACAAGATAATAAAATAATAAAAGTTATAAATATTGCAATAAACAATAAAAATGGGAAAAAAAAGATAAATGTAGTAATAGAAGTCAAATTCAAATTCATAAGATTCCTAACTACTAACACTCTTAAAAATAAATTGATACTTATAAAACATGCAAAACATGTAACTTCTAAGCTTTGGAATGCATTGCCAGAAGCTGTATTCCCATTGTCATAGACCTTCGACGTTTCAAACTCAAGGTCCACCGGTTTTTTGGGCTTTTCCCTTCTTTTAATCCCGCTTAACCCTAACTCCTTTTTCCCTTACCGACATGACTATGTAAATTGCATTAAAGAGCGACCCCCCAAATTGTGTTCGGTCACGTAAAAAAAATGCAAGTGATATCTGAAACTAAGAACTCCGGCAGCACTCTGAATATGGCTCGGACGTTTATTCTCTAATTTAATTGAATTGAGTGGACAAAGTAAGAGCGCTGCGAAATCACCGTCTGCCATCGCGGAATCAACAATTCAGCTCTACGCGTAGACTTTTGGAATATAAGTTGATTTGTCAGATGCGTAGGCTTCTCACATTTTATCAGTCGGAACAAAAGAATCAAAGCGCGTCGGTTTACATAGGCTTGCAGTGAGCAACCCAATAAGAAATCACGAACATGGGAGACATACGAAAATCTCCTTAACCCGTAAATAAAACGAATACAATCATTAAAGGCAACTTCGAATTTTCGTGTCCAGATTGAATCTAGAATGGGAAAGAATGGGGAAAACCAGTATTCCGTAAGTCAAAAAAGGTATTAATAGTATCTTAACTAGCATCAATCGCTTATTAGTAGAAATAGTACTAGCGAACAGCCAGAGCCGGCGACCAAGAATAGCTTTAGTATAGCTAAAGCAGATCATAAGAGAGTCAAAGCTGACACCCAAGTTACGTACACGTATAAGCAATTGTAAACAAGCCCCATTTAGCACGATAACTGGCAAATTAGATGAAGTTACTTTCTCCAAATGGTAATAAAAGATGACGTATTAAGATTTGCCGGTATTCAATGATAGATTATTTTGTAAAGACCACTCATAAATCTTATCAATGTCGTTATTGATGCGCGCCGCACAATCTTTGACCAACGCTATAGCGCTACTGGTGTACAGCTGTACGTCATCACCATAGAAATGATAATTACTATCTTCCTCTGATAAATCATTAATAAATAAACTGAATAAGAGAGCACCTAGAATGGAGCCCTGAGGAACGCCACTGGGAAGGTGCGTAGAGGATGGCATTTTTTCACCCACTTTAACACGGTGATGATATCGGGAGGATAAAAAGTTCATCAAGAACTTCGTTGCGATGTGCGAAAATTTTAAGGCCATGTATGCTATTTTGTCAGTGTCCATAGCTGTTCTAATATCTGTAGTAATATTTATCAAAGCTGTTTCGCAACTATGTCCAGGACGGCTACCATCTTGTGAGGAAATTGTTTTTCTCTATGAAATCTCGAATCTTAAGGCACATTATCTTTTCAAGTAGTTTTGATGAAAAGCACAGGATGCCAATAAGACGAAAATCCGAAACCGCAGCAGGCGATGGTTTTGTAATGTCATCTATTTATGGGTTACTTCTTATGAGAGTGAGGGAAGTTCCGCTTTCCTGGCTCTTATGACAGGGTAGGCTTCAAGAAGTTGAGAAAGTACGATATCCTGGTTCTTTTGCCAAGATAGGACTCAAAAGATAAAGAGATCTCGATATCCTGGCTCTTATGCCAGAATAAGACATTGGAAGAAAAGGAGTTATCCCACGGTAACTGGGGTCTCAGCTTTAAGGAGCCGAACCGGCAGCTCTATGGAGCTGGACTTAATCCCTATCAGAGAGGCAGAGGGATGGGAGCTTCGAGCTCTCAGGAGCCGAATTTGATCCCTATCAGATAGACAGAGTGAAGGGAGATTCCAGCTCTAAGGAGTCGAGCAGGCAGCTTCGAAGAGCCGGATTTGATCCCAATTAGAGAGACAGTGAGGCGAGGGGATTTCAGCTCTAGGGAGCTGACTACGAAGCTCTAGGGAGCCGGAGCTGATCACGTCATAGATCAAACAAGGGCTCGGGGAAGGTAGCACCAATGGTACCGGACACTCAGTTGGCTCTAAGGAGCCGAAGGTGTTCCCGTCTGTCTTGTCGGGTGTCAATCTGTAAATGAAAAAGCGTTTCATTAATTTTTACCTCCATTGTATGTACATATTTCTCATCCTGTGTTTTTTGTGCGTCATTTCAAAAATTACCTTTCGTTTTTCCGCCCCGCAGTGGGCTTTTTCACTCATTTTATAATATTATTCTTGCTGATTTAGCAAATTATTCTTCTTTTGCAATGAAATGTGTTCCCGAGTTTTGCGCTATTCGTTCAGTCTCACATTTGATTTAAGCGTCATAACCGAAAACTAAGAATTCGAATATCTTAATCATGGTTTTAGCTAGGAAGCTGAAAATCAATATATATAGAGGAATTTGTGGCACAAACTTTTAAAATAATATAATTTTTTTATCCATTTGGGCTCGAAAAGGGGAGGGGGTACCATGAAAAAATCATATTTTGGAACCATTAAGTTAGCATACAGACCCACTAGAATCAGCTTAGTGGAAGGCTAATTACTGTAAGGGGGAGGGTCACGGGGTGTAAAGAAAAACACATCAAAATCAATATCTTGGCTTTTTCTTAAGCTATGTAAATGAAACTTGGAACATATATTAAGCTATACTAGTGAATTGTGAGAAAAATATAACATTTGGGCATGATAGTATTATATCTCAAAACTGAGTGCAGATATCAAATTGAACTTTTGTCAAATTGTAAAACTGTATAGTCTTTAATTTTGGTAAAAATTTTAATTTGAGGGGTGTAAGGGGAGGGACCGATCAACGAACGAATCTGCTTAATCCGCTTCAAGTTGAAGTTTTTCAGCATTTGGTTCATCAACTGCCATGCTCCTACAGATTATGTCATTAAAGACGCATTCTATGCCCAACTTGACAGCACTTTTGACGGGCTGCCCTCCAATAACATCAAAATTCTAATAGGAGACTTCAATGGTAAAATTGGCAACGAACTTTTTCATACGGGCGTATCAGGAGGGTATAGCCTCCGTAACGTAATGAACGACAATGGCCAAAGACTTATTGACTTCGTCAGCAGTAAGAACCTAGTCATAAGCTCCACTTGCTTCCCGCATAAGAATATTCACAAAATGACGTAGGCATCACCAGATGAGCACACCTTCTATCAAATTGACCACGCTCTCATCGAAAAGAGGGCTGCCTCCAGCATTCTAGATGTCAGGACTCTACGTGGCGCGAACTATGATTCCGACCATTTTCTCGTTCGAGCTAAATACGGCTGTCGCATAGCTAACAAGGGTCACACTAAAAGGAGCTGTACTCCGAAGCTCAATGTGCAAAAACTGAAGGACGACACAACGAAAAAAGAATATATGACCACAATCAAAGCTCATATTGAGGCAAAGCTCATTTGAGGCTTCTGTGGCGTAGTGGGCAGCGTGCTTGCTTTTCAGTCAATAGGTCGTTGGTTCAATTCCCACTCCAGACGGGATTTTTTTAAGCACGAATTTTTCATTTGCTACTGGCGATGAAAAATTATTCGAAATAAAATGGGCAAACGGTGTAAAAGTGAAACAGTTTCACTTCAAGAAGGCCTAGATACTCAGTAGATGGATTCTGTTCGCTTTCTATCATTCAGTCCCACATAACATCTGCAAATATTTGTCAGTAGTAGCCAGCACAACTGGAAAAATTTACCAGCTTTGCCACTCGTCACGTACGTTCCCACTCCTCTTCCCCCACCTTGCTAATCCCATTCCTTCCCTCCATGACTGTGTTTGTGCATTGCAAGACCGAAATTGCCTATAACATAGGTCATTCTGTAAAAAAGAAATTACCTCAGGTTGAGCCTGAAGAAAGCATTGACAAAATGTGACAGAACCTTAAGGATAATATTCAGCGCGCAGCTGAATATACGTTAGAGAATTTAGAGCGGAGAAAACGAAACTGGTTCGATGAGAAACAAGAAACCATCACCAAGAAAAACGAAGCCTATCGACTGTTTCTCGAAAGACGAACACGAGCTAAAGAGGACAACTATCAGCGGCTCAGACGAGACGCCAAGAAGATCTGCAGACGAAAACAACGGAAAATAAACAATGACAAAATTTTATCACTGGACGAAAACCTGAAGAAAAATGACGTGCGAGCAGCATTTATTACCGTGGAAGAAATGAGACAAGATTACAAACCGCAAACTACCTTCTGTAAGGACGAATAAGACAACATCATAAGCAATGCTACCGAAATTAATGCACGATGGGCTCAGTACTTCCAAACACTGTTAAAAAGAACGACATCACATGCTGAACCTTTTATAATTCCGGAAGATCCAGATAGAGACTACCTGCCCATTGCTCCAACTTATGATGAAGTAGAGTCAGCCCTACATTATTTAAAGTCGAATAAGGCCCCCGGAATTGACGGAATCCCTGCAGAGCTTACCAGTCGAATATTTAAATTAATTGCTAAAATCTGGACAACTGAAAAATTACCCCATGACTGACGGAAAATCATTATTTGTCCGGTATACAAAAAGGGTGGCCGTCTGCGTTTAGATCCGGACGATCGACAACGGACCAGTTATTCTCAGTAAAACAGGTGCTAGCTAAATGCTGGGAATATGATATTAATGTGCACCAACTGTTCGTCGATTTTCGTCAAGCATACGATAGTGTCGACCTTAATGCTCTCTGCAGAATAACGATTGAACTAGGTGTCCCACCGAAACTAGTTCGGCTAATAAAAGCCACGAAGGATAACAGATGGAGTCAGGTCTCAAGCGAATAGATAGTATCGCCCCCATTCTCTTTAAGTTTGTGCTCGAGTATGTCGTCAGGAAGGCAACTTTAGTAACCATAGTGGACACCAGAGATACGTTACTTGTAAAATCCGCACAGTTAGTGGCGTACCCAGACGACGTAGATATTCTGGCCCGATCAATACTGTGCGTTATGGAAGTATTCCAGAAGTTGGAGTCAGTAGCGGGTAAAGTAGGGTTCAGGGTCAATGAAGCGAAAACTAAATACATGACTCAGACACGAAGGACTGTCCCAGAAAGGTAGAACATTACTATAGGCGAATACGACTTCGAGCAGGTGAACGAATTCATATACCTGAAAGCTCTTCTCACAAAGGACGGCAATGAGCGACATGAAATTCGAAGAAGAATCACGACAGCTAACAAGGCATTTTATGCGGTCCTCCCCATAATGAAATCAAGGATAAAAGATATTAATTCGTCCTGTGCTGCTATATGAATGCGAAACGTGGATTTTGACGCGGGTGTCGGAGAAGTTAATCGACACGTTTGAGCGAAAAATTCTTCGGAAGTTGTACGGAGCAGTTAAGGAAGTAGATGATTGGCGAATTCGATACAACCATGAGAATCAACTAGTTGTCGACCCACCAGCATCTATCGTGATAAAACTGCGCAAGCTACAATGGGCAGGCCACGTGGAACGAATGCACGAGGAACGAATTCCAAAACAAATGCTCAAGGCAACCGACCGCAAGGTAAGCCACAAAAGCGATGGGAGGACACAGTCGAAGCTGATTGCAGATCGCTTCTCGATTTTTCAAAGTGGAGGACGCGGTGGTTGGACCGAGACAACTAGAGAAGATGCATCCGGGAGGTCAAGGACCGATATGGGTTGTAGCGCCATTGCATCATCATCAAGGGGAGGGGAATGGTAAGCGAAAATGTCGAAAATTTTTAGTGATTTTTTGAGGTTTCGGTGAAAGGTACAAAGTTTAAATTTTCCATGTGGATACATATATTTGTTAAACATACAGAAATAGTTATAAAAATTTCACAATTTTTATGCGCCGACCCTCCCACTCTAACGTACACAAACTGTTTCATTTAGAATGAAAAAAAAAACACAAACTGAATATTTTTGGATGAAATTTTACGGTAGAATCTTGAAAAATTTGCAAAATGCATTTAAAATTTTTTTCTAAAAGTATCAAATATTAACTGGTCGAATACCGTCAAAGCTTCTTCTCTCTCACTTACAAAATTATTTTTAAGAAATCAATTATCACATAACTATTAAAAGCAATCAATCAGAAATTTTCCACAAAAATTTTTAAAAATAATTGAAACGAAACTGCGGAAAAAGTTTTGAGATTATCCTTCTACCCCCTCCCATACAAAAGTATGATTTCGACCAGTTTCATTCAATCAACTACTAACCAACAAATTAAAAGGTACAAATTTAAAATTTTGTACAAGTACCTTACAATAGTAACGAAATAAGACTGACATCACAAATTTTACGATTCCCTTACCTCCTCTACCCTCTCCCATACAAATGACGGGTTTCGTGAATGTAAAATACACCAAATTTTATGAAAATTCTATGTAACTTATTGAGCGTGATTCAAGCAATCAATTTAAAAATTATTAATATCCACCCACATTTACTATACGGGAGGGGTGCCGTTGTAAAAACCCAAAATAGCATAAACGAACGAAATATTAAATACACCTGGCTGCATGCCTAGTAGTACGCACATGGGGACTTTTCGTTTCTTCCACTTTTTTTGCATAATTATAAGCTACGAAACTACGCCGGTGTCTACTTACATTGTCTGTTGTTGTTTGTTGGTGTCAAATGACACTCGGCAGCAATGTGTATGCAAACCGGGCTCGTAGCTTGATATTGAAATTCCTTCTTTTTTTTGTGTCGTCAACGATTGAGTTTATGTACTCACCACGTTTGTTATTGTGTGTCTCAAATGGCAACACTCAGCAAATGCATACATATACGTACATGCCCGTAGCTTGGCACTGAAATTTCTGTGCCTTATACTAGTGTCATCGATCAGTTAAGGCAGGTTATATTTTTACTTCTGCGTATGGAGACGGGTGTATCGGTAGATAGGTACATTTCGTGACATCACAGTTTTTTCTGGAGGGGTAAAACTGTAGCATGCTTCCAATTGCCGGGGAACGTATTCGTCATCAAGGACGTATTGAAAATATGCAAATTTCTACAATAAGCTTGTTAAACGACCACAGACTTATTCAAAACTTCATTCTATCGCGCTGACTGCTTGGATATCTGAGACCCAAATTTCTTAGATAGGGGATCGATCGAAGGGACACCAACCATTCCAGAGAAAGAAATGTTTCGAAATCTGAAAATAAGCGAAATTTTGGCCCGTTCTAAATTATTTCGCCAGAGAGATTATCATGTATTGTTTTAACCAGTATCCAAAGTAAACCACAAATTAATTACCAAATTAAAAATGGTAGAAAATTTTCCTGTTAAATACGGTATAAATATTCTGAAATTTGTATATTTCAATATTTTTTATTTCCAGTCATTCCTTGGGACTATCATAGCTTTATCGACAACAATAATTTTCGAACATATTTTGAATTTTCGATAAACCCCAGTGGTGTCAAAATAAACACAATTATATTGTTAGTGGAAATATTTAAATGGGCGTAATTTTAACAAGAATTATTAAATTTGATTTGTACGAGTAACCACAAATACTTATGATATGAAAATGAGCTTTTAAATAAATATCAGAGCAGAAAAGGAATGAAAATGTGTGCTTAAATTGCAATCACATTTTTCATGTAGTCTATAATAGGCTGATTATGGTAAATACGTTTATGTCACATTGCGTTATTAATATTTTATACGGCATGTCATATGTGATAAAATTGGTTGTTCTTGGTTGCATTCAGGCACGTAATGAGTTTATTATAGTGAGATGTGTTGCATTTAATTTTTGTCAGGACTTCACACTAAAAGTCTATAAGATTAAAGTTGCTGAATTTTTTCACAAACTTGTAAATTTTCCCTAGCAAAAATAGCAATCTTAAGATTGAAATTCTTCCGTAGTAAAACAATAAATCACTTTGTAAAATGTGAAACTCCGAATCTCTGCTATATAAAAATCCATTAAACATTTTTCTCTCTCATATTTGTGTTTGGTGAAAACCATTTGTAAATGTCAAAAAAAAAAAAAAAATTGTGAAAACTGTGAAACGAATTCATGAAGCACATCATCATTTTGCGTCCATTATTATCTCTCTCTGTTCAGGCTGACAGCGAATCAGAAGAAGAATCTGATGGGTCAATTACATCTCATCAACAGTCAATCAATAAAACAACCCCAGCGACGACGACGACAACGTCAACAAGTGCTACCCCCAAGAAGACAGCACGCTCAGCCAGCAGCGATTCGACCGCTTCGACTGAAAGCTCAAGTTCTTCGGCGGCCGCGGCATCATCAACGCCAGCCCGAACAACAGCTGCATCCGATTCGAAGCAAAGATATACGCCACGTGGAAGTGATGCTAGCACTGTAGTCGAGACAACAACAGCTCCGATTCGATCACGTGCATCGGTCGATAGTACTACATCGACGCCGACAACCGAAAAGAAACCCTTCCAAAGTCGCTTTCTACCGAACCATCAGCAATCGGCCGAAAAGAAAGAAGAGTCCGAGAGTAGTTCCGAAGAGGAATCCTCTTCGGAAGAGTCCGAAGAAGAGGAAGAAGAGACAAAGAAAACGCCAGTAAAGACACCGGTCCGCGAGACACCGTCATCATTGCTTTTGAGTAAGGCTGCCCAAGATCGAAAAAGCTCACGCGAAGAAGCCAACCTTCGTTCGGCATACGCACCCGCGAACTATCGAACACCGACCGAACGTGAGAATAGTCCGAAGTACACGAGTTCGGCGAGTGCACGAACCCGGGCAGGAGTCTCGTCTTATAATGCTGAACCTGATGATTCGCGGTATGGTGGTTCATCCGGAAGCAGGTATGTTTGGAAATTATTTATTTATTTTTTTTTTTTAATAATTTTTTCGTTAAATTTATTGCGTTTTTAATAATTTGAGTGCGTTTGCGGTATTAAATTTTGTAAATTTTTTTAATTATTATTCAGAAATGGGTTCGAAATAAAAGCAATTTATTGGGGATTGAATTCTTAGTTGGGAGAACATCCGACAATGGTCAACTAATTTTTAAATCACCTTGAACCAGTTGGCTCAACTTCGTCTGATTCCCAGCATGGTTGGCTTTCTCAGGATTATGATTAAGTTGGCCGAACAGTAAGACTTACATCGAGTATTTGGTAACTACCAGCAGTGGCGGACTATACACTTTAGTGGCCCGATGCGGAAGCAACATCGGGGCACCAGATTCTTATACAGCGGTCGACAAGTCTACATAACGCCCCTATTTTCGCTGCTAGACGAGCCCAGCAGCACTATTCGAAAAAGTAATGATGTAGTCTTGTTTATAATTTATTTTTATTGACGTGTAACAAAAAAATCTTTTCCCCAATATAAACTTAACAATATATTCATAAAAAAACTAAAAAAGTGTCTACGTACAATCATGAGATCTACCAAAAACTTCATTAAGGAATTTACATTTCATTTCAAAACTTAATATTAATATTTTGTGGGCATCTGTAACTGCCTGCAAGCATCTTGACATTGATGCGACCAAATTTTCTAGATCGTTAGGCGTTATTTGACCCCATTCCTCAATGAGCTTCTCTTTTAGCATTGTAGCACTTCCAATGTCTTGTTTTCTTATTTTTCGATCCAGAAGCTCCTAAACGTGCTCGATAACATTCAAGTCCGGACTTTGTGGGGGTGTCTTGAGCTATCTTGGAGCATAATATATGTATGTACATAGTAGCCAGTCCTTTACGATTTGGGCGGTGTGCTTGGGATCATTGTCTTGTTGAAATATCCAGCTTTCACCAAGGTCCAACTTATCCACCAATTCCCTTAAATTGTGTTGCAAGATGGTTTTGTAGATATGGCGATCCATGACACCATCAATGAACACCAAATTTCTTACACCTGATGCTGCGACAGCACCCCAAGCCACCACATTGCCACCGTTTGACTGTAGAAATTAGGTGTTTCGGACCCAATCCCGTGTTTTCCTATTTCAAAACTTCAACTCTACTGCCACTTCCAAATATGTTGTACTTTGATTTATCGGTGATTAAAAACTTCTTCCAAAAATCAAGTCCTTTGTCTAGATGCTTTTTGGCAAATTCTAAGCGAAGTTCGCGATTTTTTTCGCTTATAAGGGGTTTTTTGCGTGGTGTTCTGCTATGATAACCATTATTATTTAATGTTCTTTGAACTGTTATTGGATGCACCGTGATTCCTGTTTGTTTTGCAATGTCCTCCGCCAATTTTTTGGCAAGTGCCTTTAGGTTTTGGTTCGCTTCTTTCAAAATAAAGGAAACATCTCTGCGAACCAGCTTCTTCGGTCGACCACTGCGCGGCTTGTTTTCAACAGAGAAGCTGCTTTTGTAGTTCTTGAATATGAACCATCGATTTAGTTAAATTCAACAATTTGGCTATTTCTCCGAAAGATTTCCTTTCGTTTCGATGTTTTACCACCAAGTTTCGTACTTCTGATGAGATTTCCTCCCGAGAAGCCATCGTCACAGCTGCGGCCTTATCGAAACTGCCCAAACTGTAGCCTAACGTGAAGTGCTAATGCCAATACTTGATAAACGGTAATTCCCGTTATAAAACAGAACCGCAATCATAAAGTATGATTTACCCGTATGCAGACTCAATGCATTTTTTTAGTTATGTATCAATCACTTGTAAAGTTTATATTGGAGAAAACATTTTTTGTTAAATGTCAATTAAAATAGATTTAGAACATAACTGCATCATTAAATTTTTAATTAGCGCCGTGGGGCTCGTCAAGTAGCGAAAATAGGGGTCGTATGCAGACTTTTGTCGGTCACTGTATACTAATACGTGAGCATCTAAAATTCCGGCCCCCTTTTTTATTTATTGTAAAAGGAGGAGAATGAAACTTATTTTATTAAAAAAAAATAATGTGCCATGAATCTACGCAAACCAATAATTAGGGTTCCTGTCGCAAATACTCAGAAACGACAGAGCATGTCCTATGTCACTGCGAGGCAGTATCAAGAAAAAGATTCACTCTTCTAAGAAAAGGTTTCCTTACAACTGAAGAACTAGCCAACATGGCTCCCTTAAAGATATTTAGATTAGCCAAAGCTATCAAGTTATGGTACGGTAAAGGTACAATAAACGCACAATAGGCCAAAAAGGTCGCGGTGCTCACACGTGCTCCCAAAATAAATAATACAAGCGGGATCCCACGTCTAATGCTGCTTGACTTCGGTGATTGAATGAGTACCAGTAGATCCAATGCGCTGCTTTGAACTTACGCAAGCTCTTTTAGATAGTAAATGTGGAAATGGAGAATCATCTGACTAATATTAGGCGAATTCATATTGCAAGTATGAATTTCGTTATTTTGCACACACAATTGATCGAATTTTGACCACAAGCGATACTAGTTTTGTAAATAGTTCTACAGAGATTTTTCTCTGTATTTCTGTCTGCATTTAAGTTTCTTTTACATTTTGTGGCGACCAACCATTCTCGCAGGCTTTCAGGCAGCAGGAAGGTAATACTGAACCTCAGTCTGGAATGGGAAAACAGATGTGCTTCCAGCCCTCCTGAATTTTACCCTGCTCATGTTTTCAAAAATCTCTCAACATCTGTCGGGGAAAGTCTCTGCACGCATTGTTGACATTCGCGGTTTGTTTCGGGTCAGCCCCATGAAAGAACTCAATCATTGATGTTCTCGCAATTATTGGTATCGATGTAATGGAGGGCGTGGGCTTACCCCTATAAATTCTGTGCACTGTTTGAGTCCCGGAACAGAAACGCACTCGCAATCATACGATGACATTCATGCATACCTCGCAGAAAGGAGAGCATAAGCTGGGCCACATTTGCAACTTCATTTTTTCCGGATCATTTACATTCCTTTCTCAGACACCGCACGATGATACTTTTCACACTTAGCTCATTCGTCATGCCTTGGGTCCAAATTATAGATCATGGACTTGTTAACATTCACTCTTTTCATTCATTCGTTAATTGCCAGAACTTAACGGTCAGCACCCAGAGTCAGAAAGACACTGGTAGGTAGGTTTGAAGCAACCCCCCTTAATCGCGTCACATATTCATCCCAAATACAGCCCTTCATGCACCGAATTCGCAGACGCATAATTTCAAGCACGCTCGCAGCCTCATCGAAGGAAATAACAACCAGGGTGAGACTGTGCTTAATGCTCCATCAGAATTTCAGAACAGATGTCAGAAGACCTTTTAACTACCCTCACTGAACGCTGGAACAAAAGTATTCACAAGTTTAGTGAATCTTGTATTATCGCTCTAGATATTTCCAAAGCTTGCGACAAATTTAGGCATAACGCCCTTTCAATCAATCTTGGTTTTGGGGCCTCCCTTATTTTCTGGATTGAAAGTTGTTTAGCCAATCATTTAATGAATGTTGTATTGGATGACGTGGTTTCCTTTCCTTATGAAATTGATGCTGGTGTCCCTCAAGGCTCGAATCTTTCTCCCACCCATTTGTAATAGCTATTAATGACTTGTTATCTTCATCATTCAATACTATACATACATAGCTTCGCTGATGACAGCCCGATGTACTGGCTTAGAAGTGTAACGTAGGTTCATCGTTCAATCAATCAGTGACGACTTAGCTAAAATTTTAAGCTGGAGCAATTAGAATCAAATCGGATGTAATGCTTCGAATGCTCAGTGCTGTCTTTTGTCTCATAAACGTTACTCTAACCTACATCCAATCACCTTCGGAGCCCAACCATTATCCAATTCTACAAGTGTTAAGCTGTTAGGTATGCAATTCATTAAAAAATTATCTTGGAATGATCATATTTTAACACCGCCAAGGAAAGATCTACGTGTTTGAGTTACCTAAAACGCTGTAAAAACTCCTTCATCGCTCTGAATCAATGAAAATTTCTAAGGGCAATATTAAACCACGTCTTGAATTTAATTCCCACCTATGGGCGCAAGCTGCGAAAATTTTTCTCCTCTATCTGGATAGTATCCAGTTACGGGTCATTAAAATTATAGTGCATTCTGACATCTCTTCATCACTCGATTCATTAAGCTCCCTTATTCTTTTTTATCGTTACTGCAATAAAGTTCGTTCGGACGAAATCTATAACCTCTTACCACCATGTATGGCTTGAGCTGCTTCTCGCGCTAATAAGTATTCTCCCAAGCCTTTCTTTGGTCGTACTGTCAAATTTCGTGATTCGTTTTTAAACCGGACTGTTCGAATATGGAATTCGCTGCCCATCTCAGTATTCCCGCAACACTACGAAATTCAACAATTCAAGAGAAATGTATGTTCATAGCCACTTCCGTCTCGATCCCCTTAGTTCGCAAAAACCAATATCCTTCCCACCACACTGGAGCTGTGTTCCAGGACAAAAGAGTAACTCCTCTAGTTTCGGTGTCAAATAAAAAACATAACAGAATTGTTGGGCGTAAGGCCCAATCATACTCTAGATGAAACTCTTCGAAAATTAAATAAAGGGGGTTGGTCATTTTTACACTCTACATGAAATCTGAGAGTATTATAAGTTTGTCATAAAGGTTGTAAAGCCAACAAAAAAGGCTCGGAGAAAAAATTTAATGATACCCAATGCGTATAAAATTTATCGAGCTGATATTGTGCACGAAATATTTATTTAGAATTATTAGTACAAACAAACAAAAAATAGATGATTAGCTTTACCCCTTCTAGCCCCGCCCATACAAAATGAATTAATTTCGTAACTTGACAATAAACGAATTTGTCCGAAAAGTATAAATGCTATTGGTCTGAAATTTGGAATATACTACTTTCATGGTGATTCCAATCTACTGTATAAAAGTTTTTTGAGTCCTCCCTTTACTTCCACCACCTCGCATACAAACTGCTCTTTTTCATGTAATACTATAAACAAATTTACTCAGTACGTATAAAATTGATCGATCTCAAATTGTGCTGGCCAAAGAAAGACTGTATCGTGTCAGCGTGCGTTGTTGTATGCATGTATAACTGTGTGTCGCACGGTTTCAACTGATGCCATGCTGGTATTGATGGATGCTGCTCCACTAGACCTGGAGGAAATACGTCAGATTAACTTGTTCAAGGCGAGGAAAGGACTGCCAATGCTGCAGAGTGACTGGGTGATGAACGAAGAGGTCACAGCCAGAAGTCTTCGCGAATGCAAAGAGCTTCTGGACGAGCGCATGTTATCTAGATGGCAAACTAGATGGAATGAGTTTTCCAAGGATCGTACAACTTATGAGTATATCAAGGATGTATGTTTTACCAGAGCGAACCTAGAATTCGACTTCAGTCTAAGTCTTCGTAGAATGAATGGCTTTTTGTATGAAAGGGGACTTCACGACAGTCCGTTTTTTGTTTTGGCTTCCACCGTGAAGACAGGAAACATGTGTTGGTTGACTGTGTGATGTACTCAGAGTTTAGAAATTTGAATGCGATGGGTGTAGAGTGCGTGAATGGTAGCTCTTTCGTGAGTGAGGTCTTGGCAGGAAACAGTATGTCGCCATTAGGGAAACAGTATGTCCCCATTAGGGATTTCACGCGTGCGGCGTTCCGAAAACGCAGAGAAGTTATTGTTGAGCTATTGGAGTGAATGTGTGCGAGTGCGATTGTGTACACCATCTTGTATGAGTGTGGGCTTTCATCTTTCAAGTGTCTCATTGTTGTTGTTGTGTGAATGTTTTATGTGGGGAAGGGATAATGATAGTTATCACATACTGGGTGAACGACCAAGGTCAATTCCGGTATAACCTTTGAGGCGTACCGACCACACGTTTCCCAAAGCGGAGTACCACCAGTCACAGGTTGCAAGGAACCTAAACTGATAGGAGTTCAATTACGAAGCCTGAACGGAGGCTTTTCTGGTACCACGAATGTCGGGGAGTCCATGGAAGGTTGATTCCACCCCCGGCAATGGAAGAAGGCCCTTTGGGAAATATCGTGGCGGCTGTGGTTATTGCCCATTTCGCCGCCAGAGTTCCTCGGAGCTCGACTTGAAGTTGCATTTTCCAACCCCGTGCCATGACCGATGGACTGGCAGAGATTTAGATAGGTCTCGCATCTAGCAGTATAAATATCAAACTTACATCTGGTATAGACTGCTACCTTCGGGAGCGTTAATGATTGTCGTCCTAAGCAATCTACGTTGCAAAATGTACAACTGTGGCAATTCCGTTTGTGAGCAATGTACTACATAAAACAAGACTATAGGGACTATAATATCTATCAGTAAATCTGTATGTCTCGACTATAACTCGAGAAAACTTCAACCGAAAAAGGTGATAGTGGAAGCGAAAGTTGGATGCACTTAACCGAAAAAAAAATAATATTTAATTTGATGAAAAAAAATTGTAAGATAAACTAGTAGAGAAGCCAAAAACATTTTTTCAATGGGTTTTTTCGATTTGTGGAATGACTTTCGAAATAAATGACTTTTTGGTTATATAGAACTTCTAGCTAGAGTGTAGCCTAGTGGGTAGCGTGTTGGTCTTGTAATGCGAAGGTCGTGAGCTCAAATCCCGGTCGGCGCAATACATAATTCCGGCACCATGGTCACCTCAATCTACGAAAATGAAAAAATTCGTAGAAAGATGGTTGTGCGAAGGGCTAACAACCCTTCCGCAATAAGTAATGAAAAATGTTAAGGAACGTGAATATCAGAAGGTCAAGGTCCGATTTGGGCTGTAGCGCCATTGTATATGTAGAAGAACTTCTACAAATAAATATAAATGCATGTCATATCCACTTTTTGCCTTAGTGTTTTCTTAAATTTTCATTCTTTGCAACATAAGTGGTAATTTGATTGATAGTTCTCTATTTGGTGGACTTCCGTCATCACAGAGTTTAAGAGAGTGCATATGAAGAACTGACTTATGTTATCCAGACTGCCTGACTCCTTGTTTGAGCCAAATAGGAAACCACAGCTTCCAAATTCAGATGTACAAATTGCTTTTATTTCAACCTACTCTACAATGACACTTAAATTCTTAGAAATAAAAAAAAATTAACTATGTAACACTTCATCCTCCAACTGATTGCTAAATTTTTGTTCGGCGCTCGTTACACTCCACTTGAATGTCTTGTACAACACTATACTCTTTTAATGCTTGCTATCACTAAAAAATCTGTAACTTTCTCAAACTAATAAACGACATAACCTCTAACTTTCTTTAAAAAAAAAAAATAAGACATGGTAGTTAAAAAAAAAATACAAAAATCAAGTTACCATTTAATTTTATTAAGAATTTGTAGTTAAAATAGAAAGAGACATAAAAAAAAGAAATTCCACACGTGTTAAAATAATTAATTGCAGCTATACAAGTCGCTTTTTAAATAAGAGCAAAAGCACGGCAGTAGTACCGCCCGATGACGAAAACGGTGACGATTCGGACAGTAGGTATGGCACCGGACGTTCTAGGTATTTAGCAATGAAGGAAAGACGCAATCGATTGGCCCGAAGCCGATCTTCCCATACGTTTGCCAACGATGACGAAGATCTTGACGAACCAGTATCACCAACTACGGCATCACCGTCTGCTTATCTTGCTTCAAGGTGCGATTCTACTAAAAACAAAAATCAAAAACAAAAGAAAAATTAAATAAAAATCATTCAGTTTGTCCTATCCCAATTTTTTAGTTCCATATTTTAATTCGTTAAAAAGTTTATAAATTTTTCTTTTTTGAATTTCCGGTTTTTTAATTTGAATTCTTTCACTTTTCTTGTTAAAACTTTTTTTTAAGAGTTTTTTAACTAGAATTAACGCGCTCGTTTTAATGCAATTTCAATAAGTGTCAGTTCGTTAAAAACAAAAATAAATTAAAAAACAAAATAAAATTATCTTAAATGCTAAAAAACAGAGAGAAAAAAAACAACAACAAACAATTAATGATCCTAATCGGATCGTTATACTAATAATATCCTGCATTTTTCCAGATATGGTACATCATCGATCGGATCAGGAGCTTCTGATCTGTCCAGAAGTAGATCGTCGCATGCTTTGAAGTCGCGAGAACCGTCGCCCGATCGTAATGCAGCGGGCGGAGCCAAAGACGGCGAAGCACTCAGCTCGTGGGCACGCTATCTGAAAAATAAATACGGTAATCGAAGTTCGAAGGATGCGCGCGAAGGACCGTCCTCGACACCGTCGAGCAGTTCGACATCATCAGCCGCAAGACGTCTGAGTTTGGGCCTGCCACTGCGGCAGGCCAATGAAATCGCATCATCCGATGATGATTCAAAAAACGGGCTAGGCTCCCCTACCTCCCCTACGGCAGCAGTCGGTATAACCGCAGCAGGTATCTCCCCTAGGACACAATATCTGCGCAAGCGACAACAGCTGTTTCAAGTGGGTGGCCGGGGGAGCGAGCCCGGATGCTTTACATGGCCTCGCGGCATCGCTGTCGGGCCCGACAATAGTATCGTTGTAGCGGACTCGTCCAATCATCGCGTTCAAGTCTTCGATTCGAACGGCATGTTCGTCAAGGAGTTCGGCGAGTATGGCAATGGCGAAGGTGAATTCGATTGTTTAGCTGGCGTGGCGGTCAATCGAATTGGACAATTCATCATTGCTGATCGGTAAGCTATGTTGTAGATTTTTTCTTAGATTTGGCAGGATCATAATGGTCTATGGTTGAAGTTTTGATTGAAATGTCATAGTAGAGCTAGCGTTATAATTTGGATTAGATTTGAACTCAAGCTCGCAACACCTATACGCTACCTATCAATTACAATAACTCGTTCGCTTACTGAAACTTGAAAGTCACGCGTGGCCTATGATATACCCGCATTACGAATTTTTCATTTTCGTAGGTTGAGGTGGCCAAGATAAATTCAAGCAGGCAATGTGCTGGAATTAGGTTTTGCGTCGACCGGGATTTGAACTCACGACCTTCGCATTACAAGGCCAACATGCAATTTTTTCATTTCTTTTGTACATATTTCAGCTTCCAGCCCTATTCATCTTCCCCAAGCACCTCTAAATAATCAAAATATATAGCAAGAATATATAACGATAATAATAGAAATATATAGATTAAAGAATCCTACAAAGATGCAAGGTGTCGCGTCTTGCATAGAGGAGAGCTGTCCGAGAGCTTCCCTGTGCGAACGGGTGTCAGACAAGGCTGCATATTATCACCAGCCCTGTTTCTGGTGGTAATAAATGACATCTTAAAAGCTGCACTGGAAGGTGGGGAAGGTAAAGGTCTTCAATGGAGACTATTTAACATCTTAAGTCACCTTTATTATGCTGATGATGTGCGTTTCCTTGCACATAACCGTTCGGACTTAGAGTCAAATGTTCGCTCGTTGCATTCTAAATGCAAAGAGGCGGGATTGAAAATAAATGTGCGTAAAACCAAGTTCATGCACATGGGTTCAAATGCAAGTACACCGATTGTTCTTAACGGACAGGATGTGGAAGAGGTGCAAGATTTTTGCTATCTCGGAAGCATTGTCAGCATGGACGGCGGAGCCGAAAAGGATGTTGAGGATCGGCTAAATAAAACTCGTCAGGCCTTCAATATCCTTTCCCCTTTCTTGAGGTTAACAGAGATCTCCCTTTGCATGAAGCTGCGAGTTTTTGACGCATGCGTCAAATCCGTATTGTTATATGGTTGTACTACGTGGAAAGTGACCGTTCGACTTACCAAGAAACTACAGACTTTCGTGAACCAATGCCTCCGACGGATTTTAGGAATATTCTGGCCAGAAGTGATCTCCAACGATGAACTTTCGAGTACAACTGGCCAGACTAAAATAGGTATTGAGATCCAAAGGCGGAAGTGGCAGTGGATCGGTCATACTTTGAGGAAACCAGAGCGAAACATCGCCAAACAGGCTCTGGATTATAATCCTCAAGGAAGACGTCGGGTTGGTCGACCATGTAACACATGGAAGCGAGCAGTTGAGCAGGAGGCCAGAGGAATAAACAAGTCCTGGCAACAGCTTAAGGTCGATGCTCAGGATCTCGTCTTGTGGAAGAGAGTTGTTTCTGTCCTATGCCCCTATAGGAGGTCTTAGCAGGAATTTGATTTGATTTGATAGCAACAATAATAACAATATATAACAATACATAGTTCGAATAATAAATAAATAAGGTAAGGACCTTCATTTGGTGCTTCCTTTCCTTTTGTACCCTGAGGTAGAAGTTTCCCGTACCAAAAACCAGTACTAATCTGTCAACATGCTCACACTCCACTTCTCGAAAATCTTCTCTCGAATTTTTGAAGAAAATACCCTTTAACCGACAAGTTACACATGGCCTTGTACACTGCCATTAATTCCTCGACTTGAGCGACATAATCATCAGTTTTGTTGCTATTGAAAAAGTTCTCACACATGTTTTGGAATGCAAGCCAAGCTCGTTTTTCTTTTCAATTCATGCATTTAATAAACGAAAACTCCTTCCTTGATTTGAGCTTCACTAAAGCGAGGAAATTTATTTTTCGAAAATTGGAATGCGTCACCTGTCTTGCACATTGCTTTCACAAACTGTTTGATCAATCCGAATTTGATGTGCAAAGGCGACAAGTAAATATTTTCCTTCAGAACCAGAGGATCTTGAGCGACAATTTTCTGACCGCGAGTAAAACTTTCTCGCTGAGGCCAGTTCCGGACGATGTAATGTTTGTCTCACGCTCGGCTGTCCCATTTACATAGGAAGCAGCAGTATTTTGTGAAGCCGGATTGCAGGCTTGGGAGTAGAGCAACAACTTTTAAGTCAGCGTAAAGTTTTCAATTATAATCATGACAACTGATTTTATCAATACGTACATCTCCTTCATTTCCATAGAGTATGCAGCCGTGACTGATGGCAGCTCATGGTAATTTTAGGGTTGACTGCCTGAGCCTTGAAAGTTAATAATCGGGATGATTACTTTATTATTCTAATAATAACGTATTGTGATCGACAAGGAAAAAAAATTTGCTGCCCTGAAATTTTGTTTTTTCGCGTTTCATGACTAAATTCGTCCCGCCGTACGCCGTGCATACGGACTCATATCTCCAAGACCGTTAAGGGTAGTGTTATATATGCGATCTGGCAATACTAGTAATACATATTTTCTATTAACACTAATACTATCACACTAATGTATTGAAACATTCTACAACCATCAACTAGAGTCAGTCTGGTATCTGAAGCGAATGAATAAAGTACTCACAAACATAACAACTGGCGACGAGGAGAAAAAAAAAATAATTGTCAAAAATGGAATCTGTGCTCGTATTGCTTACGGAAGCAATACAAAAGCTTAGTAAATCGCAGGATGAACTACAATCCAAGCTGGAAAATACATCATGCCTGGTGGAGCGGAGAAATCAATTGCTTTCGCATCAAGAACATTAACCAAAGCAGAACAGTCATATTCTCAGATTGATCGAGAGGCTACAGCCATCGTTTGGGGATTGAAAAAGTTTTTCAATTATTATTACGGGCGGAAATTTATACTAATTACAGATAATAAACCACTGGCAAGCATTTTTCATCCAAGTAAGAGTTTACCTGTAACGTCAGCCATACGTCTATTACATTACGCAAACTTCCTTGCTGGTTTCAATTACGAGATACGTCAAAGAAACACTGCTGACCATGCCAATGCTGATTATCTATCAAGAAATGCACTGCCTACAACTGCTGACCAATATACAGAGAATTGGTATGAGAAAGATGTTTTCTACATGCAACAATGCGACGCGCTACCTGTTTTTCGGACAGAAATAAGGAAGCATACCTTGTCTGATAAAGACTGCAGAAAACTTTACAACGACATTCAGACAAGCAACTTGCGGGGCCAAGACTTACAAAACTACTCTACGTTTCAAGGGTGTATTTTTAATGGAATACGTATTGTATTTCCGAAGAAACTTCAACAGCGAATTCTAGACGAACTTCACAGTGCTCACGTAGGAATAGTGAAAATGAAGGCAATCGCGAGGAGTTTTGTATGGTGGAAAGGAATCGACTACGATATTGAAGCTCATGTAAAGAAATTCATGGCCTGCGCTAAAATTCGAAATGAGGCACCCACAACGACAGTCCATCCTTTGGAATATCCAAGCCAACCTTGGCAGCGTTTACATATTGATTATGCTGGCCCTTTCAAAAATACTAACTTTTTTATCATTGTAGATGCGCATTCAAAATGGGTTGAAGTTTTCCCTACACAATCAACCACCGCCAAAACCACAATCATGATGCTTCGAGAAACATTTGCGAGATATGGACTACCCCTTACTCTCGTATCGGATAATGGCACTCAATTCCGATCCTGGGAGTTTAAAAAATTCATGCAAAGTAATGGAATAAATCATAAATTCACAGTTCCATATCACCCTTCAACTAATGGCCAAGCGGAGAGGTTCGTCCAAACCATCAAGCAGGGTTTACGAGCTCTGGGCGACGAAAAGGGTGATCTACACACAAACTTATGCCGATTACTAATGCAGTACAGGAAAGCGCCATCATCAGCGACGGGCGTAAGTCCAGCGGAGTTATTGCTAAAACGCCAAATATGTACCCAAATCGACATGGTACAAAGCGAGTCCAAAAGCCACCGATCCAAGACCAACCGAATTGCAACGTCGTCCCCGAGAACTTAACATATGTGATGAAGTACAAATTCGATTTTACCAAAATCAATGCTGCAAATGGAAATTTGGTAAAATTGTCAACCGAGAAGGACTCTACCATTATAAGGTTCGTGTGGATGATAAAATCCACACTCGACATATAGATCAGATGCGTTACACGTTATGCGAAGGACCAAATGAGAAGCCACCACCTTTTTCAAACAACGAAGATAAGGCGATACCGTCATCACCGACGTCCACATCACAGGAACCGGAAAAGACACCAAATTCATCTTCGTCTAAAGTTCAAGACGACGTGTTACAGAAGGAAGAGAACGTGAGCCCAACAAATGCACCAGAACCGAACCAAATGGACGTCGTTGTCCCCAGCGTAAATGCCCCAGTTATACTAAGACGATCTACAAAATCAAGGAAAATTCCTGAGCGGTACGGAAGCAGATCATCGTAATTAAACTCTACGGGGGAAGAATGTTATATATGCGATCTGGTAATACTAATAATACATATTTTCTATTAATACTAATACTATCACACTAATGTATTGAAACATTGTACAACTATCAACTAGAGTCAGTCTGGTATCTGAAGCGAATGAATAAAGTACTCACAAACATAACAGGTAGAATGTTCGTTTTTGGGTGAATTGTTAATTGGGTAAGTGAGCTCCATTATTCGAATTGGGGAGCGCCAGGTGGAAGAGGAGACGGGTGAGAGAAAGAGTCAAAAACTACACTTGCTAATATCTCCATCACGAATGAAGATAGGAAGCTGAAAATCATCATACGGATAGAGAGAGTTGTGGGACATCCATTGGCGCCCGAAAGGGAGGGGGGGAGGGGTCTAAAAATAAATTGTCGGTCGATTTTTTTTTTAATGATTATATCTTTGAAATTTCTTACCATACAAAATTCATATTTTGGGAGCATTAAGGTGTAGATCCAATAGAATCAGCTTAGAGGGAGGTTTATTGTTGGAAGTGGGGGGAGGGTGGGGGTGGTGGGTTAAAAGAAAAACACTTAAAAATGAAGCTATACTAGAGAATTACAAGAAAAATATAAAAATTGGTTATAGTAGTAATGGGGGGAAGTGGGGAGCATTTTAAAAATGGTGTACTTTTCAATATTCGAAACCGTTATATCTCCAAAGTAAGTACAGATATCAAATCGAAAATTCGTCAGATTGTAGAACTAGAGTTTTGGTAAAAAGTTCAAGTTGGGTGTGTAAGGGGAGGGAGGTGATGAGCAAAAATGTCGAGAATTTTGAGTGATTTTTAGGACCCCGGTGAAAGATACAAAGTTCAAATTTTGCATGTTATTACATCTATTTGATACACATAGAAAAAAATAATAATTTGTTCCACAATTATTACCAGGTCTAAAGTTCACAAGGTGTTTCATGTGCAACGAAAAAAGCAAAAAAAACTCAAAATTTTTGAATTAAATTTTCAGGTTGAAACTTGAAAATTTGCGAAATGCATTTAAAAAAAATCCTTAAAAGTATGAAATATTAACTGCTCGTATATCTTTAAAACTTCTACCCCCTCCCATACAACATATTTTTTTTTCGGCCATGCATAAAAACTTTAAAAAGTAGTTGAAACAAAATTTCATCAAAAGGTTTTTGATCGCGCCTGCCCTTCTACCCCCTCCCATACAAGAGTATGATTTCGACCAATTTCAGTAAATATAAATAATCAACAAACAAAACAAACCAATTAAAAAGCTACAAACTTGAAATTTTGTACGAGGACCTTGCAAGAGAAATGAAATAAAACTGCATCACAAATTTTTACATTTTCCTTACCTCTTCTACCCCTTCCTATACAAATGGTTAGTTTCGTGAATGAAATTTTATGAAATTTCTATGCAACTATGAAACACATTCTATACAGAGAATATTGGACGTGATTCAAGCAATCAATTTAAAAGGTATAAACGTCCACTCACCCTTACTAACACCCTCTCCTCATAAAAATCAAAACTTGCATAAATAAACGAATGAAATATTGATTATATGTACTGGAGCTATTGATCGTATCCGCAATTAAGTGTTAAATTGACAACAGCCCTGCCCAAGAACCCCCTTTCACTTAGTCTTTCGTAACCATTCCAACTTGTACCAAGAATAATAAAGTTTCGCCCGACAGTTTATTTATACTAGCGTGGCATAATTGTGCAGTAAATCAATCGAAAAGAAAGACTTCCGGCTTTCACAATGTTACGCTTTATTAAAAGTGACGTTTCGGTCTCTGCTGAGACCTTTATCAAAGTGATCGACAACTACTAGATATATATAGAATGGGGTTGATGGGATAAATTGGATGTGGCAAGGGTAATTAGGGTTAAATTATGGTTAAATTTATTAAGTTAGATAGTTCAGGTAAATAAAGAAAGAACAAAGTTGGAATATGTAAAAATGGAATATGGAAACTGAAATGTGTACAAAGTAAATGAAAAAAACTGAGAAAAAATCGATAATTTTTAATGATTTTGTTATAATTTAAGGTGACAAATCCCTTCCAAATCTACCTCCTTTCTAGAAATGTTCATGTTTTTGATCTTTTCACCTCTTTAGCTCCTCAAAAGGGATTTAAAAGCTAAAATAATCCTTTTCATCCCTCTAAATTATGGAAAATTGGTAAAAATAGGTGTGGGGACCTCCCCCGACAACGCTGAGTGATGGGAAAAAACGGAGATCATATCTGGATTCAGGAGGTCATATTACATAAGAATCAGCTAGAATGGTGTCAGTGCTTATTTTTATGCCATACAATGGTTTCAATCATTGCTCTTTGAACGTATATTTTGAAGGTAAAAGGAGAGAACTTAAACTAATTTTTCATCGAAAAATCCTCCTTTACATTTTATAACTGTTTTCAATAGTCTCGGCATACGATCAATCAAATTATCGATTTTGTGTTATGGTATATTGTTCTAGATTTCATTTAAAGCTTGCCACATGTCTTCATTTGGAGAGGGGCACCGATCACGAACGTTACTATCGAGTTCTTCCCATAAAACTTCGATCGGCTAAGATAGGTTCTCTCAGGAGGCCACGCCGTGTTTTTTAATACACCTTCCGCTTCGGTTTGTTGCGAATACCTCTGCGTAATTTCGAACTACGTTAAGGGTCGTTATCTTGTTGGAAAATAAAGCAATCTCCAATAATTCTCAGCCTGGAGAGAATTAGATTTGTTTCGAGATTCGTTTTGTATTGTTTTTTTTTGCTCATGATTTCTTGGATCCGTATCAAACCTCCTGTGCCATATCCAAAGAAATAACCCCAGACCATAACAGGCTCACTCTTTTCTACGGCACTACTTCGAACAAAAATTCTCTTTTTTGTTCCAAATATTTCAAACTTAGATTCGTCACGCTAAAGAACATTTTTAAATTCTTATTTTATCGAATTTCGATAGATAAGGGCCTACTGCATTCGTTTATTCTTGTTCTGCGGCCTTAATAGTAGTTTTCGCTGCCAAACAAATTAGCATCTCTCAATGGTTCTACGGTAATAAGTGGCACAGGTTTGGATCGAAATATGCTTACTTTAGCGTAAATTTTTGGCGCTATTAGGCATCTATTCCGCTTGCTGGTATTAGAGATAGAATTATAAACACTAGAAGTGATTGTTCTCAGCCTTCCTGAGACTGCACGATCCTGATTAATAAAGGTTTCCTTGCACCGAACGATTGAGCGATAAACACATGTCTACGATAATTTCAACTAGGCGGCAATCACACGTTCAGATTTGCCTTTATTATGTAGACAGATCGTGTTTCAATGCTGATTTTCTGTTTTTTCACGATTTTTAAGACGTCTAGACAGTAGTAACCACAAAATCAAACTAAACAAAAAGTGTTTTGACAAAATAGTGAATCTTAATGTGAAACAGCAATATGATTATCATTGCACTCCAAAAAACTAAATTTTTAGGTAGCGAGATTATTGAGATTGGATCGCACACAATTTTCAAAAGTGGAAAAAAACGGGGAGCGGGGAGTTTGAAGTTGCGTTTATCGTCGTTAAGAAGTTTAAACACCAAGTTACCGACGTTAATGAACGATTGTGTGCAATCCGTATCAAAAAAAAACCTTTAATGTTTGGCTTATTAATGCCCACGCCCCAAAGGAAGACAAAGACGACGAAGCTAAATACGATTTCTACAGCAGCTTAGAGTCAACATTCGACTCGTTTCCGTTGAACGATAATAAAATAGTATTAGGTGACTTCAACGCAAAAGTGAAACTTACATAGGGAAAATTGGAAGGCACAGTCTCCATGATATTAGTAACTACAACGACCAGAGGCTGACTGGTTTCGCCAGCAGCAAAAATCTTATTGCAAGCTCGACAGACATTCCTCATCGTGACATTTGAAAAAGAACGTGGGCATCACCCAATGGAAGAGCATTCAACCAAATAGACTACGTTCTAATAGAGAAAACGATCTCCCACATTCTCGACGTGCTTACATATCCAAGAGCTAATTGCGACACAGATCACTATTTGGTAAAGACCAAGTTCCCATGTCGAATCTCAAACCGAGGACGCCAAAAAACCCAATCGGTTCCTCAACTCGACATAGGAAAACTCAAGGATCAGAAAGTAATTGCGAAGTAAGTATCAGCCTTAGAGAGGCACTTCGCGGCAATACTGAACAACGCCAGCATGCCAGTAGAAGAAATGTGGCAAAATATCAAAGACGGCATTACATCTGTCGCAGAGGAGGTGATAGGACAACAACCCCGGCGCAAAAGAAATGATTGGTTCGAAAACGAAGTCCAAGATGCCTTAGAGCACAAAAATCAAGCTAAGAAAATGTTAATGGAATGGTCGACACTAGCCAAACAGGAAAAATGTAATGATCTTAGCCGATTTGCAAACAAAATATGCAGATAAAAAAAAACTGAACTATGTACAATAATGACGAAATTAAAAACATGGACGAATATTTTAAATAACACGACGCAAGAGCCGCATATTTCCTTGTTAAAAGGATGAAAGAGGGATACCAACCGAAGACGACCCTCTGCAAGGATACAGAACGGAACATTCTAAGTAATGCGGAAGATATATGTAAAACTAAGATGGGCGCAATACTTTGAACACAGCAGACATTATAGCAGATATAACCGATATAACAGCTAATAAAGAATCCGCTATGAGGCCTCCCACACTCGAAAAAGTAAAAGCAGCCCTGAGGAACCACTGATCAAGTCCCAGCTGAGCTTCTGAAAGCCAGCGACACCTGCATAGCGCATCTCCTACATAGATAAGTCACGGACATATGGACGCAGCAAACATTTCCTGAAGATTGGCGCAAGAGCATCATGTGTTCCAATTTATAAATAAACTGCCAACAAGTCGGGCGAAACTTTATTATTTTTGGGACAAAATGCGCATGCGTGGAAAGTCAATATGCAGGTTAGAGTGGTTAGGGAAGACTAAGTGAAACGGAAACGTTCAAAAGCTCCAGTATATATAATCAATATTTTATTCGTTTATTTATGCAAGTTTGTGTTTTCATGAAGAGAGGGGTGAGGGGTGATAGTAAGAGTGGGTGGATGTTAATAGTTTTTTAACTGATTGCTTGAACCAAGTACAATATTCTCTGTATAGAATGTCAGTTTCATAGACGAAGCTCGAAAAAATAATTTTGTATGAGAGGAGGTAGAAGTTTTGTAGATATTCGACCAGTCAATATTTCAAACTTTTTTTTTAAATGCATTTCGCAAATTTTTAAGTTTCTATCTCAAAATTTCATTCAACAATTTTCAGTTTATGTGTTTTTCTCATTACACTCATTGTGCACGTTAGACCCCCACTTCGGTGCATAACAATTTCGGAACAAACTACTATTTTTTTCTGTATACATCAAATAGATGTGACTAGAGATACTCGATACACACTAACACTTCTGTCCTATTAGAGTTTGGACAATGCCCTTATACCAACAGTTAAGACTGCGTTTAGAAGCACAAGAAGGCAACATAAGAAATACGAAATTCGGCGAAACTTGAGTTTGGCCGATTTCAAATTTACGGATACGAGCGAAAACTTGCGTTAAACTACAAGTTTTTGAATGGAATTCTCATTAAAACCGAAAATGAATATGACTTTCATAAATAACAATTCAATTTGATTGTGTTTACTTGATAAAAGAAAAAGAATTGAGAAAATTCAAATTTCGGACGAAATTTCCCGCGCAATCGGGGTACACCCCATGTCCAAACTCTATTAGGACAGAAGTGTTAGTGTGTATCGAGTATCTCTAGATGTGACGACGTGCACAATTTAAACTTTGCATCTTTTACCAGAGCCATAAAAAAATCACTCAAAATTTTCAATAGTTTTGCTTTACACCTTCCTCCCCTTTCTCTCTCCAACTTTAATTTTTTACATGTGGGATGTAGCGCCATCATAAGTAAGTAAGTAATATGAAGCAGCTGGTTTTGGATTCTATCATAAATGCTGGTATAAGTAAAATAACAATTAAATAAGTCACTACCTGGGAGTCATAACAAAATAACAATAACTCCACCTGACTTGCTCATACTCGGCATTCTTTGATGTTTGAAAACAATGTGTTTATTGCTTTTTGGATATTTCGTAAGAACTATAGAAGGTGCACAGGTGCAATTTATTTTCAAATATCTTTTGAGTATTTATAGATAATAAAAAAGAATTCTCAAACTTGTGGCCATCAGTGTATGTTATAGTGACACAATAAATCCTAAATTTCAACCATAAGCTTAACGAAATTGATTACAATACCGAATCGAAACAAAACAGAAATAGCCGTAGTATAATTTTCAAATAATAATAATCTGAAATTGTATCATTACATATAGTTACAACCATCGTATTCAAGTTCTAGACCCTCAGGGTCGTTTCTTACGTACATTCGGTTCACAAGGTAGTGCCGATGGCAAATTCAATTATCCATGGGGCGTTACAACTGATGCACTTGGCTTCATCTATGTTTGTGATAAAGAGAACCACAGAGTTCAGGTAATTTTCTCCTCTTGCATTATAATATTCATCTGTTTGAATCCTTTACGATAATAATAATAAGCTTTTCGACTAATTGCTTATAAGTCTCTTTCTCTCTCTTTCTTCTCGTATTATTTCAAAAGGTTTTCCAATCAGATGGAACCTTTGTCGGAAAATTCGGTACTTGTGGACGAGGCGAAGGACAACTTGAACATCCTCATTATATTGCCGTTTCTAATACGAATCGTGTCATTGTTTCCGATTCAAATAACCATAGAATTCAGGTTCGTCTACCTACATATATGTACAATTTTCTTTAAGATCGCACACAAACTCATATCTCTGTTTGTTATAACATTCGAGAAAATAAATGAAAAAAAAAGAAGATGGAATGAAGAGCATTGTTATATTAGAGATGTTTGTTGTGTACGATTCTTAGACGGAAGCTTTGATTTTTGCCTTGTATCGCAATTTATATTTACAGATATTCGATGTGAACGGCAAGGTGCTGTCTACATTCGGCACTGAAGGTTCGGAGGAAGGTCAATTCAAGTTTCCAAGGTATGTAGTCGAGTGAAAATATTTTCTAATATAATAAGGTTGGGTTTTATATTGTGTACAACTAGATCGGTATATATTTTGCGACGAAAGAAAGCTCGTATAGGAAAACAGCAAGGATAATAATACCGAAATTGATACTCATTGTTACAGTGTTTTTTTTTTTATATATCCTTAAATCCAGGATATCGTTTTGTAATAATTGAGATTTTTAGATTTACTCTGCCCCTGAAAGATCATTTATCGTTCGATGTTGATTTCATGTTTAATTCCGTATTTGTTCCATTCCATGAAATACATTTTTCAATCAAATAATTCACTTCTGAGAAATAATTTTGTAAATTGTAGGGCTTCCAAGAATTGACTGAACTCTATTAAACTAGATGTGTAGCATATCTGAAAAACCAACCTTAAATATTGAATTACACAATGAATTACACTGTAACATCAAATTCCATTCATTTCTAATTTATTTAAAAGAATACAAATTTTATTTCCAAACGAGGGAAACGATTCGGAATAAGGTCAGATGAAGTAGTGAAGTTCTCTCGGTAGAATTACTTTCCAATCCATTTAATTTATCTTGCGACCTCGCAGTAACCTCAAGATTCAATCTTAACGACACATCGTCGCGGAGAAGCTCGGGATTATCTTATTTTTTTCCCATATGCAGTTGTGTTAAATGAAAAGTGCCGTATTTCTCGTTCTCTTTTCCCAATAGATAGCTATTTTACGCGATTATAGTGCTTATTACGGTTGCACCGTAAAAGGGAGTAAATCACCTGTAAATAAAAAACATAACTGAATTATGATTGTGCGTAAAGCCCAATCATATGATACTCTAGATGAAATAGGAAAGAGTTTATTGTACCGGAAAATATGTCATCTCAAATTCTTTCGAACAGTGAATTGTGACTTTTGTATGGGAGGTGGTAAAGGCAGAGGGGGAAGGTTTGTAATTTTTGTATATAACACCGAATGTAGTATACAAAATGTTTCATGCTGAATTTAAAATTTGTAGCTTTCATAGTTTTCGAGGAAATTGAACAATTTTTGGATGAATTTATGCATTTGTATGGGAGGTGGCAGAGAAAGTAGGAGGTTTTGGATGATTTTGAATCTTCTTATAACATCCTAATCACATTGCCTTGAAGGAGAAATAATTCTCTTGAATTTTCAATTCTAAAATTTGTATGGGAGGTGGTAGAACGAGTGAAGCGAAGTTCATTTTTTTTTAGCATTTATTGCAATTATTGAAGGACAAATTGTGTACTTTTTCTAGCTTTAATGAAAATCGATTAAATGCATTTACCAAAATTGTGCATTTGTATGGGAGGGAGTAGAAGGAGTTTTCGAATCAAAACCATTTTTTTGGCATCAATGACACTTGTAATAGTATACTTTTATTAAAATTTAAAGTTGATAGCCTTGAAGTTTTTGGAGAAAAATAATTTTGTTCAAATTCTGAAATTTCGTGAAATTTGTATGGAACGGGGTAGAAAGAGTGAGGTGAAGTTGACAATTTTTACAAAATTCGTTGCAATTGTAATAAAATTAATTTTGACAAAAATTGGTTCTTTTAGTTGCGATACAAGCCGAATAAATGCATTGTTGAATATTGTGCATTTGTATGGGAGGGGGTAGAAGGAGTAAGAGGATCAGATCAATATTGACTGATTTGACAGTAATGATATTCACATTGTTATACTATTACCTAATTTTCAAGTCAATAGCTGAAATGGTTTCGGAGAAAAACCAATTTTTTTAAATTTTGAAATTTGTATGGGAGGGGGTAGAAGGAGTGGGGGATGTGGCCCGTTCACGAACTTAAAGTTATTTTTTTGTTAAAAATGATATATGAAAAATTTCAGCACGATAGATCAAAGCTTTCGAAAGTTACGTTGTAGACAGATGGACAGACGGGCAGACGGTCACTCGGAATAGAGATATTTGAGCAACAGCAAATATTTCTGTACTCTTGGCGGCTCTGTGCGAGCATTATTTATTAGCGTTACATATGGTAAGGCAAACACAATATACTCTCAGATTTCATCTAGAGTATAAAAAGGAGAAATGAATGAATGTTAAAGTATCGAAATTCTAATGGCTTATCTTGATCACGATCAAGCCAATACGTCGCATAGCCCCCTTTCGCATAGCCCCCTTTCGCCTTTCTGGGCCAAAACTACACATATACACCTTATTCCGCAACAATAAGACTGGCTAAAAGAAACGAAATATTATGTGAGTAGTCCAATCGGAATAGATCAAAAAAGGTCGGTTTGGCGAAATGCTGCAATCTCGATGATTTTTTATAATTCTCATTGTTTTTTTTGCGTAAATTACGATAAAAATATTGAGGTCGCTAAAGGAATGGAGCAAGGACTCGCAAAATTTCAAAATTTGCAAATTTTCTCGTGTTTTAGAGTTTGACGTTGTACTAAAATATATTGAAAAACTAAAAATAAGATTCGTTTGCAGACATTTAGACCTCTTACTTGAGTGGCATAAAGTTAAATTCGATGCATTTGAACCTGAGATATAGACTGTAATTGAAGACTTTCTTGGCAATTTTCAAAAAACTTGTGTTTTTGGAAGGAAATGAGTATTTCACAAACTGTAAAATAGATTTTCTACCAAAACTTGTGGCATTGCCTCTTATTAAAGTTTAAAAAAAAATTCAGTCTAAATTTAGCCGGTTTCATAGAAATTTCATCTAGTGAAGTTATCGGAAAATATTTTTTCGAGTAAATTTTTTCTTAATATCTTTTCTTAAAAAAAAATGGTCAAATCTCCGCCTAACGTCTATATCCAAGTTGTATTGTACACATCTTGACGAAAATTTTGCGGGATTTGAAGTTCAATTTGGCTCATTCTGAACTGAGATATTGATCTTTCTCTTCAAGATTTTTAAGTAATTATGTTATTTTTACTCAAAAAAAAATGCTTTTTAAGCTGCCAGTTATATTCTTTAAGAATTGCTATGTAGTTAAGTGCATACATTCATTTAATATACACAAATAAAAAATAACAATTTCAACCAGAACTCTTATGTACTGAAAGGGGGCCTTAACTTGCATGATGTATTTTATGAGTATTGAAAAAACACAATAACTCAGAAATTATGATTGAAATTTTAAGCAACAAATGTAAAAATTTGCGAAATTCATTTAAAAAAAATGCTTAAAAGTTTAAAATATTAACAGATGGAATACCTTCTAAGCTTCTAACCCCTCCTATACAAAAGTGTTTTCCGACCATTTTTAAGAAATTAATTATCACCGAACCATTAAAAGCTATAAACTTGAAATTTTACACAAAAACTTTTAAAAACATTTAAAACAAAGTTGCATCAAGAGTTTCAAAACCCCTCTTGCCCTTCTACTCCCTCCCATTCAAAAGTATGATTTCGATCAATTTTAGTAAATTAACTAATAACCAACAAATTAAATGCTACCAACTTGTAATTTTGTACGAACAGCTTTCAAGACAAGCGAAATAATATTCCATCATACATTTTACGATTTCATAAACTCTTCTATTCCGTCCCATGTAAATGTTTGATTGTTGTCCATTTTAGCTTAAGCCATCGCGAGTTTTTCTTTTCATAATCTCCCTGCTGGCTAGTGGTTCGGCCCGAAGGTCGAACAAAAGAACGAGACCTACAGAAATGATCACGGGCGTCCACGACCCGTCTCCAAGGGTTGGCCGGCCAGATTCGTTTCGTCCCTTTGGTGTGAGGGGCTGTTGTACATTTTCCCAGCCGGGGCAAACTGTAACATGTTGCAGTGTTGCAGTTCCGGTCAGATTCAGATATCAGCCGATAATGGGAAAAAATACGTCGACGGTATGGGCAAGCAAATGAGAGTCGTAAAGGTTTGTGGAGATGGGAATTGCTTGTTCTCAGCATTGGGGAAGATGTTGAGTAAGGCGGCGATTACGGAGGAAGAATGTGTAAGAATTAGAGTTTCTCTGAGGGCAGCAAAATGTGATTATATTGAAGAGTACTTAGCAAATTTTGAATCATATTTTCAGCATGAAGTAAGAGATTGGGTCAGGCAGTAGCGAGGCCATGATACAGAAAGTCAAATAGCTATTATGTATTTTTTTGAAAAACCTCAACGAGGATGGAGTGAGGGGAGGGGAGGAGTATTTATAAGCAGAATCGATGTTGTACGGGATTCATATTGAAGTGTACAATAACAATTATAAAAGTCAGCCAATCACGTTCGGAGATCCAAATAGTAGGACAATACGGCTTATGTTTGACGGATCTCACTATGGTGGTTTGGACCCATTGGATACGGAAAGTGCAGTACATGCGGGTAACATGCGAGAGGTGGCTAGGATAGAGAATGATTCATCGAAATTTAGATTTATCAGACAACTGTAAGATTACTCCGAACATAATTGCCATGGAGAAATTAGCGATTTAATAATAAGAACATGGAATGTGCAGGGATGTGCTGATTGGTTCAAAATAAATGATGTAATGTAGCACTGTTGGGAATCCAAGAGACAAATTTGGGGAGCATATCATGTTATTCAAGAGAGTAAACAAGTTGTAGTAAAAAGCGGATGTAAATAATAAAAAGGGATTGAGTAATGGGGTGCGAATACTAGTAAGGTAAGCTCCGAAATTAAGATGAAATAATTTGAAGCAATCTCTAAAAGATTCTGTTACGGACCAGCCGTTTTTGCAGGACTAGGTACATTCCTGATAATATGCATACATATCCCCTCCAACGTCTCTAAGACTGAAGATCATCTTAGGTGACTTTAATGGCCACATATTTGATATTTGATATTTCGTTTATTTGGTAAATACTACAAGTTTATAAATCTTTTATAAGTACAATAATATGTGGTGAAAACTCAGAACTAATAGAATTCAAATTAATTAAATTATAACTAAATACATTGAGTTATATATAGAAAGACTATAAAAATATATAAATATAAATATAATGAGGAAAATACCAAAGATAATAATATAAAACAAAATCATTAGAAATTCGCAATTATTAATTAATTAATTAAGAAAATGTTAAGTAGATAATAAGAAAATATTAAGAAGAAGAAGAAAAAGAAGAAAACGCCAAAAGTATGATTATAGGAATATTAAAATCAAATTGTGAAAAATAGATTAAAACTCGAGGGAATACACAAATCGCCTGAACGTACCCGGATCATCAACACGCTGAATATAAGGTGGAAAATTATTCCAGATTCTTATGGTCTGGACGAAAAAGGAACCCTCACCGACTGTCTTAAAGAAACGCGGAGCAAAAAGTTTACGATGTCTGTTGGTTTTTTGAGGTATAGGGAAGGATAACGGCGTGAGGGGTAAGAGTGGACGGGTAGGACCGAACTTATGGCACGAGGAGACTAATAAAGGAGGAAGAAACCTGCTAGACATGATACATCAGCAGGATCTGAGAATAGTTAGAACATGGGGAAGACGCTCAGCTTTATATACATGGGAGAGAAATAGAAGGAAATCTCAACGAAACCATATACTGTTACGAGCAGGGGATAATACTATTGAAATACATGGGATACAGGGGAAATTTAGTCAAAACAAAAGGTCTGATCACAAAGTTATACGGGGGATCATGAGAAAGAAAAAAGGTGGAGGAAGCACGCGACAATTAATAAACGTTCACGGAGGAAAGAGAATGATACGGAATTTTAGTGACATGAAGGATGGGAAGAAACTGGGCGAAATTCCGAATAAATGGGACAAACGATTAGAAGAATTAAAAGGGAAATCATAAATAGGATGGTAAGAGTTTTCCCTTGGGATCAGAGAATTGGCTGAATAAACACTAACATTAAAGCCAATATTAACACCGAGGAGGAGAGAGTCAATGACCGAGGTAAGGCAGGCACTGTTTAGAAGAAAAAGAAGGGTGGTGGACGATGCATTAGTAAGGGAAAAAGGAAGGAAAGGAAATTAAATAAAGAGTTGGAAAGATTCAGAAATGACAAATGCGAGCAGTTCTTTGAGAATATTGATGAATTTAATAATAAGGATTGAGGGAAACAAACATTCAAATTCCTAAAAAAACAATTCAAGAGAGATCGTGAAAGCGCAAGAAGTAATTACATAACATTGTCAGCATGGGAAAGAGAACTCCAAAAACGGGAAGGTGGTTGGGTCGACTAAGTTCAACAATCGGGTAACTGGTCAATTCAGGAGCTGCCAAACGAGCCAGAAATAAAGAAATGTATAGCAGAACTTAGAAAGGGTACTGCACCAGGTATCGATCAAATTCCAGTATTCAAATCCTTGTCAGAGAAGGGTTGGAAAGTGCTTAATCAAGTTATTTGGAAGATATGGGTGGATAATAATCCTCCTGATGAATGGTTGGAAACTGTTCAGTTCCCATTAAAAAAGAAGAGCTCGCATCGATCATTAAATGATTATCGTAGAATGACTTTATGGGATGTAGGACATAAGGTCTATGCCAAAATTTTGTTCAATAGGCTTGATGTATACTATAATAAGTAACACCAGTGCGTCTCAGGAAGTAGGCAAAAAGTATGACATAGTTGGACTCGCAACATAGCTGTGAGAACTCCAGCATGTCATATTTAGCTCAAAACTCCCACCCTTTTTCTACTAGGGTGTAATAAATACCGGTCCTCCAGGTCGGGGGTTGGGCGAGGCGCCGACAACGCATCACCGGAAAAAGAACACTGTCCAGAAACCTGAAGAACAGCCTCGGATGAACTCAACGGCAACGACCCCGCAAACGAAAAATGGACTACTCTATTGGATCTTGGAATTTATTTAGGACAGGAGCTCTGAAAGAATTTCTCGAAGAAGTGGCAAAATACAACATCAACATAACTGCCATCCAAGAAACGAAATGGCTCGGTAGCGAAATCATGGACATGAGATCACACACAATATATCCAAGTGGAAAATTGTCGGGAAGGAGAGAGTAAACAGCAGGTCACGAGCTTCACACCAGTAAGTGAAAGATTGTGTGCAATCCGAATAAAGACTAAATTTTTCAACACCTGGTTGATCAACGTTCACGCACCAACAGAAGACAAGGACGATATAACTAAAGACAAATTGTATGCCACCCTCGAGACAACCTCGAATGACCTAAAAATTGTCTTAGGGGATCTTAATGCAAAAGTCAGAAAAGAGGAGGCTCATAGAGGAACAACAGGAGGTCATAGTCTCCATGACATAACCAATGACAGTGGCCAACGTCTTATTGATTTCGTGCTTCCCACATCGCGATTTTCACAAACGAATGTGGGCATCACCAGATGGTCACACCTTCAACCAAATAGACCACGTTCTAATTGAGAAAAGGGCTGCTTCCAGTATACTTGATGTACGAACTCTCCGCGATGCGAATTGTGACTCTTCCCACTATCTAGTCTAGAGCTAAGTATCGATGCAGAATAGCTTGTCGTGGATATTCGAAAACGAGAAGAGCTCGCAAATTCAATGTCGACAAGTGGCGAAACGGTGGCGCAGGCTTACATGTTAGCATGTAATAAACAGCTGACACCAATATTTGAAAATATCCAAAATATGCCAGTGGAGAATGCGTGGATGAAAATACGATACGGCATCAAATCCTCCGCAGAAGAGGTATTGGGATATCAAGCACGGCGAAAAAATAATGATTGGTTCGACTAAGAATGCCGCGATGCAATAGACAGAAAGAACGAGGCTTACAAAATTTTTACTGAACGACCAACACGAGCCAAAAAAGAAAGATATGACGAGCTTAGGCGATATGCGAAAAAGACCTGCAGGCGAAAACAAAGGAAGTACCATAATGACAAAATACAAAAAATGGACGACGACATGAGAAAAAATACGCATACGCAATAGTAAAAGACTTAAAAAAGGGATATAAGCCAAAAACCAGTCTCTTCAAAGACGCAGAAGGCAACGTCATCAGCGACACATAAGAAATCAAAAGGAGATGGGCTTCCTAATTTGAACATCTTTTGAGTTCCACCCCATTAGCACCAATCACGACAGACGACATTTCAATTGAAGCCTCAACTGACGAAGATGAACCATCATCGACACTACCCACGCTTGCCGAAATCAAAGCAGCCCTATGTGACTAAAAACTAAACAAAGCGCCGGGAATCGAAGAAATACCAGTTGAACTTCTGAAAAACTGTGGAAATTGTGTCGCAGAAATACTGCACAACATGATATGCAAAATTTGGACCGAAGAAATCATGCCCGACGATTGTCGAAAAAGCATTATATGTCCAATTTACAAGAAAGGAGACAAACTCTGCTGTGAGAATTACAGAGGAATATCATTGTTGTGTACGTCCTATAAAATAATGACAAAAATAATTGAACGTCGCCTTAAGCCCTATACTAATCAAATGATTGTCGAATACCAAGGCGGATTCACAACCGGACGATCTACAACAGACCAGATATTCTCGGTGAAACAGGTGCTTGAGAAATGCTGGGAATATAACACAGACGTGCACCAAATCTTCGTAGATTTTAAACAAGCATACGACAGTATCGACAGGAGCGTCCTCCAAAACTAGTCCGACTAACAAGACTCACACTGAATCCCAAGTGAGAATACAAGCCGATTCCACAACCAGCTTTCGAACGGAATGTGGTTTAAAGCAGGGAGATGGTCTAGCCCCCATGCTTTTCAACTTGGCACTAGAGTACCTATGTCGTCCGAAAAATCCCTGTCGACACCAACGGGACACTACTATTCAAGTCCACCCAACTAGTAGCATACGCTGACGGCATTAACATCCTAACAAGATCCTTCCCTAGTGCTAAGGAGGTATTTGTCAATCTTGACTCCGCCGCAAAAGAAGTCGGGTTGCGCATTAATGAAAGCAAAACAAAAGTAATGACGCAAACAAGAAGGAGAGCGCCTATCAGACAAAACATAACAATTGCGGAATAAAATTTGGAGAGTGTGGACAATTTCATATATCTTGGGGCTAATCTAACAAAGGACGGTAATGAAACAGACGAAATCAAACGACGGATAATACTAGCAAATATTATTATATTATTCGGTACTTCCAAGAATGAAATCCAAGAAAGTGCACAGGAACAATAAGGTGCGGATATATAAAACTATTATACGACCTGTGCTCTGTTATGGCAGCAAGACGTGGACATTAACGCGAACTTCCGTAAAAGCAGTTAACGCATTTGAAAGAAAGGTCCTCTGAAGAATTTTGAGGCCTGTGAAGGAAGGAACGGAATGGCGAATAAGATACAACTATGAGTTCTATCAACTCTACGACGAGCCGGAAGCTTCAACGTTCATCAAGTTACGTAAACTGCAGTGGGCTGGCCATGTAGAGCAAATGGAAGACAGAAGAATCTCCAAACGCGCTCTGAAAGGCAAAGCGAGTGGTAACCGTCCAGTAGGCAAGCCACACAAGCGATGGGACGACTCGATTGATGAAAATAGCAAAGCCATCTTAAAAATTAGCAGCTGGAGGACGCGGTCTTTGGATCGAGACGATTGGAGGCGACGACTTCAGGAGGCCAAGGCCCGATTTGGGCTTTCGCGCCATTGATGATGATGATACTATAATAATCTAGGAACTTACCAAGCTGTTTTTTGTGGAAAAATCGTTCAACCGATGATCATATGTTCGTAGTAAGAAGTGGCTTAAGCTGATGACATTATATTACTTGATGATAATCTGAACAATATAAGTGATATTATTGGGAAACTGAAAGTTACGCTAGAGCAAGCGAATCTCAAGAAAAATCTGGAAAAGTCAGAAGTGCTTATAAGAAACCCAGGATAGGATGTTAAGACTAGGAAATTTAGAGTTAAAAGTATTGAAAAAGCTGAGATACTTAGGTACTTACTTAACAAACGGATTAAATAGAAGTGATAACATTAGGAACAGATGCAGGCAAGCAGCTTATGTTGCCCAGAAACTATTTATCCGGAAAAATATATTAAAAGTTAAAGCAGTAGCAACCTTGTGCAACATGGTTGTAGTACCAATTATGACATACGGTTTAAAAGTAGCTGTTAGGAAGGAAGCAAATATATCAAGGCTGTGAAGATATGAATGAAAAATCCTAATAGAGCTCCTTTAGTTTTCAATAGGCAGTCGAAATGAAAATAAAATTAAGCTTGTACTGATGGGGAAGTTCATAGAAAAGAAAATAAGAGTAATGTATATTAAATATTGTGGTCATATATAGAGGCGAAAAGGCCAACATATCCTAAACGCAACAATCAAGTATGTGTGCAAAAGAAAGAAGATAGAAAAACCGTGCTATATATGGTTGCATTCGTTACAGCAAGATATGAGCAAGTTCCAGTTATTCATTAGAGAATGGAAGGAGCTAGCTAAGAACGAATTAGCCCTGAAGAGGAGGGTAGACAATATATGTGAATTAGATTAGTCCGAGTCCGAGTGCGAGTCAGACAGTGAGGAATATAACAGTAACATCTAAATTGATGTTTGGTATCTTAGTAAGTTGTCGTTACGATTCCGGTCTGCAGCCACTAAGTCTAATTATTAAAATTTATAACGAATAAAGTTTGAAGTGTTATTTATGCATTTAATTACTTCTTTATATATTTTATGTTAATCTTTATATTGTGCCGTTTTCCCTACACGGACGACTGCAGCGGTGATCGTATTTTCTCATCCTTATCCACTTTCCCCAATATCCGTATATCACTGTCCATGTGTTTTCCAGGATAGGTGCAACTCTGGGCTATGTTCCCGAACGAACGAAGAATACAAATTTGATTTCCAAACGAGAGAAAAGTTAAACCGTGAACTTTATTTTCTACACACACGAGTGCAAATTGCATGTCTCAATTTACAAGGAAATTGTTAGAGTTGAAAATTGTCGAAACTTCCGTATCTTAAAGATTTACTTCTGACTCTCATTAGTTGAAATTCTATTCGATATGATAAGAAAACTATTTTCATTAAACAAACATGATGGCGGGTTTGTTATCCTGATAGTATTTCTCCAAAGTCCAAAGGTTACGTAAACGTGATCTGAAAAATAGATGAACGCAGTACGTTTTAAAAGCAATGGGCTTTCGCTAATATGCACACGTCAGGAATTCACATGAATTTCGAAATTTTCCAAACTGTATTTTGATATAAATTCTAAGTCGATAGTATTTTACATTGCAATGTTGTAAGTGTACTGTGAAATTATCTGAACAAAGTGTCATATTATTTCACAACTGTAACAAAAATATTTGTGATAACAATTAATTTAAAAAAAAGGAGAGGAATTTTCTCTGAAAGAAAATATTTTATTTTTCTTCGTGTTTATATTATATGATCTCAACATATTCACGGTTTTCATCTAAGGATTATTCTTAGTCCTGCTCCGAACTTAATTACAAATTATAATTCCAAATAGAGTATGAAACGCATACGCTTCAATATCTTGATAAGACCCCCTCTCCTCTCTATAAAGGTCTAGGCGCGACCTGAGCATCGGCGTTAAGCTTTCGCCAGGACTTGTTTATTTCGCTGTACCAAATGGTCAACCAACTTGACGTCTTCCTTAAGAATAATAATACAGAGCTTGTTTTGCGATGTTTCGCTCTGCTTGCCTTAAAGTGTGACCGATCCACTGCCACTTCCGCCTTTGAATCTCAATGCCTATTTTAGTCTGTTTATTTGTTCTGCAAAGTTTGTCGATGAAGATTACATCTGATCTAAATATCTCTAAAATGAGTCAGAGGCATTAGTTCTCGACATTTTCCAGCTTCTTGGTAAGCTTAACTGTCACTTTTCATGAAGTATAACCATATAAGAACTTGAATTTGACTCAAAAATTTGCAGGCAACAAAAATCTTACACCTCGTCCACTTCTTGTCCGATCGAACCCATATCCATGAACTTCGCTTCACGCACATCTATCAGTCCTGCTTCTTTGCATTAAGTATGAAACGACCGAACATTTGACTTTAACACACGTAATCAGCATAATCAGCAGACTTAAGATGTCAAACAGTCCCCACTGAAGACCTTGTCTTCCCCACTTTCCAGTGCGGGTTTCAAGATGTCATTTATTTCCACAGGAAATTGGACTGGTGATAATATGCAGCCTTGTCTTACTCCCATTCGCACAGAAAAGCTCTTGGGCAGCACCCCTATATGTAGATCACATTTTGTATCTTGTTAGGATTCTTTAATCATAGTTACGATCTTTTCTGGAATAACTCTTCTACCAAAAGCATTGCATATGCAATCTTGCTTAACGCTGTCGAAAGCCTTCTCGAAGTCCACAAACATGAGATGTAGTAGCGAACCCATTTCGGCTGACTGCTCTAATATTATCCGTAGGGTGTTTGAGTGGTCGGTACAAGACAACCCTTTACGGAATCCAGCCTGATAAACTGCTCACTACAACATTACTATTCCTTACCTCTTGCATGGTTTTCGATGTGGCAGTAAGTAGACATATACTACGATAATTGTCAGAATCCCGAAGATCGCCCTTCTTCGAGGTTTTGACTATGACACCCTCCTTCCACTCAGCCAGATTTTTCAGTAAAAAGTGGGAGGAGTATATAGACTGTTATTTCTGGGTCCGCTTTGAGGAGTTTAGTTGGTAGTGCGGCTATATCTTTCCCGCCATTGGCCGGAAGGCGAAAACTATTTCTTCCTTATCTGAGGAGCGTCTCTAATTGAGAATTATTGCTGTTGGATGTTTAATAATTGTTCTGTATCTGAAATATCTTCCTCTGATAAAATGTTGAAAATATCAGAGAAGTATTCATATTAATAAGAGTTCCGATAATATTTCTCACCACGTGGTGAAATGGTGAAATTCTTGTTCGTCAGTTGGTTAATTATTTTAATAGCAAACCCATTTCCCCAAGGTAAGCCGCCTTATTGACCAGATCTTCAACGGCCATTCTCTTGTCGTGCCTCCTTAAGCATCGCAGTAGTTCCGTTTCAAGTCGCGAGTTCTTCGGTTGACATCGGATTGAGAGGTGATGGTCAATTTGGCTTTTTTCTCCAAACTCAACCTTGTCCCATGCGATATCCAGGGTTTCTCACCTCCTTGCACATATCCCACAGATTCTTCCGCACTTGTTTCTGGTTGCTTCTCACATGGCGTGTAATGTGCGCATTTCATATCCGCCCAATGTGGATGATTTTTCGCCTAGAAAAGTGGTACATTTGTAGTGCCTACTTTACTATCACTACTTTACTTTTTATAAATTAAGTAAATCGTAGAAACTTACTTTAATAGCGCTACTTTACTTTTTATAAATGAATAGATCGCACAAAATATTAAAATGATCATATTAGTTTTTTATAAAAAAATTGTAAAAAACAAGTTAGTTGAAAAATAATTTCATTGCTAGATAGTCGAAAAAGTAAAGCGTTGCTAAAAAGATTAATAAATAGCAGTCTTAGAAAATTAATTAAAAAAAAAGATAAACAATTATGAATAGTGAAATGTTGTTGAAAAATATATATTACTAATGTGTTGTTAAAATAATAAATAATGTGATAAATAATATAATCAAAAATTATAATAATAAATAATGTTATTGATATAAATATTAATAAATATTTTATGTAATATAAACAATAATTAAGAGTTATATAATAATATATAATAAATATAGTTAAATATTAACCAATTGATTTAACTTAATATAATATATAATTTAGTGAATTAAGAGTTCGTCATATTGTATAAAAGATATTATAAACGCATTCATTAAACCAGCACACTAAAAATGGTGACCCCAACAACCAATTATAAATATTGGTGAACATGCAAACCAGACAAACAATTCACCATAAATATTGGTGATCCCGATATTTCAGCGAATTTAATCTCCAACGAACGATTTTTTTTTTTGGTTTAACAGCAAGCACAACATCAGCAGCAACGACAACAACATCAACGGTAACAGCGAAAATAGAAACATCAGCATTAATAACAACAGCAAGCACAACAATAGCAACAACAGGAAAATTGTAAATAGAAAATTAAAACAACATAACATCAATTCTCATCCAACTTTGAAAACTACCAGCGGCATAAGAAATTTCTCAAACTATTTTTTGAAGAAAGAAAATACAAAAATTGAGTAAATTTTAATCCATTATTTAAATATTAATCTTTATTATTTAAATTTTAGTATTTATTTTTCATTTTGTAAATTTTAAATTTTGTGCGATTTATTAATTTTAATATTAGTTGCGTCATGTCGTATGAAACTTTACCTCCTTCATCTCGGGATGAATCGTTGATAGCTAATCCTTTTTTGGGGTTAGGCGATTCAAATAATATTGCGACCGTCGCAATTCAAAAGGTCTGTTTGTGGAGACGAAATCCGACTGCTTGGTTTCAAGCTCTCGAGGTACAATTCCGGTCAGTTAACATTTCGTCAGAAGCAACGAAATTTAGCTATGCATTGAGTATGTTGACTCAGGAAGAATGTGATAAGGTGTTGGACATTATTGAGAATTTATCCTCTACCACACCTTATTCGGATTTGAAATTGGCTGTTATTTCTAGATTTGGTGAATCGGAAGATCACAAACTTCAGAAATTAATTAACGGTCTTGATCTTGGAGACGATAAACCATCTCATCTTTTAAGTAAGATGAAGGCGTTAGCTGGGTCTTCTGTTGGAGAACCTCTTTTAAAGAAGCTTTGGCTTCAAAAATTACCACCTAATGCACAATCGATTTTAGCAGTAGCGAATGTTTCACTCGACGAATTAAGCATTCTTGCAGATCGAGTTATTGAAACTTATCCTAATTTCAATTGGGACGTTTCAAATATCTCGCAACTAAAAGTTAATGAAATTAGAACTGATCGATTTAGTTTTGAAAGTTCAATCATTCATCAGATGTCCCTGTTAACGAAACAGATTGAATTATTGACTCTGAAACAAAACCAATTTTATAGAAGGAATCGATCACGTTCTAGAAGTAATTCACGTTCTTTTAGTAACTATCGCGATAATTCAATACCAAATTCGAATTTCTGTTACTATCATAAAAAATTTGGAACTAATGCAACTAAATGTCGCAAACCTTGTTCGTTCAACAATCCAAAAAACTGAAAAAGTTGTCTGAAGTGGCGATGTTCGACAACAAACCATCATCATCAAGTCGCCTATTCATTTTAGACAATTTATCCAAGTTTAGTTTTTTAATTGATACTGGAGCTGACATCTCTGTTCTTCCGGTTAATCCAAAGGAAAACAGGGTTTGTGATAAATCTATCGTACTCACAGCCGCCAATTCTTCTAACATCAAAACTTTCGGATTTAAATTTTTAGATATCTCTCTCCAATTAAGAAGAGTATTTAATTGGAAATTTATTATAGCCGATGTTGAAAAACCCATTCTTGGTGCAGATTTTCTTAAACATTTCGGTTTAATCGTGGATATCCGACGTAAATGTATTATCGATCCACTATCACAAATTAGTTCAGTAACTGGTTCCTTGGTTAATGGACCATCTTCAAATCTCGCTGTTTTGTCAACTACACCTTTAAATCCAAAAGTTGAGTTGTTATTATCTAAATTCGAAGGATTACGACGCACCTTAAATTATAGTTTCATAGAGTCGAGCACAGTGCGACACTTTATCGTTACTAAAGGTCGTCCAATCTTTGCCAGACCTCGTCGTCTAGATCCGGTAAAGCTTAGAGCAGCTAAGGCCGAATTCAATCTAATGATTGAACGTGGTATCTGTAGACCCTCCGACAGTCCATGGGCATCACCGCTTCACATGGTGAAGAAGAAGGATGGTAGTTGGAGGCCTTGTGGTGATTATAGATCTTTAAACGCTATCACTACTCCTGACACTTATCCTATTCCTCATATTCAGGACTTCTGTCAACAGTTGGAAGGATGTACATTTTTTTCAACTGTTGACTTAGAGAGAGCTTATCATCAAATTCCCATTAATGAGGATGATATTCCGAAAACAGCCATTACGACACCTTTCGGACTTTACGAGTTTGTGCGGATGACTTTTGGTCTTCGCAATGCAGCACAAACTTTTCAAAGATTCATTTTCTCAATTTTAAATGATTTTGATTTTTGTTTTGTCTATATCGATGACATTTTGGTAGCTTCTAAATCAGAAAGTGATCATTTCAATCATTTAGAGAAATTGTTTGAACGACTTAACTCTCATAATTTGGTAATTAACCAAACTAAATGCTCGTTCTTTAAATCTTCGGTCGATTTCCTCGGTCATTCGATTGACAAAAATGGAATCAAACCAATCGCTTCACGAGTCGAAGCTATATTAGCGTATACACGTCCATCTACAGTAAAAGATATGCGACGATTTTTAGGAATGATTAATTTTTATCGCCGATTTATTCCTCACGCTGCCGAAGCACAGTCAATTCTTGACAGCTTCACTATTGGTAGCAAGAAAAAGAATGATAAAACAGAATTGGTTTGGTCGGTTACATCAATTGAAGCGTTTGAGCGTTGCAAAAAGCAACTCGCTCAAGCTACAACTTTAGCTTTTCCCTCCACTTCTTCATCTCTTTCATTAGCAGTGGACGCTTCAGATACAGCTTTAGGAGCCGTTCTTCAACAACGATATGGAAATGACTGGCAACCACTAGCCTTTTTCTCGAAGAAACTTTCTTCACCTCAAAAGAATTATAGTGCATATGATCGAGAGCTTCTAGCGGCTTATATTGCCATTAAACATTTTAAATTTATGCTTGAAGGCAGAGATTTTATTTTGTTTACGGATCATAAGCCGTTAATTTTCGCTCTTAAACAAAACCCTGAAAAAGCTTCGCCACGTCAGCTCAGACATTTGGATTTCATCAGTCAATTTACATCAGATATTCGTCATGTTTCTGGTCAAAACAATGTTGTCGCTGATGCTTTATCGAGAATTGAAGCATTAAACCTTCCGACAACTATTGACTACTGCGAAATTGCTGATACTCAACTAATTGATTCTGAATTAAATAAAGCTAAAAATTTACCCAGTTTAAAAATCATTCCGGTTATTATTGAAGGTACCATCAATCCTCTTTGGTGTGACAATTCCTTGCATAAACTTAGACCTTACATTCCTTTAAATTTACGAACTCGCGTTTTTCGTACTGTTCACGATTTATCGCATCCAGGAATTAAGGCTACCGTTAAACTTATGCGACAAAGATTCATTTGGCCCTCAATCAATAAAGATTGTCGTAAATGGTCTAAGGAATGTTTTGCATGTCAAAAAGCAAAAATCTCTCGACACGTCACAAGTCCTTTAGGAGATTTCAAACCAGTTTCAAGCAAATTTGAAACAATTCATATTGATCTGGTTGGTCCTTTGCCAACTTCGAACGGTTTCAGATACTGCCTTACAGTTTTGGATCGTTTCACCAGATGGCCCGAAGCTTATCCCCTTACAGATATTCGCGCAGAAACTGTTGCATCTACTTTATTCAAAGAATATATTCCACGTTACGGAACGCCAGTTTCTATTATTACGGATCAAGGTCCTCAATTCGAATCTCGATTATTTCACGAATTAGGAAAATTGATAGGATTTAAACGCTGCAGAACTACTGCATACAATCCTAAAGCAAACGGCATGTTAGAAAGATGGCACAGAGTTTTTAAAGAAACTTTGAAATGCAAAACAAACGAAAGTTGGTCAGATGCACTTCCTTTTACACTTCTCGGTTTACGAACAGTAATTCGAGATGATGCCAACGCGACCCCCGCCGAATTACTTTACGGTCAGAATATTAGACTTCCTTACGATTTTGTTCAACACAAGAACAAATCGAATACAATGTCTGGAAGTGATTTTGTTGAAATTCTTCGTGATCGGATCAACAAATCAAGCCCTCGCCCTCCATCAAGACATAGTTTGGAAACTCCTTTTGTTTTTGAAGATCTCAAAACATGTACCCATGTTTTTCTGAGAACAGACAAGGTTCGCACCTCTCTTCAAACTCCATATGAAGGCCCTTTTGAAGTCATTCAGAGAAACAACAAGTTTTTCGTCATTAAGATCAAAGACAAACCGACTTCAGTATCAATTGATCGTCTTAAGCCTTGCTTCATTAGTTCTTCCGAAGCAACAAACTCGTCAAGAGTTAAAAAGAAAGTTTCCTTTGTCAATTAAATACAAAATGCGTACCACAGACATTCCTTTCCTTTTTTGTTTATTCTTTAATGTATATAATATCGAAAAGATCAAAGATCTTCTCTAGGAAGGGGGTATGTAGTGCCTACTTTACTATCACTACTTTACTTTTTATAAATTAAGTAAATCGTAGAAACTTACTTTAATAGCGCTACTTTACTTTTTATAAATGAATAGATCGCACAAAATATTAAAATGATCATATTAGTTTTTTATAAAAAAATTGTAAAAAACAAGTTAGTTGAAAAATAATTTCATTGCTAGATAGTCGAAAAAGTAAAGCGTTGCTAAAAAGATTAATAAATAGCAGTCTTAGAAAATTAATTAAAAAAAAAGATAAACAATTATGAATAGTGAAATGTTGTTGAAAAATATATATTACTAATGTGTTGTTAAAATAATAAATAATGTGATAAATAATATAATCAAAAATTATAATAATAAATAATGTTATTGATATAAATATTAATAAATATTTTATGTAATATAAACAATAATTAAGAGTTATATAATAATATATAATAAATATAGTTAAATATTAACCAATTGATTTAACTTAATATAATATATAATTTAGTGAATTAAGAGTTCGTCATATTGTATAAAAGATATTATAAACGCATTCATTAAACCAGCACACTAAACATTGACGTTTTCTGTTGCGATCTAAGTTTATTCATATTGAGTTTAAGCTTCATCTAAAGAATTTGTTACTGTCTGATAACTGCTGTGCACAATCTCAAGCAGGTAATCATCAAGTGGTAATCGCTCCCAACGGCAGCTCCATGCTTCGCTCACACATCTTCTCCATCGGGGATTTATGGTCATAGATATAGTTGATTGGGTTCTCAGTAACTCCATCAGGGGAAACCCTTAGAATGTACATGTAAAAGAAGACCAAATCTGAAAGAGAAGCATTTCTGATGGTTGAAAAGGAAAAGCGAGAAACCGATTTAAATCCCTGTGCCGCACCGTTAAATTTTGAATAATTCCATGTTAGCCCTTGTGTATCAGCAACTTTTTTTTACCCCAGCATCACAACTCATTGTACTACGTAACTTCACTAATATCGAACAACGGATTTCACTTTATCGAAATCACGCCAACGAGATCATACAACGCATTTCACTTGGTCGATATCACCACGTGAGTTATACCAACAAAAAGAAAAGGTGGGACTTCAACAGCTAAAAATAGATCGCTTTTGTTGCGAGGTAAAATGTAAGAGAGTTGGGGACAGATTGGGATTAATTTATTTATGTTTTAGGAATAGGTTCAATTGGCTTTACTGGGCTTTATAGGGCTTTTCGTTTCGATACATGCACATTCTGGGAAACCCAAAATGTTTTATGGTGATCCTTGTGTAAAAAACGAGTCTCTTGTCTCTCCTACGAGTATTTGCCAAGTACTACAAAACTTCACAAATAATTCACCGTTTTCGGTTCTATTAATACAAGTTTAGGGCTGTTCGGCACAAAAGTCCCCATGCTTTCCCATGAGGAGCTCTAGTCCAGTATTTCCGCAGCCATACTAGTTGTTTATATCTCCGGAGATGATAAAAATATCACCTCTTGGAAGACACAGGATGGTGGCACTCAGTTAACCATGAAATTTCTCTTCGCCACCGGTGCGGGATTAGTTGGTTGTTTGCACTTCAGAATTGCGACGTTTCTGGGCCTGTTCTTGAGTCTGACGACAAAATTCTATGCAAAATTTGTTCACAGCTACTGAGACTATTTCTCGCATGTGGTGTAAGGCCAAACGCCACGCTATCTTAACTTTTACACTCAGGACCAACGTATGGAATGGTTTTTCTGCCCAAGGTTTGTTTTTCTCCCGATCCTGCCAACTGGATCTCGCACAAGCCCAAGATTTGAATGTTATGGTACTCCTCTCGTAGTTGATCACTGACTGGTGGTGTATCGATCAAGTTGCCTTACCCCTACCACTGTAATTCACTGCTTGAACATTCTAGAAGCCGTTTTCGAATGCCAAAAGTCGTTACCGTTGAATCCATCCGTATCCGAAGCGCTGTATCCGTCGTATCAGTTCGCTTTTAAGATCACGTGTGATAAGCTTGTGATCTAGTAAATGTTCATTTCTCAGTTTTAGGGCAAGCAGGACTGGTAGTGGGTGTAGCCTACTGCCCTCATCTCCCAGAGGGAGCAAATATCCTTCAGGAAAGATAGAAGAGGAAAACAAGTCGTCTGCGCTCATTTGAAATTTACCCTTTAGATTGACTGGGAAGAAATTATGTTACTTGTAAGTATGAGAAAAATAGAAACAAATACGGACGGTCATGGGAACTATTCAGAATGCAAATTGCGGTAACCAGCAACATATGTTGACATATGTCTTGAACACCTGTTTTTTCTTGTGGGCTGCCAAAACATATTGAGCTAAATGCTGTCAGCTGTCAATATTAACTAATTGACATTTAATCAATCAATCAAATTCCTGCTAAGACCTTCTATAGGGGCATAGGGCAGAAACAACTCTCTTCCACAAGACGCGATCCTGAGCACCGGCCTTTATCTGTTGCCAGGACTTGTTTATTCCTCTAGCATCCTGCTCAACTGCTCGCTTCCATGTGCTTCATGGTCAACCAACCTGACGTCTTCCTTAAGAATTATAATCCAGAGCCTGTTTGGCGATGTTTCGGTCTGGTTTCCTCAAAGTGTTACCAATCCACTGCTACTTCCACCTTTGAATCTCAATACTTATTTTAGTTTGTCCAGTTGGTCGTTCGAGAACACTTCTGGCCAGGATATTCCTAAAATGGAGGCATTAGTTCACAAAAGTTTGTAGTTTCTTTTTAAGTCGAACGGTCACTTTCCACCTAGTATATACAAACATAAAACAACACGGATTTGACGCAAGCGTCAAAAAATCGCAGCTTCGTGCGAAGGGAGTCCTCTCTCCACAAAGGGGAAAGGATACTGAAGGCCTAACGAGCTTTATTTAGATGAGCCTCAATATCCTTTACGGTTCCGCCGTCCATGCTGACAATTTTTCCAAGATCTTGTACCTCTTCCTCATCTTGTCCGTTAAGAACAATCGGTGTGCTTGTGTTCGAACCCATGTGAATATACTTGGTTCTACGCACATTTATTTTCAGTCCCGCCTCTTTGCATTTAGAATGCATCGAGCGAACATTTGACTCTAAGTCCGAACGGCTATGTGCGAGCAAACACAAGTCATCAGCATAATCAAGGTGACTTAAGATGTTAAATAGTCTCCATTGAAGACCGTTGTCTTCCCCACCTTCCAATGCAGCCTTCAAGATGTCATCTATTACCATCAAAACCAGGGTTGGTGATAATATGCAGCCTTGTCTGACACCCGTTCGCACAGGAAAGCTCTTGGACAGCCTTCCTCTATGCAAGACGCGACACCTTGCATCTTCGTGGGATTATTTAATCATAGCTACGACCTTATCTAGAATAACTCTCCTACGCAAAGCATTCCATATGTTATTTCACTTAACGCTGTCGAAAGTCTTTTCAAAGTCTACAAGCACGAGATGTAGTGGCGAGCCCATTTCGGCGCACTGCACGAATATTATCCGTAAGGTATTTGTGTGGTCGGTACGAGACCTCCCTTTACGGATTCTAGCCTGATAAACTCCGAGAGTGCTCTCCACAACATCAGTAATCCTACTGAGAATTACCTTAGCCATGATTTTCAATACGGCAGTAAGTAGACATATACCACGTCAATTGCCACAACCCCGAAGATTCTTCGGAAATTTTGCAATGACGCCCTCCTTTCATTCAGTCAGATGTCATCCTTCATTCCAAGAGTATGTCGCCTGTTAATTCCGGGGCAGCTTTGAGGAGTGCGGTTGGTAGTCTGTTTATACCTGGGGCTTTCCTTCCTGCCATAGACCGAATGGCGGAAACTATCTCTTCCTTATCTGGTCGTCCGTAATAGAGAATTGTTGCGCTTGGATGTTTGGTAGTTGTTCTGTTTCTGGAATATCTTCCTCTGACAAAATGTTTATATCATAGAAGTATTCCTTCCATCGCTGCAACATATGTTCACTCATATTAAAGAGAGTTCCGATGACATCTCTCACCACCTGGTTGGCGGTGAAATTCCTTTTCGTCAATTGTTTCATAATTTTAAACCCATATCCCCAAGGTAAGCCGCAGATTCTGCCTTGTTGGCCAGATCTGCAATGGTCTTTCTCTTGTCGCGTCTAACAACCTTTTTAAGCTGTATATAAGCATCGCGGTAATTCTGCCTCAAGGCGTGGGTTCGTTGGTTGAGAGATGATTGCCAATTTGCCTTTTTGCGATCGCCAACCTTTTCCCATGTGTCTTGCGACATCCAGGGTTTCTCACCGCTTTGCACATATCCCACAGATTCTTCAGCACTAGTAAGAAACGTATTTCTGGTTGCCTCGCAATTGGCGTCCAGTTTGAGCATTTCATGTTCGCCCAATGTGAATAACTTTTCACGTAGAATGGTGGTGTACTCACGCATTTTGTTGAGGTCTCTGAGTTTATCCACATTAAGCTTGCGCTTCATTTGAAGAATTTGTGGTCGTCTAATTGCTGTGCACAATCTCAAGCAGGCAACCATCAAGTGGTGATCGCTCCCCACGTCAGCTCCACACTCCGACTTGGCGATCTGGTTCTGAGTGATACCATGAGGGGAATCCCAAGGTGTCTTATGATGACTCTTGTGTGGAAAAAGGGTACCTCCGATTACCTTGTGCCGAGTTCTACAAAACTCCACAAATAATTCGCCATTTTCGGGTTTTTCAATCCACTGTCGTAACGCGTCGACCCAAAGGTCACCATGCTTCCCCATGACGTGTTCTAGTCCAATATTGTCGGAGCCAAATTGGGCATTCATATCTCCTGAAATGATAATATCACCTCTTGGAACATGCTCAAAGGTGCCACTCAGTTGGCTATAAAACTCCTCTTTGTCACCAGGTGTTCCGGTATTAGTTGGTGCATAGCACTGCAGAATTGTAACGTTTTTAAGACTAGTCCTGAGTTTGGCGACGATAATTCTATCCGAGATTGGTTCCCAGCTGATAAGACTGTTTCTCGCTCTAGGAGGACGCCTTTTTTCACTCTCAGGACCAACGTAGTGGTGGTACCGCCTTCTTGTCCTGATTCTGTCCACCTGACCTCGCTCAAGCCCAAGATTTGGATGTTATTGTGCTCCATTTCACGATCGATCACTGATTGGTGGTGCAAAGACCGAGGGACCCTAGCTCTTTCCCGTCATTCAATGTTCGAAAATTCCAGAAGCCAATTTTAGTTTGTTTTCGAATACTAAAAGTCGTTACCGTGGAATCTGTCCGTATCCGAGGCTCTGTATCCGTTTCTCGTATCAGTTAGGATTTAGGATCACGGGTGATAAGCCCATTATCCAGTGAGTATCCATTTGCCATTTTTAGGGCAAGCAGGACTGGCTGTGGGTGAATTCTACTGCCCCCATCCCACATGGGAGTGGTTAGCTCAGGTCCGTGGAGTTCACATGTAATAGTTAATACTAAAATTAAAAAAAAAAATAGATTATCAACGAGGAAATTTTCTTTGAAAGAAGTGCGCAGTATGCATAATTTGTTGTTGCTCGTATTGTCAATATGTAGTAGATTTTTGCTGGATGTGTTAATATTTTTATTATAAACTTTTAATTCAGCAAATATTTTATTATGATAATTTATTATTTTTATTTATCACATATAATTAATTAAACAACACAATATTTGATATTTTAATTGAACACTGCAATATATATTTTTGTTACACATTTATTATTAATAATTACTTATTTTTCTTTTTGTATATTTTATTTATGAATATTTAAAATTAATAGCAACGTTTTATTTTTAATGTCTAACTAGCAATCAATTTATTTTTCATCCAATTTTCTATTTTCGACTCATTTCATATCTATAAAATTTTTTAATTTTCGAAAACAAAAGTTACTAATTCGAAAATTTCTCGTTAATAAAAATCAAAGTGATTTTTATCAACAAGTGAATTTATAAATGTGTTGGAGCACTACAGATTGACTGCTGCATTTTAAGCTTACTCAAACGCTGCCATTGGCATAATTGCAGTAGCTGCTAAAATCCTGGACGCTGTAGAACTCCAGCTTTTGCACTTACGGCTACCTTCCCCGATGCTTGCTTCCAATTCAAGCTTTGCAACCACCTGCTCAATACCCACCTCTGTAATGACCTGAATTTTAGACCAGGAATTCAGACATCTTCTCCTTGAGCCCCTCTCGATATAATCAAAAATCAAGTATTTTTACTGAGCAATTTTTGCGCACTAATCCTATAGGCCGTTTTACTTTTAATCCAATTGAATCGATATATGTAAACGACCTTCACATTATATCGACCAACATGTCAATTCACGATAGCAAATTCTGCATACAGACATAAGTATTAACAGCGGTACAAGGCAATCGATAATTTTACATAAATCTAATTAAAAATTAAATTAAACCGAAATAAATAACGAAATCTCTGTTAATATTCTCCATTTTCTTGAAATACAAAAACACCGCCATAATTCCCTTGGAACAGTATGCTAATAATTTATAAATTCATTACGATAACGTAATAAGGATTATCCCTAATACTCCTCAACAATAATTCAATTTTTTCTTCATTCTCTTACCCTAATTTTCTTCGACTTCAAAATACATGTTCTTAAGCTTAAGATTAGAAAATCCTATATTAAAACGGATGAGATAGTCCGACAAAATACCGATCATCGGTAGTCTAAGCAACCCGGTATCATGGTAACCGAATAAATTCTTTCAAGCTGTTACGAGGAGAAACAAAATTTAAGAAGTAAATCCACTAGAAAAGAGATCCTATCCTGGTAGTCAGTAATATATACAATTGGATTCAGCTGATATACAAACGAAAATTCACATTACGGCAATGATACAAGAAAATGATGGAAGCATCTCCACATAAGGACCATAGCCACGATGTAGTTATATGCTATATGAAAAATCAACGCTACCTACCGGTGAATGGATTCGCTCCAGACAGGCATTTTGGTCCTTGGAACTGGAATTTCTGTGCTGAGTCTATTGATGAAGCAACAGCGGAAGGAAAAAAGACGCAGCACAAGAAGGACAACCATGCGATGGCGATGACGACGATAACGGCAGAAACATGTTCACAGTGAAGGGAGCTCTAATGAAAAACAGAATCAAGGATAATGCAATCAAAAATAACTGATAATAGGAGTCACTTGTTTATGGGATATCAACAAGAAAAGGAAAATTTCAAATATTTTTCGGTCAAAAAAAAAAAACCTTCGAAATATGGAGATGTTATTTGCAGGACTATGCTTACTGGGTCGAAAATAAGAAGAACACTGATCTTATTATTCATTTCCTTTTTCTGTTGCGTTGTAATTCATCCTTATAAGATTATCATTTAGTGTCTTTTTCAGGCATCGTTTTTTATGAAATTTCAAATTCAAATTAGCTTCGTAATTGTAGCTCTTGATCCTGTGAATGACAATTTTTCGTCTTTCATATTTTTATTCAATTTTCATTTTAAGCGAAATTATTTCATGGAAATTTTTTTGTAAATTTCATGGGATTATTCGATTTTTACAAGAAGTTATAAACAAAATTTTCATAATTAATTTATTGCATGGCCTAACTCCTTCTCTCCAAGATTCTTTTGTTTGTTTTTTTTTTTTAATTTAATTACAATCCGCAAAAAAGATTCAAAGATTATTAGTTATGAAGATATTATGTTTTTTTTTCTTAATACTAATTACTTTATTATTCTAATAATAAAGTATTCTAAAATGAAATTATAAAATCACAACGAACTGAATTAGTGATATTTTTTATCAATTATTTGGCTCTCTAACTTCTGCAAAACTTGTACCATTTCAATTAAAATGTCCTCCTACCTATATTCACCTACATTTAAATTTTAAAGCGAATTAAAATTCGAGTCCACTGGTCGTAAGCAACTCTAAAATTGTCATCGCAAGAGTAATTTGATCGTTAATTATGGTGTTGATTGTTTTCGGTCATTGCTAGCGTAGATAAATACAACCGAATCGAATTACGTGCTTCGAGGATTCGACTTCTTTATTCAGGCAGAAAAAAGCATTAATCTACAATTGATGCATACAAATCAGATGAGTTTTTCGTGCGCGAAAAAATTCACCCTCGACTCAATCATTACCCCATATCACAATTTAAAAAAAAAATACACACACAGTAATCTTTCCAAAATACATACTGAAAATACAAAAATACAATAAACGATAGAATCTTCGTTTCATATAGAAAAATACGTGAATAAATTACTGACTTGCGAAAATAATTTGCAATTATTCGAGAATAGTAAAGACGAGAATACTAATCGCTTGATCCTTCAGACATACAGGATTTCGCCAACAGCAATGCTATGAGCCTTAAAGATTTTCTACAGCTTCATTTTCATTCCTTTGAAATAGAAATAGGAGAATATTTTTTCTTTTCTTTATTGTTTTGCGTGTACTCACAATTTAACTTGAAATTAAACGAGAAACATACACGCAATATACCTATCGACTTTTCTGAAAATAGAAAATTCGAATTGTATGGATTTCCTGGAAGTTATTTAAATTCAAAACATGTTAAGACATTATTTTCATGGTGTGATGAGATTTTTTGTTAAGAAAAATGTTTACATTATTGGTGACTTGGTTGCGAGAAACGCGAGATTTTTATTAAAAAAAATATGCAAACATTGTGCGAAAATTATTTAAAGTCGTAGGGCCAAAATTTAGCCAGTACATCTAAAAAATGTACTATTTTCGGTACTTACTACGATATTTCTCTACACTTTTCTCGAAGCTTTATCCATCAGGAAAAACCCTTCCTTTTAAGGCTTTGTTTGACAATAAATGCAGAGTTTCCTACAACACATGTATCTTTAAAAGAGATGGGTTGTACTTCAGGGCCAAGTTATTTCTTTATAACTGCCGAGGAATTTTCCTCCCGGGAAAAGCGCAATATCGGTGAGGTGGAAAAGATACGAGAAGTTAAGGATTCTTCTTTTTTTTCAATGATACTACAGCCCAAATTGAGTCTTGGTATTCATGTTCCGTAATATTTATTTGTTATTGTGTGAAGGGTTTTTGGCCAATCGATGAGGTGACTCAGATGTTTGCGGAAATTATACGTTGATCGGTATATTTACTCACGACATGCTCATTCTAGACCAACACATGCTTACTAGACTACACCCAAGAAAAAATATAAGGATTGGTATGATAAAATTACCGCGACTGATATTTGTCTCAAACTTTTGAATTTGATAGGAAACGCAGACGCTCAAAGCGGCTTAAAGCATAAAGCCTAACGCTTAGACACAAAAACCAGCATTTAAGAGTACGTCCAAAATCCATTTAAAAGACTTCTTTGTGTGTAACGGTATACGTGTATTGGAGATTAAAGCTTAAAATTGACATATAGAGCAATGATCGTATATGCAGTAGTGTTACGATGGCATAAAATGGTACAAGCAGGACCGCTCCTACGAAGGTGCAAGTGGATCAGTTACATCAGGCGGCATGCTTGAGAGGTACAACATCATCAACAGACCGAAATGCTAAAACCAGTATCATGAAATGGAGGACTCCATTCGCACAGCGTCGTTGACGGCAAGTCAGAGGGAGAGGATTTGGTACGGAGAAGACACTATCTTTGAAAAGTCGTATTGAAACGGGGAAAAAAAAACGAAGATGATAGGGGTTCTCTAGGTGTAGCCTAGTGGATAGCATGTTGGTCTTGTAATGTGAAGGTCGTAAGTTCCAATCCCGGTTGGCGCAATATATAATACCATCACATTGCCTGCTTGAATAGACTTCGGTCACCTCAATCTACGAAAATGAAAAATTCGTTGAAAGGGGGTTGTGCGAAGGGCTAACAACCCTTCCACAATAAGTAATGAAAAATGTTAAGGAACCTGAATGTCAGGTGGCCAAGGTCCGATTTGGGCTGTAGTGCCATTGTAGAAGTTTTGCCTACCGGGAAAATCTTAAGCCTCTGTAAAAAAATTTAGGACTCCATTCCGCCAATAGATAAAGGGCTTCCTCCAGACCTCTCAGCATGGTCTCCTTTTCATCACAGTTCTACGCAACGAGCTGATATTTGATTTCGGTGCATCACAGGGGACTGTTTTGGCGCTTTTATTGTTTTTTCACGAATTTAGGTTTGTGCATTCATTCTAGAAACTGTTCTTCGAATTGCCACTGTCTGCAGATAGAAAATGTAACTTTTACAAAATATTTAGGAGTACTTTTTGATCAGCATCTCAAGTGGGATTTCAGGTACAAAATTTGAGAGCTAGATTAAAAAAACTAATACAAATATCTTTTGAAGTAAGAAATTTTTTAACCAGAGCTATTAGATCATTTTACTTCGCTATCATCCATTAGCTAGGGTGTAGCCTAGTGGGTAGCGTGTTGGTTTACAATGCGAAGGTTGTGAATTCAAATCCCGGCCAACGCATAATTCCAGCAGACTGTCTGCTTGGATATACCTTGGTTACCTCAATCTATGAGAATGAAAAATTCGCAGATAGAGGGTTGTGCGATGAGCTAACAACCCTTCCACAATGAGTAATGAAAATATTAAGGAACCTGAAAATCAGGAGGCCTATGTCCATTTAGGCTGTCGCGCCATTGAAGAAGAAGATCATCCATTTGGTAATCCAACACGGTATTATGGTAAGATTTCCAATAAATAGTTTATTTCCCTTGTAATCTGTTCTCTGCTTTAAACGATAATGAAACTTCTTAACGTAGTACAAGTTTTGGACAGCGAGGCGCTGCGGGCGCGAAAGTGACACGTGAGGAAAAAAGAAGAGACGCTTACCTAAAAAAAAGGCGGTATGGGTAGAACGAGTGACGCCTAGTTTAACACATTATCAAATACAAAAGTTATAATTAAAGTTTAAAATACAAGTCTTTGCAACTTAGGTGTGGGATACAAACTAAAATGTATGACCGTCTATCTCGTGCACAATTAACAGAGGCTCTGCGAAAAGCCGATATTCATTTTCCGGCTACGGCGAGCACTCACCAACTACGCACTTTGTTCGAGGGAACAAAAAAAAACAGAGCCGCTAACAGATGAACCGTCAGACCGCCGTGATTGTGACGGCAATCAAGATGCCGCTGCTGCCGCCGCCGATAAACACGCGTGTGAAGCTGTTGCTTTCAAAAACACCCGAAGCCCCGATTTCGACGACCATTGTGAAACAGCCGCCGATGGTCGCACCTTCAGCACCGCCGCTGTAGATATTGCGGCCTTCCAAGGTCCCGCAACTTATGTTTTTACCCCTTCCGCTGATGCCCCGAGTTCTATTACTGTCCGTGCACTAGTGTCCCCCGCTGTACCTACCGCTTTTACTACCGATGGAACCGATGATGCCTTGGACTGTGAAATTGCTCGCCTTCAGAAGCATAAGCGGTTAATCGAACTGCAACGAGAACTATCTGCCATCGAAAAGGAGTACATGGTCACTACCACTGTCGGGGGAATTAACTTTGACAACACAGAAATTTAGTGGAGATGACACCTATGGAATACAGAAATGGATCGGTGATTTCGAAGACGTCGTCTCCAGCGTTGTAGTCGACGAAAAGTTGAAGTTGGTGTACCTCCGCCGTATGCTCACTGGCACCGCCAAGCTGTTTTTGCGCACCGCTATACATCTCACATACAATGAGCTGAAAGCCGCTTTGCTGTGGGAATTCGGAAGGATGCTCGCACGATACAAGGTCTACAAGCAGCTACAAAAACGTGTACTACACCGAGACGAGAGCCTTCTTCATTACGTCCTGACTATGCAGGAGATAGCTGCGCAAACTGACGTTGCTGAGCTCGAGATCATCGAATTTATCATTGAAGGGCTCAGAGATAGCTCCGGCAATGCGGCTCACCTCTACGGAGCCACAACAATAACCGAATTAAAGTCACTGCTGATCCGTTACGAACGCCGCCGACCGAGATCGCTTCCAGTCGGCCATGTTCCCATCCCCAATCGGAACAAGCCACTATCTACTACCAACGCTGATCAACCCAGATACAAGTGTTCACAGTTCGGTCACTATCAAAGTACTTGTCCGAAATCGAAGAGCGTGCCAGGATTATGTTTCACCTGCGGTGAAATGGGTCACTTACATCGTGACTGCCCAAAGAAATCTTCACGTGTTGCCGCCGCAGTCGTACTTACTGACCCCGCTGAAATAGACGTCGAAGATTTGTCGGACGCCATCAGCACGACGCAAATGCAATATTTGTTTGATCGAGGCCGATCAAGTGTCAGATTGGACGAGATATAATGTAACTTCTTAACGTAGTACAAGTGTTGGACAGCGAGGCGCTGCGATCGCGAAAGTGACACGTGAGGAAAAAAGAAGAGACGCTAACCTAAAAAAAGGCGGTGTGGGTAGAATGAGTGACGCCGAGTTTAACACATTGTCAAATACAAAAGTTATAATTAAAGTTTGAAAATACAAGTCTTTACAAAACTCATAAAAAATATCCAAAATTTCAAAAAATGTGCAATTGGAGGAATCGAAGTTAATTCAAACTACACTAGAGGTGGTGCTCGTGTTGATTTACTATTACCAATGAGGAAATCAAATATGTGGCAAGCCCATTACACTTATATTGGGATATTATTTTAATAATAAAGTATTGCGATCGACTTGGAACAAAAAATTTTGTTTTTACCCGTTTCATGACTGAAATGCCTAAAAATACAAAAAAAAAAAATCCGTCTGTCTGTACGCCGTACGGATACGCTCAGCGCACATTAACTCCCAAGCCCTTCAAGGTACAAAGTTCATTTTTAGAAGGATTGTACATTGTGGATCTCAAGCGGACACTCATTTTGGGGTGTGTAAAGGTTAAGAGTTAGGCGGGGGTAGCGCTAAAACCGAAAATTAAAAATTGGAATTTCTCAATTATGGTTCTAGCTAGGAACCTGAAAATCAACAAATATATAGAGGAGTTTGCCGGACAAACTTTAAAAATAATTTATTTTTTTATCCATTGGGGTCCGAAAAGGGGGGGGCTGAAAACAAATGGTCGGCCGAAATTTTTTGAAATGATTATATAGGTATCTTCGAAATTACTTACAATAAAAAATTCATATTTTAGGACCATGAAGATGTTGTACAGATCCACCAGAATCAACTTAGAGGGAGGCTAATTATTCTAAGGGAGAGGGTCAGAGAGGGTACAAAGAAAAACACTTAATAATTAATATCTGTACTATCTTTTAAGCTATGTAATTGAAACTTGGAAAATATATTAACCGATATTAGGAAAATACGAGAAAAATAAACATTTGGAAATAATAGTACTAGGAGAAAATGGGAAGCACTTCAAAAATAGTACGCTTTCCAACATTTCAGACCGATATATCTCAAAACTGAGTACAGATATCAAATCGAAATTTTGTCAGAAATTTTTATTGCAAGTAATTTCGAAGATATAATCATTTGAAAAAAAAAATTCTGCGGACAATTTGTTCTCAGCCCCCTTTTTTGGACCCTAAGGGATAAAGAATTGAAATATTTTACTTTATTATTTTTTAATAATAAAGTATTGTGATCGACACAAAAAAAAAAAAAATTTGCTACCCTGAAATTTTGTTTTTTCGCGTTTCATGACTAAATTAGCCTAAAAAAGCAAAAAAAAAAATCCGTCCCGCCGTACGCCGTACATATGGACTCGTACCTCCAAGACCGTTAAAGGTAGAATGTTGATTTTTGGGTGGGTTATTAACTTAGTAAGTGAGCTCCATTATCCACATTTTGGGGAGTGTGGGGTGAAAGGGGGAGGCGGGGGGATGGAAAAAGTTGAAATATACACTTGCTAATATCTTCACCACGAATGCAGATAGAAAGATGAAAATCAGCACGCGTATAGAGAGAGCTGTGGTACATATTCCAAAAATAATTTAATTTTTTTATCCATTGGCGTCCGTAAAGCGGGGGCTAAAAACAAATTGTCGGCCGAATCTTTTTTTGAAATAGTTATATCTTCGAAACTACTTACCATAAAAAATTCATATTTTGGGACAATTAAGATGGCATATAGATCCATCAGAATAAGCTTAGAAATAGGCTAATTATTGTAAGGGGGAGGGTCAGGGGGGGTGCAAAGAAAAACACTTAAGAATTAATATCTCAACTATCTCTTAAGCTATGTAATTGAAATTTAAAACATATACTAAGCTATACTAGCGAAATATAAAAAAAATATAAAATTTGGTCATAATAGTAGTGGGGGGAAATGGGGAGCATTTAAAAAATGGTGCACTTTTCAAAATTAGAAATCGTTATATCTCAAAATTGAGTGCAGATATCGAATCAAAAATTCGTCAGATTATAGAACTATATAATTTATAATTTTGATAAATTTTAAGTTAGGGGGTGTAAAGGGAGGGAGGTGGTAAGCAAAAATGTCGAAAATTTTGAGTGATTTTTTTAGGACTCTGGTCAAAGATAGAAACTTTAAATTTTGCATGTGGATACATCTATTTTATATACACAGAAAACAAATAATAATTTGATCCACAATTGTTACGAACCGACCACCACGGTCTAAGGGGCACAAGGTGTTTCATGTGCAGCGAAAAAAACACGAAAACTGAAAATTTTTGGATGTAATTTTAGGGTAGAAACTTGAAAATTTGGGAAATACATTTTAAAAAAATCCCCAAACGTATAAGATATTAACTGGTCGAATACCTTTGAAACTTCTACCCCCTCCCATACAAAATTATTTTTTCGAGCATTTTTAAGAAATCGGTTATCAGCTAACTCTTAAAAGCTATCCATTTCAATTTTTGCCGGAAAACTTATAAAAATAATTGAAATGAAATTTTGTTAAAAGTTTTGCAATCACGCTTGCCCTTCTACCCCCTCCCATACAAAAGTATCACTTCTACCTATTTCATTGAACCAACTAATAACCAACAAGTTAAAAGCTGCGAACTTGAAATTTTGTACGAGAAGACTTCAACAGAAAGGAAATAAAATTGCGTCACAATCTTTACGATTCCCCTACCTCCTCTACCCCCTCCCATACAAATGTTGGTTTCGTGAATGTAAAATACACAGAGTCTTATTCTATGCAACTTCGTCTATGAAACTGACATTCTATACAGAGAATATTGGACGTCAATTAAAAAACTATTAACATCCACCGACCCTTGCTATCAACCCTCATCCCTCCCCTCACAAAACTCAAACTTGCATAAATAAACGAACGAAATATTGGTTATATATACTGAAGCTTTTGAACGTTTCCGCAAAGTGTTGACAACTGTCCTGCCCAAGAACCCCCTTTCACTTAGTCTTCCCTAATCACTCTAACCTGCATATTGACTTTCCACGCATCCGCAACTTGTCCCAAGAATAATAAAGTTTCGCCCGACTTGTTGGCAGTTTATTTATAGTTTGAACCATAAGTCCCTCTATATGTACGTTGATTTTCAGTTTCCTAGCTGGAACCATGGTTGAGATATTTGAATTCTTAATTTTCGGTTCCCCCACCTCCCCCTGAACCCTTACACCCCCAAAATAATTGTCCGCCTAAGATCCACAACTATCTACAATCCCCCAAAAATAAACTTTCTATTTTGAAGGGTTTGAGAGTAAATGTGCGCAGAGCCTGCGGCGGATGGCGTACGGTGGACGGCATACAGACAGACTGATTTTTTTTCTGACATTTTTAGGGTATTTTAGTCATGAAACGCGAAAAAACAAAATTTCAGAGTAGTAAATTTTTTTTTCCAAGTAGATCACAATACTTTATTATTAAAATAATAAAGTAATATTACACGGGTGGGGTCTTCATCGGAGAATAAATTCCTCCTTTCCAACATCCGCAATCCAGACTTCCGTACAATGCCGTACCAGATGTTCGGGTCCAGCCAGCACTTACCATGTTTTTGTGAAGAAACATTTTTTTTTACATTTCTATCAAATTTATTTGGTATAAGAAGCTACCTCAGCGACGTATGCGTGTTACTGTAAGGTTTTTGTACTTCCATTAAAATATCGCCCGCCTTGTATTCAAAATATGTGATGGCAATTTTTTACACGATAGCTTGTTTAGAATTAATTATTCGAAAATTTGTTACTAAATTTCATTAAAAAAGTATGTTTAAGAAACTTCAGTTTTCTTTCAATCGTAGTTAACATGTCTCGGATAATTGTCATATTTTTTCGCCAATTGTAAGCCTGTAATAAAATTTGTCAAATAAATTCTGGTAAAAAATTGCACCTGTCACACACTTAAACATTTTTTCACACAATTTTGAAGCTAAAAAAATTTGTTTTATAACATTTGACACGATTTGTGTCGGATTTTTGTAACGTTTGTTTTGGCTATTCAATACAAAACCTATGACGGAATATTCCAAATGTCCTCTAGCAATATGTGCAAGAAAAATTTTATTTTGGCTCTTTCTGCCGATCATCCTTTGACTGTAAATTATGCTTCGTATCTCTATTGTTGTGCAGTTGTAGCAAATGGAGGTAAAAATCTGAGACACGAGTAACAATGAATGAGTCATAGCATAGTTTGAAGGTGCAAAGCAAAATATTACTAAATGAGCTCTCAGCTATAAAACAAAGATATCTAAATGTTCCGGAATCCAAATTCCGAATCAATTGAAACCAGCGCTGGATACAAATAAGCGTCAAAAATAAGTTGGACAACCTTTAACGGTTACAGTAATAATATTGCTAACAACTCATTCAATTTCATTTCAAAATTATTACCAATTACTTCATCGTAGCAACAAATATTTAAGCAAATAATTCAAAATGTATATATCGGATGAATTTGACTATAACTGCGAGCTACAAAAATTATAATCAATTCGACTATAATTATTATTAAAATTGGAAGTGATCTCACGAGGTTAGTAAATAAAATAAAAAAAAACAGTGGTTCAAGATTGGTTCTCTGTGGCACACCAAATGTGTTAGCTCTAGCATAGAAAAGAGCTCCTCGAAATATTACTCTTTGGAAACGATTGATAAGTAAGACCTGAAAGTCTCAGGAAATCCTAGTAGGCAAAATTGCCATGGTTCATTTTATCAAAACCTTTGATTGTCCTTTCTAAGCAAGGAGACTGGACTGAAAGTAAATGTAAGTAAAACTAAGTACATTACAGTTTACGAGCGCAAGCACACTGATTGTCATTAATGAGCGAAATGTAGAAGAGGAGCAAGATTTTTGATACCTCGGAAACATTGCCAGTATAGTAGTGTTGGGTTACTCATACAAGAAGTGGTACAAATGTCCCATTCATGCACTTCAAATGTCCCATCACTACAAAAAATATTTTTGTCCCACTTCAAAGTTTTTGTCCCACTTCAGAGCTTTTGTCGCATCTGAATTAAAGTTATGCATTTGTATGGCTGCTGTACCAACACATTTGTAACACTCAAATCGCACTCACTCTTCACCGGATTTTGTCCCATGTATTTGTATGACTGAAAGCAAAGCTCTCTAGAATAAAGCACGGGAACGGGACGGAAATATTACGATCCGGAGAACTCTATGAACATGAATGACAGATTCTCTTCGATGGGAGAAACCGAGATTTGACTTTCAACTTTCAACAACTTGTTGTTGTTGGATTGACTTGCATAGTGTTTTAACCCTAGTGAAACCGAATAAGTGTAAACTTATGTATATTCAAAGCCCTCTAAAATTGAAACACATAGAAAACTGTAGAATTTTAGTTATTCCGCGACACCTCTTATCTCTCATTCTTGTACATGGCATTCTTAAAGCTTGAATTTTAATTTTTAAAATTAAATAAGAATAAGTAAAATAAAAAAGAATGTATATTATAAACACAACTCACAAATGCCACACACCTAATAATACGTCATTTTACAATCGCATCTCAAAAGAAACGGTGTTATTAGGGTTAACATACTCTACGCGCACACATAAAAGCGCAATATACGTCATTCTTCGCTCATTTGCTACCATCGCTCCTCAAAAAGGCAAATTGTATGTATGGGACATTGTATGTATGAATGGGACATGCAGCTTTTGAATGGGACATTTGAGGTGGGACATTGTACCACCTCAAATTTCAAATGAGCCCCTCATACAAACATGGGACAAAAATTCTTGTCCTACCCAACACTATTTAATATTCACAAACTCCTTAATCTCTCGTCCGGATATGCTGCCTGCTGTAGGTAAACTACGAATTATCAACTTTTTTTCGTATTTAATGGTTTTCCTTTTCATAAAGAAATTATTTTTTTACTCTACATAAAATCTGAGAGTGTAATAAGTTTGCCACAAAGTTTGTAACGCTAAGAAATAAGGCTTGAAGAAAAAAATTAATTATATTCATATTATAACTCAAAAATCTCAAATCCGGATGTCCGCCCGTCCGTCCGTCCATCCGTGTCCTCTCTAGCTCGAGAACGCGTTGAGCTAAAAAGTTCAGATTCAAGTTCGTGAACGGGCCAAATCACTTTACCCCATACAAAATAACTCAAAAAGTATGAAAGATATAGATCTGAAATTTAGAATGTATTATTATACTCTAGATGGAATCTGAGAGTATTATAAGTTTGCTCTAAAGTTTGTAACGCCAAGAAATAAGGCTCGGAGAAAAAAATGATGAATACAGAAATTAATATTATCACTCAAAAATCTCAAAACCGGATGTCCGTCCGTCCGTTCGCTCTCTAGCTTGAGAACGCGTTGAGCTAGAAAGCTCAAATTTCGTACAAGTCGTTTTTGACAAAAAAGTAAGGTCAAGTTCGTCAATGGGCCAAATCGCTCCACCCCTTCTACCTCCTCCCATACAAAATGACACAAATGCGCAATTTGACAATAAACGGATCTGCTCGAAAAGTATAAAAGCTATTGGCCTGAAATTTGGAATATATTACTTTTATGAGAATATAAATCTACCGTATATAAATTATGCGTGTCCACCCCCTCCTTCTACCACCTCCCATACAAACTGTACTTATCATGAATTACTCTAAGCCAATTTACTGAGTGCGTATAAAATTTAGCGAGCTAAAATTGTGCACTTAATATTTATTTAAAATTGTTAGTAAGGCTAAAAAAAATTAGATGATTAGCTTCACCCCTTCTACCCCCTCCCATACAAAATGACACAATTTCGCAATTCGACTATAAATAGATTTGCTCGAAAAGTATAAAAGTCATAAGTCTGAATTTCGGGATATATTACTTTTATAATAATTTCAATATACTATGTAAAAATTATTTGCGTCCTCCCTCTCCTTCCAACCCCTCCCATACAAACTGCACTTTTTCATGAAATGCTCTAAGCCGATTTTCTCAGAATATATAACATTTATCGAGCTCATATTTCGTAATAAATACTTATTTAGCATTATCATTAAGATCAGAAAAAAAATTTTTGATTAGCTTTACTGCTTCTACCCCCTCTCATACAATGTAACGCAGTTTCACAACTTCACAAGAAATCTATTTTCTTGAAAAGTATGAATGCTACCAGTCTCAAATTTAAGAAATGTCAATTTTATGATATTCTTGGTTATTTCTGAAAAAATCACTAAAATCCCCGCACTCTTTCTACCACCTCCCATACAAACTGCACATTTTCACTAAATCTAACACACTAATTTTCTCAGCTCCTATTCAATTTTTGGTGTAAGCATTTTGTATAAAACATTTTTATAGCTACTTTAGCATGATGGGGAAAAAAATAGTTCAATGCTATCACCCCTTCTAACACTCCCCATACAAAATGTCTTGGGATCACAAAAATTCTATTTCATCTAGAGTATCGTAAGATTGCGCTTTACGCGCAATCGTAGCCCTGTTATGTTTTTTATGAAGGGATCAATCCATAGAATGAAAATAATTTGAATCGCCTCACTCCTTCTACCACCACAAACTGCACTTTTTGTTGAATTATGTACTATAAACCAATTTTCTCAGTACGTATAATTAAATTTATCGAGTTGAAATTGTGCACCAATTATTTATTTAGAATTATTAGTAAGATTGATAAAAATTAATTGATTAGCTTCACTCCCATACAAAGTGACACATTTCCAGAACTTTACATAAAATCGATTTTCTTGAAAAGTATAAATGTTATTGGTCTGAAATTTGAGAAATGTGAATTGCATAATCTTCATAGTTATAACTGAAAAAAAAACAGTGAAAACTCCCCGCTCCTATGGATGACCTTATATTATACTTTATGTAGGACTCGAATTTAATAAAATTGAATTGAAACAAAACAAAGTAATGGAATTCCTTTATTTCCCAAATCTTTAAATTATTGCTTATTAAATTTAAATTGAACGAGATCAAGAATATTTTTAATTGCATCAATTTTTCTTTTCTTTTTTGAATTTTACAGAGGAGTTGCAGTCGACGACCAAGGATACATTTGTGTTGCTGACTCTGGAAATAATCGCATTCAAATCTTCCATCCTGATGGAAGCTTCTTACGTGCTTTCGGTTCATGGGGTTCCGGTGATGCCGAATTCAAAGGTCTCGAAGGTGTTGCCATCATGTCGAATGGTAATATTTTGGTTTGTGATCGTGAAAATCATCGTGTACAAGTTTTTTGAACAATTGCCACCGATATTTTATAAATAGAAATTTTTATGAAAATTTTGCTTTAATTAGTTCTTAATAGGAGCGCAATTAAATAGGATGAAAATCCTTGCCTTGAAGCAGTTTTAAGAGCTTTAAGAAAAAAACTTTCATTTAGTTCATACACGAACCGTCTAGAGCTTTTAACGAAACTATTGAAGCTTTATTTTATTCGAATTCGTAATTTAATATTTTCCGTTAAAATTCAAAAAAAAATTTAACCTTAATTGTATCGAAGCTGGTATTTTGTACGAATCGTAGTTTTTGTGTTGTTTTCTATTTCAGTTTAATTTCTAGTTTAAAATTACAGTTCCTTACAAATGCGAAATGAAATTTTCGTAATAATTCATACAACGATATATTCTGTTCAATAAAAAACAAATTAAGATATAATTCGATTTTCAATATCGAATATCCGAATCAGAAAAATTCAATACTCATCTCATCAAATTGAATAAACGAAAATATTTTGTAGTTTAATTAGTGGACACCTTTTATTTGGTCTCGCAGTCTTTTCTTCAGTAAAATTTTCCAAATTGTATTTTATTATGTTTTCTTCTCCGTCCCTTGAAGAAAAGCGACACAAAAGATCTTGAAAATCTTTTCGTAATTTCGGAAGCATTATTTTAAAATCAAAACTTTCATAAATCGAATTTCCAATTGAAAATTTGATATTATTGTAAGTAAATGAAAATTTTTATACAAATTCGTAAAACGTATTAAGATATGGCTTCCAAGATTATCATTCTTTTTTTAGAATTTTTAGTGTTTCCGGGTTAATGTGTTAATTTTTATTATTATTATTTTTGTACTATTATCTTCTTTTTTTGTAATTGTTATCTAGTTTTGTTTGTTAAGAATATTCGACGTTTTTATTTATAAAGATAAAGAAATATTATGAAGAAAAAGTTTTTTTTTTCCAACTTTGTTATGTAAAATTTTTACTAAAATAATGTTTGTACAATGGTTTTCAGGAATAAAGAGAAATTATTTATGAATATGAAGATGTTTTGGGTTTTCTTTAACTTTTTCTTTTTCTAAGCACTCAAAACTCATCATGTTTCGAGATTTTAACGTAATATAGATTAGATCAGTAAATTAGTAAATAGTTTGATACGAAATGCGCGTCCATTCTTTTTATGTCTTTTTTTATTTTTATTTTCGTTCCATCCGTACCTATATTATTGCCATTTCTCTTTTCTTTTTCTTTTTCATTTAATTTAATTTCTTGTAAAATAATAATTTCCTTCATAAATAATAAAATAGAAACGACATTTATTGTTTGAACAAAAAAAAAAGAAGAATTGAAAACCAATTTCTACTTACTACCAGTCATTTGGCGTGAAGAATAATAGAAAATAACCGCTGAGAAAGAACAAAAAGGGGACATGATCGTTAGTCTGGGCAATTTGGATAATCTTCTTTGGTGCGAAAATGTGTTACAATAAGTGGTCCCTGGTCCTAGTGGAATTAGTTAAGCTATAATATCTCATTACCCGCAAGGGGGTAGTTGTAGGATGAGATTTTACCAATTCCTGCAATTATCTTTGGAGACTAGCGACTCCACGGGCCTGAGCTAACTATCCCCTGTGGGATGGGGGCTGTAGAATTCACCCACAGCCAGTCCTGTTAGCCCTAAAAAAGCTTAAGAACTAACTGATAGGAGAAACGGATACAGAGCCTCGGATACGGACTGATTCTACGGTAACGACTTTTGGCATTCGAAAACGGACTATGATTGGCTTCTGGAACGTTCGAACATTGAATGACGGGGGAAGAGCTGGACTACTCGGTCCTTGCACCGCCAATCAGTGATCGACCGTGAAATGGAGCACTATAACATCCAAATCTTGGGCTTGAGCGAGGTCAGGTGGACAGGATCAGGAGAAGAACGAACCCCTAGCGGAAACACTATTCTGTACATTGGCCCTGAAAGTGAAGCCAGAAATGGCGTGGCGTTCGTCCTTACATCGAGAGCGAGAAACAGTCTCATTAGCTGGGAACCAATCTCGGATAGGATTATCGTCGTCAGGCTCAGGACCAGTGTCAGAAACGTCACAATTCTGCAGTGCTACGCACCAACTAATACCGCAACATCTGGTGACAAAGAGGAGTTTTATAGCCAACTGAGTGCCACCTTCGAACGTGTTCCAAGAGGTGATATTATTATCATCTCGGGAGATATGAACGCCCAGGTTGGATCAGACAACACTGGACTAGAACACGTCATGGGAAGGCATGGTGACCCTTGGGTCGACGCATCACGACCTTGGATTAAGAGACCCGAAAACGGCGAATTATTTGTGGAGTTTTGTAGTACTCGGCAAATGGTCATCGGAGGGACCCTTTTTCCACACAAGAGTCATCATAAAACATCTTGGGTTTCCCCTGATGGTGTTACTCAGAACCAGATCGACCATTTGGCTATAAGTCGCCGATGGAGAAGATGCCTCCTCGATGTGCGAGCGAAACGTGGAGCTGACGTGGGGAGCGATCACCACTTGATGGTTGCCTGCTTAAGATTGTGTACAGCAGCTATCCGACGACCACAAATTCTTCAAATGAAGCGCAAGTTTAATGTGGATAAACTTAGAAATCCCAACAAAAAACTCGAATACACCACTATTCTACGCGAAAAGTCATCCACATTAGGTGAAAATGAAAATGGCACACTTGACGCCAATTGGGAGGCAACCAGAAAAACTTTTCTAACTAGTGCTGAAGAATCTGTGGGATATGTGCAAAGCGGTGAGAAACCCTGGATGTCGCAGGACACATGGGACAAGGTTGGCAATCGGAAAAAAGCCAAATTGGCAATCATCTCTCAACCCGATGTCAACCAACGAACGCCCGACTTGAGGCAGAACTACCGCGATGCTCACATACAGCTTAAAAAGGCTAATAGACGCGACAAGAGAAAGGCCATTGAAGATCTGGCAAACAAGGCAGAACCTGCGGCTTACCTTGGGGATATGGGCTCACTATTTAAAATTATGAAACAGTTGACGAACAGAAATTTCAACCAACCACCTGGTGAGAGATGTCAACGGAACTCTCCTTAATATGAGTAAACACCAGTTGCGACGATGGAAGGAATACTTCTCTGATATTTTAAACATCTTGTCAGAGGAAGATATTCCGTAAACAGAACAACTTCCAAACATCCAACCTCAACAATCCTCTATTAGGGACGATCCCCCAGATAAGGAAGAGATAGTTTCCGCCATTCGGTCAATGGCGGGAAGGAAAGCTCCAGGTATAGACGGACTACCAACCGAACTCCTCAAAGCGGACCCGGAAATAACAGCCGATATACTCCTCCCACTCTTTACTGAGGTGTGGAATGAAGGAAGATATCCGACTGAATGGAAGGAGGGTGTCATTGTGAAAATTCCGAAGAAGGGCGACCTTCGGGATTGTGGCAATTGGCGTGGTATATGTCTACTTACTGCCGTATCAAAAATTATGGCTAAGGTAATTCTCAATAGGATTAGTGATGTCGTCGAGAGCACTCTCGAAGTTTATCAGGCTGGATTCCGTAAAGAGTCGTCTTGTACCGACCACACAAATACCCTACGGATAATACTAGAGCAGTTAGCCGAAATGGGTTCGCCACTACATCTCAGGTTTTCGGACTTCGAGAAGGCTTTCGACAGCGTTAAGCGAGATTACATATGGAATGCTTTGCGTAGGAGAGGTATTCCAGATAAGGTCATAGCTATGATTAAAGAATCCTACGAAGATGCAAGGTGTCGCGTCTTGCATAGAGGACAGCTGTCCGAGAGCTTCCCTGTGCGAACGGGTGTCAGACAAGGCTGCATATTATCACCAGCCCTGTTTCTGGTGGTAATAAATGACATCTTGAAAGCTGCACTGGAAGGTGGGGAAGGTAAAGGTCTTCAATGGAGACTATTTAACACTGACTTAAGGTCACCTTGATTATGCTGATGACGTGTGCTTGCTTGCACATAACCGTTCGGACTTAGAGTCAAATGTTCGCTCGTTGCATTCTAAATGCAAAGAGGCGGGACTGAAAATAAATGTGCGTAAAACCAAGTACATGCACATGGGTTCGAACGCAAGCACACCGATTGTTCTTAATGGACAGGATGTGGAAGAGGTGCAAGATTTTTGCTATCTCGGAAGCATTGTCAGCATGGACGGCGGAGCCGAAAAGGATGTTGAGGCTCGGCTAAATAAAGCTTGTCAGGCCATCGGTATCCTTTCCCCTTTCTGAAGGTTAAGAGAGATCTCCCTTCGCACGAAGCTGCGAGTTTTTGACGCATGCGTCAAATCCGTGTTGTTGTATGGTTGTACTACGTGGAAAGTGACCGTTCGACTTACAAAGAAACTACAGACTTTCGTAAACCAATGCCTCCGGCGCATTTTAGGAATATTCTGGCCAGAAGTAATCTCCAACGACGAACTTTAGATTACAACTGGCCAGACTAAAATATGTATTGAGATTCAAAGGCCGAAGTGGCAGTGGATCGGCCATACTTTGAGGAAACCAGAGCGAAACATCGCAAAACAGGCTCTGGATTATAACCCTCAAGGAAGGCGTCGGGTTGGACGACCATGTAACACATGGAAGCGAGCAGTTGAGCAGGAGGCCAGCGGAATAAATAAGTCCTGGCAACAGCTTAAAGCCGATGCTCAGGATCACGCCTTGTGGAAGAGAGTTGTTTCTGTCCTATGCCCCTATAGGGGGTCTTAACAGGAATTTGATTGATTGATTGATTGATAATATCTAATAATAATAGTGAATTGAATTCAAGAATTAAACTGATAATTCGAAATAAATTATGGAGAAATTTAAGACTAGTAGTGAGTTAAAACTATGACCCAATATAAATTGGGAAGAGCCTAAAAAAATAATAATAATTATTATTGAAGTGTACATATAAAAAAAGAACTAAAAATTGAATAATAAATTGAAGTGAACCGGATTAAAGCTATTATCAGAAACCATCCAGCATCGCAAACAGCACAACATAGCATCGAATCAACTTTAGACAACAAAATTACAACTCCAGAGAAGTTTAAGGAGTTCTTAGGACGAATCAGGTACCCAACGAAAAATTTTTAGTGTAGCGAGTTTTATATTAGGGAATTAGTGAAATAGATGCATATAAATCCACAATCCAAACTCTTTCATTCATTAATTATTTTCATAAATAATTTTTTTTTTTAATGCATTGGTACAGTTACGAACAAAATACGTAAGTTTTTTTCTTTCTTTAATCTTTTTATAATAATTAGAGCAGAAATAAAAATATGCTAAGTCGCCCGAACGCGGCCTCGGCACTCACTATGGCCGAAGAAGCTCGCCTCCGTCGACATACGCCCCTCTGCTTGTTCCGCACCGCCCTGGGGCCTCGTATAGAGTAGGTGGCCATATGCGAAGCCCCAGGCCAAAATGATCGGTGACGCCTTAGAGAACACACCTTAGTAGCGACAGCACCCTCTAGGATGAGGGACTCCCAGGTCAAATTCCCCACACCCACGCTCCTGAGCAGCCAGCAGGAAGTGCTGTCCCGACCTCGGGGACCTCATTAGTTTTCTGCTTGCGGAATGGGTCCTGGGAGAAATCAAACGACGGATAATACTAGCAAATAATGAAATCCAAGAAAGTGCACAGTAACAATAAGCTACGGATATATTATAAAACTATTAAATGACCTGTGCTCTGTTATAGCAGCGAGACGTGGACATTAACGCGAATTTCCGAAAAAGCAGTTAAAGCATTCGAAAGAAAGGTCCTCCGAAGAATTTTGGGGCCTTTGAAGGAAAGGACGGAATGGCGAATAAGATACAACCATGAGTTGTATCAACTCTACGACGAGCCAGAATCTTTAACGTTCATCAAACTGCGTAAGCTGCAGTGGGCTGGTCATGCAGAGCAAATGGAAGGCAGAAGAATGTCCAAACGCGCTCTAAAAGGCAAAGCGAGTAGTAATCGGCTAGTAGACAAGGCATGGGAAGACTTGGTTTATGAAGACAGCAAAGCCATCTTAAAAATTAGCAGCTGGAGGACGCGGTCCTTGGATCGAGACGTTTGGAGGCAATGACTTCAGGAGGCCAGGGCCCGATTTGGGCTGTCGCGCCATTGGTGATGATGATGACGATGAAATAGTTTTAATTCCCGTGCTATTGATAATTGATTAGGATATCTTAAAGGGAAAATGTTAGAAGTTCCAAAAATCTGAAATGGATTTCTTTTTTATCTAGTAAGGCTATAACAACACATAACTAGAATAAAGTACGAGATAATTCTCAATTTTATTTCAATGATAATAAAAAATATTGCAGCCATTCTTCTGATAAATCATTTACAGCTTGATCAAATTATCCAAGTATAGTAGCAACAACTCTGGGAGGAATTGCTTCAGTGGCTGAAAAAATGGGAGTAAATAGTTGTCAGCCAAAATCACTCTATAATTATAGATATTTCCTTTAACTTACTTTCCTCGACGTTATAACCTGATTCATCAGCATCGAAAGTAAAGCCAACATCTTCAAATGAATAGGAACCATTGAGAACAAGTGAATTTGTGCCATTAATTTCCTTTAAATGGCCCTTAATTTCAATTTCGAATCCACTGCCCCATAAACTTTAGAACGAATTGAGCAAATTTAAACATAAGGAAATATTATAGCAAATAATTTTTCATTACTGATACTGTTGCATACTTACTTAAGCTCGAAACTACCATCGTCACTAAAAAAATTTTTTTGAAAAAATTTTTTAAGTACCGCCGGCTTCGGTTCCATTAATTCTACATTTTCCTCTGTGGTTGGCGTCTCGCCAATTACAAAACTAACAAGACAGAAAACCGCAAAAATCTTTCCAATTGGCGACTTAATCATTTTGAAGCTCTTTAGAATACTAATCTTAATATTGCAAATGTCCTCAGCTTTTATGCATCTTTTGAAAGCCATTAGGATATTATTTTAATAGAAAAATGTTTAAAACCTCCGTTGTCCGGTTATTTAAATAATTTTTTTCTGTAAGGGGCGTCAACAGCGATCTTCTTCTTCTCGTGGAATTTTCGGGAAATTTCGCACTGTTTATTCAAAATTAATTAAACATTTAATCGACGACAATTACTACTAGAGTCAACTTGAATTGCTAAAAGTGCAAACAATAAAACAATTCGCAATTTGAAATTTATGAAGTTGCTTCAATTCTATAAGACAATTACAGGATGAAAGTTTCTACCTTCGAAATGATTCAAAGATCAACAGGTTACTAAATATTATAAGAATCCTTCCGACTTGCTTAGAGTGAATATTTCAATATTAAAAGTGTGAAATTTCGCAAAAATTACAACAGAAGATCAGTGTTGATGCCCCTTTATCATAACCATCAAATATATTTATTCAAATGATAGTTTCCTCATTTTTTGGAAACTCGATGAATCATAATTCATCAGGCTATTTATTACGCAACTATAATATTAAACGTATCGTATTTCCATCAAGATAACTTCTGTTTAAGTATGTTAAAAATATATAGAATTGATTAATTTATTTAATGTTTAGCTCTTGAGTTATTTCGCCACTTTTTAATCGATCGCACAATATTCCTGCCTTTAAATATCATCTGGACTCAGATTTCATGTGTTTCTAAATAACAAATTCGAATCTTGATAAGTTTTTGATGGAGTATAAAGTTTTGATTTTGGTCAAATATTATCAAGGGGCCGCATATTTCGAAAAGTTGTTTTCGTTGAAAATGAAGTAATTTCGAATGGAAAATTTACGCGAATAGCTTAAAATAGTAGTAGTAGATAAATTCGCTGAAATTGAGCCACCGGTTAAGCTAAATGGCAAGGAGGTGACTGAAAAAAAAACTATAGAAATTGCTCATAAATTCTTATTGGTTGCGTAATCTTTATTATTTTTCTTATTTTTGTCGGCTCACAACAAATCAATATTTATGTTAAAAAAAAAGAAAATATCATTTGCAGCCAAAGAATTTAAAATCAAGTTCTTCAGCCAAAAAAAAAAATTAGCTATTTCAGAAAATAAATTTTGCCAATATACCTAGTCGTGCCATAAGTTCTGTCACACGTATATGGGCAATTTTTGTATAAATGAAAAAGAGTTTTTGACAAAGGAAAATATATTTTATTTTGGCATACTAATGGAAGTAAAATAAGCAACAAATTATTCAAAGTGGCCGCCTTTAGCCTTAACACAGCTCTTTAATCTGTTGGGCCAGTCATCGATAGCAGTACGCACTGTTTCTAGCGGAAAATTAGCTACTGCTTCTGTCAAAGATCGCTTAAGGCTCTCGATATTTGGATGTCGTCTCGTGCACACCATGGACTCTAACTCCGCCCACAGTTTGTAGTCCAGGGGATTCAAATCTGGGCTCCCAGAAGGCCATTCCGTCGCCCTTATAAACTGTGGAATATTGGTTTCCAACCACGCTTGTGTGGTTCGAGCTTTGTGGGCTGGCGCAGAATCTTGCTGGAAAACCCAATGTCGATTGTTGAATAGCGTAGAGTTCAGCGGCTTCACACATCCCTCCAGGATGTCCATTTGATAATTTTTCGCTGCAGTTTTTACGCCTTTTTCGCAAAAATGAAGCTCGGTGACCCCTTCGTAGCTGACACCCCACCATACCATGACTGATGCTGGATGATGTCCTCGCTGTACCCTAGTGGCAACTTCTCGGGCTTCTATGGAGCTGTGGGCATACAACTTATCATTTTGGCGGTTGAAATGTTCCTCCACCGTAAAAATTTTTTCATCGGTAAATAAAATTTCTCGATGTTTGTTGTTGCCGTACCGCCGAAGGAGCTCTTTCGATCTGGTGCTCCTAATTTGCTTCAACTGCTCAGTCAGCAAATGTCCCGTTGATCGTCGAAAGGCACTCATCCCGAGGTCAGATTTTATGATGCGAGACATACTTCGGGTGGAGATGTTCATCTCTCGAGCCATGATTCGTTGTTTACGAAGCGGATTTCGACGAATTCGACTCTCGACCGCTTTGATGGCAGCAGAAGAACGTACATCACGCGGACGTCCAGAACGAGGTCGATCTTCAATAGTCTGGATCGCGTTATATCTCTGGATCGCACGATACACAAATCTTTGCGTTATTTTTAACGGGCACAACAACTTGAAAATTTCACTCGCGGATTTTCCACACTTATGTAGTGCAATCACTGCAGTTCGGTTTTCTATTACACCCCATTCCATCTTCACACGTTAACGAACACACTTTAAATGACCATCAACTGTCAACAACATTATGACGTTTATAAAACTGGCCGATATTGAAATGTCACTCATAAAATAAAGTTGTTGCCAATGTGAGAAATTATGTGACAGAACTTATGGCAGGACTAGGTAGCTAATATTAGCGATTATAGAAACCCAAAATGTACCAACTGGAACCAATACCAGACAATACTTGAGTACGAAGTAGCAAAGAAAAATCAATAAGCAGTCCAGACTGCATTCATCAAATAGCTAACAAACTCGTTGACATTATTATAAATGCCTACGAACAAGGTGGTCCCGTTCTACACAAGAAAAGGACCAAGCAAGCATCTTGTTGGAAAAAAGCAAAGAAACTAGGAAATTGTTCAATAGAGCAAAAGCCTTTGATAGCTGCGATAAATACAGAGATTCCCTTACTGAATACAACAAACTTTTAAAAAAAATAGTCATGAAGAAGATTTTGTGAAGATATAGATGATCGCACAACGGTCTCAAGATACCAAAAGGTATTAGCAAAAGGCAACTCGATTAATATTGGACTTTTAGAGAGACCAGATGGGTCCTTAACTAAAAGTATCGTGGAAACACTTGAAGTGCTATTGGCAACACATTTCTCAGGCTGCAAAATAATTAACAACAATGAAGATTTAGAAGTAAGAGAAAGGACGTATTGTTAAACTTCGATCAGCTACACCATTGCTGGTAGAATCTTCACTCCGGAAAAGATCAGATGGGCAATTAATACATTTAAGCCCTTCAAATCAGTCGGAGTAGATAAAATATTCACAGCATTACTATAGAAGGGTTCAGATATCCTAATGCCAATAATGATAAGAATCTTTAAAGCTAGTTTTATATTGGGTTATATCCCGAAAATCTGGAGGAAAGCGAAGGTTGCCTTTGTACCAAAGGCAAGGAATCCTACCAAAGATTAGCCTAAGTCATTTCGTCCTTTAAGTCTTACCTCTTTCTTAAAAAATGAGCACCAAATAATCGTTGTCGTAGAAAAGGAACTAATTCCGAACTGCAAAATGGTGTAATAAGTAAAGTAGGTTTCGGGCAATCTGAATATTCATTTTACTTTTCCATATGTGTAGTTCCTTTTGGATTTAAGGAAATAATTTGAGCTCAAAAACTATGATGCAATTGATTGATTAATCCAATCAAAATAGATTTCAAAGAAAACTTCCGTCACACTACTCTTGTCGTCCATTCTTATTGATAAAAATTAATAAAACATATAACAGGATAACGATACTGCGATACTCTAGATGAAAGAGAAATTTTTGGATTTTAAGAAATTTTGTATGGGAAGTTGTAGAGGGAGTGACGACATTCAACTAATTTCTTCACATCACGCAAGAGTTGCTATCGAAATGTTTTATACAAAATAGCACCGCATTTTCATTGGTATCCCAGCTTTTTGTTTAAAAAAGATCATCGATTCAGATAGGTCTATATATTTTTTTGTGTGTAAAAATGAGTGGCGATCCTAAGTTTCTAAAGTATGGTACAACTACTCAACAGAGCCCGTGACAAGAGAAATTAGATACACTTATCATGAACACTGTTGACTCCCTTATCCAGTCATTAAGTAGTTACTACTCTCCTACCATACGTCATAATGACTATGTATTTTCCTAGGCATCTTAGAAGAAGGATCAGTCAGACATTATACAAAGATGAATTTATATATGTACCTACATACTGCTACAGCACGATACTAAAAAGAAATTGTTTAGAAACATTTGTCATTAATATTCTAACAAGTATGTATTTATGTTTATGATGTAGTAAGTTGAAGTCAAATTCCAACGGGCAGATGCCCGTTTTTCCTTCCCCTGTCGACGCCCTTGGAGAAGGCGAATCACAACGCTAATGATATTGATATCGTTATACTTCGATCAAATTTTCAAGTCGATAGCTCTGATAATTTCGAAAATAAGTAATTTTTTATAAAATTCCAAATGTCGGTAAAAGGAATAGGGATGCATATCGTTTACGAACTTAAAGATTCTTTTTTGCTAAAAATGACATTGAAATTTTCAGGTCGATCGCTTAAAGCGCTCGAGAGTTATGTTGTAGACAAATGGACAGACCTACTGTCACTCAAAATCGAGGTTTTTGATTGGCAACAAATATGTTTGTAGCCTTGGCGACTCTCTCCGTGCATTATTTTTCAGCGCAACACACATTAGAGTAAACATCATATGACCTTAGATTTTATCTAGAGTATTAAATAAATCTCCCATTGAACTTAAACTGCCGCACCAACAAGCAGAAATATACACAATTAAATGCAAACAACCCCTCCACAAACACACAAATTTTTCTTTAAGTGAGTTGCGAACTGCTAAACTTAGTGGTAGAAGTGAGTAGATTGGGACTACTCACTCCCACCACGTAGTGTCTCCATTTGAACCTTTGGCCCTCAGACTCAAATCTAATGTTGTGGATAGCTATTTCGCATAGAAAGCATAACTATGTTACAACACCAATTCCAATTAATTAAAAACAGTCACATGTACCCGTGCTTCGCTCGAAAGGAAAGACATTTTATAAGGCCCAGCTTATTGTTATTTCTGAACAAATCAAAAAATAAATAAGTAAAAATAATTTCTCCTTTTAGAAATTTAAATTATTTCCATTCTAATTTGCTAAACTCACTGCAGAACTTCAAATCTGTGTAATGTAATTAAAGAAGTCGATGTTTATACTCTAGATGAAATCTGAGAGTATATTGTGTTTGCCTTACCGTTTGTAACGCTAAGAAATAACGCTCGCACAGAACCGCCAAGGGAACAGAAATATTTGTTGTCTCTCAAAAACTTCGATTCCGAGTGACCGTCTGTCCGTCTGTGCGTCTATCTACAGCATAACTCTCGAAAGCTATTACCTATAATGCTAAAAAATTTTGTGTGTCATTTTTAGCAAAAAAGTAACTTTAAGTTCGTGAATGGGCTACATCCCCCCCCCTCCTTCTACCACCTCCCATACAAACTGTACTTATCATGAATTACCCTAAGCCAATTTACTCAGTGCGTATAAAATTTAGCGAGCTGAAATTGTGCACTAAATATTTATTTAAAATTGTTAGTAAGGCTAAAAAAAATTAGACGATTAGCTTCACCCCTTCTACCCCCTCCCTTACAAAATGACACAATTTCGCAATTCGACTATAAATAGATTTGCTCGAAAAGTATAAAAGTTATTAGTCTGAATTTCGGGATATATTACTTTTATAATAATTTCAATATACTGTGTAAAAATTATTTGCGTTCTCCCTCTCCTTCCAACCCCTCCCATACAAACTGCACTTTTTCATGAAATGCTCTAAGCCGATTTTCTCAGAACATATAACATTTATCGAGCTCATATTTCGTAATAAATACTTATTTAGCATTATCACTAAGATCAGAAAAAAATTTTTTGATTAGCTTTACTGCTTCTACCCCCTCCCATACAATATGACGCAGTTTCACAACTTCACAAAAAATCTATTTTCTTGAAAAGTATGAATGCTACCAGTCTCAAATTTAAGAAATGTAAATTTTATGATATTCTTAGTTATTTATGAAAAAATCACTAAAATCCCCCCACTCTTTCTGCCACCTCCCATACAAACTGCACATTTTCACTAAATCTAACTCACTAATTTTCTCAGCTCCTATTCAATTTTTGGTGTAAGCATTTTGTATAAAACATTTTTATAGCTATTTTAGCATGATGGGGAAAAAAATAGTTCAATGCTATCACCCCTTCTAACACTCCTCATACAAAATTTCTTGGGATCACAAAAAATTCTATTTCATCTAGAGTACCGTAAGATTGCGCTTTACGCGCAATCATAGCCCTGTTATGTTTTTTATTAGGGCTTCCTTCTACACGACATTCTAAGTAATGAATATCCCATAGGCTTTATTATACTTAAAATGAAATCTGAGAGTATATTGTGTTTATTTTATCGTTTGTAGTGCTAAGAAATAAACCTCACACAGAGTCGCCAAGGGTACAGAAATATTTTTTGGTCACGATTCCGAGTGGCCTTCTGTCAGTCCGTGTGTCTACAACATAACTCTCGAACGCTTTGACCTGAAATGCTGAAATTTGTCATATGTTATTTTAGCAAAAAAGTAATTTTAAGTTCGAAAACGGACCAAATCTCCTCACTTCGTCTACCCCCTCCCATTCATATGTCATGAAATTTCGAAATTAAAAAAAAAAAGATTTTTCTCCGAAACCATTTCAGTTACTGACTTGCAAATTAGGTCATAGTATAATGATTTGAATATCGTTAACGTCAGAGAATATTGATCTGATCCCGTTACTCCTTCTGCTCCCTCCCATACAAATGCACAAATTTTAAAAATGCATTTATTCGGTTTTCATTGCAACTAGCAAAGCTAAAACAACCAATTTTCGTCACAAATAATTTTATTACAATTGCAACCAATTGTGAAAAAAACTATTAACTGGCTGAAAATTGATTCAAATACTCCTTCTACTCTCTTCCATACAAATGCTCAATTTTAGTAAATGCATTTAATCGATTTTCATTGAAACTAGAAAAAAAAAAAACTTAAAATTTTGTCAGAATTTGTCCTTTAATAATTGCACTAAATGTTAAAAAAAATATGAACTTCACTTCACTCCTTCTACCACCTCCCATACAAATTTTTTATTGGAAATTCAAGAAAAGTATTTTTCCTTCGAACATATGAGAGCTATTGACTTTTTTTTTTACAGAATGACCTGTGCTATAGGCAATTTCAGCCTTTATGAAAATTATAGGAAAGCAATGTGATTATGGTGTTGATAAGCAGATTCAAAATCATCCGAAACCTCCTACTTTCTCTGCCACCTCTCATACGAATGCCATAACTTCAGACAAAAATTGTTCAATTTCTTCCAAAATTATGAAAGCTACAAACTATAAATTCAGCATCAAACATTGTGTATATTACGTTCGGTGTTATAAAAAAATTACAAACCTCTCCCTCTGCTTTTAACACCTCCCATACAAAATTCACTATTCACTTTTCGACAGAATTTCAATCAAATCAAATCACCCTCCTCCTGAGCAGACAGAATTTGAGATGACATATTTGCCGGTACAATCAACCATTTCCATTTCATCTAGAGTATCATATAATTCTGTTATGTTTTTTAAATAGCCTCAAATCTTCTTCTGTTTGGACTCATGTCATAGCTACATAGAATTGTCCATGTGAAAATACATTGTCATTTTGGGAAGTTTTGAATATTAAATATGCCAAAAAAAATTTGAAAAGAAGAAAATTAAACCCGCATGGCTGGCGAGCATTCTACCACACAACCACCGATGCTAATGAACTTATCTTGCGAAAATTTAGCCACAATTTATGAATTTACTTTAATTAGATTTAAATTCAGTTTTAGACATCGGGTCGTTAGTTTCGAACTAAAACAATCGATTTTATTTTGAACTCATGCGTGGAATAAAATTTATGTGAAATTATGATATTTTTACTGTAGTCGAATCGAAAAAAAATATTCGTAAAAATGAATACCGGCCGGAAATCAAACCCGGGGCACTCGCGTGGCAGGCCAGTTTTTCCACTGAATCACGGATACCGACGATATTATCTCGGCAAAACTTAGTATTCTATTTAATGTGAGTCATGTGACTTCAAATAGTTCAGTTTTTCCTGATTACATAGAAATGGAAAATTGAAGAATATATACAGGGTGTTTGGTACTCCGTGCACCACCTTGTAAGGGGTTATTCCTAGATATATTTTGAAAAAAAAAATTTTCTACGGAGATGGTCAATTTTCAATATCTGCGTAGATACAGGGTGATCAAGAAAAGTGTTTCGGACCTGTATCCTCACTCACTCAAAACACTATATCTTGAAAACTAATAATCACAATTCAAAGTTCTACTAAACTAAATTACCTTTTATTTGGTGTAGCAGTTTGCATTGGAATTGTAATCAGTCTTGAGATATTTATTTCAGAACCCAATTTTTGCTACTTTGACCCTCAAAATTCTGGGATCAATATAGTTTTTCTCAAAAAATCGCATTATAAAAATGTCATTTTAATGTTGGTTTTTTATGAGACAGACTATTGCCTACAAAAGATGCACACATACTTATGACTTAGGTTTACCTGTTTTCCAGGTATTAAGCGAAAATACATTTGGCTTAAAAATGAAATATGCAATAAAGTAACCCTCGTTCTAAAAAAAACTGCCTAAATTGTTGTTAAACTGAAATATTCTTACTGTCCTTTAATTACTATTTAAATTATCGAGGAATGTCCTTTAATTAGTATTTAAATTATCGAGGAAATGAATTAAATTAAAATTAGTTTCAACACAACTAGGTGCAGCACTTTGCCTTTTTTAATAGGGTACCTAACAAAATTAAAAGCGTATAAAAGCAAATCTTTTTCTAGAGGAAAAAGACAAAAAAAAGAGAAAAAATATAAAAAACATAACAGGACTACGACTGGGCGCAAAGCCCAATCCGGCGATATTCTAGATGAAAGAGATTTTTTTTTTCTTAAGAAATTTTGTAGGGAAAGTGGTAGAAGGGGTGACGATATTTAACTAATTATTCTATTATTCTATTATTCTAATAATAAAGTATTGTGATCGACACAGAAAAAAAAAATTTGCTACCCTGAAATTTTGTTTTTTCGCGTTTCATGACTTAATTAGCCTCAAAAAGCAGAAAAAAAAAATCCGTCTCGCAGTACGAAGTAAATATGGACTCGTACCTCCAAGACCGTTAAAGGTAGAAGGTTGATTTTTGGGTGGATTGTTAATTTGGTAAGTGAGCTCCATTATCCATTTTGGGAGTGTCAGGTGGAAGGGGGAAGCGGGAAGATGGAAAAAGTCAAAATACAGTCAAAATACACTTGCTAATATCTTCACCACGAATGCAGATAGGATGATAAAAATCAGCATACGTAAAGAGAGGGTTGTGGGACAAACTCCAAAAATAATTTAATTTTTTTAGCCATTGGCGTCCGAAAAGGGGGGCTAAAAACAAATTGTCGATCGAATCTTTTTTTGAAATGGTTATATCTTCGAAACTACTTACCATAAAAAATTCATATTTTAGGACAATTAAGATGGCGTATAGATCCACTAGAATCAGCTTAGAAATAGGCTAATTATTGTAAGGGGGACGGTCAGGGGGGGTGCAAAGAAAACCACTTAAGAATTAATATCTCAACTATCTCTTAAGCTATTTAGTTGAAACTTAAAACATATAGTATATAAAATTTGGTCATATTAGTAGTGGGGGAAATGGGGAGCATTTCAAAATGGTGCACTTTTCAAAATTAGAAATCGTTATATCTCAAAATTGAGTACAGATATCGAATCAAAAATTCGTCTGATTATAGTATTATATAATTTATAATTTTGATAAAAATTTTAAGTTAGGGGTGTAAAGGGAGGGAGGTGGTAAGCTAAAATGTCGAAAATTTTGAGTGATTTTTTTAGGACTCTGGTCAAAGATAGAAACTTTAAATTTTGCACGTGGATACATCTATTTGATATAAAATAATAATTTGATCCACAATTGTTACGAACCGACCACTCCGGTCTAACGGGCACAAGGTGTTTCATGTGCAGCGAAAAAAACACGTAAATTGAAAATTTTTGGATGTAATTTTAAGGTAGAAACTTGAAAATTTGGGAAATGCATTTAAAAAAAATCTCTGAAAGTATGAAATATTAATTGATCGAATACTTTCAAAACTTCTACCCCCTCCCATACAAAATTATTTTTTCGAGCATTTTTAAGAAATCAGTTATCAGCTAACTCTTAAAAGCTATCAATTTAAAATTTTGCATGAAAACTTACAAAAATAATTGAAATGAAATTTTTTTTAAAGTTTTGCAATCGCATTTGCCCTTCTACCCCCTCCCATACAAAAGTATGATTTCAACCAATTTCATTGAACCAACTAATAACCAACAAATTAAAAGCTACGAACTTGATATTTTGTACGAGCACACTACAAGAGAAAGGAACGATTCCCCTAACTCCTCTACCCTCTCCCATTCAAATGTTTGGTTTCGTGAATGTAAAATACACAGAATCTAATGAAAATTATGTGCAACTTCGTCTATAAAACTGACATTCTATACAGAGAATATTGGACGTGATTCAAGCAATCAATTAAAAAACTATTAACATCCACCCACCCTTACTATCAACCCTCACCTCTTCCCTCCCAAAACTCAAACTTGCATAAATAAACGAACGAAATAATGATTATATATACTGGAGCTTTCAAATGTTTTTGCCCTGCCCAAGAACCCCCTTTCACTTAGTCTTCCCTAACCACTCTAACCTGCATATTGACTTTCCACGCATCCGCAACTTGTCCCAAGAATAATAAGGTTTCGCCCGACTTGTTGGCAGTTTATTTTTTCTCATCACACTAGATTTGCTATCAAAATGTTTTATACAAAATTTAGGATTCAAAAATTTAATAGGTAGTGAGAAAATTAGTGTTTTGGTTTTAGTGATATTGTGCAGTTCGTATGGGAGGTGGTAGAAGGAGTGTGAATTAATTAATAACGTTTTTAGAAATAACTGCAAACATCATTTAATTGACATATTTTAAATTGCAGATCAATAGCATTCGTACTTTTCAGAAAAATCGACTTTTTGTAAAGTTGTTGAATTGTGTCACATTGTATTGAAGGGGGTAGAAGAAGTGAAGCTAATCTCCTAATTTTTTGTGGTCTTACTAATAATTCTAAATAGTTATTTAGTGCATAATTTCAGCTCGACAAATTTCATACGTACTGAGTAAATTTACAGGTTATTTACAGTATTTCATAAAAAAGTGCAGTTTGTATGGGAGGTGGTGGAACTAATTTTTATACAGCAGATTGAAATTATAATAAAAGTAATATATTCCAAATTTCAGATCAATAGCTTTTATGCTTTTTAAAACAATCCGTTTATTGTCGAATTGCGAAATTGTGGCATTTTGTATGGGAGGGGGTAGAAGGGGTGAAACTAAATGCCTGATTTTTTTGGTCTTACTAATAATTCCAAACAAATATTTAGTGCACAATTTCAGCTCGCTAAATTTTATACGCACTAAGTAAATTGGTTTAGAGTATTTCAAGAAAAAGTACAGTTTGTATGGGAGGTGGTAGAAGGAAAGAAAGAACACGCATAATTTTTATATGGTAGATTGACATCATCATGAAAGTAATATATTCCAAATTTGAGACCAATTGGTTTTATACTTTTCGAGCAAATCCGGTTATTGTCAAATTGCGCAATTGTGTCATTTTGTATGGGAGGTGGTAGAAGGGTGTTTGAAGAAGTGGTTCGAAGTCGTCATAAAAATAATATATTCATGTTAATTTCACATCGATAGCTTTCATAGTTTTCGAGAAAATCCTTTTATTGTTAAATTCTGAAATTGAGTAATTTTGTAGGAGGGGCTTGAAGGGGTAGAGCGATTTGGCCCGTTCACGAACTTGTCCTTACTTTTTTGTCAAAATTTGAACTTTCTAGATCAACGCGTTCTCAAGCTAGAGAGGACACGGACGGACAGACGGACGGACGGACGGACATCCGGTTTCGAGATTTTTGAGTGATTATATGAACTTCTGTATCATTCATTTTTTTCTCCGAGTTTTATTTCTTGGCCTTACAAACTTTGTGGCAAACTTATAATACTCTCAGATTTCATCTAGAGTATAAAAAGGAAGTAAAAGGGAAATTGTAAAGGAATCGCGCGCAGTATTTCATTCCGTTTTGCCGATCTCGATTAGGATGAGTTGTTTTTTTTAAACGCGAATCATTCGGAACGTTCACTAATTCGCCCGATAAAAATACCTCGCAATCGCCATTCCTTGCCAGGCAACTCAGGAATTGGACGTAGAGTGGTAATTTCCACACATCTTCGTAAAATTAACATACTTTAAGGTCCTATTTTATTTTCATATTTGCAATGAATGCAGAACAGCTATTATTTTTTTTACTTTACTTAAATTTTTTTCTTGTGTTTAATGAGACTAAAATGCGAGTGCACTTGATATATTTGCAAATAATGTTCCGCTCCTTATGTATTGTCATTTGTATAACATATTTAGTCTAAATAAAATACGAAATTGTGGACTAGTTAATTTTGTTTTCAACACAATTTTAAAAAAGTTCATCAGCCTGTTATTATAACTTGGTAGTTTTTCTTGAAAATTATTTTCGGTTTTTTTTGTACGACTTAAGTTCGCATTACACCATCAGATTACGTTTTGTATTTTTCATCATATCGAATTTTAATACGATCCCAGTTGATACGGCTTACAATCTTGGTGCGATTTCTAAACGACTATTCAAATAGTCTGAATGAAACGTATGGGAAAATGTATGAAATATTGACAAATGTCCGCCAAATTGTAATAAGCTTTGTCGATATATTCTCGTAAATGATTAAACTAGTGCTCTCATATTTTGTCAAATTCGGTTCTCTCGTATGATGGATTTTATGTTTGGTATGTTCGAAAGGTTTTCCTAAGCTTGGATAGATTTTTGTTTCTGTTTTTAAATCCTTTAAATTTTAGTAATAGAAAATAATATGCAATTGAAACACAACTGGAATTAAACTAATATAAAATGGCTACATAGATTTTAAAGTTTCGACCATTGTTTGGATGTAGTGCAGGCAATTGATCAAAATCTAGAAACATGAAAAACCGTGTATATTACTAAAAAAAAAAATCTGAATTATGAAAACGGCCTTTCTAAATTCACTAATTTAGTTAAAGAAATTAAATTAAGTCCCTTATTTAAAAATGAAAAAATTTTATTTTTAAAAATTAAAATATCCTAATGTCAAAAGAAAAACTATATCAGAGTTTACTTTCGAATCTTCTCTGCTAGAGTTACTATATAGGAACGAATCCTCTCCGATTAGTAATTTTATTTTTTTTTATTTTTTTTGCAATTGATCTTGCTTTTCGTAGGAGATGTGGGCCAAGTATAAATTTGAACGCCCGAGAAATACGTCATCAAGTTATTATTGGTGCAATCGCCACCTGTTATTATCTTTTCAAGACGAGCTGTCGTTCGTATCGAATAGTTCTACTCTCGGCCACCTATTAGTAAATTAAGTGAATGCTTAAAGCATTTTGTCTACCAGGCGAGTGATTGCTACTAACGGAAGTGGTTTGTGGTGCGTTAAGATAGAACCATGCGATTAGAAGTTTCGTCGTATAGAGCGACCTTTAAGGCTTGTTTATTATTTCAATTTGAAATAAACCACTTTTCTGTTTTCTTAATACATAATTTTTTTTGATTTAAAATTAAATTTAGCTCTTAAGTAATTTAAGATATATAAATATAATAAAAGAAAAGAGGGAAGAAAGATAAAAGCTGGAGAGAAACACAAAAATTTTCTTTGTGAATTTAGCCTCATATCCAATAGAGAACTGGAGATGAAGGGCTTGAGAAAATCTCCACAGGGGATTTTGCGGGAGGGAACGAGGATATTGCCGGACAAAAAGGTGAACATTTAGCCCCGCCCATGTGCGAAGATTACCACCTTGTCCCCCCTATTTGTGATAGGGAACACCCTTTTCTTTCTAAATTTTTTTGACCTTGGCTACCTCGAAGAGGATAGGGCTTGGAAACCCTATATTCCCACCCCTCTTCGGCCAATTCTAGATGCACAAATATTGTACCGTGGAGATCTGGTGATAAGAACCTCCCCCCGACGAGCTAGCACGTGCTGAAAGCTAGGTGCATCGCATTCACGATAAGATCATCCACACCTGGTACACTCCATGAGAAATGGCTAGATTAAGCATCTGGACCCTCATGGATCTTTTCCAGTAAAGGCAACGTCCAAAAGCACGGTTAACCTGCCACCTCATTCTTGCTGGCAGTTACCGTGCTCTACGGCCTTTCGTTACACGATATCATTTTGATTGCACTTGTTTCCAATAAAACTCGATTGCGCCGATGTCAAGGCAATACGACTTCACTCGCCTAGCTTTTCATTCTGTTTCCTGGCCTGAAATTCAGTTGATAATGATATTATAAGGGTTTACGTAATATTCTTTAAAAGGCTAAAAATCAAGCAAGAAACAAACAACGAACATTTAAATGGAACAATTTTTTATTTAATTTTATTTTTGAAATTATTTGTTTCATTAAACGCCTTTTGTTTTTTGTTTATTTTTTTTTTTATTATTAATTTTTTTTGTAATATAATTAATTTAAATATTTTATTTCATTTTGTTTTGTATTTTTCATTAAATTAACTAATTCCTACAGAATTTTTTGTATGTTTTTTTTAAGAATAAATAACAAGAAAAATAAATTTTTGTTTGCAACTATCGTAAGTACATAGTTGAATTGTTTATGTGTGTATCTGTGTGAATGTTTTTTCTTAGTTTTTTTTTTAATTTATTTTTCAGAAATGATTTAAATTTCTTAGATAGTTAAGATTAAGCCAAGCAATTTTTTTATCTTTTTGATTCATTTTTCCGTTTTTATTTTCTTTACTTATAAAATACATTATTTAATTTTGTTTATTATAATTAAAATATATAATACATAAAAATCGAGTTTACGAGTGGACTAAAAACTATTTAAAGACAAGAAAATTATTACTAATAATGGACGAAAAAAAATGAAATTATTTTAGTGTATTTTTAAAATTATAAACAAATTATGTATTTCGACTTAAAGCTTTTCGTATTTTTATATTAATATAATTTTTTTTCACTTTTCATCCGTAATTAAGTTTAGTGCTTTAGTGTTTTATTTTTATAAATTGATTTAAATTTTTTTTTAATCTATTTATTGAAAATATAGGCTAAGAATTAAATATATTTTTTTGAATGTGTATTGTACAAATTAACAAAACATAACCATTTTATTTTGTTTTAATATTTAATCTTGTTTTTTTTTTGTCACCGGTAATAATTGAAAAAATATAAAAAACACTTAACAACGATTTGTTTTTGGTGTTTTTTCTTTTTCCTTAAATCGAAAATTGTTTTTAAATTTTTTTTTATTATTATTTTTTTTTGTGCCAAATGGCTTAGGTACTTTTGTTTTTTTTTAATTTTATATCATAATAGAAGTTTTTTTTATATATTATATAATAATTTTTAAATTTCTTTTTTCAGTTCTAGTCTAAATTTTTTTAATTAAAATCGCTAAATGCGTTTTTTTTTCGAGATGAACCAATAATATTTATAAGAAACTCGTCGTAAGTTTTTTAAGAGTGACAGAAGAAGTTAAGAAAAAAATAAATAAAAGATTATATTTCATGGAGATATCGTTTTTTTTTTTTAATTTAATTGTATATATTGCTAAACAGTTTTTTTACTGAAAACTTTTCGACTAGATTGCCTTGTGCATCTTCTCTTCGTGATGCATAACTAGTTGAATAACGACATAACTAAATAAAGTTTAAAATACCAAAGTATATGCATATTTACAAAAATTTATATATAAAATAATGCATTTGTTTGTATTTTTCATAAGTTTCAGAATGAATTTGTTTTTTTAGTACGGAATCGTTTTATTACATTTACTGCATTTATTTTGGAAAGTTGAAGATTTTAGAATTTCGAAGAATAAGAGGAAGAGCAGATAGACAAGATTTATTTTAAGCTTTAATAAGATGTTATAAGTGAAGATTAAATAAGTTATTTGCTTTATATTAAGAAGAGAGTAGTTTTTGTTTTCAATAAGAACTTGTTCAAATTTTTTTAAGCACTTTGTTATAAGTATAATTTTCAATATGATTAAAAGTACAGAGTTTATTAAGTTTAAAAAATTGTTAGTTCATTATTATTTTTTTTTTGTTTATTAAAGATCATGAATTGCAATGTACTATTTTAAAAGTTATTAAATTTTCATCCATTGTGGTTGTTTGTTTGAACAAGGTTTAATTGTAATCTCGTAAATATAAAAATTCTTTCAACAGCAGTTTTTCATTAACTGCCATTAGAAAGCTTTATTCAACTCACCTTTTTTCATTGTGTATACATATAAGGAATAAAAGAAGTGATAAACGGGAGTACTTCTAAATCCCCTAAATATTCGAAAATTATACCAACCCGTCTACAGAAAATTTAAAATATTGTAACTCTTGAAGGACAGAAGAGCAGTGTATTAAATATTGTTGTATCGGAACCCTGAACTGCTCATCAACTGTGTGCGTTCGTCAATTGTTTACGAAAGTCCATTATTGGCACATGCAGGCAAACATACTCAACTTCTAATAAACTGTTTGTTATCTTTAACTGTTTATGACCTTCTAATACTCATACTATGCTCGCAAGTATATGCACACGCTATGTATAATAGCGGGGGAGTTCTGGAACGGGTAAATCGTGTATCAATAGGGTCGAACGTGTGCGAAAGAAGAGACCCTTAAATTCGGAAACGATTGAGTTTGCATGATAGATAGCGATAGTGCCCCAGATGGAAATTTCAAAAGGCCTTCTCACGTTAATAATGTGGCAGGCAAACTAGATCCCCTCTGGGAAGATGTAAAGAAAAATATTTCTAACGGCTCGTAAGCACAATTCCTTCTCAGGAGAAATTACGAAGAATATTTTTGGTGGTATTGTGAAAAATTAGCACGCACAAAGAAATAAATAGAAGAACTAACTACCTGTTAGTCAATTTATCTAAATGAACAATTATTAATAATTATTGATTTTTTAGTGCATATATTGCAAATGTAATTGTAGTTCAAGTTTTAAATTTGAATATTATTAACAGTGTAGTGTAAGCTCATTTTTTATACACTGAAAATAAACAAAAAAGAAGTGAATTTATGGTAAGTACACAATATTTGTACTCGGAGAATATAGATTTATTTTTTCAAGTCCACCTAACTAGTAGCATACGCTGACGACATTAACATCCTGGCAAGATCCTTCCCTAGTGCTAAGGAGGTATTTGTCAATCTTGACTCCGCCGCAAAAGAAGTCGGGTTCCGCATTAATGAAAGCAAAACCAAAGTAATTACGCAAACAAGAAGGAAAACGCCAATCAGACAAAACATAACAATTGCGGAAAATAATTTGGAGAGTGTTGACAACTTCATATATCTTGGGGCTAATTTAGCAAAGGACGGTAATGAAACAGACGAAATGAAACGACAGATAATACTTGCAAATAAGACGTATTATTCGGTACTTCCAATAATGAAATCCAATAAAGTGCACAGGAACAATAAGCTGCGGATATATAAAACTATTGTACAAGCTGTGCTCTGTTAAGGCAGCGAGACGTGGACATTAACGCGAACTTCTGAAAAAGCAGTTGACGCATTCGAAAGAAATGTCATCCGAGGAATTTTGGGATCGGTGAAGGAAGGAACGGAATGGCCAATAAGATACAACCATGAGTTGTATCAACTCTACGACGAGCCAGAAGCTTCAACGTTCATCAAGCTACGTAAACTGCAGTCGGCTGGCCATGTAGAACGAATGGAAGACAGAAGAATTCCCAAACGTGCCTTTAAAGGCGACGACTTCAGGAGACCAGGGCCCGATTTGGGCTGTCGCGCCATTGATGATGATGATAGATTTATTTTGAAAACATTTCATATTTCTTTTATCTAAAGATATGAATTCAAAAATATCCGGTATTAGTAAAATGCATATGATATGGCTCGTAGCAGAAAAAAAATCCGCGAGTAAAATAGATCACAAAAGTAATAAGAATAGCGAATCTGAATACTTTGGTTACGATAAGTAATTATAACTGTGCTTATTGTATCTATGCTGTTAAATATGAAAAAATCGACCATGGCGAATACGAAGATTAACTAAAGCTTGGATTTAATGTGCAAATGTAAAAATAGATTTAATAAAAATACATTCAAATTAAATCCGTGAAATGAATTTGATTTTTGTTGAATTATAAATTCCTTATCAAACGATTTTATCTTTGAGTGTTCAATTTAATGAAAGATTCACTGACAAATATGATTACTTTTCTATTTAAATTACTGCTTTGCTTTTACATACCAGCTAATATGATGTTGAGCTAGGGTGTAGCCAAGTGGGTAGCGTGTTGGTCTTGTAATGCGAAGGTCATGAGTTCTAACCCCGGTCTGCGCAATATATAATTCCAACACATTGCCTGCTTGGATATACCTTGATCACCTCATTCTACGAAAATGAAAAATTCGTAGAAAGAGTGTTGTGCGAAGGGCTAACAACCTTTCCACAATAAGTAATGAAAAAATGTTAAGGAACCTGCATGTCAGGAGGCCAAGTTCCGATTTGGGCTGTACCGCCATTGTATATGTAGAATATGATGTTGGATTATTTCTCTCTTACTTATTATTTACAACTTGAAATATTGTACCTAACAGTAATTATTTTATGTATTATGTACTGATACTTGGCTAAATAAAACTTGTTCTCTTCTATTTGAATCGTCGATTGTGAATTTGAAACATAAATTTATTATTACTAGTTTTACTTGTATCAACCAATTTGTGTTTGTAAAATAACAAAATTCACACTTTCAATATTGCCTAGTATTGGGCATTCTTTAATTAGACACTTTTCGATTTCCACATTCACTGCCTAAAACAGCTTACGTAAGCACAAAGTAGTTCAATGGCTCTACTGAAGTCCGATCACCGATTCTTAACTCCGCCTTAGCCGGTCTTAAGCCCGGTTGAGAAAGGAGGAGGGAGCATGGAGTTAAAGTCTGCGGAAAACCAAATGGATAATTCAACCTTATACTTAGAAAGTGGATTGAACAAAAACATAGAATCAACTGGAATAGACTTTTTGTTTTACCAAAAAAATATATATAGGTATATATTCTAAAATTTAGAAAAAATGATATAAATACTTTGATCGGCCTTATGGCGGGCCACAGTAGAGTAAACCATCAACTTAAAAATATGGGTCTAGCTGCCGCCTCTGTCTCAAAGACTCAGAAACGACTGCGAGGCAGTAGCAAGGAAACCACTAAATCATCTAGGAAAAGGTTTCCTTACAACTGATGAACCAGCCAACATGGCTCCATTAGACATACTTAGATTAGCCAAAGCTATCGAGTTGTGCTAGGGTAGAGGGACAATAAACGCACAATAGACCAAGAAGGTCGCGGTGCTTCCACGTATTCCCCTAAATAAAATAATAATGGAGTTAAGCTGAATGGCCAGTAACAACAGTGCGTCTCAGGAAGTAAGCAAAAAGTATTATATAGTTGGATTCGCAGCACAGCTGCGAGAACTCCAGCATTTGATGTTTAGCTGAAAACTGCCACCCTTTTGTCTACCAGGGTGTAATAAATAAGTTGGACTGGTTATCCAGGTCGCGGGTTGGGCGAGGTGCCAACAACGCATCTTTGGAAAAAAACACTGTCCATAAACCTGAAGAACAGCCTCGAAAAGGATGGACTCAACGGCAACGACCTCGCAAATGAAAAATGTACTACTCCATTAGATGTTGGAATGTTCGATCCTTATTTAGGGCAAGAGCTCTGAAATAGTTTCTCGAAGAAGTGGCTCAACATCAACATTACAGCCATCCAAGAAATAAAATGGCTCGGTAACGAAATCATGGACATGAGATGAGACACAATCTATCTAAGTGGAAAACTGTCAGGAAGCGGAGAGCTTAGAGTCGCTTCTGTTATTGACAAATAATTTAAACAGCAGGTCATGAGTTTCAAACCAGTAAGTAAAATATTGTGTACAATCTGAAAAAAAATTAAATTTTTCAACACTTGGTTCATTAACGTTCATGCACCAACAGAAGACAAGGACAATATAACTAAAAATGAATTTTATTCCAGCCTAGAGACAACCTATGATGTACACCACTCGAATCACCTAAAAAAATGGGTTTTAATGCAAAAGTCGGACAGGAGGAGGCTCATAGAGGAACAACAGGAGGGTCTCCATAACATAACCAGCGACAATGGTTGATTTTGCAAGCAGTAAATAATATATGATAGTAAGCTGTACGTGCTTCCCATAGCGCTATATTCATAAAAGGACGTGGGCATCACCAGATGGTCACACCTTCAACCAAGTAGACCACATTCTAACTGAAAAAAGGGGTGCTTCGAGTAGAGTAGATAAACGGATCCTCCGCGGTGCGAATTGTGACTCTGATCACTATCTAGTCAGAGCTAAGTATGCCGTATAGCTTGTCGTGGATATTTGAAAACGAGTAGAGCTCGCAAATTCAAAGTCGACAAGCTTAAAGGCGAAACGGTGGCTGAGGCTTACATGTCGGCACGTAATAAACACCTGACACCAGTATATGAAAACAACCAAAATATGCCAGTGGAAAATATGTGGATGAAAATACGAGACGCATAAAATCCTCCGAAGAAGAGATATTAGGATATTGAGCACGGCGAAAAAAATAATGATTAGTTGGACTGAGAATGTCGCGCTGCAATATACAGAAAGAATGAGGCTTACAAAATTTTCCCTAAGCAACCAATACGAGCCCTAATAGAAAGATACGATGAGCTTTGGCGATATGCGAAAAAGATCTGCAGGCGAAAACGAAGGAAGTACAATAATGACAAGATACAATAAATGGACGACGATATGAGACAAAATAAAACGCGAGACGCGTAGTAAAAGACTTAAAAAGGGATAAAAGGTGAAAACCAGTCTCTGCAAAGACGGAGAGAGCGACACGCAAAACGTCAAAGGGAGATGGGCTACCTATTTTGAACATCTTCTCAATCCCACCCCACTATCACCGATCACGACAGACAACACCTCGCTTGAGGCCTCAACTGACGAAGAAGAACCAAGATAATTGACACTACCCATGCTTGTCGAAATGAAAGCAGCCATATGTAGAGCTTCTGAAAAACGGTGGAGAGTGTGTCGCTGAAATACTATAAAACATGGAGGAAATCATATCTGACGATTGTCGAAAAAGCATTATATGTCCAATTGACAAGAAAGGAGACAAACTCTGCTCTGAGCATTACAGAGGAATATCATTGTTATGTACGTCTTATAAAATAATGACAAAAATAATTGAACGTCGTCTTAACTCTTACACTAATTAAATAATTAACGAATACCAAGGTGGATTCAGAGCCGGACGATCTGCAACAGACCAGATATTCTCGGTGAAACAGGTACTTGAGAAATGCTGGGAATATAACAGACGTGCACCAAACCACAGGAGGGTACTGTACCAAATCATGCTTCATTTTGGAATCCCCCTACAACTAGTCTGGCTAACAATGAAAAACACTGAATCCCAACTGAGAATACAAACCGATTCCTCAACCAGCTTTCTTACGGAATGCGGTTTAAAGCAGGAAGATGGTCCAGCCCCCATGCTTTTCAACTTGGCACTAGAGTATGTCGTCCGAAAAATCGCAGTCGACGCCAACGGGATCAAGCCCACCCAAATAGTAGCATCCTTCCCTAGTGCTAAGGAGGTATTATTTACACCAAGTCGAGTTGCGCATTAGCTAAAGTAAAACAAAAGTAATTTTGCAAACAAGAAGGAGAACGTCTATCAGATAATATAATATAAATAAAAATTGCGGAATATAATTTGGAGAGTGTGGGTAACTCCATATGTCTTGGGGGTAATCTAGCAAAGGACGGCAATGAAACGAACAAAATCAATACTGACAAATAAAATTTATTATTCGGTACTTTCAATAATGAAATCCAAGAAAGTGCACAGGAACAATAAGCTCCGAGCATACAAAATTAATATGCGACCTGTGCTCTGTTAAGCTTAGTTCGCACTGGGCTATTAATTTAATCGAGCGACGAGTGATTTAGTTACTTAGCGTGTCTGAAAAACACAATTTTAGTGGAGTGCTTTAGTAAGTGACTAAACTACATTATTAAATAATCGATCCATTTCATTCTATTTTTTCAGGCGAGTAGCACCACGCACTATCATCACTGGATCGTGATTCATCTACTAAATAAGTAAGAACCTAACGATTTAATCGAAATGTAACGTACAGTATACGACTGTAGTGTGAACGATTTTCTAGTCGTTTAGTAAGTAAATTACTAATAATTCACTCGACTAAATCACTAGCCTAGTGCGAACTAGGCTTTATGGCAGCGAGACGTGGACGCGAAAAAAAGGAACTGAATAGCGAATAAGATACAACCATGAATTGCATCAACTCTACGACGAGCCAGAAGCTTCAACCTTCATCAAGCTACGTAAACTGCAGTGGGCTGGCCATGTAGAGCGAATGGAAGACAGAAGAATCCCCAAACGTGCTCTCGAAGGCAAAGCGAGTGGTAACCGGCCAGTAGGCAAACCACGTAAACCATAGGAAGACTCAGTTGATGAAAACAGCAAAGCCATTCTAAAAAACATAACAGGAGTACGATTGGCCATAAAGCCCAATCGTGCGATACTCTAGATGAAAGAGAAATTTTCGTATCTTAAGAAACTTTGTAGGGTAAGTGGTATAGGGGGTGACGACATTGGGCAATTTTTTCACATGACGCTAAGGTTGCTATCAAAATGTTTTATGCAAAATTTAGGATTTAAATGTTTAATAGGTACTGAGAAAATTAGTGTATTGGATGTAGTGAAGTAGTGCAGTTTGTATGGGAGGTGATAGAAGGAGGGGCGAGTTTTTAATGACTTTTCAGAAATAACTATAAACATCATGTTTTTGACATGTTTTAAATTGCAGATCAGTAGCATTCGTACTGTTTAGGAAAATCGACTTTTTATAAAGTTGTGAAATTGTGTCATTTTGTATGAGAGGGGTTAGAAGGGGTGAAGCTAATCGTCTATTTTTTTCGGTTTTACTAAAAATTCTAAATAAATATTTAGTGCACAATTTCAGCTCGATCAATTTTATACGCACTGAGTAAATTGGTTTAGAGCATTTCATAAAAAAGTGCAGTTTGTATGGGAGGTGGTGGAAGGAGGGGGAAGACACAAATTATTTTTATAGAGTACATTGAAATCATCATAAAAGTATTACATTCCAAATTTCAGATCAATGTCATTTGTACTTTTCGAGTAAATCCGTTTATTGTGAGATTGCGAAATTGTGTCATTTTGTATGGGATGGGCTAGAAGGGGTGGAGGGATTTGGCTCGTCACGAACTTGACCTTACTTTTTTGTTAAAAACGACGTATACAAAATTTGAACTTTCTAGCTCAACGCTTTCTCAAGCTAGAGAGGACACGGACGGACGGACGGACAGACAGACAGACAGACAGACGGACGGACGGACGGACATCCGGTTTTGAGATTTTTGAGTGATTATATGAACTTCTGTATCATTAATTTTTTTCTCCGAGACTTATTTCTTGGCGTTACAAACTTTGTGGCAAACTTATAATACTCTCAGATTTCATCTAGAGTATAATTAGCAGTTGGAGGACGCGGTCTTTGGACCGAGACAATCGGAGACCAGGGCGCGATTTGGGCTGTCGCGCTATTTATGATGATGTATGAATAATCTGGCTAATTTTTATATTTACAAGATTACAGATATCGCATTTTATATTTTCATAAGTTCACAGTCTGAAAATGTCTCTATGAATTTAAAATATTAAAATAAATCATTCATAATTAATTTTGAAATCTATATCGTCAAACAAAAAAAAAATATTTATTTGTATATTAAAATTTTTGTAAATTTAAGCATTTTATTACTTCAAACATCACTCATTTAGTTATCAATTTCATGGCATTTCAGTAACTTTATTATTATTTTTTCTTTGTAATTTTGTGGTGTAGTTTTTTCTTCAAAATATTTTGTTTTTGTTGATTTTAATAGGTTTTGTTTATATCTCTTGTTTTTTTTTTTTTTTTTTAAATAATATTCAGACTTTTCGAAAATCTCTCTCTAATATCGAAAAATATGTTTTAGTACAAAATTAAAAGAAATAGACAAGAAATAAGCTTTGAGTGAAAGTAAAAAAAAAAACACAAATAGTTCAATTTGACTAATGGATAAAAACCGAAAATATTAAATGAAATTTTGTTGACGCTTTTTTTCACTAATATGCTAGTAATGTGTTTGTGTAGTTGAAAGCAGATTTGCTTATTTCGATTTTATTTAACATTGTAAGATTGATTTTATTATAATGTTTATAAAAATTTGAGTTTAGAGAATTAAGAGTTGAAAACTCATTAAAGATGTGATTTATAATTATTATTTAATTTTTTTTTTTGTAATTAAAATTAAATTTAGAAGCCAAGAGCTCAAGTAGTGTGTTTTTTTAGTTAGATAATATTTTTGGATTTAATCCAATGATTGTTTGATAGATAATATCATATTACGTATTTACAAGAGTTAAAGGTATTTCGAAACTTGTTTGAGATTTTTGAAAGATTTCTAAATTTCCTGAATTGTTTTAGGGCTTTTTACGTTTTTCTTTTAAATTATTAAGTGAAAGGTGGTTATATTTAACGTTTTTTTTAACATTAATTATTAAGTAATAAAAAGCTCTTATATCGTTTTTTATTTCTTATTAAATTAAGGAAAGGCGTATGAATCGCTGAAGAACTGTTTATGTATATAATAATATATTTTTGTTTTTTTTTGTTTATATCTATTAATAAGTAATCGCATTCTCTTTTATTTAAAATTTATACATCATTTTTAAAAGCTATGGACGTATCTAGTTTATGTTTAAGTTGACTTTCTAAACTCAGAGGATTTGGCTATGAAGAATTTTAGATAATTTTTTTTATTTAGTTCTTTTAAAAAACTTCTAAATGAAACGATCGAATCTAACACAATTTGAAAAATCACACAACATTGAGTTGTTAAATTTAAAAATGACTAAAGCAAAAAAATGTAAGTGTTTTTCCTAACACATATTCTTTCTTAAAATTTACGAATATTAAACCTCTCAGTAGTAGTTTTATAAAGCTTTTTTTGGTTAATAAGATCATAATACAATAAATAAAGCTGATCTTAGGTTAATTCTATTAATTTCTACAAAATGTTTGATTTCGTTAAACAACCTTTGTAATTGTGATTTTTTTTTTATAATTGTGGTTATATTTTGGCTGTTTAGGCGTCAGCAAATATGACGTATGCTAGTCTTTTAGTCATTTAGTTTAATTTTTAATTTATTTTGTATAGCCAATAGAATACAAGAAGAAAATAATAAAAAAAAAATAATTATCCGAAATTTTGTCATATATTGCTAACAGCCATTTTGGTTTATTTTTTTTTTTTTTATTAAAATTTCTAAGTTCTGATATAATAGAAAGTGCACTTTATAAGAAGGAAAAAAAATTGAATCTTTTCTTTTGGTTTTGTTTTCTCTCTCTCTCTTAAAAATATGTTTTTAATTTTTTTTTATCTTTTACTGGAAACAGTATTAAGGAATTGCTCGAAAAAGAAACAAAGTTTTTTTTCCTTTTATTCCAACTTTTAAAGAAGTTCAAAAAGAAAATTAGCTTTTTTTTAATCGAAATGGAAATTTTTAAAAATGTATAAACATTTACTTATGATATGTACAAATATTTATATTTTACTACGTTGCAAATATTTTGGTGTTTTATTTTTTATTTAATTTTCTTATTAATTTTTTCAATTGGAGGTAAGTTGGCAGAGAGAGTTGAAATGAAGTGAATAAATAGAGAAAAAGGAGCCTAATTGCGTATACTTTTACTTGACAAAAACAAAAGTAGAAAATAAATGAAATAAAATATAATTGTTATGAAACCGTGATTTGATAATGATGTGATCATGTTGGAACCAAGAACTCGCTCATTTCAATCGAAGCTGATAAACAAATCTATTACGGTGATAATCGTTTGACTGAATTAAAGAAAAAATTAATAATGATTGGAAAATACGTTTAAAAAATTGCCGACACAAATAAATTCATTCCGAACTATTGCACCGCACTGAAATTTACATCGGATGGTTGGATGGGTATAGATAGGGTAGGCATCTGATCGGCGTCATTAGGCGACGCCCAGTGTTGCAACTGTCATATACACATCAATTGTGCTCATCATACCTCCAAGTGGTAGCCACCGGATACTGGTCTTGTCCATCCGGACTTGACTTGCTAAACTGATGGGCGCGAGTGCTAATGAAACAGAAAAATTCTAGCACTATAATAAGATGGCCCTCCAAGTTGGGGGTTGGGCGATGTGTTAACAACTCATCCTCGGAAAAACCACACCTGTTTCGAAACCTGAAGCAATGCCTCGGACTGGATTGATTCAACGGCAACGACCACGCAAACGAAAAATGGACTATTCCAGGAGCAGGAGCAGTGAGAGCGCTTCTGGAACAGGCAGTCAAATACAATATAAACATAATTGCACTCCAAGAAACTAAATTGTTAGGTAGCGAGATTACTGACTATAGATCGCACACGATTTTCAAAAGTAGGAAATCATCGGGAAGCCGGGAATTTGGAGTTACGTTTATCGTCGCCAACAAATTTAAACACCAAGTTACCAACTTCAAATCCGTCAATGAACGATTGTGTGCAATCCGCATCAAAACAAGTTTCTTTAATGTTTGGCTTATTAATGTCCACGCCCCAACGGAAGACAAAGACGACGAAGTTAAAGACGATTTTTACAGCACCTTAGAATCAACATTCGACTTCCTTCTGTCGAATGATATTAAAATAGTATTAGGTGACTTTAACGCAAAAGTGGGCAAAGAAGACACATACATAGGGACAATTGGAAGGCACAGTCTCCATGATATTAGTAACGACAACGGCCAGAGGCTGACTGATTTCGCCAGCAGCGAAAACCTTATTGTAAGCTCGACATGCTTCCCGCATCGTGACATTCATAAGAGAACGTGGGCATCACCCGACGGAAGAACATTCAACCAAATAGACCATGTTCTAATAGAGAAAAGGACGGCCTCCTGTATTCTCGACGTGCGTACGGGTCGAGGCGCTAATTGCGACACAGACCACTATTTGGTAAAGACCAAATTCCGATGTCGAATCACAAACCGAGGACACCCAAAAACACAACCGGTTCCTAAATTCGACATAGGAGAACTGAAAGACGAGAAAATATTTGCGAAATATGTATCAGCCTTGGAGAGGCACTTCGCAACAATGCTGAATACCACCGTCAGCAAGTCAATAGAAGAAATGTGACAAAATATCAAAGATGGCATTAAATCTGTCGCAGAGGAGGTGATAGGACAACAACCCCGGCGCAAAAGAAATGATTGGTTCAACAACGAATGCAAAGATGCCTTAGAACGACAAAATCAAGCTTACAAAATATTAACGGAACGGCCGACACGAGCCGAACAGGACAAATACAAGGATCTTAGACGATTTGCAAACAAAATATGCAGACAAAAAAAACGGAAGTACAATAATGACGAAATCAAAAACATGGACGAACAATTTAGATTACACAACACAAGAGCCGCGTATTCCCTTGTTAAAAGGATGAAAGAAGGATACAAACCGAAAACGACTCTCTGCAAGGATGCAGAAGGGAACATTATAAGTAACGCGGAAGATATAAAACTAAGATGGGCACAATATTTTGAACACCTTCTTAACCCGAGCCCATCACCTACACGAACAGCAGCAGCAGATACAATAGCAGGTATAACTGATGTAACAGCTGATGAAGGATCCGCTTTGAGTCCTCCCACACTCGAAGAAGTAAAACAGCCCCAAGGAACCACCCAAACAACAAAGCGCCGGGCACTGATCAAATCCCAGCGGAACTTCTGAAAGCCGGCGACACCTGCATAGCGTATCTCCTACATAGATTAGTCGCGGACATATGGACGCAGGAAATACTTCCTGAAGATTGGCGCAAGAGCATCATATGTCCAATTTATAAAAAAGGTGACAAACTCTTCTGCGAAAACTACCGAGGAATATCTCTGTTGTGTACGTCTTATAAGATCTTGACGAAAATTCTAGAAAAGAGAATTAAGCCCTATGCTGACAAAGTAATTGGTGAATACCAAGGCGGATTTAGAGCTGGACGCTCGACCACGGACCAGATGCTGGAAAAGTGCTGGGAATATAATATTGATGTGCACCAGATATTTGTTGACTTCAAGCAAGCATACGACAGTATCGACAGGCGCGTACTGTATAGAATCATGTTGGAGTTTGGAGTCCCACCGAAACTGGCCCGACTGACAAGAATGACAATGACTGAGTCTTTGTCACAAGTCAGAGTAGAAAATGATCTGACTTCCAGTTTTAAAACAGACAACGGCCTTAAACAAGGTGACGGCCTCGCACCAATGCTTTTCAACTTAACACTCGAATATGTTGTTCGGAAACTTCCCGTTGACACCAAGGGAACACTATGCTTCAAATCCACACAACTCGTAGCATATGCCGACGACATAGATATCCTTGCAAGATCTCTGGAGAGTGCTAAGGAAGTATTTGTAAACCTTGACTCGGTAGCAAGGGAAGTTGGACTACGTATAAATGAAAATAAAACAAAAATTATGACGCAAACTAGGAAAAAGACGCCAATCAGACAAAATATCACAGTAGCAGACTATAACCTAGAAAACGTAGACAACTTTATATACCTAGGGGCGAACCTATCGAAGGATGGAAGCGAACCCATCGAAATTAAAAGAAGAATAATTATGGCAAACAAGACGTATTATTCGGTACTTCCAATAATTAAAAACAAGAACGTACACAGGAAAACAAAACTTAAGTTACATAAAACGATTATACGACCTGTGCTATGCTATGGCAGCGAAACGTGGACATTAACTCAGGCGTCCGAAAAACTACTGAACGCCTTTGAAAGAAAGGTCCTCAGAAGAATCCTCGGACCTGTGAGGGAAGACTCGATCTGGAGAATACGATACAATAGAGAATTGTATGCCATCTTCGACAATCCAGAAGTGTCAACCCTCATAAAATTTAAAAAGCTACAATGGGCTGGTCATGTGGAGCGGATGGATGACGGAAGAATTCCCAAACGCACTAAAAGGGAAAGTCAACGGACAAAGACCAGTCGGAAAACCACGAAAGCGCTGGGAGGATTCGATTGACGCAGACAGCAAATCACTGCTAAGATTTTCAAACTGGAGGACACGGTCGCTGAACCGAGATGGATGGAGGCAAAGCATTTAGGAGGCCAAAGTCCGATTTGGGCTGTAGCGCCATCGTAAGTAAGTAAGTATAATAAATTAAACTATGTTATAGAAAATGTTTTTAATTAAAAACAAAAACAAAATTATCGTCATCTTCATTGAAAAATATTTGCATTAAAGTTAACGATGCGATTTTATTATAAGTAGGAAGAGTTGAAGCCGACGTATCGTTAAAATAAACTGCCAACAAGTCGGGCGAAACTTTATTATTCTTGGGACAAGTTGCGGATGCGTGGAAAGTCAATATGCAGGTTAGAGTGGTTAGGGAAGACTAAGTGAAAGGGGGTTCTTGGGCAGGACAGTTGTCAACACTTTGCGGAAACGTTCAAAAGCTTCAGTATATAATAACCAATATTTCGTTCATTTATTTATGCAAGTTTGAGTTTTTTGAGGGGAGGGATGAGGGTTGATAGTAACGGTCGGTGGATGTTAATAGTTTTTTAATTGACGTCCAATATTCTCTGTATAGAATGTCAGTTTCATAGACGAAGTTGCATAGAATAAGATTCTGTGTATTTTACATTCACGAAACCAACATTTGTATGGGAGGGGGTAGAGAAGGTAGGGGAATCGTAAAGATTGTGACGCAATTTTATTTCCTTTCTGTTGTAGTCTTCTCGTACAAAATTTCAAGTTCGCAGCTTTTAACTTGTTGGCTATTAGTTGGTTCAATGAAATAGGTAGAAATGATACTTTTGTATGGGAGGGGGTAGAAGGGCAAGCGTGACTGCAAAACTTTTAACAAAATTTCATTTCAATTATTTTTATAAGTTTTTCGGCAAAAATTGAAATGGATAGCTTTTAAGAGTTAGCTGATAACCGATTTCTTAAAAATGCTCGAAAAAATTATTTTGTCTGGGAGGGGGTAGAGGAAGTAGGGGAATCGTAAAACTTGTGATGCAATTTTCTTTCTTTTCTGTTTTAGTCTTCTCGTACAAAATTTCAAGTTCGCAGCTTTTAACTTGTTGGCTATTAGTTGGTTCAATGAAATAGGTAGAAATGATACTTTTGTATGGGAGGGGGTAGAAGGGCAAGCGTGACTGCAAAACTTTTAACAAAATTTCATTTCAATTATTTTTATAAGTTTTTCGGCAAAAATTGAAATGGATAGCTTTTAAGAGTTAGCTGATAACCGATTTCTTAAAAATGCTCGAAAAAATAATTTTGTATGGGAGGGGGTAGAAGAGGTAAGGGAATTGCAAAATTTGTGATGCAATTTTCTTTTCTTTCTCTAGTAAGGTGCTCGTACAAAATTTCAAGTTCGTAGCTTTTAATTTGTTGTTTATTAGTTGATTTAATGAAATTGGTCGAAATCATACTTTTGTATGGGAGGGGGTAGAAGGGCAAGTGCTATTTTGAAACTTTTAAAATAATTTTATTTTAAATATTTTTATAAGTTCTTATGCAAAATTTCAAATTGATAGCTTTTAATAGTTAGGTGATAATTAATTTCTTAAAAATGGTCGAAAAAATAATTTTGTATGGGAGAGGGTAGAAGTTTCAAAGGTATTCGACCAGTTAATATCTTATACGTTTGGGGATTTTTTTTAAATGTATTTCCCAAATTTTCAAGTTTCTACCTTAAAATTACATCCAAAAATTTTCAGTTTTCGTGTTTTTTTCGCTGCACATGAAACACCTTGTGCCCCTTAGACCGTGCTGGTCGGTTCGTAACAATTGTGGATCAAATTATTATTTTTTTTCTGTGTATATAAAATAGATGTATCCACATGCAAAATTTAAAGTTTCTATCTTTGACCAGAGTCCCAAAAAAATCACTCAAAATTTTCGACATTTTTGCTTACCACCTCCCTCCCTTTACACCCCCTAACTTAAAATTTTTATCAAAATTATAAATTATATAATTCTATAATCTGACGAATTTTTGATTCGATATCTGCACTCAATTTTGAGATATAATGATTTCTAATTTTGAAAAGTGCACCATTTTTGAAATGCTCCCCATTTCCCCCCACTACCATTATGACCAAATTTTATATTTTTTTTATATTTCGCTAGTATAGCTTAGTATATGTTTTAAATTTCAATTACATAGCTTAAGAGATAATTGAGATATTAATTCTTAAGTGTTTTTCTTTGCACCCCCCTGACCCTCCCCCTTACAATAATTAGCCTATTTCTAAGCTTATTCTGATGGATCTATACGCCATCTTAATTGTCCCAAAATATGAATTTTTTCGAAGATATAACCATTTCAAAAAAAGATTCGGCCGACAATTTGTTTTTAGCCCCCCCTTTTCGGATGCCAATGGATAAAAAAATTAAATTATTTTTGGAGTATGTCCTACAACCTTCTCTATATGTATGCCGATTTTCATCTTTCTATCTGCATTCGTGGTGAAGATATTAGCAAGTGTATTTTTCGACTTTTTCCATCCCCCCGCCTCCCCCTTCCACCCCACACTCCCCAAAATTTGGATAATGGAGCTCACTTACCAAATTAACAATCCACCCAAAAACCAACATTCTACCTTTAACGGTTTTGGAGGTACGAGTCCATATGTACGGCGTACGGCGGGACGGATTTTTTTTTTTTGCTTTTTAGGCTAATTTAGTCATGAAACGCGAAAAAACAAAATTTCAGGGTAGCAAATTTTTTTTTTTTTCTGTGTCGATCACAATACTTTATTATTAAAAAATAATAAAGTAAAATGATTGAAAACAAGCTTGTAAAACAAAATTATTTATCCTGTGTGAGGCAAGATTCATTTTGCGAAAGTCTTTTAGTAAGTTCCTTCGACCTTAGTTTGGCGCTAGATCGCCACGTATTCTGGTGTTAAGAAATGTGAACTTCGTTTAAGCAGGGACATTATTGTATTAAACAGTTGCTAATATTTAGGAATAGTTGCTTGATTTTTGCTTTAGTTGAAAAATGTAGTTCTCATAAAATAATTAAATTATTTTTGCAAGTTATTAAATTGAATTGCTGAAATAAAAAAAAAGGTTTGGTATAAAGTTACAAATTTGGTCGGCAAAAATGACAAAAACTGAATCTTATCCTTCTACTTTTATATTATGTTTATATTGTATTTCTCCTGTACGTGATTCAGGTAGTGGTGAGGCGTTCATTGATGCAAGGGAAGCATTGCTTCCCTTATGTTTTATCTCCACAACGTGTTTAAAATTTTCAATTTAGATACCACAAATTTGTGAAATCATTTAAAAAAAATTACTGCTCTTCATAAAATTTAGACTTTATTTTCGCTCAGCACGGCACATAACCCATATGAAGCTTTTGCTCTACAGATCACTCGAAAGCCTCGTCCGTAAGAAAATTTTCGCGACCCGCCAAAAAAAAATCTACTGCCATACCGAGCGTGGAAGCATCGTCGACTTTCTATCTTTACAAGTATTGCCAACCATTGAAATTTCATCATTGACTAAAATAAACTGCCAACAAGTCGGGCGAAAATTTATTATTCTTGGGACAAGTTGCGGATGCGTGGAAAGTCAATATGCAGGTTAGAGTGATTAGGGAAGGCTAAGTGAAAGGGGGTTCTTGAGCAGGGCAGTTGTCAATTTAACACTTTGCGGAAACTTTCAAAAGCTCCCGTACCTATAATCAATATTTCGTTTGTATATTTATGCAATTTTGAGTTTTGTGAGGGGAGGAGTGAGGGTTGATAGTAAGGGTCGGTGGATGTTAATATTTTTTTAATTGATTGATTGAATCACGTCCAATATTCTCTGTATAGAGTGTCAGTTTCATAGATGAAGTTGCATAGAATTTTCACAAGATTCACGAAACCAAACATTTGTATAGGAGGGGGTAGAGGAAGTAGGGGAATTGTAAAAATTGTGACTCAATTTTATTTCGTTTCTATTGTAGTGTTTTCGTACAAAATTTCAAGTTCGTAGCTTTTAATTTGTTGGTTATTAGTTGATTTAATGAAATTGGTCGAAATCATACTTTTGTATGGGAGGGGGTAGCAAATGCGATTTTATAACTTTTAAAGTAATTTCATTTTAAATATTTTTAAAAGTTTTTATGCAAAATTTCAAATGGATAGCTTTTAAAAGTTAGGTGATAAGAAAATATCTTAAAAATGGTCGGAAAAAAAATTTTGTATGGGAGGGGGTAGAAGTTTTGAAGGTATTCAACCAGTTAATATTTTATACTGTTAAGGATTTTTTTTAAATATATTTCCCAAGTTTTCAAGTTTCTACCTTAAAATTACATTCAAAAATTTTCGGTTTTCGTGTTTTTTTCGCTGCACATGAAACACCTTGTGCCCATTAGACCGGGGTGGTCGGTTCGTAACCATTGTGGATCAAATTATTATTTTTTTTCTATGTATATCAAGTAGATGTATTCACATGCAAAATTTAAAGTTTCTATCTTTGACCAGAGTCCTAAGAAAATAACTCAAAATTTTCGACATTTTTAGATACCACCTCCCTCCCTTTCCACCCCTGACTTAAAATTTTTATCAAAATTATAAATTATATAGTTCTATAATCTGACAAATTTTTGATTCGAAATCTGGACTCGATTTTGAATTATAACGGTTTGAAATTTTGGAAAGTGCACCATTTTTTAAATGCTCCCCATTCCCCTCCACTACTATTTTGTCCAAATGTTATATTTTTCTCGTATTTCCCTAGTATAGCTTAATATAAGTTCTGAGATTCAATTACATAGCTTAATAAATAGCCGAGATATTGATTTTGAAGTGTTTTTCTTTGCACTCCCCCTGATCCTCCCCCTTACAATAATTAGCATTTATCTAAACTGATTCTAGTGGACCTGTATGCCACCTTAATGTTCTCAAAATATAAATTTTTTATGGTAAGTAATTTCGAAGATATAATCATTTGAAAAAAAAATTCGGCCGACAATTTGTTCTTAGCCCCCTCTTTTCGCACCCCAATGGATAAAAAAATTAAATTATTTTTAAAAGTTGTCCCACAAATCCTTCTATAAGTATGTTGAGTTTTAGCTTCCTAGCTGTTACCATAGTTGAGATATTTGAATTCGTAATTTTCGGTTTAAGCACTCCCCCCGCCTCCCCCTGAACCCGTACTCCCCCTAAAATTGGTGTCCGCCTGAGATCCGCAACTATCTACAATCCCTCTAAAAATGAATTTTCTATCTTGAAGGGTTTGGGAGTTAATGTGCGCTGAGCGTACACGTCGGCGTACGGCGGACGGCGTACAGTCAGACGGATTTTTTTTTTTTGCATTTTTAGGCTAATTTAGTCATGAAACGCGAAAAAACAAAATTTCAGGGTAGCAAATTTTTTTTTTCCCAAGTCGATCACAGTACTTTATTATTAAAATAATAAAGTAAAATTATCAGGAAGAAAATTTTGAAGGAGTTTAGTGTGGCAATATCGCAGAAGAGAAGAGCTTTAATCAAAGTGCCATGAATATTTTTGCAGATCTTGGCGGCATCTGTTTTCCTATTGTTATAATTTTTTTTTAATTTGCAGCTAAACTAAACAATTAAAAGCTGTCGCCGGAAGGCTGTGAATTGAAGTACATTATGATGAAGATTGGGATTTTGAACTAGATCTTTATAAAACTAGGTTTTTGGTTTTTATCAGTACTGCATTACTGATTATGTATGTTCTAAATTTAATCTAAACCCCAGAATTGAAAATTGGCACATTCAAAAACTTCGTCAGTGATGTTTTTTAATGAGAGTTCGTACATGGTCTTGCTAAGGTTGACCACATCTCAAATAAATTCAGACTCAATGACAATGTCAGGCTGGCAAGAATTTCAAAACCACTTAAGGAATACCCACATCATACATATTACGGACAAAATGAACCTATTAACAGATGCTGTAGAGTATTTAATAAATTCAGCGCACACTATACACCTCCAATAAGTAAGCTGACATATAAACTGAGACTACGCTCCGTTTTATCCCCACACCCTATTTGACCCTTCCACCAGTGCCTATCGTACTTATATTAAATTGTGTTTAATTAATTAAGGAAAATTTAACTATTTTAGGTTATATTAAATGAAATTAAGCAATTTATTGTTATGTAAGCTATCTTGTTATGATAAATAAATAAATAAATAATGAACTGCTTCCCCATGCCATAATATCACGCCACGCCATTGTATTCAGAATTGCTTAGAAGAGGAAGAGGGGGTACGACCACTCCTCCATGTCTTTGTGTGATAGTCACTCACGAGCGTGCCAGGGAAGGGCTGACAGACAGACATCTGGTTTTGAGATTTTTAGGCAATAATGTGGATTTTGTATCATTCATATTTTCTCCCTGCCACATTTCTTAGCGTTATAAACTTTGTGGCAAACTTATAGTACTCTCAGATTTTATCTAGAGTATAATAAATGTGCGATAAGATGTGGAATAGGTGCAAGATTTTTGTTCCCTCGGAAGTGTACTAATGCCGACTAACTAAGCTGTGGGTTGAGAAACGACCATCTAAGTCATAGTAAAAAAAAAATTCTGTTTTTTATTTATTCTATGTTTTATATTATGGCATCATGTACTCAGTCTCGCCCCTTCGTCCCAGTCATAAAGTAGTTGGCTCTTTCCTGTGATTACTGATTCTTTACAGAACCAAATTTGAACTTTCCCAAATAATAAGTAGATAGGAATGGCTTTTTAGCCACGCAGTCTTTTAGTTCCACAATACGGAGTAATTCTAGTACAGCTCCTACGTGAATACTGTTATTTTAATCTATAAGATATTTTCAATTAACAGCCTGCATAAAGTATATAAAGGAAAATTCTGAAATAACGGAATGCTCAGAAATTCTTTGGCCCAGATGGGATCTCTGCTCATCAATCAAATCAAATTCCTGTTAAGACCCCCTATAGGAGCATAGGACAGAAACAACTCCTTTCCACAAGGCGCGATCCTGAGCATCGGCTTTAAGCTGTTGCCAGGACTTGTTTCTTCCGCTGGCCTCCTGCTCAACTGCCCGCTTCCATGTGTTACATGGTCGACCAACCCGACGACTTCCTTGAGGATTATAACTCAAAGCCTGTTTGGCAATGTTTCGCTCTGGAAATCACTTCTGGCCCAGAATATTCCTAAAATGCGTCGGACGCATTGGTTCACGAAAGTCTGTAGTTTCTTGGTAAGTCGAACGGTCACTTTCCATGTAGTACAACCATATAACAACACGGATTTGATGCATGTGTCAAAAACTCGCAGCTACGTGCGAATGGAGATCTCTCTTAACCTCCAGAAAGGGGAAAGGATACCGAATGCCTGACGTGCTTTATTTAGCCGAGCCTGAACATCCTTTTCGGCTCCGCCGTCCATGCTGACAATGCTTCCGAGATAGCAAAAATCTTGCTCCTCTTCCATATCCTGTCCGTTAAGAACAATCGGTGTTGCGTTCGAACCCATGTGCATGTAATTGGTTTTACGCACAATTATTTTCAGTCCCACTTCTTTGCATTTAGAATGCAACGAGCGGACATTTGACTCTAAGTCCGAACGGTTATGTGCAAGCAAACACACGTCATGAGCATAATCAAGGTAACTTACGATGTTAAATAGTCTCCATTGAAGACCCTTACCTTCCCCACCTTCCAGTGCAGCTTTCAAGATGTCATTTATTACCACCAGAAACAGGGCTGGTGATAATATGCAGCCTTGTCTGACACCCGTTCGCACAGGGAAGCTCTCGGACAGCTGTCCTCTATGCAAGACGCGACACCTTGCATCTTCGTACGATTCCTTAATAATAGCTATGACCTTATCTGGAATATCTCCTACGCAAAGCATTCCATATGTAATCTCGCTTAACGCTGTCGAAAACCTTCTCGAAGTCCACAAACATGAGATGTACGGGCGAACCCATTTCGGCTGACTGCTCTAATATTATCCGTACGGTATTTGTGTGGTCAGTACAAGACGACCCTTTACGGAATCCAGCCCGATAAACTTCGAGAGTGCTTTCCACGACATCACCAATGCTATCGAGAATTACCTTAGCTATAATTTTTGATACGGCAGTAAGTAGACATATACCACGCCAATTGCCACAATCCCGAAGGTCGCCCTTCTTCGGAATTCTCACAATGACGCCCTACTTCCATTCAGATCTCTGCTCATACGTTTAATAATTTCCGCGTTTCTCTCTTGAATACTTTATGTAAGCTATGCCATCTTTCCTTATCTTCTTGCACTGTCTTCTATTCTTGAAACCTTTCAAATGATCAAGAAAAAATAACAAAAAACATAACGATATTACATGCGTAAAGCCCAATCATGTGATACTCTAGAGGAAATAGGAAAGAGTTTATTGTACCGGACAATATTCAACAATGGCGCTAAAGCCCAATTCGGACCTTGGCCTCCTGATATTCAGGTTCCTTAACATTTTTCATTCCTTATTGTGGGAGGGTTGTTAGTCCTTCGCACAACCCTCTTTCTACGAATTTCTCATTTTCGTAGATTGAGGTGACCAAAGTATATCCAAGCAGGCAATGTGCTGGAATTATGTATTGCGTCGACCGGGATTTGAACTCACGACCTTCGCATTACAAGACCAACACACTACCAACTAGGCTATAGCCTAGCTCTCAAGGATACTATTCCAAAAATCGCTGAATAACTCAGTTGGGAACGCTTGGATTATGGATCCCCATTCTTAATAGTGCAAAATTGCCAAACTGTATGCCATGTCAAACTTCAGATATCCATCACTCCATTAGATATTTCTCACAATTCGATATTTCTTTTCCAGAAACAAACCCTTCTCCCCACTACACCTACACCTTCCTTGGCACTTCAATCCACAAGACTTCAATAAAACGCAGTCCATCCTTACTAAAGAAACGACTCCACCTGAATCTTACAGGATGGAAAATTGTCGCCTACTGGAAGACTGGGCTCGCTTGCAACACTTCTACTCAGTTGCGTCTAAGTCGGACCAGAGAACTAGTTGGGCGATAGTTGAACAAGATAACATATTTTCCTTAAGATTTATCCCCAACTCCTATTGTAGCTACACCGCAGAAATAAACTCTATATTAGATGCCGTTTCCATTCCCATCGACTCAAAATTGTGATGAACACTAAAAAGTCATTCCATGTGTCAACGGGCCGATTCAGATTTTTGAGTGCCTCAACAATGATATGCAGCGACAGCTTATCAGGAATCAATGCTATACTTAACGGCTCAAACATTGACAACATTCCAGCAAAATTCTGGTTATACCTAGCCCATACCAATAGTCATAAATTGGGTACTAAGAGATGTAGGCATCACTGGTAACGAGCGAGCGGACGTAGAACCGAATAATCGAAATTATCTTTATTCACTGCTTATCCTTGCGATTATAAATCGTACACAGCTGAAGTTCCACGCATAATCCGCAACAGGATTATGTCTGGTCTTATTATTCATAAACGACCTTTTGTCTTCTACTCTCAATCCAATCCATAGTAGATGACTGTACTTTGCATAACACCTTTAAATTTAACTCCGCTGCGGAATCTCACAAGCAATCTGTTGCTTCCAAACGTAGGGAGTTAGTCGGTTCGCTCAACTCCGACCTCGACTTAATAGCTAGAGTAGTAGACACCGCTATAACACAAACCTGTCATCTTTCCCTTAAACGTGATGTTCCAGCGTCGTCATCTAATTTAGACTTTAATGGCGTACCAATTTGCTCTTGAGATGAGTTTATCCTATTGGGCGTAAGTTTAAATAACCACCTTGATTGGAGCAAGCCCTTGATACATTCAAACGCCTACGTATTCTTCGCAAATGCAAACAATATTTTACGCCTCACGAATTAGCCACCACCTACAAGGCTGCAACTCCCAAGTTAGATTTGGATCTATCACGAAGGAACGCTGTAATTCTAACCACACTACGTTTGGGTTACGGTCTTTTTTAATAACTATTTCAAAAAATAGATTTCAGCTTTATGCGAATACTGTGGAATGTAAAAGACAGTTCAACACGCCGTCTGGATTAGGTCCAAAAACAAAAGACGAGCTACGAGTATTAAACTTTTCAGGCGATTTAAAAGATCACTCTCCTTAATTCACTGAATATCCAAAAAATAAGAATGCTCTCCCGTCCCATCCTTTATTCAATGTAATTGAAAATTGTAAAAATTAATGAATTTCTTAGTATTTTTCTTAGTTTTAAACTTAGAAGAATAATTTTGCTTTTTGACCAATATGCACTCGGCAGAAAAGTTTGCGTACATACCCAACACATCCCACATATCTATAAAAACATCATTTCTAACATTTTATTCCGAAATATTTTTTTTTATATTTTTCATTACTTCATTATGAACATAAAACAAAACAAAAATGAGAGTTACTGTATTCTAAGACAACGGTAAAATTCGGAAACGAAAAATAGTTTGAAATTTCAGGAATAAAAAGTCTGCGTTCAAAGCGTATAAAGGGAAGTCAAAGTCTCCGAGTTGCAGTTAAATCATTAATAACAATAAAGTTTGTGTATCTAAGGTTTGCGTTAAAAATAATTGCTAAAAAAGTAAGAGATGTCTAATAAAGGAAAGGAAATTGAATTTGGGGAAAGGAAAATTATCGTGGATTTGTGGAAAAAAGGTACGTCATATCCTGAAATAGGGGCAATAGTCAGCAGAAGTCATTCATTTGTCCAACGAGTCGTAAATGACTTCAAAAACACAGGAGTTTTGGTTTCAAAACCCAGATCTGGCCGTCCTCCAAAGTTGAGCCCTCAGCAAACACGAAGTTTGCTCCGAACGATGAAGGCTAATCCTAGATTAACTGCAGCTGAAGTCTATTTCTGATAATGGTGTTCGTAAAATTCTTAGGAAATATGGGTATCACGGACGCGTTGCCCGTAGAAAGCCATTTATAACAACAGTAAACAGATTCGAGCGGCTGGCGTTTGCTAAGGAACACATAAATAAGGCAAAAGAATTTTGGAAACAAGCTATTTTCTCGGATGAAAGTAAATTTTGTATTTTTGGAATCACAAGTCGGAAGATTGTATGGTGAAAAACTGGCGCGGCCTTCGACGTAAAAAATCTCTGTTCAACAGTAAAGCACGGTGGTGGCGGTGTTATGATATGGGGGTGTATGGCTAGTGGAGGAGTTGGAAAAATGGAGTTTATTGAAAGTATTATGAATAAAATAGACTAGCTTAATATTCTCAAGCGCAATTTGAAGAAAAGTGCAGAACATTTGGGCTTAGACGACAACTTTTACTTCCAACAAGACAACGACTCTAAGCACTCTGCGGAGGTAATAAGACTCTGGTTGCTGTATAATGCCCAAAATCAGCTTCGTACACCGCCCCAATCTCCTGACCTTAATCCAGTAGAGCATTCGTGGCATCACTTGGAACAAAGGATTCGAGCGCACACAATAACGTCGAAGGTAATGCTCAAGGAAGTCCTGATCCAGGAGTGGAATTCAATAACCCCAGAGTTCACTAAGAAGCTGGTAGATTCCATGCAAAAACGGTTGTGGGAAGTAATAAAGAGACGAGGATATCCCACAAGCTATTAACGAGAAAAAACAATTGTTTTATTTTGAAAAGAAATATTTGTACGCAGACTTTTTATTGTTGCAATCCAGGATTTGTTTTCGTTTTTTAATTTTAATATTTTTTTGGAGTACAATAATCATCATTTTTGTTTTGTTTTATGTTTGTAATAAAGCCATGAAAAAAAAGAAAAAAAATTATTTTGAAATAAATTACTTAAAACGATGTTTTTTATAGATACGTTGGATGTGTTGAGTGTGTACGCAGACTCTTTCTGCCGAGTGTATATATTTTTTTACAGAATGACAAGTGTTATAGGCAATTTAGACCTTTGTGTGCAATGCACAAAGGGAGGGAAGTATTAATGGGAATAAGAAGGTAGAGGAACGGGTAACGAGTGGTTCAGCTGGTATATTTTTCGGTTGTACTGGCTGCTACTGACAAATATTCTCAAATGTTTATATTATTAAAAAAAAAGTAACCCAAGCGTCAGTCACTGAGATTGCTTTAGTCTTTACATCTTGTAAAATTGATTTCGCCATTGATCTCAATAAATAAATAAAATAAAAAACAATACCATCCAAAAAGAAACAAAATAAAATAAAAATTTTAAAAATCTTAAATTTTAATAGGAAAATAAGCATTTTTGATTAATGATTTCATCATATTTTAACCTAAAAAAAATATTTATGAACAACTCTTATATAATATGTAAATTAATAAAAACAACAAAACTAGAATTTTTTGTAATATTTATAATAGGAAAGAAAATAATAATTATGTATATAAGAAATATATTTACTTTAAACATTATCTTTTGTATATTTATGGAAAGTGAGAAGAAACAACCATTTAAAAAATATAGTAGGACAAGAAACCAAAAAAAAAGACATCAATTATTGACTTTGATTTGAAAAAAAAATTAAAGAATAATGAGCGAAAAAAAATAAATTACAACAACCTTTGAATTAACAACATTATCGATAATAATTATTTAAAAAAATAACAGCAATGTAAGTACTTGGTTCCGGTGGCAGTGAATTGAAGAAAATTCAAAAAAGATAAATATTAAGAATAAAATTTATCATAAGAAAATATTTAAATGATTTAGTGATAGTTTAGAGTTATATTTTAGTAAAGTTCTTAATTATTTCAAGTGTGGCATTTTTTTTTTTTTTAAAGCCTTACAATTTTTTTTACGAATTAGCACGTTCAATTAAATAAATATTATTGAAATTAAATTGAAACAGATTAATAGCAAATTCATAATTTTCGTAATATATCGAAAAGTTGCACTGGCTTGAATATATATATATTTTTAATTCATATTAATTGAATATTCCAAGCAAAAGCTAAAATATTTATTTAAAAATAAGTTGGTTTTTTTCATATCTGTTCTTCTCATTTGTCAGATAATTTTCAATGCTTTATAGAATTTTATTGGATTTTTGAATTTTATTAATAATTACTATTTTATTATTGAAAACTTCATTGAGTTTTATTTATTTTTTAAGGTAATTACAGTAATTAATAGTTTTATTCCAGTAAAATATTTTATTAATTTTTTCACATTTTTTTTTTTAATATTTTTGAGTTTGCTGAGTTAAGTACTTGGTAATAAAATATTTTCTTTTGTTTTGTTTTTCTTTTATTTATATATATTTGCTTTTGTTTTATATCACTATTTACAGACACGTATCATTGCATATTGTTGTTTTTACCTTATTAAAGGCAAGAAAACAATTTCCGTTTTTTTTTTTAAATAATAGTAATGAAAAATATATATTTAGTGTGTATTAAAATCTGAGTGGGTATGTTATATGCCAACGTTATTATTTTTTGTAACGGTTTTTTTTTTGTTATTTTTTGTTGTTTTTTTAATAAGAACTGGTTAACCAAAATTTACATATAAATTGTAAAACAAAAATTTATTTGCTTTGTTCCTTTAGCTAAGTTTTCTGTTTTTTTTTTTATAGTAAATTTATTAATTCTATGATACTATCTCTGTGTGTATATAATAATTATTTGTATTTAATAATAATTTATTACTTTTAGAAAGTACATAGTCTGAAATTTATTTAAAGAGATATTTAATTTATTTTTATCATTATTATTTATATATATATTATTTTATATAATCATAGCAAAAGGAGAATTTTTATATATGTAATAGATTCTTTTTTTTTTTTGTAATTTGTAAAATTAAGTAACAAGATAACTAACCTATCTAATTCTATAATAAGTTTTAAAAAGTTTCTATTCTCTTCTAAATTGTAAAATGAAAGAAAAAGCTATACTTTTTAAATATTGGTTTTACGATTAGAGCGTAGACCAATTGCATTATGTTTAAGTGGTGTTTTTTGTTTCAACTGTAAAGCTATGTGTAAATTTTGCAATTTAATTTCATTCGTAGTCGTTTAGCGACGGGAATTTCCTCCCCCGTTATGATGTTCACTAAAAATAAAAACTTAATTATGGTTGATTACTGTTTAATTGCTTAGTACTAAAGTTTTTTTTTGTTTTTTTTTTAATAAAATCGAAATGAAATTCGATTAGGGGTCATCGAAATAAATTTGTACCTTTGTTCTTGTGTGCGGACCATTTCGAGTTGTTCGTGATACTGCGAGCTTTGAAGGAATTCCGCCCTGCGTTGGTGCGCCAGCTTCTCTTTTTCGGCTCGTTCTCTCTGGAGCCTAAAAAAAAGATTAAAATTTTGTTTGGAATTTAAATTATTTTTTTTTAAAATATATATATTTTTTTAAATCCTACGTTAAATCGAGAAAAAAAACTCTTACCATTAATCCTAAATTATCATCCCATATACTTTTAGAAAGCATAAAATTTTATGTGAAAGTGTTAAATAATTTAAACTGATTTTCTTTTAATTTGAAATATATGCCAATGTGAATTTCGAAAGAATGAATGAATACTTACTTCATTTTCGATTGTCTCATGAACTGTTGAATCTTACGAGCCGCTTGATTTTGAGTTCGTTGTGAATAAGTGCGCCTGAAAAAAGATGCACTTTAAAATATCGAATTTCGAAGAAGACTTTTTGAAACTAACTTTAATGGACCGGATGGACTCGGTTCTTTCGAAGTGGTGCCCATATTATGCTGACTTTGCTGCTGATCATTCTGATAGTTCTTATAGTAGTCCTGCAAACATTGCGAATCCTGATTCTCGCTAGCCACGGTCTGGCTCTGAGACTTCTTGAAACGTTTGTTCTCGCAATACGATCGATAGCCGTTCTGAATAACTAAAGCAGCATGGGTCATTTGTCGGTAGTAGGCAAACTGCTTATATCGCCGATAATAATTTTGAATAACAATAGCTGCCGATCGCTCCTTATCTTCCTCGAGCTTCTTACGTCCCTTATACGATCGATAGGCTTTCTGGATGCATTTCGCCGCTTCATATAACTCACGCTGTTCCTGATCTGCAATCCCAAAAGAAAAGGAATTATAATAATTATTCAAATTGTTTCATCAAAAGTTTTTCTTAACCAGTTAACGTTAAATTTGAGAAATCGGCTTCGAAAGGACGTTGCGAAATATTGGATGCTTGCAAGAATTCGGTTAACTCCTGAGCCGATGGTGGCGGACTGGGCGAACTCATTGGCGGATCCGGCGGTATCGAGTAGCTGGCAGGTGATTGAAGCGGTCCCGAACTGGCCGGACTTAAACTTGAACACGGCGTTCCGACATCGTGATAGCGATAGCTATGATCGCTAAATTCAAAATTGAATTCATGATCAAATTGCGGATTCGGTAGCGAATCGAGAAGTGGTTCCATAAAGGTATCATTTAGACCGCTCATACCGGCCGTGTCAGTATTCAGGGATTCGGACATTGGACTGCCCAGGGACATTATCTCTTCGGATTCGTTCTGAAAATTAATAACAATGGGGAAAAAAGAATATATAATTAGTTTCGGAATTCGCAAATTTAAAATTGTTTTTTGATCGTACTTTTATTCGTTCAGGCATTGCAGCAATTATATGTTCGGCAAGTGTCAACACTTTAGCATCGGATTCCCCTAGAAATTAAGAAGGAAAGTTCTTCATTTTTAAACACGGATCTACAGCTAAGTTGAAGCACAATGCTTTTGCAATAAGCTTGGTAATTTAAGTTTTTTTTTTGTATTTACATTAATTTATCGAAGTTCGTGAACATAAATTGAATTAATTAAGGGCAAATAATTCAAAATACACTTGAATTTTAAGACTAGAATTTGTCTTCTTTTTCGCGATTATCTCGTGAACGAAACAAGTAGCGATGAAAACAATTTCTATTAATTTGTATGGTCTTGACCGTCGCAATTAGTTCGCCCAAGCAGCTACCACGATGAATTAGTAACCCGAAAATATGGGGAAACAATTATTTCACCAAATATTAATTATGGTAATTGAAATAAGAATTATTTACAAATAAACACGCAGTCTACATTTTCATGCGTTATTTTTAAATTGCTCGTAAACTAATAAAAGATATGAAAACAACTAACTTTTTATACTCTAGATGGAATCTGCGAGTATTATAATTTTGCTCTAAGGTTTTTAACGCCAAGAAATAATGATCGCATAGACTCGCGAAGGGTATAGAAATGTTCGCTGTTGCTCAAAAATCTGTCCGTCCGTTTGCTCTTTAGCTCAAGAACGCATTGAGGTAGTAAATTCAAATTATTTACGTGTCGTTTTTGACGAAAAAGTAAGGTCTAGTTCGAGAACGAGCCGAATCGCTCTATCCCTTCTACCACTCCCATACAAAATGACTCATTTTCAATCATTTAAAATAATGTAATTTGCTTGGAAACTATAGGAGGTAATAGATTAAAATTTAGATTATACAATTTATTTTACAAATGTGATATGTGGTATAAAAATTACTTGAATCTCTTAACTCCTTCCACCACCTCCAATAGAAACTGCACATTTTCATGAAATACTATAAACCAATTTCTCGGTACATATAATAATTGTCGCGGTCAAATTTTGAATTAAATACTTAATTAGTTTTATTATTAAGATCGAAACAAAATAACTGATTAAGTTAACCCCCTCCCATGCAATACGACCCAGTTTCACAAATTCGATTTTCTTGAAAAGTATGAATCTTACTAGTCTGAAATTTGAAAGATGTCAATTTCATAATATTCATAGTTATTTTTAAAAAATCATTAAAAACTCCCCCTCTCCTTCAACCACCTCCCATAAAAACAGCATAATTTAATTAAATCTAATACACTTGTTTTTCGGTGCCTATTCAATTTTTGAAGCAAAAATTTTGTTTAAAACATTTTTTAGCTAATCTAGTATGATATAAAAACATAACAGGACTACGATTGCGCGTAAAGCGCAATCTTACGATACTCTAGATGAAAGAGAATTTTTTGTGATCCCAAGAAATTTTGTATGGGAAGTGTTAGAAGGGATTATAGCATTGAACTAATTTTTTCTCCATCATGCTAAAGTAGCTATACAAATGTTTTATACAAAATGCTCACTCCGAAAATTGAATAGGAGCGGAGAAAATTAGTGTGTTAGATTTAGTGAAAATGTGCAGTTTGTATGGGAGGTGGTAGAACGAATGGGAGGATCTTAGTGATTTTTTCAGAAATAACTAAGAATATCATAAAATTGACAACTCTTAAATTTTAGACTAGTAACATTCATGCTTTTCAAGAAAATCAATTTTTTGTGAACTTGTGAATATGTGTCATTTTGTATGGGAGGGGATAGAAGCAGTGAAGCTAATCAAATATTTTTTTTTGATCTTAGTGATAATGCTAATTAAGTATTTATTACAAAATGTGAGCTCGATAAATGCTATATGTTCTGAGAAAATCGGCTTAGAGCATTTCATGAAAAAGTGTAGTTTGTATGGGAGGGGGTGGAAGGAGAGGGAGGACGTAAATATAGTTTATACTGTAGATTGGAATTATTATTGAAGGAATATATCCCAAAATTAAGACTAATAGCTTTTATACTTTTCGAGCAAATTCATTTACTGTCGAATTGCGAAATTGTGTCATTTTGTATGGGAGGGTGTAGAAGGGGTGGAGCTATTTGTCTAATTTTTTTAACCCTTACTATAAACTTCAAAAAAATATTTAATGCAGAATTTCGGCTCGTTAAATTTTATACGCACTGAGTAAATTGGCTTAGAGTAATTCATGATAACTATAGTTTGTATGGGAGGTGGTAGAAGGAGGGGAAGGGCACGCATAATTTTTATGCGGTAGATTGATATTTTTATAAAAGTAATATATTCCAAATTTCAGGCCAATAGCTTTTATACTTTTCGAGCAAATCCGTTTATTGTCAAATTGCGCATTTGTGTCATTTTGTATGGGAGGGGGTAGAAGGGGTGGAGCGATTTGACCCGTTAACGAACTTGACCTTACTTTTTTGTCAAAAACGATGTGTACGAAATTTGAGCTTTCTAGCTCAACGCGTTCTCAAGCTAGAGAGCGAACGGACGGACGGACGGACGGACGGACGGACGGACATCCGGTTTTGAGATTTTTGAGTGATAATATTAATTTCTGTATTCATCATTTTTTTCTCCGAGCCTTATTTCTTGGCGTTACAAACCTTAGAGCAAACTTATAATACTCTCAGATTCCATCTAGAGTATAAAAATAGTTCAATGCAGTCATCCCTTCTATCACTCCCCATACAGAATTTCTTGAGATCAAAAAAATGTCTAATTCACCTAAAGTATTGCATGATTGGGCTTTACGCGCAATCTTAGTCCTTTTATGTTTTTACTCTAGATGCAGTCTGAGAGTATGCTTGCATTACCGTTTGTAACGCTAAGAAATAATGCTCTCACAGGGTCCCCAAGGGTACAGAAATATTTTTTGTCGCTCAAGAATCTCGATTTCAAGCGACCGTCTGTATGTCTGTCTGTCTACAACATAGCACTCGAACGCATTGAGCTAACGTGCTGAAATTTGTTTAATATAATTTTTAGCAAAAAAAAAAAAATTTAAGTTCATGAATAGGCCACATCCCCTCACCCTTCTCATAAAAATATGATGAAATTTCGAAATTTAGAGAAACTGATTTTTCTCCGAAAGATTGGTCTAGCTCGAAAAATTATTATTTTCTTCAGTAGCACTACACCCAAATTCGGGCTGTGAACACCTGATTTTCAGGTTCCAAAGCATTTTTATCTTGTTATTGTGAAAGTGTTGTCAGCTCCTTGCATAACCCACTATCTATGAATTTTCATTTTCGCAGATTGAAGCTGACAAGATATGCTCACACAGATATTGTGCTGAAATTACACGCGGACCGGGATTTGAACTCCCGACCTTCTCATTATACTCCAACACGCTACACACTAGGTTACACTCTAACTAGAAGAATTATTATATAAGCTACTGAAATTCTCATTGCCTAATTATAAGGTTAAGATAATCCAGTCTATTTTAGCTGGCAGAAACTTCTCAGTGATGTATCTCGTCCAAAAGTACCATACCAGCAGGCGTCCCGCAAGGTTCTTATTTGAGACTTACTTCTTCTCTTCTACTATGGCGCTACAGCCCAAATCGGACCTTGGCCTCCTGATATTCAGGTTCCTTAACATTTTTTCATTACTTATTGTGGAAGGGTTGTTAGCCCTTCGCACAACCCTCTTTCTACGAATTTTTCATTTTCGTAGATTGAGGTGACCAAGGTATATCCAAGCAGGCAAAGTGCTGGAATTATATATTGCACCGACCGGGATTTGAACTCCCGACCAACACGCTACCTTCTAGGCTACACTCTAGCTTTGAGACCTACATTATACAACATATTCACGATCCAAATGTAATACTAAATACGAGGCTATTCTAGACAGGCTTTGTCAATTCTTCCCCAAATGGAAAATTAAATTCTCCTACCGCAGGTCCCCATCACAATTCGAATTTCCTCAATATATTACAAGCACTTGCCGAACAGAGTTTCAAATTAACTAGAATGAGATGCGAAATGATGGAAAACTGTTCAGTTTGATAAAAGTCTAAGCAGAGACCGAAACGTATCTACCATAGTTGGCGCAGAATGTTTTTGAAATTTTAGAGGAAGACAACATTGAAGAGCTTACAGAGGCTCATAATTCTGGGGTGTGTGTTGAAAAATTATCAATTATCAAGCTTTCCAGCATCCAAAAGAAAAGCTTGCCTCTGCTGGTATGACATAAAAACCATACTAGTATTGAAATATATAGCAGAAAATCAAACAACATTAATGTTAAATTTTAATTGTAATGATAGCGCCGTAACACAAAAAAAAAGTATTAAAAACCAACCAACGTTTGAATTTCGCGTGCGGGAATTATTCAAAGTTCGCACGCTGTAATAAATACAGCCCAATCCAGTCAGAGATATAGTCCAGTGGAAAGGAAGAAAAAACTTAAAAGAAACAGGAGCTTTTTTTCTGGCTGGTGTATTTTTCGAATTGGCAATGACAAAGGTTGGATGCAAGAAAAAAACGTAGTGACGAGCTTAAAGAAAGGCGGAAGGAATCCAGAGAAATTCGTAGTGGTAGGCTGGATCGAGGACTAAAGGAACGGACAACTGGAGCAAATCAGCTATAAACAACTAATTTAGATTAAATTTCAGATGAACGAGGTAGTGGACGTCGAAACGCAACCGTAGGTTACCAGCTAGTGCTCCGTACATATCTTTCGACTCAGTTCCAAGATCGAAGTGCTCCACAAAGGTCTCCAAGGTCATAACACCAGCCAGCTAGTGCTCATTACGTATCTTTCGGTCCAGCTCCGAGACCGAGGTGCTCCGCAAAGGGCCCAGATTGTAATATCGTCGTAGCTAGTACCAGCCAGCGCTCATTCCTTTTCTTTCGACAAGGGGCAACAAGATCGTAATACCGTCGTCTACCAGCCAGCTAGTACTACGTACGCGTCTTTGGCTCAATTTCGAGACCAAGGTGCTCCAAAAAGGGCATTAAAATCATAACAGCAATTATCGCAGCCACCTGTCAAGCAACGAAGATAAATTTTTTTTAATCAAAGAAAGAAAGTGAAATGTTAAGTAGGAACTCTTGTGGTTCGTTTTGAGCTTATTGGGGAGACATAAATTTGTAGAAAACTTTGCGGTTCAAGTTAGTTTAAATCATTCGTGCGTGTGAGTATTAATCTTCAAAGAGTAGAAATTTTGTTAAATTTTTTTGGGAATAGTTTAGGGTGTAAATCCCTATTCAATGGATTTACACCCTTTTTCTAAATAATTTTGCAGCGCATTATAGAAGTCATTTTGGTCCATGAAGTGGCTCGTTAGGGATTAAATGTCTATTTTTTTATTGAGTATGACACACTCGTATAACTGGAACTACAGGAATATGATTTATACGGGAGTTAGGGTGTAGCCTAGTAGGTAGCGTATTGGTCTACAATGTTCAGTTGCAAATTCAAATCCCGGTCGGCGTATAATTTCAGCACACTAATTGCGTGGAGCCCACTCAATCTGCGAACATGAAAGTTCGCAGAAAGAGGGTTATGCAAAAGGCTGAAAACCCTTTCATAATAACAAATCAATGTAAAGGAATCTGAACGTCAGGAGGCCTAAGCTCGTTTGGGGCTGTTGCTCTACTGAAGACGATAATAGGAATTAGGTTTCAACCGTTATTTGAAGACCGAGACTATTAATTTGCATGGAGCGGAGGTACGTTGAATTGTACCACTAGTCATCAAATTCCTGTTAAGAAGGACAGAAACAGCTCTGTTCCATAAGGCGCGATCATGAGTATCGGCCTTTAGCTGTTGCCAGGACTTGCTTATTCCTATGGTCTCCTGCTCAACTGCTTGCTCCCACGTGCTAAATGGTCGACCAACCCGACGTCTTCCTTGAGAATTATAATCCAGAGCCGAATTTGACGCATGTGTCACAAGCTCGCAGCTCCGTGCGAAGGGAGATGTCTCTTAACCTCCAGAAACGGGAAAAAATTACCGAAAGCCTGACGAGCTTTATTTAAACCAGCCTCAATATCGTTTTCGGCTCCACCGTCCATGCTGACAATGCTTACGAGATAACAAAAATTTTGAACTTCTTCCACTTCTTGTCAGTTTAGAACAATCGGTGTGCTTGTGTTCGAGCCCATGTGCATGGTCTTACGCACTTTTATTTTCAGTCCCGCTTCCTTGCATTTAAAATGCAATTAGCGAACATTTGACATCCGAACGGTTATGTGCAAGCAAACACACGCCATCAGCATAATCAAGGTGGCTTAAGATTTTAAATAAACTCCTTTGAAGACCTTTACTTTCCCCACCTTCAAGTGCAGCTGTCAAAGATGTCATTTCTTACCACCAGAAACAGGGCTGGTGACAATATGCAGTCTTGTCTGACACCCGTTTGCACAGAAAAGCTCTCCTCTATGTAAGACGCGACACCTTGCATCTTCGTAGCATTCTTTAATCATAGCTATGACCTTATCTGGAATACCTCTCCTACGCAAGGCATCCCATATGTAATCTCGCTTTATGCTGTCGAAAGCCTTCTCGAAGTCCACTAACATGAGTTCTGCTCGTGATATACCAATAAAACTAGTAATATAATCATAACCATAGAATAAAGTTATAAAATGAATTGCCACTAGACCGCTAGTTTTCATATTTTCAGGAAATACCAGACAGAAGATCGCATGAACTCCCGCCAAAATACAAAAAATCTCGGAAGAAAGTGGAGGAGTTAGCCATAAAAGGGGTGTGCTAACTGGGAGGCGGCGGAGTGGGTGGCTGCTCTCCAGCGTACAATCGCTGTCCCCAAGATTTTCAGATTTTAGAGTGATTTGAATGCAATGTCCATGCATATTCATGTTTTTAGCTCTCTCGCCCCCACGCTTCATTCTTGAAGAAGTAGGTCGGCCCATCGGAAATCATCCATCAGTCGCATCGGAGCGATGAGTCCGAATTTCCAGTCCTCTTCCTAAGATCGAACTTCCCCTCATACAAATTGTCTGCGGCTGAGACTTTCTGACTTGTTGCATTTCATCTGGGGATACAGCCAACTTACTGGCGATTCTTAAGACTTCCGCTTCCGTTTTTTATAATTATGAAGCTGCACGAAACCTTATATGATAGCAACGATCCACCCCGGTTGCCGATGAGGCTACGCCATGCGTACTACAGCCATACTCCAGAGACCATTACATAATTTTCTCAAAATTTAGAGAATTAAATCACGTAGCTATGAAATTTTTTTGTTTTTCTCCAATATATTGCCAAGTATGCCTATTAATGTTTTATATTAATAAAAAAATGATTTTCCCAATGCATTATATTTTAAACATATGTTCCAAGTGTATTTTTGAAACTTTTCCACAAAATTTTGCACAGAGTAATAATCCAGAAATTCGTGAATTCAATATACGCCACGATACGATTTCGCGGAACGCGCAAAATTCGAACTTTGGATGGAGAAGCCCTAAAATAATTATTCAAAATTTGACATTTTTTCTAAATAATTTCGAAGAAATAATTATTTGAAAAAAATTCGGCCGACAATTTGTTTTTAGCCACTTCCGTCCGTACCTCACTGATTACTAAAATGAATTTATGCATATCGACTTTTTGCCCCACGAGTCAACAAATAAATACATAGCCCAAATTTTAGCTTTCTATCTATACCCATCATCATATTTAGTTTTTATTTGTAGCCTTAACCCCGCTTCCTCCAATATGGGAAAAAAATGAATTCTCCATGTAGCTTACATAAAATACCCAAAAAGGAACAACTTCCTATATTTAAAGGGGTGTAGAAGGTGTCGTTGAAATTTTAAAGACCGAAATTTTATCCAAACATAAATTACCAAGTTATTGTTTGTTACATTTTAATTCATGAAAACGATCTTTTTACTAAATTGTTTAAAAGCAAAATAAAATCTCCTCGTATTTACATAGAAACAGAAAACCATCTCAACTATCACATTTAGGCATCATAGAAAAGCAATAAAATAATTTTATTTTGCAAAATTACATAAACAATACACTACATTACATTAATTATGAAAGCATAGTTATTTTTTTCGTATATCATTCTTTTTCTTTTGCAAATTTAAAGTTAATTTTTTATGAATATATTGGAAATAGATATAGATATTTATCAACAAAAAAAACTAATGTTTTATACGAAAATTGAAAGCAAAAAATTAACAAAAATGTATTAAAAGCGTTATATTTGTCCTACCTTGTTCGTGGTCTGTCTTATGATTTAGTTTATTTTATTATTATTTTCTTTTTTAACAATATATTATTTTACTTTAGACAAAGTAAGAATATTGTGAACTATTTCATAAATATTATTTAGAGTTTAACTAATTAAGTGGTATTTTTTCGAACAATGAATTATTTTATTTTGTTTCATTACAGTGATGTTTGTATTGGTTTATAAAATATTAAACGAGAAATAAAAGCTGGACAGAATACGTTGTCGTGAGCGTTAGCTTCGATAGTAACCTAGCCTGTAAACCCTAGGTCAAATAATGTCAAATGCTTCTGGATAATGACGAGCTCATGAATTGGCTGGCTAGGTCTACGGAGTCAAATTTCCAGGGGAGCTACATTTTCATCACAAACAAGTGACGAACTCAGCATCCTCATTCCTGAATAAAGAGAAATTAAAATAAGTTGTGCTATGGCTTATAGCTCCACACTTCTAGTTCATTCAGCTAAGGAGTCTAGAAAAATCAGTGATCAAAGTTGGTTTGGGAATGTAGAACCCACAGTTCAATTCTACCTCTTAGCCTACGCCGCATTTATTTAGCATTAAGGGCAGGGCCTACAAAAGCCTTACTGATATTTCAGTCGTGATCAGCTTCATCCTAAGGCCAAGCAGCTGTCTAATTTGGTGCCCCTATTTAGTAAGAAACAGCCTAGTCGGCAGCTTACAGATTTGCAATGCACAGATCGTCAGTTCGAATCCAGGTCGGCGCTGGTATATCTAGATCACCTGAATCTGCAAAAACGAAAATTCGTAGATAGAAGATTTTGCGACGAACTAAAAAACGTTCCAAAATAATAGGAAAGTGTTAAACAACTTGAAAGTCAGAAAGGCAATGCACAATTTAAACTGAAAAGCCCACGAAAAATTAGAAGATTTGTAATAAATTACAAAAATAAAAGATTTTCTTTCGATTCGGACATTTGGTTGTATTAGCTAAAAAGTGCTATAATGATGGACAAAAATCACTGAGGGTATATTATGTTTGCCTTACCATTTGTTACGCTAAGAAATATTGCTCGCACAGAGCCGCCAAGGATAGAGAAATATTTGTTGTCGCTCAAAAGCCTCGATTCCGAGTGACCGTCCATCCGTCCGTCTGTCTATAACATAGCTCCCGAACGCTTTGAACTATTGTGCTGTAATTTGTTTTTTGTGTCGTTTTTAGTAAAAGAGTAACTTTAAGTTCGTGAACGGGCTACATCACTCCAATACAAATTTCAAGAAATTTCGAAAATTTATGAAATTGATTTTGCATTGAAACTATTTAAACTATCGACTTGAAATTTACGTTGAAGTATAATGATGCATATATCATTAACACCACAAAATATTGATCCTTTCTATTTCTACCCCCTCCCAAAGAAATGCACAATTTTGAGAAATTCATTTTGTCGATTTTCATTGAAACTAGCAAAGCTGCAATTTTTTTCAGAAATAATTATACTCTAGATGAAATCTGAGAGTATTATAAGTTTGCTCTAAAGTTTGTAACGCCAAGAAATAAGGCTAGGAGAAAAAAATGAATGATACAGAAGTTCATATAATCACTCAAAAATCTCAAAATCGGATATCCGTCCGTCCGTCCGTTCGCTCTCTAGCTTGAGAACGCGTTGAGCTAGAAAGCTCAAATTTCGTGTACGTCGTTTTTGACAAAAAAGTAAGGTCAAGTTCGTGAACAGGCCAAATCGCTCCGCCCCTTCTACCCCTCCCATACAAAATGACACAAATGCGCAATTTCAAAATAAACGGATTTGCTCGAAAAGAATAAGAGCTATTGGCCTGAATATATTACTTTTATGATAATATCAATCTACCGTATAAAAATTATGCGTGTCCTCCCCCTCCTTCTACCACCTCCCATACAAACTGTACTTATCATGAATTACTCTAAGCCAATTTACTCAGTGCGTATAAAATTTAGCGAGCTGAAATTGTGCACTAAATATTTATTTAAAATTGTTAGTAAGGCTAAAAAAAGTTAGACGATTAGCTTCACCCCTTTTACCCCCTCCCATACAAAATGACACAATTTCGCAATTCGACTATAAATGGATTTGCTCTAAGAGTATAAAAGCTATTAGTCTGAATTTCAGGATATATTACTTTCATAATGATTTCAATTAACAGTATAAAAATTATTTGCGTCCTCCCTCTCCTTCCAACCCTCCCATACAAACTACACTTTTTCATGAAATGCTCTAAGCCGATTTTCTCAGAACATATAACATTTATCGAGCTCACATTTTGTAATAAATACTTATTTAGCATTATCACTAAGATCAGAAAAAAATATTTGATTAGCTTTATTGCTTCTACCCCCTCCCATACAATATGAAACAATTTCACAACTTCACAATAAATCGATTTTCTTGAAACGTATGAAAAAATTAGTTCAATGCTATCACCCCTTCCAACACTCCCCATACAAAATTTCTTGGAATCACAAAAAATTCTATTTCATCTAGAGTATCGTAAGATTGCGATTTACGAGCAATCGTAGCCCTGTTATGTTTTTATTATAATTGCAACCATTTTTGAAAAAAATAGTAAATTCACCTAACTTCTTCTACCCCCTCCTATACAAATTTCACGAAATTTTGGAGTTTCAATTAAATTATTTTTCTTCGAAACAGTCAAAGCTATCGACTTGAAGTTTAGTGAAAAGTATAATAATAGAAATATCATTGACGACGAAAAATTGTGTTTTGATCCACATGCTCCTTCTACCCCCTCCTATACAAATGAATTGTTTTGGCGAATGCATTATATCGATTGCCATTAAAACTGAAAAAAGTTCAAAATTAATATTTTGTCAGATTTTATTCCTTAATATTTGTATGCACAAATGCAAAAAAAAATGATTAGGTTCGCTTCACTCCTTCTACCCCCTCCCATACAAATATCTATAATCCGAAATAGTCTGTTTGAAGCTAGTCTTCAGCACTGTTGGTGCTACATCGACTGACTTCCTAGTGGAATTGATGTTTTTTTTTATTTTTTTACAGAATGACCTGTGTTATAGGAAATTTCGGCCTTTATGTGCAATGCACAAACACAGTCATGGAGGGAAGGAATGAGATTGGGAAGGTTGGGGAAGGGGAGTGAGAACGACCGTAGCGAGTGGAGAAGCTGGTATATTGCTCAGTTGTACTGGCCGCTTACTGACAAATATTTGCAGATGTTATGGGGGACTGAATGATAGAAAGCGAACAGAAACCATCTACTGAGTATCTAGGCCTTCTTGAAGTGGAACTGTTTCACTTTTACACCGTTTCCCCATTTTATTGCGAATAATTTTTTATCACCAAAATTTGCGCTTAAAAAAATCCCGTCTAGAGTGGGAATCGATACCACGACCTATTGACTGAGAAGCAAGCACGTTGCCCACTACGCCACGGAAGCCTGTTTGCATATCCTTGCCGTGCAAGCGTATCTGCCTTCTCGTTACCTAGCAGGTCACTATGACCCGGTATCCAAAGTAGAAAAACTTCCGTTATGGCAGCTAGGCGATTTAAATTGTGTCTACAATGGACACTAGTTTGGATGAAGTCCTGTAGGATTGGAGTGCCTGAAGCGCTGTCCGAGAAAATGTAACAATTTCCGAGACTGTTCTGCATATCAAGAATAATTTTTGTACACTCGTTAATGGCTAATACTTCTGCTTGGAACACTGTCGCGTGTTCTGGAAGATGAAATGAAGTTTAGATGTCGAGGTCGTGGGAATAAATCCCTGCCCCTGTCCCCTGGCTAGTTTTACATCCGTCTGTATAGAGATGAGAACCTATACAGGTGCTGAGTATCGTATTTGTTGCCCATTCGTTTCGTCCAGGAAACTTAATGTGAAACTTCCGTTTCTCAACATGCGGTTGGTTCATGCAATCATACTCGCGGTCTAAAAGGGAGTTTGCGTTTCTAATGACGTTTAGAATTTTTCCATGACCAATTTGTGGTGCTGACCACGATTTAGTGGTTTTTAAATCTAATGGCTGCCAAACCCGCTGCTTGCTTTATAAAAAGATCAAGTGTAAGTAGTGAGAGAATCACCTCCAGAGCTGCAGTCGGTGTAGTTCTAAGGGCACCTGTTACGCACAGACATGCCATCCGTTGGATCAGCTGTAAGGGTGCCAGGTTGGTTTTTAGTACCACCGCCGGCCACCACACCACCACACCAGCGCACCATAGCAAATAATTGGTCTAACAATACTGGTATGCATCCAATGGATGAGGTGCGGCTTAAGGCCCCATCGCAAACCGAATGCCTTCTTGCAAGCAAAGAAGGCTACCGTAGCCTTTTTTGCTCGGTCTTGAATATTGGCCATCCAGGATAATTTGCTATCAAGAATCAGACCTAAATATTTATAAAATTTTTTTTTAAAATATTAATATTGATTCGAGAGGGCCATATTGATTCCTCGAATGTGTGGTGGATTGAAAACATATGGTCTTCTTCTTCTTGAGAAGAAGACCAGATCTGTTTTTTGTGGGTTAATGGTAAGTCGTTTATCTAGTGCCCAGCTATCTAACAGTTGTAAAGCGGATTGCATGAGGTCTCCTAAAACTTGCTCAAACTTACCAGTTAGCATGATGACAAGATCGTCTGCATATGCTATTGTGGGGTAGCCGTTCTGATTTAAGATGGAAAGGGGTTCATTCACTGTTAGGACCGACAGGAGAGGTGATATTATACCGCCCTCTGGCGTTCCTTTGTAAACAGAGCCCTTTCTTGTCTCGTCACCCATTCGTGCTACGATTTTCCGTGAACGAAGAAGCTTTGATATCCATGCAGTCAGTAAAAGTTCCACACTATGGCTGTGCAAGGCCTCAAGTATGGCATATATGTTGACGTGGTTGAACGCGCCTTCCACGTTTAGGAAGGCACCGAGTGCAACCTCTTTTTGATGGAAAGCTTTCTCTACGGCGGCTACCGTCACATGCAAGGCGATGTCAGTGGATCTACCTTTCAGATAGGCGTGTTGGTGGGGGCATCTAACCAAGAGGTTCAGATTTGCCCGCAGGTAGCTGTCCACCAGTCTTTCTAGGCCTTTAAGAAGGAACGAAGTAAGACTGATGGGTCGAAAAGCCTTCGGGATGTTGTGGGAGGCTCTACCTGGTTTAGGTATGAAAACTACCTTAACCTCTTGCCATAGCTTCGGTATGTAACAAAGACTGATGCATGCTTTATATATGTCTACCAGGTACTGAATTATTGTATTATCCGCGTTCTGGATCATTGTGGGATAGACTTCGTCCAGCCCTGGTGACTTGTAAGGTTTGAAGGAACTGAACGCCATTCCTATGTTTACTGGTGTCACGACTGTATCTACTAGTTCTGAGTTAGCTAAAATGCGATCGGCACATGAACTTTGTGGTGGGGGCTTAAAGCAACCAGGGAAATGCGTTTGCATTAAAAGTTCAAGTGACTCGCCGCTAGACCCCGTCCATGAACCATTGCCTTTATCCAGTAGTTCAGGCATGTATGGGTCTTTGGATAGGGTCCTCTTTATCCTAGCAGATTAATATTATAGGACAGTAGTATTATTTATATCAGTATAATTTTGCTTCATTTTGAAGTCGATAGCTTAAATAACTTGGAGAAAAATCAAAACCTTAAAATTTCGAAATTTTATGAAATTTGTATGTGAGGGGGTAGAGGGGGTGTTAGGATGTAGCCCATTCACGAGCTTCAAGTTACTTTTTTGCTAAAAGTGACAAAAAAAAATTGCAGTAGCTCAAAGCGATCGAATCTTATGTTGTAGACAGATGGGCAGACGGTCACTCGCAATTGAGGTTTCTGAGTTACAACAATCATTTCCATACCCTTGGCGACTCTGTGCGAGCATTATTTCTTAGTGTTAGAAACAGTCAGGAAATCACAACATACTCTCAGATCTCATCTAGAGTATAACTATGACAAGATCTGCGTTTGATATAAATGTAACAAATTTTGTTTTCATGGCTCTCTTTCTGGCGATTAAAAGATGTCCAACCTTTGACCATGCATCAAATCTTTATTGGTGTGCATAAAAATAAACAGCTTGAAGACTCGGCATTAAAAAAAGAGTTATTGTTAAGGGCGCGCTATAAATAAAATTATCCGGGAGGCCAAATTAACTTAAACCGGCGCTGTTTCGAGGTCAATTATAGAAAAAGAGGCGGCAAATTTTATAAAGCCTCTCGTCGAGATTGTCGATATTTTCAGCCTATCATAAAATTAAAAAGTAATTGTACTGGCTAGATTGCAATCGAAAATAATGCTCACTACGACACAAAATTCTGTTCAGCTCAATTTAAAAGTTATGTGGATTTGTTTTTAAAATAACAAAAAAAAAATTAAAAGCGACTTGAAAACTTAATTAATCGAGCACAAAGATGACAGACAGCGTTGTATGTAAAAAGTAAATTCGGAACTTATCAAATTAATTTATTGCCAATTTTTCTCTCCTTTTTATTTAATAATTTTGGAAACTTTGCTCGAGAAGTAATTGCTGAATTTTAATGTTGGTTAATTTCTAGTTATATTTCTAACCAACACCAAAAATAAAACCATTTATAAGACTAGCACACATCGAAATATACATATTTAATAGGAAGATAATATGTAAGTATAAAAAATAATAACTATAACTAATTAGAAATAGAGCAAACGACAGATACGAGTATAATTTTTTGATGAACCGAAATTCGCTGTATAAAAATATCGATAAAAAAACAGTTTTAAATCTTGAAATGTTATTTCTGAATTTTTCGATCACACATCTATTTTTATACAACGATTCGGAAATATTGTAATTATGACATTAAAATTATGTTAGTATAGTAGCGCTGCTTGAAGGATTTTCTGAGGTTAGTAATTTATTTGTGGAATATAGGCACATAGAGTATTATATTTGTTTTCTTGATAGGTTAACACTTCAAACACTAAAAAACAACATAAATTTTGAATTATTTTTTTTGAATAATAAAAAAAAAAAATATAAAATCCATAAATAAACTAAGTCATAAAACATAAAACAATAAATTTACTATCAATGTGGAAAAGAAAATTATTTTTCGAAAAAACAACAGAAATCATAAAACATAAAAACATAACTGACCTACAACGACACCTTTATCTGTCAAGTTATTTGGATCCGCAATGTCTTCTTCATCGGAAGATGAACCGGGCTGTTTATCCTGCTTTGGACTTGAATCACCAGCTGAGACTTCGCCTAGAGAAGTAATCAGTAATTTTGGTTTTTTGTTTTTTCGTTTAAATCTCCAAGTACAGTAAACAACAACCCTTATTTTTTTTTTTTAATTTTATACATAAATTAAATTAGACCGTGTTTGCATAGTATAGTATTGTTAAAAGAAAGGAAATATTTTGAAGTACATATATTTTAAACAAAACTAACGAATAACATATCAAAAACACGAAATACGAATTATTGTAATAGTGAAAAGAATAAGCAAGAAAAAGCTGAGAAATTTATTAAATGCTCTTTTAATAAAAAAAACTTGGTTAGTTTCGAGTCTTCTACGTTTTTTTTTTTAACTCATCTAAAGAAAAATAGCCAATTTACTTTATCGAACAATTTTGTATATATTTGATATTTAAATTCTTTTCTTTCCATTACAATCATTCTTCAAATTATTTCCTTTTATTTTTTTAAATGTAAGCCTAACTATTTTTTTCTCTTAACTTTTTATTCATTATGTAGATATTTTTTTTTTTATTTTTAAATACTTACCTTATTATTATTTATTATTATACAAATTTATTCATAAATTATTAATAAATTAAATTGTAAATTGTAATAGTTAAGTAAGTATACTGGTGTAACTAATCTCTAAAAGCGCACGAAAAAAAATAATTAATAATTAAAAATAACAAAATAATCATAGATCTAAAAAAATTGTTTTCTAAAACAAAAAAATCATTTTACAAATTTGAATATAAACAAAATTTAGAGAGAAAATGCTTTTCGGACTTTATCGAATTTCATAAATAAAAAACAAATATTTGTACGCAATGCAATATTATAAAATATTTTTGCTTTTTACCAACAAATGAAATTAAATTTAAGATGATAAAAGTTATTAAGTGAATTTAAAGACTTTATAAATTAGAAAAAAAAAAATAATACATAAAAATAATTTCACAGAAAAAAAATTGAAATTGTTTTCTTTTTTTTTGCTTTTTCATGTGAAATGTGTTATGTAAGAAATGCAAGATAATTTTTGATTATAGGAATTTGTTAAAGAATCATTCTTACACAATGCAAAGTCCATTTTGCGAAGCGGCGAAAGAAGCGATCCGGATGTTGTACTGCCCGTACCGCTATTACTATCCATTGTTGATGAGTCCATGGAATTTGTGAAGTCACTTGAAGAATCGAAACTACTCAAGAAAGATTTGGGTTCGGTAAAATAATGAAAAAATAAAAACCGAAAATCGAGAAATTATTTACCTTTGATATTTGTTTTGCTGTTCGCGGAACATTTTACCGGATCGCGAAAATGTCGAACGCATATCCATATTGATTCCACTATCGACAGAAGGACGCTTGGTTAATCGCATGCTTGGAGGGCTCTGACCACTGAAATTGTTATTGAGACATTTTGTGAAAAATTAAAAAGCATTGTCAGCAATTTTCTATAAAAATTTCGAAACTTTTGTGGATTAGTGCGAAAGATTGCGATGTTTATATGTCGATGAATCAACATTTTCAGTATATTCAAGGAGTATTTCAAAGTAATCTCCCTCTGATTGGTTTCGTGAATGTTTTCACAGTGCATTTCGAATTAAAAGAAAAGATTTCCGGATTTCATTGATTTCGCAGAGACCTGTACTGCTGTTGGATAAAGGTCACAGCAGAGACCGAAACGTCATATTTAATAAAGCATACCAGTGTGAAATCCAAAATTCTTTTCTTCTAATCTCCGTCCATTTTTAATGCATTAAGCTCTAATCTATTCATCGCATCAAACGGTATATGAAATTTTACTGTGCGACCTAAAACAGGTTTCAGAGCATCAATCGATCAATCAAATTTCTGTTAAGACCCCCAATAGGGGCATACGACAGAAACAACTCCCTTACACAAGGCGCGATCCTGAGCATCAGCCTTAAACTGTTGCCAGTACTTGTTTATTCCTCTGGCCTCCTACTCAACTGCTCGATTCCATCTGATTCATGGTCAACCAACCCGACGTCTTCCTTGAGGATTATAATCCAGAGCTTTCTGGCGATGTTTGGCTCTGGTCTCCTCAAAATGTGACCGGTCCACTGCCACTTCCGCCTATGAATCTCAATGCCTAATTTAGTCTGTCCAGTTGCACTCCAAAGTTCGTCGTGGGAGATCACTTCTGGCCAGAATATTCCTAAAATGCATCGGAGGCATTGGTTCACGAAAGTTTGCAGTTTCTTGGTAAGTCGAACGGTACAATCATATAACAGCACGGATTTGACGAATGCGTCAAAAACTCGCAGCTTCGTGCGAAGGGAGATTTCTCTTAACGTCCAGAAAGGAGAAAGGATACCGTAAGCCTGACGAGCTTTATTTAGACGAGCCTCAATATCCTTTTCGGCTCCGATGTCCATGCTGACAATGCTTCCGAGATAACAAAAATCTTACACCTGTTTCACATCTTGTTCATTGCATTTACGCACATTTATTTTCAGTCCCGCCTCTTTGCACTTAGAATGCAACGAGCGAACATTTGACTCTAAATCAGAGTGGTTATGTACAAGCAAACACACGTCATCACCATAATCCAGATAACTTAAGAAGTTAAATAATCTCCATTTATCTTCCAGTGCAGCTTTCAAGATGTCTTTTATTACCAGCAGAAACAGGGCTGGTCATAATAAATTAACCAATATGATCAACCCTGTTTTTAATGACCAACAGCACGGCTTTAGAAAAGGTCGCTCGACTACAACGAATCTCATGATTCTTGTATCTGATACGCTCTGCGAACTTGAAAATGGGCATCAAGTCGATACAATATACACCGACTTTATCAAAGCGTTCGACCGAGTTGATCACAATGTCCTGATTTTAAAGTTAAAAAAAATTGGTATGACAGGATCCTTACTTGACTGGCTGAAGTCCTATCTTAATAATAGAACTCAATTTGTTAAGTTTCAAAGTCTTATTTCCAAGAAAATATTAGTGTCCTCTGGGGTACCCCAAGGAAGTCACTTGGGACCTCTCTTATTTAATGTGGTCATCTCAGATCTATCAGAAGTATTGGAAAATGTTTCACATCTGATGTACGCTGATGATCTAAAAATATATCATGCCATAACCTCGCCCGCAGATGCCGCATTCCTGCAATCCAAGCTTATTGCGCTAGATCATTGGTGCATTCAGAACAAATTAGAGCTTAATGTCAGTAAATGCCACGTTATAAGTTTCTCACGTAAATCGTCCTCATATCACCATGACTATGTCTTAAGTAGAACTCAGCTACACCGTGTTGATCAAATTGAGGACCTCGGCTTACTACTAGACAACAAACTGTGCTTCAAATCTCACTATAATCGAATAATTTCGAAAGCCAATAGACTTCTTGGGTTCATTAAGAGAAGAGCCAAAGAGTTTAAGAAAGTATGGGTTACAAAATCTTTATTCTGTTCTCTTGTCCGCCCTATTCTGGAATATGTATGTCCCATTTGGGACCCTTTTTTCCAGTTATACAGCAACAGAATAGAGTCAATCCAGAAGCAATTCCTTTTTTTTTGCTCTCAGGGACTTGTATGATCCTAGAGACTTTGAAAACCTTCCGCCCTACACAGTTAGGCTGCAATTATTAAATCTTTTACCGCTTGGTTCTAGAAGAACTATGCTCACATCCTGTTTTACCTTAGATGTTTTGAATGGCGATATTAAGGTTGACCATATCTCAAATAAATTCAGACTCAATGACAATGTCAGGCTAACGAGACATTCAAAACCACTTAAGGAATATGCACATCGTACTGATTATGGACAGAATGAACTTATTAACAGATGCTGTAGAGTATTTAACAAATTCAGCGCCCACTATACACCTCCAATAAATAAGCTGACATATAAACTGAGACTACGCTCCGTTTTATAAGGTCCCCACATCCCACTTAACTCTTCCACCAGTGTCTATTATATATATAATATATGTATATCAAATTATGTATAATTAATTAAGGTAAATTTAAATATATTAGGATATATTAAAATAAATTAAATTAAGCAATCTATTTGTAAACTATCTTGTTATGATTAATAAATAAATATGCAATCTTGTCTGACACCCGTTCGCACACTAAAGCTCTTGGACAGCTCCCTTCTATGCAAAACGCGACACCTTACATTTTCGTAGGATTCTTTAATCATAGCTATGACCTTATCTGGAATACCTCTCCTACGCAAAGCATTCCCTATGTAATCTCGCTTAACGCTACCGAAAGCCTTCTCGAAGTCCACAAGCTATTTTGGCGGACTGTTCCAATATTATCCGTAGGGTATTTGTGTGGTCGGACGACCCTTTACGGAATCCTGCCTGATAAACTTCGAGAGTGCTCTCCACGACATCACTAATCCTATTGAGAATTACCTCAGCCATGATTTTCGATACGGAACTAAGTAGACATATACCACGTCAATTGCCACAACCCCGAAGGTTCTTTGGAAATTTCGCAATGACGCCCTCATTCCATTCAGTCGGATATCTTCCTTCATTCCACACCTCAGTAAAGATTGGGAAGAGTATGTCGGCTGTTATTTCCGGGTCCGCTTTGAGGAGTTCAGTTGGTAGTCCATCTATACCTGGGGCTTGCCTTCCCGCCATTGGCAGAATGGTGGAAACTATCTCTTCTTTATCTGGGGGATCGTCCCTAATAGAGGATTGTTGCGGTTGGATGTTTGAAAGTTGTTCTTCCTCTTACAAGATGTTTAAAATATCAGATTAGTATTCCTTCCATCGTCGCAACTGGTGTTCACTCATATTAAGGAGAGTTCCGTTGACATCTCTTACCACGTGGTTGGCGGTGAAATTCCGATTTGTCAGCTGTTTCATAATTTTATATAGTGAGCCCATATCCCGAAAGTAAGCCGCAGATTCTGCCTTATTGGCCAGATATTCGATGGCCTGTCTCTTATCACGTCTAACATCGTTTTTAATCTGTAGAGAAGCATCGCGGTAGTTCTGTTTCAAGTTAGGTGTCCCTTGGTTAACATCGGGTTTTGACTTTTTTCCGATCGCCAACCTTGTCCCATGTGTCTTGCAACATCCAGGGTTTTTCGCTTTGCTCATATAACACAGATTATTCAGCACTAGGTAGAAGCGTGTTTATGGCTGCCTCCCAATTGGTTTCCAGTGTGCGCATTTCATAATCGCCCAATGCGGTTGACTTTTAGCGTAGAATGGTGGTATACTCGCGATTTTGATGAAGTCTTTAATTCTATTAAGCTTGCGCTTCATTTGAAGATTTTGTGGTCGTGGGATAGCTGCTGTGCACAACCTCTAGCAGGCAACCACTTCGCTCGCACATCGAGGAGACATTTTCTCCATCAGCGACTTATAGCCAAACGCAAAGTGTTTTATCGTGACTCTTGTGTCGAAAAGGGGTTCCTCTGATGACCATTTGTCGAGTATTACAAAACTCCATAAATAATTCTCCGTTTTCAGGTCTCTTAATCCAATGTCGTGATGCGTCGACCCAAGGATCACCATACTTCCCCATGACGTGTTCCAGTCCAGTGTTGTCAGAGCCATATCTCCTGAGATGATGATAATATCACCTTTTGGGGCACGATCGAAGGTGGCACTCAGTTGGCTATAAAATTTCTTTTTGCCACCCAGATGTAGCGGTATTAGTTGGTGCGTAGCACTGTAGAATTGTGACGTTTCTGACACTGGTCCTGAACCTGACGACGATAATCCTATGCGATATTGGTTTCCAGCTAACGAGACTCGCTCTCAGTGTAAGGACGACCGCCACGCAATTTTTGGCTTCACTCTCCGGACCAACGTACAGAACGGTGTTTCCGCTCTGGGTTCGTTCTTCTCCTGATTCTGCCCACCTGCCTTCGCTCAAGCTCAACATTTGGATGTTATAGTGTTCCATTTCACGGTCGATCACTGATTGGCGGTGCAAGGAAAACCAGACTTCAGCCCTTCTCCCATCATTCAATGTTCGACCTTCCGTTCTTCGTCCGTTTCCGAATACCAAAAGTCGTTACCGTAGAGTCCGTCCGTATCCGAGGCGCTGTATTCGTTTCTCGTATCAGTTAGGTTTTTAGATCACGGGTGAAAAGCCCATGATCCAGTGAGTGTCCATTTGCCATTTTTAGGGCAAGCAGGACTGGCTGTGAGTGAATTTTACTGCCCCCATCCCACAGTGGGATGGTCAGCTCGGGTCCGCCATTCTCCAAAGATAGTTGCATAAATTAGTAAAACCTCATCCCACAACTACACCCTGCGGGGGGATAGGAAAGTTTAATTTTCGCAGCGACTGCCCAAAAGTGGGAATTGTATTCTAGAGTCGGCATTATTAAAAACTAGTAAATAACCGTACTTGTCTTAAAAATATTGAATATATACTCGGTCCGACATAAATTTTCCGTGACAGTGATGTCCGGTTTGGAGACTAGGTAAAACCTCATTGTTGTAGAAAAATTGGTGAGTCCAAATTCTTATCCCGCTTGAGAAATGTGAGCCAGCTTTGTATTTTGGACGCATAGAACTCAACCATATTCTTTTGACCACATTCGAAAGCATCTAAGAGGTCTTTGTTCAATGATCAAATCATATTCCTACATTGTATATCAGAGTTGGTAGAATGGTTTAATGATATATTACTGAAATTATAGGAAAACCAAAAATATTTAGAATCCATATCTCTCCATTCCGGACAATCGTTGTGTTTGTCATCGAATCCATGTACAGGTACTTTGCACAAATTAACCAAAATGGCTTAAGATGTTAAACAGAAAGACAATATGCAGCCTCGTTAGAACGTCAAGACTCTGGAACGCATTGTCAGCCGCTGTAATGAATTGGAGCACTCCATTCTGCTATCAGATGATGGGCTTCCTTTGGACAGCATGGTTGCCGGAAAGTCAGGGCTGAGGCGGTGGGGGTAGGATTTGGTCCGTGAAAGACACCTTCCTAGTTGAGCTGTGTCAGAGAAAAAAAAATAGACGAAGAAAAGGAAAAACAAATAAATAAACGAGATGGGGAGGACGGAGAGTTCGCGCTACCTTACTGGTACGTCTTTAAGCCGAATCAAACGTGGGCATTGCAAGAAAGTCCTGAGAAGCAGGGCAACGGACGGCAGAGGCAAACCGGGAGGGCTACTAACCCTGGCCATGGCGGATATATTTCCAAGCAAGTATAACCTTCAGCGCTTCAATAATAATGTCCATCGCCATTTCCGTCTCTCCCAAAATTCCAATACCACTACCAAATTTCATCCTGTTTCTATACCGACATAACTATGCAATGCATTAATGGGAGACCCCCTAAATTAAAAAAAGAAACCATTCTTTCATGTACGTCCAAAGCAAGTCTACTTAATTAGTTCTTAAGAATACAAAAAAATCCTACCTTGAAACAGCACCAGGTCTCAAAAACACACCATCATGACTTCTAGTACTTGTCATCGAATTCACCGAACTATTTGAATTTGGGGATGAGCACTGTGATGCAAGATTTTCGTTGTTTCCACTACCACTACTATTGGAATTATTATTATTATTATTGTTGTTGGCTTCGTTGTCCTTGTTTCCTGATTTACTATTTCCGCTATCAGTACTGCTATTGCTGTTGCCATCTCTCGTATCATTCGGAGTAATATTTGATAAAGGACTCGAGGAATACTGTTCCGGTTTATTAATACTATTATTATTATTTTTATTGAATTGTTGTTGCTCTAATAATTGCTGATTATCTGGACTATTGCTGAAGGAAGCTCTTGTACTTCCGTTATTTCGATTGCTATTATTTTCGTTAGTATTACTATTATTATTGCTATTATCAAGTTTTCTATGATTGGAAGATAATTTATCATAAGCATAAGATGAATTCGAATTGTTATTATTATTATTATTGCTGTTTGTGGTTGTTGTTGTTGTTGTGAATGTGCCTAAAGCTAAGGATGACTGATTTTGTTGTTGACCATTAAAACGGTCACGTTCCAAGCGTTCCAATTCGTTTGCGACATTTCCATAACTAATAAATCATAAAATTAAAGTTCAGGATAAAAGCTCAGAAGCGAAATATATATAAATACCCATTAATTTTTGCCATATCAAGAGGCGATTGCTGCATACTAGTCTTCAAGTTCAGCGAATTATGATTCCACTTGTATAAAATTACGGCCGTCTCGCTGTGACCTCTGGCGCAAGCCCATGCCTATACAAGAGTTCCGAAATTAATTTCCAAAATAATTTAATTTCAATGCAATCATCTTACCAATGGAGTAAAGCCTTGAAGATCCTGACTGAGTGCATCGATTTCCGTTTCTAAAATTACATTGGGATTTTCAGCGCGCCAAGCCAACATAGTGCATACTAATTTCGAGTAGCCAAGCGCTGAAGCCAAGTGCAGTAAGGTCATACCTCGATGTCCTGCTGGCCACGATCCCGGTGTCATCGAACGCCACGTCTTATTGGTCAGCAATTGACAATAATTGACCAGACGCTCTTCGAAATTTGCCTGCGAAATCAATGCGGCATCTTCGGTAGTATCCTTCGGTTCGGTTTTAATTTGCATACGGTCATCGATAGATGACAGCCGATTGAGAAGTGTGAATTTATAGAGACTATCGTTTGTCGTTCCTTCGCAAGTTGTCTCCGCATTTGGCGGAGATTTGTACTCGAAAATCACCGAATTAGAGATAACATAGCCATCACAAGCCACTTGTAGTGAAGCCAGTCCAACTTCGTGAGCTAAAAGAAGGAGAATTAAATTCCAGGTAGAAAATATAACAACTGATATAAATACCTGGACAGTAGCACCTGAGAACACCGCTTTGAACAATTGTTGTCGGGACAGGGAACGAATCGAACAGCACTGTATAGGATGACGTAGCATTCCAAGGACCTGTAACGAGGACCTTTACTCCACCTTCGGGATAAGCCCATTCCGGACTATAGTCCGTAATATTAAAAGCATTTTGATTTAAATCGCTTCGGTTCATGCTCTCGACGCCATCGTGCAGGATATTTGCTTGACTCCGAAGATGCTCCAATGTACTCTGGGCAAACGCATTCTTCGTGTCCAATTCCAAATCGGGAAACTCCACTAACATATCGAATGCATCCAAATTGACAAAAACATCGTCCGGATCGTTACCATTCGACACCGCACTCGGATCGCTATGTACACCCACATCACAGACGTTATCTATAAAATCCATGGGATTTATATCGGAATCGATGCCATCGTCGTGAGCATTTGAAACGCTATTCGCCGACAGGGGCATATTCGCACTCAGTGTCTTTTGAATATCCTCCTGCGATAAATCTAGAGTTTCATTGAAAAATGGCAGCGAGTCGTTCAGGTCCTTGACCAAATTGTTACTATCCTTAACTGGACTGTCCATACTCGGCGTATTCTGATTCGATGAACTGTAGCTGATTGTATTGTAAACGGAATCACTGATTTGCTTATCGGAAGCCGAAGATGATGTTGAATCCATCGCTTCGAGCTTAGGAACTAAATTTGGGGTCATCGATTGGGAAGGACGATTGTCCTTTGGCGTGCAAATTTTCCTATGTTGCAGCTGCTGTTGTTGATGGTGTTGTTGCTGCTGCTGTTGCGATGATTGACAAACAAACGATTGCTGCTGACCATTAAGTATTAGTAAGCCACCACCAGAATTTTGAAGCTAGAAATCAAATAGGATTATGAAAGATTCGAAATTATAAAAATTTAATTAAATTAGTTTTGCCAATTCAGTGGAATGAAAGCAGTGCCTTAATTATTTCAATCTTATCCACTGAATTCAATCGGAGTCTGTTACAGCGATTTTATGAGCCCATTATTACAATTTAGTTTTCTCGATCTATCTTTAAATCATCTTCCCACCCCAGTACCCTTCATCAATAAACTGTGGTCAATTTCAAATTGCATAACAATCAACCACCCCGTCGAGTGGAAACAGGACCCGTAAATAAACATATGGCAAACTCACAAAATATCATTCAGTACTCACCTGGGACAAATTCAGGACAAGCGGAGGAGCCGATGTAACCGCAGGAGCGGTCGAACTTCCATTGGAACTATTGCCACCACCGCTCAAAGTCAATCGGCCATTCGTTGTGTTGCTAATTAGATTCGATGACACCCTTTGATTGACAACATTACTATCAATTATCGATTGGTGATGGTGGGACTGATGCTGATGCGAATGTTGCGATTGCTGCTGCTGTTGATGATGTCCGGCTGAGGAGGTTGCCGCCGAAGATCCCGATGACATCGACAAATGATTCGAATGGTGGTGTTGCTGCTGCTGTTGGTGTTGGGTATGGTGCTGCTGTTGTTGTTGTTGCTGCTGCTGCTGATGGTGGTGGTGCTGCTGATGGCCACCATCATTATTCGTTAAATTGTTTAAATTATTATCACTTGAAATTGCTAAACTAATTTGTTGATTGGAATGAGATGTCAATTGGGTACTCGAGTTGCTTTGGTGATTGTTGTTGTTGGCATTGGTAAGCGTTGTCGTTATCCCTATGCTATTTGTGTTTGTATTGCCGCCATTATGGCTCGTATTTATTATCATTTGACTAACATTATTATTGGTTATGCGATTTATTTGATTGCCATGATTAGACGCATTGGTAAAGTGTTGATTAGCTGATGAGGCAGCAATACTAGTTGCGTTTGCTGTCGATATCGTTCCCGATAGGAGCTGGGACGTTTGTGATGTATGAACTAAGTTGGCATTACTTTGCCGACCCATTAAGTGTTGCTGCTGCTGTTGTTGCTGTTGTTGCTGCTGCTGCTGTTGATGATGATGATGACTGGTTAGTGATGAATGGTTATGAAGTGACGGAATGACTTGGAAGTGAATTGAATTGTCCAGGGATTTTTGTGATAGATCCGAAATTGGGTCACGAGTACGTCGATCCACCCAACGAGAGTAGAGCTATTGAAACAAAAAGCAAATTAGTTAAACAATATATGAATAGAGAATGGGTCCTTACTCGTGAACCGATTAAGACATTCGGTGTTGTGCTCGACACCTGATTATTACTTTCCTGTCGCTTTTCAGCTAACGTTTTGACGGCGCTGATGCGACGCATCGGATGCGAACAGGACTTGCCATCGGCACAAGTTGAATCCGGGCAGCCACATTCAAGCTGCTTAACTAGTGCTGCTTGCCGAGCTAAACGTTGCTTCTCCATCAGTTGACCAACAATTGCTTCAACTGTTTCGGCAGTCTACAGATTAAATTTCAATTTTTAATTATTTAGTATTTTTTCAGAATTCTTTTTAAATAATTCCAAATTTTGATTTATTTAACATTTTTACAAGCAGATTTTTGAAGTTTTTGTAAAAACATAGAATCAAACCTAGTGATACTAAAAATTTTATTTTAAAACTTGGATTTGAGAATTTTTGTGGTTCAGAATTGAGATTTTAACAAAGGATATTTTTTTCAGAGTAAGATTTCTATAAATTTAATCGAAGCAGTATTATTAGTTCCGTTCACCGTTTTGTCCCATTTCATTTCAAATAATTTTTATTTTAATAGTAACTGAAAAAATCGTACTTAAATAAACCCTGCTTCATGGGATGGAAATCGACCCATGACCCAATGGGAGTATATGGAAAGGTTTAAAAAACTCTTACCTCGTCCCATAAAAATGTTTTATAGGAAGGGATGGAAATACATGATAATAAAATAATAATCGAGCATTATAAGAATATCACACTCATTATCAATTCTAGACTGCTACATTGTCACTGATTTCAAATGACGCGATATGGTCAACAAAATATGGTCCATTGGCAGACAAGATTAATTACTAGAAGTACTACACCACACTTGGTGTCTTGGAATTTAACAATGTTGATTTACAATGCCAAGGACGCAAGTGCAAATTTCTGGGAATATCTGGGTCACTTCAATCTGTGAACATAAAAATTAGTAGAATGAAGGTTGTGCGAAGGCATCCTTCCATAGTAGCAAATAAAAAAGTTAGGTCCGGAGGCCAAGACCCAATTATGCTGTTGTGGAATTAAAGAAGAAGAAGTATAACATACTACGACGACAGCTTAAAAAGGTGTCAAATCTTTAAAAGTTTCGTTACATTGAAATCCAAAAAACCATACCATTCAAAAACAATCATCGAAGATCGTGCTAAAAGAATCAAAAATGACTTGCGATAACTTCCATAAAAACCATTCTAAATGTTTGTTCTGTAATTTTGGATACAACAACAAACCTCAGCTCAATTCCCAACTGAAATGTTTTTTGTTAAAACTGAATTAACGAAGGCAAGTATTTTAACATTTGATCAGCATGTAAGAACACTGGAAGTTATATATTTGTAATTTGTATTTACTGACTTTAAAACAAGTTTTAGACTTCAATAATATTATATTGGGTTTATAAAAGCAGTATTTGCAGTACAGTTACATAAAATTATGCGCAAATTCAGTAACCAGAAGTAATACAAATCATACTACGAAAATTATTATGCCGCTGATAAATTTATGTAACTTTATACATATAAGCAATACCATATCTTAATAATGTGCATAGTAGCCGTCCACCTTGACTAAATTATATACAAATTTACATAACGAAATTAATTTTGGGGATGAGATGGAAATACACAACGTCGGGACCTGTTACAAAAATAAGCAGAGCACTTACAATATTTTTATTGTCTGTGCTTAAGCACTCTCTGACGGCGTTGAAGCGCATATTTAAGGGTTCAAATCTCGCTCCAGGTTGTATTTATTTTGATACGCGATTTATCAATTAGCAAGTGCATTTAAATATTCAAAATGAATAAGGCAAACGATGCAAAACTATAATAGCTATAATTCCGACACATATAATTTCTAAATAATTAACACTGAAAAATAAACCTTCCTCACTTATTACAGTCAGGTTTCAATCTCCTTCTTGAGTCTTCCCATTCTGAACAAATCCGTCATTCTAAAACTGTATTGGTGATCTGGACATAAATGCAGAATTTTTCATTTTCGTAGATTGAGGTGACCACCAAGTTATACCCAAGCAGGCAGCGTTTTCGAATTAAACGTCGATCGGATTTTGAACTCACGACCTTCGCATTGTAGATCAACACGCTACCCACTACGCTACACGTTAGGTTTTTAGTTTAGTTTATCAATGTGAAAATTAGTACTAAAAATTGATAGTAATATTAGGGGCAAACAAATTAACCCCTTAACTTCACTCCTTCTACGCAAAATGACACAATTTAGAAACATTATTATAAGTTCATATATTTGGAAAGTGTCATTGTAATTTGAAATTTTGGTCATTAAAGAAAAAGCGGAAAAGGTCAGTATTCCAGAAAATTCCGCACATACAGGGACGAATCGAGTTCCTCGAGAGCGAAACAATGAGTACGCTGCAGGTAATTCCTCCGAATTTGAATTAAGTCTTAATGCGCGAGGAAGCTGGAAGTATGCAGCCGTCACATATACGCCATCATTTCATCCGGACGATACTTTTGACTCCATCTCAAGAAGCTCCACAATAGCACTAAGATCGCCGCAGCTATCGCAGCAGCTGTTAAGTAGAGTAAGTAATTCGTTGTAAATAATTGAAGTGGATAGGAAAACAAATTTCACTCTTAACTTAAGATTAAAGAGTAAAATAATAAAAACTATAGATAAGGATAATACGAATTACTTGAACGGACTGATCTAAAATTTAGTATGAGTTGTAACTAAACCTATCCGATTTTGGACTTGGCAGTCCCATTCCCTTTCCAGGAGTTCCAGGTAGGAGATTGATGGAACTCCTGCTAAAATCTAGTAATTTCGGAAGAGAGCGGTGGAGTTATCCCGGGTAGAATAGGCTCATCCGAAACCACCTTCAGTCGCGTCGGAGCTTAACAATTAAGCACGAATTCCCAGTCCTTGTGATGAAACCTACCACTAACCACATTTTTTCCTTCTGAGAATTTCTATTCTTTTGCGTATTTTCATTTGGGTCCTGAGCCAACATTACTTTTTATCTTGAGACTCCCGCTTCCAGCTATATTATTTATATGGACAGAATTTTCGGGTAATGGAGGCAATCTACCCTAGTTGCTGACGACCTAAGCCGTGCCAACTAATGCGCCAGACTCCGGCTTCCATTACAACATATAACAACAAATTTCTCAAGTAAATGTTTGAAAATCAAATCTCGTGAAAAAAATTTTGATAGCGATTGTTATATGATATGGAAAAATTAGTTCCTTCTACTAGCTCGCATGCCAAACATAATAGTTCCCCAAAGTCAAGAAAATCTCTTTTCTTCCCGCATTTATATGTACTTCTGTTATGTTTTCTCTTTATTTCAGTTCAACAAAACTTTCATGTTATATATCTCAATATATGTATTTATTATTTGTTTCAACTTAGAATTAGCGTGTCAAACAGACTCCTCTTAAATTTCCTAATTAATAAAAATAATTATTTCACTATATAATAAATTAAGGTTCATCTTACAACGGGAAAATTCCACTTTAGACAGAAACGAAAGACTTAAGCGAGTAACTTTTTTGCATTAATATTGGATCGGAAGGAATTGTTTTTACGAATTGGAGCATAATTGCAATCCATTTTTACTTTATTATTCTAATAATAACGTATTGTGATCGACACAAGAAAAACAAAATTTGCTGCCCCGAAATTTTTTTTTTCGCGTTTCATGACTAATTAGCCTAAAAATGCAAAAAAAAAATCCGTCCCGCCGTACATATGGACTCATATCTCCGAGACCGTAAAAGGTAGAATGTTCGTTTTTGGGTGGATTGTTGACTGGGTAAGTGAGCTCTATTTTCTAAATTTTGGAAGGGGTTAGGTGGAAGGGGCAGGCGGGGGGAGGGAAAAAGTCGAAAACTACACTTGCTAATATCTCCACCACGAATGCAGATAAGAAGTTGAAAATCAGTAGAGATATAGAGAGGGCTGTGGGACACACACTAAAAATAATTCAATTTTGTTATCCATCGGCGTCCGAAAAGGGAAGGGGGCTAAAAACAAATTGTCGGCCGAATTGTTTTTTCTAATGATTATATCTTAGAAATTACTTATCGTAAAAAATTTATATTTTGGGACCAATAAGGCGACACATAGTTCCACCAGAATCAGCTTAGAGGGAGGCTAGTTATTGTAAGGGGGTCAGGAATGGTGCAAAGAAAAACACTTAAAAATCAATATCTTGGCTATTTATTAACCTATGTAATTGAAACTTGGAAAGTATATTAAGCTGTACTAGAAAAATACAAAAAACAATACAAACCAACAATACAACGTATAACATGTTGAAATAATAGTGGTGGGGGGAAATGGGGAGCATTTCAAAAATGGTGCACTTTTCAAAATTACAAATCCTTATATCTCAAAAAAGAGTACAGAAAATTTGTCAGATTATAGAACTACGTAGTTTTTAATTTTAAGTTGGGAGGTGTAAGAGGAGGGAGGTGATAAGCAAAAATATCGAAAATTTTGAGTGATTTTCTTAGGGCTCTGGTGAAAGATACAAAGTTTAAATTTTGCATGTGGATACATCTATTTAATATACATAGAAAAGCAATAATAATGTGATCCATAATTGTTATAAACCGACCGAACTGAAAATTTTTGAGTAAAATTGTAAGGTAGAAACTTGAAAATTTGGGAAATGCATTTAAGAAAAATCCCTAATTATACGAAATATTAACTGGTCGAGAACCTTTAAAACTTCTACCCCTTCCCATACAAAATTATTTTTTCGACCATTTTCAAGAAATCAATTATCACCTAACTATTAAAAGCTATCAATTTCAAATTTTCCACAAAAACTTTTAAAAATAGTTGAAATAAAATTGCGTCAAAAAGTTTTGAGATCGTGCCTGTCCTTCTACTCTCTCCCACACAAAAGTATGATTTCGACCATTATTATCATCTAACTATTTAAAGCTATCAATTTTAAATTTTGCATAAAAACTTACAAAAATAATTGAAATGAAATTACGTTAAAAGTTTTAAAATCGCGCTTGCCCTTCTACCCTCTCCCATACAAAACTATGATTTCGTCCAATTTCATTAAATCAACTAATAACCAACAAACTAAAAGCTATGAACTTGCAATTTTGTACAAGCACCTTACACGAGAAGCGAAATAAAACTACATATCACAAATTTTACGATTCCCCTACCTTCTCTACTCCTTCCCATACAAATGTTCGGTTTCGTGAATGTAAAATAAACCGAATTTTATAAAAATTCTATGCAACTTCGTCTATGAAACACATTCTATAAAGAGAATACTGGACGTGATTCAAGCAATTAATTAAAAAGCTATTAACATTCACCCACCCTTAGTATTACCCCTCCTCCTCCCCTCATAAAAACCCAAACTTGCAGAAACGAATGAAATATTGTTAAATTGACAACAGCCCTGTCCAAGAACTCACTTTCACTTTCACACCCTAACCACTCTAACCTGCATATTGACTTTTCACTCATCTGCAACTTGTCCCAAGAATAATAAAGATTCGCCCGACTTGTCTATTTAAAATGTTTAAAGCTAGTATATGATGTTACTTTATTATTTTAAAAATAAAGTATTGTGATCGACTTGGAAAAAAAAAATCTGATACCCTGAAAATTTGTTTTTTCGCGTTTCATGACTAAATTAGCCTAAAAATGCAAAAAAAAAAATCCGTCTGTCTGTACGCCGTCCGCCGTACGCCGGTGTGTACGCTCAGCGCACATTAACTCCCAAGCCCTTCAAGATAGAAAGTTAATTTTTGGGAGGATTGTAGATAGTTCCGGATCTCAAGCGGATACCCATTTTGGGGGGTGTACGGGTTCAGAGGGGGGCGGGGTCAGAGCTTAAACCGAAAAATACGAATTGAAGTGTCTCAACTATGGTAACAGCTAGGAAGCTAAAACTCAACATACATATAGAGGAGTTTATGGGACAAATTTTAAAAATAATTTAATTTTTTTATCCATTGGGGTGCGAAAAGGGGAGCTAAGAACCAATTGTCAGCCGACTTTTTTATTCAAAAAATTGATATTTTGAGACCATTAAGCTGGCATATAGGTCCACTAGAATCAGTTTAGATAAAAGCTAATTATTGTAAGGGGGATGGTCAGGGGGGGTTGCAAAAAAAACACTTAAAAAAAAATATGTCGGCTATTTATTAAGCTATGTAATTGAATCTTAGATCCTATATTAAGCTATACTAGAGAAATACGAGAAAAATATAACATTGGGACAAAATAGTAGTGGGGGAAATGGGGAGAATTTCAAAAATGGTGCACTTCCAAAATTTCAAACCGTTATAATTCAAAATTGAATGCAGATATCAAATTCAAATTTTGTCAAATTGTAGAACTAGGAAGTTTGTAAATTTGGTAAAAATTTTACGTTGGGAGGTGTAAGAAGAGGGAGGTGGTAACCAAAAATGTCGAAAATTTTGAGTAAATTTTTAAGGGCTCTGGTGAAAGATACAAAATTTAAATTTTCCATGTGGATACATCCATTTGTTGTACATACAAAAAAAATTGTAAAAATTCCACAATTGTTATGCACCGACCCCCCTGGTCTAACGTGCACAAGGTGTTTCATGTGCAATGAAAAAAACACATAAACTGAAAATTTTTGAACGAAATTTGAAGGTAGAAACTTGAAAATTTTCGAAATGCATTTAAAAAAAATCTTTAAAAGAATGAAATATAAACTGGTCAAATACCTTGAAAGCTTCTACTCCCTCCCATACAAAATGATTTTTTCGACCATTTTTAAGAAATTAATTATCACCTAATTAGTAAAAGCTATCAATTTGAAATTTTGCACAAAATCATTTGAAAATAGTTGAAATAGAATTGCGTCAAAATTTTTGAGATCACACTTGCCGTTCTACCCCCTCCCATACAAAAGTATGATTTCGACCAATTTCAATAAAACAACTGCTAACCAACGAATTAAAAGCTACGAACTTGAAATTTTGTACGAGCACCTTAAAAGAGAAAGAAAAGAAAATTGCTTAACAAATTTTGCGATTTCCGTACCTCTTCTACCCCCTCCCATACAAAATTATTTTTTCGAGCATTTTTATGAATGTAAAATATACCGAATCCTATGAAAATTCTATGCAACTTCGTCTATGAAACTGACATACTATGCAGAGAATGTTGGACGTGATTCAAGCAATCAATTAAAAGGCTATTAACATCCACCCACCCTTACTATCACCCCTCACAACTCCCCTCATAAAAACTCAAACTTGCATAAATAAACGAACGAAATATTGATTATATGTGCTCGTTTAATAAGATATGATTCTTTCAAAGCGCGATTTTTTTTTAACAAACCAGAGCCACCAGCAGTTGTAATGGCAGCTAAGTATGATTCAAAAATTTTGTAAAAGGTATGTGATATCTGAACATATCGGCCAAAAATTTTTCAAGCAATTCTAACGAGATCCAAACGTTTAAAGAAATATTTCGGAAAATATTGAAGAACTGCAGTTGCCGCAAGCCAATTTCATAATGCAGATAAGTCTGGGCTCTTCTGGAAAATTTCGACAGATAAGACATTAGTGCATTCCATCCTAACATTAATTTTTTTGTGCAATTCCTATACCGACATAACTTTGTATAGCATTATAGAGTGACCTCCTTAGTTATACTTGCAGCCCCTTGAAGGAAAACCAGCAAGGGTTTACTTTCCAGGTTTGCACCAATGCATCTGGGAAGCTTGAGCTAAAACATTCAGTGATAGGTAAATCAAAAAAACCTAGATCATTTACAAATTCGACGATTCCTGTTGCCTAATGCATGAATGACCCCCTAATATTTAAAGAGTGGTTCTATCAGTATTTAGTTCCACGAGTCAGGAAATTCTTTCGACTGCAAGGATTACCAGAAGAAGCACTTCTGAGTATTGACAACGCTTCCAGCCATTTAACCGAAGCAGATCTTATCAGTGAAGATAGACATTTTGTTGTAGTGTTTTTACCTCCTAACTGCACAACTATATTCCAGCCTATGGATCAAAATGTGATCCAGCTTATTACACGTACATATAATAAAAGCCTTCTCACTGAAATAATCATAACATTTCTATAATAAATGCAGTTTTTCTTATGACTAACTCTTCCGAAGGTAAAAAATCAAAAATAAAGCTCATTGCAATGAATAGGGCTGCTGTCCTTCTCAATTAGGGCCTGCAACTAATGGCCGATATTACAGTGATTGGAGGTTTAAAAAAAAAGCTTGAAGTTTAACACAAAGAATTACACAGATATTAATTACTGACTTTTACCTACAATATAAGAATCTATTACTTTTAAGAATTAATTTCGTTATACGAATTTGTTTGCAGTAAAATGTATAAAGTTCGAAATTTTTTAATGAGTTAATTTAATTAATTACTCATTACTACTATATAGGAGACGACTGTACCCTAAGCGAAGTCTAATATATATGATACACTGCTAGTGGTTTAAAACCTGATAGAAACGTGGTATTGAGACCTTTCGTGGCATACTGAATTCGCCAATTTTTCATGGTAGCTTTTTAACTAATCGATTTTTTCAAAAAGGTGCACATTCGAAAGTAATAAATACCCTTTGAGTGTTTACCCTGAAAATTTCATAAAGAAATTCGCAGTAATGATGAAGTTATATCGTGTAGACGACCGGGTGAGCAACGACTATGAGCCGGGTGTTCTCGCTACTTTTTCCGGGTATAATACCAGCTGTAGCTGTAGCTGTAGTAAATATAAATTTTCCGTACCAGTACCAAAAAAAATTGTGCCTTAAAAACACCCGCCAGTACCTGAATGGAGAATTGAGCTCCAAAGTCGTCGGAGGATCTCACTGTCAAGCAAGCACGCTGTCCACTAAGCCACGCAGCTTGCTACGCGTGATTTTATTGTAAGCTGTTATTTGTACCCGCAAGGGGGTAGTTGTAGTATGAGGTTTTACCAATTCCTGCAACTATCTTTGGAGTTAGCGACTCCACGGACCTGAGCTAACTATCCCCCTCTGGGATTTGGGCTGTAGAATTCACCCACAGCCAGTCCTGCTTGCCCTAAAAATGGTAAATGGACACTCACTGGATCATGGGCTTATCACCCGTGATCTTAAGACCTAAATGATACGATAAACGGATACATCGCCTCGGATACGGACTAATCCTACGGTAACGACTTTTGGCATTCGAAAACGGACTATGATTGGCTTCTGGAACGTTCGAACATTGAATGACGGGGGAAGAGCTGGACTACTCGGTCCTTGCACCGCCAATCAGTGATCGACCGTGAAATGGAGCACTATAACATCCAAATCTTGGGCTTGACGCCCAGGTTGGATCAGACAACACTGGACTAGAACACGTCATGGGGAGGCATGGTGACCCTTGGGTCGACCCTTCACGACCTTGGATTACGAGACCCGAAAACGGCGAATTATTTGTGGAGTTCTGTAGTACTCGGCAAATGGTCATCGGAGGGACCCTTTTTCCACACAAGAGTCATCATAAAACATCTTGGGTTTCCCCTGATGGTGTTACTCAGAACCAGATCGACCATTTGGCTATAAGTCGCCGATGGAGAAGATGTCTCCTCGATGTGCGAGCGAAACGTGGAGCTGACGTGGGGAGCGATCACCACTTGATGGTTGCCTGCTTGAGATTGTGTACAGCAGCTATCTGACGACCTCGAATTCTTCAAATGAAGCGCAGGCTTAATGTGGATAAACTCAGAGATCCCAACAAAAAACTCGAATACACCACCATTCTACGCGAAAAGTCATCCACATTGGGTGAACATGAAATGCGCACACTGGACGCCAATTGGGAGGCAACCAGAAACACTTTTCTAACTAGTGCTGAAGAATCTGTGGGATATGCGCAAAGCGGTGAGAAACCCTGGATGTCGCAAGATACATCGGACAAGGTTGGCAATCGGAAAAGAGCCAAATTGGCAATCATCTCTCAACCCGATGTCAACCAACGAACGCCCGAATTGAGGCAGAACTACCGCGATGCTCATATACAGCTTACAAAGGTTGTTAGACGCGACAAGAGAAAGGCCATTGAAGATCTGGCAAACGAGGCAGAATCTGCGGCTTACCTTGGGAATATGGGTTCACTATTTAAAATCATGAAACAGTTGACGAACAGGAATTTCACCGCCAACCACCTGGTGAGAGATGTCAACAGAACTCTCCTTAATATGAGTGAACACCAGTTGCGACGATGGAAGGAATACTTCTCTGATATTTTAAACATCTTGTCAGATGAAGATATTCCGGAAACAGAACAACTTCCAAACATCCAAACGCAACAATCCTCTATTAGGGACGATCCCCCAGATAAAGAAGAGATATTTTCCGCCATTCGGTCAATGGCGGGAAGGAAAGCTCCAGGTATAGACGGACTACCAACCGAACTCCTCAAAGCGGACCCGGAAATAACAGCCGATATACTCCTCCCACTCTTCACTAAGGTGTGGAATGATGGAAGATATCCGACTGAAAGGAAGGAGGGCGTCATTGTAAAAATTCCGAAGAAGGGCGACCTTCGGGATTGTGGCAATTGGCGTGGTATATGTCTACTTACTGCCGTATCAAAAATTATGGCTAATGTAATTCTCAATAGGATTAGTGATGTCGTCGAGAGCACTCTCGAAGTTTATCAGGCTGGATTCCGTAAAGGGTCGTCTTGTACCGACCACACAAATACACTACGGATAATACTAGAGCAGTCAACCGAAATGGGTTCGCCACTACATCTCATGTTTGTGGACTTCGAGAAGGCTTTCGACAGCGTTAAGCGAGATTACATATGGAATGCTTTGCGTAGGAGAGGTATTCCAGATAAGGTTATAGCTATGATTAAAGAATCCTACGAAGATACAAGGTGTCGCGTCTTGCATAGAGGAGAGCTGTCCGAGAGCTTTCCTGTGCGAACGGGTGTCAGACAAGGCTGCATATTATCACCAGCCCTGTTTCTGGTGGTAATAAATGACATCTTGAAAGCTGCACTGGAAGGTGGGGAAGGTAAAGATCTTCAATGGAGACTATTTAACATCTTAAGTCACCTTGATTATGCTGATGACGTGTGTTTGCTTGCACATACCCGTTCGGACTTAGAGTCAAATGTTCGCTCGTTGCATTCTAAATGCAAAGAGGCGGGACTGAAAATAAATGTGCGTAAAACCAAATACATGCACATGGGTTCAAACGCAAGCCCACCGATTGTTCTTAATGGACAGGATGTGGAAGAGGTGCAAGATTTTTGCTATCTCGGAAGCATTGTCAGCATGGACGGCGGAGCCGAAAAGGATGTTGAGGCTTGGCTAAATAAAGCTCGTCAGGCCTTCGGTATCCTTTCCCCTTTCTGGAGGTTAAGAGAGATCTCCCTTGGCACGAAGCTGCGAGTTTTTGACGCATGCGTCAAATCCGTGTCTTTATATGGTTGTACTACGTGGAAAGTGACCGTTCGACTCACCAAGAAACTACAGACTTTCGTAAACCAATGCCTCCGGCGCATTTTAGGAATATTCTGGCCAGAAGTAATCTCCAACGACGAACTTTGGAGTACAACTCGCCAGACTAAAATAGGTATTGAGATTCAACGGCGAAAGTGGCAGTGGATCGGTCATACTTTGAGGAAACCAGAGCGCAACATCGCAAAACAGGCTCTGGATTATAATCTTTAAGGAAGACGTCGGGTTGGTCGACCATGTAACACATGGAAGCGAGCAGTTGAGCAGGAGGCCAGAGGAATAAACAAGTCCTGGCAACAGCTTAAAGCCGATGCTCAGGATCGCGCCTTGTGGAAGAGAGTTGTTTCTGTCCTATGCTCCTGTAGGAGGTCTTAATAGGAATTTGATTGATTGATTGACTATATAGGATGATATTAATTATTAAAAATTTGGTTTGGTGAATGTTTTCACAGTACATTTCGAATTGAAAGAAAAGATTTCCGGAATCTATACTGTTACACTTTATTATTCGTGACATTTCAGTCTCTGTTGAGACCTTTATTAATCTGTTTGATAAAGATCTCAGCAGAGACCAAAACACCAGCTTAAGAGTGTAGAACACGGAAATCTTTTCTTTCCATTAAAAATTTATTTTTTTTTACCAATAACTATTATTTATTTTAATAATTTAACCTCATCATACTAATAGAAAATAATATTCCATTTAATCGAGATGTTTCCATAATTCTCCAAGATTAGTGAAACCTTACTATATTTCTTACAAAATTAATAAAAAAAAACCAAACATTACTCACCGAAATTTCAATTTCATTACTTGCATCAGGCTCATCTTCACTAAAGACTAAGGAAAAAAAAGAACAAAAATCCAGTTAGCACAGTTCCTTACTAAATAAAAAGCGTTTAACATAATTGCCAAAAAAAATAAATAAATAAAATGATAAGAAATATATACAAAAAACAACTTTAAATTCTCGAAACAACTTACACATCGGTTTTAATTGACTGACTAATTCCTCCTTAGTCCATTCTTTCTTATCACCCCATAAAGCAAGACTGGGCGTTATAACTGCCATTTTATTATCATCCGGATACGGAACATTCAAATAGTGTACAAGAACAATATCAGGATTCTGTCAACAAGAGAAGAAAAAGAAAAATACAACGAACAAATACAACCCAAGAAAGGAAAAAAAATGAAAAAATGAAAAACGATCAAAAATGGAAAAAAAGGACGAAAAAGAAAATCATTTTTATTAATTTTCCAACATAAGACGGAGAAAATGTCTCATGTAGTTTTTTTTTTGTTTTTATTTGCTAAAGACAAGACTCACCTGTAATAGCCAGTAACACCTGCGATGAAATGTTGGAAGGATCGCTGAATGTACGTAGCAGCCATAGATGCACTGAATAGCATTTGTTCGTGTTGTTTTTCGTTATTTTATATATATATATATTTTTTTTGTTTCATTCCAATGAATAAGGAACATACGAAGACGATGAGAAAGTTGAAAGAACGAGATGGAGAAAGAGAGAGAAAAAAAAGAGAAACAAAAATATGAGAAATTTTATTAAGTCAGATTTACAGCTTTTAGATGTGGTGTCTTGTAATTTCACATCTTTTATGATCTTGTTTTTCTGAAACGCTAACATTCTGAGTTCTAAGGTAATGCCTGCCACACACAAACATACTGAACATATTCGTCGCTTTCAGGGAACAGCCATATCACTTCACCCACACGTATATTATATTTATACATCAAGGATTAAGTTGGGAGATTTTTTACATTGCCACGTTAGATGAATTCACCTTAGATAACAGATTGGAGGTAAACATCTCAAGGCCGAGCAAAACAAAAGTTGAATGTTTTTTTTTCTAAATTTGGGATAATAAGGACATTGAGGATTTTTTTTTTTAAATTGAAGTAATTTTTTAAATAAAGTACTGTAAATGCTAATTAGAACTTTTGTGGAAGATTGTGAAAAAAGGTTTTTGTTTCGGCGGTCGCTGATTTTAGACGACCATCAGGTTTTATTTCTATTTATTGTAGAAAAGTTGAGAGTACTTCGCATAATGGATTTTTTGTTACAAGTCGAAAATTTATCAAATACAAAACATAGAAATAAGTAGATAGTATGTTGATCGGCAATTTGGAATCATGATTTCAATGGAAATCTTCTTCTACTCTTCTGGAATAAACTGCTCTTAGTCCAAACCAAAATTTCAACAAGACATAATTCCGACGACAGGTAATTCACCTCAAAAGAAACACCACAATGAACCAAAATATTAACTCTAAACTCAGTCTAGGAGGACTACAATCATAATTATTATGCCCGTAGACAAAATACAAAATTGTATTCAATCTGGAAGAAAAACAAACAAGAATCTAAGAACATAATCACGAAATTTCAATTCGTCATTGTACTAAAACCCGTTAATCTTTTTCGAGGGTGGCAAAAAAAAAATAAGAAATAACAATCGGAATAGAGTATTTTTGGCGAGAAAAATCTCCTTATAATTTTTTTCCTAACCCCCCCCCCCCCCCCTTCGCTCATAGCGAGAAAGAAATGAAAGAAAGATGCAAAGAAAAACGTCTGTTTTCCTTGGCGAAGGACCACGCTTTTCGCAAAAATTCGTCTGTGCAATTATTTACATGGGGGAGTTTGTTTCTTGGATTTTCATTCAATCCTCCAAAATATGATTTATCAGGTTCCTGTACCAATTCTAAAAATGTGTTCAGTTCTGTTTCCTTCCTGGCCGAATGGAAAAAAATTAAGAAGACGAAAAAACAGAAAAAAAAGAGTGAAGCTCGATCAAATGGTTTCTGAGAGTATATGCACAAGGACATGGCAGCCAACATGTTTTCTTAGTCTTAAACTTATACAAAAGACAAGCTCAAGACAAAGCACTCGCTTTAAATCACTTTTAAAAATAGTCGTAGATTTTTTTTTTTCTTTCTTTTCTTGTTCAAAGATTCTTTTTTCTATCCACTTCGTTTTTATTTGAAGAATCATTTCGTTGGGGAATTTAATTGTAAAAATTTTCTGCTGATTGAGTTTTCTGGTTTCTCGCGGATTAAGGATATTTTCCGGTTCAGAAGACTTTTGGCTCCGTCGTCGCTCGCCGGTTTTCATCTTAATTGAGAGCAATGGATGATGACAGGAGATTTGTGTGTTGAATCCTTTTCGGGTAGAAAATTACGATAAAGAGCTATGTTTGTTTGTCTGCCGGGAAAGATTAAGATGTAGAACAGCTTATCAGGTTGTTTATGAAGAGTTTGTGGGAAAAATGGGTTCGTTTTTTTTTTGGTCGAAATCTGATTGAAGCTATGATTTTGAGTATACAGCTCGGATTAACACGTTGACGGATACCATATAGATAAAAAAATATTATAAGTAATACTACAGTGGGACTTAGATTCTCGTAATTGTCCGCAGTTCTTGTAAAAACAAGTAACGCTAAGAAATAATCTTCGCACAGAGTTGCCAAGGGTATAGAAATATTTATTGTCGCTCAAAAAGCTCGATTCCGCGTGACCGGTCTGTCCTCTTTATACTCTATATACAATAGAACTCTCGAACGCTCTTAGCAATCGTGGTGAAACACGTCATTATTAGCGAAAAAAAAACAAACACCCCAAACTCTGTCTTCCCTCTCCAATACAAATTTCACAAATATCGAAATCCCAAGAAATAGATTTTTCATCCAAACTATTGAAAATATTAACTTGAAAATTAGGTCAGAGCATAATGATGTGGATGCTATTAGCCTCAACAAATATTTTTTTTAACCCGCTCACTCCTTCTAATTCCTCCCATTACTGGGTAGGTAGGTAGAGGTGGCTGCCCAGACACACGTCCGGGCGCACGTAGACCATAAGCTGGCCCGCTGTAATGGAACAGAATCTCAGCAAAGACTCCTCGGTGAACCAATCGGAACTCTCTATGAAGTGTTGAAGGCTACTTGCTTCCACATTCGCCAGACTACTGAGGCTATCGAAGAAGTGAGCGCCCCACTGACGCTTTCTTTTCCTAAAGAGAGCAAGGCAAGTGCATATTACATGAAGAATCGTTTCATCCTCTACTTTATATTTGCAGCTTCTGCAAAGATCATTAAAAGGAAGACCAAGCCTCAGATCATGTTTCTCTATCAGAAAGTGTCCTGTAACGTCTTAGATCTAGCACAGGCCAAATCTATCTATTGGTATTAGATGTAGCACCATTCGCTCCTCTACCGTTGGCTTTGCTAATCGCATCCAACTTAAGTTGCTGCTTATAAATTGCGTGAGATTGAATCTGCAAGGTGGTGCTGTGCCGGGTGAATTCGTCGGTCTTCCCCAGAATGGTCCTATGTCCTGGTACCCAGCACAGGCAAATATTGAATTGTTCAACCATCTCCCTTAGAGACGCGTGACAATCAGGGACAGTCTCGGATGTGGACATGACTGATACCAGGGATTTAATAGCGGTCTGGCTATCAGTGAAGATGACAATATACTTAGTAGATACTGCATTAAACTTCAGCAAGGCCAATGCTTCTTTTATTGCCATCACTTCTGCTTGGAACAAACTCCAATGATCCGGGAGATGAAAAGATATGCTTAACTTAAGCATTACGGAGAAAACACCTCCGCCTGCTCCACTCCACTTTTGGAGCCATGAGTATAAAAGGCTATGGAGTCTTCTTCACTTATTAAATCTGCCTTCCAGTCTTACTCCGAGGAGAAGACGGTGGGGAAATTTTTATCAAAATTAAAACTTGAGAGAGTGTAGTAAAATTTTTCGGTTAAACTCTCGAAATCTTCCAGAAATGAGGACTGACCAGTTTGAATGCAGGTCCACTGGGAAGTTTCTCTAAGGCGGGCTGCTGCGCTTGCGGAAATTTGTTTATCAGTACTGAAGAGAGGTAGCAGATGAAACAATAATTTTAGTGCTGCAGAAGAAGTTTGCTTAGAGCCCTAGTTATGCATAAGCATAAAAAAGCAAAGACCAAGTTCCGATGTCGTATCGCGAACCGAGGACATCCAAAAATAGAACTGGTTCCTAAATTCGACTAGGAAAACTCAAGGATGAGAAAGTAGTTGCGAAGTACGTATGAAGCATTAGAGAGGCACTTCGCGGCAATACTGAACAACAACGCCAGAAGAGGTGATAGGAAAACAACCTCGGCGCAACAGAAATGACCGGTTCGACAATGCCTTAGAGCGAAAAAAAACAAGCTTAGAAAATATTAACAGAACCGATAGCATTTGTATGGGAGGTGGCAGAGAAAGTGAGAGGTTTTGGATGATTTTGAATCTGCTCATCAACATCCAAATTACATTGCTTTATTATTTATATGTTCGAAGTAGAAATACTTTTCTTGAATTTTCAATACAAAAATTTGTATGGGAAGTGTTAGATGGAGTGAAGCTAAGCTCATATTTTTTAATATTTATTTCAATTACTAAGGGACAAAGTGTGGCAACAGTTTAAGTATGTACTTTTTCTGGTTTCAATGAAAATCGTTTAAATGTATTTACCAAATTTATGCATTTGTATGGGATGGGGTAGAAGGAGTATTCGAATCAAAAGGAAATTTTTCGACATCAATGATATTTGTAAAAGTACACTTTTCTCAAAACTTAAAGTTGATATCCTTGACGGTTTTGGAGAAAAATAATTTAGTTGAAATTTCGTAAAATTTGTATGGGAGAAGGTAGAAAGAGTGAGTTGAAGTTGATAGTTTATGCAAAATTGGTTGCAAATGTGATAAAATTAATTATGATAAAAGTTGGTCCTTTTAGTTTTGCTAGTTGCAATATAAAACTAATAAATACATTTTTGAAAATTGTGCAATTGTATGGGAGGGGGTGGAGGAAGTAAAGGGATCAGATCAGGGAACATTATAATTAATGTGGAAGAAATATGTAAAACTAAGATGGGTGCAATACTTTGAACATCTTCTTAATCCGAGCCCATCACCCGCACGAACAGCAGTAGCAGATACAATATCAGGTATAATTGCTGATGAAGGATCCACTTTGAGTCCTCCCACATTCGAAGAAGTAAAAACACCCCTGAGGTACCACCCAAACAACAAAGCGCCGGGCATTGATCAAATTCCACCTGAGCTTCTGAAAGCCAGCAACACCTGCATAGCGCATCTCCTACATATATAAGTCACGGAGATATGTACGCAGGAAACACTTCCTGAAGATTGGCGCAAGAGCATTATATGTCCAATTTATAAAAAAAGGTGACAAACTCTGCTGCGAAAACTACCGAGGAATATCTGTGTCTTATAAGATCTTGACGAAAATTTTGGAAAAGAGATTTAAGCCCTATGCTGACAAAGTAATTGGTGAATATCAAGGCGGATTTAGAGCTGGACGCTCGACCACGGACCAGATATTCTCAGTTAAACAGGTGCTGGAAAAGTGCTGGGAATATAATATTGATGTTCACCAGATATATGTTGACTTGAAGAAAGCATATGGCAGGATCGACAGGCGCGAACTGTATAAAATCATGTTGAAGTTTGGATTCTCACTGAAACTGGTTCGGCTTACAAGAATGACAATGACTGAGTCTTTGTCACAAGTCAGAGTAGAAAATTATCTGACTTCCAGTTTTAAAACAGACAACAGCCTTAAGCAAGGTGACGGCCTTGCACCAATGCTTTCCAACTTGACACTCGAATATGTTGTTCAGAAATTTCCCGCTGACACCAAGGGAATACTATGATTTAAATTCACACAACTCTTTTTCTTCTACAATGGCGCTACAGTCCAAATCGGACCTTGGCCTCCTGACATTCCTTAACATTTTTTTATTACTTTTTGTGGAAGGGTTGTTATCCAGTCGCACAACCCTCTTCATTCTTTCATTTTCGTAGATTGAGGCGACCAAGGTATATCCAAGTAGGCAATGTCTTGGAATTATATATTGCGTCGACCGGGATTTGAACTCACGACCTTCGCATTACAAGACCAACACGCTACCCACTAGGCTAAGCCCTAGCTTCCACAACTCTTAGCATATGCCAATGATATAGATATCCTTGCAAGATCTCTGGAGAGTGCTAAGGAGGTATTTGTAAACCTTGACTCGGAAGCAACGGAAGTTGGACTACGTATTAATAAAAACGAAACAATAATTATGAAACAAACTAGGAATAAGACGCCAATCACACAAAATATTGCAGTAACCTAGAAAACGTAGACAACTTTATATACCTAGGGGCGAACCTTTCGAAGGATGAAAGCGAACCCATCGAAATCAAAACAAGAATAATGATGGCAAACAAGACGTATTATTCGGTATTTCCAATAATAAAAAACAAGAATGTACACAGGAAAACTTAAGCTATACAAAACTATCATAGCACCTGTGATATGCTTTGGCAGTGAAACGTGGACATTAACTCATGCGCCTGAAAAACTACTTAACGAAAGAAAGCTCCTCAGAAGAATCTTCGGACAGGTGAGGGAAGACTCGATCTGGAGAATAGAGGATTGTATGCCATCTTTGCCAATCCAGAAATGTCAAACCTCATAAAATTTAAGAGGTTACAATGGGCTGGTCATTTGGAGCGGATAGATGACGGGAGAATTCCCAAACACAAACCGGTCGGAAAACCACGGAAGCGCTGTGAGGATTCGATGGACGCAGACAGCAAATCACTGCTAAAATTTTCTAACTGGAGGACGCAGTCATTCAACCGAGATGGATGGAGGCAAAGCATTCATGAGGCCAAGGTCCGATTTGGGCTGTGGCGCCATTGTAAGTAAGTATGCATAGGCATACTGTTCCTTGTACCTTACCAAGGAGGGAGTAATTTGTCTCTATCCTTAGGCCTTGCGGTGTAGCTCTGCTAACAAAGCTTTTAGCAGATGCGACGCTCATAATCCTGCTGTCCCAAAGTAGGCGAAGGATTGACAGCTTATAAAAATATTTTTAAAAATAAAATTTAATCTAAAAAAATTAAGATTTTAAATTAAAATAATTAATAATTATTAAAGTTCGTGATTTTCTGCTATACCATGGCAAACTGTGGGAAATGTATGGAGACAGTACAGCGAAGATCGGATTCGGTAATTTGCAATGTATGTAGTTTGGTCTTACACCTGAAATGTGGAGGCCTCACTGCATTTGATTTTACATCCTTAAAAGAACAAAACAAGCTGAAATCATGGTCATGTCGAAACTGTCTCAATAAAAAGAAAACAGAATCCCGTACTGACTGCACTCCCGTTAAAGTTCATCAAACCATGACTAGCTTGGATGATGTGTTACAAAAAATGAATGACCTCGTTGAAAGTAATAATTTTCTCGCGAAACAATATGAAGATACATTAAATTTGCTAAAAGATTCTATGAAGGAGATCAAAGAATTAAAAAGTAAAGTAATTGAGCTTCGGAATGTTAACAAGGAGTTGTCGCAACGGATGGATCACCTCGAGTCGAAATGCAACGTATACGAACAAAGCAATTTACAAGACATGATTGAAATTAATGGAGTGCCACCAGCTGTAAACGAAAATATTGATATTACCTTAAAAAAGATATGTAACGAACTTTCTTATAATAACATATCGTGTATAATGCATTGCTACAGACGTCGATCTGCAAATGGACAGCCATCGGAAAAAATTATCTTAAAATTTCAATCTATACCGCAAGCGAAAGAATTTCTTAAACTACGTGGACAGCAAGCTATCGAAGGAAAAGCCTTTTTCGTCAATGAATTCCTGACATCATTAAATCGGAAATTATTCTGGCAAACTAAATTGAAGGCGAAACAAATGAGTTATAAATTTACTTGGTACAAAGATGGAATGATTTATTGCAGAAAAGCTGAGGGAGCCAAAGCTATCCGTATAAGGTCGGAAAAAGATTTGTCTTTTTTAATTTAAAATTTAGCATTATTCTTTCACTCATTGTAACTAAAAATCTAGACAACCACAAAATTGCAAAATCTTTTCATTTTAATTTAAAATCAACAACCATTTATCCTTATTTTTCACTATTTTGTTTATATCATTTTGATTTTTCAATTAATTTAAAAAATTTCAATATAAATACATATTATTCTTTCTACAATGATATGAAGCATTGCATAAAAATACTAATACTCAATAATTATAAATATTCAAATTTCAAATTAAGAATTATTAATATCAACCAACCAATATTTATCGCTAAATTTAGAACAAACTCTCTAATAAAATCTAAATTTAAAAATTTACATTATTTTACCTCCCCAAACATTTTAAACTTTCCTTACACAATTGTTTATATACTGCTCATAGTCCTACTACAACTTCAAATTAAAAATAAATCACTACTGCAATGGCGAATGACCTAATAAACTATATTGACAGTAATGAACTATTAGAAGAGGCCTTCTGCCAAACCGCTAATGATTTCAATTCATTAGCGAATAGCGTTCATTTACCGTTTACTGTATTCCACACTAATATTCGAAGCATCAAAAAAAATTTCGACAATCTAGTTTTGACTTTGTCACAATATGATCCATTCGATGTAATTGTGCTCACAGAATGCTGGAACCCTGATGATTTGAGAAACCTACAAATACAGGGATATCAATACTTCAAAAGTAACACTGTAATTAACCAAAACAGCGGCGTTGTATTATACATAAAAAATAACTACAATATTAACACTGTTGATGAAATCAATTTTAGTGGTGCTACTGGTCTTTCAGCTATTATAAATATTGAAGCTAATATATCCCTTAAAATAATTGGAATATATAGATCACCTAATTACTGTCAATCGACATTCAAAGACGAATTAGACATTATTCTTACTTCGATTCATGACGAAAATGTGTTACTGTTGGGAGACATTAATATTGATATTAAGGATGCTCAAAATATTTTAAGCAATAATTACATTAATATGATAAATGAGAAAGGATTTACATCACTTGTTAATAATGCGACTAGGGAGAATAATTGTATTGACCATATTTTTTCCAAAATCAACCTTAAGAAATTTTCCAATATTATATCAGCAGTAATGCAAACTGATATTACAGATCACAGAAGCACGTCTGTGATTCTATGCTCGAATAAAAAACACCTTTCTGAAGACAGAAGTACAATAACAAGACAAACTATAAACTATAATACTCTTACCGATAGAGCTAAATGTTTTAACTGGGATCTTATATTAAATTTAGATGATGTAAATGAATGTGCTGAGCTTTTCCATGAAAGTTTACAACAAATAATTCAAGATAGTACTCAAATAATATTAGAAACGAATAAAAATAAAAAACTGAAACCTTGGATTACTGATGGACTTGTTAAGTCTATACGAAAAAGAGAAAAATTATACAAAGCAATCCAAAAATCTCCAAATAAAATTAAACTTATTAATTATTATAAAAAATATCGCAATAAATTAAATGAAATCATAAAAAAACCAAAGCAAACTATTTCGAAACAATGATAACAAATGCAGGCAATGACGGGAAAAAAAAATATGGAAAGCAATTAACTTGGCAATTAGGAAAAAAAGACAAAGTCTTCCTATCAATATCATAGCACACAATGGCAAAGAATTAGAAGTGGGTAATAACACTGAAACAATTGCAACTGCCTTCAATAATTATTTCACCAACATTGGGAAGACTATGGCCGATAATATTAAAAAAGGAGAAACGAATAATCAGAATTGCGAACATTATCAAAAAACTACAAATATCAGCCCAATTGATATGGTTACTGAAGATGAAATAATTTTGTTAATTAAGAACATGTCGGGCGGAACATGCCCGGGTTTTGACGAAATCTCTGTCGAATGCCTTAAACACATTAATATATTTATTTCTAAACCACTAGCTCACCTCACTAATTTGAGTTTCAAGTCTTGTCAATTCCCTCAAATCTACAAAACTTCAATAGTAACTCCTATTTACAAAGCTGGAAATAAAAAACTGATTGAAAACTATAGACCAATATCATTAATTTCCAATATTGCCAAAATTATTGAAAAGGCTGCCAAAAACAGATTAGATCAGAATATTGAAAATCAAAAAATTCTTTCTCACAACCAATATGGTTTCAGAACCGATCACAGTACTCATGCCGCCATAGCCCTGCTAAGCACAAAAATTACGTCATCTCTTGATATCGGTAATAAGCCTCTTCTTCTTCTTACGATGGCGCTACAGCCCAAATCGGACTTTGGCCTCCTGAATGCTTTGCCTCCATCCATCTCGGTTCAGTGACCGCGTCCTCCAGTTTGAAAATCTTAGCAGTGATTTGCTGTCTGCGTCAATCGAATCCTCCCAGCGCTTTCGTGGTTTTCCGACCGGTCTTTGTCCGTTGACTTTCCCTTTTAGTGTGCGTTTGGGAATTCTTCCGTCATCCATCCGCTCCACATGACCAGCCCATTGTAATTTTTTAAATTTTATGAGGGTTGACACTTCTGGATTGTCGAAGATGGCATACAATTCTCTATTGTATCGTATTCTCCAGATCGAGTCTTCCCTCACAGGTCCGAGGATTCTTCTGAGGACCTTCCTTTCAAAGGCGTTAAGTCGTTTTTCGGACGCCTGAGTTAATGTCCACGTTTCGCTGCCATAGCATAGCACAGGTCTTATGATTGTTTTGTATAGCTTAAGTTTTGTTTTCCTGTGCACGTTCTTGTTTTTGATTATTGGAAGTACCGAATAATAAGTCTTGTTTGCCATCATTATCCTTCTTTTAATTTCGATGGGTTCGCTTCCATCCTTCGATAGATTTGCCCCTAGATATATGAAGTTGTCTACGTTTTCTAGGTTATAGTCTCCTACTGTAATATTTTGTCTGATTGGCGTCTTTTTCCTAGTTTGCGTCATAATTTTTGTTTTGTTTTCATTAATGCGTAGTCCAACTTCCCTTGCTACCGAGTCAAGGTTTACAAATACTTCCTTAGCACTCCCCAGAGATCTTGCAAGGATATCTATGTCGTCGGCATATGCTACGAGTTGTGTGGATTTGAAGCATAGTGTTCCCTTGGTGTCAACGGGAAGTTTCCGAACAACATATTCGAGTGTTAAGTTGAAAAGCATTGGTGCGAGGCCGTCACCTTGTTTAAGGCCGTTGTCTGTTTTAAAACTGGAAGTCAGATCGTTTTCTACTCTGACTTGTGACAAAGACTCAGTCATTGTCATTCTTGTCAGTCGAACCAGTTTCGGTGGGACTCCAAACTCCAACATGATTTTATACAGTACGCGCCTGTCGATACTGTCGTATGCTTGTTTGAAGTCAACAAATATCTGGTGCACATCAATATTATATTCCCAGCACTTTTCCAGCACCTGTTTAACTGAGAATATCTGGTCCGTGGTTGAGCGTCCAGCTCTAAATCCGCCTTGGTATTCACCAATTACTTTATCAGCATAGGGCTTAATTCTCTTTTCTAGAATTTTCGTCAAAATCTTATAAGACGTACACAACAGAGATATTCCTCGGTAGTTTTCGCAGCAGAGTTTGTCACCTTTTGTCACCAAATCGGTAATAAGCCCTGCGCAATATTTCTTGATTTAGCAAAAGCATTTGATTCTATTCCACACAGAAAAATTATACAGAAACTACATAGATTGAATATAAACCAAAATTTGATTAATTGGATCACTAGTTACCTATATGAACGAAAACAACGAGTTAAAATTTTGGAAAAACACAGTAATTATCTGTCGTTCGAATACGGAGTACCACAAGGGACAGTGCTAGGTCCTCTATTATTCATATTATATGTTAATGATATCTATTCGATATCAATTGAAGGAGAACTGATTTCGTTTGCAGATGACACAGTACTTTTTATAGAAGACTGCTCTTGGGAAGGAGTCAATATAAAGGCTAATTATAGCTTATTGAATATTAAAGAATGGTTAGATCATAACTCCCTTACTTTAAATATTTCAAAAACAAATTATATCGTATTTAAACTGACTCAACATGGAGACCCAATTAATATTGACATCAGAATTCACACAAATCAGTGTGGTACAAATTGCCAGTGACCCCCACTAAAAAGAGTCCCGTCCACCAAATATCTAGGTATTACATTCAATGAACACCTTAAATGGGAAATCCATATCTCCAATCTTATATCCCGTCTACGAAAACTTATTCCAATTTGCCTCGAAGTAAGATCTTTTCTGCAAATAAAAACTATCAGGATATTTTACTTCTCCATGATTCACTCACTACTACAATATGGAATAATTGCTTGGCGTAGTAGTAACTCTAGTTTTCTTTCACCACTTAATATCGTCCAAAAATTATTAATAAAAATTCTATTGAGAAAAAGTAGACTTTATCCTTCTGATAAGTTATATTCGGACTTACAAGTACTTTCAATTGAACAAATATTCAAACTAATATCAAGTATTCAAATACACAAAGAAATCAAAAAACTTATTCATCCGGTTAACTTAAACTTCACTAGGGCTGGCACTTATGAATATATATTGCTACCGAAACGAAAAACAAAAGTTGGCCAAAACCATTATTCATACTCTGGGGTCAAATTTTATAATGCCTTACCTTCAATAATAAAAAAAAGCAGTAATATTGAAACCTTCAAAACTAATATAAAAATGTATTATTATAAAGATATTGGTTAGTTGATATTATTTCATTTTCCATTTAACAATCAATTTTAAAAAAGTTATTACTATAATCTTAGATTGAAATATTTTCTTGAATTAGATTTAAATTCCTACTGAATAATTTGTAAAAATACCGTATTTGCCGGACCATAAGACGCACCGGACCATAAGACGCACCCCAAAATTTATCTATCAATTTTTAGAAAAAAATATTTTTTGGACGATAAGACGCACTGACACAATTTTCACCAAAAAAAATTGAAATATTCATTTGTTGGTAATATAATTTATTATTATAATAATACATATTTTTAAGTTTATTTTTATACATTGTTCAACTCATCTTCACTCGACTTGCTGCTGTCGCTTATTAAAATGATTTCTGAACTGCTTTCGTCATCCTCACATTCCTCGAAGATAAAATCATCTTCTGTACCGTCCATCGCGTTCCTAATTCCACATTTTTTGAAAGACTTTACAATAGTTTCTTGTTTTATTTTTTCCCAAGAATTCTTTACCCAGGTACACACTTCAGTAATTGTATGTCGTTTTATTCTTCCTGTTACAGTCATATCGTGATTTGGTTTTGTCATCCATTTATTCCATTCCTCCCGCATCAAATCTTTAAAAGGCTTATTAATTGATCCATCAAGAGGCTGTAATTAGCTTGTAAGGCCTCCTGGAATGACCGCTATTTGTGTTCATATTTTTTAAAAGGTTTTTGGTTGAATCTGTTGTATGCGCTCTGAATTGATCCCACACTAAAAACGCGCGGCTTTTAGACAATGCACCTTTACGATTCGCCCATATCCCTTGTAGCCATAATTTAATGCCCATTTCATCCATCCAACCTTTATCTTGAACATGGATTACAATTCCACGTGGGATTTCATCTTTCGGTAAAGTTTTTCTTTTAAAGATTAACATAGGTGGTAGCTTGCTACCATCCGCACAACATGCTAAAACTACAGTATAGTGAGCTTTTTCATTACCTGTTGTTTTTATTGTTACTGATTTGGTACCTTTTAAATCCACAGTACGATTTGAAGGAACATCAAATGTTAGAGGCACTTCATCCATATTAGCAATTAAGATCAAAGTTAAACTTCCTTCTAGCTGATATGATAAATCTATGAAAATCTATAATTCTAGCTTCATAGTCAACCGGCATTTTTTGAGCTAGACTGGTTTTCGAACGCATTGAAAGGTCGTACCTCTTCATAAATCTGGTGCACCAAGAAGTTGATCCTGTGAAATCACCAATACCGTTTGCAGACGCCCATTTTCTCGCTTCAAAAATTATCATTTTTGTAGAATCCGATACTCCATTACTTCGGTGATTTGATATCCAATTTTTTATTTGTATTTCAAGTTAGTGTGAACGAAGTGTTTTTTTATGCATTTCCGTGAAGATATTCGATTCATTTTTATGGTTGCTACAACCGATATCAGAATAAACAGAGATAGAGGTAATGTATTCGTCCAAAATGACTCTTCAGCGGAATTTTTCTTGCGTGTCCCCAACTTTTCTGAATACACGCAGTCACACACAATCAAGATAGATAGAAATGTTGCCGTTTGTATTATTCAACGCACTCCTAGAAAATTAACAATGCCGTAGTCAATATGAACTAAGCAGCAAAAAATATATTTCACATTTCTTGATAGAAATTGTGTAAACAGGGGCACCACGGTCCAGCATGCCATGAAATTTGTTTGAATCATCTTCGATCGTTTTTAGTGTATATGTGAATATTGTCATCTATAAATTCTTATCGGTTGTTGCTACAATTTACGGGAGTCCCCGATTCAATTTCATGGTTGTCAAAAATTACGGGAATCCCCGGACGATAAGACGCATCGGACCATAAGACGCACCCTGATTTTAGATCAAATTTTCAGAGTAAAAAAGTGCGTCTTATGGTCCGGCAAATACGGTAATTATAATCTGAATAATGTAACTTAAACTTATGTATTAATTCTTAAATTTAAGTATCTTACTTTCCTAAGCTTAATATATTGCAAAAATTATATACTAATTATCGACTCATCACCCCTATCACAAGAATAATCCTTAAAAGGGGGAGTAGTGCATGAATTCATTTAACTTGGAATTTGTCAAAACAATAAATATAATGCATTAAATAAAAAAAAAATCCGAGATGTTAACATCAAACTAATCAGCATACCAAGTAAAGCAACCACCTTCAGATTTGAAAGTACGTCCGTAGTTGCTTCTGGTCTTACGTTGTTGAAAGCCCACACGATATCGATACACGCTACCATAGCGTACTCTTTAGTAGATTTTTCTATGTATAATAAGGGTTTATACAGGGCCGTTTCAATCGCTTATCCCTTCCACTATGCATGTTGGACTGCTGACAACATTCGCTGATCCATGTTGCTTCGTAGATGGATATCTGTCAACCGTTACGAGGTTTTAGAAAAAAAATGAAAATAAACTTATAAGTCTTAGATCCTTCGGACATGTATAAGAGCTTCTTTGAAGATAAAACCACTTTTACCTCCTTCCATATTTCAGGAATGTAGACCAATCGTAGGCGATCTCTAAGATTAATGTCCAACAAAAGAAGGATGATATCAAATGTGTACTGAAATGCGGCAGGTATTATGCCATGGAGATTTCAACAGGCTGAAGCTGCGTACTGCCCACAGGATTTTCTTTCGCGAGATAATAATTTCAGAGTCACCCATTGGAGGAGGCGCCTTCTAACTAATGCACAATTAATGATTTCCACTAGAACTAGCAATCGTGGATACACAAATTGTCGCCACTTTTTTTTTATAATAATTTCAATACAATATTGAAAAAAATATCATTTTTGCCTCACTTCTTCTATTCCCATCCATATAAGTTTTACGAAATTTCAAAAATTCAAAAAATTTTTTTGCTTCAAAGCTGTCGAATTTTTGTTCCGATCTGATCACTCCTTCTACCACTTCTCATAGAAATGTAAAATTTTGGTAAATATAAGCATCGTACCTGCTGTAAATTGTTGGTTTCAATCAGTCAATCAATCAGTTTCTTGCTAAGAACAGATACATATATAGCATAGAACAGAAACAGTTCTCTTTCACAAGGCACAGTACTGAGCGTTGATTGATTGTCGTCAGGACTTGTTTATCCATCTAGACCCCAGCTTAACTGCTTATCGACAGACTCGACTTCTTTATTGAGGATTATAATCCAGAGCTTGGTTGGCGATGTTTCGCTCTGGTTTTCTCCAACTGTGACCGATCCACTGCCATTTCCGCCTTTGAATCTCAGAGCCAATTTGACTCTGCACTAAAAAGTTCATCGTTGGAGACCACCTCTGGATAAAATATCCCTAAAATGCGTCGCAAGCATTGGTTTACGAAAATTTGTAGTTTCTTGGTGAAGCGAATGGTCATTTGTCATGTAGTACAACAATATAATAACAAGGATTTGACGCATGCATCAAACAAAATGGAGATTTGTCTTAACCTGCAAAAAGGTGAGAGCCTACTGAAGGCCTGACGAGATTTATTTACACGAATCACAATATCCTTTTCGGCTTTGCAGTCCATACTGATAATGCATCCGAGGTAACAAAAATCTTGCATCTCCTTCACATCTGGTCCGTTAAGAACGTGGGCTCGTGCTCGAACCCATGTGTACGTACTTGGTTTTACGCACAATAATTTTCAGTCCTGTCTCTTAGCATTTGGAATGCAACGATCGAACATTTGCTCTGAGTCCGGACGATTATGTGCAAGCAAACTCACGTAATCGGTATAACAAAGGGGATTTAAGATGTTAAACAGTCTCCACGGAAGACCTTTACCTTGCCCACCTTCCAGAGCAACTTTTAAGATGTCAACGATTCGCACCTGAATCTGAGCTGGTGATAAAATCCAGCCTTTTCTGACACCGGTTCGTACTAGAAGTCTCTCCTCTATGTAAGACGCGACATCTTGCATCTTCGTAGGACTCTTAAATCATAGCTATGATCTTGTCTAGAATACCTCTCCTACGCAAAGTCTTCCATATGTAATTTCGCTTAACACTATCGCAAGCCTACTCGAAGTCCACAAACGTTAAATGTCGTGCAAACCCATTTTGGTTGTTAACTCTTGGATTACTATGTGTTTATTGAGATTGAGAAGGATATCAGTTTCCTAATGCAAGATCAAATCTGTAAGATATTAGCTCTGTTCAGTGTGTGTATGGCACTATTTTGATAACAAATTCGTACTTATTGAAATGTAAGAACATCTCTTCTTTAAATAAAAATAATAACTAAATTACCTCTGTTCCTTGTACTTTTAATTTCATGTGATCCTCACGTGTGGTTTTTCCGTCTTTACGTTTTTTCCAGCAATAGCCATCCCTTCGATATCGTACTTTTTTCCTCGAGTACAGCAGTAACGAGCCACTTTTGGGTCTGGAAAATGAAACAGAGAAAAATTAGGTAACAAGGTAAAACAAAAAATCAAAAATTAAAACAATATTCCGAATAAATACAATTAAAAATTTTCAACAACTACCGACTGAATAGCAAAATAAAATCTCTACATCTTTTTTATTTAGGTGGTATGGTAGATAGAGCCAGAATTATGTCCGATGTTCGCATCGGACAGATAGAATCCTTTTTTATATCCTTAACATGTCATATACTATACGAAACATAATACGAAAAGAACGCACACAAATACGTTTACGAATGAATGGCTCGACATAATAATAATTACCATAATTAGCTTATGGTGGTTAAATAGTTAATGACCTGAAATTTTAATTTGTGCAATCCAATTCATGGATTTTTTGCCGGGCTTTTTGTTTGTTTTTTTTTTGTTTTTTGTTTGTTCGGAGGGAGCAAATAATGAATGGGATTTTTTATTAGAGTGGTTTTTCAGGGTAGATGATTCAGTCAGGATTATGGTAAAATATGCTAGAGGGAGGAGAAGTTGAATTCAAGACAGAAGATTTGATTGAATTATACAAATTAGGTGAACAAAAATTGGGAGTAACACTATAAGGACAAAACGCATTAAGAACCTTTTCACTATAATTTTCTGGCGTAGTGGTACCTATATGAGTGCAAATTAGCTCTTCGCATATATCAAGTCGTCTAATCCCGTTTTACGACTGAAATTCACTGAGCTTTAGGTACAACCACTTTGTACGGCACAAATTCCACTTAATATGAAAAATTCTTTGCCAAGGATAACTTTAATCTCGGCACGGAATTCTCTTAACCTGAAATATCCTACGACCTAACATGTTCGCTCGTATATTTCTCAGAAGCTACTTATTTCGCGCTCGAATACGTTTTTTTAGCCAACGAGAAGTTTTTATGCATCTTTTGTAAACGATATGGAATAAGAAAGCCAGGATATGTGAATTGTCTGGGTGCGTACGAAGATTTAGAAAGTGTTATACATGATAGTAAAAGGAAGTGTGGTTTCAGATTGGTACATGATTTATTATAATGAAAGGTATCTTGATTTTTTTTATCGTTCATTTTCAAAGTATGAATTTCTAGATGATTTTTTCAATTTTAAGAGATAAATTTAAGTTAATAATTTTAGGAAATTTCGAATAAATATAAAGACTTGAAATTCTTAGTAGAAGAAACAATACCATTTATACTTTAACATATACGAAGACCTCTTTTTCAAATATCAATGGCATAATTGTTTACCACGCCATCTATTATAGATGTGTATAACACAACTCTCATGTAAAGTATATGAGAATTGTTAATTTAAATGCATGTAATTTGCGTGACACCCTGATAAACTGAATGTGAATGTGCTAAAACTTTGTAGTACTTTTATTTAAATTTTAAAAATTGAGTTCGTCCCTTTTCCCAAGTCACGCAAATAATTACATAGTTTCTATTTTTTGCACGTCTTCACGGGGCGGTCTACAATCGATGCAGTAACTTCGTCTTCGGCTTAACGAAAATTCAGTTATATGTAACATAGGAAAATTCAAGTATGAATTCGTATCGAAAATCATTTTAAAATTAATGCCTAGTTTTCACAACTGGAACTCCCTTTAGGGCAGGGCTGCTGTCAATTTAACATTTAATTGCAAATATGACCAATAGCTCCAGTACAAGTAATCAAAATTTCAGTCGTTTATGCAAGTTTGGGTTTTTATGAGAGCAGGGCTGATAGTAAGGGTGGTAGGATGTTAATAATTTTTTAATTGATTGCTTGAATCATGTTAAATATTCTTTGTATAGATTGTATCATAGACGAAGTTGAGTAGAATTTTCATAAAATTCGGTGTAGTTTACATTCACGAGGAGGTAAATCGTAAAATTTGTGATGCAGTCTTATTTCATTTCTCTTGTAAGGGCAATCAATCAAATTTAATTCCTATTAAAACCCCCAATAGGGGTAGAAAAAAATCTCTTCCACGCGCGATCCTGAACATCGGCCTTAACCTGTTGCCAGCACTTGTTTATTCCTCTGGCCACCTGAACAACTGCTCGCTTCCAGAGAACCAAGATTATAATCCAGAGCCTCTTTGGCGATGTTTCGCTCTAGTTTTGTCAAGGTGTGACTGATCCACTGCCACTTCCGCCTTTGAATCTCAATATCTATTTTAGTCTGTCCAGTTGTACTCCAAAGTTCGTCGTTGAAGATCACTTCTGGCCAGAATATTCCTAAAATACGTTGGAGGCATTGGTTTGCGAAATTTTGTAGTTTCTTGGTAAGTCGAACGATCACTTTCCACGTAGTAAAACCAAATAACAACACGGATTTGACGCATGCGTCAAAAACTTGCAGCTTCATGCGAAGCGAGATATATCTTAACGTCCAGAAAGGGGGAAGTATACCGAAGGCCTGCCGAGCTGTATTTAAACCAGCCTCGATATATTTTTCAGCTCCGCCGTCCATGATGACAATGCTTCCGAGATAGCAAAAATCTTGTACCTCTTCACACATCTTGTCCGTTAAGAACAATCGGTGTGCTTGCGTTCGAATCCATGTGCATGTTCTTGGTTTTAAGCACATTTATTTTCAGTCCCGCTTCTTTGCATTTAGAATGCAGCGAGTATTTGACTCTAAGTACAACCGGATACGTGTAGGCAAACACAGTCATCAGCATAGTCAAGGTGACTTGAGATGTTAAATAGTCTCCATTGAAGACCTTTACCATCCCCAGCTTCCAGTGCAGCTTTCAAGATGTCATTTATTACCATCAGAAACAGGGCTGGTGCTAATATGCTGCCTTGTCTGACACCCGTTCGGACAGGAAAGAACTCGGACAGCTCTCCTCTATGCAAGACGCGACACATTGGATCTTCGGAGGATTCTTCAATCATTGCTATGCCGTTATCTGGAATACCCCTCCTACGCAAAGCATTCCATACGTAATTTCGCTTGACGCTGTCGAAAGCCTTCTCGAAGTCCACAAACAAAAGATGTAGTGGCGAACCCATTGCAGCGGAATGCTCCGATACTAACCGTAAGGTATTTGCGTGATCGGTAAACGACGACCTCTTCCGGAATTCAGCCTGATAAACTTTGAGAGCGCTCTGCACAACATCACCAATCCTATTGCGAATTACCTTCGCAATGATTTGCGATACAGCTGTAAGTAGACATATACCACGCCATTCGCCACAATCCCGAAGGTCGCCCTTCTTCCATCCAGTCGGACTTCATTGCACACCTCAGTAAAGAGTGGAAGGAGTATATCGGCTGTTACTGCCAGGTCCGCTTTGAGGAGTTCGGTTGGTAGTCCGTCTATATCTTGGCATTTCCTTTCCGCCGTTGACCAAATGGCGGAAACTATCTCTTCCTTATCTGGGGGATCGTCCCTCATAGAGCAGTTGGGTGTTTTATAAAATATCAGAGATGTATTCCTTCCATCGCCTCAACTGGTATTCACTCAAATTAAAAAGAGTTCCGTTGACATCTCTCACCTGGTAGTTGGCGGAGAAATTCTTGTTCATCAACTGTTTCATGATTTTAAATAGTGAGCCCATTTCTCCAAGGTAGACCGCAGATTCTGCCTTGTTGGCCAGATCTTCGATGGTTTTTCTCTTGTCGCGTCTAGCAGCCTTTTTAAGCTGTATATGAGCATCGTGGTAGTTCTGTATCAAGTCGTGTGTTCGTTGGTTGACATCGGGTTGAGAGATGATAGCCAATTTGGCTTTTTTCTGATCGCCAACTTTGTCCCATGTTCCTTACGACATCCAGGGTTTTTCACAGCTTTGCACATATCCCACAGATTCTTTAGCGCTAGTTATAAACGTGTTTCTGGTTTCCTCTCAGTTGGCGTCCAGTGTGAGCATTTCATATCCGCGTAGAATGATGGTGTACTCGCACTTTTTGTTGGGGTCTCTGAGTTTATCCACATTAAGCTTGCCCTTCTTTTCAAAAATTTGTGATCCTTGGATAGCTGCTGTGTACAATCTCAAGCAGGCAACCATCCGTTTTCGGGTCTCTTAATCCAAGGTCGTGACGCGTCGACCCAAGGGTCCCCATGCTTCCCCATGACGTGTTCTATTCCAGTGTTGTCAGATCCAACCTGGGCGTTCATATCTCCTGCGATGATAATAATATCATCTTTTGGAACACGTTCGAAGATGGCACTCAGTTGGCTAAGAAACTCCTCTTTGTAACCAGGTGTTGTGGTATTAGTCGGTGCGTAGCACTGTAGAATCATTACGTTTCTGACACTGGTCGTGAGCCTGACGACGTTAATCCTACCCGAGATTGGTTCCCAGTTAAGGAGACTGTTTCTCGCTCTCGGTGTAAGGACGAACGCCACGTTATTTTTGGCTTCACTTTCAGGGCCAATGTACAGAATTTCCACTAGGGGTTCGTTCTTCTCCTGATCCTGTCCACCTGACCTCGCTCAAGCCCAAGATTTGGATGTTATAGTGCTCCATTTCACGGTCGATCACTGATGGGCGGTGCAAGGACCGAGTAACTCCAGCTCTTCCCCCGTTATTCAATGTTCGAACGTTCCAGAAGCCAATCATAGTCCGTTTTCGAATGCCAAAAGTCGTTACCGTAGAATCAGTCCGTATCCGATGCTCTGTATCCGTTTCTCGTATCAGTTAGGTCTTAAGATCACGGGTGATAAGCCCATGATCCAGTTAGTGTGGATTTGTCATTTTTAGGGCAAGTAGGACTGGTTGTGGGTGAATTGTACTGCCCCCATCCCAGAGGTGGATAGCTAGCTCAGGTCCGTGGAGTCGCTAGTCTCCAAAGATAGTTGCAGGAATTGGTAAAACCTCATCGTACAACTACCCTCCTACGGGGGGTAGCACGGTGCTCGTACAAAATTTTAAGCTCTTAGCTTTTGTTGGTTAGTAGTTGATTTGGTGAAATTGGTCGAAATTATAATTTTGTATGGGAGGCGGTAGAAGGGTAGGCGTAATCTCAAAACTTTTGACACAGTTTCGTTTCAACTATTTTCCAAAGTTTTTGTGCAAAATTTCAAATTGATAGTATTTATTAGTTAGGTGATAATTGAATTCTTAAAAATGGGATAGAAATTTTCAAGGTATTCGACCAGTTAATATTTCATACTTTTAGAAATTTTTTTAAATGCATTTCGCAAATTTTCAAGTTTCTACCTTAAAATTTCATTCAAGATTTTTAGTTTTTGTGTTTTTTTTTCATTACACATGAAACACCTTGTGGAACAAATTATTATTTTTTCTCTATGTATATAAAATAGTTGTATCCACGTGTAAAATTTAAACTTTGTACCTTTCACCAGAAGCCTAAAAAAACACTTAAAATTGTCGACATTTTTGCTTACCACCTCCCTCCCCTTACACCCCCCAAATTAAATTTTTTACCAAAATTAAAGACTATATAGTTCTACAATCTGACAAAATTTAAATTTAAGGTCTGTACTCAGTTTTAAGATATACCGGTTTGAAATTTAGGAATATGCACATTTTTTAAATGCTTCCTCCGCTATTGTTATGTCAAAATTTAACATTTTTCTCATAATTCCCTAGTATGAGTTAATATATGATCCAATTCTCAATTACGTAGCTTAAGAGATAGTCGAGATATTAATTTTTAAGTGTTTTGTTTTGCAACCCCCTTATCGTCCCCCTTACAACAATTAGGCTCCTTTAAAGCTGATTTTGGTTGGTCTGTATACTACCTTAATGGTCTCGAAATATGAATTTTTTATGGTAAGTAATTTTGAAGATATAATCATTTGAAAAAAAAAAAAAATCAGCGGACAATTTGTTTTTAGCCCCCACTTCTTGAACCTCAATGGATAAGAAATTTAAATTATTTTTATAATTTTGTCCCACAAACCCCTCTATATGTATGTTGATTTTCAGCTTCCTACCTGGAACCATGGTTGAGATATTTGAATTCTTAATTTTCGATTTTAGCCCTCCCCCGGCTCCCTTACACCCAAAATGGGTATCCGCCTGAGATCCACAACTATCTACAATCCCCCCAAAAATGAGCTTTCTATTTTGAAGGGGATTTTTTCTTTTTTTGCATTTTTAGGCTATTTCAGCCATGAAACGCAAAAAAACAAAATTTATGGGTATCAAATTTTCCAAGTCGATCAAAATATTCTATATATAAAAATAAAGTAAAAAACTATTGAGTGATATTAAATAGCTGAATGTAGCCTAGTAAGTAGCGTGTTGGTCTACAATGCTATGGCCGGGAGTTCATATCTCGGTCGGTGTTCTATTCCCACACACTACTGAGTATACCATTACTAGGTCATTTTAATCTGCGAAAATTAAAAAATTGTATTTATGTATAAAGTCCCCCGCAAGGTGGTAGTTGTAGGATGAGGTTTTACCAATTCCTGTAACTATCTTTGGAGACTAGCGACTCCACGGACCTGAGCTAGCTATCCCCCTCTGGGATGGGGGCTGTAGAATTCACCCACAGCCAGTCCTGCTTGCCCTAAAAATGGCAAATGGACACTCACTGGATCACGGGCTTATCACCCGTGATCTTAAGACCTAAATGATACGAGAAACGGATACATCGCCTCGGATATGGAAGAGAGTTGTTTCTGTCCTATGCCCCTATAGGGGGTCTTAACAGGAATTTGAATGAATTTGAATAAATAAGGTTGCTCCTAACAACTAATCTACAAAAAGGAATAATAGTAACAATATTTATTTGTTCCACAAAAGTATCAATGTCTCACGAGTTCATACTCAGTCTCAATCATCTGAATTTTCACTTTATCTCCTTAAAATGAACAATAAATGTAACACGTATGTAAGTCGCTGTTCAAAGATATACTTTCAATACCAGCTCAAGTACCAAAGAAAATAGCAGTATCAGCAGGATTATAAGTATCACCACATCAATATTTAAGTATCAGTAAGAGCATGGTTATGAATATCAGTATGAATAAGAGTGTGAGTATTAGAATGAATGAATGTTAGTATCTCAAAACTTATATTCGCTTACATTTTTTAGTTATTAATTAAAAAAAAAGTTACTATAAATCACATTTTCCTCATAAACTTTCAAACAATAAAATTACCACACACATTTCATAAACCAAAAAAAAATATCTTCTATGCAAATATTGTTTCTCGTTCAAAAAACAATACAAGACCATAAATAAGACTCGACGACTTGAAAATTTATGACATTGTAAAGTTTATTTGTCATACATAAACACACAATTTACTACAACAATTCTGTAACATATCTCACACGTGAACGCGAAAGCTTAAAAATTTTTACCTCGACCGAGCAATTTTATATGACAAAGTACTCTCGATGCGACTTGATATATACTGCTAAAAAAAATATGAATACCTATATGTGAGTATACGTACATATGTTAAAAATATGACAATATCAAGTAAAGAAGCATCATTCGCTGATGCTTATAGAGGATGAGTACCGAATATGTGTGATGTGTGCTAGCGTGTAGTACTACACATAAAATGGAAAGGATGAGAACGATCCGTATTAGTCCTTGTAATATGACTAGCGAGAGTGTAATAAAATGTAAAAACGGGGGCGACAAAACATCACTTGATGCTGATGGAACATGCTTTCTTTTAAATTGCCCGAAATCAACAGGCATATTGCTTCCTGAAATTATCATATTCTGTGACAAGTGGCTTAGGTGATAGGATTTTTTTTTTGCCAGGAAAATTTTTCATAATAAAGGTTTTTATTAATTTTCCTATTTTTTGGTTAATTTAATAGCAGAATTGAACTTTCAGCAACAACAGCATAATAATATAACTTTCTTTCACTGTGTCTCTACCATCTTGCCATTAGTTTTAGGCTGGACTTCGAACCAGCTCAAAGTTCATTTTCCACACTTTCATTTGAAGTTCAAGTTGTTTTTTTTTAGATTTCGAAGAATGCTTATTACTTTTACTCTTTTAATTTCGTTTTAAATTTTCCATATTAAGAAATAAAGTCACATTTATTGTAGTTTTTGACGCATTTATTGTTTTTATTGATTCCGATTTAGGTGTTCAGGAGAGTATCTGATACACATAGTCGCATTTATATCAAGGCCCCTTCACGAAGGAAGTACCACCAAACAGGGAAGAGCGGGTAGAGTTGTAACACTTTTAACTTCACGAGTATAACAGTAGCTTTTAGATTATGACTACGGTATAAAATTCATTTCATTAAAAAGAATATTTCTTGGAAAAACATTCCCAATAATTGTTATATATAATTGAGTTGGAAAATTTTGAAATTATGACGAATTACTCCTGGCAGGTTCCTAGCAGGAATAACATATCACATTAAGCGGAACAAGTGCCTTAAATAAGGAAATTGGAGTTATATTTTAAAAAGCAAATAATCAAATTAAAATTTTCAATTGTTGCGCCTTGAATTTGGTATCATTGACTAATTGTTGTTTAGTTTTGATGTAAAAAAAATGAGAAAAAACTATTGAGCGTGGCAACTGTACTATATTTGCAATCGTCAATGCTAGTAATATGAGCATATTCTCGAAGGCGTGCCAACAGGTGGGGGTATCACATTTTGGAGGAATCGCTTGTCTTTATCTTCTTGTTTAGGACTTCTGTCACTAACCAGTCGTGAAGTTGTTAACTCGCTATTGCTCATCCTTTGCAGTTTGTATGGGAGGTGATAGAAGGAGGGGCGAGTTTTGAATGACTTTTCAGAAATAACTATAAACATCATGCTTTTGACATGTTTTAAATTGCAGATCAGTAGCATTTATACTTTTCAAGAAAATCTACTTTTTATAAAGTTGTGAAATTGTGTCATTTTGTATGGGACGGGGTAGAAGGGGTAAAGCTAATCGTCTAAATTTTTTTCGGTTTTACTAATAATTATAAAATTCTAAATAAATATTTAGTGCACAATTTCAGATCGATCAATTTTATACGCGCTGAGTAAATTGGCTTAGAGCATTTCATGAAAATGTGCAGTTTGTGTGGGAGGTGGTGGAAGGAAGGGGAGGACTCAAATAACTTTTGTACAGCAGATTTATATCATCATAAAAGTAATACATTCCAAATTTCAAATAATTAGCAGTTATATTTTTCAACAAATCCGTTTATTGTGAAATTACGAAATTGTGTCATTTTGTATGGGAGGGGGTAGAAGGGGTACAGCTAATCGTCTCATTTTTTTCAGTCTTACTAATAATTTTAAATAAATATTTCGTGCACAATTTCAGCTCGATAACTATTATACGCACTGAGTAAATTGGTTTAGAGCATTTCATGAAAAAGTGCAGTTTGTATGGGAGGTGGTGGAAGGAGGGGGAATACACAAATTATTTTTATACAGTAGATTGGAATCATCATAAAAGTATTACATTCCAAATTTAAGATCAATGTCATTTGTACTTTTCGAGCAAATCCGTTTATTGTCAGATTGCAAAATTGTGTTATTTTGTATGGGAGGGGGTAGAAGGGGTGGAGGGATTTGGCTCGGTCACGAACTTGACCTTACTTTTTTGTTAAAAACGACGTATACAAAATTTGAACTTTCTAGCTCAACGCGTTCTCAAGCTAGAGAGGACACGGACGGACAGACGGACAGACGGACAGACAGACAGACGGTTTTGAGATTTTTGAGTGATTATATGAACTTCTGTATCATTCATTTTTTTCTCCGAGCCTATTTCTTGGCGTTACAAACTTTGTGGCAAACTTATAATACTCTCAGATTTCATCTAGAGTATAAACAGGGAAGTAAGTAAATAACTCTTACCGGTCATCAATACACAGGTTCACTAAGCACTACAACCCGAATTGGGCCATGGTCTCCTATGCTTTAGGTTCCTTAACAAATTGATTATTATTGTGGCCTTGTTAGCCTTTCGCACAATCCTGTATCTAATTTTACCCAGATGAACCTACGTGATTTGAACTTTAAATATACATACAGACCATAAAGTATCCGAAATTTGTAATTGAAATTAGTCTGGGAAATGATATTTCAAATTTTTTTATAAGAAGGTGGGACTGTCCTTAATTATTATCCCAAAAATCAGCGCGGCCGATTAATCAGTTTGTTTACAACAGCAAACATTTTTAAATATCATTTCCCACACTAATTTTAATTACAAATTCCGGATACTTTATGGTCTGTACGTACATATATATATATTTCTAAAATGCAAATTACTTTCTTTTCCGGTTGGTAAACATTATTAAAAACAGTCTCAATGCGGCCAGAAATGTGATCGATTTCGTGCGACCACTTGCACTCTTTTTAGTTAAGGCATACACAAGTTATTGGCCAGACACACAGACAGTCTTCTCACAGAAACCAATTTGTCTTGGATCTTTTAAGAATACCGAATTGCGATCACAATTGTTCCCAATTTAAAAATGATCACAAGTGGTGAATTATCTCATTCTGGATTCGATATTTTTGACAAGCAATATATCGACTCTGTTAAAAACAGAATAATTTCATCCTACTTAAACCCGAATATCAGATAAGTGGTGTATAATGAGTCTTAAGAAATCTATGCTGGTGATTTTGAGGAACCATTACAAACTTTTAATAATCAGTTTGACTGTCAAAATATTTAGCGATTTTGATTTCCGTGGAACGCAATTCGAAAAACATGAATTATAAAATAACAATAGCCAGAGGAAAGTATATCAGTCAAGAATTGTCGGTTGCGCTTTTCTGATTAAATCGCTTGCCTCTCATACCATTTAAGTGCCTGAAGTTGCTAATAAAAGTATTCTTCAATGCAAGTAAAGTTTTTAGTCGATTAGTAAAAATAGCTACGTTGAATTTAACAGATAAGTCCAATCCTGGATTTATTAAAAAAGTAGGGCACTTTCTTGAACCGACAAAACTTTGGGAAGGTAAATTTTATGTCCAAAAAATAATCGTAATAAAAAATTGTAGATGCTCAGAGTCTAATTAGATGCCCAGAGCTTAATTAGAAATTCCAGGGACTAAAAATGTTCTAGTAACCACATACTTCAATCAAATTCTTGTTAAGACCCCCTATAGGGGCATAGGACAGAAACAACTCTCTTCCAAAAGGCGCGATCCTGAGCATCGGCTTTAAACTGTTGCCAGGACTTGTTGAAGCCAATCATAGTCCGTTTTCGAATGCCAAAAATCGTTACCGTAGAATCAGTCCGTATCCGAGGCGCTGTATCCGTTTCTCGTATCATTTAGGTCTTAAGATCACGGGTGATAAGCCCATGATCCAAACCACATACTTAAATAAAAACTATAATTTTAGAAACTACACCAATGGCTTCACTATTATATTCCGTGAAACAATATTCTCAACAAACGAAATAAATAAAATAATAAATAATAGAGAAAGTAACCTCGCGAGCCTCTTGAAAGCAACCCCATTCTGAAAAAATACCAAGGAAACGGCACTAAGGATCCGCCATCACATTTTCAGAAAAATGCACCTTGTCTTCGCCCCTATCGTTTTTGCAACTTATTCATAACAAAAAACAAATCAAAAATTTATAAAACACGCTACCATCTTCTAAAAAAATAAAAAAAAAATATTCCCATTATCTTTCCTAGCAGTCTCAATTCCCAAAAATTTCAAAAAAATGGCACGGAATCTCACCACCGTCGTTCTGCAAACTACGTTCTAAAAGCTAATCGTAGAATCAGGTCAATATCCCTAACATTATCTTCCTGGCAATTTCATTAAAAAAAATAATAAAAATTCAAAAATTGAGATGAAACTCTAAAGGGCAACGAAGTTCTGGCTCACCATTCTGGAAACAACATTCTAATAAAAGCCGTGTGCAAACAAATCAACAAAAAAAGCAGGCGATTCATCATATTTTTCCTAGCAGTCTCATAATAAAAAAAAATACAAGAAAGGAACCGGATATCAACCACTATCATTCTACCTATAGTAACAACATTTTAAAAAAAAAAAAAAAACAAAAAAAAAAAAAAAGTAGCAGTCTAGCAGTCACATGCTCAAAAAAAATCAGAAAAGGGTCCCGGTACCTCGTTCCATTATTTTGGTAATCACACTTAAGAAAAAAATAAATAAAAAACCTTTGAATCAAGCACATTCTATAAAATGCAAAAAGCAGAAACTTAGAACTCCACTACTATTTGCCAAACAGGCGCATTTTCAAAAAAAAAATGTAAATGCTCTCAGGGTCCTCTCACTATCGTTTCATTACTAAACTTTTCAAAAGAAAAATCCAAAATCAAAAAAAATCCTCGGGGTCCTACTCACCCACCACCATTTTTCAAACAATTAAAAAAAAATCAGATAAAGGCCTCGGAGAGCCGCCTCATCGTCTTGACATTCTAAAGAACAAACAAAATCAAGAAAAAGTTTGGTGTTATAGAAAAGCAGATTGGGGATTACTAAATCAGTAGGGACTTCGACTGGAAATTGTATTTTGAATCTAATGATCTGTATCACAATGTCGAAATTGTCGAAAGACTACCGAAACAATTCTAAATGCTAGGATGCTCTACATATCTTCCAGCTACAAAAGAATCCAACCATTAAAGGATACGTGGTTCAGCATGAATTGTTTAGATACAATACAGAAGAAGAAGAAAATTGTAAAGATAGTACAACTACTACCAACAAATTGCTTTATAACCTGTCAAGGAATGCAGGTATCAACTCTAAAAAGCACTTATTTCAACATGACCTTCGGCGGCAAATCCTTGTAACACCAAAAGGCTGAAGATGTCGTCAAAATGGTCTATCTTCTACAGCTCTATTCACAAATGGTGACCAAAATATAATGAATCCTGTTGAGAAAGCTAATATTCTAGCTGCGAACTTCGCAAAAAAATCTCGACTCCCTCCATTAAATCAGTCTCTCCAAAACACCTATTCACTTTCGAACGCGCCATATCTCCTCACTCAAGAAGCTCAATATAAAAATATAAATCTGCTAGTCCTGATGGCAACCCCCCCACCCCAATGTTTCTCCTTTCTGGCTAATCCGCTTCGCAAACTATTTACCTATCATTTTTTTTCAGGGTGGTTTTCAGTGGAAAATGGCGAATGTTCAACCAATCCCCAAGAAATAAAACAAAGCAATTCTTTCGAACTACTGCCCTATAGCTATCACTTCCGTGCTGTCGAAATGATGGAAACGGCTGTCAATCGCATGATCGCTAATACGGGTTCCGGGCCGGATGTTCCACTGGAAGATATTCTCATCTGGCCGAAATTTAGTTAAGGTCGCTTACTAGTTTTTGATATTGCGGAAGCCTTTGACAGAGTTTGGCACAAAGGTCTATTAGGAAAACTCATAACCCTTGGTTGTGATAATACCCTTGCCAGATGGATTGACAGTTTCCGTTTTCAACACTTGATACGAGTCGTAATGGATGACGTATCATTCCAACCAGTACATATCGATTCCGACGTTCCTCAAGGCCTTGTTTAATCCCTCCACTCCCTTTTTACTGACCTTCTATCAACACTCAATCCAATACATAGCTTTGCAAATCAGATGACAGTACTCTGGATAACATCTTTAAATTCGGCTCCGTTACTGAAACTTCGGTGAACTTTAAATGCGACGAATTACATAGGTTCATCGAATTCAGACCTTAACTTAATCCTGAAATGGGACAGAATAAATAGAGTAGCGTTTAATGTCACAAAAATATAGGCCTATCATCTATCCTTTAAAAAAATTGTTACAGCGGATTCCACGAAATTAGCCTTCAATCAAATCAAATTCCTCTTAAGACCCTCCACACAGGGCATAGGTCAGAAACAGTTCCCCTCCGCAAGGCGCGTTCCCCCTTTGACCTCTTACTCAAATGCTTGCTTCCATGTGCTACACGGTCAACCAACTCAACGTCTTCCTTGCGGATTATAATCCATAGCTTGTTTGGCGATGTTTCGCTCTGGTTTCCTCAAAGTGTGACCAATTGGCTTTCGAATCTTAGAGCCTATTGTAGTTACCAGCCTTGGGTAGCGTACAATAGCACTCTTTAGTATGTCAATTAGTGCAAACATATTTTTGATAACTTCAAACGCATTGGAGTTCTTTGAAGATGTAAAAAGTACTTTTCGCATAACGATCTAGCTAACATCTCCAAGGTATACATTCATACCCGTCTTGAGTACAATTACCAACTCGCACATATGGGCTTAGGCACACAAAACAGAAATTACTCCGCTCGACCGAATCCAAAAGGATGCGATCCAGCTAAATGGAGATAGGACTCATTCCCATTCCTTTCAACTATTCCAGGAATACTCGGCAAGCTGCACGCGCCCAATATTTCCACTGTTAAGCTTTTATCATCGTGTACAGTAAAATATTGACAGTCCTTCATCACCCGAGCATCAAGACTATGGAATATATTGCCGTCTCACGTATTCCCAGCAAACTACAACATTCAGTGTTTCAAGAATAACGTCCACCGACAGTTTAGACTTCCTCCTAAAACTCCCTTATGACCCCTACGTTAACCTCACCTATACCGACATGAATGTGCCTAAAGGGTGACTACCTAAAGTATTCCTTCCTTCCCTCAAAGATTCCAGTTTTAAAAATTCACGTTGGGATCTCCAAGTATCCTAAAAATTCAGTCAATCCTGCAACAGCAATTCAAACTTTGCTATTGCAATCAGTTACAGAAAGGGTCATAATTAAGTTTGAGAATCTTCTATGTGAAATCTTCAAACTTAATTATGAAATCCAAGGTGACTAGAGAAATATATATTAACATTTAAGGAAAGGGTATAATTTGCAATTTGTTAAGACCTAACTGATACGAGAAACGGATACAGCGCCTCGGATATGGACTGATTCTACGGTAACGACTTTTGGCATTCGAAAACGGACTATGATTGGCTTCTGGAACGTTCGAACATTGAATGACGGGGGAAGAGCTGGGGTTACTCGGTCCTTGCACCGCCAATCAGTGATCGACCGTGAAATGAAGCACTATAACATCCAAATCTTGGGCTTGAGCGAGGTCAGGTGGAAAGGATCAGGAGAAGAACGAACCCCTAGCGGAAACACTATTCTGTACATTGGCCCTGAAAGTGAAGCCAGAAATGGAGTGGCGCTCGTCCTTACGCCGAGAGCGAGAAACAGTCTCATTACCTGGGAACCAATCTCGGATAGGATTATCGTCATCAGGCTTAGGACCAGTGTCAGAAACGTCACAATTCTGCAGTGCTACGCACCAACTAATACCGCAACATCTGGTGACAAAGAGGAGTTTTATAGCCAACTGAGTGCCACCTTCGAACGTGTTCCAAGAGGTGATATTATAATGATCTCGGGAGATAAGAGACCCGAAAACGGCGAATTATTTGTGGAGTTTTGTAGTACTCGGCAAATGGTCATCGGAGGGACCTTTTTTCCACACAAGAGTCATCATAAAACATCTTGGGTTTCCCCTGATGGTGTTACTCAGAACTAGATCGACCGTTTGGCTATAAGTCGCCGATGGAGAAGATGTCTCCTCGATGTGCGAGCGAAACGTGGAGCTGACGTGGGGAGCGATCACCACTTGATGGTTGCCTGCTTGAGATTGTGCACAGCAGCTATCCGACGACCACAAATTCTTCAAATGAAGCGCAAGTTTAATGTGGATAAACTCAGAGATCCCAACAAAAAACGCGAATACACCACTATTCTATGCGAAAAGTCATCCACATTAGGTGAAAATGAAATGCGCATACTGGACGCCAATTCGGAGGCAACCAGAAACACTTTTCTAACTAGTGCTGAAGAATCTGCGGGATATGTGCTAAGCGGTGAGAAACCCTGGATGTCGCAGGACACATGGGACAAGGTTGGCAATCGGAAAAAAGCCAAATTGGCAATCATCTCTCAACCCAATGTCAACCAACGAACGCCCGACTTGAGGCAGAACTACCGCGATGCTCATATACAGCTTAAAAAGGCTGTTAGACGCGACAAGAGAAAGGCCATTGAAGATCTGGCAAACAAGGCAGAATCTGCGGCTTACCTTGGGGATATGGGTTCACTATTTAAAATCATGAAACAGTTGACGAACAGGAATTTCACCGCCAACCACCTGGTGAGATATGTCAACGGAACTCTCCTTAATATGAGTGAACACCAATTGCGACGATGGAAGGAATACTTCTCTGATATCTTAAACATTTTGTCAGAGGACAATTGGCGTGGTATATGTCTACTTACTGCCGTATCAAAAATTATGGCTAAGGTAATTCTCAATAGGATTAGTGATGTCGTCGAGAGCACTCTCGAAGTTTATCAGGCAGGATTCCGTAAAGCGTCGTCTTGTACCGACCACACAAATACCCTACGGATAATATTAGAGCAGTCGCCGAAATGGGTTCGCCACTACATCTCATGTTTGTGGACTTCGAGAAGGCTTTCGACAGCGTTAAGCGAGATTACATATGGAATGCTTTGCGTAGGAGAGGTATTCCAGATAAGGTCATAGCTATGATTAAAGAATCCTACGAAGATGCAAGGTGTCGCGTCTTGCATAGAGGAGAGCTGTCCGAGAGCTTCCCTGTGCGAACGGGTGTCAGACAAGGCTGCATATTATCACCAGCCCTGTTTCTGGTGGTAATAAATGACATCTTAAAAGCTGCACTGGAAGGTGGGGAAGGTGAAGGTCTTCAATGGAGACTATTTAACATCTTAAGTCACCTTGATTATGCTGATGACGTGTGTTTGCTTGCACATACCCGTTCGGACCTAGAGTCAAATGTTCGCTCGTTGCATTCTAAATGCAAACAGGCGGGACTGAAAATAAATGTGCGTAAAACCAAGTACATGCACATGGGTTCGAACGCAAGCACACCGATTGTTCTTAATGGACAGGATGTGGAAGAGGCGCAAGATTTTGCTATCTCGGAAGCATTGTCAGCATGGACGGCGGAGCCGAAAAGGATGTTGAGGCTCGGCTAAATAAAGCTCGTGAGGCCTTCGGTATCCTTTCCCCTTTCTGGAGGTTAAGAGAGATCTCCCTTCGCACGAAGCTGCGAGTTTTTGACGCATGCATCAAATCCGTGTTGTTGTATGGTTGTACTACGTGGAAAGTGACCGTTCGACTTACCAAGAAACTACAGACTTTCGTAAACCAATGCCTCCGGCGCATTTTATGAATATTCTGGCCAGAAGTAATCTCCAATGACGAACTTTGGAGTACAACTCGCCACACTAAAATAGGTATTGAGATTCAACGGCGAAAGTGGCAGTGGATCGGTCATACTTTGAGGAAACCAGAGCGAAACATCGCAGAACAGGCTCTGGATTATAACCCTCAAGGAAGGCGTCGGGTTGGACGACCATGTAACACATGGAAGCGAGCAGTTGAGCAGGAGGCCAGAGGAATAAACAAGTCCTGACAACGCCTTGTGGAAGAGAGTTGTTTCTGTCCTATGCCCCTATAGGGGGTCTTAACAGGAATTTGATTGATTGATTTGATTGTATAATTTGTGAGATTTTGAATTATTTTGACAGGTTGGTGTTTATTACGATATGAGGATAGAGCACCTAACCTGGAGGGTTTTTTGGTTGGTCTTTTTTTTCTTGCGAGGTGCACATCGCCAAATTTTTGAGTTTTTTAGTAAGGTAATCTCAAAACCTCGAGATAATTTTTCTAGATTTTTTTGAATAAGTATGAATAAAGTGCCCAATTCAGAAGCGTTGTACAATTTTTGGTGTTTATTAAATACAGTGAAGACGTAGCTCGCGGCGCTCTTTGTTTTTAAGAAATAATACTTCCTTGAGAGTCGCCAAGGTTACAGAAATATTTGTTCTCGCTCAAAAAACCTTCATTCCGAGAGACCATTTGCCTTAATGTGTGTCTATCCGTCTGTCTATAACATAACTCTCCAATGGTTTAAACTTTCACGATAAAATGTCATAAAAATTTTCAATTATATGAAATTGATTTTTCTCCGAAACTGTTTCAGCTATCAACTTGAAAATTAGGTCAAAGTATAATGATATACCTAGTCCTGCCATAAGTTCTGTCACATAATTTCTCACATTGGCAACAACTTTATTTTATGAGTGACATTTCAATATCGGCCAGTTTTATAAACGTCATAATGTTGTTGACAGTTGATGGTCATTTAAAGTGTGTTCGTTAACGTGTGAAGATGGAATGGGGTGTAATAGAAAACCGAACTGCAGTGATTGCACTACATAAGTGTGGAAAATCCGCGAGTGAAATTTTCAAGTTGTTGTGCCCGTTAAAAATAACGCAAAGATTTGTGTATCGTGCGATCCAGAGATATAACGCGATCCAGACTATTGAAGATCGACCTCGTTCTGGACGTCCGCGTGATGTACGTTCTTCTGCTGCCATCAAAGCGGTCGAGAGTCGAATTCGTCGAAATCCGCTTCGTAAACAACGAATCATGGCTCGAGAGATGAACATCTCCACCCGAAGTATGTCTCGCATCATAAAATCTGACCTCGGGATGAGTGCCTTTCGACGATCAACGGGACATTTGCTGACTGAGCAGTTGAAGCAAATTAGGAGCACCAGATCGAAAGAGCTCCTTCGGCGGTACGGCAACAACAAACATCGAGAAATTTTATTTACCGATGAAAAAATTTTTACGGTGGAGGAACATTTCAACCGCCAAAATGATAAGGTGTATGCCCACAGCTCCATAGAAGCCCGAGAAGTTGCCACTAGGGTACAGCGAGGACATCATCCAGCATCAGTCATGGTATGGTGGGGTGTCAGCTACGAAGGGGTCACCGAGCTTCATTTTTGCGAAAAAGGCGTAAAAACTGCAGCGAAAAATTATCAAACGGACATCCTGGAGGGATGTGTGAAGCCGCTGAACTCTACGCTATTCAACAATCGACATTGGGTTTTCCAGCAAGATTCTGCGCCAGCCCACAAAGCTCGAACCACACAAGCGTGGTTGGAAACCAATATTCCACAGTTTATAAGGGCGACGGAATGGCCTTCTGGGAGCCCAGATTTGAATCCCCTGGACTACAAACTGTGGGCGGAGTTAGAGTCCATGGTGTGCACGAGACGACACCCACATATCGAGAGCCTTAAGCGATCTTTGTCAGAAGCAGTAGCTAATTTTCCGCTAGAAACAGTGCGTACTGCTATCGATGACTGGCCCAACAGATTAAAGAGCTGTGTTAAGGCTAAAGGCGGCCACTTTGAATAATTTGTTGCTTATTTTACTTCCATTAGTATGCCAAAATAAAATATATTTTCCTTTGTCAAAAACTCTTTTTCATTTATACAAAAATTGCCCATATACGTGTGACAGAACTTATGGCACGACTAGGTATATATCATTAACATCATAAAATATTGATTCGATCGCTTCACTTCTTCTGACCCCTTCTAAACAAATGCGCAATTTTTAAAAATGCATTTCTCCGATTCTCATTGAAACTAGCACAACTGTATTATAATTTCTATCAGTTAGAAAAAAATTGACTTCACCTCGCTCCTTTTACCCCTCCCATACAAGTTTCACGAAATTTCGAAATTTCAATTACATAATTTTCCTTGGAAACTGTAAAAGCTATCGACTTGAATTTTGTTATGATCCTTATACTCCTTCTACCTCCTCCCATACAAATGCATAATTTTATTAAATGCATTATATCGGTTTCTACTTAAACTAGAAAAAGCGGAAATTTAAAATTTTGTCAGGATTTCTACCTTAAGAACTGAAATAAATGCTAAAAAAGATCTCAACTTCACTTCACTCCTTCTACCACTCCCGTAAAAATATTTGTATCAGAAATTCAAGGAAAGCATTACGCCTTCGAACATATGAAAGCTGTCGTTTTGAAAATTGGAGCAAAACAAGGTGATAAGGATGTTGATAAGCAGTTTCGAAATCATGCAAAACCTTTTTCTCCCTCTGCCACCTCCTGTACAAATACCCTAATTTCAAGGAAAATAGTGTCCAATTTCTTTGAATATTATGAAAGCTACAAACCTTAAATTCAGTATGAAACATTTTGGTGTAATATACAAAATTACAGACCACCCTCTCTATCTTTGCATCAGCCACCTCTCATACAAAACTCAGTATTAACTACACGAAAGAATTTGAGATGAGATATTTTCCGGTACATAAAACTCTTTCCCATTTCAAATAGAGTATGACATGATTGGGCTTTACGTCCGATCATAGTTCTGTTATGTTTATGCTCTAGATGAAATCTGACAGTAATATAAGATTGCTCTAAAGTTTGTAACGCCAAGAAATAATGCTCGCACAGAGGTACAAAGGGTACAGAAATATTTGTTGTCGGTCATAGATCTCAAAATCGGATATCCGTCCGTCCGCGCGCGTGTTTGCTCTCTAGCTTGAGAACGCATTGAGCTAGAAAATTCAAATTTTGTATATTTCTGACGAAAAACTAAGGTCAAGTTCGTGAACCAATTCGCTCCAGCACTTCTACTTATATTTTAATTTTATAAAAATTATAATTTTAAAATTATTTCAGAAGTTGCTTGCACGGATTACGATTCTTTTTCTATTCTATAATGACACACAGCCCAAATCGGATCTTGGCCTCCTGACCTTCAGGTTCCTTGACATTTTATATGACATGGTGAAAGAGTTGTAAGCCTTTTCATTTTCGTAGATTGAGGTAAACAAGATATACCAAAGCAGGTAGTGTTCTGGAATTATGCCTCGACCGGGATTTGAACACACGACCTTCGCATTGTAGACGACCTTAGGTTACGATATTACAGCATGTTGAGCTGAATTTGGGTATAAAATGCAAGGACGATGTTGACTTAACCATTTTTCAAAATTCCCAATTTTTTGAGAAGGTTGTCAGGCCATCGATGTTTGATTTTTTCATGAATTACGCGGACAACGCTTATTTTCTTTTTATTTTTAGAATTGCTACAATATTGTTACCTTGGCGTTTTTCAAGGATACAAGAAGAATGAATGCGATTTCGCTTGGCAAATTTTTTGTTTAGATTGGAAGAGATATTTTCTATTTTGATGTTTTTTTCATACTATGGCAGGGCTTCCGTGGCGTAGTGGGCAGCGTGCTTGCTTCTCAGTCAATAGGTTGTGGGTTCGATTCCCACTCCAGACGGGATTTTTTTAAGCCCAAATTTTTCAGTTGCTACTGGTGATAAAAAAATTATTCGCAATAAAATGGGGAAACGGTGTAAAAGTGAAACAGTTCCACTTCAAGAAGGCATAGATACTCAGTAGATGGTTTCTGTTCGCTTTCTATCATTCAGTCCCCCATAACATCTGCAAATATTTGTCAGTAAGCAGCCAGTACAACTGAGCAATATACCAGCTTCTCCACTCGCTACGGTCGTTCTCACTCCCCTTCCCCAACCTTCCCAATCCCATTCCTTCCCTCCATGACTGTGTTTGTGCATTGCACATAAAGGCCGAAATCGCCTATAACACAGGTCATTCTGTAAAAAAAAAAAAAAAATAAAAAAAAAATAAAAAATTTAGCAACAATATTTTATTTTACGACCTAAAATAGTTGCAAGGTATGCTTTGCGAAGGCGTCATTGAATTCAAATATAGATGTTTTGTTTCAATTTTTCGTTTTCTTCTATGGCACTACAGCAAAACGGGATTTGATTTCCTTATCTTCAGGTTCCTTAACATTTATTTGTTACTAGCAAACGCCCGCGACTTCGTCCGCATAAAAATTGCATTAATAAGCAATTTTTGAGAATGTAGTTAGTAATACATTATATGGGATAAATAATCCGCTTACTTTAATGGCTCTTTGAACACAATGTTTTGTATTTTGTTGGAGTCAGAACCATAAATTATTAAGAATGATACCATGATACTCGCATTTAAATGGGAGAGGCTCGTGATCAAATCAAACCCGTGATTCGAGATCATATGTATACGTGTTAAGGACATGTGAATAGTTGTAGCTTGTGTTAATTGAAAAAAGCCCAAATAAAATGACATTAAACTTAAAAACATAACAGGACTTCGATTGTGCGTAAAGCCCCATTATATGATACTACCGATGACTCAAAATTTTTGTAATCTTAAGAATTTTTGTGTGGGGAATGATACAAGGGATGACAGTACTAAATTAATTTTTTTCACACCATGCTAGAGTAGCTATAAAAATATTTTGCACCAAATTTAAGCTTGAAAAACTGAATAGGTAACTTGAGAAACTTAGTGGATTGGATTTAGTGGAATTGTGCAATTTGTATGGGAGGTGGTAGAAGGAGTGGGGGGTTTTTCGAAATTTTTCTAGATACAACTATCATCACCATACAATTGATATCTTTTAAATTTCAGATCAGTTAGATTCACACTTTTCAAGTAAATCGAGTTTTTGCAAAGTCGCGAAATTGTGTCATATTGTAAGGGAGGGGGTAGAGGAGTGGAGCTAATCGGTTAATTTTTCCCTATAATAATAATTATGCTAATTAAAGATTTAGTATAAAATTTTAGCTCGATCAAAGCTATACGTACTGAGAAAATTGGTTTAGAATATTTCATGAAAAAGTGCAGTTTGTATAGGAGGTGGTGCAAGGAGTAGAGTTACTTTTTTGAGAAGCAACAACAATTATCATTGAATTGATATATTTTATATTTCAGAACAGTAACATTCATACTTTTCAAGACAATCGAATTTTCGCGAAGTCGTGGATTTGTGTCAGATTGTATGGGAGGGGGTAGAAGGAGTAAACCTAATTTGTTAGTTTTTCCCTGACATTAATAACAATGCTAATTAAGGATTTATAACGAAATCTTAGCTCGATCAAAGTTATAGGTACTGAGAAAATTGGAGTATAGTATTTCATGAAAAAGTTTAGTTTGTATGGGAGGTGGTGGAAAGAGTTGGGGGATTCAAACTATTTATATACTTGAAGATTGCATTTATAATAGAAATTATATATTTTAAATTTCAAATTAATAGCTTTCATAGTTTCCATGAAAATTTGGTTATTATAAGTTTTTGAAAATGAGTCACTTTGTATGGGAGGGAGTAGAAGGCGTGAGAAGAGAAACATAAAACCTAAAGCAGATTACTCCCCGAAGCAGACCTAATAATCTGTGAAAGTTTCATTGCAATCGGTGCAGCCGTTTTTGTGTGAAAGCCGGAAAGACAGACAGACAGACAGAGAAATTTTTTAAAAACGTTTGATTCTGCTTAGTTATTGCTAAAATGAAGCAAAAAACTTATTTATTGCCATTTATAAGCAAATAACAGACAGACACTACAATTATATTTATATAGATTGTGAAAGGGTTGGTAGATCTTCGCACAACTCTCTATGCAAGAATTTTCAGTTTCGCAGATTGATATGTCCAAGATATATCCACGCAAGTAGATTGCTGATTTGAAAGAAAAGATTTCCGGATTCTAAACTGTTACGTATTATTATTCACGCCGTTTCGGTCTCTGCTGAGACCTTTATCAAACTGTCAGTTTGATAAAGGTTTCAGCAGAGTTCGAAACGTCACGAATAATAAAGCGTAACACTGTACAATGCGGAAATGTTTTCTTTCAATTCAAAATGCACTGTGAAAACATTAACCAAACAATTAGATTGCTGAAATTATACGTCGACCAGGATTTGAATTATAAACCTTCGCATTATAGTCCAACTTGCTACCCACAAGGGTACACTTTAATTTGTCTATTTTTAATATAAAAGCAAGTAGCTTGATACGTCTGTTTGCAACCTGGACTAGCAGAGAAGAATTAAGAAATCTCCTCTATTTGAAGCCATATACATAGTTACTAAAAATAGATGTTGATGAAGATATGATTTTTATAACTGACATTTTTTTTGACAAATTTCTACAAATATTATAAAAATAAAAAAAACTTATTAGAAAGTTCCTGTTATAATTTTAATTGTTACATACATAACTTCAAAAAAAAATCACAAGATTATAATATTTGAACACTGAACAGAATCATTCTTAAAATAATAAAACTTATTCATATTTAAATATATATATAATATACCTATATCACATAAATTATCCTTGACTTACCTCGTTTTAACTTCTTTTGATTGCCATTCGGAATGTTTATCAAAACTGATAAGGATGGCTGCTATTTCCTGTAATTAAAAAAAAAATACAGAATCCATTTAATAACATTTTAATCTTCAAAACCACTCGTATCAAAATACAGATATAAATTCATATTTAAAAAAACACAATTAGTCAAGGTTTCGACCTTCTCATAAAAACACTAAAACTAAGTAGCTGGCGCTGCACATATATGAAAATTATGTATCTCCAATGCTAAATCAGTAGGTGCCTGCTAAAGAACGAAGGAAACACATCCCAGATATACCAACATACCGAGCATATTCATCGCTGTAAAGCGCCTTTCAGTCCAGCCTATTAAAAAACCCCATAAAAATATCACCTTTTCTATCAGACAGCAAACATCTTTGGCAGTAGCCAAATAAGCAGCCTTTGCAAAAGAAAGCCAACCCTCAAACAAACGTAAACGAATTTTTTGGCTAGCAAAACTACGAATAAGATGGATGATGGTGGGCTTTATCAGAATGCCATATAAATTTTCGCTCTGGCTTGATAGTCTCCACCCACTTTTTTCGTTAAAATATTTTCTGATGTTTTTTTTTTCTTTTTTTTTTTTATTGTTATTTTGTTGTACTCAAGTACGAAGCCGCCGAGTTTGTTAGCATACTCAAAGACCATACAGCTAACTTTTCTCGAAATTATAATAATAAAAAAAAAATCGTAAAATGGCGAACAAATTCAAACGTTTGGATCCGAGCCTGACATAGCATACAATTGAATAATATTTAGAAGACATCACGTTTCATCTGGCATGTAAGATGACTACGAATACTATAAGTATGTCGACTGAGGTTCCTTGAGCAGAGAACAGGATAAAAAAAACACACTTTGTGGTATTCATCCAAGTTGAAACTTATAAGTTTCGCCAGTTATGGGAGGAGGCTACATTTGTATCTTGACTCTCGATATGTTTTAAAACATGGCCCAGTTTAAAAATAATAACAAAAAAAAAAACAAAAAGCAAAACACCCCATTTAGTCCACATTCTAGAAAAATGCTTGTTTTTCAGTTTTTCGACATTCGATATTTGCCAGCGAATAAGTTTAGTGGATAAAATGCTTTTTTCCATTACCACTCCAACAAAAAAAAAAACACCTACTTCCACTCTTCATATTGTCTCTATATCTTAAAGTTTTCGGGGGCTGATCCTTTCTCACATGTTGGATGTAAAAATGCACATTTGCAATACAAAATGATGATGTATACTCAAAAAAAAAAAAAGTCCACATAAATGCACTTGCCCAAAAGATTGACGGTGAAAAATTGTTTTGTCTGCCAAAAAAAAATTTGCAAAAATTGAACGTGATGTTGCGAACTCAATTTTAGTTATAGTTGTTGACTTTTTTTCATTTTTATTCCTGAATATTTGGACTACTTGTGCACTTGTACATCTCGATAAAGCCATACAGACACACAAGTGAAAATGAAAAAAAAAATTTTGCTAAAAGATATTGTAGAAACATTTTTGTCAGAGCTAAAGTTTTCTATGGTCAGGAATAACAAAATTGTGAAAATGTAACGAAATTGTTCCATATTTTCGTTAGAGACCATGCCACATATGTGTGCTGTGAATATCGACAGTATCTCGACCATATCGCTGTGGTTTCGAGTAAATTGACCGGGAAAAAAAACGATAAACAATTTTATTAGGTTAGGAATTAGTGTTTGCTTTGAGTTTTACATAACAATTTTTTGTTTTTTTGGTTTTTTTTTCTCATTTGACCACACGCATGCCTTCTCTAACAAACCAATTTTGTTTTTCATTAATAGCTTCAAAATCCACATTCATTAATTTGATTGTTGGTTTATTTCGAATTTCAAGAACAGGCAATAAAAATTATTTTTTTTTTCCTCTTAAGAAGACATAAATACTAAACAAGAAAATTGCGAATGCAAAAGTGTTTATTTTCTGTTTTCATTAAGATTAAAACATGTGAATATTTAATTGTTCTGGCTTAAATTTTAATTGCAAGATATTTTTAGGACTTGTTATTCGCTTTCACATACATAGGTATTATATTATTCGAATCATCACATGATTTCCTAAGATTTTAATAACATATTTGGAGTAAAAAATAAATATAGTAGAAGTATGGCAGAGAAATACCCGATTTATTTTTTTTAATAAAATTTCGATCTTGAATTGCATTAGGCTGCACGATTTTGTATAATCTTCTTTAAACCTACTAACTGCGAATTTTTTTGAAGAAGGAATTTTTTCCGAATAGTTTCTAACAAGAAAACTATTGTGTATCGTGACAGACAAAGATGAATGGGAGAAAAAGGTTTCAAGATATACTAATGCACTGTAGTTTTGCTAAAATACTTCTTTTTCTCCAAAACCCCCGCGATTATACACGTGATGAAAATAAAAAAAAAATCGATTATGTAATTCTGTAATTTGGCCAAGGCGAGCTCATATCCTATTTTTAATAATCTTTCACACATACAAAAAATTAAAATAGTAAAAAAAAGTGTTTGCTTTCAATTCGCGCCGCGCCGTTGTAAGAAAATTTTTATTTTCACATGAAAAAATACAAAAGTTTTATAGTCAATGGTGAAGACAGCAATTCTGAATTATAGCAATCCTGACCATGCTTTATGATGTAATGTTTATGTCGAAACTTTGAAAGTTTTTTCTTCTTCATTTTTTTTTTCATTCCTGTCCATACTAACTCTCTCGGGCCATAGTCATTCTTCCGCTACAGGCGAAAAAAGCATAGGAAGTGCTTATTTATGATTTCATGATAAGCCTAGCCTGTTTACAAGGCACAAGGATACCAGCTACTTTTTTCCATTCTTTGTTTGGTCAATTGACACTTAAGCAATGACAAGGATATTTCGAATTATTTCTCTTGTTATATGACGATTAAATAAAGTGGTATGTGATATAGCAAATATTTGACAGAAAAATTTTGAACTAAAGGGAAATTTGTTTGAGGTTAACAAAATTGTATAATAAATTAAATAAGTGTAAAGGTGTATTTGGATTTCGCCGGTTTTTTTTCCCCAATTATCTCAGGTGAATTCATAGAAAACTTTATGTAAATTCCAATGGTTTGTTTTGTTGTTGTTGCGTTTTCGGGAGGAACAAAAAAATTTTTATTCGTATCTATGGTTGTTTGTAGTTTAGGATTGTATTTTGTTAAATTCGGTTCTTGTACGGAATACCGGCCAAAAGAAAAACCATTTTTATTTTATTTTTTTTTGCGTATAATAGTCGTAAATTAAGAGAAACCGCAAAATGCAATTGTCTCGTAGAAAGTTTCATTTTAAATGAACTGCGGATAAAAGTTTTGTTACCCAAACTCTATATGTAAACAAAAAATTGAAAATGTCCAAGAGAAAGAACAAAATTACTTAGATTATGTTTTACGGAAATTGGAAGCAAAGGTTTTTATTGTACAATTTTAGATATTAGTACTCGTGTGTATGAAGGGTATATCTCTGCCCAAAAATAACAATTTTGCTTGTTGACAAAGTCATTCAACGCTCTGTTAGTTTCCATATTCTCAAATTACAGAACAGATTGTAACTGCCAAAGAAAGAGGGCGATACGACTCCAAAGATGGCGGTGGTGTTCGACACCATTAATCGTTAACTTAATATCAGCTCAATGAAAAGTTATGTAGTAGTACAAGATAATTTAGTCAAACGCTCGCTGTTCTCGCAAACACTCGTGTTACATGTCGTAGCTGTCACAACTCGACCCAGTCTGCCCTATTTACCCTATTTACCAAAAACCGCTCCGGAACAATCAATTTCATGAACCCGAACCAAAACATTGAAATCAGTTAGTTTTTTTCCTTTACCCTCTATGCTATGCCACACAAATTATGCATTCTGATCTTATTGTGGATTAGCAAACGCTCGCGACTTCATCCGCATAAAAATCGCAATAATAAGCAATTTTTGAGAATCTAATTAGTAACACATTATGTAGGATATACAATCTGCTTAGTTTAATGGCTCTTTGAACACAGTACTTAGTATTTTGTTGGAATAGAACCATAAATTATTAAGAATGAAACCACGATACTCGCATTTGTATGGGGCTAACTCGTGTTCAAATCAATCCCGTGATTTGAGATCATATAAGTATGGAGCGTTAAGGACATGTGAATAGTTGTAGCTTGTGTTAATTAAAAAAAAGACCAAATAAAATAACGTTAAGCTTGAAAACGTAACAGAACTACAATTGTGCGTAGAGCCCAATCATACTATAGATGAAATCGAAATTTTGTATGGGAAGTGGCTGCACTGAACTAGAGATACTCGATGCACACTAACACTTCTGTCTTAATAGAGTTTGGACAATGGACAAATTTTGACAGTGTCTCAAGCGTTTAGTAGATTTTTAGCACAAATATTACATTGTTAAAAATCGGCCAAACTTAAGTTTGGCCGTACTAAATATGAATGTGTTTGTGCAAATATTTGTACAGTGTTTTGACGTTTATTCGAGATTGACAGCTGTTGACTTGCCGCCCAGTGTTAAGATCGCGGTAAGAAATTCAGCATCATTGATTTTGCGTTTATATAATATAAATTATTATTTCTTTAAAATTTGTGGACACATCTATGGAAAAACGACTGAAATGCGATATTCTTTCTAATATAATTATGTAAAGTTCGGAAAAACTCGCTGGTTTTTTATGGGATGAAAACACCACATTTTCTGCATACATATTTTCAGTGGGAAATTCGTAGTGTTCCCCGATCAAGGATCTGAATACGATAAGATTGGCTTAACCTTAATATCTTCTGCCGGATTCATATTGAAGCTGTTCGGCGATTCAACGTACAATGCCAAGGCGATAAAACAGGTAATCCTGCTGCTTGTCTTCGAAAGATTACTTCGTTATTCGATCCCATAACGTTTGGTTATGATGTGGACAAGGTTCGACAGTTGATAGTCTACTCCGGAAATACCAGCTTCTCATGGAAAGAAAGGAACCTGAAGAGCTCTTGAAATACAGGACAAGTTTTTACAGGGCACAGAACTATCCACAGAATTATCCAGTCCAACAAGATAAAATACCGCGCAGGGATTGAATCGACAGGAATGTGAACCGAATATTTTCATTGTTTTTCAATTCATGAAATCCAAACTTCTAGGGGTATTTCTCAAAGCGCTCCTTTAATAGCAGTATAATATTCAAATTCCTTATTGTAGAGTCATGTGTCGTTCGAAACTATCCGATAAAGTAGCGAATCGTATGTATCGCCACATGTTAGCTTGCTGCATGTAACCAGTGGCGAGTGATTTCAATAAGCATCAAAAACATCTATGGTTTTGCAACAACAAGCGTAGGCACATTTTTCGGCCGGTGTGAACCCGATTAAAAAAGTGGTTGAATTGATTTTTACTTTTTTCGGAAGACATTAAAATTTCCAAATTGAATCTTTTTTTTTTAGATTTACTGACTTATGAAAATTTCGTATCGATTTTTAAGATGAAATTTTTCGACTTCGATACTTTGCCAGCCTGGCAAAAGCAAGAACTAGTCCAAACTTTATTTAATTAATATTGTTATGAAAAATACACACAGTATTGTAATTGAAGTGAATAAATAAAATAAATATGTTATGAATTGAATTCACACACACCATTGAACATAATTGAATAGTTTTATTTTGTTAGCAGCTTGAAATCTTTGACGATCGGATTGAAATGAGAATATTATCCTACTCTATGGGATTCCTGCACTCAGATTCTTACCATCTAGTCTACCATCACTAAGCATTTATTCTTTGGGTACCCCAATACATTTTTATCTAATGTCGAAAACATCATATTCAACACTTTTAACTCAATAAGGGTATATAAGCTGGGAGCCATAGGTCTTAATGCTATCCTTGCTCAATGGATTGAGAGTTTTCTCTCTGAACGCACTATATGAGTAGAACTAGATGGCGTTCCTCCTTATCAATGGATTTTAGCATCCCTCAAGGCTCTGTTTTACCTCCCAATCTTTTCTTCATTTTTATCAATAACCTTCTGTTGTCTACTCTCAATCCAATTCATAGTTTCACGGATGACAGTAATTTAGATAACATCTATGAATTTAACTCTGCTGCGGAATCAAACAAGCATTATATTGCTTTAATCGCATGGAGTTATTCCGTTCGCTGAACTCAGATCTCAGCCTAATCCTCGAAAAATAGAGCACAGTTCAACATCAATTCTCAAACGAGATGATCAAGTGTCTTAGATTACACCTCATTTAGAGTAGAACTCGCATGCTTGGGCTGGGGCTCCCAAAGCACACCTCGCGCTACTTTATCGTATTCAAAAACATGCATTCCGACTGATTGGAGGCGAGACCATCACGGCTTCTATCGATTCTCTCGAGCATCGCAGAAATGTCGGAGTACTCAACATTTACTATCGCTACTTCATTGGTAAATGCAGTGTGGAGCTAAGCGTACTCATTCTTCCACTCTATACTTTTCCCCGGGATACTCGCCAAGTTGAACCGTTGATTCGGCCTAGTACAAATAGTAAAACGTTCCCCGCTCGCTCTCCTTCTCTCTCTACGCAGCGGCAACAAACAAAACTTCTTAAAGTGGGACTTGATTATAGAGTAACCCCCTAAATTAAACTCGGTGCCTAAAACAAAACATATGAAGTGATATTCGGTCAGCTCAGAATTGAGTTTTGCGGTATGTACTCCTATAAACTAGAGTATCTCTAGTTAGTAAAGCGGATTCGATTAAATTTTGTATTCGCCATTGAAGTGTAAGGGCTTTAAAGTTGAGCCTCAAGGGGCGCGCTGGTTATTTTCCCAACTATTATTGATAAAGCAAAACCTTTCTACACTTACGACATTTTAATCAATGAATTTCAAAGACAGACTTACAGATAGATAATAAATAAAAAGAATTCTATCAGAATTAGGCTACAATTAACTTAATAGTTGGAATGCAATTTTTTTCTTCGTTTTTCTCATCCTCCTTATCTACACCATTTCGTTGCTCATTGCAAATGATGTTCACTGGGGAGAAAAAAAACAACATAATTCACAATATCACAATTTACCAAAATCTCAATAAAATACCCGTAGCCCTAACAATTCTTGCTTTCATGGAATCTTGCGAATCGAGATAATTAACACAGCTGATGTCCATCGTATTCGAATCGACAGCATTTCCGTCGTCATCGAAAACGATATGCACCGTTCCATTTCCATCGACGGCTTTTCGCGATAATTTCTTAACCGGTACCGATTATCTTGGTACGGAAGTTGTCTCCTTGCTAGTGCTGGTGCCGTCCTTTGTCTTCCTCTTCCGCGTCGTCTGCGATCGGGCCACCTTTTCCTTCATCTCTTGCAATCGGCCCTTCATCCTTTGAATCTTCTTCGACATCAGACTTGGATTTTTTGAATTTTTTTCTTTTCGGCTGCGATGGAGGAACCTCATAACCGGGGATTGCCCTGCGAGACGAGTTACGAATAGAAAATTTCGGGTTTTTCTCCATTTCCTGCACTTCCTTGACTAGCAGGTGATCACGATTCGAAATCCTATCTTCGTCCGTTCAATTAGCTTGTTCTCGTCCCTTATGACATTCAAATCTCAGAATGGGGCAATAGCTTAGGAGATTCACATTTGTTGACGCTGTGATGCAAATTACATCAATGTCGCAATTATGCTGCCATATTCTTAGCTCTAAAGTTTAAATAAATCATCGTATAAGGAGTAATATCGCAAATCGCAATTTTTGTCCAAATTGAGATATGCTTGTCATTAGATTCGAATTTTCGCGGGCAAAAAGATTTATTGCATATCTCTGTTTGGCCAAAAATTGAGATATGCGGTATTGCTCCTTATACGACGAAATGCTAAACGAATCGAAAGCATTGTTAGAGAAAAAGTAAACTCTTGCTTAATAGCATTTAGTGTCAAAGCAACAGGGGATTTACAGAAAATTTTTGAGATCGTTTGAAAGAAGATGCAGTTATGTTTGTTAGAAAAACTTCCCTGCAGGAATTGGAATCATTCTCACTTAAGAACGCAGCGATCCTTTGGAAGGCTCCGTTTGAGCTCATTTAGGCCTCCTTTTTTCCTAGCCATGTCCGCTTAGATCATGAATTTGGCGGAGAATTTCAGAATCACTTCGTTGAATATATCTGGTACTAGCAACCAGCAGTCCCTACGTGACTGAATGAGCAAATACAATACCGTATTATTCATTAGTCATCGATGATCTGTAAATATTGATCTGATCCAGTCTTTTACAAACAGCAGGACACGTGCTTTAAGATCGTTTCTAAAAATGCTTATAGTCACACTTTTGACCGGCTTAAATTTTTAGTGAAGATAGCTCAGTGGTTAACGCGTCTGCTTTGCGATATAGGATTCCAGGTTCAAATCGGCTTCTTCTTCTTCTTCAATAGTGCTACAGCCCAAATCGGACCTTGGTCTCCTGACCTTCAGGATCCTTAACATTTTCATTATTTATTACGGAAGAATTGTTAGCCCTTCGCACAACCCTCTATCTATGAATTGTTCATTTTCGTAGATTGAGGTAACCAAGGTATACCCAAGCAAGCAGTGTGCTGGAATTATGCGTCGACCGGGATTTGAACTCACGGCTTTCGCATTGCAGATCAACACGCTACCCACTAGGCTACACCCTCAAATTGACTTCTTGACTTGAAAAAATCACGTGTTTATTCCTTACACAATTATGAGCTCTAAGTCACACGTTTTGCTCAATATAAACATACACTTTAATATCGCTTTTATTGGAGCGGAAGCGGAGAGCTTACTTCAGCGGACATGTAATGTTTAAATGGATGTATATATGAAATATAAGCAAGTTTGAAACAATTTATCGCAACAAATTGAGCGCATTTAAACTACTTCGCAAGCGCTTTTTTTTTCCCGCTGGGATAGTGAAAGAGTGAAATGTGCGGGAAAACTATTCACTTAGTGAGACCTGCCCGCATATATTGTGACAGAGTGGTGTATTATATATACATCCTAACCAGCGGGAAAAAAATAGAAGATTGAAAATGAGGCAGAAACCCCCGTTAAGAAATTTAAAATCAAGACGCTCTTATATGTTGGAGAAAAACAAATAGCGCAATTTTTAAATGGCGTCAACAAAAAATTGGAACAGATAAATAAAAACGATTGGGAACATGTAAAAGAAAGCAAACAATGCAATTACAACCGTATTTCATTGATGATTTTGAAGTGCTTTATTTTCAGTTCTTATTTCTTTCATGCATTCTTGTATCTGTAAATATACAGAAAAAAAGCATGGCGAGCAAATGGAGAGCACGCATTATAAAAAGTTGGACAGATATTAACCGGTCAAAACAGAGTTTTAACATGAAACTATGCCAAACGACGTTGCCGTTATAAAGAATTGCTAGGGTGTAGCCTAGTAGGTATGTAGCGTGAGGTAGCGTTGGTCTTGTAATGCGAAGGTCGTGAGTTCAAATCCCGGTCGGCGCATAATACTAGCTCACTACTTGCTTGAGTAAACCTTGGTTACCTCAATCTACGAAAATGGAAAATTCGTAGATAAAGGGTTGTGCGAAGGGCTAACAACTCTTCCGCAATAAATAATGAAAAATGTTAAAGAACCTGAATGTCAGGAGGCGAAAGTCCGATTTGGGTTGTAGTGCCGTTGTAGAAATTATAAAGAATAGCGTCCATAGTTATGTTTTTTTGGGAGTCAATAAAGACGCGAAGGTATTATGTGTACGTATAACGATCGCACAACTGAAAAGGAAACGTTATAAAAAAAATTTGGAAAAAAGGGAGCGGGGGGTCCCTTTTTTCCAATTTTTTTTTACAAAATGACTTCTGTTATAGGCAATATCGGCCTTTATGTTCAATGCACAAACACAGTCATGGAGGAAGGAATATGATTGGAGAGGGGAATGAGAACGATCGTACTGACAAATATTTTCAGATGTGATGGAGGTAGCGATTGTGTACTTGCCAAATGTATAGATATGAAATGAAAGATCGGTAGGCGCTTTTGCTTATGTTTCTGTCTCGCTCCGGCCTTAAATTCTCGAATGTTTGTCGTATGTCGTGATATGATTACGGGAGGAGTTTGAAATTTTCCTTTCACCTTTTCTTTCATCATGTTGCCGTATTTCAGCGAAAATCCAAAACCGGAACAGAAAGACCTCTGGAACCCAGAAAAGGCACACCTTGACGAAAATACCTTTTCAATGGTATTTAATTTATTTATTTTGGACCATTGATTTGGACTGTAGTACGTTTACGAAAAAAAGCTTATTCTTTTAAATATGTAGATTGCGTTACAAGGCGCTTCTAAGGAGTTTTATCACTAAATCATGCTAACAGCGCTCTACAAAATCGTTTTTTAGAGAAATACACGCAAATATATACCAGCGAAAATAGAAAATTCCGCTTCATTTAACTCAGAACTAATATCAATATCAGAAAAAAAAATTAAAACTCTATAGCCCCATAAAAAATGCTTCGCAGAATTTTAATTTAATCCCATGACGAAAGAATTTAAGTATACAGCTGACGAACATTTCCAATAAAGTAACAAATTGGGGTAACGCCTTCCTTTGCATTAATCTCGTATTCTATTTTCTCAGCACAAGAATCAGAAAAGACAATGGATCGTCTATCTGCTGAGTCTAGAATTAGTTAGCTTCAGTACTTAAAATCGGGCAACTGTCTGATTATTCGGTTGTAAATACTTGAATGAAAAAAACTTTTTTTTAAAATAAACTTAAGGGGGTCATCCTTTAATGAGCGATGCACAGTTAATTCGACATGGATAAGGAAAACAAGTGGAAATAGGGAAATAAGCAGGAAAACAAAGGGGAAGAATTTGAACGTTGTTCTTAAAATGCTGAAAGTTATATTCGGTGGAAAAGAGATTGCCTGGTAATAAATTCTACAACACTGTCGTCCGAGAGATAAAGGACTGACTGAACTTAACTGTTCTCTCTCACGGTAAAAGCTTCACAGTGTTCTCGTGTGAGTGTACACCTTGGCGAGCATTTCGGAGGATATTGAGTATAGTTGGTATTAGGACTTATAGTACCTTGCTTCATTTACCATAGAAATATCTATAGTAAATACAGAGTACTCCGATATTTCCGATGATGCTCGAGGAAGTCAATTGAGACCGATTTAGCTTCATCTCCAATTAATCGGAATGCATGTTTCTGGATACGGTCAAGTGGAGCCAGATGTGGTTTTGGGGCACCAGCCCAAACATGCGAGTTGTATTCAACAAGTGGTCAGATATAAGCCTTACTATCTAGTAGCTAGTTCGGAGGCAGAAAAGTATTTCTTACACTTCCGCAGAATACCCAGACGTTTCGAAGCGTCAAGAGCAACTTCGTAAATATGTGGCTCCAATCAAGGCTTCCGTGGAGTAGTGGGAAGCGTGCTTGCTTTACAGTCAATAGGTCGTGGGTTCGATTCCCACTCCAGACAGTGGGATTTTTTAAGCACAAATTTTCAGTTGTTACTGCGATGAAAAATTATTCGAAATAAAATGGGCAAGACGATGTAAAAGTGAAACAGTTCCACTTCAAGAAGGCCTAGATACTCAGTAGATCGTTACTGTTCGCTTTCTATCATTCAGTCCCCCATAATATCTGCAAATATTTGTCAGTAGCAGCCAGTAAAACTGAAAAATATACCAGTTTATCCACTCGTTACGATCGTTCTCACTCCCTTTCCCCTCCCTTTCTAATCCCATTCATTCCCTCCATGACTGTGTTTGTGCATTGCACATAAAGGCCGAAATCGCCTATAACATAGGTCATTCTGTAAAAAAAACAAAATTGTTAAATTTTACACCTAGTAACGTGAAGTCTGCAGAAGGTGAAATTTGTACGTCATTTAAGAAGATTTTAGCGACTGACGTCTTAAGGCATTAAACTCTACTTTGTTCTTCCTGCCCCATTCCAAGATTAAACTGAGGTCAGAGTTCAATAACTGTATTGACTCATTACGGCATGAGGCCACTGATGTTGGACGTGTCTCCGCAGGGGAGTCAAATTGAAAGGTGTTATCGAAAGTGCTGTCATCTGCGAAACAATGAATAGGATTGAGAGTAGATAACAGAAGGTCGTTTATGAAGACTAAAAAGAGGGTATGTGATAGAACTGAGCCCTGAGGGACGCCTGAATCAATGGAAAAGGGTGCAGAAGTTACTCCGTCTAGCACGACTCTAATAGAGCGCTCGGAGAGAAAACTTTCAATTAATTTAAGAAAAGCTATGTTAAAACCATAGGCCTTCAGCTTGGCTAAGAGACATTTGGGGTTCGCTTTGCTTCCTTTCTTAGGAATTGGCTGAGCATTCGCGACCTTCCAGATCTGAAGAAAGCACCCTGAAGAGTATGAGAGATGATAGAAGTTACGAAGAGGTTTAGATAGAGAGGAAGCGCAGTTTTTAATTACAATGGGGGGGATGCTAGCTAGCCCAGCAAACTTGTGAGTATTGAGCTCCTGCAGGATCCTGGAAATGACCCTAGTTTGAAAACGTAGTGGTGGCAGGAAGAGGAGGACTCTCTTTGTAATGTTTTGAAATTTGAAAAGATGACAGAGTGATATTACTCAGTTTTTTTTACAGAATGACCTGCGTTATAGGCAATTTAAGCCTTTATGTGCAACGCACAAGCTCAGTCTTGGAGGGAAGGAATGGGACTGGGAAGTGAGAACGACCATAACGATTGGTGAAGCTGGTTTATTCTTTCAGTTGTTCTGGCTACAAATGGCAACTATTTGCTGATGTTATGGGAGACTGATTGAGAGAAAGCGAACAAGAACCATCTACTGAATATACAGACCTTTTTAAAGTGGAACTATTTCACTTTTACATCGTTTGCCCATTTTATTTCGAATAATTTTTCATTGCCAGTAGCAAGAATAGAAGCGAAACATTCGCGTTCAAGTAAGGTACTGAACAATAGATGATAGACAAGCAACAAGGCTTATCAAGTGTATACCTGTATTTATAAATATTCTTTAGTTTATGCCAATTTAGAAAAATTCGTGCAAATACATATCCACTTCGCAACTCTTAAATCACCTAAAAATGATCGACATAAATCCACATCCTGTTTATCACTCCCACCCATGTATACGTGAACTGAAATGTCCTTTCTATATGTGTGCTGATAACAATTCGTCACCGTATGGAAATCAACACACTGGCTTATGGTCATTTACTCTTAAAAGTGCGAAATGACAATGATTTTTTTTTGCATTCAGACACTTCAACTAGACAGTCAGTCGACTAACTTCAAGTGAACACCAGTCTCATAGTTAGGTCACAATCCGTAAGAGCTTAAAGCAAAAAACCGTCTTGCTTCCTTACAGTCTGGATGCAATGTTCTCATATCGCTTATACGTATAATTCTATCTATAGAATATGCAATAGAAAAAAATCCGGAACATATTCTATGACATACACTGTTTAACCCAGTGAATCCTTGCTGCTATTGTTGTTCTTTATTTTCCTTGTCTTTATGACTTTCCGTTCTTTGCGTTTTCAGTTGTTCGAGTTCTAGAGATTTCAGTATTGGAGAAAAACAAACATACACAACACATTTGCTCGTAAATACAAAAGATATATGTGGAATGAAAAAGGACACGTGCTAAATAAACAAATGATTTACGACAACTTGACAATGTGAATGTCAGCCAAAGTGTCTTTCATTCTTCTCTCCTTGTAGGCATAGCGAGAATAGAAGCTTTTTTCGATTTCTCCTTTCGCTGATTGATACATTTACGACTATTATGCTTATGAGACGGCAAGTTAAAAGGAAATTAGTCCAAGTCGGAAAAAAATGAATGAGTGGTTTGACTTGAATTTATGGGTTCTTGTTCTGTCTCATAGAAGCCAGGTGTAAAAAAAAGCAGGAGTCCTTAAATGGATAGTATGGCCGGGATGGTGCTCATGTCTAAAAAAAAATGGAACGAAATTGAATGTTTGGTACCCATGAGCACTTTTCCAAGCTACTTTAAACTAGAAAGGAAAGTTTTCCGGATACTACAACCGTGTAGAATCCGGAAATCTTTCCTTTTAATTTAAAAGGCTTTTAACAGAGTCCACCATGGACTTTTTATTGTTAAACTACGGGCTCTCGGTTTCCATTCGAACCTCCTCCAGTTGTTGTCTTCCTATTTATCTAACAGAAAACAGTTCGTTAAAATTAACGGTTATAGCTCACAGACATTTGTTGTGGAACCCGATGTTCCTCAGGGCAACCATCTGGGCCCTTTACTATTTATTCTCTTTATAAATGACATTTCATCTGTACTTGATTTCGGCTCCTGGTTATTACATGCGGATGATGTTAAGATTTTCTCTCGTATAACATGCTTTGAAGACTATTATAAAATTCAGAATGATCTGAATAATTTTGAAGTTTGGTGTGAGGTAAACTCTCTCAAGCTAAATATCAGTAAATGCTTGATTTTCTCCGCTTACAGATGTATCAATCCTGTTCTATTCAATTATAAATTTGGAGCTCAGCATCTGCAGCGAGTGGCTGAAGTCAAAGATCTCGGCTTTTTAATTGATTCTAAATTCACTTTTGTGCCTCATATCGGTTACACAGTTGTTAAAGCTAATTCAATGCTTGGTTTCATTAAACGGAACTCGACGAAGTTTAAAGACCCTTATACTTTGAAGGCTATTTTCATATCTCTGCTCCGACCCCTTTTGGAGTACTGTTGTGTTATATGGGATCCGGTCTATTTAGTACACATCAATCGGATTGAATGCATCCAGCGTAACTTTACGAGATTTGCTCTTCGTAAGTTGAACTGGTATTCTGATATTCCATCTTATGATGCTAGACTTCTGCTGATTGATTTACAATCCTTATCTGACAGGAGGAATGTGATTGGCATCATGTTAATAAAAAACATTATGTCTTATCGCATTTACCGTCCGGAGTTGCTTTTTTTCATTCCGATATATGCTCCTGAACGTCCTCTTCGTCAAAAGATCATATTTCGTGAATACCCGCATGTAACAAATTATGGACAAAATGAGCCAATATCCAGATGCATTATTTATCATAATTCTATATGTGATAAAATCGATTTTACCGATACTCGAGCAACTTTCAAACGCGATATTTTAAATTCCTTTTAGTTTCTATTTTTTTCAAATTCTGACTCCCCTCCTCCGCTTCCACGGATCCTCCTCCTCTCTTTTGGGGCCATACAATGAAGACTTCGCGGAAGAAGTATGGCTAAGGTTGGGTGGGTAGGTTGGCGTCAAACCACCAGACGCCGTCGTCAAAACATCTGGTCTAATCAATATCCGTGGCCAGTTGCAGTTCCTTTTTTTTTGTTGTCCTTCCGACTTGGATAAGTCGACGCGGCGAGCTCACTACTCGCGATTTATTTTTGTTATGACAGGCCAATTGGGTTTCATGACCTTCTAGTGCAGCGAACCCCCCACACGCATACCGCAGCTAGACCCGACATCAGCTAGCGCGTCGCACCAGCACATAGATTGTCACTGAGAAGGTTGTAGGTGAATCTCAGCCCTGTCCATCCCGAACCTTGCATTTTTCCCTTCAGAATTATTTTGGCTTTAGGGTCAAAATAATTCTCTCCTAGGCCTCCGTTCCATTATTATTTCTTTTTCTTTTTTTGATCACTTGTTTTCTTTTTCAATAGTCTTATAGACATTTTTTCTGCTGACCATTGTTTTTTTTTTATTGTATTTAAATGTTAAGATTTTTCATTTTTATTTTGAAATGTATAAGATTTTATATTTTTATATGATGATATATATTAAACACCTAAATAAATAAATGCATATTCTCCAATCTATTACTTAAATCTAACTTTGTTAGAAGCACTGTCAGAAACAAATTTTCCAAAAATATTACAAAGTTAAAAATTTAACATGTATCGGAACAGACAAATACACACAGCTGAAAAATTAAGTTAGACTGCCTCAACCAAATGTAACCAAATCGGTCGGAGAGATACATGTAGCTACCTTTTTTTAGTATAAAGTAATAAAATATATTAAAACTCTACTCCGTTAAATTTTTAAACATAGCAATTTCCTTATTGCACGCCATTCTCAAAATCCTTCCAATTTAAATCAATTTCAATCCGACTTGTTTTTCATTTATGGAACAATAAACCCGATTTTTTTTTTTCAAATAAAATTTCATAAAAACCACGAAAAATATTATTACGTAAAAGAATTCTCCATGCTGCCATAAAATCATTTAAGATGACCTTTGGTCCATGAAAAAAAAAAAAAACTCAAATACAATTTTCGCATCATTCTTGCAAGTCCAAGAAAAAGTAACGAAAACTTCTTGAGATTCGTGGAACCACAACAAGATTTAGCAACGTGCGACGAAATTAAATTGCCAGAATTCATCAAGTTTAGGGGTTTTGAACGAGGGTGAGATTCGAGCAATACGGCCGCCAACAACATCAGGTCCTACATCAGGTCCGGTCATAAAAAATTCAAAACCGAAATGTGGTTAAGATGCGAGCCTATACGTCTTCATTACCAATTCGGCACTGATTTCCTTATAACAAAGTGTTTCTTATTATTTTTTTCCAGCTCCGTTTTTCCTGGTGCCTTATTTATGGATGAAATGGTAACGGCTAAGGATCTAAGTACAAAGTACAAGTAATATTGCATATGTGTTACCAAAAAGGAAAACCCCCTAAAAAAGAAGAAGAAAATCCAGAAATGGTAGTGAATTATTCAACCACCCCGAAACAAGGATCACAAAAATGAAATAAAACACCTCTTATTCAGCTGAGGTTGGTGAAATCGTCCGTTTTGTTTTGGGTTGTTTGTGCGCCAGGACTCGCACATAGCTCAGCGATGTTCTAGTTACGCTCATTGACCTTCTCCTCTACCTCCAGCCTCGTTCACTGCTCGAACTGTGTGTATGTCATTCGACATTTTAATACTAACAAAAAATATTTATACAAAATTTTTTATGATCCTTGAAATAAAATATTCATACGAAATAACTGAAGAGAATTCTCTACTCGGCTTGTATATTATTTTCGTTGGTTCTGTTGCTGGAAATGGGACCATTACATCGGCTTGGACCGCCACACCATTAGGTCGAATGGAAGATTGCTGGTCGATTCATTTCTTCTTCGTGTTTTTTGAAACATTTTTTTTTTATTATTATTATTGTTTTGCAAATAAATTACATTCTGCATAAATTTACTTGAAAAGTCACTTGGCGAAAAAGAAAGATACGCTGTAACCGCTTAAATCACGTTTGGATTTTTTTTTATTCGAGGACATCGTAAGGGTTATATGTAGAGCAGTTAGAATCAGTTTTTGAAAGATCTTTATTTATTGGAGTTTTTCTTTTTATTTTGTATTTTGATTTTAATGAATTTATTTTACCGGCAGACAATGAGTAAGGTTCAAATCAATTTAGTAAGTTTTCAAAGACTTGTAAGGTTTATCTCATATGAAATGACAGTATCAATTAATTTCTTGGCTGATTATTTCCATTCAATGTTCTGTGAAGCCTTGAAAGTAATTTCATATGTCTTGATTCGGAGTTAAATTTAATCATGTCACAATTATATTGTTTATAAATGAAACTAACCGATTGCCGGAAGTCGTAATTTTATTTTCATTTCGTAGCAATTTTCAAGGTCAAATTAGACTCTTTCCAGGCAAAATTAATCCTTCTATTAATAATGATTGAGAGTTAAAGTACCAAAGGCAAAAGTAGTTTGAAAGTTTGCACTTTTATGCGGTAGTTAATTACTAAACATCTGGTAAAGGTAATAGTTAACCTTTTGTAACGCGTTTCGGACAATTTGTTTTTAAGTATTAAGAAAACAATTATCTTTAGTATATTTTTATAAGACCTCAATGGAAATAATATTGAACCCGATTGACAGGAAACCTTAGTTTCTGTGAAATAAGAAAAAAAGATTCATTTCTTTAAAAAGCATTCAATTTAATCTGAAATGCGAACTTGATCAGGAAGAAATTGCAAGGATGGAGAGTGTGAGTTTGCTTTTAGATTCCTCATTTAGAATGACAATAAAAAAATCGGGTTTCATTCTTTTCCGATACAGTTCTAAGCAGGGACCGAAGCGTCACGTATAATAAATCGGAAATATTTTCTTTAGGCCAAAATGCACGATAAAAACATTCACCATACCATATACCAAAGTATTAATGTAACTCGTTGCCGACTGAACTTTTTTTTTAACATTTTCACAATGATGCCACAGAAATTGTACAATTATTTTTTTTCTGAAAATATTTTGGCACTTTTTTAATTCATTAGGTAGAACAAAATTTTTAATTTGTAAACATTTTACTTTTGCATCGGTTTTCAATTTAATTTATCCAGTATATATTATTTTCTGCAAACTCACTCCAGAATCTTGGTGATTTTTCGAGAAACAGCAATAACATAATGAAATTGATATATTTTAAATTTTAGATGAGTAACGTTCACACTTTTCAAGAAAATCGAATTTTTAAAAAGTTGTAGAATTGTGGCACATTGTATGGGAGGGGGTAGAAGGAGTGAAGCTAATCGGTAAATTTTTTCCCGATATTAATAATAATGCTAATTAAGGCTTTGGTATAAAATTTTAGCTCGATGGAAGTTATACGCACGGAGAAAATTGGTGTATAGTATTTAATGAAACAGCGTAGTTTGTATGGGAGGTGGTGGAAGGAGTAGGGGGATTCAAATAATTTGAATACTGAAAGATTGCATTTGTAATAGAAATAATATATTTTATATTTTAAATTAATAGCTCTTAAAGTTCCCAAGAATTACATATTTTTGAAAATGTGTCACTTTGTATGGGAGCGGGTAGAAGGCGTGAGGGGAGTGAAATAAAACTAACAGCAGATCACATCCCGGAGCATACCTAATAAATTGTGAATACAATCGGTTCAGCCGTTTTTGAGTGAAAGCCGGACAGACAGAGAGTCTTAGTTATTGCTTAGTTATTGCTAAAATAAAGCAAAAAACCAACTTATAGCCATTTCTAAACAAATAACAGGCAGACACTACAATTATATTTATATGTATAGATTACGTTTACAATACACAATTTGTTAATAGCAATAATTATTTCGTCTTTACGTGTTTTCTATGAAACATGGAAGTATGAATTGATCCCTCACCCCTAACTCAAGGTTACACCTTGCAAGAAGGAGTAGTGCTAACTGATGTAAAATAAAATTGTATAATATTCTATTTTTAAAAAAAAGCATTGAAATAAAACAAAAAATACAAAATTCCCCGCTCAACCGCTAAAATTGCATTGGCCAAACTCTACTGCAGGAGTAGTGCGTGGGTGTGGATTAATTTTATTGCAACTATATGTGTAAAGCAATCATTCGGATGAGCTATGGGTTGTGTTTCTTCAACTTCTAACTTGTTTTCTACTTTTAGTGAAATCTGAGATGATCGAAAGTTTGCTATGAACGCTAAACTCCACCATAGTCGGTCCCAAGCCTGAATGAGAAAGAAGGAGAAAGCATGGAGTTAATTTGAATGACAAATCCCAGCTGAACTTCTAAAAGCCGGCGACACCTGCGTAGCGCATCTCCTACATAGATTAGTCACGGACATATGGACGCAGGAAATACTTCCTGAAGATTGGCGCAAGAGCATCATATGTCCAATTTATAAAAAAGGTGATAAACTCTTCTGCGAAAACTACCGAGAAATATCTCTGTTGTGTACGTCTTATAAGATCTTGACGAAAATTCTAGAAAAGAGAATTAAGCCCTATGCTGACAAAGTAATTGGTGAATACCAAGGCGGATTTAGAGCTGGACGCTCGACCACGGACCAGATATTCTCAGTTAAACAGGTGCTGGAAAAGTGCTGGGAATATAATATTGATGTGCACCAGATATTTGTTGACTTCAAACAGGCATACGACAGTATCGACAGGCGCGTACTGTATAAAATCATGTTGGAGTTTGGAGTCCTACCGAAACTGGTCCGATTGACAAAAATGACAATGACTGAGTCTTTGTCACAAGTCAGAGTAGAAAATGATCTGACTTCCAGTTTTAAAACAGACAACGGCCTTGAACAAAGTGACGGCCTCGCACCAATGCTTTTCAACTTAACACTCGAATATGTTGTTCGGAAACTTCCCGTTGGCACCAAGGGAACACTATGCTTCAAATTCACACAACTCGTAGCATATGCCGACGACATAGATATCCTTGCAAGATCTCTGGAGAGTGCTAAGGAAGTATTTGTAAACCTTGACTCGGTAGCAAGGGAAGTTGGACTACGTATTAATGAAAATAAAACAAAAATTATGACGCAATCTCGGAAAAAGACGCCAATCAGACAAAATATTACAGTAGGAGACTATAACCTAGAAAACGTAGACAACTTTATATACCTAGGGGCGAACCTATCGAAGGATGGAAGCGAACCCATCGAAATTAAAAGAAGAATAATTATGGCAAACAAGACGTATTATTCGGTACTTCCAATAATTAAAAACAGAAACGTACACAGGAAAACAAAACTTAAGTTATATAAAACGATTATACGAACTGTGCTATGCTATGGCAGCGAAACGTGGACATTAACTCAGGCGTCCGAAAAACTACTTAACGCCTTTGAAAGAAAGGTCCTCAGAAGAATCCTCGGACCTGTGAAGGAAGACTCGATCTGGAGAATACGATACAATAGAGAATTGTATGCCATCTTCGACAATCCAGAAGTGTCAACCATCATAAAATTTAAAAAGTTACAATGGGCTGGTCATGTGGAGCGGATGGATGACGGAAGAATTCCCAAACGCACACTAAAAGGAAAAGTCAACGGACAAAGACCGGTCGGAAAACCACGAAAGCGCTGGGAGGATTCGATTGACGCAGACAGCAAATCACTGCTAAGATTTTCAAACTGGAGGACGCGGTCACTGAACCGAGATGGATGGAGGCAAAGCATTCAGGAGGCCAAAGCCCGATTTGGGCTGTAGCGCCATCGTAAGATAAAAAGTATGACATAGTTGGACTCGCAGCATAGCTCTGAGAACACTAGCATGAAATATTTAGCTGAAAACCCCCACCCTTTTTCTACCATGCGATCAAAGGTTATGGAAACTGCTGTCAACCGCAAGATCATGCAATATTTGGAGAGCAATCAACTTTTAGATGATCGTCAATATGGTTTCCGGTCGGGAAGATCCACAGGTGATCTATTGGTCTACCTAACCGAACGCTGGAACACTTACATACATAAATTTGGCGAAGGCCAAGTACTTGCATTAGACATTGCGAAAGCGTTTGATAGAGTTTGGCACAAATCCCTACTTTCTAAGCTCAAAGCATTTGGCTTTAATGCTTCTTTTTTGTTATGGATTGAGAGTTTCCTATCGAAGCGCGCCATTCAAGTTGTTTTAGATGGCGTCTCCTCGTCTCCCTTTCCTATCAATTCCGGCGTTCCCCAAGGCTCCGTTTTATCACCTACTTTATTTCTAATCTTTATTAACGACCTTCTGTCGTTGACTCTCAACCCAATTCACAGCTTTGCAGATGACAGTATACTAGAAAACACTTACAGCTTCAACTCAATTGCTGAGGCGCACCAGTCTTCTGTGCCGAGAGTTATTTATTTCACTAAATACTGACCTCAACACAATCCTGCAATGGGGCAGAGCAAATCGAGTAGAGTTTAATAACACTAAAACACAAGCCTGTCGTCTCTCTCTTAAATACGACATGTCGATACCTGACTTAATCTTTGATGGTGTAGCACTTGATCATTCGGAGAATTTCCACCTGCTGGGTATGCACATTAATAAAAAACTTGACTGGAGCCAGCACATCCACAATGTAGCTCTAGACGCCTCCAAGTGCTTAGGCTTTCTCCGAAGGTGCAAGAAATATTTTACACCATCCGATCTTGCAACCATCTACAAATCATACATCAGGCCCCGACTCGAGTACAATTCGCATATCTGGGCTGGTGCACCCAAAACTCATCTAAAGATACTGGACCGCATTCAGCGTTTTGCGCTTCGACTTATTGGAGATGATGCCATAACGGCATCCTTTGAATTCCTTGAACATCGCAGAAATGTCGGAGTACTCACCCTTTTCTACAGATATTTCCATGGCCGCTGTAGCCATGAAATCAGTCGTCTTATCCCTCCCTTAAATAAGTTCACACGCAATACTCGTGCTGCTGAACGAGCTCATGAGTATACGGTTGAGCCACCCAATTCACGTACGGTGAAATTTAGGCAGTCATTCATACCTCGAACATCCAAAATGTGGAATGCACTACCCGCGGCCACTTTTCCTAGAGATTATAACATCACGCAATTTAAAGGCAACATTCACCGATTCCTTTTATCCTGTCCGCCCTTATCAATTAATTGTTTATTTTGTTAATTCTCATTTTGTTTCATCCATTCCCAAACCGACTGGACTGTACGCTACAGTATTAAAGGGTGACCCCTAAGTTCAACTTGGTGCGATAAAAAAAAAAAACAGAGTGAAATAAATAAGTAGTACAGGCACTTCAGTTCGGGGGTTGGACGTGTAGCGATAGGCCGTAGAGCACGGTAACTGCCAACAAGAATGAGGTGGCTTGTTAACCGTGCTGGTTTTACGTAACCTTTTCTGGAACAGATCCATGAGGGTCCTGATGCCTGATCGGTACTTCTCATGGAGTGTACCAAGTGTGGAAGATCTTTTGTGACTGTGATGCACCTAGCTTTCAGCGCGTGCTAGCTCGTCGGCGGGGGGGTCTTGTCACCAGATCTCCTTAGTACAATATTTGTACATCGATAGGTTGGCCGAAGAGGGATGGGATATAATGCTTCTCAAGCCCTAACCTCTTCGAGGTAGCCAAGGACTAAAAAAAAGAATATTCCCTATAACCATTAGGGAGAGGAAGGTGATGTACCTCGTAATAGGGCGTGAAAAAGTTTTTTTCATAATTCCCAACGGAATTATCAGTGCCAGGCAGTCTCCTCATCTTTCCTCACAACATCCCCCTCCTGCACCTATGCTCTTTAGGTCTTCATCTTCACTTCTAGAACAGAAGTGTGGCTGGGTTCCAGGACCTGCAGGTGCCTCATGCAGACCCACAAAATAATATGGTAGACTAGAAGTTTAAAGCAAAACCTTGTCAGCTCGAAAAATTCCGACTAGGTTCGAACGAATAAATCGTCAGAAATAGTCTGGTTTCTATTTTAGTCAACCGAATTGAAGTTGGTTTTCGACGTGTATATAGAAATACTCAAGTACCCTATGGGGCAAGATCAATCATTTAATCGATAAGTTTTACTTAGTTACTAATCTCTCTCCTCCTAACTTCTAATCATTCGTTAATATCAAAGATCTATTTATACATGTTGACACATTTTATCTTTTTTTTTTCTATAAAAAAATGTGTATATGCATACATATGGAGAAAAAAATCGAGGTAATGACTGCAAAAAAAAAACTTCTGTTTTTTGTCTTATGTCAATTCTGAATTACTTGCAAATAAAAAATTCATAAGTTTTCCTTTCCTAAATGTTCCTCTATTTTATCCTTCATTAGCAAAAAAAAATTAAAATAGATGGGTTCAAAAAACTATACTCATTACGATTTCTACCTTCATTTTGTCTTTTATCAAAAATGAGATTTAATCACAGTTTAACTCAATCAATTTTTAAACTTTTAAGGAAACTAAATGGAAAACTCAGTACTGAAACGTAATTATAGTGTTTCATTTTACGTACTTAACAAAATAAGTTAATGGATTTAAAGAACTTTTTTCGTGCGGCACAGAAAAAAATATACAATTCATAAAAATATGTCGTCACTGTACGAGAATACGCAATTAATAAAACGATTTGTTATCGTGTGTGGCTAATAATTTAATCCCACCTGACCTAATATTTCTAACGTTACGATTTAATCAAATTTCATATGTTTTGTACATCCGTCAGCACTGTTATCATATGAGCGTAATCCATCTTTTGTCCACCTCCGATTCCTCCTTTAGAACCGAAATCCCGTCAGAAATAATTTGCACGCAATGATTAAAAAAAAATTTAAAAAAAAGAAAACTTATCTGGTAGAAATGTCATTGACAGACATTTCTGTACCTAACGGGTTAAAAAAAAACCAACGGGTTCCGTGCAAGGAACCCAGCCTTTTCAATCCGTTAGTACCGCTCATTCGCTTTCCTTTGATTTTCTTCTTCCTTTTTTCGTTCTCTTCTTCTTAATCTCCGCTCGTAATTATGTCGGCCCCCACACGCGCACAACAGAACTGACCACCGCAATCCAGGAACGGTTTACCGAAAAACGAAACAAAAAAGATAACGGTCTATACGGCAAAATGATTCTCCACGATGTACAGAAAAATTTTCGCCACGTGCAGCGGTGGCCTTGACCTTTCTTCTTTTTTTTTCTCCCTTCCTTTTTTTTCTTATTCTTTCGGAAGACCAGTCGCCGGGTATGGAAAATTCCGATGAAGAAACATGACCTTTCAAATGCCAAATTTTCGGAAATGCGATAAAACTCGGTCGTGATGACACGCCGTGAAAAGGCAGACGAAATCCAAAAAAAAACCTTTACTACTCCGCCAACAATTATACTCAGTTTTCCTTCGATCTCGTCGCACCGACGAATTATTATTTATTTCAATTTCTAAGCTTATTCGATCCTTTTTTACTGTAGCAAAAAACTTATTTCCATTTTATTAAAATTCCGAACTTCTACGGGATGAAACTCTACTGCACTTTTCGTCGTACGCCATAAAAAAAACTTTGACTTACTTCGGCCACGGCTGGATGATCAAGAAGGAAGCTCTCCTCCAAGGCAGTTCCCCACACCGTGCTTTCACTCATCGAAAGTTCAGGGCCTGTGAGTGAAGTACATAGGGGGATTCTGCAAAACACGTGATTCATGATTACACATCAGAATCGATCGAGACAATTAAAAGAAATTTTTTAATTGCTCGATTGATTCCGCAGCCCACCGTTTCAGACGAAGTACTGACAACGCATCACCGAAAAAAAAGCACTGTCCAGAAGCCTAAAGAACAGCCTCGGATGGACTCAACGGCAACGACCTCGTACATGAAAAATGCACCACTCTTTTGGAAATCTAAATATTCGATCCTTATTTAGGACAGGTGCTTTGAAAGAGCTACTCGAAGAAATGGCAAAAAAAAATATAACTGAAATCATGGACATGAGATCACACACAATCCATCCAAGTGTGAAACTATCGAGAAGCAGAGAGTTTGAAGACGATTTTGTCATTGGCAAAAACTTTGAACAGCAGGTCCGAGTTTCAAACCAGTAAGGTTGGTTGATCATCGCCCAGGCCCAACAAAAGACAAAGGTGATATAACTTGAGGCGAATTTATGCCACTCTAGAGACAACCTATGATTCAGTGCCCTCAAATGACTTAGAAATTATCTTAGCGGATTTTAATGCTAAAGTTGCACAGGAGGAGGTTCATAGCGAAACAACAGGAGGGCACAGTCTCCATGACATAACCAACGACAATGGCCAACGTCTTATTGATTTCGCAAGGAGCAACAATATCATAGTAAGCTCTACGTGCTTCCCATATCGCAACATTCACAAACAAACGTAGACATCACCTTCAATCAAATAGATTACGTTCTACTTGAGAAAGAGCTTCTTCCAGTATACTTGATGTATGAACCCCCCGAACCCCCACGGTGTGAATTGTGACTCTGATCAGAGCACGCAAGAAATCAAAATGAGATGGGCTTCCCACTTTGAATATCTTCATTAGCACCGATCACGGCAAACAGTCTCTGATGAGACCTTTATCAGAGTCTCAGCAGAGGCCGAAACGTCATGAATAATAAAGCGTAACAGTGTAGTATCCGGAAGTCTTTTCTTTCAATTCAAAACGCACTGTGAAAACATTCACCAAACCAAAAGTAATGCCAAGTTCGTGATTGGGCTAAGTCCATTCAGACTGTCTGCCAACTTACCGACAAAATGACGCATTTTTGAACTTCAGTAAAAATGAATTTCCTTGGAATGTGCAATAGTTATCGATCTGAAATTAGGAACATTACGTTCTAATTGTAATTATCTTAATTATAATAAGCCTGTTTTCTCAGTATGTCTCAAGTTTATAAAGATCAAAAGGAGTACTGTTTTTTTTGTTAGTATTTTAGTAGCAACTGCAGTATAATGTAAAGAAATACGTTCAGTTCTGTCACCCCTTCTGCAGCCCATTTACAAAATGTAATATTTTTTTTAAAATGACGATAGAAATTTATCAAATGTTTCATATGTGCAGAAATTTTGAGAGAATTAGAGAATTTTGAAACCACTGACGCATGCTGACATATATTCAAAACGGCGAACAGAAAGTGACCTAAACCAGATAGAGTTTCCTATAACTCCCCGAAAGCATTCCGACCCATTAGGCTAACTTCGCTCCTTCTTACAGACCTCAAAAGACTAGTGGATAGCTGCCTATGTGCAAATCCGGCTATCTCAGTCAAGTGAAAGTGAAAGGTAGGTCTACTCAAACCACTTTATTAGCGACGGTAACTGCCGTGGAAAAAGCTTTTTATCATAAATAGATTGCACTCGGTGCTTATCAAGACGCAGAAGGCGCATTTAAATAAGTAAACATTGATTCCATACTTGATGCCTTGCGCAATCATAGTGTGGAACTTCACTTGACTGCATGGTTAGGTAAGCTTTTTCGCTCGCAAAATATCGTAGCACCGATGAGAAACGAGACAAATTGATCGGTTTACAAAGGTACTGCACTAGGCAGCATTATATCGCTTCTCCAGTGAGTCCTAAATGTGAATGAACCCCATTTCATTTTAAGCAGGAACGTCTACTACAATAGTTAGAAAGCTGGGCACTTGATAAAGGGCTTAATCAACTCTAAGAAAAAAGACCTGGTTCTCTTCTCCAAAAAAAAAGAAAAAGAAAATACATTGATAATCGACCGACCACTCGAGGCATAACTATAGTCCTCTCGTAATAGGTTAAATATTCAGTTCTTATTCTGGATAGCAAGTTATTCTGGACACTCATGGTGGTTAAGCCACACATTATCTACTGGATATATACCAGTATAAGTCATAGTTGAAGTCTATGCAGTCAGAGTAAGAGGAAGTTCTAGGAACAATTAAAAATTATCGGCAAGTAAAAGACAGTTTAATGCTAAGTAATGCGGCAGATGATTAATGAGCAGTACAAATAGTAGAGGACACTGGATCGAACCTTGCTTCATACCGGAGTGAGCTAGAAACTCACTATACGATCGGCGAACATAATTCAGATCCGAGAAACGAATTATATCCTATTGTGCGCTATTTTGATGGCAACATACTCAGCGCCAGCAAGGATCCTCATCTATCAATCCTCGGCATCATGACTGCACATTGTACGGATGTAATAGAAAATGCATATCACGTATTTTGCCCAATTTACGAAATGGACAGAAGGAAAGAAATCGTGGGGGATAATAGCAGCCATGACAACATTCTCCAGATATGCTGAACAGCAAGGAAATCTTGGATGCAGTGACTGAGATGTGCGTGGCAGTCCTCATCGATTCACGGAGATTTGAAATACTACGAAGGGAACTATCTGAGACAGAAATGTTTATAGTAACTGCAACAGTTGGCAGTCAATAAAATAGACAAAGTGACATAGACAAGGTGATATAAACAAGATGACTTAGATGACAAGAGACATTACATGTGACGGTAAACTTTATGCTCCTCCCTCCTTCCGAAGCAATACGTAACGGTAGTCCCGGTGGGTAGTGGGTTAAGCGAGGAGTTTTAAGCGGGTTCAAGTCCAGCGTCTCAAGGCTTTAGATCTTCTTCTTCAATGGCGCTACAGCCCAAATCGGGCCTTGGCCTCCTGATCTTCAGGTTCCTTAACATTTTCATTATTTTTATTGCGGAAGAGTTGTTAACTCTTCGCACAACCCTTTATCTACGAATTTTTCATTTTCGTAGATTAAGGTAACCAAGGTATATTCAAGCAGGTAGTGTGCTGGAATTATGCGTCGACCGGGATTTGAACTCACGACCTTCGCATTGTAAACCAAACACGGTACCTACTAGACTACACCCTAGCTCAAGGCTTCAGATGCTTTCCCGCATTACAAAAAAGCCTTTCCAGAGGGAGAAAAGCGAAAAATCTATCCAATACTATCTTTGTCACTGTCCGCAAATCTCTAACAGTCGTCTCCGTTCTTTAGGCTAGCGACCTTAGAGGCGTCAAACTTTCGAGACTGCTTTGGTTCACAAAACTTACCAACTAGCTAGCCCAATAGGCGTAACATTCATCTTATAATCTGTAATGGATCGAGTACAATGGACTAGTTGGTCCCAATACTATGTAGCTCTCTTTCCCAGATCACCACCCTACTACCTAAACCTATGAGAATTTAATAATGGAAACATAAGGCTGGCCTACAATAGATATAGCAGCTTCGGCTTTGACTGTGTGGCTATATGTATGTAAATTTGTACGAAATTTAACGAAGTAGGCATTAAGTTCGAAAAATTCTCCATACACTGAGCTAACTATGAGTATGCGTTTTCGCAAGGTCAAATCCGACGCTGGTGCATCCATTGCAGACTAGCATAGGCCCTTTCAAGTTTTACAGATTTTCTTAAACATTTTTTAAAGTTTTTTTTTTTAGGTTTTTAACACTATAGCTATACGAATCAGCAGGGATCTTTGCTTCAATCAGCTTTTTAACCCGCCCCACCAATCACGCAAATAACAATTTAAGATAATAGAAACTGCTGTCGAATACAAAATCATGGAGTATTTGGAAAACACTAAGCTTATTACCGTCTCAGTTTTCGGTCAGGAGGATGATCTTTTGGTCAACTTAATCGAACACTGGAATGAAAGTATGCACAGATTTGATGAAGGCCAAACACTTGCGCTTAATAGAGCGAAAGCGAAACTGAAAGCATTTAACATAACATCGACGATTCTTTTTTATAATAAGAATTGAAGGCTCTTTTGTGGTGTATGCCATTTCTTCGTCTTCTTTCCGCATCAGTTCTGGTGTTCCGCAAGGTTCAGTCTTATCTCTAACATTATTCTTAATTTTTTTTAACGACCTTCTGCCGTCGACTCTCTATCTTGTTCATAGTTTTGCAGGTGATAGTACACATGAAAACTCTTATAGATTTAACTCAGTGAAAGAGGCGCATCAGTCTTCGGTATCTTTAGAGCGCAGTGAGTTAGTTAGTTCTTTAAATTCCGACTTTGATATACATAATATTGCAATGCGGCAAGGTGAATGAAGTATAGTTTAAAGTTATCTTTTTTAAAAGCTATATGTTTGGGCTTGACCGAACTAAACTAACTTAAGGTGTTGACATTGATAATAAAACCTAGGTGTATCTTTAAATTTGTTCATGTTCCGAGCCACTCTCCGAAGGTGGAAAAAATATTTAGTATCTGATCTTGCAACCAACTACAAGTCACACTGGACCGAATTCAGAGTTTTGCAATCCAATTCATTGGAGATGATGCCATCAAAGTTTCAATAGACTCCCTTGATCATGGTACAAATGTTGGAGTACTCAGCACTAACTATAGACAATTCCTCGAAACTATTTTTGCTCTAAAATTTAAGTTTTCAAAGAAATATTAAGCAAGTTGAAAAGCTTGAAGAGAAAACGAACGGATTCGATAGTCGCAATATCGCAAGTATGGTGAAGGTTAAACACGATGGAGCCGTGTTCTAAAATACTACGGACGAGAGTGGCAAAATCGATAGGGTAAGTGTAACTTTTTGACAAATCACTTTTGGATATTCAAAAAATATCTTTGCTAGAACATCAACTAGACAAGTCAGATTGGAGGTCTGTGCAGTCAATGTAAGAGTTAACTTTACGCAACAATTAAAAATTGTCAGCAATTAAAAGAAAGTAATACAACAGATCATTAATGAGCAGTAAAAATGGTAGAGGACCCTGGATCGAATCTTGCTTCATACCAGAGTCAGCTAGAAACTCACTATACGATCGTCAACATAATTCGCAGACAAATATTCGAGAGGAAGGAATGAAACCAATCTAGGAGCTAGACTTTGACACCGTATTTTTTCGGAGAGAATTTTATTGCTAACAATGTTAAAATCTTGCGCAAAATCATTGCAAGTGCTATATCGTTTCAAAGATTTTGCCACGAAATAAGCATCAGGATTCTCGAAGCTAAAATTGATGACTGCAAAGATCAAAATGTATATTAGACCAAAGGTCAAAATCCCAGCTTCTGTTTAGGCTTTAACACCAATAAAGAAGTTGCACCAGTTCAGACGTACCATTTCTTTTAGAGCAAGACTCCCAGGACAAAAACTAGCAACAGAATGCGACGCGGATATGAAGCACAGAATACTCTAGGACTATTATTAAACTGAATCATCCTATCAATCCGTAAACCTCCTTTATCTTCCAAATTTAACTGGTATTGCGATTCGGCACGAAACATCACATCTGCTAGTTTCTTTATGATTTAATAATTTTAATATTATTTAAAATTTCATATGCGTATTGTTCTACTCTTTCACTAGCATATTTTTGATTTAAAGCTCACTCCACTTTACCATGAAGCATAAAACATAACCAGAGCCAAAATGTAACATTTTGCAACCATTATGTTACGCTTTTATTTATTTACAATGCCCTATTAAATATCTTAATTGTGTTTTATATGCCTTGTAAAAAAAATTATGCAATATCATAAAAATAAAGCAAAAAAAAGGTACACCAACAAACTTAGCTAAAACTATGATTTCATTAACAGCCATAATTTCAGCTTCGGTTGTATTTGTCATTACGTAGAAGTATACAACTTAGATGGGTTTTATTATGTAATCAGTAGTAATGTCGTCAAAGGAAAAAAATAAACATTTGTAATCAGCATAATGACGTCTTAACAATTTAATCCTCGTTAAATGATAGTAATTATTATTTGTTTTCCTAAATCATCTGTCACGGGACCGATGAAGAAAAAAAAAAGATTTTCATTTATTTCCTATTGTCATGTGAGCTTATGATTTTTTTTCTGATAGTAAGATGTCTGAGTTTTTCTTCACGATTTTTTTTTTAAATATCACAGTTTGTAGGATTTCGTACAGAATGTCTAAGTAATTTGAAGCAATCGTATATTTAATATCAAAATCTAAACAAAGAATTAGTTCTCTGAAAATAGGAATTAAGTATTAAAATCAGAAATTTTGAGGTTTAATTAAGTTTCGGTATTCGATGTTTTTCTAAGATTCACATATTACAGAGTGAGCTTAAAATAATTTGTTTGTCTTTTGATTTATTTTAAAAATAGATAAATATTAAAAAAAAGCAGATTTGTTGATTCAGTTTGTTGATTATGATTTAGTAGTTTTATATGGATTGCGATTTTTGACAAACAGTATTTTTTTTATTGTCACATTTTCGAAATTTACTGGAAATTTTAATGTGCTTTACAATTAATACAAATTCTTATTCAATCTTACAGTCTTTATTTCACTAATTCAATCTAACGCTGTTCATTTCATCATACAGTAGAGTTACAAAAAATAGCACTCAATCGCATTTTATAGGCCAGTGTGTTCCACATTCGAGTTCAAATTTGAGACTAAAAACAGGTTCAAAGGTACAGCGAAATTAATGTTGGCTGGTTGGAAAATCGGGCATTACGAATGTTGCTTTTATGAACTGTGGCACTTCAAAGATTTTAATACTGAGAGAAGGGATCGTTTAAACTTTGGTATTCGATTCTATGATCACGGACCCGAAATTTTGCTTTTCTCTGTTTCAACTTACCGATTTTATCATCCCAAAATTTCAACCAAAAAAATAAATCGTTCTTAACTCGATCGAATGAAAACTACCCACTACCGGCAAATCTCTTTAAGAAATACTAAAGATTCCTTATTCCTTCACAAAAAAAAACGAAATAAAACACTCCACGTAAGTTTCAAGATTCCAAACGCAACAACAGTAAGGACGTAAGTATAAAAATAAAAACTCTAAACTAAAAAAAAAAAAATTTCTCATAAAAAACTATTAAATTCCATTTGAGTGAACTACTAAATTCCTTGCCACAGAAGCCACACCAAATCAACTCTCCATCAAAACCCACAAATCCTCAAACCCAAGTCCTGGCGGTGAGATGGTAATAGTGATGATGGCGATAGCAAGCGTGGATGTCATACCACGTGGTCAGAAGAGTCGACCGAGACACGGCTGCTCCTTTTCACACTTTTCACCCATCATGCCCGAACGGATGGAAGACGATTATTTCGAACTACAATAACAGCAATAGCCAAGAACAAAATATTCATAACGTTTATTTGCAAAGTGAAAATTATACGACGAAAGCTCACACAGTTGAGGTCGTAACGAGAGCGAGCTTAAGGACACGACAACTCGAAAGGAAGGAAAATACAAAAAAAAAACTATACGGGGTTAGAGAGATCATAGGTCACTATGACCAGAAACAGAATAAAACCACTTCCACTCGGTTATCTCTTCCACATCCTGTCGTATGCAATGAGGTTTAGCAAGGTATGTTTTGTAAGGATGTTGGTTTTCTTTTTATTTTTCCCAGCCTACCTCGTCTTTTTTCATGGATACAAAGCCTGAATTGAAGCTTCTAAAAGATTCAGAATCCGGTTATGGTTTAAGCAGGATAAACAAAAAAAGAAAAGAAAACAACTACACCATAACTTCAAGACTACTCACCTCATTTGTATTCCAGCGGTGTCGTTGCGTGGGAAAATGGTCAGCACGTGGTAAACTTTCCAAGTTATCAGGAAGTTTGATGGGCTCACCATCTGTAAAATAAATACAAACAAGAAAATTGTTATCCGGAAAATTTGTTTTTCTTAAGGATTTAACATTTTTTTAGATAGAAAATTTTTGATGATAAGTTAATGATTATTAGATAAATACTAGAATAAATTTGGATAAAGTTGAGACCGTTGTATTTCAAGTACTACGTTTTGAGACAAAGGGATCATACAGAAATTTTGACGCCCAACTTTTTCAAATTTTCACGGTTTGAGATCCCAGAAAAGTAAAACTGTAGGTTTCGATGTGACGGCTGTCTGTATGCTTCGACGATGGCTCGCGTAAACCTTAACATAAATACGTGGAAGTGGTCACAAAAGATCGAGCACTTCGCCGGACAGACCATTATTGTTTTAAGACATGATCGCCAGCCGAAAGCGCAATTTATTAGCATTTCACCGGTATACAAAAAAAATTTTAATTCAATCGAACAGATTTGTGTAACAAAGTTGTAGGACAGTTATAAACAATTATTTTTCCTAATTATGATTCTCCATTGGACTGTAACGCCGAGATAGCTCCCAACTTGCATTATTTTCAGTCGGACCAAAAAGTTTGTGATTCAATCAATCAATCAAATTCCTGTTAAGACCCCCTATAGGGGCATAGGACAGAAACAACTCTCTTCCACAAGGCGCGATCCTGAGCATCGGCTTTAAGCTGTTGCCAGGACTTGTTTATTCCTCTGGCCTCCTGCTCAACTGCTCGCTTCCATGTGTTACATGGTCGACCAACCCGACGTCTTCCTTGAGGGTTATAATCCAGAGCCTGTTTTGCGATGTTTTGCTCTGGTTTCCTCAAAGTATGACCGATCCACTGCCACTTTCGCCGTTGAATCTCAATACCTATTTTAGTTTGGCGAGTTGTACTCCAAAGTTCGTCGTTGGAGATCACTTCTGGCCAGAATATTCCTAAAATGCGTCGGAGGCATTGGTTTACGAAAGTCTGTAGTTTCTTGGTAAGTCGAACGGTCACTTTCCACGTAGTACAACCATATAACAACACGGATTTGACGCATGCGTCAAAAACTCGCAGCTTCGTGCGAAGGGAGATCTCTCTTAACCTCCAGAAAGGGGAAAGGATACCGAAGGCCTGACGAGCTTTATTTAGCCGAGCCTCAACATCCTTTTCGGCTCCGCCGTCCATGCTGACAATGCTTCCGAGATAGCAAAAATCTTGCACCTCTTCTACATCCTGTCCATTAAGAACAATCGGTGTGCTTGCGTTCGAACCCATGTGCATGTACTTGGTTTTACGCACATTTATTTTCAGTCCCGCCTCTTTGCATTTAGAATGCAACGAGCGAACATTTGACTCTAAGTCCGAACGGGTATGTGCAAGCAAACACACGTCATCAGCATAATCAAGGTGACTAAAGATGTTAAATAGTCTCCATTGAAGACCTTTACCTTCCCCACCTTCCAGTGCAGCTTTCAAGATGTCATTTATTACCACCAGAAACAGGGCTGGTGATAATATGCAGCCTTGTCTGACACCCGTTCGCACAGGAAAGCTCTCGGACAGCTCTCCTCTATGCAAGACGCGACACCTTGCATCTTCGTAGGATTCTTTAATCATAGCTATGACCTTATTTGGAATACCTCTCCTACGCAAAGCAGTCCATATGTAATCTCGCTTGTGATTCGCGATGAAAAAAATTTGTAGTGTATTATTATTTTTTTTTTTTTAATTTTAATTGTAATTGCTTTTTGTTAATTTAAAATTTAGTTTTTGTTTTTAAACTTTAATTTTTTCTTATTATGACTGTAGGTTGAAATCCAATGAGAGAATTAATTTTCTTAACAATAAGGATGGACAGCAGAATTTTCAATTGAATGTATTGATGCATGTCAACCCTGGTCATACGTCGGAATATTCGCAATCTTCAGCTGTCTACTACCCAGCAAACATACATCACTGATCTTCGTAGGGGGGTAGTTGTAGGATGAGGTTTTACCAATTCATGAAACTACCTCCACGGGCCTGAGCTAACCATCTCACTGTGGGATGGGGGCAGAATTCATCCACAGCCAGTCCTGCTTGCCCTAAAAATGGCAAATGGAAACACACTGGATCATGGACGTTTTACCCGTGGTCTTAAATCCTAACTGATACGAGGAACGGATACATCGCCTCGGATACGGACGGACTCTACGGTACCGACTTTTGGCATTCGAAAGCGGACTATGATTGGCTTCTGAAACGTTCCAACATTGAATGACAGACGAAGAGCGAGGGTCACTCGGTCTTTGCACCGCCAGTCAGTGATCGACCACGAAATGGAGTACTATAGCATCCAAATCTTGGGCTTGAGCGAAGGCACGATTAGGAGAAAAACGAACCCCGAGCGGAAACACCATTCCGTACGTTGGTCCTGAGAGTCAAGCCAAGAATGGCGTGGCGGTCATCCTTACACCGAGAGCGAGAAACAGTCTCATCAGCTGGAAACTAATCTCGGATAGGATTATCGTCGTCAAGCTCAGGACCAGTGTCAGAAACAAATAAAACCGCAACACCCGGTGACAAAGAGGAGTTTTATAGCCAACTGATTAAGAGACCCAAAAACGGCGAACTATTCTGTGGAGTTTTGTAGTATTCGACAAATGGTCATCGGAGGGCCACTTTTTCCGCACAAGGTCACCACAAAACATCGTGGGTTTCCCCTGATAGTGTTACTCAGAACCAGATCGACCATTTGGCTATAAGTCCCCGATGGAGAAGATTTCTCCTCGATGTGCGAGCAAAGCGAGGAGCTGACGTGGGGAGCGATCAACACTTGATGGTTGCCTGCTTGAGATTGTGCACAGAAGCTATTCGACGACCACAAATTCTTAAAATGAAGCGCAAGCTTAATGCAGATAGACTTAGAGACACTAACAAGAAGACAAATTGGGCGGATATGAAATGCGCACACCGGACGCCAATTGGGAGGCAACCAGAAACACGTTTTTAATTAGTGCTGAAGAATCTGTGGGATATGTGCAAATCTGTGAAAAACCCTGGATGTCGCAAGGAATATGGGACAAGGTTGGCGATCGGAAAAAAGACAAACTGGCAATCATCTCTCAACCCGATGTCAACCAACGAATAAGCGACTTGAGACAGAATGAAACACAGAATTGAAACAGTTCACGAACAGGATTTTGACCACCAACCACCAGATGAGAGATGTCAACTGAACTCTCTTTAATATGAGTGAACACCAGTTGCGGCGATGAAAGGAATACTTCTCTGATATTTTAAACATCTTGTCAGAGGAAGATATTAAGATATTCCAGCAACTACCAAACATCCATCCGCAATAATCCTCTATTAGGGACGATCCCACAGATAGTTTCTTCCATTCGGTCAATGGCGGAAAGGAAGGCCTCAGGTATCGACGGACTACCAACTGAACTCCTCAAAGCGGATTCGGAAATAGCAACCGATATACTCCTCCCACTCTTTACTGAAGTATGGAGTGAAGGAAGATATCCGACTGAATGAAAAAGGAGCATTATTGAGAAAATTTCCAAGAAGGGCGTCCTGTGGTATTGGGGCAATTGGCGTGGTATATGTCTACTTACTGTCGTATAGAAAATAATGGCTAAGATAATTCTCAATGGGAGTAGTGATGTCGTCGAGAGCACTCTCGAAGTTTATCAGGCAGGATTCCGTAAAGGGTCGTCTTGTACCGACCACACATATACCCTACGGATAATATTGGAGCACTCCACCGAAATAGATTGGGGACTTCGAGAAGGCTTTCGACAGCGTTAAGTGAGATTACATATGGAATGCTTTGCATAGGAGAGGTATTCCAGATAAGGTCATAGCTATGATTAAAGAATCCTACGAAGATGCAAGGTGTCGTGTCTTACATAAAGGAGAGCTGTCCAGGAGCTTTTCTGTGCGAACGGTTGTCAGACAAGACTACATATTGTCACCAGCCCTGTTTCTGGTGGTAATAAATGATATTCTAAATGCTGCATTGGAAGGTGGGGAAAATAAAGGTCTCCAATGGAAGTCACCTTGATTAAGGTGACGGAGTGCAGTTGCTTGCACATAACCGTTCGGACTTAGAGTCAAATGTTCGCTCGTTGCATTCTAAATGCAAATGGGCGAGACTGAAAATAAATATGCGTAAAACCAAGTACAGCTAGGGTGTAGCCTAGTGGGTAGCGTGTTGGTCTTGTAATTCGAAGGTCGTGAGTTCAAATCCCGGTTAGTGCAATATATAATTCCAGCGCATTGCCTGCTTGGATATACCTTGGCCACCTCAATCTACGACAATGAAAAATTCGTAGAAAGAGAGTTGTGCGAAGGGCTAACAATCCTTCCACAATAAGTAATGAAAAATGTTAAGGAACCTGAATATCAGGAGGCCAAGGTCTGATTTGGGCTGTGGCGCCATTGAAAAGAAAACCAAGTACATGCGCATGGGCTCGAACACAAGTAAGCCGATTGTTCTTAACGGACAAGATGAGGAAAAGGTGCAAGTTTTTTGTTAATTCGGAAGCATTGTCAGCATGGACGGCGGAGCCGAAAAGGATACTGAGGCTCGTCTAAATATGTCTCGTTAGGCCTTCGGTATCCTTTCTCTTTTATGGTAGTTAAAAGAGATGTTCCTTCAAACGAAGCTGCAAGTTTTTGATGCATGCGTCAAATCCGTGTTTTTATATGGTTATACTATATAGAAAGTGACCGTTCGACTTACCAAGAAACTGCAAACTTTCGTCAACCAATGCCTGCGGGACGGAGTTCAGCAGTAAGCGAAAGTGAGCGGGTAAGTCCTGTGGTCAACAGGCTGGAATAAGTCCTGTGATCGATAGGCAAGAGTAAGTCCTGTGATCGGCAGGCGGAGTTCAACAAGCGACAGTAAGCGGGTAAGTCTTGTGATCGACAGGCAGGAGTAAGTCCTGTGATCGACAGACGGAGTTCAACAAATGACAGTATGCGGGTAAGTTCTGTGGTCATCAGACAGAAGTAAGTCCTGTGATCGACAGGCGGAGTTTAACTAGCAAAAATAAAAGGGTGAGGCCTTTGATGGGCAGGCAGGAGTAAGTGCTGTGATCGACAGGTAGCAAACGAATGGCCAACAAATAGCGAACGAATAGCGAACAAAAGGCGAACGAAAAGCGAACGAATAAGCGAACGAATAAGCGAACGAATGGCGAGCGGTTAGTGTGAATATTAATGGCTGTATGGTAAACAAAATGTGTAAAAGTAATTTAAAGAAAAGTTTTCAGTTGTTTTAAATTAAAGTGAAGTTTTTAATTTTTGCTTGAAATCCAGCGACCCCGCACACACTTCAATTGGTATCAGAAGTGGAATTTCTAGTAAAAATCGGGAGTGATAATTGTGAAAGGATATATAGTGTAGAAAATTTTAAAATGGTGAGAGTGAGAATTTTTCGACATAACGCTAAAGTAATAACGCGAGTGTGAAATTTTCGAACGGGCAAAAAGGAGAATTTTCGAAAAAGTTTAACCGCGAAACAAAAGACCGGGAGGAAAGTTCCAAAGCGGGACTCTGTGATCGAGTAACCGGAAGTGATTGGACGATTGATAAATCAGATCAAAGTCTTAGACAGCAAATAGTTCATGTGAATGAAAATGAGACTGCTTTGTTCAATAATTCAAATTGACTTTTCGAAAAATTGGGCATTTGTAATGGGAGGGGGTAGAAGAAATGCGAGAATTTTGAAAGTTTTAAAATTACCCATCAACATTCTTATCGCCATAGCATGTAACAATTTCTACGACAATAGTTCTCCCACATTAGAAGGAGAAGAGCTTACTTTAAACTTTGGAAAAATGTGGAATTTATGTGAAAGGGAGTAGAACAAGTTCAACTGCAAATCTCGTCAAAACAAATTTTTTTTACAGATTTTGATTTAAACTTACAAAAGGGATTCGTTCTCCACTCAAAACGACAGTTGTTCCAAATATCGCATATGCGTTTTAGAAATCACCTTGTGAATATTTAAGCAGAGTCCCATCTCAAAATGTTTCCTTCTATCCCTAATGCCTATATCGACGCTCTCAAGAAAGTTCCTCCGCTTTTTTTTCTTCTTATGCTTCCTGGGTATTACACTACTAGTACCCGACACATTATGAATGAGTGGTTCTATCAAAAAGCCAAGTGACAGACGATGTCGACACATATGTGCCCAATAAATGTCAAAGCGATCCAAGAAAACCGAAGAGACTTTCGCCAATGTTTGGTTAACCTCAGAACGTAAAAGTCATATAACTTTAGGGAAAATCGCAGATGATGGGCTTTTTTATATTTCTCGAACCCGCACCTATCTCTTCAGATATTCCTTCCATTTATCTTACAAGTGCCTATGGTTTCAAATGTGCCATGTACGCGACATATTTAAAAGTTTAGGATCTATCTGGAAGCGCTACATTTAATAAGATATGTGAAGTGGATTTTTCTTTAGGTTCGTTCCGGCAAAAAGGATAACTCTTTCGGTTCGTTTTTTATTTATTTATTTATTTATTGAAGATGAAATGTTGTCTAGAGAGAAAGCGCACTTCCTTATGCTTTCTGTAACAAAAAAAAAAAAACGTGAATTATTTACGAAAAGTGAAGGACGAAATAAAAATTCTCTTTCCGCGAAGATACTTATGGGTTTCGTATATGTCACATATGTAGATAGGAGAAAGTCGCTTGGTTCACAAGTCCCAATAGGCAGAGGTTATCTATCAAAAACGCGACCGAAATTTGTGTCATGAGGTTATGTTTATTTGAAGTGGCTGGAATTGGTTTTATGTGACCTGTGATCCCATTTCGCCATTTTTTTTATTTATTTACAATGCAAAATGAAAAGAAAAAACATTCATACCAGGCCTTAGAAGCGCGTTTCAATTTTTTTATGTTCGGATTGAAGATGAATGGAAACAGCTTTACGAGATATACATTGAAAATGTGACGGTTGTATAATCAACTTATCACCCATTCCGGATGGCATGACTTTTGGTGTAATAAAATTTAAAATTAATGAATTGGGAATTTAGACATTTATTTGATTTGTTGGGTGTATGTGTAATAAAATTATTGGTTAGGTTTCGTTTATGAAAGAATTTATTTCGAAATCCAAAACTAGACTTTTTGATATCATCTTCATGAATGGCATTACAGCCGTAATTGGACCTTTGTCTCCTGACCTTTAAATTCATTAAAAAAATTATTTATTATTCGGGAAGAGTTGTTAGCCCTTCGCACAACTCTCTGCCTAAGAATTTCTATGTTCGTAGATTGAGGTGACTCTGATATATCCACGTATGCATTGTGGTAGAATTATACGTTGACCAGGATTTGAACTCATGACATTTGCATTGTAGAACAACACGCTACCCACTAGGTTACGCTTAGAGTTTTTAATATACTTGTTCATTAATTTTTTTCTACTCCAAGATATTCAACATATTCCATTCTGGTGTCACTACCAAAAAAAGTTTAATCGCCACAAAAAAAAAAAAAAGGAAAAAAGAAACCACTAAAAATCCATATTGCGATTTAAAAATTTCCAATGAAATTTTCCAAAGTTTTCAAAAATCCAAAACTTTTTAAACTGGACAGACTCCAGATAGCCTGGCTCAGAACTGAAACCTTCATGTTTTTCGAGATTGCAATATAGCTCGCCTAAAATTGTCGAGTATTTCCTACTAATTTCGATGACTGAATCATCATCATAAGAGGGTACCATTTACGGCTAACAACCAAAGTAAAGGTTACGAAAGCCCCCCTTATGAAGTTCCTTTATCCATAATATTTCGCTTCGTTTTATAAATTGAGGAACTAAAAGTGTTAAGGCACCTGAAGGTCAGAAGGCTAGAGATGGGCACAATAGATTTTTTGCTGAACTAGTTCACTAGTTCTTAGTGTTAATTCTTTTAGTTCATTTACGATAGTTTAGAGGAGGACGTATCTACGAAATTAGGCTTTTTGCAGATATTCCGGATACAAAAAAAAATTAAGCAAGGAAAAAAATCATACTCGTCTTGATTCGAGCAGCCGTTCGCGAGATATTTGCAAACATCTGCAGACATCCTGAGTAGAGCAAATAAGGTGGATAAAAAATAAACTTGACTCGATTCAAGAAGCCGCTCTCAAGATCTTTACAAAAAAAAAATGCTAAATTGTGTTCTTTGCTGGTACCTGGACTCAAAAAAAAAAGCCACACGAATCAATCCAAGCAGCCTTTCTCGAAATTTTAGCAAAAAACTACAAAACTCAATTTATTTTTTTTTGTATCAAACTGAATTTTTGATATATATCTCGAGTCGTAGAAAAAATTAGAACCCGACTCAAATCCAACACCCGTTTTCAAAACATATACAAGTGGGTAAATGAGGGTAACAAAAAGAAAAGATGAAAAAAAACGTATCAAATTGAAAAAAATTTCACCAGCCTGATTTGGTTCGATCCACAAACAATTCTGTAGTCTGTCTTCGAACGAAACGCTTACATTTCCTCAGGAGATACGATCGTATAGAGCACATAGTTCGTTCGTGAACTAAATGAATACATTAGAGCAATCAGTGCGCCAGTCTGATTAGTTTTTTTTTTCACAAAACAACGTACAAGATATATTTCGTTCGCTGCGCGGGAGTTGATCGTATACGATCGTATTGAGTTTGCGGTTACATAGTTCAAATGAACTAGTACGTTAGTGAACTACACATCTCTACAGGAAACCGAGACCCGATCTGTGCTGTAGTGCCATCAAAGGAGAAATGGAAGAATCTTTAAAATCAAAAAAACGAAATGCGGTTTTTAAGTCTACAAATAAATTTAAAAAGATTCAACAACTTCAATACGATCAAATAGTTTGCTTTTGAGTCAAAGTACCAGACTTACAGTTGAAGTGACTCGAAGTTGAAGTGACTCGTAGTTGAAGTAACTCGCAGTTGAAGCGACTCGCAGTTGAAGTGGCCTGACCAAGTGTAGCAGCTCATACAATTTGAAATATAAAAAATCACCGCTATATAAGAGATTCAAGAGATTAATTGAAATACCATTTGCATTAGCCAACATTATAAAATACGAACACGTACCCTTTATTGTGAAAAATATGTAATTTTTACAACAACAAAAAAGTTCTAATGCATTAATATCGAGTAGTTCCAAGCCATTCACAATTAATTTTTCTTCACTCTCAACACAATAATATCGTTAAGGAAATTACCTAATCAATGTATGTGGTGCCATAAAAATTCCTCAAGTTCATACCGAACAAATTTTGTTCGAAAAAGGAAACAGGTCCTGGGAAACTGAAATAGAAAAACGAGTTTCCTGCACTTGAAACAAAACAACTTAATTTGACTTGGTTAGTTTGAACGACGACTCGTAACATATAAATACGAATATGTTTATATGCTAGCTATATCGCCAAAAGATTGCTTGACCTAACCACCTCGCCATACACTCGTGTTATTATATACGTACACGTAACATAACTATACATAACTAACCACATTGTTATAGCTAACCGATAGGCACAATGTTTGGCATGAAAACTTTAGCAAATATCCTCCCACAATGGCGACAAAAATAATTTGATAAAATAATTTCAATACCAACAAGAACCACCACATTGTGGGTTTTTAGAGACCATGTCATTTGTGTACAGTAAGTTTTACAGCGACGAGAAAAAAAGAAAAGCAAACAAAACTTAAAAAGAAAAGTGTACCATAGCTTTTTAGAATGTATTGTGTTGTTGTTCGGTACAAACGACACATATAATCGCGAATAGCATGTCTCGTAGGTTTCGTGTCACGCGTTTCACAGTTGTAAAGGACTCACGCGACACAAGGACATGTTCAAATCCTGTGAAAATTTACTACTTTAACTCTCTTGCTCTGTATGTTTTTCGGGGTGGAAAAGTGTGCATTTTCCTGGTTTACCTATAAGCCTAAACCACTTATTTTTTTCGCCTTTTTACGTATATACTTTTTCAATCGGTTTTTTTTTTTTTATTTTACAGTCAAGGTAATTGTTAACGATTTTGAATTAAGCTTAGGGGTATATAGGTGATTTAAGTAGATTAGATTTTGCAAGGGTATTTAAATGTTTAAAGCTTTTTGGTACAGTATAGGGGAGTAGAATACTCGTAAATTCCACTCAAAAATGTTAGCACAAAAAAATAGTGCTCGGTGAATAAAACGAGTTACATTCAATGTCTGTACGCACCGAAGGATTGCGTATTACTTTCGAGGCAAATGTTTTGAAAACAAATCAGAAGTAAGCTGAAAGTCAATACTTGCGACGAAAAATCCTTCAATCAAATTTGCAATTCACTTTCAATGCAAAGCTTGATGCGAATTAAGTGGATCTTGAAAGGACATTTAATAAATTCAGACACTTTCGAAATTCTGTGTGAATATAGTACACTCTAAATTCACGTCGTCATTTAAAAACCGGATACCTCTCCTTCTGCTTGTTCGCTCCCTAGCTCGAAAGCGCATTGATCTAGAAATTTTGAATGTTTCGAACGTTTTTTTTTTTGAACAAATTATGAGCGGACCAAATGGTTTCAGTCCGTTTTATGGATCGCGTCACCCACAAAATTTTTCCGAAATTTATATCGTAAAATTTAAAAAATGTGTTTTCCGTTTTCCTTCGAACCTGAGAAAGCTTTCGAGTTGGAATTTCATAGAAAATATATTGATATGAAAACCATGAATTAAAACTTTTACCTACCACGTCCTGTATAATAATAATCACAGATTTTTTTTAATTTAATGGAAAACATTAAATTTCGCATTGTATTTGCATTAAATTGATATTGTGTCCCTACTCCTTTTGCCACCTCCCATACACATTTTCCATAATTTAGAAAATTAAAAAAAAAATAATACAAAACTAAATGAAGAGGAAAAGGCCTGACCTAGGCTCTTATTGGGGCTAGAACTAAATACAGGGTGCGCCATCTAAATGTGGTAGACGGAAATATTGAATAACTTGAACAATTCTCAATCGATTTTGGAAAACTATTTATTTTTATAAAATTTGAAGCTTTACAATTTTTTCCATTCAGTTTCCAAAAACAACGTCGATCAAATGACCACCTTTATTGCGGATACAAAATTCAGCTCTTTTTCTGGCATTTTCCATGACATTTGCCAGCATCTCGGGTGATATCGCAGTGATTTCGGCTCGAATATTGTCCTTAAGCTCGTCTAAAGTCTTCGGTTTGTTGGCATACACTTTGCTTTTTAAAAATCCCCACAAAAAAAAGTCCGGTGCCGTTAAATCGGGCGATCTCGGTGGCCAGTCAATATCCCCCCCTTTCGATACCACACGTCCTGGGAACTTTTGACGCAAGAAGTTCATCGTTGATTTCGCGGTGTGACATGTCGCGCCGTCTTGTTGAAACCAAAAGCCTTTAAGACCTTTTTCACGCATTTCTGGTAAAACAGAGTGTGCCAACATCCATCGATACCGATCCCCATTGACAGTTTCCCCAACTCTGAAGAAGAACGGACTAATGATGGTTTTTGAGCAGACACCGGCCCAAACAGTCACTTTCTGATCATGCAGTGGAGTTTGATGTATAGCATGAAGATTTTCTTTCCCCCAAATGCGACAGTTTTGTTTATTTACAGTGCCAGATAGCGTGAAATGGGCCTCATCAGTCATTAAAATTCGCTCCCAAAAATTGGGGTCCGATTCACTCACTCGAATAACGTTATTGGCGTAAGCCACGCATCGCGGATTGTCTGTTTCCAATAATCTTTGGGTTAACTGCACTTTATATGGAAACATATCCAGATCATCTTTCAGAATCCTCCTCAAACTTGTTCCACTGATGTTTAGTTGCTGAGACCGGCGGCGGTACGAGACAGAAGGATTCTCTGCAACACTCCGTTGAACAGCTTCAATATTTTCATTTGATCGTCGATTTGAATGTGGACGGTCCGCTACCGACCCGTGATTCTCGAAATTCGAAGCTAAGCGACGAATAGTGTCACTTTTAGGCGCAGAACGACCGCGATACTTTTGACGATACGCACGCTGTGTTGCAACAACTGAACGATTGCATTTAATGAACATTGTCACTATTTCCGCGCGTTCTTTGGGCATGAATCGATTCATGGTTAAAATTGTAATGCAATAACCTTTCCGAAATGTGTTCGACGACGTCAATCGGTTTAAATCTGTCAAAGTTATTCAATATTTCCATCGACCACATTTAGATGGCGCACCCTGTAACATTTGTAACTGTTCCGTTTCAAGCTAATTTGCCCGCCGGATATTTTTTTTAATTCCACTCCCTTCCAAATAACTGGGGCGGCTCAAAATACAAAAATGGAAATTCGCAGAGGTTTGTGAGCTGGATAACAACCCTTCCATAATAACAAATAAAAATGTTGAAGGACCTGAAGGCTAGAAGATCAAGGCTCGATTCGGGCAGTAGTTCTATTTAAGAAGAGGAGGATCCTTTTCTAAATAATGTCAAAATTTGGCTATAAGTACCGACTTATAGGCTTAAGTAGTGCAAACATTGTGGAATTTTGATGATGTCACCTCTCAAATGCGTCGTCCACGCAACTGCTCCATTTGCACTTTAGAAGGATCGGTTCTGATTGGTGAACACGAAAAGGAAAAAAAACGCAGTATACAATCCTACTGTGTAGCAAATAGATGCCTAGAGTAACGGGACGTTAATCTGGGTTCCTTATGTGAAATAGAGAAGGGAACCACCAATAAGAAGATTTACGAATGAGGCCTAGATTTATCAGTCATGGAAAAATTTGAGGCGAGAATCGTGGTCCACGACGTTAACGCACCTATTAGAATGGATGAACAGATGACTGAAATCTAGGAGAATCATCTCAATGAGATGATGTCCCTTGAATAATTCAAGAAGGGTCGTTAGTCGTCCGTCGAAAGAATGAGTAAGCGCGGCAGCAAACGTCGAACTGGAAGGGTCAGAGGAAGTGATCGCTGAGCTGGCAACCACAGAACGTTTGTACGTAAAATTGTCTTCAAACAGGACGAAACGGCAGGATGCCCTTTAACAACTTTAATCGTGTTAGGGGTTCGATCACGTTTCAAAGGATAGAAGTCTAAAGTCTACGCAACAGCGTCTTGCCCCGTGTACGTTAATTGAGTGGTGAGGGTGAATTGGCAATGACACTAAAATTCGCACAGGTTAACTGTCATGGTTCGAATGTGTACGTGAGAAATGGGAGCGGAGTTGAGGGAGTTGAGGGGAGTCCCGCACTTTTTCGGGACCCCTATGTGAAATATAGAATCATATTGGGGCTCCCTGCAGCCATGGGGAATCCTTCTCGGGAGGGAAGAAAGGAGCTGCCGTAGGTATTTGACGAGAGAGTACGGGGTTTGTGTCCTGTCTACCTGGCCAGCGTATAACGCAGATTTATACTTGATCTCCATCAAGTTAGCCTTGTCCGGAATTCCTATGGAAGACAGCTTGACCTAGTTTTTCATTCATTCATCCGGTCAAGAGAGCTTAACTTCAATTTCTACATATACTGATTTTAGTCAGGCTCTTGATAAATTACCCCATTCTATAACATTGTTGAAATTAAACTTGATGGATTTTTCTACATGGTTTATCAATTGGATAAAGTCATAACCATTTAATAGAACCTATCATGTCATCTTTCGTGATTGTATTTCTAAGCCATTTACTGCGCATTCTGGGGTCTCTCAAGGAAGTCATTTGAGACCACTTCTGTTTATCTTGGCCATTAACTGTGTTGCATCTGTTCTTTAAATATTCGGAAGTACTCATTTATGCTGATGACATTAAAATCTTTAGGTCTCTTAGTTCCAACTCTGATAATATTCTTCAGGAAGATATGATAAATTTTAGTAACTGGTAGCGCCATTATGACCTTCGATTAAATTTGGACAAATGTCATTTAATGTCATTTACTAGAAAAATCTCACCGTTTGCAGTAATTTACAGTCTCAATGACTATGTTTTGGATCGTGTTAATTATATTGTTGACTTAGGTGTTACATTTGATCAAAAGATTGATTTTAGTTTGCATATAATAAAGGTTTAGCGAAAGGCTAATTCTATGTTGGGTTTCATCACTCGCTTATCCAAGGAATTTAACAATTCCTTTGTTAGGTTGAGTCTGTATAAAATTTTTGTTAGATCTCATCTTGAGTATGCTTCTCATGTTTGGTCTCCTTATTATGATGTGCATATTAGCAGAATGGCAGATAGGGTGTAGCCTATTGGGTAGCGTGTTGGTCTAAGATTCGTAGGTCGTGAGTTCAAATCCCGGTCTACGCATAATTCCAGCAGACTGCCTGCCTGGGTATACCTTGGTCACTTTAATCTACGAAAATGAAAAATTCGAAGATAGAGGATTGTGCGATGGTCTAACAACCCTTCCACAATAAATAATGAAAAAGGTTAAGGAACCTGAAGCTGAGAAAGCCAAGGTCCGATTTGGACTGTAGCGCCATTGTAGAAGAAGATATTGGCAGAATTAAATCTATTCAGCGTAAATTTGTGAGAATAGGTTTATGTCACCTTAAATGGAATGACAAAGTTCATCTTCCTCCGTATACCGACCGACTTCAGCTACTAAATATATCATCACTCACGAGACAACGTAAAGTAGTTGATGCAGTTTTCCCTCATCAGCTTCTTACCGAGGTAGTTGACTCTTCCTCAGTTTTGGGCTTAATGCAGTTTCCTGTTGGTAAATTTTTACCGAGACATCCCAGATTGCTGCAGATTTGCTTTCACCGTACTGACTGTGGTATGAATGAACCGATTTCGCGTCTCGCGAGAGAAATTTTTGTCAATTTATTGTGCTTTGTTTGTGCATGTTCTCTGGGCAGGGATGTTGTTGTTTGTTTTGTCCCTTCACTAATTGATCGACTTCCATCTTTTATACTATCGATTTTGTGGCAATTCCTTGCATTAAAGAAAAATTGCCGGGAAGCCTATTGGGAGCGTCAGAAGGCTGGGACGGACACGAATCCTCTAATTGATTTCGCGCTGCTTCCGACTTGGGTAGTCAAATCTCGACTATCCAAGAGTGGCTGATGCGAGCAAATAATGACCTGTTTCGGAAAATCTGAAGCGTGTCAAGTCGTAGAGCGCAGAATTGGCGGGAAAGCGCGCACAAGTACGGGCTCTGAGGAAGGAATTCTAAGCTCAGCTGCCACCGAGGCATGCACTTGTATCATCAGTTGATTACGTCATCCAAGAGGAAATGTTGGAGACGTTTTGTATATGTCTCCTGACCCCTGCGGATAGGTCTGTATGATCTTCAGGGGAAAGTTATCAGGGCCAGAGATATCTGGTAAGGAGTGCTAGCAAATACGTCCTTGGAATTTTTGTTGATTTTAAAGATACATTTGCTTATTTAAGCTGGGATGTAGTTATTGATAAGCTACAATTCTGCGAGTGTCAAGAAATAGTCCTGTGGAAGAGCCATTTCTCTAGCATACGTTGGGGGCTGACGCATTATTGTGTGAAAGGAGGTAGCGTGGCACTTCACAAGGCTCCATCGGTGGTTCATTTATAAGGAACCTAATGTTGAATGACCTTTTGCTACAGCTCGCGGATTCGCGTACTGCCACGGATTTCGCTGACGATCTGCTAATACTGGTGGAAATTAACTGCAGGCTTGAGGCAAAAATGGCAACCGTTCGGGAATAGAGAATGAGAGTAGCGATATCGAGGGATACGACGGTGAAAATGACGATGAAGGGCTCATTGTCACAGCCACGTCATCCTTCTGTAAAGCTAAAGTGGAGAGGGCTTAGGCAAGCTACTGAAGCCAAATACCTGGGCATAAGAGTTTCCGAATGGTTGAGAGGCGGGCTTCATCTGCGAGAACTCAAGCGGCTAGATTCGCAGGGTTCAGCAGCGCGAGTGGGGCGTTACTGCACGATCGGTTCGCCGGTTCATTCATTGCCTACGCAGCATATGGGTCTGTGATATGGCTATTGATGAGGGCACACGATTGATTAACTATGCCAAAGAAGCCCTGCAGGTACTGATTGGTACTCTGCCGTTGAATTTTCGTGGTATCACCTACAAAATCCGGAAAGGATTCCTATTGTTGGTTAACGACGGATGAATCTCGAACGGGCTTAGTGAGAGGAGCCTTCGCGAATGCGAAGATTTCCTAAGAGGTCGGCATGGAATTGCGTTTTTCGGCATGGCTGGAAGATTGCAATAGCAGAGATTAAATAGGTCTCGTATCAAGCAATATGATTGCCGAAGCTGCATTCGGTTAAGACTGCAACCTTCTTCAGGGGCGTAATTGCCGTCACAAAACTATACGTGTTGCTAAATCAACCGTGGGATAAAGTCCTAGAGGCAGGCGTCCACGTTAATCTATCAAAGGTATGGTTGTATATTGTGACCAGCAAGTACTGGGAATTTGTAATTAAAATTATTCTGGGAAAAGATATTTCAACAATTTTTTTTTTTTTGGTAGGCAAGTAGGACTATCCTAAATTATTATCCCAAAAATTAGCGCGGTCTGTTAGTTTGTTCACAGCAACTGGTTGAATGGGTTCACCTCAGTAGTCCACGGCGATTTTTGTTTTAAGTCCTCGATCGACGGTTCAACGGAGCGGTAATTTCAGTTTCAAGGATAGGAATAAGTCACACGGGACCAAATCTGATGAATATGATGGTTGATTGATGGAATTCGTTGCTTTTTTGGCCTCGAATTCGGTCACAATTGAGGTTCAATGCGGTGGCGTATTTTCATCGTGGGAAATGCATGAATTCTCCTTCCACGATTCCGGCCGTTTTTTAAGGATTTGCTTACGCAAACGCTTCAATATGGTTAAATATTATTTCTTATTAAACATATGTCCCTCCGGAACAAATTCATGATGGATCAAACCTCGAATATCGAAAAAAGCACTGAGCATCGTCTTGATTTTTGAGCGGCTTTGGCGTGTTTTTTTTCGGTTTCGGCCCATTTTTTTGTCTCCATTTCGATGATTGTTGACTGGTTTGCATGTGATACTCATAGACCTATGTCTCACCACCAGTTACGATGCGCTCCATGAATGTGGGTTAATGAATCGCACAATCAATCATGTTCAAAGTGACCAAAAACTTTTTTTCATTAACAATAATTACTCCCAAAAACTACGAGTATTTCTTTCGTATTAAACAAAATTATAGTTCTCACGTCTAAGCAAAAAAAAACAATTCACAAACTTTAATTTCTTGAAATTCACAAATGTTTTTCTTGCCTTGCGTATCTGAACATTGCTCTTAATATATTAAAATAAAATTCCATTATTTCATAGTTCCTGTTGCTATAAATCACAAAACATAGAATGTGTTAAAAATTTGACCCGAAAGACAATTGCCTTAACTAAAACAACTACGACCTCTTTTATTCTTCAACTACTGGAGATTTTCTCGACAAAACTTTCGTTGAATTTATAACATTTTTTTTTTTATTTTCACGCCTTTTCCTTCATTTTCTAGTTGAAGTCCATACTATCGTTCTCATATAGTGTTGTTTCTAAGTTTCGTTTATTGTTTGTGTCACATCACCCCCTAAAGAAAGTGCATAGGAGCAGTCATTATCACTTGTACACTTGTACCATCGACGTGTCTAATTAAAAACTATGTCAACTATAGAAGAGAGTGAAAAAAAGCTGGTCGAGAGTCTGGCTGGCAGCTAAATACAAGGTGAAGATAACATCTAAGAAAAATGTCCTCAAGTTTCCTTTAAAAACAGACAATTTTCATCTTCAATTTTCCAGTTTCGAGTATACGTTTTTTTTTCTATTCTGCCTTTCTACTCGAGAAGACGTGCGTACACAATGTTGACTGCTGTTTTTTTCGTCCTTTTCTCGTGTAGTTTTATACGACTCACAATTAAGTGCTACTGTGATTAAGTGCCTACTCTACGAAGAAGAACCCCGACTGTATAGAACCCAAATAAAAACTGAAATTCAGTTCACAAATAAACTTTTTATGGATCAACTTTTGTATGTATGTACGGACGGTCATTTATACATGCTCGTAAGTTATCCTGCACATTTCGTCCGAACTGCAAGCGAAAGAAAGAGAAAAGAGACTTCTATGCTTTCGATAATTGTCCGTAGATAGTTAAGTGTCTTCTAAAAAGCCATAAAAGCAATTTTTCGAGTAAATTATCGTTTCGGTGTCATTTATCATCGGAAATTAACAACAAAAACCGATTTGGAACTCTCAACAACTTATTTTCAATTGATCGTAGACTTATTTCATACGAAATGGGAAACCCGTCCTAAAAGCCACCATTATGCACTTTACTCCTGCCATACATCGTTCCTCCATATGGCAGCGGAACTATACGTATCCAAAAATACGTACGACACCAACCAACTTTTGGATTTGGAAATTTTACCTACCATCATACCCTAGTCCTGATGATGAAGAAAAAAAAATAAAACTTTTCCGAAAAACTCTTATAAATCAGAAGAGTTGGTAATTATTGTGGCATAAGTTCCATCCTTCATTCAATTGTGTTGCCAGGAAGCTAAACAGCTTTATAGCTGATAGGACAGCAAAATTAATATGAAATTCGGTACGAACTTTCAATCCACCGAGAATTGTGGCGATGTGATTTTATGGAACCGAAAAGTATTCCGATAAATTACTTATGGGGTTTTTATATGTTCGTTGGGCGGGGAGGAGGACTAAGTTCCAAGTAATTACGCAAGGAAGTTCACGTTTTAGGGTTGAAATTCATCGCAAAAAAAAATTGAAGAATGGAAAGGAGAGAAGGAAACAAGATGGCGAAACTTTAAAGTAAACTAGTCCATTATATAAATAATGGTATAGTTTACAATGAAAATATGAACTTTGTAAATAGGAAAAGATAATCGCATTTTATCACGAAACATTACATGTAACGTATGCGAAGGAGAAAGTTTATTTTATACTCTTATGTATATACATAACTTTTATACAATTATATTTTGCATTTCTAAACTATTCACGTATACAATGAGTAATGGTTCCTTTTCTATAGTTCTATGGCCTAAACTATTTTTTTTAAAAAAAAAACTTAAATTTTTTCATTAAAAATTTTTGTGTTTTTTTTTCGCTTAGGCTTAGTTTTGCACCCTAAATAAGTCACATAGAATGAAATTTATCTATAGAGAAAAAAAATTGTCAATTTTAGACATTTTCCCTAATTAGCATTTAACAACCTTTGCACAGTTTCAATCGAAGTCACTGTGCTAGTTTAAGCCATAACTTTGGGCTTCGACCCACATCCTGGATTCAAATCTAGCTCGATAGGCCAATAGATTTATTTTTGCTAACAGCGGATTCCAATCCTAATTTCCATACAATCCGTTCAAAAAATGTAAATATGAAAACCAGGATACCAAAAAATCAAACAAATAAACTTTGGAATCCAAAGCCATCTATCGATATTTCAATAAATCATCATTTGCACGGGTCACATCATATAGTCTAGACCAGGTCAGGGACAAAGACAAAATCAAGTGCCTGATAGGTTGACTCATGCGGGCATACTTTTTGATTCGGAAATTTTCGAAAACTGTGTGCAAGCTTAACTTGGCTTCGAACTAAAAAAAATCCTTAATTTGTATTCTCTCTTGGTTGCTAATATTCAATCAGAAATAAAGTAATTTTCAGTACGATGCTGTCTTATTACAGAAATCTTTATTTTTTCAATTTTTATTAGTTTTTGGTTCGTGTCTAAGCTAAGCACTTAGCAACGGACAATTTAACGCGGAACAGAGATAGTTGCATTGCGTTTAAGAATGGCAAACAAGGATAGCGAAACAATTCTTTTGAAAATTTGACAATTGTTTCGGTCAATTTAACGCGGGACAGAGTTAGTTTCAATAGGCTTAAATGTGTCAGACAAAGATAGCGAAACGATTGTTTCGAAAAATTACGCCAGTAAGGGAGGAAAATAATTTCATTCCCATTTTCTTACAATGCAAAGTATGCTCATAGTCACTCCACTGAACCAATTTATTTCACATCATGCAAGAGTAGCTATGAAAATGTTTTGTACCAAATTTAAGCTTGAAAAATTGAATGGGTACTGAGAAACTTAGTGCATTGGATTTAATGAAATTGTGCAATTTGTATGTGCGGTGGTAGAAGGAGTGGGGGGTTTTTGGTGATTTTTCGAGAAACGACTATAATCATAATGAAATTGATATATTTTAAATTTCAGATCAGTAACATTCACACTTTCCAAGAAAATCGAATTTTTGAAAAGTCCTGGAATCGTGTCACATTGTACGGGAGAGGGTAGAAGGAGTGAAGCTAATCGATTATTTCTTTTCCCGATATTTATAACAATACCAATTAAGGATTTGGTACAAAATTTTAGCTCGATGGAAGTTATACGTACTGAGAAAATTGGTGTATAGTGTTTAATGAAAAAGTGTAGTTTATATGGGAGGTGGTGAAAGGAGTAGGGAGATTCAAGTAGTTTCTAAACTAAAAGATTGCATTCATAACAGAATTAATATATTTTAAGCTTCAAATTAAAAGCTCTTATAGTTTCGAAAAAAAATCTATTATTACATATTTTTGAAAATGTGTCACTTTTCCAAAAAAAGCAGATTACATCTCGGAGCATACCTAAACTGTGAAAGTTTCGTTACAATCGGTTCAGCCGTTTTCGCGTAAAAGCCGGACAGACAGACAGCGCACAGACAAAGAAGAATTTTAAAAACGCGTTTTGCTTCTTAGTTGTTGCTAAAATAAAGCAAAAAACTAACTTACAGCCATTTCTAAGCAAATAACAGACAGACACTACAATTTTATTTATATGTATAGATGTATAGATAGTTAATTATTCTGGAAGGCCATCATTCAAGAATGTGCAAAAAAAGGCTACAGTACCTTTCTTCGCTTTCAAAAAGACTTTCGGTTTCAGATGGGGCCTTAAACCGCACCTCATCCACTGGAAGTATATTAGTATTGTCAGACCAGTTATTTGCTATGGCACGCTTGTATGGTGGCCAGCGGTGGAACTAAAAACCAACCTAGCACCTTGACACCTAATCCAACGGATAGCATGTCTGTGCATAACAGGTGCCCTTAGAACCACACCAACTGCAACCCCGGAGGTAATTCTCTCACTACCTCCACTTGATATTTGTATAAAATAAACAGTGGACCTAGCTACCATTAGATTAAAAACCTCTAATTCGTGGTCGGCACCACAAATTATTCATGGCAAAATTTTAAAAGTCATTAGAGACGCAAATTCTCTTTTAGACTGCGAGTATGATTGCATGAACCAACCGCAGGTTGAGAAACGGAAGTTCCTTATTAAGTTTCCTGAACGAAACGAATGGGCAACAAACACGGTACTCAGCATTTGTACAGGTCCTCATTTCTATACGGACGGATCTAAGACTAACCAGGGGACAGGTTCAGGAATTTATTCCCACGACCTCGACATCCACACTTCATTTCATCTTCCAGAACACGCCACAATGTTCTATGCGGAAGTAATAGCCATTACGAGTGTAGAAAAAGTATTCTAGATATGCAGAACAGTCTCGTAAGTTGTTACATTTTTTGGACAGCAGGGCTGCGCTTCTGGCACTCCAATCCTACAGAACTACGTCCAAACTACCTAGTGTCTATTTGTAGAAACAATTTGAGCCGCATAGTGGTCGTAAAGGAAGTTTTTTTTAATTTGGATACCGGGTCATAGCGATCTGCTAGGTAACGAGGCAGCAGACACGCTTGCACGGAAAGGATCTGCAAATATCAATTCCACTAGGAAGTCAGTCGATGTAGCACCAACAGTGCTGAAGACTAGCTTCAAGCAAACTATTTTGGATGCCTTCTGGGCGGGGTGACGGCAGCTGGATAGATGCGAAACGGCAAATCCTTTTGGGAAGAACCGAATAAAAATATTACAGCTCGGCTGTTACAACCTAGTCGCCATAGCATCCGAACTATTGTTGGCCTGAGCACAAGTCATTGCTAGCTAAAGCTGCATACATGTAAGATGCGAATCGCGAGCGCAGAGGTTGCGAGGAAGACGAAGAATCTATCGAACATCATCTTTGTCACTGCCCGCAAATCAACAGTTTTCTCCTTTATTTAGGCTCAAGATTCTTTTCATAACTAGACGACCTCAGAGGCGTCCAACATTTGAGCCTGCTACGGTTCGCACACCGAACAAAGTGATTACAACAAGAGGAGCGACTTCCATCTTATAATAAATAGAGGGAGTACAGGAGATGGCCCCAGTGCATTGTGGTTCTATGGAACCACCCTCCTACAACCTAAACCTAAACCTGATCAATTTTAAATTTCAAATCTGTAGCTATTGTAGTTTTCAAGAAAATATGATATTCTAAAATTTTGAACCTGTGCCATTTTGTATGGGTGAAGGTAAAAGGGGTGGAGGGATTTGGCCTGTTCAGGAACTTGATCTTACTTTTTCGTCAGAAATAACGTGTATAAAATTTTAACTTTCTAACTTAACGCGTTCTGGAGCTAGAGAGCGCACAGGCATCCTATTTTGAGATTTTTGAGTGATGATAGGAACCTCTTTGTTTCATTCATTTTTTTCTTCGACCTGTCTCAGCGTTACAAATGTTATTACAAATTTATAATACTCTCAGATTTCATCCAGAGTATTATGATCCAATAATAACTTTGTTGAAAATTAAAGACTAATCTTCAGGAATTCGTTTCTACTAAAATTATTCGAAGTGATTCTGAAGGATAAAATATACATACCTATCAATTAAGAAAGATATTTCCTATTGTCAACATGGCTTCGTTGAAAGTTGATCTACAGCTTCACAATTAACTTCACCAAATTTTGCGTGGATTCTATTGAGAGTGATTTTCAAGTCGATGAATCTACACAAATTTCCAAAAGGCTTTTGACAGAGTCCACCATGAAAATCTTATTGCTAAGCTACGGGTGGCATTCAACCAACCTCCTGCAGTGATTGTCTTCGTATTTATCTAACAGTTCGTTAAAATTAGCAATTACCGCTCCGAGATATTTGTTGTGGAATCTAAGGTTTCTCAGTGCTGCCACCTGCGTTCTTTTTTATTTATTCTTTTTATAAAGCCATACGATGTTCTGTGGGGTGGAATATGATTATTACGAGGGAGAATCAAATATAAACCGGAATTATTTTTTAAAATTTTTTTGGGACATGATAAAAATACAAAGGCTTAAAATAATTTTCCTACGTGTTCTCCTGATTTCGTGACACATTTTTTCTCAAAGGATGGGTAATTTTGTTATCCCATTTTCGTAAAAGAAGATGATTGCGCCATAAGCCAATTGCGTATGAAATCTTCAACTGCAACATCGTCATCAAAACGTTGTCCTCCATGAGCTTCTTTCATCGGTCCAAACAGGTGGTAGTCGCAGGGCGATAAGTCAAGACTATAGGGAGGATGTTCCAGTGAAGTCCACAACAATGTTTCAATTTTTTCCGTAGTTAAGGCAGCTGTATGGGACCGTACATTGTCTTGCAACAGGATAGCTCCTCTTATGAGAAATCTGCGTCTTTTCTGACCATATGAGGTTTTTGTATTATCTAAAAGTTGACAGTAGTACGCGTCATTTACAGTTCGACGTTCGTGAAGAAAATCAATAAGTAGGGCTCCTTTAAAGTCGAAAAATACGGTCGCCAAAAATTTTCCAGCCGAGAGCTGAGTTTTGGCTTTGGCAGGTGCAGATTCGTTCTTCGTTCGCCATTCCATACTTCCTCGCTTCGATTCTGGGGTATAATGGTACACCCAAGTTTCATCGCAAGTCCCTATCCGGTGCACCTTACCCCGTCAGCCTTATAGCATTGGCACACTTTCATACGATTCCGTTTTGGATTTTTTGACTTTCCGCCCTTCCAAAAATTTTTTGTGCGATGAATACACTTGTGTCTTTTTATTGTATTATCCCCGAACTGAGCCTGAAGTCTTCTCAAAATTTCTGATGGTTTCACGCCTTCTTTCGGAAGAAAACTATTATAGTTGCGCAACGGACGACGGTACTTCGCGCTCAGACATCGCGATAGTTACTGAGCACGTGATAATGTGAGGTTCTATAGCGATGCAAAGTCCTATAGGCATCCCGGCCAGTGAACCTCAGACGCCACTCCTCTCTGTGCATCTCACTATCAGAACGAAAATTATACCGGTTTATATTTGATTTACTCTTGTAATGTAAGCAACGAAGTAGATTTAATTTTGTAACTAAAAACGTCATTCACGCACAATTCGCCAGTAAACGAACTGCAGTTCGAGTTCGTTTCTGGACAGTCTCAATAAGTACCCATGAGGTATTAGGGTTCCATACAGCAACTGCATATTCCAGATGAGAACGAACTGTAAATGGTACAATGCTGTCAATGGCAAATCAACAGAGTCAGCCCTTCACGGTCTAGTTAGACAAATAGAAAATGCTAAAAACTACAAAGAAATTTGCACTCCTAGATAATGAAGAAACTTTCGACAATACTCCACATGACGCCATAATAGCGGCAGCTAGGAAAAAAGGACTTGAATCGGCCACGGTAAAATGGATACATGCCATAAGGAGCCGATTCACAACCGTGGATCTAGGTGATAGCACATTGACTGCAGGAGCTGTCCCCAGGGAGGAGTCCTATCTCCACTTCTATGGTCAATACTAGTAGCTCTTAGACCGTCTAACAGAACAAGGCTATGAGGTAATTCGATATGCCGTGGACCTTGTTATTATCATTACAGTCAAATATGATGTAATTTTGTCGGAAAGGTTACAATATGCCTTGGAAGTGATTATGAACTGGTGTCAGTCTAAGAACTTGAACATCAACCCAAGTAAAACTGAAATAGTACCAGTTACGAATAGAAGGAAAATCTACATAGCAACTCCTTCTTTAACTGAAAAGCCAATACCCTTTTCAGATGAGGTCAAGCATCAAAGTGTGATACTTGATAACAAACTCAACTGGAATAAATATATAAAATGGAGTAATATCAAAGCACTAAAGGCGTTTGGGGCTTGCGAACGCTTATTTGGCAGAAAATGGGGGGTTACAGCCCAAGGTCATCTACTGGTGCTACAGAACAATCATCCTTCCAATAGTCACATACGGATCACCAGTCTGGTAGACAAAACTACTACAACAAAAAGCGCAGCTTACACTACAAAAAATTCAAAGACTAGCGTGTATTTGTATTACAGGTGCAATGGAAACCTGCCATACTGCGGAAATGGAAATATTCCTAAACATCCCTCCGATACATCTCCAAATAAAAAAGGAGGCTATCAAAGAGGTGTTACGCATACAGAGGGATAACAAATACTAGTGGGGGGAGTTTAGAGGTCACCTCCAAATATTAATAAATTCAAGAATTGAGGTTCTAACCTCAATACCGTCCGACACAGTGCCGAAAAAATTCAACTTTGAAACCCCATTCAAAGTAATAATCAGAGAACGGATGGAATGGCTATCCATGCTACCTGAAGAGGGATCAAACATCTGGTACACAGATGGCTTGCGCATTTCGAAGGGGACTAGGGCCGGACTCGTAAGTCCTAACTTTTCGATTTCAAAACCTCTTGGTAAGGAAGCCACAATCTTCCAAGCCGAACTTATTGCAATGGAGTTATGTATCCAAGAGAATATAAGGAGAGCTCATCGCAACAAATCTATTTATATCTTATCAGATAGTCAGGCAGATCTCAAAGCTTTAGCATCCAACAAATACGGATCAAGGCTTGTTTAGGACTGCCTTCAAAGCCTAATCATCCTAGGAAAAAGGAACAAAATAACATTAATTGGGTCCCACGACATACGGGGATTGAGGGAAATGAAGAGGCAGACCGTCATAGAATCTACTGGAATAGACTTTCAGGTTTATCTACTTCAAAGAAATTTATTCTACCACAAAAAAAAATGGAGGATAAGAGTGATATTAGTACTATCGGCCTATTGACGGGGCATCGTGGAGTAAAACCACCTCAAAAGTATGGATCTAGCTGAAACCTACATCTGCCGCCTCTGTTTCAAAGATTCAGAAATAACAGAGCATGTACTGCGAGGCATTAGCAAGGAAAAGATTCAATCTTCTAGGAAAAGGTTTGCTTACAAATGTGTTGCCTAAATAAAATAATAATAATGCCTTCTATGGAAAGAGATCATGAAAATCAATGGAATTCAGCTTTATAAACCCTAATATTTTAAATGATTTGAAAAATATGTGGTTAATCTGTGGAAAAGGATCATAAGTCTGGTCAAACGCAATCCCAGATCAAGAAGGGCATACTGATTATCAATAAATACTCCTTTAATATTATAAGAAAAGGATAATGGTGCCAGCAGGCGGTAAATTTAAAATGATTCAATTGAAGATTATTTTTTCTGCACTATTAAACAAGGGCGCAAATTTCTGATTTAAGAAATAAGCAATCAGAAAAAATAGAAATAAATGCACACGTTTTCAAATCAACAGCAAACATCAATATGGACGCTTGAGAGAATAGTTTTCCGATATAAATTATAAATATAATGAAAGAAAGGGGACCTAAGTGGCTTCCTTGGGGCACCATACTTTAAGACCTTTGCTGTTTATGACCTCTCCGATAATACTCAACCCGTTTGAAAAGGTACAGAATGAACTTCAAAGGCACATCCACTAAAGGATCAATATCAATACGAACAATTTCTTCACCCTGTTCAATTGCATTAAGGGAAAAGTTTTTGAAAATTACAAGATCTGTAGATTTCCAAGCAATGAAAACATGTTGCTCATTACATATACCATTTTTAAAAGCGGATAGTAAATTTTTTTTCACCAGGGTTTTAAAAAACTTAGGTAAAGGAAGTAATTTCGCGATACCTTTGGAGTTGATCACTTGATCACGATGACTATATTTCAAATGAAAATTTCCAAGAGTCTAGAAATGATCCCAGTACCAGTAAAAGATTGAAAATTACAGTAAGTACAGAAGATGTAGAAGATCTACATATCTTCAACATTAAATTACACAATAAATCAGTGTCTATTATCAAGCATTCTGCTCGTGATGCAAGGTCAACCGATAGACGAGAAACAGTGTCGTACAAAGAAGTCTAGTCGATATGCGAATGATTAAAATCACCAATTAGGCACAAGTATTCATTCCAGTGCAAATGTGGATAAACTCAAAGATCCCAACAAAAAACGCGAATACCCCACTATTCTACGCGAAAAGTAATCCACATTGGGTGGATATGAAATGCGCACACTGGACGCCAATTGGGAGGCAACCAGAAACACTTTTCTAACTAGTGCTGAAGAATCTGTGGGATATGTGCAAAGCGGTGAGAAACCTTGGATGTCGCAACACACATGGGACAAGGTTGGCAATCGGAAAAAAGCCAAATTAGCAATCATCTCTCAACCCGACGTCAACCATCGAACGCCCGACCGCGATGCTCATATACAGCTTAAAAAGTCTGTTAGACGCGACAAGAGAAAGGCCATTGAAGATATGGCAAACAAGGCAGAATCTGCGGCTTACCTTGGGGATATGGGTTCACTATTCAAAATCATGAAACAGTTGACGAACAGGAATTTCACCGCCAACTACCTGGTGAGAGATGTCAACGGAACTTTCCTTAATATCAGTGAACACCAGTTGCGGCGATGGAAGGAATACTTCTCTGATATTTTAAGCATCTTGTCAGACGAAGATATCACAGAAAGAGAACAACTACCAAACATTCAACCGCAATAATCCTCTATTAGGGACGATCCCCCAGATAAGGAAGAGATAGTTTCCGCCATTCGGTCAATGGCGGGAAGGAAAGCTCCAGGCATAGACGGACTACCAACCGAATTCTTCAAAGCGGACCCGGAAATAACAGCCGATATACTCCTCCCACTCTTTACTGAGGTGTGGAATGAAGGAAGATATCCGACTGAATGGAAAGAGGGCATCATTGTGGATTAGTGATATCGTCGAGAGCACTCTCGAAGTTTATCAGGCTGGATTGTCGCGTCTTGCATAGAGGAGAGCTGTCCGAGAGCTTTCCTGTGCGAACGGGTGTCAGACAAGGCTGCATATTATCACCAGCCCTGTTTCTGGTGGTAATAAATGACATCTTGAAAGCTGCACTGGAAGGTGGGGAAGGTAAAGGTCTTCAATGGAGACTATTTAACATCTTAAGTCACCTTGATTATGCTGATGACGTGTGTTTGCTTGCACATACCCGTTCGGACTTAGAGTCAAATGTTCGCTCGTTGCATTCTGAATGCAAAGAGGCGGGACTAAAAATAAATGTGCGTAAAACCAAGTACATGCATATATGTTCGAACGCAAGTACACCGATTGTTCTTAACGGACAGGAAGTGAAAGAGGTGCAAGATTTTTGCTATCTCGGAAGCATTGTCAGCGTGGACGGTCGAGCCGAAAAGGATGTTGAGGCTCGGCTAAATAAAGCTCGTCAGGCCTTCGGTATCCTCTTTCTGGAGGCTAAGAAAGATCTCCCTTTGCACGAAGCTGCGAGTTTTTGACGCATGCGTCAAATCCATGTTGTTATATGGTTGTACTACGTGGAAAGTGATCATTCGACTTACCAAGAAACTACAGACTTTCGTGAACCAATGCCTCCGACGCATTTTAGGAATATTGTGGCCAGAAGTGATCTCCAACGACGAACTTCGGAGTACAGCTGGCCAGACTAAAATAGGTATTGAGATTCAAAGGCGGAAGTGGCAGTGGTTCGGTCATACTTTGAGGAAACCAGATCGAGACATCGCCAAACAGGCTCTGGATTATAATCCTCAAGGAAGACGTCGGGTTGGTCGACCATGTAACACATGGAAGCGAGCAGTTGAGCAGGAGGCCAGAGGAACAAACAAGTCCTGGTAACTGCTGATGTCCGATGCGCAGGATCGCGCCTTGTGGAAGAGAGTTGTTTCTGTCCTATGCCCCTATCAATCAATCAAATTCCTGTTAAGACCACCTATAGGGGCATAGGACAGAAACAACTCTCTTCCACAAGGCGCGATCCTGAGCATCGGCGGAAACTATCTCTTCCTTATCTGGGGGATCGTCCCTAATAGAGGATTGTTGCGGTTGGATGTTTAGAAGTTGTTCTGTTTCCGGAATATCTTCATCTGACAAGATGTTTAAAATATCAGAGAAGTATTCCTTCCATCGCCGCAACTGGTGTTCACTCATATTAAGGAGAGTTCCGTTGACATCGTGGTTGGCGGTGAAATTCCTGTTCGTCAACTGTTTCATGATTTTAAATAGTGAGCCCATATCCCCAAGGTAAGCCGCAGATTCTGCCTTGTTTGCCAGATCTTCAATGGCCTTTCTCTTGTCGCGTCTAACAGCCTTTTTAAGCTATATATGAGCATCGCGGTAGTTCTGCCTCAAGTCGGGCGTTCGTTGGTTGACATCGGGTTGAGAGATGATTGCCAATTTGGCTTTTTTCCGATTGCCAACCTTGTCCAATGTGTCTTGCGACATCCAGGGTTTCTCACCGCTTTGCGCATATCCCACAGATTCTTCAGCACTAGTTAGAAAAGTGTTTCTGGTTGCCTCCCAATTGGCGTCCAGTGTGCACATTTCATGTTCACCCAATGTGGATGACTTTTCGCGTAGAATGGTGGTGTATTCGAGTTTTTTGTTGGGATCTCTGAGTTTATCCACATTAAGCTTGCGCTTCATTTAAAGAATTTGTGGTCGTCGGATAGCTGCTGTACACAATGTCAAGCAGGCAACCATCAAGTGGTGATCGCTCCCCACGTCAGCTCCACGTTTCGCTCGCACATCGAGGAGACATCTTCTCCATCGGCAACTTATAACCAAATGGTCGATCTGGTTCTGAGTAACACCGTCAGGGGAAACCCAAGATGTTTTATGATGACTCTTGTGTGGAAAAAAGGGTCCCTCCGATGACCATTTGCCGAGTACTACAGAACTCCACAAATAATTCGCCATTTTCGGGTCTCTTAATCCAAGGTCGTGAAGCGTCGACCCAAGAGTCACCATGCCTCCCCATGACGTGTTCTAGTCCATTGTTGTCTGATCCAACCTGGGCGTTCATATCTCCCGAGATGATAATAATATCACCTCTTGGAACACGTTCGAAGGTGGCACTCAGTTGGCTATAAAACTCCTCTTTGTCACCAGATGTTGCGGTATTAGTTGGTGCGTAGAACTGCAGAATTGTGACGTTTCTGACACTGGTCCTGAGCCTGACGACGACAATCCTATCCGAGATTGGTTCCCAGCTAATGAGACTGTTTCTCGCTTTCGGCGTAAAGACGAACGCCACGCCATTTCTGGCTTCACTTTCAGGGCCAATGTACAGAATAGTGTTTCCGCTAGGGGTTCGTTCTTCTCCTGATCCTGTCCACCTGACCTCGCTCAAGCCCAAGATTTGGATGCCATAGTGCTCCATTTTACGGTCGATCACTGATTGGCGGTGCAAGGACCGAGTAACCCCAGCTCTTCCCCCGTCATTCAATGTTCGAACGTTCCAGAAGCCAATCATAGTCGTTTTCGAATGCCAAAAGTCGTTACCGTAGAATCAGTCCGTATCCGAGGCGATGTATCCGTTTCTCGTATCATTTAGGTCTTAAGATCACGGGTGATAAGCCCATGATCCAGTGAGTGTCCATTTGCCATTTTTAGGGCAAGCAGGACTGGCTGTGGGTGAATTCTACAGCCCCCATCCCAGAGGGGGATAGTTAGCTCAGGTCCGTGGAGTCGCTAACTCCAAAGATAGTTGCAGGAATTGGTAAAACCTCATACTACAACTACCCCCTTGCGGGGGATGCCCCTATAGGGGGTCTTAACAGTAATTTGATTGATTGATTCATTCATTCATTCGATAGAGTATGAAGAGAAACGAACTAATGTTACTGGCATGACTTTCTTGAAGGTCTATGGGACTATAAATTGGAATGTAGCTAGCAGATGTAGCAAGCAAAGAGCCACAGATTCAATCAATCAAATTCCTGTTAAGACCCCCTATAGGGGCATAGGACAGAAACAACTCTCTTCCACAAGGCGCGATCCTGAGCATCGGCTTTAAGCTGTTGCCAGGACTTGTTTATTCCTCTGGCCTCCTGCTCAACTGCTCGCTTCCATGTGTTACATGGTCGACCAACCCGACGTCTTCCTTGAGGGTTATAATCCAGAGCCTGTTTTGCGATGTTTTGCTCTGGTTTCCTCAAAGTATGACCGATCCACTGCCACTTTCGCCGTTGAATCTCAATACCTATTTTAGTCTGGCGAGTTGTACTCCAAAGTTCGTCGTTGGAGATCACTTCTGGCCAGAATATTCCTAAAATGCGTCGGAGGCATTGGTTTACGAAAGTCTGTAGTTTCTTGGTAAGTCGAACGGTCACTTTCCACGTAGTACAACCATATAACAACACGGATTTGACGCATGCGTCAAAAACTCGCAGCTTCGTGCGAAGGGAGATCTCTCTTAACCTCCAGAAAGGGGAAAGGATACCGAAGGCCTGACGAGCTTTATTTAGCCGAGCCTCAACATCCTTTTCGGCTCCGCCGTCCATGCTGACAATGCTTCCGAGATAGCAAAAATCTTGCACCTCTTCCACATCCTGTCCATTAAGAACAATCGGTGTGCTTGCGTTCGAACCCATGTGCATGTACTTGGTTTTACGCACATTTATTTTCAGTCCCGCCTCTTTGCATTTAGAATGCAACGAGCGAACATTTGACTCTAAGTCCGAACGGGTATGTGCAAGCAAACACACGTCATCAGCATAATCAAGGTGACTTAAGATGTTAAATAGTCTCCATTGAAGACCTTTACCTTCCCCACCTTCCAGTGCAGCTTTCAAGATGTCATTTATTACCACCAGAAACAGGGCTGGTGATAATATGCAGCCTTGTCTGACACCCGTTCGCACAGGAAAGCTCTCGGACAGCTCTCCTCTATGCAAGACGCGACACCTTGCATCTTCGTAGGATTCTTTAATCATAGCTATGACCTTATTTGGAATACCTCTCCTACGCAAAGCATTCCATATGTAATCTCGCTTAACGCTGTCGAACGCCTTCTCGAAGTCCACAAACATGAGATGTAGTGGCGAACCCATTTCGGCTGACTGCTCTAATATTATCCGTAGGGTATTTGTGTGGTCGGTACAAGACGACCCTTTACGGAATCCAGCCTGATAAACTTCGAGAGTGCTCTCGACGACATCACTAATCCTATTGAGAATTACCTTAGCCATAATTTTTGATACGGCAGTAAGTAGACATATACCACGCCAATTGCCACAATCCCGAAGGTCGCCCTTCTTCGGAATTTTCACAATGACGCCCTCCTTCCATTCAGTCGGATATCTTCCATCATTCCACACCTTAGTGAAGAGTGGGAGGAGTATATCGGCTGTTATTTCCGGGTCCGCTTTGAGGAGTTCGGTTGGTAGTCCGTCTATACCTGGAGCTTTCCTTCCCGCCATTGACCGAATGGCGGAAACTATCTCTTCCTTATCTGGGGGATCGTCCCTAATAGAGGATTGTTGCGGTTGGATGTTTGGAAGTTGTTCTGTTTCCGGAATATCTTCATCTGACAAGATGTTTAAAATATCAGAGAAGTATTCCTTCCATCGTCGCAACTGGTGTTCACTCATATTAAGGAGAGTTCCGTTGACATCTCTCACCAGGTGGTTGGCGGTGAAATTCCTGTTCGTCAACTGTTTCATGATTTTAAATAGTGAACCCATATCCCCAAGGTAAGCCGCAGATTCTGCCTTGTTTGCCAGATCTTCAATGGCCTTTCTCTTGTCGCGTCTAACAGCCTTTTTAAGCTGTATATGAGCATCGCGGTAGTTCTGCCTCAAGTCGGGCGTTCGTTGGTTGACATCGGGTTGAGAGATGATTGCCAATTTGGCTTTTTTCCGATTGTCAACCTTGTCCCATGTGTCTTGCGACATCCAGGGTTTCTCACCGCTTTGCGCATATCCCACAGATTCTTCAGCACTAGTTAGAAAAGTGTTTCTGGTTGCCTCCCAATTGGCGTCCAGTGTGCGCATTTCATGTTCACCCAATGTGGATGACTTTTCGCGTAGAATGGTGGTGTATTCGAGTTTTTTGTTGGGATCTCTGAGTTTATCCACATTAAGCTTGCGCTTCATTTGAAGAATTTGTGGTCGTCGGATAGCTGCTGTACACAATCTCAAGCAGGCAACCATCAAGTGGTGATCGCTCCCCACGTCAGCTCCACGTTTCGCTCGCACATCGAGGAGACATCTTCTCCATCGGCGACTTATAGCCAAGGACAAGTTATGAAATAAGTAGATAAACTGATATTTGACGAATTTCAGCACTATTAATTTTGAGTGGAAACAGTACAGTTTTTAACTGATATGAGCAAACACCACTACGCAAATGTCCAGTTGCTATGGAGTACTGATTCTTCCTAAAGACAACAAATTTATTCTGACTAAAAATTTTAGAAGTGAGATGATTAAAAGTTATCCACAATTCACACATTATACACATTTTGCAAAACATTCAAGCAAATCTCGGGTAACTTCAAACGGATACTTCGGCTATTCAACAGAATTGTCGTCACATCCCTCACATTTTTTGCTCGCTTAGCAAATTTTTTTGACTTCAACAGAAACTGGTGAAAATGCAGCAATCAAAATTTCGGTATGGTACAAGCGATCAAATTTATAAAACGCAGAGAAAAGACGTCTATATCACATTTTTCCGTAGTAGAAGGCTCCTCTGGAACCACAAGTTTTTGAACAAGAATGCTTTTAATTTGGTTCTCAATTGTAACAAAATTGGTCAACAGGAAATACGAATAATTCGAACTATCACTTGATGGTTTGAAATGCTTTTAAATGTCAGTGTGAATAAACTATTAGATTGTTTTGCAAGCGAACGCCTCATATCTATTGTATAAACAAATTTTTGATAAATCTTCTATTTAACCCGTAAAATATCCTTAAATCTATATCCTATAACAACTTTGGAATAACATAAAAACGAAAATCAAAACCTTATTATAAAATTAATAAGAAATACGATTTGGATAGCCAATATAGCTTTTTATCATACTTCAGACTTTCAATTCACGCCCATTCCAAAACAACGAACCTTGTTCAGATAAATATTTATAATTTAAGAAATTCTAAAGATGAAACCACAAATTTTTTTCCCGCCCAATATTTCCAAATAAATTTTCTCTCATCCTGATCACCTATCTTACAATTTTCAACTTATCGGAAAAAAAAAACAAACAAAATAATAAATAAAAAATAAAATTTGTTAATGAACATAAATACACGCATACCACCGACGAATCAGCCTATAAAAAAGGCAATTTAATTGTGGCGCTGTAAACAACATTTAACCGAAAATCATAAAACCGTAAACCATAAGACCATAAAACGTCATTTACCAGCCCATAGAACAATCTGAAAGGGCTCAGAGTAAAGAAGAAAAAAAAAATATTTTCACCTTTATTATGGCGCCTAACTTTTCACTTTGTTTATAAATTTTAATTGTTATTTACCTGGGTGGTTCGAGAAGTGTTTGTTGTTTTTTTTATGCAAAGATACCTATTTACCTTGATAATAACTTAGCGTGACTTCTATGCTGGCGTCAAATGTCCTTAAAGGTTAATAACTTAAGATTTCTGATGATGTCCTAATTCCTTTTTCAAGTTGACTTGTTGGAGTTTTATAGTGATTTCATTTGTTTCTAAATTACAATTTACAATCGCTTAAGTACTACCAGTATCCTGTTACGTATTAGTATGCTAATTTATTAGATTGTAAGATGAGTAAAGATAAATATAAAGTCTCGAATAAACAGAGAATTTCGCTTGTTAGTTTTTAACACTGATAAGCTGGCGTAATCTTAAAGTACGTGGTTTTAATCATATAATCACAATTATGTGTTGACATTTCACAAATTTATTTTTGATGTTAAACTTAAGAAAAAAAAACATTAAACAAAAACTACATTGTCATACGTTTCTATAAATGTTGCTTTTACGTTAATCCCATTTTACTATTTGTTTATATTTCTTTGATTTACAGTTTCGTCTTTAGTTTGGAAGAAAAAAAACCGGTTTTAGATTAAATGTTTAGCGACAAGTATCAAATTTTTCTATCTGAAATTTATGCGAAAATGAAAATATGATTTTATACAAACTATGAATTGATATCTATTACATAGTTATACGATAGTCTTCTTAATTTGAAGTAGTTATTTCAATCTCTTTCAGATATTCTGATAGAATTTTAGACAATGCAATTATTCATTTTATTCAAATTTGAAATAATACTCTAGATGGAATCTATAAATTTGCTCTAAAGTTTGTAACATCAAGAAATAATACTCTCACAGAGTCGCCACAGGTACAGAAATATTTGTTGTCGCTCAAAAATTTTAAAACCGGATGTCCGTCCGTCCACCCGTTCGCTCTCTAGCTCGAGAACGCGCCGAGCTAGAAAGTACAATTTTTTTACACGTATTTTTGGCAAAAAAAAGAAGGTCAAGCTCGTAAACGGGCCAAATCTCATGACCTCTTTTACTATCTCCCAAACAAAATGACTCTTTTTCAATCCTCTACAGCTATCAATTTTTCTTGGGAACTATAAAAGCTAATAATTTCAAATTTGGAATATATTATTTCTATCATAAATGTGATGCCTAGTAAGAACATTATTCGAATCTCCCCACTCCCTCCACCACCACCCATACAAACTTTTTCATGAAACACTCGAAACCGATTTTCTCAGTACGTATATTTATCGAGCTCAAATTTTGTACTAAATTCTTAATTAGCATTACAATTAAGATAAAAATTAACTGATTAGCTTTAATGCTTCTACCCCCGACCACACAATATGACATAATTTCACAAAAATCGATTTCTTCGAAAAGTATGAACGTTACTAGACTGAAATTATTATATATATATATAATATTCATAGTTATTTCTAAAAAAATCACTAAAATCCCCCCCACTCCTTCTACCACCTCTCACAGTTTGTACAGTTTTACTAAATATAATACACCAATTTTCTCAGTACCAATTCAATTTTTGGAGCTTACATAAACGTACTAATGTAAGTATAAAATATTTTTAAAGCTACTCTAGCATGATGGGAAAAAAATTAGTTCAGTGCTATCGCCGAGTATCGTAAACTTGGTCTTTATGCGCAATCGTAGCGTTTGTTATGTTCTTCAAATTCAGAAAATTGGTCACTGTCTTGTATTTTGCTTGATTGTAATATTAATTATGCGTCACTCCGGCTTTAAGCTAGCTAACGTAACTCGTTCTCCTGTTTATAGTTGATTATTTTCTTTTCAATCAATCTAACAGTTCTATTCCACCAGCCGCGACTTGTTTATTCCTCTGGCTTCCAGCTCAACTGCTCGCTGCTTCCATGTGCCATATGGAAGACTACCCCAACGTCTTTCTTGAGAATTATAATCCAGGGATTATTTGGCGATGTTTCACTCTGGTTTTCTCAAAATATGAGCGATCCACTGCCCCTTCCGCCTTTGAATCTCAGTGCCTACCTTAGTCTATCCAGTTGTACTTCAAAGTTCGTCATTGGAGATCACATCTGATCAGAAAATCCCTGAAATGCATCGGAGGCATTGGTTCATGAAAGTTTACAGTTTCTTTATGTAGTACAACATAATAACACGTATTTGACGCAAGCGTCAAGCCCTCACAGCTTCGTGCAAAGGGAGATCTTTCTTAACTTCCAGAAAGGCGAAAGGATACTGAAGGCATCTCGATTTCTACTTCTACAATGGCACTACAGCCCAAATCGGACTTTGGCCTCCTGACACTCAGGTTCCTTAACATTTTTCATTTCTTATTGTAGAGGGGTTGTTAGCCCTTCGCACAACCTTCTATCTACGAATTTTTCATTTTTGTAAATTGAAGTAACCAAGGCATATCCAAGCAGGCAATGCGCAAGAATTATACATTGTGCCGACCGGGATTTGAGCTCACGACCTTCGTATTACAAGACTACAGAATTTAAGCGTAAATGTAGTAGATAAGTACTGAGAAAATTAGTGTATTGGATTTAGTGAAAATGTGCAGTTTGTATGGGAGGTTACCTAGTAGGCTACACCCTAGCTATCTCTATTTATACGAGCTTCAATATTCTTTTCGGATTCGTCGTACATGCTGGAAATGCTTCCGAAGTAACAATGTAAGATACCTTTAAAATATCTTGTGAACATCACTGCATGATTTTCGACGTGTTACAAATATTTTTTTTTTTCCATATTTCGCATCTCATAGGTAAGTTAAATTATCAAAGTAATATATGCTAATACCTTTCAAATTTCTTCAAGAATGTTCCAAGCTTTTTACGAATTTATCGATTGCATTGCGAAGGGATCTTCATTATTTAATTGTGTATATTATAATCGCAATTATTTATTCATACTTTGTTTGATTTGGTAAATGTTTTCCTACTGCATTTTAAATTTAATGAAATGATTTCCAGATTTTATTAAACGTTACGTTTCAGTCTCTGCAGAGCAGTGATGTTATTCTAGGGAATTTTTCCCTAGACTTGGGGATTTTTTAAACAAATAGGGATTGAGGGAAAATTCAACTAGATCTAGGGATTTTTACCCACAAAATAGATTTAAGACTAGAATGGATGCTTCATTTAGAAAATATTATTTCAAAAGACTTTTGACCTTCACGTTATTATCATATTTTTGACACGCAGTGTACTGTGCGCGTAATAGAGCTGAATTGTAGCTAAGTTCAGGTTGTGGCTAGCAAAGCTTGTAAAAATTACCCAACAGCACTGAAGATTTTCTTAGAAATGTAGCTAGTTACTTTTCGATGAGTCCAAAACGTACAGCTCAACTTGTAGAAATGCAAGAATATTTTAAAGAAGAATCAAAAAAATGATCAAACTGTCAACAACTAGATGGTTATGCATGCATCATGCTGTCAGCAGAGTTTTAGAAAATTGGCAGGTACTGCTGCACTACTTTCAGGTTTCTAAACTTGAGAATAAGAGTAATTCGCGCCAAGTAAACTTCATACATGACCATTTGAATAATAATACCACTAAAGCATACCTTCTTTTCCTAAACCATATTTTAAAGTTATTTAACATATTTAATGCTCTTTTTCAAGGAAAAAAAGTTCTTATTCATAGCTTATCACGCGAATGTAAAAAAATATTTAAGGAAATAGATTCAAATTTTTTCAAATCTGAATATATAAACAATTATGACATTGATTTGACGGAATGTAATTTTTACCTACCTGCAGATAAAATAAATTTTGGAGTGGAATCAATCAATCAAATTCCTGTTAAGACCCCCTATAGGGGCATAGGACAGAAACAACTCTCTTTCACAAGGCGCGATCCTGAGCATCGGCTTTAAGCTGTTGCCAGGACTTGTTTATTCCTCTGGCCTCCTGCTCAACTGTTCGCTTCCATGTGTTACATGGTCGACCAACCCGACGTCTTCCTTGAGGATTATAATCCAGAGCCTGTTTTGCGATATTTTGCTCTGGTTTCCTCAAAGTATGACCGATCCACTGCCACTTTCGCCGTTGAATCTCAATACCTATTTTAGTCTGGCCAGTTGTACTCCAAAGTTCGTCGTTGGAGATCACTTCTGGCCAGAATATTCCTAAAATGCGCCGGAGGCATTGGTTTACGAAAGTCTGTAGTTTCTTGGTAAGTCGAACGGTCACTTTCCACGTAGTACAACCATATAACAACACGGATTTGACGCATGCGTCAAAAACTCGCAGCTTCGTGCGAAGGGAGATCTCTCTTAACCTCCAGAAAGGGGAAAGGATACCGAAGGCCTGACGAGCTTTATTTAGCCGAGCCTCAACATCCTTTTCGGCTCCGCCGTCCATGCTGACAATGCTTCCGAGATAGCAAAAATCTTGCACCTCTTCCACATCCTGTACGTTAAGAACAATCGGTGTGCTTGCGTTCGAACCCATGTGCATGTACTTGGTTTTACGCACATTTATTTTCAGTCCCGCCTCTTTGCATTTAGAATGCAACGAGCGAACATTTGACTGTAAGTCCGAACGGTTATGTGCAAGCAAACACACGTCATCAGCATAATCAAGGTGACTTAAGATGTTAAATAGTCTCCATTGAAGACCCTTACCTTCCCCACCTTCCAGTGCAGCTTTCAAGATGTCATTTATTACCACCAGAAACAGGGCTGGTGATAATATGCAGCCTTGTTCGCACAGGAAAGCTCTCGGACAGCTCTCCTCTATGCAAGACGCAACACCTTGCATCTTCGTAGGATTCTTTAATCATAGCTATGACCTTATCTGGAATACCTCTCCTACGCAAAGCATTCCATATGTAATCTCGCTTAACGCTGTCGAAAGCCTTCTCAAAGTCCACAAACATGAGATGTAGTGGCGAACCCATTTCGGCTGACTGCTCTAATATTATCCGTAGGGTATTTGTGTGGTCGGTAAAAGACGACCCTTTACGGAATCCAGCCTGATAAACTTCGAGAGTGCTCTCGACGACATCACTAATCCTATTGAGAATTACCTTAGCCATAATTTTTGATACGGCAATAAGTAGACATATACCACGCCAATTGCCACAATCCCGAAGGTCGCCCTTCTCGGAATTTTCACAATGACGCCCTCCTTCCATTCAGTCGGATATCTTCCATAACTCCACACCTTAGTGAAGAGTGAGAGGAGTATATCGGCTGTGATTTCCGGGTCCGCTTTGAGGAGTTCGGTTGGTAGTCCGTCTATACCTGGAGCTTTCCTTCCCGCCATTGATCGAATGGCGGAAACTATCTCCTCCTTATCTGGGGGATCGTCCCTAATAGAGGATTGTTGCGGTTGGATGTTCGGTAGTTGTTCTGTTTCCGGAATATCTTCATCTGACAAGATGTTTAAAATATCAGAGAAGTATTCCTTCCATCGTCGCAACTGGTGTTCACTCATATTAAGGAGAGTTCCGTTGACATCTCTCACAAGGTGGTTGGCGGTGAAATTCCTGTTCGTCAACTGTTTCATGATTTTGAAAAGTGAACCCATATCCCCAAGGTAAGCCGCAGATTCTGCCTTGTTTGCCAGATCTTCAATGGCCTTTCTCTTGTCGCGTCTAACAGCCCTCTTAAGCTGTATATGAGCATCGCGGTAGTTCTGCCTCAAGTCGGGCGTTCGTTGGTTGACATCGGGTTGAGAGATGATTGCCAATTTGGCTTTTTTCCGATTGCCAACCTTGACCCATGTGTCTCGCGACATCCAGGGTTTCTCACCGCTTTGCACATATCCTACAGATTCTTCAGTACTAGTTAGAAAAGTGTTTCTGGTTGCCTCCCAATTGGCGTCCAGTGTGCGCAGTTCATGTTCACCCAATGTGGATGACTTTTCGCGTAGAATAGTGGTGTATTCGCGTTTTTTGTTGGGATCTCTAAGTTTTTCCGCATTAAGCTTGCGCTAGATTTGAAGAATTAGTGGTCGTCGGATAGCTGCTGTACACAATCTCAAGCAGGCAACCATCAAGTGGTGATCGTTCCCCACGTCAGCTCCACGTTTCGCTCGCACATCGAGGAGACATCTTCTCCATCGGCGACTTATAGCCAAATGGTCGATCTGGTTCTGAGTAACACCATCAGGGGAAACCCAAGATGTTTTATGGTGACTCTTGTGTGGAAAAAGGGTCCCTCCGATGACCATTTGCCGAGTACTACAAAACTCCACAAATAATTCGCCGTTTTCGGGTCTCTTAATCCAAGGTCGTGATGCGTCGACCCAATGGTCACCATGCCTCCCCATGACGTGTTCTAGTCCAGTGTTGTCTGATCCAACCTGGGCGTTCATATCTCCCGAGATGATAATAATATCACCTCTTGGAACACGTTCGAAGGTGGCACTCAGTTGGCTATAAAACTCCTCTTTGTCACCAGATGTTGCGGTATTAGTTGGTGCGTAGCACTGCAGAATTGTGACGTTTCTGACACTGGTCCTGAGCCTGACGACGATAATCCTATCCGAGATTGGTTCCCAGCTAATGAGACTGTTTCTCGCTCTCGGTGTAAGGACGAACGCCACGCCATTTCTGGCTTCACTTTCAGGGCCAATGTACAGAATAGTGTTTCCGCTAGGGGTTCGTTCTTCTCCTGATCCTGTCCACCTGACCTCGCTCAAGCCCAAGATTTGGATGTTATAGTGCTCCATTTCACGGTCGATCACCGATTGGCGTTGCAAGGACCGAGTAACCCCAGCTCTTCCCCCGTCATTCAATGTTCGAACGTTCCAGAAGCCAATCATAGTCCGTTTTCGTATGCCAAAAGTCGTTACCGTAGAATCAGTCCGTATCCGAGGCGATGTATCTGTTTCTCGTATCATTTAGGTCTTAAGATCACGGGTGATAAGCCCATGATCCAGTGAGTGTCCATTTGCCATTTTTAGGGCAAGCAGGACTGGCTGTGGGTGAATTCTACAGCCCCCATCCCAGAGGGGGATAGTTAGCTCAGGTCCGTGGAGTCGCTAGGCTCCAAAGATAGTTACAGGAATTGGTAAAACTTCATCCTATAACTACCCCCTTGCGGGAGTGTTGGAGTGGAATGCAAGAGATTTATCAATGATCTTAATGAAAATACACGAAAAGAAATAATAAAGAATTGTCAAGATTTTATGATTACTGCTGCAATAGAAATGCAAAAAAGATTTCCACTAACTAATCCTTTCTTTAATGATTTGATATTCTTGCAACCTGAAATAGCTTTAACTTCAAATAAACCCGACGAATGCTTATCACTTTAATAATATGCGGTTCATTTGAAGATTTTAATGCTGATGATGATGTTGATTTAGAATGGAATAGAATTTCTATCTATTTCGAGGAAGAATCGCATGAGAAAGCACAATTACTTAATTTGGCTATACCCGATTTTTGGTATCATTTATCTATCACTGTAAATTTTATGGATGAACATCCTTTTCGTAATGTATCAAAGCTAGCAAAACTATGTCTTAGTCTACCACATAGTAATGCGGAAACAGAAAGAATTTTTTCGATTGTTGACGATGTAAAAACGAAAAAAAGGAATAAATTAGGACCGAGTGTATTGAATTCTGTTGCATTAATAAGAAACTCGTCTGATAAATGTTGTACCAGCTTTAAAAAACGTATCATATTAATGAAATCTAAATATGTTAATAATGATGAATAAATGTTCATCCATTGCATTTTTTTAATGAAAGAATTTATATTTTGATTTTATTTTATAATCAATTTAACAAACAAAAATGAATAAAATACTATATGCATATTGAACTATTTATTATAATTTAATTGCTTTAATCACTACTTACTATGAAATATATTTTGTGTGTTATTTCAATTTGCTTTTAATTTCGAAATTATTGCAAATTTCACATAAAATAAATTTTTAGGGAATTTTAAAGAATTTTAGGGATTTTTCGGTGTCTCTTTGGGAATATTTACATTGAGTCAATAACATCACTGCTGCAGAGACACATTTAATAAAGCGCACGATACACTTTTAATAAAGCAAATCTTTCCTTTACAATGTTCTAAAATGTTCATGAACCTTTGTAATTCCTCCCAAGAAGAGTCAAATTTTCCGATCGAATGAAATTCTTCCTTGAATGCTAACAATTTATGATAAATTACCAATAATACCACTTGTTGAGCTGAATCTTTGATCCCGGCATATCCTAAGATATTCAAGTATTATAATATTTCTCAAAACATATTATCTCCGAATTTAATCGTCTGCTCACATTAGTAAAGCTTGGCCGACATAAATTCTCATTAGAGGAGTGTAAAACAAGACAATTTTAAACAGCATTAAAGCCGACAAGTTAATATTGTAAATTATGTGTGCGTTCCTGACTACGAAAGCCACTTCGCCGAAAAAATATATATATAAGTGTAAATTTAAAGCTTATTAACTACCTCGGGATTCTTTTTTACAATCGGAAAGCTCTTCTGGAAGAATTTCACAAAATATAAAAAGGGACTTAATACAAAACATGGTCGTAAAAAATAATTTTTGACCACTTCTCATCTCCTTTTTTGCTGCCTAGAACGCTCTAGAACGTTAGCACACCGAAGACAATTACTTTGTACTACGAAATGAATGAAAGTTGAGAGTAAATGGCAATATCCTTGTATAAAAAGGTTGGTGTCCAAGGACGAATGAGTTAAAAAAATATATATATAGCGCCAACCCTCTCTGAGTGATTTATTGGAGGTTTTTGGAGATTTTTTTTTTCGATTTTCCCCGATGTAGTGTGAGTATGTGTATAGTTTTGGCGTTTCTGGGTAGTTGTAGAGTATTGTGTAGTATTGTTGTATTATATAGTTCACGCTTTTCTGTGGTCACCCACTATTCCCGAGTTTGTGTTATAGGGTTGCCTTCGTCAGGATCCACACACTGATGGTCACTGGTTAATTTAGTGGAGCACTTTTAATTGATTACAGAGGTCGGACAGATAACGTTGATTGGCATCAATTGTGGTAGAAAGTACTTTATTAACTGGTCTTGTAGTAATTTTTTTTTTGTTCGGAAAAAGTAGAGAGCGGGTGGTGGCTTTTTATTTGATATTCGTGGTTTCTGGAATCGGAGAACAATTTAATAGATGAGTGGTGTACAGTTTTAAAAAATATATATATGTTAATAGTTATGGGTACGAGTGTTTTAATCGGTATACATATTGGGTATTGTAGCAATTCTTTAAGATAAATTGATTTTGTCAAATGTAGAAATGCCGATTAATGCCAATTTATGTTTTGAAAATGGATATAACTACATTGAAATTAAAAGTGAAAAGTCCGAATACACCATGAGCGTTTTGTCTTCATCCATTCCACATCAAAAGTTTATTTCAAAAATACCTAAAACGAAATTGAACCAATATTTGAGTACGAAATCATCTTTAAATATTTTTTATATATTCATTTATTTCAAAAGAAAACGTTTAAAGTCAAGGACATAGCAAACCAGTGTAAATGTTAATATAAACCAGAAAGAAGAATGTGAATCACCCGATTTTCACGAGAAAGGAGATAGCGAAACAATTGAGAGTACCGAATCCTGCGAATTAGTTTTTCAACTATTTTATATTTTAAATGCCTAGATCTTCAAAGAAAACATTACTGCTGAACGAGAATGGTTCTTCGTGGAGATCCCATAATTGTACATTGTGTAACTTTTCTGTTAATATTCATTCAAGTGGGAGGGAGCAGTGAGTGCCAAGCTCGGCGACTGAAGCAGGCAGTAGGAGAAGACTTAGAAGATAATGTTCTAAGTATTAGTTGTTTTAGTTTAGGGACATTAAGGCAAAGAAAAGAAATCAATATATGAAAGTTCAATGCACGCATTTCGAGACTTGAAAAGTAAATTTGTCGTATATCGAGCAATACGAAAGGTCAAGCAAGGTGTGTAGCGATTACCTCTGAAGATAATATTTATATAGAATTTTGGTTAACTATTAATTGATTTTTTGAGTAACTTTCTGCAAAAATACCAAGGATAAGAATTACAGATACTCAATGTATTCAAAGTTAACCTTAAAATACAACAGATGTTTTTTTTTTACAGAATGACCTGTGTTATAGGCAATTTAGGCCTTTATGTGCAATGCACAAACACAGTCATGGAGGGAAGGAATGGGATTGGGAAGTTTGGGGAAGGGGGGTGAAAACGACCGTAGCGAGTGGAGAAGTTGGTATATTGCTCAGTTGTACTGGCTGCTTACTGACAAATATTTTGCATGTTATGGGGGACTGAATGATAGAAAACGAACAGAAACCATCTACAGAGTATCTAGGCCTTCTTGAAGTGGAACTGTTTCACTTTTACACCCCATTTTATTGCGAATAATTTTTTATCATCAGTAGAAACTGAAAAAATTTGCGCTTAAAAAAATCCCGTCTGGAGTGGGAATTGAACCCACGACCTATTGACTGAGAAGCAAGCACGCTGCCCACTACGCCACGGAAGCCTGAGTGAGTAAACTTGCGATCATTATACTCTAGATGAAATCTGAGAGTATTATAAGTTTTTCACAATGTTTGTAACGCTAAGAAAAAATACTCAGAGAAAAAAAAGAATGATACAGAATAAAAAAGAAAGATTTCCGGATTCTACACTGTTACGCTTTATTATTCGGGAAGTTTCGGTCTCTGCTAAGACCTTTATCAAACAGTTTTGTAAAGGTCTAAGCAGAGGCCGAAATTCACGAAAAATAAAGCGTAACAGTGCAGAATCCAAAAATCTTTTCCTTCAATTCGAAATGTACTGTAAAAACATTCACCAAACAACAATGATACCGAAGCTCATAAAATCAACCAAAAATCTTAAAACCGGATGTCCGTCCGTCTCCTTTCTAGCACAACAACGCGCTGAACTGAAAAATTAAAATTTTATAAACATCGTTATTGACAAAAAATTAAGTTTGAGTTCGTCGTGAACGCGCCAAGTCGCTTTATTACTTCAACCCCAATACAAAACAAAATTTTGGAATCTAATAATAAACTGAATTTTTCGAAAAATATGAATACAAAATTAGAATATACTATTTTTCTGATGACATAAATCCACAATATACAAATGATTTCAATCGCTCAACTCCTTCCACCACCTCTCATACAAACTACACTTTTTATTGAAATACTATAAAACAATTTACTCAGTACGATTAAAATGCATCGAGGTAAAATTATGCACAAAATATTTATTAAGAATTATGTGTATGGCGAAAAAAATAAAACGATTAGCTGCACTCCTTCTACCCCCTCTCATACAATATGACTCAATTTCACAACTATACAAAAAAGTCGATTTTCTTGAAATGTATGAATGCTACTGATCTGCAATTTAAATCATGTCAACTGAATGATATTTATTGTCATTTCGGAAAAAAGTCATTAAGAACTCCCCACTCTTCTTATCACCTCCCATACAAACTGCACATTTTCACTAAATCCAATACACTAATTTTCTCAGTACTTATCTACTACATTTTAGCTTAAATTCTGTGTAAAACATTTTGATACAACTATAGTTATTAGTTCAATGTTGTCACCTTTTCTAACACTTCCCATACAATTCTAAAAAATTTCTCCTTCATCTAAAGTATGGCATGATTGGACTATACGCCCAATCTTAGTCCTGTTATGTTTTTATTACGATCCACACTATACTCATATTTTCGAGAAAAGTTCCGATAAGGAAAAGGTCATAAAACAGCAACATTTATTAACCAATTAAAAATAATTATTCTTCCGGGTTGCAATTAACAGTGTGAAGTTCGGATTTTTTTTAAATTTCGAAATGCACTGTGAAAATGTTCATAAATAAATTTTTTAAACCGTAGGCATATACATAGCAATGTATGGCAATCGAGATATTTGGATATATGTAAAATTAATGGTCCTAGAATAGAGCCTTGAAGGATGAATGAAAAGTTAAGTAAGAATGAAACCATTGTACAAGATCATCAGTAAGACCAAATGATAATCAATATCTTTCATTTACCCCGTGGAAAAACTTATCGAAAGTTTTAGAAAATTCCGTGCAAATTCTAGGATGAGGCGATATAAACTGTAATAATAATGATAATAGCAGATGTCCTGGGCATAAAATTATGTTGATTTTATTTATTTATTTATCATAAAAAGATAATTTGTTATATAATTAATTTGAATTAATCTAATATAATTTAATGTAATTTAATAAAAATCCAATTTAATAATTATTATATGCACTTGTGAAAGGATGGTCAAACGGGGGGTCGAGGGCCTTAAATAAAAGATCGCAATCTCAGTTTGTTGTCAGCTTACTTATTCGAATTGTGTAGTACACAATGAATTTGTTAAATACTCTACAGCATTTGTTAAAAAGCTCATTTTGTCCGTAATCCATACCATGCGGATTTCCCTTAAATGGTCTTCAGCCTGACATTGTCATTGAGTCTAACTTTATTTGAAACGTTGTCAACCGCTATATCTCTATTCAAGATATCTAAGGTAAAACAGGATATAACCAAAGTTCTTCCAGAACCAAGAGGAAAATAATAATAATTAGAGCCTAACTGTGTAGTGTGGAAAGCTCTCGAAGTCTGTAGGATCATAGAAGTCCCTAAGAACAAAAAGAAGGAGTTGCGTCTGGGTTGACTCTATTCTGTTGCTGTATAACTGGAAAAAGGGATTCCATATGGCACATACATATTACAGAAGAACAGCGGTTCAGAAAAACCAGCGCGTTGAGTGTTTACGCGAGTTTTTGGATCTCTATAGCAAGAAAAGGGATGATTTATTCTGGATTGATACTGGATACGAAACCTGGGTTCGTCATTATGAGCCTGAATCAAAGCAAAAGTCAATGCAGTGGCTCCGTAAAGGCGCTTCACCCCCAAGAAGCTTAAGATCACACAATCCGAGGAAAAAATAATGGCCACTATTTTTTGGGATTCTTAGGGGATTTTGATGATCGACTATAATGAAAAAGGACACAATATCGCAGGGGATGCTAAAGATTACCTACTACAAAAATTAGAGGGTGTCATCAAAAAAAAAAAAGATGAAAGTAGACTCGAAAGTAGCAAAAAAATTGTTGTTACCACTCTATAACTCTGTGATTCAATTTTTTTCGATAGAATAAAAATATATATACATATTTCAAGATTCTTTTATGTAGATGCTAACAGCTTCCCCTCCGGATAGCGATCAATTCCGATTAATATAAAGATCTGTCTGGAAATGTGGTACATTATTTTCGACATTTTTCACCCTCTGCTGTTAAGGTTTAGTGGAGTTATCATCGAGACACACAGACGTACGTTAAATATGTACCTCAAAAAGTGGATATTCACCAAAAAACCTGATTTTGAAATTTTTCCGATAACAACAGAAAACCCAATTTATTGAGGCACTATAATCTATTGAGCTGAAGCCAAATATAACTTCTGACTACAGCTAGATTGCTATACTCTTGATGAAATCTGAGAGTTTTATAAGTTTGCTTTAAAGTTTACAACGCCTAAAATAAGGCTCGGAGAAATCCGTACGTTGCAATGCCGTCCTCCCTTCAACCACTCTCCACAAAAAATTTCTTAAATATAAAAAAATTCCTCTTTCATCAAAACATCATTCATTGCCAACAAGTCGGGTGCACATTTGTTATTCTTGAGACAACCTGAGTATGCGTGAGAAGTCAATATGCGGGTTAGAGTGGGTTCTAGCGCGGGCTATTATCAATTAATTAATACTTAACGGCATTTGCGATTAATAGCTTCAGTAAATAAAATCAATATTTCACTATATCATTACGCAAGTTTGGACATGTGTAGATGGGGCTGGGGGTAGTAGAAGGGGTGGGTGAATGTTAGTAATTGTTTAATTGAGTGCTTGAATTATATTTTAACAAAACATCAATAAATCAATCAATCAATTTAGTTAGTCGCCAGAACTTGTTTATTTCCTGCCCTCCTAGTCAACTACTCGCTTCCATGCTACATGGTCGACCAAGCCGAAGTCTTCCTTGAGGATTATAACCCGGCGCATGTTCGGCAATGTTTTGCTCAAAGTGTGACCGATCTAATGCCAGCCCAGCCTTTAAATCTTAGTGCCAATTTTAGTCAGTTCAGTAATACTCCAAAGTTTGTCGCTCACTAGCAGCTTCGTACGAATTGGGATTTCTCTTAACCTCCAGAGACAAGGGTACCAAAGGCCTGACAAGCTTTATTTATACGAGCCTCCATATTCTTTTCAGGTCTTCCGCTCATGCTGACAATGCTTCCGAGGTAACAGAAATATTGCGCCGCCTCCACATCTTGTCTGTTAAGAACAAAAGGTGCGCTTTTTTCGAACACATGTGCATATTGGTTTTACGCATATTTATTTTCAGTCGAATATTTGACTCTAAGTTCTAACGGTTATGTGGAAGTAAACACACGTCATCAGCATATAATGATGAATTGAAATGAAAAATTTACGGATTTCACATAGTTACGCATTATTAAACGTAACATTTCGGTCTCTGCTGAGATTTTTCAAACTCAAAACTATGAATTTGATAAAGGTATCAGCTGAGATCGAAATGTCACGTTTAATAAAGCATAAATTGTGAAATTCATCTTCTTTGCAGCCGATTTTTCCAGTAAAGAAAGCATTTTCCCTTCGAACATATTCGAGCCATCGAATCGAAAATTGACGCAGAGCATGGTTATACGAATTTTGTCTTCTACTACACTGACACTACAGCCCAAATCGGGTCATGGCTTCCTGGCCCTGAGGCTCCTTAACATTTTCATTATTGAGTGTGGAAGGGTTGTTAGCCCTTTGCAGAACCCTCTATCTATGAAGTATTTCATTTTCGTAGATTGAAGGGACCAAGCAGGCAGTGTGCTTTGAACTCACGACGTCTGTATTGCAGACCAACACGCTACCCACTAGGCTACACAAATTTTAGCCAGTAGTATCAAAATGTTCAAATGCTTCTCCTCCTCCTATAACTCCTCCCATATGAATGTCATCATTTTAGAAAATTCAATTCATCAATTTCTTTGAAAGATTTCATACCGAATTCAATTACCTATTACAAAATCGTATATTTCCCTCTTCCTTGTGCTACCCTCTATACAAATGTACTTTTCAATATTTCAGAGAATTTTAGATTGCGTATCAATTTTCTGTAAATACCCCCTAAGAAAATTAATATGTACATATGTCATGTCAAGTTCTTTGAAAATACTGAATACGAGCAGTCGTGTGAGAGGTGGTAAAAGGAAGAGGTGAAATTTACCTACAGTGCCGGAAAAAAGTTTGGAAACATGGTCTTTCAACCCACAACATAGCTCTGAAACAGAATTCCTGGTACTTACACATATGAAACTTTGCATAGAATAGCTGTATCCCATTTCTTTTTAATCTTTAAAGGGATATTTAATTATGGCAACTCTAAAAAAAAATAGGGACAACAGTTTCGAATATTTCTGGTAATACTTGCGGAAAAAAGTATGGAAACAAAACGGTTTTTGTTGTCAAAAAGTTAATTAGAACCGTTTACTTTGAAATTGAATGTCTAGTAGTTATTTGTTGTGCGACTGAATTAAATTGAACTCCAATTAAAGTGTTTTTATGAAACATAATTAAAAATGCCGGAGTGTAAGTTGTACTCAATGGATTTGAAGGAGAAAATCGTTTCTATGTACAATAACGGAACAAAACAAATTCAAATTTCACAAAAACTTGATATACCAAGAGGAACAATTTCGAAAATTATTAAAAACTTTCATCAGCGAGGGACAGTCGAGTGTGCTCCAAAGTCAGGGAGGCCTAGAAAAACAACAGCAACCACCGATCGCATAGCTCAAAGGATGTCTTAACAAAAACCAGGACAAACGGCCACTGAGATCAACGCCGAGTTAAAGAACAGAGGTATTTCAGATGTGACAGATCGGACAATTAGAAATAGATTGATGGAAAGTGGCCTTTTTGGAAGATCTCCACTGAAGAAGCCACTCTTATCAAAAGCCAATATTGCAAGAAGACTAACATTTGCAAAAGAACACATTCTTTGGACTCCCAGCAAATGGAATACAGTTCTGTGGAGTGATGAATGTAAATTTCAACTATTTAGAAGCGATGGAAAATATTACGTTAAAAGACCACGGGGTGAAAGGTACAATACAAGGTATCAATTACCAACAGTTAAACATGGCGGAGGATCGGTAATGGTTTGGGCATGTTTTTCACGTTCTGGAGTTGGCCCAATTTTTCGGATAGATGGGATAATGGATCGGTATCGGTATTTGGAAATATTGCAAAACAATATGCTTCCATATGCTGAAGAAGAAATGCCGTTACGTTGGATTTTCCAACAAGATAACGATCCGAAGCATTCTTCGCGTTTAGTTAAGGATTGGTTCCAACAGGAAAAAGTGAGTGTTATGGAATGGCCTTCACAATCCCCAGATCTGAATCCAATCGAACACCTATGGGAACATGTAAAGCGTAAAATTCGACTCACAAAAATTTCTAATAGGAATGTACTGTACGATGAAATCATTAGAGAATGGCAAAATATCCCGGTTTCATTTTGCGAAAAGTTGGTGGACTCAATGGAGAGGAGATGCAAGGCTGTACTAAAAGCAAAAGGGAGAAGCACTAAATACTAAGAAAAACATGTTATTTCCATTAAATAAACTCGAATTATATGAAAAAGATATGTGTTTCCATACTTTTTTCCACGAATAATACCAGATAAAATCGAAACTGTCGTCACAATTTTTTTTAGCGTTGTTATAAACAAATTTCGCTTTGAAGATTTATAAGAAATGCGGCACTGCAATTCTATGCAAAGCTTCATAGGTGTGTGCACAAGGAATTTTGTTTCAGAGCTATGATTGTGGGTTGAGAGACCATTTCCAAACTTTTTTTCACTGTATATGTATATAAGTCCATTAATGAAAAATAAAAATTTAAGTTTTTAAACTTGAAATAAGACTTTATCCTAAATAAAATACCTTTTTCCATAATATGGATGTTATGATGATATTATCATCTCAGTATTTGCAATCATTTGAAACCTTTTCCGAATATCTTTTTTTCAAATTAATTTAGTTATGTTGAAAACAAAACAATTCATTGCCTATCATTTTAAGCCCAAACCTTAGCGATTTTAGTGCATAACAGAAGAAACAATTAACAGTGCCTTCAATTTTTCAAAATTAAATATCCAAACGTGCAGTATTAAATTTGAAAAAAGCATTCCCAAAAGGAAACAAATTGAAATAATTCGTCTTCCACGCAATTCCCAGCCAGAGATTTTCATGGCTACTTAAACAAACACCCATATGTTAACCATTTTGGGAATTAGACCTCCCAAACTGACGAACACTCAAGCTTCAGTTGAGTGTAATAGGTGAAATGTAATTTGCAAACAAACCGAATGTGAAATAAACTAAAGCTATCCCGCGCGACTAGACCATCGTCGTCATCATCATGCAATGCCATCACCTAACAATAAAGCCCTCGCGCAAAAAAAAAAAAAAACACACATCAACTACTCACATTTTCAACCCTCTGATGTAGAGTGTTCTCTATCTGGAAAATTGTATAAATAGGAAATTTTCTCTATGAACATGGTGAAACCACCGCGAGAGTTGGTTTTTAGCGTGAAAAGAATTAAAATGCGATTACAAAACTTTTAACGCCCGCGAAATTTTTGCCTGATTTTAAAATGCCCGCCCCATCTCGTAATCTCTTTTACCGTCTGCTCTCCGTGCTGGCGGCTCCTTTGTTTCAGTCTAAACTACGAAGTAAATATAGATAGCTAGATACAATGGATAGATAGATGCATAGGCATAGATAAGCTGCGGATAGGTACACTTGTTTAACACGATTTGTGCACACACTAATTACATATGCTTGCACACTCTGTCAACTTCAAAACTACCAAAAAACTAATTTCACAGTTGAGAGATGAGACATCAGAGACAGACTAGAAAATTTCTGTCAGCCTAATTCCAGATGTTTCAGAATGGAAGTAATTCGTTGACTGCTGAATGGTTGGTACTTATAATTTTGGGCGGGTTTTTTTTATTGTACTTTTTGTTTAGAATGAAATAGAGTTAATAACTTGGTTGAAAAATAAAGAAGCGAGAAGCCGGTTTGAATCCCAGAGCCGTCGTAAAAGACTTAATTCCATGGGTGTCCTTGTAAAATAAGTAACATACAAAGCTGTGTGTCAACTTCCGCAACTTTTTTCCCCCCAGTATCACAACTCGGAACTAATGGGGAAGATGTAAAACTAGGATGAGCACAATACTTTGAACAACTCCTCCGAGCCCATCATCATACGCACGAACAGCAGCAGCAGACATAATAGCAGGTATAACTGATGTAACAGCTGATGAAGGATCCTATTTGAGTCCAAGAAGAAATAAAAACGGCCCTGAAGAACCATCCAAACAACAAAGCGCCGAGCACTGATAAAATTCCAGCTAAGCTTTAGAGAGCCGGCGACCCCTACATAGCACATCTTCTACTGTAGATTAATCACGGCAATATGGACGCAGGAAATACGTCCTGAAGATTGGCGCAGGAGCATCGTATGTCCAATTTATGAAAATTGTGTAAACTCTGTAGCGAACACTACTGAGGAATATCTCTGTTGTGTACGTCCTACAAAATATTGACGAAAATTCTGGAAAAGAGAATTAAGCACTTTGCTGACAAAGTAAGTACCAAGGCGGATACAGAACTGGAAAATCGACCACTGACCAGATACTCTCAATTAAATAGGTGCTGGGAATATTATATTGATGTACACCAGATATTTGTTGAATTCAAACAAGAATACTATAGTATCGACAGGTGCACTGTACTGTACAAAATCATGTTGGAGTTTGGACTCCCACCGAAATTGGTTCGGCTTACAAGAATGACAATGACCTAGTTCTTGTCACAAGTCAGAGTAGAAAACGATCTGACTTCCAGTTTTAAAACAGACAACGGCCTTAAACAATGGGACGGCCTCGCACCAATGATTTTGAACTTGACACTCGAATATGTTCGAAAACGTCGCGTTGACACCAACGGAACACTATGCTTCAAATCCACATAACTCGTAGCATATGCTGACAACATAGATATCCTTGCAAGATGTGAGAAGAGTGCTAAAGGGGTATTTGTAAATCTTAACTCGGTAGCAAGGGAATTTGGGCTATAAATTAACGAAAACAAAACAATTCTTATGACACAAACTAGGAAAAGGATACCAGTCCGGCATTACAGAAGGACACTATAATCTAGAAAACGAAGACAACTTTGTATAGCTAGATGCAAACATATCGAAGGATTGAAGCGAGCCCATCGAAATGAAAAGAAGGATTATGATAGTAAATAAAACTTATTATTCGGTACTTCCCATAATCAAAAACAAGAACGTGCTCAGGAAAACAAAACTCAAGCTATATAAAACGATCATAACACCTGTGCTATGCTATGTCAGCGAAACTTAAACTCAGGCATCATTAACGCCTTCGGATAAAGGTCCGCAGAAGAATCCTCGGACCTGTGAGGAAAGACTCGATCTGGAGAACACGAGAATTGTATGCCATCTTCGACAATCCAGTGTCAACCCTCATAAAATTTAAGAAACTTCAATGGGCTGGTCGTGTGGAACGGATGGATGCCGGGAGAATCCCAATCGCACACTAAAAGGCAAAGTTAATGGACAAAAGCCGGTTGGATTGTACCGGACCGGACCTTGACGCGGATGTCGCAGAATTTAATCGACACGTTTGAGCGAAAATTCTTCGGAAGGTATAAGGAGCAACTAAGGAAGGAAATGATTGTCGCATTCAATACAAACATGAGCACGACACACCAGAATCTATCGTGATCGAGCTCCGGAAGCTTCAATGGTCTAGCCACGTGGAACGAATGCACGAGGAATGAATTCCAAAACTAGTGCTGAAGTGCAAAGCTCAAGGCAACCGACCGCAGGGGAAGCCACGAAAGCGATGGGAGGCCTCAGTCGGCGCAGATTGCACATCCCTTCTCGATTTTTCAAACTGGACCGAGATAACTGGAGGAGGTGCATCTGGAAGGCCAAGGCTCGATATAGGCTATAACGCCATTTTATCATCATCATGTCTAAAAAACTTCTAATGTCTGCCCAGATTATTTGGTAGGATGTCCAGAAAAAGACATACGAGGGTAGGCCATATGCCTTGCCTACATATTTTCGAAACCATAATGATAATGAGATTTAAGAGAACACCTTAATACAATATTTTCACCGTCCTTTATCCAACAATTGCATTCGATGCGAAATAATACAAAGTAAAAATAAAAAATAAAAATATTTTTAGTTTTCATGGTTTGTTGTTTATACTTTAGATCAAATACTATTACTACTCCGATAACACTAAATGAACTGTCCTCCACTCATTTACCTGTGTGTTTCTCTATTTTGCTCAACGACACCAATACCCAGTTTCGATGACTCACGACCCTGATGCTATTCCAAAACTGGTTAAAATTCAATAGATCACTCAAAAAAGACTTCAGCAATATTGAACTAGACTAGAGCAATAACACAAGATGAAAATCGATTTAAAGGTTCAAAATCTAACCAAAATAATACTGGATGCTGCCAGAAATTCAACTCCTAACTGTTGAAATTTCGACTATAGCTGAAAATTAGACAATACCATTAAATACCTGATCCAACGAAGAAATACCGTAAGAAGACAAAAGCAGAGAATAAGAACTCCCCGAGCTTAAAATGCTTTTAACTTATTTAAATAAGGAAATCCGAACGCAAATTCTCGTTGCTAGGAATAAACGCTGGAACACTATGCTCTCCAATCTGGAAAAGGGATCCTCAAAGCGTTGGCAGCTAAATAAATTATTCAAAAAGGGACTCAGTAGTATGCCACCTCTAAGAAATAGGAGTGAAATCATCTTCCAAGATGAAGCTAAGGCCGAGCTTCTCGCCGATAATTTTCAAAAGTTTCATATCATCTCCCAAAGCTTAGGAAACAATGTGACTGACTCCGAAGTTAAAGTAGTAATTTCCAGACTATACACCTGAAATAGTACCGTCAGTTTTGTGCAAGCCGAAAGAAATTAAAAGCATTATTCGCTCAATAAAAACTAAGAAAGCTCAAGGTCCCGATGGTGTACTGCCAGTCATCAATGTTCTTGATGATGAGTGGTAGTACACTGTCGGGATCCAATGAATGCCAATGAATGCGATAGTTTATTTAAATTTTATTAATAGCTATTTTCTTAAGATTGGATACTTTCCTCTAACGTGAAAAATAGCAACAGTTATCCCTATACTGAAGCCAGGAAAAGATTTCTCTGAACCTGATAGCTACCGCCTCATTAGCCTACTCCCTATCCTATGCAAAATTTTTGAGAAAGCAATTTTAAGACGTCTGGCTGATAAAACCAATTACACCAACACTATTCCAAGCTTCCAATTTGGCTTCCGTCCAGAACATCAGCTTCTCAGAGTTAAATCGTTTGTTCAAAGACAAATTACCTCTAAAAAATCAATTGGCATGATGATACTTGACATCGAAAAATTATTCGACTCAGGCCTATCTCTAAGCTTGCTAATGTTTCTTTTTCACCATACTTCTGTCAAATCATAAGCTCTTTCCTAGCAAACAGAAGTTTCAGTGTCAAATCAAAAAGAAAATACTCCAGTCGAAGATCGATTCCCGCAGGTTTTCCGCAAGGTTCATGCCTCAGCCCAACATTATATAACATCTATACTGTTGATCTCCACTCTTCCACTGCGAACTGGTTGATTTTGCCGACAACACAACGATACTTTCTGCAGGCTAATACCACTGGCACATAGCGGTCCTAATTGTAATTAAGCTGATTCGTAATTTAGCTCGTCTTCATCGTTAGCAGAATGGTGACACATAGCGATTTGCTAATTAAGAAGAGCCACTCACTCATCTAATTAAAGCTAGGGTGTAGCGTAGTGGGTAGCGTGTTGATCTACAATGAGAAGGTCGTGAGTTCAAATCCCGGCCGACGCATAATTCCAACACACTGTCTGCTTGGGTATACATTGGTCCACAAAAAAGAAAAATTCGAAGATAGAGAGTTGTGCGAAGGTCTAATAACCCTTCCACAACAAATAATGAAAAAACTGTTAAGGACCATGAAGGTCAGGAGGCCAAGGTCCGCTTTGGGCTGTAGTGCCATTGTAAAAAAAGATGTAGAATCACTAATCTGTCATATTTTTAAAAAGTTGAATTGCATAGCCAATAGGCAATACAATTTTGCAGGGAAAGCCAAAAAAGAAGAAAAACGATCCTCAGTCCTGTTTTGGAATCGTTTGCAAGTCATCTTTCATAGCTGGGCATTTAAATCATGCTTTAAATATTTTATAAAATTCAGAGAGGCTTCTGTGGCGTAGTGGGCAGCGTGCTTGCTTCACAGTCAATAGGTCGTAGGTTCGATTTTCATTCCAGACAGTGCGATTTTTTGAGCACAAATTTTCAGTGCTACTGCGATGAAAAATTATTCCAAATAAAATGGGCAAAACGATGTAAAAGTGAAACAGTTCCACTTCAAGAAGGCCTAGATACTCAGTAGATGGTTACTGTTCGCTTTCTATCATTCAGTCCCCATAACATCTTTAAAAAATTCGTCAGTAGCAGCCAGTACAACTGAAAATATACCAGCTTCTCCACTCGTTACGGTCGATCTCACTTCCCTTCCCCTCCCTTCATAATCCCATTCCTTCCCTCCATGTTAGTTAGTTAGTTATAGTTCTTTATTTGTATCCAATATAAATAATAAGTGATGACACAATGCGTGTATATAAAACACAAATGTTAATAAAAATTAAAGATACAAACCCACATAAGCGAAAGCTTGTGTGTGGGAGTTCAAAAGCTAACAGAAGAAAAATAGAAAACTTTAAAAGAAAAAAATATAATTTTATGAAACAATATCATTGAAAAAGTTCAGATTATCGTAAACAAATATTTTTTTGACAATTTTGTGATTGTTGATATTTTTTATCAAATCTGGTAAGATGTTAAAGACTCTAGGTCCAAGAATACAAGCATGTCTTTGAAACATAGTTTTATTGCATTTTTCTATAGCTAATAAGTTCTTTGTTTGACTCCTTGTCGAATAGTTCGTAACATTTATTCTAAATTGCGATAAAGTGCAAGCCATAAACTTTAATAAAGCATAGACAAAGAGCTGTCTCAAATTCATGACTTCAAATTCAGAAAACGCTTGAGTTGTAGAATAAAACTTGGACCGCAACAAACATATTTTAATTAACCTATTTTGCAAATTTATCAATGGCGATAATGTTGCCGTGCATGCGGATCCCCATGCTAAGATACAGTATTGAATGATACTATGTGCTAAGGAGAAATATACGGTTCTAATTAACTGTCTATCAGTAAGCCTACGTAGACTGAAATATGTATGTAGGGTTTTTCTTAATCTTTTGCACAAGTACAAAATATGACAATCCCATTTTAAATTATTATCTATGATAACACCAAGATATTTAACTGCCTTCGTAACCTGAATTGGTTAATTTAGAATTTTGATATTAGGGATGCTGGGGCTACCCTTACCAAACATCATAAGTTTGGTTTTGTTTAAGTTTAGTAACATTTTATGAGCCGTCAGCCAGCCAACTACACTCTGTATGCTTGCATTTTACAAAAGTGTCTTCCCAGACATTACTCTTGAATAACAGAACTGTATCATCTGCAAAAGTGATTATACGTCCATTAACTTCAAGTTCTCTCATTTTGCAGAGGCCATTTATGTAGATGTTGAATAAAATTGGCCCTAGCACAGACCCTTGCGGAACACCACATTTTATTGTTGAAGGTCGACTAAAAGTATTACCAACTCTTACCACTTGATTTCGATTTTTTAAATATGATCGAAAAAAGCACAGAGCTTTATTAACGATTTTAAGCGAGTTAAGTTTCGCAAGAAGTATTTCATGATCAACACTGTCAAATGCTTTTTTTATATCTAAATACAGAGCAACTACTTTTTCATTTTTATCTGTAGTCTGACTTATATATTCTGTGAGATCATATACTGCATCCGCTGTATTTAGTCCACTTTTAAACCCATATTGATTTGTCGCTATAATTTCATTTTCCTCAAGGTATTTTAATAATCTTTTTTTTAAACATTTCTCAAATAGTTTCGCGATAAAGGAAAGCAAGGAGATCGGCCTATAATTTCTTGGATCTTTTTTATCTCCGTCTTTATGCAGTGGGATTACAACGGCATATTTCAATTTGGAAGGGAAAATTCCCTGAGAGAGACATGTGTTAAAAATACGTGATAGTGGATGAGATAGCAGTATATCTCATCCACTATCACTTGCACTTGCAGCTTTTAAGATATTAGGGGTAATGCCATCAATACCTGGCGATTTATCAGATTTTAATTCACGTATCAGATTTTCAATTTCATTTGGCGAAATAGGAAGTATGTGGAAAGATGAAGGAGAAACGTCTGAAGATCCATTTTTATAAGCAGAAGATTGAAATTTATTGCTAAAGGATTGTCCTACAGTGATAAAATGGTCATTCAGTGCATTAGCCACTAGATCTGGATCTGATAAGATATCTTTATTTTTATCATATATATGAGTGACGTTCGCCAGATTCTTCTTATTTTTTCGCCCAGAAGTTTCATTGATTTTCTTCCATAGCCTCTTTGGCTCAGAGTTACAGTCTCGAATTTGCTTACGTTAGAATGAAATCTTAGCTTTCTAAATGATATTTAAGGATTTCTGAAAAATTATTGAAAGCATCTTTGCTATCAAACATATTGTAAACTGAACTTCAATCTTGATCATGTAGCTTACTAGAAAATTTACATAAATCAACTTTCGTTTTTTCCTTAATTTTAACCGCGTCAATTTTAAATTCGTTTTCATTAAGAGGTATTTTTGCCAAAGTACAAAAATGATCCGTAATATAAGTTTCAAGAATGGCCGGATAGAATTCCTGTATATCAGTTGATTTTAAAAATATATGATCAATGCATGTTCCAGTACTAAGAAGCGCGCGTGTTCAACCATCTAGATGTTTCACGAAGCCGTGTTCCATCAGAGTATCAAGATAATCATTTGTAATTTCTGATGACTTGTTCTTTGTAATGTCTATATTAATATCCCCTAAAAAGATGTGATTCGAAAAGGATTTATTTTCTCTTAAAAAATTATTGAGACTTAAACTGGGTGACCTGTATATGGCAGTGATACGTATTAATTCTATGTGTAAAACGTTGGCACAATCGATATTTGATTCTAAAACATTAAAAGAGTAAGTATCTCGAATGTACATGGCAACACCATCGCATTTATTATGTTTAGTACTTGCGATTCGTAGTGTATAACCGGTAATGTTGAAAGAGGCTGAATCATTAAGCCAAGTTTCAGTCAAAACAATAACATCAAACGGATTGTTTAAGTCTCTTAACAGAATTTGAAGTTCATCAAAATTTTTAGTAACACTTCTTATATTCATGTGAAATATTTTTAAACTTGGCTTGCTGTCGTCTAGAAAATTGTTGCATGCTGAACGACTTTTCAATAATATTGTTTCTACATTTTTGTAGTTTAATAAGTTGTCTAAGAATTCGGCCATTTTGTGTAGAATTGTGATAAAGAATATAAATGAAATAAATAGTAATTAAAAACAGAAAGAACAAAAAGATGAATTACTCTAAGATTGTAAGGTCGTGATTGTTTTTTATTAAAATTGTACTGCTTCCCTCGTTGCGTTTTGCATAAACTCGTCCGTTTTTCACCCAAATAAATTTGTATTGTTGTGTTTGTGCATTGCACATAAAATCCGAAATTCCCTATAGAACAGGTAATTCTGTAAAAAAAAATCATGCTTTAAAGATTATATAAAATTCAGAGCTATCAGAAAATGACTTTTCTTCTTCTCTCCTGCACGAAAAAGCTTTAATGACTGCTCCAGATCTAGCAAATCTTTATCGTTATAGCCTAAATTATGAGAAAAGTGATAGAATTTGATTGATTGATTTTGATAATTTAGCTAAATTAGCGTATAACACACAGCCGTTTTATGATAATTTAATTTGTCTGCGCTTTATGTCAATTGTGTCAATGGTATTAGATTCAATGATCATAATAAATAATTTGCAGCGGCAGCTCGAAAAAATTTTCGATTACTGTACCAAGTGGAAAATAAACTGAATACCTTTAAAACTCTGTGTGGTATTTTTTGTGAAGCGTCAAGCTTAGCGATTTCTCCCAGCATCTTCCTAATATCTTCGGAAAATCCGTCAAATATTTTGGTATTCACCTTGATTCAAAAATTATCTTCCAAATGCATATTGACCACACAGTTCCAACAATATCCAAAAACATCAGAATGCTCTATTCACTAATAAACAGGAAATCACAATTATCCAAGGAAAATAAGTTACTTTTTTATAAATTAGTATTCTTACCCGTGCTCTCCCATGCCGCGCCCATCTGGGTCGACTGTACAGCTGCACTTGTTAACACATCTTTTACAGGAAAATGTTAACATTGAACTGTTAAACGACTATGTAATCGAAATTACCGAAAAATTTGAAGAAAGGTGTCCAAATTATATCCCTTCACTAAGCTCTCTCTATAGCATTGTTCTAGTATAGGTATAAGTTTAATTCTAGTTATAGTATAAGTTTTAAGTTTTAATTTTTAACCTATCAAAGGGTTTTGATAATTTGTTCCCTTATATGTAAGAATCATTGCTTATATTAAGACTAAATTTCTATTTGTTACCAGCGATCCCCCACGACTTTGTCCGCATAATAATCGCAATAATAAGCAATTTTTGAGAATGTAGCTAGTAATACGTTATGTGGGATATGTAACCTGCTTAGTTTAATGGCTTATTGCACCAGTTAATTAATATCTTATTTATTTTTTAACACTTTATTTAAATAACATTTTAAATAACCAGAACAATATTATAATTATTTCATTGAATATTTTTAAATTAAATTAAAATTAAATTTCATAATAATTTTTATTTTTTATTTTGATATTTTTTTTTTAAAATCATGACTTGCTTATCTTACAGTCGTACAATTTATATTTTTTTAATAAGATCAGAACTAAGTAAAATCACGTTAGGATTTTTATGTAGTAATCTGATTTCTTAACTGAATTAAAACTAAGTGTCGATACTGCTACATCACTCCCCCTCCAGCATAGCGTTACTTTATTTCAAAAGAAACCCTTCTTGGTTTGTTACAATCAAGAGACATGGTATCATTACTACTATATGCCGGCTTTAACCTGTCAATACTAATTGATTTATTTTTTCCATTTATATCCACAACAAAAAAATTTTTTAATTTTCTTATTATTTTGTATGGACCTTCATAAGGTTGAACTAACGCTGTTTTGACTTTGTCTGTACGAACAAAAACAGATTCTGTGTTCTCAAGAGAACTAGGGAGATAAACATTAGTTTTAATTGTACTCCTGGGTTGTGTTGGTTGAATATTTTGCATTTGAGTTTTTAACTGCTTTGCAAAATCGCTTGAAAGTGGTTCATCTGAATGTGTACTTGGTAATGAGAAATCTCCGGGAACGCGTAATGTTTCTCCGTAGACTAATTCTGCAGGACTGCACCTCAAATCATCTTTAGATGTGGTACGAAGTCCTAATAGAATTAATGGTAGCTCATCACTCCAATTTATGGTGTTGTTGCGCGCCATTAATGACGCTTTTAAAGTACGATGAAATCGCTCTACCATACCATTTGCTTGTGGGTGGTATGCAGTCGTGCGAATACGGGTACAACCAAGAATTTTGTTTACTTCTGCAAAGAGCTTCGATTCGAATTGGCTGCCACGATCAGTGGTAATCAATTTAGGGATTCCAAATCGTGAAATATATTGATGAACGAATGTCTTAGCAACTGAAATTGTGCCCATATCTTTGAGAGGATATGCCTCCGGCCATCGGGTAAACCTGTCTATCACTGTGAGAATGTAGTTATTATTATTAGATGACGGAAGTGGTCCTACTAAATCAATATGAATGTGGTCAAATCTTTTAGTAGGCGTATTGAAATGTCCTAGTTCAGATTTTATATGCCTATGTACTTTTGATTTTTGACATGAAATGCATGATTTTGACCACTGATTCACTTGTTTGTTCAGATTGGGCCAGAAGTACTGAGAACTTATTAATTTTCTAGTAGCACGAATACCTGGATGAGACAGATTGTGAATTGAATCGAATATTTGTCGTCTCAATTCTTCTGGAATGTACAACCTAGTTTTATTTGTACTAATTTCGCACCATAGTTTATTATTCAATAATGGGTATTCTAGTAATTTCAATTTAAATTTCGAACTAGTATTCTCGGATTTAGTTAACAGAGTTTTAAGTTCTTCATCTTTTTCTTGTAATCGCATTACCTGATCGATATCTGAAGAAATCGATAGAGTGTCTACGTCTTTAAAAGACCGTGAAAGGGTATCTGCTACTACATTATTCTTTCCAGATATATGAATAATTTTCTTTGTAAATTGGGAAATGAATTCCAATTGACGCGTCTGACGAGGACTACGTTCAGTTTTTGATGATAACGCTCTTGTGAGGGGTTTTTGATCCGTGTAAACACTGAAATCTCTCCCCTCCAAGAAATATCGAAAATGTTTAATTGACAAAAATATTGCTAATAATTCTCGGTCGAACGCGGAATATTTTTGTTCGGCCGAAGTTAACTTTTTGGAAAAGAAAGCTAATGGTTCTAATACTCCATTATTTATTTGTTGAAGTACCGCTCCTACAGCTATGTTTGAAGCATCTGTTGTAAGAGTAAGTTGTGAGTTGTCTATCGGATGAGATAGCAAAGTTGCTTCACAAAGTGATTTTTTAATTTTCGAAAAAGATTCCGTACATATATCTGACCACTCAACTATCTTTTTACTTTTAGATTGCAATAATTTTGTCAAGTGTGCATGGATAGGTGCTAACATTTCTGCTAATTTTGGTAGAAATCGATGGTAATAATTCACCATGCCAATAAATTGTTGTATTTGTTTAATAGATGTCGGAATTGCTAAGTTGTTAATAGCTTCTACCCGATCTTTGGACGGTGAAATTCCGTCTTTTGTGATATTATGACTTAAAAAGTCCAAAGAAGTGGAACCTAAAACACATTTGCTCGTCTTTATTCGTAAACCATAGTGTTTAAGACGTTGAAATACCATGTGTAGATGTTCACAATGTTCTTCTTTGGTTTTACTTGCAATAAGAATATCATCAATATAAACAAATACGAAATCGAGGCCTTTAACAATTTCATTCATAAAACGTTGAAATGATTGAGCTGCGTTTCGTAAACCGAACGGCATACGAACGAACTCGTACAATCCAAAAGGGGTTGTTATGGCTGTTTTGTATACATCTTCTGGCGCGACTGGAATGTGATGATACGCACGCACAAGGTCGATTTTCGAAAAAATTTTACAATTATGTAGTTGAAATGAAAAATTTTGTATGTGAGGTATTGGATACCTGTCTGGTATCGTTGCGGCATTGAGTTGCCGATAATCCCCACATGGTCGCCAATCTTCAGTGTTTTTCTTAGCTACCAAATGCAGAGGAGATGATACTGAAGAGGATGATGGACGACAAATTCCAAGATCTACCATATGTTGAAATTCCACTAAAGCAGCTTTGTGCTTTTTAGGGTCCAATCGACGTGGTTTGGAGAAAGGTAATTGACCTTGAGTCATAATATTATGAACTATGCTGTGCATAACAGGTTGATTGAAATCGGGAGTTTGTGTTAATGTTGGGTATTGTCTCAATATATTGCCAAACTCATTGTTGATTGTACTAAACTTAGGAGTAGGTGTGTCAACAAAAGCAGAAATAGCATTTACAAACAATTTAGTTTTCGAATCAACGAGTTTTTTATTTTTTAAATCCACTAACAATTCATATTTGGATAAAAAATCGGCACCAAGTATAGGTCTATTGACAGATGCAATAGTAAATACATGCAGAAACCTCCTACGTACTCCTAAATTAATTTCTAAAAGTTTAGTTCCGTACGTTGTTATCGATGAATCATTAGCTGCGGATAGGACTAAATGCGAAGTCTTTTTATAACTTTTAAAAATGTTTACAGGAATTACTGATATATCAGCACCTGTATCAACTAAAAAATTCAAATTGTTTATATAATCCTTAACAAAAAGGCGGCCAGAATAATTATTCCTACTAGTCGCCGCTTGAACTGTAGGATCCATTAAAAATTTAAGTTAGTTGATGGAGTTGGTGTACGATTCAAATTTTCGGAACAAGGAGCAACACATTTTGTGGCTTTATTTCCGAATTTGTGGTGATACCAACATTTTCGCTCAACATTTTGAGTACTATTTCGACTGCTAGATCTACTTTGCTTGGGAAAACGTTGATATTGTTTTTCTTTCGAGAGCAATTTAGAAATCATGGATTTTAAGGAATTAATTTCATCTTTGAGGTCACTAATTGTAGGATCAGTTACTGAATGATTTTTGTTTTCAAAAGATGAAAAGTTTTGCGACATTTTATTATCAATAATTGATAAATTATGTTGCTTTGGTAAGACTTCCCAAAGCTTATCAGCCAATGAAGTCAAATCAGATATGTCGTTATCACCTTGAGGAATTAACGATATATTAATTAAATGGGGTAACCGTCTAAGCCAAAGTTTTTTAACAAGACTACTCCCAATAGTACCTGATGTACCTGCCAATTGTTGTAGATATCTGAAAAATTCCGAGGGTTTTCTATCACCCATTTCCTCATTCGAAAGAAGTTGCTCAATCCTACGTTCTTCGCTTACTGAATGGCGTTCAATAACGATTTTCTTTAATTGTGGATACAAATCAGATAAAGGTGGATTTTGAATAAAATCCAAAATGGACTCTACTATCTCCTGCGGCAATGCAGCAATAATATGATAATACTTAGTAGAATCACTTGTAATTCTACCCAATTTAAATTGTGCTTCCGCTTGTACAAACCAAGAGTTTGGAGAATTTACCCAAAACAACGGTAACCGAATTGCTGTTACCGACTCTATTTTCTGAAATACCGGAAATGTAGCACTATCGGAATGGTTTCCAGTTTTAATTTCGTTATTCTGATCTGTGTCAGTCATTTTACACTCGAATATACACCGTCAAGTCACACACAAAAAAAAAAAAAATATCAATTACAGTATTTACAATTAAATAATTGAGATGATATAAAAAAAATAAGTTTTTAATTAGCAAATATTTGTGGTATTTACGTCGCGGTCACCAATTATTGCACCAGTTAATTAATATCTTATTTATTTTTAAACACTTTATTTAAATAACATTTTAAATAACCAGAACAATATTATAATTATTTCATTGAATATTTTTAAATTAAATTAAAATTAAATTTCATAATAATTTTTATTTTTTATTTAGATATCTTTTTTTTAAGATCATGACTTGCTTATCTTACTGTCGTGCAATTTTTTATTTTTTTTATAAGATCAGAACTAAGTAAAATCACGTTAGGATTTTTATGTAGTAATCCGATTTATTAACTGAATTAAAACTAAGTGTCGATACTGCTACAGGCTCTTTGAACACAATGCCGATTGGAAAGAGAGCCATAAATAATTAAGAATGAAACCATGATACTCGCATTTGTATGGGACAGGCTTGTAGTCAAATCAATCCCGTGATTTGAGATCATATACGTATTGAAGAGTATTAAGAACATTTCAATAGTTTTAGCTTGTGTTAATTAAAAAATAAAACCCCAAACAAAATAACATTAAGCTTGAAAACATAACAGGACTACGATTATGCGTAAAGCACAATCATACGATATTATAGATGAAATCGAAATGTTTATGATCTTAAGAAATTTTATATGGGGAGTGGTAGAAGAGATGACAGCATTGAACTAATTTCTTTCACATCACGCTAGAGTAGCTATAAAAAAGTTTTGCTTCAAAAATTGAATAGATACTGAGAAAATTAGTGCATTGTTTTTAGTGAAATTGTGCAGTTTGTATGGGAGGTGGTAGAAGGATTGTGTGTGATTTTTTGAGAAACAACTATAGTCATCATGCAATTGATATATTTTAAATTTCAGATCAGTAACTTTCATACTTTTCAAGAAAATCGAATTTTGGAAGAGATGTGATATTGTGTCACATTCTATGAGACAAGGGGACAAGCTAATCGGTTTAATTTTCCCCGATATTGATTACGGATTTTGTACAAAATTTGAGCTTGATAAATGTTTATAGTATTTCATGTTTTGTTTGTTTATGGTATTTCATGAAAAAGTGCAATGTGTATGGGAGGTTGTATAGGCGGTGGGAGAAGAAGTGTGGGGATTCAAATAATAAAATAAATAAATTCTAAGTTTTAAATTATTCGCTCCAATGGTTTTCAAGAAAATTTGATTAATACATATTTTTGAAAATGAGTCATTTTGCATGGGAGGAGGTAGAAGGCGTGGGGCTATTGAAATAAGACCAAACGCAGATTACATCTCAAAATATACCTAATAAACTGTGAGAGTTTCATTGCAATCGGTTCAGATGTTTCTGCGTGAATGCCGAACAGACAGACAGAAAAGAATTTTAGAAACGTGTGTTTCTGCATAGTTATTGCTAAAATAAAGCAAAAAACTAACTTATAGTCATTTATAAACAAATAACAGACAGACACTACAATTATATTTATATTTATTGATAAGCTTATATTTTATATAACTTACAAAGACATTACGTCTAATCTATGTATAGTTTGAAATAATATATCCAATTGTATCTGAAATCTAGTAAATAAATATATATTTATCTTTCCAGACCCAATGCGAACTCAGCCTTTCTTCGTATAGAGTAAAAATTTTTCCTTTACGAAGATAGAGCAAATACCTTTAGATTTCATGTAAAATATTATCTTAGTCCGCAGTCATAGTCAGCACATTTTTCGGCAGCAGAAAACAGTCTCCTCCTACGAGTGATATTTAATTTCAGTGTCTATTCCTTACCAAATAAATTTCAATTAAATTTTTTTCGATTTATTCTTGATCAGATAAGATAATATTTTTACGGAAAATTTTATTTAATTTTCAGTCATTATCTCACACGCACTAGCACCTGCTACGTTCATTGCATAAACACCGTTAAACACTGGTCATAAATCCTTTTGGAAAATAAACATTATTCTCGCAGTTCTCCACCGATTTCCATCAATCAAAACTCAACCAGGATATAAAGCGAAGCACAAAAAAGGACTCGAAATAATAATAAAAAAAAAGAGAAATGAAAATCATTGCAAATTGCATTTTTTCATGCAACGCAAACCTTCTGGCCCATCATTCGTCAGTTTTGCATAAAACAAATGAAAAAAAAATGAGCTACCCTTCAAACAGAAGTCATACTCTAAAAGAACACGACTTACAAAAGTAAAAAAAAGAAAATATTGAATTTCAAAACTAAGAAAAAATAGCACAGAAAAAATAAGAAGGAAAATAATCCTTGCACAGTAACTCAACTCTAAGTCAAGTGCTGACATTCACTATGGGTCTTTCGAAAACCAGTCAATGTTTTTAAACGATTCATCGCTCGACGGTTGCTTGGACTGGGCCCAACTCGAGTAATAAGAAAAATTAATGGCTTTCCAACCAAAGTATAAATTATTTATGAAAAAAAATTATAGACTTGCCTTTCTATTAAAGAAAAACGATGATGATGATAATGACGACGACGACCGGTTTGCTTGTCCAATTTCGTCGAAGCTAAACGTGCCGGCGAAAATACAATGGAAATCATATTGCTAGGAGTGGAACTCAAGAAATTGGATAAGTTGGCGCAACAACAGGAAGCAACGAATTCAATGTACACTCTCGTGAGCCAGAAAGAATTTTTATTAATAGGCCGTACACATTCAATCTTGAGGAGTGTGTCCCCCTCGCCCTGAAGTGGGAGAACGGTGGCACTACGATTCCCTCAAGGATCCGTATAAGGAAATTTTCCCGAAGAGATCTTTCTTCCCTGAAAGGTCTATAATTTGCCTAAACGTGTGTATTTTTCATTCTCGCTCAAATATTTCCATTTTCTTTTTTCTTCTTCTCAGGATTTTCATTCGTGCTGCCGTCCAACTATTTCGGAGGTCTCACTGGTCTGGATTTTGTGAAAAATGACTTTTGTCCTGACATTTGACTCATTTCTTTTCCTCGAAATGTGCAAGAAAAGGAAAAAAATTCGGAAAGGTATGAGTGGAAAGTTCGTTTTTTTTTCCTCCGGTTGTTTTTTTGATTTTTTCTGTCTTTCGAAAAGTTTACTATATTTCTTTTCTGGGCCTGCAAATCGCTTACTTTTCGAGAAACGGTCGAATTTTCCAGTCCATATGTTGAATTTTCCACCAAATCCGCAAGGGGATTGGGGGAATGTCTGTCGTCACACAATCCGAATTTTGTCCAGAATGAAGAATACGCAAGGGATGGGTGCCGGAATAAAAATGATAAATGTTAGGGCATATTATGGAAATAAGTATTAGCTGTCATCATCAAAAAACAATTCATCAAGTCCACAAGTGTTGGACTTTTGGATTCGTTGTGCTTGTATGGGGGGAAAAAACGAAGATAGTCTTATGTCTTATCCGGTATAAGAGTGGAATTAAATGGTTCTTTCGAGCGAAGTCTAGAGTGTTGTTCTTTTATTCGTTTGCGCCTAATGACAATGGCTTTTGACAGCTTTTCACAGAAATGTTATTTATCAAAATGTACGAGCATGTACATTTATTTAAATTTTTTAAGTACCTGTTTGAGATTTCATTTTCCTCTATTATAGAGTTTTGCGCAAACATGGCAAACTTATAATACCTTCAGATTTCTTCTAGAGCATAAAAACGAGTAATAACGCTACTAAAATATTAAAATAAGATTCCTTCCATTTCATAAAATAGAGGTTTTTGCATGAGAGTTGGTGGAAGTAGTGACGGGATTCTGCTAATTTTTGCATCTAAATATTTCAGACTAATAGCACCAGTAAAATCGGCTTATTGTGAAGCAGTGAAATATGCCATTTTGTGCGGGATGGGTAGAAGAGGTGTTGAAAGGACGTTTTCGATAAATTTTTAATTTTTCAGCTCAACGCGTTCACTAGCTAAAGTGTGAATGGATAGACGCACGTTCAACTCATTTTTGCACCGAACATTATTGGTTAGTACAACGAAATTCGTTGGAACAAACCTATCTAGTGTCAGATTTTATCTATTCTATGATATAAATCTAGATTGAGGTGACTAAGGTACACCATCTGGGGAGTAGTTGTAGGATGAGAACTTCCCAATTCATGCAAATATCTTTAGAGAATAGCGACTCCATGGACCTAACCACCCCCCTGCAGGATGGGGGCAGTAGAATTCAACCGCAGGCAGTCCAGTTTATTCTAAATAAAGCAAATGGGAGATCACTGGATCATGGGGTTATCACCCGTGATCTTAAAACCTAATTGATACGAAAAACGAATGCAGCGCCTTGGATAAGAACGGATTCTACTGTAACGACTTTTAGCAGTCGAAAACGGACTATAATTGGCTTTTAGAATTGTCGAATATTGAATGACGGGGGGAGGGTTGGGGTTACTCGGTTCATGCACCGCCAATTAGCGATCGATCGTGAAATGAAGCACTATAGCATACAAATCTTAGGTCTAAGCGAGATTAAGTGGACAGCGATAGGAGAACAACGAACCACAAACGGAAACACCATTCTGCACTTTGGCCTTTAGAGTGAAGCCAAAAATGGCGTAGCGGTCGTACTTGCACCGAGAGCGAGAAATAGTTTCGTCAGCTGGGAACCAACCTCGGATAGAATTATCGTCGTCAGGCTCAGGACCAGTGTCAGACACTTCATAATTCTTCACCATCTAATACCGCAACACCTATTGACAAAGATGATTTTTATAGCCAACTGAGTGCCACCTTCGAACGTGTTCCAAGAGAGGATATTATTATCAGCCCAGGTTGGCTCTGCCAACACTGGATTAGAACACGTCATGGGGAGGCATGGTGACCCTTAGGTCGACGCGTCACAACCTTGGATCAAGAGATCAGAAAACGGCGAATTATTTGTGAAGTTTTATAGTACTCGGCAAATGGTCATTGGAGGGACCCTTTTTCCACACAAGAGTCACCATAAAACATCTTGGGTTTTCCCTGATGGTGCTACTCAGAGCCAGATCGACAATTTGGTAATAAGTCGCTGATGGAGAAGATGTCTCCTCGATGTGCGAGCAAAGCGTGGAGCTGACGTGGAGAGCGATCACCAATTCTTCAAATGAAGCTCAAGATTAATGTGGATAAACTTGGAGATCCCAACAAAAAGCGCCAGTACAAAACCAATCTACGTGAAAAGCAATCAACATTGGGCGGATATGAAATACGCATACTGGACGCCAATTGGGAGGCAACCAGAAACACGTTTCTAACTAGTGCTGAAGAATCTGTGAAATATGTCCAAAGCGTTGAGAAACCCTGGATGTCGCAAGACACATGGAACAAGATTGACAATCGAAAAAAGTCAAATTGGCATTCATCTGGCAACCCGATGTCAACCAAAGAACTCCTAACTTAAGACGGAACTACCGCGATGCTCATATATCGGGTTTTCCAATAGGGACTTGACAACTTTGAATTCAATTTGTGAACGCACCCTTTCACTAATCATCAAACTGTCACTGTCAATTTATTCAGTAAACTTAACATTTTTATCATGGTAAATAATAAAGTTTTTGAAATATCTCAAATGGTTTGCATTTTATTTTGAAAAAAAGTTGTCAAGTCCTTATTGGAAAACCCTTTATAACTTAAAAAGGCTGTTAGACGCGACAAGAGAAAGGTCATTGAAGATCTGGCAAACAAGGCAGAATCTGCGGCTTACCTTGGGGATATGGGTTCACTATTCAAAATCATGAAACAGTTGACGAACAGGAATTTCTCCGCCAACCACCTGGTGAGAGATGTTAATGGAACTCTCCTTAAAATGAGCGAACACCAGTTGCGGCGATGGAAGAAATAATTCACTGACATTTTAAACATCTTGTCAGACGAAGATATTCCAGAAAAAGAACAACTACCAAACATCCAACCGCAGCAATCCTCTATTTAGACCATCCCCAGATAAGGAAGAGATACTTTCCGCCATTCGGTCAATGGCGGGAAGGAAAGCCCCAAGTATTAATCATCTACTAACCGAACTCCTTAAAGCGGTCCCGGAAGTAATAGCCGATTTACTGCTCCCACTCTTAACTGAGGTGTGGAATGAAGGAAGATATCCGACTGAATAAAAGGAGGACGTCATTGTGAAATTTCCGAAGAAGGGCGACCTTCGGGATTTTGGCGATTGGCGTGGTATATGTCTACTTACTGGCGTATATCTACTTACTGGCGTATCATGGCTAAGGTAATTCTCAATAGGATTAGTGATGTCGTAGATAGCACTCTCGAAGTTTATCAGGCAGGGTTCCGTAAAGTATCGTCTTGTACCGACCACACAAATTTCATATGGATAATATTGGAGCAGTCAGCCGAAATGGTTTCGCCACTACATCTCATGTTTGTGAACTTCGAGAAGACTTTCGACAGCATTAAGCGAGATTACATATGGAATGCTTCGCGTAGGAGAGGTATTCCTGATAAAGTTATAGCTATGATTAAAGAATTGAATGATGAAGCAAAGTTTCGCGCTTACATAGAGAAGGGCTTGTAATAAATCCGGTCACACCTGATCGAATTTATTAACTCACACCATATATCGTCCCAACATAAATAATCTCGCGTTTCCCATACATATCTCGCTTCGACATTTTTCAATGTCAATTTCTTTTGAGCTCATATTTCTACTACGAGCTAGGTTTCCTCTTTTTTCAAACATAAACAACGCCGACCTGCCTCAATGGGATCGCGCTACGTTTATGTTTTATTTTCTCTAAGAAAATCCGCCGCACAAAAGACGACGGCTCGAAAGCAAGTACTTGGGATCATATTTTCCAACAACCTCTTCGTATGCATATGATCGGATATGCTTACATATCTTTCACCGCGGCAATAAATTACGAAACATCATTCCGATAATGTTTCGTACTTTAGACCCGTTGAACCTTAGCTTGAGGGTAAATTTATGATGACCGAAATGGGTCATCGCTTAATTTCATTTTTCTTTCGTACGATCAATAAATTATCGAATTTATTGAACCGACGAAAGAAATAGTGCTGATGCCGAACTACGTCGAAATGAGGGCGATTGCGAAAGAAATGGTAAGTATCGAAGGTGTAATGCGGAGGAGGATTGACCCCGACCGGGCAGTCTGAGCCGAACCGACAAGTCGAGGACTTCGTTCCTGTAAACGAGTATAATTTAATAAAATAATTTCAAAGGCAAAAGTGTGTTTGTTTCAAGATTAATATAAGAGTAACTAGGCATCCGAGTCAGTTGCTAAATACAGCGTGTATGTTGTAAAGAAATTTACTACATAAATTTATGGTGGCAGCGGTGGGATTGATCGAAAATAACCGGTAATCCTTTGGAAACGAACCCTACGACTGGCTCAGGCTCAGCACGACTCCAGGACATCGTGCAGCAGAACAGCAGAATTTTAGTACCGTCCCCGGACCAGAGGGACTGGGAAACAACTCAACCAGAACAGCAGAATTTTAGTACCGTCCCCGGACCAGAGGGACTGGGAAACATCTCAACAAGAATAGCAGAATCTTAGTACCGTCCCCGGACCAGAGGGACTGGGAAACACCTCAACAAGAACAGCAGAATTTTAGTACCGTCCCCGGACCAGAGGGACTGGGAATCATCAGCAGCCGAATCATCAGCAGCCGAATCGTCAACAGCCGAATCATCAACAGCCGAATCATCAGCAGCCGAATCATCAGCAGCCAAATCATCAGCAGCCGAATCACCAGCAGCCGAATCACCAGCAGCAGAATCATCAGCAGCCGAATCATCAGTCTGAGCCGAACCGACAAGTCGAGGACTTCGTTCCTGTAAACGAGTATAATTTAATAAAATAATTTCAAAGGCAAAAGTGTGTTTGTTTCAAGATTAATATAAGAGTAACTAGGCATCCGAGTCAGTTGCTAAATACAGCGTGTATGTTGTAAAGAAATTTACTACAAGCTGTCCGAGAGCTTTCCTGTACAAACGGGTGTCAGACAAGGCAGCATTATCACCAGACCAGTTTTTGGTGGTAAAAAATGACATCATGAAAGCTGCACTGGAACGTGGCGAAGATGAAGCTCGTCAATGGAGACTATTTAACATCTTAAGTCACCTTGATTCTGCTGAAGAAGTGTGTTTGCTTGCATATTACCATTCGTACTTAGAGTCAAATGTTCGCTCGTGGCATTCTAAATGAGAGAAGAAGAAATGAGAGGCGGGACTGAAAATAAGTGTGCGTAAAACCAAGTATATGCACATGAGTTCGAGCACAAGAACACCGATTTTTCTTAATGGACAAAATGTGAAAGAGGTGCTAGATTTTTGTTATATCGGAAGCATTGTCAGCATAGTCTAAATAAAGCTCGTCAGGTCTTCGGTATCCTTTCCCCTTTCTGGAGGTTAATAGAGATCCCCCTTCGCACGAAGCTGTGAGTGTTTGACGCATACGACAAATCCGTGTTGTTATATGGCTGAACTACGTAGAAAGTGACCGTTCGACTAACCATGTAACTGCAAACTTTCGTGAACCAATGCCTCCGACGCACTTTAGGGATATTCTGGCCAAAAGTTATCTCCAACGACGAACTTTGGAGTGCAACTGGAGAGACTAAAATAGACGTTGAAATTCAAAGGCGAAAGTGGAAGTGGGTCGGTAACACTTTGTGGAAGCCAGAGCAGGACATCACCAAACTGGCTCTGGATTATAATCCTCAAGTAAGATATCGGGTTGGTTGACCATGGAGTACATGGAAGCGAGCAGTTGAGCAGCAGGCCAGAGGAATGGACATACTAGGCTACACCCTGGCGATATCATCTAAGCTATCGCGACAGCTGTGTTAATATTTCCATTTAAATAATTTCAAAATAATCACGCCAACCATATTATTTTACTCTATCCGTTCAAGTGTCAGCTATAGCAGGATAGTGCTTAGCAAATGCAAAAAAAAAAATTGAAGGCAGGCTAACGTAACGGTAAACCAGCAGGGCTTAAGTTCCAGAATGTCTAGCGCTAGGAGTGATGCGGCCGGAAACGGCAAGGAACTTTTTTCGGACGCCGAGAAAGGCTTAGTCAACAGAGAGTCCAACTTTGACCTTTATATGTTGCTTTGGGAATTTATATCCTTTTGTATAAGTTTTTTTTTTTATTTTATATTCTAGATGAAATCTAAGAGTATTACAAGTTTGATCTAAAGTTATTAACGCCCAGAAACTATCGCCAAGAATACACCAATATTTGTTGTCGCTCAAAAATCTTGAAACCGGATGTCCATCTGACTGTGCGTTCTGAGCTATGAAGCTCAAATTTTGTACAAGTTACTGGTAAAAAAGTAAAGTCAAGTTCGTGAACGGGCGAAATCGCTCTACCCGTTCTAGCCCCCCCCCCCCCCTACAAAATTACTCAATTTCAGAATTCAATTTGGCAATAAATGGATTTTCTCGAAAACTATAAAAGGTATCGATCTGAAGTTAACATGAATATATCATTTTTATCACGACTTCGACCCACTTCTTCAACCACCACAAACTGCACTTTTTCATTAAATACTATACGCCAATTTACTCAGTACGTATAAAGTCGAGCTGATATTGTGTATAAAATATTTATTTAGAATTATTAGCAAGACCAAAAAAAATTAGACGATTACCTTCACTCCTTCTACCCCTTCCCGTACAATATGATGCAATTTCACAACTTTACAAAAAGTAGGTTTTCCTAAGAAATATAAATGTGCAATTGAAAACATATCAATTGAATGATAAAGAACTGTCGACTCCTTCCACCACCTTCCATACAAAGTGCACAATTTCACTAAACCCTATACACTAACCTTATCACTAACTATTTTCTCTTTGAAGCTTAAATTTTCATTAAAAAATTTTGATAGCAACTAGCATGATATGAAAAATTAGTTCAATTCCGTCACCCCTTCTACCACTCCCCATATAAAATTTCTTAAAATTAAAAAAAAATATCTTTTCCATCTAGAGTATTGCATGATTCGGCTTTATGTCCAATCTTAGCTCTGTTATGTTTTTTTTTTAATGCCTGCCCAAGGCAGAAGTTTAGTGCTGCTTTTTCTTTCTTTTTTGTATGACCGCCAATATATAGTTTTTTTAGACTTAGAATCTTTAAAGGTTTGAACTTCGGATTGAAATTTTTATACTCTAGATGAAATCTAAGTTTGCTCAAAAGTTTGTAACGCTGAGAAATAAGGCTCGGAGAAAAAATTAATAATGCAGAAGTCCGTCCGTTCGTCCGTCTGTTCGCTCTCTAGCTTGAGAACACATTGAGCTAGAACGTTCAAATTTTGTACACATTGTTTTTGATAAAAAATAAGGTCCAGTTCGTGAACGGGACAAATTGTTCTACTCCTTCTACCCCCTCCCATACAAAATGGCGTATTTTCGAGATTTGACAGTGAACAGATTTTCTCGAAAAGTATAAAAGGTATTGATCTGAAATTTGGAAAGAATTATTTTTATACCAATTTCAATCTACGGTATAAAAATTATTTGAATCCGCTTACTCCTTCTACCACCTCCCATACAAACTGCACTTTTTCATAAAATACTCTAAACCAAAAAAATACGTACCAATCAGTACGTATAAAATTTATCGAACTGAAATTTTGAACAAAATATTTATTTAGAATTATTAGTAAGACAAAAAAAAAATTATGATTGGCGTCACTCCTTCTACTACCTCCCATACAAAATGACACAATTTCACAACTTTCTAAAAAGCCGATTGGGCCTTACGCCCAATCATAGTCCTGTTATGTTTTTTTTCTGGTTTATCCTTTGTTTGGGGATTCAGCGAGTAGATTGCCGAGCAGGGCGCATTATTGGTTTTTCCACATGAACTGAACCCTGACATAGAAGTGCCGTCTTAGCTGAAAAAAAGGCTCCAAAATATACCCAACAAAACCTTTCCACGTGAAAGCACCGGCTCAGCCAAGAGCCGCTGAGAGAACATCAGCCATACTAAGGCCGGTCGCAGTACTAACCGCCCAATACAATCCACCATTGAAACACAGCCTACCATCGACCTCAACATGAAGACAAAGGAGCAGGACGGTCTTGTCACTCCGTGAAGCACCAGAAACCAGCCGTTCAGTTTAGTGTGCATAGTTTCTGTTCTCTATTTAATTTGAGTGATTGATATCTTCCTAACTTCAACAAAGCTGTGAGCATCCCTTGAAAATAGAGCACACTAACGCTGCGAAGAGCAAACGAGCACGAACTTAAGCATCAGACATAATAGCAAGTATAACTGACGTAACAGCTGACGAAGTATCCCCTTTGAGTCCCCCACTCTCGAAGAAGTAAAAACGGCTCCGAGAACCAACCCAAAAATCAATGCACCGGCTACTGATCAAATTACCGCAGAGTTTCGTCTTTGTCACAGGTCAGAATATAAAATGATTCGACTTCCAGCTTTTAAACTGATAACGGCCTTAAACAAGGTGACGGACTGGCACCAATGCTTTACCTGTGAGGGTAGACTCGATCTGCAGAATAAGATACAATAGAGTTGAATGCCATCTTCGACAATCCAGAAGTGTCCACCGTAATAAAATTGAAGAGTCTACAATGGGGTAGTCATTTGGAGAGGATGGATGATGGGAAATTTCCCAAACGCACACCAAAGAGGAAATCCAATGGACAAATATCAGTTAGAAAGCCGCGGAAGCACTGGGAGGATACTATTAACGCAGACAGCAAATCACAGCTAAGATTCTTAAACTGGAGGACGCGGTAACTGAATCGTAACTGACGGAGGCGCAGTATACACTAGCCCAAGCCTCTACTTTTACTGCAATGATAGCAAATTGATAATTGAGTGACTGAATTGAACAGGATTGAATTTTAAAGCATAACTCATGACGAAACATTTAACAATATTGAACTCAATATCACATTGAAGTGCAGCATAATCCGAAACGAACTTAGTATCCTGAATGTCTTTTAGTCTTCAGCACACAAAAGAAAATTGGATACAAGAAGTGGAGTAAGATCATTAATAAAATGAAATAATAGAGGCGGATCAACAATAGATCTCTGATGAACAACAGAATCACCTGAGGACGATGGGGAATGACGGACATTGAGGCCATGAGTTCAGCGAGGGAACCATATTGGGCAGGTAAAATTAGATTTCTGATGTGGTTAAAGATTTATAAGTATTAAAATTACAATACCGACTCATATACCTTCTTCTTCAAGGATTTCTTATAAGATTAGTGGTAGAGGAAAGACCAATTCTAAAGCAGGGCTTTCTTGTTTTTTCGAGTTTCTTGGCCTTAGGATCAATATCTCGATTCACCAAACTTTTCGATATAACGAAAGGGCTTGACGTTGTATTATTTGCCGATAAATCGGTTATCTACTGTAATTTTATTATAATAATACAAAGAGATTCTATGTGTATCTATACGAGTTATAGTTACTAATATAGTTAGCTAAAGTGTAGCCTAGTCGGTAGCGTTTTGATCTATAGCGCGAAGGACTTGAGTTCGATTCCCGGTCGACGTACAATTTTTCAGCACATTCCTCCTTGGATATACCTTTGTCACCTCAATCTGCGAAAATGAAAAATTCGTAGATAGAGGATTGTGCGAAGAGCCAACAACCCAATAAATTAATAATAAACATAACAGGGCTACGATTGCGCGTAAAGCGCAATCTTACGATACTCTAGATGAAATAGAATTTTTTGTGATCCCAAGAAATTTTGTATGGGAAGTGTTAGAAGGGATGATAGCATTGAACTAATTTTTTCCCCATCATGCTAAAGTAGCTACAAAAATGTTTTATACATAACGCTTACTCCAAAAATTGAATGCGAACTGAGAAAATTAGTGAGTTAGATTTAGTGAAAATGTGCAGTTTGTATGGGAGGTGGTAGAAAGAGTGGGGGAATTCTAATGATTTTTTCAGAAATAACTAGGAATATTATAAAATTGACATCCCTTAAATTTCAGGCTAGTATCATTCATACTTTTCAAAGAAAATCGATTTTTTGTAAAGTTGTGAAACTGTGTCATATTGTATGGGAGCGGGTAGAAGCAGTGAAGCTAATCAAATATTTTTTTCTGGTCTTAGCTATAATACTAATTAAGTATTTATTACAAAATATGAGCTCAATAAATGTTATATGTTCTGAGAAAATCGTCTTAGAGCATTTCATGAAAAAGTGTAGTTTGTATGGGAGGGGGTGGAAGAAGAGGGAGGACGCAAATAATTTTTCTACTGTAGATTAAGATTATTATAGAAGTAATATTTCCCAAAATTCAGATTAATAGCTTTTATACTTTTCGAGTGAATCCATTTAATATAAAATTGCGAAATTGTGTCATTTTATATGGGAGGGGGTAGAAGGGGTGAAGCTAATCATGTAATTTTTTTTGGCCTTACTAACAATTTGAAATAAATATTTGGTGCACAATTTCAGCCCGCTAAATTTTATACGCACTGAGTAAATTGGCTTAGAGTAATTCATGACAAGTACAGTTTGTATGGGAGGTGGTAGAAGGAGGGGGAGGACACGCATATTTTTTTACGGCAGTTTGATATTATCTAAAAGTAACATATTCAAAATTTTAGACCAATAGCTTTTATACTTTTTGAGCAAATCCGTTTATTGGCAAATTGCGCAATTGTGTCATTTTATATGGGAGGGGGTAGAAGGGGTGGAGCGATTTGGCCCGTTCACGAACTTGACCATACTTTTTTGTCAAAAACGACGTGTACAAAATTTGAGCTTTCTAGCTCAACGCGTTCTCAAGCTAGAGCGCGCACAGACGGACGGACGGACGGACAGACGGACGGACAGACGGACGGACGGACGGACGGACGGACATCCGGTTTTGAGATTTTTGAGTGATAATATTAACTTCTGTATCATTCATTTTTTTCTCCGAGCCTTATTTCTTGGCGTTACAAACTTATAATACTCTCAGATTTCATCTAGAGTATAAAAATATTAAGGAACTTGAAGATCAGCAGGTCAAGAACCGATTCGAGCTGTAGTGCCAAAAAATAGAAGATAATGCAATTTGAGCCTCCTACGTATTTCTTCTGCCAAATCTTTAAATCTCAAATTTCTTTCAAATCTTTTCCCAGGATCAAAACACAATAATAAGAAAATGCAATTTACGCAATCACCTTAATCTTCTCGTTCTTCTAAAAACCACTCATTCCCTAAACGAATTAACTTATTTAAGCTCACACACTAATTATATGGATTTACCACTCCTTCTCTAACTGACAATTTACTTCGGCACAACTTATGTGGTATTATCCACATCCTTCAGCTTTATGGATAGAAACGAGAGTAGAAGAAAATGAAAGAAAAAAAAAACACAACAGAATGAAAGTAAAGAAAATGAAATGAAAGGTAGAAATGGATTCATCGTACACGTTTCTCGACTCGTACACCTTTACACACTCGCGCACACACAACTTTTCTCCGACTCTCATGCATAATTAAACTCCGAAGCGGGTACATTACAGGCCCATGTGATAGCTTCAAATGGATTCACGTCACCCCTAAGGAGTCAATTTCAAAAGACACCGAGAACAGAGAAAAACATATATAAAAGGATTTTTTTCTTTTTTCTTTTTTTCTATGCGAGAAAAAGGCAAAAAATAAAAATTAACAAAATCTCTGAAATCGTGTTTAACTTTTCGAAGAACTTTTGCGCCGCGAAGAAGCAAAAGAACGGGGAATAAAAACTTGCATTATAGTTTTTTTTCTTTCCAGAATAAAAGTGGTTACTTTAGAACTTCGGGGGAAGCAACTCTATGAAGGACGCTCTGAGAATTTTCCTTGTACGTGCTAATTTTATGGCACACAGCAATAACCGAAGGTATTCATGCTCTCTCCCCGATGATTTTATATTGTCTAACCGGGCTAGAAGAAAAGTAACCGCCGCGCCGTAACCGTTGAAAAGTGGGCCGGTTAATAATGTAAAATGGAAGACAGTTTTCTTTTAAGGCATAAGTGGGCGAAAACTTTTTTTTTTTGTTTTTTTTTTTGAAATCACATCCCTCATTCATTGTTTCATCCCAATGGTATTGTTTTTTATTTTCAGTTATAATACTCGCGTCTATTCATCTTTATTCACCTTTGACGGTACGATATAGTCTCTAGATAGCGTCACGTTTATCTGTAATTTTTAATTATTCACCTGTTCGCAAAAATGTGTGTCCTTTTTGTCCTGGAACTTTTACGAAATTTACAAGTTCTGACAATTTGGGAATTTCGTAATGAACCTAGTACGATGATGATTCGGGCTTTGTTGAATAAATCGGTTATTTTTGTCTGTTTTATAAATCAGTAGAAAATGTCGTTAAGAATTTATTTCCTAGTCATCGTTATTGGTTATAATTATTGCAAAAAAAAAAAAAAAACAGCAAAAAAGTTCTGTAGATTGAAAGAGGGTGTTAAACGAAGAAATTAAAAGTTGCATATTTCCTTAATAAGAAGAAGAACCCAAAGTTAGTCGGAAATTAAGAGAAAACATAACAGGGATAAGATTGCGCATGAAGCCCAATCTTACGATATTCTAGATGGAATAGAAATTTCTGTGATCCTAAGAAATTTTTTACAGGGAGTGGTAGAAAAGGTAATAGTTTTGAACTAATTTTTTTCCATCATGCTAGAGTAGCAAATGTTTTAAGCAAAATCTAAACTCCAAAAACGGAATAGGTACTGAGATAATTAGTGCATTATATTTAGTGAAATTATGCAGTTTGTATGGGAGGTGGTGGAAGGAGTGGGGGTTTTTAGTAATTTTTTCATAAATAACTCCAAATATCATGAAATTGGTATTTCTCAAATTTCAGACCAGTAACATTCATACTTTTCATGAAATTCGATTGTGAATTTGAGAAATTGTGTCATATTGTAGGGGAGGGATAGAAGCAGTAATACTAATCAGTTAATTTTTTCTGATCTAAATGATAATTCCAATTAAGTACTTAGTACAAAATTTGAGCCCGATGAATGTTACACGTACTGTGAGAGTCGGTTTAGAATTTCTCATGAAAAAATGCAGTTTGTATGGGAGGTGGTGGAAGCAGTCGGGGGATTCGAATAATTTTTATACTATATATCACATTCATGATAAAAATAATATATTCCAAACTTCAAATTATTAGCTTTAATAGTTTCCAAGAAAATGTGGGCACTGTAAATGATCGAAAATCAGTAATGTAGTGTGGGAAAGGGTAGGAGTAGAGCGATTTGGTCCGTTCACGAACTTAACCTTACTTTTTCATCAAGAACGACGTGTACAAAATTTGAGCTTTCTAGGTCGAAGCGTTCTCGAGCTAGATACCGAATGGACTGACGGACAGACGGACGAACATCCGGTTTCGAGATTTTTGAGTGACAACAAAATTTTCTATACCCTTGGCATCTCTGTGAGAGCATTATTTCTTGGCATTATAAACTTTACAGCAAACTTATAATACTCTCAGATTCCATGTAGAGTATAAAAAGAAAAAAATTAAAATGAGTGAAAGTCAGGGAGCCAGAAAAAGAGGGAGATGTTGAAATGTAGAATGAAGAAGAAAAAGAAGAAAACGGAGAGCGTCACTTCTTATATTAACAAGTGAAGGGCATCATGTATGAAAACTCTGAATAGCCTTTGGGGGTATTGTAATTTAAATATCGTTAATTCTTCCTTCCACTCCTTTTTCACGATTAAAAAATAATTTTAATTTAGTTTTAATTAATTTTATTTAATTTTAATTTTTTATTTCAATAATTACTTGGTGAAGGGAGTTACGCATACAGAGAGAAAACAAATACAAATCAGGGACTCCTAGAGGCAGGGCTGTCATCCTAGGTAAGGGTGTAGCCCAGTGGGTAGCGTGTTGGTCTACAATGCGAAGGTCGTAAGTTTAAATCCCGGCCGACGCGTGATTCCAGCACACTGCCTGCATATCTTGCTATACCTTGGTCACCTCAATCTACGAAAATTAAAAAATTCATAGATAAGAGGGTTGTGCGAAGGTCTAACAACCCTTCCACAAAAAAAATGTTAAGGAGCCTGAAGGTCAGGAGGCCAAGGCCCGATTTGGCCTGTAGTGCCATTGTAGAAGTAGAGGACTGTCGTCCTAGGATATACTCATTTCCTAGAAAAAGCGTATACCCTCTGGTACCAAGGCTGTATACGGTGGTATACGCTGTTTTATATGTTTTGCTTTTTCATGGAACCAGAAAAATATGTACGATCATTGCTAAAAGACCAACGATCTTCATATGTTACAAGATTGAGAATATACAAAAGAAAAAATGGAAAAAAGCTGTACTAAGGAAAATCTATGGAAAACATTTTTTTAAAATAAGTATTATTTGTTTTATTTATAAAGTTTTTTTCATTTCTTTTTTTCTGTTTGTAATATTTTTTTAAGCTTTTCTTATTTTGAAGATTGTTTTTTGTTATTTTCCTTAAAAATAATATTAAATAAACTGCCAACAAGTCGGGCGAAACTTTATTATTCTTGGGACAAGTTGCGGATGAGTGGAAAGTCAATATGCAGGTTAGAGTGGTTTGGGAAGGCTAAGTGAAAGGGAGTTCTTGGGCAGGGCTGTTGTCAATTTAACAATATTTCATTCGTTTCTGCAAGTTTCGGTTTTTATGAGGGGAGCGGGAGGGGTAATAGTAAGGGTGGGTGGAAGTTAATAGCTTTTTAATTAATTGCTTGAATCACGTCCAATATTCTCTGTATAGAATGGGTTTCATAAACGAAGTTGCATAGAATTTTTATAAAATTTGGTGTATTTTACATTCACGAAACCCAACATTTGTATGGGAGGGGTTAGAGAAGGTAGTGGAATCGTAAAATTTTATACGTAGTTTTATTTCGCTTCTCTTGTAAGGCGCTTGTACAAAATTTCAAGTTCGTAGCTTTTAGTTTGTTGGTTATTAGTTGATTTAATGAAAGTAGTTTTGTATGGGAGGGGTTAAAAGGGCAAGCGCGATTTTAAAACTTTTAACGTATTTTCATTTCAATTATTTTTATTAGTTTTTATGCAAAATATCTAATGGATAGCTTTTAATAGTTAGATGATAATTGATTAATTTTAAGTTGGGAGGTGTAAGGGGAGGGAGGTGATAAGCAAAAATTTCAAAATTTTTTAGTGATTTTTTTAGGGCTCTGGTAAAAGATACAAAGTTTAAATTTTGCATGTGGATACGTCTATTTAATGTTCATAGAAAAATAATAATAACTTGATCCATAATTGTTATAAACCGACCCCCCCGGTCTAACGTGCACAAGGTGTTTCATGTGCATTGAAAAAAACACATAAACTGAAAATTTTTGAGTGAAATTTTAAGGTAGAAACTTGAAAATTTGCAAAATGCATTTAAAAAAAATCCCTAAGTATACAAAATATTAACTGGTCGAAAAACTTTAAAACTTCTACCCCCTCCCATACAAAATTATTTTTTCGACCATTTTTAAGAAATCAATTATCACCTAACAATTAAAAGGTATCAATTTGCAATTTTGCATAAAAACTTATAAAAATATTTGAAATGAAATTACGTTAAAAGTTTTGAAATCGCACTTGCCCTTCTACCCCCTCCCATACAAAACTACTTTCATTAAATCAACTAATAATCAACAAATTAAAAGCTACGAACTTGAAATTTTTTACGAACATCTTACAACAGAAAAGAAAGAAAATTGCATCACAAGTCTTACGATTCCCATACCTCCTCTACCCCCTCCCATACAAAAGTATTTTTTCGAGCATTTTTAAGAAATCAGTTATCAGCTAACTCTTCAAAGCTATCAATTTCAAATTTTACATAAACACTTATAAAAATAATTTAAATGAAGTTGCTTTAAAAGTTTTGAAATCACGCTTGCCCTTCTACCTCCTCCCATACAAAACTATGATTTCAACCATTTTCGTTAAATCAACTAATAACCAACAAACTAAAAGTTACGAACTTGAAATTTTATACAAGCACCTTACAAGAGAAGCAAAATAAAGCTACAAATCAAATTTTACGATTCCCCTACCTTCTCTACCCCCTCCCATACAAATGTTCGGTTTCGTGAATGTGAAATACACCGAATTTTATGAAAACTCTATGCAACTTCGTTTATGAAACACATTCTATACAGAGAATATTGGACGTGATTTAATCAATTAATTAAAAAGCTATTAACTTCCACCCACCCTTACTATTACCCCTCCCCCTCCCCTCATAAAAACCGAAACTTGCAGAAACGAATGAAATATTGTTAAATTGACAACAGCCCTACCCAAGAACTCCCTTTCACTTAGCCTTCCCTAACCACTGTAACCTGCATACTGACTTTCCACTCATCCGCAACTTGTCCCAAGAATAATAAAGTTTCGCCCGACTTGTTGGCAGTTTATTTTAAATGCTCCCCATTTTCCGCCACTACTATTATTTCAACATGTTATATTTTTTTTGTAATTTCCTAGTATAGCTTAATATACTTTTCAAGTTTCAATTACATAACTTAATAAAAAGCCGAGATATTCATTTTTGACAATTTGTTTTTAGCCCCCCCTTTTTGGACGCCAATGGATAAAAAATTAAATTATTTTTAGTGTGTGTCCCACAACCCTCTCTATATCTCTACTGATTTTCACTTCCTATCTGCATTCGTGGTGGAGATATTAGCAAGTGTAGTTTTTGACTTTTTCCCTCCTCCCGCCTCCTCCTTCCACCTAACCCCTTCCGAAATTTATAAAATAGAGCTCACTTGTCAAATCAGCAATCCACCCAAAAACGAACATTCTACCTTTAACGGTCTGGGAGATATGAGTCCATATGAACGGCGTACGGCGGGACGGATTTTTGTTTTTTCCATTTTTAGGCTAATTTAGTCGTGAAACGCGAAAAAAAATATTTTAGGGTAGCAAATTTTTTTGTTTCTTGTGTCGATCATAATACTTTATTATTAGAATAATAAAGTAAAACTCAATTTTTATTCTATATATTTCATTTTACTTATTTTAGACTCAAAGTCATAAGCAAAATACTATTGCATGTTGCCCTAGTCGTTCATCATATAATCGCGGTGTTCCACTGTACTCAAAAGTAATGCAAAATGTCCGCACCCATAACAGCACTTTAAAGAACGCTATGTGTCTTCAGCCAAAAATAAATATACGCGCGATTATCGAATTACCATGAAAGAGCAACAGCTATATGCGACCGATAGGGAACTCTGGCGACTGCCTTGAGTGTTCGGGGACCTTGAGCATTCCACCAACCAGCAAACTACACGTATAGACTCAACCGACAGAAAAAAACATCGAACGAGAGCGAACTAATTCTGAACACCTGCGAGGTCTTTACGAAGAAAGCAACGATAGCGATCAGATGACAGAAGAATGGGTCGGCAGGGATGAAATGCTTTATAGGCCGCAAAATTTACGTGCATCCTAGCACACATGATACTGCGACTGCGATAGGGCGACACGGAAAGACTCGGACGACGATCAAATACTTTATAAAAACCAACAACAACCACACGTAAGGACTCGTTTGAATGGAAAAAGATTCGGGAGACGATAAAATGCTTCATAGAAGCAATTAACAGCGCTCGACCGAGAAGAAAAATATTCTTACGACAAGAGGAATGATTCGGCGGCAAAAGCAATATGAAAAGGCGAGCGTTTTTAGACAGTTTGGTTTGGAGCTGTCGACGAGTCCGTCAAAGTTTACGCGCAATAATTTGTGGACAAAAAAAACAGTTGCAAGTGAAAAGCGATTTAGTTAAATTGAATAAAGTTTTGCGGTTAAATTAAAGTGAACTTAATAAACTGGTGATTTTATTTCTTTACTGGAAATCCAGCGGCCCTTTGCGCACTTCAATACTTTAATAGCTTTTGAAAACTCTTTGATCACCACGCGGACTTTATTTTGCACTCGGAGCACAATTAAATTGCAGTTCGCTATGATTGATGATTTTATAAATTTATCAAAATCGGACACTGGTGACTACTTTAGGAACGATGTAGCCTTAATGTGGGTACCAGAACATATGGGAATTGAGGCAAATGAAGAGGCTGATCGCCTTGCAAAAAACGGCGCGGAAACAAATTTTATTAGCCCAGAGCCATTCTGCGGAAAACCAAAAGGGCACCCCAATCCAACACTTAAAAATTGAATTGAACAAGAGTATAAAATCTACTAGAATATAGACTTCCAGGCTTATCAATGTTAAAAAAACTAATCCTTCCACAAAAACAAAAAAAAAACAAAGTGGAAAATATTCTAAAATTCAGCAAGAGATATATTTGTACTCTAATCGGCCTAATGACGGGGCACAGTGGATTATACCACCACCTCAAAAATATGGGTTTAGCTGAAACTGACATCTGCCGCCCCTGTCTCGAAGACTCAGAAACGAGAGAACACATCATATGTCACTGTAAAGCAGTAGCAAGGAAAAGACACAATCTTCTCGGAAAAGGTTTCCTTATTACCGAAGGACAAGACAACGTGGCTTACTTAAAGATTCTTAGATTAGCCAAAATTATCGAGTTATAGTAGGATAAAGGAGCAATAAACGCACAATACGCCGGGAAGGTCGCACTTCTCTCACGTGTTTCCCGAATAATAATAATAATAAATAGTGAAGGGTTTTTTTTATTGAAATGGTAATGTGATTACGAATTATCGAAAAAAAATACAGCGAATTTAGATCTTTGTGGAAATAGTTTGAGGTTGCCACAAGCTAATATGGACTCAAAGGAACGAAAAAACAAGAACGAAAGAGAAGATCCGAAAATTAAGAGGTCGGAAAAGTAAAAGAAAATGAAAATCAAGAAAAAGAGAGCAAAACGGATAAATGGGAAGCACAAGAGAATAAAGAAGAAAAGGAGAGCGATAAAAATTGGTAGAAAAAACTGAGAGTTTGAGAGATAGGACAAGTCCTAGCGACAACTATAGACCGATGCTCAGGAAATCAGGACCGCACCTTCTGAAGGAGAACTGCTTATGACCTGGGGGTATAGGTTATAACCTTAAAAGGGGGAGTAGTGCTAATTAAATTAAAATAAAATAAAATTATACAATATTGTATTTATAAAAAAAAGCATTAATAATAAATAAAAAAAAATAAAAAATCTCTTCCAGAAGGCGCGATCCTAATTTCCTGGAGAGGGAGCTCTTCCCAAAATATAATTTAATTCAGTGATTGCAGCGATATAGCTGTGTTACATCAAATAATATAATTGTTTCCAAAACTCAAATCTACTTAAATCTTTCACCTAATTTAACTTTTAATTCCAATTTAACAGAAAACTAGCAATTGTTTTTTTTTGTTTCTTATATTTTTCCCCGATTTAATTACACATCTCAATTTAAAAGCGAACAAAATATTCTTTGTAATGTACCCCCATGTAACTAGCATAACTTTTAAGATTTAACCTGAATAATCCGAAAGGAGTAGCGAAAGAAAACTACTACAATAACAAATCGAAAAGAAGTAGCAGAAAAAAGTAACAAAATGTAAGAAAAGTTTGGCAAACAATTAGAAAAGTTTGGATACTTTTGTAAAGTGTTATCGGATCAGAGATTGTATATTCGTTGCTTTTGCTAGGGAGTGGGATGAGGCATAAGGCAATTTTCGTGTATAGTACTATGTATTTCGAATTTCTTGTTCTTGACTTTTCGAAAATTTTCTCCGATTCTGATTTCATTTCATCTTGAAAAAAAGAGAAAAAGGAGCAACAAAAACAAAAAAAAGCACAAGCTTTGTAAATATATATTGTAGTAAGACTTAAGAGGAAGATAATTTTTCATCTTTGTTGTCAGCGTGCTAGAAAAACTATATTTTGCTTCTGTCTTAATTTTGTCTTCCACTTCGAGAAACAAGTTCTTTTCTTTCGAGAACTTTAGTGTTTTTTGATTTATTCGTCAGATTGTGATCGCATTATGGAGCAATTTTTTGGCCATAAATAACGCTCGTTTTCATTACTTTTTTTTTCGTATCTGAAATTGAAATGAAAGCGAGTCAACAAAATAAAAAAAAAACTACGGTGAAGACGAAAGGGAAAGAGTTATTTTAGATGATGATTATCATGTTGTTATTTGAGTAATTATTTAAAATCAAATACGAAAAAGTTTGTTTTCGGTGTAGCATTGTGATTATTTGTTGAGAATAGATAAGAAAAATTGTAGTCTAGCCGGACGAAAAAAAATCAGCAGCTATCATCCTTTTAACACACCCATTGGGACCGTCTTGTTTTTTTTTTACGGAATGACCTGTATTATAGGCAGATTCCACCTTTATGTGCAATGCACAAACACAGTCATGGAGGAAAGGAATGGGATTAGGAAGGTAGGGGAAGAAGAGTGAGAACGACCGCAACGAGTGGAGAAGCTGATATATATTTTTAAGTTGTACTGGCTGCTACTGACAAATATTTGCAGATGTTATGGGGAACTGAATGATAGAAAGCGAACAGAAATCATCTACTAAGTATCTAGGCCTTTTTGAAGTGGAACTGTTTCACTTTTTACATCGTTTGTCCATTTATTTCGAATAATTTTTCATCGCCAGTAGCAACTGAAAAATTCGTGCTTATAAAAATCCCCTGTCTGGAGTGGGAATCGAACCCACGTCCTGTTGACTGTATAGCAAGCACGCTGCCCACTACGCCAGGGAAGTCTCAACAATCCTTTTAGAATAACAAGTGAGTGCACAATATAATATATTCGTTCTCTTAACAAATTCGAAGATAGCGTTCGCTTTACCAGCAATTTGATCATCAAACCTAAAACTACTGCTGAATAGTATGTCGCGTACTTTGTCAGAACCAGGTAAAGAGCATCCATCTACATCATAGTTAAAATTATGTAAAATTCTCTTCTTATAATGCGAAACTGTGGTGCACTTATTACAATTAGTTAAGAGTGTAGTCTAGTGGATAGCGTGTTGTTTTAGGGGTCGGGAGTTTAAATCCTGACCGACGTATAATTTCTACACCCTACTTCGTGGATTTATCTCAGCCAGCTCAATCGTGGAAATGAAAATTCTTAGATAGAGGGTTGTGCGAAGGGCTAACAACCCGTTCGCAATAACAAATAAATGTTAAGAAACCTGAAAGTCAGAAGGTCAAGGCTCGCTTATGGCTATAGCGCCACTGAAGAAGAGAAGTACACTTATTAATGTTGAGCAATAAATTGCTGAATAAGCACCAGCCCTGAAAATGGAAGATACCACTTAATCTAAACGACTTCCCCGTCATCAGCTGATACGAAATGGTCACTTCATATCCGTAGAGTAAAGAACCGTGTTATCCGTGCCTGGGTTATGGCCATCCTTTTCTCTCTTTATTTTCTATATAAGCGTATTCTGTAAACCAATTTTTTTTTTGTTAATAAACTACCTTATAGCAACACCTAGTGTATCAACGTAAAAAAAAATTACTGGTGCTTACTACCATAATTTCGCGCGAACGAAATTAAGAAAAACCATTGAGTGGGAGTATAAAACGTTGCGCAAGAAAACATCGAGGATTTTTTTTTTTTTTGGTTTGGAGATGTCCATTCGAAAAATTGATTTGGCTTAGTAGCCGAAATGCAAAAAGTTCGATTTTTTTTTTATTTATTAATTTTTGTTAAAATTAACAATAAAGTGTGCAGTGAATAGGCTCCTGTAAATGATGAATTGATTAAACTTGAAATTAAAAATTAAAAAAAAAAATCTGGCAACCAAATAAAATACAAAAACCTTAAACAGTACAGCACAGAACCGAGCCGAGCTACGAGGGAGAACGAAAATAGAAAAAAAATCAACCAAGGTACCCAATGAAAAATATTTAGCTATTTTATGTTAAGAATTCATAAAAATATAAAATAAGCAATTTATTAATTTTAACTCTTTTTAATTACTCTTTTTTTTATAAAGATATAGGAACAAACAGACAGATACGGGATAAAGTACGTAGGTTTTTTTTTCAATTATTACTCACAATCAAATTCACCGAAAATATTACAAGTATACCAACATAAAATAAACTGCCAACAAGTCGGGCGAAACTTTATTATGCGTGGAAAGTCAATATGCAGATTATAGTGGTTAGGGAAGAGTAAGTGAAAGAGGGTTCTTGGGCAGAGCTGTTGTCAATTTAACACTTTGCAAAAGTTCCAGTATATATAATCAATATTCCCTTAGTTTATTTATGCAAGTTTGAGTTTCATGAGGGGAGGGACGAGGGGTGATAGTAAGGGTGGGTGGATGTTAATAGTTTTTTAATTATATATTATATAATAATCCACCCCCAAACTCCTGACCGGCCGGCATAAGTGCTGTTAAGACCTGGCGGAACCTCATTGGAGGCTCATTTCGTATCGCAGCATTGATATGAGTGCATTATTTTGCTCTGGTTTCCTTAAAGTTTGACCGATCCACTGCCATTTCCTTCTTTGAATCTCTGTGCCTATTTTAGTCTGTCCAGTTGTACTCTGATTTTCGTCATTGTAGATCACATCTGGCCAGAACATCCCTAAAATGCGTCGGAGGCATTGGTTCACGAAAGTTTGATGACTCTTGGTAAGCCGAACGATTACTTTCTATGTAGTAAAACCATATAACAACCCGGATTTGACGCATCTGTCAATCACCCGCAGCTTCCTGCAAAGGAAGATCTCTCAATACTGAAAGCCTGATGAGCTTTATTTAAGCGAACCTCAATATCCTATTCGGCTCAGCCGTCCATGCTAGGAGATCTCCAGTGAAACATCCAGAACGGAACTCGTATTTTATTTCTCCTTCTACAGTGGTACTACAGCCCAAATCGGATCTTGGCCTCCTGACCTCCAGGTTCCTTAAGATATTTTATTATTTATTGTGGAATGGTTGTTAGACCTTCGCGCAACCCTCTATCTAATTTTTCATTTTCGTAGACTGAGGTAACCAAGGTATACCCAAGCAGTCAGTGTGCTGGAATTATGCGTCGACCAGGATTTGAAGTCACGACCAACACGCTACTCTCTAGACTATACCGCACGAAACCCGTATTGGCGATCATGAATAAGATGGTTATCCTCAAGTTAACGGACTAGCGACGAAAAAAAAGCTACAGTATGCGCCACGGTCTATTTTCCGATCCTGTATCATAAGAGTTTCCTTGTTAGCAGCACAACCTCAGAAGCCGGCAAACTCAATCTGTACCTCTCGTTCAGGTGTCCCCACCAACACGCCTTGCTGCAAGGTAGGTCCATTGACCATAACTGTCGTAGAAAAAGCTTTCATAAACAGGTTGCACCCGGTGCCTTTCTAGACGTAGAAGGTGCTTTTAACCACGTCTACATTGATGCCATACTTGAGGCCTTGCGAAGCCTTAGTGTGGAACCTCTCCTGACTGCATGGATAGCTAAGCTTTTTCGCTCACGAAAAATCGCAGCACGGGTGAGTGAAGAGACAAGAAAAGGCTCTGTCCACAAAGCAACGCCAGGGGGTGGCATAATATCGCCTCTCTTGTGGGTCCTAACCCTTTCCATTTTAAATCGGAACGGCTTCCCTACAATAGCATATGTAGACGATCTTATCATCATGCTAACTGGTAAAGTTCTATGGGACCTTATGCAGTCCGCTTTATAACTGTTAGACAGTTTGGCACTAGATAAAGGACTTACCACCAACCCTCAAAAACAGATCTGGTCCTCTTCTCCAGAAGAAGAAGACCCTATGTTTTCAATCCACCAAACATTCGGGGTATCACTATGGTCCTCTCGCACCAAGTTAAATATCTTCTTATTCTTGATAGAACTATCCTGGAAGGCCAACAGTCAAGAACGAGCAAAAAACGCTACCGTAGCCTTCTTCGCTTGCAAAAAGACATTAGGCTTGAGATGAGGCCGTAAGGCGCACCTTATTCCCTAGATGCATACCAGTATTGTCAGGCCAATTATTTGCTATGACACGCTGGTGTAGTGGCCAGCGGTGGTAGCAAAAACCAACCTAGCACCTTTACAGCTAAACGAACGGATGGCATGCCTTTGTGTAACAGGTGCTCTTAGAACCTCACCCTGGAAGTAATTCTCTCACTACATCCACTTGATCTTTTTATAAGACAAACAGCGGTCCTAGCTGCCATTAGATTAAAAACCTCTAATTCGTGGTCAGCACCGCATATTCGTCATGGCAAAATTTTAAACATCATTAGAGACGCAAATTTCCGTTTAGACTGCGAGTGTGAGATTTTATGAACCAATCGCAGGTTGAGAAACGGAAGTTTCACATTAAGTTCCCTGAACGAAACGGATGGGCAACAAACATAATACTCAGCACCTGTACAGATCCTCATCTCTATACGGATGGATCTAAAACTAATTATGGGATAGGTGCAGGAATTTATTCCAAGCGGAAGTACTAGCTATTAACGAGTGTACACAAATTATCTTAGATATGCAGAACAGTCTCGGAAATTATTACATTTTCTCCGACAGCAGGACTGCGCTTCTGGCACTCCAATCCTACAGGACCACGTCCAAACTAGTGTCCATTTGTAGACACAATTTGAATCGCCTTGCGGCCATAACGGAAGTTTTCTAATTTGGAGGAAACGAGGCAGCAGACGTGCTTGCACGGCAAGAGTCCGCAAATATCAACTTCACTAGGAAGTCAGTCGATGTAGCATCAACAGTGCTGAAGACTAGCTACAATCAAACTATTTTAGATTTTTCTTGGCAGGGTGGCGACAGCTGGACAGCTGCAGAACGGCCAAATCCCTTTGGGAACAACCGATTAAAATATTACAGCTCAGCTGTTACCACATAGTTGCTATAGCATCTGCACTATTGTTGGCCTGATCACAGGTCATTGCTTGCTAAAGCTGCAGGCATTCAGACTGCTGAACGCGAGCGCCAGCCTTTGCAGAAAGAAGAAGAATCTATCGTACATTATCTTTGTCAATGCCTGCAAATCTCCAACAGTTGTCAGTTTTGTTTAGGCTCTAGATTCTTTTCAGAACTAGACAACCTCAGAGCTGTTACACATTCGACCCTTCTTCGATTCGCAAATCGAACCAAGTGGCTAGCACAGTACGAGTAAAAACCATCTCGTAATGAATAGGGGGAGTACAGTGAGCCCAACTAGATGGCCCCAGTACATTGTGGTACTACGAAACCACCCTCCAACAACCGAAACCTAAACCTAAGAAGGTCTAAAAAATGACGCATAATCCCTACAGAAATCTTTGAATATAAGGCTCAAGTGGTGAGCTAATAACGAACTTGTAGATTGTTCGCAATTCAGAAAGCGCAAACTTATTTTGGTATCACCTCAAGAAATTCAGAAAGTTGATTACGTTCATAAAAATACAAAGAGAGATTTCTAATAAAATCTATCAGCTACATTAAAACTGTGGATATATTATTTTATTAAAATCCATAGATAATTGGTTACAACGAACGATACGATCAACTCCATTCGACAAGCTTAGCACTATCAAAAAGATGCAGGACCACCTTTCTTGCTAAGCACTTCACTTTTTGGAAATAGACTCCTCATATTTTGATACTTGATACTTGAAGCTAGGGTGCTGACTAGTGGTAGGTTTGTGGCTTGAAATGCTAAGATCATGAGTTGATATCCCGGTCGACGTATAATTCCAGCATATTGCCTGCTTCGATATGCTTTGGTCACCTGAATCTACGAAAATGAAAAATTCATAATTACAGAGTTGTGCGAAGGGCTAACAACCTTTGCACAGTAAGTAATGAAAATGATAAGGAACCTGAAGGTCAGGTGGCCAAGGCCCAATTTGGAATATAGCGCCATTGCGAAGAAATAGATCTTGTTACTTCAGAATCCAAACCATCTTGAAATAAATAAAATTGTTTAAGTAATAAACTAGGTACGTAATAAGATAAATTACAGACCCTCTCGAAGAAAACGCCACAGCCAGTCAAAGTTGCATTCCATGAAACAAGCAACTTGCACACCATTAGTTATTTCCGAGCACAACTATAGCATAAAGTTTTTCGAACAGTAAAGTCATGTCACGAAATACGCAGGATTCATGTCGCTATTCCCAACAGAAAGATAAATCGACAACGCAAAATTGCCATTGTAAAACATTTTCTACAACTCTAATCCTACAAGTTATGCATATAAAACTGAGGGTACTCGGTACCTACCTTTCTTGGCCCCATTTATACTCCGCGCGGACAAATCGAGATCTCACATTACATCAAACCAATTATCTACGTAATTTTCTCATAAGTTAAATGTCTTGTAATACCCCCTCGCTACCTATTTCTTACGTAAGTATTTCCTTAATGCATCGAATAACTTCACCCAAAAAAACGAAAAAAAATCCAATACTCTCTTGACAAAGGGCAAAACAAAAAAAAGCTAAGCCCAGTTAATTCTCACATGCAACATTATGGCACATTAAACAATAATCGACGTACAAGCGCGTGTCTAGTGGCTGTAACTCAAGAACTTAAGGTATAACCCTTTGCCCATATCCTTGCTTCTTCCGATAGAAAGGTCGCTCGTACAGCTCTCGCAAGTACAAGCTGTTGGAAAAGAACTTCGTTACCATATAAGCCAACCCGCCTCCCTTGAAAACTTTTCAAACTTGCTCTCCTCGCTCCAGCCTTTACCGAAAACCAAATGTAAGGGAGGACAGAATAACAACAACAACTACCAGCTCTGGAACATAAAAACAACAACTTCAAACAGGAAGAAACAGAAGAAGAAAAAAAATAGTTAAAGAAACTTTGATTGTCCTTGCTTCTAAGTCGCTTCCAACAGAGAAAGATGTCGGACAAAATCGGTCCGTAGAAAGGTGACGTAAAGAGATCAATGCTGGGAAGCGCGTGCAGCGTATATCACAGGAGTCGAAATCGGAAGAGTCCTTGCGAACGAAACTATTTCTCAAGTTGGTCCTTAACTTTCCTACTTGTAGCGAAATAGTCCTTAGCGAAAATTCTTCTTTGCATTTGCGTTTGTGCATCGACGATTTATCTTGTTGGGAAATAAGCAACATGAATTCTGCGTGTCTCGGTGACGCGGCCTTCATTTAAGTTGCAATATCTGAGATAAGTGCACGCTTCTTGTTGCTATATATTCTGTTGTGTTGCGAATCCGCCTCATCCTCGTTCTTGCTTTCTGTACCCTTTTTGTGCCATATGAACCTGATGTCTTGCCCTGAAATCGAGTAACACTCTTGATGGTTGGGAGGTTATGGTGATGGTAGTGAGGTTGTGTTTCACGCGCGCGGTAAGAAGCCGAACACATCTTTCTTCGATGCAACTTTTGCATATGTACATGCGTCTTTGTTTGTTTTTCTGTTTGCTTGTTTTTTTCGTTCGTTCGTTCGTTCTAAGCACGCCTTATCCACAAGGAGCTGGAACAGGGAGGACGAGAGATGATGACATGCCATAGATGCACTTAAGTTGCTTTTTACCATCAGATTGTTAGCTTCTTTGAGATAATGCTCATTCATAATTAGGTCATTTATGCGTGACGGTTTTCATGCTTTTGACAGTGAAAATGAATTCCGGGAAGGATACACTTCTTGTATAAAGAGATAAAAAATTCAAAGCTGATTAATATGCCATAGTTTTTGCATGTCCTGCAATTATGCTTTGTGAATAGTGTGAAATTTATTTTAATTTTTATAGGTGTATATTTTTTCATTTAGATTATTATATGCCAACGGAAGGAAACTCTCCATTTCATTCGGGAGAAAATAAAATCGTTTGGCGCTACAGCTTGAATTGGATAAAAACAATTTAAAAAAAAATGTATAATGTATTACTTATCTCTTAAGTTGAATTTCATCAAAATTAAATCAAACTTACCTGAAAAGAGAGAGAGAGAGAAAATATTTTTTATTTATTTTTAATTTACAAGTTTATTTGAATTGAATTGTAAATATGTTTAAGGAATTATAAAACTTTTTTCAAACTATTTTGGAATTTCGAAAAATTCCAAATTATCTACCAAAATGAAATTTTTAATATTCATGGCACACCAATTATACAGAATGAATAAAAAATGCATTTTCTAACTTTATTTTAATGTTGTGCGACACTCTACGTCCAAAATACTCTGACATTGAAGTTAATTTAATTTCTCTTGACTGTCGCGTATACCAAATATTAATTTTATAGCTGAAAGAGTGAACCTAACATTGCTTCGCTTATCTCTTCATAAGCGTCCTGTAAATTTTTCTATTAATTTTCCTCTAGAAAAAGAAAAGAAAAAAAAAGACGGAGGAAAAAATATGCCATTCACGTACCATACTATCTCCACAAAGCTGTTCCACATATCCAGGCCTATTCACCTATAAGCTCACCACAATACGGAATAAAAAGCCTGTGGCCATTATAAAAATGAAAGAACATTTTTTGCTCCCTCAACATAAAGTTAAAAGGTTCTTACTGCCGCCCCAGCCTTCCTATACCAATTGGATTTCAATTTCGGGATTGAAATAGTCTTCTTTGGACCCGCACTCCGTTTCGATATAAGGACTTTCTAGTTTATAGATGCAATTAGTTGTTATAAATTGGATCCAGTCGGGGAGAAAAAAAACTCTTATATGATGTATTGCCTAAGATTCACAGACAACACAACTATGAAATATCTTGTCTTATCCTTGATGGTGCTTAAAATCGTACCCTTTCCGATATATCGAGAGATGGCAAAGTACAAAAATTTTCGTGATCGAAAAATAATTAAAAATGAATGAGACATGTTACTAGTGCTTCTTCCGCCGCCCCTAATAATACGTGGAGGAGGTACAGAGTATCCTGGAGTCACAAGTTCAATTCCTCACACATATATAAAAATTGTTCACCATATTTCGCCCACTATTCGACGGACATGTCCTGATGGGATACATGCTCATATTTTTTTCTCTCTCTCTTCCTGGTTAGTACTATCGAGATAGTCTCGCTGGGTAATCGTTTATGCAAAAAATAAGAAAGTCGAAAGAAGAGGAAGAAGAAAAAAAAAAATACGTTATGGAAAGCGGATAGAAATGGTCACATCAGGACTTTCACAGGATCACGTATTCAATACATATTTTCCATTATAAGTGCCACACGGTATCCTTTTACTTCGGAGAAAAAAAAATGCCACGGTCACATAGGAATCGAATATATTCATAGATCTTTCACTAGACGCGAACTGTGGCTCCGTGCAGTTTTGTATAAGAATGTGGTAAGACAGAGAGAGTGAATATGTGCAGTTTCTTGGCGAATATTCTTTTCGTGTATTTGAGTAAGAGATTTGTTTAACGGAGTTAAGAAATAAAATTGCCACTTCCGTTTCAGGATGTCCTCCTAATGCTTGCATATTGACTGCTATTGGCATCAAGTTGGACATAAAACAGTAAGAGATGTGTGAGAAAGGCAATTTTGATAGAGACACGATTCGTATCTCTAGGAGTTGTATTGTATGTGGTATAACTCTGGGTTTCATTCTTGATTTTTATTATGTTGAAATTGTTACAAATTTGATAGATATTTGTTGGTATTGTGGATTTTTAGCAAAAAAAAATAATAATAATATTATAATAATTCATAAGTAGGATTAGATGTACAAAAAAATATCGAAAGCTCTTGGATGGAGATATGACTGATGATGGAAGAGAGCATTTTCGGAAAACCAAAAGTGACTGAACGATATCAGCTACAGTGGCTCACAGCTTATTTCTTAAAAACTAATTAGAAAATCATGAAATTTTGAATGTCGATACAGAAAAATAAGCATGTTGTAAATTCTGACACTCTTCAGGCTGAAAAGACCGATGGTGCAGTAGAAACCCAGCCCAGAGCTTATTTCATGCAGATATGTACTTCTTCCCACTTCTGACCGATCGTTTCGCGCTGTATAACGGGCTTTTCTTTTTCTTTAGATTTTTTGAAGAATTGGCAACTAGCTGTAGTCAATATTTAGTGTGATTTATTAGGTGTAAAGAACAAGAAGTGATTTATGAAAAAATGGGTAGTCGCACGACAATTGAGCAGCGAGAATTAGTGATAAGTAATTTCAAGAACGGGCTATCCCAGCGGAAAATTGCTCAATTTGTTAATTTGAGTCCCACCACAGTGCAGAGTATCATTGAACGCTTCTTTCATGAAAATCGTATTCAAGATAAGGGCAGAAGCGCGCCAAACAAATTTTTCAACTCGTCTGACGAACGATTTATTGTACGTAAAATCAAGGCGAACCCAAAGTTAAGGGCTCCAAAACTAGTCGCGGAGATACAGCAAGGACTAGATAAGTCATGCAGTGCAAAAACTGTCAGCAGCGTGCTCCGATACCACAACTTCAATGGTCGAGTAGCTAGAAAAAAGCCATTCATAAGCAGAAAAAACCAGCTAAGTCGCCTTACCTTTTCACGCCAACAAAAATTCGGACTTCTGGAACAGCTTCATATTCTCAGACCAGTCTAAATTTAATATGATGGCTACTGAGCTACAAAAAGAAAATTTAAAAGCTATAGTGATGCAAGGCGGCGGAAGCGTAATGGTTTGGGCCTGTTTGTCTGCAGCCGGGATTGGAAGTTTGGAGTTCATTGATGGTAACCCTTAGCATAAGTCTGGTATTGTGCAATCTTCGCTGATTTGAAACTGCCCGCATGTTATGTTCCCGCCGACACAGAGTCCAGATATGAATGTAATAACAAATTTATGGGCAATTTTAGAAAATAATATTCAGAAATATAGTATTTCCAACAAGGAACAATTGAAAAAAAACTATTTTGGAGGAGTGGACGAAAATTACCCCAGAAACTACCCAAAAACTTGTGGATTCTACGCCAAAGAGACTTAAAGATGTAATAAATGCAAAGGGCTACCATACCAAATACTGAATTTTGTGTAAAATTTAACTTTTTCTGTAAATTAAGGCCTAAGTTTAAGTGCATGAAATAAGCTGTGACATAGAATTAAGCAGTATTTTCATAATTTTTCTTAATTAAATATTACAAACTACAGTTGTGTTATTTTTGAAGTTCCTAACTTAAACAATAAATATTTGTTTAAAATATGGCATTTAAATCTTGTCAATATTTTACATAGTTTTCCAATAACAGCGTAAAAAATTTCAAAATTGTAGCTGCACGAAATAAGCTGTGAGCCACTGTAAATCCAGTTTTAACCTATAGAACGTATTGCTTCTGTGATAGCTGGCAGTATAAAATAAATGAACATCAGTAAGAATCTGTAAGGAATTGGTAGCACCAAGTGATTGAATAAGCTTAAGCTAGTGCCACTGGAAAGGAAGGGAAAAAATAGCAAGTGAACGGTTATCGCGAGTATTTACACACATTTAAACTTCGGATAATATCTCTACAAACCAGTAAAAATAGTAGTACTAATAGAGTCAATATTGCCAACCACACTTCCCTCAAACCGTGTAGTACACTTATATACTTTAACAGGCAAGTAAAAGAAAATCGCCCATTCCATTTCAGTATGAAGCTTTCTTCATCTTATTCACACCTTCTTCAATTGCGCTACAGCCCATATTGGGCTTAGGCCTGCTGACCTTAAGGTTTCCTAACTTTTTGATTTGCTATTCTGGAAGAGCAGTTAGCCCTTCGGAGAACCCTCTATATAGGAATTCTCATTTTCGCAGACAGAGATAGCCCAGATACGTCTAGTGGGTAGCGCGTTTGTCTACCATTCGAAGGTCGGAGTTCAAATCCCGGCCGACATATAATTCACACTGCTTCCGTGGGTATATCTGCCACACCTCAATATGCGAAAATGACAAATTCGTAGATAGAGGGTTTTTTTTTCCGGCAAGTCGAAATGTGGTACAGGGAAACAAGTGGATATAGGAAAATTAGTAGGAAAACACAGGAGGGAAGATTTTGAAGTAGTCGTGAATGTAGATCTCAAATTATTGGAATTTGTTTCCCGTTGGAAAGAGATTGCCTGGTAATGATTTTCACATCACTATCGTCCGAGGAATGAAGGACTGCCTAAATTTTCACTGTTCTCCACGGTAAGGGCTTCACAGTGTACTCGTGTAGCGTACAGCTTGGCGAATATTTCGGGGGGTATTAAATAGAGCGAATATTAGGGCTTTTAGTTCCCTACTGCAATTTCCATAGAAATATCTATAGTAAATGCAGAGTGCTTCAATATTTCGACGATGCTCGAGGGAGTCTATTGAGGCCGAGATAACCTCATCTCCAATTAATCGGAATGCGTGTTTTTGATTATGGTCGAGCAAAGCTAGGTGTGATTTTAGGGTCCCAGCACAGTCATGAGAGTTATACTCAAGATGTGGGTGGATATAAGCGTTATAGATGGTAGCTAGTTCGGAGGCAAAAAAGTATTTCTTACGCTTCCGCAGAATACCTAGACGTTTCGAAACATTAAGAGCGACTTCGTAAATGTGTTGGCTCCAATCAAAGCGATTGTTAAATTTTACACTTAATAACGTAAAATTTGCAGAAGGTGAAATTTGTACGTCATTTAAGGACATATTAGCAAGCGACGTCGGAACGTTAAGTTTAAGAGATAGATGACAGGACTGCATTTTTAAGGCATTAAATTCTACTCAGTTTTTCCAGCCCCATTCCAGGATTGTACTATGGTCAGAGTTCAGTGATTGAATTGACTCATTACGACATGAAGCCCCCAATGTCGGACAAGCCTCCGCAGGAGAGTCAAATTCGTAGATGTTGCCTAGAGGTCAGTTATCTGCGAAACAGTGAATAGGATTGAGAGAAGAAAATATAAGGTCGTTTATGAAGAATAAAAAGAGACTAGGAGATAAAGCTGATCCCTGAGAGACGCCAAAATGAATGGAAAAGTTTCCAAAAGTTATTCCGTCTAGTACGACTCGAATAGACCGCTCGGAGAGGAAACTTTCAATCCATTGAAGAAACGAAGTGTTAAGACTAAAGACCTTTTGGGAGATATTTGTGCCAAACTCTGTCAAACGCTTTGGCGATGTCAAGAGTAAGAGCTTGACCTACACCAAATTTTTGGATGCAGTAACTCCAACGCTCAGTAAGATAGACCAGTAGATCGCCTGTAGAACGACCTGAGTGAATTCCATATCGGCGATCATGAAAGAAATTTTTATCCAGAAAAGAGCTGACTATCTTGCTATTGACAGCAGTTTCCATTACTTTTGAAAGCACTGCGTTAATGGCTATGGAGCGGTAATTAGCGGGGTTCGCTTTGCTTTCTTTGGAATTGACTGAACTTTCGTGAAGAAGAGTACGAAAGATGGTAGATATTACAAAGAGGCTTAGCTAGAGAGGAAGCACAGTTTTTAAGGACAATAGCAGGGATGCCATCTGGCCCAGCAGACTTGTAAATATTGAGCAGGATCCTGGAAATTACCCTAGTACGAAAAAGAAGTGGTGGCAACGAGAAGCCAGGATTCGGTAAGTACGAAGGACTCTGGTTAGACTGTGAACCTTCGAGTTTCTAGCGAAGTTTGCTGTCAAAAGGTTTGCTTTTTCAACAGGATCAACAACGGTTCGGTCACCATCGAGAAGAGGAGGTGTAGAAGATGTGATGAAATTGCTATTGACTGATTTCACAAATGACCGGAAAGATCTTGAGTTTGTGGGATTCTCAATTATCTTAAGTCGGCGTTTCCGATCAAGTTCAAATTTAGCTCCGTTAAAAATTTTATTGCAGGCGTTTCGTGCAACTTTTAATGAGTCTCTGGTTTCTGCCGTCGGATTGTTATGAAAGGTAAGAAAAGCTTGCTTTTTGATTCTAATTGCTTCGAACCATTGTTGAACCATGAATCATTTGCAGGTCTGAAAGTTTTGAGATTGCATAAAATAAAAATCCTCACGCCTTATATGATGGTCACAAGTTGTGAGATTACGTCACAATTTTCTCCAATCGAAAGCGCGGAAGAATGAATCAAGTTGGCTTTCTTATACTGCCATATCGTTCTACGTGGTGTCTTTGTATCCGGTGAATTTGCTGTTGTGATAGGAAACTGTACACGAATCATAAATTGGTCAGATGCACCGACTGGAGTAAATAACATGACCTTATACTTTATAAGGTGGGTGGTTAAAAAGAGGTCAAGCAAATTTGAAGATAGGTCTGCAATGTCAGGTAGACAAGTGAGGTTGTGTACTAGTTGCACGAAGCGCTAGCAACCCTTCTACAATAACACATAAAATGTTAAGGAACCTGAAGTTCGGGAGGCGAAAATTCGATTTGGGCTGGTTTGCCAAGGCATACAGTCCAAAAACAGATTACTGGCGAACATATACCAGCTGAACTATTTCTGGGAATTCCAGTAAGATGCATTTAATAGTAACCTTTCAAAAAAAAAAGGAAAAAAAATAAAGCTGGGGTTCGAGCACTAGTAAACCGATTGTTCAAAACGGACAAGATGTGGAAAAGGTGCAAGATTTTTATTACCTCGGAAACATTTTCAGTATGGAGACGTATTTTGAGAATATTCTGGCTATATGTCCTCTCCGAAATAGGCACTGTGATTCAACGGCGGAAGTAGTACTGGATCGGTCATACTTTGAGGAAGCCTGTGCAAAACATCTCTTACAAAGACATCGAGTTGGGCGAATATTTATCGAGCGGTTGAATAGGAGGTCAAAGAAATAAGAAAGTCCTTGTGGCAATTAAAGGTGAGATCCAGACATTGTGGAAGAAAACTGTTTCTCTTATATGTCTCATAGAGTCTCTAATCAGGAAATTGATTGACTGAGGAAGAAATTACTGGTTGACCCAGAAATAAATTCGTGGCATTAATGATATGAGTAAAAGCCTTTGAAGATATCCAGGCTGAACGTTGCCGGTAAAGGTGGTGTTCTATTCTATTCTACAATGACACTACAGCCCAAATCGGGTCTTGGCCTCCCGACCTTCATGTTCCTTAACACTTTTTTTAATTTTTTTTTGATTATTTATTGTAGATAGGTTGTTAGCCTTTCGTACAACCCTCTATTTAAGAATTTTTCATTTTCGTAGATTGAAGTAACCAAGGTATGTCCAAGCAGGTAGTATGCAGGAATTATATTATGTCGATCGGCATTTGAACTCATGACCTTCGCATTGTAAGACTAACACGCTACCCACCAGGCTATACCCTTGCTAGCAAAGGTGATGTTGCTAGAAATTAACATGAAATTCAACAACGATTTCCGATTCCGAGTAGCGTTCTTGTAACTTGTTCGTTGAATCAACAATTTTTTCAAATTTTTAGACATCGGTGTGACCTAATCACTATAAATATCACCTTCGCTGAGGTGCAACAACACAACAAACGAGTTTTGGAGGTTGGTTTGTATCCAAATATTGATATCTTTCAATCTCCAGAAAGAACAAAAAAATAACAGAAATTGCGTTCTTTATTGATTCGAACCACAACAATAAAAATTCTTGCACATATTGCTACCCCTATCCGGCGAAGATCTCCATAGTTCTTGTATTGGACCCAAGAAATGTCAATTAGTTTCGACAGAATTATTGCAGTAAAATTTTGTTTTTCGTCACAATTCTGTGACATTTCTACCAAAACTAAAGAGGACATTTCGACGATAAATTTTTGTAACAGAATGAAACCAAAAATTTTTGAACATATTTTTATGATGAAAATTTCAGTAAATTTTTTACAACAAATTTAACAAAACTGTCATGCCACACACATTTTACAGCGAAGAAAAATTTGGCTGCAGGGTGGAAGCTGTTCTTAATTGAAGTGCAAAAACTTAACAGTGATTGCAATAAGCGAAAAAAAAATATTTTAGACGTTACAATGGTGACAGTTTTGCAAAACAAAATAACGACAAATTTTTGCAGCATTGAAATAAAACCGACATTTGTTCACTCCATTTTATGCTGAAACTATCGACAAATTCCTAATTGTAGGCCAAGGATCTTATCTTCTTGATTTGTTCGTAACTTCAGAATCACCTAAATACTCGACTTCTGTTAATTCTCTCATAGAACTTCTGAACGTTGCTTAATTTCCGCCCGCTTCCCAGTCACCATCTCGACACCAATCACATCAACTCCGAAACAGTTAGTATGGCATTACGTAAGCTCAGATTGGTCAATAGACTTAGACAAAGGTGCCGAGAATGCTTCTTCCGCAGTAAATTAAACCATTTTGTTAGGTATGAAACATTTCATCCCTTCAAATGTAAAATCAAGTACTACGATACGGGCTAAAAAGGCAGCTTACTGTGCTTATAAATAGCTGCAGTCAAAAGTAAATTGGATTAATTTCAAAAAAGAAAGGAATTCCTGTAAATCCGGCTCACATTTCCGTGACAACAATTTTGAGGCAAACAATTTTGAGATGTCCTAAGATTAACAAAATTTTCTGGTCTCTCGCTACCATCCAAAGTAATTTTGTCTCGTCAATTTAATATACAACAATGAGGTCATCACGGATCCCTTCGTGAAGGCAAACATCTTAGCGGCTCAATTTGCTGCCAACTCTTCTTTACCACCAACGAACTCTTACGTTCTACCGTAACATATACTTCGCTAAATTCTTCCTTAGCACATTTGCAGAGTTCCTTAGAATCTAGATGCTAACACATCGTCCAGATGGAGTCTGGACCCTTGCCCTTAAAAATTCTTGATCTTCTTTTGCTAAACCTCTATGCAAATTTATCGTCTTCCTTTATCATCCTGCCACTTTCAAGGAATCTTGCAATTGTTCAGTTAGTCCTAAAAAAATGAGAAGACATTAATCCCGCTAATTATCGCCCAATAGCACTAACCTCACTTCAGTCGAAGGTCATGGAAACAATCATCAACCATAGAGCTAGAGAATATCTCAACATCACTATTGATGATAAACAGAACGGATTCCAGAAAAAAAACCTTCCACAAAGGACCTTTTAACACTGAACGTTGCAATAAAAGCATTCACCGTTCTATTCTGGCTCTTGATATTTCCAAGGCTTTTGATAGAGTATGGCACAACACCCTTTCAGCCAAACTTAAAGCTATTGTTTTGGCTGACTCCCTTTTTTCCTGGATTGAAAGTTTTCGTGTCGTATTGTATGAAGTGGTTTTTTCCGCTTATAAAATTAATCCTGGTGTCCCTCAGCGTTCCGTTCTTTTTTTCACCATTTTCTAATATTTTTTAATGACATGCTACCTTCAACTTTCAATCCTGTACGTAGCTTCGCAGATGACAGCACATTAGACTTGTTCTATCACTTCAACACTGCGTCCTCAGCTCGATGTAATTGATCAATCATTGAATGACGACTTGTTAAAAACTCTTGAAGTTGAAGCAATAAGAATCGTATTGAGTTTAAAGCTTCGAGAACCTAGTCCAGTCTTAAGTCGCACAAACAATTCAAGAAAAGTATTCACGGGCACTTCCGTTTCTATTACCAGGATTCCCAAAAACAAAAATCCTTCCCGCCTCTCCGGTGCCGTGCTTCAGTAAAAATGGTAAGTTCAAAAAATGTTAGCTGCAAGAAATTCAAAATATTTTCATCATATTATAATTTTGTCATAAAATTATGAAAAAATCACATTTTCTGGTACGAAGAAAGCGCTTTATTTGCACCATGATAGGGCCGGGCTTGATTTTTCAAAACTTTGTTAAATTCCTCAAAACAGTAATATAAACAAAGAGTATGACCTTCCTCTCCATTTAAAAAGCTTCTTCACTATTTTCAACAATCATAACTGATAAACCGCATAATCAACATGATCACTCTAAACGAGATCAATAAATTTTGTAAAGATTTGTCCGACTCTTGTCACCCAATCTAAAAAATAAAACAAAAAAAAAATAAAAATAAACAGTTTTTCGCCGGAAACCAATCATTCAACCAGGCAGCGACCCATTTCCCTATACATCAATTCCCGATACAAAGACGTGCCGGCATCTCGAATATTTATTAAACCTGTCATTGTATACAACATGCCTTGTGCCAAAATTTTCATTATCAGACGATATTGTTTATGGGATACCATTACACTATCTGAAGTGAAAGATCTCACTGCCACACGCTAGTGACTACTAGTCCTTTGAAGCTCGAAGGTTTTTGATCAGCCGGCCGAATGGGGATTCAAGTCAGCCAACCAGTTCAGGCCTCAGCTCTCCTAACCAATATCATCTACGTATCAGATAGAATAATAAATATCTCAGCAAGTACCTCCATAAACGCAACGCATGTGAGGGTGAGTGGAGTATGCAATGCCGGGGGTCGTTCTGTTCGTCGAATCGAGTTGATGACCCAGCAGCACCATACCAGATATCTGCATATCCTTAAAATATACTATTCTCGCACTAGCCCACCACCACCTAGTTGGTATTAGCCACCCCCCCATATCCTCTCACCACTTTACCCTTCCTAAAAACAACTATAGCCTACAATCGAGACATATAAAACATATCGTAGGCCCGATAATACATCCCCGACAGATGGATGAGGGATTTATTCGGAAAATGTGTAACAGGACATCAAATCCGTAGCATCCACGACGATCGAGTGTTATATTGTTGGTTTATTTATTGTTGAGGCTGCTGCCGTGTGACAACAAACGAGTGGCGTGGACTTAGAGAGACTAAGGACCATTATACGAATCGTACGGGGTTCGTTCTTCCGAAGGGGATAGAGAATTTGTTACAGGTGAACCACCACTCGGGCGGTCAATGCTTGTGGCTAAAATCGAATTCCAAACGATTAAATCACTTTGATGATGATTTGGATAAATTTTCAATGTCGGTTAGATGTTTTTATACAATTAGTTTTAGTTTTCCGGAAATGAGGGTAACTTGCAGGATATTTCAATTAATTGTGTAGTTGTTATAATATTGATGCTAATATTCAAGAAGAGATTTGCTTAGTAATTATTACAAATAATTAGGTAATAGTTATAGTAACGGAGTAGAAGTATTTTGATATGGTAACTCTAAACAGATGTTCAACTGTTTGCGATCTTCAATTGTGTACGACCGTCAACTGTTCCGCTTTGCAGAGTATTGTAATCTCTTACTAAAAGACATCATCGGAGATAATATTTGTCCTGAAAAACAAGGAAATACGAAACACTGTGTTTAAGATATGTATGAAAGTCCTAATTGAACTAAGGTTTCTCGAAAGGCTAAGGTCTCTCGAAAGACATAAGTGTCTACTGTAACTAGAAGAAAGGACGTAACACTCAACGGTAGTCCCGGGGTGTAGCCTAGTGAGTAGCAAAATGAGAAGGTCGGGCGTTCAAATCTCTCACTGTGCTTACGTAGATATATCTGGGTTACCTTAATCTGCGGACATGGAAATTCATAGATAGAGGGTTGGGCGAAGCTCTAACCTTTTTAAAATATCAAAAAAAAATATTAAGGAACCTGAATGTCAGGCGGTCAAGGCCCGATTTGAGCTGTAATGCCACTGACGAAGAAGAAGACCTATGGAGAGGGCTAGGTTAAGAGTTTTTAGTGCATTCAAGTTTCACACTTCAAATCTTTTGACGAATTTTTCTTGCTTTTAAAAAAACAACATACTAATGCACACATTCACAAATTCCCGTTTACCCAGCGGGAAAAATAAGGTATAATAAGCATTCCTTTTTTATTATCTGTCCATATATTTTTTCTCTTGATGTCCTATGACGGGAAAGTATAGAGGAGATTTACATACATTACCTCTGCATTACGCGGAAAGGGAAGCATTAAAAGCAATGCCCAAGTATGGTAGAAGAAAATATTCCAAACAATGCAAATGTCACAATTTTCTTTTCTCCGAGACTGGATACTATCAAGATAGGAGAGAGACGTTTTTACAACTCCCGCCAACAGGTGGGAATTAAATCAAGACGTGGTCTAATATAGGCCTTATAAATTGTCAGTAACCCAGAAGCGGTGAAGGAGTTTTTACAACGTTTTAGGTAACAACAAACATTTAGATACTTCCCTGGCGATGTTAAATATATGATCATCCAAGATAAGTTATCTGTGATTTTGATACCTAACATTTTAACACTTGAAGAGTTGGTTAATGGCTGGCCTCCGAAGGTAATTGGATCAAGGTTAGAGTCACGTTAGTTAGCCGAGCCCTGAGGGAAACCAGCGTTAACTTTATAAGAAGGGAAACCACACCATCCAATAATACACGCTTTGAACGATTAGCTAAAAAACTTTCAATCCAGGAAATAAGAGAGTCGCCCAAACCAATAGCTTTAAGTTTGATTGATGGCACTGTGCCATACTCTGTCAAATGCCTTTAAAATATTGAGAGCGATAATACAAGATTGACCAAACTGGTGAATGCTCTTGTTGTTTTCATCTAGAGTATAAACATAACAGAGCTACGATTGGGCGTAAAGCCCAATAATGCGTAGTATAAGTATAGTAAGACTATAACAATGCATGCATGTAATTGCGCTACCACTATTCCTCTAGTTACGAAATTACTTGCAACACCAGCAATCTCATAAATATTATATTAAGACCACTAAGTGATGATCGACTTTATCAAAATCTTTTGAAAAATATACCTAAAAGCATTTTTCATAGCATTATATTTAAATAATTGGCTTAGGTTTAGTTTGGTCTCGAAAAGAGAACCACACAGCATTAACTATCTAGTTGGGTCCATTATACTACCCCTATTTAAGAATATGAGATGAATGTTACTCTTCTTAGCCACTTCTTAAGGTTTGCGAACTGAAGCAGGCCCGAATGATTGATATCTCTGAGGTCTTTCAGTTCTGAGAAGAATCTAAAGCGCAAAGATAGGAGGCGGTTGTTTAAGATTAGAGGATAGTGACAAAGATAGTCCGAATAATATGTTAATTATAACCAAATAATGCTAAAGATCTATGCTCAAGACATAAATGCTCATAATGCTTGATAAAGGCTCTAGGTATTATTTTTGAAAAAAAAAAAATTTTTAGAAATTACTAATTTTCCACAAAATCTTAATACAAATTCAAAACGCCCTCTATCACATTCCCATCAACCTACACTTCACAACACTCGCGTCTACACCTCCACTCATATGTACATATATATTTTCATTGAACAATTCCTTTTGTTATGACAAAAATGACACACAACAAGGGAAAATCGTCCTTACATTTCTCATAAATACAGAACCAAGTCATTAAGATAGAGCCAGGAGGGATAGGTTTTAGTGTCACAGGGAGAGAGCATTTGTTGCAGTCAATGCCTGGCAAATTCAACAACTCACCTCATCTCTAACAAAGCTTAGGACACAGATGTTGTGCAACTTATTGTAGTAGGAGTTCAGATAGTTATGTAGCTTCGTGTGAACATGCATGCAAGTATGTGCCTATAATATCTAAATAAAAGCGCGTAAAGTTGACACCACCTTAGGATACTTTTAGTGATGCTGTACAAAAAAAAATATTTAAAAAAAAAAATTGTTGGAAACAGGAGATGAAGCATAGAGAGTAAGCCCTTATATTCTGTTATGTCCTTAGTGTCCATTGAATGGTACCATGAACTGGTTTTTTTATGTTTATTTAAGGTAGGCAAAACTTGCATACCTTTCGTTTTCTATTTTATTTCATAGTTTTGTTTAATGTTGTTGTTATTATTGTTATTTTTTTTTTGAAACTATGAGAGATGCTTCTTTCACCTGGCCACACAATCCTAAACCAACTTGCATTCCATTGTTATAATTGTTAGGCGTCCATTGTTCGATAAAGGAGAGAAACGAGAGCGCAGCTATCCTATCAGTTGAGAGGTGGAATATTATTATTATTATTTTTGTTGCTGTGTAACTTCGAAGGCGAACAATAAGCGCAAGCCGCCGCCAACTACTGATAATTATAATAATATGGCGGTGGTCGGTGTGACATTTTCCCTGATAATGGGTGGCTTGCAAAAGTAGGATTAAGATATCTTTGGGCTTGGGTCTATTTCACAAAAGATATTCGGGTAGAATATTGGAGATTTTCATCTGGGAAAGCGCTTTTTACGGTTAATACTTACTGGCATTTAGTGGCATAATACTAGTCTGCATGTGATTAAACATTTGCCTCGAAGCGACCGAATGATGTTGTCCGCCGACAACGCCTGTAGCGCCAATATGATGCTGCTGCTGTTGTTGTTGCTGTTGTTGCTGCTGCTGTTGCTGTTGTTGTTGAATATGGTGGTTCTGAGTATGCAAGGAATGTTGCTGTTGATGATGTTGCTGGCGACTTGCTGCCACCAAATGATGATGATTATGATGTAACATTTGTCCTGTATGTTGACCATGATGAACGTTAATACCATGGACAGGACCGTGAGGTGGATATACAATGCCGTGATTTGCCGACATTGGATGATACATAGTTGAGCGATTTTGATGAGCTGCTGTTGGTGTTACATTGGGAGGTGGAAGTGGCCGATATCCAGCCATATTATTTCACTCGATTTATCGTCGTTATATTGTTTTTGTCACTTACCGAACTTATCACTCATTAGCGCGAGCTTACACAATTTTCGTAGATAGACAAATTAAAACATCTTTTTTTTATGTTATTAATTTTTATCGGCAACATTATTAGGTAGCTGTGTTATTTATTATTATGTCAAATTAAGGTCATTAAAATTGTTATCATCGTTACGATTAATTATTTCTGCTGTTTCGCTATTATTGAGCGATTTTAAATGCATGACTCTACTTTAACTATTATTTTATTCGTTCTACTAGATTGAAGTTTATGTATTTTAACAATTATTATATTCTAGTATGGTCCGTTGTCGTTGAATCTACGTTTGTATTATGGATATCCTTACATAGAGTGCATGCATAGTGGGCGGGTATAGACATTTTCACACGCATGCATCCTTTTGATGTACTGTTTCTAGATTAAATCTCTACAATTGTTCATACCTCAAAATAATAATCATGATAATTTTGTGTAGTTTTGAGCTTGTTTTACAGAGCTATGTAAAATATTTTTGTATATCTATGTCCAGGTAAAATTCCAGATAAAAACCATAACAATATAAATAGACTTTATAGGTGATGGGTCTGCACTAAAATATACAGTTTTTCACTATATGTAAGTATTAAATAATAATATAATTTATGGTGAGGAGAACTCTTTAAACACGTATTTCACATTAATACACACAGTGCCATTTTACAATTTGAAACGATAGTTATCGTTTTCAGAGCTTTGGTGCTTTGTACCCTACTACGTTATAATTCATAGTTGTTATGAATAGTACGCTAATTTGAATGGTGATAAATTTTTTCATTGAATTATTCATTTATAATTGAGGTAGTGTTTTATGTTTTGAATAATCTTGATTTTGAAGGAATTATAGGGCTTTGAAGGAGAACTTAAGTGTGAAATGTATTTATTATTTTAAATACGTCTCAAGCTAAGAGTATTTGGTTTTGGTGCCTTTTTCTAGGAATTCAGAGTCAAATATCGAAGCGCACTATACAAGTTGTTTCCAGCATCTCCATATTTCTTCTTCATCAATTTCGACGTCCCAGAAGGTGCAGTTTTAGAACCCACGTTATTTTTTAATTTTGTTACCAACCTTCTGTGCTCGATTCTCAATTTAATTGGCAGAATTGCAGATGCAGCGCATTATTCCAAATAACTGGAGCTATTACCTATACGGCATCTATAGACTCCACTGAAAATCGTTGAAACACCGGAGTTGTCATGTATCAGTCGCAGCTCCGTATTTTTTTCAACAACGTCTTTCTCGCTTTTCTATCAATTTATGATAGCTCCTTTTCGAAATGATTCATCTTCGAATCGATTCTGTGCAACTATTCGCTCAAAAAGAAAAGAAGTTTGTCTTGGCTCAGTTGCGGCAAAGAGAGGAGTAGAGCACCAACGATTAGATCTGATGGTGGAGTGCATATGGTTCAAAATCGACTCGAATATGCATCCTCAACTCGATCATACAATCGAGCTAAGTTCAAAGCTGTGTGGCCTTGAGGATTGTTTGCTCAAAAATTCACAGAAGCTGATGTCATCTCAAGTTCAAACTCTTGAGGCAAAGGAGAGTGAAATTGCTGCTCTCCGATGCAATCGTTCCTGATATACCTGGATTGCTGGGCGAGCTTCTTATCAACTTTATACCTTCTATTGCCGAAATAATTGAGAGCAAACTATCAGCATTTGTAAAAGCTTTTCGCATTAAGCATTGAGAACGCAGAATGTAAGAGTTTCATACTTACTTTCAATAAGCATGGTGGAATGAATTCGAACAATTTTCGCGGTTTTCCTGGCGAACTTCCCATTTATTTGAATGAAAGCCCCTCGTCCCCAAATACTACATTGCTGCGTGAAGCACATAGACTGTGTAAGTCTCGAAAAACTATAACATACCCGCACGCTAAAAGGTCGGAAGACGATTCCATCACTGAAATCAACAAAATTTAAGGTCTACGGTAGCTAACAACAAATAAAAGGGTCCGGCTTGACAATTTTTCCTGCGCCATACATTAAGCACTCCTTCTTCCCCTAACATAAGTCAGCATAATTTTTTTAACGTATGTAGATTGTTCTGAAATTTACATGCGCCACAATTAGGAAACATTTTTATACTCTAGATGGAATCTGAGAGTGTTATAAGTTTGCTCTAAATTTTGTAACGCCCAAAAATAATGCTCGCACAGAGGCACCAAGGGTACAGAAATATTTGTTGTCGCTCAAAAATCTCAAAACCGGATGTCCGTCCGACAATACGCTCTCCAGCTTGAGAACGCGTTGAGTTAGAAAGCTCACATTTCGTACACATTGATTTTGACAAAAAAGTAAGGTCAAGTTCGTAAACGGGTAAAATTGCTAAGCCCCTTCTACCCCATCCCATACAAAATGACACAATTTCGCAATTTGACAATAAACGGATTTGCCCGAAAAGTGTAAAATATATTAATCTGAAATTTGGAATATATTATTTTTATAACGATTCCAATCTACAGTATGCAAATTATTTGTGTCCTCCTTCTCCTTCCACCACCTCCCATACAAACTGCACTTTTAGATTAAATGCTCTTAACCAATTTTCTCAGTGTGTATATATTTGTCGAATTGAAATTGTGCACTTAATATTTATTTAGAATTAGAAAAAAATTAGACGTCTAGTTTTAAACTTTCTATCCCCTCCCATACAAAATGACACAATTCCGCAATTCAACGGATTTGCTTTTAAAAGCATTAAAGCTATTGATCTGAAATTTAAAATATATTATTTTCATGATAATTTCAATCTATACAAATTATTTGAGTTTTCTCTTTTCTTCCACCACCTCTTATACAAACTGCATTTTTTCGTGAAATACTCTAAACAAATTTACTCAGTACTTATAAAATTTATCGAGCTGAAATTGTGCACTAAATATCTATTTAGAATTAAAAATTAGACGATTAGCTTCACTCCTTCTACTCCCTCCCATACCATCTGACACAATTTAAAAACTTAACAAAAAGAAGATTTTTTTGAAAAGTAAAAAAGTTACTGATCTGCAATTTAAAACCTATCAATTGAATGAAGTTCATCGTTATTTCTGAAAAAGTCATAAATAACTTATCACTCCTTATACCACCTCCCATACAAACTGCACAAATTCATTAAGCCTGATACACTAATTTTATCAGTAACTTATGTTTGAAGCTTAAGTTTTCAATAAAATATTTTGGTAGCAACTCTAGCGTGATGTGAAAAAATTAGTTCAATGTCGTCATCCCCTCTACCACTTCCCCTACAAAATTTCTTAAGATCAAAAAATTTCTCTTTCATCTAGAGTATCGCACGATTGGGTTTACGCCCTTCTACAGTAACTTTTCACATATCATCTGTGTTTTCACGGTCCATCGCCACGCGATTTTTATTGTTTTTGATATTAGCTAAAGACCTGGAACTAGACGCACCAGGAACTCGCATTACTTTCAAAGACCAGGTAAAAGGTTTTCAAATTTGTCATAAACAAAGTTACGGAGCTATATCGTAAAGATCGAGCTTTAGGGCTCCTTTAAGTTTAGCTATGTTGAAATTATTTGTGGAGAAAGTAGTCCTTCCTTATGTCATCACTCTCCTGATGCATTTAACCCTGGTGTCCAATTTGCAACAATAATGGTAAACACTACCCATCACAACAATAATGTTATTGTAGGTGGTGACTTTAATGTAAAAACATAACAGAATTATAATTAAAGCCCAATTAAATGATACTCTAGATGAAATGGGAAAGAGTTTAATGTTCCGGAAAATATGTTACTTCAAACTCCTTCGTTTAGTGTATTGTAATTTCTGTATGGGAGGTGGTAGAAGCAGAGGGAAGCGGTTTATCATTTTTGTATATGACACCGAAGGTGGTTTGCAAACTGTTTCGGGCTGACTTTAAAGTTTTTATTATTTTCAAAGAAATTAGACATAGCTTTCCTGAAATTGGGGCATTTGTATGGGAGGTGGTAGAAAAAGTTGAGGATCTTATATGACTTTGGAACTACTTTCCAACATCTTTATCACTATGATTTGTTTCAATTTCCAAGTTGATAGCTCTCATATGTTCGAAGGAGAAATGTTTTTCTTTATAATACAGATATTTGTACGGGAGGGCGTAGAAGGAGTGCATCGAAGCTGATAATTTTTTTAGTATTTATTGCAGCTATTAAGGGACAAATTCTGAAAAAATTTGAAGACGTCCTTTTTCTAGTTTTAATAGAAATCTAATACTTTTACCAAAATTATGCATTTGCATGAGTGGTGGGGGAAGGAGTATACGGAAAACTTAATTTTTCGTCGTCAATGATATTTCCATAATATTATTAAAATTTCAAAAAAAACTTCAAGTCGATAGCTTTGGCAATTTCGAAGAAAAATAATTTAATTTTAATTTCAAAATTTCGTGAAATTTGTATGGGAGGAGATAGGTGAAGTTCATGATTCTAAAGCTGGTCGCAATTATAATGAAATTAACACTGGCAAAATTTTGTTCATTTAGCTTCTTCTTCAATGGCGCTACAGCCTCCTGAGCTTCAAATTCCTTAACAATTTCATTGTTTATTGCGGAAGTATTGTTAGCTCTTCGCACAACCCATTATCTATGAATTATTCTTTTTCGTAGATTGAGGTAACCAAGGTATATACATGCAAGCTACCCACTAGGCTACACCCTTGCCATTTAGCTTCGGTAGCTTCAATAAAAATCGAATAAGTCCTTTTTCGAAAATTGTGAATTTGTATGGGAGGGGGTAGAAGGAGTGAGGGGATCGGCTTAACATTTTGTAATGTTAACGATATTTGCATCAATATACTTTGGCTCAAATTTCAAGTCGATAGCTTAAGTATTTTCAAAGAAAAATCAATTTCTTAAAATTTCGGAATTTAATGAAATTTGTATGGGAGGAGGTAGAAGGAGGGGGGAGGAGTGGTGTAGTCCATCCACGAACTTAAAATTACTTTTTTGCTAAAAATTTCAGCACGATAGCTCAAAGCGTTCTAGAGTTACGTTGTAGACAAACGGACAGATAGATGGACAGACGGTCACTCGAAATCGAGGTTTCTGAGCGACATCAAATATTTCTGTTCCCTTGGCGGCTCTGTGCGAGCATTATTTCTTAGTGGTGCAAACGAAAAGGCAAACACTATATACTATCAAATTTTATCTAGAGTGTAATTAGTGTGCCGAATTTAATTTCTCTATTAGTGCAGGCAAACTGCTTGTTAACTATCTAACCAACAGAATCAGGAAGTTAGAATTGATCACTTTGGTTCTCATCGTTACCCTTTACATGTGGTATTGGGTATTCCCCAAGGGTCAGTCTTAAGTGCATTGCTTTTCAGCAATGATATTAATAATCCACCGGTTAAACTACACGACTACAACTTTCATTTATATGTGGATGATGCCCATCTTTACTTAAGTAGGCCTATTTTGTTAGTTGAAGACTGTAAATCGGGATATTGTTTGCTTGGTCTCAAATTATCCATCTTGTGCTCAACGAGTGCAAGTTCCAGTGTATTGTATTGTTTACAACGGACTATATGATCAAAATTCCAGGGATCTTCTTCATCCATTTGTTAACCCTCGTATTACAAAACCATGTTATTGATCTAGGAGTAATTCTTGACTCGTCCATGAGTGGATTTAGGCAAGTTGATTCTGTCCTAAAAGTAGTCTACGTAGACTATGGGGGTTTGCAAGTGTCTTTAGGCAAGCATCTTAGTTTGCACATTACCCTCTTTTCTTAAGCGCAGATCACTAATTTTCTTGCATAATATTCTACGGAAAGGTATTTATGCGAACATTTTATATCTCTAAAAACCAATAGGCATCGTAAATTCCTAACACCGCGTTTCTTTAAGAAGGTGGGAGAGTCTTTCTCTGCGTCTCATATTTAGCGTATTGATGACCTGGCAATTTGTGCATTCCCTAGAGTTTTAATTTGTTTTGATTTAATTGGATTTGTAGTTTTTTTTTATACTACTGGTGTCTCTTAATATTTTCTATTATTTTCTTTCTTTCATTCTACTTCATTAATGATTGTTGCAAATTAATTGAAACACGACCAACAAATTCGAACAATTTTCACTGAAGCATACGACAGTATCGACGAAAGGCTATTGTAACAAATCATGCTTGATTTTGAATTTTCGCCAAAACTAGTCTGACTAGCGAGACCCACAATGACAAACACTGAATCCCAAGTGAGAATACAAACCGATTCCGCAACCAGTTTAAAGCAGGGACATAGTCTAGCACCCATGCTTTTCAAATAGGCAAAAGAAAATATCGTCCAAAAAATCCCAATTGACACCAACGGGGCACCACTATTCAATTCCACCCAACTACTACCATACAATGACAACCTTAACATCCTAGCAAGATCTTTCTCTAGTACTAAGGAGGTATTTGTCAATCTTGACTCTGCCGCAAAAGTCGGGTTGAGCATTAATGAAATCAAAACAAAAGCAATGACGTAAGCAAGGAGTATAATTTGGAGGGTGTAGGCAACTTTATTTAGCTTGTGGCTAATCTAGCAAATGACGGATATGAAACGGACTAGATAATCAATGGATAATAATTAGCAAGTAAAATGTATTATTCGGTACTTGGTAATGAAATCCAAGAAAGTTCTTAGGAACAATAAGCTGCGAATAAATTCAGAGAAAACAACTTATAGAGATTTCTATTCAACCCTGTTTTTCAGAGAAGGAAATATAACATTTTCTCATTATTGTTTATCCCAACGTTAATTTATTTCAAAATTTCGTTATTTTCGATCAAATTTTAGGAACTGTTGGGTTATGTTCTCAACCCTGGCAGGTTAATTAAGTGGCACCGGCGAAAAGTTCGAGAGCTGTGATTTATTTGTGGCACCAAGGACAAGAAATATAATCTGGGGAGGGCGGGGGGCAGATTTTTTCAACATAAATAGGGGAAAACATTAATAGAACAAATTTAAGGGCAAAAACGGCGCAACAGTTTTTCAAGGTTCAACTTTAATTAACACCATTATTCTCGTTAAACCAGTTCAATAATATTGATACCAATCTTAGCACACTAAGGCTTATTATGAATTTAAAAAAAATCAAAATATCACTTAAAATGATCTTAGAAGTCGCCACATCTAAAATTTTAAGTATACAATATCAGTTTGATAATATTGAATTCAGGGGAAACCAATTTTGGACATGATTATCGGATATAAATAAGATAAGAAAAAAATAATATTTAAGTCCATTATAATCATGATCGGACACCTATCACAAAACAATAAACCATGGAATTTCTTATCATAAAAACCATTACACAGTAGTTGATTATTTTTCAACGAAAAAAAAAATGTAGAAATTAAAGCCGTCATTTTATTTACGTATATATTGCACTGTAACTGATTTTAATCGTGAATTATAGAAGGTGAATATTTCACGAGATTTTTTTTTTCATTCGTTGATTCTAAAAATGACACGTGTTGCCAAGTTTGATTCTAGTACAGTATCGATTATTCACGAAAACACACAAATTTTAAAATAAGTAAATTCACTGCTAATTCACTAAATTTTCATATCAGAAATGCTTTCTAATTTCTATCATTTTAATAATAGCAATTAAATTAAATATTAAATAATTTTTTTTCTTTTTTGTTTCATTCTGTTGAATTTCACAAACACAATAATTTTTTTAAATTTTTTTGCTCTAAGGATATGACCGGGAAAAACCGAATATGATACTCAGCATAGTCACCAATATACTGACTTGAAAAGCAGATGAAATCTATCTAACGTGGTTATCATTGCTATTTAATAGCTTATCAGAAGGTATCTGAACGTGAACAAAGATTAGAACTGATAACAATTGAAGAGATTTGTTATATTTTCTTTGTAGAAAAAAAAACGAGCAAGGCGACACCTTCATTTCGAAATGTATGCCGCGGGAAAATAAATAGATTTATATATGAATTATATTCAGGAAGAAATCATTCTTCAAGGATTAATTTTCAAGTTTTAAATTTCAATCAAAAAAAAAAAAGTAAAATAATTGCAACAATTGTATTTTTTCTAAAAATTACAAAATAGAATTTACGTTGAAGCAGTTAACTACTGTCTCATATTTTTCAATTGTTTACCTTTTTTTTCGTATTAACAGGTATTATGTCAACAAGTTTTAAATTTTTCATATTTCTTATCAACAAAAAAAAATTTTTTTTTGCCGTATAGTGACGACATTCTTAATATGATGAGCAGAAAAGCAAATATATAAGAAATTTTGAAAGAATTGCGTTCTGAATTGAATCATAAGAAAACGATTAATTTTATTTTTTGTTTAATGGATAGTAAAGTCATGGGTTCTAAACGAAAAAAAATTGTTATTGTTTTAGTAAAATATTTCAGATAAGTCAAAAATAGACTGGACCTCAAAATTATGTTTTTCGCAGCTAGTTAGTCATGATTTTCGTTTGTACATGAAGAATGTTAGTGGTAATAATGATTATTACTAAAAGAATAAATCATAAAAGAGAAGTTTTGAATGATTCCCTAGATAGCTTCAGCTCATATTAAATTAATCCTTAGAGTAGTAATATGAATTATTTTACAGATCAACAATATTAACATTTCCATATACCACTGACATAATTAATATCGTAGATAATATGTATGATTTCTGGAATTATATTGGAACCGTTCGAGACATTTCCAAATGTATTATCAAGTATAATAATGTCATTTGGGAAATGCAAATTTTACGGAACGTACTGAAATTTGTTGACATAAGATAGAAATCTAAAATCGCAAATCAAACTATGGTGTACATATTTGTAGGTGTATAAATTCTTGTTGAATTATCTCTGTTGCATACAGAATTTTTTTTTTTTTTTCGTACCAAAATAATAGTCGAAGATTACTTCAAGAGAAAAAAAACATTTTACTTTATTATTAGAATAATAAAGTATTAAGACACAGAAAAAAACATAACAGAATTATGATTGAGCGTAAAGCCCAACCACATGATACTCTAGACTAGATGGAAATGACTTTAATATACCGAGAAATATGTCATCTCAAATTCTTTCGAATAGTGAATAGAGACTTTTGCATGGGATGTGGTAGAAGTAGAGGGGGATGCAAAATGTTTTTTGCTGAATTTAAAGTTTTTAGTTTTCATTATTTTTAAAGAAATTGGAAACAGCTTTCCTGAAATTTTGTATGGGAGGTGGCAGAGGAAGTGGAGCGTTTAAGATGATTTTAAAACTGCATATCATCATCCTTATCACTATGCTTTGATTCAATTTCAAAGTCGATATCTCTCACATATTCGAAGGAGAAATTCTTTTCTTGAATTTATAATAGTGACATATACATATATGGGAGGGGGTAGAAGGAGTGAAGCGGAGCTGATAATTTTTTCTAGCGTATATTTCAATTATTAAAAAAAAAATTGTAGCAAAATTTTAGGTTTGTACTTTTTCTAGTTTTAATGGAAATCGATATGATGCATTTAACAAAAATTATCCATTTGTATGGGAGGGAGTAGAAGGAGTGTACGGAAGAAGACAAGTTTTTTTCACCTTATTGCTATTTCTATTTTTATACTTTATAAATAAAATATCAAGTTGATAGCTTTAATAGTTTCGAAGAAAAATAATTTAATTTAAATTTCAAAATTTCATGAAATTTGTATGGGAGGGGTAGAAGGAGTGAAGTGAAGTTGATAATTCTTTTTGAAACTAATTACAATTATAGTAAAATTAATTCTGGTAAAATTTCATCTTTTCAGATTTACTAGTTTCAATGAAAATCGAAAATATGTATTTTTCAAAATTGTCCATTGGTATTGGAGGGGGTAGAAGGAGTGAGGGGATCGGATCAATATATGATATCTAAATCATAATACTTTGACCTAAATTTCAAGTCGATGGCTTAAATAGTTTCAAAGAAAAATCGATTTCTTAATATTTCGAAATTTCATGAAATTTGTAAGGGAGGGGGTAGAAGGACTGGGGGGATGTAGTCCATTCACGAACTTAAAGTTACTTTTTTGCTAAAAATGATACACAAAAATTCTTAGCGAATCACTCAGAATCGAGGTTTTTGAGTGACAACAAATATTTCTGCACCCTTGGCTGCTCTGTGCGAGCGTTATTTTTTAGCGTTACAAACGGTAAGCCAAACAAAATATACTCTCAGATTTCATCTAGAATATTAAAATTTGCTGCCCTGAAATTTTGTTTTTTTTTCACAATTTCATGAGCCTAAAAATGAAAAAAAAAAAAATAATAATAATAATACGTCCCGCCGTACGCCGTACATATGGACTCATATATCCGAGACCGTTAAAGACAGAATGTTCGTTTTTGGGTGGATTATTAATTGGGTAAGTGAGCTCCATTATGTAAATGAGGAGTATCAAGGGAAGGGGGAGGCGGGAAGAGAGAAAGAGTCAAAAACTACACTTGCTAATATTTCCACTACGAATGCAGATAGCAAGCTGAATATTAGCATAAGTATTGAGAGGGTTGTGGGAGAAACTCTAAAAACAATTTAATTTTTTTTATCAGGAAAAAAAGGGGGGGGAGTTATAACAAATTGTCGGCCGAATTGGTTTTTCAAATAATTATGTCTTCGGAACTACTTGATCCAAAAAATTCTTATTTTAAGACCAATTAGGTGACATATAGTTCCAGAGGGTCAGGAGGAGAGCAAAGAAAAACACTAAATAAGGAAGATCTTAACTAGTTCTCAAACTATATAGTTCAAACTTGAAACATGTATTAAGCTATAGTTAGTATACAATACAAAAAACATAACAGAATTATGATTGGACGTAAAGCCTGCGACAAAAACTCTAGATGAAATGGGAAAAAATTTAATGTTCCGGAAAATATCTCATCTCAAATTCTTTGGAATAGTGATTAGTGACTTTTGTATGGGAGGTGGTGAAAGTAGAGGGGGAGGTTTGTAATTTTTATATATAACACCGAACGTAGTATACAAAATGCTTCATGCTGAATTTAAAATTTTTACCTTTCATGATTTTCGAGGAAATTGAACAATTTTTGTCTGAATTTCTGGCATTTGTATGGGAGGTGGTAGCGAAAGTGGAAGGTTTTGGATAGTTTTTAAACTGCTTATAAACATACTAATCACATTGCTGTGTTACAATCTTAAAGTCGATAGCTCTTATATGTTCGAAGGAGAAATACTTTTCTTCATTTTCCAATACAAAAATTTGTAAGGGAGGTAGTAGAAGGAGTGAAGCAAAGATGACATTTTTTTTTTTTGAATTTATTTCAATTATTAAGGGACAAAATCTGAAAAAATTTTAAGTTTGTAGTTTTTCTAATATAATATAATATAGTCGTACTATATTCTTCGGAAAGCGCACTCCTGAAATTGTTTTACGAGTCCACAATGTAACAAACGCTCGAATGCAACAAATGCCTAACCCTCTTTATATGACGTTTGATTTATATTTAAGTTTTTAATTTATCATTTGTATATCCATCCCCACCTCCGCCATAGACGGTCCCAAGCCCGGTTTGAGAAAGGAGGAGGGAACATGGAGTTAACCTGAATGGCCAGTAACACCAGTGCGTCTCAGAAAATAGGCAAAAATATGACATAGTTGGACTTGCAGCATAGCTGTGAGAACTCCAGCATGTCATTTTTAGCTCAAAGCTCCCACACTTTTTCTACTAGGGTGTAATAAATAAGTAGGACCGGTCTTCCAGGTCGGGGGTTGGGCGAGGCGCCGACAACGCATCACCGGAAAAAGAACACTGTCCAGAAACCTGAAGAACAGCCTCGGAAAGGATGGATTTAACGGCAACGACCCCGCAAACGAAAAATGGACTACTCTATTGGATCTTGGAATGTTCGATCCTTATTTAAGACAGGAGCTCTGAAAGAGTTTCTCGAAGAAGTGGCAAAACACAACATCAACATAACTGCCATCCAAGAAACGAAATGGCTCAGTAACGAAATCATGGACATGAGATCACACACAATCTATCCAAGTGGAAAATTGTCGGGAAGCAGAGATTTTGGAGTCGCTTTTGTTGTTGACAAAAAATTTAAACAGCAGGTCACGAGCTTCAGACCAGTAAGTGAAAGATTGTGTGCAATCCGAATAAAGATTAAATTTTTCAACACTTGGTTGATCAACGTTCACGCACCAACAGAAGACAAGGACGATATAACTAAAGACGAATTTTATGCCACCCTAGAGACAACCAATGATTCACTGCCCTCGAATGACTTAAAAATTGTCTTAGGGGGTTTTAATGCAAAAGTCGGAAAGGAGGAGGTTCATAGAGGAACAACCGGAGAGCACAGCCTCCATGAAATAACCAACGACAATGGCCAACGTCTTATTGATTTCGCAAGCAGCAAAAATATCATAGTAAGCTCAACGTCCTTCCCACATCGCGATGTTCGCAAACGAACGTGGGCATCACCAGATGGTCACACTTTCAACCAAATAGACCACGTTCTAATTGAGAAAAGGGCTGCTTCCAGCATTCTTGATGTACGAACTCTTCGTGGTGCGAATTGTGATCACTATCTAGTCAGAGCTAAGTATCGATGCAGAATAGCTTATCGTGGATATTCGAAAACGAGTAGAGCTCGCAAATTCAATGTCGACAAGCTTAACGAAGAAACGGTGGCGCAGGCTTACATGTTAGCATGTAATAAACACCTGACACCAATATATGAAAATATCCAAAATATGCCAGTGGAGAATGCGTGGATGAAAATACGAGACGGCATCAAATCCTCCGCAGAAGAGGTATTAGGATATCAAGCACGGCGAAAAAGTAATGATTGGTTCGACCAAGAATGTCGCGATGCAATAGATAGAAAGAACGAGGCCTACAAAATTTTTACTGAACGACCAACTCGAGCCGAAAAAGAAAGATATGACGAGCTTAAGCGATATGCGAAAAAGACCTGCAGACGAAAACAAAGGAAGTACCATAATGACGAAATACAAAAAATGGGCGACGACATGAGAAAAAATAAAACCCGGGACGCATACGCAATAGTAAAAGACTTAAAAAAGGGATATAAGCCAAAAACCAGTCTCTGCAAAGACGCAGAGGGCAACATCATCAGCGACACACAAAAAATTAAAAGCAGATGGGCTTCCTACTTTGAACATCTTTTGAATCCCACCTCATTAGCACCGATCACGACAGACAACATTTCAATTGAAGCCTCAACTGACGAAGATGAACCATCATCGACACTACTCACGCTTGCTGAAATCAAAGCAGCCCTATGTGACCAAAGACTAAAAAAAGCGCCGGGAATTAACGAAATACCAGTTGAACTTCTGAAAAACGGTGGAAATTGTGTCGCTGAAATACTGCACAACATGATATGCAAAATTTGGATAGAGGAAATTGTACCCGATGATTGGCGAAAAAGCATGATATGTCCAATTTACAAGAAAAAAGACAAACTCTGCTGTGGGAGTTACAGAGGAATATCATTGTTGTGTACGTCCTATAAAATACTGACAAAATAATTGAACGTCGTCTTGAGCCCTATACTAATCAAATAATTGGCGAATACCAAGGTGGATTCAGAACCGGACGATCTACAACAGACCAGATATTTTCGGTGAAACATGTGCTTGAGAAATGCTGAGAATATAACACAGACCAAAACTTCGTAGATTTTAAACAAGCGTACGACAGTATCGACAGGAGCGTACTGTACCAAATCATGTTTGACTTTGGAATTCCTCCAAAACTAGTCCGACTAACAAGACTCACAATGATGAACACTGAATCCCAAGTGAGAATACAAAACGATTCCACAACCAGCTTTCGAACGGAATGTAGTTTAAAGCAGGGAAATGGTCTAGCTCCCATGCTTTTCAACTTGGCACTAGAGTATGTCGTCCGAAAAATCCCAGTCAACACCAACGGGACACTACTATTCAAGTCTACCCAACTAGTAGCATACGCTGACGACATTAACATCCTAGCATGATCCTTCCCTAGTGCTAAGGAGGTATTTGTCAATCTTGACTCCGCCGCAAAATAAGTCAGGTTGCGCATTAACGAAAACAAAACAAAATTAATGACGCAAACAAGAAGGAGAGCGCCTATCAGACAAAACATAACAATTGCGGAATATAATTTGGAGAGTATGGACAATTTCATATATCTTGGGGCTAATCTAGCAAAGGACGGTAATGAAACAGACGAAATCAAACGACGGATAATACTTGCAAATAAGACGTATTATTCGGTACTTCCAATAATGAAATCCAAGAAAGTGCACAGGAACAATAAGCCGCGGATATATAAAACTATATACTATACGACCTGTGCTCGCGAACTTCGAACAAGCAGTTAATGCATTTGAAAGAAAGGTACTCCCAAGAATTTTGGGACCTGTGAAGGAAGGAACGGAATGGCGAATAAGATACAACCATGAGTTGTATCAACTCTACGACACGAGCCAGAAGCTTCGACGTTCATCAAGCTACGTAAACCGCGGTGGGCTGGCCATGTAGAGCGAATGGAAGACAGAAAAATCCCTAAAAGTGCTCTGAAAGGCAAAGCGAGTGGTAACCGGTCAGTAGATAAGCCACCCAAGCGATGGGAAGACTCGGTTGATTAAGATAGCAAAGCCATCTTAAAAAACATAAGAGAATTATGATTGGGCGTAAAGCCCAATCATACGATACTCTAGATGAAATGAGAAAGAGTTCAATGTACCGGAAAATATGTCACCTCCAAGTCTTTTAAATAATTAATAGTGACTTTTGTATGGGAGGTGGTAGAAGGAGAGGAGAAAGGTTTGTAATTTTTGGATATGACACCTAATGTGGTATGCAAAATTTTTCGTGCTGAATTTAAGGTTTGTAGCTTTCATTATTTTCAATTGGACATAGTTTTCCTGAAATTGGGGCATTTGTATGGGAGGTGACAGAGGAAGTGGAGCGTTTAAGATGATTTTGAAACTGCTTATCATCATCCTTATCACAACGCTTTGATTCAATTTCAAATTCGATAGTTCTAATATATTCGAAGGAAAAATGCTTTTCTTGAATTTATAATACAGATATTTGTATGGGAGGGGGTAGAAGGAGTGAAGAGGAGCTGATAATTTTTTTTACCATTTATTACAATTATTAAAAAACAAATTCTGGGAAAATTTTAAGTTTATACTTTTTCTAGTTTTAATGGAAATCGATATAATGCACTTAACAAAAATTATGCATTTGTATGGGAGGGGGTAGAAGGAGAGTACGGATCAAAACATATTTTTTTCTCAGTATTCATATTTCTATTTTTATACTTTATGCAAAATATCAAGCTGATAGCTTTAACAGTTTCGAAGAAAAAAAATTTAATTTAAATTTCAAAATTTCGAGAAATTTGTATGGGAGGGGGCAGAAGGAGTGAGGTGAAGTTGATAATTTTTTCAATTCTGATTGGAATTATAATAAAATTAATTTTGGCAAAAATTCGTTTTTATAACTTTGCTAATTTCAATGAAAATCGAAAAACTGCATTTTTCAAAATTATGCATTTGTATGGGAGGGGGTAAAAGAAGTGACGGGATCAGATCAATATTCCGTCATATTAATGACATCTATATCATAATACTTTGACCCAAATTTCAAATCGATAGCTTAAATGTCAAGGAATTCGAGGAATATAAATTTATTAGACAAAATAAATACTATTGACAAGGAATGTTCGGAAGATGACCAAGAAGTTTCTGATAATGATAATGATTCAGCGAAAAATAATTGTGACTTATTTGAAAGCGATATGTACGGAGAGAATATTTTGAAAATACGAAGAGGACAAAAAAAAAGATATTTATAGTTAGTTCCGAAAGTGAAAATGAGGAAGAGATTGAAACTGCTACGGACGGAACTGTTTAGCAAAAAATAGGTCTAATCGCGGAAGAGTACCGATCTAGAAGATTTTAAAAGAAATATCAGGACCGTCAGGATACGCTAAGCGAAATATTATAAAGAGCAGAGTTGAGTCGCCATTTTCCTTGATTACTGATCATAACATGATTGAGCATGTAAGAAAATATACGGAATTAGAGGCATTTTGAGTGTTGAAAACGAAATGGAATTTATCTATTGCAAAATTTTGGACAAAAAAAAATATAGATCTATCATATTTATGGAACAAGAAAAGGGGTCCGTCATTTTTCTCGACAGCTATAAGCCGAAATTACTTTACAGAAATCATGAGATTTATTCAGTTTGATAACAGAAATCAACGAAGCCAATGCTTACAAAACTATAAGTTCGCTTTGATCTCTAAAGTTTGGTACAAATTTATCGAAAAAAGTCAAAACTGTTATAAACCAGGAGCATATCTTTCTGTAGATGAACAATTGTTTCCAAAAAAAGCACGTTGTAGATTTACTCAATATATGCCCAATAAACCGGATAAATTTGGCATAACATTCTGGTTGGCTTCCGATGCAAGCAGTAAGTATATAGTAAACGGCTTTCCATAATTGGGAAAAAATTAAGGGAGAGAATCATTGGTCCCACTTGGGGAGTTTGTAACTTTGAAATTAACAGAACCATATACGGGCCATGGGAGAAATAAAACAACTGACAATTTTTTTATAAGCGTGTCATTAGCGAGTAAACTTCAAGCAAAAAGAAAAACTACGCCTTTTGGAACTATAAATAAAAGGATAGTATGACACGCTTCTCAACAATATTATACAAATCGAATGATTTTTATACTCTAGATGAAATCTGAGAGTATTATAAGTTTGCTCTAAGGTTTGTAACGCTAAGAAATAAGGCTTGGAGAAAAAAATGAATGATACAGAAGTTAATGTTATCACTCAAAAATCTCAAAACCGGATGTCCGTCTGTCCGTCTGTCCGTCTGTCCGTCTGTCCGTCCGTCCGTCTGTCCGTCTGTCCGTCTGTCCGTCTGTTCGCTCTCTAGCTTGAGAACGCGTTGAGTTAGATTGTTCAAATTTTTTACACGTCGTTTTTGACAAAAAAGTAAGGTCAAGTTCGTGAACGGGCCAAATCGCTCCACCCCTTCTACCCCCTCCCATACAAAATGACACAATTGCGCAATTTGACAATTAAAGGATTTGCTCAAAAAGTATAAAAGCGATTAGCCTGAAATTTGGAATATATTAATTTCATGATAATATCAATCTACTGTATAAAAATTATGCATGTCCTCCCCCTCCTTCTACCACCTCCCATACAAACTGTGCTTGTCATGAATTACTCTAAGCCAATTTACTCAGTGCGTATAAAATTTAGCAAGCTGAAATTGTGCACCAATTATTTATTTAAAATTGTTAGTAAGGCGAAAAAAAAATAGACAATTAGCTTCACTCCTTCTACCCCCTCCCATACAAAATGACGCAAATTCGCAATTTATCAATAAATTAATTTACTCGAAAAGTATAAAAGCTATTAGTCTGAGTTTTGGGATATATTACTTTCATAATGATTTAAATCTACAGTAGAAAAATAATACGCCTCCTCCCTCTCCTTCCACCCCCTCCCATACAAACTACACTTTTTCATGAAATGCTCTAAGACGATTTTCTCAGAACATATAACATTTATAGAGCTCACATTTTGTAATAAATACTTAATTAGTATTATCACTAAGATCAGAAAAAAATATTTGATTAGCTTCACTGCTTCTACCCCCTCCCATACAATATGAAACAGTTTCACAACTTCACAAAAAATCGATTTTCTTGAAAAGTATGAATGGTACTAATCTGAAATTTAAGGGTTGTCAATTTTATAATCTCACTAAAATCCCCACACTCTTTCTACCACCTCCCATACAAAATGCGCATTTTCACTAAATCTACAAGACTAATTTTCTCAGCTTCTATTCAATTTTTGGAGTAAGCATTTTGTATAAAACATTTTTATAGCTACTTTAGCATGATGGGGAGAAAATTATTTCAATGCTATCACCCCTTCTAACACTCCCCATCCAAAATTTCTTGTGATGACATCTAGAGTATCGTAAGATTGCGCTTTATGCGCAATCGTAGCCCTGTTATGTTATTCTTACAATTTACAAAGCTAAACCCAATAAAAAATTATTGATACTTAGTGCAATGCATTCATCCGTTGAAATTGAATAAAGTGACATCCGTATACCAGAGACAAATAGATTTTACAATAGCGAAAAATTCGGTGTAGATGTAACTGATCAAATGACCAGAAATATAGTGTAAAATCTAAATGTACGTTTGTTTTCAATATCTTTGATTTAGCCGGCAGAAATGCTTGGATTTTATACAAAGAAACGAAGGATGAAGAAATATCGAGGCCAGAATTTTTAGTTCAATTAACAGAAGAGCTTAAGACCGAATATCAGAAGATCAATTTCAATAAATCAACTAATAAGCAACATATTAAAAGCTACGAACTTGAAACTTTATAAGAACACCTTTCTCAAGAAAACTCTATTAAAATGTTTTCTATTTCCTTACTTCCTATATCACCTTCCATACAATTGCATAGTTTTAAGAATACTATAAAATACACCTAGAATTTCATAGAATTTACTTCGTCTATGAAACTAACATTCTATACAGCGAATCTTGAGCGCAATTCGAGCAATCATTTAAAAAAATTTTTGACATGTAGCCATCCCTTCTATCGCACCCCCTCCCACCATACAAATCAAAACTAGCATTTATAAACGAATGAAATATTGATTCTATGTGCTGGAGCTATTGACTGTAATCGCAGTTAAGTGTTAAATACTTCACAATAGGGGGAGTACAATGGGCTAAACTAGATGGCATCAGCGCATTGTGGTTCTACAGAACCATCCTCCTACAACCTAAATCTAAACCTAAATACTTCACAACACTTCACATGGTCTTTTCTATCTACCCTAACCTGCATATCGGATACGTGGGAAGTCACCCACGTATCCGCAACTCGTCCCAAGAATAATAAAGTTGCGCCGGACTTGTCAGCAGATTTTTCTGAGTTAAGTTATTTCTTTCTCCAAATGTATAAAATCTTTTACCAATATAAAGATTGACGACTGTAGTCCTGCGCTTAGTTGGCTATTGTAAAGTTGTACAGAGAAGGAATAGCTGAAATGTAGCCGCGGAATAAATTCTGAAAGCCGACCATACTTGAAATGTCTGTAAGTACCCTTGTATTTTTACAATCAGACTGGCACTATAGCTGTAAATATATTCAGCAATATGATCACACCACAAGTAACCGTTTAGCTTAGCAAGAAACTATAAACATCAATATTCTGACGCGATGTCTTCTCCAGCGACGTACATTGGCGTAGAACTTTACAGACTAAGACACGAGTGGAGATTCAAAGGCAGAAGTGGCGATGGATTAGCTACACTTTGAAAAAGTCAAAGTTAAACATCTAAAAACAAAGAAAACGTTGGATCGCAATGGAAACGAGTAGTAGTACATGCCAGAGGAAAAATTAAGGCCTGATAACAACTCAAGACCTATGCTGAGGATTGCGCTATGTAGAAGAAAACGCTTTCTGTACTATTTCCCTAAATAAGGGGTTTTAAAACAAAATTGATGGATTGATTGTTACACCATTTAATTTATGAATCAGATTTTAAACCAACAATACGATACAAGCTTATCGAGAGGCTTCCGTGGCGTAGTGGGCAGCGTGCTTGCTTCACAGTCAAGTTATCACTCCCCTTCTCCTCCCTTCACAATCCCATTCCTTTCCGCCATGACTGTGTTTGTGCACTGCACATAATCGTAAAGGCCGAAATTGGCAATAGCACAGGTCATTCTGTAAAAAAAAAAATCTATGGTGCCGCAAACGTAACCTTTGAAATATTATGTTTGTATCTAAAATCTTCAAAACGCTGGACATTTTGATAAAAGTTCAAGCGGAAAAATGAAAATTTTCTTACACGTAAGTCAGATTTGAATTATTTTCAAATTTAAAACGCTCCGGTTAAATACAATGAGCACAATTTCGTCCTCGTCATGGCATCCGTATGCGTAAGGTTTGCATACTATTGTTGAAATTTTACGCAATTTAAAAAATTTCGGATTTTTCACAAGCATGACAATTTTGTTAAATTTTTTAATAATTCCATGTCAAAGAGCTAATTTGATTTTTGATGAAATCGAAAATATTTACCTGTCAACGGAATTTTATCAACTGATAATGAATAAATCGTAGAACGTAGAACGGCATCTCTAGATAATTAAGTTCCATCCGAATTATTGACAGAATTTTTTTTTTCAATTTGTTATGTTTTTAACTCAACCTTCATTCGACCCCATTTTTTAATCGCCAGAAATCATTTTAATAACAACTTTATTACTTCATTTATAGGGCAAACTTGAATTCTTCGCTGTTATCTTTATTTAATCATTATCATTGTTTCTTCTCTGTTATCTCCATTCATTAAAAATAATATTGAATTTACACCGGCTATTGAAAATATTTGAATTTATTGAATATCACTTCGAAATTCACATTGCTTACACCAAGATCATGATACTGACTGCATTTCACGCTCCTGATTCTTTGTGCCTTGTGTGCCTTGAAATATGCATAAAGTTGTCACTTTTGTTGGAAGAAAAATCGCATTAGTTTTCGACTGCTTTCAGAACATTTGCATAGAAAGAATTACAAAAGCCGTCGGGAGTTCACACTAAGTTAAGGATATTTCAAATAATGCATTACTCGCTCTGAATTCATCGCCCCTAATATTTTGTGAGACAAGAGTGTAGCCTAGTTGGTAGCATGTTGGTTTACAATACGAAGATCGTGAGTAAAAATCCCGATCAGCGTAAAATTCTAGCGCACTCCCTGCTTCGGTATACCTTGATTAACCTACGAAAATGAAAAAAATTTTAGATAAAGGGTTGAACGAAAAGCAAGCTCCCACAATAAGGAAACAAAAGAAAATGTTAAGAAACCTGAAGGTCAGGATGTCAAGGCCCGATTTGGGATACAGTGCCATTGTAGTAGAAGAATAATTTGTCCCTTGAAATATACTCAAGCTAGGGTGTAGCCTAGTGGGTAGCGTGTTGGTCTTATAATGCGAAGGTCGTGAGTTCAAATTCCGGTCGACGCAATGTATATATGATTCCAGCACATTGCCTGCTTGGATATACCTTGGTCACCTCAGTCTACGAAAAATGAAAAATTCATGGATAGAGGGTTGTGCGAAGGTCTAACAATCCTTTCACAATAAATAATGAAAATGTTAAGGAACCTGAAGGTCAGGAGGCCAAGGCTCGATTTGGGTTGTAGTGCCATTATAGAAGTAGAAGAATGTCCATATTGAGTATATCCCTGATAGCCAAAACTCGGCAAAATTTATGCCTTCTTACATATGCACGAACCAATACTATAGTACCGAACGTTCACAAATGTGCATGCCGATGTAACAAAAGCAAGTAAAATAGGATTATTTTGATTTTTTCGTTAAAAAAGAACAACCCTCGCTAACCTCCTAAATTAATTCACGAACCCCTGTGAGTCTGAAGACCACTTTTCGAGAAATAGTGCACTATGCAATATCTGGGTTAACTTTAATTATAATAAAAATTTTCTTAGTTCCAATTCGCTTTTAGTATTATAACTAGAAACATCATTCAGCATATTTATAAGACTTTACACTTTCTTAGCAACTCTAATTAAGATAAAAAAAATTAAAATTATTCTGATTAATCTCAAAAGTATGTCTATTTTAGATTCGCTCCGGTCATAAAACTTTGACTGTCCCAAATATGTAATAGACAATTTATAATCTGGCATTTAGTTCGTAATTTCATCTTTTTAACTGGAACTCAATTAAATAGAATATGTATACGAAAATACAATTCGACATCCTTTTATTAATGCAATTTATTGAAGTTTCTCGCTATAAAATTCGAGGCTCTATATTGAGATTGTCACTGATCTCGAAACCTTTAGATGATAAAAAAAAAATTAAATTCATTTCAAATTTTCCAATCTGATTAAATAAGATTTTAGATCTGTTCGATGCAGTATTTTGTCTTCAGATTGGCAAAACCATTTATTCATGATTTCGGTTAGGTATAAGTTATTTTAATTTAAAGAAAATGTTTTTATAATGTTCTGGTTCAAGCTAAGACTTTAGTAAACTAACTGATCGAGTTTTAGCAGAGTCCAAATCGTCCCGACTAATAAGGCAAAACAATGTGAAATCGACAAATCTTTCTTTAAATTCGAAATTCATTCATCAAAGCGCGATCAATATTTTGTCTCTTATGTAAGTATTAAAAATATTTCTTCAATCTATAAATTCTAGCAAACGTCTTAGCAAAAAAAGTTAGGGTACTTTTGAAGGTTATCTGCAACGATCTCCTTCTTTTGTGATTATTTTCAAAATTTTACACTTTTAAAGCCAAAAGCTCAGTTGCGGCTCGTCAGGTGAAGCGCATAAGGGGCGCCTCACCTGCCAGAGCATTTTCGATTGATTCAATCTAACATTCCTAATGCGATTAAGTTTTACATTTTCAGTTATCGTTTTAGACCATATCATATCAGCGATAGGTCTTTTTACCTTTTGCCTTCCATATTACAGCAGGAGAATGAGCTTGAAAGAGAAGAACTTAGAAGCGCTTGGACCTAAATGTGCGAGCCTGAAAACTATCGATTTCCCCAAATGAGGCGACTGAAAAGCTCGATCACTCAGCTCGTTCAAACAATGCTGGCTACACACACACACATTGTTGCGGCTTAATTTGACTATGTCGATCTAAGGCTCAAATTTTTATTTATTTATTTATTTATCATTTTCGGTAGTAGAGTAGTGTGGGGCTCGATGGGACATCTTCGAGTCACTTCGGCTGTAGATTAGTGTGGGGCTCGATGAGACGAGACTGAACAGTGGCCGTTCTTTATTTTGAGAGCTTGCTAAACTGAGCAAAAAAGTGACGAGAACTTTATATTTTAATTTATTTTTCGATCTATTTTTTAATTCATCAAGATAGCGGTTTCACATTATGCTAGTACATAAATTTGCACGCAAACAAAATATTAAGTATCAACGCAATACATATAAAATGTTAATGCTAAATCTAGCATTTAAAATAGTGAAATGACCATAATGAAACTAAATTTGATTGATTCATAGATCCACTAGCTACTTATAAAAATCAACAGTTCAACCGCTGCCATTTTTATTGCAAGGGCATTTATCTACAATTATTTCAATGAGTTATTATTTTTTAGATGATATGTTATTATATTGCTGATACAAAAGTCACGAGCCGTCACTGCACAAATTTGTTCTTTTGAGAGCACAAAGATTCTTATTATAAATAGTAAAATATTTCCAACTTCAAACCATTTCGAAGATATGTCACAATTCCAATTCTTAGAATGGTGTTGGTCTACAATGCAAAAAGTGGGAGTTCAAATCCCGGCCGACGTATAATCTCAGCATGCTACTTGCGTGGGTTCCCCGTATGGGACCAGTAGAATACACTCATAGCCAGTCCTGCTTGACCTAAAAATGGCAAATGAACACTCACTAGATCATGGGCTTATCACCCGTGATCTTCAAATCTAACTTTTACTAGAAACGGATAAGGCGCCTCGGAAACGGACGGATTCAACGGTAACAACTTTTGGCATTCGAAAACGGACTATGATTGGCTTAACAAGTCCTGGCTGCTACTAATGACCGATGCTCAGGATCAGAATCAAAACATGTAGAGAGTCCAAAGTCTTTCTATCTTGCCCATTGACAGTTTTCGCACAAAAAATTATTGTACTACCTCCCAAATGAACGGTTTTAATTTTTGAACAGCTGATGACTGAGACATATATTACACGTAGATTGTTCGCATGTATTCTTGTAGATTGTACGCATTCAGTGTGTTAATTTCGAGAAGTTCTTTTCAGTCTCTAAACTATGTATGTATATTTAAACTCTGCTCAAGATGGTGCCCTATTTCTGTCCTATGCTCCTATAAGGGGTCTTAACAGAAAATTGATTGATGGACTTGCGCGGGTATATCTAGAATATGAAAATTCGTAGATAGAGGGTTTTGCGCGAAGGGCTGACAACCCTTCTACAATAACAAATTAAAATGTTAAGGAACCTAAAGGTCAGGAGGCCACGGGCTGTAGTACCATTTAAGAAGAAGATTGGCACAACAGGCATATGTTCGCTGTGATTGGAGAAGTGTACCCTCTTCCCTTAAATGAAATCTACATAAACTAAAACTACTGCAATACATGCTTTTGCAGTTGTTTTGTGCTAAAAACGGAATTGTAAAAATAATCGCTTAATAAAACATACATTTTGGTTCGTTCCTATTTTCTAGAAAATCTGCATTGATTGGTCTCATCGTGGAAATGAAATATATATTTTTATGACTTCAAGAAATTATTATATTTCGTACGGGGAAAATTGAAGATAGATTAAAGATGATAGAAAGAGTTACAGTATTTTTTACAGAAATAACGATTATAATCATAAATTGACGAGATTCAAAATTTAGATTCGCAGATTTTATGCTTTCCAAGGAAGCTCAATAAATTTAATACATTCTAAGAAAATGGGTTTATTGTATATTGCGCGAAGAAGAAAGAATAATATTAATTTTTTTATCGTAGCTACTATTATCTTTTTATTTATTTATTTTTTTTTACGTGGCCACAACCTAGGGTGTCACCCTTTAATGCAGTTTACACAGTCATGTCGGTAAGGGAGAAAAAACATAGGGGGTCACCCTTTAATGCAATTCACATTGTCATGTCGGTAAGGGAGAAAAAACGAGTTAGGGTTAAATGGGATTAAAAAGAGGAAAAAGACTTAAATTCCGGTGGACGTTCAGTTTGAAGCGTGGAAAGTCGTATGACAATAGGAATACAGCTTCGGGGAATACATTCCAAAGCTTTGAAGTTGAATTAATGACTGCCTATAGTTCACTGTTGGAAGCTCGCGTGCGCTTGAAACTAGGCGAGTATTTCTAAAAAATGTGTTAAAAAGTGGAATAAGTTAAGCAAGTACCTCACTCCATTTACCATGAAAGTAGCGGTAGTAAATACTTAGCACTCAAACATTTCTGTGATGCTCTAGGGAGTCTATAGAAACCGTGTTGGTTTCATCTCCAATTAGTCAGAACTCCTGTCTCTGGATACGGTCGATTATCGCAAATTGCGTTTTGGGGTCCCCAGCCTGTAAATGCGAATTGTAGTCGCTAGGTCACTGGGAGTAAAATATTTTTAACATCTTCGGAGAACTCATAGGCATTTGGAAGCGTCGAATGCTACGTCGAGCAGCACTTGCTGGTTGCAATTGAGATGATTATTTATTTTAATGCCAAGGAGTTAGAAGTATTCGGAAGAGTCTTGTTGGACACCACCAAAGATTACTTTAGAGGCCGATGCTGGAACATCAGGTTTAAGGAAAAGATGACAGACCTGTGTTTTTGAGGTGTTGAACTCTACTCTATCCTCCCCCATTCCAAGATTAGATTGAGGTAACAGTTCAATAATCCAAATAGTTCGGCACGTTTAGATGCTACCGGGACAGATTGAGTGTTAGTAATTGAGTCGAATTCATAGATTTTATCCATGGTACTGTCATCCGCAATGCCATGTATCGGATTAAGCGTTGACGACAGAAGGTTATTAATAAGAATAAGAAAGAGGTGAAAAAACAGAGCCTTGGGGTTCGCGGTATCTATGGGAACGGGAGAAGATGGTACGCCATTCAATACGACTTGTATGGCGCGTTCATATAAGAAACTCTTAATCCATTTTACGAGGTTATTATTAAAGCCGACTGCTTTGAGCTTTACTAGGAGACATTTTTGCAAACTCTGTCAAACGCTTTAGCGATGTCAAGTGCCAGAACTTGATCTCGCCAAATTTATGGATGCAAGAGTTTCAACGATCAGTCAGATACACCAAGAGGTCACCTGTGGAACGTCCGGAACGGAATCCGTATTGGCGATCATTGATAAGTTTGTTATCTTCAAGATAGTGAACTAATTTGCGATTCACAGCCGGCTCCGTCACTTTCGACAGAACGGAAGTATGGCGATGGGGCGGTAGTTGGCGGATAACGCTTTGTTTCGTTTCTTGGGAATCGACTGAACATTCGCCACTTTCCTCGTGCGTGGAAAGTGCTTAGAAAAGTAAGAGAGTTAGAATAAATCGCGCAGCGGTTTAGCCAGAAAGAAAAACAATTTTCAAGGACTAAGGGGGAAATACCATTGGGACCTGCAGATTTCTGAACATTGAGCTCAAGAAGAATTCTGGAGATAAATCGTGTGTGTAAATGAATCGCAGGTAGACGAAATCCAGATGGTGTTACAAGCGGGGGAGACTGGCAACCTGGAGTTTCATGCGAAACTTGCCGCAAGAAGATTCTTTTTCTCAACAGGATGGACTACAATTCGGATCCCATCTTGAATAGGTGGTGAAGATGATTTTACAAGGCTGTTATTTACAGTTTTAGCAAATAACCAAACAGATCTCGAGCCTTTTCATGTTTCGAGAATCTTCCGTCGAAGTTTTTGGCCGTGTTGAAACTTAGCTCTTTTCAAAATAGACTTGACACGTTGTAAACAGATCTTTTGGCAAATGTTGGGTTACGCTTAAACATTTGAAAATTATTTTTCTTGTTCCAGAATCCTTCGATGGTTTGATTCGTTTATAACTAAGGATAGTTTCGGTTATAATCTGACAAGTTGTATTACAATTATTAGACTCGGAACACAATTTCCAATTAAAGGCCCTGAAAAACTGATTTAATGCAGCCCACACTACTTTTTTGTAATACCAGATGGTTCTTCGAGGCACTTTTTAGTTTAATGTATTTACCGTTGTAATCAGAAATTGTGCTCGAATCAGAAAGTGGTCAGTAATCCCAACTGGGGATGGCGATATCACAGAAACAGAATATTTGTCGGGATGATTTGTTAGAAAAATGTCAAGCAAGTTTGAAGCATGGTTTGCTATTTCAGGTAATCGAGTTGGTTCGGTTACCAACTGCATTAGTCCATTTAGTGAAGCGTAGAGCTCCAAACATTATGGTCCAAATATCAGATCAATATCACTTGAACTTTTCAAAAAATTCGTCTCACCGCCAAGGTACGAAAAAAATTTAAATTTCAATGGAAGGAGTAGAAAGGGTGGAGGGATTTATTCCATTAACGAACTTGACCTCGCGTTTTCAACGAAAATAACGTATGCAAAATTTAAATCTTCTAGTTCCACGGGTCCTCAAGCTACAGAGCGAACGAACAGACATTGTGGTTTTAAGCTTTCTTAGTGACGATACGACGATATGTTCAATGGCTGATTTCTTAGCGTCACATTAATATAAGAGTATCAATTAAAGTAAATAGATTCTCTTGACAATTAGAGACACTTATTAAAAATTTGGTTCATATTTAGTCTAATATTATTATCAAATCAATTGAGAACGCAACCGTACAGTTCGCATAAAAATTAGCTAAATAATTTCGGAGTTGACCTTTAGCGCCAATCTATAGCCTTCTATGAAAATTACTGGGCTTAGTAGTGAAATGTGACTTAGAGTTTCCTTTCGGGACAAATAAATAGCCATTCTTCTCAATATGTAAAAACAACATATTGTCCATATACAAACAGAGCGATGTATCTAAAAATTATAAAACGCTGCTAATTATAGGGAGGGAGGATACTATCCAATGCCTCTGGGATTCTTTGATAAACAAGTATCGCACTGGCAACATCTATATAATAATGAAAAACTGTGCATATATTTGGAGTCACGTGACACATTAAGTAGATTACTAAGTTTTGCCGAGATAATTTCGTCGGCATCGGTGGTCAGTGGAAAAATTTTCCTACGATGCGGTCGGCCCCGGGTTTGATTCCCGACCGACATCTTTTTAACGAATTTTTTTTTTACGATTTGACTAAAGTAAAAATATGAGTTCAAAGTAAAATTGATTTTTTAGTTCGAAACTAATGGCTTGATGTCTAAAACTGAATACATTTGAATCTAATTAAAGTATATTAAAAAATTGTGGCTAAATTTTGGCGAGACAAGTTCATCAGCATCGGTGGTTATGTGGTGGAATGCTCGCCTGCCACGATGGTTCGGTTTTTAACCGAGAAACTTTTTTTTTTAAATATTTTTTTAGCATGCTATAAATCTAAAATTTCCCACAATGGCAATGTATTTTCATCTCGATAACTTTATGTCACCATGCCATGAGTCCAAACACAAAAAGATTTTAAGCTTTATTTAAAAACAAAGCCAATTGGAAATTCAATTGAAAAAATGTCATATTTATTTTTGACTTTATCAGCAATAACAATAAGGTGAGCCTTATAAAATTTCCTTTCGTTTCGTATGAAATACGCCTGAAAAGCTCAAGTGCATGTGCTTTTTTTAGAATAATAAAATAATATATATGTTTTCAAAGAAATTCAATCCAAAAGAAATTTATGAAATTCTAGCGATGGCCCGCTACTTTGTCCGCGTAAAAATCGCAATGTCTTGTATTTTGTTGGAATTAGAACCATAAATAATTAAGAATGAAACCATGATACTCGTATTCGTATGCGACCGGCCCGCGATCACGGGATTGATTTGGGATCATATAAATATTGAAGAGCGTTAAGGAAATTTAAATAATTGTAGCTTGAGTTAATTCTAAAAAAGAAGTATAAATAAAATAACATTAAACTCAAAAACATAACAGAACTATGATTGTGCGTAAAGCCCAGTCATACGATACTATAGATGAAATAGAAATTTTTGTGATCTTAAGAAATTTTGTATGGGGAGTGGTAGATGGGGTGACAGCATTTAACTTATTTGTTTGACATTAGGCTAGAGTTGTCATAAAAAAGTTTCATTACCAAATTTAAGCTTCAAAATTGAATAGCTACTGAAAAACTTAGCGGATTGGACTTAGTGGAATTGTATGGGAGGTGTTAGAAGGAGTGGGGGGTTTGCTTTGAATTTCATATCAGTAACATTTACGCTTTTCAAAAAAATTTTTAAAAAGTTGTGGCCTTGTGTCACATTGTATGGGAGGTGGTAGAAGGGGAGAAGCTATCCCCATATTAATAACAATCCTAATTAAGGGTTTAGTACAAAATCTGAGCTCGTTAAATGTTATAGAAAAATAAACAAGTCCTGGCAACAGCTTAAGGCCAATGCTCAGGATTGCGCCTTGTGGAAGTGAGTTGTTTCTGTCCCATTCTTAACGGGAATTTGATTGATTGATTGAAATGTTATACGTACTGACAAATTGGTTTATAGTATTTCATGAAAAAGTGCAGTTTGTATGGGAGGTGGTGAATGGGGAGATTCAAACAATTAGTACACTGGAAGATTGCATTTATAATAGAAATAAGATATTCTAAATTTCAAAATAACAACTCTTATAGTTTCAAAGAAAACTTGATTATTTTATATTTTTGAAAATAAGTGACTTTGTATAGGAGGCGTGAGGAGAGTGAAATAAAACCAAAACTAGATTACATCTAATAAACTGTGAAATCGGTTCAGCTGTTTGTGCGTGAAGTCGGCCGGACAGATAGAAAGAGAGACAACAATTTCGAAAACTTGTTTTAATGTTTAGTTATTGTTAAAATAAAGCAAAAAATAAACTTATAGCCATTTACAAGCAAATAGTAGACAGATACTACATTTATGTATAGATTTCATCAATTAAAATTTCTGTGAAACTGGATAAATACGGAATGAATTCTGGTCTTGTGCACTTCCTAGGAAGAAATTCCGCACGTTTTAGTGAAATATCTTTTTTTTAATTGTCAAAACAGTTTAAGTCTCTGCTTCAAAAGGACTAAATTTAACTAAACGAAAGATTTTAATGTCTGCAATCAAACCTCAGTTTGCAAATTTGATTGGAACTGCACAACAAAAGTGCAAGGTCGTAGCATTTCGCTCAAAAGTTCTAATCCGACTTGAGTACCTTCTGATACTTTTGATGATAAATATTTAAACGGGTGTCTCAAAAAATGAGCTGATTTTAGCTTGACCTATAATTTCTAATTTTGATTAAATCATTGAGGATACCCGTCTAATTGTTTTCCACCACGAACTTCAGCAAGGCAGCAAGAGCTTAAAGGTTCGAATAACTTCAGGTCTATTGCCAATACTTATGCGAAATTTCATTTTTAAACTCTAGATGAAATCTGAAATTATTATAAGTTTGCTCTAAAGTTTGTAACGCCAAGAAATTTTGTTCGCACAGAATCGCAAAGGGTATATAAATATTTGTTGTCGCTTAAAAATCGGTAAACCGGATGTCTGTTAGTCCGTCTTTTCGTCCATCTATTCGCTCTCTGGCTTGAGAACGCGTTAAGCTAGAAAACACAAATTTCGAACACGTTATTTTTTGTAAACAAGTAAGGTCGAGTTCCTGCACGGGCCAAATCGCTCCACCTCTTCTAACCCCTCCCATACAAAATTACTGATTTTCGGAATTTGACAATAAACGGATTTGCTCAAAAAATATGAAAGCTATAATTTGGGACAAATTATTCCTATTACATTTCAATCTACTGTTTCAAAATTATTTGAATCCACACACTCCTTTCATCATCTTCCATACAAACTGCACTTTTTCAAGAAATACTATAAACCAATTTATTCAGCACCTATAAAATTAATCGATCTGAAGTTATGCACAAAATATTGTAAGTAAGGCCGAAAAAATTAGACGATTAGCTGCACCCCTTCTACCCCCTCCCATACAATATGAGACAATTTCCCAACTTTACGAAAATTGGTTTTTCTTGAAAAGTATGAATGATCTGCAATTTAAAACATGTCAATTGATAATGTTTAGAGTTATTTTTAAGAAAGACATTAAGAACTCCCCACTTCTTCCACCACCTTCCATACAAACTGCAACATTTCAGTAAATCCACTATAAAATTATCAGTAACTATTAATTTTTCAATAAAACATTTTGATAACAACTCTAGCATGATGTGAAAAAATTAGTTCAATGCCGTCACCCCTTCTACCACTCCCCATACAAAATTTCTTAAAATCAACGAAAATTCTCTTTCATCTAGAGCATCGCATATTTGGGCTTTACGGCCAATCGCAATTGTTTTTAATTCTCTTACTGACAATAAAATGTTGTGTCCGTAAAGTCAGCATATACATATATTGTAAATACTGTCCGTTGTATAAATGAAGAATTACAACAGGCGGCATATTAAATTTTGGCAAAAACTCTAAAATAGTCATAAGCCATGTTTGCATCGCTATTAATGCGTTTTACGCATTACAGTGCAGTATAAACGGAGAGAATTAAGTCCTGTTCGGTTGCTAAGTTAATCCAGGAACAGTTGAAATAATCAGTGCATTCTTATTTGGCTATCATTCTGATTCTACAGTGAAATTAAAGTAATTTTGTAAAATTTTGTTTATTTCAAATGAGAATTCATTTCAAAACTGAATTAATAACTCAGTTTTTATATCAATTTTGATATACCTCTACATAAAGCAAAAGGATTAGTTTAATACCGTATTTAGCAATATAAACTGGAGTTGTAAATATTAATTTAATACATAGAATAATTTAATTCAAATAATCGTAGCTATTGTCAATATTATAAAAATCATAAAAATAATTTTAATAGTTTGGATTTGGTTTCGTATTGCAAAACAATGTTTGCGCCTAATTTTTCATTTCATTTGACCTCCCTAGTGAAAAAAATCTGAACTCAACACTACTTAGAATGGAAAATCTTTTCATTTTTTTCAAAATTCGAACTGCAATCTAATAAATTGTTCGTTTGGAATGAATTAAACTTTGATTCGATGATAATTACTACGAAACTGACGCGATAAAAGTGCAGATTTCAAATTTAATGAGGAGAATAACGAAATTGTATATTTAAGTGAAAATTTAGTCTTTTATAAACAAACAATTTTGCTGAAGCCGTTGGAAACCTTAACTTATATTTTCAAGTAAACTTAAATCAAAACCTTGGTGAGAGAACTGGTTTAATGGCAATATCATAGGTTGATTGGTTTTGAAGTTATTAACACTTTCGTGGAGGAAGCTTTTAAATGGATATAATAATAATAATAATATGAAATGCTAATTTTAAAACCAAACATTTTTTTTTTATATTTTGTGAGGAAGTGTCAATTTTTTCCCCCATACCGAAAAATATAAGTCTTTGTACCGAGGGAATCGGTGAGAAACTTTTGAAAATTTCATAGTTTTTACTGAGAATATTACATTCTGAAATATCAATTTTTTACTGAAAAACTTGATTTTGATTTTAAATTTTTTGCATGTAAATTATATTTTTTCGATCCAATTTCTTTATTAGTATAAAGATTGATTTGTTCTGAGCAGAAAAAAGTAAAAGTAATAAAATTTACGTAACCAATTAGGTTTTATGAAAATTTAAAGGTACATCGAACTTTCATAGTCAATTCCTTTCCAGTTAGCTCCTGCCCTAGCTGAATGGATATTTTCGGCCAATTTATCACTACTGCGACTATTTTAAGCTGTTGGCATATTTTTCGATTGCAAATTAGCTCATCTTCAATGAAAATAACTTTTGGGAATATACGGCTAGTCAAAATTAAAAAAAATAAATAAATAAGATCGACGTTAATCGTCCTTAAAAAATCATCAATGACAAGTTGGGGCATTACTATAGTGAATTTGCTTTAGTGGATGTTTTCACCGTGCATTTCGAATTCAAAGAAAATATTCGCGGCCTCTACACTGTTACGCTTTATCATTGCGACGTTTCGGTCCCTGCTGCTAATAAAGCGTAACAGTATAGAATCCGGAAATCTTTTCTTTCTATAGTGAATTTGTTGCTCTGCCAACATATAGAAGATCTCTTTAATAATACAAAGACGAATACGATCTACTGGCCGTTGGTCTTGCTATATTTTCCAAAAAAAAATAATAGAATTTCAATTTAGCTTAATTTTACATCGAACGCATGAAAAATGAAGCCAAATTCAAAAACTAGCTACTATCAATTCAAAATATAGAATAGACTAAGACTTCTAAAATTAAAATGAAAGAAACCGTTAAGTTTCCTTTTTTTGATGTTAAAAATAACTTAAATATTGATCTTAAAAAGACGATTGATATTTTTGGTAAAAGTTATACCAAAATAGAATAAGTTCCAAGGCAAAAGATCATCAGAGATCTACACATAGCTTGCGCAATAATTAACTAATTCAAAAAATTATTATTAAATTAATGTAAAAACATCAAAATCAATAATAATTTACGGTTAATGTTAATAATGTTATTAATATTTTCGAGAATGTTAGAACTGTAACACAGATAATATAGCTTACACATATTATATTAAAAACAATCGTTACACAAATTAAACTTAAATAACACAAAACCAACACAACAATCAAATTTCGATTATTACAACATTTAGCACATTCTTTTTAATATTAAAATGCCACATCAAACACTTAAGACAATTATACAAAAAAAAAATCGAAATATTTCTTTTTAATTTGTTATTATGCAATAATAGTGCGTGTTTTTACGACATTTAGCCAACATATCAAAATAATCACATAAATAATTACTAACAAATTTGAAATAAATCACATAAAATTTTTTAAGTTAGTGTTTTTTGTTTTGTTTAAATTTTGAAAAACATTTAAAATATTAAAATAACTACAACACATAAAATCTATTAAGCAAATTTTCATCCTTAACAAAATCTATTTTACAACATCAAATTTTATTATAAATAAAAAAGAAAATATTTAAATAATAATTTCGAGTTGCATCGTGTATTAGAAAGCCCCGAACTAATCGGTGTGAATTAAATCGTATAATAGTTATGTACTCAAGGACATTAAGAGAGTGGAAAGGACGTTTACGGCGGCGATTTGTGACGACAACGACAGCAAGATAATAACGACGACAACAACGACGGCGGCAAATAAATGTCGGTAGGCGAACGTCATATACACAGGAACGTGTTTTCCACTCCGAGGAAGTAACAACACTGAAAAAAGCCGCCTCGGTTGCATCAAGAAGGACGAAATATTTTTGCATGGATTTTAGGCGCTACACCTTTCGAAAACCGAAACGCTACACCCCATCGGAATGGACAAGGACAGCGCATGGATCACCCCGATATCCTCGTGTCGTGCATCCCCTTTATGCATTGCATGCGAGCGATACCACAAACCTTCTGTCAGGATGACGACAACAACAGCAGCAACTATGAAAGAGGACATACGGTTCGGGGATTCCCACCTCTCTTCGCCAATGGAATAGAGCAGGACGAAATGGTCAGTACGCTTGGGGTTTGTTTTCATTTTGTGAGCCTGAACAAAAGCTATAGAAGCCTTGCGACATGTGCGCTTCCATTGAGCTTTCCCATTTTGACAGTTCGCGCGAGGACTCAACACAGTACAGCATAACAAAAACGTCATTCTCGGTTAGCATGTGCTCGCAATGGGGATGGCTTCGAAATGCGCCGCGCGCATATGTCAGTGGCATGTGCTCGGCATGTGCCGGCCCCCTACCACCCGCCTTCGAGCGATTCTCGTATATCCATGTCGAACAACATGTGCTTTCTGGCTCGTCCTTAATTCACGTCTTCTCTCTTTTGGTTCGTTCTTTCGCAACATTGACTCGGAGTCCGCGTGGCACAGAGTGGAATTCAGTCGTGTTGTTACGATTCCCTTCGACGGTTTCACTCATGTCGGAAATTTTTTTTGAATATCGCACAATATTTGCCGAAGGACGCAATTAAAGGTAATTCCCGACGCTTTTATTATTTTCCCCATGTATTTATGTTTGCGCGTTGTTGGTGAACCTATATAAATATTATTTTGGCGAAATTATGGGTTATTTATTGCTCTCATTACTTTGTTGCATGACTCTAATGACACAACGTGTAGAGTCGATGTGAAGCTACTCGGAAGCTACTCGCTCCTAGTCGGATCAGCAAACGCAGCCCGAAGCGAAGCGAGACGGAGGTGTCGTCCAGACTTTCCATTTTGGAAGAACGACGAAATTGAAAAGAAATGCCTATAGAAGTAGAATTCGGGGGCTTGGATCTAGAGAAAACTTTTGGAGACCGAAATCCTAGCTAGTCGTGAACTTTGCCAACTTTTTACTTATGTACTCGGCAAGCAATGGGTAAATTGCCACTTTTAATGATGTAGCGCGTTTTCAATAGTTTTCTTTTTTTTTCCAAAAAATTTTTCTATCTGAATGGGATCAAAGCTAAAGAGTTGTCAAAGGTCAGAATGTTTTATAGGTTGTTATGTATTTTTCTCGTATTTGTTGACATAACTTGAACAACTTCGATACACAAGGACACTCATTTTTATCCTACAAAAGGTGCGGTGTGATCTAAAAAGGATTCTAAGAATTTTCGTTTTTATTGGCTAGATGCGGGGCAGACTTATCTCGCGCGGGGAGAAGAATCTTGACCCAGTTTAGTTTAGTCCAAGTGTTTTTTTTTCTTAGAAAATGTTGCAATGAATTTAAGTAAATGTTATTCGTATTGTGATTTCACTGTGCGCCTAATCGGAAAAGACAATTTTTACTGAAAAATTTGGAAGTTTTGAGGAAGTGTTCCAATTACATCATATTATATTAGGTAGTTACAGCTGAAATGTCGGATTTCGCGATGCAGTGAAGTTGGTTGCAATTTTCATGTCTCAAACTGCCGCCGGGAGGCAATGGTGGTATTGGATATTGAAGTATAAGTACCCCAGCTAGGATGTAGCTTGTTGATCCGCAATGGGAAGGTCATGAGTTCGAATTCTGGTCGACGCATAATTCAAGCACACTGGTTGTATCGATATACCTTGGTTACCTCAATCTACGAAATTGAAAAATTCATAGACACTGGGTTGTGCGAAGAACTAACAACACTTCCGCAATAAATAAAGAAAATGTTAAGGAACCTGAAGCTCAGGAGGCCAAGGCCCAATTACGGCTGAAGCGCCATTTTAGAAGAAGAAATACCCTGAATTTGGTCATGGAATTATTTCAGTTAGTCAGTATTAATTCGTTATAACCGGTGAGAAAATAAAAACAGGTTATTTTTGTTTACGAATTTAAAATTAGCCACAATGTATCGAAGGCAACCAGGAACATAAATAGGGCATTTGGAGCTGATACAGTAAAATAATAAACCACAGAGGCTCAAAAGATTCCGCTCAGAACATACGACCCTTCAAAGCGAGCCATGCGCAAATCCAGGACCATCGATCAACAACAACCGACTAGAAATTTTCAGTTTTCTGCTCTTCCAAACAAGAAACGATCCATTTGTTAACAGAATGGTGAGTTTGATAAAGGTTTTACCAGAGACCGAAACGTCACAAATAATACAGTGTAACAGTAGCTGTGTTTTTTTGCGGACAAGAGTAGAGCAGGTTAAGATACTCCTCAAAAAAACGATCCAGAGTAGAAGTTCAGTACTAAAGTATTGAACTGGAAAGTTGTTGCGCCTGCAAACAATTTGACAAGTTTACTTCGAATTGCCAGTTGTGAATTATAACAGGTAGTTTCTGTAAAATATTGTGAATTTTCGGCGATAATTCAAAACTTTTCCTTAAAGATCCAATTATGAGTGCAAATTGGAAAGTGTTTTTATTGGAACTATTAGAATCAAGTGATGCGAGGGTTTCGCCGCGGCCCCAATAACGACGAGATCTATAAAAAAATCGAATTATTCACCTAATAAAATTGAAATCGTTACTTTACCTTTTAGTTTTTGGATTGATTTACATTTTTCAGAAAAAAAATTTTTCTCACTGCGTATCTTCGAAAAAATAACTGAGATGAGAATACGTTATTTTGTCAGAAATGTCAAATCTCATTGCTGCCAACGGCTGGGAAATGAAAGTCCAAAGTTTTAAAAACTTCTGAGCCCTCTATCAGTGAACACAGGAACTATTTATCCAGAGTAGATTAGCTACCCCAGTGGTCTAACTGGGGTAGCTAACCTACTCTGGATAGATGATTTGTTGTTGCTTTCAATATAGTTACGCTAATCTGCTCTGGATACAGCCGCAAAAAAACACGGCTAGTGTAATAGAATCCGGAAATCTTTTCTTTCAATTCGAAATGCACTGTGAACAAATTTGCCAAACCATTAGAATAGTGACATGTGATGGGAAATGGATATTGAAGACAAAGATCAGCACAACAGCTAGATACTGATCAGGTCTCAAAACACACGCCGATACCAAGCCTTCATCAGAAGAAGATAAAGACGATTGTTTGGTGGACTACAGCTAGAGTTAATCACGTACTGCCTATCTTTCACGTTACATGCATAACCATACCTCAAGACAGGATATCTTAGCATTAAATGAATTCAGGGTGCTACCAGGTAATTAACAGTTTTATTGTGTACCTGCTTATCACCTTATTCCAGCATTCTTTTGTCAGTAAGGAGTCGTTTTATATTTCCGTGATAATGTGTCCAACTAATTAGTTCCTTTTTTGATAGAATATTCCAAAAATAGCGATTCAAAGACACATCTTATTCGTCAGTAATGTTTAAAGAAGACTAGCAATATCTGCAGTTAGCACAAGAGTAGAACTGGATGGGCTGTTTGAATCTATCCAGTCTAAATATCAATGAATCAAATTCCTGTTAAGACCCCCTATGTAGGCATAGGACAGAAACAACTCTCTTCCACAAGACGCGATCCTGAGCATCGGCCTTAAGCTGTTGCCAGGACTTGTTTATTTCTCTGGCCTCCTGCTCATCTGCTCGCTTCCATGTGTTACATGGTCGACCAACCCGACATCTTCCTTGAGGATTATAATCCAGAGCCTGCTTGGCGATGTTTCGCTCTGGTTTCCTCAAAGTATGACCGATCCACTGCCACTTCCGCCTTTGAATTTCAATACCTATTTTAGTCTGGCCAGTTGTACTCCAAAGTTCGTCGTTGGAGATCACTTCTGGCCAGAATATTCCTAAAATGCGTCGGAGGCATTGGTTCACGAAAGTCTGTAGCTTCTTAGTAAGTCGAACGGTCACTTTCCACGTAGTACAACCATATAACAACACGGATTTGACGCAAGCGTCAAAAACTCGCAGCTTCTTGCGAAAGGAAGATCTCACTTAATCTCCAGAAAGGGGAAAGGATACCGAATGCCTGACAAGCTTTATTTAGCCGAGCCTCGACATCCTTTTCGGCTCCGCCGTCCATGATGACAATGCTTCCAAGATAGCCAAAATCTTGCACCTCTTCCACATCCTGTCCGTTAAGAACAATCGGTGTGCGTTTGAACCCATGTGCATGTACTTGGTTTTACGCACATTTATTTTCAGTCCGCCTCTTTGCATTTAGAATACAAAGAGCGAACATTTGACTCTAAGTCCGAACGGTTATATGCAAGCAAGCAAACGTCATCAGCATAATCAAGATGACTTAAGATGTTAAATAGTCTCCATTGAAGACCTTTACCTTCCTCATCTTCCAGTGCAGCTTTCAAGATGTCATTTATTACCACCAGAAACAGGGCTGGTGATAGTATGCAGCCTTGTCTGACACCCGTTCGCACAGGGAATCTCTCGGACAGCTCTCCTTTATGCAAGACGCGACAATCCAGCCTGATAAACTTCGAGAGTGCTCTCAACGACATCACTAATCCTATTGAGAATTACCTTAGCCATAATTTTTGATACGGCAGTAAGTAGACATATACCACGCCAATTGCCACAATCCCGAAGGTCGCCCTTCTTCGGAATTTTCACAATGACGCCCTCCTTCCATTCAGTCGGATATCTTCCCTCATTCCACACCTTAGTGAAGAGTGGGAGGAGTATATCGGCTGTTATTTCCGGGTCCGCTTTGAGGAGTTCGGTTGGTAGTCCGTCTATACCTGGAGCTTTCCTTCCCGCCATTGACCGAATGGCGGAAACTATCTCTTCCTTATCTGGGGGATCGTCCCTAATAGAGGATTGTTGCGGTTGGATATTTGGTAGTTGTTCTGTTTCCGGAATATCTTCATCTGACAAGATGTTTAAGATATCAGAGAAGTATTCCTTCCATCGCCGCAACTGATGTTCACTCATATTAAGAAGAGTTCCCTTGACATCTCCCACCTGGTGATTGGCGGTGAAATTCTTGTTCGTCAACTCTTTCATGATTTTGAATAGTGAGCCCATATCACCAAGTTAAGCCGCAGATACTGCCTTGTTTGCCAGATCTTCAATGGCCTTTCTCTTGTCGCGTCTAACAGCCTTTTTAAGCTGTATATGAGCATCGCAGGAGTTCTGCCTCAGGTCGGGCGTTCGTTGGTTGAAATCGGGTTGAGAGATGATTGCCAATTTGGCTTTTTTCCGATTGCCAACCTTGTCCCATGTGTCTTGCGACATTCAAGGTTTCTCACCGCTTTGCACATATCCCACAGATTCTTCAGCACTAGTTAGTGTTTCTGGTTGCCTCCCAATTGGTGTCCAGTGTGCGCATTTCATATTCACCCAATGTGGATGACTTTTCGCGTAGAATAGTGGTGTATTCGCGTTTTTTGTTGGGATCTCTGAGTTTATCCACATTAGGCTTGCGCTTCATTTGAAGAATTTGTGGACGTCGGATAGCTGCTGTACACAATCTCCAGCAGGCAACCACCAAGTGGTGATCGCTCCCCTCGTCAGCTCCACGTTTCGCTCGCACATCGAGGAGACATCTTCTCCATCGGCGACTTATAGCCAAATGGTCGATCTGGTTCTGAGTAACACCAGGGGAAACCCAAGATGTTTTATGATGACTCTTGTGTGCAAAAAGGGTCCCTCCGATGACCATTTGCCGAGTACTACAAAACTCCACAAATAATTCGGGTCTCTTAATCCAAGATCGTGACGCGCCGACTCAAGGGTCACCATGCCTCCCCATGACGTGTTCTAGTCCAGTGTTGTCTGATTCAACCTGGGCGTTCATATCTCCTGAGGTGATAATAATATCACCTCTTGGAACACGTTCGAAGGTGGCACTCAGTTGGCTATAAAACTCCTCTTTGTCACCAGATGTTGCGGTATTAGTTGGTGCGTAGCACTGCAAAATTGTGACGATTCTGACACTGGTCCTAAGCCTGACGACAATAATCCTATCCGAAATTGGTTCCCAGCTAATGAGACTGTTTCTCGCTCTCGGTGTAAGGACGAACGCCACGCCATTTTTGGCTTCACTTTCAGGGCCAATGTACAGAATAGTGTTTCCACTAGGGGTTCGTTCTTTTCCTAATCCTGTCCACCTGACCTCGCTCAAGCCCAAGATTTGGATGTTATAGTGCTCCATTTCACGGTCGATCACTGATTGGCGGTGCAAGGACCGAGTAACCCCAGCTCTTCCCCCGTCATTCAATGTTCGAACGTTCCAGAAGCTAATCTTAGTCCGTTTTCGAATGCCAAAAGTCGTTACCGTAGAATCAGTCCGTATCCGAGGCGCTGTATCCGTTTCTCGTATCAGTTAGGTCTTAAGATCACGGGTGATAAGCCCATGATCCAGTGAGTGTCCATTTGCCATTTTTAGGGCAAGCAGGACTGGCTGTGGGTGAATTCTACAGCCCCCATCCCACAGGGGATAGTTAGCTCAGGTTCGTGGAGTCGCTAGTCTCCAAAGATAGTTGCAGGAATTGGTAAAACCTCATCTTACATCATCCTCCGCCTTGCGGAGCTAAATATTCTTGGCGCTAAAGTTGTAGTCGCGGGCTCACAACATTGCCTGGCTCAAACATTCCTCCATGACAGATCCAGAGTTGCGTGATGCTGAGCTCTTTGCTTCCCCAAACGGTACTAGTTCAGCAAACGTAGCAGGCCGATTCTCTAAGCTTCTTGACTTATTTCTAAACAGCCAGCCAGAAAAATGTTCTTTCTCTATCATATCGCCCTCGCCACTTCTTGGTTCATACACAATTTTCAGGTGAAACACTAAACGCGTTTTAAAGAAGCTAATTCAGGAGCGCTAAGCGAGTTCTCTAGTGCCTTTGACTGGAAATTGTTCTTCGATTCTGCGATGAAGCCTGTAGACTAATCACCAAGATAATCTTGAAGAGTATGAAGCTCTACACACCCTCTAGTCGAAAGAGGGTAAAGGCCGGACTCTTGGTTCAACGAAGATTTCCTCGATGCCATCCAGGTAAAAAAAAAACAACCGTTTCAAACTTTAATAGTCAACGCAACACCTGCCAACAGAGTCATTGCGTCAAGAGATGCCACGCTAAAGCATGTTAAACTCGAGTATGACCGAACATTTTGGCGCAAGATCTTTGATTTTCCTAAAGCCCGAGATCTTACTGGTCATTCGTGAAATCGATCAACAGTAGTTGTAGTTCTTTTTCAACATCTCCACTCATTGATAGTGATCGCACCATGATTTATCGAGTAGATAAATTAGCCAATTTATTGGAAGTGATGCTAGTTTCTACTGACCAGGCTACTCTAACTTCAACTAGCTCTACACTGCTCCCTTTACACTTTCTTGCATGGCTTATATTCAGGACGACACAAGAACTCAAAATCCACAAGTCTGCTGGTCTTGATGGTATGTCCCAAATAACCCTTACCAAATTCCCATCCTCTCTGGCCAAACCTATTTGTAATCTTTACCATCTACACTACTCTTCTGGGTACTTTTCACGAATGTGGAAAGTAGCAAAAGTTCAGCCATACCCGAAGAAAGGAAGGAAAGAGACATCCGCGAACTATCGCCCTATAGCTATTACTTCAGTGCTCTCGAAAATAATAGAAACTTATGTCGATCGTAAAATTGTCTAATGTTTATAGAACACTCACCGCATCGACGATCGCCAATATGGATTCCGAATGGGAAGGTCTACGAGAGACCTCGAATATTGAATCCATAAAATAGGCGAATGTCAAATCCTTACACTAGACATCACAAAAGCGTTTGACAGGGTATTGCACGTTTCCCTTTTAGTTAAGCTGATAGCAATCGGCTTTAACGCTTTCCTTGTCAAATGAATTAAGAGTTTTGTTTTTGAGCGCTCTACACGAGTTGCATTAGATTGCTTTTTATCTTCTTCATCCCAATCGATTCCTGCGTCTTCCCAGGTTCAGTCTTATTTTCTACTGTTTTCATTATATTCTTCAACGAACTTTTGTCGTCAACTGTCAATCCAGTCCACAGTTTTAAGGATGGCAGTACTTTTTATAACGTTAAATTTAGCTCCCTTGTGGATTCACGCCAGCCTTCCCTAGCTTCTAAATGTAGCCATTTATGTGGTTTGAACTATCAATTTAATCCAGAAATGGGGTAAGAAAAACAGAATATAGTTTAACGTTACAAAAACATAGCCCTGTCATCGATCACTCAAGCGTGATATTCCGGCGTCATCTTCCAATGTATTCTTTGGCAGCATTCAACTTTTCTCCCCGAAAGATTTTACTATCGCAGGCATCAAGTAAATAGATCAATCAATTTACTGGAAAGACCCTGGGCAAAGAACCAATTCTCTTCCACAAAGTGTGACTCTGAGGATCGGATTTTAATTATCAGTAGAACTTATTTATTTCTTTGGCTTCCTGCTCAGCTACATGGTCGATGAATCCGACATCTTTCTTGGATTATAATCGAGAGCTAAGCTTGGCGATATTTCACTCTGGTTTCCACAAAATGTGGCCGATCCACTGCCTATTCCAACTTTGAATCTTAATGCCTGTCTGTCCAGTTGAGCTCCAAAGTTCATCGTTGGAGATGACTTCTGGCCAAAATATCTCGGTTCGCGAAAGTTTGCAGTTTCTTGGTAAGTGCGAAAGGAGATCTATCCTAAACTCCAGAAAGGGGAAAGGATACCGAAGGCCTGGCGAACTTTATTTACACGAGCCTCAATATCATTTTCGGCTCCGCCATCCATGCTGACAATGCTTCCAAGGTAACAAGAATCTTGCACCTCTTCCACTTCTTTCCCGTTAAGAACAATCGGTGTGCTTGTGTTCGAATCCCAGTGCATGTACTTGGTTCTACGCACATTTATTTTCGGTTCAGACTTTTTACAGTCCGAACAGTTATGTGCAAGCTAACACCCATCATCAACATAATCAAGGAGACTTAAGATGTTAAACAGTCCCCACTGAAAACCTTTATTATCACCAACTTCCAGTGCAGCTTTCAAGATGCCATTTATTAAAAATTATGCAGCTTTGCCTGAAGATTAATAACTATCATAATTGAATCTTTGAAGTAACTCTTGATGCCTCTAAACGTCTAGGTATTCCACGAAAGTGCAAGAAAATATTTTACGCCTTCCGATCTTGCTAGCAAGAGCATTTATTCGACTTCGCTTATAGTACAACTTCCATATATAAGCTGAACCACACAAAACACATCTCGCGTTACTTGATCGTATCTAGAAATATACGTTCCGGCTGATTACAGACGAAATCATCATAGCTTCTATAGACTCCCACGAGTAACGCGGGAATATTAGAGCGAATCCTACACTTCATCCTTCACGCCATAAATTCACTTTTTCCTCAAAACAGCGGCACAAAATTGTGTGCCGTGGAAGAGATCCAGTAGATGAAAAAGTACTGGAAACTTACAATGAAATCTATTTGATGATTGATAAATCGGATCATATTTTAAAGAACAAATTAATTATTTGAATCAAAATGGTCCTGCGTACATGAGGAACTAACACCTAATTTAATAGAAAAATTTCATAGAATTTAATCCTAACCTTTGATGAATTGAAGAGGATAAACATTGACATTCAAAGGAAAAATTGGCAGTAGATTGGCCACACCTTGAGGAAGCCTAAGGAGAATCGGCATGTCATGAAGGCAACTTGGGTGTAGCCTACTGGATTGTATGCTATTCGACTATGCTGTTCACACTGTCTAAGTTGGTCGATCTCAACCACATCAATCTGCGATAATGAAAATTCATAGATGGGCTAACAAACCCTTCTACAAAACCAAATAAAAATTTCGAGAAACCTGAATTTGGGTTAAAGTGGCATTGAAGAAGAAAAGGAAGGCATTGATGATGCTCAGATGAGAGAGATGTGTGGTTGAAAATAATTTCTATCTAATACCTCTCAAGGGGATCATAAGTTGATACATACGAGCTTACAAACGATATACAAAAATCAATTTTGTGGATAGACCTAATATTGACAAAAAATAAGCAATAAATATAAATAAAATAGAATTCAAAGACAACTTCAGAAATTCGAAGTCTTACCCTTATTCCATTTTATCCTTGTTACACATTTGCAGCTTATTCCTTAACAAAAGCGCTCGATCCTTTTATCCACAATACAATTCACCGGTGAAATTCTTATATACCTCAATTTTAAAAGGAGAATCACTCGCTCGACTGTAATCCCAGCGAATGTAATGAAGTGATGAACCAAGAAAGGTTTGATAGCATTCTTACTTCGAGTGTAAATTGAGCGGAAGTACACGAACAAGTTTAAGTTTCACGTGAGAAAGCATTAAGCATTAAGCTCAAGCTGAATTGTCTCAATTAGTCTTATACATGAGACCCGAACTTAATTGCTTCAACTTAAGAATCGTTTATTCACCAAAGAGAAATAGAATCAACTCTCGACGTCGAATAACAAGGAGAAGGCAAAGGTACTTACGTACGGATGCTGGTATAGTTTATTCGCCAATCTTATACTCAGCAGTATGATTGCATGTATGTTACAAACGTACGGCTGTATATAAAATAAAAACAAGTAAGCCGAGCTATGTTTAAAGGACTTACATACAACATAATTATAAAATTTATCCTTTTCTCCCGTACTCTAGCTTACACCATAAAACACCACATAGCTATATATCAAGGTAGTTTTTGAAATTGTAAAATTATATAATATTAACAATTAGGCAGAGTATGTAGACATAGGGTACGACAAACGATACAAGGAAATAGGTTTAAGCTAATTTATCAGCAAATGAATTTGCTTAAATTAGCGATTCATGTGCCATGAACTATTCAATTGCGTTGGAAAAGCTTTTTGCCAGGATTTAGCAATTTCGCGAGTGTAAGCTCATCGTCATTATCATGAAAATTTAGATAGTGTACCACGCTTACGAAATTTAGAATGACACGGGTCCTACATAGATTATTTTGATAGTTCGTAGTGATTATTCTAAACAAACAATATAAACCGAAAATTGTTTAAATTGAGCCACGTAATTAGTTTTGTAATTATTTTATTAGATGCCAGTTTGCCGAACACGTAAATAGGATTATCGTATTCAAATGGTCAACATGTGGTTGTTTCGATTTTCTAGTGGACAGACCGTTGCTGGACATGACGTTTTTGAGCTGAGAATTGACCGGATTCTGTAAAATCAGATTACTAGATTATTGCTAAAATTTGCTGATTTCGTTTGCTTTGTGGTCAATTTTGAATATGAGAATGTTGGAATGAACATTTTTTTTTTTGTATCTAAATTTTATATTTACTTAGGTACAATTTTGAAATGGTATTTTCATTGAGATGCGCTGTCATAATAATTAATATTAATAAGTTAACGCAAGATGTGTGCAAATTATGTACGCTATGCCAAAAGCAAAACTTTTGATTTGAGAAGAAGCAGTAATATTTTCTTATAGCTTCAACAGATTACCTATTGTTTCATTGTAAAACCAATTAAAACTCTCTGCCTTGTTAAGAAAAATATATTTTTCATTTATCCCATAGATACTCCAATGGCGTGGCGTGACTTTATATCTAGGGGATGCAATTATTTTTTAAATATATTGGTTTATTACGTTTAAGTAATATATTATAAATATTACTAAAACCTTTCTCATCAGCTAATAGAAACATTATTAATGTTGAGAGTACCCAGGAATCACGAGCATGGGCATGAGAGTAAGTATGCTGTCGTTTGTTCCAGTATTTAGATTCACATGCTATAAATATTTAATAATAATATTTTATTTTTTCAATTCATTTTGTTCATATATTTGTAGACTTTTCATTAACAATAAGCAAAACAAACCAGAACAACAATTGAATAAAATCTATCTACAAAAACAAAGCGAAATTAAAACATTTTCCTTAAATTGAAATAAAAAACTAAATATTAAATATAGTTTAGTCTTTTTACCCAACAATACATAAAATAATTCAACAATAAATAAAAATAATTCATCAATAAATACAAATAATACAAACATAGATAAAAATGATTTAACAATAAATAGCAACGAAAAGTTGTAAATAATAATTGTTACATTAATGAAAAATATATTTTATATATCCCATAAAGCAAAAAAAGCGACAAAATTATTTATTCATTTATTCCTTCCGCCTATTTTTAACGCAAAATCATCTATTACATCTTTTTAAAAGTTTTACTCGCATAGATGAGATTTTAGGGTTACCTTTTCGATCGATATTAAGGCTAATTCGCTAAGTCATTGACCGCTTGTGCAGTTTTGTACAAATGTTTTTATTCTTTTTAGGCATGAAAAACTACGTTCTACGGACGCACTAGTTGCCGGTAATGTTAAAATGAGGCATAGTAATTTATAAAATTATAGTGAAGCTCTTTTTTAGGTTGTTGTGAAGAAAATAATTAAACATTTCTTAAAAAGATTTTCGTTTCAAACCTAGATCAGAATAATTTTCGAAGGTATCCTCCTATTTATCGACGGTTAAAGTGCCCAAATGAAAATCTTCCAAGAAGAGGCGGCGGGCCTATTTTGCGAGACTGGAACATCAAAACTCCGGCATTTTCATTCAACAGAATTTTAAACGTTGACGATTTTTCGCAGAGCTTTGATAACAAATTTATTTTGTTAGACTAGAAATTATTGAAATGAATTGCTTCGAACAGCAATCCAAGAAGTTTATTGTTAAGTGGAAAATAAAAATAAGTCCTCAAAATTTCTTAATTGTCAATTGTCTCAACAGAAACGGAGCGAATCGCTTCTATTTACTGATCTATTCACTCTACCTCACTTTACTTTACAAAAATAATTCATTTATTTTCATTAATACCAAAAACAGTTATTATAAAAAATAATAACATCGAAAATATGATTAAGGAAGTTATCATCATATATGCCATATGACCCGTGGGCTGTCTTTGCCACATTCATGTGGCAGTAAATATTTCTATGCGACGGCTTTCTTATATATGTGGTTCTGGGTGAAAGCAATTACTACGACGCATCTCCTGGAATTCGAACTTGTTCTCGCCGCGATCGGAAATTTTGCTCGTATTGGCCGGCGGTTTTGTTCTCTCGTATATGTAACAGAAAGTAATGAAAGGAAAGGAAAGCATATTAATGCAACGCATCTCCCCTTCCTGTTGACATGAAACTTTCGCGAACATTAAATAAACTTACAGTATGGGATGAAAATAATATACTCTTCTTACTAGATTTTTTTCTTTAAATAATGTCGGATATTCATTCTGGTTTGAATTTAATATTTCTGAACTCACCAAAATGCAAAATGTAAGAGAGCACCGAGCCTATAAATGGACGGCGAGTGCGTTACTCTCCCTCTTTTTTCCGGACATCTATCATCGGCAGCAGGTGGTTCCAGATATCGAGCTACGGCGGCAGGCGGACGAAGATTACGACGCTTTCATACAATTTTTATTGAACTGAATTAACTTTAACTTTTGTACAATTTTTATCGAACTGAATTAATCTTAACTTCTCGATCTAAATTATTTAACTTTAACTTTCAACATACTTATTTCATATTGAATTATCGTAAACATTATTAAAGTGATTATTACTTTAACTTTCCACTTAACTTAAAAAAAAAGTATGTATTTAGTTATTCTGTACACACAATTGGTCGAATTTCGGCCACAAGTGATACTTACAAATATTTCTGTAAACTTGGCGGCTCTGTGCGAGCGTTATTTCTTTGCGTTACAAACGATAAGGCAAACACAATATATATATATAAAAATATATCAGCTTCGCCACTCGTTACGGTCGTTCTCACTCCCCTTCTCCTACCTTCCTAATCTTATTCCTTACATTCATGACTGTGTTTGTGCATTGCACATAAAGTCCGAAATTGCCTATAACACAAGTCATTCCGTAAAAAAAAAAAACGAACGTGCAGCAGCTATACTTCAGCGACCATAGTAGTTAATTTAATTTCAATGTAGGAATTAATTTATTACAACTTTTTTCAAATAGTAGAGCAGCAGCCAATATTTCAACGCATACTATAACAGTTGCAAACTAAATTCGTCTAATCCTTTATTAAAATATCTCTTGGTCCAAAATATTCCAATAGTTACTCATATTTTTCAGATTAGATCACTTATAAGTACTTACTTGTAATTAGTTATATTATATTACTATAGTAATATTTGTAGTTCGTTTATGGCACTTACCTAAAACGAAAAAAAATTATACATTTTAGAAACAAATATTACTTTTTAAATTTATTTTAAACGAAACAGGAAAAGAAATTTTGTGATATTTTCAAAACATGAACATGTATGGTGGATACTACATATCACGTTCTAAGAATATTGGCCCATTCCAGAGATATTAGTTACGTAGTAACTTGTCGTTGCGTCAACATAATTTTATGCAAAGAAATAAATTTTAATTTATCATTTCATTTAAACATTTTTTGCTGCCCAAAAAGTTCAGCAGTCGACGTTTGAACATGTCTCCAAATTGAGCCGGGTGAAAGCTCTACTAATAAGAAGACATTTATTTGTAATACGTTAAACTAATCTTCAACAAATATGTAGTTCAAAAACTATCGCATCTCTAACTTTACAAATACGGAACCCTCATAAATTTCCAACTGAAAACATCAAGATATGTGAATGGTTGCTTTACAGACAATAACTCCAAGGTTAGCTTGTCTTATAACGGCTGTAAAAATGGTGAAGGAAGCGCACTGATCGGTATATGAGAACATTCGAATGTTTATTTTATTTTAGAACAAAATTTGCTGAAAGTTCCACCAACAAATTCGCTTCCAGTTTAGTACATCCCCCTCCAAAAATCCTTGGCAAAAATCAACATTCGAAATAACATCCGAAAAATGGGCGCCGAATTCTCACAAAAAAATCGTCCGGACCATTTTTTTCTTTTCAGGCACCGAATACCAGCTAAGGGGTCACCATTTAATAAATTGCACCGGCCGGTCTTTTCCTACATAGACGTAGGCGAGTGTATAGTACTCATAGTATAAGTTTTTAATTACCAAATTATTGTTGGCCTTGAATCGAACGTACACATCTGCTGCTGTGCTTCGCTAAAATTATGATATTTTTACTGGAGTCAAAACTTAAAATAAATTATAAAAAAATTCTCATAACCTGGGATCGAAGTCGGGCCACCCGAATGTCAGGCGAGCATTCTACCACTTATTCTGCCAAAATGTACCCATCTACTTAATGTGCACAATTTTTATATGGGAAAACCTTCAAAAACTCTTTCTGTGGTTTAGTCTGTAATATTTTTTGGGTCTGAAAGTTTTTGTAGTACTTTCACGTATCAAAGGATTTAATACATAAATGCAAGTCTATAGGTACTACCGTTTGATCTGAGAATTTCCATCAGCCAATTATATCCGAGCATATATATATTATAGAAGGAATATAATAAAATTGTTGTAGTGTTACAGGAAGTTGGGGACAAAAGACGGAAAATCTGGACGTTCCGGAAATGAATGACAATTGCAAATTGCTGGTTGTTGTCTAGAGTTCTGCCATTTTCAAGATTATTAGATTGGGAGTAAGCAAAAGAAGGTCGTTGATAACGAAGAAAAAATTGGTAAACAAAATAGAACCTTGAGGAACGGCAGAATTAATTGGAAAGGAGAGAATGCAGCGATCAGCGAGGAAACTTTTAATCCATTAATCAAGAGTATCACTCAGACTCAGACCTATGGCGCTAAGCTTAACTAAGAGACATTCATGACAAGGTTAGGTTTGGATTGAGGAGAGGTTGGACACCAATATTCGTAGGCCACCAGTGGATCCATTGTACGCCTCTGTATTTGTACCAAGTGGGCCTACATATCATTTAGCCATCTATCATCTGCTCTATCGGTGTAACTTATGAGCATCATAGATTCAATGGAAATCTTTCAGCTTACTAAAGAAATACTCTCCAAGGATTCGTTTTGGAATTATTCGATACCTGGCCAGAGAAAATGTTCTACAGTCTCATCCTTCTCACCGCAGCTTCTTGAAATGTAATCGGTTGTAAGGCGAAGCCTTCAAGTGTGTGTTCTAAGAAGACAGTGACTCTTGACAATACGGACCAAAGTCTTCATTCATGCCAGACTGCGTTAAAATCTTTTGCAATGTCAAATGCGAGAACTTGACCTTCGCAGTATTGATGTAATATTGAGTTCCAACGTATCAAGTCCCCTTGGTCCGTAGTGGAGGAATATTTATAGACATAGACCGAAAGCGATTTCAGCGCCAGAGTTTGTAATGTATATATAATAGATAGATTCAAATAAGCCATCCAGTTCGAATTTTCGCTGCATCCATCGCTGGGATTCTCATAATATGTTAGAAGTACAAGCAATGTCTTTAGATCAGCAATTTTCTCCAGATATAATTAATCTCTGAATTGTAGCAATTCGCTAAATGGGGAACTGATTGGAGAGAAACTTCTTCGCGGATGTTCGACACGAAACCCCGCTAGCGAAAAAAGTTAGATACAACGGAAGGAAACATTTTCCGAAAAGATTGTGTCTTTACCTTGCAGTGACATAGGATGTATTCGTCGTCGTTTCTGAGTCTTCGAGACAGAGGCGGCGGATGTCGGTTTCCCTTGCAGTGACATAGGATGTATTCGTCGTCGTTTCTGAGTCTTCGAGACAGAGGCGGCGGATGCCGGTTTCAGCTGAACCCATATTTTTGAGGTGATGGTTTACTCCACTGTGCCCCGTCATTAGGCCGATTAGGATACTAATATCACTCTTGCTGAATTTTAGAACATCCTCCACATTTTTTTTTTTTTGTGGTAGGATTAATTTTTTTGAGATTGATAAGCCTCGAAGTCTATTCCAATAGATTTTATGCTCTTGTTCAACCCACTTTTTAAGCATAGGGTTGGAGTGCCCTTTTGGTGGGCACGCTCGAATGTTTGACGCCTCTGAGGTTATCTAGTTCTGAGAAGAATCTAGAGCCAAAGCAAAGGAGACGACTGTTGGAGATTTGTGGACAGTGACAAAGATAATGATCTATAGATTCTTCGTCTTCCTCGCAACCTCTGCAAAGGCTGTCGCTGTTCAAACTGTCTGCAGCCGCAACTCCGCCAAGAAAGAATCCCAAATAGTTAAAGCTAGCCTTCAGCACTGTTGGTGCTACATCGACTGACTTTCTAGTGGAATTGATATAAGCAGATCCTTGCCGTACAAGCGTGTCTGCTGCCTCGTTTCAATAGGTCGCTATGACCCGGTATCCAAATTAGAAAAACCTCCATTATAGCCGCTAGGCGATTCAAATTGTGTCTACGGATGGACACTAGTATGGATGTAGTCCTGTAGGATTGGAGTGCCACAAACGCAAATCTGCTGTCCGAGAAAATGTAACATTTTCCGAGACTGTTCTGCATATCTAATATAATTTTTTTACACTCGTTAATAGCTAATACTCCCGCTTGGAATACTGTCGCGTATTCTGGAAGATTTAATGAATGCTGAGTATCGTGTTTGTCGCCCATTCGTTTCGTTCAGGAAACTTAATGTGAAACTTCCGTTCTCAACCTGCGGTTGGTTCATGCAATCATACTCACAGAAAAACAAAAGCGGAATTTGCGCCTCTAAAGACGCTTAAAATTTTGGCATGACCAATTTGTGGCGCTGACCACGAATTTGTGGTTTTTATTCTAATGACAGCTAGACTCGCTGTTTGTTTTATAAAAAGATCAACTGGAGGTAGTGAGAGAATAACCTCCAGGGCTACAGTTGGTGTGGCTCTAAGAGCGCCTGTTATACACAAAAATGCTGTAAAGTTGATTTTCAGTACCACCGCTGGCCACCACAGCAAATAATTGGCCCGCCAATAAAGGAATACTTCCAATAGATGAGGTGCGGCTTAAGGCCCCATCTCATACCGAATTACTTTTTGCAGACGAAGAAGTCTACTGTAGCCTTTTTTGCTCGTTCTTGAATGTTGGCCTTCCAGGATCATTTACTATCAAGAATAAGACCCAAATATTTAACTTTGTTCGAGAAGACCATAGTGATACCCCGAATCTTTAGTGAATTGAAAACATGATCTTCTTCTTCTGGAGAAGAGGACAAGATCTGGTTTTTGAGGGTTGATGATAAGTCCCTTATCTAGTGCCTAACTTTTTAACAGTTGTAAAGCGGACTGCATAAGGTCCTCTAGAGCTTATTCAAACTTACCAGTTTGCATGATAATCTGTCTGCATATGCTATTGTGGGGTAGCCGTTTATTTTAAATTTTAAATGGAAAGGGGTTCATTCACGGGTAGGATCCACAAGAGAGGCGATATTATGCCGCCCTTTGGCGTTCCATTGTATCCGTGGTACGATTTTTCGTGAGCGAAGAAGCTTAGCTATCCATGCAGTCAAGAAAGGTTCCACACTGTGGCGGTAGTGTTTTCGTGGTTCCACGTTTAGAAAGCCACCGAGTGCAACCTTTTTATAATGGAAAGATTACTCTAAGGCGGTTACTGTCACATGCAAGACGGTGTCAGTGGACCTACCTTTCAGATTGGTGTGTTGGTGGGGGCACCAGACCGAGAGGTTTAGATTTGTACGTAGGTACCTGTGCGCTAGTCTTTCCAGGCCTTTAGAAGGACCTTTAACTCCGGCTCCATTCCCCTCAAAAGTGCGCGAGCTATCTGTATATCAGATGGTTGATTCCTCTTTCACTTCAGATAGTATGGATTGCCAGTCCTTGCGTTCTTTGATTAAAATTTTGAAGGGGGGTTAAAAGTTGAATTTTGTCGGCATAGTGTCCGATAATGTGGAGATTAGAACCTCTGGGTTTTTTGGGATTTTGAGATGACCTCTGAAATCCCCAGATTTGTATTTGTTTCCCTCTGTATGCATAACACCCCTTTGATAGCCGCCTTTTTTATTTGGAGATGTATCGGAGGGATGTTTAAGAACATTTTCAGTGCCACCGTAGGACATATTTTCATTGCTCCTGTGATACAAAGACAAGCTAGCCTTTGATTTTTTTGTAGCGTAGGCTGTGCTTTTTGTTGTAATATTTTAGTTCATCATATCGTTGATCCGTATATGACTATTGATAGGATGATTGTTCTGTAGCACCAGTAGATCATTTTGGGCAGTAGTTCCCACTTTCTGCCAAATAAGCTTTTGCAGTTAGAAAATGCCTGAGTCCATTCTATATGTTTGTTCCAGTTGAGTTTGCTATCCAGTATAACACCTACATAGATATTTTACCTCATCTGGAAATGGTATTGGTGTTCCATTTATTGAAGGAGGTATGATGTGGATTTTCTTTCTATTTGTAAATGGTACTACCCTGGTCGCCAAAACTAGGGAAAATTCATGCTTTCTTATGTACGAACCAACACTATGGTACCGAAAGTTCGCAAGTGTGCATGCCGATGTAAACAAAAGGAAGAAATCATCAATTAGCATAGATATCTAATTCGCTTACAATCGATGAAAAAAGGGATAGAACTAAATTCAGTTCACTTCATAATTTCCCCGAAAGGTCTTTTCCTTACGGAATAAATAGTATCAGTGGTAAATAGAAAAAAGATTTCTTTGTTTTTGGCTTATGTTTACTTAAGATCTTAAAAATTTTCTGCAATTTGAAGATCGATATTCGTCTAATCAGACGTGCTCGCGGTAAGAAACCCAAATTTCATTCAGATGTACATAACTAAGAGGCATCTTAATATCTCATGCGACTCATCACTAACATTTATCAACAGATAAATAAACCGTGGTAGCCAAACATCTTTGAAACACCTGTGAATTCCCAATTACCGGTCATCGCTTATAGGTAATAGGAACTTCACACTTATTTAGGCATCGATGAATGGTAATGAAACATTCATTAATACTTATTAGTGAACGCTCAGTGCAACAAACATGTTCATCTTTTTCGAACTCACTGATTTTGCTATTCGATCATGAGATAGCAACTACAATGCATTAATGAGTGCGATAGAGAGATCGCGATATGGTTTACTGCTGGTTAGATTGAAAAGGAAACACTCTCATATATTCGCAGTTAGGAGATATATAGGTAAACTTTCTCCAGGTTGATAATCTGTCCCCTCCAAAAGGTGTCGAAACTGTTCATCGACTCGTCATAGATGTTTCATTGATGTTTGGCTATCAGGGTATCTCAGTCTTACTTGGGTTGATGTTCAAGTTCTTAGACTGACACCAGTTCAATATCACCGCTAAGGCTGATTGTATCCTTTCCGATATTATTAAATCATATTTGCCTCTAATGATAATGACGAAGTCATCGACATATCCTATTGCCTCGTATCCTTGTTCCGTTAGACGATCAGGAGCTCATCTCCTACAATTAACCAAAGAAGTGGAGATAGTCCCCCTCCTTAGGACAGCCCATATAGCTCTGTGCAGTCAATGTGCTATCACCTAGATTCATAGCTGTCATTCGGAGGTTTAGCATGGTGTTTATCCATCTTATCGTTCTAAACCCTCCTAGCTGCCGCTATTATGGCTTCATGGGGAGTTCCTAGATATAGGAGAATTCGACAGCTCTTTCTTTATCTAGGAATGCTCAAAGGGCGATTTCTTTATAGTCTTTTGAATTTTTGATTTGTCTTACCAGAGCATTAAGGTCTGACTCTATTGATTTGCTTTATTGGTAGGCATGTTGATTTTTATTAAGACAGACCTTGCTAGGCCCTGTTCTTATGTGAGTATGCACAAACTTCTCCATCGTCTTGACGAAGAAGGAAGTAAGACTTATAGGGCAATATGACATAGTTGTTCCAGATAATCAAAAAAAGAGTTTTTTTTAAATGTACCTGTATATATCGACGAGAACTGTAGTAAAACTCAACAGAGTTGAAGTAACCGCAAAAGATCGGCTGCATCGCCGGAGAAAATAGTATTATTTTTAGGAATGATCGCCTAGCAGAAGCGAAAGTTATAAGCATTTAACGACAAAATAAAACAATTTTTACTTTACTTAGTGTTTTTTTTTTGTCGTGACGCTTGGCTTGTACACCGATTCGGCGTACTTTCAATCGAATAAAAGAATATTCTTCTCATTTTTTTTTTAATTGGAAATTTTTAAAATTAAATGTGTGTATTTTCGTCGTCGATGAACTGGGGGCTGCACACATGGAGAACTAATATTTTAGGAATGACCGACACCTAGATTTTTCAGTTGGTTACAAGAATGTTACCGACGGATGATCGTGGCCTTAGTAATTACCGTCTACGTACAAATAAGCTCAAGAAGAGGAACTAAGCGGTATTGTAGAAGGTGGCTAAACTAATCTAATCTTCATATGCAATAGTTCAAAATGTTAGCTCCTAAAAATCAAAATTCAACCTCATATGACAATCATAAATTCAAACAGTTTCTACAACCATTTCATTTAACCCAAGAATTAAAATCATGTCTATAATTTGACCTATTTATTCAGTTGCCAACATATCAAAACACCACCTACATTACAAAAGTGTGAGTAAGAGAAATAAGCAGCTCAATTTCTCATAAGACAACCCAGCCCTCCATTTTCATGAAACACAGTAATAAAACTTTATTTCACCTAAAGATTAGAACGAATCTTTTCCCTCCAGAAACCTATTTTATGCCAAGAAATTTCAAGAAGCTACCAAACTGTATCGCCATACACCTAACTAGGAGTATAACATACAATGGTTGTATTACCCTGAAAGTCACGGAGTGTGGGTGAATTTGAATGTGCTCGAGGGTGTTCTGATAAATAAAAATAATTTTAAACTAATGATGATTTCATATATTTGGACACGAACAGTAATAACAACCACCCCATCAAATGGGTAGCTTGCATTTTTCACGAGTTATATTTCAATTTTTTCCCTTTTTTAATTCTACGAAACAAAATAATCCGCGAATAACGAAGATAACTAAAAGGTTTATTAGCGTGCTTGCAATATTGCAATAAAATGCAGAAAATTTTCCTCTCTTTTAGTTCGTAGAATATTGCAACAGACATTGTGCACAGTATTCCTATATAGAAACCCTAATAGATATTCATATTTTGATCAGTATCCGTTTTGAAAATGAAAATGTAACGTAAATAAACCGCCCGACATAAGCCAGGTGGTTAAAAAGTTTTCCACCAAAACCGAAAAAAAAACACAGAAAAAGATCATTTTTAATCGTTGAAATAAACATAAGGTGGAAAACGGAAGGAATAAAACTTACAGCGCCCGGCGGTTAAGACACAGAGTAGTAGTAAAAAGGAAAAAGTTTTTTGCTTTAATTGTAAATGACTTCCGTGCCGGGCAATCGTCTTTTTCGAGATAATTAAATGTAATTATGACAATCTAAGGGAAAAAGTTGATTTTTTCTCTGTTTTTTGTTTTCTTAAAATGTTTGGGATTTCTTTTTTGTTTGCATTGTATATGAATACAAATAATAATTTCATGTAATTAACATAATATAAATAGGTGTGAATTTTCTTTTTGTTGAGAAATTTATGGTGGAATATGAAGAACAAATGGTTTTGTTGAAAAATGGCAAGAATAATGCTCACACGTACAGATATAAGGTAAGGGAGATTCATACTAGTTGTGATAAATGCAAGGAAACAATGTAGGAGACTAAGCGGAATTATCGTTAGGACCTTGGCGATTCCTGAATTAAGGTAAAGAAAAAATTTAACATAGCCATTTCTAGTTTTATTCCACATCATTGCCATCCCATTTGTTGACATCACGTATACGAATGCTTAATAAATATTTGATAGTGACTGTGAATTGAAAAATATCCGATGGCATTTACCTTATCCTGATTGCTTAAATATTTCATATATTAATTATACAGTCCGAACAAAAAAAAATAAAATCTTAATTTATTATATCTCGATCTATAAACAGTCTCGAAAAATCGTTGATTACGAGTAAACACAGCGCGACATCTTAAAATTTTCGAATGAAACTTAAAAGCAACTTGCTTAGAATTTTCCGAAAATTGTTGACCAAGACAAATCGTATAATCAACCAATAAACTTTGCTTCTTCTAATTTTTTTGGAGAATTCTCCACCATTTCGTTTCAGTGTCAAGCTTTTTCGACTTGAACATTCCCAATGCCGTGCTAAATCTTAAGATAAACACCTTCAATTCGAATCAACTAAAGCAAAGATCCTAAATAAATACCGAAAAACGTGAACAGACGGACTAACGGAGGCGATCCGAAGAAGGTGTCGAAAATCTTTGAAAAAGTGTTGTTAACTTTCACGGAACATTTTATTTGTTTCCTATTTATCTATAAAATTCGAGTTGTATCTATGTTTCCCTATACACAGTTAGGATATATACTACGAAAACAAGTAGGATTATTGCAAACATTTGACCATATCTTGACCACACTGTCCCCGGTATCTGTTGTTGTGTATACAAATCCATTTTATTCGCTCCCAACTTGGGACTTGTCATCGGAGGGTCCTTTTTCGAAAACGCCGCCACCACTACCCAGAAAACAGACAAAGTCATGAAGTGTTTTGAGGTATAAAATTGGTGAACACAAAACATTTGAACTGACCCGAAGTACTAGTATATTGGTTTCCTTGCAATCTACTCCCGATCCTTTTTGGTCACTTTGCTATATCAAGTGTACCTTCTATATCTTCATGCATTTATGAACAGACTTGTGTGTTTGAAATTACGTTCGATGTGCATTTTAGCTGCCGGCAGCTAAAAGGAAGCAACTCATAGCTACATATCTACTACGTATGTCCTCCTCAAGGAGAATAAAATTTTTAAAAGAACGAAATAAAAGCGTCGCAAACTTTTGCGAATCGAACACACTAAACTTTCAAATGTGTACAAAGAATATTGGTGGAATATTTTAGAAGGAAGCGCTCACATACTCCTTCTACTTTCTTCCCATATAATTTCTTAGTGCTCGTTGGTCAAACGGGAAGTGTTGTTCTTTTTTCCGAATATTCGATCTTTTTTATGGTATTTTACTACAATACCTATTTTCTCTTAGTTTTCTTGGGTCTCTTTGGTCTTGGGAAAATTCTTTCATAGATTCAATTCGGCTAAGTTAATTTTAGTTTATTTAATGGTTATGCATGAAATTCAAATGACACACAGCACATTTGAATATATACATATTCTTTTTTTATTTATCTCGATAAAATAGAATTTCTTGGCAATGAAACACGTTATTTTTTGAAATTTCTTTGAGATATATCGAGATCGAGTGACATAAAGATAAGTTTTTCGACAGCTTGTTTTCGTTGGAATATCCTTTTTAAAATAATTTAATTGAATTACTGCCAAATGTACAATAATATGAAAATTTTTGTATAGCAAAAGTGATGCTGTGGAGAACTATCTTGAAGTTTATCAGACTGGATTCCGTTAAGGGTCGTCTTGTACAGACCATCCAGGAGGAGAACAAGTTTTCGACAGCGTTAAGCGAGATTACGTATAGAATGCTTTGTGTAGGAGAGGTACTCGTGGTAAATCATAGCTATGATTAAATAATCCTAGGAAGATGCAAGATGTCGCGTCTTACATACAGGAGACCTGTCCGAGAGCCTTTCTGTGCGAACGGTGTCAGACAAGGCTGCATATTATCTCCATTTCTGTTTCTGGTGGAGCTGCACTGGAAGGTGGGGCAGATAAAGGTATTCGGTAACATCTTAAATCACCTTGATTATGCTGATAACGTGTGTTTACTGGATCATAACCGTTTGGATTTAGAGTTAAATGTTCGCTCGTTGCATTCTAAATGCAAAGAAACAGAACTGAAAATAAACGTGCGTCAAGGATTGTTATAAACGGAAGCATTGTCAGTATGGACAACAAGATATTGAGACTCGTTTAAATAAAGATCATCAGGTCTTCGGTATCGTTTCCCCTTTCTGGGTGTTAAAAGAGATCTCCCTTCGCACTAAGCTGCGAGTTTTTGGCGTCTGCGTCTTCTTACACGACTGTACTACATGGAATGTGATCGTTAGTCTTACCAAGAAATTGCAAAGTTTCGTGAACCAATGCATTTGAAGCATTTTAGCAACAGAAAAATTTGGAGTACAACTGAACGGACTAAAATAGGTACTGAAACTGAAAAGCGGAAATGGCAGTGGATCGGTCAAACTTTGAAAAGATCAGAGGAAGACATCGCCCAACAAGCTCTTCAAGGAAGACGTCGAATTGTTCAACCATATATCACAAGAAAGGGAGCAGTTGAGCGGTAAGCCAGAAAAATAAACAAGTCCTGGCAACAACTAAAGGCCAATCCCGCTTTTTGGAAGAAGACTGTTTGTTTTCTATGCTTCTATAGGATTTCTTATCAGGATACTAATTGATTGATTGATAAAAAAACATTCAATTTTAAATTTCTTAGATTGTATAAAGCTTTCTAGTAAATTTCACTGTGATTTTAAATTAGGACGAAAATATATTCATAACTAAAAACGAATTCTGTAAAATCTTTAGCCCAATGATTAATATTTTGGAAACAATATTTATTCACTGGTGGAAGGATCAAACGAAGTGTGGGGACCTTATAAAACGGAGTGTACTCTCAGTTTATATGTTAGCTCATTTATTGGAGGTGTGTAGTGGGCGCTGAATTTGTTAAATACTCTACAGCATCTGTTAATAGGTTCATTCTGTCCATAATCAGTACGATGTGCATATTCCTTAAGTGGTTTTGAATGTCTCGTTAGCCTGACATTGTCATTTAGTCTGAATTTATTTGAGATATGGTCAACCTTAATATCGCCATTCAAAACATCTAAGGTAAAACAGGATGTGAGCATAGTTCTTCTAGAGCCAAGAGGTAAAAGATTTAATAGTTGGAGCCTTACTGTGTAGGGTGGAAGGTTTTCAAAGTCTCTAGGATCATACAAGTCCCTGAGAGCAAAAAGAAGGAATTACTTCTGGATTGACTCTATTCTGTTGCTGCATAACTAGAAAAGGTGGTCCCAAATGAGACATACATATTCCAGAATTGGGCGGACAAGAGAACAGTAAAGATTTGGTGACCCATATATTTTTAAGCTCTTTGACTCTTCCCTTTATAAATCCAAGAAATTTATTGGCTTTTAAAATTATTCGATAATAGTGAGATTTGAAGCACAGTTTACTGTCCAGTAGTAAGCCGAGGTCCTCAATTTGATCAACACGGTGTAGTTGAGTTACACTTAGGATATAGTCGTGGTGATATGAGGATGATTTACGTGAGAAGCTTATCAAGTGGCATTTACTGACATTTAGCTCTAATTTGTTCTGACTGCACCAATGATCTAGCGCAATAAGCTTGGATTGCAGGAATGCGGTATCCGCGGGCGACGTTATGGCACGATATATTTTCAGATCATCAGCGTACATCAGATGTGTAACATTTTCCAATAGATGTGCGACGAAAACATTAAATAAGTGAGGTCCCAAGTGACTTCCTTGGGGTACCCCAAAGGACACTAATATTTCCTTGGAAATAAGATCTTGAAACTTAACAAATTGAGTTCTATTATTAAGATAGGATTTAAGCCAGTCAAGTAAGGATCCTGTCACACCAATTTGTTTTGACTTTAAAATCAGGACATTGTGATCAACTCGGTCGAACGCTTTGCTAAAGTCGATGTATTTTGTGTCGATTTGATGCCCATTTTCAAGTGCGCAGAGTATATTAGATACAAGAATCATGAGATTCGTTGTGGTCGAGCGACCTTTTCTAAAGCCGTGTTGCTGGTCATTAAGAATGGAGTTGATCATATTGGTCAATTTATCGCAGATAATTTTTTCGAATAATTTCGGTATAGCTGATAGAATTGCTGTCTCCATTCTTGTGGATGGGTGTGAGATGCGACAATTTCCAAGCTGAGGGGAAAGTTCCCAATGACAATGACTTGTTGAAGAGAAAATGTAAAGGTGGTAAAAGTTGATGGGCAGACTTTGATAAGAATAGGGGAGAAATAAGATCATGACCTGGACCTTTTTTGATATGAATAGTTGTGAGAGCATCAAGCACCTCTTCAATTGACAATGAGATATTGTCAACTAGTGAAGGAACCGAAATGTTAGGTTCGCTATGGGTTGAATCTGACTGGGCATCAAAAACTTCTTGAAAACGGTCAGCAAACATATCACAGATATTACGTCGGCAGGTAGATTGCCTGATTCCATTTGATATGGTTACGGGATAACGCGAACTTTTTCGTTTTGTATTAACAAATTCGAAAAATCTTTTTGGTTCTGTTATGATATCTTCACCAATTTTTTTTACATAGCACTCATATGCAGCCCGGGACTTAGAAGAGAACTCTGAGGCTAGCGTGTCATATTTATACTCTAGATGAAATCTGACAGTATTATAAGTTTGCTCTAAAGTTTGTAACGCCAAGAAATAAGGCTCGTAGAAAAAAATGAATGATACAGAAGATAATATTATCACTCAAAAATCTCAAAACCGGATGTCCGTCCGTCCGCCCGTCCGCTCTCTAGCTTGAGAACGCGTTGAGCTAGAAACTTCAAATTTTGTACACGTCGTTTTTGACAAAAAATTAAGGTCAAGTTCGTGAACGGGCCAAATCGCTCCACCTCTTCTACCCCCTCCCATACAAAATGACACAATTGCGGAACTTGACAATAAACGGATTTGCTCAAAAAGTATAAAAGCTATTAGCCTAAAATTTTGAATATGTTACTTTTATGATAATATCAATCTACCGTATAAAAATGCATGTCCTCCTCCTCCTTCTATCACCTCCCACACAAACAGTACTTGACACGAATTACTTTAAGCCAATTTACTCAGTACGTATAAAATTTGGCGGACTGAAATTGTGCACCAAATATTTATTTGAAATTGTTAGTAAGGCTAAAAAAAATTATATGGTTAGCTTCACCCCTTCTTCCCCCTCCCATACAAAATGACACAATTTCGCAATTTGATATTAAATGGATTTACTCGAAAAGTATAAAAGCTATTAATCTTAATTTTGGGATATATTACTTTTATAATAATCTTAATCTACAGTAGAAAAATTATTTGCGTCCTCTCTCTCCTTCCACCCCCTCCCATACAAACTACACTTTTCCATGAAATGCTCTAAGACGATTTTCCCAGAACATGTAACATTTATTGAGCTCATATTTTGTAATAAATACTTAATTAGTATTATCACTAAGATCAGATAAAAATATTTGATTAGCTTCACTGCTTCTACCCCCTCCCATATACTATGACACAGTTTCACAACTTTACAAAAAATCGATTTTCTTGAAAAGTATGAATGGCACTAGTCTGAAATTTAAGGGAAGTCAATTTTATAATATTCCTAGTTATTTCTGAAAAAATCACTAGAATTCCCCCACTCTTTCTACCACCTCCCATACAAACTGCACGTTTTCACTAAATCTAACTCACTAATTTTCTCAGTTCGCATTCAATTTTTGGAAGAAGCATTTTGAATAAAACATTTTTGTAGCTACTTTAGCATGATTGGGAAAAAATTAGTTCTAACACTTCCCATACAAAATTTCTTGGGATCACAAAAAATTCTATTTCATCTAGAGTATCGTAAGATTGCGCTTTACGCGCAATCGTAGCCCTGTTATGTTTTCTCTGAAGATTAGGAGCAATCGCGCCCGTTTTCTTAAATTTTTTAAATAGCTTATTTCTTCTATTCCGCTGTGATCTGAGGTTTTTATCTAACCAGGTTTCCGAACCTTTATCTTTTTGCTTTATTACAGGGACATAATTATCGAAAATATTAAAGATCAATCATAGAACGATGTTATGGCATTGTCAAGATCATTACATGAGAAAAGGGTAGCATAATCTACCAACTACAAAGCATACTTTTGACTTCGCTTAGAGTACAAACCGTATCTTTGGATTGGGGAATCCAAAATAAATCTTGTGTTGTTCGATCGTGTCGAAAACCATGCGTCTCGACTAATCAGAAATAAAACTATTACGGATTGTGCTGACTCTCTCGAGTAGCATAGAAATGTTGGAATACTCAACATTTACTGCCACTACTTCTAAGTAAATGCAGTGCGCACTTAGCTTACTTAGTTAAAAATCGATAATCATTTATTTCTCGAATTTCTAAACTTCAGAACACATTTCCTGTTAACGTATTTCCGAGCAAGTATGACATCCAATGGTTGAAAAAAATTTTCAATTTCATTTATGTCTCTCTCCCCTCAAATTATCATGAATCTACGACAAATGATTGCTTCAGTAAAAGATCAATTTTATTTCCTTGTCAAGGAATGTATTTCAAATGACCAATTTAGCTTTGGTAACAGCCAAGCATCCATCAAAGTTAATCATTTTTACCAATATACACCAATGACGACACTGAAAATAGGTAGATGTACTCTGGAAATATTTCGAAATGGCTCTCGATCTATTTCTTCATAAATTACGGGTAGCAAGTTTCTTTTTTCAAGTTTGCTTTCATGGATACCACATACTTAAGATATAGGAAACAGTCTGTGAGAATTAGAAATTGTAGATTTTCGCTCTTCAATATGGTTTCGAGCATTTCTCAAAGAAGCTATTTGGAACCAGTGTTGTTCTTTGGGAATAGTGCATCTTATGACTATTAAAGGTGTGTGGCGATATGACGTCGTTAACACATTCCAGGATCCATAACATCAGACGTGTACGTGCTTATCGTGCACAAGCAAGCGGTCCTTTTCTGCATATCGCCAGATATGCAACGAAGAAACTATCAAGTGGCATACCCGACAACGCGCGCGATCAGCAATTGATTTGTGCTTATCGCGCACAAGTGGATTTCGAAGTACGCGACGAGACACGCCGTGGAGTCAGCAAAAAGATGGGATAAAAATCAGTCGCAGTCGCGCTTTCCATCTCAGTTTTTAATCGCAGTTCACGACAGCGCGTAGTGGATCATCAGTATCAATAAAGTATTTATTTATTTACATCTTGTTTTTTACTCACCACCTCGTCCGCGCTCCCAGGCCCAAAGGTGGTTTCGCCAGGATAGTCTGATCCTGTAAGAAAGGCAGAACTGAAAGCCATCGCGTGCGTCAAAGGCTGCGGATAGTGGATGGCCGACTTTCGTTGGTTAGTTGCTGAATATGCAAATATGCGAACAGATCACCGCGTACAAAGTAAATGTTTCCAATATGAACTCGTTTTCCAGTTTCCGCTATAAAAAGCCTTCTTCGTTCTAAAATCCATCTTCTTCCCAAATTCCTCATCATTTTCTATTCTCAAGCCAAGGTGTACAAGTATCATGCCGAGGGCTGTAGGTGCTTAAAAAACTTATATCACAAGCAACCTCCAAGGGGACCGTGCGACACAGAGCTTGGATACTCATATTATCAAAATTGACGCACATTGTTTTTCTACTGAAAGTTGCGTCCCAGTCGATGTGGAACCAGCTGAAAGCATTTTGGAGGAGCTGGGAAAGGAATATGCAAATATTCTGTTATTGACACCACCGAACCAATTAAAATAGGAGAATCTGCTTGCCCTTCTTCAATGTGAAAATATGCCAGAGGAAGTTAATGACCTAGGACCAGTAGTTGATGAAACCGAAGCATCTCTCCAGAAACCTGACTTCAAAAGCAAATTCGAGAACTTATCAGAAGCCTTAAAAAGACGTATTTGAGTTGGAGGTACAACACTGGAAGAGGCCCGTCGACTAGATTGTGAACGCATAGAACAACGAAAGTTGGACGACGCAAAAAATATCACTGTCACTGCATCAAAAAGAAGCAGAACTGATGGTAGCATACCAGAACGGATCTCAAGCAAAGTGCATAGGATTGAGAAACAAAAGAGTATGTTCAGACGGTCACAAAAAGAATCAAACAGGTACAGAAGAACAATGAGCACAGAGGAGACAGCCTGATGGTCAGACACCAAGCACTCCGAAGGCCTCGTTCAGAGAAGTTTTATCACAAATTAAGATAGCGATTCTATATGATGATTTCAATCTACTGTAAAAGCAATTATTTGCGTCCTCCCCCTCCTTCCACCGCCTCCCATACAAACTGCACTTTTTCATGAAATGCTCTAAACCAATTTACTCAATGCGTATAAAATTTGTCGAGCTGCAATTGCGCACTTAATATTTATTTAGAATTATTAGCAAGACGAAAAAAAATAGACGACTAGCTTACCCCTTTTACCCTCTACCATAGAATCTGACACAATTTCACACCTTTACAAAAAGTGATCTGCAATTTAAAGCATGTCAACAGCATGATGATTATAGTTATTTCTTAATAAGTCATTAAGATATCCCCCTTCCTTCTACCACCTACCATATAAACTGCACAATTTTACTAAATCCAATACACTAATTTTCTCAATACCTATTAAATTGTTGAGTCCCAAATTTTGTCGAAGACATTTTGATGGCAACTTTAGCGTGATGAGAAAAAATTTGTTCAATGTCGTCAACTCCTGTACCACTTCCACCACAAAACTTCTTGAAATCAAAAAGAAGTGGAACTATACCAATTTTACATCATTTGCCCATTTTATTTGGAATAATTCAATTCATGAGGCATTCCTGAGTACAAAGATAACCAACTGGAATGTTTCTAATGAGACTTCAATGTCTGGTCATAGGCATGTTCGACATTAGTTCAACAACAAATGTATCTAAAACTTCCAGGCGACTAGAATCGACGAATTGGGCTAATTTTGAACAATACCTGTATGTGGCTCTGGTTGGAACAAGACACAATATAAAAGACAGGTACACCATTGAAATAGCACCAGAGCAAATTGCCGAAGCTATGACAATTGCTTACCACATCTGATGTCTAGTTAAAACCAGTAACTTGCAACAGAACACGGTGAAATCAAATACTCACCAAGCTCAGAGTAAAAACGTGGAACCTCTTCAATAAAGCTAAACAAAAAAACTCTAATAGAGTACAACCAGAAGGGTCAATAAAAAATTCTAGAAATCATTCTACCAGGGTATTAATGATTTAACCGGTAGCGCGCGATCACAGAGAATACTTTCGAAAGGAGACATGAATATTTAAATTGTTGGAAAAATTTAACGGTTCGATCGCCGAAAATGGGAAGCAAACATTAGAGCTCTTAGCACAAATTCATTTCCGAGGACTTGCGACCATTGAACTAGCAAGAGAAGTCAGTTAAAGTATTCCGGGCGCTAGCAAGCTATGCCGGGAGAGCTGGGAAAACATTTTTTCTACAAAAAAAGTAACGCAATCAAAAGTTTCAGACTATTTAAATCTCCGGAAGAAGAAGACATAATTCCTGGACTTCTGCAGAGAGGTAAGGAGGTACTTTATCCGTCGAGCGAAAAATCGCCAAACAGTCTCTGGATTATAATCCTCAAGGAAGATATCGGGTCGGTCGATCACGTAACACATTGAAGCAAGCAGTTGAGCAGGAGGCCAGAGGAATAGACAAGTCCTGGCAACAGCTTTAGGGCGATGCTCAGGATCGTGCCTTGTGGAAGAGAGTTGTTTCGGTCCTATGACCCTATAGGGGGTTTTAACAGGAATTTGATTATCCGTCGATAATAAAGATTTTGAGTACAAGCCATGACTGGAGTTATATTCCAATGTCATGGCATATTGTCACCGTAATGTACATTCTAAAAGTAGGACGCAGGCCAAGTAATCAACCTAAATCATATCGCCCGACTAGCTTAATATCATTTCTCCAAAAGAGAAACGGCATTTCGTATCATCCAGAAACGTCCTCAACCTACGCCCATATATACTGGAAAAACAATAGTGCCATCAGTGGCCGCTGGTATTAAGGAAACCAAACTTACTCCATCGCTTAATCTAATTTAAGCCTGCTTAACGTAGATGACATAAGAGTTTTCTCCAAAATTGCAGCAGATGACTTTTATGTCGCATAATTGATTTGGTGTAAGGAAAACTTCTAACCTTTATTCTTACTATGGTGTATAGGGAAGACCATGCGAATGAGGGCTCTAGAGTAGGGTTGATGTTAATTATTTATATTTTAACACTTAAATGCGATTGAGATCAATAGCTCCAGTACAAATTATCCATTTTTAATTCAATTATTTATGCAAGTTGGGTTTTATGGGAGGGTGTTCGGCTTAAAGGGTGAGTGGATGTTAATATTTTTATAATTTACTGATTGAATCACGTTAAACATTCTCTGTGTAGTATGTAAGATTCGTACACGAAGCAAATTCTATACAATCCGGAGTATTATATATTCTTAAATCCATACATTTGTATGAGAAAGAGAGGGAATCGCAAGCTTTTTTTAGTTTCTCATGAGAGGTTTTTTTTTTTTTTTACGAAATGACCTGTGTTTTAGGCAATTTCGGCCTTTATGTGCAATGCACAAACACAGTCATGGAGGGAAGGAATGGGATTGGGAAGGTTGGGGAAGGGGAGTGAGAACGACCGTAGCGAGTGGAGAAGCTGGTATATTGCTCAGTTGTACTGCCTGCCTACTGACAAATATTTGCAGATGTTATGGGGGACTGAATGATAGAAAGCGAACAGAATCCATCTACTCAGTATCTAGGTGTTCGTACAAAATTTGAAATTCGTTGGTTATTATTTGATTTATTGAAATTGGTCGAAATTATACTTTTGTATGGGAGAGGGTAGGAGAGATTTCAAAACTTGTGATTCAACTTTATTTTAAATATTTTTAGAAATGTTTGTACAAGATTTTAAGTTCATAGCTTTTAATGGTTTGGTTCTAATTGATTTCTTATAAATGGTCGAAAAAAAACTTGAATGGGACGGGATAGAAGTTAAGAAGATTTTCGACCATCTGAAACTTCTAAGCAGTTTTTTAAATAAATTTTACAAATTTGCGAGTTTGTAGCGTAAAGTTTCAATCACAAATGTAGAGGAAATTTTTTTCAATACACTTAAAACACCTCGTGCAGGTTACATAACCGTTCTGGTTCAAATTATTTTTGTATGTAAATTAGATGGATATAGCACCTGCAAGATTTGGAATTTCTATCTTGTACCGGAAGAATAAGAAAATTACTTAAAGTTTTCGACATTTTTTGTTACCACCTTCCGAAGTAAAATTTTTACCAAATTTTAAAACTACGTAGTTCTACAATTTGACAAAATTTGAATTTGATATCTGCATTCAGTTTTGAAATATAATGCTTTGAAATTTTGGAAAGTGCAGCATTTTTCCCTTTCCGACCCCGATGGATAAAAAAATTAAATTATTTTTAAAGTTGGTCCCACAAATCCCTCTTTACCTATATTTTCAGCTTCCTAGCTGGAACTATGGCTGAGATATTCGAATTTTTAGTGTTCGGTTCCACAACCATCTACAATCCACCAAAAAATTATCTTTTTTTTGCATTTTTAGGCAAATTTTAGTCATGAAACGCGAAAGGGCAAAATTTGAGGGTAGCAAACTTTTTTTTTTCCCACTTTATTATTAGAATAATAAAGTAATTATTAAAATGTTTGTTTTAGTGGATTTCCCGCGCCACAACTAAAGTTACTTAAGAAAAATCCAAAATCTACCGTGCAATCAAACAACAATATTCAAACTCGTCAAACCTTATATGTATATATACATATAACTAAAAAAACTTGATATGAAATTTTATTGACATAATTTCAAATGAACACCTAGCATGTCCTCGAATAATAATTTTCTTTTATTTCAATGTTTAACTTTAACATTTTTCTTTTCACTCATTCATTTTACCACCCGCTACAGGTCTCAACCCCATTCAAAAAAATTAAAACGGAGAGCACAACTAATTAGCACTGTACAAAGTGTTACCTAGTACCAGGATCCAATTTTATTTCTCGTCCGGAAGTGCATACCAAAAACTTTTCCCAACTCAGCCATATAAGGATAAGAGTACATGCAAAAAAGCTTCGTATTTTTTTCTCCTTTTTTTTTGAGGAAGTGTACGAAGTAAAACTGTGAAGCTGACAGACAGAAAATAAAAAAAAATAAAAACAGGACGAGTAGATTCGCTATAAAACTACTCGTGTATCGTAGAAGGATACGAGGGTAATGAAAAGCAAATGAAAGCTAGAAAGCATAAAAAATGATTTAGATTAGAATTTTTCTTTTTTTTTTACCTCAAGTTTTTCCAGCTCGGAAGGCACATGCATTCGGAGAAAGTTAGAAAAGGCTCAAAGTTATAAAAGGCTGATTTCATCGGCTGATTAGGTTATAAAATGCCTAATAAAGTATAAAGGGGATAAAGGATATGATTTTATGCTTATGTTTTTTTGGGGTTTTTTCGAGATGATGTTTATATTTTTATACTCTAGATGAAATCTGAGAGTATTACAAGTTTGCTCTAAAGTTTGTAACGCCAAGAAATAAGGCTCGGAGAAAAAAATGAATGATACAGAAAATAATATTATCACTCAAAAATCTCAAAACCGGATGACCGTCCGTCCGTTCGCTCTCTAGCTTGAGAACGCGTTGAGCTAGAAAGCTCAAATTTTGTACACGTCGTTTTTGACAAAAAAGTAAGGTCAAGTTCGTGAACGGGCCAAATCGCTCCACCCCTTCTACCCCCTCCCATACAAAATGACACAATTGCGCAATTTGACAATAAACGGATTTGCTCAAAAAGTATAAAAGCTATTTCCCTGAAATTTTGAATATGTCAGTTTTATGATAATATCGATCTACCGTAAATTATTCGAGTCCTGCCCCTCCTTCTACCACCTCCCATACAAACTGTACTTCTCATAAATTACTCTAAGCCAATTTACTCAGTGCGTATAAGATATACCGGGCTGACCGGTGCACAAAATATTTATTTAAAATTGTTAGTAAGGTCAAAAAAAATTAGACGATTAGCTTCACCCCTTCCATACAAAATGACACAAGTAGGCAATTTGACAATAAACGGATTTGCTCGAAAAGTATAAAAGCTTTTGGAATGAAATTTGGAATATGTTACTTTTATGATAATATCAATCTACCGTATAAAAAATATGCGTGTCGTCCCTCTCGTTCTATCACCTCCCATACAAACTGTACTTGTCATGAATTACTCTAAGCCAATTTACTTAGTGCGTATTAAATTTAGCGGGCTGAAATTGTGCACCAAATATTTATTTAAAATTGTTAGTAAGGCCAAAAAAAATTATACGATTAGCTTCACCCCTTCTGCCCCCTCCCATACAAAATGACACAATTTCGCAATTTGATATTAAATGGATTTACTCGAAAAGTCTAAAAGCTATTAATCTGAATTTTGGGATATACTACTTTTATAATAATTTAAATCTACAGTAGAAAAAATTAGTTCAATGCTATCCCTTCTAACACTTCCCATACAAAATTTCTTGGGATCACAAAAAATTCTATTTCATCTAGAGTATCGTAAGAATGCGCTTTACGCGCAGTCGTAGCCATGTTATGTTTTATGATGGGTTTTCTTTAGATAATTAAAGAAATACTTTACTAGCCCTGCAACATAACCATTCACTAACTGTGATGAAGGCAGCGAATTATTCAAAATCGTAAAATAATTCCATTTCTGATGGTTAATATTAATAAATGGTTTCCGATCACTTCCTGCCATTCGTTTTCTGAAGGACTAAAAAACTACATCATTGTCCATCCAATTAAATAAATATCCCTCGAATTCACGACTGTTTTCATACCTTATAATAACCTCTATGCACATTAAATTCAAGTTTATATATTTTCGAAATTATGTTCAAAGTGAATAACTTTGCAGAACCCATATGCGAACAGAACATTCCTTTGTATTAGCTATCTAAATAATGTATAAATCTATTCGTTTAAGTATTCCTTTTTCAAACTTTCTGTTAGATAAACTTTTGAGAAAAGCCGTTAACCTAATTTAAATCGTACAACATTGTAACAAGTTTTCTCTCGAGAAACTTTACTCCGAAAACTCCTTGTATGTTTAACAATTTCGGCTAACAAAACTGATTTTACAACTCACTCTACAAATTCGAGCAATTAAATCTCAAAAATCTAAAATCCGAACCATTCCTTTACAAAACCCAAAAAAAATTTAGTAGTAGTTTACATTAAAAACCTACCACGCAAAGATTACCATTCAGTAAGGACGACCAAGAGTAGCACTCTCGAGAAACAAAAATAAGCAACAACAGCAGCACCGGCGGTAGGAGCGCCACTTAAAGTGCCTAAAAGTCCTGCCCATAGACACATCTATGGGTGGCAAACTTGCAGATCCTGAAGGACGTGTTTCGAATAACAAACAATTATTCAATTAAATTCGAATAAAAAACCAGGAGTTGCACTGAAATAAAAGAATCAAGCGAAGGAGACGACTAACAGGGCAAGGACGAGCTGTACAAACGAAGAAGAGGAAACCCAAACTGAAGATTCCTGCTAGTCAGCATAAGGCGGGTATCCTCACGATTGAAGCGGCCGAACCAAATACAAAAATAGGATAAAAAAAACCGGATATTCCTTTTAGGATTCATTCCACGAATATGCAACCCTGCTATGTAGTTAAGACCACCGTGTATAGTGGAGCAGTTTGGGGAGCAGTCTACAAGAAAACAAGAAACAGAAAAGAAGGAATATTTTTGAATGGTCGAGTGATTTCTGCTTCGTCCCGCCGCCAGCCTCCCGATAACTACCTTGTATATAAAAGAAAAGAAAGAATAGCATCCTACGAAACTTTCAAGACGTTCGCCTTTTTCTCCTATCCGTATATCCCTAATTTTCTTTTTTTTTTTCGCCGTTGATGGAAAGAGAGATTTTTCTTAATTCGGGACCTGCTTCTTTTTGGAATTAAAAAAAAATCTCCGAATAACAACATCATACAGTTGCTCTGTCTCTCTCTAAGAAGTTGGATGAATTGAAGGAGGCACAAAATAAACTTTGATTATTTAAAACTTCTATTAGCCCAGTTCGTTGTCCAGCAGCCTGACATACCTTCGCCCGGCGATCTTAAGTCCATCTTTGAATGCGCTCCATTCACTTCTTCTCAAGCTTGAAATTGTCATATATATTATACATACATATTTCTAGATGCTTGAGCAGTTCTTGTATAGAAGCAATGGCCAGAAAAATAAATAACCAAATGAGATAATTGACAAAAAAAAAAGAAATTGGACGAGTATTTTGGTCTTTTATCGGTTATGTTGTTGCATTTTGTGGCTTGGCTAACGACAAGTTAAATTATAATTATGCTTAGTTGGGTGAATTGAAGCGGCTGGACTTCATTAGGAAACACATGCACAGTCTGTTGTCGAGAAAGAAGAAGCCATTTTGAATAATTTTAAATCAGGAACAAATCGTCTAAGTCAAGTTCAAGAAGTTTTTGGCTTTTTCACACTTTTCAAAACTATATGTTCTGGACTTCTGAGCTGCATTTACCATGGTTGTCTTCGGTAATAGTTCCTATTATATTGTTTAACTTGAATGCTTGGTTCAAGGCCTTCCATTATTACAGTTTTACTACATGGTTGTTTTTAACAACACGGATTGTTTTTTGGACGCCAGCCATTAACTCCGCCAAAAGTTGCACAAATGCAGCATTCATACTGCTAGATCTATCACCTCAGCCTGTCTGGTGAGAAGAACGCAACTCCACGCCGAACCCTGAAGATCTATTCCCGCGATTCGGGTTAACCACGATACTTCCCGATGGGCCATCTTCCATTGCCTCCCAGCCACCCGCGGTACCAAAAAAGCTCCGGTCAGGTTTCGTAACTTAAAAATTACTTCCAGTTTGTGTAACTTATAACAATTGACTGGTGGTAGCCCGCTTCTGGAAACGTAGGGTCGATACTCCCCAAAGGTTGGTCTGTGGTAACAATATATCTTAAGGAAAGCAAGGCGCAATAATGACTGGGACATATCTAGTTCCACCCTTACAGAGTACAAAAAATATATAAGAGCCGCTAAACAAAGAATGTTAGATTACTGTCAAAGAAGAGGAACCGAATGCAGCAAGGCTACGCAAAACTCTTTCGAGGTGAAATTAATAAGCTGGGCATACTGAAAAAGCCCGGCATACAAAACAGCAAGAGCCCTACTTAATACTTTCCGAATTGCCACTGAAGTAACACACAGAAACACCGCCAGAGCCTTTGAGGTAACATCTATCATAAATAGGAAAAGGTAAAGTGGTCTTTTAACTGAAGATAGGCAAAAAATCGGGATCGTATTCGAAATTCTATTGGCCCATCTGTTTCACATTTTTCTCCTAAAAACAACGGAGAAGGTACACAGATACACAGTATTTGCTTCTTTGCCCCTATATGTATTTGAACCAATATGCATACATGGCCGGAAAATTAACAGAAACGACCATATTCTAGCTTGTAAATAATAAAACCTTGTATCTTTATGAATATTGATTGTTATAAACAATGCGATATTTAACAAGGTAATTAACGAAACTTCAGGAAGATGAATCAGCAAAATACTAGCCTCCAGCGAAATTAGGACAACCATAACATCGAAACCATCACGATTAAAACTGAGAAAGGTTGTCCGCAAGGAGGAACTTCATTAGAGATGTGTAGTTCCCGAACGAACTAGTTCATCTGAACTATTCACAGCACTGAACTAAACGTATAGCCGCATCGTTCAACACATACACAAAAGCGGCATTCATTCCATACATCACTCGATTCTGATATCTTCAATTCAATTCGATCGTATCTCCCCTCTTACGCAGAGAACGAACTGTATCTTGTATGAATGTTGGTACGCTGTATTGTGGAAAATAATCAGACTGGTGCTCTGGATTGCTCTAAAGTATATGTTTAGTTCACGAACGAACTATGAGCTTTTCAGTTTTTCTTCTTCTTTTTTTGTAACCCTTTTCTACTCATTTGTATAAATTTCGGGAACAGATGATCGAATTGAGTTGGGTGCATCATTTTCCCTTTTTTCGACTCGAAATATCTTTAAAATTCAGCTTGACTCGATTTTTTGTAGTTTTTTCGGCAAGTTATGGGAACGGCTGCTCGGATTGAATCAGGTGTGATTTTTTTCGTATTACTTCCTTTTTTTGACTGGATGTAAAAAACTTAATTAAGCATTTTCCCAGATATCTTGAGAACGGGTTCATGAATCGAGTCGGGTGGGTTTTTTATCCATCTTATCTCTTTTTTAGTCGGGGGTTCTGCGAAAAAACCGTGTTTGCAGATTTTTTCATATACGATATCTTCAGAACAGCCGCTGGTATTAAATCGTGTGCATTTTTTTACTTCTTCTCTTTTTTGACTCGATATATCTTGTATAAAGCTGAATTTCACATGTTTTGCAGATATCTCGGGAACGGATCTAGACGAGTATAATTTTTTTTTCTTCCACTTTCTTTCTTGTTCCTGATATATATGTACAAACCTGAATTTTGCAGATACAACCTCCTAAAAACTAAACTAAACCTAACACAAGGAACTAGTTCTTTTAATGAATAAGAACTAGTGAAGTAGTTCAGCAAAAGAAACTATTTTGCCCATCTCTAAGTTTTATCGCCATTCAGATCTGATCAATCTTTTTAGCACCAGTGAATTCACGGTGCAAAGATACGCAGCCGACTTGGTTACAAAATTTGAGAACAAATTTGAAGAAGTCTTGTGTCAAGAGGGCAACATTTCCTATTCAGCTGAAATTGTTTATCCGTGTCAGTAAGGTTTTGTACACAGACCTGGTCCTCCTGGTCAAAAGTTGGACGATGGCCAAGCCTGTCCCCATAAAAACAAAACACTTATTACAGAGCCTGATCATTTGCCTCGGAAATGACGCTGCAAATGAAATATTTAACACTCTATCGGAACCTGAACTGTACGATCCTTGTTCAAACCTGAAGCACTAAAATCACTCCTGGCACAAGTTGATAAATTTACATTAATTTCAGGAAACTAAATGCCCTGGCATCGAAAGAACCGACATGAGATCGATCACACACAATCTTAAAATGTGGAAAACGATCGGGAAGTCTAAAATAGCCTTCGTCGTCAGCAAAGCAATTAAACAAGCATCAATGAAAAATTGTGTACACTTCACATAAAGATAACTTTTTTTAAATTTAGCTCATCAATGTTCACACCCCAATTGAAGACAGGGACGAGGCAACTAAGGATGAGTTTTATAGTCAGCTGGATGCATTATGAGTCATTGCCATCAATCAATCAATTTCCCGCGAGACCCCTATGGGAGCATTGGACAGAAAACGTTCTCTTCTACAAGGTGCAATTCTGAATATCGGCTTTAAGTTTTCGCCAGAACAAATAACATCAATTTCATATTAAGGAGGAGACACAAAGAGGAACAACCGAAGGGCATAATTTGTGCGATATTAACAATGACAACAGCAAACTTCTAGACTATACTAGACAACATAATGCTGGAATTAAGAATACCAGCGAAAATCGTTCGAATGAATTCAAAATCCCAAGTGAAGATCCAGAACACTCTCCGAGCTGAAGTAAGGAGATGGTCTTGCACCTAGACTTTTAAATCTGGCTTTAGAAAATGTCGTTAGGAAACTCCCAGTATAATACATATAAGTCGACCACTTCAAATATCTAGGAGTTAGTCTTTCCAAGGATGGCGATGCAATCAACGAAATCAAAAGACGCATGATGGAAGCAAACAAGACAGTACTTCCAATAATAAAATGTAACAACGTGCATAGAAGCTAGGATGTAGTCTAGTGGGTAGCGTGTTTTGTTTACAATGCGAAGGTCGTGAATTCAAATCCCGGTCGACGCATAATTCCAAGCACACTACCTGCTTGAATATACCTTGGTTACCTCAATCTACGAAAATGAAAAATTCGTAGATAGAGGGTTGTGCGAAGAGCTAACAACTCGTCCGCAATAAACAATGAAAATGTTAAGGAGCCTGAAGTTCAGGAGGCCAAGGCCCGATTTGGGCTGTAGCGCCATTGAAGAAGAAGAACGTGCATAGAAAAACGAAGCTGCGAATCTACAAAACTGTAATAAGTCCTGTACTCTGATGTGGCAGTGAAACGTGGACATCAGAAAAATGGTCAAAGACTTAGGGCGGAAGGTATTATGACGAATCCTCAGCCCGATGAGAGAACAAGGCGAATGGAGAATTCGATGCAATCAGGAATTATATACCATATTCGAGGATCCAGAAGTCGCTACTCTCACCAAACTTCAAAAGCTACAATAGGCTGGTCATGCTAGCGAATGGAGGACAGAAGAACCCCCAAACGAAAATTCCGGTGGGAAAAGCAAGAAAACGTAAGTACGATTCTATCAGTAAATCTTTTCTGAAATTTTCGTCATGGAGAACGCTGCCATTGGATCGAGAAAATTGGAGATGAAGCATACAGGAGGACAAGGCCCTGCTTGGGCTGTAGCGCCATTAATTATGGCGATATCACAAACAAGCACCAATTCTTGTTCAAACAAGACAATCTTCAACGGCTATGAATGTTCTCATGGATCTTACAAAGCTATATATCTTCATCAAATCAGAGCAACAGTCCATGATGACAAAAGTACTACATGATAACATGAAGATAGTCGAAAATGGGCAATACACCACAAAGTAAAAAGTTATAGCTTCGACATCCCATTCAAATTTATCTTATTTGATAAGGAAAGGTGATCAAGGGACCCACCGGAATTCAAAGCAGATCTCATTTTATGGTATAACGATGGATGAAGTTACCGGAGCTGGCATATGCGGACCACGCGCCATGATATGAAGGTATAAAGGCCCTGATATCGCACAGTGAGCTCGGAACTGGTCGAAAAATACCAGAAAAATATTGTAACATCAGTTCCAATAGCATCCTTTCACTGCATTGGGTATATGGTCACCAAGGCATAGACGGAAACGAAACAGCGGACCAACTTGCAAGAAAAGGACTCTTCTTTAGAATCCGAACCTTCTCCATAAAAAAAGAAATTTAATGAATTTTATGTCTCAACCGACAAAAAGCTTGCACATAATATAGAAAATACCTGTCAGTGCACTACTAAAATATTTAATCAAATGCGAGTACATGGTGAAAGTGAAAACTTGTTTTTTGTCCCAGGAACAGAAAATGAAGTTATAAACACCATCCAGCAGCTTAAGGGTCCAAACTCTACAGGTCCTGATAATAAATTGCTCTGTCAAACTCATAAAGCAATATGGTAAGCCATTAGCTCATGTTTTTGACAAATGGATGTTTTTAAGTAATACTAATATCTCTCTTACCAGTAATTTCAAAAATACTGGAAAAATGTATCAAAGCACGTTTGATAAATTTCGTTGACAAGCATAATATATTAGCAAAAAATTAATATGGTTTTCACACTAACTAAAGTACAAATGATGCAATCTATAAACTAACGGAAACAATATATAAAAATCTTGACGAAGGTCGGAAGAGCATTGCTGTATGTTGAGATCTACACTAAGCTTTCGGTACCGTGCATGAATCTACGCTCTTATATAAAGTAGAATCGATTGGACCTCGAGGGAAGCGTTAAGATCTCATACGTAGCTACCTATCCAACCGAAAGCAACGGGTTAAAATAGAAGGTGCGGTCAGTTCTGCGAAAAACAATGAATAGGGTGTTCCTCAAGGTAGTGTTCTGGGCCCACTTTTATTTATATTGTACATTAATGATACGTTCAACATTAATGATCCTTTTGATGAAGTAATCGCTTTGCAGACGATACTGTAATGTGTGCAAGTGACTTCACATGGGAGCATCGGCTGGAGTTACCAAACTGAAAAGATGGCTCGACGCAAATAGGCTGACACTAAATATTAATAAGTGAAAAACGGAAAGAGAGTTCCATCAACTAACTTGAAGCTCACAGTTTGCTACTGTGATTGCGATGTGCATAGCATCAGTTCAAGTAGCTCACAATTTTAAGTTACCACATTTATAAAATACCTAGGAATGATTATAGACAGTAATCTGGCATGGAGAAAACAGGCAAATTCTGTTTCTCAAAAACTTCGAAATATTCTTCCTAGTATCCGTCAGTTAAGGAATATTATGACACTGAAATCAATATACCATGCTATATTTGAAAGTGATCTTCAATATGGCATATTGGGATGGGGTGGTTAGTGTAAAACCAATTTATACCCTATAAGTATTGTCCAAAAAGCAGCTATTATTTAAATTCTTAGGAAGCCTACTAGATATCCGTCGCACCAAGTATTCTCAGAACTAAATGTTCTAGATCTGAATAGGCTATACAAAAAAGTAGTTCTTCTCTATGCTCATAGAACACAAGCTTTAACATTCTGCGATCATGGTCCGACCTAAAACACAAGATTTCATAAAGACTTAAAGAAACTGAATGCAAAAAGTAAACTGACAAAGACACAGCAACATGCATCGTATTTTTACTAACAAAATACTTTAATGAACTCCCACTTGACATGAAATCTAGTATAAATAGTTCTACTTTTAAAGTAAAATTAAAAAACTGGCTTCTCGCTTAAAACTTTCTAAACTAAACTAACTAATATACTATAAATTTGCGCTTCAAAATGAAAGACAAACAATGATGAATTAACAATTTGGTCAGTATTCTTAATTGTTAATTTAATTAGCATACAAAACATATTTTTTCTACTTAATTTACTTAATTACTTTATTATTATAGTAATAAAGTATTGTGATCGACACAAGAAAAAAAAAAGTTTGCTATCCTGACATTTTTTTTTCGCGTTTCATGACTAAATTAGCCTAAAAATGCAAAAAAAAAAATCCGTCTGTCTGTACTCCGTACGCCGACGTGTACGCTCAGCGCACATTCAAGATAGAAAGTTCATTTTTGGGGGGATTGTAGATAGTTGCGGATCTCAGGCGGATACCCATTTTGGGGGGTATACGGGTTCAGGGGGAGGCGGGGGAGCGCTTAAACCGAAAAATACGAATTCAAATATCTCAACCATGGTAACAGCTAGGAAGCTAAAACTCAACATACATATAGAGGAGTTTGTGGGACAACTTTTAAAAATAATTTAATTTTTTTATCCATTGGGGTGCGAAAAGGGGGGGCTAAGAACCAATTGTCGGCCGAATTTTTTTTTCAAATGATTATATCTTCGAAATTGCTCATTGTAACAAAATCATATTTAGAGACCGTCAAGGTGGCATATAGTTTCATCGGAATCAGCTCAGAAAGCGGCTAATTATTGTAAGGGGGAGGGTCAGGGGGGGTGCAAAGAAAACACTTAAAAAGTAATATCTCAACTATCTCTTAAGCTATGTAATTGAAACTTAAAACTTATATTTAGCTATACTATGCAAATACAAAAAAAATATATATATATAATAGTAGTGGAGGGAAATGGGGAGCATTTAAAAAATGGCGGTTATATCTCAAAAAATAGTACAGATATCAAATCAAAAACTTGTCAGATTGTAGAACTACATAATGGTTAATTTTGGTCAAAATTTTAAGTTAGGAACTGTAAGGGGAGGGAGGTAATAAGCAAAAATGTCGAAAACTTTGAGTGGTTTTTTTAGGGCTCTGGTGAAAGATACAAAGTTAAAATTTTGCATGTGAATACCTATATTTAATGTGCATAGAAAAATAATAATAACTTGATCCATATTTGTTATAAACCGACCCCCCGGTCTAACGTGCACAAGGTGTTTCATGTGCTTTGAAAAAAACACATAAACTGAAAATTTTTGAGTGAAATTTTAAGGTAGAAACTTGAAATTTTGCGAAATGCATTTAAAATCCCTAAATATACAAAATATTAACTGGTCGAAAACCTTTAACACTTCTACCCCCTCCCATACAAAATTATTTTTTCGACCATTTTCAAGAAATCAATTATCACCTAACTATTAAAAGCTATCAATTTCAAATTTTGCAAAACAACTTACAAAAATAATTAAAATGAAATTGCGTTGAAAGTTTTAAAATCACGCTTGCCTTTCTACCCCCTCCCATACAAAAGTATGATGTTGACTAATTTCATTAAATCAACTAATAACCAACAAATTAAAAGCTACGAACTTGAAATTTCGTACGAGCACCTTACAATAAAAATGAAAGAAAATTGCATCACAAGTTTTACGGTTCCCCTACCTCCTCTACCTCCTCCCATACAAAATTATTTTTTCGAGCATTTTTAAGAAATTAGTTATCAGCTAACTCTTAAAAGCTATCAATTTCAAATTTTGCACAGAAACTTATAAAAATAATTCAAACGAAGTTGCTTTAAAAGTTTTGAAATCGCGCTTGCGCTTCTACCCCCTCCCATACAAAACTATGATTTCGACTAATTTGATTAAATCAACTAATAACCAACAAACTAAAAGCTACGAACTTGAAATTCTATACAAGCACCTTACAAGAGACACGAAATAAAACTGCGTATCAAATTTCACGATTCCGCTATATTCTCTACCCCCTCCCATACAAATGTTCGGTTTCGTGAATGTAAAATACATCGAATTTTATGAAAATACTATGCAACTTCGTCTATGAAACACATTCTATACAGAGAATATTGGACGTGATTCAAGCAATTAATTAAAAAGCTATTAACATCCACCCACCCTTACTATTACCCCTACTCCTCCCCTCATAAGAACCAAACTTACAGAAACGAATGAAATATTGTTAACAGTCCTGCCCAAGAACTCCCTTTCACTTAGCCTTCCCTAACCACTCTAACCTGCATATTGACTTTCCACTCATCCGCAAATTGCCCCAAGAATAATAAAGTTTCGCCCGACTTGTTGGCAGTTTATTTTTTACTATTTTTATTTGATTATTTTCTCACTTATAATTGTTTTTTCTCACTCTACTTTAAGTTAAGTTGAAACAAAACGCTAAGCACAAGCCTGCTTTTAAAGCGTTAATAAATACGTTCGAAACAATGTAGTTAGTATTATATGGAGAACAAATAAATTATTATTATCATTATTATTATTGGTAAATGTGTATAAATCATAACAGGAATACTGACAGGACACTCACGAATGAAGTATACCTAACAATAATATGCATTGATATTGATGACCAACGCAGACTTTGCCTAATGTCGATTGAGACCTCCGAGGATATTCTATGCAACTGCGAGGCAATAGCCTTACAAAGTTAGAAGTGCTTTGAGGAGAGCTTCACAAAAGTTAGCTCAATTTCAAATTTAGACCTGGCCTAAATCATAAGCTCCGCCTGCTTCGTTCTCCGTCATTTGGATTAAGTCTTATCTTAGTGATCGCATTCAGAAAGTACTCTTTCGCGGAGCTTTATCTTCTTGTTGCATCCGCATAATGCTGGCAGCACTGCTACCGAAAAATAGAAAACCGAGGCCCAGTTTTGCTGTACCGTCCGACCAGAGTGGTCATCGTATTTAGTCTTAATAAAGAATATCGAACTGCACATTGCGTTTTTCATTCCAAATTGAAGTGAAGACACAACAGTTATTTGGCGACGAGGATTGTGAGGTTTTATTAGTCTTACACTTGCACGGACATTTTTCTTTTTTTTTTTCTTTTCGTCGTTGTCGTGTACATTGCAATGGATGCCGACACTTTGACTGCGTTGCTAGAGCAACAACAAAAATTCATCGCAGCTCAGACGGAATTGCTCAACAAAGCCCTCTTACAGTTATCTGATAAAAGTGGCACGGAGCTGCAAAAACCAGCACGGGACGAGAAAACTGTGGAAGTGTTACCAAAATGCATGACGGCTTTTCATTACGATCCGGAAAATAACATGATATTTTCGGACTGGGATGCCCGATATACCGATTTCTTCGAAGTAGACGCAGCGGAACTCGATGACGCGGCAAAAGCACGCCTTTTAGTTCGGAAACTAGACTCGACAGCACATGCGTGGTTTGTAAATTACAGTCTTCCAAAATCGCCGCGAGAGATCAAATTCAAAGAAACGTGTGAAGTACTGTGCAAGATATTTGACCGTCACATGTCTTTATTCAATATACGGTATAACTGTCTAAAAATATCCAAAAGTGCGGTCGAGGATTTTGTCGCGTACGCCGGTAATGTCAACAAAAATTGCGAACAATTTTGTGATGCGTCTACTTGTAAAGACAAGAGCCGCGCAGACGAGAAACAGACCAATAGGTTGTTTTCAGTGACAAAAATAAAGTATGAAGCGCATCGGAAGTACATCACCGTTGAAATTAATGGGATCGCGCTAAAACTCCAGTTCGACACACAATAGGAAATCTCAATAATATCAGAAAAAACGTGGGAACTGATTGGTAAACCAAATTCAGGGGATACAAAACATGTAGCCAGAAATGCGTCTGGAGACCTGTTAGAGTTAACTTCGCAATTCAATTGCACAATTTCCTTCAATTCCAAGGAAATTGACAGCACAGGCTACGTCTCCAACATTAACGACCTCAACGTTATGGGGATTGATTGGATCGAAGTATTAGGACTATGGGATGTGCCGATTAACACTATTTGTCAGCCAAGAGTCGCAGCGATAACGTCAGCACAATTTTCGGATGAACTTCAGCAGCAGTTTACCGATGTTTTTGACTCTTCATTGGGAATGTGTGTAAAACGTTCTTCACTTTAAGCCATCTACGAAACCAATTTTCAGACCAAAAAGACCGGTCCCGTACGCTGCACTCCCAGCCGTTGAAAATCAGCTTATTTTTTGCACGATTTCAGCTCGCTAAATTTTATACGCACTGAGGAAATTGGTCTAGAGCATTTCATGAAAAAGTGTAGTTTGTATAGGAAGTGGTGGAAGGATAAAGGCATAATTTTTATATGGTAGATTGAAGTCATCATAAAGGTAATATGCCCCAAATTAGAGTTCAATAACTTTTATACTTTTCGAACAAATCCGTTTATTATCAAATTGCGTAATTGTGTCATTTTGTATGGGAGGGGGTAGAAGGGGAAGAGCGATTTGGCCCGTTCTCGAACTTGACCTTACTTTTTTGTCAAAAACAACGTGTGCAAAATTTGAACTATCTAGTTTAACTCGTTCTCAAGCTAGAGAGCGCACGGACGGACGGACATCCGGTTTTGAGATTTTTGAGTGATTATATGAACTTCTGTATCATTCTCTTTTTTTTTCTCCCAGCCTTATTTCTTAGCGTTACAAACTTTAAAGCAAAATTATAATACTCTCAGATTTCATCTAGAGTATAAACATGAATCAGCCTGTTATGTGCGAAGTACAGAAAAGAGTAAAATAACTTTAAATTCATTATATAATACATAAACTATGTACAAAATATTGTTTAGGATTAAGTAGGATTAAGTATAACATGAAATAAATCAATCATCGACTCCGACCGAAGTGGTCATTTGTTTGTCTTAAAATAACTCTCTGCCGGCCTAGAAGATCAGCGTAATAGTTACTGCCGATTCCAAAGTAAAATAGCAGCAATTTGACCTGCGAGGAGCCGGAGCTAATATTATCATCTCAAACAAATAATTTAGGACGAGGGATTCTAGGACTACTCTAAAGAAAGTATCATGAAGTGAAGAAAAGTAGACCAACGGTCACAGTACTTGGAGGACGGGATCCTTCGCTTCACCATAATGTTGTAATTCTAAATTATAACTAGCTAGGGTGTAGCCTAGTGGGTAGTGTGTTAGTCTTGTAATGCGAAGGTCGTGAGTTCAAATTCCGGTCGACGCAAAATTCCAGCACACTGCCTGCTTGGATACACCTTGGTCACTTCAATCTACGAAAATGAAAAATTCGTAGAAAGAGGGTTGTGCGAAGAGCTAACAACTCTTCCACAATAAGTAATGAAAAATGTTAAGGAACCTGAATATCAGGAGGCCAAGGTGGGCTGTAGTGCCATTGTAGTGGTAGTAGAAATTATAACTATAGCATCCACTTAATCAACAGTTTGGAAAACTTCTGTACCCCGCTTGCTAAATAATATTCCGACGAAAAAATTTTTTTGTACAGAATCGGGTAATTAGGGTTAATTAATTAGCATCAGGTAATTAAATTCATTAAAGGATTTCTTATTCCAATTTACGCAAAAACTTTCACATTCCATACGTGGATGGATAATTCTACTACCAACCAAAAGCGTACAAGTACTTCCCCATTTATAAACAACAATAAAAAAACATTTCTGATGTACATTACTGTTCAAACCAAATACCACCGAAAATATTTTGTTTTTCAATTTCGTACTTATGACGACGAATCTCATTAATTTAATAATCCCAAAAAAATTATAAGCGCAAAAAAATAACGAAACATACATAATTAACGCGAATAAGCTGTATTACATGACGTCGACAGAAAAATTCTTTCATACTTTGGTAATGACATTCTTTTAAAAATATTTACACTACATTAATGGGGAAAGAGAGAAAGCGAGAAAATTTCAAGAATGGATTTCTTAGCAATGTGTTATCGTTCCTTCCAGTAAGTTATTCATAACACGTCATGTGCTGATAAAGTCTTTTTTTTTTCTCTGCCCGGCGTAATTGTTGTTAAGACGAAATGATTTTTCGAAGACGCTGAACAGCTCCTTCCGAGACGGCGATGTAGAATTTGCCTGCGGTAGGCAAACAAAGAAAAGAAATCAGAAATAACACTTGAGTAATTTCATTTGAGCCTAAAAAGAAGATTAGAAGTGCTTAAGGATATTTGCATGATTGGCGGGTTCTCGTGTCACAAAATCTTCCGTGTTAGTTCTTTCTTGCTTTGCTGCTTGTTTTCTTTTTTTTTTGTTCGCCCTCCGAAGTTTTCATTTCTCCTTTTATTTTTTTTTTATTTTTTAATAAAGGAGAACTTTCCAAGGACTTTTATTTAAAGGAAAAAATTTCAAATGATTTATAGCCAAGTTGTATCATGTTAGGTTCATTTTTTTATAAGCTTCTAATCTTAATCTTAAGCAGTTTAAGCATGTCAAGTTTCCTTAATTGAAAAGAAACGAGAAAAAAATTATTTCACTTCTAAACTACTTGAACTTTTTTTTTTAAGTAATAAAAATTTCAACAACACATTCGTCACCGAAATAAATCCTCATCCATATGTTGAAAGACCGAAGAAGTGATAAAGATGTTTGCCCCGAAAGAAATCATATTGAAGCATCTTGTGGCCAAAATGGATTTTCATGGCTGAACACTTTGCTTGGTGTTGAATAAAACGACCGGAACACCATCATAAGATATGTACGCCCATCGAATCTTACCATGTTAGATACAAGAAGAGACAACTAAGTGTCATCATAATCCTTAGAAAATTGTACATCAGGACCTCTGCCATGAAGGACAGGCATCCGAAAATATCGAAAAGTGGAGTGGTATCCAAGTCAGCGAAAATTTTATTTGAAATATCAGCAAAAGTGTGAATTCTATCGTTCCCGGATAGATATATTATATCGTGGCCTGTGAATGTGGGTGTATGTATTCTTCCGAAAACTGTATGTGGTGGCACTCGTCGCAATATTGTACTACTTGTCCTGATCCTTGCTTCCTTTCGAATGCATTCTTGATATTCTCCAGTTAGATTTATATATGTATAGTTGTAAATTGATGTCTTCGTCGAAGAGTATACCTAGGTTTATGGATAGTTATGTATGTATTGAGACGCTGTCGATTGGTAAGGATTTCGCAAAACTTTCGTCTGGATGCAATCGAAAGTCTTTCGAGGAGGACAGGTTGTAGAAAAGCTGACGCTTCGGTTCGGGTCTAGTGGAAAGGACCGAAGACATGTTAAGTTGAGCTGTCTAGGTTTTACTTCAAATTGAACAATGTAGAGTAGCCGACGATTTAGGTGTATTTATTGTTTGAAGAAATTACTTCTTCATGAAAGAAAGGCTTAAGGATACTTGTTAGTTCCGATTACTAACAAGTATTCTTTAAGTTCAAGTTTATGACGCAAGGTGTGCATTGAAATTTCATAAAATCAGATCGCGACGATATTTGTGGAAATACAAAGCTGAAATTATTAAACACATTCATAAAACCATCGAATCTACGAGTACGTATACAAAATAGTAGTCCAGATATATGAGTTCCCCATATAAACGTTAACAGTTTTAAGCACATTGGATATTTACCATCAATTCGGGCGCAACATTATTATTCTTGAGACAAGTTGAGAATGCGTGGAAGTCAATATGCAGTTTAAGGTGAAAAGGGAAGCCTAAATGAATGAAAGTTCAATTATTTGACTGCGATTGCAATCAATAGCTTCAGTATATATTGGGAGTACACACAAATTGAAACCAGAGTTTCTTTTTTCTTTTTCCAAATTCGAGCCCTTATTGTACAAAAATGGTTAAATATTTATTTTTCAAAGAAATGCCCATCACTAGCCATAACATTCCCATCTTTCTGGCGTTATATGGATTTCGCGTCGAAAAACTGCTCTTCTTTTGAGCCAATCGACGAATTGACCCAATTTTCGGCTTCTTTCGAAGAATGGAAGTGCTGATCAGCCAGGCCATGCGTAATCGATCGGAATAGGTGGTAGTCGGAAGGAGCGATGTCTGGAGAATAGCGCGGGAGGCAAAGGGCATCCCATTTCAGTGTTTCCAGGTAAGTTTTCACAATGTGAGCAAAATGTGGCCGAGCATTGTCGTGCACCAAACTCACTTTGTAGTATCCTCGTACTGCGGCCGTTTCTCCTTCAATGCTCGGCTCAAACGCATTAGTTATTTTTTTTACCGGTCTTCTGTGATAGTTTCACTCGGTTGCAGTAATAATACTCCACGCCGAGCTGGCGCTACAAAATACACAGCATGATTTTCAACCCAGGGATGTTGGACATGGCCGTCGATGTTGATGCATGGCCGCGGTAGCCCCAAGATTTTTTTCGTTTTGGATTATCATCCCCAGTGACAATGGGATGCAGAAAATCCTCCCTTTTTAGACGTTGAAGTAGCTGTTCGCATGTGAAAAAATCCGTTCGATGTCGATTGACTTCAACTTGTATGGCACTCAATATCCTTGCTCTTGCATAATTCCCAAGGTTTTCAGATCCTGTGAAATGGCTGGTTGAGTCACAAACAATATACCTGGAAGTCTTATTGCATTTGGCATGAATCTTCGTCCAGTAATAACTGCAGTTCAGCATCTTTTAACTTTTTCACCGCTCCAGGGCGATCCTTGTCTTCCACGCCGAAATCACCCGTTCTCTAGAACTAAAAACACCCTGACCACAACCAATTTTTTTGAGACTATTTCGATCTTTTCTAATGAGGCTAACTCAAGTTACCCTCCAGTCACATAGATAGCTATCATTGAGAAATCAGTGGCCACTGAACTATTGTTCTTACTGGATAACGCATTGAGTTATTTGAGAAGAAAAAGAAAGCGGAATTCGAAGTCCACACGAGCGGAGAGCACGGCACGTAATTTCTTCAAATTTATATTAAGTTTTGGTGGGTGAGGAATCTGGAGACGAATGGCAGCCGTCGCCAAGCGAATCATTTGTTTCGATCTAGGCACCGAGGTGTAAGTACCATAAGGGTACTAATATTATCGCAGTCGTCACACATCAGCCAACAATTTCTTCCGAACGAATCATTTGTTTCGATCCCGGGATCGAGGTGCTCCAAAGAGTACTAAGATCGTCGCAGCCGTCACCTACAAGCTAGCAATTTTTTTCAAATATTAGCATAAGACCTGTGCTATGCTATGACAGCGAAACGTAGACATTAACTCAGGCATCCGAAAAACTACTTAGCTAACGCCTTTGAAAGAAAGATTTTTTGAAGAATCCCCGGACCTGTGAGAGAAGACTTGATCTGTAGAATACGATACAATAGAGAATTCTATGCCATTTAGGACAATCCCGAAGTGTCAGCCCTCATAATATTTAAGAAGTTACAATGGGCTGGTCATGTGGAGCGAATGGATGACGAAAGAATTCCCAAATGTACACTAAAAGGGAAAGTCAATGGACAAAGATCGGTCTGAAAACCACTGAACCGCTGAGAGGAATCGATTGACGATGACAGGAAATCATTGCTTAGATTATCAAACTGGAGGACGTGGTCATTGAACCGAGATAGATGGAGGCAAAGCATTTAGAAGGCCAAGGCCCAATTTAGGCTGTAACGCCATCGTAAGTAAGTAAATTAATCTTTTGTCTCAATCCCGAGACCGAGGTGCGCACTAAAATTATCGTAGCCGTCGCCTATCAGCCAGTAATTTCCCTTTTGCGTTTTGAAAATAATTGAATATGGAGTAGGCCCCTTGATTTCATTTGAGAGCTATAATTTCGTGGTGATTTCTAGACGTACTTCTATGGGATGCATCAAGAAGAGGTGTAGGATTTGTTTCCAAGACTCAATCAGAGAATGTACGGCCCTGCAACTCTTGAGTCAATTGGACTTTGTAGGTATTTAGAGTCAAATTTTTCGTCAATATTCGCTGCAGTGTGGACGTGTAGGTGTCGAGTTCTTGAACATGGTGACGAATGGAAGGTTTTTGTGTCGTTTTTAACACTGTTCTTTATTGCGTTCCATGGTAAATTTCCTGGGACTATAGATGACAAATGTCAACATTTGACAACTGTCAAGCGACCAGCTACCAAATAATGGACATTTCCAAACCAACACCTCTTGCTCAAATACCCTTTAGTATATGTAGTGGGATTCATTTTTTTACGGTGTGTCTATTTGCATTTTAACAACGTTAAGTTACAACTATAATAACACTGCCCAAAAGCATGTCTGTTGCAAGGAATATTTTACATAATTCTGAATTAATTTTTGACGCTGATTTCAAATATGTTTTTATGTATCAGCTCTAGTTTTTGAATTATGAGGGAGGGGTGGGGGGTTGAGAAAAAGATGCAATTACCGTACAAGAATATTTGATTATAAAAAAAACACAAACTCTGGAATTTTCTTTTATATGATTTACTACTGTTGTTGAATGACGAAGTGCTGCTCCAGCAAAAGTCGGCCATCATATGTGCATTCTATCAACCCTAGAATCGCTCCTCCATAGTCCAAATATCTTGTTGGAATCGTTCGCCCTGTCCTTCACTCAAGTCACCTTGATTTTCAGGAAAACGATCTAAATGGCTGTGCAGGAAGTGTACGTTGATGCTAATGTTGCATCCAAATTGCTGGAAGTGAGACAATATCTCTTCAACGTACTCAACGTAATCATCATACTTTTCATTGCCTAATAAATTTTGAATAACCCAAACAAAAAAATTCCATGCATTCATCCGAATTTTTGACATTGAGCTACTGAAATCAGGATCGTTCACCAATTTGCGAATTTGTGGGCCGTCTGCTTTGAGCTTTTCTGAACTCAGATTCGGAAACTTTCTTGAAATATACTTGAAACATTCACAGTCTTTGTTTAGGGCTTTAACATATTGTTTCATCAGACCAAGTTTAATATGCAGAAGTGGAAATATGATATGATTTCATGGTACAAGAGGTACATTTATAATATTAAAGCTACCTGGAACTAGTGCTTCCCTAGAAGGTCATTCTTTTTTTGTCCAATGTTCTGATTTAGCTCTGCTATCCCATAAACATATAAAACAAGGATATTTGGTATAGCCGCCTTGTTGTCCTAAAAGGAAATTAACCATCTTACGATCAACACAAATTGCCCATTTATGTTCGTCATACTTTATCTTGTTCATGACCAATGCTTTTGTAGGGTATTCTTCCTTAACTTTGGTTGAATGTGCGATCGGTAAGGAGCCTAGCTTATTTTCGTTATGCAATAGTACACACTGTAAGCTGCGTTTTGACGAGTCAATAAAGTTTGAATCATATCTCTGTAAGCCCATGCCAGTCATCAAACCAGAAATATCTGTGCAATACACAAAATCTTCAGCGAAAAAATGATGTAAGCCTTGTTCTTGAGTGCGATAATACGAACTTTTAGCTTCTTTAGTTATGAGATTTGTCTCTTTCAACCGGAAAGCTAGTAATTCAAAAGAAGTTTTCAACAGTGCAAGGTCTCTAATTAAACCATGGGACGAACTCGTCATTGCTCGCGCAGCTCAGCTCATCCAATTCGTCAGAGCTTTCTTTAGCTGTAGATGGTAGTGATAAAAATGGATCATTTGAACTAGTGTTGGGTAGGACAAGAATTTTTGTCCCATGTTTGTATGAGGGGCTCATTTGAAATTTGAGGTGGTACAATGTCCCACCTCAAATGTCCCATTCAAAAGCTCCATGTCCCATTCATACATACAATGTCCGTCCCATTCATACAATTTGCCTTTTTGAGGAGCAATGGTAGCAAATGAGCGAAAAATGACGTATATTGCGTTTTTATGTGTGCGCGTAGAGTATTTTAACCCTACTAACACCGTTTCTTATTGAGATGCGGTAGTAAAATGACGTATTATTAGGTGTGGCATTTGTGGGTTGTGTTATTTTATTTATTCTTATTTAATTTTAAAAATTAAAATACAAAATCTCTCAATCTCTCTCAAAAAAATACATTCTTATTTATTTCAGTTATTCTTATTTACACTTATTCGGTTTCACTAGGGTTAAAATATATACTAGCCATGTAAGTCAATCCAACAACAACAAGTTGTAGTCACAATAAAAATGACAGTTCCGTTCGCCAGCTTTTGTATGTAGCGGACACGGCGGGCTTCGTAAGAATCGCGTTTATTCTTAAATGCAGTGTTAAAAATAGTTCAGTTTTCCAAAATAATTTATTAATAGTGCTCAGCATGTAATTACTACACGTTGATATCAGTGCAATAGATTTTTAATCGAAAAAAGTGCGATGAAAGTTAAATCTCGGTTTCTCCCATCGAAGAGAATCTGTCATTCATGTGCAGAGTTCTCCGGTTCGTAATATTTCCGTGCTGAGAGCTTTGCTTTCAGCCATACAAATGCATGGGACAAAACCCGGTGAAGTGAGTGTGATTTGAGTGTTACAAATGAATTGGTACAGCAGCCATACAAATGCATGTTTTGTTAATGCGACAAAAGCTCTGAAGTGGGACAAAAACTTTCAAGTGGGACAACAATATTTTTTGTAGTGATGGGACATTTTGACGTGCATGAATGGGACATTTGTACCACTTCTTGTATGAGTAACCCAACACTAATTTGAACTCCATACAGGTCTAACAGCTGATGTTGATGTGGGGTAAATCCATTTAGAGCGGCTATTCGTGTTGATTCCTGATATATAGGAGTTAACGTGATGATTTAAAGGTTCAGATCATTGGAGACCGGAACTTAAAAGAGATTCTCTTCTTAGTGGCCCATAAACGAGATTTCTCAAGACAGATTTCGCATACAACGTTGGGCACCAAGCACTTGTTTTTTATCTCCAACAGAAAACCAAAACACTCCAAATATGCTGGTTTTGCAAAATCTGAGACACTCAAGCGAAATTTTTTTAAAACATATTCACCACAGATAGAGATGGTATGCTATTTCACATACCTGCGATTTTTTCACTGCTATTTGAAAAGAGCAATCGCATATTGCGATTCAAAATTTAAAAGAGCTGCGATTAGAAGAGCAGAGCAAATGCATACTGCTTACGTTCTATCACCAATAAAATTGCCGCAATGATCATCGCTACAAATTCCAGAGTTTTTGTTCGCACTCGCATATTAGTCCCCCCACGCATTCCACATCGATCGCTAAGCAAATCGTAATTTTCCTACATCTATCAATCAGGCAAGACTCAATCTCATAGCTCAGCATAGTGAACACGTCCCCCATTTCCCCCTGGGAATGAAAAGGTTTTCCAATGTACGAAAATACGATCGAGCGCAATCGAGTCAGGATGGCAAAAAAGTCAATCGCATTTCATATACACAAGCCAGACAAAAAAAACACCACCCAGTCATCGATCACATGGCATATATACAACCGCATCGCATATATACAAATACAAGCCAAATAACAAAAAAAAAAAAACCGGTCATAGAAAACCAAAACAAAAGGGTCTTTTGTTTTCGTTTTTTACACGACACTACCTACACAATGAACAACGTAAAGCTCTTATCAGATCCCGAAACCCATGGAAGTCGAATTTTACCCAAGTCCCACCGCTAAATATCAATCGCGCGAAGAAAGAGCTTGAACGTCGTTATTCCGATTGCTCTCGATTGCTCTTTCGTTGCTGTTATATCGCTTGAACGTTGTTATTCCGATTGCTCTCGAATGCTCTTTCGTTGCTGTTATATCGCTTGAACGTTGTTATTCCGATTGCTCTCGACTGCTCTCGATTGCTCTTTCGTTGCTGTTATATCGCTTGCGATCAGCGATACATCAGCTCTGTGATATTAAACCTATATTTGGTGATTGATATTGACACTGAGAACACGAGCAGTGTCTGCTCTCAGTGATGTTGCTTTAGACTAATGAATGAATGAATTGGAGCTATGTAGATGAAACGATTGCGATTTGATAAGGAATTTGTTTAGCGATATTTTGATCGGTGGGATCTGATCTGATAGGTAAGGTGTGGAACGTCCGAAGTGGTCAATGATGCGCTTTGCTAGAGTTTTTTTGGCGGATTTTGTTCTGAGTTTCGATCTGGTCGGTTGGTAGGACATGTTGCGGTTATTGCAAGTTTCGCCGATTTATGTTGCAGTCCACCGTGTCGATAAGGGCTTTACGTTTTTCATGATGAAGTTGCTTGTGTGACGTGATGTGTGAAAAAAGTAAATATGTAGTAGACCCTTTTGGTTTGGTTTTCTATGACTGGGTGTTTTTTTTTATTTGGTTATATGCGATGCGATCGATGACCGGGTGTTTTTTTTATTTGACTTGTGTATATGAAATGCGATTGACATTTTTGCCATCCTGACTCGATTACGCTCGATCGTTTTTTCGTACATTGGATAATAGTAAAAGAAAACCTTTTCATTCCCAGGGGGAAATGGGGGAAGTGTTCACTATGCGCACTGAGCTGGTGGTACTGAGAGGGTCTGCCTGATTGTTAGATGCAGGATTTCGCAGAAAATTACTATTTTTTTTTTTTAATTGCGCACTAGCATGGGAGGTGGAAAAATCACTGCTATTGGAAGAGCTGCTCTTTTTCACAGATATTGAACAAGAGCAATCGCAGTGGATCACTGCGATTGGAAAAAAGCAGATTTTGCCATCCCTAACCACAGATATTACAAAAGCTATTTGGATCGTTAATGTACACACTTCTTGATGAACATGATAGAAATTACAAAGATTTATCTAAAACGCGACTGTAATAAACGAAAGTTGATGTAAACAGACTCAATATGCACGCAGTAGCTGTATCTAAAAAACTGGAGCTGCTCGAAAAAAAACTGAGGGCAGATTCGAAATCAGCGACTTCGAATTAGTAGGCAACCATTATAATATTTCATGCAACAGAAAAAAGTTTGATTTTGTTGTGCTGTCTAATAATATAGTAAATAAACTGGCAACAAGTCGGGCGAAACTTTATTATTCTGGGGTCAAGTTGCGGATGCGTGGAAAGTCAATATGCAGGTAAGAGTGGTTCGGGAAGACTAAGTGAAAGAGGGTTCTTGGGCAGGGCAGTTGCCAATTTAACATTTTGCGGAAACGTTCAAAAGCTTCAGTACATATAATCAATATTTCATTCGTTTATTTATGCAAGTTTGAGTTTTTATGAGGGTAGGGGTAAGAGGTGATAGTAAGAGTGGGTGGATGTTAATAGTTTTTTAATTGATTGCATAAATCACGTCCAATATTCTCTGTATAGAATGTCAGTTTCATAGACGAAGTTGCATAGAATTTTTATAAGATTCTCTGTATTTTACATTTACGAAACCAAACATTTGTATGGGAGGGGGTAGAGGAGGTAAGAGAATCATAAAATTTGTGACACAATTTTATTTCCTTTCACTTTTAGTGCGCTCGTGCAAAATTTCAAATTGGTAGCTTTTAATTTGTTGGCTATTAGTTGATTCAATGAAATAGGTCGAAAAGATACTTTTGTATGGGAGGGGGTAGAAGGGCAAGCGCGATTGCAAAACTTTTAAAGCAATTTCATTTCAATTATTTTTATAAGTTTTTATGCAAAATCTGAAATTTATAGCTTTTAAGAGTTAGCTGATAACTGATTTCTTAAAAATGCTCGAAAAAATAATTTTGTATGGGACGGGATAGAGGAGGTAGAGGAATCATAAAATTTGTGATGCAATTTTATTTCCTTTTTTCTTGTAAGATGCTCGTACAAAATTTCAAGCTCGTAGCTTTTAATTTGTTGGTTATTAGTTGATTTAATGAAATTGGTCGAAATCATGCTTTTTTATGGGAGGGGGTAGAAAGGCAAGCGCGATTTAAAACTTTTAATGTAATTTCATTTCAACTAATTTTGTAAGTTTTTATGTAAAATTTCAAATTGATAGCTTTTAATAGTTAGGTGATAATTGATTTCTTAAAAATGTTCGAAAAAATAATTTTGTATGGGAGGGGGTAGAATTTTTGAAGGTATTCGACTAGTTAATATTTCAAACTTTAAAAAAAAAATTTTAATGCATTTCGCAAATTTTCAAGTTTCTACCTTAAAATTTCATTCAAAAGTTTTCAGTTTATGTGTTTTTCTTATTACAAATGAAACACCTTGTGCACGTTAGACCCCCACTGCGGTACATGACAATTTTGGAACAAATTATTATTTATTTTTGCTAGGTATATCAAATAGCTGCATTGACGTGCAAAATTTGAACTTTGTATCTTTTACCAGAGCCATAAAAAAATCACTCAAAATTTTCAAAATTTGTAATTTCCACCTTCCTCCCCTTACACCCCCCAACATAATTTTTACCAAAATTAAAGATTATATAGCTCTACAATCTGACAAATTTTTGATTTGATATCTGTACTCAATTTTGAGATATAATGATTTGTAGTTTTGGAAAGTGCACCATTTGTGATATACTCTCCATTTCCCCCCCACTACTATTATGTCCACAGGTTATATTTTTATCATATTTCGCTAATAAAGCTTAGTATACGTTTCAAGTTTCAATTACATAGCTAAAGAGACAGTTGAGATATTCATTTTTAAGTGTTTTTCTTTGCACCCTCCCCTCCCTTTACAATAATTAGCCTCTTTCTAAGCTGATTCTGGTGGATATATATGCCAACTTAATGGTCCCAAAATATGAATTTTTCTGATTAGTAATTTCGAAGATATAATCATTTGAAAAAAAAATTCGGCCGACAATTTGTTTTTAGCCCCCCCCCCCCTTTTCGGACGCCAATGGATAAAAAAATTAAATTATTTTTAAAGTTTGTCCCACGATCCTCTTCATAACTCTTTTAATTTTCAGTTTCATATCTACATTCGTGGTGGAGATAATAGCAAGTGAAGTTGTTGACTCTTTCCCTCCCCGCCTCCCCCTTCCATCTGACACTCCACAAAATTTAAATAATGGAGCTCACTTACCCAATCAATAATCCACCCAAAAGCGAACATTCTACCCTTAACGGTCTTGGAGATATGAGTCCATATGTACGGCGGACGGCGTACGGCGGGACGAATTTTTTTTTTGTATTTTTCGTCTAATTTAGTCATGAAACACGAAAAAAAAATGTCAGGGTAGCACATTTTTTTATACTCTAGATGAAATCTGAGAGTATATTGTGTTTGCCTTACCGTTTGTAACGCTAAGAAATAATGCTCGTACAGAGTCGCCAAGAGTACAGAAATATTTGTTGTTGCTCAAAAATTTCAATTCCGAGTGACCGTCTGTCTGGCCGTCTGTCTACAACATAACTCTCGAAAGATTTGACCCATCGAGAAATTTTTCATATATCATTTTTTAGCAAAAAAGTAACTTTAAGTTCGTGGACGGGCCCATCCCCCATCCTTCTACCTCCTCCCATACAAATTTCATGAAATTTGGAAATGTAAAGAAATTGATTTTTCTCCGAAACCGTTTCAGCTAATGACTTGAAAATTAGGTAATAGTATTATAATGAGAGTACCATTACTGTAAAAAATATTGCTTTGATCTCATTACTCCTTCTACCCCCTCCCATACAAATGTACAATTTTCAAAAATGCATTTATTCAGTTTGCATCGCAACTAGCAAAGCTAAAAGAACCAATTTTTGTCAAAATTAATATTATTACAATTGCAACCAATTTTGTTAAAATTGTCAACTTCACCTCATCCTTTCTACCCCCTCCCATGCAAATTTAACGAAATTTCGGAATTTGAACAAAATTATTTTTCTCCAAAATCGTCAAGGCTATCAACTTTAAATTTTGAGGAAAGTATACTATTACAAGTATCATTGATGCCAAAAAATTTGGTTTTGATTCGAATACTCCTTCTACCCCGTCCCATACAAATTGTGCATTTGTATGGAACGGGATAAAATGCATTTAATCGATTTTTATTAAAACAAGAAAAAGTACAAGCTTAAAATTTTGGCCCTTAATAATTGCAATAAATGCCAAAAAAAATATTAACTTCGCTTCACTCCTTCTACCATCTCCCATACAAACTTTGTATTGAAAACTCAAGAAAAGTATTTCTTCTTCAAGCATATGAGTAACACAGCAATATGATTAGGATGTTGAAAAGGAGATTCAAAATCATCCAAAACCCCCCACTTTCTCTGCCACCTCCCATAAAAATGAATAAATTCAGGCAAAAATTGTTCAATTTCCTCGAAAATTATGAAAGCTACAAACTTTAAATTCAGCATGAAACACTTTGTATACTACGTTCGGTGTTATATACAAAAATTACAAGCCTTCCCCCTCTGCTTTTACCACCTCCCGTACAAAAGTCACAATTCACTATTCGAAAGAATTTAAGATGACACATTTTCCGGTACAATAAATTATTTCCTATTTCATCTAGAGTATCATAATTCTGTTATGATTTATTTTCTGTGTCTATCACAATACTTTATTATTAGAAAAGTAAAATTACGGGCGCAAGCAGAAAACAAAAGAAAAACAAAATTTGAATTAACTCTAATATGAATTGTCAGCAAACTCTCAGATATTGGACTCGGCACACCCATCTCGTTTTCAGGAATTCCCGGTAGAAGATTGCGGGCACTCGCGTCGAAATGTAGTAAATTTCAGAAGAATGCGTGCAGTTAGTCCGAGTAGAAATGGGCTGACCCAGCGAAAACCAACCTTCAGTCGCGTGGGAGCTGAAGCGATAAGTCCGAATTCCCCGTCCTTTCTCTAAGAAATCGTTGCTCAAATATTTTCTTGTGGGAGAACAAACAAAACTGAAGTACGATGCGAAGAGACTGAATTTACATTTAAATTGCAAAGGTGATTGCAGCTTGCGATTTGTATGCGGGGTGGTACAAGGAAAAGGTGGGCGGGAGGGGAGGCTTTATAAATTTAGAATACGTAATTGCACTTGAAGCTAGGGTATAGTCTAGTAGGTACTGTGTTGGTCTTGTAATGCGAAGGTCGTGTGTTCAAATCCCGGCCGGCGCAACATATGTATAATTCCGGCACATTGCCTGCTTGGGAATATCTTGGTCACCTCAATTTATGAAAATGGAAAATTCGTAGAAAAAGGGTTGTGCGAAGGGCTAACAACCCTTGCACAATAAGTAATGAAAAATGTTACGGAACCTGAATATCAGGAGGCCAAAGTCCGATTTGCTGTAGCGTCATTGTACAAGTACAATTCCACTTGATTTGCAAATTTTTCATCATGAATTTTATGATTGTAGCTTTAACAATGTTCAATGAAATTGATTAATTGCGTTTGTATGAGAGGTGGTCGAAGGATTTGAACAATTTCTTACTGCTTATTGACTACGTTGTCTTTTAATTTTAAAATCATTAGCTTACATAAGTTCAACTTTTGACGCAATTGATATAAAAAAAAAATCATGACAAAATTTCACAGTCCCGCCATATCTAGTTTTAATATAAGTCGATATCACATATTTTTTAAAATTGTGTACATTTACATTAGGATCGGAACATAATTTTTGGACGTTGATGATTATAATATATTTAAAATTTTCAAGCCAATAGCATTCATAGTTTCGAAGAAGAAAGCTTCCTTTAAATTTCGAAATCTGAAATTATTCTGCTTTTCTCACCAACTATTTTGTTTCAACTAATCGTAATTTCAGTTTTTAAATCATTTTTCATAGTTCCAAGCTCATCAACCTAATACCGTCCAACTAAACACCTAGACCGAAAAAAAGCTTCACCTGGTACAAAACCTCAATGATACCTTAAATACCTCTCTCCATAACAATAGCCAACGTCGTCGTGACGTCCAAACGTAAAATCAACAATCGATTATAATCCCAAAATACAGGCCAAGTTTTCTGTAATAATAAAGAGGTACATCGGTTTCCCATAGAGAAAGAGCGAATCTAATATGGTAGCTCTTCTCGTACACACTACAACAGAACTAATGGTGGTGGCCCTAACCATTCGAAATTAAAGCAACAAAACGCACGATTCGACCGAATTTATAGCCAACATATTTTGAATTCTCCAAGGAAGTCATATTTCGTTATGGCCCAGGATTATTACATAATAGTAAAACGACACATATCCTCTTATGGTCATGGATTTCGGAAGGACATCACCGAAGCCCATGGACTACTGCCGACTGTATCGAGAAGAGCACTATAGCAACATAGGTATTTATCGGTCGTTGAAAGTCCCATCTCTCTATATCCAGTTAGATCGTCCCATAGATGGCGATATAAACGAAAACAAACTACTTACCGGTCCCAAGTGGTACATTCATCTGCTTTTGTTGTATCGGTTCAGGTTTATCCTCGCCATCATCCAAGCTGCCACTAACGCTCGAATTGTTACTGTTGTTGTTACTGCCCGGATTATGATTGTTGTGATGGCGATGGTGATGGTGGTGGCTGTTGCTATTCGGTTTCGTTATCCTATTGGTAATTGTCGTTTTTGTCAGGCCCGATCCAGCTGCCAAGGACAACGTAGCGCCCAGAGATGATGAAGTTGACGACGTCGATGTGCCGCCAATCACAGTGGCATGAGCCGTCGAACTATTCGTATTACGGAATACCAGAATCGATTGCGACTTATCGAGACGCTTGAGCGTTTGAAGAAGAAACGGACCGCCGGAAGTATTAGTTGTCTGACTTCCGCCGCTCACTGTTGTCGCACCCGAAATACTCAGTGTCGAACCGTCGATGGTGCTGCTACTCTTACTGAGCCTTTGTTGTAAAATTATCGATCCTTCGGGAAGAATATTCTTTTTGATATTCGCCGATTGCAAAAGAACAGTGCCCGCTTCCAGTTGTCCGCTCTTGATAGGTGTTTGCAAGAGTATCGTACTCCCCGTGGAACTACCGCCGCTGTTGTCATGATTGTGAGTTTGGGTTTTTGTTGTTGCCGTCTTTATTCTCTGATGTTGCAAAATTATTGGCTTGTTATCATCATCGTTGTTGTTCAACAGGCTCAACAATTCATGGCTATTCTGAAGGATAATTTGTCCGTTCTCGGTTCGTGCTCCACGTACCAAAATGATGTTGCTATGGTGCTGCTGTGTCGATAGCTTGGGATGGGACGTTGTCTGCTGATGTTGATGATGATGCTGGATAGTGTTACTGCCAATGCTACTAGTGCTCGTACTGCTGCTGCTGCCAGTGTTCGATCCCTGATGCTGGGTACTTGCATCAATTCCAGAGGAACTGCTGCCGCCGCCTTCGGACCGTAATCCTTTATCCAAATTATGGAATCCACCTCCTTTCGATTGAGACGACGACGATGAAGATGTTATTGTTGTTGTTGCTGTTCCTACCGATGCTGTTGAACTGCTACGTCCTACATCGTTACTGATAGCATCGGCATTGTCTTCAGAAGGTGGTCCTGCAAGTATACATATAAAGAAAAAGCAAGATAAGTTTTTGAAAGGATATATACATATTTCGGAAATTATCATCTAATAGATCTTTAGTCTGAGTCTTGGGTAAATTTAATCATAGATGAATTGTACTAAAGCCGTGTTATTTACCCCTTAATACCAACATAATCGAATCGCTTTAAGGTCTGATTTAAATGGTGAAATACGAACTTAAATTTAAGTTAAGGAACTTGATGTGTTAAAGGGCGATATTTAAATTTAAATTGATTGAGTTCGATATTACAGTCATAGTTCTCTCAAATATTGAACATTTTTTTAGAAACGTATGAATATTAGATGGTTAATTAATAAGCTAAAACTTCCATGATTGTGATAATTTGTAGTTCTCTTGTATGAATAATGAAATAATAATCCAGTTTCTGACGATTTCTTACTATTTAATGTTCCTAGAATTCTGTGACCTATAACACTGAAAATTCGGAGTTTTTTCATTTAGTCAATTGTCTGTGTGTCTCGGTGAAAACTCGCGTAGAACTCAAAAGAAGAGAGTGGGAGTGTTTGTAAAAGATCAGCCACATCACCCGGAATATTGTTTTTGAAAATGATCGCCAACCAAAAGCAAAAATTATCAGCATTTAACCAAAATAAATTAAAAAATCTAAAAAGAAAATTTCTTTGATCGAAAAATATAAGAATGTTGCAGAACAGCAAGAAAAATCTACTTTGAAAGAAAAGATTTCCGGATAACAGTGTAGTAGAATCCGGAAATATTTTTTTTTTTTCAATTCGAAATGCACTATGAAACCATTCACCAAATTCACCAAAATTTTAATGTATTTTTTTTCGTGTGTCGAGATAAATTACTTTTATCGTATTAAAAAACATCCTGGGAAAAAGTTATAGAGTTATCGAAGAAAAAATATTTTTTTTTTTTGCTTTTCTCATTTGAAGGAATTGCTAGTTCGTTTGGTTGCCAATGAACCTTGACATAAATTGGACTGGGCATATGGGAAATGTATAAATGACACGGTTACTTGAGCAAATTTGGAGTAAGTCACAGGTATATACAATACTATCCAAATTATTTTTATATCACGCCAATATGCTTCGAATAATTAATTATCTTTTAAATAGATACCTTAATTGCAGAAAAATACCACGCACTCAATTACCCGACAGAAAAACAAAACACCAATCATGTCTTTCTGAAGCAGAAAGGAAATAAAACCTCCTATCAACTAAGTTCTTTTGTTCTGTTTTTTGTTTTTTTTTTTTAAGGATTCTGCCGGAACCTTCATTAAAAAACAAACACACTTTCTTCTGACATTTTTATTGTCCTAAAAATTCGTTAACGCGATATTCATTTCGTCTGGTCGTACATAGCTCGTATTTCAGCTCTTAGATGAAACGCAAAGGCTACAAGTTGTCGGAGCGAAAGTGTTAAACCAAAGCAATACATCCTCGAAGCAGCAATGTCCTTCGTATAATCGTAGCTCACTCGTAGTCTACACATTCGGTTGGTTAAGGATGAAATTTAATTTCGCGGCAATATTCCATTCTTTCTACGTAGCCGGATTTTTTCCCCCGTTTTTTTTCCTGTTATTATCCTTGGCTGTATGTCTCAGCGAAATTTCACTGTACGACCGCAAGCGACAATAACCGTCATGTGGTTTGCATATATAACGTGTGTGAATACTAACTGGAACTCTTTTATGGATTCCTTATATTCTCAGGGAGATTTTCATAAATGACCCCTTGTTCCTATATCGCATTAAAGCTTAGTGCGATACATTTCTTTGTTTCGAGTAGATAGTCTAGGATTTTGTTGTTGGTGCTGTGTTTTGTTTTTACAAATCTGAGCAGCACGCATAGTTCACTTTCTGGACACACCAAAGCAAACGACCACCATTTTCGTGTGAGAATTTTTTTAATCCTCTTTTTTCCCTCATTTTTTTCTATTTTTTCCTTGGAATGTCCCATCTAGAGAAGGTGTTGCTTTTTTCGTTGTTCCTATAGACATAATTTGAAACGCGCGGCCTTTATGGAAAGCATGGAAGGACATGAAAAGCACAAGCGGAAATTATGTTTCCGACACGTTTTCACTCCTTTTTCGGCTCTCGAGGATAAGCTTTCGTACCACCATAAATTACCGTTTCAAATATGTCCAATTCGTTTGTACAGCATTGTATTGGATATAGCGTGAGATAGTAAAGTTGATGGGGTGGTGGCGTTTTTTTTTTTCGTTTATCCACAAAGCTTCTTTAAAGCACGCCTATAAAAGATTAGTCAACAGCAAATAAAATTGTCGTTATTGGATTACGGTTGGATATAAATTAGAAGTTATCAGACCGAAGCGGTTGCGACAGCTACAAGATTTTCAGGAATGACAGCCAAGCTGTAATATAATGCTTATTAGAGTATATGAAATGCAAGCAGCCGTGTCGTCAATTCTTTATTTTGATATTCAAAACGACTTTGTTTGGCTTAAATTTATTTACTTTTTACCTTTTAGAGTCAAAGCAGATGGATTGTAAAACTGTGCATAAGGGCTGGTCTACACTGGATACAGCAGCTTCGGTTTCGACATTAGCAAGAAACATTTGAACCTGATTAAAGTGGCCATTAAATTCAATAGCTTCATACTTCAAATAGAGTTCTAGGGTGACTTGGTAGATTTCATACAAATGTATTTTCGCGAAATCGAAAACAAAGCTGCGTCCACGTCATCTACGCCTGAGGGATGCAAAGCTGTATGCCACAACGCGCGTCCGCAAGTTGCGGATATTTAACGCCGATCAGGGGTTGACCAGCTGCCGAATAAACGAATAGGCGGCCACGAACAAAGAAAACAGATTTTAATTAGCATTCCCTTATCTCGGTACTTCTTCCCTTCTCCACCGTAACATCCGACTCCTTGCAACGTAATTTTTCTCAGTTTAGCAGGTGAGAGATAAAGGAAACCCGCTCGGAGAAACTCACTACGAAGGTCTTAAAAAGGAAAACACAGGTCTACCCAAGGAGCTGCGAACACCACCGAGGGCTTGGAAGGTACTTCCACTTCTTTAGTCATGAGCAGGATAGTATCCATGGCATTTGCAACAGGTTATGGACGTGACCATGTTAGGTTAGAGTGGCAGCAAAATAGAACCATTAGGATTAGATGATACCACATGAATTAATGAAAACCTAATCCTAACCATTGCCACGGTAAAATTCAGGTCGAGAACGAACGGTGCGCCGAAAGATTCCTTCTCCTAACGAGAAGATATCACTTTGACTGCGAATGACTAATTGAGCGATCCTGAGACGTTGAATCAACCAAGTCAATAGTCCTTGTCTTTCGAGCGAATATTCCTTGTTGAAAAAGGATCAACCTTGAAGGAGACGAAAGTAAAGACACACAGAAAATGTTCACGGGTGATCGCACGCAAACGACAACGTGATGGACTAAGGCTAAGCAGCATATTAGAAGCCAAAGCTGTGGTTAGTGTCACTTCTTCTAATGTAGTAATAATTAAGTCCACCTACCTGTCCATCGGGAATCAGGACGAATTGTAGCGATTCAAAGCAAAGTCTGAAGAAGATTTTAACCGCTAACCAAGTGATCTAAAGGCACATACTCCTTCGTCATCGAATACCGGAAAGCGTTAACGAAAGCAGCGAAAAAGAAATCCAAATCAGTAACTTCGCCTATCAAGGCAGTGGGAGCGTACCGTCTTAAGATATTGGATCCCTGGGGAAAAATTTCAGATGTACACCAGACTACTGTAAAGGTAACTATCACAAATATACTGGACAAACGCTTAGATATAGACGGTGTTACCAAAATAAGGTTCGACCGGAATGAGTGGGTGCACGGTATTCAGTTCCGCATAAAGGTAGTAATTGGCATGAAACCGCCTTTTAACAACGGAAGGCCAGCCGTAATCCATACGGATAATATTGCCCGTGTTGTTCATGCTAGCGTTGCAGTTCCTATGATCTTGTTCAATATGGTGCATTGCTCACAGACGGAATTGCAAAACAGTTGCCTTTATCAACACGGATTGTTTGAGACGACAAACATTAACGCCCCCGATGGTCTATACCAGATGCAAGTTTGGCGTTCATACTGCTGAATGCGAGACCAATCTAAATCTCTTCCAGTCTATTGGTTATGGCAACAGTTTGGAAAACGCAACTCCACGTCGAGCTCCGAGGAACTCTGCCCGCGATGTGGCCACCACAGCCACCACGTGTTCCGTTAAACGGACCTCAACCATCGCCTTTCATGGGCTTTGGTTACTTGGTTACCTCAATCTTTGAAAATGAAAAATTCGCAGACAGAGGGTTGTGCGAAGAGCTAACAACCCTTCCACAATGAGTAATAAAAATGTTAAGGAACCCGAAAATCAGGAGGCCTAGGTCCGATTTGGGTTGTCGTGCCATTGAAGAAGAAGGAGAGTATACGTTGCGTTGTAAACCGCTTCGTAAGTAGATAATGATGATGGAGACGGAATGTAAATCGTGACAGCATAAAATTTCCTGTCACCAAGAGAAATAGCCACACACAATAGCTCGATATTCTCTGCACCAGGAACATCGAATAAATTTACAGAAAATCTATGACGGACGGTACAAATAATTCCACCACCTACTGGAGCATTAAGCCTGTTATGATGACGATCTCGACGAAACACCTCAAAGTCACAGGGAAAAAGCGCACATCAGTGAACTGGCACGACAGCCAGGTCTCAGTAATGCTTACTGTATCAAACGATCACGCAGTGGCGGTGAAATGTAGCTACTCAGTTTTTATACAGAGTCCACTTACATTGCTATATGAGATCGAGACGGAGCTAGTCCATTTTTCGGCGAAGTAGGTTGAAGCGATGAGCGAGCTGTCTGATTATTTGTCTGTCCGTCTGTCTACAACATAACTTTCGAAGGCTTTGGCCTATCGTGCTGAAATTTGTCCTATGTTATTTTTTTTTTTTACATCCCGCCACTCCAACCCGCTCCCACACAAATCCAATGAAATTTCGAAATTTAATGAAATTGATTTTTCTCCGAAACTATTTCAGCTATTTAATTGAAAATTAGGTCATAATATAATGATGTACGTACCATTAACCTCAATATCTGATCCCCATACTCCTTCTACCACCCTTTTTTTTTACAGAATGACCTGTGTTATAGGCAATTTCGGCCTTTATGTGCAATGCACAAACACAGTCATGGAGGGAAGGAATGGGATTGGGAAGGTTGGGGAAGGGGAGTGAGAACGACCGTAGCGAGTGGAGAAGCTGGTATATTGCTCAGTTGTACTGGCTGCTTACTGACAAATATTTGCAGATGTTATGGGGGACTGCATGATAGAAAGCGAACAGAAACCATATACCGAGTATCTAGGCCTTCTTGAAGTGGAACTGTTTCACTTTTACACCGTTTCCCCGTTTTATTGCGAATAATTTTTTATCACCAGTAGCAACTGAAAAATTTGCGCTTAAAAAAATCCCGTCTGGAGTGGGAATCGAACCCACGACCTATTGACTGAGAAGCAAGCACGCTGCCAACTACGCCACGAAAGCCTACCATAAAATGCACAGTTTTCAAAACTGCATTTATTCGGTTTTCATTACAACTAGCGAAGCTAAAAGAATCCATTTTTGTCACACTTCATTTTATAACAATTGCAATCAATTTTGGACAAACTGTCAACTTCAGCTCACGCATACACACCTCATAAAAATTTTGGAATTTAAATTAAATTATTTTTCTTCAAAACCGTCAGAGGTATCAACTTTAAATTTTGTAAAAAGTATACTTTTGCAAATATTATTGATGTCGAAAAATTTCGTTTTGAATCGAATACTCCTTATACCCCCTCCCCTACAAATGCATAATATTGATAAATCCATTTAATCGATTTTCATTGAAACTAGAAAAAGTGCAAAATTAAAATTTCGCCAGAATTTGTCCCTTAATAATTGCAATAAATGCTAAAAAAAATATGAGCTTCGCTTCACTCCTTCCATCACCTCCCATACAAATTATTGTTTTGAAAATTCAAGAAAAGTATTTCTCCTTCAAACATATTATAAATCGACTTTAAAATTGTAACAAATCAATGTGATTAGGATGTTGATTTAAAATCATCCAAAACCTTCCATTTTTTCTGCCATCTCCCACATAAATGCCATAAATTCAGACAAAAATTGTTCAATTTTCTTCCAAAATTATGAAAGCTACAAACTTTAAATTCAGCATGAAGCATTTTGCATACTACGTTTGGTGTTATATACAAAAGTTACAAACCTCTTCCTCTGCGTTTACCACCTCCCATATTAAAGTTACTATTCACTATTAGAAAGAATTTGATATGACAATTTTTTCCCGTACAGTAAACTCTTTCCTATTTCATCTAGAATATCATATGATTGAGCTTTACGTCCAATCATATTTTTGTTATGTTTTTAAAAAGTGTCGTCACTGCACACTTCACCACCTCCTGTACAAAATATTACACCTTCTTACAGTTTTATTTTATTTTATAATTATTCGATGAAGTGGTCACTATCAAAATTTCTTAATGCAAGGAATTGCCATAAATCAGTTCGAAATAAAAAGATGGAAATGGAATTATCCTCTGGCTCATCATTTACTGAAGGGACGAAACAAACAACATCCCTACACCAAGTACATAAATAAAAATAATAGAAAACAAAAATATTGACAAAAAATTGGTATCAACTAGCATTAAGTCTACGCTCATCAAAAGAGAGGTCGAATACATTAGCATTCTTATTAAATTTTCTCTCGAGACGCGAAATCGACTCATTCATACCATAGTTTGTTCGGTGAAAACTAATCCGCTGCAATCTAGGATACCTTGGTAAAAATTGACCAGCATCAAAGCACATCAAACCCAAAAGAGTGGAGGAATCAACTAACCCTGTAATAAGTTGATGAGCAAAAACTACATCAGCTACCTCACGTCGTTTCGAGAAATAGCTTAAGTCGATCGGAATAAGGAGGAAGACGAACTCTGTCTTTCCAATTAAGGTACTAGAAATAAATTTTTTTTATTGTTTTTTTTTTTTTTGTTGCAAGTTATTTAGATTTGCAACACTAGTCAATGCAAAGCTCATTTGCAATTGACTTTACAAATATTCGAGGGTTAAGAGCGAATAACTTCGCAGTGTATTGCCACCTCACTTCTAAAAGTCCAGCGATTCTGGCACTTGGTGAAATTAAAGTTTCCAATGACGAGCATTTGGATCAAATTTTTGTTCCAAATTATGTTCTAGTGCCTGTATTTTTTAGACAACGCGGGATTGCATTGTACATCCGCAATAATGTCGCTTATCAACTTCTGTCCGAGTACGGAAATTGTACCAATCCCGAATTTAATTTCATTTGGGTTAAACTCTTCATCCAAAAGCGCATTATTCATTTTTGTTGTTTGTATCCAAGCCCTAATATATCGGACGAGGACACAATCAATGAATTTGAAAATATTTCAGATTCAGTTGATCGGATTCTCTCCAAACACCCTGAATCCGAAATCGCAGTAGCGGGCGATTTTAATGTCCATAATATAAATTGGCTTCTATTCCAAACTGTAGACAGGGCTACTCGCATCCCTGACGTTACAGACCAAGGATCTTATCTTCCTGATCTTTTCTTAACTTCAGACCCAGCTCGACTTCTGTTAATTCTCCACTTGGAAGCTCAGACCATTGCTTAATTTCCGCCTGTTTCCCAGTTTCCATCTCGACGCCAATCACACCAGCTCTAAAAAAGTTGGTATGGCATTACGGAAGTGCCGATTGGTTCAGTCTCAAGCAATTTTATGATTCATTTGTTTGGTCAATATGCTTCAACAAAGGTGTTGAGTATGCTTCTTTCGCAGTAAATGAGACCATCTTGTTGGACATGAGACTTTTCATCTCCTAAAGTTGAGACCCAATCAAGCCCAGTTCTAAGGCTTGGTTTAATGAAAAATGTAGTACTGCGATACAGGCTAAAGAGACAGCTTACGGTGCTTATAAGCAGCTGTCATCCGAAGTTAATTGGATTAATTTAAAAAAAAAAGGAATCTCTGTAAATCCAGCTAACAACGAGAAAAATATTTGCATGACCAGAAACTGCGGCAAAAAAATTTGGGAAGTCCTAAGGGAAGCAAAAGTTTCTGGTCTCTAGCTCGTTATATCAGAGGTAGTTCTGAATCATTGATTCCATCTTTGCTCTACAACAATGAGGTTATTACGGATCCTAACATGAAGGCAAACATCTTAGCGGCTCAATTCGCAGCCAACTCTTCTTTACCACCAACAAACTCTAGCCTTCCAACGTATGCTACGCTAAATTCTTCCTTAGGATAGATAAGCATTCATCCGCGTAACGTTTATCGAGTTCTTAAGAATCTAGATGCAAACAAATCATCCGGTCCAGATGGAATCCCTGCCCTTGTTCTTAAAAATTGCTGCGCTTCTCTTGCTAAACCTCTATGCAAACTTTACGGTCTCTCTTTATCGTCCTCCACTGTCCCATATTCATGAAAGCTTGAAAATGTTCAGCGAGTTCCAAAAAAGGAGAATGCACCAATCCCGCTAATTATCGCCCAATAGCGTTAACTTCAATTCTATCGAAGGTTATGGAAACAATCATCAACAATAGAGTAATAAAATATCTCAACATCAATGATATTATTGACGACAAACAGTATGGATTCCGCAAAAAACGTTCCAAAGGAGACATTTCAACCACCCCCACTGAACGTTAGAACAAGAGCATTCACCAGTTTGGTGAATCTTGTATTATTGCTCTCGATTTTTCCAAGGCTTTTGACAGAGTATGGCACAATACCCTTTTAATCAAACTCAAAGCTATTGGTTTGGGCGACTCTCTTATTTCCTGGATTGAAAGTTTCTTAGCTAATCGTTGAATGCGTGTAGTATTGGATGATGTCGTTTTCTTTTCTTATAAAATTAACGCTGGTGTCCCTCAGGGCTCGGTTCTTTCGCCCATTTTTTTTCTGATATTTATAAATGACTTGCCATCTTCAACTTTTAATCCTATACATAGCTTCGCAGATGACAGCACTTTAAACTTCTCCTATCACTTCAACACTGCGTCCTTAGCCCGATGTACTAGCTTAGTAGAACAACGTAGGTATATAGTTCAATCATTGAATGACGACTTGGCTAAAATTCTTAGTTGGGCCAATAAGAATCAAGTTGAATTTAATGCTTCGAAAGCCCAGTGCTGCTTGTGTCTCACAAACGTGACTCTAAACTTGACCCAATCATCTTCGGAGGCCAGTCATTACCCAACTCTTCAAGTGTTAAGATGTTAGGTATCCAAATCACAGATAAATTATCTTGGAACGATCATATATTTAACATCGCCAAGGAAGTATCTAAATGTTTGGGCTACCTAAAACGATGTAAAAACTCCTTCACTGCTTCTGAGTTACTGACAATTTATAAGGCCTATATTAGACCACATTTTCAATTTGATTCCCACCTATGAGCGGAAGCTGCAAAAACTTCTCTCTCCTATCTGGATAGTATCCAATCTCGGACTATTAAAATTATAGGAGATTCTGACATCACTTCTTCGTTCGATTCACTCGAGCATAGACGAACTGTGAGCTCCCTAACCCTTTTGTATCGCTACTACAATGGAGATTGTTCGGACGAAATCTTTAATCTCTTGCACCCATGTATGCCCTTACTCCGTAATACTAGAGCTGCTTCGCGCGTTCATAAGTACTCTCTCAACCCCCCTTCGGTCCCACTGTTAAATTTCGTGATTCGTTTTTAAACCGGACTGTTCGAATATGGAACTTGCTGCCCATCTCAGTATACCCGTATTACTACAACATTCAGCAATTCAAAGGAAATATTCATAGCCACTTCCGTATCTATCCCTTCAAACCAATATCATTCACTCCTCACCGGAGCAAAAGGGCAACCCCTCTAGTTCCGGTGTCACATATAAAAAAAGGTGGCAATATTCTCACAAATTTACGCTGAATTGATTCCATTCTACCAATGTGCTTCTCATGGTGAGATCGAACGAAGGTGTTATAAAGAATCAATTTAACAAAGGGATTGTTAAATTCCTTGGATAAGCGTGTGGTGAATCCTTACATAGAATTACCTTTTTGCACAATCTTATTTATAAGCAAGCTAAAATCAAGTTCATGGTCAGATATAACACCTAAGTCAGTTATAGAGTTGACACGATCCAAAATACAGACATTAAGACTATATATTATTATAAACGGTGAGACTTTCCTAGTAAATGACTAACATGACATTTATTCACATTCAAAAGAAGACCATTATGGCGACACCAATTACTAAAATTAATCAAATCTTCCTGTAGAAAATTGTCAGAGTGGCAACTGAGAGACCTAAAGATCGTAAAGTCATCTGCACAAATAAGTTCTTCCGAGTATTTAACAACAGAGGCAATATCATTAGTGGCCAGCACAAACAAAAGTGGCCCCAAATGACTTGCTTGAGGAACACCAGAATACGCAGGAAATAGCTTAGAAGTACAATCATTGCAATCTTAATATTTGATTAAAAGAATTAAAGGCCATTTTTTGAAATTATAAATTTTACCATTTCATACATATATTGATTTCGTAACGAACTGGACGGCCACTGGGAAAAGGGATTAAGTCAAAAATATTATTTATTTTTTTATACTCTAGATGAAATCTGATAGTATATTGTGTTACCGTTTGTAACGCTAAGAAATAACGCTCGCACAGAGTCACCACGGGTACAGAAATATTTGTTGTCGCTCGAAAACCTCGATTCCGATTGACCGTCTGCCCGTCTGTCCGTCTGTGCATCTGTATATAGCATAACTATCGAAAGCTTTGAGCTATAGTGCTAAACATTTTTGTGAGTCATTTTTAGCAAAAAGTTAACTTTAAGTTCGTGAATGGGCTACATCCCCTCACTCCTTCTACCCCCTCCCATACAAATTTCATGAAATTTCGAAATATTAAGAAATTGATTTTTCTTTAAAACTATTTAAGCTATCGACTTGAAATATAGGTCAAAGTATATATTACGTTATAAATGTCATTAATATCACGGAATATTGATCTGATACCCTCACTCCTTCTACTCCCTCTCATACAAATGGACAATTTTAAAAATACATATTTTCGATTTTCATTGAAACCAGTAAAGCTGAAAAGACGAAATTTTGTCAGAATTAATTCTACTATAATTGCAATTAGTTTTAAAACGAAATATCAACTTCACCTCACTCCTTCTACCCCATCCCATACAAATTTCACGAAATTTGGAAATTGAAATTAAATTATTTTTCTTCGAAACTCTTAAAGCTATCAACATGATATTTTGTATAAGGTATGAAAATAGAAATATCAATAACGGGAAAAAAATGTTTTCGATCCGTACACTCCTTCTACCCCCTCCCATACAAATGCATAATTGTTGTTAAATGCATTATATCGATTTCCATTAAAACTAGAAAAATTACAAACTTTAAACTTTGCCAGAATTTGTTTTTTAATAGTTGCAATAAATGCTAGAAAATATTATCAGCTCATCTTCACTCCTTTTACCCCCTCCTATATGAATACATATCTGTATTACAAACTCAAGAAAAGCACTTCTCCTTCGAATATATTAGAGCTATCGACTTTGAAATTGAATCAAAGCATGGTGATAAGTGTGATGATAAGCAGTTTCAAAATCATCTAAAACGTTCCACTTCCTCTGCCACCTCCCATACAAATGCTCCAATTTCAGGAAGACATAGTTTTCCTTTTCTTTAAAAATAATGAAAACTAAAAACTTTAAAACATTTGGCATGACATGTTCGATGTCATATGCGAAAAATATAAACATCCCCTTCTACTTCTACCACCTCCCATGCAAAAGTCTCTATTCACTATTCGAAAGAATTTGAGATGACATATTTTCCGGTATATTAAACTCATTCCCATTTCATCTAGAGTATCATATGATTGGGCTTTACGCCCAATCATAATTCTGTTATGTTTTTAATTTCAAATAAGTATATTTCATCACTCTCTATCGCTGTGCGATACAAGTATGCACAGAACAAAACATTCAGTCATTTGTGTAAAATTCAATACAATACCAAAAATAACACAGTTTTTAGCGATTCCTGAAAAATAAGGATATTTGACTTGTTTCCTTTTACCTTGACACAGTCCAATTATTCTCCTCCATCAAACCTTCCTTCAAAAATTTTCAAAACCCCGAAACCATTTTATCTACCATGAACAATTAAAAGATCAGATAGCTATTTACGAGTTGGATTAACGCATTAAATCTCCCATCCAAAAAAGCAACCAAACCCGATCCTTCTTAATGTCTTAAATGAAACTCATTATCACTATCCCTGACCATTTCATCATCATGTTGACGGGTATTTTCTTATTTTTCGCTCGATATCTTGCTAATTTCATTGCGAATAAAAGAGCATGAAATCAATTTGATAAGTGACATGGGAATACTCGGAGGAAAATTATGATCTTTTGAGCGCTGTTGGATATTCGGTTTTAGTATACGATACGAAAATGATTTATATATCGTATATATTTCGTGTAGAGAAACATTTATATATGTGTATATGCTTGAAATCCCGTATATAACATTTGGGGCAACTTCCTTTCGGCATGAAATGTTTCGAGACAATATTATTATTGTTTGACTTAAGGGGATTTGACAAGGATTTTGTAGGTGTTTATCGTAGTGTTAAGGATATTGTTCTCCGAGGGTCTATGGGCATACGAACATATATGTACATATGTATATCTAACGGAACATCCTTCTGTTTCGTACAACAAGAATTGTTTGTGTTTTGATACGAATCTCAGTGGATACTTTACGAATCATGTTGTTTATTGCTATTGTTACTTGTTGATAATTTGTTGTCCCTTTATGAAGACACTTGAGAATTTGCGAAAGACCATTTCTCTTTGGTTTCAAGCCTACCAATTATAAAGCCATCATACAAACTAGCGCATATTCATGAAATTCATATGTGCGAGTTCTGATTTATGATGGTTGATATTGAAGTAACATTTTCAACATTATACGAAAGGATAAGGCACATTTTTCATTCTTTTGTTCGGCATGAGTGATATGAAATTTAATTGTAAAAAGGAAAGAATTTTATTAAAAACATTCATTTTAGGTTGAAGAGTTTTAATGATTCTTGAGATGCGATATGGAAAAGTTCGTTTAAGTGCGTTATATGTAACTTGTATTATATTTAGAACAATTAAAGGGAATAATCTTTGTTTCTTTAGTTTTATGACAACTATTAATCTTTTATTAGGCTAGGGTGTAACCTAGTGGATAGCGTGTGTCTACAATGCGAAAGTCGTGAGTTCAAATCCCGATCAACATAAAATTCCAGGACGTTATCTGCTTGGATATATCTTGGTACGTTAATGAAAAAATAGAAAGAAATCTGAAGGTCAGAAGGTCAATTCCCGATTTGAGCGAAAGTTCTATTGTAGAAGAGATCAACCTTTTATTCTCATTACTCATTGTATCATCATAATATTGACTCTATGGTCTCACTCTAATGGCATCTGTTTCATGTTCGAATATTGATTATTGGTTTTGTTGTGTTGTATATTAATGTCTGTTTTCTGTTATTAAAAAGTTCTTCACCAAAAGTAATTTACACTAAATGGTGGAATGACACAATGAATAATGGAAAATGATTTCTAACAAAGAATTTTCCATTACAATCAACAACTAAAACATTTTCCTAATTTAACCATAAATTCTCATTAAAAACCAATGTGTCCGTGACACAATTTTTGAACAAAAACCGGAAAAAGAAATCAACCATTTATTAAAAAGCCTTCGTCGTAATTCTCAAGTAGTTTATTATGTTAAAAATAACTTGGCATTGTACCCAAAAAATTCTAGTCCACTTCACGATGCAAGGATCCAGCTGTCCAATAAAATGTCATATACACACGTTTCGAATCAATTTTCCATGAGGTCTCCCAGTCCATCTCTCTCTCTTATCGCAAAGAAATATACTCAACCCTTCATTTTTCCTTCATTTTCCGAAAGCGGACTGTCCACATAGTTAGCTAGGGAAAAACACCTATCGCATAGAGCATTTTAGTCCTTACCGTCCGAAGTGAAGAAGTTTATAACTGACAAAATTTATAGACATACCAATTAACCTTTTCTCGCAAAAATTCCTTTAAAATATGGACAATTCGATACTATGGGTCGTTTGAACTGCGCGGTCGCAAAAGTACGAACGTCACTGGACTGAACGGCGGACGTTTCAATTTTGTCTCAGTGGCGCGGCAAAAAGAACGAACATTGTAGAAGGAGGAAGGATATCGAATAAGTGCTTACACGAACCGGACCCCAGTCGACAACCACTTTGCCTTATATATATATTTTTTGTTTTTTTGATTCGAAACGAGAACAAATATCCTCGATAAGTGCGAATGTTTGTGTTTTGTGTCAGACATATATTTGCACATACGACTCGTCCCGTATGGACAAAATGGACAAGAAGCAACGACTCCATCCTTAGCCACCACACACACGCTACGAACAAATCCAAATAAATATAATTCAATGAAAATAAACCAGAGGCTAAAGAAACGTGTCAAAATTTCTTGACCATAATTCTCTGGTCACTTTGCGCGACTCTTCAGGAAAGTGAGTGGTTTTCATTCGCTCTGTCTATATATGCAATTCTGTGGAATTGAGGGTAAAGGACATTTCGTAGGTAACACATTGGGGTGACACAACAACACCAATCTATGGTTTGGTCATCGGATTGCGAAAGGGCTTCGTTATATTTATAGGTGGGTTTCGAACCAGAGCGGGGAGACGGGGAGTGGCAGGAGGGGTCTCTCTATACGCTGAAGGACAATATCGGTAAGAAAACAGGACGGACTTGTAAAAACGGAACGGACACTGCGAACGGAATGAAGAAGGGCTTTCAATGTTGGAATCGAGGCGGCAAAAAACCCAAGAATTGATGACAAGGGATATAAATTTTATTGTAAGTTTAAAGAGGGGGTGGTTCAAGCTAAGCATTTCAACCTATAAAATGAATTTGAATTTATCGCAAATGTTGCGTATTAAACCCGGTAAAGTTGTGTAAAGATGTCACAAACGAATTAGGAACAAGTTACGACATGGAGAGAGTTTAATGTTTAGCGTTTCATATGTACGGTATGTTAGCAAATTGCATATTACATTTTTCATTTTTATAATAATACTGCGAGTATCGGATAAAAATAGGTTCTTTGCAGATTTCGCTAAAAATTATTCAAGTATTAATATATGTATGAACATTGTTAATATTTAAGTTCCTTTTCCTATATTACAAAATGATCGCCAACGATGATTAATGATTAATTAAACAAGTATACGACAGTATCGACAGGAGCGTACTGTACCAAATCATGCTTGATTTTGGAATTCCCCCAAAACTAGTCCGACTAACAAAACTCACAATGACGAACACTGAATCCCAAGTGAAAATACAAACCGATTCCACAACCAGCTTTCGAACGGAATGTGGTTTAAAGCAGGGAGATGGTCTAGCCCCTATGCTTTTCAACTTGGCACTAGAGTATGTCGTCCGAAAAATCCCGGTCGATACCAACGGGACACTACTATTCAAGTCCACCCAACTAGTAGCATACGCTGACGACATTAACATTTTAGCAAGATCCTTCCCTAGTGCTAAGGAGGTATTTGTCAATCTTGATTCCGCCGCAAAAGAAGTCGGTTGCGCATTAATGAAAGCAAAACAAAAGTAATGACGCAAACAAGAAGGAGAACGCCAATCAGACAAAACATAACAATTGCGGAATATAATTTGGAGAGTGTGGACAACTTCATATATCTTGGGGCTAATCTAGCAAAGGACGGTAATGAAACAGACGAAATCAAACGACGGATAATACTTGCAAATAAGACGTATTATTTGGTACTTCCAATAATGAAATCCAAGAAAGTGCACAGGAACAGTAAGCTGCGGATTTATAAAACTATTATACGACCTGTGCTCTGTTATGGCAGCGAGACGCGGACATTAACGCGAACTTTCGAAAAAGCAGTTAACGCATTCGAAAGAAAGGTCCTCCAAAGAATTTTGGGACCTGTGAAGGAAGGAACGGAATGGCGAATAAGATACAACCATGAGTTGTATCAACTCTACGACGAGCCAAAAGCTTCAACGTTCATCAAGCTACGTAAACTGCAGTGGGCTGGCCATGTAGAGCGAATGGAAGACAGAAGAATCCCCAAACGTGCTCTTAAAGGCAAAGCGAGTGGTAACCGGCCAGTAGGCAAACCACGCACGCGATGGGAAGACTCGGTTGATGAAGACAGCAAAGCCATTTTAAAAATTAGCAGCTGGAGGACGCGGTCTTTGGATCGAGACGATTGGAGGCGACGACTTCAGGAGACCAGGGCCCGATTTGGGCTGTCGCGCCATTGATAATGATGATTAATGTGTGTCTGTGTGTTCGAAATTAACTCGAGTAAACCTCAACAGAAAAGAGTGAAAGTGAACGCAATAGATGGGTCACATCGCAAGACCGACTTGTATTGGTTTTTAGAAATGATCGCCTACCGCAAGCACAAGTTAGTATCGCTTAACTAAAAACAAATATTTTTTGTTAAAATCTGGACAACTGAAATATTATCCGACTGGCGGAAGACCATTATATGTCCTGTATACAAAAAGGGTGACCATTGCGCAGACGAATTTCATTGTTGTGTACATGTTGCGAAATTCGTGTGAATACGCTAACAACATCATCGGAGAATATCAAGATGGCGTCAAATCTGAACAATCGACAAAGGACCAGTTATTTGCAGTATAACAGGTGCTAGCAAAATGCTGGCAATATGATATTAATGAGCACCAACTGATCGTCGATATTTGAGTGTCAACCGTAATGCTCTGTACAGAACAACAATTGAACTAGGTATCCCACCGAAACTAGTTCGGTTAATAAAAGCCACGATGGAAAACAATGAGTGCCAAGTAAAAATCCAAAACGAGTTGACTCAAAGCTTCCCGATGGAATCAGGTCTTAAACAAGCAGATGGTCTCGCCCCCATGATCTTCAACTTGGTGCTCGAGTATGTCGTCAGAAAGGCAACTTCAACAGCCTCAGTGGACACCAGGGATACTCGAAAAATTCGCACAGTTAGTGGCGTACGCACACGACGTGGATATTCTGGCCCGATCAATACTGTGCATTAAGGAAGTATTTCAGGAGTTGAAGTCGGTAGCGGGTGAAGTAGGGCTCAGGGTCAATGAAGCGAAAACTAAATACATGACCCACACACGAAGGACTGTCCCAGAGAGGCAGAACATTACTATGGGCGAATACAACTTCGAGCACGTGGATAAATTCGTATAACTGGGAGCCCTTTTCCCAAAGGACAGTAAGAACGACATGAAATTCAAAGAAGAATCACGCCAGCTAACAAAGCATTTTATGCGGTCCTCCCCATAATAAAATCAAGGAAGGTCCATCGAAGCAATAAACTGCGTATCTACAAGATGTTAATTCGTCCTGTGCTGATATATAGATGCGAAACGTGGACCTTGACGTGTCGGGTGTCGGAGAATCTAATCGACACATTTGAATAAAAAATTCTTCAGACGATATACGGAGCAGTTAAGGAACGAGATAACTGGCGAATTCGATATACCCATCAGTTATATCAACTATTTAACAACCTACCAGCATCTGTCGTGATCGAACTCTACTAGCTTCAATGGGCTGGCCACATGGAGCCAATACACGAGGAACGAATTCAAAAACGAGTGTTCAAGGGCAAAGCTCAATGCAACCGACCACTTCTCGATTTTTCAAACTGGAGGGCGCGGTCGTTGGACTCAGACAACTGGAGGAGGTACATCCGGGAGGCCAAGGCTCGATACAACTGTAGCGCTATTGCATTCCAAAAACTAAGAATTTAAGGTTTTATTTTAAATCTAAAATTTACTTTGATTAGAGGTTGTGCTTTGAGTCGGGGAATTGTGAAATTCACCTCGCAACTTGTGACCATACATAGAAGATATGGGGCTTTTTATTCCATCGATTTCCAAGAGGATTAAACCTACGAAAAAATCCTGCTTTACTATTGAAGTAATTAGAACCAAGAAGCACTTTTATCAAACATTCCATATAAATTTCACTGCAGGAAAACTCATCAAAAGTGTCGAGAACCCACTTGCAAAAAAACCTTAAAGTGTGCTGAATTCGCACATGACCAAAAACGTTGATTCAAGATCATTGAATATCCCAAAAGCTCAAGATGTTTGTGGTCATTTATGAAATTGGGCACTAAAAATGGTACCTCGTCTTCGCTAAAAAATCCAGACTGCCCCCCTCGAACCAGAGATCTTCGTACATGTTAGCCTCTGGCATCACACAGTTTGATAAAAGTCTCAGCATGACCCGAAACGTTACGTTTAACAGGGCACAACAGTTAAAAAGTATGGAGTTTTCTTCTACCTACAACAGATCTGGCTAATTTAAATATATTTAAGGGATTCAAGTCGGCACGTTCATCATTTGTAAGTAAACCTTTTCCCTGAAGATTTTGTCTTTTTTCTTGCTTCTGCTTCGCAATGTCATAGGAAATGTTTTGTCGTTTCTGAGTCCACGATGCCGATCACAGTTCTAATATCCTTCTTGCTTAATTTTAGGATCTCCTCCACTTTGGTTTTCTGGAGATTGATAAGCCTGCAAGTAAGACCTAGTAGATTCTATGCTCTTGTTCAATTATGTTACTAAGTATAAGGTTGGAATATTCTTTTAGTTTTCCGCAGTATGGCTCAGGTGCAATGGAGTTTGATTCTGCACCGGCAAGCAAAGTTAGCAAGGTGGTCTGCCTCTGCATTTCCCTCACTCAACCCCTGCAAGTACTGAGACCCACTGTGGCGGTTTAAAGTGCAACACTACTAACTGACTAAGTCATGGGGTCCGGATAGCTCGGTGATCACCACAGCCGCTTTGCAACTCTAAATCCCCGGGTTCTAATCCAACTACCTGCACGGTATTCCATTAGCATTAGGCCTCCTAAGCTTCTGGTTTCTTAAAATTTATTTACTATTATGGAAGGGTCGTTAGCCCTTCGCACACCCCTCCATCTATGAATTTTTTCATTTTTGCGGATTGAGGTGGCCCAAACTTACCCACGCAAGCAGTATCTTGGAATTATATGTCAACCGAGATTCGAACTCACAACCTTCAAATCGTAGACCAATACTTCTACACCCACATTATGGATCCTTTGTTCTTTTTTTTCAGAATAACTAGGTTCTGAAGGCAGTCTCAAACTAGTCTCGATCCGCGTTTGTTGGATGCTAGGCACAATTTCACTAAATCCAATACACTAATTTTCTCAGGACCTATTGAATTTTGTACAAAACGTTTTGATAGAAACTCTAGAGCTATGTGAAAAACTTAGTTCTATGTCGTCACCCCCTCTGTCACTTCCCTTCAAAATTTCTTAAAATCAAAATATTCCTGTGTCATCTAGAGTTTCGCACAATTGGGCTTTATAAATCTTGAGCTTCATAAGTCCTGTTTTGTTTCAAATTACCTTTGCTACGTAATATTATTCAAATGTTGAATACATCGTCTGCAGTTTTCAAAAATAGAATTCTAAATCAAATTTTTCTTTTGATCATAATCCATTGCAAAAAAAAAACTTCTAATGGTAACATTAATTTGGGTATGGCGATTTGCTAAAATGGTTCTACTGAATTCTTTTTCTCTAACACATATACATCTCCACACCGAAAGCCCAACCTGACAAATATAAATGGCAGGATATTGGAAGTATAGTAACTTGAAATTTATTTTCTTTCGCCCTTAAATGTGCTTTATGTGAACACGAGACTTCATTTATAGCTCTTTAGTAGATTCGCACAGCTGAAAAGGAAGCCTGAGCAGAAGATTCCTTGCATATTCCCTTTTCAAAAGAATCTCGTTGCTTAAATTTTGTGAACGACACCCCATACACACACACACACACACTTCTGGTTAGATATATCTCTTTGCTATACCATTTAAAGAAGGTACTTAAGTCAAGTGTATATTTATTTTAATAAATCGCTCTTCAAGTACTTTAAACGAGAAAAAAATGCCAAAGTCATCTATGTGAAACGTTTTTGCAAACTCTTGCATCTCGTAGTCCTTGTCCTCTGAGTTAGTAGTTGGTTTTTTTTTCGTTTGTTCCTTTCCATGATTATAATGTGACTATCAACCCGAAATATATTTGGTTCCGGAACACTTTGTCTGACATTGCCTTTTCTTCACATTAAGTATTAGGACTGAGTTTTCAATACGACGACATTTTTACGTTTTTAAGGAGGCAATAAAAACTATTTTTTTAATGGGACGACGGTCATCTATCCATTCAGCAATTGATTTTGTAATTTTCTTGCCAAAAATAAATTTCTTTTCATTGGATTTTTACTTTTTTACTTTTATATTTTTTAGGTTATAAATAGCAGTTTTAACTTAAGCTGTTAATCATTTTTTGAATAGATATACGTTGGCTTTTGGAGGCTCTTTTCAATGGTTATATTTATTTTTATTGTATGAATTATAGATTTATCAAAGTTTTATTCAATTATTTTATTTTTATTTTATTTTTAATTAAATATAATCGAAATTCAAACAGCCTGGGTGTAGCCTAGTGGGTAGCGTGTTGGACTACAATGCGAGATCATAAGTTCAAATCCCAGTCGACGCACTTCTTACGTGGATATATCAGGGTCACTTTAATCAACGAACATAAAAATTTGTAGATACGGGCTTGCACGAATGGCTAACAGTCCTATCACAATAACAAATAAAAATGCTGACAAACCTAAAAGTCAGGAGGCCAAGGCCCGATTTCCGCTACAGAGCCATTGACAAAGATTGAACAATGAAATTCGAAAGCTATTTCCGAGGTGAGATTATCATTAAGGCAGTTGCTATGCGGGAATATTAAAATCAAAATTATTTGTGCGCTACAGCCAGGATTTCGTTTTAGCCGATCTCAACTGATTATGATTCGTTTATAACTTTCCATCTATCATCACCTATTAGTTTGACAGATTTCTCATTTCACCTAAAAATATCAAATTTGGCACGTATGTTGCTCTTGGGCCTCGGACAAACGTCATTTTGGGTTCTTTTCAATATTCGAACCGTAATAGGAAGAAAACCCTTAATTAGTAAATAATTGTTATTCTGGTAACAACGCCTTGCCACAAAATTTTCAATATATTCTCCCACTAGGCTCTGCACAACTTTGACCATTGAATTTGGAAAAGTTTGGCATCATTGTACCGACGTTAGCTAGAAAAATGAAGTAAAGCATGCAGATTCCTATTGCAGAAATTGTAAATTTACGAAAATACGAAAAAAAAGTCGCTCGAGCAAAAGTTTTAAATTTTGCTCTGACATTTAACTTTTCGTCTATGGAGACCACTTCTGGTCACAATATTCCGAAAATGCGTCGGAGGCATTGGTTCCCGAAAGTTTGCAGTTTCTTGGTAAGTCGAACGGTCACTTTCCACGTACAACAACCATATAATAACACGGATTTGATGCATGCGTCAAATACTCGCAGCTTTGTGCGATGAGAGATCTCTCTTAACTTCCAGAAAGGGAAAAGGATACCGAAGGCCTGACGAGCTTTATTTATAGCCTCAATAGCCTTTCGGCTCCGCCGTCCATACTGTTAATGCTTCCGTGATAACAAAAATCTTGCACCTCTTCCACAACTTGTCCGTTAAGAAAAATTCGTGTGCTTGTGTTGGAGCCCATGTGCATGTACTTGGTTTTACGCACAATTATTTTCAGTCCCACCTCTTTGTATTTAGAATGCAACGAACATTTGACTCAGTCCAAACGGTCATGTGCAAGCAAACATCAGCATAATCAAGGTGACTTAAGATAATAAATAGTCTCCATTGAAGATCTTTATCTTCCCCACCTTCCAGTGCAGCTTTCAAGATGTCATTCATTACTACCAAAAACAGGGCTGGTGATAATATGCAGCCTTGTCTGACACCCATTCGCACAGAAAAGCGACGAACTTTGGAGAACAAGTTGACAGACTAAGATAGGCATTAACCAGAGTGAAACATCGCCAAACAGGCTCTGGATTATAATCCTCAAGGAAGACGTCGGGTTGGTCGACTATGTAGCAAATGGAAGCGAGCTATTGAACAAGAAGCCAGAGGAATAAACAAGTCCTGGCAACTGCTAAAGACCGATGCTCAGGATCACGCCTTGTGGAAGATAGCTGCTTCTGTCCTATGCATATATGTCCTATGTCCTATAGGGGTCTTAACAGGAATGTGATTTAACTTTTACCATAGGCTATGAATAATATAAGATATCCCAAGCCTATGGAAGAAATTTCGCCCATTGAGATCCATTGAAATTGATGAAAAAGTTTCAAACAATCAAAGCTCATGATCGCTGCTCATTAGCCGCTACTCGCATACCCATATCCAAGAGCCAAGCGAATCTATCGGCTACCATCGCTTTGGGTGTTTGAAACCTTTTCGATCAATCTCAGCGTATCTTAATGGGTGAAATTTCTTCCATAGCCTTGGGAATATCTTACATTAATGGAAGTCTCCACTTTTACTCGGGATGTTTTTCGATATCATTGAAAAATATCTGCCAACGATTCGGGCGCAACTTTATTATTCTTGGGACAAGTTGAGGATGCGTGGGAAGTGAATATGCAGGTTCGAGTATAAAGGGAACACTAAATGAATGGGGGTTCTAGGGCAGAATTATTGTCAACACTTAACTGCGATTACAATCAATAGCTCCTGTATGTTGTATCAATATTTCATTCGATTTTTATACAAGTTTGAGTTTGTATGGCGGGTTGGATATAAGGAGTGGATGAATTTTTATAATTTTGTAACTGACTGCTTGAATCACGTTCAAAATTAGATGTATAGAATGTTAGTTGCAAAGACGATGTAAATTCTATTAAATTCGGTGTATTTTACATTCTTGAAACCATATATTTGAGTGGGTAGTGGAGTTGAGGGAATCGTAAAATTTGTTTATTAGTTGATTTATTGAAACTGGTCGAGATCATACTTTTGTATGGGAAGGGCAGGAAGGATTTCAATACTATTGGCGCAACTTTCTTTTAAATATTTTTAGAAGTGTTTGTACAAAATTTCAGATCGATAGCTTCAAAGAGTTTGGTGATAACTGATTTCTTTAAAAATGGTCGAAAAAATACTTTTGTTTGGGAGGGGGCAGAATTTTTTATAGTATACGACCAGTTAGTATCTTAAGCTTTCAAGCATTTTTCAAATAAATTTCAGAAATTTTTAAGTTCGTAGCTTAAACTTTTAATCAAAAATTTTGAGATTTTATGTTTTTTTTTTAATAAGCATGAAACACCTCGTGCAGGTTGGTGCACCCCTCCGGTACATAACAGTTCTAGTTCAAATTATTATTGTTTCTTTATGTATATCAAATGGATATATGCACGTACAAAATTTGAATATTATATCTTTTACCAAAGCCCTAAAAAAATTAATTAAAATGTTGAACATTTTGGTTCACCACCCTCATCTTACACCCCACAACTTACAAATTAAAATTATAGGTCACATAGCTATACAATCTGACAAATGTTTAACTTAATACCTTTTCTCTAGCATTTATTTTAAAACAAATTCTGGCAAAGTTTTAAGTTTGTAGTTTTTCTAGTTTCAATGGAAATCGATATTTAACAAAAACTATGCATTTGTATGGGAGGGGGTAGAAGGAGTGTACGGATCAAAACAAAATTTTTGTGTTAATGAGATTTATATATATATGTATATACAGGGTGTAACAGAATAAATGTGACAAAAAAAACATAGTGATAGAGGACCTCTGGTGCACAAAAAAATATTCTACGGAAGACTTGTAGCTCCAACCCCTAGCGACTTAGGGGTGATTTTATAGTTTTTGGTTCGTGGAGGAGGTTGTCAAACTAAAAGGCCAATATCTCCGAAACTACTTGAGATAGCTCAATGCGTAATATCTTGTTGGAGAGCTTCTTAATGTACCTTTTCAACAACTGCAATAAAAAAAATCAAATCAGCCACTGAGTTGCTAGAGTGGTTTGAACATGAAAAATTTTTGTTTTCCAAAAATGTCCTTCAACTTTGAAGGCTTTTTGCTCAAAATTTTGACTAATTTTTTTTGAGTTTGTGATCTGAAAAACTACCCGACACATTTATCTTTCTTTAAAAACAAAAAAAATTGTCCTAGCTTGTTTTTTTACCAAGTTATGACCAAAAATCCGAAACTAAACCATCAAATCCAAAATTTCGGCAAAAAAATTTTTTTTTTATTTTTTCCATTGCAAATTGAAAAACAACTTAATAATTTAATTTAAAAGTAAAATTTATTGGAAAATAATATCTTTTTTCTAATTATAAACTTAAAGTATCTGGATTAAAATATTGTTAGAACGCATAAAGTACGGGTACCTATTAAATTTATTATCTTTTTAAAGTAATAAATCTAAAGGATGTGTGTCTGGATTAAATTATTGGAAAAAGCCATAAAATATAGGTGTGATCGCCATAATTTTTCCTTCACTTCTTCAATCTTTTTTTAACTGGCTACGTGTAAATTTGAATTTTCTATGTGATCACCATTATTTTCCCTGCACTTCTTCAATATTTTTTCAACTGCTTGCGTAAGATTAACAGAAGCTAAATTTTTCCTTATTTCGTCTGCTGCGTTCATAATTCTCAGCTGCAGTTGTTCTCTTGAAAGTATTTCCATCTTGTATACTAAATCCTTCTTATGTCCCCATATGTAGAAATCCAGTGGTGTTAGATCAGGTGATCTTGCTGGCCAACCTACTGGTCCACCACGTCCAATCCATCGTTCAGGATAGTTATCATCTAAGTGATTTCGCACATCCCTACGAAAATGAGGTGGTTCTCCGTCTTGTTGGAAAAATAATCTGTTGAATGGTACTTCATCGCCTAACATATTGGGCAAATGATTTTGTAGGAAGTCCATGTACACATCACATGTCATATTGCCAGGTAACTCCCATCCAAACATTGATCGAAAATCTGTGCTGGGACTTAACTTGCTTCTTGTCATGCGGATTTTCATGAGTCCAAGTATGCAGATTGTGGAAGTTGGTCACTCCATCTCTGGTGAATTGCGCTTCATCTGTCCATAAAATTGAAGATAAAAATTCACGGTTTTCCCGGTGTCGCAATAACATAATTTCACAAAAATATCTACGATGTATTTTGTCCCCTTCAGTTAAGCGTTGCTCTGGAGTATGGTGAAATGGATGCTGATGGTCTGCTTTTAAGGTTCTGTGTACTGCCATATGTGACACTTCCAGTCTTCTTCCAACTGACCTTGTACTCAAATCCAGACACACGTCCTTTAGATTTATTACTTTAAAAATATAATAAAATTGATAGGTACCCGTACTTTATGCGTTCTTACAATATTTTAATCCACATACTTTAAGTTTATAATTAGAAAAAAGATATTATTTTCCAATAAATTTTACTTTTAAATTAAATTTTTAAGTTGTTTTTCAATTTGCAATGGAAAAAATAAAAAAAAAATTTTTTTTCTCACATTGCCGAAATTTTGGATTTGATGGTTTAGTTTCGGTTTTTGCTCATAACTTGGTAAAAAAACAAGCTAGGACAATTTTTTTTATTTTTAAAGAAAGATAAATGTGTCAGGTGGTTTTTAAGATCCCAAACTCAAAAAAAATTAGTCAAAATTTTGAGCAAAAAGTCTTCAAAGTTGAAGGACATTTTTGGAAAACAAAAATTTTTCATGTTCAAACCACTCTAGCAACTCAGTGGCTGATTTGATTTTTTTTATTGCAGTTGTTGAAAAGGTACATTAATAAGCTCTCCAACAAGATATTACGCATTGAGCTATCTCAAGTAGTTTCGGAGATATTGGCCTTTTAGTTTGAAAACCTCCTCCACGAACCAAAAACTATAAAATCACCCCTAAGTCGCTAGGGGTTGGAGCTACAAGTCTTCAGTAGAATATTTTTTTGTGCAACATGAGGTCCCCTATCACCATGTTTTTTTTGTCACATCTATTCTGTTATACCCTGTATATAAGAATAATTTAATTGAAATTTCATAATTTCGTGAAATTTGTATGGGAGGGGGTAGAAGGAATGATGTGAAGTTGATAATTTTTTTTAAATTAATTGCAATTATAATAAAATTAATTTTGGCAAAATTTCGTCATTTCAGCTTTACTAGTCTCAATGAAAATAAAAAATATGTATTTGTCAAAATTCTGCATTTGTATGGGAGGGGGTAGGAATGAGGGGATCAGATGAATATTTCGTGATGTTAATGGCATCAACATCGTTATACTTTGACCCAAATTTCAAGTCGATAACTTAAATAGTTTCAAAGAAAAACCAATTTCTTTAAATTTCGACTTTTCATGAAATTTGTATGGCAGGGGGCAGAAGGAGTGGGGGGATGTAGCCCGTTCACGGACTTTAAGTTACTTTCTTGCGAAAAATGATACAAAACAAATTTTACAACAATAGCTCAAAGCTTTCGAGAGTTATGTTGTAGACAAACGCACAGATGGACAGACGGACAGACAGCAACTCGTAATCGAGCGACAACAAATATTTCTGTATCCTTGGCGGCTCTGTGCGAGCACTATTTCTTAGCGTTACAAACTGTAAGGCAAACACAATATACTCTCAGATTTCATCTAGAGTAAAAAAAATATTTTTTTTTGTCTAAATGCTCATAACTTCCGCTTCAGGATGGCGATTAATTTTAGAAACAATACACATCTGTCCGGCGATGTACGCTATCTTTCACTCCCACATTTTTCTCTTGAGGTTTACCGACGTTATCGTAGAAACACACACACTTCACTTTTTCAGATACCTGGTACTAACTACTAACTAGCTCCTAACTTTAGTTGGAAATTAATAAATTGTATGTTTTGAAATTTTACATAGACAGTAGTAGCTAGACTATCCGAATTGCAATAAATTTTTATTTGTCATAATTTTCAATGCGATAGCTTCGGGTCAAGGAAAAACAGATTTCATTGATTTCGAAAATTTAGGGAATATTTTTGATATACGACACAAGGAGTGCAGAGTTCTGGCCCTATTCTTTGGGTAGCTAAAGCCTCTTAGAGTTATCAGGCTGAGCCTAATGCAAAAATGTAGACAAATACGATTAAATTGATTCTAAATCGCAAATAATTAAAATTTGATATGTTCTGATCTTTGCAAAAATGAAATATAAATGGTATGATGAACCATACTGAATAACGAATGATCGATCGAAAAAGGAAGCCTAGAAGATAGTGAATAGTAAGAAAATTATTTTTTTCCCATAAAGAAAAGCACGTGCTTCGATCGTTTTGTGATTCAGTTATTCACTGACCCAAGTTTCTCCATCGCTGAAGTCTCACCCTCATCACTACAGATATTCACAATTCTCTAGATGGTATTTATTGATTGCTATGCAATCGTTTGCATCGTTTGGTTTGCCCTGTTTAATTGGTATCGTACCGATGCTATGTTTAATCGATTTGATAGGTAGGCAAACATTTGTACAATTCGGTTCTTAATCTAGAAGATTGTATCTGTTTCTTGTCCCAGTTGGATTCTTCTCTGGTCAATTTATGTCCCCAAACTCAATTTCATTATCTTTTCGATTGAATTGTAAGCTAGCTCCTGGCAAATTAAGATCTTATGTCCAGTGAAAGTACAATTCTATAAGAAAGATAAATCAGAATGCCTTAATGGTTACCTGATGGATGATAAGAATTGAAAAAAAAAATATTTGTGTGTTTAGTATCGAATGAAATTCATAAACTAGTCCTATAAATGAAATTCTAATCGACAATTTATTTCTTGAAAAAAAAATCGTTTGATATTAATCGGGAAATTTCAACGCCAAATCAAAAATTCAGAAAACTTTAAAGCCTAGCACGCTCGGATAGCGTAGTAGTGTTAAAAGTTTTCGTAAAAAAACACTAAAGAATAAGACGTGTATCGAAGAGCATTTCAAATTTACCTGGAGCAAGAAAATCCGTTTCACTTCTCAAAATCTGTCATACGCGGTTACCACTTCATATCTCGAAAGCTCTTGAACTTATGAAGTTGAGATGTTGATGAGAGAGTTTGTTGTGAGATAGAAGGATAGGATGGTTGAAAATACGAATAATTTCCATCGCTTTCCATATATTAAGAAAGTTTAAAGCTAAATTTGCGATTAACAAAATGAAGGGATTTTTCAAGAAGTAATTTAAATTACCTTTCTAGAATTTATTATGGAAGTATTACATTTCGATGGTTCTGTTAATGAGTTAAACTAGAATAGCAACCATTAGTCCCTACGTGCCTGAATAAGTCTATACAATAACTTATTATGCATTAGTCACCAATGATCTGTAAATACTGATCTGTTTGTAAAAGAGAGATCGCTTCAAAAGATGTTAGGGAAAAGCACTTTAATAGCGGTTTATAGTCAAATGTTTTTGACTGACTTAAACGTTTCGTGAAGATGGCTCAGTGGTCGTCTGCTTTGCAATCTAGGATCCCAAACTCAAATCGACTTGAAAAAAATCTCTTGCTTATTCGTTAAACCACTTATTAGCTCCAAATCGTACTCTTTGCTCAATTCAAAAAATACGCTTCAAAATGGCTTCGAAAATATGCTTTAAAATCACTTCTGTTAAAACTGAAGCAGACTACTTCTTCTTCTTCAATGGCGCTACAGCCCAAATCGGGCCTTGGCCTCCTGACCTTCAAATTCCTTAACGCTTACTTCAGCGGACATGTAATATTTATTATAATTCGAAGCACTTTCTCGCGATAAATGAAGCGCATTTAATACACTTCGCAAACGCTTTTTTCCCTGCTGGGGAAGTTAAGGGTAGTAAGAGTGAAAAACATTTACTTAGTAAGGCCCGCCTGAATATACTTTGACATAGTGTTGTATTCTATATGCATCTCATCCACCGGGGAAAATTAGAAAAATCTGAATGTGAGGAGAAAGCCTTCGATATTTAAAATCTTATGTGCGCTAGAAATTTAAAATCAACAAACTCTTGTTAGTTGGAGAAAAGCAAATAATGTAATTTCAAAATGGCGTCTAGTACAAAAAAATTGAAACAGATGAATAAAACGATCATGCAAAAGAGAGCAATAAATGCAAAAACAACCGTGTTTCAAAGATGATTTTGAAGCGCTTTATTTTCAGTTGGGTTTGAACTTTTTTCTTTCATTGTTCCATATAATTATAAATATATAGCAGAAATAAACATATTGACAGTAGGCGTTACAAAATGTTGGACAGATACTAACCGGAAGATTCTAAACACACTTTTAACAAAATATTGTGCCGAACGACGTGTGCCGTTATAAAGAATAGGGGCCATAATAATGTTTCTCGTGGGTCAATAAAGGCGCGAAGGCATTATGTGTACGTATGACGAGCGCACAACTGAAAAGGAAACATTCTATGCTAACAACAAAGTAAGAACTGATGGTTTGGTGAATGTTTTCACAGTGCATTTTGAATTGAAAGAAAAGATTTCTGGATTCTACAATGTTACGCTTTATTATTCGTGACGTTTCGGTCTCTGCTGAGACCTTTATCAAACTGATCGACAATTACATAACACAATTATAATATAAAAAAAGGATGGGGGGGGGGGGTGATTGAGTGTGGGAAGGGTAATTAAGGTTAAATTAAGGTTAATTAATTATTATCAGGTAGTTAAATTAGTTAAGGATTTTTGGGTACGGATTTTGTTCTTACCAAATTTCCAATGGTTTTTTGTCCTTCTGGTTTCCTAAAATTCCTCGGATAGTAGTCGGGGTAGTGAATGTTGTCTTGATGTTGGGTTTTCGAAGGATTTTTTAAGTTCTCGAATGCTTGTCGGATGTCGTGATCTGAATACGGGAGGAGTTTTGTAATTTTTCTTTCGTCATGTTGCCGTATTTCAGCGGAAATCCGGAACCGTAACAGATAGAGACATGGAACCTTAACGAAAATACCCTTCGAGTGGTATCAAATTTATTTATTTTGGATCATTGATTTGGGCTGTATTGCGTTTACGAAAAAAAACGATTATTCATTTAAATATGTAGATTTTATCCATCATGATTCGCTATCCGATGGGCACAAATTCTTCAAATGATGCGTAAGCTTAACGTGGATAAACTTGACCCCAAAAAAAAGCGCAAGTATACCACCATTCTACGCGAAAAGTCATCCACATTGGACGGATATGAAATGCGCACACTGGACGTCAATTGAATGGCAACCAGAAAAATGTTTTTAACTAGTGCTGGAGAATCTGCGGGATATGTTCCTGGATGTCACAAGACACATGCGACATGATTGGCGATCGGAAAAAAGCCAAATTGGCAATCACCTCTCAACCCGATGTCAAACAAAAAACTACCGACTTGAGACAGAACTACCGCGATGCTCGTATAGCTTAAAAATGCTGATAGACGCGACAAGTGAAAGGCCATTTGAAGATCTAACCAACAAGGCAGAATAGGAATTTCACCGCCAACCACCTGGTAAGAGATGTTAATGGAACTCTCCTTAATATGAGTGAACACCAGTTGTGGCGATGAAAGGAATGTTCCTCTGATATTTTACACATCTTATCAGAAAAGAATATTCCAGAAACAAAACAACTGCTAAACATCCAACCACTACGATCCTCTATTAGGGACGATCTCCCAGATAAGGAAGAGATACTTTCCGCAATTCGGTCAATGGCGGGAAGGAAAGCCCCTGGTATAGACGGACTACCAACCGAACTCCTCAAAGTGGACCCGGAAATAACAGCCGATATACTCCTCCCACTCTTTACTGAAGTATGGAACGAAGGAATATATCCAGCGGAATGGAAGGAGGGCATCATTGTAAATATCCTAAATAATGGCGACAATCGGGATTGTGACAATTGACGTAATATATGTCTACTTACTGGTATCGAAAATCATGGCTAAGATAATTCTCAATAGGATTAATGATGTCGTTGAGAGCACTCTCGAAGTTTATCACGCTTTATTCCATAAAGGGTCGTCTTGTACCAACCTCACAAATACCCTACGAATAATATTGGAGCAGTCCGTCGAAATGGGTTCGCCACTACATCTCATGTTTGCGGACTTCGAGAAGACTTTCTACAGCGTTAAGCGATATTACATATGGAATACTTTGCGTAGGAGAGGTATTCCAGATAAGATCAAAGCTGTGATTAAATAATACTACGAAGATGCAAGGTGTTGCGTCTTACATAGAGAAGAGCTGTCGATCTTTCCTGTGCGAACGTGTGTCCGACAAGTCTGCATATTATAAACAGTCCTGTTTCTGGTGGTAATAGGTGGTATTTTCAAAGCTTAATTAAAACGAACTATTGACGATCTTAAGTCACCTTGATTATGCTGATGACGTGTGTTTGCTTGAACATAACCATCCGGACTTAGAGTTAACTTTTTGCTCGTTGCATTTTAAACGCAAAGGGGCAGGACTGAAAATAAATATGCGTAAGACCAAGTACATGCACATCAGTTCGAACACAATCACATCGCCTGTTCTTAACGGACAAGATGTGAGAGAGATGCAAGATTTTTGTTATCTCGGAAGCATTGCCACCATGGACGGCGAAGCCGAAAAGGAAAGCGAGGCTCGTATAAATAAAGCTCGTCAGCCCTTCAGTATTCTTTCTCCTTTCTGGAGATTAAGAAAGACCTACCTTCGCACGAAGCTGCGAGTATTTGACGCATGCGTCAAATCCGTGTTGTTATGGGGTTGTACTACGTGGAAAGTGACTGTTCAACAACCAAGAAACTACAAGCTTTCGTGAACCAATGCCTCCAACGCATCTTAGGGATTTTCTGACCAGAACGAAGAACTTCGGAGTTCAACTGGACAGACTAAAATAGACATTGAGATTCAAAGGCAAAAGTTGCAGTGAACTGGTCACACTTTGATGAAACTAGAGCCAAACATCACCAAACAAGCTCTGAATTGTAATCCTCAAGGAAGACGTCGAGTCGGTCGACCATATAGCACATGGAAGCGAGCTGCTGAGCAGGAGGCTAGAGGAATGAACAAGCCCTGGCGACAATTAAAGGCCGATGCTCAGAATCACGCCTTGTCGAAGTGAACTGTTTCTGCCATATGACCCTATACCAGGAAATTGATTGATTGATTTATGATTCGCTAGAGCTCAATTTGACTAGTTCAAGTGCATTTAGTGATTCAATAGCTGGCGATATACATGCGAGTAAGGTCTCTCTTTTTGATGTCATATTTCGTAAATACTAGCAGATATTTCTTAAAAAATAAGGTGGAGCAATCGGCTTAACAATTGCCAGAATTTTTTTCCTCGATACAAAAGTTCATTGATTTCTGGCTCGGTGAGAAAAAATATCAGGATAACAATATATCTGAGATGTAGTTGCGAATGCTTCCGATAAGTCGAAATACGTGAGATGGACCTTCAAGCCAAGCATTTCCGAGTAAATGATCGAAGTAAATTTCTTGTAAGAATTATTCGAACGCCTCAGTTCCAGTTATAATAGACGCGCGACTTTGAGCGACTACACCGCTCAATAAAGAATTGAGAAATTTTCGTTAAATGTAGCAAGTTCAGTTCTGAATTTTGATTTCAGAGCTCCACTACCGATACAAATGTTTTACAACCATTGGAATTACTTAGAACCATTTAGTTTATTGTTCTTGACCGTCAATGTTTCACGTGCAGCAGTCCTCATCGTGTAGCTTAGTAGATAACATTTTGGTCTACAATACGAAGACGTATAATTCCAACATTGATATATCTTTGAAAATGCAAATTCGAAGATAGAAGGTTGTGCGAAGGGCTATCAACCCATTCACAACAACAATAAACTGATAAGGAGCCAGAAGAACAGAAGGCCAAACTTCGATTCGGGCTGTAGTGCCATTGCAGAAGAAGTCATAATCAAAATGACGTTGTAATCAACGTTTTACTCAAGGCTGTATCGTTAGTGGTGAATATCTCATTGGTTCAGCGGTTATGCAGCTTCGTGGGCATACATACTCTACGCTCGTAATGTGAGACAAATATCTGCTGATGTTGAAATGTTTGACAGGTTTCCGCAAGTAACCGTGCGTCCATTGTAACTAGGCCTTTGCAGAAAATCTAAAAAAAATTAAGAGTTAAAAGATCACTCATTTCCTTCGTTCATTATACTCTAAATAAAATCTGAGAGTATTGTAGAAATTGTTCATACTATCACTCAAAATTCTCAAAACGCGATGCACAAATTGTTCTCGAGCTAGAGAGTAAATGGGCGTACTCTCTAGCTCGAGAACGATTTATGCTGAGAAGTTCAAATTTTGTACACGTCGGTTTTGACAAAAAATTAAGGTCAATTTTGGGAACAAACCAAATTGCCTCACTCCTTGCACATTCAAAATGACTCATTTTCCAAAATTGCTTGGCAACTTTCAGAGCTAATATCTTCATGAAAGAAAAGATTTCCGGATTCTACACTGTTACGCTTTATTATTCGTGACGTTTCGGCCTCTGCTGAGACCTTTATCAAACTGCTAATATCTTCATATTTACAAAATATTATTTTTATCAAAAATGCGAGCTATGGTACACTAATTATTCGAATACGCCTTTATAAAAACTGCACTTTTTCATCAGTACGTATAACATTTATCGAGCTCCAATTTCGCAATAAATATTTAATTAGAAATGTTATTAAGATCGAAAAAAATAACCTATTAACTTTACTGCTTCTACCCCATACATTGTAGCTCAATTTCACAACTTTACAAAAAATGTAATTAATTGAAAAGTATCAATGCTACTGGTCTGAAATTTAAGGGATCCAAACTGCATAATGTTCATAGATATTTTTGAAAAAAAAACTCTATCTACCGTCTCCCACAATTTCATTAAATCTAGTACACCAGGGCTCTTTATACGGTTTTTCGCTATAATGGCCTTCTTCAATTATGTAACTTTTTCTATTTACGGCCCAAAATGTTTCGTTATATGGTAAAAATATGATAAAAAACAAACAATAGCTGACGAAGGATATCACTGAGCCAAATGTTTTCGAAAATTTGAAGAGTTTTTTTTTCTTTATTTACACAGGATGTAACATGGTTTGAAAAATTTAAAAATTGACTCAACTTAAAAGTTTGAGCTGAAGCAGCTAGTGCCGATAAAAACGCAGAATATAAAAAATATCTCTACATTTTGAAAAGAATTATCAAAAAAGGTGTATTCCAACCTCAACAATGTGGGCGAGAAAGGACTCTATTGGAAGCGAATGCCTGAAAGAGCGTACATTTCGAAAAATGTTAAGTCTGCATCTGGTTACAATGTGTCCAGAATGATTTACTTTGCTCCTTGGTGCTAATGCTGCGGCTGGTTTTAAGCTGAAACCACTTTTAATATATCGATCCGAAAATAGGTGTTTTAAAAAGCTAAACAAGAAACAATTGCCAGTAATTTGAAAATCCAACAAGAAGGCTTGGATGACTAAGATTCTCTTCGAGCACTATTTCAAAAATTACTCTTGTATATTTGCAAGGTAATACTTTATCAACAAGGCTTTTTGATTGTGGTTAATGCTCCAAGATATCCGGTTTATTTATCCAAATCATTTGAAAAAGTAGAGACTGATTATCTTCCCAAAAATACAAAAGCTCTAATCAAGCCAATGGATCAGGATGCAATATGTAGGCACTTTTAAGAAATATTATTTACCGAGAACTTTTTGGGAATTTATGGAAGAAACCGATCGTGTCTCTTTGATCAAATAATTTTGGAAAAACTACAACATATGCTAGAATTACTGCTGATACTACTTTCAAACGAGGAACTGATCCAATTAGAAACAGATCGATCTGTAGATGAGGAGACAGAGTCAGATGTATGCCAAAATCAAAGAATTAGTCAAATATGCTTTCTTATTTCGTACAAGGAATAAACGTTCTTCTTCAAAATGATGCCGACATATAACGCAGCGCTAAGGTTTTTCGAGGAATTAACACAACCATTGCCTTTTATAAAAAGCTTCAAAGCAAGGCATGACAAACAACAATTTTTTAAACCAGGACAATCCACAACAGCGAAAAGGAATAACAACATTTAATTACAGCTTACCGATTCTTCCTGTTCGTCTTTAGATTAGAACCGTTTTTAAACATTTTGATTTATGTTTTTTCAATGAAATTAAAAATATGTATAATATTTAAAACTTAAAACTACAATATGTATTTTATAACAAATTGGAACGAATCCTATTAAATTTGGGTTTGTATCAAAATTATAGATTCGCTATGCGGCATTTCGCATTGTGACTAAATTTTTCAGATCTTATTAGGCCGTAAAGCGAGGTATTGGTATATACAGTAGTCCCTCGACTTACGTCGGAGTTAGCTTCCGAGAACTTGCGACGTAAGTCGAAAGGCGATAAATGTATAAACTTTAATTTTTTGAATATGAATGTATTTATTTTTTAAGTTTGTACATAATTAATTTTTTTAAAGAAAGTCGTGGGTTTTCGTCTACATAAGTTTTATTTTCGTATACAATTGCGTATGTCGACTAAACGTCAAATTACAAATAGTAATGAAGGCAACAAGTAGCAAACGGAATACGTATTTATAAAACTTACGAAGAAGAAAATAAACGGCTTTCTTTAAATACAAATACATATTTGACATAAGGCACTAAAAAGCAACACATTAATTGCTATCATCTTTAGAAGAAATAGCCTCTATTTCTACTGTTTGTGAGTTGACTAGCTTACTGGCGAAAAAGGTCGAAATTCGTGTTTGGGACAAAGTTTGTTTTCTTTTTTCTTCAAGGAACTGCTTGTAATCGTTGACAGAAGTGTAGACTTTGTTTGAAATTTCTGCACTTCTTAATTCGTCGGGATCATTTTCTTTGAAGATTTTTAACGCTTTATCTAAATGTTCGAATGCTTCGGCCAAATTTGTTATTTTAAAGTTTTTTCCTTGTTTACACTTTGGTCCGTTGATATTGCTTGTGTTTCATTCTCACTTGCCAGAATTTGCTCAAGCTCCTCATTACTTACTGGCTCGTCTCCGCAGCTCAATAATTCTTGAATGTCGGTTTGATCAACTGTTGTAAATCCTATTAGTCTGGCTAATTCAAGAATATCCTTTTCAATGAGTTCTTTATCAAATTCATTAGTTGTACTTGTTACACAATGAGGCCATATTTTTCTCCACACCTTGTTCATATTTTCGGATGAAACTTCTAGCCATGATTCATTTATATTGCTAATTGCCTTTGCAATATCATACTTGCTCCAAAATTTTTAATTGACATCTCACTGTTGTCCCCCAACTCAGTAGCTTCAATTAATTGGTAAAATGTACGCCGCAAACAACAGGCCTTAAAGGATGCTATAACACCTTAATCCATTGCTTGAATTATGGGATGACTTGGAGCGTTATCTATGATTAGTAACGCTTTATGAGAAAGATTATTGGCTTCCAAATATTTCTTTATTGTCGGACAGAAATATTGATCAAACCAATCACGAAATATATTAGAAGTAACCCAGGCCTTTTTTTTGGACCTCCGAATAACCGGTAAATTTTCCTTGCATACATTTTTGAAAGCCCTTGGATTCTCTGATTGATAAACAGCAAGAGGTTTCATTTTCAAATTACCCTCCAAGAAGCTAAGTAATCCTGGATTGTTCTGCCTTAAAGCCAGGAGCTTTTCTTTCTTCAATCGAAAGAAATGTTCTTGAGGGCATGCGTTTCCAATACAGGCCTGTCTCGTCAACATTAAACACCTGCTGTGCGCAATATCCTCCATTTTCAATAATATCATGTAAAGTGTTTGGAAAGATCTTCGCTGCGTCGTAGTCCGCACTAGTCGCTTCACCTGTTACTTTTACATTTTGAATTTTACTTCTTTTCTAGAAATTTTCAAACCGTCCATTGCTGGCAACGAAAGTGTCTTCTCGATTCAAGATTACTTATTCGAATAATTTTGCCTTCGCCTTAATAGTTAACGTGCTCACCGGCATATTTTGATGATTCAGGTCTTTGATCCAAATAATCTACATTTCTTCCATTTTTTCCAATGCATTTTGGTAATTATTGTACCACTTGTGGATGCCCCTGCTTTAGCTGATTCACTTATTTTTTTCTATTGCTGATAATGGTTCGAACGAAAAAATCGCTCACAAATTTTGGGAATTCCCTTTTACCAGGGGAAAAGTTTTCATATGAACAAACATCTGTTCTATGAAAACGGTGACGTAAGTCAAGGGATGGACGACGTAATTTCAAGGATTTGGTCTCAAAGTAATGAACAACGTAAGTCGAAAAAACGTATAACAAGGGAGACGTAAGTCAAGGGATTACTGTACACTAATTTTCTCAGTACCTATTCAATTTATGACGCATCAATTTTGTATAATACATTTTTATACCTAGCCTAGCATGATGTGAAAAAAAATAGTTCAATGCTGCCCCCCTTATACCACTCCCCATACAAAATTTCTGAAAATCACACAAATTTCTATTTCATCTAGAGTATCGTAAGATTAGGCTTAACACGCAATCGTAGCCCTGTTATTTTTTGTAAATAAGTTTCCTTTAAAAACTAAAAACATTATACATACATTGTACCTATATATTTATATGTCACAGCTAGATTAACTTACGATCAAAGTGAAAATCTCAGAATATATTGCAATATAACCGAATGTATACCATTTTTTTGTCGCCCCTAATTTTCTGTTTTCTTTTCTTTTTTAAATAACCCATAAAAAGGAAGAAGAAGAGACAATTTTCAAGAAAAATGTCCTTTTGTATGTCAATAAAAAATAAAAGTGCGGAAGAGAAAACAAGAATAAAATTTATAGAAAAGTATCCTGAGGGATAACCAAACCAATCGAGAATAAGAAAAATTTAAGAAAATATCCTTGGTTTCACTAAGCTTAAATTTTTTTTTTTCCAGACAACCATCCACTCTTTTATGCTTTCAAAAAACATCATACAAGTACACAAAAACTAAACATAATGGTCCTTTACTGATGTTAGTTTTGCAAGACGAATAGCACAATTATGTTAATTATCTTTCATGAAGAACGTCTTCTGATGTTTCCGAATTGCGCTTCTAAGGGTAATTTCTTATTTTTTTCCTTCCTTTCTTTCTGTTTTCGCCCATTTGCCTCACAAATTTTCCACCCAGTTTAAAAACCCGACCAATTCTCATTCTCAATCTTATTCAATTTCGTATTCTTTGAGATTTTAAGCTTCGGAATAAAAAAGAAAAGAAAAAAGCCGAAAGAAATATTTAAGATGAAAGAACCACCGGAATTGCCATTGATGGCTCAAATGATGATGTCTTGATTTTTTGGTCGAAGAAAATTTTGTTAAACTAAGAAAAGAAAGTTGTACGATGAGTTTTTTTTTTTTTGATAATGATTTGAATTGAGTAAAATAAAATTTTCATTTTTATTAAGTTTCTCATCTTAGATGAGTTAAGTGGTATGAGTTAAGAAGTTTTTATTAAGATTGTTAATTTTTTTTTAATTGTTGCGATTTGACTAAAGGTTAATTACTAAGAATTTAAAAAAATTGTAATAATTGTCGCAGTTGGAATGGCTGTAAGCAGCGCCGGTTTTAGTTAATTTGCCGCCCGGATGTTAAAGAAAGGGCGCTTTCCTAAAAACCTTTTTCTTATAGCCGAGAGCCCTTTTAATGATATTTTGCTTTACATGTCTAAGGTATGTTGTGATTCATTCATTGCTACTTGCCCTTCGAAATTGTTAACTCAGTTTGCTATAACTGCACAATAATAGGGACACTCAAAGTTTGATAACTTTTAATCGCTAGAAATAGAGCCAAATAACAAAATTCTGGCACATATTAGTACAGAGCATTTGGTACAATTTCATTCGACGCTGATCTCGACATAATATTTATATTGAATACCCACACCACATGTCACAAAATATCGACAGAACTGCCCCAAAAATAATGTTTTTCGATAAAATTGTACGACAAAAGAGCTTAAATTTGTGACAAATGACAATAAATTTGTGACATTTTTTGCCAGAAATTTTTTGACAAAAATTGTACAGAGTTACAATTGGCGAAAAAAAATATTACAGTACGAAACGTGATAACTACAAATTTCTGTGACAATAAAAATAAACCGCCAAAAAGTCGGGCGTAACTTTATTATTCTTGGGACAAGTTGAGGATGCGTGGACAATCAATATGCAGATTAGGATGTATGGTGAAGACTGGGTGAATGGCGGTTCCAGGGCAGGGCTGTTGTCAATTATTTAGCACTTAACAGCGATTACGCTTAATAGCTCTAGTATATTGTATCATTTTTTAATTCGATTATTTATGCAAGTTCAATTTGTTTGGGAGAAAGGTTGGACTTAAAGGATGAGAGGATGTTAATAATTTTTTGATTGCTTGAATCACATTCAAAATTCTCTGTATAGAATGTAAGTTTCGTAGACGAAGTGAATTCCATGAAATTTTTATAACTTATACAGTGTGACCCAACTAAAAGTGTCGATTTAAAAATTAAATAAAAAAAAACCGTTCAATATTTTTCCAATTTTTTTTTTTTTTATTTGAAAGTACAATCCTTCCGGTTAATTATGGAAAATTATTTCATTCAAATGGCTGCCGCGGCTGGCCTTACAGTAGGCCATTCTGTCGGTCCAATTTCGAAGCACATTTTGGATTCTTTGCGGCTGTATATCGGCAATGGCTGCTTCAATATTGGCCTTCAAATGGTTAATTGTTTGTGGATTGTCCGCATAACACTTGTCCTTCACGGCTCCCCACAAATAAAAATCCAAAGGTGTCAAATCGAAGCTCCTTGGCGGCCAATTGACATCGCCATTTCGACTGATAATGCGAACATCGAATTTTTCACGCACTTCGGCTATTGTTTGGCCCGCTGTGTGGTACGGAGCACCGTCTTGTTGGAACCAAAAATCATCCAAATCAATATCTTCAAGATATGGCCACAAAAAAGATGTTAACATGTGGCGGTAACGCTCGCCATTGACGGTAACGGTCGCGCAGGACTCATTTTCGAAAAAATACGGGCCAATGATGCCGCCGCGCCACAATCCACACCACACAGTGACACGCAATGGATGCATTGGCTTCTCTTCATATGCCTGAGGATTTTCAGATCCCCAAATGCGACAATTTTGCTTGTTTACGTACCCGCCGAGATGGAAATGAGCTTCGTCCGAAAAGATGATTTTTTGAGCAAAATTTTCATCAATTTCAAGTTGGTCGGAAGCCCACACAGCGAATCGATATCGAATCAGATGGTCTGGGGCCTTCAATTGCTGGACTAATTGAACTTTGTAGGGCCACAAACTAAGATCCTTACGCAAAATTCGTTGCATGGAAGAGCGGCTGATGCCCATTTCCAATCCACGACGGCGATACGATTGTCTCGGCTGTCGGCGCACATTCTCGGCCACCGCGGCGATATTTTCGGCCGAACGAACGGGATGAACACGGGATCGTGTTGGTGCGTCAATAATCATGCCCGTTTCATGAATTTTTTTAACCGTTTTTTTTATTCCACTCACTGAAGGTGCACTTTCTCGACCGAATTTCGTATGACATTTTTTTGCAATTTCGGTCCAATTGTCTTCGTTTTGGAAATACATTTTCAATATTTCCCAGCGTTGTTCAAGCGTAAATCGACTCATTTCGTTCAGCGGAGATATGATACTGAATTTCTGTCAAAGTTAGAATGACATTAGTGTTGCCAGGTGCAAAAAAACCGGTAATTGAAAAACACACCGATAGCTCGGTTACCCTTTATTCTTGAAACCATAGATTTGTATGGGAGGGGATCGCAAACTTTTTGATGCAGTTTTATTTAGTTTCTCATGAGATGTGAATTATTTGCATAAAATTTCAAGTTGATAGCTTTTAATGGTTTGGTGATAATTGATTTCTTATAAACGGTCGAAAAAATTTGTATGGAAGTAGAAGTTAAAAAGATTTTCAACAGTTCATACCTTACACTTTTAAGCATTTCTTTATATAGATTTTACAAATTTTCAAGTTTGTAGCATACAATTTCAATCACAATTTTAGATATTCTGTGTTTTTCTCAATACACATGAAACATCCCTTTGGTACATAATAGTTCTGGTTCAAATTATTATTTTTTACTTTATTATTCTAATAATAAAGTATTGTGATCGACACAAGAAAAAAAAATTTTTTATAACCTGAAATTTTTTTGTCGCGTTTCATGACTAAATTAGCCTAAAAATGCAAAAAAAAAAATCTACCGCCGTACGCCGTACATATGAACTCATATCTCCGTTAAAGGTAGAATGTTCGTTTTTGGGTGGATTGTTGATTGGGTAAGTGAACTCTATTTTCTAAATTTTGGAAGGGGTTAGGTGGAAGGGGGTGGCGGGAGGAGGGAAAAAGTCAAAAACTACACTTGCTAATATCTCCACCACGAATGCAGATAGGAAGTTGAAAATCAGTAGAGATATAGAGAGGGATGTGGGACAAACTCTAAAAATAATTTAACTTTTTTATCCACTGGCGTCAGAAAGGGGGGGGGGGCTAAAAACAAATTGTCGGACGAATTGCTTTTTCAAATAATTATATCTTCCAAATTACTTATCGTACAAAATTTATATTTTGAGACCATTAAGGCGGCACATAGTTCCACCGGTATCAGCTTCGAGGGAGGCTAATTATTGTAAAGGGGAGGGTCAAGAGTGGTGCAAAGAAAAACACTTAAAAATCAATATCTCGGCTATTTATTAAGCTACATATGTAATTGAAACTTGGAAAGTATATTAAGCTATACTAGGAAACTACAAAAAAATATAACATGTTGAAATAATAGTAGTGGTGGGAAATAGGGAGCATTTAAAAAACGGCGCAGTTTTCAAAATTACAAATCCTTGTATCTCAAAAAACAGTACAGATATCAAATTGAAAATTTGTCAGATTGTAGAAGTACTTAGTTTTTAATTTTAGTAAAAATTTTAAGTTGGGAGGTGTAAGGGGAGGGAGGTGATAAGCAAAAATGTCGAAAATTTTGAGTGATTTTTTTAGGGCTCTGGTGAAAGATACAAAGTATAAATTTTGCATGTGAATACATCTATTTAATATACATAGAAAAATAATAATAACTTGATCCATAATTGTTATAAGCCGACCAACCCCCCCCCCCCTTAGAAATTTGGGAAATGCATTTAAAAAAAAATCCCTAAATATACGAAATATTAACTGGTCGAAAACCTTTAAAACTTCTACCCCCTCCCATACAAAATTATTTTTTCGACCATTTTCAAGAAATCAATTATCACCTAACTATTTCAAGCTATCAATTTGAAATTTTGCATAAATACTTACAAAAATAATTGAAATTAAATTACGTTAAAAGTTTTGAACTCGCGCTTGCCCTTCTACCCCTCCCACACAAAACTATGATTTCAAACAATTTCATTAAATCAACTAATAACCAACCAACTAAAAGCTACGAACTTGAAATTGTACCAGCACCTTACAAGAGAAGCGACATAAAACTACGTCTCAAATTTTACGATTCCCCTACCTTCTCTACCCCCTCCGATACAAATGTTCGGTTTCGTGAATGTAAAATACACCGAATTTTATGAAAATTCTATGCAACTTCGTCTATGAAACACATTCTATACAGAGAATATTGGACCTGATTCAAGCAATTAATTAAAAAGCTATTAACATTCACCCACCCTTACTATTACCCGTCCTCCTCCCGTCGTAAAAACTCAAACTTGCAGAAACGAATGAAATATTTTTAAATTGACAACAGCCCTGCCCAAGACCTCCCTTTCACTTAGTCTTCCCTAACCACTCTTACCTGCATATTGACTTTCCACTCATCCGCAACTTGTCCCAAGAATAATAAAGTTTCGCCCGACTTATTGGCAGTTTATTTGTAAATTAAATTGATATATGCATCTGCACGACATTTTTGCTTGCCACCTCCCTCCCCTTACACCCTTAATGTAAAATTTTTACCAAAATTAAACACCATGAAGTTCTACAATCTGATATTTTTTTTTAATTTGATATCTGTACTCAATTTTGAGAAATAACGATTTGATATTTTGAAAAGTGCACCATATTTTAAATGCTCCCCATTTCCCCCGAATACTATTATGTTCATATGTTATATTTTCCTCATATTTCGCTTGTATAGCTTAATTTATATATGTTCCAAGTTTCAATTATATAGGTTAAGAGATAGTCGAGATTTTCATTTTTAAGTGTTTTTCTGAGCACGCCCCCCCTCCCACCCTGACCATCCTGCTTACAATTGTTGGCCTTCTTATAAATTGATCATGGTGAATCTGAAAGCGATCATCAAATATGAATTATTTATGGTAAGTATTGCCAAAGATATAATCATTTCAAAAAACATTCGACCGACACTTTATCTTTAGCTTACTATTTGGATTAAAAAATAAAATTATTTTTAGAGTTTGTCAAACAAATCCCTCTTCCTATGTGCTAATTTTCAGCTTCCTAGCCAGAACCATGGTTGAGATGTTCGAATTTTTAGTTTTCGGTTTTAGCGCTCCCCCCGACTCCTCCTTATCTCTTCATCATCATCAATGGCGCGACAGCCTCCTGAAGTCGTCGCCTCCAATCGTCTCGATCCAAAGACCGCGTCCTCCAGCTGCTAATTTTTAAAATGGCTTTGCTGTCTTCATCAACCGAGTCTTCCCATCGCTTGCGTGGTTTGCCTACTGGCCGGTTACCATTCGCTTTGCCTTTAGCACGTTTGGAGATTCTTCTGTCTTCCATTTGTTCTACATGGCCAACCCATTGCAGTTTACGTAGCTTGATGAACGTTGAAGCTTCTGGCTCGTCGTAGAGTTGATACAACTCATGGTTGTATCTTATTCGCCATTCCGTTCCTTCCTTCACAGGTCCCAAAATTCTTCCGAGGACCTTTAGTGTGCTGGTTTAATGAATGCGTTTATAATATCTTTTATACAATATGACGAACTCTTAATTCACTAAATTATATATTATATTAAGTTAAATCAATTGGTTAATATTTAACTATATTTATTATATATTATTATATAACTCTTAATTATTGTTTATATTACATAAAATATTTATTAATATTTATATCAATAACATTATTTATTATTATAATTTTTGATTATATTATTTATCACATTATTTATTATTTTAACAACACATTAGTAATATATATTTTTCAACAACATTTCACTATTCATAATTGTTTATCTTTTTTTTTAATTAATTTTCTAAGACTGCTATTTATTAATCTTTTTAGCAACGCTTTACTTTTTCGACTAACTAGCAATGAAATTATTTTTCAACTAACTTGTTTTTTACAATTTTTTCATAAAAAACTAATATGATTATTTTTATATTTTGTGCGATCTATTCATTTATCAAAAGTAAAGTAGCGCTATTAAAGTAAGTTTCTACGATTTACTTAATTTATAAAAAGTAAAGTAGTGATAGTAAAGTAGGCACTACATACCCCCTTCCTAGAGAAGATCTTTGATCTTTTCGATATTATATACATTAAAGAATAAACAAAAAAGGAAAGGAATGTCTGTGGTACGCATTTTGTATTTAATTGACAAAGGAAACTTTCTTTTTAACTCTTGACGAGTTTGTTGCTTCGGAAGAACTAATGAAGCAAGGCTTAAGACGATCAATTGATACTGAAGTCGGTTTGTCTTTGATCTTAATGACGAAAAACTTGTTGTTTCTCTGAATGACTTCAAAAGGGCCTTCATATGGAGTTTGAAGAGAGGTGCGAACCTTGTCTGTTCTCAGAAAAACATGGGTACATGTTTTGAGATCTTCAAAAACAAAAGGAGTTTCCAAACTATGTCTTGATGGAGGGCGAGGGCTTGATTTGTTGATCCGATCACGAAGAATTTCAACAAAATCACTTCCAGACATTGTATTCGATTTGTTCTTGTGTTGAACAAAATCGTAAGGAAGTCTAATATTCTGACCGTAAAGTAATTCGGCGGGGGTCGCGTTGGCATCATCTCGAATTACTGTTCGTAAACCGAGAAGTGTAAAAGGAAGTGCATCTGACCAACTTTCGTTTGTTTTGCATTTCAAAGTTTCTTTAAAAACTCTGTGCCATCTTTCTAACATGCCGTTTGCTTTAGGATTGTATGCAGTAGTTCTGCAGCGTTTAAATCCTATCAATTTTCCTAATTCGTGAAATAATCGAGATTCGAATTGAGGACCTTGATCCGTAATAATAGAAACTGGCGTTCCGTAACGTGGAATATATTCTTTGAATAAAGTAGATGCAACAGTTTCTGCGCGAATATCTGTAAGGGGATAAGCTTCGGGCCATCTGGTGAAACGATCCAAAACTGTAAGGCAGTATCTGAAACCGTTCGAAGTTGGCAAAGGACCAACCAGATCAATATGAATTGTTTCAAATTTGCTTGAAACTGGTTTGAAATCTCCTAAAGGACTTGTGACGTGTCGAGAGATTTTTGCTTTTTGACATGCAAAACATTCCTTAGACCATTTACGACAATCTTTATTGATTGAGGGCCAAATGAATCTTTGTCGCATAAGTTTAACGGTAGCCTTAATTCCTGGATGCGATAAATCGTGAACAGTACGAAAAACGCGAGTTCGTAAATTTAAAGGAATGTAAGGTCTAAGTTTATGCAAGGAATTGTCACACCAAAGAGGATTGATGGTACCTTCAATAATAACCGGAATGATTTTTAAACTGGGTAAATTTTTAGCTTTATTTAATTCAGAATCAATTAGTTGAGTATCAGCAATTTCGCAGTAGTCAATAGTTGTCGGAAGGTTTAATGCTTCAATTCTCGATAAAGCATCAGCGACAACATTGTTTTGACCAGAAACATGACGAATATCTGATGTAAATTGACTGATGAAATCCAAATGTCTGAGCTGACGTGGCGAAGCTTTTTCAGGGTTTTGTTTAAGAGCGAAAATTAACGGCTTATGATCCGTAAACAAAATAAAATCTCTGCCTTCAAGCATAAATTTAAAATGTTTAATGGCAATATAAGCCGCTAGAAGCTCTCGATCATATGCACTATAATTCTTTTGAGGTGAAGAAAGTTTCTTCGAGAAAAAGGCTAGTGGTTGCCAGTCATTTCCATATCGTTGTTGAAGAACGGCTCCTAAAGCTGTATCTGAAGCGTCCACTGCTAATGAAAGAGATGAAGAAGTGGAGGGAAAAGCTAAAGTTGTAGCTTGAGCGAGTTGCTTTTTGCAACGCTCAAACGCTTCAATTGATGTAACCGACCAAACCAATTCTGTTTTATCATTCTTTTTCTTGCTACCAATAGTGAAGCTGTCAAGAATTGACTGTGCTTCGGCAGCGTGAGGAATAAATCGGCGATAAAAATTAATCATTCCTAAAAATCGTCGCATATCTTTTACTGTAGATGGACGTGTATAAGCTAATATAGCTTCGACTCGTGAAGCGATTGGTTTGATTCCATTTTTGTCAATCGAATGACCGAGGAAATCGACCGAAGATTTAAAGAACGAGCATTTAGTTTGGTTAATTACCAAATTATGAGAGTTAAGTCGTTCAAACAATTTCTCTAAATGATTGAAATGATCACTTTCTGATTTAGAAGCTACCAAAATGTCATCGATATAGACAAAACAAAAATCAAAATCATTTAAAATTGAGAAAATGAATCTTTGAAAAGTTTGTGCTGCATTGCGAAGACCAAAAGTCATCCGCACAAACTCGTAAAGTCCGAAAGGTGTCGTAATGGCTGTTTTCGGAATATCATCCTCATTAATGGGAATTTGATGATAAGCTCTTTCTAAGTCAACAGTTGAAAAAAATGTACATCCTTCCAACTGTTGACAGAAGTCCTGAATATGAGGAATAGGATAAGTGTCAGGAGTAGTGATAGCGTTTAAAGATCTATAATCACCACAAGGCCTCCAACTACCATCCTTCTTCTTCACCATGTGAAGCGGTGATGCCCATGGACTGTCGGAGGGTCTACAGATACCACGTTCAATCATTAGATTGAATTCGGCCTTAGCTGCTCTAAGCTTTACCGGATCTAGACGACGAGGTCTGGCAAAGATTGGACGACCTTTAGTAACGATAAAGTGTCGCACTGTGCTCGACTCTATGAAACTATAATTTAAGGTGCGTCGTAATCCTTCGAATTTAGATAATAACAACTCAACTTTTGGATTTAAAGGTGTAGTTGACAAAACAGCGAGATTTGAAGATGGTCCATTAACCAAGGAACCAGTTACTGAACTAATTTGTGATAGTGGATCGATAATACATTTACGTCGGATATCCACGATTAAACCGAAATGTTTAAGAAAATCTGCACCAAGAATGGGTTTTTCAACATCGGCTATAATAAATTTCCAATTAAATACTCTTCTTAATTGGAGAGAGATATCTAAAAATTTAAATCCGAAAGTTTTGATGTTAGAAGAATTGGCGGCTGTGAGTACGATAGATTTATCACAAACCCTGTTTTCCTTTGGATTAACCGGAAGAACAGAGATGTCAGCTCCAGTATCAATTAAAAAACTAAACTTGGATAAATTGTCTAAAATGAATAGGCGACTTGATGATGATGGTTTGTTGTCGAACATCGCCACTTCAGACAACTTTTTCAGTTTTTTGGATTGTTGAACGAACAAGGTTTGCGACATTTAGTTGCATTAGTTCCAAATTTTTTATGATAGTAACAGAAATTCGAATTTGGTATTGAATTATCGCGATAGTTACTAAAAGAACGTGAATTACTTCTAGAACGTGATCGATTCCTTCTATAAAATTGGTTTTGTTTCAGAGTCAATAATTCAATCTGTTTCGTTAACAGGGACATCTGATGAATGATTGAACTTTCAAAACTAAATCGATCAGTTCTAATTTCATTAACTTTTAGTTGCGAGATATTTGAAACGTCCCAATTGAAATTAGGATTAGTTTCAATAACTCGATCTGCAAGAATGCTTAATTCGTCGAGTGAAACATTCGCTACTGCTAAAATCGATTGTGCATTAGGTGGTAATTTTTGAAGCCAAAGCTTCTTTAAAAGAGGTTCTCCAACAGAAGACCCAGCTAACGCCTTCATCTTACTTAAAAGATGAGATGGTTTATCGTCTCCAAGATCAAGACCGTTAATTAATTTCTGAAGTTTGTGATCTTCCGATTCACCAAATCTAGAAATAACAGCCAATTTCAAATCCGAATAAGGTGTGGTAGAGGATAAATTCTCAATAATGTCCAACACCTTATCACATTCATCCTGAGTCAACATACTCAATGCATAGCTAAATTTCGTTGCTTCTGACGAAATGTTAACTGACCGGAATTGTACCTCGAGAGCTTGAAACCAAGCAGTCGGATTTCGTCTCCACAAACAGACCTTTTGAATTGCGACGGTCGCAATATTATTTGAATCGCCTAACCCCAAAAAAGGATTAGCTATCAACGATTCATCCCGAGATGAAGGAGGTAAAGTGTCATACGACATGACGCAACTAATATTAAAATTAATAAATCGCACAAAATTTAAAATTTACAAAATGAAAAATAAATACTAAAATTTAAATAATAAAGATTAATATTTAAATAATGGATTAAAATTTACTCAATTTTTGTATTTTCTTTCTTCAAAAAATAGTTTGAGAAATTTCTTATGCCGCTGGTAGTTTTCAAAGTTGGATGAGAATTGATGTTATGTTGTTTTAATTTTCTATTTACAATTTTCCTGTTGTTGCTATTGTTGTGCTTGCTGTTGTTATTAATGCTGATGTTTCTATTTTCGCTGTTACCGTTGATGTTGTTGTCGTTGCTGCTGATGTTGTGCTTGCTGTTAAACCAAAAAAAAAAATCGTTCGTTGGAGATTAAATTCACTGAAATATCGGGATCACCAATATTTATGGTGAATTGTTTGTCTGGTTTGCATGTTCACCAATATTTATAATTGGTTGTTGGGGTCACCATTTTTAGTGTGCTGGTTTAATGAATGCGTTTATAATATCTTTTATACAATATGACGAACTCTTAATTCACTAAATTATATATTATATTAAGTTAAATCAATTGGTTAATATTTAACTATATTTATTATATATTATTATATAACTCTTAATTATTGTTTATATTACATAAAATATTTATTAATATTTATATCAATAACATTATTTATTATTATAATTTTTGATTATATTATTTATCACATTATTTATTATTTTAACAACACATTAGTAATATATATTTTTCAACAACATTTCACTATTCATAATTGTTTATCTTTTTTTTTAATTAATTTTCTAAGACTGCTATTTATTAATCTTTTTAGCAACGCTTTACTTTTTCGACTAACTAGCAATGAAATTATTTTTCAACTAACTTGTTTTTTACAATTTTTTCATAAAAAACTAATATGATTATTTTTATATTTTGTGCGATCTATTCATTTATCAAAAGTAAAGTAGCGCTATTAAAGTAAGTTTCTACGATTTACTTAATTTATAAAAAGTAAAGTAGTGATAGTAAAGTAGGCACTACAGACCATTCTTTCGAATGCGTTAACCCCTTTTTCGGAAGTTCGCGTTGATGTCCACGTCTCGGTGCCATAACAGAGCACAGGTCGTATAATAGTTTTATAAATCCGCAGCTTATTGTTCCTGTGCACTTTCATGGATTTCATTATTGGAAGTACCGAATAATATGTCTTATTTGCAAGTATTATCCGTCGTTTGATTTCGTCTGTTTCATTACCTTCCTTTGCTAGATTAGCCCCAAGATATATGAAGTTGTCCACACTCTCCAAATAATATTCCGCAATTGTCATGTTTTGTCTGATAAGCGTTCTCCTTCTGTTTGCGTCATTACTTTTGCTTCCGTTAATGCGCAACCCGACTTTTTTTGCGGTGGAGTCAAAATTGACAAATACATCCTTAGCACTAGGGAAAAATCTTGTTAGAATGTTAATGTCGTCAGCGTATTCTACTAGTTGGGTGGACTTGGAAAGTAGTGTCCCGTTGGTGTCGGACGACATACTCTAGTGCCAAGTTGAAAAGCATGAGGGCTAGACAATCTCCCTGCTTTAAACCACATTCCGTTCGAAAGCTGGTTGTGGAATCGGTTTATATTCTTACTTGGGATTCAGTGTTCGTCATTGTGAGTCTTCGTCGGACTAGTTTTGTTTCAAGCATGATTTGGTACAGTACGCACCTGTCGTATGCTTGTTTAAAATTTACGATGATTTGCTGCACGTCTATATTATATTCCCAGCATTTCTCAAGCACCTGTTTCACCGAGAATATCTGGTCTGTTGTCGATCGTCCGGTTCTGAATCCACCTTGGTATTCGCCAATTATTTCATTAGTATAGGGCTTAAGACGACGTGGAATTATTTTTGTCAGTATTTGATAGGACGTAAGCAACAAAAATACCTCTGGAATTCTCACAGCAGAGTTTGTCTCCTTTCTTGTAAATTGGACATATAATGCTTTTTCGCCAGTCGTCGGGAATAATTTCCTCTGTGCAAATATGCAATTGCATATCATGTTGTGCAGTATTTCAGCGACACAATTTCCACCGTTTTTCAGAAGTTCAACTGGTATCTCGTCAATTCCCGGGGCTTTGTTTCGTTTTTGGTCACATAGGGCTGCTTTGATTTCAGCAAACGTGGGTTGTGTTGATGATGGCTCTTCTTCATCAAGGCGTCAATTGAAATGTTGTCTGTCGTGAAAGATGCTAATGGAGTGGCGTTGAGAAGCTGTTCAAAGTAGGAAGTCCATCTCCTTTCGGTTTCTTGTTCGTCGCTGATAATGTTGCCCTCTGCGTATTTGCAGAGACTGGTTTTTGGTTTATATCCTTTTTTTTTGTATGCGTCCTGCGTTTTATTTTGTCTCATATCGTCGTCCATTTTTTGTATCTTGTCATTATGGTACTTCCTTTGTTTTCATCTGCAAGTCTTTTTCGCATATCGCCTAAGCTTGTCATATCTTTCTTTTTTGGCTCGTGTTGTTCGTTCAGTAAAAATTTTGTAAGCCTCGTTCTTTCCGTCTATTGCATCGCGGCATTCTTAGTCGAACCAATCATTATTTTTTCGTCGTGCTTGATATCCTAACACCTCTTCTACGGAGGATTTGATGCCGTCTCGTATTTTCATCCACATCCTTATCTCTTACTTATCTCTTTGCGAGTATATGTACGCTGAGCATACACGTTCGGACGGCGTACGTCGTATAGACAGACGGATTTTTTTTTTGCATTTTTAGGATATTTTAGTCATGAAACGCGAAAAAACTAAATTTCAGGGTAGCAACTTTTTTTTCCAAGCCGACCACAATACTTGATTATTATAAATAATAAAGTAAAACTTAAATTTTTTAAACATACATATGTATGTAATGAAATTTTGCGACAAATTTCTCAACAATAAATTTTGAACCCCTATTGCGTGAAAAATTGTCGCCTTTGGTAAGTTCTGACAAAATTTTGAATGCAGGACGAATACAATAAAGCGTATACGACGGTGCATCGTATACGTAAACAATTTCGACAGGAAATTGCAATTTTTTTCCAATTACAACAAAGTTACAAAAGAGTTACGAAATGGTGTGCGCATGGTTCAATCGAACATATATAACGACACAATGCCTACCGGCTTTTGGGAAATCATTGTCAGAACGTATAGACTGATGGTGGAACTGGGAACAAAACTTACTCCTACGCCCTCGCCATGCTGTGAGGTCTGATGGAAGTGCGCTATCTGGTAGCAAAATGGAGTTTCATTTCATTACAGTGGCGTCCAACGTGGAGCTTAAGATTGTGCCGATAAGTAACGTGAACCTCTACTGCCTACTTTTCTTTTCTCTCCTTTCATCAAGACTTTTCAAAGATGGTGTCTTCACCAAACTTGCCGGCAACCATGCTGTGAGGTCCAAACGAAGCTCATTATCAGTTGGCGGAATGGATTGCTCCTTTTCGTTGCACTGATATTAATAGCATGCCGTCCAGTGCAACTGCTCTATTTACACCTTGGTAGGACCGGATATCGATCTTTTCTTCTTATGATTTACGTCAAAATTATAATTTTGATGTTCAAATGTGCATTTGCAGCGAGTCAGGTGAATTCTTATAAAAATTATAAATCGTTTGAATACCGACATTTTCATGTTGTGATTTGAAATCTTATAACTGAAACGATTTGTTTCCTAGATTGCTGGTAATTACTATTACTACTGCCTGAATTGCTAAGAGTTCACATTTTGATAAAAATGAAAAATGTCAATGTTGATTATCTATATAAATGTAATTGTAGTATCTGTCTGTTATTTGCTTAGAAATGGCTATATGTTACTTTTTTGCCTTAGTTTAGCAATAACTAAGCAGAAACTCACGGTTTTTAAAATTCTTCTCTGTCTGTCCGTCTGTCTGTCTGTCTGTCTGTCTGTCTGTCTCTCTGTCTGTCTGTCTGTCTGTCCGGCTTTCACGCAAAAACGGCTGAACTGATTGTAATGAAACTTTCACAGTTTATTAGGTATGCTCCGAGATCCAATCTGCTTTTAGTTTTATTTCCCTCCTCTCACGCCTTCTACCCCCTCCCATACAAAGTGTCTCATTTTTAATAATATGTAATACTCAAATTTTTTTGGAAACTATAAGAGCCATTAATTTGAAATTTAGAATATATTATTTCTATTACATATGCAATCTTTAAGTACCCCCTCCCGTACAACGTGACACGATTCCACGACTTTACAAAAATTCGATTTTCTTAGAAACTATGAAAGCCATAGATCTAAAATTTAAAATATATCAAATGCATAATGATTGCAGCTGTTTTTCGAAAAATCCCTAAGAACCCTCCACTCCTTCCACCACCTCCCATACAAACTGCACTTTTTCATGAAATACTCTAAGCCAATTTTCTCAATACGTATAGCATTCATCGAGCTAAAATTTTGTACAGAATCCTTAATCAGCATTATTATTAATATCTAGAAAAAATTAACCGATTAGCTTCACTCCTGCTACCCCCTAATACAATGTGACACAATTTCACAACTTCCAAAATTCTATTTTCTTGAAAAGTGTGAACGTTACTGAACTAAAATTTAAAATAGGTATATCAATTTTGTTTCTCGAAAAATCACCACAAAACACTCCCCTCCTTCTACCACCTCCCATACAAATTGCACAATTTAACTAAATCCAATTCATTAAGTTTCTCAGTACCTATTCAATTTTTGAGGCTTAAATTTGGTACAAAACATTCGTATAGCTACTCTAGCATGATGTGAAACAAATTAGTTCAGTACTATCACCCCTTCTACTACTCTCCATACAAAATTCTTAACATCACAAAAATTTGATCTGTAGTATCGTATGATTGGGTTTTACGCAGAGTCGTAGTCCTGTTATGGTTTTAAGCTTAATGTTATTTTATTTGGCTTTTTTTTATAACTAACACAAGCTATAACTATTCACATATCCTTTGTGCTCTTCAATATGAATATGGTCTTAAAATTTCTCTCAGTCTGTACGCTCCAATTTCTGGATCGGTTCGATCGAATGTCTTAGGTTCTATATTATTCAAAATCTCCCTGAGTAAGTTGATCAACAATGAATCAAACACATCAAAATAAATTAAAAAGAGTGACTATTTCTTAAAACTCGAAATTTCAGATTGGTTGAAACGCCTTACCGATCATCACCAACGAACTTTCGTATACAAACGATGCTCAATTATTTGCCACTTTCAACTAGAAACAAACTTCAAAATCCCTTTTAGTTCAATCAAGGATCTTTTCCGGTCAAACATAAATCCTACGAAAATCCTCACAACTGCTCGACAATGCATTAAATTAGAAAACTTGATAGTTTTCCACAAGTATAGTCGAAGAATAACAATAAGTAAAAAAATCGTATAAAACGGAAAACCGCGACACAAGGACACACTCTCCCTGGCAGCAGCACAGTCGTAAGAAAGTCACTTTCGAAATCATGAAATAGCAATCTAAGTACGAAGCATCCATGCGATGGAGTATAAACGTGTGCTAAAGTTGTTGCACTTCTTCGACTACTTTCTCAGCGCGGTAGACAAAGTCCAAATGTATGGCGGAAACTTCTTGTAGTTTTGTTTCTTCTTCTTCAAACTTCAAACTTAAAGAAAAAAACTAGTAGAAAAGAAATCCTTTTGCTGCAAGTCCACCGCGCGATTCTCTCTCTCTCTCCCTAACTCGAACTCGAATTCGAACAAACATAAAACCATTTTCCGCGTCTACTCGGATGTGTGTCAAGTGAGTAAAACGTATTCGTACATATTATTATGCAGGACTATAATAATACAAAACAGAACCGAGCCTAAGCAAAACATCTTATAGCTTCTTTCGAGAATTCAAGATCTCGGAAGAAGAAAGTTAGCACAAAGTATTATTAACGAAGTTTTCGTATTGTTTCCTCTAATTAAATTCACCTTGCCGTGTAAACATTTCAGAGCTATTATGAAGTATTGCAAGCACACATTAATAGTGGCTTTGTACAGAAGTTTTCCGGCGAAAAGTTTTCCTCCTATCCTTGTGCATATATACATACGTGCAAGTATTTTATACATAGATGTGAATGAATGAATGAGACGTGTGCGTAAGACGAAATTATCAGTGCAAGTATTTATTTTAGGAGTTTGATTTCTAATTTAGTATGGAGAGATGGAAAATTAGATAGTTATCTAACAGAAGGAAAAGTTTTTCCGGGTTGCTTTCAGTTTTATTGCTTAGAGAAGAGACAAAATATATTACTATTATATTGTTTACTAATGAAGTGTATTAAATTATTTCGGTGTTCCAATTGATTTCAAAGTTGTTTAATTAGATCTTGAACCACAAGTGACGATTAATTATAAAAGTATTTTGACAAATTGAATGGTAGATGTGTGTTGGAAGAGAAATACTTTTGAGATTGCACTCAATCTTACCCTAGGAATGGGACTGTTTGATTGCTTGTCGTCCGCAGAGCGGAGAATCATAGGCAATTTTAGTGATAGAAAGACTTAAAAATGAAATAAAACCACGATGAATCTACGATTTGCGATACTCTAACACCTTGGAGGCAAACTCATGTATGACCGAACTTTTTTGACACAAGTAACGTGTACAAAATTTTATCTTTCTAATTCAACGCGGTCTCGAGCTTGAGAGCTCACGAACAGACTGACCACCAATGCTAAAATTTGTTCACCCCGGCCCGGAATTAATTTCTAAATATTATTGCCATACACATCATCCGAATTAGCCTAAAAAACGTGATTTGGTCTAAAACGAGTGGTTCGTTTAGAAATAGTGAAATTTTTAACATATTAAATTAAAAGCTTGTAATTAATTGACCTAGCAAGACCCGTACACTTTTTGGATCCCGCCCCTTGGACTCAAGTCATTGAATATTTTAGCGCTAACTTTGGCAGGGCCCCGCCTTAAGTATTTCCATAAAAATTAGACAAACATTCCAAGCTCTCAAAGTTCAAATTAGTAAAATATAGTTGCACAACAGCTATCGATGATGGTACGAGTACATCATATATGAGGGAAATGGTGTGGGATCTGAAAGGATGGAGTCAAAACTAGCTATTCTTCAAAATAGCTGTTGGGCAGTGCGAATCTAATATATATGCTTGGAAGTAAGTGACTGATGGAAATTTCCAAACCCCACGGTACCACCTACAAATTTGCGGTTTTTGTACTCGAGGGGAAAGCTGCGAGTATTATAAGTTTTCCATCAAGTTTGTTACGCTAAGAAATAAGGGTCAGAGAAAGAAATGAATGACACAAAAGTTGTAAGGTCAATTTCGTGAAGGAGCCAAATCGCCCCACCCCTTCTACCCCTCCCATACAAAATGACTCATTTCCAATAATTAACAATAATTAAATATTCTTAGAAACTATTAGAGCTAATAATTTGAAAATAAAATAATATTTTATCATAAATATGATTTGTTGTATAAAAATCATTTGGAATCACTCCTTCCACCACCTCCCATACGAACTGCAATTTTTCATGAAATACGATAAAACAATTTTCTCAGTACGTGAAATTTCCAATTTTGTGCGAAATACTTAATTAGTGTTATCATTAATACCGAAAAAAAAGTGATTCGCTTCATTCCTTCTATCTCCTCTCATACAATGTGACACATTTCCATAACTTTACATAATATCCATTTTTTTGAAAAGTATGAATGCTTTTGGTCTCAATTTTTAGAAAAGGCCATTGCATGATGTTATTAGTTATTACTGTGAAAAACAATATAAGTCGCCCATTGCTTCCACCACATCCCACTGCACAATTTCACTAAATCTTATAGACTAATTTTCTCAGTACCTGTTCAATTTTTGAAGCTTAAATTTTTTATAAAACATTGTTATAGCTACTCTTTCATAATGGGGAAAAAATTAGTTCAATGCTGTTACCACTCCCAATTCAACATTTGTTAAATCACAAAAATTTCTATTTTACCTAAAGTATCTCGTGATTGGGTCTTACGCGCAATCGAAATCCTGTTCTGTTTTTAATTAAATTCTTTGAAACATGAAAGTGCTGTAAAAACTTTCAGATCCAAAAAGAAAAAATACACAGAAAAAGGGATTAAAGGGTTCCCCAAATAAAAACTGTGCACATTAAGTAGATATTTATATTTTGGCGGGATAAATATATCAGCGTCGGTGGCTCACTGGTAGAAAACTCGTGTTACATCCGAGTGGCCCGGGTTCGATTCCAGATTTTAATGTTTTAGTTTTCATTTAAAAAAAAAAGAAATGAAATCTAGTTACCGCGTTAGAAGAGAAAAAATAATTGAAAAGAGATGATTTATAAAAACGTATTGATTTTCTGTTCTTGCTGTTTATTTATTTAAAATAATAAATAAATGATATAAATACATATGTAAAAAAGTATATTTTACAAGTTGTTGTTGTTTCTTTTTTTAAGAACTGAGTATAGAAAAATATCAAAATTTTAACAAAGCGCGGTACCAAATGTACCCGTACGATTCAAGGCCAACAATAATGATTAATGACACTGCCCTTATGAGTCTTATATATGGCCCTACGTAGACGCTGGAAAACGCGGCTAGTACTGTATGCATTCGGAAACTGCGCGACTAAACTATTCATATATCTGGCTATCCGCTAAGTAGTAGAATGGCTATGTAGTAGAATTTTTTTACGCACGACTTTTTCAATTCCGACTGGCAATGAACAATTATGCGAAATAAAATAGGTAAACGATATTAAAGTGAAACAGTTCCACTTCTGGAAGGTTTATATACGCAGTAGATTGTTTTTGTTCGCTTTCTATCATTCATTCCCTCATAAAATATTTGTTAGTAGCAACTATAATAGTACAACTGGGAAATATACCAACTTCACGACTCGTTACAGACGTTCTCACTACCCTTCCCCTACCTTCCCAATCCTCATTCTTTCCGCCATGACTGTGTGACATTTTGCATAAAGACCGAAATTGTCTATAACACAAGTCATTCTGTAAAACAAGAAACAATAAACACGACTAAAAATTAAACTATATGCCTGTCAAAATCTACAGTATAGTAAATACTGATTTTTGTATAGGAGGTGGCTGATACCCGCAAGGGGGTAGTTGTAGGATGAGGTTTTACCAGTTCCTGTAACTATCTTTGGAGCCTAGCGACTCCACGGACCTGAGCTAACTATCCCCCTCTGGGATGGGGGCTGTAGAATTCACCCACAGCCTGTCCTGCTTGCCCTAAAAATGGCAAATGGACACTCACTGGATCATGGGCTTATCACCCGTCATCTTAAGACCTAAATGATACGAGAAACGGATACATCGCCTCGGATACGGACTGATTCTACGGTAACGACTTTTGGCATTCGAAAACGGACTATGATTGGCTTCGAACATTGAATGACAGGGGAAGAGCTGGGGTTACTCGGTCCTTGCACCGCCAATCGGTGATCGACCGTGAAATGGAGCACTATAACATCCAAATCTTGGGCTTGAGCAAGGTCAGGTGGACAGGATCAGGAGAAGAACGAACCCCTAGCGGAAACACTATTCTGTACATTGGCCCTGAAAGTGAAGCCAGAAATGGCGTGGCGTTCGTCCTTACACCGAGGGCAAGAAACAGTCTCATTAGCTGGGAACCAATCTCGGATAGGATTATCGTCGTCAGGCTCAGGACCAGTGTCAGAAACGTCACAATTCTGCAGTGCTATGCACCAACTAATACCGCAACATCTGGTGACAAACAAGAGTTTTATAGCCGACTGAGTGCCACCTTCGAACGTGTTCCAAGAGGTGATATTATTATCATCTCAAGAGATATGAACGCCCAGGTTGGATCAGACAACACTGGACTAGAACACGTCCTGGGAAGGCATGGTGACCCTTGGGTCGACGCGTCACGACCTTGGATTAAGAGACCCAAAAACGGCGAATTATTTGTGGAGTTTTGTAGTACTCGGCAAATGGTTATCGAAGGGACCCTTTTTCCACACAAGAGTCATTATAAAACATCTTGGGTTTCCCCTGATGGTGTTACTCAGAACCAGATCGACCATTTGGCTATAATTCGCCGATGGAGAAGATGTCTCCTCGATGTGGAGCCGACGTGGGGAGCGATCACCACTTGATGGTTGCCTGCTTGAGATTGTGTACAGCAGCTATCCGACGACCACAGATTCTTCAAATGAAGCGCAAGCTTAATGTGGATAAACTTAGAGATCCCAACAAAAAACGCGAATACACCACTATTCTACGCGAAAAGTCATCCACATTGGGTGAATATGAAATGCGCACACTGGACGCCAATTGGGAGGCAACCAGAAACACTTTTCTAACTAGTGCTGAAGAATCTGTGGGATATGTGCAAAGCGGTGAGAAACCCTGGATGTCGCAAGACACATGGGACAAGGTTGGCAATCGGAAAAAAGCCAAATTGGCAATCATCTCTCAACCCGATGTCAACCAACGAACGCCCGACTTGAGGCAGAACTACCGCGATGCTCTTATACAGCTTAAAAAGGCTGTTAGACGTGACAAGAGAAAGGCCATTGAAGATCTGGCAAACAAGGCAGAATCTGAGGCTTACCTTGGGGATATGGGTTCACTTTTCAAAATCATGAAACAGTTGACGAACAGGAATTTCACCGCCAACCACCTGGTGAGAGATGTCAACGGAACTCTCCTTAATATGAGTGAACACCAGTTGCGGCGATGGAAGGAATACTTCTCTGATATTTTAAACATATTGTCAGAGGAAGATATTCCGGAAACAGAACAACTACCAAACATCCAACCGCAACAATCCTCTATTAGGGACGATCCCCCAGAGAAGGAAGAGGTAGTTTCCGCCATTCGGTCAATGGCGGGAAGGAAAGCTCCAGGTATAGACGGACTACTAACCGAACTCCTCAAAGCGGACTCGGAAATCACAGCCGATATACTCCTCCCACTCTTCACTAAGGTGTGGAGTGAGGGAAGATATCCGATTGAATGGAAGGAGGGCGTCATTGTAAAAATTCCGAAGAAGGGCGACCTTCGGGATTGTGGCAATTGGCGTGGTATATGTCTACTTACTGCCGTATCAAAAATTATGGCTAAGGTAATTCTCAATAGGATTACTGATGTCGTCGGGAGCACTCTCGAAGTTTATCAGGCTGGATTCCGTAAAGGGTCGTCTTGTACCGACCACACAAATTCCCTACGCATAATATTAGAGCAGTCAGCCGAAATGGGTTCGCCATTACATCTCATGTTTGTAGACTTCGAGAAGGTTTTCGACAGCGTTAAGCGAGATTACATATGGAATGCTTTGCGTAGGAGAGGTATTCCAGATAAGGTCATAGCTATGATTAAAGAATCCTACGAAGATGCAAGGTGTCGCGTCTTGCATAGAGGAGAGCTGTCCGAGAGCTTCCCTGTGCGAACGGGTGTCAGACAAGGCTGCATATTATCACCAGCCCTGTTTCTGGTGGTAATAAACGACATCTTGAAAGCTGCACTGGAAGGTGGGGAAGGTAAGGGTCTTCAATGGAGACTATTTAACATCTTAAGTCACCTTGATTATGCTGATGACGTGTGTTTGCTTGCACATAACCGTTCGGACTTAGAGTCAAATGTTCGCTCGTTGCATTCTTAATGCAAAGAGGCGGGACTGAAAATAAATGTGCGTCAAACCAAGTACATGCACATGGGTTCGAACGCAAGCACACCGATTGTTCTTAACGGACAGGATGTGGAAGAGGTGCAAGATTTTTGCTATCTTGGAAGCATTGTTAGCGCGGACGGCGGAGCCGAAAAGGATGTTGAGGCTCGGCTAAATAAAGCTCGTCAGGCCTTCGGTATCCTTTCCCCTTTCTGGAGGTTAAGAGAGATCTCCCTTCGCACGAAGCTGCGAGTTTTTGACGCATGCGTCAAATCTGTGTTGTTGTATGGTTGTACTACGTGGAAAGTGACCGTTCGACTTACCAAGAAACTACAGACTTTCGTAAACCAATGCCTCCGGCGCATTTTAGGAATATTCTGGCCAGAAGTAATCTCCAACGACGAACTTTGGAGTACAACTGGCCAGACTAAAATAGGTATTGAGATTCAACGGCGGAAGTGGCAGTGGATCGGTCATACTTTGAGGAAACCAGAGCGAAATATCGCAAAACAGGCTCTGGATTATAATCCTCAAGGAAGCCGTCGGGTTGGTCGACCATGTAACACATGGAAGCGAGCAGTTGAGCAGGAGGCCAGAGGAATAAACAAGTCCTGGCAACAGCTTAAGGCCGATGCTCAGGATCGCGCCTTGTGGAAGAGAGTTGTTTCTGTCCTATGCCCCTATAGGGGGTCTTAACAGGAATTTCATTGATTGAGGTGGCTGATAGGTAGAGGAGCTTTATTTTTTAATATGACACTAAAGTTGGTACGAAAACGTTTTATACTAAATTCAATGCTTATAGCTTTCACAATACAGTTCATTTTGTTTCGATATAATGTATTTTTCAAAATTGTGCATTAGTTTGGGGTTTGTATTTTATATATTTGTATAATCGTTATTTCAAATCCCGGTCGACGTATGTATAATTCCATCACACCGTCTAAGAATAAGAATAAAATATTTATATAGTCCAATTGAATTGAAATTTTGGGGCAAAATGCTAAAATCTTGATGTTTTTTGAGTGATGCAAGTTGATACTTTTTTTAAATTTATTACAATTATTAACACATTAATCTACACGTGCATCAAATACGATGAACATATATAAATATCCTTGCAGGCCATGTGAGTTGTGAAATTATTGCCGGAAAAGTTATGGTATAAATGGTTCTTTTTATGCATTTATTGATTAATAATATACCCAGTTTTTCGCTTTATAACCTCCATCAAGTTCGATACACTTTTGCTAAGGATTTGGAAGCTTAAACATTCTTTGTTCGAAAAAAGTTTGAGGGCACTCCGTCATCCAATCATACGCTCTTCGACGTAGTCATTGTCTTCGAATTCCTCATCTCCAAACGATTCTTTCATAAGCGCTAATAAAAAATAGTCAAAGGGAGACTAATCTGGACTATAGGGAGGACGATCGAGGGACTCCCAGTGCATTTCTTTCAATCTATCCCTTGTCAAATTCGCGGTGTTAGGACTAGCGTTTGAATTCGATCATGACTATCGTTTTGTATACTTCCAAAACCTGGGTCAAGTAAACACCCCATTCTAGGACATTGTAGCGTCCCGATGCTAGGCCTACAAACGAGTTAAAATCGCCGAGGATTCAAACCTTTTATTGATCAAAAACTTTATAGTAAAACGTTATTCAACTGATGAAAGCAACTTTTGCTGGCTGAGGACAAAACAGAGCAGATCAACTAGCCAAGCTGCTTCTCCCTTCCTAACAAACCGACTTTCAATACCCCACTCCTCCATCCAGCCCAAAACTTCTTACTGAGTACACTAGAAAAATTACCCTTTACATTAAAACCACCCTCGTATCTATCTGTATCCATCAATATAATCAATTTCACTGCATTAGCGCTTAAAAACGGACGATTAGTTCTAGAATATTTCACAGTTCTATTGATCTGTGCAGAAAGTCGGGCTATTACCAGAAAATATAAGATACTTGCAAATAATAATCTAATATACAATGGCACAGCAGCCCAAATCGGGTCCTGTCCTCCCGACCTTTAGGTTCCTTAAATTTATTCATTACGTATTGTCGAAGTATTGATAGCCCTTCGCAAAACCCTTTATCCAAGAATTTTTTATTTTCGTAGATTGAGGTGACCAAGGTATAACCAAGCAGGCAGCGTGCTGAAATTATACGTCAATCGGGATTTGAGCTTAAGACCTTCGCATTGAAAACCCACTACCTGCAAATAAAAGCGTAAAACATATTCGAATGACGCAGCCTAATGAACAAAAAACTCAAAAATTACAAACCTCTGCTTTTACCATCTCCCATACAAAAGTCACTATTCCCTATTCGAAAGAATTTGAGATGATATAGTTTCCGGCACAATAAACTCTTTCCTATTTATAGTAAGATATGATTGGGCTTTACGCCCTACCATAATTCTGTTATCTTTTTTTATATTATTTTTCTGTAGATTACAGTCAAAATATTCTGGACGCCCGACTATTGGAGCGCCTGCTTTAGTGGCTTTTACGATTTCTGAAGTTTTGCGAAATTTGACAACTAAATAAACCAAAGATATAGACGGTTTTTTAACACGTTTCTCGCAATTTTCAATGAAAGTATTACTTATAAAGAAATACGTATCCCGAAAACCGTACAAAAAAAAAATATTTTATCAGATTTTCGGCATTGCCTCGTAAAAGGTGCATTTTAAATTATCAAACCGGAAATCAGTCCATATTTGGCTGGCTGTATAGAAATTTCATCCGATGAAATTATTCATTAATGTCTACTCTACTCAAATTTTTTTTGTAACGTCTTATTGCAAACATTTTATATACTTTCAAAAGGTACACAAATGAGACATGAAACAAAGAACCAATTCCCATCATCAAAAAAAATAGAAAATTGAAGAAAATATGAAAAAAGTATACAAGTATGGAAAAAAAGAATTTGATGCAAGAGTACGAGGCGAGTGTGCGAGACTCGCACGAGCTGTCAATTCACCTATTACTGCATGGTATGAAAATGTGATGCAAGAAATGTGTTTCAGTTCGAATGGGAAAAAAGTCATATATCTCGACAACAATACTTTCTATTGAAAAATCGCCAAGAGCAAGAAAACTAATTTTTTACTTGGTCATTATTCAAAAAAAAAAAAATCAAAATATTATATTTTATTTTATTGCTAGTTATAACTTCAGTTTTCGGTTGACGATCACTTTTAAAACCAATGGATCTGTCAGTCGAGGAGACGGATTTTTTGAAATCACTCACAATTTTTTCTGTTTGGGCTTACTCAAGTTATCGTCGAGACACACAGATGGACATTACTGAGAAATACAATCTTTTTAATTCCTGGGCCCCAGAAGAGATTCATTTATTTATTAAACTTCAACTACACTGATGAATTGAATGCCAGAGTAAAACGATTACGCCACTTTCGTTTCTCACTGCCAAAATTATTCACCTGCAACCTATCTTACCACAAATTTTTACCGATACAACTCTTCTACTTCTACAACGGCGCTACAGCCCAAATCGGACCTTGGCCTCCTAATATTCAGGTTCCGTAACATTTTTCGTTACTTATTGTGGAAGGGTTGTTAGCCCTTCGCACAACCCTCTTTCTACGAATTTTTCATTTTCTTAGATTGAGGTAACCAAGGTATATCCAAGCAGGCCATGTGTGGAATTATATATTGCGCCCATCGGGATTTGAACTCACGACCTTCGCATTACAAGACCAAAACACTACCTACTAGGCTATACCCTAGCTACCGATACAACTCTGCATTGCATGAAAAAAGAAGCCAATAAGTTAATATTTTAATAAATAATAAATTTCCTATGACTTTATCGCAGGTCCATCCCAGGTCAAATCACCTACACAAAAACACAATCGCCATGGTTAAAAAACATTAGGGATCCACTTGAATTTTGCCCCCAGATCCCGAAAATCCTGTGATGGTCCTTAATTTCACGTTCGCCTACATCAAAATTCTAAAATTTTAGACCAAAAAAAATTTCCACTGAGTCTAACATGAAATGATGTCTGCACCTCAAAAACACCTGAATTATATTTTTATGAGAAAAGTGATCCAAATAGAGATCAATCAGTCAATTTATTTTTAATATCCCGTATACGAGCACAGGACAAGTAGCGATCTGAACATTGGCCTTTAATTTTCGCCAGGACCTCTTATACCTCTGGCCTTCCATATGCAACTTGATCAATCAATCCGACGTCTTTCTTGAAGGCTATAAATCAGAGCAAGGTTCTCATAATCCAAGGTGAGGATATATCGACCATTCCTCTCCATGACGTGTTCTAGACCAGCATTATCAGAGCCAACCGTGGCATTCATATCTCCTTAGATAATAATAATATCACCTCGTGGAAAATTCCCGAAGCTAACATTTAATTGGCCATAGAACTACTCTTTGTCAAGTCTTCAAGTCTTGCAGTAATAGCTAATTCATAGCAATGCAGAACTATAACGTTTCTTACCTAGTTCCAAGCCGGACTAAGAAAATTCTATCCAAGACTAGTTACCAGCTAATGTACCTGCGTCTTGCTCTCGGTGTAAGGACGGGCACCAAATCCTGCCTGCATTTTCGCACGAGACTTATTTATCGGATCTTTAAGGACAAATCTGCTGGTCCGAACGGTATTTTCCCCATTACCCTTAAAAAGTGAGCCTCTTATTAACTAAACCTCTTTGCAACCTTTCCTATCTTTCTTACTTTTCTGGGTACTTTCCACGTAAGTGGATAGCTGTTAATGTTCAGCCAATTTCCAAGAAAGGAAAGAAAGCGAGCCCCGCCAACTACCGTCCAATAGCCATCACTTCAGTGCTCTCGAAAGTAATGGAAACTGCTATCAATTGTAAAATCGTCAAATATCGGGAGGACAAACAGCTCATCCAATATCGTCAGTATGGGTTCCGTTGTGGACGGTCGACGAGGGATCTTTTAGTTTACTTGACAGAGCGTTTGGAACTCAAGCATAAATATGGCGAGGGTGAAGTTTTCGCACTTGACATTGCAAAAGCTTTTGACAGAGTTTGACATGAGTGTCTCTTACTTAAGCTTAAGACCATAGGTCTTAATGACACCTTTGTTTTCTGAACGCACTATAGGAGTAGTATTAGATGGCGTTACTTCTTCCTTTTACCTAATTGATTCCGGTGTCCCTCAAGATTCTGTTTTATCTGCAACTTTTTTCCTAGTTTTCATAAACAACCTTCTGTCGTCTACTCTCAATCCAATCCATAGTTTTGCAGATGATAGTACTTTCGGCAGCATCTATGAATTTAACTCTGCTGCGGAATCAAACAATCATTATATTACTTCCAATCGTGGGGAGTTATTCGGTTCACTGAACTCGGATCTCAACTTAATCCTGGAATGGGGCTGGAAATATAGAGTATAGTTCAACGCATCCAAAACACAGGCCTGTCATCTATCCCCTCAAGGTGATGTTTCAGTGTTATCTCACAATGTAATCTTTCATGGTGCACAGCTTAGAACTTCAGAGAATTTCACACTGTTCGGCGTCAAAATTAATGACCACCTGAATTGGGCCCAGCATTTCTTTGATATTGCCTTTGACGCCTCCAAACCTTTAGGTGTTCTCCGAAAGTGCAAAAAATATTTCACACCCATCGACATTGCAACTATTTATAAGGCTTACATTAGACGACATTTAGAGTACAACTCGCATGTTTGGGCTAGGGTACCCAAAACACACCTCGTGTTGCTCGATCGTATTCAAAAATATGCGTTCTGACTAACTGGTAATGAAACCATCACGACTTCTATCGACTCTCGAGCATCGCAGAAATGTCGGAGTACTCAGCATTTACTATCGATACTTCCATAGTAAATGCAGTACGGAACTAAACGCACTCATTCTCTGCTGTACACATTCCTCGGAATACTCGCCAAGCTGAGCGCGCACACGAGTACACAGTCAAACCTTTGCCTTCTCGTAGAGTGAAATATAGGCAGTCATTCATTTCCCGAACGTCAAGACTTTGGAACGATTTGCCAGCTAATTTGTTTCCCTACAAGTAAAACCAGCGGTGCTTCAAAAACAATGTCCACCATCTTTTTCGTCTCTCTCCACATTAATACTTAAACTTCCTATACCAACATAACTTTGCATTGTATTAAAGGGTGACCCCCTTATACTTGGTGCCGTAAAAAAAAGCGTATTTTGCTTCACACTCAGAACCAACTCACGGAACTGTGTTTTCGCTCGGAGTTCATTCTTGTACTAATCCTGACCACCTGATCTCGCTTAAATTTTCGATTTGAATGCTTAGAGCTACTTTTCATAGTCGATCACTGATTGAAGAATTACTCCACCACTTACACCTTCCGTATCCGAGGCACTATTCGTTTATCGTATCAGTTGTTATTTTAGATCACGGATGATAAGCCAGCGATCCAAATCATAAAGCTGAAAAAATAGTTCAACACTGCCACTCCTTATCTTCTTCTACAATGATACTAGAGACCAAATCGGAACCTGGCCGTCTGACCTTCAGGTTCCTTAACATTTTCCATTATTTATTGTGGAAGGGTTTTTAAACCTTCGCACAGCCCTCTACCTTCGAATTTTACATTTTCGTAGATTGAGGTGACCAAGATATACCCAAACAGGCAGTGTGCTAGAATTATGCGTCTACCGGGATTTGAACTAACGACCTTCGAATTGTAGACCAACACGCTACCCACTAGGCTACAATCTAGCCACTTCTTATGCCACTCACCATACAAAACACGATTGGGCTTTATCATAGTTCTGTTATGTTTGTTATGATAGTTTTAGCCATATCTGTAAAATCACTGAAATCCCACACAATCGTTCACCTCTCATAAAAACTGTATAAACAAACCATTACTTTTTTTAGTACATATCGAATTTATGAAACTCAAATTCTGTACAGAACATTTCAGTATCAACTGTAAGATATGAACAAGTTAGTTTAATTCACACACTGCCTCTAACACCTCCCACACAAATACCTTGATTGCACGATACATATTAAGCTCATTTCGTCGATACCTATCAAATTTTACTTTATTATTTTAGTAATAAAGTATTGTGATCGACTTGGAAAAAAAAAAAAATTTGCTACCCTGAAATTTTGTTTTTTCGCGTTTCATGACTAAATTAGCCGAAAAATGCAAAAAAAAAAAAGTCTGTACGCCGTCCGCCGTACGCCGGTGTGTACGCTCAGCGCACATTAACTGCCAAACCCTTCAAGATAGAAGGTTCATTTTTGGGGGGATTGTAGATAGTTGCGGATCTGAAGCGGATACCCATTTTGGGAGGTGTACGGGTTCAGGGGGAGGCGGGGGGAGCGCTTAAGTCGAAAACTACGAATTCAAATATCTCAACCATGGTAATAGCTAGGAAGCTAAGACTCAACACACATATAGAGGGGTTAGTGGGACAACTTTTAAAAATAATTTAATTTTGTTATCCATTGGCGTCCGAAAAAGGGGGGCCAAAAATAAATTGTCGGCCGAATTGTTTTTTCAAATGATTATATCTTCGAAATTACTTATCGTAAAACATTCATAATTTGGGTCCGTCAAGGAGGCATATAGTTCTATCGGAATCAGCTTAGAGAGTGGTTAATTATTGTAAGGGCGAGGGTCAGGGGGGTGCAAAGAAAAGCACTTAAAAATGAATATCTCAACTATCTCTTAAGCTATGTAATTGAAACTTGAAGCATATATTAAGCTATACTAGGAAAATACAAAAAAAAATATAACATCTTGAAATAATAGTAGTGGGGGGAAATGGGGAGCATTTCAAAAATGGCGCACTTTTCAAAATTACGAATCCTTATATCTCAAAAAAGAGTAAAGATATCAAATCAAAAATTGTCAGATTGTAGAACTACATAATAGTTAATTTTGGTAAAAATTTTAAGTTGGGAGGTGTAAGGGGAGGGAGGTGATAAGCAAAAATGTCGAAAATTTTGAGTGATTTTTTTAGGGCTCTGGTGAAAGATACAAAGTTTAGATTTTGCATGTGGATACCTCTATTTGATGTACATTGAAAAATAATAATAACTTTATCCATAATTGTTATAAACCGACCCCCCGGTCTAACGTGCACAAGGTGTTTCATGTGCATTGGAAAAAACACATAAGCTGAAAATTTTTGAGTGAAATTTTAAGGTAGAAACTTGAAAAAATGCAAAATGCATTTAAAAAAAAATCCCTAAATATACGAAATATTAATTGGTCGAAAACCTTTAAAACTTCTACCCCCTCCCATACAAAATTATTTTTTCGACCATTTTTAAGAAATCAATTATCACCCAACTATTAAAAGCTATAAATTTGCAAATTTGCATAAAAATTAACAAAAATAATTGAAATGAAATTACGTTAAAAGTTTTGAAATCGCGCTTGCCCTTCAACCCCCTCCCATACAAAAGTATGATTTCTACCAATTTCATTAAATCAACTAATAATCAACAAATTAAAAGCTACGAACTTGAAATTTTGTACGAACATCTTACAACAGAAAAGAAAGAAAATTGCATCACAAGTCTTACGATTCCCTTACCTCCTCTACCCACTCCCATACAAAATTATTTTTTCGACCATTTTTAAGAAATAAGTTGTCAGCTAACTCTTAAAAGCTATCAATTTCAAATTTTGCAGAAAAACTTATAAAAGTAATTCAAATGAAGTTGCTTTAAAAGTTTTGAAATCGCGCTTGCCCTTCTACCCCCTCCCATACAAAACTATGATTTCGACCAATTTCATTAAATCAACTAATAACCAACAAACTAAAAGTTACGAACTTGAAATTTTATACAAGCACCTTACAAGAGAAGCAAAATAAAACTACATATCAAATTTTACGATACCCCTTCCCATACAAATGTTCGGTTTCGTGAATGTAAAATACACCGAATTTTATGGAAATTCTATGCAACTTCGTCTATGAAACACATTCTATACAGAGAATATTGGACGTGATATTAGTTAATAAGCTATTAACATCCACCCACCCTTACTATTACCCCTCCTCCTCCCCTCATAAAAACCCAAACTTGCAGAGACGAATGAAATATTGTTAAATTGACAACTGCCCTGCCCAAGAATCCCCTTTCACTTAGCCTTCCCTAACCACTCAAACCTGCATATTGACTTTCCACTCATCCGCAACTTGTCCCAAGAATAATAAAGTTTCGCCCGACTTGTTGGCAGTTTATTTGAAGTTGAAATTTTGTTACAAACATAACAGAATTATGATTGGGCTTAAAGCCCAATCATATGATACTCTAGATGAGATGGAAATGACTTTAATATACCGGAAAATATGTCATCTCAAATTCTTTCGGATAGTGAATAGAGACTTTTGCATGGGAGGTGGTAGAAGTAGAGGGGGAGGTTTGTATTTTTCGTATATGACACCGAACATAGCATGCAAAATGTTTTTTGCTGAATTTAAAGTTTTTAATTTTCATTATTTTTAAAGAAATTGATCATAGGTTTCCTTAAATTGGGGCATTTGTATGGGAGGTGGCAGAGGAAGTGGAGCATTTAAGATGATTTTGAAAGTGCTCATCATCATCCTTATCACCATGCTTTGATTCAATTTCAAAGTCGATAGCTCTCATATACTTGAAGGATAAATGCATTTCTTGAATTTATAATACAGATATTTGTATGAGAGGTGGTAGAAGGAGTGAAGCAGAGCTAATAATTTTTTCTGACACTTATTTCAATTACTAAGGCACAAATTCTGGCAAAATTTAAAGCTTGTACTTTTTCTAGTTTGAATGGAAATCGATAAAATGCATTTAACAAAAATTATGCATTTGTATGGGAGCGGGTAGAAGGAGTGTATGGATCAAACCACTTTTTTTTAGTATTATTAATATTGCTACTTGTATACTTTGTACAAAATATTAAGTTGGTAGCTTTAACAGTTTCGAAGAAAAATAATTTAATTTAAATTTCAAAATTTCGTGAAATTTGTATGGAAGGGGGTAGAAGGAGTGAGGTGAAGTTTATAATTTTTTCAGGACTGACTGAAATTATAAAAAAATTAATTCTGGCAAAATTTCGTATTTTCAGCTTTACTAGTTTCAGTGAAAATCGAATATATGTATTTCTCAAAATTGTCCATTTGTATGGGAGGGGGTAGAAGGAGTAAAGGGATCGGATAAATATTTCGTCATATTAATGACATTTATATAATAATACTTTGACCTAAATTTGAAGTTGATAGCTTAAACAGTTTCAGAGAAAAATCAATTTCTTAATATTTCGAAATTTCATGAAATTTGTATGGGAGGGGGTAGAAGGAGTGGGGGGATGTGGCCCGTTCACGAACTTAAAGTTACTTTTTTGCTAAAAATGACACACAACAAATTTCAGCACGATAGCTCTAAGCATTCGAGAGTTATGTTGTAGACAGACGGACAGACGGACTGACGGACAGACGGACAGACGGACGGACAGCAACTCGGAATCGAAATTTTTGAGCGACAACAAATATTTCTGTATCCTTGGCGGCTCTGTGCGAACATTATTTCTTAGCGTTACAAACGGTAGGGCAAACACAATATACTCTCAGATTTCATCTAGAGTATAAACATTTTGAAAGTAAATATAGTATTATAGTTTTTTCGTTCTAATTGTCATCACACCTTCTACCACCTCTCATAAAATATATAATAAATTCTTTAAGTCACAAAAATCCAGATTCAGATTATCGCATGAATCATAATTCTGTTATGGTTTTTCATCATTATTACACTCATTCATTCGCAAAGATTTTCTAAAGTTCGATCATAAAAATAGTTTCACCATTATAAACTTTTATTAGAGCACTTAACGCAGAGACTGTACAGGTTAGAACATAAAACATTAAAAAAACGGAATGACTTATGAAATGTCACAACCTCATCAAAAACAATTAATCAAACTCTTAACTCTATGAAACGGGCAAACAATTGGTGTTGTAAGTGAACGTAGAAATGCTAAAGCACTTTACTTAATCGTGCCCCATACTGGCATATCTAGTTTAGCCAAAAGTCAATATCCTTTCTCATATCCTTCAATAAACAATCAATCATTATTTCCGGGAATCGAATAGCACCTACCCATAAATTTGCCCTGAATAGATTGTTATGGAGCCTTTGAACTCAAATGACCACAAGTAGCTATTTAATGTTCAGTCTACGAGAACTTATAATTAGACTCGAGTATTGATTAAAATCTATTACATGTCAACAATATCTAATGAAGTACATAATCGTACACGAATTTAACTAGAGAAGTATTCAACAATGTTGAAAGTAAACATGTTGCTGTATTGGCATAGCTATATAGCTACGTACGTTTCATGTTTGATATTGTATTACTTTATTAGGCCAATCTCATGTTTGAGTTAATCTTTTGAATTATGTATGATTTTATGTCAAAAACACTTTACTTTTAAGGGTGAACATTTTCATATTCATCATGTTTTATATGCGAAGTGCTCTCTGTTTTTATATTCTGAAATAATTTCATATTGGCTTTTTATCATAGCGCGTTCAGAAATGATGGAGGTCGTAATTTTTGAATACTTATGGGAAATGAGATGAAAATGGAATCTTTACAAATGGAAAGAATTTAGTGTTGCAATGTCTAATCATTTTTTTTTTCTTGTAATAAATAAAATAATATTCGTAGGTATAACATCAGAATTATGGGAAAATATCGGTTAGGTCTTCATCTAATTGGACCTGACACTAAATTTTGCTGCAGCTATTTAATAGAGTCTTAATGCTCTCATTGAAAACAAAATACGTTGTGCTTTGATAGTTTGTAAACTAAGTGATTTTCAAAATCTCATCGGAATGATAATCATAAAAAAAAAATAGTTCAGAACATACTGTGACAAATTCGCTATATTTTTCATTATTGGACGAAAATTTTATTATAATAATTCATAAACTGTCTCATTCATCATTTAAGCTTGTAGCAGACAATTTCACATAGTGGATATATATTATCATTTCTATACACTATCTATCATTATCTAAAAAATGTATTTTTTTTTTGTATGGTTTTTAGAATCAAATTGGATAAATCTACTCTCCAATTCATAACATTAAATCGAATTTTAGTATAGCGTGAATCTACTCTCGTGCATACAATACGAGTATAATCTACCTGTGGAGGTAAAGGCCATTATTTATTATTAGTATAAAGCACGACATCAGGCCAATATATCTTCTCGCAACCGAATATACATACCGATAAATTTTTCTTCACATATGAAATTTTTATATAAACGACTGGTTTAGAAAATTCCAAACTAATGTGTATTAGCAACTAAGGTATTGTTAGTCGATTTTTATTCCACAATTTTCAATCGTAAACTTTTTCACTATTATATGAATTTTAAAATACTAAAAAAAAAATTTTTTGTTCTCTTTGTATTTGAAATATACTAAATATGAGAAGCAAAGCACTTTGGTATTGGAGCCGACTCTTTTCTATGTTAAGCGACCTCATATTTTATAGGTCTCCACTTGAAAGCACACACCTCATAATTTCTGCCTGAAATTATAATTCAGGACTCGCAAGCGATGAAAGAATAACTACAATAACAAAAATCCTACCTACATATAACATTCATATTTGAATAAATTTTATTAAAAAATAAAAAAAAGAATCACAGAATATCTATATCTACATCATAGGCAACATTAAAAAAAAATGAAAAAAGAAAATGTCGAGTATTTGAAGTGAATTAAATTTTATTAAAAAAAATCTCATAAACTAATGTGCGGTAATGCTTTTTATTATCCTTGGGCTGTTTTTATTTTATATTTATTTTTATACTTTTTTTGTTTTTTTTTTTTCATTTTTTATATACCTATATCTCGGCACCCGGCAAAGCTTTGCTTTTCTAGAAAGGTATAAAAATGTATTCTAAAAAAAAATTGTGAGAGTGAAATAAAAATTGGGAAATATTTTTATGATTTTGTTCAAATTAAAATTTGATAAGAGTGTTTTAATATCTGAAAGGAGAAAAAAAAAACTTTAAAAGAAACATTTTGGTTTTTATTGAATATTAAAGAGATTTAGATTTATATCTCTCGATTTTGAATGGCATATGATTTGCTTTAAATTTGTTTATGAATACTAAGAAATTGTTTATGGGAAATAAATATTTAAATATAGAACATTTTATTATGATTCGAACTAATTTCTTTCGAAGAATGAGGCTTTAATTCACTGCTAAGAATTTCTTCCTGGGTTATTTTAAGTTATTGACTGTTCTTTTTGTCCGATATTGAAAATAGAAAAGGACAACATCAGGTTAATAATTGCTATTCATCTATTAGTACTACTCTTGCTCAAACGACGGATGTACTCCATCTACCACCTTCTAAAAAATTTCACGAAAGTCCATAATTTCAATCAATATTTGTTTTTCCGCACCTATTGCATACATTAACTTAAAAGTTTGAGCGATGTAGTATAACAATATTAATAATGTTAACGTCAAAACATTTTTTGTTTTTGATTCGCTTACTCCTTCCGCCCCTCGCATATCGATCGAGTTTCTGTTAAGACTCCCTATAGGGGGTGCCAGGACCTGTTTATTCCTCTGGCCTCCTGCTCAACTGCTCGCTTTCATCTAATACATGGACGACCAATCCGACGTCTTCCTTGAGGATTATAATCCAGAGCCTTTTTGGCGATGTTTCGCTCTGATTTCCTCAAAGTGTGACCGATCTACTACCACTTTCCCCTTTGAATCTCAATACTTATTTTAGTTTGTCCAGTTGTACTCCAAAGTTCATTGTTGGTGATCACTTCTGGCCAGAATATTCCTAAAATGAGCCGGAGGCATTGGTTCACGAAAGTTTGCAGTTTCTTGGTAAGTCTGACGGTCACTTTCCACGTAGTACAACCATATAATAACACGGATTTGACGCATGCGTCAAAAACTCACAGCTTCGTGCGAAGGGAGATCTCTCTTAACCTCCAGAAAGGGGAAAGAATACCGAAGGCCTGACGAGCTTTATTTAGCCGATCCTCAACATCCTTTTCGGCTCCGCCGTCCATGCTGACAATGCTTCCGAGATAGCAAAAATCTTACACCTCTTCCACATCCTGTCCGTTAGCTTTGGCTAATCTGAGTATCTGTAAGGGAGCCATGTTGGCTAGTTTCTCGGTGGAAAAGAAACCTTTCCCAAGAAGATTATGCATTTTCCTTGCCACTGCTTCACAGTGGCATAGGCATAGACATTTGACTCTAAGTCCGAACGGTTATATGCAAGCAAACACACGTCATCAGAATACTCAAGGTGACTTAAGATGTTCAATAGTCTCCATTGAAGACCTTTGCCTTCCCCACCTTCCAGTGCAGCTTTCAAGATGTCATTTATTACCACCAGAAAAAAGGCTGGTGATAATATGCCTTGTTTGACACCTATTCGCACAGGAAAGCTCTCGGACACCTCTCCTCTATGCAAGACGCGACACCTTGCATCTTCGTAGGATTCTTTAATCATAGCTATGACCTTATTTGGAATACCTCTCCTACGCAAAGCATTCCATATGTAATCTCGCTTAACGCTGTCGAAAGCCTTCTCGAAGTCCACAAACATGAGATGTAGTGGAAAACCCATTTCAACGGATTGCTGCAATATTATCCGTAGGGTATTTGTGTGAACGATACAAGATGACTCTTACGGAATCCAGCCTGATAAACTTCGAGAGTGCTCTCCTCCACCCATATAAATGAATAATTTTGAAAAAGGTATTTTATCGTTTTTCATTGAAACTAGAAAAGGTAAAAACATGAATCTACTTCAAAAAAAAAAAAAAAACTTAAACTCCGTCCACTACCTCTCATACAAATGTCATAATTTCAAAAGGACAACATACCAATTTCCTTCAAAATTATCAATGCTACAAACATAAAATTGGTTTGGATACCTAGATCAGTGTAAAGTTGAACGGTCAGCTCCGCATCCTATCGATCACAGGGAAGTAAGTGCTGATCTAGAAAGCTAAGGCGATTCCAGTAACTTCCTTTGGAGCGTGGAAACTCTACGAACCCGAGCTGTTTAATCGGTAACAAAGTTGTACGTGAACTTAGACAGAAGAGAAGTGCCTGCTTCACGGAGGTCCTCACCAAGGACTTTAAGCTTGGTACTATGGGAGGCTGTATTGCCAACCCTGTACCAGTTGTATCAATTATGTTCTCAAGAGACAATCTAGTAGCAAATAAATAGATGCTAAAAAAGCTGAAAAATGCTGTAAATATGATGTATGAAATAATGTAAAAAACGCTGTAAAATTTGATGAATAAAATGATGTAAAATGATGTTAATGATGTTTAAATGATGTATGAGTGTGCAAAAATTTATGTAAGACTGATGGAATTGAAGTGTGCTCTATCTGACGTTGACATAGTTGAACTGCAATTGTTGAACAATCCGTTGATAATTATTCTGTCGGAAGTGTGAATTGTGAAGTTGGGGCCCGGTATAGCCGGAACAGCTTAGTAGTCACGGATGAAGATAATTTGATGCAAATAAGACTGAGTGAGCTATTGATGTGAATTGATGGTGTATGGTCAAAAGCGCATGAAAGTAGCAACCAGAAGGTCTGAGGTGACACTTTGGTACCTGCCCACCATAGATGTCACTAAAGACACGAAGGACATCAACATCTGACTATCGTACGAATGAGCTTGAGACATTTCGATACGACGCGGTGCGGGCAGACCAATACAGCCTATGGTGAGGTCCCTTCGGGGAACACGTAGTGGCTGTGGTTTACCACCTACATCACGGGTATAGCGTTATTCGTATTGCTTATACAGTATGCGATCTCTTGGAATGTCTAGTGCAAGCCTTGTGCTCGACGTGGAGTTGCGGATCAACCGGGTCCCATGACCCAAAGATTGGGAAAGGCCAAAGATAGGCCTTGCTCTTACCAGTGTTAATGCAGAGCACGTAAAGAAGTATAGAGTGGTATCATCCGCTGAGATACGTTAGGCGTCCTTACGACTAGCGTTACGCTTGGTGAATATAGACGTTAATGGTTGTCGTCACAATATCAATCCGCGTTGCTAAAGACAACTGTGTGGCAATTCCGTTTGTGAGTAATGCACCACATAAAACAAGGTCTAAGGAGCTGAAGTGTCTGTCTGTTATTTGTTTATAAATGGCTATAAGTTAGTGTTTTGCACATACGTTTTTGAAATTTTTCTCTGTCTGCCTGTCTTTCCAGCTTTCATGCAAAAATGGCTGAATCGATTGTAATGAAATTTTTACAGATTGTTACGTGTGCCTCGAGATGTAATCTGGTTTTATTTCAACAAACCCACGCCTTCTACCACCGCCCATACAAAATAACTCTTTTTCAAAAATATGTAATAATCAAATCTTGAAAACCAAACGAGCGAATAATTTGAAATTTAGAAAATTTTTATCATAAATCTGATATATAGTATACAAATTATTGGAATCCCCCTACTCCTTCCTCCACCTCCTATACAAACTGCACTTTTTCATGAAATACTATAAACCAATTTGCTCTGTACGTATAAAATTTATCGAGCTCACATTTTGTACCAAATCTTTAATTAGTATTATAATTAATATCGGAGATAAGTAAACCACTTAAATTCTCTCCTTCTCCCCTCCTCCTCCCAACCCATGTAACACAATATCACATCTTCACAAAAATTCGATTTTCTTCAAAAGAATGAAAGTTACTGATTTTAAAATATATCAGTTGCATGATGATAATAGTTGTTTCTCAAAAAATCACTAATAACGCCCCACTCCTTCTACCACCTCATGTTTCTAAATGATTGCTTGAATCAAATTCAAAATTTTCTGTATAGAATGTTAGTTTTAACTTAGAAAAGGATTGCATAGAATTCGTGTGAATTTTGAAAAAAATGAAAATTGACCAAAAACGAAACAAAGCGCCGGGAATTGACGAAATACCAGTTGAACTTCTGAAAAACGGTGGAAAATGTGTCGCTGAAATACTGCACAACATGATATGCAAAATTTGGACAGAGGAAATCATACCCGACGACTGGCGAAAAAGCATTATATGTCCAATTTACAAGAAAGGAGACAAACTCTGCTGTGAGAACTACAGAAGTATATCATTGTTGTGTACGTCCTATAACATACTGACAAAAATTATTGAACGTCATCTTAAGCCCTATACTAATCAAATAATTGGCGAATACCAAGGCGGATTCAGAACCGGACGATCTACAACATACCAGATATTCTCGGTGAAACAGGTGCTTGAGAAATGCTGGGAATATAACACAGACGTGCACCAAATATTCGTAGATTTTAAACAAACATACGACAGTATCAACAGGAGCGTACTGTACCAAACCATGCTTGACTTTGGAATCTCTCCAAAACTAGTCCGACTAACAAGACTCACAATGACGAACACTGAATCCCAAGTGAGAATACAAACCGATTCCACAACCAGCTTTCGAACGGAATGTGGTTTAAAGCAGGGAGATGGTCTAGCCCCTATGCTTTTCAACTTGGCTCTAGAGATTGTTGTCGGAAAAATCCCAGTCGACACCAACGGGACACTACTATTCAAGTCCACCCAACTAGTAGAATACGCTGACGATATTAACATTCTAGCAAGATCCTTCCCTAGTGCTAAGGAGGTATTTGTCAATCTTGACTCCGCCGCAAAAGAAGTCGGGTTGCGCATTAATGAAAGCAAAACAAAAGTAATGACGCAAACAAGAAGGAGAACGCCAATCAGACAAAACATAACAATTGCGGAATATAATTTGGAGAGTGTGGACAACTTCATATATCTTGGGGCTAATCTAGCAAAGGACGGTAATGAAACAGACGAAATCAAACGACGGATAATACTAGCAAATAAGACGTATTATTCGGTACTTCCAATAATGAAATCCAAGAAAGTGCACAGGAACAATAAGCTGCGGATTTATAAAACTATATACGACCTGTGCTCTGTTATGGCAGCGAGACGTGGACATTAACGCGAACTTCCGAAAAAGCAGTTAACGCATTCGAAAGAAAGGTCCTCCGAAGAATTTCGGGACCTGTGAAGGAAGGAACGGAATGGCGAATAAGATACAACCATGAGTTGTATCAACTCTACGACGAGCCAGAAGCTTCAACGTTCATCAAGCTACGTAAACTGCAGTGGGCTGGCCATGTAGAGCGAATGGAAGACAGAAGAATCCCCAAACGTGCTCTTAAAGGCAAATCGAGTGGTATCCGGCCAGTAGGCAAACCACGCAAGCGATGGGAAGACTCGGTTGATGAAGACAGCAAAGCCATTTTAAAAATTAGCAGCTGAGGACGCGGTCTTTGGATCGAGACGATTGGAGGCGACGACTTCAGGAGGCCAGGGCCCGATTTGGGCTGTCGCGCCATTGATGATGATAGAATTCGTATGAAATTCAGTGTATTTTATATTTTCGAAACCAGACATTTGTGTGGGAGGAGGTAGCAGAGACAGAAAGACTCACAAAATGTGTAATGCAGTTTTATTAAGTTTTTATATATAATGATAAGTGATTTATTGGAATTGGCCGAAAGAATGCTTTTGCATGGGAGGGGTTTTGAATATATTCGACCAATTAATATTTTAAACTTTTAAGAAATTTTTTTTAAATGTTTTTTCCAAATATAGCTTAAAATTTCAATAAAAACATCTTAGTTTTTGTTTTTTTTTTTTTTTCATTTGAAACATTTCGTGCAGGATAGGGTATATCAAATGGATGTATGCACGAGAAAAATTTGAACTTTGTATCTCTTACCACAGCCCTAAAAAAATTACTCAAAATTTTCGACCCTCTCCTTACACCACCCAACTTAAAAATTTTTCCAAAATTAAAGGTCGTATGTTTAGTTGTATAATCTGATAACATTTAAACATAATATCTGCACTGAATTTTAAGATATATCGGTTTGGAATTTTGAAAAGTGCGCAATTTTTCAAATGTCACAAAACAAATTCCAATATTCAAATCGAAATTGGCCCTGGAAATTAAGTTGTTAATTTTTTAAACCGTCATGCAACCGATAATAACATATGGTGCTTCCATTTGGAAACACTGTGCTGCAACACATATGTATGTATAATGTGAAAATAATTCAAAACAAATGATTGAAAATTAATTTGAATAAACCATGGTAAACCGTACATTGTTAGCCGGTACGAACGAAGTAAATTTCATTACATCGGATATCCTTAGAAGTAAAATTTATTAAGCGATGTGCGAATTGCAACAATCCCTTGATACGATCTCTTCTGGAATGAGTAATAATTTTAGTAGTAGTTTAAGTCTTAGCTCAAAGGAGTAGCTTTTAAGTAGGATTAATTCAACCGTAGAGTTTTGCATACTTTTCTCAACATGTTACGCTAAAAATTTAATTTAAAATATACTTCTCTGCAGGTATAAGTAAAACGAATCGTTAAATTGAAGCTGAAAAGACTAAAGTCTAACCTCTGAATTGCACTAAGAACTGTTTTTAACCAATAATTTCTATCACAATCTATATAATAATGAAAAACTGTTAATTTTCTTGTAATCAAATGACCCACATTAAGTAGATTACTAAGTTTTGCAGAGATAATTTCGTCAGTATTGGTGTTTCAGTGAAAAAATCGCCTGCCAAGCGGGCGACCCCGGGTTTAATTCCCGGCCGATATTTCTCTTTACGGAAATTTTGTTTTACGATTTGATTTCAGTAAAAATATCGAAATTTCAAATAATTTTTACTCCATGTAACAGTTCAAAATAAAATGGTTTTTTTTTAGTTCGAAACTAACGACTTGATCCATTTCAATCAAATTAAAATAGATTCAAAAATTGGAACTAAATTTTGGATAAACAAGTTCGTCGGCATTAGCGGGTTCGATTTTCAGCCGAGAAACTTTTTTTACAACCGGTTTTTTTAGTTTGAAACTAACGACTTGATGTCTAAAACTGAATCCATTTGATTCTAATTAAAGTAGATTCAAAAATTGGAGCTAAATTTTGGCGAGACAAGTTCTTTATCATCGATGGTTGTGTGGTGGAATACTCGCCTGCCACGCGGGTTCAATTTTCGGCTGAGAAATTATTTTTACTTATTTATTTTGAGATTTATTCAGCAATATCAATAAAGTGGTCCTTATAAAATCTCCTCCCTTTTTGTGCTGCCTATATTTAATAAAATTAATCTAATCTAATCAAATCGTTTTACTCTTTCTTCTGCCATCCATACGAATGTTATAATTTCAGAAAATTTAATTTGTTAATTTCCTTGAAAATTTTTGAAGCTATAAACATGGAGTTCAGCATGAAAAGTTTTCATAACAAGTGCAATTATATATTCAAAAATTATAATCTTCCTTCTACTCTTTTCACCACCTGTGTTGGAGGTGGTTCAGTCTTCCAATGAATTTTAGATGACATATTTGCTGAAGAATTTAATTCGATTGGGCTGAAGTGACATTGTATTATAGATTAGTTACATTTCATCCAGACTGATGATTGAGCAAAAAAGAATTATGTTTGGGCGCAAAATCATAGTTCAGTTACTTCGCTTTATTCGTTTTAGCGAAGTTGGGGTGTAGTCTAGTGGGTAGCGTGTTGATCTACAATACGAAGGTCGGTAGATAAACTCCCGGACGACGTATAATTTCGGCACACTACTTGCGTGGATATATCTTGCCCACCTCAATTTGCGAAAATGAAAATTCTTAGAGAGAGGGTTGTGCGAAGGGCTAACAACGCTTTCACAATAACAAAATAAATGTTGAAAAATCTAAAGGTCAGGAGGCCAAGGCCAAGGTCTGAAGTGCTCTTGATGAAGAAAATGAGAGCAACGTTAGCCTCGCATAGACTCGATGGGTTCCACAGCCATACCATTTACATTTAAAAGGGGAGGTCAAAAATTTCACGGATTGAAGGGGATAGACGAGGGAAGGGAGAAATATTTTTACCTGGAGGTATTCTAAGACTCAATTCAGGTATAAATACAAAGTTTCTGTCAAATCGAATCACTATTATTTTAGTTATCACCAAATTAACAATGGCAAACTGTGGACAAAATTGAGTTACGTGCTGTCATAAAGTTCCTTACTAAGCAAGGAAAAACGCCACAAATCATTTTAGAAGAAATGTCATCTGTTTACATTTTGCCCTGGAAAAACGATGATTTATAAATGTCGTAGTTTATTCAGGCAGGACAGAGAGTCAATTAAAAATGTTAAACACTCGGGCCGGCCGATAGAGGCCACTTCTTCAAAAATCGTTAAGAAAGTAGAGAAACTCGTTCTCGAAGATGCTCGTTTAAAGAAGAAACAAACCGCAAAAATGGTTGAAGTATCAGATACAACCATTTTGAACATCCTCCACATTCATTTCGGCATGTCTAATGTTAGCGCAAGATGGATACCGAGAATGCTCTCAGCGGTTAAGAAAAAATATCGCTTCACTTCAGTTCAAGAAGTTCAAGATCTCACAATAAATATATAAATAAAATAAAATAGCCTTTAATTCGCCAAATCACTTTACACAATGCTTTTTTTTTTTTTAATTTGTTGTATGGCGTGTCCTTTACTGGATGAAGGCCTCCCCCATCGTCTTCCACTTCTCTCTGTCGCGTGCCAACCTCATTCACGTCCGACCGGCTAGGCGCCCTATATCGTCATCCCATCGTAATTTCGGTCTTCCTCTTGGCCTGTTTTCAACTCGTGGATACCATTCGGTGACTAACTTTGTCCATCTATTGTTTGTGCACCTTGCGATGTGACCCGCCCACTTCCACTTTAAAGACCTTGCTCTACTCTTGCAGCTTATGATCCCGGTTCGTTTCCTAATGGTGGAATTTCTTTGTCTGTGCGATCGATTGATGCCCAGCATTGCTCTTTCCATAGCACGTTGGCAGACTTCGAGCTTTTCGGTGTTGGAAGTCGTTAGTGCCCATGTTTGTGAAGCATATGTTAGTGCGGGAAGAATACAGCTGTCATGAAGCTTTCGTTTCAAACTGACAGGTAGTTCACTTTTCAAAACGTCCTTTAACGACCAAAACCGCTTCCATGCCGTAGAGATACGTCTGTTAACATCCTTCGTTGTATTATCTTTCATGGAGATTGCACGACCTAAATACACGTATTCGTCGACGCATTCGATTGGTTTCCCATTTAATAAAATAGAAGGCTTCTTCGCGTTGGTCAAGAGCTTTGTTTTCGTAACATTTATTAGAAGGCCAGCATTTCCACTTTCTGCAGCTAAGTTTTGAATCATATGTTAAAGTTCGTAGTGATTTTCGGCGAATAGAACGACATCATCTGCAAACCGAAGATGCGTTAGTCTGTCCCCATCTATTCGGAGTCCGAGCGAGTCCCAATTTAGTTTTCGAAAAATGCTTTCAAGGGCAGCTATGAAGAGCTTCGGTGATATTGGATCTCCCTGACGAACTCCCCTCTTCAGGTCAAACTTCGGACCTATAGTTTCCAATTTTACCCTTGCTGTACTGTGCATATCAATTTGTTTTAGGATGGATATGTAACCGTTTTCTATGCCCTGTTCCTCTAGAGCTTTCCATATCGCATTGTGCTTAACTGTATCAAAAGCTTTCGTGTAGTCAATAAATGCAATATAAACTTTTTTGTTAAATTCCGTATATTTTTCTTTAACTTGCAGGAGTGTGTGAATATGGTCCATAGTCGAATACGATCTCCTGAAACCTGCTTGTTTTCGTGGTTGATTGGCGTCGAGTACATTAGAAATTCTGGTTAGGACTACTTTTGAGAATATTTTGTAAAAATTCGCCATCAGACTAATAGGTCTGTAGTTCGCAATATCATTTCTGTTCCCTTTTTTGTGAAGGAGGATGATATTGGACGTTGTCCATTGCTGTGGTATCGATTGAGTCTGTATAACTTGGTTAAAGATTCCTATCAAAAATTCTAGAATTGATGGTATAGCTACTTTTATAATTTCATTAGTGATGCGGTCGTGTCCTGGGCTCTTATCTGATTTTTGTGTGTTGATCGCTTTCTCTACCTCAGCGTTGATAATACTTGGGACTAAATATTCTTTCTGAGTACTCGTGTATCGTGGGTTCTCTTCAATTTGTGTACTGTTGTCTGAGTATAAATCCTGGTAAAACGAAGTTGCATTTGCGAGTATGTCCTTTCTGTTAAATGATTGTATGCCGTTATTTCCTTGCAAGTTTGATATCCATTCCTTTCCTATCTGCATTTCCTTCCTGGCCTTTTTGATTGCTCCTGTGCTAGTAATATATTTTCTAAAATCTTCATGTTTCGTATCTTGTAATCTCTAGCTATACTTTTCTTTATCCTATTGTTAATTTCCGATTTAGCTTTCCTATCGTTACCTAATATGCTTCGTTTCTCAATTAGCAGTTTTGTTTCGTCCGAAAGTATTCTTTTCTTCCTGGCCTTTTGTGAGGACAGGCGATCGACGTTCGATAAAATGGTTTTTTTCAAGAAAATTGTATGAAGCTTGCGCGCTGCAGTTTTGAGTGCTATTTTTAAACATCGCTAACTCCTCAGTAATTTTAGCGTTAAGTTCTGTATGCTTTTCAGTTGGTAGGGACCGTAATGGACAGTGGTATTTTTTCTGCTTTTCTTAGGTAACGCAATAGGTATAGAGCATCTCACCATACGGTGATCGGTATCGAAGTTAACTTGATTCAGAACTTCCAAGTTTGATATTATGTTGATGTGACTTGACAGTATGAAGTCCAACTCGCATTTCGTTAGGCCATTTGGAGACATCCAAGTCCATTTCCGACTGCTTTGTTTTCCGAAGAATGAGTTTAGAATTTTGAAGTTATATTCCAAAGCGAAATTTATTAGCATCTCTCCTCTTTGATTTCGGTGTCTGTAGTTGAATGGACAGATGATTTGCTCCTCTCCCTGACTTCTTTTCCCTATTTGAGCGTTAAAGTCCCCTTGGAGTATTACGTGCTTGCTTGCGAACCGTAAAGCGTCGTGCAAAGTTTCGTAAAATTCAAGAATTAATGTTTCCTCGGAGTCACTGGTTGGTGCGTAAGCTTGAATTATGGTTAAAATATTTTCCGAATCAGGAATGCTCAATTTCAGAAGTGCGATTCGCTCTGAAAACCCTCTTATTTCCAATATGTAGTCTTTCAGATATTTCTTCACAAGAAATCCTACGCCATAGAGCCCTTTTGTATGTCCGATATAGTAGAAAAGAGAGCTATCCCGCTCTATGATACAGTCTCCCATTCTCCTGACTTCGCATAATCCTAAAATATATATATAAGCGCATGTTCCAGTTCCAACAATCTCTATTCCGTTCTTAAAGTTCGCACATTATAAGTAGCGATATAAAATTTATTTCTGTTCTTGTCATTGTTGAAGTATTTTCGATGAGTTTTGATGTCTGAGGGGTAGTGGTCTTCTAAACCCTCGGTGACCAGCCTGTGAGGGTTAGGGTTTGTGTTTTTTGCTGATATTATCTTCGAAGTATGTTGTAATGTTTGTTTATCTGAATTCGTTGTTATTATCGTAGTGGTTTGTTTGTTTGAATTTGCCTGTTGCTCATTTGAGATCGTTCTTATATGCGGTGATGATTGCTAAACCGAAAATTTCCTCAAGCGGTTGTTCCCGATATCTGGCGCAACCTTCGTTTTTGCTTTCATAGTGTCAGTTGCTTTTGGTTTCTTTATGAAGGACATTAATGTCCCATTATTTGGATTGGTGGTTTTTGTTTTTTTAGCAGATTGATGAGGCCCTTTGGAGGTTGATGGCTTGTTGAACACCTCTTTCGCTGGGGAGATGGAGAAGTCTCTTTTCTTTCTTTCCTATGGAGTCTGAAGATTCTTTAATCCTCCTAAAGGTCTCACAATTCGCAGGAAAAATCTTTGGCCACTATTTTTTTGGATTCAGATGGGATTTTGATGAGTACCATGCATGCCTGCTACAAAAATTAAAGGATGCCATTAAAGAAAAAAGAAGAAGAAAGTGGAGTGGTGTTTTGTTTTTGCGCGACAACGCCCCTGTTCACAAGAGCCACGTTGCAATGGCTGCCCTACAGAAATGCGACTACGGAATATTGTACCACCCCCCTTATAGTACAGATCTGGTCTCTTCCGATTACTATTTGTTCCCAAAACAGAAGAAAGAATTTCGAAGTAGAAAATGTACCAGCCATGCAAAGGTGAAGTCGGCAATTTCAGCCTCTTTTGAAGGCTCTGGTAGAAAATTTTTTTTAAAAGAAATTAATAGACTTTTTGAGAGATGTGATAAATGTATTAGGGTTAAGGGAGAATATATTGAAAAGGAAATATAATAACTTGTTTAATCTCGCTTCCCCCCCATGCGCTGTCATTCACGAAAATTTTGACCTCCCCTCGAACATAGAAAAGAAACCGATTGCGTCAGATCCGACAGCTTCTAATTTATATCAAACGTTTCTCTCTCTGGAAGACAATGTTTAACACACCTATGGTATGTGCTGAAACTTGAGACGTCTCTGAGGTCTGAATATCTAAAATATTTCAATTATTCTAAAATATCACTGTTCAACAAAATAAAATTTTTTTTTGTGGGCAGACCAAAGTGTTCATTATGTAAAACTTGCCGGAAAAGCCGATTTAGACTTTTTCAATCACCCGTACATTTTTTGCTATAAGACAATATTGTTTTTTAAGAAAATATAATGATAGAAGTATTACTTTATTATTTTAATAATAAGGTATTGTGATCGACTTGGAAAAAAAAATTGCTACCCTGAAATTTTTTTTTTCGCGTTTCATGACTAAAAATACAATCTGTCCCTCCGGAACTGATGGATCAAACCTCGAATATCAAAAAAAAAAACAATGAGCATCGCCTTGATTTTTGAGCGGCTTTGGCGTGGTTTTTTCGGTTTCGGCTCATTTTTTTCCTCCATTCCAATGATTGTTGACTAGTTTGCATGTCAAACTCATAGACCCATGTCTCATCACTAGTTATCATGCGTTCCATGAATGTGGGGTCAGAATTCGCACGATCAAGCATATCCAAAGTGACTTGTTCATGGTACTTTTTTAAGAAAATTCAGCTTTATTGGAAAGAGTCGAGAAGGGACGCGTTTCATGCCCAAAGTGATCACCAAAATCGAACCAACGGAACCGCAAGAGATGTCGAGCTCTCCAGATATCTCCCTAACATTAGTATAATGATATTCGAGAACCATTTCCTTCACTTTTTGAATGTTTTCGTTAGTTGAAGAGGTCGAAGGTTGTCCAGAACGAGGTATGTCTTCAACGATCTCTTGACCTCCTTAAATGCATTGATCTACTCGAAGACTAGTGTTTTTGATTCTACTGAATCACCGTAAGCTTTCTCCAACATTCGCAACAATTCCGCGCACGAAATTTAGTTGGAAATACAAAATTTAAGACAAATTCTTTGTTCCGTATTTTTATCCATTATAAAAATCGCCGTGGACTAGTGAAGGGACCGAATCAACCAGCTGCCGTAAGCAAACAGACCGCGCTAATCTTTGCGATAATAATTAAAGACAGTCCTACCTGCTTACCAAAGAAGGAATTTTATTTACAAATTATCGGTACTTTATGGTCACAATGTATATAATGAACCTCCAAGCTATATCTAGTTCTATAAAAAACAATATAAACAAATAATAAGAAAAAATATCTTAACACAAAGTCTACCATTAAAGAAGATTAATAATTTCCGTTCTGTTTCTAAAATATAATACAATTTGAAAACATTCGCTCCAAGTGACATCCAATAAATCTCCTTCTTATAAAAGTCCGAATAATCTTAAGTATACAAGAGATATAATTGAGTTGATTCAATTTACGAAAAGGGCTCAATCTTTTCGACTCCTTTTCAATCCTTTTCTTCTTGCAAATTTCAAACTAGTTTTCAAGATCTCTTAATTACAACCCCCCGAAAAAAAAAAACAAGATTCAGTTCGCGAAAAGTTTTATATGTTCTCTCGTACTACTTCGTTACAGTCCGCAAGTGAAGAGAATGAGTGTACCTACTTAATTCCTTGCAAATTTTATTCGTTGATAAACGACACCCGTGATTTAACTTCAAGAATCGATCGGATTGCCATTTATTTTCAACAACTTTGTACCTTGAACTGAACACTTGTTTTAAGTGGTTCACCTGGGCATAGTGTGCGCTGCTCTGCTTTCCTTGCGAGAAAAGAAAATCAAAAGACGACAGGATAAAGGAAATGTGCAAGACTTTCGGATAACGAAAACTCTTGCATACATATATCCGATAACATTTTCCTCGTGGGGGATAGGAGGAGGAGATAATGTTGGGGTGCGGGCATTCGAACAAAAAAGAACGACCGACAATTAATTATGACCCACTGAATTTTAAAACACGTATGTAAACACGTTTGGCTTTTGTATAGCAATATTTCTATGTTCTGTGTATGATCGCATATTCCATATAAATAGAAATATATTTTCAGTTTTCTATGATTGTGTATCCTGGGAGCAGCTCATTACGTATGAGTCTGTCGTGCTTGTATTCTTGTACTTTTATTGCGTTAATAAGAAATAATGCTATAAACATGTCCGCCAGTTGATTTAGAGATTTACCATGGCGGCGTTTTCGTCCAACCATATAGGGATCATAAAAAACCAACAAACCGTTTTGTATTCGTTAAGTTTTGTGTACACAAATACAGGAGAGCGAGAAGCGAAACGAACAACAAAATCCAGCTTGCCCCAGGAACAACTAGACATAAGTATATTATACTCGTAGACCTCTTGACCTATGGCTTTTTTTTTGTGTGGTGTGTGGAGAAATGTCGCCTCGCTTCGGTGAAAAAAGTTCGAGGTGAAGACAAGGGGTGGAAAATTGACCATATAACACTTTTGTTAAATAGAATGATTGTAAATTACCTAACACACCACCATCAGAGAAAGCACCCCTATATCGCTATGACCCACCCGTCCGACTACTTTCTGTATTATTGTCCCTTTTTGTATATTGTTATTTATTATTAGGAGCAGTCTTTTAACCCCTCAGCCAACAATTATTATAACTTATATGTATGTTTATATGTGTTGTGGATGCACACAATGAAAACACGTTTAATTAAAAATTAAATTATATTTTTCAATTTTTATAATAGTAGGTTGGTGGTGCGCGCTTCTATGACCTGAGTGTTCTGGTGGCCAGTGATTTGCTATGCATTGCGATGAGATAATGCTAATTGAATTTGTTAGTACGATGGACAATGGCGTATGCACTAAATTTTGGTTAGGAGATTTTTTTTTTTTGGAGTACAAAATTCATACAATATTTGATTTTTATGCACATTTAAGATTTGATATGGTAATTGCTGGTTATTTTTAAATGTAATACCATTTAAATTTGCATTACGTTCTGCAGCGCAGCTTTGGCGTCAAAACTTTGTCGGAATTGATGGTATGGTATGGCCCAGTGAACAATCGTTAGTGTTCTCATTGTCCGACAGAGCAAATTTTCCACAATTCCAATTTCGCATCCATCCTATTCGGATAATTTCAACAACTAATCTGTATATTGTGAATGGAAATAGAGAAAAATGCATGCATAGAATAAGGAAGCGATGGAGAAAAAACAGGGCACTGAGTCTGCTATAAGTTTTCAAGCGACTCTCCGCCCAAAGATCAAAGAGGGTAAAAGCGGTAAGCCCCAGCATATTGAAGATGACACTAACTGTAACTAAACTTAGAGGTATTCAGGCGATTCTTCATCGTGCAGCAGCCGCCATGGACATAATAATATGGAGATTCGCAAAAGATGAATTATATAGTCCTTATACGGGAACCTGAAAAAATGGGTAAGTTAATTTTCGATAAAAGAAGCGACAGGCCAAGAGCTACAATTCTAATATCACCAGAAATTAATTACCTGAATATGCATTGCGAACAGATTTAGTAACGATACTGGTGAAAATACCAAAAGCAGGAGGGGTTCAAGAGGTGATGCTTGCTTCTACTTGAAGGCGTCATGGAGCTTGTGGAATACAGCAAAATCAACAAAATACCAGTCATACTGGGCTGCGACGCTAACGCGCACCACACTATTTAGGCAAGTAGTGATATCAACAAAAGAGATGAGTCACTTTTAGAGTACCACCTAGATATAATAAATAAAGGTAACACACCGACCTTCATAAATTGAGCTAGGCAGGAAGTACTTCACCTAACCATAACAAACACCTGCCTGGTTAATAAATGCGAAAACTGTACGTATCAAAAGAAGCTTCATTATCAGATCATAGGCTTATCTGTTTTGATATTAAGACTTCATTTGGCTATATAGGACAATACAGAAACCCTAATCGTACCAACTGGAATCTTCACCAGTCAATCCTAGAAGTACGAACTAGGCTGCGAGATAAATAACAACAATAAAGATTTATAGCTAGGTAGGTAGGTATCGTCAAGCTATTGCCATATAAGTCTTACTTCTTTCTTCGTCAAGACGATGGATAAGTTTATGGACATTCACATAAGAACAGGGCCTTGCAAGGTCTGTCTTAATAAAAATCAGCATGCCTACCAAAAAGGCAAATCAACAGAGTCTGCCCTTCATGGTTTGGTAAGACAAATCGAAGAGGCAAAAGACTATAAAGAAATTCCTATAATAGATCTAGAAGAAGCATTTGACAACACTCCCCACGAAGCTATAATAGCGGTAGCTAGGAAAAAGGGCTTAGATTCGGCCACGATAAAATGGATACACGCCATGCTAAAGAGTCGAATAACAACCGCATATCACATCACGCACATTGACTGCACAAACCTACAGGAGAAAGAAGAGTAATATCTCCACTTTTTTGGTCAATTGTAGTAGATGAGCTCCTGGACCGTCTAACAGAACAAGGATACGAGGCAAAAGGATATGCCGAAGACCTCGTCATTATCATTAGAGATAAATATGATTTAATATTATCGGAAAGGATATAATCTGCCTTAGAGGTTATTATGAACTGGTGTCAATCTAAGAACTTGACCATCAACCCAAGTAAGACTGAGATAGTACCATTTACAAATATGTAGAAGGAAAATCCACATCATACCCCCTTCAATAAATGGAACACCAATGCCCTTTTCAGATGAGTTAAAATACTGGATAGCAAACTCAACTGGAACAAACATATAGAATGGACTCATGCCAAAGCATTAAAGGCATTTTGGACCTGCAAAAGCTTATTTAGCAGAAAATTGGGGTTACCGCCCAAAATGATCTACTGGTGCTACAGAACAACTATCCTCACAATAGTCACATACGGATCAACGATATGGTGAACTAAAATATTACAACAAAAAGAACAGCTTACGCTACAAAAAATTCAATGGCTAGCTTGTATTGGTATTACAAGAGTAATAAAAACCTGTCCTAGTGCGGCAATGAAAATTCTCCTAAACATCCCTCCGATACATCTCCAAGTAAAAAAGGAGGCTATCAAAGGGGTGTTACACATACAGAGGGAAAACAAATACAAATTAGGGGACTTTAGAGGTTACCTCAAAGTCCTTAAAAACCCAAAAATAGAGGTTATGACCTCCACAATATCGGAAACTATGCCGACAAAATTCAAATTTGAAACCCCCTTCAAAGTTTTAATCAGAGAACGCAAGGACTGGCAATCCATGCTACCTGAAATGGAAGAGGAATCAGCCACCTGGTATACAGATGACTCCCGAGCTTCTGAGGAGACTGGAGCCGAAGTTAAAGGTCTAAACATCTTGATTTCAAAACCACTCTGCAAAGAAGCCACAATCTTCCAGGCTGAACTAATTGCAATGGAGCTATGTATCGAAGAGAATATTAAAAGAGCTCATCGCAACATAACTATTTATGTCCTATCGGATAGTCAGACGGTTTTTTTACGGAACCGAACACAACTTATGGGGTCACCCCACAATACTATCAACAACTGTGTCGGTATAGGAATTGGAGAGAATTAAACTACCAACAAGCCGGGTGAAACTTTATTATTCTTGGGACAAGTTGCGGATGCGTGAAAAGTCAATATGCAGGTTAGAGTAGATAGGGAAGACTAAGTGAAAGGGAGTTCTTGGTCCTGCCCAAGAACTCCCTTTCACTTAGTTGTCAATTGAACAATATTTCATTCGTTTATGCACGTTACGTTTGAGTTTTTATGAGGAAAGGGGGGGGGGGGTTGTTGATAGTAAGAGTGAGTAGATGTTATTCGTTTTTTAATTGATTGCTTGAATCACGTCCAATATACTCTGTACAGAATTTCAGTTTCATAGACGAAGTTGTACAGAATTTTCATTAAATTCGGTGTATTTTACATTCACGAAACCGAACATTTGTATGGGAGGGGGTTAGGGAATCGTAAAATTTGTGATGTAGTTTTATTTCATTTCTCTTGTCTCTCAAAATTTCAAGTTCGTAGCTTTTAATTTACTTGTTATTAGTTGATTTAATGAATTTGGTCGAAATCGTACATTTGTATGGAAGGGGGTAGAGGGGCAGGCGCGATTTCAAAACTTTTGACGAAATTTTGTTTCAACTATTTTGAAAAGTTTGTGTGCAAAATTTTAAATTGATAGCTTTTCGTAGTTCGGTGATAAATGATTTCTTGGAAATGGTCGAAAAAATAATTTTGTATGGGAGGGGGTAGAAGTTTTAAAGGTATTCGACCAGTTAATATTTCATAAATTTATGGTTTTTTTAAATGCATTTTGCAAATTTTCAAGTTCCTACCTTGAAATTTCATTCAAAAATTTTCAGTTTATGTTTTTTTTTCATTGCACATGAAGCACTTTGTTCACGTGAGACCAGGAGGTCGGCGCATAACAATTGCGAAATTTTTATTACTTTTTCTGTATGTGCAACAAAAAGACGTATCCACAATGGAAAATGTAAAGTTTGTATCTTTCACCAGAGCCCTAAAAAATCACACAAAATTTTCGACATTTTTGCTTGCCACCTCCCTTCCCTTACACATCCCGACGTAAATTTTTTACCAAAATTAGAAACTATATAGTTCTACAATTTGACAAAATTTTGGTTTGATATCTGTACTCAGTTTTGAGATATAACGGTTTGAAATTTTGGAAAGTGCACCATTATTGAAAGGCCCCCCATTTTCCCCCATTACTATTATGTGCAAATGTTATATTTTTTTCCGTATTTCGCTAGTATAGCTTAATATACGTTCCAAGTTTCAATTACATATCTTAATAAATAGCTGAGATATTGATTTTTAAGTGTTTTTTTTTTTTGCACCCCTGACCCTCTCTTTTATAGTAATTAGCCACTCACTAAGCTGATTCTAGTGAATCTATAATGGTTTCAAAATATGAATTTTTTATGGTAAGTAATTTCGAAGATATAATCATTAAAAAAAAAAATTTGGCCGACAATTGGTTCTTAGCTCCCCCCTTTTCGGATCCCAATGGAAAAATAAATAAATTATTTTTAAAATTTGTCTCGCAAACCCCTCTATATGTATATTTAATCTATGGCTAGGCATGGAAATAACGATCCGATTACTTAAATGTACGTCATCTATGCATATAAACATAATTGCAGTGTAAATTAGTGTTTTGCTTTATTTGCCCAAAAACTAAGCGGAAACTCACGTTTTTAAAATTCTTCTCTGTCTGTCTGGCTTTCAGGCAAAAACGGCTGAACCGATAATAATGAAACTCTCATATTTTAATAGGCATGCTTCGAGATGTAATCTCCTTTTCGTCTTATTTCAACGCCTTCTACTCTCTCCCAAACAAAATGCATCATTTTCAAAAATATGTAATAATCAAATTTTCTTGAAAACCATCAAAATCAAATCAATCTACAGTATACACATTATTTGTATCCCCCACTCTTTCCACCACCTCCCATACAAACTACACTTTTCCATGAGATACTATAAACCAATTTGCTCAGTACGTATAACATTTCAATCTTCTACTTCTACAATGGCGCTACAGCCCAAATCGGACCTAGGCCTCCTGATATTCAGGTTTCTTAACAGTTTTCATTATTTATTGTGGAAGGGTTGTTAGCCCTTCGCACAACCCTCTTTCTACGAATTTTTTCATTTTCTTAGATTAAGGTGACCAAGATATACCCAAGCAGGCAATGTGCCGGAATTATATGTTGCGCCGGCCGGGATTTGAACTCACGACCTTCGCATTACAAGACCAACACACTACCTACTAGGCTATACCCTAGCTTAACATTTCAATCAATCAATCAAATTCCTGTTCCCCTATAGGGCCATAAAACAGAAACAACTCTCTTCCACAAGGCGCGATCCTGAGCATCGGCCTTAAGCTGTTGCCAGGACTTGTTTATTCCTCTGGCCTCCTGCTCAACTGCTCGCTTTCATGCGTTACATGGTCGACCAACCCGACGTCTTCCTAGAGGGTTATAATCCAGAGCCTGTTTTGCGATGTTTCGCTCTGGTTTCCTCAAAGTATGACCGATCCATTGCCACTTTCGCCGTTGAATCTCAACACCTATTTTAGTCTGGCGAGTTGTACTCCAAAGTTCGTCGTTGGAGATTACTTCTGGCCAGAATATTCCTAAAATGCGCCGGAGGCATTGGTTTACGAAAGTCTGTAGTTTCTTGGTAAGTCGAACGGTCACTTTCCACGTAGTACAACCATATAACAACACGGATTTGACGCATGCATCAAAAACTCGCAGCTTCGTGCGAAGGGAGATCTCTCTTAACCTCCAGAAAGGGGAAAGGATACCGAAGGCCTGAAGAGCTTTATTTAGCCGAGCCTCAACATCCTTTTCGGCTCCGCCGTCCATGTTGACAATGCTTCCAATAAATCTTGCACTTCTTCCACATCCTGTCCATTAAGAACAATCGGTGTGCTTGTGTTCGAACCCATGTGCATGTACTTGGTTTTACGCACATTTATTTTCAGTCCCGCCTGTTTGCATTTAGAATGCAACGAGCGAACATTTGACTCTAAGTCCGAACGGGTATGTGCAAGCAAACACACGTCATCAGCATAACCAAGGTGACTTAAGATGTTAAATAGTCTCCATTGAAGACCTTTACCTTCCCCACCTTCCAGTGCAGCTTTCAAGATGTCATTTATTACCACCTGGTGATAATATGCAGCCTTGTCTGACACCCGTTTGCACAGGGAAGCTCTCGGACAGCTCTCCTCTATGCAAGACGCTACACCTTGCATCTTCGTAGGATTCTTTAATCATAGCTATGACCTTATCTGGAATACCTCTCCTACGCAAAGCATTCCATATGTAATCTCGCTTAACGCTGTCGAAAGCCTTCTCGAAGTCCACAAACATGAGATGTAGTGGGGAACCCATTTCGGCTGACTGCTCCAATATTATCCGTAGGGTATTTGTGTGGTCGGTACAAGACGACCCTTTACGGAATCCAGCCTGATAAACTTCGAGAGTGCTCTCGACGACATCACTAATCCTATTGAGAATTACCTCAGCCATGATTTTTGATACGGCAGTAAGTACACATATACCACGCCAATTGCTGCAATCCCGAAGGTCGCCATTCTTCGGAATTTTCACAATGACGCCCTCCTTTCATTCAGTCGGATATCTCCCCTCATTCCACACCTTAGTGAAGAGTGGGAGGAGTATATCGCTGTTATTTCCGGGTCCGCTTTGAGGAGTTCGGTTGGTAGTCCGTCTATACCTGGAGCTTTCCTTCCCGCCATTGACCGAATAGCGGAAACTGTCTCTTCCTTATCTGGGAGATCGTCCCTAATAGAGGATTGTTGCGGTTGGATGTTTGGAAGTTTTTCTGTTTCCGGAATATCTTCCTCTGACAAGGTGTTTAAAATATCAGAGAAGTATTCCTTCCATCGTCGCAACTGGTGTTCACTCATATTAAGGAGAGTTCCGTTGACATCTCTCACCAGTAGGTTGGCGGTGAAATTCCTGTTCGTCAACTTTTAAATAGTGAACCCATATCCCCAAGGTAAGTCGCAGATTCTGCCTTGTTTGCCAGATCTTCAATGGCCTTTCTCTTGTCGCGTCTAACAGCCTTTTTAAGCTGTATATGAGCATCGCGGTAGTTCTGCCTCAAGTCGGGCGTTCGTTGGTTGACATCGGGTTGAGAGATGATTGCCAATTTGGCTTTTATACGATTGCCAACCTTGTCCCATGTATCTTGCGACATCCAGGGTTTCTCACCGCTTTGCACATATCCCACAGATTCTTCAGCACTAGTTAGAAAAGTGTTTCTGGTTGCCTCCCAATCGGCGTCCAGTGTGCGCATTTCACATTCACCCAATGTGGATGACTTTTCGCGTAGAATAGTGGTGTATTCGCGTTTTTTGTTGGGATCTCTGAGTTTATCCACATTAAGCTTGCGCTTCATTTGAAGAATTTGTGGTCGTCGGATAGCTGCTGTACACAATCTCAAGCAGGCGACCATCAAGTGGTGATCTCTCCCACGTCAGCTCCACGTTCCGCTCGCACATCGAGGAGACATCTTCTCCATCGGCGACTTATAGCCAAATGGTCAATCTGGTTCTGAGTAACACCATCAGGGGAAACCCAATATGTTTTATGATGACTCTTATGTGGAAAAAGGGTCCCTCCGATGACCATTTGCCGAGTACTACAAGACTCCACAAATAATTCGCCGTTTTCGGGTCTCTTCATCGGCATCAACCCAAGGGTCACCATGCCTCCCCATGACGTGTTCTAGTCCAGTGTTGTCTGATCCAACCTGGGCATTCATATCTCCCGAGATGATAATAATATCACCTCTTGGAACACGTTCGAAGGTGGCACTCAGTTGGCTATAAAACTCCTCTTTGTCACCAGATGTTGCGGTATTAGTTGGTGCGTAGCACTGCAGAATTGTGACGTTTCTGACACTGGTCCTGAGCCTGACGACGATAATCCTATCCGAGATTGGTTCCCAGCTAATGAGACTGTTTCTCGCACTCGGCGTAAGGACGAACGCCACGCCATTTCTGGCTTCACTTTCAGGTCCAATGTACAGAATAGTGTTTCCGCTATGGGTTCGTTCTTCTCCTGATCCTGTCCACCTGACCTCGCTCAAGCCCAAGATTTGGATGTTATAGTGCTCCATTTCACGGTCGATCACTGATTGGCGGTGCAAGGACCAAGTAACCCCAGCTCTTCCCCCGTCATTCAATGTTCGAACGTTCCAGAAGCCAATCATAGTCCGTTTTCGAATGCCAAAAGTCGTTACCGTAGAATCAGAACGTATCCGAGGCGATGTATCCGTTTCTCGTGTCATTTAGGCCTTAAGATTACGGGTGATAAGCCCATGATCCAAACCGTATAACATTTAGCAACCTCAAATTTTGCACTAAATCCTTAATTAATATGATAACTATTGTCAAGCAAAAGTAAACCGACTAGCTTCGCTCCTTCTACATACCCCCACCCATACAATGTTACACAAATACAACATCACATCTTTTCGCAAATTCGGTTTTCTTGAAAAGTATGAAAGTTACTGATCTGAAATTTAAAATATAAATCACTAAAAACCCCACACTCCTTGTAAGATATTAGTATACAAAATTTTAAGAAGTACAGTGTTGCATTTATATAAATTAAAAAATAAATTAAAATATGTAAAGATTATATATTAATAAATTATTTAATATTGCACAATTTCACCCAAGTCAATGTACTAATTTTCTCAGTATCTATTCAATTTTTCAAGCTTAAATTTGGTACAAAATATTTTTATTTTCATGATTTGAAACAAATTAGTTTAATGCTGTCATTCCTTCTACCATTCCCCATACAAAATTTCTTAAGATCACAAAAATCTCTAGAGTATCGTATAATTGGGCTTTGGGCAAAATCGTAGTCCTGTTACGTTTTTAAGCTTAATGTTATTTTACTTGGGCTTTTTTGTAATTAACACAAGCTACAACTATTCACATGCCCTTAACGCTCTTCAATATTATCTCAAATCACAGGATTGATTTGATCACGAGCTTGTCCTTCTTAATAATTTATGGTTCTGATTCAACAAAATACAAATCATTGTGTTCACAGAGCCAGCAAACTAAGCAGATTATATATTCCACATAATGTATTACTAACTACATTTTCAAAAAATTTTATTATTGCGATTCTTACGCGCACAAAGTCTCAGGGAATCGCTAGTATACAATATTTCTACTGTATTACGTATTGTGTGCATCGACAGATTTATTTTTGTAAGCTTGTTAAATTGAATAAAATTCGAAATTAATTCAATTTTCTTTATTTTTTTTTTTTTTGTTAATCTTTAATTACTAAATCGAGATCAATACCAAATTGAAATCTCGTATATTCTCTATCTCTGTCTTTTTCGAAAAGTCGGAAGAAACTTTATCCTTAAAAATTTTCAAGAAGAAAAACCGAACACTTAGAAAGAAGTCATGAATTGACTTTAAAAAAAAAAGTTTTTTGTTTCCAATTTCCTGCTTCTTTCTGGCTATTTTGAGAGCTTCCTTATTCAAATGAGTTTTGTTCGTAAAACTTTGACTTTTGTCCATTTTTTTTTCTTTTAGCTTCGTTCACTGAGTGTTTCACCGCCTAACTAATAATTTTTCTTCAAATACACAATTTTATTTTATTTTTCCGAAGGCACATACTAACAAAAATCCATACATTGAAGTCTGTTAAGGAACAAGAAGCAAAACGAAAAAAAATGGAAAAGAAATAACATAGTAAGAATAAGAAGCATCACTTCAAAAAGTATGTGAGCAATCATTTGTCTAGAGGAGACGTCGAAGAAAATAAAAAGAAGATGAAAAGAGGAAGCCTCGTGCCCAACGTTTTGCCCACTCGGGCTATACTTCTAGAGGGTATTTCAATTGGACCAATTACGTAGTTATCGTCAGGGTGCACCCTGGAGAGAAAACGAAATACCTAAAAGAGCGAACACAAAAAAAAAAAAAAAAAACGAATAATAAAAACGTACAGGAATCGATATTTTTCTTGCAAGGGCGTAAAAGACGAATTGAAAATATTTTAGCACTTCATCAGAAATTGAAGTCACGTTCTTGTTGACTATTCCTCAAGGCAAGAGCGTTTGGATGAACACATCCTTCCTATGCTGTGCCTTGCAGAAATATACGAGTATGTGAGTTTCGAGCACCAGCAGCAAGTGATGCAAGGTAAAAACTGATGATCCGAAGCTTAAAGGAGAGTTTTAGAAAAATAAAGAATGTCTTATAGTCGATAGCTAATACTATCTCGTACCTACTTGTCACAGTAAGTTACTCAAGCGTGGTATTCCATTGTTACATATAGGTTGATATCTTGGGCCAGGATTTTTAGTCGTTTGCTTTACAACGACATAAAGTGGATATTGTGGCTAACCTAAACGAATTTGAATCTAAGGAAGTGTCAAGAAAAGCACGAACAGAACACTTTTAATAGTGGTCTCTTCAAGCTGTAAGTCTTATAGGACTTTGACTGGTAAGACATGGATCGACCGTAAATCAATAGTCAAGGTAGTAAATTTCTGGTGGCATCTAAAGGTCGGCTAACAGAACCACTACTTCCCAAATCAGGCCTTCAGATGCTTTAACTATTTTTCAAGAAGTCTATTGTGTACCGTAATTTCATCAGTGCTTTTATTGGAACTGATGAATGATTTTTTTGCTATTTTTCGTGAAAAGCAATTCATGACTTTCAATATACAGATTTAGAATAAGAAGCCACTAAATGCAGCGAAATGCAAAAAACTTGCGCAAGCCGTGTGAACAGCATTGCAAAAATGGCACTATTTTTTTTTTAATTTTATAACTAAATTCTTAAAAAACATGGATGACACTTTCTAGAAATATTCTTTACTGAGATGTTTTACCTGGCAATTAAGAGAATCAACTTTAGCAGCTGAAAAATTGACATAAAGCGTAGATAATAAATAAAAACCAAGAAAATGAAATAAGGTTTTTCAAGACGTGAAAAAGAAAAGGAGAAAATCTAGATCGGTATTTCAAATTAAAATTGGTGCTTACCGCACTTTAGCCGCAAAAAGTTCCCAAGTCGTGATATTAGCACTAGAAAAATTGTATAATTTCCAATGTTTTCGCTGGAAAAAATTCAAATTTTGACGAAGATCAAGCCAAAGATCTGCTAAACTTGTGATTAAGTTTTGAAACTTACTTTGTTCCAGAAGTGTTAAAAAAACAGTAAAAAAAAGTACGTAAAAAACACATCATACGAGTATCAAAATTTAAAACAATTAACGATTAACAAATTTTTTATGGGCTTCCAACTTTGAACATCTTCACAATCCCACCCCATTAGCACCGATCACCACAGACAACATTTCAACTGCGGCCTCAGCTGATGAAGAAGAACCATCATCGACACTACCCACGCTTGGTGAAATCAAAGTAGCCCTATGACCAAAAACTAAACAAAGCGCCGGGTATTGACGAAATACCAGTTGAACTTCTGAAAAACGGTGGAAACTGTGTCGCTGAAATACTGCAAAACATGATTTGCAAAATTTGGACAGCGGAAATCATACGCCAGAGTTGGCGAAAAAGTATCATATGTCCAAATAACAAGAAAGGAGACAAACTCGGCTGTGAGAATTATTTGTTGTGTACGTCCTATAAAATAATGACAAAAATAATTGAACGTCGTTCTAAACCCTATACTAATGAAGTAATTGGCGAATATCAAGGTGGATTCAGAACCGGACGATCTACAACAGATATTCTCGGTGAAACAGGTGCTCGAGAAATGCTGTAACACAGACGTGCACCAAATTTTCGTAAATTTTAAACAAGCATACGACAGTATCGCTACAGCTAGGGTGTAGCCAAGTGGGTAGCGTGTTGGCCTACAATGCGAAGGTCGTGAGTTCAAATCCCGGTCGAGGCATAATTCCAGCACACTGTCTGCTTGGGTACCTTAGTACCTTGGTCACCTTAGTCCACGAAAATGAAAAATTCATGGATAGAGGGTTGTGCGAAGGTCTAACAACCCTTCCACAATAAATAATGAAAAATGTTAAGGAACCTGAAGATCATGAGGCCAAGGTTCGATTTAGGCTGTGGTGCCATTGTAGAGAAGAAGAATACAACAGTATCGACAGGAGCTTATTGTACCAAATCAGGCTTAACTTTGGAATTCCCCCAAAACCAGTCCGACTATCAAGACTCACAATGACAAACACTGAATCGCAAGTGAGAATATAAACCGATCCCACTACCAGCTTTCGAATGGAATGTGGTTTAATGCAGGGTCTAGCCCAAATGCTTTTCAACTGGGCACTAGAGTATGTCCTCCGAAAAAACCAAGTCGACAAAAACGGGACACTGCTATTCAAGCCCACCCGAATAGAAGCATACGCTGACGACATTACCATATTACCAAGATCCTTCCCTAGTGCTAGGGAGGCATTTTTTACAGTTTGTAAGGCGAAGAAATAATGCTCGCACAGGGGCGCCAAGAGTACAGAAATATTTGTTGTCGCTCAAAATCTCAAAACCGTCCGTCCGTCCGTCTATTCGCTATCTAGCTTATGAACACGTTGAGTTAGAAAGTTCAAATTTTTTAAAAGTAAGTTCAAGTTTGTGAACGGGCCAAATAGCTCTACCCCTCCTACCCCCTCCCATACAAAATGACTCATTTTCAATCGTTTACAATAACCAAATTCTCTTGGAAACCATAAATGCTAATAATTTGAAATTTAGAAAATATAATTTTTATATTTTTATCATAAATGTGATGTATGGTACAAAAATTATTCGGATCACCCCACTCCTTTCTCCACCTCCCATACAAATGCACTTTTCATGACATACTATAAACCAATTTTCTCAGTACGTTTAACGTTTGTCGAACTCAAATTTTCTACTAAATACTAAATTAGCATTATTATTAAGATCACAAAAAATCAACTGATTAGCATCACTTCTTCTACCTACTCTCGTTCAATATGACACAATTTTTCAACTTCACAAAAAATTGATTTTTTTGAAAAGTATGAATGTTGCTGATCTTATTTAAAGTATATCAGTTACATGATAATTATAGTTGTTTCTGAGAAAATTACTAAGCTCCTTCTACCACCCCCCATACACACTGTACAATTTCTCTAAATCCAAAACACTAATTTTCTCAGTACAACAATCTGGTGAATACAATGGATAAATAGCATTACATGAAAAAAATAAAAATGCAAAACTAGCACTTTTCTACGGTAGCATTTGTATATAATATTATCGACGTACCTTGCCCGCAAGCGGAGGTATAGTCGACATATAATTCCAGAACACTGCTTGCTTGAAAATACCTTGGTTACCTCAATCTACGGAAATGAATAAATTTATAGACAGAGGGTTGTGCAAAAGGTTACAATCCTTCCAGAATAAGAAATGAAAATGTTAAGGAATCTGAAGGTCCGGAGGCCAAGACACGAATTAGGTTGTAGAGCTATTGAGACGAGGAGAAGTATTGTCTTCATGGTTTAAAGAAAGATTGAAATCGCTCTGGTAGAAGACACATTTTTTTCCAGGAGCTTGGCGAACGGTTAGTCTTACCAAACATTAATCACGGAGCTGAAAATATTGCAATAATAAGAAACTTCAATACTCATAGTGGAATAGAAAGTGTTTTTAGAAAACCAATGTAGTCATCTGCTTCCTCAGGCGAAATACGTTCAATTGAATCAGCCCAACACGTGGGAAAATACAATGGTTGTTTGGCATCTGCAATAAAAAGGCACCAGAAAATAATAACTAACAAAATATTTACTATGCAATACTTAATTCCCAAATGAAAATAATATGCATATATATAACTACAATACATATATAAAATGAATGTAAAATTTATAAAATAATATAATATACGTAATCTATACATATAAATATAATTGTAGTGTCTGTCTGTTATTTCTGTTAAATGGCTAGAATTAAGTTTTTTGCTTTATTCTCTGTCTGTCTGTCTGTCTTTCCGGTTTTCACGCAAAAACGGCTAAACCGATTGTAATGAAACTTTCACAGTTTGTTAGATGTGCACCGAGATGTAATCTGCGTGTGGTCTTATTTCAATACCCCCACGCCTTCCACCCCCTCCCATACAAAATGACTCATTTTCAATAATATATACTAATGAAATTTTCTTCAAAACCATTGGAGCAAATCAATTGAAATTTAGAAAATATTATTTTTATCAAAAATATGATCTATGGCATACAAATTATTTGAATCCCCCTACTCCTTCCACCACCACCCACACAAAATGCACTTTTTCATGAAATGCTATTCACCAATTTTCTCAGTACGTGTAACTTTCATCGAGCTTAAATGTTGTACTTTACCGTTAATTTGCATTACTATTAATATCGAGAAAAAATTAACCGAGTAGCTTCACTCTTCACTTCTACCCCCTCCCATACAATATGACACAATTCCATGACTTTACAAAAAATCGATTTTCTTGAAAAGCGTGCATGATGCAGATCTGAAATTTAAAATATATCAATTGAGTAATGATTATAGTTGTTTCTCAAAAATTCACTTGAAACCACCTACTCCTTCCACCACCTCCCATACAAACTGCACTTTTTCATGAAATGCTATGCACCAATTTTCTCAGAACGTGTAACTTTTATCGAGCTTAAATGTTGTACTTAATCCTTAATTTGCATTATTATTAATATCGGGAAAAAATTAACCGATTAGCTTCATTCCTTCTACCACCTCCCTTACAATGTGATACAATTACACTACTTTACTTAAATTCGATTTTCTTGAAAACTGTAAATGTTACTGATCTGAAATTCAAAATATGTCAATTGTATTTACAATTATTATAATTATAGTTGCTCTCAAAAAGTCGCTTAAAACCCCCTACTCCTTCCACCACCTCCCATACAAACTGCACTTTTTCATGAAATATTCTAAACTAATTTGCTCAGTACATATAACTTTCTTTGAGCTCAAATTTCGTACTCTATCCTAAATTAGCATTACTAATATCGGGGAAAAATTAACCGAGTAGCTTCACTCCTTCTAGCTCGTCCCATACAATGGGACACAATTCACGTCTTTACAAAAATTCGATTTTCTCAAAAAGCGTGAATGATACAAACCTGAAATTTAAAATATATCAATTGCATAGTGATTATAGTTACTTCTCGAATTATCACCACCCCCTTCCCTTTTACCACCTCCCATACAAATTGCACAATTTCATTAAATTCAATCCATTAAGTTTCTCAGTACCTACTCAATTTTTGATGCCTAAATTTGGTACAAAACATTTTTATAGCTACTCCAGCATGATGTGAAACAAATTAGTTCAGTGCATCCACTTCCCATACAAAATTTCATAATATCACAAAAGTTTCGATTTCATCTATGGTATCGTATGATTGGGCTCTACGCACAATCGTAGTCCTGTTAGGTTTTCAAGCTTATATATCCCATATATTACTAACTACATTCTCAAAAATTACTTATTAGTGCGATTTTTATTATTACTATCAGGATTCCTTAATGCAAGGAATTGCCATAAAATCGATTCCAAGTATAAAAGATGGAAATCATTTTGTCCTTTGGCTCATCATTTAGTGAAGGGACAAAACAAACGTCAATATCCCTACACCAACACATTAATAAACAGAGCACAGTAAATAGACAAAAACTAACATAAATTGATGTCAACTAGCGTTAAGTCTGCCGCTTAAACATACTTTATCTATAGAGAAGTCGAATACATCAATATTCTCGTTAACTTCTCTTGCAAGACGCGAAATCGGTTCACTCATACCATAGTTAGTCCGGTGAAAGCAAATCTGCAGGAATCTAGGATGCCTTGGTAAAAATTGACCAACAGCAAATTGCATCAAACCCAAAAGTGAGGAGGAATCAACCACCCCAGTGAGAAGTTGATGAGCAAAAACTACGTCAGCAACTTCACGTCGTATCGAGAGTGATGACATATTTAGTAGCTGCAGCCGGTCAATATAAGGAGGAAGACGAACTCTGTCATTCCAATTACGGTGACATAATGCTATTCTCATAAATTTGCGCTGAATAGATTCAATTCTGCCAATATGCACATCATAATAGGTAGACCAAACTTGAGAAGCATACTCAAGATGAGATCTGACAAAGGTGTTATACAGACTCAACCTAACAAAGGAATTGTTAAATTCCTTGGATAAGCGAGTGGTGAAACCCAGCATAGAATTACTCTTTTGCACAATCTTATTTATATGCAAGCCAAAATCAATCTTTTGGTCAAATGTAACGCCTAAGTCAATAACTGAATTAACACGATCTAAAATACAGTCATTGAGACTTTAAGTTACTACAAACGGTGAGAATTTCCGAGTAAATGACATTACATGACATTTATCCAAACACCAGTTACTAAAATTTAACAAATCTTCCTGAAGAAGATTATCTGAGTTAGAACTAATAGACCTAAAGATTTTAATGTCATCAGCATAGATGAGTACTTCTGAATATTTAAAAACAGATGCTACATCATTAATGGCCAGGATAAATAGAACTGGTCCCAAACGACTTCCTTGAGGGACCCCAGAATGCGCAGTAAATGGCTTAGACGTACAATCACGAAAGATAACTTGGTAGGTTCTATTAAATAGATAAGACTTAATTCAATTTATAAACCATGTCGGAAAACCCAACAATCTTAGTTTTAACAAAATTATTGAATGGGGCAATTTATCAAAGGTCTTACTAAAATCAGTGTATACACAATCCACCTACTTACCATCCTTAATAGCCAAAATGAATTTTTTCGTAAACTCCATCAGATTAGTAGCAGTGGATCTATTCCTAACAAAATAATATTGTTTACTCGAAATTATTGATTTACAGTGAAACGACATGCATTCATACACTATAGACTCAAATAGTTTAGGAATAGCCGACAGTTTAGCTATTGGCCGATAATTTTCAACAGCAGATTTTGCACCGCTCTTGTGAGTAGGTGGGAGTCGTCCTTCATCGACTTCCACACATTTGGAAAAATCCCCGTTAATAGGGATCTTTGAAAGAGGTGAGAGAGTGGTTCTGCAAGAGAGAGACAACACCGCTTAAGGACAACAGCGGGAACGCCAGCTGGGCCAGGAGAAGACACATCTTTAAGGCGGGAGATGTGATTGACTATATCATTATAGAAAATTGGTAAATCAGACAAAGAAGTCGAAGTAGTATCTCTAAAGTCATCAAAATACGCCATATCAGGGAAAAAGCTACTACTAGTAAAAGATCCACTGAAGAATGTGGCGAAAAAATTACAAATAGTAAATTGATCATTACTATCGTTGCCCAGGAATTGAAAAGAAGCTGGATAACCATCTGATTTACGCTTACAATTAACAAATTTCCAAAACTTCAGGGGATCTCTAATAATATCCGACTGCATTTTAATTAAATATTCAGAATATAAGCGAGTAGATAAATCCTTAAAAAGGTCATAATATTCCCCATACAGACAAAAATCAGTATCATTCTTCGCCCTAGTATATCTATTCCAGGCAGCATTACGAGCATTGCGAATTACGCGCAACTTGCTAGTATGCCAAGCGTACGACGATGAGATGTTCCTGCGATAGGTAATGCGGACGAAGTCGCGGGCGTTTGCTAGTATGTTATAAATGTGAATTATGTTTCCTATTTTTGACCCTGTTTCACCGTTTTTCAATACTTTCAGCGATAGCCTTAGCCTAAAAATATATGGGCCACACGTGTGGCCTTGCATTGACTAACGATATATAAATCTTATTTTTAAACCTTCAGGTGATTACAACTTGAAAAGCTTAAAAATTGTAGTGTCTACAGCTGCTCAAAGACGAAATGGCCACATTGGACAGATATTGACACAAGAGTTAATGTATTTACACCAATCAAAAAAGCGTTGCAAATAACTTTGAAGAAACTATCTTACGTCGTTAGTGTAGAGCAAAATTTTCGAGTGGGAAATAACCGAACTCACGTCGTTAATAAATAAAATAAATAACAGTGGTCCTAGATGGATTCCCTGTGGCACACCAGATATATAGTATGTACTAAGCATCAAAATAAATATTGCTGATTGTCTACAGCCACTTATGAAAACCATCATTTACATCCAAACAGAAAAGAAAAAAACATTTAACACAACTCATGACCAGCCCGACAGCTTTACAGATCCTTGGCATAGTTCCTTTGATGTTATTGTCAAATAAAAATTTGCATTCTAAAATTCAAATCGGTATACACGACAATAATTGTCACAACTTCAAAAAAGTTTACTTCAACACTTTAATTCCAATTTGAATTATTGATGGCCTTTATGATACAATAAGAAAAAAATCGAAAATAAACCAAAAAAAAAAATCCCAAAAGCCATAAATTAATTGAAGAGTGTTTTATTGCGTTTTCGGTTTATTGCCATCCGAAATAAAATTTATTGCATTCGTAAAACGAAATAAAATAAAAACGATCGCAAATATAGGCGACCATTTCACAACAACCTTCGCCGCCACTACGGCCATCTCTCATTCAAATTCACGACATCCACAATAACCAAATCTTCCATTTGAACTTGGACAAAGTGGTGATGAAAAAAAAGAAACTAAATAGAAGCTATCGTAAGAAAACGGACGGAATCAAAAGTAACTTTCCTAAGGAAATCAACAAAACAACTTCGAGCCAAGTCGAATAAGAAGGAAGAGCGGCACTTCATGAATTGAAAATGCCACGAAAAACTATTTCTCTCGTTCGCTACACAGAGAGGCCGGAGGACTTTTGACAAGTACAGGGAACTACCCCAAAGTCGCGAATATTTCACTGTTTTTTTTTTTCATTTCCAGGGATCAGAGATCCTTTTTGTGTTCAGAAATGAAAAGAAGCGAACGAAACATGTATAAAAACCACAAAATTTCGAAGACCCCACGCCGTGGCATTCGTCCGACCAAACGAAAACTCGATGTGACCGTGTGTCCTGGAATGCAAACGCGGTGTTGTACCGCTCTATCCAATAACTTAAAAGGAGACTGCGGCTATAAATCTTGGATAAGTCCTTTGGCATACTCTCCTCACTTTTGTTTAGCTCTTATTTCCTTATGCACCTTCGATTTGCTCTTTGGGATTCCGAAAAAAAATTTCACCAACCAAACAGGTCGCTCCGTAATACCTGAGGACGTGCAATACGTTCTCAGCTAGGATAGGAGCCGAAAGACGACATCGACGACGATATATACGACGATGAAGATGGGCGGCAATCCTAAGCAATTCCAAACAATCATGTCCTTTACCTAAAACCCACTCGCCACCATTGCGGGTGAATTGTGGGAGATCAATTGGAATGTGACTCAACCGAACACGACCGCACCATATTTTTGCCATTGAAAGTCGCTCGACGTCGTCCCTGAAGGTTTCTCGACTGCTGGTGCTGCTGCTGGGACGACGTAGCTGGAACAAACATTTTTTGAAGGAAGTTAATCGCGTGCCATAGGACCACCTTTTGACTTCCTTGAGACTCTGCCTGACTGACTCTGCCTTTCCACGACATTCCATACCCAAGGGTGCGATACTTTCCTCAAGTTCCCCACTGACGTTTCTTCAGCTCCTTGTTCTTTTTATACGAATAAAATAACATGCGAGCTGGAGGACGAAGTAAACGAAGGACATGATACGGGTAAAGAATTGATTCAGCACCGATTCTTGCCGAGGAAAGGTGCAAGTTCTTGCGATTTGTGTAGATGGCAGGCGAGTTGTCGGGCGACGACTACCTTTTGTGTGGCCGGGAACCGACTAATTGATTTGTTTGTTAATTTATTGATTTCACAGGAAGTCGAACGGTTGATACTCCTAATTAATGGGGAAGGTTATTAATTCTCATCAAGTGGCCCATTACATAAATGTTCGGAGGGTTTTTTATTCTGTGCGGGGAGTTCGTGTGTGCTTTACAAAGTGGTCGATGCTTAAATTTGATTGCGTATTTTAAAAGCGTGGCATAGTGATTAAGAAGGTGACGATGAGGTAAAAGTTTTTTCTTCTAGGTGACCTCATCTGTCATCTTCAAGGATAACTTATTTTGACCTTAAATAGTTGAAATCTGTCAAAAAACGGGTGTCAAAAATGATGACGATCACAAAAGTTCGTATTTATTATTTCATCTTTAAATCATTTCCCGCGCCCCACTCAAAATGTAACAATTTTGTAATTTAATGAAATCTATAAAAACAATTGATGAATTATTTTAATACTCTAGGGGAAATCTGAGGGTATATTATGTTTGGAAACAGAAATATTAGCTCTCGCCCGAAAACCTCGATTCACAGTCTGTCTGCCTACACATAGAAACAATATCTTGTTAGATGGTCGTGGGCTCCTGCCTTTTTGTGTGACTGCATTTTTAGTTAGGTATCCGGGGTATAGCCTAGTGGGTTGCGCCTTGGCCTACAATGCGAAGGTTGTGTGTTCGAATCCTGATGGACGTATAATTCCAGCACACTGGTGTGTAGCCTAATAGGTAGCTTGTTGGTCCACAATGCGAAAGTCGCAAGATCAAATCACCGTCGGCGCATAATTCCAGCACACTGATTGCATGGATATTCTGGGCCACCTTATTCTCCGAAAATGAAAAATTCCTAGATAGAGGGTTATGCGAAGGGCTAACAATCCTCTCATAATAACAAATAAACCTTAAGGAGCCTCAAGATCAGAGACCAAGGCCCGATTTGAGCTGTAGTACCATTGAAGAAGGAAAACAAGTTATGCATTCACATTAGTCAGAGCGGGACCTATTTAAATCTCTGCCGTTCTGAGGGTTCTAAGATCCGGTGGCTAGGCGCAACTCCACGTCGAATTTCGAAGAATTCTACCCGCATTTGAGCGTTAAACTACTTTTACCACGTTTCCCCATCGAGTTGGCCTTATCATTGACGAGGGTGGAGGCGTCCTGTCATAGCCTCTCCGACACCGTGGTACTGAAGAATATCCGGTCGGGTTTCGGACCTCAATGAACTTACAAGTCATGAATGGTAGCATTCCTAAGTTACGTGGAGACGGCACTCTCAAAATACTTAACTCGTGTTTACATGAGCAGTTCACCCCCCCATTCTTCCCTATCCCATCCTACCCTTCTTTTGAATGGCTCTGTTGGCTCGCGTGGCAACTAGCGTCTTCCCGCCCTCTAAGACCCATGTCTTCCAGCTGCTTGATATCTGTATACCTTGGACATTCGATCGAGATATGCAACCAGCTTTGCGACGACGCACCACAGGCGCGACGCAGCATCTCACTCAGACTCCGTCTGTGAAGGAAATCGTTCAGACTACAGACACTGAGAGAAAAATCAAAGTTCAGATTCTCCACCATATATGGTGTATACCGATCATCCGATTGTCTGGTAAGGACCCATTTGCGTCGTAAAATTCTGCAAATTTGTTCCACAGTGGCAAGCAGATGCTCCTTGAGATCTAACAGATACAAACCTAAAGCGCTCCGAATCCCTGATACCCAAGTAGTTGGCGATAGTCGCGTACCTAAGCCTAATCCTTTCTGGATTAATCAAATGACGCTAGTGTGTCAGTAAGCCTCTCAGCCTCCTGTCATCGTTATTTCCTGCGATTTTACGAGAACTAACCTTCAGGCCCAACCCCCTTACGCTCGAGCTCAACTCTAGAATTCTCCTCTCTTCTTCAGAAGCAGAACAGCCCAAATCAGACTTTGGCCCTCTGACTTCAGGTTACTTAAATTTTTTATATTTGCTACTAATATCATCACTTCGTCAGCTTACGGCGCAACACTGCATAAATCCCCTAACTATAGCAGAATCACCATTGGGCTCAAGATGAATCGATCACTAACGGACCCATTTGGGCACGACCTTTCCTATAGAGCCCCAAAAACTCATTACATATTCCAAAGCTCTCGAAGAAGGCTACTTCCCGACAATCACACACCTTAAATTTAAATACATCCTTACATCCCAGTTCAAAAATTCTCACGCGCCATATTCGACAGAATGACGAGCGAGATGTGCAAAAGCATCTTGCGCGTGATTCTCCTGCACGTAACTTATGTTTTCAACCGATGCTTCCGATATCGTATTTCTTAAGATACCACGTCTGGGCGTATTCCTGAAGTCACCAGAGAAAGTCGGGAGTAACCGCCAGTATCATTGGGGAATTTATTTTCTCCCCATGTTTGGTTAGGTCCTGGAGAGAAATATGGTCCGCACGCTGGATGAGAATATTGCACGTCTGTCGTCGGACTTGCAGTACGGCTTTCATAACGCGAGAGTATGCGTGGTTTTACGTTCAAAACTACGTTACGTCCTTGAAATCTTTGTGAATTTCAACAAACCGAGAAACTTTCCCATCTGGCGTCAGACTTGCAGCTCCAGTGCCGAGAGATGCACACAGTATTCATATTTCCCTCTTTCTACAGGCACTACAGCCCCTCCTGACCTTCAGGTTCTTTAACATTTTTCATCATTTATTGTGGAAGTGTTGCTAGACCTTCGCACAACCCTCTATCTACGAATTTTCATTTCGTAGATTGAGGTAACTAAGATATGCCCAAGCACGAATTGTGCTGGAATTATGCGTTGACCGGATTTGAGCTCACGATCTTCGCATTTTTGACCAACACGGTACCATATATGCTACACCCTAGCTTTAGTAGTAATAGTTGCACGAATAAAACTACGCTACAACCTTGGATTTTTTCTTGGATATCAACAAAGGTTGCAAGGCCGTAACGTAGTTTTGAACGGCACAAATTCTGTGCATCTTGTGGCCGGAAAGCCGAACTACAAATCTGACGCCAGATGGGCAACTTTCTCCTCCAGCCTACGGAACATATTCCTCTCCAGAACCAAACCACGGGAGAAAATAAATGCCCATATAAGACCGGAGGTTATTACTTACTTACTCTGGTGATTTCAGGAGCACAACCAGACGTGGTATCTTCCAAAACACGATCTCGGAAGTACCGGTTGAAAACAAAAGCTACGTACACGAGAATAAAACGCCAGATGTCGAACGCAGGGCAATCTCCTCAGAATGAAGCTGTGGGATTATTTCTCCCTCTGCTGGCACCCGATCATGAGTAAGCTCCATCGGTTCCGAACCAAGAAAGCATTCAGTCAGTAGTCCTTTCTCAGACTATTTCCACTTTGGAATAGAGTTGCCTCCAACAGTTTCGCCAGATCCTGCAGATCATAAGGCCCTGACTCCACGGATCACTTGAGCTCACACTGTCGAAACGCCTCCAATCATCCATTCCCTTTAGGAGAAATGATTAACCCACGATACTCATCATGCATGCCTTGCTGCTAATCGAGTTTAAGCTGGGGCGCAATTAATTGGCCATTCGCCCAAGCTCTTATCCGATCAACTTTTGATATGCCATGCTTTTTGCGTGGGTGAACACCTGTGGGCGTTACGCTTAATCGTAATTCTGAAATGTTCTTAATTGCATTGGCAAAGTTAAGCATTACGTGGAGTAATAATTGGCATTTGCATAATATAATACTAATGACAAAAACCTTCAGTAGCATTGAAATGCTTAATTAATTGCGAATTATGTACTCAATTATGTAGTATATTTTTTCTGGGAATTCGTCTAAAGGTCATCAGCGAGCCTTCAAGCTTCTTTAAGTATTCAGTACTTTCTTAGTGACACAATTATCAATATTATAAGCCTTAACATCTGTACACAAACTCAATATTTCTCAGTGCTTATTCCGAAAAAAAGGTAATTTCATTTGTTGAACATGATGGATTGATATAAGTCTTCTTGCATTTTGTCTTGACTTACCTTCAAATTTCGATGTGAAGCATATAAATATGTAACTACTTAAATCAGAAACATTATTCTTCCCATTAGTTAATTAACAAAAAAACAACTGGCTAAGCTCACATTAATTATTCTATAAAACATCAACAATTCAATATCCCTAACTTCTAGATTTGCTATACAAATTTAAAAAAAAACATCTCTATGCTAAATACAAACATATGGTCCTTGTCGGCTATGTTGTTCGAAATGATAATTGAGCGACAACCAGATGTATCTTGTCGACTGAAGCAGAACTATACATATCGAGTAAATTAGGCATTGAGAAGAGATATATAACAAAATGGTATTGTAACATTTTAGATAGCTACTGTACAACATCTATAACAACTCCACAATAGCTCAGATACTCGCTTGTACAAACATTGCTCCCCAGATGGACGAATTTCGAATCGGCCGTGATGAGCTTTACATTCACGAACGTTCCTCTCGAACATTTAGCCTTCATACTCCTTCATCATTTAACCTAACCTTATAGTGTACTATAAGCCGAAATTCAAAGAAAAACGTATCTAGCCAGCTATATAAGTACAGTTCTAAGGAAATGGAAGAAAACAAATAACAAACTAAAAAGGACGAAATGAAATCCAATGGACCAAGGAAAGGCCTCAAGGATTGAGAGAGTAAAAAAAAAGCATTACTAGATATTTCGTGACTAAAATTCGTAAGTGAAAAAAAAGCTCTTGTAAATTGGTTTCACGTATTTCCAGTCACTATTTATGTCCTTTTTTTTCTTTCGCTATCTACCCTATTCCGGTGACCGTGTCAGTGCAATTTAACTTAGGGGTTGATGAAGTGTAATCGTAGTTAGATCTCAATTCAAACAGCATGCATGCATGACGAGATAAGAGAAGAATTCTTTATGAGCGTTGTGGGCGACATCTAGCTGTCGGAATTTATGGTTTCAAGCTTTTCATGAGCTTTCTGAATGCTTTTGATTAATTAAATAAATCTTTTTTTAAGATCATTGGATAACATACGTCGTAATCACGCTTAATTTACCTTTAAATTAAGCCCCCATATTCAGGTCATAAATAATTCATAGACTAAAGTTTTCAATTTTCGGATAACTTTCTGTATGAAGGTGACAAAGTCAAACTTAATACGCAATTACCTTTAGCACTCGTCTGACCCAAAAAACTTTTCATAAATACCCTAAGAGATTAGAACTACGATTTCGGACCATAGGAAGAGAAAAACATGACTTCTAACTTAGGAAATAATCCTTCATCAGATTCAATTGAATTCAGTCATGGAATTTTAATCCTACGCTTTAATTCTTATCTGTATATCAAAGAAGATGGAAAAATTTCTTGTTTTCAAAAAAATAGAATAATAATTTATGTACTTACGTATCTGAAGGCTTAAGCAGTAGACTGCTTGAGACGTCATTTCTATACGTCAATGATAAATTAAATGTTATCGCAACGATGACGACGTTGTGGACTATGATGATGGTAGGCAAAACGACGACGTGAATAACGATTTTCTAAATCCATTTCTCATTCTTGGTAGAGATGACTCCTAGAAAGATAAATAATGATAATAATTATTATTTTTTGTCGACTTGTATTGTTTGATAAATTTACGAAATTTAAATAAAATTTACATTGTAGTTGAGAACGATATTTTATTCGTGATAAAATTATGACGTCTTTTTTTTTTGACGCCAGACTGAGAAGTGTTGGGTATTTTTACAAAACAGGACAGGGTAGGAGGTGGTTGTAGTTAAAGTGATTAGTGACGAAATTGACGGCGAATTGTTATCTTGAACCGCAGTTTATTTCAATCTGATACCTGAGCGACCTAAGCCAAGTTTTTAAGATAAGGTCGTTTATGAAATTTCCCAAAAAAAAAAAAAAAACATTTTCTCATTGCCCCTCAATTTTTTTCATAAGCCAATTCCATGTACAAGGGATACTCTCGACCACACAAAGGACAAGAGTTTAAAATCAGGAAATTAACGACAACCTTGAAAGAGTAAACCAAAATTATATCAAAAATATTGGAAAATCTTAGTGCTATCAAGATTTTTTACCGCAAACGAATCGATGCGGGCTATTAGATTCCTTGAACTTTACTAACTGCCTGGACTCCATATGAACCAAGGTTCAAAAAACGTTGCGTTGAAGTGGGCAATAGGGCTTCCGAAGAGAACGCTCCGTAAAACCCGAACTACGGACACAGCAACATTAACATACTACCAGTAAGAGGTATAGATATTATTAAATCAAAACCCTTCGTTCATAAAAATAAAAAACTTTAGAAACATACCCTCGACTAGAAATCCAGAATCAGCTTGTACATTTTTTCCTTTAAGGATCAGCCTTAATCTCTTGCTTATCGCGCTGTGCTTCTTCTTTCCTTTTGACTAGAGTTTCGAAAAGATATAAGCTCAGATTTTTATAGTTTCATACCAAGGCGCCAGGTCTTGTAAAAAGTGTTGATGAGATGGAGATGTCCTGAGACCCTGACAAGGTTTCGATTTGGGTCGTTAGATGTGGAGTAGACAACCGTGTCATCAGCATATAGTACCGACGTAGAGCTACCTCTTTGGGTGGTATGGATTTAGTGCCGGAAGTAATGCAGAAAAATTTTGTACAATTTGGGTCCAAAATGAATTTTTGAGAGACTCCGCGAAGAATCTCTGAATTTACGGATCCTATGAATCCGGATGTGTAACCAATGATCCTTAAGAAAACTGTAGAGTTGCCTATGAAGGAAGGAATGCGTGTTCAAGACCATAAGTTTGTAAATAAAGCCATCCGCCCAAACCGAATCGAAGACTGTACTCACTTTCAAGGCACAGAGTACTGTGCTTTCTATTTTCCTTACTTCAAAATCAATATCTTTCTACACTTTCAAGAGAACGTGCTCCGTGTAGTGGTATCTTTCGAAATGTTTCTCTCCATACAGAACTCGTCCGGCCTTACCGCGAATGCCTTTTCATACAATTTTCTAACATTCAAAAAGTAAGAAATTAATCTTAAGTTATGAGAATAAGTTTGGCTATTTTCCAATCGTTGGAGAAGAACCTAATATTAGCACAATTATTGAACAACACCACCAGATAATGAATAGGTTTAGGCGGCAATTTCTTAAGTATGAAGGGCCAGTGGGTCTTTCTCCCTTCAGAGATTCAAGGAACCCCGATAGGGTGTCAGTGCCAATAAAAGGGACTAAACAGTCTCCAGTCGATCTGTTAAGCTCTTTAAAGTGGGTGAGCAGTTCGAATATACCATTAGTAATGTTACCTCGACCGCTCTACAGTGTTAATTATTTTTGTTGATTTTGAAGCGTTGAAAATCAATATCCTTTCCGAGTACAAGTCCTTGTAAAAAAGAGTAAATAAATATCAGTAATTTATCTTCGTTTGAGGTGCTTTATCAGTAACCACTTTTTTCTCCCGACGATTCTGTTTTTAGTTTTAAAAGTCGAGGGTCTAGGCTTAAGATTCCTTAGCATCTCCTGTAATTGTGTGTTAAAAAAGTCGTTTACACCTTTGACAGATCTTGGATACAGCGGTGCAAAGATTGGCATTCGCTGCTCCAGATACTCCAATTTGCTTAAAGCCTGCGCTTTAGTGTGTTTTTTCAGGTTTTCCTAATATTAAAATTTCTCTTTTGAGTATTGTGGAGTTTGTGGAACAATATATTGCCACTCACGAGGACTTAATAATATTTAGATGGATGTACTCGCTTAAAGTTCTGATGTATTCATCTATTTCGATCTAATTACGGTTTCATTAGCATCCGGAAAGATCTCCCCTATATAACTGGAGACATCCTCCCTAAATGTCCCTCAATTCGTTTTGGCGAACGACACTGGGTTACTGTTTTATGATATGGCCTATGGAATCCATGCTGAAGAAAATCTCAATGGCATAGAGGTCCAAAAAGGGGACTAGTGTGACGCACCCTCCACTACAATCAAAGTCGTTTAGGTAGTTACCAGAAACCATAAAGAAATCTATGCAGCTGCCGCTTAAATGCAACGTAGTTCAGTTTGGGCCAAGTATCTAAAGCTGGCTTATATGGCTGTTGATATCCACCTACTCGTATCTCTTTATACTTATATCTGCCAACTGGGTTTCCCCAATCTTTAGGTTTTGCGTTCCAATCTGCCCTTGGAAAAGGAATCAAATTTTTCAATCGTGATACAATTATTAAGTTTAGACAAAAGGGAATGTGAGATTGTATTGGAAGAGTTGATGTAAATAGATATCAAGTCCCCTGTCATTAATAATGTGCAAGACTCTAGCAGTTGAAGAGATGTTATGAAAATTTAATTTGAAACCGTCAGTCTTAATAGATGTCTTAGGGATGATCGCCGTTCCCGAAAGGTCACCATTTCTTTCGATATGACGATATAATTGATTAAGGAGACTCTATCTTTTCGAGTAAGTCTTGTTTCCCTAATGAATGAAATGGACAGGGTAGATTTTTCGCTTTGGATCTAACAGATCTGACGACGCTCAACGCTACGATTTTTAATACGAGTTGCATAATTGTTCAACAAATTTCAGATAGTATGTCTACCTGTCACTAATATGGTATTTATCACTGCTGTTAGAAATCGGGGAAAGTTGCTCATCTTTGAAATCAGATCACCAAAGTTTAGTCCAAAGAGCTACTCAGATTTATCCAAGAAATTCACTAGGAGCAGTCCGAGAAGTTCCCTTAGGCTGTTGTCGCTTGAATAGGCTGCTGAAATTCGTTTCAATTGTTCTGAAGTTACTTATTAATTCCTTAATGAATCTACTGCGGTATTCTACTCTAATTGCTAAAAACAGGAAAAGCTGGCTGGATGATCAACTCTTAGGAATTTACCCGAAGTGGTTGTGGGGACGGATTATTTATGTCCGCGCTCTTGGTTGCATTTGACGTAGGGATGTTTTCTGCTGCAATTTGATGCTACGTGGTCAAACTATTGGCAATGATCTTTTCCCATCTAATTGTTCTAAGTAAAAATTTAATTTCCAGTATCTTTTGGAGGTCTTGTCTAGGGTTTAGCTGCACAATATGCATGTCTAAGTCCTTTTTCCCTCGAAGTCAAGAAGGATTGAATTAACTTGGTCACTAACATCTTCTAAAATATCTAAGTTCGAGTAAGATCGGTCGACACCATTCATAAGCAATGTGATCGTTCTCAGTGGCAGAGGAGTCAACGATGTGGAGCCCAGATTTAAGCCAGGTTGCTTAAATTCTACAAAAAAGTGTGGAATGGGTCTCGACCCCTACGTCCTTGGAGATCACTTCTCGCCAGAATATTCCTAAAATTCGTCGGAGGCATTAGTTCATGAAAGTTTGCAGTTTCTTTACTTTCCACGTAGTACAACCATATAACAAAACGGATTTGACGCATGCGTCAAACACTCGCAGCTTCGTGCGAAGGGAGATCTCTCTTAACCTGCAGAAAGGGAAAAGGATACCGAAGACCTGACGAGCTTTATTTAGACGAGCGCCAATATCCTTTTTGGCTCCGTCGTCCATGCTAACAATGATTCCGAGATAACAAAAATCTTGCACCTCTTCCAGATCTTGTCATTTGAGATGTGAACCCATGTGGACGTACTTGGTTTTACGCACATTTATTTTGAGTCCTGCCTCTTTGCATTTAGAATGCAACGAGCGAACTTTTGACTCTAAGTCTGAACGGTTGTATGCAAGCAAACACTTGTCATATTTAACATCTTATGTCACCTGATTATGAGTGACTTAAGATGTTAAATAGTCTCCATTGAAGACCTTTATCTTCCCCACCTTCCAGTGGAGCTTTCATGATATCATTTTTTTTTTTTTTTTATTTTATGAATGTTTTTCGGCTTTATATTTAATATGTAATAAACTATTATCAAATTAAGCTTTTCACGTGTATCACTTAAATATTATTGTTTTGTTCTGTAACGATAGTTCACAACTGTTTTTTTTTTTTACTATTTACTTATATCCAAAATGAATATACAGTGGTGGCCTTATTACCACCAGGAAGAGGGCTGGTGATAATATACAGCCTTGCCTGACACTGATTCGCACAAGAAAGCTCTCGGACAGTTCTCCTTTATGAAAGATGCGACACCTTGCATCTTCGTAGGATTCTTTGATCATAGCTATGACCTTATCTAGAATACCTCTCCGACGCAAAGCATTCCATATGTAATCTCACTTAACGCTGTCGAAAGCATTCCCGAAGTCCACAAACTGTAGTGGCGACCCCATTTCGGCGGAATGCTCCAAAATTATCCGTAGGATATTTGTGTGGTCGGTACAGAGCAGTTCCCTGAAATTTTATTTCTCGATACACCTGTGCCCAAAGCCTTACCATTATTATCTACAACGATTTCCCCCATTTCATCTCCTGAGAGCGCTAAGTATATATTTCTATCGAAGTTACGATCTGAGGTCCTCAGATCATCGAAACTTTGCCTTCTTCTAAACGAACTTGACTTAATTTTTATGCAGATCCCGATAGGGGCCGGGAGGAATCGTTGGAGGCTGTTGTATCCGCTGAACCTACAGTAACCACCACCCGACGATAACCAGAAAAGGATTCCGTCGCCCGTTTGATATTTTGGACAACTTTCATTTTTCATCCATCTCTCTGGAATCGCAGCGACTCTTCTTTCTACATCACTCGCAATTTACACGATTTACTGGATTTTGTTCGTCGATTTCTTTAAAGTCCCGAATTTCATACTAAAATATCGCCTCAAGTTACGTGCAATTTAAAATTGAACTTATTCTTTTCATTAGTGCTCTCCGAACGTCAGACTAATGCAACTTTTCAAAAGAGCCAAACCATCTAAGGACGTATAGTTCACCAAAGATTGTCTCAATGCAATCCAGGCAAAAAAAAATGGAATTTAGCCAATTCATAACACACATAAAAAAATATTAAGACAAAAAGTTCCTGAAAATCTGTCATTTACTATGCTAAAGAACAACATAATTAAAAGATTGGTAAGTATCCAAAAGGATCTAAATCGTCAGTAATAATTTTAGCTTTTCGTCAATTTCTCCTCTTTCCGATGGTGATCGTACAGCCGTTGATTCAAGCGGCGAACCTTACGAGAAATTTAGCTTTTCAAATAGTAATAACAATCTCCTTCAACTGATCTAATGAAGCGCATCAAGATATCTTTTTTAAAAATTTCGCACTAGTTAAAATTCTTTAAGATCTCGATATTAAGAAATCCACTGGATCTATTGGTACAAAATGCTTCTCATCTCTGGCTAAACACCTTCGCAACCCTTTCCGTCTTTCCTAGTCGTCAGGAAAATTCCTTCACGCCTGGAAACTAGCCAGTATCAAAGAATAGGGACCAATTGCACCTCGAAAATTGTCGCCCCATAGACATCACTTTCGTGATATCTGTGATATCTAAAGTGATGAGAACTGCTGTCAACCGCAAAATCTCGAAGTATCTGGAGAATGGACAACTTAATAAACATCCTAAAGGAAAGATTTTTGGATTTCAGACTGCTAAGCTTTATTAAACGTATCACTTCGGTCTGCGCTGAGACTTTTGTAAAACTAATACTGATCTCCAGATGAAAGCTTAACAGTGCGATAATCGGAAACATTTCCTTTAAAATACACCATAAGAGCATTCACCAAACCATTACGGATTATCGCCAATACGGTTTCCAGACAGGAGGAGCCACAGGTAACCGAACGCTGGAAACACAAATTTGACTAAGTAGTAGTATTGGATGCGTTTCTCCGTACACTATAAATTTTGGCGTCCCGCAAGGTTCAATTTTATCTTCTACTTTATTTTTATTAAGTATCACACCTTAATCCTATTCATAGATTTGCACATGAGAGTTTACTTAATTTTGTTTTGTGCATTTCACAGATCATATTCAAATTCTGAATAAATTATTTTATTAAGTTTAAAACAATTACAAAATATTTAAATCCAGCCACATCCCCAAATAACATTACATCTCTAAACTATAAACGAAATTCGGTCAACAAACAAAAACAGATTACAAAGTCACCTGACCTAATATCCAAAAAAAAGTAAAAACTCTTTAAATAAATACCAAACAAAACCCAATCGCAACCCACCACAATTTCCAATTTAGTGCAATCGAAAATAGTCCATTATTGTATACTAAGCGATATCGCCTCTTAAAATCGGTAACCCACTTAGGAAATTGTCGTTAATTTTCATTTTATCTTCTAAATTCTTCTGTGGAAAACTCCTCCTCCGCTACTTCTTCGTCTTCTCCTCTTCGTCGAAACTATCACAAACAAAAATTAGTTTACCACAACAACAAAAAACGACGAATCCAATAAAAGTTTTTCAACCCTTTCGTGTTTCGTTAAATTCATTTCTTTCCAGTTGACTTCCTTCCGATTTTCACTCCGACAAAAATAAGATGCGAAACGTTTCCCGGATTTCAAAATCAAATCGTGGGATGTTGTACTTTGTGAAATGCACTTTTCCAGACGTACATATAAAATTAAAAAAAAAACAAACCCCCAAACCTCAACGTCGTATTGTACAAGAAAAAACTCCCCAAATAGAAGAGTTCTTCAGTTGCTTCTATCAGAACGATAAAAAAGGATGAGAGCGAACAAAAAGGAACAGAAAACCGAACTAAGAATGATAAAAAAAAGGAAAGAGACGTCCGACATCGATAGAATCCTTGGAAGATAAAATTCAGGAAACAGCTCGGCGTGTGACAGAATTGTAGAAATGTTTCTTTCTTTCGTGCTAGCTCTATATATGAAATCTCCTTTTTTGGCAAGAACGAAAACCCTATCGGCAAAATTTGCACAAAATTATAAATTTTATCCCGTTCACTCAATTCATATATACATATGCATGACATTTTCAGAACGGATTCAAAGATGGGAGTAAGATGACTCGCAGGAGATAACAGAAAAAAAAATAATATCTGTACAGAACATAGTGTGGTTTAAGATGGATATCTTTGAATAATGTAGAATATGCAATAAGATGGTATTTTTATCGGATTACTTTTTTCCGTGTGGGTTTTAAGCTTGAATATGCATTTTGTGGGCAATTAAATTAAAACAAAAGAAAGAAAAAACAATTTTGGGGCATTTAGTCCAAGAGTGACGATGTTTCCTTCTCGAAAAAACCGAAACTATCGATCGTTTTCGTTCTGCAAATTGAAAAATTATTTACAAGTTTTGTGGAAAAGTGATTTTTTCGAAAATATTAAAAATGTATATGGGAGGTGGTAGAAGGAGTGACGAAATTGAACTTTTTTTTTACATATCGCTACTCTATAATACAAAATATTTTACACCAATTCTGGGCGTCCTATTCATTTGCTCATACGCCGTTCCCCAGTCATTTGATAGCTGGCACACCCCTGCTCTAATACATCGAAAAATTTGTGTTATTGTATGGGAGGTGGTTAACCTTTCCATTACTATCATGACACCATAATCCTTATAGCATTATATAACAGATCATCAAATTCTTTTCTATCGACCACCGACACACTAACATCCATAATTATTTTTGACTCCATTATTTCACGCCATTCGCTAATTACAAGGACACAAAATGTCCTAGTCATAATTCCATTAATAAAACGTATCCAATGAAACCGGATTATCATTACTTAACGACGTGCTTTATGATTATCACTTGCCGTACTCAATATTCTATGGAGTAGTATCCATCATAAAGCAATAAACAGGATATTCCCCGCTTCTCTCTATCGACACGCACACCCTCAAATGCACTAGAAATTCCATAAACCAGTGATGAGAACTTGTTACAGTAACTTGCAAGAGTTCATCAGTTAATATTTTAAGCTACACATACACAAATTGCATATTACATAGCGTTTCTAACATTTACATGATGACGACGATGGGGTGGATCATCCCGATTGGGCCTGCTCCATACTCAGGTTTCATATTAAACCTGAATCCCGGTTGAATTCATATTTTCAACTGCTAGTTTTGATAGGTCAAAAGTTTTAGTCCTTGATCATGATGATGGTGAAGCCTGTTAAATTTCTGGGCAATTTAGTTATTAATTGAAAAGTCGATAATTTAATTTTAATAGTTCAATGTAGATGGAAAATGACCGGATTACATCGATTAGGCGAGCGCTTGTTATTAGGAAATTTTAGTTATAGTGCTTAGCAGTAAATACATTTAGAGCTGTATAGATAGGCTGATGATATTTTTGGTCTATTGCCAATATCCGAAGCGATTTGATGGGAGAATTTCGTTCAAGTATGACTATAAATTAATGAACCCACTGTTTTAGGATTATGTGATGGAAGTGTAGTGGTTTTGGTGGGAAGTTTTGAAGAGTAATTTTAATGATTTTATGCTCATAATCGAAATTTTAAGCAACGGATAGTTAATAGTTTCTATATTTCATAATTAGAATTATTAGTTTTATATTTATGACTAGCGATCACCCGCGACTTTGTCCGCGTAAGAATCGCAAAATAAACATTTTTGAGAATGTAGTTAGCAGTAAATGTCGGATAAATAATCTGCTTAGTTTATTGTCTCTTTGAACACAGTGCTTTGTATTTTGTTCGAATCAGAACCATAAATTATTAAGAATGAAACCATGATACTCACATTTGATTGATTCGTAATTCGAGATCATATACATGTTGAAGAACGGTAAGGACATGTGAATAGTTGTAGCTTGTGTCAATTAAAAAAACCCCAAATCAAATGACATTAAGCTAATCGGTTAATTTTTTCCCGATATTAATAATAATGCTAATTAGGGAATCAATACAAAATTTTAGCTCGATGAAAATTATATGTACCGAGAAAATTGGTTTAGAGTATTTCATGAAAAAGTGCAGTTTGTATGGGAGGTGGTGGAAGGAGTAGGGGGTTTTTAGTTAGTTTTTAAGAACAACTGTAATTATCATGCAATTGATATATTTTAAATTTCAGAACAGTAACTTTCACACTTTTCAAGAAAATCAAATTTTTGAAAAGTCGTGGATTTGTGTCAGATTGTATGGGGAGGTAGAAGTAGTGAAGCTAATTAGTTATTTTTTCCTGATATTAATAATAGATTCAATACAAAATTTTAGCTCGATAAAAGTTATATGTACTGAGAAAATTGGTGTATTTCATGAAAAAGTGTAGTTTGTATGGGAGGCAGTGGAAGGAGTAGGGGGATTCAAAAAAAATTGTAAAATTAAAGATTACATTTATAATAGAAATGATATATTTTAAATTTCAAATTAATAGCTTTTATAGTTTGCAAGAAAATTTGATTATTATAAATTTTTGAAAATGAGTCACTTTGTATAGGAGGTGGTAGAAGGCGTGAGAGGAGCAAAATAAAACCTAAGGCAGATCACTTCTCGATCCACACCTAATGTTCTGTGAAAATTTCATTACAATGGATTCCGCCGTTTTTACGGGAAAGCCGGAAAGACAGACAGACGGAGAAATTTTTTAAAAACGTGTGTTACTGCTTAGTTATTGTCCAAATAAAGCAAAAAACCAACTTATAGCCATTTACAAGCAAATAACAGACAGACACTGCAATTATATTTATATGTATAGATGAAATCCGATCCAATTAAAATGGTTGAAAAAAATATTGTAAATAATATTACATAGTTTTCCGATCTGTTTGAAAAATCAAAACGCTAATCTTGCGATACTCTAGACAACATAGGTCTTCCTGTGAGTTTCTGAAATTGTTGCGATTTGTATGGGAAGGGGTGGTAGGAGTGTAATTTGTAATTAGAGTGAGGTTGTTATGAAAATTTTTGTATGAGAGGTAATAGAAGGAGCGGTGAATTTTGAGGTAACTGAAATCAATAAAGAAATGATTTATTTTAAATTTCAGATCAATGGCTTCCAAGAAAATAGACATATTATAAAGTTGGAGAATATTGTCAGAGAGGGAAGAAGAAGAGGAGCGATTTGACCCGTTCCCGAACTCGACCATACAATTTTTGCAAAAATAACGTGCGTGAAATTTGAGTCCTGTAGCTCAACGGGTCGTCGAGGTAGAAAACAAACGGACAGACGAGCATCCAGATTCGAGATTTTTGAGTGAATGCATGGAATTCCGCGCAATCTATTTTTTTCTAAGATTAATTTTTTCTTTATTTAAGTGTGCATATCTTAAATAAAGAAAAAATTAACCAATTTCGATTTTTTTTTTTTTGATTTTGAATCGTCTTTTAAGAAAGTTGTTGCAAGAACGATGGTGTTGGAGAAAATAGCAGGGATTATATTTATAGTCTTAAAGTTTTTCTTATTCTTCATCTTTTAAGAATGGGATGTAAGGACGATGGAATTTGAGCATTCTTTTCGTAATTTTTGTTCTTTCCAGATGCGTCTAGGAATGGGGTTGAGGGGATGGAGAGGTTTGTTTCTGAGCTGTTGTGAGCACGACTTGCGCAGGAATATTTTGGTAAACTCAATCTACGAAAATGGAAATTCGTAAATCGGGGGTTGTGTAACGGGGCTCCCAAACTTTTCACAATAACATGGGGCCAAAGCCCGATTCTGGCCGTAGTGTCATTGAAGACGAAAAGGATATAAAAAGTTCAATCGGTACACAAGCAGTATTTTGAAACTACTCCGTCCGTATGAGATGAACTCGCAGATAAACAGGTCTCGACGCTAAACACTGCCCAAGCAAAATTGAACTGAACTGAAAGGCAAATTGAATGTTTTGGGAGCAACGTTGCCCCACTGCTAGTGATCGGGACAAAGAAGAGAAGATAGTAGGAGATGTTGTACATAACAGTGATAGTTAAGGATAGATTTGTGGAGGGGTTAGACACTTATGCCGCCAGTGGAACCATTGAATGCCTCCGTATTTATGCCATTTGAACCTACATATCATTTATCCAGCCTCCTCTAGCAGTGAGCTTCATCAGTTCAAGCGACTGGAGATCATTCAGCTCAGCGAAGAATTACTCTCCAAGAATTTATCTTTAAATTGATCGGAAGCATGTCAAATTGTAAAGACAATGCTGAGGATGAGATCCTCCTCACCGCAGCCTCTGCAAATGTCATCGATTGCAACGCAAAGTCTTTGAGCGAGTTTTCCTTAAAGACAGTGGCCCGTGCCTATACTTACTAATATCTGGGGGGACTTTCCGCCGATTTCCTCTATCAAACCCCTCCTCCGCCTACATAGCACATTCGTGGTGATACACGAGTCGCTTTGCAACCATTTGAGATTTTTGCTTCCCCACACTTTCCTCCCACTCTTTACAGAGGTGTGGAATAAAGGAAGATATCCAACTGAATGAAAGGAGCCTTTGTAAAAATTCCGAAGAAGGGCGGGATTGTGGCAATTGGCAAGGTATATGTCTACTTACTGCCGTATCAAAAATCACGGTGATATCGTGGAGAGCACTCTCGAAGTTTATCAGACTGGATTCCGTAAAGGGTCGTCTTGTACAGACCACACAAATACCCTACGGATAATATTAGAGCAGTCAGCCGAAATGGGTTCGCCACTAGATCTCATGTTTGTAGACTTCGAGAAGGCTTTCGATAGCGTTAAGCGAGATTACATATGGAATGCTTTGAGTAGAGAGGTATTCCAGATAAGTTCATAGCTATGATTAAAGAATCCTACGAAGATGCACGGTGTCGCATCTTACATAGAGGAGAGCTGTCCGAGAGCTTACCTGTGCGAACAGGTGTCAAACAAGACTGCGTATTATCACCAGCCCTTTTTCTGGTGGAAATAAATGACATCTTGAAAGCTGCAGTGGAAGGTGGGGAAGGTAAAGATCTTCAATGGAGACTATTTAACATCTTAAGTCACCTTGATTATGCTGATGATGTGTGTTTGCTTGCACATAACTGTTCGTACTTAGAGTCAAATGTTCGTTCGTTTCATTCTAAATGCAAAGAGGCGGGACTTAAAATAAATGTGCGTAAAACCAAGTATATGCACATGGGCTCGAACACAAGCACACCGATTGTTCTTAACGGACAAAATATGGAAGAAGTGCAAGATTTCTGTTATCTCGGAAGCATTGTCAGCATGGACGGCAGAGCCGAAAAGAATATTGAGGCTCGTCTAAATAAATCCCATCAGGGCTTCGTCATCGTTTCCCCTTTCTGGAGGTTAAGAGAGATCTCCCTTCGCATGAAGCTGCGAGTTTTTGACGCACGCGTTTAATCTGCCTTGTTATATGGTTGTACTACGTGGAAAGTGATCTTTCGAATTACCAAGAAACTGTAAGCTTTCGTGAACCAATGCTTCCGACGTATTTTAGAATTATTCTGGCCAGAAGCGATCTCCAACGACGAACTTTGGACTACACTGGACAAACTATAATAAAATAGGCATTAAGATTCAGCCGGAAGTAAGTCACATTTTGAGGAAACCAGAGCGAAACATCGCCAAACAAACTTTGGATTATAATTCTCAAGGAAGTCGCTGGGTTGGTCAACCAACCATGTAGCACGTGAAAGCGAGCAGTTGAGTAGGAGGCTAGAGTAGTAAACATGCCCTGGCGACAACTAAAGGCCGATGCTCAAGCTCGCGACTTGTGGAAGAGAATTGTTTATGTCCTATGCCCCTATAGAGGGTCTTAACGGGAATTTGATATTAAATTTGACGCTTTGTTGGCGTAGAATGATGTTCGTTTTCTCAACGGTGGCAGCGACAAATGCGTTGCTAGCCAGCCTGTCGGCCATTGCGTTTTTAGGTATATCCCGATGCCCCGGAACCCAACAAAGTCAGAAAGTGCAGATTTTCCCCAATTCTTCTAACATAATGATTCAACAATCTTGAATTTCAGCTGTAGAAACGACCTCGCTTATCATTTACTCAAGCAATTAAGCCCAGTTCGGTTTTTTTTTTCAATAGTCATTACCTCCGGTTGCAAGACCGTGGCATATTCTGCTAAATGCCTGGAGATTTGCAGTTCAAGGCTTTCAGAAGAGATGCCATAGCCTACGTCCTTTTCCATTTTCGAACCATCTATAAATATCGCAATCTCTTGTAAAAGAAGATGCCCTTTTCATACACACCAGGATGCATGCATGAGGTTTTTTTAAATTGGTTCCAAGCTATGCGCCAAAAATTTCAAGTCGTATTCCCTGAATATGACCCAACATGGTTTTAAATCCTGCTGTGCGCGTTGTAAACACTACTCCTGTTATGTCTATGCAGATAATTCTCTAATATAACTCAATTGTGATTGAAGGTATTTCAGTTCGGTACTTTGCTGCCATACCAGAACACCGAATATTGGTAATGTTAGGCATTGATTGCTTTCTTAAGACTTTCCCCGACATTCAGTCTCCATCTGAGTTTGCTACCCAAGATAATTCCCAGATAAGTTACCCTATCTGAAAGGCTAGGTGCAACTTTCCCAATGGATGGCAGATTGAAACTTTCTATGCGTCGTCTTTTAGTGAAGAGTGTGAGCGTAATCTTTTCAGGGTTGATTCTCAGTTCCCAAGAATTAAACTAACTGGTAAAAATGTTTAATGCACTTCGCATCAGTTCGAATAAAATTGTAGGGTATTTCCCAGTAATTTAGATGACTAAGTTATCCGCATAGGCGACAGTGCAATAGCTAGCAGCATTTAGCTGCGCGAGAATACCATTCACGGCTAGAGTTAAGTAAAAAGTAAAGGTTACAAAACCCCTTCTTGTGGTGTTCCTCTATTCACTTGTATTGTCCTAGAGTCGTTTCCCACCAACATGTGATGTATCCATTTGGTGAACATTGAATTTACACCATGCGCGACTAACCCGCATATCAGCGCATTGGTGCATATATTAATGAACGCGCCATCTCATACCAAAAAGCACTCAAAATGTCCTCCTTGAGTTTCATAGACTTTTCAATTTTTAATATTGCCATGTGCAGTGCCGTTTCCACAGACTATCCATGAGTTTGACGATATTTATCCTCCTATGCTAATATCTATTAGTCTTTTAAAGGTTTTTAGAAAGAAAGATGTCAGACTTTTTGTTCAGTAGTCCTTCGGCTGGGTATGCCTATTTTTATATGCATTCGGTATGAAAACCAACTTTACCTCTTTTCACTTCGAAGGCACATATCTTAGAAGAAGACAGGCCTTAAAAATTTTAACAAGCCTTAAAATTTTTAACAAGCCTTACAACGATGATGCTGTAGCATCGCAAGAACTATTGCATCTGGTCCCGCCGATTTAAAAGGCTTAATGGCTTATTAGTTATAGTTTATTGCTTAAATTGTTTTTTCCTTGGCTATAGTTTCATCCAGGAGCGGCTAAATTCCCACTATCTATAACCAAGTTATAGTCAAAGAATTTTGGCGAGTCAGAGTTATGTCTGAATCTCCTTACCCCGGGCAGCAGCTTCAGTGTTTCTGACGACGAGGCAGTCCATGTGCAATTGCTACTTTGGAGGAACCCGACCATGGAAGGACCTTTTGACAGAACTTTCTTAAGTATATCCGCTTTATTCACTAAGTAAATAGTTGCGTAGAACTGTCGTCAAGATACAAGATACTTGCCGCCCGTAAAAAGTACTTAAATTCCCTCAAGGCGGCATCCCAATCAGTTTTTGTTTATTAATTCGTGCTTTATTTCGAAGTTTCCTAGCGTCACGGCGTAATCCATGAAGCTTACCGTTCCACCATGAGTTTGCTTCATTTTTTACTTTAGATCTTTTCATGTGGAAAGCCATATCATAGCTACTCATAACCGCTGTTGTTGGGAAGTCAACGTCCTCCTCAATAGCATCGTTCCCCTGTGTAGCAAGTGTGGATGACCAGTTCCAGTGTTGCATTTGCATAATTTAAAAAACCTACTAAATCTACAGATAAAAGAGTACTGAAGCATTTCTCAATTACAACATCAAACGTTGATAAGACAAAATCACGTAACATAAGTAATAGGAATCAAAGCTATTTTAATAAATTTATCAACATTAACGCAATTTAAACGAAAATACAAATTAAGGAAAATTTTCTTTTATGCACATCACAATTTTTGTACTTTCGTAAAAAATGACACTTACAAATATTGTACCACTAATACTTTGCAGAGACATCTATTAGTAGTTATGTGGCATTTTTCCGTCTGTCAGTGTGTCCGTCTATCTGTTCGCTCTCTAGCTTAAGAACACCTTGAGCAAGAAAGTTTAAATTTCGTACACGTCGTTTTAGACGAAAAACTAAAGTCAAGTTCGTGAACGGGCCAAATCGCTCCACTCTTTCTACCTCCTTCCATACAAAATAACACAATTTCGCAATTTCACAATAAAAGTATAAAGCGAAAAGTATAAAAGCTATTGATCTGAAATTTGGAATATATATATTATTTTATGATGACTTCAATCTACTGTGTACAAATTAATTGTGTCCTCTTCCTCCTTCCACCACCTCCCATACAAAATGCACTTTTCATGAAATGCCTTAAACCAATTAACTCAGTGCTCACAAAATTTATAGAGCTGAAATTGTACACTAAATATTTATTTAGAATTATTAGTAAGACCAAAAAGAATTAGACGATTAGCTTTACTCCTTTTATCGCCGTCCATACAATCTGACACAATTTTACAACTTTAAAAAAAGTCGATTTTCCTGAAAAGTATGTAAGCTACTGATCTGCAATTCAAAACATGCCAAAAGCCTGATGTTTATAGTTATTTCTGAAAAAGTCATTAAGAACTCCCCACTCTTTCTATCACCTTCCACGAAGTTTGTCACTATTTCCGTAAGTCCACTACACGAATTTTATCAGTACCTGAATTCTAAATTTTGTGTAAAACATTTCGATAGCAATTCTAGCGTGATGTGAAAAAATTAGTTCACTGTCGTCACCCCGTCTACCATTTCCCCTACACAATTTTTTAAAATCAAAAAATGTCTCTTTCATCTAGAGTATCGCATGATTGGGCTTTCCAAACTTAACAGGACTACGATTGGGCGTAGTCCTGTTAAGTTTTAAATATTTCTTCTTGGAAAATTTTTCTTGGTGAAACGAAGAAAAAGTTGGAAATCGTAGAAAAGTATAAAAAGTATTAAAGCAAAATGCATCACTGAGGAGTACCCAGGCGATGACTTCAGGAGGCCAAGGCCCGATTTGGGCTGTCGCGCCATTGATGATGATGGGGAGTACCATAAATGAAATCAAAACAAAATCAAAGCTCTTCACGTAGAACGTAGAATTAACAAAAAAAATTAACGCTCAATATTGCAATAAACTCAAACCAAACAAATAACACCGGTCATTTCCTTTACTAATTTAGATAAAAAAAATTTGAAAATGAATGAAAGCTATTTACTTCCATTTTTCATTCTTTCATAGAAACTTCCTGTAAGATGTTTAACTCCATGACAGCTAAAAGTGTTTGGTTTTTGCCACTTTTGCAATTTTTCCGGTAAATTTCCTCAACCGAAAAACAGGACTATGCTTGTACTATGTATATGTACTCTACGTTTCCGAAACACTACGCGACAGTTTTTTTTTTGTTCCTTGCTTATTGCCTATTATGATGATAGTAAATGGTTTAGGGAGAAAGCATAAGGGTGCATTTCAGTTAGTCTAGTTACCCCAAAAAAAGTCAAAGGATTCGAATCTCGAAGAAGAGAAATATAGAGTGTAAGAAAAACTGTAAGAAACAGCGCCCCGGGAAGGAAGTGAATAACTTTCAGGAAGAAGGCTGAGTGAAGAAAAAAATGGATAGGAATGAAAATATCCCGGTTGCCTTCAAAAGCTTGAAAAGAAGCAAACTACAAAGGACGAGCAAGGTGGGAAAATATAAAGGCATTATTTATTCGTTAATGTTGTTGTGGTGCCTTCGCAAGCAAATTGCCACGGTTGTGTTACACATCGAGTAAAGTCTTAGTAAACAGTTTGATAGCTTTTTTTGCTAGCACAAAGCTTTAAATACTTCTTATTTGTCCTTCGAAAGTAATTTCATTCTTTTCCTTCCCGTGAGTCCGCTTATTTCGTTTATTATATGTATACATATATTTTTTTTTTCGTTTTTCTTGACGTCTTCTAGTCTTTGACTACTTTTCTTATTTTATGTGCAATTTCTTCATTTTCCTTGCATTCTACCACTGTTCAACTTCAAATTGATGGTTATGTATTATAAAGTAGCATTGAATCGGGGACAACATCACAAAAGGCAAAATAACATTAAAGAAAAAAAAATCCCCCAACTACCCATCAGTATAATACTAAAACGAAGACTAAGGATATTGTGAATGGAATCATCCCAAACTAAAGAAGGAAGGAACTTCCTTCGCTTAGCTTGAAGCAAACCGTTTCGAGAAAAACTATATGGACTGCTGCTCCCCATGGTGAAAAAATTGCATTAAGCAAGCTCAAGCGGAAGAGATTCATTATCACTTTACAAGCTGATGCTCTGGATAGGATGAGAGAGGCTTAAAGTTGATTCATAAAGTAGAGCTTCCCTAGACAGGATATTTTTGAACGAGGTCACAACGACGACGAAAAGGAGGAGGAGGAGGTGGCGGCAGCGAGTAAGAAGACTCTTTTTTGTGGATTTACGAGAAATGGGTTGTGCAAGAATCACGATATTTACTTAAATATTAGACTTGTACTTTAATCAATTTATGCTGGCCTTGGAACACGATATGGAAACTCTACATTTTTGTACAGTATTTATTACTTTGGTAATGAGTGGATGATTGCATACAAAAATTATACGTAAAGGATATTTTGAAAGGAAGCCAGCATTTCAGTCAGTTTGTTCTTTTGGGTCAGTTACTTTGAAAGTTACAATGTTGTAAGAGTTTTAATGAAATTGAATTAAGTTTCAGTCAAAATGAATTTTTTTTTAATATAAAATTTCATTATAACTTTGGCTTAATGAATTGTTTTATTTCAATTAATTGTTCTTTAAGTTCGTAAACACTCAGTCTATTCGTCCTTTAATAATTTTTGAAAATTTTGAAATTTACAAATAAATTTTTTTCGTCTAAACTAACAACACTACTGATCTGTAAAGTTTGTCCAAAATATACTAATGTAATTGTAATCGATTTCGAAACGTGATGTTGCTATCCAGTCACTTCTACCACCTCCCACAGAAATGCTAAATTTCATAAAACCTCTTCTTCTACTTCTATTTCAACAATGGCACAACAGCTGAAATCGGGCCTTGGCCTCCTGACACTTAGATTTCTTAACATTATTCATTATTTATTGTCGAAGGATTGTTCAACCTTCGCACAACCCTCTATCTTCGAGTTTTTCATTTTCGTAAATTGCTGTGAAAAAAGTATACCCAAGCAGGCAGTGTGCTGGAATTATGCGTCGACCGGGATTGAACTCACGACCTTCGCATTGTAGACCAACATGCTACCTACTAGGCTACATCCTAGCTAATAAAACCTCTCGTTGGTCCCTTTTCTTTAGAAAAATATTTAAGCATTTATTATTTAGGGAAAAAATGAAAAAAGTTGCACTAAAACTACCTTAAAACCAATCTAGATATCTATCTTAAAAATTAAGCTAATTACTTTAATTTTATTTAGTTTTATTTTGCAGAACATATTTAAAAATACAGAGATTAGCGAATTACTGTAATATTCTGTACATTAAATTAAAAATAAAATTGTACAGATTCGTTCGCCCAACTGTTTACAAGTTTCATTCCAGAAATTTTATGTAACTTTCTTCCGAAGTAATACCAGAGTAAGCCCTGTAGAATCCTTAGCAATTTCTTTTGTGCGATTTGTATCTTAGCTTTAAGAAGGTAAGCATAATAGTAAAAAAATTTAACCAAAATCAGATTTTGATCTCCTCTTGATCAGCGGATACCGATTCAATATCTATAAGTAAATATTCCTCCTGCACGGACCAAGAGGGACGTGATACTGAGCTCATTGCTTCGATAAACGGATCAACACAACGTGTAAATGAGCCGGCTGTTTTACCAGTAATTGCAAGACAGTCGTCCACTCTTCTCAATCTGTCTCTTACTAACAAACTAAAGAAATACACCGTCTCTGTAATATCTCCGTCGCCAATTGGAAATACGAACCAATTCCTGATTCGTGCACAATTTTCAGTTGCAGCACTAAAACCGCTGCCAGTTAAGGCACCTCGAAGAATTGCTTGGCATTTTTTAAAAGAGCTAATTGAAAAGTGCTAAATGAGTTCTTCAATGCCTTCAATTGGAAATTGTGCATTGATTCCAATTACTGCGATAAAACCTGTAAACTTATCACCAAAACTATCCTGGAAGGTATGAAGGTTTACATACCTTCCAATTTAAAAAGAGCTCGGCTGTCGAAGGATTCTTTGTTTACAAACGAGTGTCTTGTTCCTGTTCAGGCGAAAAAACGGTCGTTTCAAAATTTTAAAAATCATCAAAATTTAGCTAACAGAGAGCTTTATATGAAATCAAGAAATACCTGTAAATCTGTTCTCAATCGTGTTGAATTTGCTCATGACCAAAAATTTCGACGGAAATTTCCAAAAGGCTCACGATCTTTCTGATCATTTGTCAAAACGATCAATAATAATCTCATCTCTTCAGCAACATCACCACTCGTAGATGGTGACACCACAGTTATTGATCCTGTTGAGAAAGCTTACCTATTGGCAGCAAGTTTTGCGAGAAACTCCATACTACCATTTTCAAAACCCGTCCTATCGCAACATTATCTAGTTTTTCGCTACCTCCTCTTCACTTTTACACACATTTCATATCCAGCTCATTCATAAGTCCGCTGGTTCTGATGGTATTCCCCCCATTACCCTTAAAATGTGCTCCTTCTATGGCGAAGCCTCTCCGCAATCTTTTACTTTATTATTTTAATAATAAAGTATTGTGATCGACTTGGGAAAAAAAAAAATTTGCTACCCTGAAATTTCTTTTTTCGCGTTTCATGACTAAAATAGCCTAAAAATGCAAAAAAAAAAAATCCGTCTGTCTGTACGCCGTCCGCCGTACGCCGACGTGTACGCTCAGCGCACATTAACTCCCAAACCCTTCAAGATAGAAAGTTAATTTTTGGAGGGATTGTAGGTAGTTGCGGATCTCAGGCGGATACCCATTTTGGGGGGTGTACGGGTTCAGGGGGAGGCAGGGGGAGCGCTTAAACCGAAAAATACGAATTCAAATATTTCAACCATGGTTACAGATAGGAAGGTAAGAATCAACACACATATGGAGGAGTTTATGGGACAACTTTTAAAAATAATTTAATTTTTTTATCCATTGGGGTGCGAAAAGGGGGGGCTAAGAACCAATTGGCGGCCGAATTTTTTTTTCAAATGATTATATCTTCGAAATTACTACCCATAAAAAATTGATATTTTGAGACCATTAAGACGGCATCAAAATCTACTAGAATCAGTTTAGATAGAAGCTAATTCTTGTAAGGGGGAGGGTCAGGGGGGTTGCAAAGAAAAACACTTAAAAACTAATATCTCGACTGTCTCTCAAGCTATGTAATTGAAACTTAAAACAAATACTAAGCTTTACTAGTGACATATGAAAAAAATATAATATATGGACATAATAGTAGTGGGGGGAAATGGGGAGCATTTAAAAAATGGCGCATTTTCCAAAACTACAAATCACCAAATCTCAAAATTGAGTACACATATCAAATTGAAAATTTGTCAGATTGTAGAACTATATAGTCTTTAATTTTGGTAAAAAATTTAAGATGGGGGGTGTAAGGGGAGGGAGGTGGAAAGAGAAAATGTTGAAAATTTTGAGTGATTTTTTTATGGCTCTGGTAAAAGATACAAAGTTTGAATTTTGCACGTCGACACATCTATTTAATGTACATGGAAAAAAAATAATAATTTGTTCCAAAATTGTTATGCACCGAAGTGGGGGTCTAACGTGCACAAAGTGTTTCATGTGCAATGAAAAAAACACATAAACTGAGAATTTTTGAATGAAATTTTTAGGTAGAAACTTGAAAATTTGCGAAATGCATTTAAAAAAAATCTCCAAGAGTTTAAAATATTAACTGGTCGAATATCTTTAAAACTTCTACCCCCTCCCATACAAAATTTTTTTTTCGACCATTTCTAAGAAATCAATTATCACTTAACTATTAAATGCTATCAATTTGAAATTTTGTACAAGAACTTACAAAAATAGTTGAAATAAAATTACGTTAAAAATTTTGAGATAGCACTTGCCCTTTTACCCCCTCCCACAAAAAAGTATGATTTCGACCAATTTCATTAAATCAACTAATAACTAACAAATTAAAAGCTACAAACTTGAAATTTTGTACAAGCACCTCACAAGAAAAAAGAAATAAAACTGCATCACAAATTTTACGATTCCGCTACCTCCTCTACCCCCTCCCATACAAATGTTTGGTTTCGTGAATTTAAAATTCACCGAATCCAATGAAAATTCTATGCAATTTCGTCTATGAAACTGACATTCTATGCAAAGAATATTGGATTTGGTTCAAGCAATCAATTAAGAAACTATTAACATCCACCCACCCTTACTATCACCCTCCCCCCTCCCTTCATGAAAACTCAAACTTGCATAAATAAACCAATGAAATATGGAGCTTTTGAACGTTTCCGGAAAGTGTTAAATTGAGAACTGCCCTGCCCAAGAAGCTCCTTTCACTTAGTCTTCCCTAACCACTCTAACCTGCATATTGACTTTCTACGCATGCGCATTTTGTCCCAAAAATAATAAAGTTTCGCCCGACTTGTTGGCAGTTTATTTCATCTATCCTGCTCTTCAGGGTGCTTTCCACAACTGTGGAAAGTCGCGAATGTTCAGCCAATTCCGAAGAAAGGACGCAAAGCGAACCCTGCCAACTACCGCCCAATAGCAATTACTTCAGTGCTCTCGAAAGTGATGAAAACTGCTGACAATCGCAAAATCGTTAAATATCTCGAGAATAAACAGCTTACCCACGCTCGCCAACACAGTTTCCGTTCTGGAAGATCAACGGGAGATCTCTTGGTCTATCTGACGAAACGTTGGAACTCTTGCTTGCATAAATACTACGAAGGTTAAGTTTTTGCGATTGACATTGCAAAAGCTTTTGACAGAGTTTGGCATGAATGTCTTTTTGAAGCTACCCTCATTCCTTGAATTTCGAGTTTCTTGTCCAAACGCACTATACGATTAGTATTAAATGGCGTCACTTCTTCCTCCTTCCCAATCAATTCCGGTGTCCCTCAGGATTCTGTCATATCGCCGACTCTGTTCTTAGTATTTAGCTAGGGTGTAGCCTAGTTGGAAGCGTGTTGATTTACAATGCGAAGGTCTTGAGTTCAAATCCCGGTCAACGCATAATTTCAGCACACGATAAGTAATGAAAATGTTAAGGAACTTGAAAATCAGGAGGCCAAGGCCCGATTTGGGCTGTTGTACCATTGAAGAAGAAGTTCTTAGTATTTATTAACGACCTTTTGTCTTCTACCTCAATCCAATCCATAGTTTTGCGGATGACAGTACTTCAAATAACACCTATGAATTTGACTCTGCTGCGGAATCAAACAATCATTCTATTGCTTCCAATCGCAGAGAGTTATTCCGTTCGCTGAACTCAGATCTCGATTTAATCCTGGAATGGAGCTGGAAGAGTAGAGTAGAGTTCAATGCCGCTAAGACATAAGCCTGTCATTTTTCTCTTAAGCCCGAAATGCTCGCAAATAACGAAATGATACACGACAAATAAACTGCATCAAGATCATAGGCAAACCAAAAATTAGTGTGAACAAGAACGGTCACACTACTTCGATCTTGTTATACACAAGCAGTTTTCATCTCACAATGCACATTAACAGTGCCAAAAATTATATCGTATCGATATTTCAAAACATTGCAAACGTTAAAAACGGTGGAAAACGCAGAGATTTAGTTTGCAGAGAATCGTACTCGAGTACGTACGCCCTTGTGAGTTTGCGCATACGTGAAAAGTACATCGATATAAACAACATAATAGAAAAAGCGCCTGCGATCTTTTCTTGTTTGGCATTAAAATTCCAGTTCTACACCATGTAAAATATTTAAAAAAATATCTTCGTTTTACCTGATCGAAAAATTTTGTTTACAAAAGTTATAGAACAGCATTTTTTTTTTCAATTAATAAGCTTTGTGGATCTGGCGCAACTTTATAGTAGAAGATTGAACAATCCTAGATGAAAAGAAAAAACTCCCAAAATTGGGGATCCGTGCATTGATAGGTTTATATCATTTGTCAAACTAATTTTTTTATAATTACTGAACTTATGTTTTTCGTCTTTTTTATAATATTTATGTTAATACCTACTTGAAACATAAAATATTTCACAGTTATTTGCTCATTTATAATTTTTATATGCTTTTTTAAATCCTCTGATTAAATAATTGTATTTATAATATTTTCCTGTGTTTTAATTCATTTCTTTTTTTTTTTTTTTAATTTTCGAAGTGTCCCTATACAAGTATGAGTATTTCATTCGTGTATGTCATGCATGTAAATCGCACGGAATTATCTGTACTTTGTTTATCCACAATATGTGAATGTTGAGTGTGAAACACGGTCGATTTTTCGTCCGTGTCGATTGATGGTCATCTCGATCACACTATTCGTATATAATATTGCGCCCTTTGAAAACGAACTGATAATAGTCCTGGGGTTTTTTTTTGCATATTAAAACAATATAGGACATAAAATGTGAAGTCACAATACCTTTTCATAGGTATACACGTACATTCATTCATAACAATGATAATAATTTACGTAAAAAAAAATTAATCGGCCATTGCACAATTTGCTTAAAAAAAACAACAATAAAAAAATCTCCATATGTCGAAATTTTTATTGGTTTCGAATTAAAATAAACTTCTTTAGAGATATGTTTCGATATCGGTAGTCCCTGATATCCTGGAGAGGTGGTGTTTGGTATTGTGTTTTTTTTTTTTTTTTGTGCCTGGTATTTATAATAAATTAATGTGTCGACCGGAATGTCCGATGGCGAAATTTTTTTGGAGTTATGCATCTGTGAAGTGGTTCAGATTAAATAAGGACATGTGTTAAATTAATGTGAAGAAGGGGGTAGATTAATTTTCGGCGATAATTTCCTAGAAGATTTAATGAATAGCTGTCATATTTTTAATAAGTGCAAGTAAATATACACGTTTTCTTTTTTGATGGAAGGGTTTATTTTTGTCCATACTTGACTTTAAGTCAATCAATAAATTTTTGAAAAGGTTTGGATTCATTTACTAAATTTCAATTCTTATCTATAACTAATGGAATTGTAGGGTCCTCCTACTCTAAAGTTCATCGTTGGAGGTCACTTCTGGCCAAAATATTCCTAAAATGCGTCGGATACATTGGTCCACGAAATTTTGAAGTTTCTTGGTAAGTCGGACGATCACTTTCGATGTAGTATAACCATATAACAACACGGATTTGACACATTCGTCAAATACTCGCAGCATACTGAAAATCTGACAAGCTTTATTTATACGAGCCAAAATATCATTTTCAGCTACGCCGTCCACGCTGACAATGCTTCCGAGATAACAAAAATCTTATACCTCTTCTACATCTTGACCATTAAGAACAATCGGTGGGCTTGTGTTCGAACCCGTATGCATGCACTTGGTTTTATGCGCATGTATTTTCTGCCGGAACGGTTATGTGCAAATAAACACGCGTCATCAGCATAATCAAGGTGACTGAAGATGTTAAACTGTCCCCACCGAAGACCTTTATCTTTCCGACTTTCCAAGGCAGCTTTTGAGAAGTAATTTATTACCACCAGAAACAGGGCTTGTCTATGGACAATGAAAGCCATAAATTAGTTTTTTTTTCTGCATAGTGTCCGGTAAGGGAACTATTGAAACCCGAACCAAAAATCAACAGAGCACACAATTTTAGTCATGAAGGAAAGGAATGGGATTGGCAAGCTAAAGGATTGAGAACGACCGTAACGAGTGATGAAGCTGGTCTATTTTTTCAGTTGTACTGGCTGACAAATACGACTATTAGCAGACCTTATGTAGAAAAAAATGATAGAAAGCGAACAGAGACTATCTAGTGAGTATACAGACCTTCTAGAAGTGAAACTGTTTCACTTTTACGTCGTTTGCTCATTTTATTTCGAATAATTTTTCATTGCCAGTAGCAACTGAAAATTTGTGTTTAAAAAAATCTACTGCCTGGAGTGGGAATCGAGCCCATGACTGTGTATCAAGCACACTGTCCACAACGCTACGGAAGCCTAAAATGTAAAATTTTACATTCCGAATCATCACAGTATTCACCAGCAATTTATTTACCTAACTTTTGAACGGTAGGCAAATAAATTGCTGGTGAAAAATTAAAAACAAAAAATCTAAATTACTTTTCACTTTTTCAGCAAAAAATACTTTCTATATCGCAATATCTGCAGTTCACTCCTAACGCATCACACGCAAGAAAATTTGAATTGGAAAAAATTCTTAAAATTAGGATATTACCCGAAAGTATTCGTTTGAGTACGAGTTTGTTATCATATTAAAATAAACTGCCACCAAGTCGGGCGCAACTTTATTATTCTTGGGATGCGTGGAAAGTCAATATGCTGGTTAGAGTGATTAGGGAAGACTAAATGAAAGGGAGTTGTTGGGGAGGGCTATTGTCAATTTAACACTTAATTGTGGATACGATCAATAGCTCGAATACATATAATCAATTTTTCATTCGTTTATTTATGCAAATTTGGATTTTTATGAGAAGTGATAGTAAGGGTGGGATAGTAATAGCTTCTTAATTGATTGCTTGAATCATGACCAATATTCTCTGTATAGAATGTGTTTCATAAACGAAACTGCATAGAATTTTCATAAAATTCGGTGTATTTTACATGTAGAAAGCCAAACATTTGTATGGGCGGGAGTAGAGGAGGGAAGGGAATCGTAAAATTTGTGATGCAGTTTTATTTCGTTTCTCTTGTAAGGTGATCGTACAAAATTTCAAGTTCGTAGCTTTTAATATGTTGGTTATTAGTTGATTGACCCTCCCCTTATTGAAATTGGTCGAAATCATACTTTTGTATGAGAGAGGGATTCAAGATTCAAGATTCAAAACTTTTATTGAGGCTTTTTTTTGTACATATTAGTTGGCAAAATCTTAACTTCTATAATACATTTGTCGACTTAATTTTATAGTATATCTGACAATTAATTCAAAATTAGTAGTGTATGTAAATAGCTTAATATTACAATTCATCATGGAAAAATAAGAAAAAATATTATACAAATCTAAATGAGAAAATGCACTTGCTCCCAGTGCTGAGTTACTCGTTTTGTCGTTAATGACAGAAATAAATAAATCTTAAACTAAACTTAACCTAAGAGAAACTTATCTAAAGAAAAGTATTTAACTAAATTAAAAAAATTGAAACAATTCTTTGCAAAATTAAAACTAAATTTAGCCGCGATAAATAGTGTTAGTCGCCTTGGAGTAAAAGCTCAGTCTCGCAGGGTTGGTCAATAAAGGTTGAAGTATTTCTGAGTTTTGAGAGACTAATGCGATAGGTGAAGAGTAATAGTGCTCTAGAACCTGATCAGAATGGTTCTGTATGTAAATTTCTCTAAACAGTGAATTAGGGTGGCTAACTAATCTGCTGATAGAAGCTTTGGCGAGACCAACCATATATTCCATTAGTGGAGTTGTCTTAGTTCGATCATAGTATAAGGAATTTCGATAATATTTCTTGCTAGGCCTTCGGTACTTCGATATACAGTGCCGTAGGATCTTCCTTTCGAAAATCTGAAGCTCTTCTGAAACAGTGGGAGAAATGAACATCCAAGTTACAAAGCCATACGTTAACACTGGTCTAATTAGTATTTTGTAAATTAGTACCTTGGTTAAAGTGGCCTTCTTTAATGCATATCTTGCATGCTTATTATATTTAAGCCTGTGTTGCGGTTTTATGCCCAAATATTTAATGCAGTTTTTGAGAGGAATGTTTATTCCAATCAAAGACAGTCCAATTTCCTTGCTCTCTTTCACAGCGTTGCGCGGTCCTTTGCCACTAGCGTTGCGAAAGCAAATTAGCTCTGATTTTCCGATAATAATTTCAATACCCCACGTTTTGTAGAAAATGTGTGCAGCTTCGAGATGGCTTTGCACGAGTTCCAGGGCAGTACTGGGCTTCTTATCATGAGCAAATAGTATAGTGTCGTCTGCATACATAATAGCCGACGAGGCTGCTGGACTAGAAAGACTCATTGGTGTTTGTCTAGTCATAGGAAAATCATGCAAGTAGAAGTTAAATAATTTTGGTCCAATGATTGATCCCTGTGTAACGCCTGCTTTTACGGGTATAGTCCTAGACTTGGTTGAATTTATTTCAATAAAAAGATTTCGGTTGGTCAGAAAATCCGCAACGATTCTCAACAGGACACTTGGACAATTTGCTACAATTAATTTATAGACTAAACCTTTGACCCAGACACTATCGAACGCTTTTTCAAGATCTAGGGCGCATGCAACTGTGCACCGTTTCATTCTAAGGTTTTGAATTATTTCGTTTTGAAAAAATAGAACAGCATGTTCCGATGAGTGTGCTTTTTCAAAACCAAATTGCGTAAGCAGGATGAAATCACTACAAAAGCACTCCAGTTTACCAAGAAGAAATTTTTCAAAAATTTTGCATATGTTTGACAGCATAGAGATGGGTCTTAAGTTAGCTATATCAGTGGAGCTCTTTTGGTATTGGTATAAGCTTAACAGTTTTCCAGTCTGTTGGATAATATCCATTGTTCATCCAATTATTAAGGACTATAGCAAGTTTTTGGGAAACTTCCCACGAACATTTACGTAAAACAAAGTTGGATATGTGATCCGGGCCAGACGATTTTTTCCTATTACACGATTCGATGAGTTGCACAACCGACCCTTGTGATAGAAAAAATTCCTGTACCTCAGGATTTGTTATCAACTCAGCTCTGTATTCGGAGGAAAAGTCCAGAATATGGGAATTTTGATTTGCAGTGTAGAACGAATCCACGCGCTCGTGTACTTCGGAATTTAGACTATTGTCAAAAGTGGGATTTTTTTCCGAGTAAAATTTCTCATAGAATTTCGCACAAGCCTCAAGCTTGTCATCAACTCCAACATATTCAACGTTGTTGTATGAGATCGAGTTCCGTGCAAGATCGAATTTCAGTGCCTTTCTCCTAGTTATTTTATTGATTTCATTAAAGGCTGAAGGTGAAGGTTTAATGGCGTTAAGCCTTTTTTTAATTGTTGGTTAAGATCTTTTTTAACAGAATTTCGTATAATAACATTCAAACATTGAATTCTTGTATTAAGTCTCTGATATTCAGTGTTGACTCTATTTCCATTTCTCGCGTGAATTCTTTTTAGTTGACGGAGCCATATTTTTCGAATTGCAAAGAGTTTTAGGACAAAGTTAGATAGATGTTTATATCTGGAGTTTTTGCATATGAGAACCTTAGAGTGTAGTTCCGTACAATGAGCAATACTTTTGGTAATATTGGAAATAAATATATCTATTTCTGGGTTTGTCAAATTTCTGTCCGCCGGTATATCGAAATCTAAGAAAGACGCAAGATCATTTCGAAAAGCCTACCAGTTAGTATTTTTAAAGGATGTGTACATCCGTGAGTTTTCTCTAAAAGGCTCGAAACTAATGAGCCTAATTGTTAGCCATAGAGCAATGGTCGGAAGGGGCCGACAGAGTTCTGCATGAAAAATTTCTGCAGTTGCTTGTCTCGAGCAAATTGTTTGAAATTAAGAAGAGGAGCGAGGAAACGTAGGGCTTTCGCCGTGCACAATATCCATTTCTAGATTAACCCCGTCCTGTAGCCATGATTGTAAGTGGTTACCATTGACGTTTCTTTGAAAGTCGCCCCAGTCTTCATGGCGGGCATTAAAATCTCCTCCCAGAATACAACCATCATATTCTCTAGACAATCGAAGTAGGCCATTTAAGTCGTTTAGGATTCTTAAGCCCAGACCGCGAGGAATATATATTGCCCCTACCAACAACTTTTTGTTTATTCCATTTTCATCAAGATATGGAATACAAGCTAAAGATGCTATAATGTGTATGGCAGAGAAATAAACTGGAGTAAACTTAACACTTGTTTTAATTAGAACAGCTGTTCCCTGTCCCTGATCGTTTCTGATTATATTATAATTATTTATTCTGACCACGTGTCGTGCTTTTAAACGTATCTTAGATATACTACTGTGTCCAAAAACTAGTCGGAATTTTTCGATTTAAATTACGCGGGTAAATATTTTCGCTCAATATATTTTTTTTAAGTTAGTACAACTGTTACTGACTTCCATACCAAATTATATGTGAAAATATTCATTAGTGTTTGAGTTACGCTTGTTTTTGTGCGACACAAAAAGTGAATTTGGCGATTTTTAAATTATTCAACAAAGAAGTGCGATCAAATTTTTGTTTCCTGAATGGAATAAATGCTGCAGAAACGTTGAAAATGTTGGAGACGGCTTACGGGGACCGAGCTCTACCAAAATCAACAACATCAACATCAACATCAACAACATAACACATCAACAACAAGACCGCGTCGAAGTCGCTCAAAAATCAAAGTGATGTTGACTGTTTTCTTCGATTTTCGTGGTGTAGTGCATTATGAATTCCTTCCGCCCGGTTAAACTGTCAACAAGGAATACTATTTGAGTGTTATGCGTCGTTTGCGTGAAGCTATTCGTAAAAAGAGGCCGGATTTATGGAAAGACAACTCTTGGTTTTTACACCACGATAATGCGCCATCTCACACTGCACTGATTCTTCGTGACTTTTTCGCCAAAAATGCAACCAATATCGTTCCGCAACCACCTTATTCACCTGATTTGGCTCCGTGTGACTTCTGGCTATTTCCAAAATTCAAAAGACCACTCCGAGAAAACGGTTTTGAGTCGATTGAAGACATTCAACGAGAATCGGCGCGCGCTCTGAAGGCTATACCGGAAGAAGACTTTTTGGCATGCTTCGAGGACTGGAAAAACCGGTGGCATAAGTGTATTATATCGAGAGGGGACTATTTTGAAGGGGACGAAATTGATTTGAAAGAATAAATAAAGATTTTTTGATTTATAAAAAAATTCCGACTAGTTTTTGGACACAGTGGTAAGAGCGGTGATGGGTTGAAATCGATTGAGGGAGTCTTGAAGAGATATTCTTTTATCGTGAGAAACTAAAGAACCCACATTAAGACAGTAGATATTTAATTCATTCATGGTGTTGATGTTAGACGCACAATGAAATTTAGGTATGCCATTGTTCTTTCTTCAGTTGATTCAATTTTCTTGTAGTTTGGCCAGAAATGTTTAACTTCCCCCATAAGCTTTGCGATGGAGATACCAAATAAAACTTGTGATTCATTTAAAAATTCCTGTAAAGAGTCACTACATAAAGTTTCTGTGTTTCTTGTTTGCCCCTTTCCTGATCCAGACACAACTCCAGAATATGTTCGTTCTGGTGTAACAAAATTGTTAATGGCTTGCCTAACAAAGCTGCGGTTATTCGCGGCTTTTTGGGTTGCAGTGGTTTTTACGCGGTCCATCTTCTCTTTATGTTTGACGTATGCTTCGCATTTGGAGAAGTTAGCGGGGCGCCCTTCAACTCCACAATTGATGTAAAACGGCTTTGGTGGGGAGATACCTACATTGGCTCTAGTACATGAGTCCTTCTCTTCATGACCCTCACCGCATTTCACACATCGTTTGGCGTTGGCACAATTAATGGCCATATGTCCAAAACGTTGACATCGGAAGCACTGGACTAAACCCTCTTTTTTTGGTTTTTTCCCACTGAACTTTTTGATGTAAAATGAATTTGACACGAAGAATTTTCTTCAAGTCGTCATTGCTTTTGAGCATTATTTTGAACATATTTCATTCCACATTTTCAGTCCTTGACCATGCAGTGGTAAACTTTTCTACTTTCAAAATTTGTAGAGAGCTATCAACTTTTCTTAACTCCGCAAGAACTTCCTCGGGTGTAAAGTCGCTGCACACACCCTTTAACATAACCGAAGTTGCCCTCAATTCAGATGGCGTGAAAGAAAATGCTTCAGCGCTGGACGGTCTTAAGGCAACAATTATTTGTCTATGAACATCTGGGTTGTCAACAAACAGCTTTTGCCTGTCCACAGCTTGGCTTATAACTTTTATTTTTACCGCACTTGATATTTTTTTAACTAATTCTATTACAGTCTTTGCCTTTAAAAACTTGATAAAAATTGCTGGGCACCAGCTAACACGCTGAGGGATATCGGTGCGATCAGATGTTCCCTGATCTTTATTCAAATGTCTAAGAGGACTAAAACGATTACTAAAATTACCATCTGAGACACTGTCCAATATGCGTGGCGCTCTAGCTGTCTTTCGTCGATGCGCGGCTATGAGTCCAACCGCTACGTTGTTGACGTCATTCAGAAATCCGTTTTCTGATGCTGCCCGTGAAACCTCAATAGTAGGTAGCTCGTTAGTTGCAGGTTCCGTAGCTTTCCTCTTTTTGTTGCTGCTTTCCAGAGGCAGCGGTACCGTTTCCCAAGTACGCGCGTTGTCGAGCTCCATTGAATCGAAAGTACCGTGTGATTGCGTTCGCCTTAGTACTATTGACGGCGTTCTAAGATGACCGTCTTCAGCAGAATGGTCCACCCGATCGGCGCAGGCCCCCTCAAAGGCTGAGGGAAGCCCAGAGTCGGACATGACTATCGGATTTAAATTAAACTTTTTGATTTTTTTTTTTTTTTTTTGTTTGTGTTACGAAATAAATTTCCGTGGATGATGTGACCTGGTCGGCGGTCCATCCAATTCGTATGAGAGAGGGTGGAAGGGCAAGTGCGATCCAAAACTTTCGACGCAATTTCATTTTAACTAGTCTTAAAAGTTTTTATGCAGAATTTTAAATTGATACTTGACTTTTAATAGTTATTTGGTAATTGATTTCTTAGAAATGGTCGAAAAAATAATTTTGAATATGAGCGGATCGAAGTTTTATTTTTTTCTGTGAATATAAAATAGATGTATCTACATGCAAAATGTAAACTTTCACCAGAGCCCTAAAAAAATCACTAAAAATTTTCGGCATTTTTGCTTACTACTTACAATTAAAAAACTAACTAGTTCTACAATTTGACGAATTTTCGATTTGATATCTGTACTCAGTTTTGAGATAAAACGATTTGAAATTTTAGAAAGTGCACCATTTTTGAAATGCTCCCCACTTCCGCTCGCTACTGATATGACCAAACTTTACATTTTTCCTGTATTTCGCTAGTATAGTTTAATATATGTTTTAAGTTTCAATTACATATCTTAAGAGATAGTTGAGATATTCATTTTTAAGTATTTTTCTTTGCACGCCCTTTACAATAATTAGGATCCTTCTAAGCTGATCCCGGTTGATCTGTACGCCATCTCAATTATCCCAAAATATGATTTTTTATGGTAAGTAATTTCAAAGATATAATCATTAGAAAAAAAAAATCGGTCGATAATTTGTTTTTAACCCTCGCTTGTCGGACGCCAATGGATAAAAAAATTAATTATTTGCTAAGTTTGTCCCAAAATCTTCTCTATACCTATGCTGATTTTCATGTTCATATCTGCATTCATAGTGGAGATATTAGCAAGTGTAATTTTTGACTCCCTCCTCACCGCCTCTCCCTTCCACCTGACACTCCCCAAAATTTATATAAAGGAGCCCACGTACCAAGTTAACAATCCACCCGAAAAAAGATCATTCTTTACACCTTTAACGGTCTCGGAAATATGAGTCCATATGGCGAAACGCGAAAAAACAAAACTTCAGGGTAGCAAATTTCTTTTTTTTCCGTGTCGATTACAATACTTTATTATTAGAATAAAAATAATGTTTTGCAACGGATGGTATGATTCTCCAGTTCGGAAAATGTCAGTACAAAAAACATAATAATAATAATATATTATTATGCACATAAATAGTAAAAGTCATTATATCATAAGAAAATGAAAAAATAAGTTTAAAATAAGAACTGTATGAGCAATTGTTGAAATGAGTTATTTTGAACATTGGGTAGTTCGAGTGTTAACAAAACATAATATATAGGACACGTGATCGCAGTGGAATGTTACATGAATCAATCAATCGATTATGATTAGTAATAGAAATAATTAGGTTAAAAGGTAAAACATGATTCGAGTAATATGAAGCACAAGAAAATTACTAAGCGTCCAAGGGACTGTGAAAATTATGAAAATTTATAATTCTAATCTTACATCTCCTACAGTATCTATGGCCACTTCGGACGATCTTCTCTTTTATTCATAGACAAGAAACGAGTCTTTCTAATGGGAAATGAATAATTCCATTTTTAAATGTTTAAAGTTTGTTTTTTTCAGGATCATTTTGTTCAGCTGTATAGTAAAAGAAAACTTTCAACACACAACCATTACGCACTATAAGCTTTCTTTTACACTTATCCTTCTGTACGACAAGAGGAGCCTTCAATCAGGACTGAAGCGAAAGTCCAATACTATGAGTGGAAGACAACATTATAGGATAAGGTGATGCTGTACATACTTTAAAGTTGTATATAATCTTACGAATGCCGAAACAAGGATTTTAAAGTGATGGCAAAAACTAGATCAGGAATGAAGAAGAAAAAAGGACACTCAGCTATTCACCAAGTATAAAAAGATTCAAACGACTTATTAGTTCCTCTTTTGCCTATGAAAGCATCTTTTTCTCCTCCAGTCTAGATAAAAGGATGCGACTCTTCGACAGCTCGCAAAATATGAAACGGATGCATAAAAATTTGCACATAGACACATATAAGGATTTTATATTTCTGTTTCCATATATGAAAACAATTTTTTTTTTTTGAAGACATGTATGTAGGTGAATTGAAAAAAGAAATTCACGGATATACATACATATGTAGAAGTAAGCATATCAAATATTATATATGTCTATAGGCAGTTAGACGTTTATCATCATCACAGCCTGCCGGATGTCATTGCCGTCAGCTTCTCTGGCATGGCCTGGATTTCCTCAAGTTTCCATTTATGTGTATGTTCGAGTCGGCCAAACTCTGTCGCGGCACGAGAGAGACGGAAGGAAGCTCGAGGAAAAGACGTAATTAAAAGCAAACAGTGAAATTATGTCAAGGTTGGCATTCACGCATTTTATTCTCGTATATGCGTTAGAACAATTCGTCGGGAGTTTTTTATTTTTTTTTTTTGCTTGCTCTCAGAATAGGATCTTATATCTTCGAGATATAGTGTGTTAGGTGTTAAATAGAAACCGCGGGCGTTATAAGTGAAATAAATGCGGATCGTAGCAGTTGGAAAGAAATCACATGATTTCTATAGAAGCAGTGTCCCAGTCTCGCCGAAGCTTGCCAAATTGAAATTTTTAAAAAGGAGTATGATGGTGGATTTCGATCCGAAAAAAAAGGGATAAGGAAGAAAATATGAAACTTCGCAGCTCAGATCTCGCTGATTTAATTTGCAAGCGATTTTGTTCGTCACTCCATACATTAAACATCAAACTGAACACTCGTTCACTATTTGCTTGTATAAGTCCTTGTTTGGATAGGACGGTACATATATTATTCGGTTTTCCCCGAAGTGCTATTTTTAAACTATAGAACACTGTATCTTAAAAACTAATTAGAAAATCATGAAATTTTGAATGTAGATATAGAAAAACATCCTTATTAATTACAATAAATAAAAAAAATGTTTACAAAAATAAATTTTGACACTCTTAAGGCTGAAAAGACCGATGGTGCAGCAGAAACGCAGGCCACAGCTTATTTCATGCAAATACTTTCTGTCCGATCATGTCGAGCTGTATAACGGGACTTTCTTTTTCTTTACTTTTTTTAAAGAATTGGCAACTAGATGTAGTCAATATTTAGTGTGATATTTTACGTGTAAAGGACAAGAAGTGCGTTTTGAAAAAAATGGGTCGTCCCACGACAATTGAGCAGCGGGAATTAGTGATAAGTCATTTCAAGAACGAGCTGTCCCAGCGGATAATTGCTCAATTCGTTAATTTGAGTCCCACCACAGTGGAGAGTATCATTGAACGCTTCGTTCATGAAAATCGTATTCAAGATATTTATACATATATAATATATTGATTTTTAATTTATTTTTTAATTTGTATTCGCACCAAACAAAATTTTCAACTCGTCTGACGTACGATGTATTGTACGTAAAATCAAGGCGAACCCAAAGTTAACGGCTCCAAAATTAGTCGCGGAGACACAGCAAGGACTAGGTAAGACACAGAAACCGTCCGCCGCGTGTTCCGAGAACACAACTTCAATGTTCGAGTAGCTAGAAAAAAACCATTCATAAGCAGAAAAAACCAGCTGAGGCGCCTTGCCTTTGCTAGAGAGCACGCCAAAAAAAGTTTGGACTTCTGGAACAGCGTCGTATTCTCAAACGAGTCTAAATTTAATATCTTTGGCTCTGATGGCATGGCATACGTATGGCGGAAACCTAATACTGAGCTATAAAAAGAAAAAGCTACAGTGAAGCATGGCAGCGGAAGCGTAATAGTTTGGGCCTGTATGTCGGCAGCCTGGAAATTTGGAGTTCTTTGAAGGGAACATGGATAAAAACCATGTACCTCAACATTTTGAAAAAAAAAAATTTTCTCCAGAGTGCTGCGAATCTTAATAGAAAATTTATGGGCATTTTTGGAAAATAATATTAGGAAATATAGTATTTCCAACAAGAAAAAATTGAAAAAAAAAACTATTTCAAAGAGTGGACGAAAATTACCCCAGAAACTACCCAAAAGCTTATGGATTCTATGCCAAAAAGACTTAAAGATGTAATAAATTGCAAATGGCTACCATACCAAATACTGAATTTTGTATAAAATTTAACTTTTTTCTGTAAATTAAGGCCTAAGTTTAAGGGCATGAAATAAGCTGTGACATAGAATTAAGCAGTATTTTCATAATTTTTCTTAATTAAGTATTACAAACAACAATTATGTTATTTTTGAAATTTCTAACTTAAACAATAAATATTTGTTTAAAACATGGCATATTGACACGATTTAGTCAATATTTTACATTAGTTTTCCAATAATAGCGTAACAAATTTCAAATTTGTAGCTGCACGAAATAAGCTGTGAGCCACTGTACGTATGACTGACTTCAGGACGATAGTTTAGAGAAAAGTGATTAGATAAAACGTAAGCGATTTAAAATATATAAAGTTTGCTTGAACAGGTCAGTATATTTTTGGGTTTTTCCATAGGCCCTTATGAATGAAATGAAGTGTGAAGTAAGTAACATATGTATAACATATGAATGATGCTTTGTAAATCGAGACTCCAGCCGATCAGTGCGATTTGTGAAGTTTAGCTTTTACGTGTGGCGAAAAAGGAACTCTAAGGGGTGAGTATTCACTGAGTATTGATTTGGTTCTTTCGTTTTTATTTACATTTTATTAAGTTTTTTGCATTTTTTGTAATTGATAATTTGATAATTATACTCTAGATGGAATCTGAGAGTATTATAAGTTTGCTCTAAAGTTTGTAACGCCAAGAAATAAGGCTCGGAGAAAAAAATGATGAATACAGAAATTAATATTATCACTCAAAAATCTCAAAACCGGATGTCCGTCCGTCCGTCCTTCCGTCCGTCCGTCCGTCCGTCCGTCCGTCCGTCCGTCCGTCCGTCTGTGCGCGCTCTAGCTTGAGAACGCGTTGAGCTAGATAGTTCAAATTTTGTACACGTCGTTTTTGACAAAAAAGTAAGGTCAAGTTCGTGAACGGGCCAAATCGCTCCACCCCTTCTACCCCCTCCCATACAAAATGACACAATTGCGCAATTTGACAATAAACGGATTTGCACGAAAAGTATAAAAGCTATTGGCCTGAAATTTGGAATATGTTACTTTTATAATAATATCAATCTACCGTACGAAAATTATGCGTATCCTCCCCCTCCTTCTACCACCTCCCATACAAACTGTACTTGTCATGAATTACTCTAAGCCAATTTACTCATTGCGTATACAATTTAGAGAGCTGAAATTGTGCACCAAATATTTATTTGAAATTGTTAGTAAGCCCAAAAAAATTTAGACTATTAGCTTCACCCCTTCTACCCCCTCCCATACAAAATGACACAATTTCGTAATTTGACAATAAACGGATTTACTCGAAAAGTATAAAAGCTATTAGTCTGAATTTTCGGGTATGTTATTTTCATAGTAATTTTAATCTACAGTAGAAAAATTATTTGCTTCCTCCTTCTCCTTCCACCCCCTCCCATACAAACTACACTTTTTCATGAAATGCTCTAAGACGATTTTCTCAGAACATATAACATTTATTGAGCTCATATTTTGTAATAAATACTTAATTAGTATTAGCACTAAGATCAGAAAAAAATATTTGATTAGCTTCACTGCTTCTACCCCCTCCCATACAATATGACACAGTTTCACAACTTCACAAAAAATCGATTTTCTTGAAAAGTATAAATGGCACTAGTCTGAAATTTCAGGGATGTCAATTTTACAATATTCCTAGTTATTTCTGAAAAAAATCACTCTAATCGCCCCACTCTTTCTACCACCTCCCATACAAACTGCACATTTTCACTAAATCTAACTCACTAATTTTTTCAGTTCCCATTCAATTTTTGGAGTAAGCATTTCGTACAAAACATTTTTATAGCTACTTTAGCATGATGGGGAAGAAATTAGTTCAATGCTATCATTCCTTCTAAAACTCCCCATACAAAATTTCTTGGGATAACAAAAAATTCTATTTCATCTAGAGTATCGTAAGATTGCGCTTTACGCGCAATCGTAGCCCTGTTATGTTTTTACCTAATTTGGTTTCATATTGTTATTTCCCCTCAATAATTGGGTTTAAAAGTGTATACCTGTACAAATGTTCTGATTGTACGCGTTTTGTGCGCGCGTATATTCCTTAAGACAAATTGTGCATTGTTTCTCCTTGTATTATTGTACTTAATGTTCACGGTAGTCGGGACAGGCTAATTCATGTGTTAGTTTTCCTTGATGCCATTGATCGTTACCATCTTTGGTAGCACGCTGAAAACCCACATGACCATCAATAAAGGGGCAGATACATTGCGCGTCATTTCCCTTTGCATTATTGTACGCTCGGCTTGGTGATGACAGTCGGTCGGGGCAGGATAACTCGTGCGATACTTCCCCTTATCATTCATTGCACGCTCGTCCCCGTAAGGATTTCACGAATGATTCCATTATAAATAAGTATACATTAAATAAAGAATGCAATTATAATAAACATTCGACATTGACAATATATAATAACTGTGTTGTATCTGTCTTACACTTGGTTCCTTCCTTTCGGTCGACACATGACTTTTGCAGACCAACAGGAGTACCGCAAGTCAATTAAACAATTTGATTCCCATTTTACATCACCATCACTTAGAACACTCGAAAAATAAATGGCAGTCTACTGAACGTGCAGTCGAAATTTGATTCAAATATATCACATCACAGCTCACAACCTTTTACCGATCACAATTAATGTCTTGTCATACTCAAATCAGTTATCAATCGTAGTCAAACGAGATCCCATGGCAGATCAGCAGGAATTCGGGCTTGCAAATATTTTTCTGTACGTCTCCATTCGATAAACCATTTTGATGATTTGCTGTACGGAGTACAGAGGAAAATCTGGAAACCCAATCTTGGCGGAACTGATGAAAACATAAAACTTCACCTACGCCTTTAAGACAAACCTATGGTGACTTCTAACCAGATTAGTTATTCAGTCTTCAAAGGATATAGCAATTTTGTAGCAGAAGATACAGCAAAATAGTATGGTGCTATTGCCTTATCAGCGGAGACTGCATCGACAGAAGGATTTATAACACTTACAGATACTGCTATAATGTCAATATTACCAAAATTAAGGTAAAAACATTAAAACTGCTTACCATTTAAGAAAGTAACTCCCGAATCTGCATAACAACGAAAAATGATACAAGATTATTAGCTCTTGATCAATTTCAATCAAATATTCATATTCGTGCCTGGACGGAGCAGATTCTATGTGATTGATTAACGTCAGTGCACAGCCCGACACCTACCAGGAAATTTTACCCCATGACTGCCTTTAGCAACACGGATTGCATTTGTGTCGACAATCATTAACGCCCCCCAAAGGTGGCAGTTTAAACCTATTGAAAGTTCGCCGTTCATACCGCTGAATGCGAGACCTATCTAACATCTTTGCCTATATGTGGGCCAAGGCGCCCGATTGTAAACGCAGCTCCACGGCTAGAAACGAGGAAGAAGTTCCGAACTTTGCTGATCGCGATTTGAACATAAGCGTGAACACTACATGTACCCCAATCAGACCTCATCTATGGATGTGGCAATTTACTCCAACTCTATCATCAGTTCATCTCTCGACTTTTCATCACCAGAGGTTCGATTCATACCTTCAGTTTTCGCTTTCGATTTCGACCCCTTCGGTTCACTTCTTTGACATCTGCATCTCGAACTACAGTATATTTCGATTCCCTCGGTCACTACTCTCTTCCGAATGTCTACCATGTTCTGCCAAGTCATCTGGTTACGCTTCCTCCGCTCACAACTCTACAGTCCCGGCTATACCAAACCCCTTCATTTCTCTCACCATGGTCACTACTTTTTTCCACGCTTACAATGCGTTGTCATTCTTCACTCATCATTTAAACAAGCATACGACTGTATCAATAGGAGCGTATTGTACCAAATCATGCTTGATTTTGAAATTACCCCAAAACTAGTCCGACTAACAAGACTCACAATGACGAACACTGAATGCCAAGTCAGAATACATACCGATTCTACAACCAGATATTGAAAGGAATGTGGTTTAAGTCAGGGAGATGGTCTAGCCTCCATGCTTTTCAACTTGGCACTAGAGTATATCGTCAGAAAAATCCCAGTTGACACCAACAGGACATTATTATTCAACCAGCCAACTAGTAGCATACGCTGACGACTGCTAAGGAGGTATTTGTCAATTTTGAATGCGCCGCAAAAGAAGTCGGGTTGCGAATTAACGAAAGCAAAACAAAAGTAATGACGCAAACAAGAAGGACAACGCCTATCAGACAAAACATAACAATTGCGGAATATAATTTGGAGAGTTTGGACAACTTCATATATTGTGGGACTAATCAAAGGACATTAATGAAACAGACTTCCAATAATGATATCCAAGAACGTGCACAAGAACAATAAGCTGCGGATATATAAAACTATTATACGACCTGTGCTCTATTATGGCGGAGAGACGTGTACATTAACGCGAATTTCCAAATAAACAGTTAACGCATTTGAAAGAAAGGTCTTCCGAAGAATTTTGGGACCTGTGAAGGAAGGAACGGAATGGCGAATTAGATACAACCAAGAGTTGTATCAACTCTAAGACGAGCCAGAATCTTCAACGTTCATCAGTCTACGTAAGCGAGCTGGCATGTAGAGCGAATGGAAGGCAGAAGAATTCCCAAACATGCTCTTAAAGGCAAAGCGAGTGGTAATCGACCAGTAGGTAAACCATGCAAGCGATGGAAAGACTCGGTTGATGAAAACAGCAAAACCATTTTGAAAATTAGCAGCTAGAGGACGCGGTCATTGGATCTAGAGGATTGGAGGTGACGACTTCAGGCCAGGGCTTAATTTGGGCCGTCGCGCCATTGATGATGATGATGACTCATCATTCGAAACCTCATTAGTTCGCTACTGCCATCCCGGGTATAACGATCCCCTACCTTTTGCTCTCTTCGATTCAATATTCTTATCATTAGCAATTCAATTCGGCAGTTCCATCGTTTCGTCAGTTCATCTAATTTGTTCGGTTTATCTATATATTCTCCATTTTATCTATTTCCTCAGTTCATCATTTCTCTCATCAATGGATGATGGACCATTCTATCAACACATCTTTCCTCGATTTCCATACACCTGCATCCTCTGTACTTTGTAGGTCTATAGTCCCATGGAGCACGTATGCCTCTGATGTATACCACTGATACTACATAATGCGAGGTCTTCGGCACCTCCCCGTAGCATCAGCTTTTAGACCTTTAGCACTGTCTTCGTGAGGTGCCACTCACTTCAGTTTAAGTTCGCGCATAAATTTAATACCGATGGATCAGCTCGGGCCATGGAGTTGTCAAGCGATAAGGGAAAATTAGTGGAATCGTCGATTCTTTCTGGACCAATAACAATACCCCTGCGGGAGCCTATGGAGTACAGTAAAAAAAATGGCATAAAATGTGAATTTGATAATACAGTCACGAGTAACAGAACTCGAAACAAAACTGCAATCATTCATACCAGCCGCGCACTACAGACGAGCACAACAAAGTAGGCCACTCCAAAAAAAACATAACAGGACTACGTGCGATACTCTAGATGAAAGAGAAATTTTTATTTTAAGAAATTTTGTAGGGAAAGTGGTAGAGGGGGTGACGACATTGAACTTTTTTTTACATCACGCTAAGGTTGCTATCATAATGTTTTATACAAAATTTAGTATTCAAAAATTTAGTAGGTACTGAAAAAATTAGTGTACTGGGTTTAGTGAAGCTGTGCAGTTTGTATGGGAGGTGGTAGAAGGAGTGTGAAGTTATTCATGCCTTTTTTAGAAATCACTGTGAACATCATTTAATTGACATATTTTAAATTGCAGAACAGTAGCATTCATACTTTTCAGGAAAATCGACTTATTGTAAAGTTGTTGAATTGTGTCAAATTGTATGGGAGGGGTTAGAAGGAGTGAAGCTAATCACCTAAATTTTTTTTGGTCTGACTAATAATTCTAAATAAATATTTAGTGCATAATTTCAACTCGATAAATTTCATACGTACTGAGTAAATCGGTTTAAAAAAGTACAGTTTGTATGAAAAGTGGTGGAAAGAAAGGGAGGACTCAAATAATTTTTATACAGCAAATTGGATTTATTGTAGAAGTAATATATTCCAAATTTCAGATCGAAATCATATTGTCAAATTGCGAAATTATGTCATTTTGTATAGGAGGGGGTAGTAGGGGTAAAGCTAATCGTCTAATTTTTTTTGATCTGACTAATAATTCTAATTAAATGTTCAGTGCACAATTTCAAATCAATAAATTTTACACGCACTGAGTAAATTGGTTTAGAGCGTTTCATGAAAAAGTACAGTTTGTATGGGAGGGGGTGGAAGGATGAGGAGGACACAAATAATTCTTAGTAGTACAGTAGAATGGAATCGTCATAAAACTATTATGTTCCAAATTTCAGATCAACATCAGTTATACTTTTCCAGAAAAGCCGTTTATTGACAAATTGCGTAATTGTGTCATTTTGTATGGGAGGGGGTAGAAGGGGTGGAGCGATTTGGCCGGTTCACGAACTTGTCCTTACTTTTTTGTCAAAAACGACGTGTACAAAATTTAAACTTTCTACATCAACGCGTTCTCAAGCTAGAGAGGACACGGACGGACAGACAGACGAACAGGCGGACGGACAGACGGTCACTCGGAATCGAGGCTTTTGAGCGACAACTAATATTTCTGTACCCTTGGCGGCTCTGTGCGAGCGTCATTTCTTAGCGTTACAAACTTACCGTTTGTAACCGTTGCAAACACAATATACTCTCAGATTTCATCTAGAGTATAAATATAAAGCTGCCTGATCTCAAGTTCGATCCATAGCGATCGTCATAGATTCTTTCAATTGGGCAACTCCCTCTGTCACGTAAACTTCCAACACTACAGAATACTGAGCAAGGATGGGCAGATTCCGGTAAAATGGAGGCATGCAATCCACCACAGATTGTCACATGCGGAATTTTTGCATCTGTGGAAACTGCTTTGCATGAACAAAAGAAACGATTTCGGAACCTCGTGTATGACAACGCAGGAAATATAATATGAAACCAAGTTCATACATGTCGCTTTTCCTTTAGTTCCACAATAGGGAACATGTTCTAATCCAGAATTCGTTATTGGCTTCAGTTGGTACATATGTACATCTGACAATTTTATGATTGGAGTACAGTTTCCCGTTTAAGCAACAAATCCACCTACCACAAAGACACCACTTAGTACGGCATTCTAAAAAACTTACTTACGATGACGCTACAGTCCAAATTAGACTTTGGCCTCCTGAATACTTTGCCTCCATCCATATCGGTTCAGTGAACTCGTCCTCCAGTTAGAAAATCTTGTCCGTTGACTTTCCCAGCCCATAGTAACTTCTTAAATTTTATGAGGGTTGACACTTCTGTATTGTCGAAGATGGCATACAATTATCTATTGTATCGTATTCTCCAAATCGAGTCTTCCCTCATAGGTCCGAGAATTCTTCTGACGACCTTTCCTCCAAAGAAGTTCTAAGAAAGCCAATTGAAAAGATCTTAATGTATTCTTCCGATGGCACTACAGTCTATAGCGGGCCCTGACCTCCTATATACAGCGCTTTCATCCTTTTTGGCTTAGCGACCGCGTCCTCCAGTTTGGAAATTTGATTTATTAAGTGCGTCAATAGAATCCTCCCAGCATTCTCGTGGCTTTCCAACTGGTCTTTGTCCATCGACTTGCATTCTACCAAGCCTCTGATTGTCTGTACTTTGTGTCCAGTAATTGTGACATCATTTCGCCATTGTGACCGACCGAGACCATAAATCATAAAAGACATGAGGCTGTTTATTCAATGCAATCTCAAAAGGATCACACCTTCAAAAGATTCATGGATCACCAATGACTGTCAAGAAACAGTCTATGCAAATTTTTTACAACAATCTGACGGCAAAAAAGAAGGACTCAAGAAAGTCCTGCAATAAAATCTTAAAGCGTGCTAAATACGAAGATGATCAGAAACGTAAACAAAAGATCGTTAAGAATCCCAAAAGCTCGAGATCTTTCTGGTCATTTATGAAATCGAGGCTTCCGTGGCGTAGTGGGCAGCGCGCTTGCTACACATACAGTGTGATTTTTTTAAGCACGAATTTTCAGTTGCTACTGGCTATGAAAAATTATTCGTAAAATGGGCAAAAAGTGTAAAAGTGAAACAGTTCCACTTCAAGAAGGTCTAGATACTCAGTAGATGGTTTCTGTTCGCTTTCTGTCATTCAGTCCCCCATAACATCTGGGAATATTTGTCAGTAGCAGCCAGTACAACCAAAAAATATACCAGCTTCTCCACTTGTTACAGTTGTTCTCACTCCTCTTCCCTTACCTTCCCAATTCCATTCCTTCCCTCAGTGACTGTGTTTGTGCATTGCACATAAATGCCGAAATTGCTATAACAGAAGTCATTCTACAAAAAAAAAATCATCACATCTTCACTTTCTCTTGTAAATGGTGACTGAACCGTTGTTGACCCTGTCGAAAACTTAAACCTTCTGGCAGCAAACCTTTTGGCAGCAAACTTCACTAGAGACTCCAAGCTTCCACCGCCGAATCAGAGTCCTCGTACTTACCGGACTCTGAATTCTCGCAGTCCGCGCTTAGTTTTCGAACTAGGGTTATTATCAGAATCCTGCAGAAGCTCAATATTCACAAATCTGCTGAGCCGGATGGCATCCCTTATTGTTTTCTTTACTAGCTAATTATATACACTCCATCATTTTTCATACTCCTTATGGTACTTTCCTCAGATATGGATCATCGCGATTGTTCAGACCATTCCAAAGAAATGAAGGAAACCGAACCCCATAATGCATCCAAAAGTAATGGAAACAGCTGTCTATCGCAAGATGGTCAACTTTCTTGTGGATAAAAATCTCATTCATAATCGCCAATATGCATTTCGCTTCATACTACAGGCGATCTTCTGGTCTATCTTAGCGTTGGAATGCCTGCACCCTCAAATTTGGCGAAGGCCAGGTACCTGCAATAGACATTGCTAAAGCCTTCGACAGAGTTTGGCCCAAATATCTCTTCATAAACGACGTCGTCCTATTTATTGATTCGTAGATGACAGTACTCTAGATTACATCTATCAATTTCATTCTGTACGCCTTAACAAAAAACTTACCGACAAACAGTGGTACCAGAAAATGAGAGAAAATATCAACTGATCCAACGGCGAAACGATGTCAACCAATGAAAGTTTATCAACTGCTGGATTCAACATTCGTAAATGGTGCTCAAACCACAAATCTCTATGGTACTTCAAACTAGACTAGGATAAGACGCTTTCCATGGAGCTGCATTCGGGTCACAGATCACTCAGCCTTATGTTTTCGTAGATGCTTCCGAAAAGGATTACGGAGCTATCGTTTTTTTTGAGCCAGTCACAATTTACGGAACAAGAATTATATATATTTTGTGCTTAACTTAGTGAGGTACTGTAGAGAACGGAGCAAACAGCTTTTGTTAAGCTGCACAGAGGTAAGTACTTGTTAGAATTTTATTGTAAGGAGAACCTGTATGTCACAATAAGAGTGATAGTCCCACGTTTAGTAGATAGTGTGAAACAGGAGATTCTTGTCCTTATTATCACCAGCAACGAAATAGTCTACTAGCACGAATCCAACGAATCCTCAATATCGGACCACAGGCGTATAAGATTCGACATCCAGATATTACAAGCCGATTCCGAGGTGCATAGAATGCTTAATATGACAAATCGGGGAAATTAGAAGACCCGCCTCAGTGAACGGCTTGCACCAGTGGAAGAAAAGATCGGTGGTTCTTTCAACCTAGATCAGTTATCCTTTCAAGATCAACAAAAAAAACAACAGAAGCGTATCGTGATGAAACGGAGAGCTTGAAAAATTAAGAGTATGCACTTTAACAAAGCAAAACCCGAATGTGATCACGATAGTATATCAATATAACAATAAGGACTTGGAAAAATTAATATCAAGGAGTCGAAAAAATCCGAGAGTAGTATTAGATGGCGTTACTTCTTCCTCTTTTTAAACTAATCCTGGTATCCCTCAGGGTTTTGTCTTATCACCGACTCTGTTCTTAGTAGTCATTATCGACTTTTTGTCTTGTACTCTCAATTCAATCCATAGTTTTGCAAATGACAGTATTTTAGATAACAGCTTTGAATTCTATTGTTTCCAAACGCAGGGAACCATTCGGTTCGCTGAACTCCGACCTCGAATTAATCCTGGAATAAAAAAGCCCAAGGTATTTTTCACAAATGCAAAAAATACTTTTCGCCTCATTTAGCTACCATCTACAAGGCTTACATTCGACCTCGTTTAGAGTACAATTCCCATTTATAGGCTGGGGCACCCAAAACACACCTTGTGCTGCTTGATCGAATCCAGGAACATTCGTGCCGACTAATTGGAGATAGCACCATTACGATTTCTATTGACTCCCTCGAGCATCGTAGGAACGTCGGTGTACTCAGCATTTACTATCGCATCTTTAATGTTAAATGTAGTGCGGAACTTAGATCACTACATTTTTTCCTCGAAACACTCGTCAAGCTAAACGCGCGCACGAGTATACCGTCAACCCTATTACTATTCGTACAGTGAAATATAGATATAGTGCATATTTCCAAGCAAGTATAACCTTCAGTGCTTCAAAAATAATGTCCATCGCCATTTCCGCCTCTCTCCCCCAAAATTCCCATAATACTATCAAATTTCACCCTTCACCTGCATTACAATAATAAGTTATTCTCGGTGCCTTAAAAAAATGGATCCACCCCCAAGCAACTAGTAATTCTCTCGATATACTCTTAAATGTTAATTTCCATAATTACCGTAATCTATTATCCAAGCAAATGAAGGAAACACAGAAAAAAATTACTGATTTTAACCCCATAAGTCATATCGATTACGAACGGACTTCAACTTCGCGACACCACCTCCATCCAGTTTACATTAAAGTTCAATCAGAGGTAACCCTTGACCTGACCCACATTTACACGAGACTTCAACACGTGCACAATGTGAATAATTGACAATGACATCGACCGAAAAAAAAATTCCCACAACGGTTGAAACCTGACGGAAATCATGGTCTATTAATTGCGCGATGTGATGGACGAAATCGAAAACTCATTCCACTATCGACAGCCCATACATATTTTTGGAACGTCAAGGGAAGTCGATTGAACCATCGACTTCCGCAACACTTAAAGATATTTTCAGCTTTTTATTGCAAACCAATCGATATAAATATCATTTATCTTTGTAAATTGTCGATGATATCGTTAGGAATGACATGGAAAATACAAAAAAAAAACGATAGAAATAAAATCGAAATGAAATAGTATCGTAAAACAGACCGATATTGTATATTAAGGCAGTATACTAGAGTTGTAGTGTTAAATCGACCAAAATGGAATTAAATTTCGACTATATCACCCTTCGACATTTTCGGTGTGACGTTTTTGTGGACTACTATGAATGTTTTGGGAACCTAACCTCTGTGTTCCCATCCGGACTAATGCATACACTACTACGATATTCCGGATGAGTTTGCTTTTCTAAACAACACACTTTACAACTACTGCCCTCGCACCCTTCGTGCCTCTTCTCCCTTAATACCAATTCAACCAAATCAAAACCGACCATATCCTCCTCCCGTATATATGCAATAGCATAGTACATGTAGTGTGTACTTACTCGCATTATAAACTCTCCTTTTTGCCTCCCTAAGGTATAGAAGTCTACGTCTTCGCAGGTGCCGAATAACAGAGGGCACCACCGATATCGATTCCAGAAAGCAGAGGGCAGTAGGAACCATAGTACTACTGCTGCTGGATTTCTAAAACCGAGAGAGAGAGAGAAAGAAAGCTTACAGATTTAGTATACATTTTTAAGTTGTTCCTTTTCAAATGGAAGGATTAAAGTAGCTTGGCGATATCAGGAGTATGCAATATGGCTTGTAGTAGCTGTACCCCCAAAAACAATTTTATCGTTGGCAATCGTTAAATTACCTTGTTATTGCCAATAACAATTGCTGTTTTGGTTCGCATCCTATTGACTGCCATTAGTTTTTACATAGTGGCCTCGGGTACAACTTGCTCTTTACTCTAGATTTTCCAATGTGTACGCTTGTTGCGGAAGCGGTAATTGAAACCATACAGGGATGATGTTGTGGTCCAATTTCGGACTTTCTGAATGTTCACAAAACTTGTTTATAGCTCGAGTTATAAGTGGGATTGGATATTAGTGATGTTGTATTTTTTTTTTTCTGATGTCCAAATTCAGACATATTCTCATGGGAAATATAATTTTCCATATTATAGGAATGGTAGCAATTTGATGATATATTGCAACATTCTACTAATTGTTAGATAAATTTGCCCAAGTTGATAATCTTAAGTTGAATCCGGACTACAGAAGGATTCGGAAAAGGATTTATTTTTACAGAGAAGTGAGATTGAGAAGAGTGAGAGACAGTGTATTTCCCTAACTTTGGATAGCCAAACATTATGAATTGTCATCAGCAGTACCTATCTTCATAAAATTGTATTTTAAAGGTTTAGTAAGGACTCGTTTCTTGGGACTATCCATCAAATTTCAACTTAATTCTTTGGTGGACAAAATTTCGGTTTACTATGTTTTGGATACGTTTGGGCGGCTGGACTTGGGACAAAAATGAAAAAAAACATCAACGGACAAGATCCTACACGAACAAACAAACGAAGAGACAGACAATTCAAGACGGAATAGCGGACAGACCAAATGACAGAAAGAGAACAAACAACTATTTATACTCTAGTAGATGAAATCTGAGAGTATGCACATTATGTTTAACTTATCGTTTGTAACGCTAAGAAATAATTCTCGAACAGAGTCGCCTAGGATACAAAACTATTAGATGCCGCTTAAAAACCTCAACTCCGAGCGAATGTCTGTCTCTCTGTCCGTCTGTCTCTCTATCTACAACTTAACTCTCGAAAAGTTTGAGTTATCGTGCTGAGTTTTATTTTATGTCACTTTTAGCAAAAAAAAACTTTAAGTTCGTGAATGGACTATATCCTCCACTCCTTTTACCACCTCCCAAACAAATTTCATGACTTTTCGAAATTTTAAGAAATTGATTTTTCTTCGAAATTATTTAAGCTCTCGTCTCAAAAATTGGGGCAAAGTATAATGATACATATGTATGTAAATCATCAATATCACAAAAAATTGATCTGATCCCCTCACTCCTACTACCCCTCCCATACAAATTTATCATTTTGAAAAATTCATTTTTTCGTTTTTTATTGAAACTTGCGAAGCTAAAAAAACGATATTTTGTCAGAATTAATTTTATTATAATTGCAGTAAGTTCAATGAATTCATTACTGATATTGATAATGTCCTAAAGGCTGCTCGCACACCCACCATCGTAGCCGGTGATTTCAATTTCGACTTCCTAAATTACAAAGACACAAACGTGAAAAGCTATAGGGATACAATTAGCATCAATAATTTTTACTACTGCAACACTCAATACATAACGAGGCCTGCCACAAATTCAAATATTGACCACGTACTAACGAATGACATAACAAAAATCATAAACTTACAACTAATACCGTTCGAGATATTTGACCATAAAATGATATTTGTTGAAGTAGAAAATATCACTGCTTGTAAAGGGAAGATAGCAGACATCGAAGCAATAACGCGTTTTGTAAATAAAACGAACTTCAAAAAACTGCTACACAGCTTAAAACTATCGCCAATCTCAATTGATACAACTTCTCAAACTACAGCTATGGCATCTTCATTCACAAATGATCTGTGTTCAAGACTAGAAATTTGCTCAAGACAAACAGCCGTTCGAAAAATTAAGAAATCTTTTAATAAACCTTGGATAGATGGACGAGTTGACACGATGTCTTAACGCAAGAAATTATTGGTTTAGCAAATTTTATTAATGTATCTTAAATCTTTTATTCTAAAAGTTACTGAGTTTCATGTTCACTTATTCCGCGCATCACTATTATTAAATATTTATTTATTTTAGTTTCGTAATAACTTATCCTTTTTTTCCACTTTCATCATATTGAATTAAAATCATTATTATTATTTTACTTTATTATTCTAATAATAAAGTATTGTGATCGACACAAGAAAAAAAAAATTTGCTACCCTGAAATTTTTATACTCTAGATGAAATCTGAGAGTATATTGTGTTTGCCTTACCGTTTGTAACGCTAAGAATACAGAATACGCCAAGGGTACAGAAATACTTTTTGTCGCTCAAAAACTTCGATTCCGAGTTGCTGTCTGTCCGTCTGTCCGTCTGTCTACAGCATAACTCTCGAACGCTTTGAGCTATCGTACTGAAATTTGTTGTGTGTCATTTTTAGCAAAAATGAAACTTTAAGTTCGTGAACGGGCCACATCCCCCACTCCTTCTACCCCCTCCCATACAAATTTCACGAAATTTCGAAATTTTCAGAAATTGATTTTTCTTTGAAACTATTGAAGCTATTGATTTGAAATTTGGGTCAAAGTATAACGATATAGATGTCATTAATATGACGGAATATTGATCCGATCCTGTCACTCCTTCTACCCCCTCCCATACAAATGCATTATTTTGGAAAATGCAATTTTTCGATTTTTATTGAAACTAACAAAGTTATAAAAACGAATTTTTGCCAGAATTAATTTTATTATAATTCCATTCGGTATTGAAAAAATTATCAACTTCACCTTACTCCTTCTACCCCCTCCCATACAAATTTCACGAAATTTTTAAATTTAAATTAAATTACTTTTCTTCGAAACTGTTAAAACTATCAACTTGATATTTTGTATAAAGTATAAAAATAAAAATATCAATAACGACAAAAAAATAAGTTTTAATCCATACACTCCTTACACTCCCTTACAAATGGATAATTTTTGTTCGGTGCATTATATCGATTTCCATTAAAACTAGAAAAAGTATAAACTTGAAATTTTGCCAAAATTTGTTTTTTAATAATTGCAGTAAATGCTAAAAAAAATATCAGCTCCTCTTTACTCCTTCTACCCCCTCCCATACAAATATCTGTATTATAAATTCAAGAAAAGCATTTCTCCTTCAAATATATTAGAACTATCGAATTTGAAATTGAATCAAAACGTGGTGATAAGGATGATGATAAGCAGTTTTAAAATCATCTTAAAAGCTCCACTCCCTCTTCCACCTCCCATACAAATGCCTCAATTTCAGGAAAACTATGTCCAATTGAAAATAATGAAAGCTACAAACCTTAAATTCAGCACGAAATATTTTGCATACCACATTAGGTGTCATATCCAAAAATTACAAACCTTCCTCCTCTCCTTCTACCACCTCCCATACAAAAGTCACTATTAATTATTTAAAAGAATTGGAGGTGACATATTTTCCGGTACATTGAACTCTTTCTCATGTCATCTAGAGTATCATATGATTGGGCTTTACGCCCTTGTAAGGGGGATTGTCAGGGGGGGAGGTGCAAAGAAAAACACAGGTGACAAGCAAAAATGTCGAAAATTTTGAGTGATTTTTTTAGGGCTCTGGTGAAAGATACAAAGTTTAAATTTTGCATGTGGATACGTCTATTTGATGTACATAGAAAAATAATAATAACTTGATCCATAATTGTTATAAACCGACCCCCCTCCCCCCGGTCTAATGTGCACAAGGTGTTTCATGTGCATTGAAAAAAACACATAAACTGAAAATTTTTGAGTGAAATTTTAAGGTAGAAACTTGAAAATTTGCAAAATGCATTTAAAAAAAATCCCTAAGTATACGAAATATTAACTAGTAGAAAACCTTTAAAACTTCTACCCCCTCCCATACAAAATTATTTTTTCGACCATTTTTAATAAATCAATTATCACCTAACTATTAAAAGCTATCAATTTGAAATTTTGCAAAAGAACTTACAAAAATAATTGAAATTAAATTACCTACGTTAAAAGTTTTGAGATCGCGCTTGCCCTTCTACCCCCTCCCATACAAAAGTATGATTTTGACCAACTGTATTAAATCAACTAATAACCAACAAATTAAAAGCTACGAACTTGAAATTTTGTACGAGCACCTTACAACAGAAAAGAAAGAAAATTGCATCACAAGTTTTACGATTCCCCTACTTCCTCTACCCCCTCCCAGACAAAATTATTTTTTCGAGCATTTTTAAGAAATAAGTTGTCAGCTAACTCTTAAAAGCTATCAATTTCAAATTTCGCATAAAAACGATGTCGAATCGCAAACCGAGCACACTCAAAAATACAACCGGTTCCTAAATTCGACATAGGGAAACTCAAAAACGAGAAAATAGTTGCGAAATATGCGTTAGCCTTGGAGAGGCACTTCACGACAATGCTGAATACCACTGTCAGCATGCCAATAGAAGAAATGTGGCAAAAAATCAAAGATGGCATTACATCTGTCGCAGAGGAGGTGATAGGACAACAACCCCGGCGCAAAAGAAATGATTGGTTCGACAAAGAATGCCAAGATGCCTTAGAACGAAAAAATGAAGCTTACAAAATATTAACGGAACGGCCGACACGAGCCAAACAAGACAAGTACAAGGATCTTAGACGATTTGCAAACAAAATATGCAGACAAAAAAAACGGAAGTACAATAATGACGAAATTAAAAACATGGACGAACAATTTAAATTACACAACACAAGAGCCGCGTATTCCCTTGTCAAAAGGATGAAAGAAGGTTACAAACCGAAAACGACCCTATGCAAGGATGCGGAAGGGAACATTATAAGTAACGCGGAAGATATAAAACTAAGATGGGCACAATATTTTGAACACCTTCTTAACCCGAGCCCATCACCTACACGAACAGCAGCAGCAGATACAATAGCAGGTATAACTGATGTAACAGCTGATGAAGGATCCGCTTTGAGTCCTCCCACACTCGAAGAAGTAAAAACAGCCCTAAGGAACCACCCAAACAACAAAGCGCCGGGCACTGATCAAATCCCAGCTGAACTTCTGAAAGCCGGCGACACCTGCATAGCGCATCTCCTACATAGATTAGTCGCGGACATATGGACGCAGGAAATACTTCCTGAAGATTGGCGCAAGAGCATCATATGTCCAATTTATAAAAAAGGTGACAAACTCTGCTGCGAAAACTACCGAGGAATATCTCTGTTGTGTACGTCTTATAAGATTTTGACGAAAATTCTAGAAAAGAGAATTAAGCCCTATGCTGATAAAGTAATTGGTGAATACCAAGGCGGATTTAGAGCTGGACGATCAACCACGGACCAGATATTCTCAGTTAAACAGGTGCTGGAAAAGTGCTGGGAATATAATATTGATGTGCACCAGATATTTGTTGACTTCAAACAAGCATACGACAGTATCGACAGGCGCGTACTGTATAAAATCATGTTGGAGTTTGGAGTCCCACCGAAACTGGTTCGACTGACAAGAATGACAATGACTGAGTCTTTGTCACAAGTCAGAGTAGAAAACGATCTGACTTCCAGTTTTAAAACAGACAACGGCCTTAAACAAGGTGACGGCCTCGCACCAATGCTTTTCAACTTAACACTCGAATATGTTGTTCGGAAACTTCCCGTTGACACCAAGGGAACACTATGCTTCAAATCCACACAACTCGTAGCATATGCCGACGACATAGATATCCTTGCAAGATCTCTGGAGAGTGCTAAGGAAGTATTTGTAAACCTTGACTCGGTAGCAAGGGAAGTTGGACTACGCATTAATGAAAACAAAACAAAAATTATGACGCAAACTAGGAAAAAGACGCCAATCAGACAAAATATTACAGTAGGAGACTATAACCTAGAAAACGTAGACAACTTCATATATCTAGGGGCAAATCTATCGAAGGATGGAAGCGAACCCATCGAAATTAAAAGAAGGATAATGATGGCAAACAAGACTTATTATTCGGTACTTCCAATAATCAAAAACAAGAACGTGCACAGGAAAACAAAACTTAAGCTATACAAAACAATCATAAGACCTGTGCTATGCTATGGCAGCGAAACGTGGACATTAACTCAGGCGTCCGAAAAACGACTTAACGCCTTTGAAAGGAAGGTCCTCAGAAGAATCCTCGGACCTGTGAGGGAAGACTCAATCTGGAGAATACGATACAATAGAGAATTGTATGCCATCTTCGACAATCCAGAAGTGTCAACCCTCATAAAATTTAAAAAATTACAATGGGCTGGTCATGTGGAGCGGATGGATGACGGAAGAATTCCCAAACGCACACTAAAAGGGAAAGTCAACGGACAAAGACCGGTCGGAAAACCACGAAAGCGCTGGGAGGATTCGATTGACGCAGACAGCAAATCACTGCTAAGATTTTCAAACTGGAGGACGCGGTCACTGAACCGAGATGGATGGAGGCAAAGCATTCAGGAGGCCAAAGTCCGATTTGGGCTGTAGCGCCATCGTAAGTAAGTAAGTATAAAAACTTATAAAAATAATTCAAATGAAGTTGCTTTAAAAGTTTTGAAATCCCGCTTGCCCTTCTACCCCCTCCCATACAAAATTATGATTTCGACCAATTTCATTAAATCAACTAATAACCAACAAACTAAAAGCTACGAACTTGAAATTTTATACAAGCACCTTACAAGAGAAGCGAAATAAAACTACTTATCAAATTTTACGATTCTCTTACCTTCTCTACTCCCTCCCATACAAATGTTCGGTTTCGTCAATGTAAAATACACCGAATTTTATGAAAATTCTATGCAACTTCGTCTATGAAACACATTCTATACAGAGAATGTTGGACGTGATTCAAGCAATCAATTAAAAAGCTATTAACATCCACCCACCCTTACTATTACCCCTCCTCCTTCCCTCATAAAAACCCAAACTTGCAGAAACGATTGATATATTGTTAAATTGACAACAGCCCTGCCCAAGAACTCCCTTTCACTTAGCCTTCCCTAACGACTCTAACCTTCATATTAACTTTCCACTCATCCACAACTTCTCCCAAGAATAATAAAGTTTCGCCCGACTTGTTGGCAGTTTATTTTTTTCATATTATGAACTATCTTGTCAATATTGTAAAAATTTATGCATGTACTTTCCGCACGAGCTTAGCTCATGGATTAACCTAAACTACACCCACACAAATTTCACGAAATTTTGAAATTTCAATAAAATTATTTTGCTTCGAAACTGTCAAAGCTATCGACTTGAAATTTTATGGAAATATTATTGAAAAATTTCGTTGTGATCCGTATACTCCTGCCAGGGTTGTAGTCATAAGTCCTGCAGAGGGTATACGTTGTTGCAAGGCTAGAGTAGTCACCGGTGACCGATGTTGCTAAATTTATAAAATCATGAAATCATCAATAATGTTGAATTAATATTTAATTATCCTACGCACAATCTATACATATTAATATTATATAATTGTAGTGTCTGTCTGTTATTTGCTTATAAATGGCTATAAATTAATTTTTTGAGTTATTTTAGCACCAACTAAGCATAAAAACACATTTTTAAAATTTTTGTCTGTCTGTCCGACCGCTTTTCACGCACAAACGGCTGAACCGATTGTAATGAAACTTGCACAGTTTGTTAAGTGTCCATCGGAATGAAATCCGCTTTTGGTTTCATTTCACTGCCCTCACGCCTTCTACCCTCTCCCATACAAAGTGACTCATTTTCAAAATAAATATTAATCAAATTTTCTTGGAAACTATAAAAGCTATTAATTTGAAATTTGGAATATATTATTTCTATTATAAATGCAGTCTTTTGGTCTACAAATTATTTGAGTTTCCTCACTCCTTTTACCACCTCCCATACAAACTACACTTTTTCATGAATCATTTTACACCAAATTTCTCAGTACGTGTAACTTCCATCGAGCTAAAATGTTGCATTAAATCCTTAATTAACATTATTATTAATATCGGGAAAAAATTAACCGATTAGCTTCACACCTTTTACATCCTCCCATACAATGTTACCCAGTTCCACGACTTCACAAGAATTTGAATTTATTCAAAAGTGTGAATGTTACTGATCTGAAATGTAAAATATATCAATTGCATGATGATTATAGCTGTTTTTCAAAAATTCACCAAAAACCCCTTTCTCCTTCCACCACCTCCCATATAAGACGAACTTTTTCATGAAATACTCTAAACGAATTTTCTCTGTACATTTAAATTTCATCGAGGTATAAATTTGAACTTAATCCTTAATTAGCATTATTATTAATACCGGGAAAAAAATTAACCGAGTAGCTTCACTCCTTCTACCCCCTCCCATACAATGAGACACATTCCACGACAATTCGATTTTCTTGAAAAGTGTGAATGATACAGATCTGAAATCTAAAGTATATCAATTGCATGATAGTTATAGTTGTTTCTCGAAAAATCACCAAAAACCCCCCACTCCTTCTACCACCAGTTTCTCAGTACCTACTCAATTTTTGAAGCTTAAATTTGGTACAAAACCTTTTTATAGCTATTCTAGCATGATGTGAAACAAATTAGTTCAGTGCTGTCACCCCTTCTACCACTCCCCATACAAAATTTCTTAACACCGCAAAAATTTCGATTTCATCTATACATAGTATCGTATGATTGGGCTTTACGCACAATCGTAGTCCTGTTGTGTTTTTAAGCTTAATGTTATTTTATTTGTTTTTTTTTTTAAATAACACCAGCTACAATTATTCACATGTCCTTAATGCTCTTCAACACGTATATGATCTCGAATCACGGGTTTGATTTGATCACGAGCCAGTCCCATAAAAATGGGATGCTTTCATTCTTAATACTTTAGGGTTCTGATTCCAACAATATTCAAACCATTTTCTTTAAAGAGCCATTAAAGTAAGCAGATTATATATCCCACATAATGTATTACTAACTACACTCTCAAAAATTGCTTATTATTGCTATTTTTACGCGGACGAAGTCGCGGGCGTTTGCTAGTTTATCATATAATTGTTTATTATTATGGCACGATTTTACTTTATTATTCTAATAATAAAGTATTGTGATCGACACAAGAAAAAAAAAAGTTTGCTACCATGAAAAATTTTTTTTTCGCGTTTCATGACTAAATTAGCCTAAAAATGCAAAAAAAAATCCGTCCCGCCGTACGCCGTACATATGGACTCATATCTCCGAGACCGTTAAAGGTAGAATGTTCGTGTTTGGGTGGATTGTTGGTTGGGTAAGTGAGCTCTATTTTTTAAATTTTGGTGGGTGTTAGGTGGAACGAGGAAGCGGGGGGAGGGAAAAAGTCGAAAACTACACTTGCTAATATCTCCCTCACGAATGCAGATAGAAAGTTGAAAATCAGTAGACATATAGAGAGGGACAAACTCCAAAAATAATTTAATTTTTTCACCCATTGGCGTTTTTTCAAATGATTATATCTTCGAAATTACTTATCGTAAAAAATTCATATTTTGGGACCATCAAGGTGGCGTATAGTTCCATCGGAATCAGCTTAGAGAATGGCAAATTATTTAAAGGGGGAGGGTCACGGGGGGTGCAAAGAAAAACACTTTAAAATGAATATCTCAACTATCTCTTAAGCTATGTAATTGAAACTTGAAACTTATATTAAGCTGCGCACTTTTTAAAATTACAAATCCTTATATCTCAAAAAATAGTACAGATATCAAATCGAAAATTTGTCAGATTGTAGAACTACACAATAGCTAATTTTGATTTTAAGTTAGGGGGTGTAAAAGGAGGGAGGTGGTAAGCAAAAATGTCGAAAATTTTGAGTGATTTATTTAGGACTCTGGTCAAAGATAGAAACTTTAAATTTGGCATGTGGATACATCTATTTGATATACATAGAAAAAAATAGTAATTTGATCCACAATTGTTACGAACCGACCACCCCGGTCTAATGGGCACAAGGTGTTTCATGTGCAGCGAAAAAAACACGAAAACTGAAAATTTTTGGATGTAATTTTAAGGTAGAAACTTGAAAATTTGGGAAATACATTAAAAAAAAATCCCTAAACGTATGAACTAACTGGTCGAATACTTTTAAAACTTCTACCCCTCCCATACAAAATTATTTTTTCGACCATTTTTAAGAAATTAATTATCACCTAACTATTAAAAGCTATCAATTTGAAATTTTGCATAAGAACTTATAAAAATATTTGAAATGAAATTATTTTAAAAGTTTTGAAATCGCACTTGCCCTTCTACCCCCTCCCATACAAAAGTATGATTTCGAACAATTTTATTAAATCAACTAATAACCAACAAATTAAAAGCTATGAACTTGAAATTTCTTACGAGCACCTCACAAGAGAAGAAAAAGAAAATTGTTTCACAAATTTTGCAATTCCCCCACCTCTTCTACCCCCTCCCATACAAAATTATTTTTTCGAGCATTTTTAAGAAACCAGTTATCAGCTAACTCTTAAAAGCTATCCATTTCAAATTTTGCATGAAAACTTACAAAAATATTTGAAATGAAATTATTTTAAAAGTTTTGAAATCGCACTTGCCCTTTTACCCCCTCCCATATAAAAGTATCATTTCGACCTATTTCATTAAATCAACTAATAACCAACAAATTAAAAGCTACGAATTTGAAATTTTGTACGAGCACACTACATGAGAAAGGAAATAGAATTGCGTCACAATTTTTACGATTCCCCTACCTCCTCTACCCCCTCCCATACAAATGTTTGGTTTCGTGAATGTAAAATACATAGAATCTTATGAAAATTCTACATATGCAACTTCGTCTATGAAACTGACATTCTATACAAGGAATATTGGACGTGATTCAAGCAATCAATTAAAAAACTATTAATATCCACTGACCCTTACTATCACCCCTAACCCCTCCCCTCCCAAAACTCAAACTTGCATAAATAAACGAACGAAATATTGATTACATATACTGGAGCTTTTGAACGTTTCCACAATGTGTTAAATTGATAACTGCCCTGCCCAAGAACCCCCTTTCACTTAGTCTTCCCTAACCACTCTAACCTGCATATTGACTTTCCACGCATCCGCAACTTGTCCCAAGAATAATAAAGTTTCGCCCGACTTGTTGGCAGTTTATTTAAATTATGCACCAAAAGAATATTCTTGAATTTACAATTTTTGCTGGTCTTTATAGCCAACCTGGTTTTTTCTTCGGAAACGGTTTTATAATTTTCCAAATTTTGGGTGAACTGTTTTGTCTCGTTTCATGACCAAGTCGATGTAAGAAATCTTCAAGATCAAGACCGCAAACATGATCGAATTGGCAATAAACGCAACTAATAACGAAGGATCAACAAAAGCACATAATATGAGCATGACCAAACATTTCTACAGAAGATCCTCCAGGGCCCTAAAGGCTCGAGGTCTTAATGGTCATTTGTCAAAACAGTCAACAACAATTTCATTTCTTCTTCAATACCACTTCTAGTTGATGGCGACCGTACCGTGATTGATTCTATTGAAAAAGCTAACTTTTGCTAGCAAAAAACTCTCGTCTTCGACCATGATATCTATCGCCTCCCTACAAATCCTTCTGGTTTCTTCTGCATTTTCGCGTGTCTTATTTCTCGGATCCTTCAAGAGCTCAATATCCACACATCCTCTAGTCCAGGCGGTATCCCCCATTACCCTTAAGAATTGAGCCTCTATTTTAGCTAACCCTCGTCCTAATCTTTTCTATCTTTCTTACTCGTCTGGGTGCTTTCCACGTAAGGGGAAAGTTGCGAATGTTCAGCCAATTCCCAAGAAAGGAAGCAAAGCGAACTCCTCCAACTATCGCCCAATAGCCATAACTTCAGTGCTCTTGAACGTAATGGAAACTGCTGTCAATCATCTTCTTCGTTTTCAATGGCCCTACAGCCCAAATCGGGCCTTGGCCTCCTGACCTTCAGGTTCCTTAACATTTTCATTATTTATTGCGGAAGAGTTGTTAGCTCTTCGCACAACCCTCTATCTACGAATTTTGCATTTTCGTAGATTGAGGTAACCAAGGTATATTCAAGCAGGTAGTGTGGTGGAATTATGGGTTGACCGGGATTTAAACTCACGACCTTGGCATTGTAAACCAAACACGCTATCCACTAGACTATACCCTAGGCTGTCAATCATACAATCGTCAAATATCTAGAGAATAAACAGCTCATCCATGATCGTTGCTATTTTGGACGGTTAACGGGAGACCTTTTAGTCTATTTGATAGAGAGTTGGAAATCGCGCTTACATAAATATGGCGATAGTCATGTTCTCGCACTAGACATTGTAAAATTTTTTAAACAGAGTTTCACATAAATGTCTCTTAGTTAAGTTTAGGGCAATAGGTCTTAAAGATACTCTTGTTCAATGGATTGAAAGTTATCTCTTATTTGATGGCGTTCTTCCTCCTAACTAATTGATTTCGGCGTCCCTCAAGGTTTTGTTTTATCTGTAACACTTATCTTAGTTTTCATAAATGACTTTCTGTCGCCTACTCTTAATACAATCCACAGTTTTGCAGATGAGAGTACTTTAGACAACACCTGTGAATTTAAATCTGCCTTCTCGTACAGTGAAATACAGGCAGTCATTCATTTCCCGAACGTCAAGACTTTGGAACGATATGCTATCCAGTTTCTTTCCCAACCAATACAACCTGCGGTGCTTTAAGAACAATGTCCACCAACATGTTCGTCTCCTCACCATAATAATCCTGATTCCACTTCCAATACCGGCATTGCATTGCTTTAAAGGATGACCCCATAAGCTACACAATAAAAATAAAGTAAAAACATAACAGCGCTACGATTGCGCGTAAAGCGCAATCTTACGATACTCTAGATGAAATAGAATTTTTTGTGATCCCAAGAAATTTTGTATGGAGAGTGTTAGAAGGGGTGATAGCATTGAACTAATTTTTTCCCCATCATGCTAAAGTAGCTATAAAAATGTTTTATACAAAATGCTTACTCCAAAAATTGAATAGGAGCTGAGAAAATTAGTGTGTTAGATTTAGTGAAAATGTGCAGTTTGTATGGGAGGTGGTAGAAAGAGTGGGGGGATTTTAGTGATTTTTTCAGAAATAGCTAAGAATATCATAAAATTACCATCTCTTAAATTTTAGACCAATAACATTCATACTTTTCAAGAAAATAGATTTTTTGTGAAGTTGTGAAACTGTGTCATATTGTATGGGAGGGGGTAGAAGCAGTAAAGCTAATCAAATATTTTTTTCTGATCTTAGTGATAATGCTAAATAAGTATTTATTACAAAATGTGAACTCGATAAATGTTATAGGTTCTGAGAAAATCGGCTTAGAGCATTTCATGAAAAAGTGTAGTTTGTATGGGAGGGGTTGGAAGGAGAGGGAGGACGCAAATAATTTTTACGCTGTATATTGAAATTTATATGAAAGTAATAAATCCCGAAATTCAGACTAATAGCTTTTATACTTTTCGAGCAAATCCATTTATAGTCGAATTGCGAAATTGTGTCATTTTGTATGGGAAGGGGTAGAAGGGGTGAAGCTAATCGTCTAATTTTTTTTAGCCTTACTAACAATTTTAAATAAATATTTAGTGCACAATTTCAGCTCGCTAAATCTTATACGCACTGAGTAAATTGGCTTAGAGTAATTCATGACAAGTACAGTTTGTATGGGAGGTGGTAGAAGGAGAGGGAGGACACGCATGATTTTCATATGGTAGATTGATATTATCATAAAAGTAATATATTCCAAATTTCAGGCCAATGGCTTTCATACTTTTCGAGCAAATCCGTTTATTGTCAAATTATGCATTACGCAAACGTTACGAATAATAAAGCGTAACAGTGTAGAATCTGGAAATCTTTTCTTTAAAGATGCAAGTAATATATTGATACATAGAACACATACATATGTATCCCCATGTATTTCACCATATTATACCATCGTATACAGCCCTGATACAGGGGTACACGCTTTTTCTAGGAAATGAGCAGAGGGTATATGGCATATACCCTAAGATGACAGCCCTGACTCCTTCTAACTCCTCCCACAGAAATGCATAATTTGGTAAATGCATTATATCGATTTCCATTAAAACTAGAAAAAATACAAGCTTAAAATTTTGCCACGATTTGTCCCTTAATAATTACAATAAATGCTAGAAAAATTATCAGCTTCGCTTCGCTCCTTCTACCCCCTCCCATACAAATATCTGCATTATAAATTCAAGAAAAGCATTTCAAAATAATGAAATCTTCAAACTTTAAATTCAGCAAGAAACATGTTGCATGCCACGTTCAGTGTCATATACAAATATTACAAACTTCCCCTCTCTGCTTCTACCACCTCCCATACAAAAGGCACTATTCACTATTCGAAAGAATTTTCCGGTACATAAAACTATTTCCCATTTCATCTAGAGTATCATATGATTGAGTTTTACGCCAAATTATATTTTTGTCATGTTTTTTTTTTGAGCTTTATTTTGTACCTACAACAATCTCAAATTTCTTCCAGTATATAAAAATAACCTAAATTTAGCCTAGAGGCATGCGTGTTAGTCTATAATGCAAATGCCGTGCTTTCAAGCCCCGGTCAATGCATAATTTCAGTTTACTACCATACTGTGTTACTTCGATAAACGAAAATCAAAATACTTAGGAAGGTGATGTTACGAAGGTCTAAAAGCCTTTCTACAGAAATAAATCTAATTTCGAAAGTTAGATACATCAGTTGGACGTGAACGGAGCTAGATTGGGACTGTACAAAAGAAGCGGAAGGTATAGAAATCTTTTAAATGTCCAAAGGCTATTAAAATTACCTACCATGACACCATAGCTGCTGATTCGAACTTTTCTATTCAACAGTCTTATCCTCAATTAAACCTCATAGTGACAGCTCAAACATTCAAACAGTATATTGGTCGCACTCCTCTAATTTTTATTCCCTAGGAAACGCAAGATACACCACAACTCATCTCTCAAAGACAAATTCCGATCCTTCTTTTGAAAGACAATCAGTAAACTAATTTCCCAAGATACTCTCATGCCCTGCCGCTCTGTATCACTGGTAACTTTGTGTTCTTCTACGCCAATAACTTTAGGACAGCAATTCTAAACCAAATAAATTACAGCTGATTTCCAAAAAGGACAGAGAACCTTGTGATATTCTCTTTCTGTGAATTATATTCTTCGAATAAAAAAAACCCTAATTTAAAGCCTAATAAACATTGAATTTTATCACGGGACATAAGCAGGGTTAATGTCGCTTAAACTAATTCCATGCTACTATAAAATAACTAAAATACCCTCTATAGTGGCACTATATATGTACAGTAGCCATAAAATGTAGGTCATACACATACAGGAAATCTAGACTACTAATAACCTCAGGCTTTTGAAAAGAAACGCGCTCCCAGGAAAGCTTCACTACATATCTTGAGACAAAAACGGAGTCCAAGTCAACAAAAAAACAAACTACATTTTAAGTTATTTATTATAAGAATAGCATACACACGCCCATCATAACCGGGCTGGAGCCTGATTCTGGCATTTTTATTTACATTTCTGACATCCATGAATTGTAAAATACCTAAATATCGACCGGGAGTGGGTCATTTTCTTCTTTATATTCGCATAGAAACAATTTATCTATCGTGACTGGCTGCAAGAGGACTGATTATTCATTTTCACTCGCTCTCCCTCTCTCTCATAAGTTTTATGAAGTGGTTAAATCGTGACAGACTCAATTAACTTGATATTCACTTAAGGGTATGGTTTGGGGAAAAAATGAAAATTATCTTTTATTCATGAGTTTCTTCGATTTCTGAAAACTCATGAAGTGTGTACCACTTGTTAACGGAGATTACATTGATTTTTTTTTGCAGCCGCCCTTTTTGAAGCTAAGCGTTTTCACTTTCAGTTTATTATTATTATTATTACTTTTTTTTTTTGCTTCACACCACCCGAAATATATTCAGTAAGGGATGAAAAGTTTCGGGGCAGTTCATATGCTAATATTGTTATCCTGAATAAGCTGATTTTGAATAGCAAATAATTTAGGTGCGGCATGATATAAGAAAAGTGTCGACAAGTGTTACAGATTTAGATTATCAGAGCGAACTTTCGTAAAAAAAAATGGTTTAGAAAATTGGTTGCTGTCTGAGTTCTATTTTTCAATCGTTTAAGTTTTAAACGGTTATTTAAAAGGAGTGATTTTATGTTCCCTTTAAGAGTTATCGAAAAATAATCATTGATGACAGTTTCTTTGGTATCGCTGAAGCGGAAAACTTGAAAGGATCTTAGGATAAATCGAATCCTGAAAGGCTAAATATGGTGAAAGCCACTAATGATTCCATTACTGTATTTCCATAATGCCTTCAACTAGATATTTTACAAAAGGGCTCCACTTACAATTGTAAGAAAGCTTTGTTTAGATTTCAGTCATAAGTGAAGAGATAGAAGCCTAATCCTTGTTTGAGGTATCACTTTATTTCGAGACAATTCCTTCCTAGAAGTTTTACATACAAGTCCCCGTTGAACCTCAAACTAATGAAAATTTTAGGCTTCAAACCTAAAGAAATAGAATAGAGAGCAACTCCTAATTAACAGTTTATTTTTTCGCAACTTTTTAACCCAAAAACCTGATATTTTTCAGACATATTCCAAGTAGGCTCCACAAATAGATTATTTACAAATTGTTGTGATATTTAACTTCAATTATTTAAAATAAGCTGGAAACAATATTTCGCTTAAAGTATTCTAGTAAATTGCTGATGGCTTGATCATAGAACTGTAGAAACATGAGCCTCCACAAAATGACAATAAAACGAGCGAATTTATTTATTTATTTGAGCTCTTGATCAAAAAGATTACATTTTCAGAATAATTTAAACATTCAAGATGATAGTTTTAACTTTATTTTTAAATAAAGGAAAAGAAGTAGCTAAAGAACCAAGTTGGAGTCGATCAAGGTTGCTTTGCATTCTTAGCATTGGAAAGTGATGGAATGGGGAGAGGCTCAAGGAGGATAGAAGACGTCTAAATTCCTGGTTGAGACTATTACTGGTCTAAAATTCAGGTCATTACAGAGGTGGGCATTGAGCACGTGGCTGCAAAGCTTGAAAAGGAAGCAAGCATCAAGGAAGTTCCGCCTAAAATGCAGAGACTGTAGGTGAAGTACTGCAAGTCTGCCATTATATCGATATGAGGCTTTCTTAATCTGTAGAAAAGAGTTCGAGTGAATCAATGCTGAACAGATTCGATGGCGCCAGCATGGCAAGAAGGGTGAGGGTTCCATCGTCTCGAACAGTATTCTCAAATACTACGAACGAGAGTGAAAAATAGTAGAGCAGCTGTTCCTGGGCGGTTGAACTGGACTCTCGTACGAATAACGAAACCAGCAAGTCTGTATGCCTTTTTAGTAATCTCGGAGATATGATTGACGAATTTAAGTTTGCAATCAAAGACCAGTCCTAGATCCTTTATTGTGGTTACTGCCGTAAGGATGGATCCATTAATAGAGTAAGAGAGAACAGAGGAGGTAGCCTTAAACGAAGCAAAACACTTCTCCATGTTCAAAAAGATATCATTGCTTAAACACCAACGAGAGACAGCAAATAAATCAACCTGGAGGATCATGCCATCAGACAGAGGAAATTTCCTGGAATAATTTCAGGTCATCAGCGAATAAGAAACAGTTAGAAGATACAAATTGGGGCAGATCATTTATGAGGAGAGCAAATAATAGAGGGCCAAGGATCGATCCCTGCGGGACACCATAGTTAGCAAGAAATTCAGTAGAGGAGTATCCACTGAACGTAATTCAGAAACAACGACCGGTAAGGTACGAATTGAACCAGTTCAGGAGAGAACCAGAGATACCGTACCTTTTTAGTTTTGAAATAAGAATTTTACAATTAACAGTGTCGAAAGCTTTCGAAAAATCGGTACTTATGATTTGGACAGTATTATAACGATCTAAGGATTGAACTACAAAATTAGTGAATTCACATAAATTGGTGGAAGTAGATCTACCTTTTACGAATCCATGTTGGGCTGGTGATATCAAATGATAAATTTTTCCTAGACTACATTATGAACTAATCTTTCAAAAAGCTTACCAAAGCAGTTTAGGGTGGAAATCGGGCGATAGTTGAAGACATTTTCTGTATCTCCTTTCTTTAAAATGGATACTACGTTTGCTAGCTTCCAGCAAGCAGGAAACGAGCCTTCTTCATGTGACTTATTGAACAAGAGAGATCGTGGCACCAAGAGCTCCGAGAAAAGAGTTTTCACAAAAAGATTCGCGATCCCATCCCGCCACCGATTTTCGAATATAGAGAATTGATGATTGATATTATGTCCCTCTCACTAATGGATATCTCAGTGATGAAATCCTGGAGTGGGATGAAAAACCCATAAGACAGATCTCTATTTGAGTGGCTAAAGACAGGAAAAGTATTTGGCAAAAAGGTCACGCATTTCTTGTGGAGAGGTAGTGGCAATATCACCAAACTTACGGTGTGAAGGAAAAAATTGTTTATTTCAACGCTTTCTAACATGCGACCAAAATGGTTTGGTCTCATTGCGCGACAGTGCCGTCTCTAACTGAGAAATATATACAGAGAAAGTCTTCTTTATCTCTGATTTGACCCGCTTACGCTAAAGGGAATTGTTATGGTAATCAGATAGAAGGGAAGAACGCTTACACTTTTTATGCGAATAATCGAATGGTTAAACCATTCAGAGCAGTCACGGTTAGAAATAACAAGATAGGGAACATTCTGATGAATTATGTCATCAAAAATGAAGTATAGTTGCGTCGATGAGTTTTGTTGTTAAAGAGTTCAAGCCAGTTAACATTACCGAGATCATAAATCATTTGTTCGTAGTTTCTATTGTAGAAATTGTATTTCTTATCCTTACGAATAAGAGATGGATTCTTCTTCTGCAATGGCGTTACAGCCCAAATCGGGCCTTGGCCTCCTGACCTACAGGTTCCTTAACATTTATTCATTATTTATTGTGGAAGGGTTGTTAGACCTTCGCACAACCCTCTATCTACGAATTTTTCATTTTCGTAGATTGAGGTGACCAAGGTATACCCAAGCGGGCAGTGTGCTGGAAATATGCGTCGACCGGGATTTGAACGCACGACCTTCACATTGTAGACCAAAATGCTACTCACTAGGCTACACTCTAGCTTGAGATAACATAGAAATGTCGAGCTAGCGCCAGCTGAGTCGATAATTTGCGAAAGGCCTCGAAGTGAGGTGTCACATGACAATTATAAACCTTTGAACGCTATTACAGACCTAGGGGATATCTCTCTGTCCGACGAAGGTGTTCGATCAGCTCTTAATAATCTTGACAGCCAAAACAACGCAGGTTTCGATTTGATTCCTGCGACGTTCTTAAAAAATTGCTCATCTCCTTTATATCACTGTTTAGACCTAATTTTCAATAAATCACTGTCGTCTGAAGAGTTTTTGGATATCTAGAAAATATCTCATATTACTCCCAGGTCTGATGCACCTTGTTGAAAATTATAGACCTATCTCTATCCTTTCGTATTTACCGAAACTACTCGAAGCGATTGTCAACGATAAAATATATTTCTCAATTAAGGAATCTATTTGCTATTGTCAACATGGCTTTGTCCAGGGTTGATCTACAGTTCGCAATTTACTCTATTCACTAAATTTTGTGTGAATTCTATTGAGAATGGTTTCCAAGTCGACGTTATTTACACAGATTTTCAAAAGGCTTTTGAGAGAGTCCATCATGGACTTCTTATTGCTAAACTACGGACTCTCGATTTGCATTCGAACCTCCTTCAGTGGTTGTCTTAGTATTTATCTAACAGAAAACAGTTCGTTAAAATTAACGATTATCGCTCAGAGACATTTGTTGTGGAATCCGGTGTTCCTCAGGGTAGCCATCTGAGCCCTTTACTATTTATTCTCGTTATAAATGACATTTCATCCGTACTTGATTTCTGCTCGTGTTTATTATACGCGGATGATGTTAATATTTTCTCTCGTACAACATGCTTTCAAGACTGTTATAAAATTCAGAATGATCTGAATAATTTTAAAGTTTGGTGTGAGGTGAACTCTCTCAAATTTAATATCAGTAAATGCTTGATTTTCTCCGCTTATAGATGTCTCAATCCTGTTCTATTCAATTATAAATTTGGAGCTCAGGATCTGCAGCGAGTGGCTGAAGTCAAAGATCTCGGCCTTTTAATTGATACTAAATTCACTTTTGTGCCTCATAACGATTACACAGTTGCTAAAGCTAATTCAATGCTTGGTTTCATTAAACGGAACTCGGCGAAGTTTAAAGACCCTTATACTTTGAAGGCTATTTTCACATCTCTGGTCCGACCCCTTTTGGAGTACTGTTGTGTTATATGGGATCCGGTCTATTTAGTACACATCAATCGAATTGAACGCATCCAGCGTAACTTTACGAGATTTGCTCTTCGTAAGTTGAACTGGTATCCTGATATTCCAGCTTATCATGCTAAACTTCTGCTGATTGATTTACAATCCTTATCTGACAGGAGGAAAATGATTGGCATCATGTTAATAAAAGGCATTGCCTTATCGTATTAACTGTCCGGAGTTGCTTTCTTTCATTCCAATATATGCCCCTGAACGTCCTCCTCGTCAGAGAATCCTATTTCGTGAATACCCGCATGTAACAAATTATGGACAGAATGAACCAATATCCAGATGCATTACTTATTATAGTTCTATATCTGACAAAATCCATTTTACCGATACACGAGCAACTTTCAAATGCGATATTTTAAATTCCTTTTAGTTTCTATCTCTTTCAAATTTTGACTTTACTTTTACTTTATTATTATTTCTTTTTATTTTTTTGATCACTTGTTTTCTTTTTCAATAGTCTTATAGAAATTGTTTCTGTTGACGATTGTTTTATTTTTTTAAATACAATTAAATGTTTTTTCATTTTTGTTTTGAAATATATAAGATTTTATATTTTTATATGATGATATACAGGGTGTTTGGTACTCCGTACATAACCTTGTAAGGGGTTATTCCTGGATATATTTCGAGCAAAAAATTGTTCTACGGAGATGGCCAATTTTCAATATCCACGGAGATACAGGGTGATCAAGAAAAGTCCTTCGGACCTGTACCCTCACTCACTCAAAACGCTATATCTTGAAAACCAATAATCGCATTTCAAAGTGTTATAGCTTGTTTTTTAGGGAATCAAATTATCTTTCATTTAGTGTAATAGTCCGTATTGTACCTGTACCCAATCCTGAGGTATTTCCTTCAGACCACAAATTTTTGATACTTTGACCCTCAAAATTCTGTGATCAATGTAGTTTTTCTCAAGAAAACGCATTATAAAAATGTCATTTTAATGTTGTTTTTTTATGTGCCATATTATTGCCTACAAAAGATTCACACATACTTATGACTTAGGTTTTCCCGTTTTCCAGGTAATAAGCGAAAATACATATGGCTTAAAAATAAAATATGCCATAAACCAACCCTCGTTCTAAAAAAACTACCTGAAATGTTGTTAAACTGAAATATTCTTTGTGTCCTTTAATTACTATTTAAATTATCAATGAATGTCCTTTAGGCAGTATTAAAATTATCGAGAAAATGAATTAAATTAAAATGAGTTTCAACACAACTAGGTGCAGCACTTTGCCCTTTTTAATGGGTTACCTAACAAAATGAAAAGCCTATAAAAGCAAACCATACTTCATATTTTTATCAGTTTTAGTTAAATTTGTAAAAGAACAAGGTGTCACTAAAATTTAGAAAAGAATTTCGAAATGCCTGAGTTCACGAACGAAGAATATGCAGACATAATTTTCCTCTATGGAGAGTGTCAGGGAAATGAGCAAGCGGCGCGATCTTTGTATCATCACAGATTTCCCAATCGTCGAATACCTTACCCGAGAGTATTCCAAGACGTTTACAGAAGGATTAGGGAAACAGGCAGTGTTAGGACGAGCAGAGTGAATGCAAATCCTGCGCCGGTAATCGCTGTTTCAATTGATCAACGAATCCTAGCTGCAGTTCAAAATGATCCATCAACTAGTATATGACGCTTGGCATTGCGGTTTAACGTCTCTACGTGGAAAGTTTGGAGTGTCCTGAAAGCAGAACGTTTGCATCCCTACCACCACACACCAGTGCAGGAGCTGTTACCCATTGATTTACCCAAAAGGATGGAGTTTTGCAATTGGCTCCTTGAACGACAAATAAGTGACGAGAATTTTATCAGCAACATTCTTTGGACGGATGAGTCCCAATTCACCAGGGACGGTATCACAAACTTCCACAACTTACACATATGGGCTGAGAGCAATCCACATACAAGAAGAGAGGCATCATTTCAGCACAGATTCAGTGTCAATTTATGGGCAGGTGTGATTGGCAACGATTTTATTGGTCCTATTAGGCTTCCGCCTACCTTAAATAGTTCCAATTACTTGCATTTTTTGACAAATGATCTACAGGAGTTATTGGATGATATGCCACTGCAACGATTGGCTTCCATGTTTTACCAACACAATGGTGCTCCAGCTCATTACGGCCGACAGATCAGAGATTGGTTAAATTCCAATTATAACAATCGCTGGATCGGTAGAAATGGACCGATACACTGGCCTGCAAGATCCCCTGATTTAACTATTATGGATTTCTTTGTATGGGGACGGATGAAGGACCTTGTCTATGCAACGGAAGTAGCAACGTTGCAGGATCTAAACACCAGAATCGATGCGGCAGGAACAGAAGTAAGGCAGCAGTTGAGGAGTATGAACACAAAGAGAACACTGGCAAAACGAGCTTTAGCGTGCATTCAAAATGAAGGTAGCCATTTTGAACATTTATTGTAATTAAGGAAATTTGAAATAAACCGTAAAAACCATTCTTAAGTTCTTTTAGTTCAAGCGGAGAGTGTTGATCAACCTATTCTTGCTTTTTTGACAAAAGTGCTCAATTATTGGAATGATAATTTCTTCTAAACTATAAAACTTATGCAATGCAAGTGTATGCGTCTTTTGTAGGCAATAATATGACACAAAAGAAAACAACAATAAAATGACATTTTTATAATGGGTTTTTTAGAGAAAAACTACATTGATCTTAGAATTTTGACGGTCAAACTGTCAAAAATTTGTGTTCTGAAGCAAATATCTCAGAATTGGATACAGTTACAATGCGGACTATTACAGCAAATGAAAGGTAATTTGATTCCCTAAAAAACAAGCTATAACACTTTGAGTTGTGATTATTAGTTTTCAAGATATAGCGTTTTGAGTGAGTGAGGATACAGGTCCGAAGGACTTTTCTTGATCACCCTGTATCTCCGTGGATATTGAAAATTGACCATCTCCGTAGAACATTTTTTGCTCAAAATATATCCAGGAATAACCCCTTACAAGGTTATGTACGGAGTACCAAACACCCTGTATTAAACACCTAAATAAATCAATAAGAACCTTTCAATTGTTTCCACAGCGGAGCAACAAGGAACTTAGACACAGCATATATATATAGGTTTTTTAGTTTTCTGTATATAACGCGCCATGAGAAAAGGGACCTTATCTTGCCAAAATAAAATCTTTAGTACGTTCTGAAACACGAGTTCTGGTCAAAATTTTATGTTTAGAGTTTGAGTGGTTTTTTTTTCTTGGTGGGAGTTAGAGTGGAAAAATGGTAGAGAGAGCTTAATTTGTTAGATTTGGCGGGCTGAGAACCAGAGGGTACTACTGCTGCTAGTGTTACAGTTAATGGGTTGTTTGTGTTTCGTACACTACTACTACTACTACACTACTACTATCAAGTAAAAATTTTACACTTATACCTCTGTGGTTCGTTACTTATGTTGACAATTAGTTTGTCAGGAAACATAGTGAAATTTCAAACCTCAATTACCTCGAAAAAAAAACTTTTTTCTACTCTAATATTCACATTATCATAACTTCGCCAATTTTTGACATTTCAACCGAATTTTTCGCTGTTCTCTTCATAATTTTATATTTTTTCCCATTGTTGTCAAAAGCTCGGTTCTGACGTCTGGCAAATAGGATCCCTTTTCACATGGCGCGCCACGTATTATGAAATAATATGATCGCGAAAAAAAACGTTAACATCGTTTTTTGACCGATTCCCACTATTTGAGACCTTATGATTCCAAAAAAGTAGGTTTCGTTGTGATATGTCTGAATGTCCCGAAGATAATTCGACTAGATCTCAACAGAAAAGAGTAAGAATGGGCGAAAAAGTATAAAAGCTATTGGCCTGAAATTTGAAATATGTTACTTTTATGAATATCAATCTACCGTATAAAAATTATGCGTGTCCTCCCCCTCCTTCTACCACTGTACTTGTAGTGAATTATTCTAAGCCAATTTACTCAGTGCGTATAAAATTAAGCGGGCTGATATTGTGCACCAAATATTTATTTAAAATTCTTTGTGAGGCCAAAAAAATTAGACAATTAGCTTCACCCCTTCTACCCCCTCCCATACAAAATGACACAATTTCGTAATTTGACAATAAACGGATTTACTCGAAAAGTATAAAAGCTATTAGTCTGAATTTTCGGATATGTTATTTTCATAGTAATTTTAATCTGCAGTAGAAAAATTATTTGCTTCCTCCCTCTCCTTCCACCCCCTCCCATACAAACTACACTTTTTCATGAAATGCTCTAAGACGATTTTCTCAGAACATATAACATTTATTGAGCTCATATTTTGTAATAAATACTTAATTAGTATTACCACTAAGATCAGAAAAAATATTTGATTAGCTTCATTGCTTGTACCCCCTCCCATACAATATGACACAGTTTCACAACTTCACAAAAAATCGATTTTCTTGAAAAGTATGAATGGCACTAATCTGAAATTTAAGGGATGTCAATTTTATAATATTCCTAGTTATTTCTGAAAAAATCACTAAAATCCCCTCACTCTTCCTACCACCTCCCATACAAACTGCACATTTTCTCTAAATTGGGAAAAAATTAGTTCAATGCTATCATCCCTTCTAACACTCCCCATACAAAATTTCTTGGAATCACGAAAAATTCTATTTCATCTAGAGTATCGTAAGATCGTAGCGCTGTTGTGTTTTTGGTTAAGAACAATCAGTGTGCCTGGTTTTACGCACATTTATTTTCAGTCCTGACGCTTTGCATTTAGAATGCAACGAACAATCATTTGATTCTAAATCCGAACGGTTATATGCAAGCAAACACACGTCACCAGCATAATGAAGGTGATTTAAGATGTTGAACAGTCCCCAATAAAGACTGTTATCTTCGCGACCTTTAGTGCAGCTTCCAAGATGGCATTTATTACCACCAGAAACACACCGGACGCACACACACCGCGCTATGTACGGAGCGATACTTTGCATCTTCGTAGGATTCTTTAATCATAGCTATGATCTTATTTGGAATATTTCTCCTAGACAAAGCATCCCATATGTAATCTCGCTTGACACTGTCGAAAACCTTCTTTAAGTCCACAAATATAAGATGTAGTGGCACTCACATTTCGGCGGACTGGTCCAATATTAATCCTAGGGTATTTTTATTGTCAATACAAGATGACCCTTTACGGAATCCAGCCTGATAAAATTCAAGAGTGCTGATTTAATTAAAATGCTATTAAAAATTATTGTTTTCGAAATAAATCATTCTTGAGTTTATCCTGAAATTCATTTCAAGGTCTGATCTATTTGCCAGACAAACTGACATTTGAAGAACTTTCAAATCCTAAAATAACATCAGCCAGACAATAAGACCTATTGAGGTTGTGAATTTAATTCCTCTGATAGGGAACGTAGGGTGTAGCCTAGTAGCTAGGGTGTAGCCTAGTAGGTAGCGTGTTGGTCTTGTAATGCGAAGGTCGTGAGTTCAAGTCCGGTCGGCGCATAATTCTAGCACACTACTTGCTTGAGTATACTTTGGTTACCTCAATCTACGAAAATGAAAAATTCGAAGATAGAGGGTTGTGCGAAGGGCTAACAACTCTTCCGCAATAAGTAATGAAAAATGTTAAGGAACCTGAATGTCAGGAGGCCAAAGTCCGATTTGGGCTGTAGTGCCATTGTAGAAGATAGGGAACGTATACCCCCTTTGTTATCACAAAATAAATCTGACAAATATTAGTCAGGCAAAGTCTGGTCACGTAATTATTATACTCTAGATGAAATCTGAGTATATTGTGTTTGCCTTACCGTTTGTAACGCTAAGAAATAACGCTCGCAAAGAGCCGCCAAGGGTACAGAAATATTTATTGTTGCTCAAAAACCTCGATTCCGAGTGATCATCTGTCCGTCTGTCTACAGCATAACTCTCGAAAGCTTTGAGCTATAGTGCTAAAAATTTTTGTGTGTGATTTTTAGCAAAAACTTAACTTTAAATTCGTGAATGGGCAACATCCCCTACTCCTTCTACCCTCTCCCATACAAATTTCATGAAACTTTTTAAGCTATCGACTTGAAATTTAGGTCAGAATATTATGATATAGATGTCATTAATATCACGGAATATTGACCCGATCCCCTTACTCCTTCTACCCCTCCCATACAAATGGACAATTTTGAAAAATACATATTTTCGATTTTCATTGAAACGAGTAAAGCTGAAAAGACGAAATTTTGTCAGAATTAATTCTACTATGATTGCAATTTATTTTAATAATAATTATTAACTTCACCTCACTCCTTCTACCCCCTCCCATACAAATTTCACGAAATTTTGGAATTTAAGTTAAATTATTTTTCTCCGAAACTGTTAAAGCTATCAACTTGATATTTTGTATAAAGTATACAAATAAAAATATTAATAATGCGAAAAAAAATTGTTTTGATCCGTATACTCCTTCTACCCCCTCCTATACAAATGCATAATTTTTGGTAAATGCATTTTATCGTTTTCCATTCAAACTAGAAAAAGTACAAACTTCAAATTTTGCCAGAATTTGTTTCTTAATAATTGAAATAAGTGTTAGAAAAAATTATCAGCTCCGCTTCACTCCTTCTACCACCTCCCATACAAATATCTGTATTATAAATTCAAGAAAAGCATTTCTCCTTCAAGTATATGAGAGCTATCGACTTTGAAATTGAATCGAAGCATGGTGATAAGGATGATGATAAGCAGTTTCAAAATCATCTAAAACGTTCCACTTCCTCTGCCACCTCCCATACAAATGGCCCAATTTCAGGAAGACATAGTTTTCCTTTTCTTTAAAAATAATGAAAACTAAAAACTTTAAAACATTTGGCATGACATGTTCGATGTCATATGCGAAAAATATAAGCCTCCCCTTCTACTTCTACCACCTCCCATGCAAAAGTCTCTATTCACTATTCGAAAGAATTTGAGATGACATATTTTCCGGTATATTAAAGTCTTTTCCATCTCATCTAGAGTAATTTGTTTATGTTTGAAGAGGTTTTCAATAAGAAACCTCGAGTGAATCAAGACATCTAAGCCAAAAATCAAGAATTATTTTCTTAAAGATTGGTGCAAAGATATAAATTTGCTGTGGTTATACGAACTCACTTTTGCTTGTTTTTCACTTGAATTGGAGTTATTAAAGCTATTTGCTACATAAAATCAATATTTCAACAGAAACTAGATATTTCTCCTCAATATGCACAACTCACCTTGAAATGATTCTAGGTGTAGGATGTAACTATATGGAATCAACTCAAGTTCAAGAGAATCCACTTTGAGCATCAGGACGTGTCTAAGCACCCTTCAGAAAAAAACCTGTTCTTTGTTTAAAAGAAAAGCTATTGTTCGAATTAATATCGCACCATATTTGAAATAGACCAGTCTGTCAAACTATATTGATACTATAAATATATATCATCCTTCCAAGTGGAACCTAGCTGTGATACATCGCACTTAAAACGGATAATACAAATCAACTCATCATATTGTTTCATTTCCCCATCTATGCCATTTTCACATTTACCATTATTCCTGCTTCATGTATGCGCTACTAGTCCTCATACTAAGCCACCCATCTACTTTGAAAAAGATGTAATTCGTGTCGAATGCAAACTGTTAAAAGCCTCAAAGTCAATAGCTTTTCAGATCCTTGAGCTCAGACATACTTATCTATTTATAAGGTCAACCTCTTAATAGACCTAAGTACACATGGCATCGTGCACCTTCATCCGTACCGATTCCCCCATACCCTTCTTTCCCTAACTACTGACTCCTTTTCGTCTAATACGATTTTGATTTTGTGAGCCGATCCTTTTCAGCCAAACCAAAACCAATTTCCTTAACCGACATGTCCGCAACATTTTATATCTACTAGTTTTGTGAATTTTCCGATGCTATGGTTTAGCTTCAAAAATTTTCATCTATAGATACTCGTTCAAATTTGACCGGATATTTTATAACGAAATATAAGAAATAAAATCTACGGGTATACCGAGATGGTTTCTTTTCGAACTGAGCTACCTACTACAGTAGTTGTAAAATCAAATATTTACATTTCAATATTTATCATGCGATTGATTTGATTCTACCCCGATTCTAGGGGCTAGAGCTGGCGATAAGGGTTGGCTCATCGAAAAAAAAAGTGAGCAAAAGCTTAACCATTTCATGGAGCTTTAAAGGGTTATAGTACTCGACTATACAAATATGTACAGAGATACGTTTCGAATAATATATGGGAATGTAACGAACTACGAATTCACATAGACATTATCGTGCATAACTATATAACGTGAAAAGGAGAGAAAAACCGGGATATTGTAGGTCACATATTGATCTGTTCAAATACTCCACATGATGGTTTCATTTAGATTAAGTAGTCCTCTTAGCATGATCCTTTGAGATATAGCGCATTGGAAATGGGAGAGATATCGGGTCGGATTTTAATGTTTAGAATAGAATAGGATAATGGATGTATACATGTGTGTGGTTTTCTAAAGCTGTTTGTATCAAAAAGTTATGCGAATAGTTTCGTGGTGATATATTCGTTTGAATTTCGTTGTGATAGATTTTCGATTTATTTTCACGCCTAACATGCCTTTTGACTATTCGGAGTAAAATTGAAACTATCGGGGGGTGATGGTTGAATTTTTTGATGGATATTTCGTTTGAATTTATGGAAATTGATAGCCCATGGGGAAGTGTGTTCCACATTTTATCTATTCTATGTATTGTTTGAGAATATCTTGAATCAATGAAAGAGAATGTATTTGTTTCAGATAGTTTTTGGATGGAAGAGACTCGATGACAGTCAATGTTATCAATAAGATTCGAGACCTACAAAGGAAAACGGAGGCACTTTTAAAAGTTTTGAAAAGAAATTGGAAATAAAATTAGCTGCAATTGTGACTCAGGCACAACTATGTCTAGATGAAACATACATGCATAAAGGCTTAATAGATTATAATAGTTGTGCGGGTCTGGGTCTCCATCCTCTGCTCCGGTTCTCCTAGAAGGAAAATTTTAGATTCATCCACAACCCATTCAAGTCACAACGTTCGACAATTGTTCAAAATAGCTTGAAGCAAAAGCGAGCAAAATTTTCAAAACTCTACCGCTATTCAGTGCTGCCGTTTTAGGAAATTTACATGAAGGATATTTCACCAAACCATAAAATCAGTTCGATATTTTTTAATTTTCTATTCCACTGATTTTGGATACATTTTTTTGCTATACAACTTATCAGCTTGCATGAAATCTGACATATTTTTCAAAAGGACTATGTACATATACTAAATTACTAAAATTGTGGGTATCGTGTCCAAATCAAATCCGAATACTGATGTAGAGCAATTATTTTCGATAGTAACCTATGCAAAATTCAATGAGAAAAAAAAAACAAAAAACAATTAAGGGATTTTCATTCAATCCCTAACACGGTAATACTGATCGACAACTCCATTATTTAATTTCGGCAGATAGTATCCGTATATCCAGTGCTGGTCCAGTTTAATTTGCCGCCCGAATCATCTTATTGATACAGCGCTCTTTCAAATAACTAGTCCTGGGTACATTAGTTTTTTTAATGGCGAGAGTCTATTTACTGTTGTTCTGATTTGCATCTTCGATATTTGGTGTGACTCAATCATTGCCACTCATACTTTCAAATGTGTACACCAGTGAAAACCAGATACGGCGTTGGAAAGAATACTTCTCTCATATTTAAAATATTTTGTCAGAGGAAGATACTCCCGGGGCCGAACAATTGCCAAACATCCAACCGCAACAATCCGCTATTAGGGACGAACCCACAGCTAATGAAAAGATAGTTTCCGCCATTCGGTCAATGGCGGGAAGGGAAGTCTCAGATATAGACGGACTATCATCCAAACTCTACAAAGCGGACCCTGAAATAACAGCCGATATACTCCTCCCACTCTTTAGTGAGGTGTGGAATGAAGAAAGATATTGAGCTGAATGGAAGGAGGGCGTCATTGTGAAAATCCTGAAGAACGGCGACTGTCGGGATTGTGGCAATAGGCCTACTTAGTGCTGTATAGAAAAAAATGGGTAAAGTAATTCTTTATAGGATTAGTGATGTTGTAAAGAGCATTCTCGAAGTCTAGCAGGCAGGATTTCGTAAAGAGTCACTCGTATTGTACAGAGATTAAAAATACCCTACAGATAATATTGGAGCAGTTCGCCGAAATAGGTTCGCTACTACATCTCATGTTTGTGGACTTCGAGAAGGTTTTCGATAGCGTTAAACGAGATTACATGAGGAATGCTTTGCAAAGGAGAGGTATTCCAGATAAGGTCGTAGCCATTTTTAAGGAACCCTACGAAGATGCAAGGTGTCGCATCTTGCATAGAGGAGAGCTGTCCGAGAGCTTGCATGTGAGAACGGGTGCCAGACAAGGCTGCATATTATCACCAGCCCTGTTTCTGGTGGCAATAAATGACGTCTTAAAAGCTGCACTTGAAGGTAAAAGTTTTCACTGGCGACTACTTAACATCTCAAGCCACATCGATTATGCTGATAAGGCTTGTTTGCTTGCACATAACCGCTCGGAATTCGACTCAAATGTAAGGTCATTGCATTTCAAATGTAAAGAAGCAGGACTAAATATAAATGTGCGGAAAACCAAATACATGCACATGAGTTCGAACGCAAGCACACTAATTTTTCTTAACAGGTAAGATGTGGAAAAACTGCAAAATTTTTGTTATCTCGGAAGCATTGTCAGCATGGACGGCGGAGCCGAAAAGGATATTGAGACTCATATAAATAAAGCTCGTCATGCTTTCAGTATTCTTTCCCTTTTCAGGAGGTTGAGAGAGATCTCCCTTTACACGAAGCTGCGAGTATTTGACGCATGCGAGAAATCAAAGTGACCGACTTACCAAGAAACTGGAAACTTTCGTGAACCAATTCCTACGACACATTTTCGGAGTATTCTGGCCCGAAATGATCTCCAACGACGAACTTTGGTCTACAACTGGTGTTGGGAACAAGTTGGACAACTACTGGCAAGAAGTTTGAGAACCGCGAGTATGGAAAAAATAGCTGGAGCTCGGAGTAAAGTTAAGTTGAGAGATTGAAAAGACAAGTGAAAACAAGTGTAAGATAATTGTAATTGAAAAATATATCAAGGAAATAATTGTTAAGCTAAGAAAACAAGTGAAGGGATGGCCTTGTTATTGCATTTGAATAATTTTAAAATATGTATTAATTATAGGAAATTTTTAGCCAACCACCGACAATAATACCAATAAAAATAAAATCGAATAAACAGTTGCGCTGTGAAATTTATCAGTTTATCAGTTCAATTTTCAACATTCTAAAAATTTCTTTCTAATCTAATGGGTTGCGTGTTGGTCTTGTAATGTGAAGGTCGTGAGTTCAAATCCCGGTCGACGCAATATATGTATAATTCCAGCACATTGCCTGCTTAGATGTACCTTGGTCCTCTCAATCTACGAAAATGAAAAATTCGTAGAAAGAGGGTATGTGCGAAGGGCTAACAACCCTTCCACAATAAATAATAAAAAAATGTTTAGGAACATGAATGTCAGGAGGCCAAGGTCCGATTTGGGCTGTAGCGCCATTGTAGAAGTAGAAGAAGATTAGAGTTGTATACAGTCCTTACAACAGTCCAAAGCTGCTACACATGAACCTCCCGCTGAACTAACCTTCAAATCTCTACGAACGACCACGGAAAAGTCATCGTCTAAGTTCTCCGAGATCGCAACCAAAGTTAAGCCAACCAAAACCCACGTGCAATTAACATGGAAATTTTTACGACCAGCTTCAGAAAAATCATCGGCTAGGTTCTCCGAAATTATTTATTTATTTAGGTGTTTAATATATCATCATCTGAAAATATAAAATCTTATGCATTTCAAAACAAAAATGAAAAAACATTTAAAGAAGACTATGGAAAAAGAAAACAAGTGATCAAAAAAAGAAATCGAAATAATAATAAAGTAAAAGTAAAGTCTAAATTTGAAAGAGATAGAAACTAAAAGGAATTTAAAATATCGCGTTTGAAAGTTGCTCGAGTATTGGTAATATCGATTTTGTCACATGTAGAATTATAATAAATAATGCATCTGGGTATTGGTTCATTCTGTCCTTAATTTGTTACATGCGGGTATTCACGAAATAGGATCCTTTGTCGAAGAGGACGCTCAGGAGAATATATCGGAATGAAAGAAATCAACTCCGGATAATTAATACGATACGACATAATGTGTTTTATTAACATGATGTCAATCATTTTCCCCCTGTCAGATAAGGATTGTAAATCAATCAGCAGAAGTCTAGCATCATAAGATGGAATATCAGAATACCAGTTCAACTTACGAAGAGCAAATCTCGTAAAGTTACGCTGGATGCGTTCAATTCGATTGATGTGTACTAAATAGACCGGATCCCATATAACACAACAGTACTCCAAAAGGGGTCGGAGCAGAGATGTGAAAATAGCCTTCAAAGTATAAGGGTCTTTAAACTCCGCCGAGTTCCGTTTAATTAAACCAAGCATTGAATTAGCTTTAGCAACTGTGTAAACGATATGAGGCACAAAAGTGAATTTAGTATTAATTAAAAAGCCGAGATTTTTGACTTCAGCCACTCGCTGCAGAGATTACAACCGAAGCTGCTACAAACGAGCATTTCGCGCCAAAACCCTCAAAAACTCCCCGCGCAAAATCCGAAAAATCCAAGATCTCATATTTCAAGATTGTTTTGGAACTTCAAAGGCTGGAGGAGGAAAGGAGCCTGCAGGAGCAACACGACAATCCATATTTGGAGAAAAAATATCGAATCCTAGAGGAGCAGATAAGTTCATATGACGACGAGGAGGAAATCGCTTCCGAAGCGGAAGAATATATACAAAAGCGAAGAACGTTAATGGGGATTGGGCGACGGGGCAACACTCTTAAGGTAACAGATGACACTTACGAAGACGTCAACATGTCAACAAAACTAAACAATCTCAAGCTCTATCAGGCTGCAAACGCAACGACGGTAACAACTAATCTAATCTAAACCGGCCAAGTCAAATTTAGCAACGAAAGGATTTCAGGAACCATCGTCGTTTGCCCAAAAGTTTATGAGGAAAAACCATCTGGAATATAATGGGGCCGTCATGCTGCTCAACTCAATAGTCCATCAGAGTCTGATGCAATCACTAAAGTATGTGGTTTTAATTTAAATTGGGACACCGGCCGTAAATCTCCGACATTGACAACTCAACATTTCGCGACGAGGCAGGCAGTGGCGTGGCGTGACTTTGTAATTAGGGGAAGCAATTATTTCGCGCCAAGCTACAAGCGCTGCGTCAATATGCATGACTCCACAAGTTTGCATATTTATTTGAAACACTTCTACTCATCCGAGAGGAATGCGGTTTTCGGCAATCGCTTTAGAATCCAGTCTACATTATTAATAGGAAAAAACCGTTTTTTTTTAAATTTTTTAGGTAGTGCTCCCCTGAAACCGATTCTTTTCACACAAAGCATGACAAATATGGCCAATATTGCCAGATCTACCTCTTCACATTTTCCTTCCTGATCATTTTTCGGCTAGTACAGAAATTTCAATACTGGAAATATTTTGATCGAGAGCAAGAGCTTGCGACTGAAAGCACCGGCTAGAAGCAATTGCATTAACGCATCTCTCCTTAGTATAGAAGTGGAACTTGCGCTCGCTGCGAGCGAAAATTTCACTCGTATTGGCCGGCGGTCTCGTTCTCTTGTATATGCGACTAAAAGCAATGTGAGGAAAGATGGAAGCATTTTAATGCGACGCATCTCCCTATCTTAATGAAGTCGAACTTGCGCTCGTCGTACGAGAAAATGTTGCTCGTATTGGCCGGCGGTCTTGCATATGCGTTTTTAAAATCGCATATTTTTCCCCTTGAAAGGCTTTCAACTTTCGTTGTTCAGAAAAAGCGTGAGAAAAAAAGCTGTCATGATCACGTAAATGCTGTAAACAGTGGTAGACGAAAATAATGCGCGCTTTCTTTTAAAGAAATTTTTAAATAAATTTTCATATCCGTGCTGATTTCAGTTTAGATTTTCTAAACTGAATAAAGGGTAAAACGTAAGGGAAGCATTGCTTCCCTTGCATCAATGGACGCCACGCCACTGGACGCAGGTGCTACCTAAAGACTTACCTGTTTTTAATGGACAGCCCGAAGAGTGGCACTTGTTTATTGCAATATCTGAAGGAACAACTAAGACATGCGGTCTTAGTAATGAGGAAAACCTAATGAAACTGAAAAAGTAGTGTATAAGAGACCGAGTTTTTGAGGCTAATACAAGCAGACAGCCATCTTGCGCTCCAGATAGCAACCCTCGGAATGCTGTATGCACGTCCGGAGCTAATAATAAATACACTTCTACAAAAGACGCACAACGATCCATCTCCAAAATTAGAAAAACTAGACACAATGATTCATTTCGCTCTATCGGTCCAAAATCTGTGCGCAACTACGGAGGCGTCTCAACTATCAGCGCATTTAAACAACCCAACACTCATTCAAGAGTAAACGGACAAATTACCTAGTCCCCTCAAGCTTAATTGGGCAATGTTCAAGCAAGGTCATCCGTTTGCGTCTTTATCCGACCTAAGCTCTTAGCTCTTTCAGATTGCTCAAGCTGCAAGCGACGTCACTGTGACCATAAATCCACCCGTATCTGAAACGAAAACATTTAAACGATTTGCCAATGAAAATGGCTACGTTAATTCGCACTCTGGGGCCACCAGTAAGGTTGATCCGACAGCCACAAATGCGACGTCTCTAGATAAATCCTGCGACATCCTTAGGCATCAGGTTTGCCAAGAAACGTGGTGTAGATCAATTCCGACTTGTAAGAGATTTGCTGACTTTAACCATAATAAATAAACTGCTAACAAGTCGGGCGAAACTTTATTATTTTTGGGACAAGTTGCGGATGCGTGGAAAGTCAATATCCAGGTTAGAGTGGCTTAGGAGACTAGGTGAAAGAGAATTCTTGGGCAGGGCTGTTATTAATTTAACAATATTTCATTCATTTATGCAAGTTTGGGTTTTTATGAAGGGAGCGGGAGGGGTGATAGTAAGGGTGGGTAGACGTTAATAGCTTCTTAATTGATTGCTTGAATCACGACCAATTATAGAATGTATTTCATCAACGAAGCTGCATGAAATTTTCATAAAATTCGGCGTATTCTACATTCACGAAACCGAACATTTGTATGGGAGGGGTAAAGCGGGTAAGGGAATCGTAAAATTTGTGATGCAATTTTATTTCATTTCTCTCGTACAAAATTTCAATTTCGTAGCTTTTAATTTGTTTGTTATTAGTTGATTTAATGAAATTGGTCGAAATCATACTTTTGTATGGGAGGTGGTAGAAGGGCATGCGTGATTTCAAAACTTTTGAGGCAATTTTGTTTCAATTATTTTTAGAAGTTTTTTGCAAAATTTCAAATTGATAGCTTTTAATAGTTAGGTGATAAATGATTTCTTGAAAATGGCCGAAAAATAATTTTATATGGGAGGGGGTAGAAGTTTTAAAGGTATTCGACCAGTTAATATTTCATATGTTTAAGGATTTTTTTTAAATACATTTTGCAAATTTTCAAGTTCCTACCTTAAAATTTCATTCAAAAATTTTCAGTTTATGTGTTTTTTTCAATGCATGTGAAACACCTTGTGCACGTTAGACCGGGGGGTCGATTTATAACAATTGTGGAACAAATTATTATTATTTTTTCTATTTATATCAAATAGATGTATCCAAATGCAAAATTTAAACTTTGTATCTTTCACCAGAGCCCTAATTACTTAAAATTTTCGACATTTGTGCTTATCACCTCCCTCCCCTAACACCTTCCAACTTTAAATTTTTACCAAAATTAACAATCTGACAAATTTTCAATTTAATATCCGTACTCAATTTTGAAACATAACGATTTGTAATTTTGAAAAGTGCGCCATTTTTAAAAAAGCTCCCCATTCCCCTCCCCACTACTATTATTTCCACAGGTTATATTTTTTCGTTTTTCGCTAGTATAGATTAATACATATACATATGTTTTCAGTTTCAATTACATACCTTAAGAGATAGTTGAGATATTCACTTTTAAGTGTTTTTCTTTGAACCCCCTGACCCTCCCCCTTGCAGTAATTAGCCTCTCTCTAAGCTGATGCTGGTGGAGCTACATATATGCCACCTTAATGGTCCCACAATATGAATTTATTATGATAAGTAACTTCGAAGATATAATCATTTGAAAAAACAGTTCGGCTGACAATTTGTTTTTTGCCCCCCCCCCCCCACCCCCCTTTTCAGACGCCAATGGATAAAAAAATTAAATTATTTTTGTAGTTTGTCCCAAAACCCTCTGCTCTCTGCTAATTTTCAGCTTCCTATCTGCATTCCTGCTGGAAAGATTAGCATGCGTAGTTTTCGACTCCCGCCTCCCCCTTCCACCTAACACTCCCCAAAATTTAGAAATTGGAGCTCACTTACTCAATCAACAATCTGCCCAACAACGAACATTCTACCTTTAACGGTCTTAAAGATATGAGTCCATATGTGCGGCGGACGGCGTACGGCGGGACGGATTTTTTGCATTTTTAGGCTAATTTAGTCATGAAACGCGAAAAAACAAAATTTCAGGGTAGCAAATTTTTTTTTTTTCTGTGTCGATCACAATACTTTATTATTAGAATAATAAAGCAAAAGTGGGACGGTAAAAGAACATAAGCTGTGCCGTAAATGCCTAAAGCATCATTGAAGGTTTAATAATTGCCAATATACGCCCCAGAGGTTACTTTATAACACCAAAAAGGACGTCGCCGACAGTTTTTCAAAAACAGCGCTAAACAAATCCAAACCGCACGACTGTGATACGCATCAAGTACCAGGTCCTACAATACCATTTATAATAATTCCAGTGAAATGAAAACAGTTAAAAGTTTGAACTTACCCTTGCCGTCAATATCCACTGAAAAACTTACTGGCAATTATCCACAATTACAAGGCGTACCGATCAAACAATACCATGACGCGGTTTCACGTATTCTTATAGGCCTGGACAACTGGAAGTTAGGAATTCCACTAGAAACTCGAGAGGGTAGATGGAAACAACCAGGGGCGTGTAAAACTCGGCTTGGTTGAACGTTACATGGTCTTTGTTGCTATAAGCAAGCGTCTCAATATCACAGTCTTCATCAGAGCGAAAGAAGACTGAGTGTGAAAACGGGCTATGTTACCCATAGATCAAAAAATTGTTCGCATAAAAAACTCTTACCTCCCAAATGAACGATTTTGATTGGTTCGCTCCATGTTTATACCTCTCAAAACTTTAAACAGCTGATTACTAAGCAATATTTTACACATAGATTGTTCGTATATGTATGTGCGTGGAGATTGCACGCATATTGGTGAGCTCAGTTCGAGAAGTTCTTTTCCGTTTGCCAACTGAATTCGTTTAAAAATAAGGTATAATTTATTTATTCGCACTTTTACTTAATTTGCCTATTTGGCACTACCGCCGCGTATCGCTTGCACTAGTTCGCGTCTCGATAGACGTCGCTGAAATTACTGCTGCTGGCTGAAAGTTGGGTGTATTTATACTGGTTTTTCTAATTCTCGAACCTTCCGTGGTGTATTCGTCGGGTGGGTGTGTGTCTCAACTAGAATGTTCTATATCTTTGATTATGACTTTTTACATATTGGGGGACTGTTCTATATAGTTCTGGCATTTTCGGGAAAGATCATTGCCAGATCTATAACAATATAATAATAGTATGCTGAGACTGCGAGGGAGGATTCCTGCTGCGATGAAAGTCAACAATTATGTTAAAAGACCCATTCTGCTACCACAGAATCATCACATTCCTCAGCAGGTAGTCAATTACTATCATCGTCGATGTAACCAACACAATCATGAAACAGCTGTAAATGAATTTCGACAGCGATTTTCCATTCCAAGCATTCGAGTTAAACTCAAAAAAGTGAGGAAAGAATTTCAAAGGTGCAAGAATCAGTCCGCAATGCCTAAAGTACCTGAATTGGCCGATTTGCCATTGGAGTTCTCTTCACGAGCTTAACCACTCGGGCCGTCCACATAGAAATCGCCCATAGTCTAAATATGTACATGGTCGTGTATAATATGCATCAAAAATTTTATTGCACGACGTGGAGTACCAATAGAGATTCACAGCGACAATGGAACGAACTGTCGAGCAATTCTGTCAACGAATTTCAAAAAAAATTGCAAGAAATATATTTCGGAAAATTGCAGGAAGCATTCACCAGTTCTTATACAAGATGGCTTTTCAACCCACCAGCGGCTCCCCATACGGGAGGAAGTTGGGAACGTTTAGTGAGGTCCGTGAAGAAAACCCCCATGCCCACTCGAAGACCTTCTGACGAACTTTTACAAAATTTATTGCTGGAAGTTGAAAACATCATAAACTGCCGACCATTAACTTAAGTTCCTCTTGAATCTGAGGGTAGTAAGGCACTCACCCCCAACCACTTTCTTTTTGGGTCATCAAATGGAAATAAGCCCACTGGACCATTAAGTGACGATGTTCTAATACCTCGGAAGAATTGGAGGATTTCGCATCAACTTGCCAACATGTTTTGGAGGCGGTGGGTGAGTGAGTAGCTGCCGACCATAATCCGACGAAGGAAGTGGTTCAACAATAGCAAATCGATCGCAAAGGACGGCGTAGTGATCATTATCAACGAAATACTTCATCATCATCAATGGCGCGACAGCCCAAATCGGGCTCTGGCCTCCTGAAGTCGTCGCCTCCAATCGTCTCGATCCAAAGACCGCGTCCTCCAGCTGCTAATTTTTAGAATGGCTTTGCTGTCTTCATCAACCGAGTCTTCCCATCGCTTGCGTGGTTTGCCTACTGGCCGGTTACCACTCGCTTTGCCTTTAAGAGCACGTTTGGGGATTCTTCTGTCTTCCATTCGCTCTACATGGCCAGCCCACTGCAGTTTACGTAACTTGATGAACGTTGAAGCTTCTGGCTCGTCGTAGAGTTGATACAACTCATGGTTGTATCTTAAACGAAATACTTGGACAAAGGGAATCGTTCTGGATACGATTCCAGGAAAAAATGGAAATGTACGATAGGCGCACGTTCAAATTTCTACCGGAGTTCTCACACGACCTGCAGTAAAACTTGCGGTATTGGACGTCAGAAGGGAAAACGAGATAGGTAAGTCGAGCAAGGAGATGCTCGAGATACCGGGAGGAAGAATGTTCGGAACAAGTTCGAGAGCCGCTGGCAAGAAGTTTGAGAGCCGCAAGCGGGGAAAAAACAGCTGGAACTCCAAGAAAAGTCACGTTGACAGATTGAAGAGTTGGAAATTTTTTGTGTATAAGTCAGCCAGCACTAACTGTCGTAGACTTTTGTCCATTAAACTTTTTATGTTTCTATGAATTTCTCTTTAAGTTTGTTATGAAAAGTTTTTGTTTTGTTATTTTATAAATATATTTACGTTACTGAAAAAATGTGCATCAATGGATTTTTGATTAAAACTTCCAATCAACCAGAACTTTAATATAAGGTGCTGCCGTAGAATTTTGTCCGCCACTGTATAAGAAAATTGTAGTTGAAAATCATATCAAGAAAATAATTGTTAAGCTAAGGAAACAAGTGAGTGAATGGCCTTTATTATTGTATTTGAATAATTAAAAAATATGTATTATTTGTGGGAAATTTTTAGCCAACCACCGACAATAATACCAATAAAAATAAAATCGAATAAACAGTTGCGCTGTGAAATTTATCAGTTTATCAGTTTAATTTTCAACAACTGAACAGACTAAAATCGGCATTGAGAATCGGAGGTGGAGAAGATTGGTCCACATTAAGGAAACCAGAGCGAAAGATCGCCAAACAAGCTCTGGATTATAATCCTCAAGGAAGACGTCGGATTGATCTACCATGTAGCACAAAGAAGTGAGAACTTGAACAGGAGGTCAGGGGAATGGACAAGTTCTGGCGACAAGTAAAGGCCGATGCTCAGGAACGCGTCTTGTGGAAGAGAACTATCTCTGTCCTATGCCCCTGTTTTAACAGGGGTCTTAACAAGAATTTTATTGATTGTTATAAAATTTCAGCTTCAAAAAAATGTTAATTGTAGAAAAAAATTATGGCATAATAGTTTAAATTTAGAACATTTTTATAAATTTTTTGTCGATATGTTGGTTTTTAACAAAAAAATGCTTACCGAACAAATATGATATTTTTCAGTCAAGTCAGATACAGGTAAAAATGTATTTTAATTAAAGTACGAACAGTACGAAAGCCTAAATATTAAGCAGTTACAAAGAAAGGGTCGGGAGGAAAAAAAAGGAAAGGTACGCTCAAAACATTAAAAATGATTTCGCGAATATGCACGAATGCCAGAAGTGATCTCCAACGACGAACTTTGGAGTACAACTGGACAAACTAAAATAGGCATTGAGATTCAGGCGGAAGTGGCAGTTGATCGGTCACACTTTTAGGAAACCAGAACGAAACATCGCCAAACAGGCTCTGGATTATAGTCCTCAAAGAATACGTCAGTTTGGTCGAACACACGGAAGCGAGCAGTTGCACAGAAGGCCAGAGCAGGCCGATGCTCAGGATTGCGCCTTGTGGAAGAGAGTTTTTTCTGTCCTATGCCCCTATAAGGGGTCTTAACAGGGATTTAATTGATTCTGATTGATTGAATATTTTCAAGGCAAATAATCACAGCAAATATTTGTGACAATTTTGTCCAATCAAAACTTAGGAGCGATAAATTTGAAATTTGTTGTCATAGCTTTTCATTCAATTTTTGACCACATCATATTTTTCTATAATAACTAAATTTGGCTACAGTAGTGATTTTTAAGATTATGACAGGTTTTAACATTTTGGTCCTTTGATGATGCTGACAAACTTACAGAAGAGACTGAAGCAAAAGCGAGACAAAATGCTCGGAACTCGACAAAAACTGATATTCTATCATTTAGGAGATCAGATTTTATCTTCATATCGATTAAGGATCGAAAGTGGAATGCCTGTTGTACAACATTAGAACATTATTCTACAAAAGAAGCCGGACATTATTCCATCAGACCAAATTTTCTATTAAATTTACTTCACAGACAAACAACACAAAAAGAATCTAAAAATTTCTGCTTCCATCTAAATAAGCACCGAAATCATCTCAAATCATTTGACATTATGGATTCGACACGTTGTTGAATAATTTCAAGGGTCTTCCAGTCACCTAAATGCTTGATTAAGCAATCCACAAATGTGATTGCTTCGATTTCTTTTTGAAATATATACCGGAATATCGTCGTGAAATTCATTGAGCTCGAAACTCGATTCACCATTGATATCGGAAAAACCTAGATACGAGTATAATGAAAATCCCATAATCCCGGGCATAGTAGTTGAACTAGAGAATCGAACAGGAGGGATTACATCGATAGGGATACGAAGGGATTGGTTGGGATAGGACGAAATTGAACCAAATCATTCGAGAATCATTAAACGGTTCGACAAACACAGACGAATGAAAAAAAAATGAAAAAAAAGAAAAAGAATGGGATCAGAGGATAAGGAGGTCTTTTCTTTTATTATATTTATGGGACCATGTCATGATTTCACATTTTCTTTCCCATATACACACCCGACCAACGTACAGTCAGTTCGTCTAGAGTTGTAATTCCTACCTACAGAATTGGCGACATAATCTATATCTAAAGTCTCGAATATCTCTTGCTCGAAATTCTTGGTAGCAGTCAATGATGGGAACCATTTCTTTACGACCATGTTGATTTCAAGGATTGATTTTATTGTCATGGCACGTGGCTATTAACCGAATAACCGACAAAAACGATTCCGAACTAAGATGTTCTTTTTGCATATTTATACCCATATTTCTCTATTTTATTTGTAATAAACTTTGTAGGAAGATATTTTCGTTACAATCCATGTAGTTAATGATTTGCGTATAATTCGAACAGAAGCTTTTTTTTCTACCTCATCTGTATTTCTGGAGGTGCTTGAAGGTGGTAAATAAATCCATATCGGTTTTAAAGTGGGTCGAAATCGTTTAGGAGTGTTAAATGTTGTTAGAAAGATGGGTGACTGGGAGAGGCAGAAGAAAGAAGAGAAGACGTTTTTTCTTTCCTAACATAAATATTTCTTTATTTTCGTGGCAATGAACACTAAAAAGACGGGAAGATAAATTTGAGTAGAATTATTCATGAGGATAGATATAATTGAGAGGAGACTGAGTAATGGTATGAACTTCAGGACTCAAGTAGATAATTAAAATAAATGTGACATCATGTAAGCTAATGGAGAGGAACTTAAGAAATTATGAGCTAAAATTTTAATATGTTGCAAATTAAGCGAATTATCTGTGCTGGAGCGTCACGGAAGAAGATTTAGTTAATATGTCGAATGTGAAATCCTAAAAATAAAATCACAACCCGAGATCTAGGAAATTCCGAGCCTATTAATTCAAACCGTCCATAGGGCCGACACAGTTTTCCACAAGGCGCTATGCGGAGCATCGGTCCATATCGAACTTGTTGATTTCTCTGGCCTCGTTTTGTACAGCTCCTTTTCATGTTCCTTAATGTATAAGATCCAGAGGATGTTCGAAGATATTTTACATTGCCTTCCTCAAAGCATGACCTACCCACTGCCAATTACGCCTTTGAATCTCAATCCCTATTTTAATCTGTCCAGTAGTACTCCAAAGTTTGCCGTTGTAGATAACATCTGACCATATTTCTCAAGTACATCGGAGAGTTTAGTTCATGACAGTTTACAGTTTCTTAGTAAGATTATCGGTGACCTTCTATGTAGTAAAATCATATAACAACACTCGTAGTTTCGTGCAAAGAAAGATCTCTCGTAACTTCCAGATAGGCGAAAGTGTTTAACGATGGAACTGGGTTTTTGAGAGAATTTTACTCCCTCTTTTTTTTAACTTCTTTCTACAACTGAATTAGGGACCGAGTTTCAGCCCTCAAATGCCATCAACAGTGCTTTAGCTAATGCCATTAATACCAATTAAATTCCTATTTGATATATTTTATTCGCATTACTTCTCAAAACAAGTAAAAACTAAAATCAGAAATAGACTATGAAATCATATCATTCATTCCCATTGTCAAGAGGTAACATTGACTTCTTGCGCGATCCACGAATTTCTCGCAGGTTCTACCCAAGATAATCCCACCCAGTTTTTTTGTTTATAATTTCCATCGTGATTTCAAAAATAGCTTAAGAATAAAACATTTCCATAGACGAAGCAATTTGCCTCTATGATATGCAATGATTCTGAGATATACGGTTCGCTGCTCACGACTATTCATTTCTTAATTTTCTCCATCTTCTTCTTGCTTTTCTTAATTATCATTTTCAAGAATTTTACAGAGTCTTAAAAATAGCTTAGTTCCTATTTACATCAGTTTTTCTCGTTGAACTCTTCTGCTTTATTTCGGAAAATTTATGTGCAAAAAGCAAATGAAAATCAACATGATCGCCCGCTGTCCGCTGTACGTTTCGATCATTAATACCAAAATTTACGATCTCATCAGTCTTCTTACAAAGTGTTAAGTATTTTTTATTAATTTCTATGGCCTGAATGCATTATAAACGAACCATTTAACAAGATTTCTACACATTATACGATTTATGAGGAAATAAAATAATAATATGTATTTTATTCGTAGATTTTCGAAAGAGAAAATAAAAATGAGATGTGAAATGAAAATCTTAAATTAGAATAATTTATCGAAAAATTAAAAATGGAAATTTGATAAACGTAAAATTTAAGTGGTAAATTAAGTGCAATAAGGATGCATGTTGAAATGTAAATTTTGGCATATTTTCATACTTCCTTTTCAATAATATACAATTAGTATTTAAAATGATTTTATAGTCATGCTATGTCTGTACATCGAAGACTGGCTGATTTTCAGGACTCACTTTTCTTATGTCATCGCTGAAATTATTTTCTTTGCACGGAGAAAGTGTGTATAATAGTTTGGCTTGGAATAACCAGAAAAATTGCTTAATAAATCGCACATTTTTCTGCGTAAACAGAAAACTTAATTAATTTAATGCTAATTAATGATCTCATTAGCGATAGGTCAGTTAGATTTGAGATTAAAGAATAGTTTTTATATGTTATAATTTACATGGACCGCCTCCTAATTTCTGTTTCTAATACGTTTAAATCTGTTATTTTACTCAAACCCTTTTGGAATTATTTAAAATAAATTTCTAAATTTTGGAACTCCGTATCTATTCTCTAACCACTTATACAAGCCTGCGCTAAGGATGTGTGACGTGCCATGAGAAAATGAATCTTATCTTGCCAAATCAAAATGGTCAGTACAGGCCAAAACACAAGTTTTAATCAAAATTTCATGTTTTGAGTTTCTTGCATAGTGTGGTTTAGTGAGTGGATGGGGTAGGGAGCGTTTGGGAGAACTTTATTCGTTACTACAAATATGTTGACAATCATATCACAAAAGTGGAATGTTTTGGATGATTTTGAATCTGCTTATCTACATCCTAATCACATTGCTTGGTTACAATTTTAAAGTCGGTAGCTCTCATATGTTCGAAGGAGAAATACTTTCCTTGAATTTCCATTACAAAAATTTATATGGGAGGTGGTAGAAGGAGTGAAGTGAATTGCATATTTTTTAGCATTCAGTGCAATTATTAAGCGACAAATTCTGGCAAAATTGTAAGTTTGTACTTTTTCTAGTTTCAATGAAAATCGATTAAATGCATTTACCAAAATTGAGCATTTGTATCAACACCCAATTTTTCGACATCAATGATATTTGTAATAGCATACTCGCTGTCTTCATCAACCACCTTAAAAATTAGCAGCAAGAGGACGACTAGAAACGATGACATCAGGAGGCCAGGGCCCGATTCGGGCTCTCACGCTATTGGTGATTAATATCACCACTGCGAATGCAGATGGAAAGCTGAAACTCGAAATTCCCATATAATTGTTTATGAGAAAAAAAAAAGTAAAAAATAAATTAGTTTTTGTATCCAGTGGGGTACAAAAAAAAAGAGGGCGGGGGGCTAAAAACAAATGGTCGTCCGAATTTTTTCTTCAAAAAAATTATTTATCTTCGAAAATACTAAATGCAAATAGTTCATATTTTGGGATTGTATAGGTCGCGTTGAGTTCCACTATTATTGACTTTAAAAGGTGCCAATACTTATATGGGGAAAGTCAGTGGGTACACAGAAAAACACTCAAAAATTAACATTTTGACTATCTCTGCGATGTTATTGAAACTTGAACCAGTAAAGCTCAATTACTGACGGAATATGAGAAAAAAATTACATTAGGTCACAATAGTAGTGAGAAAAAATGTAGAGCATTTCAAAAATGAGCCATTTTTCAAAATTTCTTCTCAAAATCCCAAACAGATAATTGACAATTCAATTAGAATTGTCAGGTTGTAAAACTGTATTATCTTTAATTTTAGTAATTTTCTTTAATTTCAGGGGTGTAAAGGGAGGGAGGTGGTAATCTAAAATGATGAAAACTTTGAGAAATTTGCTTAGTTCAATGGTAAAAGGTACACAGTATATATATATATATATATAATATATAAACGAATGAAATATTGATTCCAAGTAGTCTAATCGCGGTTAAGTGTTAGATAATTGACAAATGCCCTGTCCTAGACCCCCTCGAACCCCCTTTCACTTAATCTTCCATATACACCCTAATATTGGCTTCCCACACATCCTTAACTTATCCCACGAATAATAAAGTTGCGCTCGACTTGTTGTTTCACATGATTTTCTCCACATTTTTGTTTATTTTCCAATATTGCCAAAAGCTTAATTTGGACCTCTGACAAGATCAGGTCATTTTTTTATGGCACGTCACATATACACGGTGAAAAGTATTGACGATAAATTTTCATTAAAGGGTGTAATAAAATTAACTACAACCTGTTATTTCCTTGCAATTCATCAATTCATTGCAAAATTAATCAATTTTCACCTATTTCTGATCAAGTGTCGTAATTTTCATTACACATTTGATATTCTACTTCCTCTACAATGACACTACAGCCCAAATCGGACCTTGGCCTCCTGACCTTCAGGTTCCTTAACAAACTTCATTACTTATTGTGGAAGGGTTGTTAGACCTTCGCACAACCCTTTGTCTATGAATTTTTTCATTTTCGTAGATTGAGGTGACCAAGGTATACCCAAACAGGCAGTGTGTGGGAATTGTGTGTCAACCGGGACTCGAACTCATGATCTTCGTATTGTAGACCAACACGCTACCCACTAGGCTACACCCCAGCTTACACCTTTGGTATTACAATGTTCATTACGTTTCAGTGAAAAAATTCATTATCTGCTGTTTCATTAATTTTACTTACAAACATGGAAATTTATCAAGATCGTAGTAAAGTTCATTACGTAAAATGTACATTACAATTATGTTTCATTACATTTGCGAGATCTCCCTTCGCATGAAGTTGCGAGTTTTTGACGCATGCGTCAAATCCGTGTTGTTATATGGTTGTACTACGTGGAAAGTGGCCGTTCGACTTACCAAGAAACTACAGACTTTCGTGAACCAATACCTCCGACGCATTTTAGGAATATTCTGGCCAGAAGCAATCTCCAACGACGAACTTTGGAGTACAACTGGCCAGACTAAAATAGGTATTGAGATTCAAAGGCGGAAGTGGCAGTGGATCGGTCATACTTTGAGGAAACCAGAGCGAAACATCGCCAAACAGGCTCTAGATTATTATCCTCAACGAAGGACATCGGGTTGGTCGACCATGTAGCACATGGAAGCGAGCAGTTGAGCAGAAGACCAGAGGAATAAACAAGTCCTGGCAACAGCTTAAGGCCGATGCTCAGGATCGTGCCTTGTGGAAGAGAGTTTTTTCTGTCCTATGCCCCTATAGGGAGTTTTAACAGGCATTTGATGGTTGATTGACATTTGCAATAGATTACATAGTAAACAATTGCAGTAGTCAAAATTCACTTAACTTGTTATCAAAAAACGAGATTTTTCATTGAATTGTAATGAATTTTGGAGTTCGTCATTATGCGTCTTATTTAAATGACAATTTTCAGATCTTAGTTAGCAGTGTTGTGTTGATTAGTTGCCGGTGATTATACTCTAGATGAAGTCTGAGAGTAAATTGTATTGTGTTTGCCTTACCTTTTGTAACGCTAAGAACTAATGCTCGCCCAGAGCCGCCAAGGGTACAGAAATATTTATTGTCGCTCAAAAACCTTCGAGTGACCGTCTGTCCGTCTGTCTACAACGTAACTCTTGAAAGCTTTTACCTATCGTGCTGAATTTTTTCCATATTTCATTTTAGGCAAAAGGGTAACTTTAAGTTCGTGAACGGGTCACATCCCCCACTCCTTCTACTCCCTACCATACAAATTTCATGAAATTTCGAAATTTAAAGAAATCGATTTTTGTGCGAAACCATTCCAGTTTTTGACATGAAAATTAGGTCATAGCATAACGATGTAAATATCATTAACGTCAAAAAATATTGATCTGATCCCATTACTCCTTCTACCCCCTCCCATACAAATGTACAATTTTCAAAAATTCATTTCTTCGGTTTGCGTTGCAACTAGCAAAGCTAAAAGAACGAATTTTAGTCATAATTATTTTTATTACAATCGCAACCAATTTTGTAAAAACTATCAACTTCACCTCACTCTTTTTACCACCTTCCATACAAGTTTCACGCAATTTCGGAATTTCAATGAAATTATTTTTCTCCAAAACCGCCAAAACTATTAAATTTAAATTTTGAGAAAAGTAAACTATTACATATCATTAATGTCGAAAAATTTGGTTTTGATTTGAATACTCCTTCTACCTCCTCCCATACAAATGCATAATTTTGGTAAATGCATTTAATCGATTTTCATTGAAACTAGAAGAAGTACAAACGTAAAATTTTGCCAGAATTCGTCCTTTAATAATTGCAGTAAATCCTAAAAAAATAATAAGCTTCGCTTCACTCCTTCTACCACCTCTCATACAAATGCCATAAATTCAGACAAAAATTGTTCAATTTCCTCGAAAATCATGAAAGCTACATACTTTAAATTCAGCATGACACATTTTGTATACTACGTTCGGTGTTATATACAAAAGTTGCAAACATCCCCCTCTGCTTTTACCACCTCTAATACAAAAGTCACTATTCGAAAGAATTTGAGATGACATATTTGCTGGTACAATAAAATAAGGTCCGTTTCATATTTATAAGGTCACTTAATATTTTTAAAAATATGAAACGCTTACATGAATTTGAACACTACGGTTTCTCTAAAATATTCCATGCAATGGTGCAAATGGCACAGTGTACAAATACGCAGTTATTCGCTAGCGATATTCCCGTCATCTGAACGAACAAAATTTGCTCATGTTTCATATTTATAAGATCAAAAAAACTTTTCTCTTTGAATTCATTTTTTATTAAACATAAACATTATAAACGCCAAATCACATAAAATTAAGAGATAATATTGCCCCCATTCAACAATACATTATTTCTTCCTTCTATACTGCCAACGAGGTTTGTGATAATCCCAGGCTCTATTCTACACCTCTCTAAGGTCTGTAATTGAGTTGAATTGGTGGTTGTTGGCGTAAATCCGTTGTGATAATGTGCCCCATAGATTTTCTATTGGATTCAAGTCAGGTGAGCAGACAGGCCACTACATAAGCAGAACCCATTTAGCGGCAAACCAACTTTTTGTTTCACAGCTTACATGAATTCTCGCGTTATCCTGCTGAAAGATCCATTCTTCTGAACCATTTTCATTTCAAAATGGTACTAAAGCCTTCTCCAAAACTTCGATAGAGTTTGCACTCTTCATTCGAGTGGAAACGATCTGGATTACTAAACATCCTTCAGCACAAAACGCGGCCAATGTCATCACATTACCGCCACCAGAATTCCTTTTCGCAAAATTTAATGGCTTTGGACGGATATCACGATAATGTCCCCAAGAGCCAGGATCATCGAGATTCCACTTCTTCTCGTCTGAGAATTCTTTTCTACAATGGCACTACAGCCCAAATCGGACTTTGGCCTCCTGATTTTCAGGTTCCTTAACGTTTTTCATTAATTATTGTGGACGGGTTGTTAGCCCTTCGCACAACCATCTATCTACAAATTTGAATTTTCGTAGATTGAGGTAACTAAGGTATACCCAAACAGGTAGTGTGCTAGAATTATGCGTCGACCGGGATTTGAACTCACGACCTTCGCATTGTAGACTAACACGCTACCCACTAGGTTACACCCTGCATCGTCTGAGAATACAATCTTAAAATGATAGATGTCTATTGAATTGTAGTTTTTTGCATCGATTTTTTTTACTTACCCGATTCCAATTTGTGTCTACGTTATTTCTTACGAATTGTAGCCTGGCCTCTTTGTGCTTGGCTGTCAATTTTGGCATGACTTTTTTTTCGCATCGAATAAAATCCGTACATTTCGAAGTTCTCTAAACGGTAGAACGCGATATTTCATTGCCTACCAGGGCTCTGAGCTAATTAAAAGAGGTAGAAGCATTCGAAGATGCGCGTACAATTCTCCTTTGTGTGGTTTGGTCCAGCTTTCTTTTTCTTCCAGATAGTTTTTAAGTGCCGTAGGAATCTGGAGAACGTAAATAATTTTGCACAACACAAAAACTTCTCTTAATTCTACGCGAAATCTCTCTCAAACCATAGTTCTCCGCATGAAGGGCGTTAATAAACCCTTTTTCTTCTTCACTCAGTACTTTCCCACGAGCCATTATGAGTAAATTTGCTGAATTAGAAAAAAATTTCTCAACCATGGTTGCAGCTAGAAAGCTAAAAATCAACATACATATAGAGGAGTTTGTGGGACAACTTTTAAAAATAATTTAATTTTTTTATCCATTGAAAAAAGGGGGGGGGGCTAAGGACCAATTGTCGGCCGAATTTTTTTTTTTTTTTTCAAATGATTATATCTTTGAAATTATTTACCAACAAAAATTCATATTTTGAGACCACTAAGGTGGCATATAGATTACACTAGAATCAGTTTATATAGAGGCTAATTATTGTAAGGGGGAGGGTCAGAGGGGGTGCAAAGAAAAACAATTAAGAATCAATATCGGCTATTTATTAAACTATGTAATTGAAACTTGGACCGTATATTAAGCTTTACTAGGGAAATACCAGAAAAAATATAACGTTTGGACAAAAAAGTAGTGGGGGAAAATGGGGAGCATTTCAATAATGGTGCACTTTCCAAAATTTCAAACCGTTATATTTCAAAACTAAGTGCAGATATCAAATTAAAATTTTATCAAATTGTAGAACTACATAGTTTTTTATTTTGGTAAAAATTTTACGTCAGGAAATGTAAGGGAGGGAGGTGGTAAGCAAAAATGTCGCAAATTTTGAGTGATTTTTTTAGAACTCTGGTGAAAGTTTAAATTTCCCACGTGGATACACCTATTTGTTGTACATACAGAAAAGTAATGAAAATTCCACAATTGTTATGCACCGACCCCCCTGGTCTACCGTACACAAGGTGTTTCATGTACAACGAAAAAAACACATAAACTCAAAATTTTTGAATAAAATTTTAAGCTAGAAACTTGAATATTTTCAAAATGCATTTCAAAAAAATTTCTAAAAGAATGAAATATTTACTGGTAGAATACCTTTAAAACTTCTACCCCCTCCCATACAAAGTTATTTTTTCGACCATTTTTAATAAATCCATTATCACCTAACTATTAAAACATATCAATTTAAAACTTTGCGCAAAAACATATGAAAATAGTTAAAACGAAACTGCGTCAAAAGTTTTGAGATCGCGCTTGCCCTTCTACCCCGTCCAATACAAAGGTATGATTTCGACCAATTTCAATAAATCAACTGCTAACCAATAAATTAAAAGCTACTAACTTGTAATTTTGTACGAGCACCTACCTTACAAGAGAAATGAAATAAAACTGCATCACAAATTTTACATTTCCTTTACCTCCTCTACCCCCTCCCGTACAAATGATTGGTTTCGTGAATGTAAAATTATGAAAATTCTATGCAACTTCTTCTATGAAACTGAAATTCTATGCAAAGAATATTGGACGTAATTGAAGCAATCAATAGAAAAATTATTAACATCACCCCACCCTTAATATCACTCCTCCCCCTCCCTCATAAGAACCCAAACTTGCATAAACGAATGAAATATTGATTACAGGTACTGGAGCTATTGATCGTGTTCGCAATTAAATGTTAACAGCAGCCCTGCCCTAAAGAGGATCCCCGGAAATGCATTCCAAATTCTGAACGTTCGAGAGATGAATGACTGTCTGTACATATTTCACTGTACGAGTAGGAATAGGGTTGACGGCAAACGTGACCTGCGCGCGTTTAGCTTGACGAGTATTTTGGGGAAAGGTGTAAATTGGAGGAATGAGTGATCAAAGTGCCGCACTACATTTACTATGAAAGTAGCGATAATAAATGCTGAGTACTCCGATGTTTCTGCGATGCTCGAGGGAGTCAATAGAACCATAACAGTTTCATCTCCAATTAGTCGGAACGCATGTTTTTGGATTCGATCGAGCAGGACAAAGTGAGTTTTGGGAGCTCCAGCCCATAAATGCAAATTGTACTCTAAAACGAGGTCAAGTGTAGGCCTAGTAGATGGTAGTTATGTCGCGAGGCGTAAAATATTTTTTGTATTTGCGAAGAACGTTCAATAATCTAGAACTAAGGTAGTTTATCAGAAGTATATCTCCGGATTCAAAACTTGGTTCTCTCGTATCCCTATCCATCCCTGTCTAATTTTGCCGCTGCTTACGATGAGTGCTACTAGGAAACCATAGCTGACGTAGGAAGTCGCCTTGCTTCCTTCCGATTCCGAATTCCAATTCGAAATAAGCCTGCAGAATAAGAGTATAAGTGATATTTGACCGCAACTAAGAGAGAATGCGTCCCAGCTCTATGGATTTAAGGACTCATTTTTTTCTTCACACAGATATTCGTATAATAAAAAGCTTAGATCGCTTATAAACAACGTCTGGGACTCGTTCGATCAGGACTTCATTTATGCGGGTGGACCCTGCGATTCTGCGTTTGGGTCGTATTTCAGCTGACCATGCTGGGCAATGGGTCTGTGGTCTTGGTGCTGATCTTCTTGCGGTCGAAAATGGACGTGCCCAGGTTCCTGGTATATAATCTGGCGGCAGCTGATTTCTCCATGGGGGATTGAATTCTTGGCTATTATATATGCATCCGGACGCGGAGAAAATGTATGCCATACCCTAGCAGATGAGTGTGAATTTTGAGCACTGCTATCTTCCGAACTATCGGATCACACGCTTGTTGTTTTATGCTGCCATCACGGTTGCTGTTCATCTCAATTAGAGGCAATCGCTGCGCCAAGCTACTTGTACCTACAAACATCATGATGTAGCCGAATATCATGATATTCAACAGAGTTCTTTGCCATCATTATGGCAATATTACCGCTGATTGGTATCGTTTTTATATTGGAATATTCAAAATTTTGTTTTAGTTTTTATTTATTATATTAATAAAGTTCTAAAAACTGAAGCTTAGTGTTTTATTTGTACTTTAATTAACAAAATTTTAGATTTTTGAAAAGCTCTGCGATGAGAATAAATAAATATTTTTCTACTTTTGTAATAATTTTCATTTCGGTGTAGTAGACTTTGTAACAACACAACTATTTCGGTCGATCCGAATTGAATCGATATTATATATTATTTTAATTGCGCTATTGCGCTTTGTCAAGTACTTCAATTTCTAACATTTTGTCACAAACAATTAATAGCATAAAATATTATTACTCAGTTTTTCAAGCGTAATGAACCGGTATGAAGTCGGGTCGCTAGTATACCTATAATTAACAAAACCTGAATCCACGTTCTAAAATATCGCTCATTTATTTTAAAGGAACTTCTTGCAGATGAAGGGCTACAAAAATCTTCTATTTTTTTCTATTTCATCCAATCTCAATTTTCACCTTTAATCCTGGCACTTGTAAGAAAAACAGTTCATGTACATATGAAAATGTAAATTTATATAAGACTAGTTCTAGCTGACCCTTCCGAATTACCAGCTACACAATATGACCATTACATTTTCTTACGAAATCGTTCAACTCCTTGGAGAACTCTACCATTCCTGATTGAATAATTACATTGCCATCTCAATTGGACGTTGGATATTTGTTTAAGAAGGAGTTAAAAGGTTTAAATTTGAGTAAAGATTTGAATTTGATTAATTCCAGGGGAAAAAATTATAACTTCTACGAAGTTACGTTTGTTTCAATAAATTGCTGTTCGGATACTGAGCATAGATTTTATGATTTAATCAATTTGCATTCAATCGGATGAATGATCGAACATGCAACATAATCATATTCAAGTAAAGCGTGTCCAACCCAACTTGCAATATTATTTATGAGTGTGTCATTATTTTTCGCACATCTATCTTGCTCTATCGTTCAAATTACATTTTTATACTCTAGATGAAATCTGAGAGTATATTGTGTTTGCCTTACCGTAGAAATAATGATCGCACAGAGTCGCCAAAGGTACAGAAATATTTGTTGTCCCTCAAAAACTTCGATTCCGAGTGACCGTCTGTCTCTCCGTCTGTTCGTCTGTCTGTCCGTCTGTCTACAACATAACTCTCGAAAACTTTGACCTGTCGTGCTGAAATTTTTCATATATCAGTTTTAGCAAAAAACTAACTTTAAATTCGTGAACGGGGCACATACCTCTAGTCCTTCTACTCCCTCCCATACAAATTTCATAAAATTTCGAAATTTCAAGAAATTGATTTTTCTTCGAAACCATCTCAGCCAATAGCTGACTTGAAAAATTAGGTCGTAGTAAATAAATAAATAAAATAACTAAAATAAATAAAATAAAATAGCCTTTACAAATTTTACACAATGCCATTTTTTTTTTTTGTTATGTGGCGTGTCCTTTATTGGACGAAGGCCTCCCCCATCGTCTTCCACTTCTCTCTGTCGCGTGCCAACCTCATCCACGTCCTACCGGCTAGCCGAATTATATCGTCATCCCATCGTAATTTCGGCCATCTATTGTTTGTGCACCTTGCGATGTGACCCGCCCACTTCCACTTTAAAGATCTTGCTCTACTCTTGCAGCTTATGATCCCGGTTCGTTTCCTAATGGTGGAATTTCTTTGTCTGTGCGATCGATTTATGCCCAGCATTGCTCTTTCCATAGCACGTTGGCAGACTTCGAGCTTTTCGGTGTTGGAAGTCGTTAATGCCCATGTTTGTGAAGCATATGTTAGTGCGGGAAGAATACACCTGTCATGAAGCTTTCGTTTCAAATTGACAGGTAGTTCACTTTTCAAAACGTCCTTTAAAAACCAGAACCGCTTCCATGCCGTAGAGATACGTGTGTTAATATCTTTCGTTGTATTATCTTGCATGGAGATTACACGACCTAAATACACGTATTCGTCGACGTATTCGATTGCTTTCCCATTTAATAAAATAGAAGGCTTCTTCGCGTTGGTCAAGAGCTTTGTTTTCGTAACATTTATTAGAAGGCCAGCATTTCCACTTTCTGCAGCTAAGTTTTGAATCATATGTTGAAGTTCGCAGTGATTTTCGGCGAATAGAACGACATCATCTGCAAACCGAACATGCGTTAGTCTGTCCCCATCTATTCGGAGTCCGAGCGAGTCCCAATTTAGTTTTCGAAAAATGCTTTCAAGGACAGCTATGAAGAGCTTCGGTGATATTGGATCTCCCTGACGAACTCCCCTCTTCAGGTCAAACTTCGGACCTATAGTTTCCAATTTTACCCTTGCTGAACTGTGCATATAGATTTGTTTTAGGATAGATATGTAACCATTTTCTACGCCCTGTTCCTCTAGAGCTTTCCATATCGCATTGTGCTTAACTGTATCAAAAGCTTTCGTGTAGTCAATAAATGCAATATAAACTTTTTTGTTAAATTCCGTATATTTTTCTTTAACTTGCAGGAGTGTGTGAATATGGTCCATAGTCGAATACGATCTCCTGAAACCTGCTTGTTCTCGTGGTTGATTGGCATCGAGTACATTAGAAATTCTGGTTAGGACTACTTTTGAGAATATTTTGTAAAAGTTCGCCATCAGACTAATAGGTCTGTAGTTCGCAATATCGTTTCTGTTCCCTTTTTTGTGAAGGAGGATGATATTGGACGTTGTCCATTGCTGTGGTATCGATTGAGTCTGTATAACTTGGTTAAAGATTCCTGTCAAAAATGCTAGAATTGATGGTATAGCTGCTTTTATAATTTCATTAGTGATGCGGTCGTCTCCTGGGCTCTTATCTGCTTTTTGTGTGTTGATCGCTTTCTCTACCTTCGCGTTGATAATACTTGGGACTAAATACTCTTTCTGAGTACTCGTGTATCGAGGGTTCTCTTCAATTTGTGTACTGTTATCTGAGTATAAATCCTGGTAAAACGAAGTTGCATTTGCGAGTATGTCCTTTCTGTTAAATGATTGTATGCCGTTATTTCCTTGCAAGTTTGATATCCATTCCTTTCCTATCTGCATTTCCTTCCTGGCCTTTTTGATTGCTGTGCTAGTAATATATTTTCTAAAATCTTCATGTTTCGTATCTTGTAATCTCTAGCTATACTTTTCTTTATCCTCTTGTTAATTTCCGATTTAGCTTTCCTATCGTTACCTAATATGCTTCGTTTCTCAATTAGCAGTTTTGTTTCGTCCGAAAGTATTCTTTTCTTCTTGGCCTTTTGTGAGGACAGGCGATCGACGTTCGATAAAATGGTTTTTTCAAGAAAATTGTATGAAGCTTGCGCGCTGCAGTTTTGATTGCTATTTTTAAACATCGCTAACTCCTCAGTAATTTTAAGCTCTGTATGCTTTTCAGCTGGTAGGGATCGTAATGGACAGTGGTATTTTTTTCTGCTTTTCTTAGGTAATGCAATAGGTATAGAGCATCTCACCAGATCGTAGTATAATGATGTAAATATCATTGACGTCAAAGAATATTGATCTGATCCCTTTACTCCTTCGACCCGCTCCCATACAAATGCACAATTTTCAAAAATGCATATATTCAATTTTGTAAAAACTATCAATCTCACCTCACTTTTTCTACCCCCTCCCATACAAATCTCACGAAATTTCGGAATTTCAACTAAATTATTTTTCACCAAAACCGTCAAAGCTATCAACTTTAAATTTTGAGAAAAATATACTATTAGAAATATCATCGATGTCGAAAAATTTGGTTTTGATTCGAATACTCCTTCTAGCCCCATACAAATGCACAATTTTGGTAAATGCATTTAACCGATTTTCATTGAAACTAGAAAAAGTACAAACTTAAAATTTTGTCATAATTTGTCCCTTAATAATTACAATAAATGCTAAAAAAATACGAACTTCGATTCACTCCTTCTACCACCCTCCATACATATTTTTGTATTAAAAATTCAAGAAAAGTATTTCTCCTTCGAACATATGAGTAAAGTAATGTGATTAAGATGTTGGTAAGCAAATCCAAAATCGTCCAAAACCTCCCACTTTCTCTGCCACCTCCAATACAAACGCCATGAATTCAGACAAAAATTGTTCAATTTTCTCGAAAATTATGAAAGCTATAAACTTTGAATTCAGCATGAAACATTTGGTATACTACGTTTGGTGTTATTTACAAAAATTACAAACCTCCCCCAGTGACTTTTACCACCTCCCATACAAAAGTCAGGGCTTTACGCCCAATCATAATTATGTTATATTTATACCAAGTTCTGCCATAAATATTGATACAAGATTTTTAAACTACAAAAATAAAACTACTGGTTGGCTTTAAATAATTTTGTCAATTGCAATTTTGTAATTGTGTCAATAGTAAACTACAAAATTTGAAAAAAATAATTGAAAATGGCCGCCATTTGCCTTATTTCAGCGCCGAAGTCTATGGGATCACTTATCGATCGCTGTACGAACGATATCCATGGGAAAATGGTCAACAGCTGCTACGAATGACTCCGACTTTTACAGACCTTGTCCTCTAAAACTGACCATAATTGGTAGTCGAACGGGTTAAGGTCTGAACTGGCTGCCGGCCAATATTAAGAACTAATAAACTCAGGTACATGATTTTGAAGTCACTGTTGAGTTGTTTTAGCCTTATGAGCGAGCGCAGAGTCTTTTTGGAATATCTATAGTTTGTTTTGCAACATGGTTTGATTCAAGGAATCCACTACATTCCTTAAAATGTCTCGCTGATAGCTTTTTGCTGCTATTTTAGCATCCTTTTCACAAAAATGTAAGGAAATAACGCCGTCATAGAATACTCCCAACCAAACTATCACTAATGCGGGATAATCACCACGTTCAATCCTTGGCATCACTTCACTGAATACCTTGGAGGATCGTGCATACACCTTATCATTTTGCTTATTAAAAGTTTACTCCACAGTAAAGATTTTTTCGTCAGTAAACAGGATTTTTTTTTGCAATTCTCTTGACCGTACAGCGATACCAGGTGCCTTGATTTTTTTTCGCTTTTTTTTTAATTCAACGGTAAGACGCTGTCCTGTTTGTCGTTTGAATACCCCAAATACCAATTCTTGTTTAACGATGCGGTTCATGGTTCTCGTTGCTATATCCATTTCACGAGCCATGTTTTTTTGTCTGCGGTCAGGATTGCGATTGATTCGCGACCTCACAGCATTGATGGCCTGTGGTATACGAGCCGTTCGAGGCCGACCGGATCTCTTACGGTCGTTCACAATTCCAGTATCAGTAAATAACTCAACAATGCGTTACACAAAAAACACGCATGATATTCAACGGTTTTAACAAATCTTTCTATTCCACACTTATGAAGAGCAATAACAGCAATACGGTTCTCTTTGTCGGACCATTCCATCATGAGGGCTTAAGCTATACTGAAATGGATTGGTGCGTTTGTAGAGCACATATCAACTGTCAAAACTTGCAACGTAACATTTGGCAACATTTAGGTTATCAGCTGCAAAGGTCGCGTTTACATTTGCATCACTATTTAGGACTAGGTACTTACTGATCCAGTAAGCAAGTAAGAAAATACTGTATATAAAAGACTTGAATACATTTTTAGGTTTATGCATAATGCACTGGGGTCATCTAGTTGGGACCATTGTATTTCCGCTATTTATTATGAGATGGGCTTACTCCTCCTGTGCAAGCCACTTGGTAAAATTTGCGACCCGAAGCAGGCTCGAAAGTTTGACGCCTTTTCTGCGAAGAATGTAAAATCTGAATAAATTTTTACTTTTACTTTCATCCAAACCATTAACTCTAGCTAGGGTGTAGCCTAGTGGGTAGCGTGTTGGTCTACAATGCGATGGTCGTGAGTTCAAATTCCGGTCGACGCATAATTCTAGCACACTACCTGCATGGGTATACCTTACTAATCTCGGTCTACGAAAATTAAAATTTGTAGATAGACAATAAGTAATGAAAAATGTTAAGGAACCTGAAGGTCAGGACGCCAAGGTCCGATTTGGGCTGTAGCGTCATTGTAGAATTCAGTAGAATAAGAACCATTAACTCGAAAGTTGTTCTCCTTCATATCATTCTACAATGGCATCCCAAATCGGGTCTTGGCCTCCCAACCTTCAGGTTCCTTAACATTTTTCATAATTTATTGTGGAAGGGTTAACCTTCATTCAATTTTCATTTCCGTGGATTGAGGCGACCAAGGGATAACCAAGCAGACAGTGTGCTGGAATTATGCGTCGACCGAGATTTGAACTCACGACCTTCGCATCGCTACCTACTAGGCTACACCCTAGCTTCTCCATATCAACCCCCCAAAATTACAGTATCCTACATTCGTGTTATCTTTAAGGTTGATTACAGATTCATTCACAATAATAGTTTGCGACTGGAGCTACCTCATCGGCTGCAAAGGATCATCCACATCGAAAAGATCAACTGCCGCCGAAAAAATTGCTGACAAGCGAATACAAATATTTTCCTTTGAAAGAAAATTCTATGATTATTCTTAACTGAAAAATTGTTCAATATAAGAGCAAAGTTTCAAATTTACAGAAAATATGATTTGTTTATTCCCTAGTTAAAAGGTTGAAAGAGGGATACCAGCCGAAGGCAACACTCTGCAAGGATGCAGAAAACAACATCATAAGTAATGCGGAAGATATAAAAAGTAGATCGGCACAATACTTTAAACAACTCCTCAGTCCGAGGCCATCATCTGCACGAACAGCAGCAGGTATAACTTATATAACATCTGATTCAGGATCTTCTTTGAGTCCTCCCACATAGAAAGAAGTAAAAACGGCCCTTCTGAAAGCTGGAGACACCTGCATAGCACATCTCCTGCACGGACATATGGACGCAGGAAGCACTTCTTGAAGATTGGCGCACCAGCACCATATGTCCAATTTATAAAAAAAGGTGACAAATTCTGCTGCGAAATCTACCATGAAATATCTTTGTGGTGCACGTCTTATAAAATCTTGATGAAAATTCAGGAAAAAAGAATTAAGCCCAATGCTGACAAAGTGATTGGTGAGTACTAAGGCGGATTTAAAGCGGGACAGTCAACCACAGACCAGATGTTCTCAATTAAACAGGTGCTGCAAAAGTGCTGGGAATATAATATTGATGTGCACGAGATATTTGTTGACTTCAAACAAGCATACGACAGTATCGGACAGGCGCGTACTGTATAAAATCATATTGGAATTTGGGGACCCATCGAAATTGATTCGGCTCACAAGAATAACAATGGCCGAGTCGTTGTCACAAGTCAAAGTAAAAACCGATCTGACTTCTAGCTTTAAAACAAACAACGGCCTTAAACAAGCGAACGGCCTCGCACCAACGCTGTTTAACTTGGGACTCGAATATGTTGTTCTGAAACTCCCGTTGACATCAAGGGAATACTTTGCTTTAAATACACACAACTCGCAGCATATGCCACCAACAAAGATATCCTTCCAAGATCTCTGGAGAGTGCGAAAGCTTTAACTGAGTAGCAAGGGAAGTTGGAATACGAATTAACGAAAACAAAACAAATGTTATGAAACAAACTAAGAAAAAGACGCCAATCAGACAAAATATTACAGTAAAAGACTGTAACCTAGAAAACGTAGACGACTTTGCATCCCTATGGCAAACCTATCGAAGGATGGAAGCGAACCTATCGAAATTAAAAGAAGGATTATGATAGCAAATATGATGTATTATTCGGTTCCAATAATCAAAAGCAAGAACGTCGCAGGAACACCAAACTAAAAATACATAAAGTAATTGTAAGACCTGTGCTATGTTATGGCAGCGATACGTGGACATTAACTCAAGCATCCGAAAATTAATTAACGCCTTTGAGAGAAGAGGGAAGCCTCGATCTGGAGAACAAGATACTATAGAGAATTGTATGCCATCTTTGACAATCCAGAACTGCCAACTCTCATAAAATTTAAGAAACTACAATGGGCTGGTCATGTGGAGCGGATGGATGACGAAAGAACTCCCAAACACACACTAAAAGGAGCAGTTAATGTATAAAGACCGGTCAGAAAACCGAGAAAGTGCTGGGAGGATTCCATTGACGCAGACAGCAAATCACTGCTAAGATTTTCAAACTGGAGGACGCGGTCATTGTACCGAGATGGATGGAGATGAAGCATTCAGGAGGCCAAGGTCCGATTTGAGCTATAGCGCCATTGTAAATAAGTAAGTATGTTTTGTTCATTACGGTAGGTAAGGCATTTTCAAAACACTTCGAATATAATAGCTGTTATTACTGGCACTGAAGCATCTTACTTACTTACCATGGTACTACAGCCCAAATCGGGGCTTGACCTCCTGTATACTACATCTTCATCGACCTCGGCTAAGTGATCGCAGCCTCTAGTTTGTAATTCTTAGCAGTTATTTGTTGTCTGTATTAATAGAATCCTCCCAGAGATTCCGTGGTTTTCCAACTGGTCTTTGTCCCTTTCAATAGAAATTTTCCATTCATCCATTCACATGACCCATTCTAGCTTCTTGAATCCTATGAAGGTTTATAACTTCTGGATTGTCGAAGATGGTATATAGGTAATTTTTTATTGTATCGTATTCTCTAGATCGAGTCTTTCCACATTCTTCCTTTAGTAATGTCAACATTTTTTAGGTTATTTTCGCCTATTGTGATAAGTTGGAATTTATAATGCGCTTATTTTGGAATCATGAGCTCTAAATAACGAGTCATGGGTCCTTGCAAATGAGATCTACAGATCTCACCTACATTAAAGCAGTTATTTCGAATCCATTTATTTGCAAAACAGTAATGGTACATTGTCATAACTTGAATGTTTCTGGCTCTGATATTCAAGCTTTAACGCAAAAGATTTCACAAAGAGTCCAAAGTTGTCCATCGATCGTGTCATACAACAACCCAGGATTCAAATCTCTACGCGTTTTTCTTCCTCTCTCGAAAATCTGCCATATTTTTTATCCTACATTTGATATATAAATCTATTACTGAATAATATCACTTCATTTACATAATACTCCTTACAAATCTCCTTAAGAAAAATCTATCGAGAAAAGAAAATTTATGCTCTGCACATATCCCATCATATATTCACAAATCTTTTTATACCTTATAATATTCTCATATTTCATAATCATCAAATTCATAATATCGTATGAATCAAATCCAGAAAAAGTTATCCTTAAGATTCCATAAGCAAAAAACTTGGAAAAACTTTTTTATTTCCATTTTCCGGCCACCAACGACAGTCAGATATCACTTTTCCTTCATGGAAATCTTCAACATTGAGAGGAAAAACACAACTCTCAACCATGTGCAATACACCGCAATGTTTTCAGGATATGATTATTTACCGGCAAATAAAGGACTACGAAAATGTTGAAATGGAGTGGTTTAAGAATCTGACGAAACTAAAAAAAAAAAAAATCCTAATGTAACCAAAAGGAAAAAAAATTAAAGAAAAGTTCGTCTGATTTCTCAGGTATTCGTCCTTGTGCCAGCAACAGTTGACAAATCAATATCAAGATATACAAAAGGCGAATACGATTTCTTCCATTTTCATTTTTCTTTTCTTTTTTTTCCTTTTAACATATTCGGTATCAAGAGCGAACCCACGCTTTCCATTCGGCTTCACTTTGGGCGATTTTTCTTCAAGGATTCCAACCGAAGTTTTCTTTCGTTTACGCTGTCAGTTTGACTAAAAGGATGCAATTTGGTATCGTTAAGGTTTTTCGTTTTTGTCATACTCCTTTTTTCCCATTTCTTATTCGTTTGTCGTAGATTTTCGACGACGCCCGCACCATTGCGCCATCATCAACAACCACCCAGGCTTCCCAAAGTCAAGTTTTATGCTTGTTTGATTGTTTGTATGTCACAAACTAAGAAAGTTGATACGTTGAAGTTTTGTACTCGAATTCTGGTGTATAGAAACTATAAAAAAGATGTTCTCACAACGTTCGAATAGTTTCGACGAAATGGAATATATTTTTCGGTAGCTAGAGCTACATATGTATATATGTGACTAGGTTCGAAGCAGCTTGTAGCCCATATATAGGTATATTAGGTAGGTATTTCATATTATTTTGTATACACTAGAGTGAACCAGGAAAATTGATGAGGAAACCTGTTGCTTAAAGTCACCTACAACTTTCTATGATTTTTCTCGGGCTTATGTCAAAATGTTTTTTCTCTAGTTTACAATTTTGTTTTACTTTTTTGGCATGGCACAGGGAGGAGGTAGAAAATTTTGCAACTAACTCACATCTGTAAAAGTTTTATGTTGTACAAGATGATTACCTGGTGAAACTGTTTAAATAAATGTTCGAGTTGACAGACTCGATTCGACAGATTTTTTTCTTTTTGGCAAATGTTTCGACAAATTAGCTCTCAAGATGATTTATTTTTGACAGATTTTTTTGTAGTGTGAGTTGTAATGTGTTCGACAGAAAATTAGTTAAAATAATGATTTTCGATTAAAAATGAAGAATAGAGAAAAAATTTTGAATATTAAGGAAAATAAAATAATTGATATAAAGTTCAAACATTTATTTTACAAATCAGTGATGCCAATTTGCGAATAGATCTGCATCTACATTTTTTAAGTTTTTTTTCCATTTGCAAGCTCGGTGTGTCTGAGTTATACGTTCATTATCATTCAATTTACCGAAAATACAAAAAAATTTATTTTAAAACATGATAATATGATAAATTTAAGGTAATTTACAATATAAAAAGGAATTCAAAGTTACAGTAAATTCGAATAAACTAAAATTGATTATGCACAAAAAAAAAATACAATCTATCTGCAATATATTTTTTAAAATTTCGAAACATTATATTCATCACTTTTATTTAAAAAAAAAAGGTTTTTTTTTTTTTGCACAAAGTCATTAAAAGTATTACATTTATTCCCGACATAAGTGTAATCATTTATGAATATAAAATTGAATACTTCAATCAGTTTTTATTACGAACTGACAGAAAAAAAAATTGTAATAAATTGCAATCTGTAGTTGTGTATATCTGATGTAATAAAAGAATAACGACTCTATAATTCGATCAGACTCGTGGTTTACATTGCAAGCTACCTACCTACTTACCTAGTGCTATATAAATATTTCTCTACATCAAAAAATTATGGTTATGAAAAAATTAAAATAAAAAAATTATAATTGTTTTCGCATAATTCATAGGAAAATAAACAAGAATGAAATTGTTTATTGGGTTATAAGTTATGCCAGAAATGAACAAAGCACAGAGTTCAACAGCAAGACCAAAATTAACTCATCCTTTATGAAAATTTAAATTTTCAATGATGTTTAACACTGATGGATTCTGTCAAAACATAAAATACTTAGTGTGAGAGATAATTATTAAATAAATTTATTAACATATATGATGCTATCCATTTTTTTTTTAGATTAATTAAGTTTTAATCTGTGCGTGTAAGTAGAAAAATATTAATGAAAAAATTATAAATGTTAGGTGATCAGAGATGAAAATAAAATAAATTTATTTTGATGTTCGCTAGAGGTCGGCGGCTTGCAAGTAAAATAAGAACCAGTGCACAGTATAATTATTAAATCAAAAAAAAAAAACGTTACTCTTTCGCTTTAAAATAATTACAACAGTTCTTAATTTTATTATTTGGCTTACAACTCGAACTACTATGTATACACTATTATCGCACGAACTCAATCGCTTCACTTTTACTTTATTATCTAATAATAAAGTGTTGTGATCGACACAGAAAAACAAATTTCCTACTATGAATTTTTTTTTCTTGCGTTTCATCAATGAAAAATCCGTCTGTCCGTACGCTGTCCGCCGCACCGCGTACGTGTACGTTCTCCAAAACCCTTATAGATAGAGAATTAAGTTTTGGGTGGATTGTAGAATGGGTAGGAAACTTTCATTGTCCAAGTTTTGTTATGGTGTGAAAGGAGGAGGCGAGGTGGAGGGTTAAGGTCGAAAACTATGATTGCTAATATCTCCACTTCGAATACAGATAGAAAGCTGAAACTTGAAACTCGGGTATACTAATTTATAGGGAAAAAAATGAATTAAAATAATTTTTCTTCAGTGGGGTACAAAAAGGGAGGGTTAAGAACCAATTATCGGCTGATTTTTTTTTTTTTAATGGCTATGTCTTCGAAACTACTTAACGAAATGAGTTTACATTTAGATAGGTGGCTCATAAGTCAACCATAACCAACTTAGAAAGAGGCCAACACTTAAATATTTATATCTCGACTATCTCACAAGTTATTTACTTGAAACCTGAGACATACATATATTAAATTATACTAGCGAAATTTGGGAAATATATAAAATTTGAGCATAACTGCAGTAGGACAAACGGAAGGCATTTTAAAAATGACCCACTTTTCAAATTTTCAAACAAGTATACCCCAAAATCCAATGCAGACATTAAGTTGAAATTTTGTCAGATTGTAGAACCATATGACCTATAATTCTGGTAAAATTTTTAAGGAGGGAGCTGGAGAGCCAAAAATCGAAAACTTTGAGTAATTTCTTTAGGGCTGTGGTAAAAGATACAAAGTTCAAATTTTGCTCGTGCATACATCCATTTAATATATATACATAAAAAAAATAATATTGGGAGTAGAAATTGAAAACCTCCGTTTTTTTTTTCAAAATTCAAGCCCTTATTTTTTATTATTTATTTTATTATATTATTAATGATTAAAAATTTATTACTCAAAGAAATGCCCATCGCTAACCACAACTTTTCCCATCTTTCTGGTAGCTAACGGATTCCGTGCCGAAAAAACTGCTCTTCTTTTGAGCCGATCCACGAATCGATCCAATTTTTGGCTTTTTCGTAAAAATCAAAGTGCTGCTCAGACAGACCAAGCGTCATTGATTGGAGTAGGTGGTAGTCAAAAAAAGCGATGTCATGAGAATACGGCAGGTGAGGTAGGATGCCCCATTTCAGTATTTCCAGGTAGGTTTTCACAACGTGAACAACATGTAGCCGAGCGTTGTCGTGCAGCAAAATCGTTTCGTCGTGTTTTTCCTCGTATTGCGGCCGTTTCTCCTGTAATACTCGGCTCAAGCGCATTAGTTGTTTTTTGTAGCGATCTCTCGTGATGGTTTCACCCGATCACAGCCGCTCGTAATACACCACGCCGGGCTGGTCCCACCAGCATGATTTTCGAGCCATGGATGTTGGGCTTGGCCGTCGGCATTGATGCATTGCCGCGGTATCCCCACGATTTTTTCGCTTTGGATTATCGTAATGGATTCACTTCTTCTCCCCAATACGATGCTATAAATCCTTACTTTTTAGCCGTTAGAGCAGCTGTTCGCATGTGAAAAAACGCCGTTCGACGTTTCTTGGCTTGAACTCGTATGGTACCCAATTTCCTTGCTTTTGCACCATTCCCAAGCTTTTCAAGCGATGTGAAATGACTTGTTGAGTCAGCTCAATGAATCTGCAAGTTGCTGTTGTTTTTGGCATGAATCTTCATCCAGTTATGCTTCCGATTTTACATCTTCAAACATCGTAGCCGCTCCGGGACGCTCCATGCCAAGATCACCCAATCAACCAATCGTGACACGTTCTTTCACTAATAGCACCCTTACCATAAGTTTCAACAACCATTCAACGCAGATTTTTTTTGAATTGAAGGCAAAAAGCAAAACTTCCCGCAAATGAGGCTAATTTGGCTCAAACTTCGACATATTCGCGCACAAAAAAGTATATGGCTCTGATAAAACTTCACAAATCTAATGATGAAGAGTTTTTGACAGATTTCTAAGTTTATCATGTGACGTTTCTGATCCGCCAATGTTGATCAGCATTTACTGCTGGCGCCATCTATTGGGAAACAGCGGAATTCAATTTGTACTCCCGGGGGGTCATAACTTGCACGATGTCTTTCATGTGAAATAAAAAAAAACACACACACAAAAAAACTCAAAACTTTCAATTAAAATTTAAAGCTACAAACTTCAAAATTTAGAAAACAAATTTAATATATGTGCAAAAAAGTTTCAAATATTAACTTACGATTACCATCAAAACTTCTACCACCCCTATACAAAAGTCTTTTTTCGACCTATTTTAAAAAATCACTTACCACCAAACCACTGAAAGCTATCAACTTGAGATTTTGAACAAATGCTTCTGAAAATATTTAGAACAAAATTGCATCTAAAGTTTTAAAATCGCTCTTGCCCTCCAAGCCCCTCCCATACAAAAGTATGATTTCGACCAAAAACTTCTTGAAAACTGTCAGCAAACATGTCGCAGATATTACGCCGGCCGGTAGATTGCGTGATTCCATTGCAAATAAAGTATGATGGTATATCAATATCTATCTATCTATCCACAATGGCGCTACAGCCCAAATTGGACCTTGGCCTCCTGACATTCAGGTTCCTTAATATTTTCCATTACTTATTGTGGAAGAGTTGTTAGCCCTTCGCACAACCCTCTATCTACAAATTTTAATTTTCGTAGATTGGGGTGACCAAAGTTTATCTCAGCAGGCAATGTGCTTGAATTATATATTGCGTCGACCGGGATTTGAACTCACGACCTTCGCATTACAAGACTAACATGCTACCCACTAGGCTACACCCTAGCTATATCAATATTTTGAATCAAAATTTATTGAATTCAAGCAAAACATATTTAAGTTATTGCAGACTTGACAATTTTAGTATTCGCATTTACAATTTAAGATCAACTATTTCATTAGTATATTTTCATTCGTAAAGATTGACAAAAGAGCACATTTTGATTTAAGCATGTATAAGAACATTAATTTTCTCACACGTGCTTATATCATAGACACAATTTAAGTACATGAACGTAACTTTTGTAAGTACGCAAAATGGAAATTGGCAGAGTGGTTAAAAAAAGCAACAACGCTAAAGCGCCGAGTCACTTTCTAGAGTATTTTTCGATTGTCGTTTCTTTGCGCAAGTGAATAGTAATGCATAAAAAACTCGAAATAATAATTTTATTTCATTCGTGAAAAATCCCACATCATATGTATAAGATAAAGATTTTTTGGTAAGGAGTCCGTTTACAATCAAGTTAATTTTAACTTTAACAAAAGTCTAAATTAAAATTTAAAAATGTAAAAAATTTAGTTAACAACAGTGTTTCCTTGGACGTAGATTTGAAATTTTCAACTTCAGTCATATTTCGAGGGTTTATGGCAACCGCGTTCAAAATTTTGAAAATTGAGGAATGTTTTACTTCTTGTAATAAATTGTATGCTGTGCTGCAGCACTATGAACAATCAGTTTTTGTTATATTATAAACCATATATGTACTTAATGAATTTTCTATAAATAAACTGCCAACAAGTCTGGCGAAACTTTATTATTCTTGGGACAAGTTGAGGATGCGTGGAAAGTCAATATGCATGTTAGAGTAGTTAGGGAAGACTAAGTGAAAGGGGGTTCTTGGGCAGAGCAATTGTCAATTTAACGCTTTGCGGAAACGTTCAAAAGCTCCAGTACTTATAATCAATATTTCGTTCGTTTATTTAAGCAAGTTTGAGTTTTTTTGAGGGTAGGGGTGAGGCGTGATAGTAAGAGTGGGTGGATGTTAATGGTTTTTTAATTGATTGCTTGAATCACGTCCAATATTCTCTGTATAAAATGTCAGTTTCATAGACGAAGTTGCATAGAATTTTCATAAGATTCTGTGTATTTTACATTCACGAAACCAAACATTTGTATGGGAGGGGGTAGAGCAGGTAGGGGAATCGTAAAATTTGTGACGCAATTTTTTTTCTTTTCTCTTGTAAGGTGCTCGTACAAAATTTCAAGTTCGTAGCTTTTAATTTGTTGGTTATTAATTGATTTAATGAAATTGGTCGAAATCATGCTTTTGTATGGTAGGGGGTAGAAGAGCAAGCGAGATTTCAAAACTTCATTTCAATTATTTTTTTAAGTTCTTATGCAAAATTTCAAATTGATAGCTTTTAATAGTTAGGTGATAATTGATTTCTTAAAAATGGTCGAAAAAATAATTTTATATGAGAGGGGGTAGAAGCTTTGAAGATATTCGACCAGTTAATATTTCAAACTTTTAGGGATTTTTTTAAGTGCATTTAACAAATTTTCAAGTTTCTATCTCAAAATTTCATTCAACAATTTTCAGTTTATGTGTTTTTTTTCACTACACTCATTGTGCACGTTAGACCCCCACTTCAGTGCACAACAATTTTGGAACAAATTATTATTTTTTTCTATGTATATTAAATAGATGTAACGACGTGCAAAATTTAAACTTGCTATCTTTTACCGGAGTCGTAAGAAATTACTCAAAATGTTCAAAATTTTTGCCTTCCACCTCCCTCCCCTTACACCCCAACTTAAATTTTTTACCAAAATTAAAAACTTTATAGCTCTATAATCTGAGAAATTTTTGATTTGATATCTGTATTCAATTTTGAGATATAACGATTTGTAGTTTTGGAAAGTGCGCCATTTTTGAAATGCTCCCCATTTCCCCCCACTACTATTATGTCCACATTTTATATTTTTCTCACATTTCACTCATAAAGCTTAGTATATGTTTAAAGTTTCAATTACATACCTTAAGAGACAGTTGAGATATTCATTTTTAAGTGTTTTCTTTGCACCCCTCCCCCCCCCCTGACCCTCCCCCTTACAATAATTAGCCACTTTCTAAACTGCGGTCTAAGGTCTATATGCCACCTTAGTGGTCCCAAAATATGGTGTAGTCACCAAAAATACAATCCTTATAGTTTGGCGTGAGTCAGACTCCACTAGTAAACGCAGCTCGTCGTTGTCTATCGATAGTTCTGGGTGACCACATAGTTCACTTTGAAGGGTCATATCTCCTGATCGGAATTTTTCGAACAATCACTGTATAGTTCGTTCGCTTACTGCGTCAACTCCAAATGCCCTGTTGATGTTTTTGGTTACCTCCCTTGCGTTGTGGCCAAGTTTGAACTCGTAAAGCAAAAGTAACCTTTTTTGACTCGAATCAATGTTTTTTTTATATTTTTTTCTCTTCGATCTCAATGAAGTCCATGATTTCATGACCACATGTAGGAGTATTTATACTTGAATATTCGTTACTAACAGATCCACCTGGTGGCAGTTTAAGACATGAAAATCGCAACTAACTTCACTTCATAGCGAAAATCGCCATTTCATCTGCAACAACCTAATGAAATAAACCATTATTTAGCTCTTAGTATCAACTCTACAATATTGAAACGAAATTTGTAAAATTCGGTCAGTCGTGTTCAATGCGCGCAGCATCTTAATGCTTAAATCAAGTATTTCAAAATTTTTGCTTCCTGCAATATTCTAAAAATGTTATGTTACACATATAAATCAGGAATAACCACAATGCTTGAATTAAATACAGCATGTATTAATTAAGAACAAAATATAAAAACTCAGTACTAAATTCGAGTATGCCATGCATCAAATGAGCATTAGTGATTAATTAATTTAGTATGTCTACTACTAAAACCATTACTTTGTGAATCTCAAATCAAGGATTCGGTGTTCCTAATTGGTGTGTGCTGTTTTCTCCAATTCTCCAATATCAGACTTATTTTGTATTCAGTAACTTCGATTTGCAAATGTTGCTAATATTAAAAACTTCAAGCTCCAAGCTGAAAAACGTGTGTAGTCATATTTAATTTGACGAGCGACTTTGTTTATTTTCAGCATTTACTTTTTTAAGTGAGTGATCTACATTTTTTTAATTTTTTGTTTATACTATGTTTCTTATTTATTAACGCAATCAGATTCTTAGAAAACTATATAGGGTAAATTTAAGCAGAACTTTTACGCAATGGGATAGATAAATTTATCAATGGTGCAGTGAATGATGTCATAAAAAGTATTACACGCTGAATTTAAAGGAATTTTACGATCATTTAAAAATTTGAAATTCTGAACGCTGAAATAATCAATGTTCAATGACATTATCGTATTTGGGCATATTAAAATTTTTGACGATGGCAGCTTTTAAGAAATCTAACATAATCAATGCTTAAGCTAATTTCTAACAGGGAATGATTAGAGTCAACACGTGTTAGTAATTCAGGACTACTATAATCAAATATTTTTGAAATGTCAATATTAGTTAATACAAGATCAAGCATTCGACCATTGCCATTAGAAACATTAGTACATTGAGTAAGGTTACAAAGCTAGGGTGTAGCTTAGTGGGTAGCGTGTTGGTCTACAATGCGAAGGTCGTGACGGTCGACGCATAATTTAAGCACACTGCTTGTTTGCGTATACCTTAGTCACCCCAATCTACAAAAATGAAAAATTCGAATATAGAGGGTTGTGCGAAGGTCTAAACTCCTTTCCACAATAAATAATGAAAAATGTTAAGAATCAGAAGGCCAAGGCCCGATTTGGGCTGTAGTGCCATTGTCGAAGAAGAAATGTTACAAAAAGCATATCAGGAATATGAATAAGGTTGGATTTAAAAACCTTAGATTGCACGCACTTAGATTCCACCCCAATTTAGGAACATTAAAATCCCCAACACAGAGAATAACCGAGTTAGGAGAAGAGGTAATTGAGACTGTGCACAGATTCTCTAGAAGAGTACGATATATATCAACCGGGCTCCTGGGACGAATATACAAACAGCATATAAAAAGTTTACCAAGGTTAACGCAAACCCAAAGATCTTTAGCACTAGTTTCTAGGTTTACCATACGTACTGCAGGATTATTATACTTAATCGTAATTAAACAACCTCCACGGAAAAAAAATATAGCTGGTTTTGCCGTTTTTTTATAGGTTTCCACCTATAAAAATGGCTCTTTTTGTAGTAGTAATGTAAAAAGTAATATTTACTATAATACATAGGTGAATGAAATTGACCAAATGTATAGGTAGTACTGCTATTTATTTTGGTAAAACTCCATTATATGAAGTTGTTCATCAAAGAAAACCATCGTACGATTAACTAAACGTCAATTTTAATTATTAATTTTAGTTAGGTGGACAAATGCAAACTCTTCTTCTTCGTCTCCAATGGCACTACAGCCCAAATCAGTTTTTTTTTAACATTTATTCGTTATTATGAAAGGGTCGTTAGCTCTTTGCACAAACCTCTATCCACAAATTTTCATGTTCGCAGATTGAAGTCATCCAGATATACCCATGTAGGCAGAGTGGTCGAATTATACGTCGACCGGGATTTGAACTCCCGACCTTCGCATTGCAGACACGATACCCTCTAAGCCATACCCAAGCAAATTCTTCTTCGGAAGACATTTGAGTTATAACATGTCGAACATAACAAACGTACGAATTATGTACCAAGAAATTTTTTCATACGAAAGGAGTACGGAACGACACCAGTCAGTATTCCTAAACATTTAAGTAACTTACCCATTTGATTTGCTAATCTAACTTTTAAATGCAACATACATGCTACCGTAGCAAAATGGTTATAGTTATGTATAAGGCTAAAACAGCATAAAACTAAATGTTTTTGCACATAGCTGAAATAGCAGCCAATAAACAGGGAGAAAGGACTGCATGCATAGTAAAATATCATTTTACCATAATATAGAGCAAAACTAACCTTATAAAATCATTAAATATGCCATGATTATGGAGCATCTTACCTTAAAAACTCCACCTATGTTGATTAGGAAATTATGCTATGCATATTTTTTTCCGTGTCCACCTGGCTCTAGACCTGATAAATCAAATCTATTCTATTCTTCAAATGATTTCGTGTACAGAATAATTTTCATCATTATAAAAAGCACATTATGCCTTCGGCACACGACGTGAGTTAAAATTCTTTAACTTGCTGACTAATGTCACCATCCAATATATAATTCAGCCCAATTCTATCTAAATTTGAGTTTAAATATTTTAACTCGCGTCGTGTGTTGAGCGCATTACGATGAACATATTAAATTTAATAAGTTTTCAATTTTATCTATACTTCAACGACTGTCGCTAGGTGAAGCATTCTGCTACGTCGATTTATATTCTAGATGAAATCTTAGAGTATATTGTGTTTCCCTTACCTTTGTAACGCTAACAAATAATGCGCCAAGGGTACAGAAATATTTGTTGTCACTCAAAAATCTCGATTCTGAGTAACCGATTGTCCGTCTGGACAGCCGTCCGTCTGTCTACAATATAACTCACGAACGCTTTGACCTATCGTACTGAAATTTGTCTTAAGTAATTTTTAGCAAAAAAGTAACTTTAAGTTCGTGAACGCGCCACATCCCCCACTTCTTCTACCCCCTCCCATACAAATTTCATAAAATTTTGGAATTTAAAGAAATTGATTTTTCTCCGAAACCATTTCAGATATTGACTTGAAAATTAGATCATAGTATACTAATGTCATTAATGTCAAAAAATATTAATCCGATCCCCTTATTCCTTCTAGCCCAAAGACGCAATTTTCAAGAATGCATTTATTCGGCCTTCAAAGCTAAAAGAACAAATTTTTTCCAGTATTAATTTTATTATAATTGCAACCAATTTTGTAAAAACTATCAACTTCACCTCACTCTTTCTACCCCATACGAACTTCACGAAATTTCGGAATTTCAATTAAATTATTTTTCTTCAAAATCGTCCAATCTATCAACTTTAAATTTTGAAAAAGTATATTATTGCAAATATTATTGATGTCGAAAAATTTAAAAAAAGTACAAACTTAAAATTTTGCCGAAATTTGTCCCTTAATAGTTGCAATAGATGCTGAAAAAAAAATCAACTTCGCTTCACTCCTTGTACCCCCTCCCATAAAAACTTTTACATTGGGAATTCAAGAAAAGTATTCCTCATTCGAACATATGAGAGCTATCGACTTTAAAATTGTATAGTGCTTAGAATGCTGAGTTTCAAAATCATCCAAAACTTTCCACTTCCTCCGCCACCTCCCATGAAAATGCCATAAATTCAGTCAAAAAATTTTCAATTTTCTTGAAAATTATGCAAGCTACAAATTTTAAATTCAGCATGAAACATTTTGCATACCACGTTCGGTGTCATATACAAAAATGACAAACCTCCCTCTCTACATCTACCACCTCCCATACACTCTTCAAAGAATATGAGATGCCCCATTTTCCGGGACATTAAACTCTTTCCCATTTCATCTAGAGTATCATATGATTGTGCTTTGCGCCCAATCATAATTCAGTTATGTTTTTAAGATATAGTTTCAGTTTTGTGAATTATTCATAGCCGTTAGATACATATATGCTGTCGCGTACTTTTTTGATGAACTAATTTAGGCAAACAATATCGCCAAAATTTATTTTGATTCATCTCTAATAGTTTAGGCAGCACTTGCTGTCATTTTGAGATTCGGAGCTACCAGATAGAAATTTGTTCTTTGAATGAAATAAAAATACAAAATAGTTGGCGGGAAACTTTAAATATTTAAGCTATTCAGAGGAATCGTAAGATAATGGCTGCTTGGTCAAACCCGAAGCCTGTGCGTAGCCGTAATTGGATACGAAAAAAAGAGTTTTTAATGGAAATCTCCGCAGGTTCAGTCAAAAACTAGGTCTATTCGTAGTCGTAGCTGTATACGGAACTCGGGAGTTGATAATAAAAAGCTCCGTAGGTCTAGTCAAAACCTATGTCAGCGCGTAGATTTAAAGGCATATTCTTCTTCTACAATGGCGCTACAGCCCTGGCCTCCGGATCTTCAGGTTCCATAAAATTTTTTTTTATTATTATTTATTGTGAAAGGTTTGTTAGACCTTGCACATCCCTCTATCTACGAATTTTTTATTTTCGTAGATTGAGGTAATCAAGGTACACCCAAGCAGGCAGTGTGCTGGACCGGGATTTGAACTCATGACCTTCGCATTTTAGACCGCTACCCGCTAGACTAACCCCTAGGCTGAAAGGCATTAACATTTACAAATAATAATATTAGTAAAGAAACCGTTGAAATAAAACAACTTTCCGACATGCGCAACTTACTTTTTTGTTCTTCATTTATATTCTATTCCTTTTTTTTTGTTTTAATTATTTAAAATTTAGGTCTGTCAATCACGCCTAGGTAGAATTGTTTAAACATTTTGCGTTGTATTCAGGAGAATATACAGAATAACTGACAAAAATTCTCGATTGTGGAGCTCAGAATTTTTTTACAAATAGTTTGTTTTTATACAAAAAAGAAAATACTCGAAAATCAATATTTATATCGGTGGAAACCAGAACAAAATGCGTTTAGCCGCCATTTCCGAGATTAGCCTTCACTATGCTTAGTTGTGTTATAACGTGACCACATGTCCCACATTGAGCGAAACAGACCCACTTCAGGAAATGATCTCGGCCAATTCATTCTGCGAAAATGAAAGTTCGTAGACAGAGCGTTGTGTGTAGGGCCTAATCCACAATAGCAAAAGTTAAGGAACCTGAAGCTCCGGAGGCCAAAGCCCGATTTCTTCTCATGTGCCATTGAAGAAGAAGCTCCCCATTTATTTTTAAACATGTATCTCCGAGTGACAGCTCGATTAACTCTCGGTGACCAAAATCGAGATGAAAAGAAGAGTCCCAGTTCATATACAGTAACTCTATTCTATACGAGCCTTATTTTTTAGCTCTAAAACGTTTATAAAAAAGATGAACTGGCAGTATTTTGCACTACTTTACAGTAAACTAGTAAAACTAGAGTAGGTTTGTGTTGAAGAATGATAAGAATAATCCCCTTTAAGCAGAGCAATCCTTTACATTTTTAACTCTTACTAAATTTACATTGCTTTTTTTCTAAACTTTTGTAAAAGTCTTATCTCGAAAATTCTTTATAACCATTTGTTCTCTTTAAACGTTATCACCACCCCTAAGAAATACTTTTCATTGCTCTTATAACTTTATTCGAGGATTTTCCAAGTTTTCTTATTCTTCAGCGATTTTTTATCGTATACGTGTAGATAATGTTGAAATATAAAGTGGTAGAAATAAAAATGAACTCAAAACTAGCCTAATAGTCTTTTTTTTTTTATTTAACATCGCGTGAGCTTCGAGAACTGATCCACAAATTCATTGAAGCTAATTTACTTGAAAGTATTGTGAAAAAAGAATTTTTCAAAAATTTTGAAAATCAAAAGAGCTGTTCTGTATTGGAACAGACATAATTCTGAAATAATGCTATTGACCGAAAGTATCATTCGACTTCCAACGCAATAGATTATTTCCATCGAAAATATATATCAAAAAAAAAAGTCAAGAACAAAAATAAAAATCATATGTCCGTTTCATTAAAAATTATAACCTTCACAGTCCAAACAATGATATATACACCCCCTTATTCAAGTTCATCTACTATTTAGCTTCTGTGATACTAAATCTTAAAATATATCTACAAAACCTATCTACCTAGCTATCTGTTTATACATATTTCGATTTATTTACATTTTAGAAAATTACTGTTGACAGTGTCATTTGCTTGAATTCGTCGAGATATTGTTGTCTGAATTGTAGGCCAACTAAAATAACAAAACATAGTAAAATGGAGAATCTGCTGGCCCAATTTCACTATAGTATACTGAATGAAGTTTGTCGAATTTCCTGTGAATATCACTGTGCCGTGTGTGTATATATATATATCTGCAAAAAGCTTACACACGTACAGAAACCATAAATTTGTATATATAAGTATGAGTACGAGTATACCGAGTAATAGTGCAATAGAAGGATTTTATTTTTAGGAAAACACAACTAGTATAAGCCTTGATTGAAAACATCACGAAAATAAACAATTGTTGGGTTTTTATTTATTTCTTCATTCTATATTGAATTGTGTATGGCTCGTACTAACACGTTGGTGTATTCTGGCAGATGTCCACCAATAAATTGTTTTCTTTTGTATTCTAAAATTAGTTTAGTAGTAATGAAAAAAAAAATGTTTTTCCTTTAACGCTAATCGAGTGTTTGAAGATAATCGCTCAATAAAGATGCACGAAAATAACTAACTGATTAGGAAATTGAAATTTTTTTGAGAAACGTTAAGATGCAGATGCTTTCAAATTTCGCATTCTTATCCTCGTATTTTCGGTCCTCAACAAGCAGCCTATCCTTATCGTTATTCCGTAGTCCTCGAAACATAACTTTTAAGTAGGAAAAGAAAATCATGGTATTTCTAGTATGCCATGACGCAATTCGATTCGATTCGAGTAGCAAGTTCAAATTTCGCGTCATTTAAGTAACTCGTTTCGAGATGTCATTATGTTCGAAGTAGGAAACCATTTTAGTTTCATTAAGTATGCATCTCGATAACAAGCCGATTGATGCCTTAAAACAGAGTATCAGAGTGTTTTCGAATTTACTTTTCTGTGGAACTTTAAAATATTTAAAAAAAAAATCCCCGATAGATTTGAAGACGAAATTTTAGCACAAATGTAATTGTCCGTCAGTCCGTTCCGATTGAAAATATGGAAAATCGGCATACCAAAAATTCATTTAACTCGACTGCCATATGTTAAATGAAAAAACATATTAAATAAAAAACATGATAGAATTGGCGTAAAGCCCGGAAAATATGTCATCTCAAATTCTTTCGAATAGTGAAGAGTGACTTTTGTATGGGAGGTGGTAAAAGCAGAGGAAGAGGTTTGTAATTTTTCTATATAACACCGAACATAGTATACAAAATGCTTCATGCTGAATTTAAAGTTTGTAGCTTTCATAATTTTCGAGGCAATTGAACAACTTTTGTCTGAATTTATGACATATGTATGGGAGGTGGCAGAGAAAGTGGGAGGTTTTGGATGATTTTAAATATACTTATAAACATCCTAATAACTTTGTTTTGTTACAATTCTAAAGTCGATAGCTCTCATATGTTCGAAGGAGAAATACTTTTCATGAATTTCCAATACAAAAATTTGTATGGGAGGTGGTAAAAGGAGTGAACCAAAGTTCATATGTTTTTTAGCATTTACTGTAATTATTAAGAGATAAATTCTCGCAAAATTTTAAGTTTGTACTTTTTCTAGTTTCAATGAAAATCGATTTAATGCATTTACCAAAATTATGCATTTGTATGGGAGGAGGTAGAAGGAGTATTCGTAATCAAAACCAAATTTTTTTCGACATCAATAATATTTATAATAGTATACTTTTCTCAAAATTTTAAAGTTGATAGCTTTGACGGTTTTGGAGAAAAATAATTTATTTGAAATTTTGAATAATAAAATAAATAATAATAATAATAATAATAAAATTAATTATGACATTAATTGTGGTTCTTTTAGCTTTGCTGGTTGCAATAAAAACCGAATAAATGCATTTTTGAAAATTGTGCATTTGTATGGGAGGAGAAACGGAATCACATCAATATTTTTTGACGTTAACGATATTCACATCATTATACTATGACCTAATTTTCATTTCAATCGCTGAAATAGTTTCGGAGAAAAATCAATTTCTTTAAATTCCGAAATATCTTGAAATGTGCCCCGTCACGAACTTCAAGTTACTTTTTTGCTAAGAATTACATGACAGTGCGATAGATCAAAGCTTTCGAGAGTTATGTTGTAGACAGACGTACAGACAGAGAGGCAGACGGACAGGCTGTCACTCGGGTTTGAGGTTTTTGAGCGACAACAAATATTTCTGTAACCTTGGCGACTCTTTGCGAGCATTCCTTCTTAGCGTTACAAACGGTAAGGCAAACAGAATATACTCTCAGATTTCATCTAGAGTATAAAAATTGTTTTAAGCTGTTCTACAGCTTTGACATGCAATATTTTTCGAGTTGGAAGAAAAAACATTTTTTTCCTGCTTCCGGTTGGCAGTTATCGCCGAAAATAGTCTGACCGATAATGTGGGGTTTCGCGAGCATTCCCACACTTTTTCGATTAGGTTTTTCCAAGTGATCAAGCATACACACAGACAGACGTTACCAAAAATTATTATTTTGGATTCCTGCGACATCAAATAATGGAATCCCGTCAAAAAACGAATGCCAATCACGAGAAAAAAGCTATCCCCACAAATGGTCATCGTTCCATCACAACTTTTCTATTCAAAAATTCAATTTACCAAAAAACTTTTTACTTACATCCACAAACTACCACTATATTCCCATATTAAAATTTCACAACCCCATATATATATTCAATTAAACTACAACGATCAAATCCCAAAAGAGTAAACAGGTAGAAGGAAAATTACTTTAAGAGCTCTCATCCCGAGATGTTATCTTAAATTTTCTACTTGCCTCGAAGAATTCGTAATCCTAGCGAATAGAAAAACAGAATCCATAACACTACCGTATACAAGGTCGGTACCACAAGGATTCCCAACAGCCTTTTCTATACATTTCTATATATAAAATACATTAGTATTTGCCCAGGATATGTCACCCTCGAACTTTTAAGGGACATTTCCTTAGATAAGATTGACGCGTCACTGTAGGATTTTCTAGGAATACGAGCTGTGGGAAGGGGAGTTTGGACCTAAAATAAGGTCAGGTGAAAAAACTTTCTAAATTTCTAAAGCTGAACGAGTCCTTTTCACTCAGGGTGATGTGATTGCCATCGCTGTTATTGTTGTTGTTGTTGTTGTAGTTCGTCCTCAACAATTTCAAGAAAAATAACCATCACATAAAAGGATGAAAGATGCGGGAGTACAAGAGTGTAAGATGACTGCTACTACCGACTACTCTACCCTCGCTCGCTATCCCAACACATTTTCATCCTTTTTGGGTGAAAGCGGGCGTATGAAAGACATGAGATGCTCTACTATATCACACGATCCATAAGGTATGCTTCGCCATATTAAGAAATGACATCGCCAGGACGGATAGTCCTGCTTCTAGCTCTCTAGTTACCAGCAGAAAGATATTCATACTTTAGCCACGTGTGTATGGCATCCTTATAAAACCTTATGGTGTTGATGGCTGAACAGATCCTGGGAAAATGTTGGTTTTTTCTTCGTTACGGAGAAAAAGAGCTATGAACGGATATTTTATGTTTTCATAGAGGTACATACGAATGTGCATGATGTCGTCTCTCCAAGGTATCCATCCACCTTTGCACACCTACAAATATATGTTTGTGGAGTGCCATACCTGCACGGTATTTCCAGGTGTAAAAGTTTAGGTTTCTTTTTTCCATACTGCTTTGAAGATAAGTATCGGGGACTCTGATCTCAGGTCATATATATTTATTTGTATACATATGTAGAGTGACATGATAGTTTTTTTGATGTTTGTGTAGGACTATTAGACATAAAAACTGTCTCCGTGCTGTCCTCTGGTATGAACTAAGCACTTGTTAGGGCATACTCGTACATCTAAATGGATTTCGGAATTTACTTTCTAATTCAATTTCTTCGGTGGTTGTTTAGTAGCTTCTGCTTGATTTGCACTAAAAGTGCGTTGTCTGTGTTCTTAACCGAATTAAATCGAATTAGGTGCTATGTATAAATCGGTTGGACTGACAAAACGACATTTACATAAGAATAATAAAAATTTAAAGGAAATATTTCCAGAATTCACACTGTTTTACTTTATTAAATCGTGACGTTTCGGTCTCTGCTAAGTTTGTTATCAAAAACAATAATAAACATAAAAGAATTATGATTGGGCGTAAAGCCCAATCATATGATACTCTAGATGAAATGAGAAAGAGTTCAATGTACCGGAAAATATGTCACCTCCAATTCTTTTAAATAATTAATAGTGACTTTTGTATAGGAGGTGGTAGAAGGAGAGGAGGAAGGTTTGCAATTTTTGGATATGACACCTAATGTGGCATGCAAAATATTTCGTGCTGAATTGAAGGTTTGTAGCTTTCATTATTTTCAATTGGACATAGTTTCCTGAAATTGAGGCATTTGTATGGGAGGTGGCAGAGAAAGTGGAGCGTTTAAGATGATTTTGAAACTGCTTATCATCACCCTTATCGCCACGCTTTGATTCAATTTCAAATTCGATAGTTCTAATATATTCGAAGGAGAAATGCTTTTCTTGAATTTATAATACAAATATTTGTATGGGAGGGGGTAGAAGGAGTGAAGAGGAGCTGATAAATTTTTTTAGCATTTATTGCAGTTATTAAAAAACAAATTCTGGCAAAATTTCAAGTTTATACTTTTTCTAGTTTTAATGGAAATCGATATAATGCACTTAACAAAAATTATACATTTGTATGGGAGGGGGTAGAAGGAGTGTACGGATCAAAACAGATTTTTTTCTTTTTATTGATATATCTATTTTTATACTTTATGCAAAATATCAAGTTGATAGCTTCAACAGTTTCGAAGAAAAATAATTTAATTTAAATTTCAAAATTTCGTGAAATTTGTATGGGAGGGGGTAGAAGGAGTGAGGTGAAGTTAATAATTTTTTTAATTCTGATTGGAATTATAATAAAATTAATTCTGGAAAAAATTCGTTTTTTTTAACTTTGCAAGTTTCAATGAAAATCGAAAAACTGCATTTTTCAAAATTATGCATTTGTATGGGAGGGGGTAGAAGGAGTGACGGGATCGAATCAATATTCCGTCATATTAATGACATTTATATTATAATACTTTGACCCACATTTCAAATCGATAGCTTAAATAGTTTCAAAGAAAAATCAATTTCTGAAAATTTCTGAATTTCGAGAAATTTGTATGGGAGGGGGTAGAAGGAGTGGGGGGATGTGGCCCGTTCACGAACTTAAAGTTTCTTTTTTGCTAAAAATGACACACAACAAATTTCAGCACGATAGCTCAAAGCGTTCGAGAGTTATGCTGTAGACAGAAGGACAGACGGACAGACAGCAACTCGGAATCGAAGTTTTTGAGCGACAACAAATATTTCTGTACCCTTGGCGGCTCTGTGCGAGCATTATTTCTTAGCGTTACAAACGGTAAGGCAAACACAATATACTCTCAGATTTCATCTAGAGTATAATAATAATGGTAATGAAATTAATAGATTATATGCGCCCTTGTTTAATTTTTCACAAGGAAAACGCGAAAGGATTTAAATATAAATGCTATTCCGATTATGGGAATTTTTTTATTAATCCCAATGTGTCATCCGAAATTGTTCTGAATTGTAAAATGAAAGCAAATTTTTTTAAGATGGCATTAATCCACAGTATAAAATTTATTTGAATCCTCTCACTTTATTTACCACCTCCCATACAAACTGAACTTTCCATGAAATAGTATTTACAAACCAATTTACTTAATACTTATACAATTAATCGAGCTGAAGTTGTGCACTAAATATTTACTTAGAATTATTAGTAAGACCGTAAAAAACTGGATGATTCGCTTCACTCCTTCTTCCCCGCCAATACGAAATTACATATTTTCAGAACTTTATATAAAATCGATTTTCTTGAAAAGTATGATTGTTATTGGTCTGAAATTAAAAAAAATCATAGTTATTACCAAAAAAAAACTCTACAAACCCCCCGCTCCTTCTACCACCTCCCATACAAACTCCATAATCTTACTAAACTTAATACACTAATTTTCTAAAAACCTTTTAAAGCTGAAATTTGGTAAAAAAAATTTTGATACCAACTTTCTCATGCTGTGAAAAAATTAGTTCAATGTCGTCACCCCTTCTGCCATTCACTATACAAAATTTCTTAAAATCAACAATGTTCTCTCTCATCTAGAGTATCGCATGATTGACACGCCCAATCGTAGTCTCTGTTCATTACCGGGGGGGGGGATAAAATAATATGGGAGATTTTCGATTTTTTTATTCATTACCTCACTTTAAAACAAACTCAAATATCAATAGTTACTAAGAACATTTGTTATAGCCTGGGTGTTGCTTAGTGAGTAGCATGTTCATCTCTAATGCGAACGTCATGAGTTCAAATTCCAGCATACTGGATCATCAATTTGCGAAAACTAAAATTCGTAGAGGGTTGCACGAAGAACTAACAACAAATAAATGCTAAGGAACCTGAAAGTCTGGAAGCCAAGGCTGGGCTGTAGTGGTATTGAAGAAGAAAAGAATTGGGTCTATTTTGTGTTGAAATATTCCGACGAGTGGCAGAGGAATAATAATTTTTCGATACATTATACTTTCATGAGAATGACGTGTATTTCGCAGATCGTACTAACCTATTAGTTCACAGTAAACAATTAATACAGGTATTCAGGGTGCGCCAGCGTTGGATCTGGGTATGCTGCGCTGCAGCACCACTTGGTTTAGCAAGCCACACGGATCGGAGGCAGCGAAAAACTGTGAACTACAGTTCAGGAAAGTCAGGAACTTTGATTTCTGTCTCGATATGCAAAATGTTCAAAAAGGCCTGACCAAAGGTTTTCTTGTGCCATGTGTGTTACGAAGCCCAAAAAAGGATGCTTTAGCCCCAACTGTGACGAAGCCCTTCGGAAATAACATGTTGATTGAATATCTATGTATATGCAGGTAGTTCTTTGTTGGTAAAAGACATACCAACCGGATGATGAAGTCCAGGGAACTACAGTTTTCAGTTTATTCTTGTTAAGGGTACCAGAGTGCCAATTTCTCTGATACTTTCTCCACGAATCTTTTGGCATACCTTTGCACAGAGATCTGAGACAATTCGAGGTCTATTTTCTACTTAGACCAGCTTCATGCTACTGAAGAGAATACCGCAGTGTGACTCTGGGCCTATCGTCTACGTGAAGGCTCCTTTTTTAGCCAGGATGGGAGCATCTTCATCACCTGACACCCCTTAGTTTCATCCATCCAAGTGTAATCTGGCTATTTTTGCGCTAGGTTTTTAAGAGTATGAATATAATTTCGACTTTAATACGTAAGACGATAGTGCCAGGAGTACAGCTTGTCTATCGGAGGGAGTATAGTTCCTCTTCTTAGTGTACCCCTATCCAATTCCCTAGACTGTACGAGATTCTAGTCCATTTATTCGCGCTCCAAATTTTTGAGCCACTATTTTCGAAGTAAAATTTTTTGGTCCATTCTATCCTTTTTGCTATTGTTATTGGCGGTTGATCGGTCCCCATGCTTAAAGTTGGATGTCCCATTATTTCCGTACTCACTTTAACAGGGCCGTTAGAGGGCAAGTTTAAGGGAGCGCCCTGTTCTGGCTTCCATTTTAATAAAAAGATGAAGCAGAGGTAGATTTAGTATCATCTTCGCATTAGTCCGATTACACATACGCAGGCTGTTCCTTATAGTATTTTCAACACCGCTCTTGCTGTAGTTTTTTTTTCTACTATACTATCGCTGAGTAGGCTAGAATGAGTCTTATTATGGTTATGTGCATCCCTAGTTTGATGCTTGGTTTCATCGCCCAGGTTTTGCCTGGGAGTCTGTAACAAGTCCACAGAACCATTTTGGCTCATTCTATGGCTCTGTATGTGTGTTAATTCCCGATCATATTCCTGTCAAAATTTATTCCCAAGTATTTAACAGCAATGGGGAAAGGAATGGTTGTACCTGACGGCATGTGTGGCTTAAGCAGAGCGAGAGTAAGCGTCACCACTATCATCTTATCGAGCGGTCAGTCCGTGCTTGCAGCATCCTTTTTCAACTACTATTCGAGAAAGATCGGAAAGGCTGATCTCTGTAGTTTTGTTTTTGGAGATTAGTAACTCCACGGTCCTGTTCGATCAGTAACAAAGTCTTGCTGGGACTTATACTGAAGTGGTGGCGCTTGCGGCGACCCACAAAAATCGGACCAAAGGTCTAAAAACTGGTACTACGAGGGAGATATTGAGGACCCCCTTCATATCGTATCAGTAAGTGTGTACAAGATGGTATACAGGCTTGATTAGTCGTAAGCTAGGGTAGGTAAATGGATGTTGAGGAAGATGTCTGTGGAGCTGGGAAAGCACGGAACAACTGAGAATACTGTGTTGGTAGCAAGAGGGGGAAGAAAATATTATGCGATTAATTTCCAAAAGTGACCGAAATCAAGATGAGCGTATGGGAGATTGACAGATGGAGAAGAAAATAGAAAGCTGCGGTTGATTAATTTCACAAAGTGACTGAAATCTAAACGATCGTATAAGAGATTGACGAATTGTAGCTTTCCAGCAGAAAGTAGTGAAAGGAGGTGCGGGAAAAGCTTTCACTCAGTAGTCTGGGCGGAATAGCATAAGTACCTCAGATCCAAAGAGATCGAAATCTGAGGTAAACATGACGTTGGAAGTAGGCAGGATGGTGGATTTGTCCAGAAGAAATTAATGAACGAAGGCTTTCAAATTACCTAAGACCCAAAGAGATCGAAATCGGAGTTAAACGCTGCGATTTGATGGAAGAGTTTTTGATTTGATAGATGGAATTTAGAATTTGACGGAAGATCAGATTTGATGGATGGATGATTATGATTGATAAGATGTAGTGCAGGCGAGCAATACAGCCATGCTTGAAATCCCTTCGGAGTAGTAGTGGATGTAGTTCACACCAATATCGCGGGTTGGAGCTTCAGCCGATTTACTGCACTGAGCTATGTGGAGTTTCCGGTTTCTCGGATTGCTGCTTCGAAAGGAGCTAAGGCGTGTTTCACGTCGAGTTGCGTGATCAACCGGGTTCCATGATCCAGAGATTGAAAAATATCTTAGATAGGTCGTGCACTTAGCATAATGAATGCTGAACCAACAAGTCAGTATAAACCGCAACCTCCAGTGGCGTTATAGATTGTCGTCACAATAAAGCCCTAACGACAGGTGTCCACGTTAATCAAACAAGCTATGGTGCTATGGTACACAGAGCTGATTGCAGTAGTTCGAACAATGTAGTTCCCCTGAAATGGATAACAAGGTCATCTGCACATCCTTATACTACCATTCTCTTGTTTAGTTAAACCAATACCGACAGCCAGCCAGCACCAGTGACCACATAGCGGCGAAAGTACCCTCGTGTGGGCAACCTCTAGTTGTTCCAAAAACTAGTGTGTCACTAAAGATCTGTGATTGCATTATTCCATTTTTGAACATGGATATTCACAAAAATTAAAGTGTATAAGAAATTTTTTTAACAGGTCCCAAACATAGTCAAAGTCGGTATCATCCTTAAAAAGGCTAAAATAAAATATCAAAAGAGGATTCAAAAATATTATTGATATCATCGTGCCAAGTATGAACGGCGCTAACTACCTCAATGTAGAACAGTGTTAATGAGCCCAACGGTAAGGAGAAAAAGAAAGAAAAAGAAAACCCTGATTTCGCTTAAATTTTATTCCCATTTTCATCACGAGACGTTTGTTAATATGCTTCTAACTAAATTTTGAAGAAGTTCTAAACATGCTCGAAAAGAATAGTAACGAGAAAATTTGCTGATTTTCAGGTCACTACGAACTTCCACCATATAAAATTATTAGAAAGGTAGCTGAAATGAGCGCAGAGCTGATTGACAGATTGCTTCTATGCCTCATGTGTAGGATTAACTCTAAAGCATTCGAAGGAGTATTTGAAAGAAATATCAGAACTGCCACCGAGAAAAATAGAAAGAGTAAATTCAGATACTGAATAATCCCGATCGAAGTATAATTCCAGCACACAGCCTGCTTGGATATACCTTGGTCACTTCAATCTACGAAAAATTAAAAATTCGTAGATAGAGGGTTGTGCGAAGGACTAACAACCCTTCTACAATAAGTAATGAAAATGTTATGGAACCTAAAGATCAGAAGGCCAAGGCCCGATTTGGGCTGCAGAAGAAATTCAGATTCTTATTAGCTAGGATGTAGCCTAGTGGGTAGCGTGTTAGTCTACAATGCGAAGGTCGTGAGTTCACATCTCCGTCGACGCATACCTCCAGAACGCTACCGGAATGGTCATGTGGCGGCTTATACTGCATCGCTACTAACCGAATAAGCCGTGGGGTCCAGATAGCTCAGTGGTCAGCACGGCCGCTTTGCAACTCAAAAATCCCCGGGTTCAAATCTCACTACCTGCACGGTATTCCCTTAGCGTCTAAGGCAGGGCCTGCTTACACAAGCCTTACTGACGAGTCCGTCGTAAGCAGGCCTGGGACGAAACGCAACACAGCGTTGTAGCCGCTCACACACTACAGTCACCTCAATCTACGAAAATGAAAAATTTGAAGATAGAGGGTTGTGCGAAGGTCTAAAAACAATAAATAATGAAAAAATTTTAAAGAAACTGAAGGCCAGGAGGCCAAGGCGCGATTTGGGCTATAGTGTCATTGAAGAAGAAGAATAGGCCCATTAAAAAGTATATCTGGTGTATACTTCATGATCGTTAGTATGGGCCCCGTTCTGGAAGGTCGACGGGAGATCTTTTGGTCTACTTGACAGAACGTTGGAACTCATGCATACAAAAACACGGCGAAGGTCAAGTTCTTGGACTTGACATTGCAAAATATTTTGACAGAGTTTGGCATGAATGTCTCATAGTAAAGCTTAGGACCATAGGCCTTAATGCTACCCTTGTTAAATGCATTGAGAGTTTACTGTCAGAACGCACTATACGAGTAGTACTAGATTGTGTTATTTCTTCCTCCTTCCCAATAAATTCCGGTGTCCCTCAAGACTCTGTTTTATTTCAACTCTTTTCTTAGTTTTCATCTATATAAATTTAACTCAGCTGCGGAATCAAACAAGCACTATATTGTTTCCAAGCGTAGGGAGTTTTTCAATTCGCTCAACGCACATCTCAACTTGATCCTGGAATGCGGCAGGAGAAATTGAGTAGAGTTCAACGCCTCCATAGCACAGGCCTATCATCTATCCCTTAAGCGTGATGTTCCAGTATTACCTAACAATCTGGCTTTTGGTGGCGCACAACTTTCCACTTCGGATAATTTCATTCTTCTAGGCATTAAAATTAATGACCACCTGAATTGGGCCTGGTACATTTTTGATGTTGCCCTCGACGCCTCTAAGCGTCTAGGTGTTCTTCGAAAGTGTAAAAAATATTTCACGCCGACCGACCTTGCAACCATCTATACGACATACATTAGACCACGTTTAGAGTAAAACTCACATGTTTTGGGCTGGGGCACCCAAAACATACCTCGCGTTGCTCGATCGTATTCAAAAACATGCTTTCCGACCGATTGGAGACGAGACCATTACGTCTTCTATCGATTCTCTCGAGCATCTAGAAATGTCGGAGTACTCAGCATTTACTATCGCTACTTCCTTGGTAAATGCAGTGCGGAACTAAGCGTACTCATCCCTCCACTCTATACTTTCCCCTGGAATACTCACCAAGCTGTGAACGCGCACGAGAACACCGTTAAACTGTTGCCTTCTCGTATAGTAAAATTTAGGCAGTCATTCTTTTCTTCAACGTTAATTCTTTGGAACACAATTCCAGCCAAAGTGTTTCCCAACAAGTACAACCTCTAGTGTTTCAAGGGCAATGTCCACCGTCACTTTCGTCGCTCTCCATTTATGCTAGCCTGTTTTCAATAACGCCAATACCTATACTGACATAACTTTAAGAGAGCATTAGAGGGTGACCTCCTAAGTTATATTCGGTACCTTAAAAAAAAAATACAAAAAAATAGTATAGGACTAGTCCTCAAGATGGGGATAGGAGCTGTATCTGAGCAACTAATCAACGAAAAAAGGTTTCATTTGGGTTAGCGCCATAGTAAGTAATTATGTGATGACCCCTTGGTTTACAAAGACTCTAGATATTGTTGTTTGTGTGTAAAATTTTAATGCTTCATTCCTTCTTAAGCTAAGAGTTAACAGTATCTTTTTTTTACAAGTATCCAGTTCCAGCTCGAAGAAGGTTTCAGTTCGTTGGAGCACTTACACTCACAAACGTAAGGGACATCTCAAGATGTAATATGGTAGCAAGAACTCGTTAGACCAATCGAAACAAGGGCACAACCCTCACGGACACAGTCGATTACTTTCGTGCGGATCAGTGGTATCGGTAAGGTCGCTATTAGAATAGCCGTTTTCTGCTCAAACTAATAGTAAGATATTGAGGATTGAAGATACTGAGATGGAAGTGGCGGAAGCTTGATGGTCTCAAGGAAACGCCCAGTTAAAGCACCAACGAAGTATTGAGTATGGTCAACGCTACCTTCTGTACCTTTTTGATATAATCCTTTGGTACATGATAAAATTTAGCTAATAATGTGTCTGAGGAAAATGAAGCTGATGTTTGAAAACCTGAACGTCAAATAAGCAAAGAGCATTTCGAAGCGAAGATCAGACTTATACTGAAGAGTCATTAAATACAATAAGTAACAGATAGAAACTGGAGGATCATCTTCAATTCCTGAATGTGGAGCTGAAAAGTTTCTTCACATTTACAGAACGAATCAATGAAATTTACTAGTACGACTAAAAATTCGTTCACATCGATTGGTAGCAATGGTCTTCATATTCAATTCCCTAACGCATTTCGAACTTTCACTGTACAACCTGAGCCAAATTCGAGGACTTAGTCGTCTGAACAGCAAAACGATTGTTAAAAATGAGAAGAGTCAAGAGATTGAAGTAATACTGAGAAAATAAGGAAGTTCGTGTTACATTGGAAACTACGACTCACGAGAATTTCAAATACATCAGACAATATTCTTACAAAAGAAGAAACAGGAAGTTCGAATTTATATTGAGCCCAAATGCAACATAACCCAGCATCAGATCATTGTCAATATCGTTTAATCCCTTATAGTAGATGTATCATTTTTCCTGTGACCAAAAAAAATCTCCCGGTTTTAATACAAAACTATACACAATCATAATAAAAGCCATATATATGGAAAAAAAGTATGTTTTCGTATGGTTTTGTGGCATAGGTATAGTAGACGCGATACACGTGTACAACTAGCGCGCATATCTTTCTATCCAGATGTGATGTGTTGTTGTTTAGTGTGAGTGTGTATAGAGGAAAAACCAACACACTGACAATCGACTGAGTATCCTGACACGAGGTCAATTGTGACGTTTCGTCGACATCCTCGCCATTGAACTGGGGCAAATTGGGGCATATGTCCCGGCATAGCTTATCCAAACTCCTCCGTTTCATTCGCCTCCTCTGCTTGGCCCACTCTCTCCCCACCCTCCCCTCTCTTTTCTCATCATGAACCCACTCACTGCTATAATGTCGTACGGTGGAATGTACACAAAACGACTGGAGTCAAAAAAAAATAAATAAATAAAAAAAAACCGAAAAACATAATATCATTCGGGGTGTACAGACGAAAAAAGGCGGGTATTTAAGCGAAGAATTTCCACTTGGCAAATGTAATTACCCTGTAAATTTAATTAAAACTGTTTATTGCAGCGGCATTGAAAGTGGGTGGGAGGTCAGGTAGAAGAGGATGATAGAGGGCACTTGCATATTTAAAAGCTCTTAACTACCTGAAAATAAAAAAAAAAGAAACAACAACAACAACATTGAACTAATTGTCAGCTCAGTAGTAAAGCTAGCCAGCACCACTTACCGATACTTTCACGTTCGACGACACTTTTCACAAGCGGCTGGATGCAGTATGCAACTGCATTTATTTTTGGGGATTTTTTTCTTTTATGCGAAATTAGGGCGGTTTTTGACGTTTTATTGAGGTCAATCCTTACTGCATGGGTATTTATTTATTTTTTTTTCTTATTATTTTCCTTTCAACTAACAACAATATTTAAATAAACTATGATAGAGAGAAGAAACACTTATCACACTATTAATGATCTTCAAAAGCGATGGCTAAATTACACTAGACTAATTGAAAATTTTGCTAGAAAGGCTTTTTTAAGTCGAGCTTAAATTTTGAAAAAATATTTTTAAAACACTTTTGTAAATCCGAAAAACACACGATACTGGCTAAAATTCGCTAAAACAAAAAATTTAGCCAAACAACAACCTTCTAAGGTTCTTTTTTTCTTCTCTCAGAAACGCACTAGCACCATGTTGTGTGTTGTATTGCGATCCGAATTCCGAAATAAAATAACGAAAAAAAAGGGAAATTTGATTTTATTTTATTTTCCCTTCACCAGTTTTTCATTATTTTCTCTCAAATTTTCTCCCTTGATTTTTTTTCCACATCGAAGCATAAAACAACAGAAGAACGTTGGAAAAAACGGAAGAAACACACTAAAAATTAACAGGGGGTAGTTTTCGAATGGTGGCAGGTATAGTCGTACAACACAGTGGATACACATAAAAAAAATAGGAATATCAAAACTCGCCTATACACACTCATACAACTGAAGATAAAAAAGCCACCCTTAAAACACACTCAACGCACACAATCACGGTCACTAGGTATATCGTTTTCCACTCTCCTCCCTACCGCCCCGTGTCTTATTCTCATATACAAATTAAATGTCATAGGCAACTTTCTATCGAAATTTTCCCACGAAATGAAAATGATTTTTCCGCGCGCGTTTTTACCTCCATCAAGATACGAAATCGTCCTGTCGACGATAAATAACACTAGCGAATAAAACTGCACGAATAATTGATGAATTTTCCGCTGTTTGTCGGTGAAATTATTGAAATATAAAAATAAAAAAAAACTCCACGATGGAATTCTGAGTGCTGAGAGAATTTTCCGAAAGAAAATTTTGATTTTTCCTTTTCTGCTCGAGTGTAGGTTCTACATACCACAGTGATATAAGTTCCACAAATGCGATCTCTCTCTCTCTAGATAAGCTCTCTTTTTTTACCGATGTCGACACAAGTACAAAATCGGAAAAGCTTCTCACATTTTCCACGTGAGATTCACAGAGAGAGTGGAAGCATTTTCCCAAAACAACTATACCATATGTTTTGAATTTAGGAGCTGTTTGGAGGATAATATACAACTTTCGATACAAATACATCGAGAAATTCTTCTATATTGGAGAGAAAATGGAGGAAAAGCTTTGATTTCTATTATTTTTGGTATAAGGAAAACTAGAGCTTTAGGTACGTACTATCGGATGAGAATTTCTTATGATTGGGCTAATTTGTTTATGAAGTGTGATGGGATGACTCGAAATATCATTAGGGAAATTACCAATCAGTAAATCAATTTTCAAGCTTAAGATGCAGCATAACACACATTTTGATTGATTGATATCGGATGAGATGAAAATAAGGGATAGTAAACCCGTTCGAATTTTCTTATTAGTTCACTGTGAGATTTAATTTATCTTCTTCAATGGTACTACAGCCCAAATCGGTCTTTGGCCTCCTGACCTTCAGGTTCTCTGTAATTTTTATTTGTTACTAGCGATTCCCCGCGAGTTCGTCCGCGTGAAAATCGCAATAATAAGCAATTTTTGAGAATAAAGTTAGTAGTACATTATGTGTGAAATATAATCTGCTTAGTTTAATGGCTCTTTGAACGCAATGTTTTGTATTTTGTTGGAATCAGAAAAATAAATTGTGAATAATGAAACAATGGTACTCGTATTTGTATGGGTCAAGCCCGTGCTCGATCATGTATGTACATATTAAAGAGCGTTAAAGAAATGTAAATTTTTATAGCTTGTGTTAATTTAAAAAAAAAAAAATTTATATAACATAATATAGGGTGGTCCAACCATAATGCACGATGTCAGCTCAAAAACATAACAGGACTATGATTGCGCGTAAAGCCCAATCATAGATGAAATAGAGATTTTTATGATCTTAAGAAATTATGTATGGGGAGTGGTAGAAGGGGTAACAGTAACAGCATTGAACTAATTTGCTTCACATCATGCTAAAGTAACTATACCAATGTTTTGTATTGAATTTAAGCTTCAAAAATTTAATAGGTACTTAGAAAATTAGTATACTGGATTAAATGAAATTGTGCAGTTTGTATGAAAGGTGATAAAATAAATGAGGGGTTTTAGTGATTTTTTGGGAAACCAACTACCAGCATCATTGATGGTTATCGGATTGATATCAGATGAGATGAAAATAAGGGATAGTAAACCCGTTCGAATTTTCTTATTAGTTCACTGTGAGATTTAATCTATTTTCTTCAATGGTACTACAGCCCAAATCGGTCTTTGGCCTACTGACCTTCAGGCTTCCTGTCATTTTTATTTGTTACTAGCGGTTCCCCGCGAGTTCGTCCGCGTGAAAATCGCAATAATAAGCAATTTTTGAGAATGAAGTTAGTGATACATTATGTGTGAAATATAATCTGCTTAGTTTAATGGCTCTTTGAACGCAATGTTTTGTATTTTTTTGGAATCAGAAAAATAAATTGTGAATAATGAAACTGTTGTATTATCTTTTAATCTGTGGCACACCAACAATGAGAAGAACGTGTTTCTTGTTCAAGATCTATATTTCAACTGCATTATTTTACATTCTGATGTACATGACAGCACAGGGTGTTCATGTCTTAATTTACTTATCTTAAAATACAGGGTGTTCATTTACATATAATTTCTTATTATTACAACATCTCCCGTTTCAAGTTTTAAACTCTAATATAATAAAATGTAATAAAATCTAATTCAGTAATTCTGTTGGTTTAATAAATAATCGTGAACTCTACTATAATAACATGTAATAATTCAAATTCAGTAATTCTGCATTTAAATATATTTTATTCATAAACTATATTACCTAGTCTAGCCATAAATACTGTTATAAACATTTTGAAGCACTGTTCAATAAAAGAGGTGTTATATGTTAAGAAATCATTATATATTTATTAAATGCATTGTCAACAACGGAAATTGCAACAAGTTATTCGAAGTGATTGCCTTTTGCCTTTACACAAGCCTTTAATCGAGCTGGCCACTTATCTATGGAAGCACGCACGACTTCAATCGGAAAGTTGGCGACTGCATGTGTAAGAGACTTCTTTAAGGATTCGATATTAGGATGTCTTTTTGAGCACGTCATTTGCTCTAAGACAGACCATAAATCGTAATCCAGCGGATTCAGGTCTGGGCTAGAGGAAGGCCAATCTTCAGCTTTAATAAGATCTGGAACATTTTCTTCAAGCCATTTTTGGGTTGACTTCGCCTTATGACCTGATGCAGAATCTTGCTGGGAGCTCCAAGGCTGATTTTTGAATAATGACGTGTTGAGAGGTTTCACTACACTTTCAAGGACACTTTCTTGATAAATTTTGGCAGACGTTTTGACGCCCTTCTCACAAAAAATTTGTCATCCCGTTGTAGCTAACACCCCACCAAACCATTACTGAGGCTGGATGATGACCTCTTTGAACCTGTTGGGCAACTTGAGAAGCTTCTCTGGCACTGCGAGCATAAACCCTATCGTTTTGTTTATTAAATGTTTCTTTGACAGTAAAAATTTTTTCGTCCGTAAACAAAATTTTACGGTGTTCTTGGTTTGCGTACCGACAAAGTAATCGTTTTGATTTTTCCACTCTATTTTTTTTTAACGAATCTGTTAGTAAATGCCCGGTAGATCTACGATAAGCACCCAACCCCAAGTCACTTTTGATGATACGTGAAATTGTTCTTTGGGGTATTTTCATCTCACGCGATAAATTTTATTGTTTCCGAAGAGGATTACGGCGAATTCTCTCGCGCACGGCCTTAACCGCTTGAGGTGTTCGAGTAGTTCGCGGACGGCCACTTCTTTCACGGTCACTTACTCCAGACGTATCATTAAATCTTTCAATAGCCCGATATACAAACATTCGGCTTATACCAAGGGTATGCAGAGTCTTAAAAGTACCACTTGGTTGCATTCCTACTTTATGCAGTGCAATCACAGCAATTCTATTTTCTTTGTCACCCTAATCCATGTTCACTACACTAAAAATTAAACTCAAATGATGACAAATGCATCAAGCACAAGCGTACTATAGCGATTAGCTCAATTTTTAAGAAACGCAATATAACGGTTCCTTTCTGCAGGGTTGCCAAACCTTGTAACAATATTTATGGCTAGACTAGGTATAATATTTGTTACGTAGCCCTTGAGTGCAATTTGCCATATTTGTTGTTATACACTTTTAAATTCGACTTCGTAGGTAGTATGTATTACGTCTTAAAACTTTACCATTAGTGAATTCAACAAGATACGATCGAGGACTTGGATGTACATCATTTACAACAGCTGGAAGCCAATGCTTATTTTCCTTAGACCATACCTTTTCCCCTTTTTTAAAGTCTTTTCTGGGTTTTGCTCTGCAGTCGTAATATTCCTTACTTTTTGCCCTATTCTTTTTTAAAATAGATATGAATTCCTTATTAAACTGTTCATTTTTAAAAACCTGCGTTTTTCCGGGAATCATACTTCGCGTTTGACGGCCCATCATCAATTGAGTTGGTGTAATTTCAGAATTTTTAACTGGTGTGTTTCGATATTCTAATAATGTTAACCACAAGCTCTGTTTACTTTCCTTTGATTTTATAACTAGCTTATTTGCTGTTTGAACACAGCGTTCTGCAAAACCATTAGATTTGGGATAATTAGGACTGCTCGTCGTTACATCTATATCAAGTTCCTCTGCAAACTTTTTAAATTGAAATGAACTGAATGGCATATTGTCTGCTACAATTACTTTAGGTATTCCATAAATCGAAAAAACCATTTCTAACTTAGTAATAATTCCCGTAGCAGTTTTACTATTTAGTGGGATAATATCTAAAATTTAGAAAAGTAACCTCCTGTTACCAAATAATCTCTACCAGCTACTTCCATCACATCCATGCCTACTTTAGCGTATGGTACTTCAGAGATTTTGTGTTCAATTAAAGGTTTTTTAACGTTATTAGATCTATGCTTTTGGCAAATTGAGCATTTACTTACAACTTCTTCAATATAATTATTCATACTTGGCCAATAAACCAAAGTACGAGCTCTTTGTCTAGTCTTCTCTATTCCCATATGTGATTTGTGTAATAGTTTTAAAATACTTGTCTTAAGATTTTCTGGTACAAAAACTCTGTCATTAAAAAATACCAGACCATCATCAAGGTACAGTTCATTTTTCAATTTATAAAAATATTTTAATTTGTCGGGCAGTGCTTTTCTATTCTTAGGCCATCCATTCATAATGCATTCCTTAAGTTTCTTCAGTATTAAGTCATTTCAGTTTCTCTTGCAAAAAACAATTTTTTTTCATCACTGATATTAATTGTATGAATATATTCATCCAAATCTTTTATGCCTTCTGTGTTAGCCCTATTTCGATCAAAATTTCTTGAAAGGAAATCTGCCACATACATGTACTTTCCTGGTAAGTGTTTTAGACTTAACTTATATTTCTCTAGGCGAAGCTTCATTCGCCGCAATTTTGGGGAAGGAATTTTTTTATACTCTTTTGCTATAATCCCTAACAATGGTTTATGGTCTGTAACTATTACGATCTCACGACCATAAATTAAGTCATGCCATTTTGAACACGCAAACACTATTGCAAGCAACTCTTTTTCAATTTGTGAGTAGTTTTTTTCACAATCTGTTAAGCTGCAGTATGCAAAGCTAACAGGTCTTTCTCCTTGCATGAGACAAGCTCCTAGTCCGTCCTTGGATGCATCAGTTTGTATAGTAACCCCTTCTTGATTATTAAAAGGCTTTAAGATTGGAGCATTCATAATTAAATTTTTGATATTTCTTAAACATTCTTCATGTACGTCTAACCATTGGAAGATTACATCTTTTTTCAGTAATAACCAGAGAGGAGCAGATATGTCCGACAAATTCGGCAAATAATTCCTAACATAATTTATGAATCCTAACATAGTTTGCAATTCTTTTTTATTTTGTGGCTGATGTAATACCCGTATCGCCTGCGTTCTATCTGGGCTGAGAGCAATGCCTTCTTTATTAATTATATGCCCTAAAAATGAAATTTGTTCCTTTTTATACTGTAGCTTCTCTAAATTAAATTTAACATTTCGTTCCTGAGCCCTTTTCATTATCAACTTAATCGTCTTATCATGTTCTACCTCATTCTCCGTAGCCACTGCTATATCATCTATGTAAATCGTTACATTCGGTATATCTCCAAAAGTAGCTTGATTAATTTTTTGAAAAAACCTCTGGTGAAATTTTTAATCCAAATGGTAGTCTCTTGTATCGATAACAACCAAAAGGAGTACTGAATGTACATAGTTTTTTCGACGATTGGCTAAGTGATATTTGAAAGAAACCATCTTTTATATCAAACACCGAAAATAATTTCTTGTTTGCAAAGTTTAATTTCAATTGCTCTATAGATGGTATTTCAAAGAAATGCTCTTTAATGGATGCATTTAAAATTTTTCGATCTAAACAAATCCTTAGTTGCTTATTTGGTTCTTCAACCAAGACTATATTTGAGACCCATTCACATGCCTCTTCCACTGGTTCGATTATGTCATATCTACATAATCTTTCCAATTCTGACTTCAACGGCTCCCTTAGCAAAATCGGGATTCGTCTTGATGGTTTAGCTACAGCTATAACGTTTTCTTTTAATTATATTAAAATTTTTATAAAAAAATCCTAAGCCTGAAAAAGATTCCCCATATTTCTTTAAAAACCCTTCTGTATTAATCATTTTCACTTCGCTTAAGCGTTTTATTAGCTTTAAATCTGTACAAACCCTTTATGCCTAAAATTGGGACCGATATGTCGCTTATGACATAGAACTTTTGGACTGAGGTTACATTTTTTGCTACGCATTTCATACACACTATGCCTAGTGTCTTTATTTCTGACCCATTACAGGCTACCAGTTTGTTAAATGCTTTCTTAATTTGGACTTTTAGTCCTGTAATACTCGATAAGGGTAAGACATTGGCTTCTGCTCCCGTGTCTAATTTGTATTTAATAAATCGCAATTCGACTCTTATTGTTTCATACCAAGAAGTCGATTCGACCGTATCTTGATTTTGCTCAACACTATCAATTGAGAGATCATCCGAACACTCCTCATCTTTATTAATTTTAGAGCAAAATTCACTCACCGATTTTTTTTTACAAACTACCGCGAAGTGGTTTTTTCCTGTGCAAATGTTGCAAAACTTTCCGAATGCTGGGCATTTGCCCCGAACATGCCTTCTGTTGCAATATTTGCACTCAAGTTCTTCCGTATTCACAGATTTCCTTGATCTTCTAGAATTGGATGAGTTAGGATTGGTTTTATTTGTATAATTCAATTTATTTGTAGACTTATTATCTGATTCTTGTTTACTTTTTATGATACTTATACCTACACTACCAGGTGATATGTTCTCCATCCGATGACTTGTAGCTTCTGCTGCTCGTGCAATGTCAATTGTCTTCTGAAGTGTCAGCTGTTCCGTTTCCATTAGCTTCTTCTGCACTTTTTTGTCTGCTGTACCGAGTACAATTCTGTCCCGTACCATTCTATCTGGGTCTTGAAAGTTGCACTTCTTGACCAACTTCATAATGTCCTTTAGAAACATGTCGAATGGCTCATTTACCTTTTGATTCCGTGAGTAGAATATGAAGCTTTCGTATACTTCATTAGTTTTGCCTTTGCAAAATTGCTCGAATGCAGCAGTAACGGTATCCAATTTTTTTCCGGTCATCAGGTTGTAACTTAATCACGTTCTCAAACGTATTTGTAGCTTCCCTGCCAGCTGCGTTCAGAAATACCGCTACTTGTACCGGTTCTGGTTTTTTCTGCAACTCGATTGCGGTCATCAAAATGTTGAAATTGCGCCAAAAAACACGCCAATTTTCCTCTAAATGACCATTTTTTAGGTCCAACACATCCACTTTTCGCACGAAATCCATTCTGGATGTTTTTATCGCAATATACCGGCAATTTTTTGGTGGCCTACCACGCAGTTTTTTACTATAGGGTGTACAACTTAATAACCGGAATTTGACGCTAGATGTCCGTACTAACAAATATCGTGAAAGCTCGAACTTTATATACATATATGTCATTTTGAAGGGACATTTGACAGCTATCAAAATCAATCAACAAAACAATTTTATCTTGTGTGCATCATTATTATTTTTCACGATGAATAACTTCGAAAATTGGAGAAAAAGACAGCATTTGCGGGAGGTTCTGTTGGGTCATTTTTTTGCAAAGAAAACTGCTGCGGAAAGTCATCGTTTGCTTGTAGAAGTTTATGGCGACGATGCTTTAGCGAAAACACAGTGTTTTGAATGGTTTCAACGCTTCAAAAGTGCCGATTTTGACATCAAAGACAAAGAACGCCCAGGACAGCCAAAAAAGTTTGAAGACGAAGAATTGGAGACGCTACTCGATGAGGATTCGTGTCAAACGCAAAGCGAACTTGCCAAATCGTTGGGAGTGACTCAGCAAGCCATTTCGAAACGTTTGAAAACCGCCGGATACATTCAGAAGCAAGGTGATTGGGTCCCCTATGAGTTGAAGCCGAGAGACGTTGAACGGCGCTTCTGTATGTCTGAAATGCTGATTGCGCGCCATAAAAACAAATCATTTTTGCATCGGATCGTGACTGGGGATGAAAAATGGATCCGTTATGACAATCCCAAGCGCAAAAAGTCATACGTGAAGCCCGGCCAACCAGCCGAATCAACGGCGAAGCCAAACATCCATGGCGCCAAGGTTATGCTGTGTATTTGGTGGGATCAGAAGGGGCCGTTATATTATGAGTTGTTGAAAGTGGGCCAGACAATCACAGGTGACCTGTACCGAACACAATTAATACGTTTGAAGCGTGCAATCATCGACCAGACACGAGGCTATAATTTTTCATCATGACAACGCTCGGCCGCATGTTGCAAGACCCGTGAAAAACTATTTGGAAAATAGTGGATGGGAAGTTTTGGCCCACCCGCCTTATAGTCCAGACCTTGCTCCGTCTGACTTTCATTTATTTCGCTCGATGCAAAACGCCCTAACCAGAATACGCTTCACTTCAGAGCAAGGCATCCGAAATTGGATAGATTCGTTTTTGGCCGCCAAGCCGGCGCAATTTTTTTGGGAAGGAATTCATAAACTGCCTGAAAGATGGAGAAATGTTGTAGCTTCCGATGGACAATACTTTGAATGAAATATATTGTAAGATTTTTCCACAATAAAGCAACAAATTTCGCTAAAAAATTCCGGTTATTAAGTTGTACACCCTATAATTGTCGTATTTCTCACTGGTCCCATGTACTTTTTAATTTGTTTTAATCGTTGCTTGTTTTTCCGATCTACGGTTCGCACTGAATCTCGGGTGACTTTTTATTATTTTAGTAACACATACCGATTAATATTTACTTTGCCGCAGCGCCATGTTGTATTATCTTTTAATCTGTGGCACACCAACAATGAGAAGAACGTGTTTCTTGTTCAAGATCTATATTTCAACTGCATTATTTTACATTCTGATGTACATGACAGCACAGGGTGTTCATGTCTTAATTTACTTATCTTAAAATACAGGGTGTTCATTTACATATAATTTCTTATTATTACAACAGAAACATTGGTACTCGTATTTGTATGGGTCAAGCCCGTGCTCGATCATGTACATATTAAAGAGCGTTAAGGAAATGTAAATTTTTGTAGCTTGTGTTAATTTAAAAAAAAATATTTATATAACATAATATAGGGTGGTCCAACCATAATGCACGATGTCAGCTCAAAAACATAACAGGACTATGATTGCGCGTAAAGCCCAATCATAGATGAAATAGAGATTTTTATGATCTTAAGAAATTATGTATGGGGAGTGGTAGAAGGGGTAACAGCATTGAAAATTTAAAAGGTACTTAGAAAATTAGTATACTGGATTAAATGAAATTGTGCAGTTTGTATGAAAGGTGATAAAATAAATGAGGGGTTTTAGTGATTTTTTGGGAAACCAACTATCATCATCACCCAATTAAATTGGATATTAATAACATTCATACTTTTGAAGAAAATCAAATTTTTAAAAAGTTGTGAAATTAATTTATTTATTTAAACGCGTTTGAACAAAAAATATAACATTATAATAATAATATTAATAAATTATTTCATCAAGAAATTGATTACTATGTTTATGTACATAATAAATAATGAACAGTTGAAACAATAAAAAAAATCAAAATTAAATTGAAAAAGAATTAGAAACACAAAAATTAAAACTTTTTACAGAATCAAACATAGTTAACCTCATTTTCATTTATACAAAAGCAGGAACATTATAACAGTGACGAAAAGAATTTCAACATTAAAGATTATAGTTTTTACTCTATTTTAAAATAAAACAAAAAAAGGAGTTAAAGATCCAAGTTGAAGTTGATCGTGGTTTCTTTGCATTCTCAATATTGGGGAGTGATAATAGATATCAAGTGAAGCTCGAGGAAGACAGAAAACATAACAGAATTATGATTGGGCTTAAAGCCCAATCATGTGATACTCTAGATGAGATAGAAATAACTTTAATATACCGGAAAATATGTCATCTCAAATTCTTTCGAATAGTGAATAGAGACTTGTGCATGGGAGGTGGTAGAAGTAATGGGGGAGATTTGTATTTTTCGTATGTGACACCGAACGTAGCATGCAAAATGTTTTTTGCTGAATTTAAAATTTATATTTTCATTATTTTTAAGGAAATTGGTCATAGTTTTCCTGAAATTGGGGCATTTGTATGGGAGCTGGCAGAGGAAGTGGAGCATTTAAGATGATTTTAAAACTGCTTATCATCATCCTTATCACCATGCTTTGAATCAATTTCAAAGTCGATAGATCTCATATACTTGAAGGAGAAATGCTTTTCTTGAATTTATAATACAGATATGTATGGGAGGTGGTGGAAGGAGTGAAGCTTATTTCAATTATTAAGAAACAAATTCTGGCAAAATTTGACGTTTGTACTTTTCCTAGTTCGAATGGAAATCGATAAAATACATTTAACAAAAATTATGCATTTGTATGGGAGGGGGTAGAAGGAGTGTACGGATCAAAACAAATTTTTTTCGCATTATTAATATTTCTATTTGTATACTTTGTACAAAATATCAAGTTGATAGCTTTAACAGTTTCGAAGAAAAATAATTTAATTTAAATTTCAAAATTTCGTGGAATTTGTATGGGAGGGGGTATAAGGAGTGAGATGAAGTTGATATTTATTTTTAAAATAAATTGCAATTATAGTAGAATTAATTCTGACAAAATTAAATATTTTCAGCTTTACTAGTTTCAATGAAAATCGAAAATATGTTTTTTACAAAATTGTCCATTTATATGGAAGCGGGTAGAAGGAGTAAGGGGATCGGGTCAATATTTCGTCAAATATTAATGACATCTATATTATAATACTTTGATCTAAATTTCAATTGATAGCTTAAATAATTTCAAAGAAAAATCAATTTCTTAATATTTCGAAATTTGTATGAGAGGGGGGTAGAAGGAGTGGGCGGATGTAGCCCATTCACGAACCTAAGGTTACTTTTTTGCTAAAAATTACACACAAAAATGTTTAGCACTATAGCTCAAAGCTTTCGAGAGTTATGCTGTAGACAGACGCACAGACGGACAGACAGACAGACCAACTGACAGACAGACAAAGAGACGGTCACTCGGAATCGAGGTTTTTGAGCGACAACAAATATTTCTGTACCCTTGGCGGCTCTATGCGAGTGTTATTTCTTAGCGTTACAAACGGTAAGGCAAACACAATATACTCTCAGATTTCATCTAGAGTATAAATATTTTAATTCCTGGTTGAGACTGTTCCTTGCCGGAAATTCAAGTCATTGCAGAGGTAGGTATTAAGCAAGTAGTTATAAAGTTTCATACTATGGAGCAGTACTCTAAGATACTACAGCCGAGAATGGAAAATAGAAGGGCTGCAGTTCTTGGACGGTTAAACTAGACTGTCGTACGAAGGACAAGCCCAGCAAGTCTGTATTCCTTATTTGTAATCTCAGAGTAATGATTTACGAATTTAAGCTTGCGATCACTCATAGATCCTTTATTGTAGATACTGCTACAAGGAAGGATCCGTTGATAGAGTAAGTGAGGGTAGGTGAGGTAATCTTATACGAAAACTCCATTGCAAAACACTTCTCAACGTTCACGCAAATATCATTGTTAGAACACCAACGGGACAAAGTAGACAAGTTAGTCTAGAGGCCCAAGCAGTCAGAGTAAGAGGAATGTTATGATGATCTAAGGATGGTGGTACGAAGTCAGTGAATTCACATAAATTAGTAGAAGTTGATCTTCCCTTAACGAATCCATGCTGGGCGTGCACCGAGAGCTCCGATTTGGAAAATTTCACAAAGAGATTAGGAATCCCATCAGGATCTCCACTGGTCTTTGGATCTAGAGAATTAGTATGGAGATAATATCACTCTCGCTAATGGACCATTTACTGATGGAGTTCTGTGATCATATGATAGGTCTTTGTTGGAGAAGCTAAACACAGACGAAAATTATTTGACGAAAAGTTCACGCATTTCATCAGAACCAAGTACAGAAGAGATGAACCAGGATTCAGTACGACATAGAACATCAGGCATACTTTTGAGAGTGGACATCATATACATTTGGATAGAGAATTGGAAGATTTAAAAAATTATTATTGAGTGAAGTAGAATTACAGACAACGCTATACATATTGATAAGTTCATTCGAAGTTGACGGGTTGTTTACGTGCAAATCTGTAGATTTTATATAGTAAGCTTTCGCTGTTTGATTTCTCGTCGAAAATTCCGCTGAGAGCTACTTCTCGGTAGAAACTCTTGAACGATAACACCAGGAAAACTAGTCAGCTGAGTCAGCGATAGATGGTAAACATACTTTAAAGAATATGATAATTTTGTCGGGACGATTGTCCTGTGTCAGCTTACTGATCAGCTGATGACCGTTGAAATGTAACCCAGCTTTGACGTGATGTAGTCAGTAACTTCCCTCGTTGACGTGTCGTAAGCCAGTTCAGATACAAAGAGCTGTTTGGGGCGCTCTACAACACGTAGCGTAAGCGCAGCGTTCGAACTGACCGATACAGTTGACAGTGTTTTTTTGGTGGCGCTGACATCCAACGAATCAGGCAAAGCGCTAGGAGGCAAAGCGGTAGGGTGAAAACATTTGCGATTGTTTTAAGATCCGGTGATTGTAACGGTGTTGGAGTTGTAGTAGTTTTTGTTTGTTTTCTAATACCTTTCAAGCCTGATGCAACCGAAGAAGACGAAGAAGATGCGGAGTCAGCGCTTCCTGTAAGTCGAGCTCTGTTTATTGTCGCTTTAGATGATGGTAACAAAGTAAGAGGTAAGCATCTAAAACTAGTTTTGCGAGAGCGCAGCAACATTAGTGGCTAGACCAAAAATTGTAGTCATTAACTCGACGATTTTTTTGTTAATGACAGAGAGACCCGAAGCGCGGCAGTCCTCACAGGCCCATGACAAGATTCATCGCGGCAAAAAATTTTGGTGGAGTCAGCAAATCATCTATGCATGTGATGTAGTAGGCGCAAGCACAGATGCTTGCACAACGAACAGATATGGCAGGATTGTTTATTGCTACCAGTACTTTGCATTTTTTCCACTGTATTTTCGAGATCGTACAAGATAAACCGACAGTAGAAAGACAGTAGAAATTTTGTCACATTGTATAAGACGGGCTAGAAGGAGGGAAGCTAATCGGTTTATTTTTTCCCGATATTAATAATAATGTTAATTAAGGGGAGAAATACCTTTAGGATCGTGAAAAATAGGCATTTTTCGGGATTTTTCTTAGAGGGGATAAAATTCGGATGTCCAACAAAATGGCGGCGTTATGGAGAGTCTTCGGACGTCTGTTTCTCGCGACATCAAAAAGTGTTGCAGCTGCTATTTTTTTTCTTTTGATCTCAAAAATATGACATAAGTTTCATTCGTTTAGTGACATATTAAGGGGAAGAATATACCTCAAAAATTAAGAAAAAGTGCAAAATTGAAAATTTGGGAGCAATTGTATTTGGAAGGTCGAATTTTCGACCATTTCTTCGACATATTTGACCCCCAAAAATTATTTATTTGCACGCTACCTTCCAAATTTTAGATATATCGTTCCGGTAACACTACTGAGAAAAACCTCTCCAAATTTCATCCAAATTGGTCGATAACTTTTTGAGCTACAACACGAGCAGTTTTTGAAAAAGTTGTTTCGAGATAATCGCGTTTAAAGTTTCAACATGTTGAAACTAACTATATATATGCTGTCGCCGCGCTCTAAACTATATGCGATAATTTCGAAAATATTCAATATTTCGAGTTATCCTTTGGTCAGTATATTCTTAAGATATCATACTTTCGAAATATGCAAAAAAAAAATCGATTTTTTGAAAAATTTCTAAAGGTATTTCTCCCCTTAAAGATTAAGTACAAAGTTTGAGCTCGATAAATGTTATACGTACTGAGAAAATTGGTTTAACGGGAGCACTCCCAAGAGGTATTTCTCCCCTTAAAGATTAAGTACAAAGTTTGAGCTCGATAAATGTTATACGTACTGAGAAAATTGGTTTAACGGGAGCACTCCCAAGAGCATTTTCAGTGCAAATTGAGGTACACTTTTCTCAGGAACTACTTGGCCGATTTCGTCCAAATTTTGCAGGCATGTATTTTACTCGAAACCTAGCAAATAAAATAGATGGCGATTAAAAAAAATTACATAGAAGTTTTTATAAAGCTTCAAAGCTTAATAATTTTCTAGTTAAATAAAAAACCCTGTAAAAAAAGTCAGTCAAAATTTAAAAAAAAACCCTATAAGGTTGATAGCCAGTAGTGTCACCTTTCCAACAAAAAAAATCAAGTGGATAGGTTGTTCAGTTTTTTAGAAAAGTGTACCTAAATAATAAAAACACTACTTTTGAGGAGAAACAAAAAACCAAATAAAAGTTGTTTTTTTAGTTTATTTAACAAATGTGTGTTTTTTTTTTTTACAGAATGACCTGTGTTATAGGCAATTTCGGCCTTTATGTGCAATGCACAAACACAGTCATGGAGGGAAGGAATGTGATTGGGAAGGTTGGGGAATGGGAGTGAGAACGACCGTAGCGAGTGGAGGAGCTGGTATATTGCTCAGTTGTACTGGCTGCTTACTGACAAATATTTGCAGATGTTATGGGGGACTGAATGATAGAAAGCGAACAGAAACCATCTACTGAGTATCTAGGCCTTCTTGAAGTGGAACTGTTTCACTTTTACACCGTTTCCCCATTTTATTGCGAATAATTTTTTTATCACCAGTATCAAATGAAAAATTCGCGCTTAAAAAAATCCCGTCTGGAGTGGGAATCGAACCCACGACCTATTGACTGAGAAGCAAGCACTCTGCCCACTACGCCACGGAAGCCTCAGTAAATAATGTAGTATAAATAATGTAGTAATATAAAATAATTGATTATAAAGAAAAAACCTGGCTTACCGGGCTAGTTGGGGGGTGATTAGGTCAGTGGGCCGGCGCGGCCGGGGAGTGAGCCAAGCACCAAGCTACAAGCGTGCATGACTCCACAAGTTTACATCATTATTTGAAACACTTCTTCCCATCCGAGAGTGGTGCGGTTTTCGGCAATCGATTTAGAAGCCAGTCTACATGTGTATTACTCGGAAATAAAAAAAATTGATTTTTTTTAAATTTTTTATGTAATGCTCCCCTTAAAGTATTTCATGACATACGGCAGTTTGCTTGGAAGGTGCTGGAAGGAGTGGGGGAATTCGAATAATTTGTATACCATGAATCACATTTATGATAAAAATAATATATTCAAAATTTCAATTTGTTAGCTCTTATAGTTTGCCAGAAAATGTGATTATTATATATTTTCAAAAATTTTCCATTTTGTATGTGAGGAGGAGAAGGCATGAGGGGATGGAAATAAAACCAAAGCAGATTAAATCTCGGAGCATATATAGGTAGGTAGGTGAAGGTGGCTGCCCAGACTCAAGTCCGGGCGCACAAAAACTATTAGCTGGTCTATTGTGATGCCACAGGATCTCAGAAGAGGCTCCTACTTGGTAAACCAACTGGAGCTTTGAATGAAACGTTGAAGGCTCCTGGCTTCCGCGTTTGCCAGATTACCGAGACTACCTATAGAAAAAGTGTGCGCCTAGGTGGCGTTTCCTTCTTCTAGAGAGAGCAGGGCAAGTGCGTAGCAGATGAAGAGTCGTCTCTTCCTCTTCCTCATATTTTCAGCTTCTGCAAAAATCATTAAACGGAAGGCCAAGCCTTTAAGCATGTTACCCTATTAGACAGTGTCCTGTAGCAACTCCTACTACGGAGCTGATCATCTGCCTGCTTAGCGAGATCAGACTATCAGACCGTTTTTGATCCAACACAGGCGAAATCTGTCTGATGGAATTACATGTAACACCGTTTGCCCATCTGTCGTTGGCTTTGCTAATCGCATTCAACTTAAGTTGTAGCTTATAAGTTTCAAGAGGCTTACACAGCTTCTCTTTCACAGACTGAATTTGCAATGTGGTTCCTTGCCGGGCGAGTTCGTCGGTTCTGCAGTTGTCCGGAATGGCAATATGCCCTGGTACCCAGCACAGACGAATGTTGAATTATTCACCCATCTGCCTCAGAGACGAGCGACAATCAAGAAAAGTTTTTATTGTAGTGATAACTGATTCCAGGGATTTAATAGCGGCCTGGCTATCATTGAAGATGCCAATATCCTTAGTAGATACTATATTACACTTCAGCCAGATCAATGCTTCATTTATCGTCAGCCTACCTAACAAACTGTGCAAGATTCATTACAATCGGTTCAAACGTTTGTACGTCAAAGATGGCCGAACAGACAGACAGACAACAATTTTAAAAACCGTTTTTATGCTTATTTATTGTTAATATAAAGCAAAAAACTAATTTATAGCCAGGACTTTACACCCAATCATAATTGTTTTTTTTAATTCCAACATGAAAATAAATTCCTGCAGCTTCAATGGCGCTAGTCTACCAATAACTCGAATTCCACTTCTGTACATTAAGACCATGGTTTAAAAATATTACAAACTCATTCATACCTGGGGAGGTCAAAAATTTTGCAGATTGAAGAGGATGGGGGGGAATATTTTTACCTGGAGGTATTCTAATACTCAATACAGGTATAAATTCAAAGTTTCTGTCAAATCGAATCACTAACATTTTAGTTATTGCCGAATCAACAAGTTAATCAGAAATAAAACGCTAACGTTGGACAAAATTGAGTTTCGTGCTGAAAACGATGATTTATAATTGGCATAGTTTATTCAGGCAAGGCAGAGTGTCAATTGAAGAAGATGAACGCTCAAGCCAGCCGATTGAGGTCACTTCCTCAAAAATCGTTGAAAAAGTGGAAAAACATGTTCTCGAAGATGCTCGTTTAAAGAAGAAACAATTCACAAAAATAATTGGAAATATCTTAAGTGAGCGCAAGATGGGTACAGACTGCAGCGGTTCTGAAATTGCAGTGCGTTGAGCATTCACGCGAGTTTTTGGAACTATGTAGCAAGAACAGGGATGGATTTTTGACCCGGAGTGTTACGGGGAACGAAACTTGGGTTCATCATTACGAGGCTGATTCAAAGCAGGAGTCAATGCGGTAGCTCCGTAAAGGCGCTTCACCTCCGCCGAAAAAATCATGCCCATTATTTTCTGGGATTCAGAGAGTGTTCTGATGATCAACTATCAAGAAAAACGACAAAATATCACAGGGGGATACTATACCAACCTCCTACAAAATAATAGTTTCAAACCTCTAACATAATGTGCTGTTTTGATATTCTTAGTTGTTCTTACGCCTGTTCTGCCTTTCACGTTCCTGCTTTTGTTTCAAGATAATCAACGGACGGCCCAGATGGAATCCCTGCCCTTGTCCTTAAAAATTGCTGCGCTTCTCTTGCTAAACCTCTATGCTTTACCGCCTCTCCTTATCGTCCTCCAATGTACCATCTTCATAAAAGCTTGCAAATGTTCAGCTAGTCCCAAAAAAAAGGAGAAGGCATCAATCCCGCTAATTATCGCCCAATAGCATATCTCAACTTAAATCATTATATTGACGTTGGAACAAGAACATTCACCAGTTTGGTCAATCTTATATTATCGCTCTCAATATTTTCAAGGCTTTTGACAGAGTATGGCACAGCGCCCTTTTAATCAAACTTAAAGCTACTGGCTTGGGCGAATACCTTATTTCCTGGATTGAAAATTTTTAGCCAATCGTTCAATGCGTGTGGTATTGGATGGCGTGGTTTCCCCTTCTTATAAAATTAACGCTGGTATCCCTCAGGGCTCGGTTCTTTTTTTCATCTTTTTTCTTATATTTATTAACTATCAATCCTATGCATAGCTTCGCTGATGACAGCACATTAGATTTCTCCTATCACTTCAACACTGCGTCCTTAGCCCGATGTAAAGCTTGGTACAGCAACGTAGCTATATGGTTCAATCATTAAATGACGACTTGTCTAAAGTTCTTAGTTGAGGCAATGAGAATCAAGTCGAATTTAATGCTTCGAAAACCCAGTACTGTTTTGTGTCCCACAAACGTGACTCTAACCTTGATCTGATCACCTTCGGATGCCAGCCACTAACCAACTCTTCAAGTGTTAAGATGTTAGGTATTCAAATCATAACTTATCTTGGAACGATCATATATTTAACATCGCCAAGGAAGTATCTAAATGTTTGGGTTATCTATTATAAAACGTTGTACAAACTCCGTTACCGCTTCTGGGTTACTGACAATTTATAAGGCCTATTATTACAGTTTTTTCCGGTGGAAAACCGTAAACGAACGAGTCCTTATTCGGCCAACCCAGTGACGGGTCGTGGGCGCCTGTGGTTCCTTGGTTGAAGGTATCCGTTCTACGTTTTCGCCAATCGAACCTCAAATTCGACGAAAACGACGCGGAACTAAAATTTCCCGAATAATAACCGAGCTCGACGGAAGAAGAGCTGAAAAACGGCACAAAATATGAGACACAATAAGAAAAACTCGCAAATAAAACTTAAAATTTGCTTGACGCATATAATTAACTCAAATTAAAAATATTTAGTACTTTAACGTATTTTCTTGAGCGCTAAACTGAACTCTTCTACTAATACTTAAAGTTAGGGCGCCTCTGGTGCACTGCTCCCACGACGACCGCCGAATTTCGCTTTACTCCAGATGTTGTCCTTGATCGCCGTCTTTCCTTTGAACGTCTCGTCAACTCTTTTGTCGCTTGCTCAAGGCACTACGTGATAGCTTGTGACAATCGCAAATTCGATCTTCTCCCAGACTCTGCTTTCCAAACTCCAACTTAATTTTTTTCGAGACACTATGTCACCACTTATGACACTCGTAAATTTCTTCCTCTGCTTTTCAAGCTCCCCTTAAAATTTTGCGACTTGTCATTCGAACAAAAGACCTCGTTTATCGGTCCCGTACCTTCTGTATCGCATCGGATCAGCTGTCGACCCCGTTAAAGTAGTTGTGCTCGTTCGACGACCTATCCTCGTCATTTGCTACCTTGATATTATACACACGACTGTCCAGCACGGGTCCGAACCGATCTGCTGAATCGATTGTGTTTACGTTTGTAGTATTTTTGTCTACGTTTCCAGGGTTGTGACTTGCCCTCCGTGTTGTATTTTATCTTCAATGTGGTATTCTGCCCAAAGTGATGTGATTCGTGTTTGTATTCGATGTTGTGTATTATGTGCTAATTTCTACGTTACCCTAACCGATTCCTAATAATTCTTAATCCTAACCATTCACGCTTCCTATCCTAACTAAATAAACCTAGTGATTCAAAATTCCTAATAAAACATTTTCCTTTCGCTAATCATTTTCCAGCTCCTCTTCCAGTGAACAAATGTTTTCTACGAACCAATAAATTCGAGTGTACGTTTTCTTTGTAGCCTCAACTACGCGAGATCCAGTGAAGCTGCATCCGCAAGGGGATACCCGATGAACGATTTGGGTGAGTTAATTCAATAGAATACGTTCAAGACAAGTTACTAACAATCCTCTTCTCTTCTCTGCAGATTCAACCGTAACACTATATTAGACCACGTCTTGAATTTAATTTCCACCAACGGGCGGGAGCTGCAAAAACTTCTCTCCACTATCTGGATAGTATCCAGTCTCGGACCATTAAAATTATAGGAGATTCTGACATCGCTTCATTGCTCGATTCACTCAAGCATAGACGAATTGTAAGCTCCCTAACCCGTTTGTATTGCTACTACAATGCAGATTGTTCAAACGAAATCTCTAATCTCTTAGCCCATGTATGACTTTACTCCGTAACCCTCGCGCTGCTTCACGCGCTCATAAGTATTCCCTCAACCCTATCTTCGGTTGCACTGTCAAATTTCGTGATTCGTTCTTAAACCGGACTGTTCGAATATGGAAATCGCTGCCCGTCTCAGTGTTCCCGCATTACTACACATTCAAAAATTCAAAAGAAATCTTCATAGCCACTATCCCCTTTCTATCTTCTTAACTCGCAAAAACCAATATCATTCCCCCTCACCGGAGCTGTGCTTCAGTACAAAAGGGCAACCCCTCTAATTCCGGTGTCACATAAAAAGAAAAGGATGCCATCAAAGAAAAAAGGAGAGTAAAGTAGACTCGAGGTGTGCTGCATTTGCACGACAACGCATCTGTTCACAAGAGCCACGTTGCAATGACTGCCCTACAGAAATGCAGCTACGGAATATAGAACCACCCCCTTATAGTCGAGATCTTGCTCCTTCCGATTTCTACTTGTTCCCAAAACTGAAGAAAGAATTTCGGGGAAGAAAATTTACCAACGATGAAGAGGTGAAGTCGACACTTTCAGCCTATTTTGAAGGGCTTGATAAAACATATTTTTTAGAGGAAATTAATAAACAAGGGATGTGATAAATGTGTTAGGCTTCAGGGAGAAACAATAATAACTTGCTTAATTTTGCCCCACTTCCCCGTCATTCCGCGAAATGTTTTACGTTCCCTCGTAGCTAGGAAATTTTAAAGGACTACCGCTAAGTTTTACATCATGGCACGCGAGCCAAAACATCAGCTTTGAACCTTTTTTCTTAAATCATACGCATCGAAAATAAGCTAAACACGTGTTCCATTAAAATTTTAAAGGTACTTAATTGCCTTGGTCCCTAAATATTTCGGGTCACGCAGGTTTTACATTTTAAATATTCCAGGCAACCAACTTTCTATAATTGCCTCGGGAGCTCTTGGTACCAATCAAATAAATACTTCGCTTAAGATTATTAACAGATCGTATTATCCACGCGACGTAATTCAAAAAATTATATCTAAACTAAACTACACTCAGTCTTACCTTATATTAATTTCTTAGCACCATGCTGCCGTACCAAAGTTTTCAGTACGCTTTACACGTGCATCCCCGATAAGAAAATACTCGTATATCGCCAGAAACTTTTCTCACCCTCTCTGCTCACACGTTTGTAACACCTACACCACGATCCCCATATCAAAAAACCGAGAGAGTGAGCTGTAAATTCACACGCTTTACCATTTCCTTAGTATTCGTGGATGTTTCAACTTTTGATCACACCGAAAAGCTTCATAGAACCAAAAACTTTAACTACACAAGAATAAAAAAAAAAAAGTTTTTCTTGCTCTCTTTTAAGAATGACAGCCTGGGAAAATCTACGAAAAACGCAAGCGGATGAAAATTTTCGCACCGGAAACACTAGCACGATTGACACTTTGAACCAACCGAGCGATGCTTTTCCGGTTTGCTTGTCCGTTTGGGCATAATTAGGACGGAAAGAATCGTTCTTATCGGTTAACCGAAAGGAGTTTTCCCGATTTTCTTGCTCCCACAGAAAAGAATGTCGACTGTAAATTTCCCTCTGACAGATCAACTGTTCGCATGGAGCGAAGTATTGGTGAGCTCCAAAAGAACCCCACGCTGTAACACATGCTCAACATTCCTGCTCCCATATAGCACAAGAAAACATAATCCCGTGGCGTTTTAAGAAAAGCGTCTTTTTCGCATATATTTTACTTGCGGTGGATTTTACTCTCTTGTGGAGCGAAAGAGCAGCAGCTGCTCTCTAGAAGATTTTTTTGAGGGGAAATATGGAACAACTTACCGACTCGAGGTTGACGTTTCATACATATCGTGTACCTCGCACATGACTTTCGATTTAGTCCGCTCCGGCTGTTCCGAGTTTGTCAATAACAGAATCTGCAAATACAAAGCGGTATAGGAGCGGAGAAGCACGAACTTGGAGAACGTGCGCACTTGCTGTTGTGGATTTCATTTATTTAGTTCGAGTAAGTTGGTTGTCTGATAACTGGCGGTTAAATTAAATTTTCTTTCTCATGTTTCGTAGCCGGTGAAAATTCATGCAAATCCGCGATTTCCGCAAAACCTGAATTCTTACTCTTTATAACTTGATTAGTTGGTTAGTGCCCACATCGCGGACAGAGCTCCTAAGAGTTCGGCGTGGAATTGCGTTTTCCAACCCGGTGCCATGACCAAAAGATTGTAATAGCAGTGATTTAGATAGGTCTCGCATCCAGCAGTATAATTCCCGAGCCTGCATTCGGTATAGGCTGCGACCTCAGGGGACGTTAATGATTGTCGTCACAAAACATTCCGTGTTAATAAAGACATCCGGACTGCTAGGTAGATCGCCTCCACGTGGTGCAGACTGGGTAACGCTCAAAGATCTACAGATAGGGGGGATTAAGCCAAATAGCTTGCTATCGGCTCCGTATCCTATCAAGATAGGGGGGAATATGTCGAACAGTCTCCGTAACCTATCTATGGTCTTGGGCGGATGTGATATGGGGGATTAAAATCGTTCAGCCTAGTTGTCGGTTCCGTATCCTATCGCAGCATGGATCCTCTTGAAAACTGGACTGATCATGTTTCAGGCAGTTCTCGGGGGGCTACATGGTTACAAGGGGATTTATCCCTGTAGTGATTCGCAAGTGTACGTACTACCTACATGGTGACCATATTGAAGTACGACGCTAGAGGAGTAAACCTCGTATATAAAAATCCCCTAATCCACGGTGGAACAGTATATGCCAAGGAATGAATGGTTAGTGGGTAACTAACCATAAATATGCGAACTCTGGATACCTGGTGACCTCCAGTTTTAATAAGCCTTCCCCTAGTAATGCGGAGCTCTGCTAGGGGTGACTCTACTTTCTCGCGCTACTCGTGGGAATCTCATGAATAAATCTCAAAACAAAAAAACAAAAGAGGTTGATGCTTCCTCTAATGCATCACAAACAGCGATTAATTTCGCAAATGAAGAGGGTAGCGATACAAGCACTCCTCCAGAAAATGAGCAGTTGATAGCAGAGGTTAATTCCTCCGTCGACAATAAGCAAATGAGACCGCTACTAAGAGCGGATAGCAAAACTGCCACCAAACCCCAAACGGACGAACAACTGCTATTAGCAGAATTAAAACAGTTAAGTCTGAAAGAAAATAAAAAGAGGTTAGGAGGTGCTGCAAGAAGAAGGTACATGTACCACCGTAATCACGGAAAAACTGCTAACGAGGCATACGATCTTGCCTCCTTGCCAATGAGGGACACTTTAGTACCGGCACAGAAAGCAGCGATGAAAAGAGGTAGAACCTCATCAACAACACCGCCTTCTGCCGGAAATGAAAATAAGAGGCAAAAGACCGCAAGCAAAAGCGTCATGTCTAGACCGGCAGTAGAGGTACATCCATCAACGTCGGGCACTAGCTACAGAGACGCGGTCAAAGGGATAAGAATAGGTATAATACATACCGAGCATCCGCTCAAAATCCTTAGTCCAGAGCAGCTAGCTGCAATACAAAAATCTATTCTGGGAAGTATTCCGGCAGCATCCAAAGAGGGTACTAAGCCAAAATTGTGTGGACTTAGTCTTAAACCAGGGTGGATGCTGACTGTGTGCGGGGACGAGAAAACCGCATCGTGGCTTGAGACAGCAGCCAAAACCATCAAGCCGGATGACTCCACTAACATCAAGGCTGTCAGGGAGGAAAATATTCCGCGATTGGAAATAATCACGGGATACTTCCCCCACGAAGCGGTGAGAAACCCTGGATGTCGCAAGACACATGGGTCAAGGTTGGCAATCGGAAAAAAGCCAAATTGGCAATCATTTCTCAACCCGATGTCAACCAACGAACGCCCGACTTGAGGCAGAACTACCGCGATGCTCATATACAGCTTAAGAAGGCTGTTAGATGCGACAAGAGAAAGGCCATTGAAGATCTGGCAAACAAGGCAGAATCTGCGGCTTACCTTGGTGATATGGGTTCACTTTTCAAAATCATGAAACAGTTGACGAATAGGAATTTCACCGCCAACCACCTGGTGAGAGATGTCAACGGAACTCTCCTTAATATGAGTGAACACCAGTTGCGGCGATGGAAGGAATACTTCTCTGATATTCTAAACATCTTGTCAGAGGAAGATATTCCGGAAACAGAACAACTACCAAACATCCAAACGCAATAATCCTCTATTAGGGACGATCCCCCAGATAAGGAAGAGATAGTTTCCGCCATTCGGTCAATGGCGGGAAGGAAAGCTCCAGGTATAGACGGACTACCAACCAAACTCCTCAAAGCGGACCCGGAAATCACAGCCGATATACTCCTCCCACTCTTCACTAAGGTGTGGAGTGAGGGAAGATATCCGACTGAATGGAAGGAGGGCGTCATTGTGAAAATTCCGAAGAAGGGCGACCTTCGGGATTGTGGCAATTGGCGTGGTATATGTCTACTTACTGCCGTATCAAAAATTATGGCTAAAGTAATTCTCAATAGGATTAGTGATGTCGTCGAGAGCACTTTCGAAGTTTATCGGGCTGGATTCCGTAAAGGGTCGTCTTGTACCGACCACACAAATACCCTACGGATAATATTAGAGCAGTCAGCCGAAATGGGTTCGCCACTACATTTCATGTTTGTAGACTTCGAGAAGGCTTTCGACAGCGTTAAGCGAGATTACATATGCAATGCTTTGCGTAGGAGAGGTATTCCAGATAAGGTCATAGCTATGATTAAAGAATCCTACGAAGATGCAAGGTGTCGCGTCTTGCATAGAGGAGAGCTGTCCGAGAGCTTCCCTGTGCGAACGGGTGTCAGACAAGGCTGCATATTATCACCAGCCCTGTTTCCGGTGGTAATAAACGACATCTTGAAAACTGCACTGGAAGGTGGGGAAGGTAAAGGTCTTCAATAGAGACTATTTAACATCTTAAGTCACCTTGATTATGCTGATGACGTGTGTTTGCTTGCACACAACCGTTCGGACTTAGAGTCAAATGTTCGCTCGTTGCATTTTAAATGCAAAGAGGCGGGACTGAAAATAAAATTCGATGTATTATAATTCTTGAAACCATACATGTGTATGGGAGGGAATAGATAATGTAAGGGAATCGTAACATTTGTAATGCAGTTTGATTTCCTTTCTCTTGAAGAGTGTTTGTACAAAATTTCAAGTTCGTAGCTTTTAATTTGTTGGGTCCTAGTTGGATTATTGAAATTGGTCAAAATTACTCTTTGGTATGGGAGGAGGTAGAAGAAGGACTGTAAAACTTTTGATGCAACTTTGTTTGAAATATTTTTGAAAGTGTTTGCGAAAAATTTTCAAGTTGAAAGTTTTACTTTATTATTTTAATAATAAAGTATTGTGATGGACTTGGGAAAAAAAAAATTTTTGCTACCCTGAAATTTTGTTTTTCGCGTTTCATGACTAAATTAGCCTAAAAATGCAAAAAAAAAAAATCCGTCTGGCGTACGCCGACGTGTACGCTCAGCACACATTAACTCCCAAACCCTTCAAGATAGAAAGTTCATTTTTGGGGGGATTGTAGATAGTTGCGGATCTCAGGCGGATACCCATTTTGGGGGGTGTACGGGTTCAGGGGGAGGCGGGGGGAGCGCTTAAACCGAAAAATACGAATTCAAATATCTCAACCATGGTAACAGCTAGGAAACTAAAACTCAACATACATATAGAGGGGTTTGTGGGACAACTTTTAAAAATCATTAAATTTTTTTATCCATTGGGGTGCGAAAAGGGAAGGTTAAGAACCAATTGTCAGCCGAATTTTTTTCAAATGATTATATCTTCGAAATTACTTTCCATAAAAAATTGAAATTTTGAGACCATTAAGGTGGCATATAGGTCCACTAGAATCAGTTTAGATAAAAGGTAATTATTGTAAGGGGGAGGGTCAGGGGGGTGCAAAGAAAAAAACTTAAAAATCAATATCTCGGTTATTTATTAAACTATGTAATTGAATCTTAAAAGCTATATTAAACTATACTAGAGAAATACGAGAAAAATATATATATTTGGACAAAATAGTAGTGGGGGGAAATGGGGAGCATTTCAAAAATGTTGCACTTTCCAAAATTTCAAACCGTTATAATTCAAAATTGAGGGCAGATATCAAATTCAAATTTTGTCAAATTTTAGAACTAAGTAGTTGTTAAATTTGGTAAAAATTTTACGTCGGGTGGTGTAAGGGGAGGGAGGTGGTAACCAAAAATGTCGAAAACTTTGAGTGAATTTTTAAGGGCTCTGGTGGAAGATACAAAGTTTAAATTTTCCATGTGGATACATCTATTTGTTGTACATACAGAAAAATAATAAAAATTCCACAATTGTTATGCACCGACCCCTCTGGTCTACCGTGTACAAGGTGTTTCATGTGCAATGAAAAACCACATAAACAGAAAATTTTTGAATGAAATTTGAAGGTAGAAACTCGAAAATTTGCTAAATGCATTTAAAAAAAATCTCTAAAAGAATGAAATATTAACTGGTCGAATACCTTGAAAGCTTCTACTCCCTCCCATACAAAATTATTTTTTCGACCATTTTTGAGAAATTAATTATCACCTAATTACTAAAAGCTATCAATTTGAAATTTTGCACAAAATCTTTTGAAAATAGATGAAATAGAACTGCGTCAAAATTTTTGAGATCGCACTTGCCGTTCTACCCCTCCCATACAAAAGTATGATTTTGACCAATTTCAATAAAACAACTGCTAACCAACAAATTAAAAGCTACGAACTTGAAATTTTGTACGAGCACCTTAAAAAAGAAAGAAAAGAAAATTGCGTCACAAATTTTGCGATTCCCCTACCTCTTCTACCCCCTCCCATACAAAATTATTTTTCCGAGCATTTTTAAGAAATCAGTTATCAGCTAACTCTTAAAAGCTGTCAATTTCAAATTTTGCACAAGAACTTATAAAAATAATTTAAATGATATTACTTCAAAAGTTTTGCAATCGCGCTTGCACTTCTACCCCCTCCCATACAAAAGTATCATTTCGACCTATTTCATTGAATCAACTAATAACCAACAAATTAAAAGCTACGAACTTGAAATTTTGTACGAGCACACTAGAGCACACAAAGAAATAAAATTGCATCACAAATTTTATGATTCCCCTACCTCCTCTACCCCCTCCCATACAAATGTTTGGTTTCGTGAATGTATGTAAAATACACCGAATCCTATGAAAATTCTATGCAACTTCGTCTATGAAACTGACATTCTATTCAGAGAATATTGGACGTGATTCAAGCAATCAATTAAAAACTATTACCATCCACCCACTCTTACTATCACCCCTCACAAACACTCAAACTTGGATAAATAAAGGAATGAAATATTGATTATATGTACTGGAGCTTTTGAACGTTTCCGCAAAGTGTTAAATTGACAGTTGCCCTGCCCAAGAACCCGCTTTCACTTAGTCTTCCCTAACAACTCTAACATGCATATTGACTTTCCACACATACGCAACTTGTCCCAACAATAATAAAGTTTCGCCCGACTTGTTGGCAGTTTATTTTTTTTTACTTAAATGACTTTCACAAATTTTCAAGTTCTTACCTTAAAATTTCAATCACAAATTTTCAGTTTTTGTGTTTCATTATTTGAAATTGGTTAGAGGTATCAGTGGTTGCTACACGTCTGAACTCAAATTAAGGATTAAAATTCTTTTACAACCCCATGAAAAATCAAAAACAAAGCTTAGAGCGGCTGCAAAACCTGCTAAGATCTGAAGATTGTAGGATGCAAAACCAGCCATGTGTTTATGAATGGTGCAAAACCTGTTAAATGACATGGGCCAAGAAGGCCATCGCAGAACTTCAAAAGAAAACAGAAATTTGATAGGTATGATTGTGCATTAATTTCTAATAATTATTGCTCTATTTAAACAAACAGTTACTCACATAATTAAGCGTACACCCATATAAAAATTACTAATTGCTAAATAATTCAACTTGCTGTTTCGTTTAATAGACATTTTTTTTATTGGTATAAAAGAGCAACATTATAGTCAACATATTAATTCATTTTCAATATAATGTTTCATGTAAGGTACAATAAATAATATTCAGATTTTCATTGACACAAATTGAGCGTAAAGCTTATTAAATTAATATATGCTGAAATGTAATAACTAATTTAATTGATATTTTGTTACATATCCCTTGGCTGCTATAAATGCTTCCAAACGTCGAGGCATCGATTCCACTAATTTTTTTGTAAATCCTGGTGTAATATTTTTCCACTCTACCTTGAGTTTTCTTTTAATTGATTTTTATTTGTAGCATTACAGTTTTTCAACCGAAACTTGAACTCATGCCACAAATTTCCAATTGGGTTTAGGTCAGGAGACTGAGGAGGCATTTTTAGGAGCTTGGGAGTGTTGTACAACAACCACTCTTTAACTACATTTGCTGTATGTTTCGGGTCATTATCGTGCTGAAAGTAATATACTGGGTGCATTTGTAACTTTTCTGCATAGGACTTCAAATTTCTTCGCAGGATATCTAAATATTTCATTTTATCCATGACTGTGTCGATAAGCTCCAGTTTTCCAATACCATTAGTTGCCATAGAGCCCTATACCATGACCGAACCTCCGCCATGCTTCACAGTTGGGCATCTGTTTGTCTTATCTAGCTCCGTATTTGGTGTCCTCCAAACGATTTCCTTACCATCAGAACTCAATAAGTTGATTTTTGTTTCGTCCGAAAATATAACATTATTCCAGAAGCTATCCGGAAGATTTATATGGATTTTTGCGAATAAAATGAAATAAATGTTTTTTTTTCTAGCAACTCTACCGTTGTATCCATCATCCCTCAAAACGCGACGAACTGTTTCTGCTGATATCGACTCCTTGATTCTTAAGGACACTTCACACGACAAGTTGAGCACACTGGTTTTAGGATTCTCCTTAATTCCGCGTACGGTAAACCGTTTGTCTCTTAGGTATATTTTTTTTTCTACCTCGCCCCGCTTCGTTGAATATCTGTACATTTATACTTATTTATAATTTTTTGGACTGTGGAATGGGTTCTGCCCATTATTCTTCCTATTTCGCGTAAAGATCTCCCGTCAGAATGTAATTTAATAACTATTTTCCGTGTAGACAAGTCAGTATCTTTTCTAGCTCTAAGCACTTTTGCAACAATCTACTCTTAAACTAGAACACGAATGACAAATTTTATAACTGTAAACAAAAGAACACTCAATATGCCACAGAAAGTGGGATGGTGCGATGCATGATATTTTGCGGAACCAAGTAATATCATACATTTTATTAAGTTTAAGTTTAAATGTATTGCCTTGAATAAATGTACAATGTTTAATTCCTAAAATAACTTATAATCTAGCTACTTTAACTTCGAAACTAAGAAGTGCATTGACTAATTCCATGGTTTAATAGAGTATTTTTTCTTTTGAGACAAATTAATGACATTTTACAGAAGTATTATTCTAATTAGCTTAAAAATTATAAATATAGATATTTTAGAATACCGGCAATAAGTGTTTTAATTCAGTATTTTTTGTTGGATTGTTTGTATTGCAAGTTGCCCGAAAGAGAAATTCATTAATTCAGTGGATTTACTTTAAAAAAAACGGTGTGTTGTTAGATTTATGTACTCTCTAAAGTTTTAAAATACGAATAAGAAAAAAATTGTTGAAAATTGTTAAATGGATATTTATAATTCATAATATAAAACATGTGAGTATTTTACTTTTCTACTTTTTAACCACGGTAGTGGCTCAAATCTCGGTGTTAATAGAATTCAATGGTTTTATTATACTCTAGATGAAATCTGAGAGTATATTGTGTTTGCCTTCCCGTTTGTAATGCTAGGAAATAACGCTCGCACAGAGCCGCCAAAAACAAACAAGGCAGCATCTGCGGCTTACCTTGGGGATATGGGTTCACTATTCAAAATCATGAAACAGTTGACGAATAGGAATTTCACCGCCAACCACCTGGTGAGAGATGTCAACGGAACTCTTCTTAATATGAGTGAACACCAGTTGCGGCCATGGAAGGAATACTTCTCTGCTATTTCAAACTTCTTGTCAGAGGAAGATATCACAGAAACAGAACAACTACCAAACATCCAACCGCAACAATCCTCTATTAGGGACAATCCCCCAGATAAGGAAGGGATAGTTTCCGCCATTCGGTCAATGGCGGGAAGGAAAGCTCCAGGTATAGACGGACTACCAACCAAACTTCTCAAAGCGGACCCGGAAATAACTCCTCCCACTATTTACTGACGTGTGGAATGAAGGAAGATATCCGACTGAATGGAAGGAGGGCATCATTGTGAAAATTCCGAAGAAGGGCGACCTTACTGCCGTATCAAAAATTATGGCCAAGGTAATTCTCCATAGGATTAGTGATGTCGTCGAGAGCACTCTCGAAGTTTATCAGGCTGGATTCCGTAAAGGGTCGTTTTGTACCGACCACACAAATACCCTACGGATAATATTAGAGCATGATGACGTGTGTTTGCTTTCACATAACCGTTCGGACTTAGAGCCAAATGTTCGCTCGTTGCATTCCAATTGCAAGGAGACGGGACTGAAAATAATTGTGCGTAAAACCAAGTACATGCACATGGGTTCAAACGCAAGCACACCGATTGTTCTTAGCGGACAGGAAGTGAATGAGGTGCAAGATTTTTGCTATCTCGGAAGCATTGTCAGCATGGACGGCGGAGCCGAAAAGGATGTTGCGGATCGGCTAAATAAAGCTCGTCAGGCCTTCGGTATCCTTTCCCCTTTCTGGAGGTTAAGAGAGATCTCCCGTCGCACGAAGCTGCGAGTTTTTGACGCATGCGTCAAATCCGTGTTGTTATATGGTTGTACTACGTGGAAAGTGACCGTTCGACTTACCAAGAAACTACAGACTTTCGTGAACCAATGCCTCCGACGCATTTTAGGAATATTCTGGCCAGAAATGATCTCCAACGACGAACTTTGGAGTACAACTCGCCAGACTAAAATAGGTATTGAGATTCAAAGGCGGAAGTGGCAGTGGATCGGTCATACTTTGAGGAAACCAGAGCGAAACATCGCCAAACAGGCTCTGGGTTATAATCCTCTAAGAAGACGTCGGGCTGGTCGACCATGTAACACATGGAAGCGAGCAGTTGAGCAGGAGGCCAGAGGAATAAACAAGTCCTGGCAACAGCTTAAGACCGATGCTCACGATCGCGTCTTATGGAAGAGAGTTGTTTCTGTCCTATGCCCCTATAGGGGGCTTAACAGGAATTTGATTGATTTGAAGCTGGCATACAGCTCCATCGGAATCAGCTTAGAGAGTGGCTAATTATCGTAAAGGGAAGGGTCAGAGTGGTGCGAAGAAAAACACTTAGAAATGAATATCTCAACTATCTCTTAAGCTATGTAATTGAAACTTAAAACGTTTATTAAACTATACTAGGAAAATATAAAAAAATACAACATGTTGAAATAATAGTAGTGGGGGGAAATGGGGAGCATTTCAAAAATAGCGCACTTTTGAAAATTACAAATCCTTATACATCAAAAAAGAATACAGATATCAAATCGAAAATTTGTCAGATTGTAGAACTATATAGTGGTTAATTTTGATAAAAGATTTAAATTGGAAGGTGTAAGGGGAGAAGGTGATAAGGAAAAATGTCGAAAATTTTGAGTGAATTTTTTAGGGCGCTGGTGAAAGATACAAAGTTTAAATTGGGCATGTGGATACGTCTATTTGATGTACATAGAAAAATAATAATAACTTGATTAATAATTGTTATAAACTGACCCCCCGGTCTAACGTGCACAAGGTGTTTCATGTGCATTGATAAAAACACATAAACTGAAAATTTTTGAGTGAAATTTTAAGGTAGAAACTTGAAAATTTGCGAAATGCATTTAAAAAAAACCCTTAATATACGAAATATTAACTGGTCGAAAACCTTTAAAACTTCTACCCCCTCTCATACAATATTATTTTTTCTAGCATTTTTTAGAAATCAATTATCACTTAACTATTAAAAGATATCAATTTGAAATTTTGCAGAAAAACTTATAAAAATAGTTGAAATTAAATTACGTTAAAAGTTTTGAAATCGCACTTGCCCTTCTACCCCCTCCCATACAAAAGTATGATTTCGACCAATTTCATTAAGTCAACTTATAACCAACAAATTAAAAGCTATGAACTTGAAATTTTGTACGAGCACCTTGCAGTAAAAAAAAAGAAAATTGCATCTCAAGTTTTACGATTCCCCTATCTCCTCTACCCACTCCCATACAAAATTATTTTTTCGAGCATTTTTAAGAAATCAGTTATCAGCTAACTCTTAAAAGCTATCAATTTCAAATTTTGCACAAAAACTAACAAAAATAATTTAAATGAAGTTGCTTTAAAAGTTTTGAAATCGCGCTTGCCCTTCTACCCCCTCCCGTACAAAACTATGATTTCGACCGATTTCGTTAAATCAACTAATAACCAACAAACTAAAAGCTACGAACTTGAAATTTTATACAAGCACCTTACAAGATAAGCGAAATAAAACTACATATCAAATTTTACGATTCCTCTACTTTCTCTACCCCCTCCTATACAAATGTTCGGTTTCGTGAATGTAAAATACATCGAGTTTTATGAAAATTCTATGCAACTTCGTCTATGAAACACATTCTATACAGAGGATAGTGGTCATGATTCAAGCAATCAATTAAGAAGCTATTAAAATCCACCCACCCTTACTATTACCCCTCCTCCTCCCCTCATAAAAACCCAAACTTGCAGAAATGAATGAAATATTGCTAAATTGACAACAGCCCTGCCCAAGAACTCCCTTTCACTTAGCCTTCCCTAACCACTCTAACCTGCATATTGACTTTCCATTCATCCACAACTTGTCCCAAGAATAATAAAGTTTCGCCCGACTTGTTGGCAGTTTATTTATACTCTAGATGAAATCTGAGAGTATTATTAGTTTGCCACAAAGTTTTTAACGCAAAGAAATAAGGCTCGGAGAAAAAAATGAATGACACAGAAGTTCATATTATCACTCATCAAAAATCTCTAAACCGGATGTCCGTCCGTTTATCCGTCCGTCTGTGTCCTCTCTAGCATGAGAACGTATTGAGCTAGTTCAAATTTGTACATGTCGTTTTTGATAAAAAATTAAGGTCAAATTCGTTAACGGGCCAAATCGCTCCACTCCTTCTACCCCCTCTCATACGAAATTACACAATTTTGCAATTTGATGATAAACAGACTAAACTGTATAAAAGTTATTTAAGTCCTCCTCTTCCTTCCACCACCTCCCATACAAACTGCACTTTTTCATGATATAAGGGAGGCCAATAATTGTAATAAATAAATGGTCAGTTGTAAAGAAAAACACTTAGAGCTATTTGACATTTAATTTTGGTAAAATTTTTAAGTGGGGGAGTATAAGGAGAACGAGGTGGTAAGCCAAAAAGTCGAAACTTAGAGTAATATTTTTAGGGCTGTGGTAAAAGATAAAAAAGTTCAAATTTGTCATGTGCGTACTTCCATGTGATATACATAAAGAAAAAATATTAATTTGAACCAGAACTGTTATCCACCAAAGAGGGGACCCTAACTTGCACTAGGTGTTTCTTATGCATTGAAAAAAAACACAAAAACTCAAAATTGTTGAGTCATTTAAGGAAAGTGCTTAAGATTTTAAAATATTAACTGGTCGAATACTGCTAAAACTTCTACCCTCTCCCACACAAAATTATTTTTTTGACCATTTTTAAGAAATCAATTATCGCCAAACCATTAAAATCTATAAACTTCAAGTTTTGTACACCCACGTTTAAGCATATTTGAAATAAAAATACATCAAAAGTTTCGAAATCCCTCTGCCCTTCCAACCCTGCCCATGGAAAAGTATGATTTCGACCAATTTCAGTAAATCAACTAATAACCAACAAATTAAAAGCTACGAACTTGAAATTTTGTATGAGCACCTTTCAAAGCAAACGAAATAATACTGCATTACAAATTTTACGATTCCCTCAAATCCTCTACTTTTTTTCTCGTATGGTTTCAATAATATGAAATATTTCAAAACATTGAATTCGTTTATGAAACGAACATACAATACGCGAATTTTGGACGTGATTCAAGCAATCATCTAAAACATTATTCACATCAACCCACCTCCTCTCCCCATACGAACCGAAACTTGCATAAATAATCGAATGAAATAGAGAGAGAGAGATAGAGAGAATCATAGCACGAATTGGTCTCGTGATTCTTCAATTGAAGAGAAATCACAAAAACCAACTAGGATGACTTTTAGTTTTTAATACTTACCAAAAAATAAACTGCCAACAAGTCGGGCGAAACTTTATTATTTTTGGGACAAAATGCGCATGCGTAGAAAGTCAATATGCAGGTAGAGTGGTTAGGGAAGACTAAGTGAAGGAGCTTCTTGGGCAGGGCAGTTCTCAATTTAACACTTTCCGGAAAAGTTCAAAAGCTCCATATTTCATTGGTTTATTTATGCAAGTTTGAGTTTTCATGAAGGGAGGGGGGAGGGTGATAGTAAGGGTGGGTGGATGTTAATAGTTTCTTAATTGATTGCTTGAACCAAATCCAATATTCTTTGTATAGAATGTCAGTTTCATAGACGAAATTGCATAGAATTTTCATTGGATTCGGTAAATTTTAAATTCACGAAACCAAACATTTGTATGGGAGGGGGTAGAGGAGGTAGGGGAATCGTAAAATTTGTGATGCAGTTTTATTTCTTTTTTTTTTGTGAGGTGCTTGTACAAAATTTCAAGTTTGTAGCTTTTAATTTGTTAGATATTAGTTGATTTAATGAAATTGGTCGAAATCATACTTTTGTGTGGGAGGGGGTAAAAGGGCAAGTGCTATCTCAAAACTTTTAACGTAATTTTATTTCAACTATTTTTGTAAGTTCTTGTGCAAAATTTCAAATTGATAGCATTTAATAGTTAAGTGATAATTGATTTCTTAGAAATGGTCGAAAAAAAATTTTTGTATGGGAGGGGGTAGAAGTTTTAAAGATATTCGACCAGTTAATATTTTAAACTCTTGGAAATTTTTTTTAAATGCATTTCGCAAATTTTCAAGTTTCTACCTACAAATTTCATTCAAAAATTTTGAGTTTATGTGTTTTTTTCATTGCACATGAAACACTTTGTGCACGTTAGACCCCCACTTCGGTGCATAACAATTTTGGAACAAATTATTATTTTTTTTCCATGTACATTAAATAGATGTGTCGACGTGCAAAATTCAAACTTTGTATCTTTTACCAGAGCCATAAAAAAATCACTCAAAATTTTCAACATTTTCGCTTCCCACCTCCCTCCCCTTACACCCCCCAACTTAAATTTTTTACCAAAATTAAAGACTATATAGTTCTACAATCTGACAAATTTTCAATTTGATATGTGTACTCAATTTTGAGATTTGGTGATTTGTAGTTTTGGAAAGTGCGCCATTTTTTAAATGCTCCCCATTTCCCCCCACTACTATTATGTCCATATATTATATTTTTTTCATATGTCACTAGTAAAGCTTAGTATTTGTTTCAAGTTTCAATTACATAGCTTAAGAGACAGTCGAGATATTAATTTTTAAGTGTTTTTCCTTGCACCCCCCCTGACCCTCCCCCTTACAAGAATTAGCTTCTATCTAAACTGATTCTAGTAGATCTTGATGCCATCTTAATTGTCTCAAAATATCAATTTTTTATGGGTAGTAATTTCGAAGATATAATCATTTGAAAAAAAAATTCGGCCGCCAATTGGCTCTTAGCCCCCCCTTTTCGCACCCCAATGGATAAAAAAATTAAATTATTTTTAAAAGTTGTCCCACAAACTCTTCTATATGTGTGTTGATTTTTAGCTTCCTAGCTGTAACCATGGTTGAGATATTTGAATTCGTATTTTTCGGTTTAAGCGCTCCCCCTGCCTCCCCCTGAACCCGTACACCCCCCAAAATGGGTATCCGCCTGAGATTCGCAACTACCTACAATCCCTCCAAAAATGAACTTTCTATCTTGAAGGGTTTGGGAGTTAATGTGCGCTGAGCGTGCACGTCGGCGTACGGCGTACGGCATACGGCGGACGGCGGACGGCGGACGGCGGACGGCGTACAGACAGACGGATTTTTTTTTTTGCATTTTTAGGCTATTTTAGTCATGAAACGCGAAAAAAAAAATTTCAGGGTAGCAAATTTTTTTTTTTTCCCAAGTCGATCACAATACTTTATTATTAAAATAATAAAGTAATTATATCGTCTCTTTAAATGAATTACTTTCTTCTTCTACAATAGCACTACAGCCCAAATCGGACCTTGGCCTCTTGACCTTCAGGTTCCTTAACATTTTAATTGTCATTGCAGAAGGGTTGTTAGCCCTTCGTACAACCCTCCACCTACGAATTTTCATTTTCGTAGATTGAGGTAACTAAGGTATTCCCAAGCAGGCAATGTGCTGGAATTATGCATCGACCAGGATTTGAACTCCCGACCTTCGCATTGTAGACCAACACGCTAGTCACTAGGCTACACCCTTTAAATTACTTTAAGGAGATGCAAAAATGACAGCCTGGTCGAATTAGCCCCGATCGAAGAAATGCGACGGGATCCGAACGGCTAAAAATAAACCTGTATTGGAGGAGCTTGCAGAGGTAAAATGCAATACGATAGAGTACCGACAGCATTTTTACTTGTTTTTTCGTCAGGCTGAGAAAAAATTTGCTGAATTTCGTGGCAGGGAAGAACCTTTTTATTTGTTTATGTTTTTCGTTTCCGTGAATATGAGGAAATACTATCAATAACATATAAAATATCCAAAGCCTATGGAAGAAATTTTACCCATTGATATAACTTATATTATTCATAACACAATGTAACCTCGAAAATTGCACCTAATTAATGCAGCACGTTGTTGCATTTTTCGAGTTACCTTTTGGTATTAGGTTGTTGCAGATGAAATGGCGACTTTCGCGATGAAGTGAAGTTAATTGCGAGTTTCATGTCTCAAACTGCCGCCAGGTGGCTCTGGAAGTAATGAATATTGAAGTATAAATACTCCTACATTTGGTCATGGGATCATTGCAGTTTTGGACTTCATTGAGATCGGAGAGAAAAAAACATCAAAAAAACATGGAATCGAGTCAAAAACGGTTACCTTTTCTTTACGAGTTCAAAGTTGGCCACAACGCAAGGGAGGCGACGAAAAACATCCGCAGGGCATTTGGAGCTGGCACAGTAAGCGAACGAACCACACAGCGATGGTTCGAAAAATTCCGATCAGGAGATATGGCCCTTCAACGTGTGCCATGTGGTCACCCAGGATCATCGATAGACAACGACGAGCTGCGTTTACTAGAGGAATCTGACTCACGCCAAACTGTAAGGGACATTGCAGATAAACTGGGCGTACACTATTCAACAGTTTCAGTAACAGGCACTTGCAACAGCTTGTAAAAGTCAAAAAGCTTGATAAGTGGATTCCGCATGAGCTTACTGAGCAAAACATGACGCGTCGAATGGAAATAACGGTCAAAAAATTAAACGAGTTGTAGTATGAGACTCTTCTTCATCCACCATATTTACGAGACCTCTCGCCAACCGATTCCCACTTTTTTAAACATTTGGATAATTTTTTGGCTGAGAAACTATTTAGCAATGAAGCAGCCATCAAAAATGCCTTCGAGGAATTTCTTCAGTCTAGAAAGTCGGACTTCTACGAAACTGGCATAAATGCACTTATATCTCGTTGGGAGTAGTGTATTGCATCTGCTGGTACCTATTTTGATTAATAATTTCATTAGTTTTATAAGAGTTGTTTGAAATTTCACTAGCAAAGTCGCCATTCATCTGCAACAACCTACTAGATGAACAAGAGCTGTGAATAAAAAATAACATCGGTCCAGTCAGTAATAAGCGTCATTAATTTCAGCATTTCTTTAGAACGCAGGGACTTAGCTTTGCCATCCAAGTAATGCGGTTTTTTTGGCTTTACCTATCCCCATTAGCTTGACGTTATCAAACTAAGAGAATCTGTTTTGCTCTTTTCTTCAATCTTTCTTATCCATTAAATAAAAACTTTTTCAATTCAAATATTTGTTTATATTATTTTCTATATGCTTACACAATCACAAATTTATTTTATTCAAAAAGAGTTTTCAAACAAAATTTCTATCAACAAGCCTTTCCAACTGAGTTTTGACATCTAGAGTTCAAATTTCATTCCTTTTCTTGTTTAAGCGAATAAATATCCTACGGAATAAAAAGAAGTAATAGATTTTCCATTGCAATCGCAACTAACGGGTAAAAATAAAATTAAAATGCTGCCCTTTTTAAAAGATCAAAGAAAATTTTTCTGCACTCCCAATTTTTGGGACACAACGTAATTTTCACTTGAAAAATAAAATAAAATTATTACCACTATCAACGCGTACTTTAAGCCGATCAACACATCGCCCCGGCTCAACATATTTGAAACAACTGACCAAATTTTTTCCAGAGTACTAGAAAAACATTGTTCAAGTTTAAAAAAAGAAAATTCTTCTTTGAATTGAAGTCATCCTTATATTGATTTCTTTGAAACAGGAGGAGGGTCAGGGGGTGCAAAGAAAAACACTTAAAAATGAATATCTCAACTATCTCTTAAGGTATGTAATTGAAACTTGAAACATATATTAAGCTATACCAGGAAAATACAAAAAAAATATAACATGTTGAAATAATAGTAGTGAGGGGAAATGGGAAGCATTTCAAAAAAGGCGCACTCTTCAAAATTACAAATCCTTATATCTAAAAATTAAGTACAAATATCAAATCGAAAATTTGTCACTTTGTAGAACTATATAGTGGTTAGTTTTGGTAAAAATTTTAAGTTGGGAGGTGTAAGGGGAGGGAGATGATAAGCAAAAATGTCGAAAATTTTGAGTGATTTTTTCAGGGCTCTGGTGAAAGATACAAAGTTTAAATTTTGCTTGTGGATACATCTATTTGATATACATAGAAAAATAATAATAACTTGATCCATAATTGTTAAAAACCGACCCCCCGGTCTAACGTGCACAAGGTGTTTCATGTGTATTGAAAAAAACACATAAACTGAAAACTTTTGAGTGAAATTTTAAGGTTGAAACTTGAAAATTGTGCGAAATGCATTTGAAAAAATCCCTAAATATACGAAATATATAAACTTTTAAAAATAGTTGAAATAAAATTGCGTCAAAAGTTTTGCGATCGCGCCCGTCCTTCTACCTCCTACCAAACAAAAAGTATGATTTCGACCATTATTAAGAAATCAATTATCACCTAACTACATATTTAAAGCTGTCAATTTGAAATTTTTCATAAGAACTTACAAAAATAGTTCAAATGATATTACGTTAAAAGTTTTGAAATCGCGCTTGCCCTTCTACCCCTACCCCCTCCCATACAAAACTATGATTTCGACCAATTTCATTAAATCTAACTAATAACCAACAAACTCAAAGCTACGAACTTGAAATTTTGTACAAGCACCTTACAAGAGAAACGAAATAAGACTACCTACCTTACATTCTCTACCCCCTCCCATACAAATGTTCGGTGATTGACATTCGTTAATGTAAAATACACCGAATTTTATGAAAATTCTATGCAACTTCGTCTATGAAACACATTCTATACAGAGAATATTGGACGTGATTCAAGCAATCAATTAAAAAGCTATTAACATCCACCCACCCTTACTATTACCCCTCCTCCTCCCCTCATAAGAACCCAAACTTGCAGAAACGAATTATATATTGTTAAATTGCCAACAGCCCTGCCCAAGAACTGCCTTTCACTTAGTCTTCCCTAACCACTCTAACCTGCATATTGACTTTCCACTCATCCTCAACTTATCCCAAAAATAATAAAGTTTCGCCCGACTTGTTGGCAGTTTATTTAGTTTTAATTGCAATTCCTGAAACTCAGCGAAAAAAAATTTCGAAAATGGTTCAAGAACTGCAGCATTATTCGACAATTTTTCCACAAATTTCTTAGCAGCCGGATTACATAACATGCGGTTTTTTTTTAATTCAAGAACCATCCTTTGCTTGCATTAACATTATTGTGCTCCAGAAACCACTTGTATACCTCCAATTTTCAAAATTCTAATTGACGTATGGTTTTTCTTTTAGCAGAAACAGATTCAGGTTCTACTAAAATTATTTTTTGCTTTAGATCGATTTTATTTTATGCGACATATTGTCGATTTTTGAGCGCCATATTTGTTTGTTAATGCGGTAAAAGAATATAACTTGAGCGCGTGCGTGATTGAACAAATAATTGAGAAATTCTTTTGCAAACAATTGAGAAATTCTTTTTGCACCAAGAGTTGCAATTTTCGAGTTTTCAATACAAAATAAACTGCCAACAAGTCGGGCGAAACTTTATTATTCTTGGAACAAGTTGCGGATGCGTGGAAAGTCAATATGCATGTTAGAGTGGTTATGGAAGACTAAGTGAAAGTGGGTTCTTGGGCAGGGCAATTGTCAATTTAACACTTTGCGGAAACGTTCAAAGGCTCCAGTACTTATTATAAATATTTCGTTCGTTTATTTATGCAAGTTTGAGTTTTTATGAGGAGAGTGGTGAGGCGTGATGGTAAGAGTAGGTGGATGTTAATAATTTTTTAATTGATTGCTTGAATCACGTCCAATAGTCTCTGTATAGAATGTCAGTTTCATAAACGAAGTTGCATAGAATTTTCATAAGATTCTGTGTATTTTACATTCACGAAACCAAACATTTGTATGGGAGGGGGTAGAGGAGGTAAGGGAATAGTAAAATTTGTGACGCAATTTTCTTTCTTTTCTCATGTAAGGTGCTCGTGCAAAATTTCAAGTTCGTAGCTTTTAATTTGTTGGTTATTAGTTGATTTAATGAAATTGGTCGAAATCTTACTTTTGTATGGGAGGGGGTAGAAGGGCAAGCGCGATTTCAAAACTTTTAACGTAATTTCATTTCAATTATTTTTGTAAGTTTTTATGTAAAATTTCAATTTGATAGGTTTTAATAGTTAGGTGGTAATTGATTTCTTAAAAATGGTCGAAAAAATAATTTTGTATGGGAGAGGGTAGAAGTTTTAAAAGTTTTCGACCAGTTAATATTTCGTAAGCTTAGGAATTTTTTTCAAATGCATTTCGCAAATTTTCAAGTTTCTACCTTTAAATTCCATTCAAAAATTTTCAGTTTATGTGGTTTTTTCACTGCACATGAAATACCTTGTGCACGGTAGACCAGGGGGGTCGGTGCATAACAATTGTGGAATTTTTATTATTTTTTCTGTATGTACAATAAATAGATGTATCCACATGGAAAATTTAAATTTTGTATCTTTCACCAGAGCCCTTAAAAAATAACTTAAAATTTTCGACATTTTTGGTTACCACCTCCCTCCCCTTACACCTCCCGACCCAAATTGCTTACCAAATTTAAATACTATCTAGCTCTACAATTTGACAAAATTTAAATTTTATATCTGCACTCAATTTTGAATTATAATGGTTTGAATTTTTGGAAAGTGCACCATTTTTGAAATGCTCCCTATTTCCCCCCACTACTATTTTGTCCAAATATTATACTTTTTTCGTATTTCTCTAGTATAGCTTAATACAGGTTCTAAGATTCAAATACATAGCTTAATAAATAGCCGAGATATTGGGTTTTAAGTGTTTTTTTGCACCATCCCTGACCCTCCCCCTTACAATAATTAGCTTTCGTCTAAACTGATTCTAGTGGATCTATATGCCAGCTTAACGGTCTCAAAATATCAATTTGTTATGGTAAGTAATTTCGAAGATATAATCATTTGAAAAAAAATTCGGCCGACAATTGGTTCTTAGCCCCCCCTTTTTGCACCCCAATGGGTAAAAAAATTAAATTATTTTGAAAAGTTGTCCCACAAACCGCTCTATATGTATGTTGATTTTTAGCTTCGTAGCTGTAACCATGGTTGAGATATTTGAATTCGTATTTTTCGGTTGAAGCGCTCCCCCCGCCTCCCCTTAACCCGTACACTTTCCACAATGGATGTCCGCCTGAGATCCGCAACTATCTACAATCCCTCCAAAAATGAACTTTCTATCTTGAACGGTTTGGGAGTTAATGTGCGCTGAGCATACACACCGGCGTACGGCGTACAGACAGACGGATTTTTTTTTCATTTTTAGGCTAATTTAGTCATTAAACGCGAAAAAACAAAATTTCAGGGTAGCACATTTTTTTTTTTTCCAAGTCGATCACAATACTTTATTATGTTTCGGCGGCAGTATAGCGCTAAATCCAGCCACACCAGCTGTTTTAACTCTAGGTTGCGGCCGATCAAGTAGCTTCAGTCGAGAACGAGGGAATGGAACTCGAGTGAAGCAGATTATTAAGGATTTATAGGAACCGGCCACACCAGCCGTTGCTATAAAGTTAGGTTTGAGGAGACTTGGGAAAGCAAAAGAAAATACGTTTCGTTTGCTGGTTTTAGGAGGAGTGTTTTATTTCGTGAAAAGTTTTTTACTTATACAATTTTCGATTATGCTTAATAAACATAAAATACATTTCTTACATGCTAAGTTGAATGACATTGTGCTTAACAAATATAGAAAATATTTCTTACAGGCTAAGTTAAATGACAGTGTAAGCACAAATGTAGGTTGAACGATCGAGCACTGTTTATGTGCATAAAAATGATGACACATAAATGATTTGTTTATGCTCGATCGTTCACCTACTTACAGGTCATATTGCATATTATTGACAATTTTATGCTTTATGCTGGCTCTCATAGCTGTGTTCGTCGTGAACTCGAATGACCCGAAGAGCTTTCTTGTTCAGGTACTGAACATCTTGGCCGGCCGAAAGTAAGGACCTTGTTGAACTTTGCCAGGAAGGATGTTGGGTCTTCGCTGTCGGTTTGAGTAATGGTGACTTCATCCCTCCTTTTTGCGATGTATCCTTTAAGCCTCTTCCATAAGATATTTGCAACTATCAGTAGTATTAGTGTGATAGAAATGGTTGTTGCTGCTGGAGCGATATGCTTCTTGATCTCACGCAGCATCGTTGTAGGTGGTTTGAATTCGGAAAACTCCTTTGTAAAGAGCTGTTCTGAAACCTTGGTTATGGGCTCCGAAATAGCTGAAGGATGTTGGCGCTCTGCTGAGAACCCCTCTGGTGGTACATCTCTCATGAAACTGCTGGAAACTGTTCTTTCCTTGTCGAATGTTGATTGAAGCGATATTTCCTGAGTTTCAATGACACAGTTTCCCGTCGTGCGTATTATGCCTACATCTTTAAGCAGGATCTCTTCTCTTTCGCCATTGCATACGATGTGTGCTGCAGTTGGCTTGTTTGCAACAAACAGCCAGGTATTTCTCATCATTAGTTTTTTCCATAATACTCGGTTCGTTGTTGTCTCGAATTTTGGACATGACACTCGATCATGTCTGCTGTAGATTTCGTCAATTATGCAACTTGGTCGGGTATTCATGTTGCTGATCAAGCCAGGAGAGCATATGTAGAGTTCTTCTTCCATCGTGCATGATTTCAGCTGATTTTCGTCTAATGTAAAGTAGATTTGCTTATTAAAATTTACTGCCAGTGTTGGAGTTCCAGTGACGAGCATTGAATAATGATTTTCTTGTAGCTTGTGTGGTATTGCTGTCACATGCATTAAATCATAACTATCCCTATCGATAATTGTGAAATAACCGTAGATGGAAATTGCGTTTCCTAAATGTTTCATCGTTATTCTTTTCTGTGGAGTCCGGAGTATTTTAAAGTTGATTCCGATTTTGGATGAGACGCTTTGAATGGTCAAGTTCACGGTGTTTAAGGGTAAAATGCTCAAAATACTTTCGTGTCCATATAGAGCTCTGGCTAGAATTGAGTATCTTTGTTCGACTTCATCGTAATAATCCATAGCGGTGAGGTAGGTGGAAATTACCTGGATACTCAGTTTGTTGTGGTCGATTTGAGTGTACCACTTTTTCATCTCGTTAATCGAATCAATTACTTGATTTACCTTTTCTCCGAAGTTGTTTAGTTTGTTCGTCATTATCGTGTTTGAGCTTAGAATTCGTGTGCTTAAAAGCATATTTTGCTGGTTAATAGTTTCCAGCATGCTGTTTTGATTATGCTCTAGCGCGTCAATATCAGTATATACCTCGTCGTTCACCCCGAAAACAGCTGTGAGAGCCTTTCCAAGAAGGCCTCTCCTGTGTCTCGAATATGGAGCAGCCTTGATCTCCTGTATGTGACCAATTATGATTTTCTGTCTTGACTCTATATGTTGTGTGAGCGTGCTGCAGTGCGTTATAGCTGATAACTCACTAGTCATGTGGCACATATCTTTGATCTGTTTCAAAGTAGATAAAATATTTTCTTCATCTCGTGAAATGTTATCGATGGGAGATTTTATTTCTAGTCTTAGCTTTCCACGAAAAACTTGTGCATGGCCTAATTTTTCAATATAGAGCCCTCCGTTTGGTGAAAAAATATCGTAGGTAGAGTTACTTGCTAGCTGGTTGCTCGGATCGGAAAGTCCTAGTGTTAGCAGTGATAGCAATAGTATGGCCATGTTTAGTATCTTGGTAGCCCTTGTGCATGGTGCGATTCTCTTTCGTTTTTGTTGAGGCCTCGGTTGTCGGACGAATGACTCTTCTTGTTTACGTTTTTGTGGAAGATGCTTTGGAACTGGTTGCCTCAACCTTTGCGTGTGAAGTGACACCACTGGAGCCGGTGTCTGATCTTCAGGGAGCTCGATAGGCAATTGGCATAGATTTACAATTCCGACCTGTTTGAGCTTATTGCCGTGATATCTGACTGTTGCCGTTCGCACCTTGCTGTCTAACCCCGGCTGCACCTCGTGAATTCGTGCTAATGGCCATTGTGTTGGAGGTGTGTTGTTTTCTTTTATGAGGACTAGTTCTCCTACTCTAGGATTTTCACCATTCTTAGTCCATTTCGTACGTCTTTGAAGGTTATGTAGATATTCAGTCGACCATCTTTTCCAGAATATCTGATGCACAGCTGTGAGGATTTGCCACCGTTCGTGTAGGCTTTTGCTCGACCTATCTGGTTCCGGAAGTGCTAGTAACGAGCGACCAATTAAAAGATGTCCTGGCGTCAAGGCTTCTAAATCGTTGGGATCGCTAGATATTGGTGTTATCGGCCTAGAGTTGAGACAAGCTTCAATTTGGCACAGCACTGTTGCAAATTCTTCAAAGGTAGGAACTATCTTTGACTCATCAAAGACTCGTTTGATGTGTCCTTTGACTGATTTGACACCAGCTTCCCACAATCCTCCAAAATGTGGAGTGGCGACTGGTATGAACTTCCATGTAACACCGTCTTTTGCTGTAATGCGCGCTATGTCGTTCGTTGATCGTTGAATGGCTTCTTGAATGTCTTTGTCCATTTGATTATTCGCACCAACAAAGTTCGTTCCGTTGTCGCTGAATATTTCTTGACAAAGTCCTCTTCGGCTGATAAATCGCTTGAAGGCTGCCAGAAATGCTTCTGTTGACATATCACTCACCAGTTCTAGATGGATAGCTTTTGTTACCATACATACAAATAAAGCAATGTATCCTTTTAATGTGGTTGCTCCACGTCCTTTGGACATTCTCGTTTTAAACGGACCAGCATAGTCAACCCCGCAGTGTGTGAAGGCGTTTGATGGAGTTATACGCACAGCTGGCAGATTACCCATCAATCAAATTCCTGTTAAGACCCCCTATAGGGGCATAGGACAGAAACAACTCTCTTGCACAAGGCGCGATCCTGAGCATCGGCTTTAAGCTGTTGCCAGGACTTGTTTATAGTGCTTCATTTCACGGTCGATCACTGACTGGCGGTGCAAGGACCGAGTAACCCCAGCTCTTCCCCCGTCATTCAATGTTCGAACGCCCCGCAAGGGGGTAGTTGTAGTATGAGGTTTTACCAATTCCTGCAACTATCTTTGGAGTTAGCGACTCCACGGACCTGAGCTAACTATCCCCCTCTGGGATGGGGGCTGTAGAATTCACCCACAGCCAGTCCTGCTTGCCCTAAAAATGGCAAATGGACACTCACTGGATCATGGGCTTATCACCCGTGATCTTAAGACCTAAATGATACGAGAAACGGATTACCCATCATTTGCTGGTTATTGCTGTTTGCGTACTTGCAGCAGGTTATGCATCGATGGATTTCGTACCGAATAACCTTTTGGTCGTTTACTATCCAGTATCTCATTCTCAAGTAGTTACGAACGAGTTGCAACCCTCCATGCATGGTTTTCATGTGAGCATCCTTCACGATCAGATAGGTTATATGATGCCGTTGTGGTAACAAAATAGGATGTTTGGCTTCTTGCGAAATGTCTGCGTTTCGTAGTCTGCCACCAACTCGAAGGAGGCCAGTAGCATCGATAAAAGGAGCTAGACACCGTAACTTATTGTTCGACTGCTTGTTTGCTTTTATGTCGGCTATCTCTTGTGCAAATTCTGTTTTTTGGATTAGGGATATGATTCTTAAGTGAGCCTCTTCAAGTTCCTTGGGCTGTATTCTTCCAATTCTTTTTTCTTGATGTGGTTTCCTGATGTTGTAAGTGAATCGACAACACAAACTCACAATTTTGACGAGTTTGTTGATGTCAGAGTATCGCTCCAAGAGTTCGATTTCTTCCTTTGTTGTACTCATTAATGCAACTGCGATAGGTGGCTCTATATATTCTACTTGTAGCCATTCTGGTCCATTCCACCATAACGTGTGATCGTGTAACTCCTTAGGACTTATTCCTCTTGAGGCACAGTCGGCTGGATTGTCCTTTGATTCTACGTGGCTCCATTTCCATTTACCGTTATCTAAATTTTGAATCTTTGAGACTCTATTAGCGACGTAAGTCTCCATAGAGGCGGGGTCTTTCTTGATCCATGCTAAAGTTATCATTGAGTCACTCCAAGCGTAGATTTGTATATCCTCTGTGAACATGGAATTCGCCGTTTGGTGAATCAAATTTGCCAGTAACACGGCTGCGTTCAGTTCAAGCCTTGGTAGTGATATCTTAGCCTTTATAGGAGCCACTTTCGTTTTAGCACAAAGCAGAGTGATTGTTGTCGATCCATCAGCGCTAGTAGATTTGCTATAGACCACTGCTGCATATGCTGCTTCTGAAGCGTCGCAGAAGCCATGTATCTCAATCTTACCATTGTTATCATAGCGAATCCAACGTGGAATTCTGATTTTTTCTAGGCTTTGCAGCTCGCTTTCGAGTTTGGTCCAGCGGTCTAATATGTCTTCGGAGGGAAGCTGATCCCAGTCTATTGCTGACTTCCAGATGTCCTGCATCAAGATCTTGGCTCGAATTGTGACAGGACCCAGCCATTGAAGTGGATCGTAAATTGTTGCGATATTGGATAATAATTGCCGCTTAGTTAGTTTTTTTGTTTTGTCGAATTGGGTTATCTTAAATTGGAATTCATCGCGGGCTGGATTCCAGATTACACCCAATGTTTTCAGCGAAGCGTCTTCAGTAATATGTAACAAACCCTTTTCTTTAGCTTCTTCAGGAATGTTTGCTAGTAGTTCTGAGTTGTTACTCGTCCATTTTCTTAAATTGAAGCCACCTTTTCTGAGTAGAGCTGTTATTTCTTTTTGCAAACTTATGGCTTCTTCTTTGGTGGCGGCACCGCTGAGCATATCGTCGACGTAGAAGTCACTTTTTAAAATCTTCGAGGCGAGCGGGTATTTTTGTACTTCGTCATCTGCTAATTGTACCAGACATCTCACGGCTAAAAACGTGGCACTAGCCGTGCCATATGTGACAGTTTTGAGTCGATACTCTTCTAACGGTAGGTTTTTATCCTTTCGCCATAGAATACGATGATAATCTCGGTCTTCTACTGCTAGGCTAATTTGACGAAACATTTTCTCGATGTCGGCAGTGTAAACGTACTTATGCTTCCTCCATCTTAGCAGTATTTGCGATAAATCCTGTTGCAACTTGTTACCCGTATAAAGCAAATCGTTTAAGCTGCTCCCACCTGATGTTTTGGCTGAAGCGTCGAAGACTACTCGGAGCTTTGTAGTAGTGCTGTCTTCTTTGATAACAGGATGGTGAGGTAGATAAAAGACGTTTCTTGCATCACCAACGTAAGGTAGAACTTTGTCCATATGCCCGAGTTCAAGATATTCCTCAAGAAATTTGTTGTAAGCTTTTCTCATGTCTGCGTTTCTTTCCAGCCTATTTTCTACTTGCTTGTATCTTAATAGTGCTCTGTTCCTGGATTCTCCAAGTGGTTTTAATTTTTTCTCGTCTTTAAAGGGTAGTTGAACAGTATACCTTCCTTCTGCGTTTCTGCTGTGCGTCGTTTGAAAATGTTCTTCGCATCTGATTTCTTCTGTTGTAGGCGCTCTCTCGCCCTCTTCATTATCCATCTCAAAAAATCTTTCCACTGTCTTATGGAAATCTGTCATAGAGATGTGAGCTGATACTGTTTTTTGTACAACCTTGGTTCTGGTTTTTCCTGACAAAATCCAGCCAAGTTTCGTTTTTTGTGCGAGCAAAGGATTTTCTTTCTTCAGACCCTTTTCGATTATTTCCTCGAAGGCGTCTGCACCAAGGATAATATCTATTTTTCCTGGTTTTGAAAAACTGGGGTCTGCGAGCTTTAGTGAGCTAAGCCGGCTGAAATTGCTTATATTCACTTGCTGATCTGGTATCATTGTAGTAAGTTTTGGCATGATCAGCGCTTCAACGAGCAGAGTGAAACTTGACGAGAATCTTGGTGAAATTGTAAGCATTGCCTTGCTCCGAACTGTTGAGGAAGCAGCTCCACTGATACCAGATATGGTGGCCAAAATACTCTGGGTTTGTAGTCCAAGTTTCTTGACGCTTCTTGAAGTCACAAAGGATGATTGTGAACCAGGATCAATCAAAGCTCGTAGCAGGAATTGCTGTCCAGAGCTCGATAGTACATTGACTTGTGCAGTAGCGAGGAGAACATTTGTGTCATTGGAAGCTACAGATGACTCTTCTGATTGACCGCTAGTCGCAACGTTTGAATTTATCGTCCTCGAGCTTGCAACATGCAGCAATGTATGATGCGATTTATTGCATTCATAGCAATTGCGTTTACTCTTGCATTTCGTGTTTTTTGAATGAACTAAGCAATTTTTACATAAGTTGTTCGCAGAAATGAAACCCTGTCGTTCATCGACGGTCATACCTTTGAATTTTTCGCAGTGATAAATGGAATGCTGTTCTTTGCAATATGCGCAAGTGAACCTTGTCATTGAAGTGAATGACTTTTTACTCTGGGTTTCGTGTGCATGTGGCTTTATTGTTGTTAAAACTTGATGTCTTTTTAACAGAAAATCGTAAAGCTGTTGCATGGTTGGCATTTCTCTCCCGTTGGCTAAACTCTCTTCGAACATGCGTATGCTTTCAGTATCGAGTTTTCGCATGGTCATGTGGACTATAATTGGGTCCCAGTGTTCGGTATTATAGCACATATTTTTTAGTGCGGCAAGACAGTTGCGTAATATGTTGTAGAGGTTAATTATACCTGTCGCGCTTCTATGTTCGACCTTCTTGATGTCCAAGATTGTGTCTAAGTAAGACATTGTCATCTTCTTGTTGTTTGCAAATCGTTCTTGCAAGATTATTACGGCTGTGTCGTAATTCAGTGCATCCAATTGTAGGTGAGAAATCGCATTTTTTGCTTCTCCTTGCAAATAGCTTGTCAGATATTGCATCTTCTGGATTGGTCCCAGATAAGGGTTGTCGTGTATGACTGTCTTGAACAAGTCAATGAACCGTCTCCATTCCTTATAGTCGCCGCTGAATATGGGAATGGTTATTGGCGGTAGTTTTGGCACGCTGTGGCCTGGTGCCATGAAATTTGGAATTGCTCCGGTTAAAACATCAGACGTACGCCATGGCTCGTTTGATGGTATCGTGTTTATTGATGGGCCTTGCACTGGGCTTGTCAAAGCTGGCCATGCTAGTGATTTTGTTTCGTGGGAACTTGCCGTAGCTAATGGCCAAGTTAAATTATTGGCTGTAGATGAAGCCGGTATACTGGTGGTTGCAGCAGGAGGGTCAACGGCCCTGTGCTGCAGTAGCAGGCGTTGTTCATCGGTATACGTGACCTTCGTCGCCTCGTATTGGACTCTGGTGGCTTCGTATAATTTCTCTTTGAAATACGGATGATCGTCATTCAGAGAGACTAGCAAATCGTCGTGATTCGCCTGGAACCTCTTCCAAAGTTCTTCAATAGCTGTTAGCTTCTTATTGAAGTATCCTTCGTCTTTCCTGGCACTGCTGTCCTTTTTGAAGTTCTTCTGTAAATTTACCAAGGATTCAGCCACTTGATGCTGATCCCCAAGAAGGGCCTCAATATTCATGATGTGCGGTGCTTGACGACTCAATTTCTATGATGCTCAATATATTGCAGTCAAAATACGTTTCGTTTGCTGGTTTTAGGAGGAGTGTTTTATTTCGTGAAAAGTTTATTACTTATACAATTTTCGATTATGCTTAATAAACATAAAATACATTTCTTACATGCTAAGTTGAATGACATTGTGCTTAACAAATATAGAAAATATTTCTTACAGGCTAAGTTAAATGACAGTGTAAGCACAAATGTAGGTTGAACGATCGAGCACTGTTTATGTGCATAAAAATGATGACACATAAATGATTTGTTTATGCTCGATCGTTCACCTACTTACAGGTCATATTGCATATTATTGACAATTTTATGCTTTATGCTGGCTCTCATAGCTGTGTTCGTCGTGAACTCGAATGACCCGAAGAGATTTCTTGTTCAGGTACTGAACAATTATTAAAATAATAAAGTAAAATATGACTGTTGCGATTATCGAGTATTGCAACTATCGAGAGTTGCAATTATCTTGGTTACACTGTATTAGTTCTATGGAGCAGTAACTAGTCTGGTTAGGCCCACCTTCCCCTACGTGCACGGATTTTTTTTAATAATTATTTTAGGGTTCCGATAAAAGATACAAAGTTCAGATTTGATATTATTGATGAATTATAACTTATTCAATATAGGTAGACAAGTTAAGTCTATTTTACAAAAATATAATTAAAAAAGCAATCTTAATACTAAACTTATGAAAAAAAGTGATAACCATTATTTACAACAAACAAATATAAACTATTAAAATCAAAACAAAAAAAAAAGACTAAGACCTTAATATTATCTTCCAAATAATGTCTTAAATTTAGCCATTATTTAATCTTTGTATGTAATTCTGCTTACAGAACTATTAAAGTAGTCTGAATGCAAATTGAAGCTTTTTATGGCGCAAGGGATAGGATCATTCATCAAAAAATCAGTAGGATGAGTTTCACTTTTCAAAATCCTGTTGTCTCGAAAATTAAACCTGTGGTCAACAAATATTAAGCGGGAAAGGAGTTCGCTCGAAATCATGTTAGACTTAATCAAATCGAAAGCAAAGGTTGCTACCCTTGCAAGCAAGCAATCAAGCTCTCTTCTTCTCTCGAGAGTGGTCATATTGAGCAGAAGTAGCCGACATTTGTAAGAGGGCAACCGGTAGCTACTAAATTGAAAACTTCGCAAAGCAAACAGAAGAAATTGAACTTGTACTCTTTCAGCTCTGTACGAGTCGATTTGAGTAGAAGGTGACCAAACAATACTTGCATATTCGAGCAGCGGTAACAACCAGAGCGAAAGAAATCAGAATGCACAAACTTGCTATGTTGTCTATAGATCAAAAAAAAATTTCGCAGTATGAATTTGAGGGGTATGAATTTTTCATATCATACCTCTCAAATTCATGAACAGCTGATTACTAAGCTTATCTTTACACGTAGATTGTTCGCATATGTGCGTGAAAATTGCACGCAGATTGGTGAGTTCGATTCGAGAAGTTCTCTCAAGTTTGTGAACTGTTACGTATAATTAAACTGTGTTAACAACAGCGCACAGAAAAGAGACTTGCACAGGTGTGGGTCATTAAATCCCTTGATTCTCCTCTTAATGAAACATAGCATAGCCATTCCACTGTTTGCAATTTTATCAATATGGGATTTAAAAGACAACTTTGCGTCAAATATTACTCCAAGATCTTTGATTTGAGAGACACGTTTTAAATTTTTTTCATTGCTAATATTATAGACAAAATGAAAAGTGCCAGACTTTTTTCTAGAAGAGGTTATTACTGCACATTTATTAACATTCAATTGCATAGCGTTATTCAAACACCATTCTGATAATATATCAATATTGCTTTGTAATATGATGCAATCTCGATTTGATTCGATATTTCTGAAGATTTTTAAGTCATCAGCATAAAAGGATAAGTTGCATTCGTTTAAAAGTAATGGTAATAAAAATTATAAATAAAAGGGACCCCAACCTACCTTGGGGAACACCAGAGGAGACTGTAGTCATTTTGAATAGATGCGATGAAAATCTAACTTTTTGTGTACGATCCGCCAAGTAAGACTTCAACCACTTTAAGGAAATGCCGCTATTCCATAGCGCTCTAACTTGAATAGAAGCACACCGTGATCCACTACATCAAAGGCGCTAGAAAAAAACACAAAATCTACCTGTTTACTTTTACTAATTTTTTGTCTAATGAATGTGGAATATTCCAAAAGATTGGAAACAGTTGACTTATCCTTTAGGAAGCCATTTTGGCAAGGATGAATAAAAGGATTTACGGTTTCTATTAGTACTCCCGCAACCAGTTTTTCGAAAATCTTGCCAATAGATGACAACATGCTTATTCTTCTGTAATTACGAATGTCAGATCTATCTCTAGACTTAAAAATAGGTGTTATATGCGCCAATTTAAAACATATCAGAAAAATGGATTGCTGAAGCGACGCATTAAACAAAGGAAGCAAAAATCGAGGTAAAGTAGAGGCAGTTTTATTCAGAAAAATTGGGGGAATGAGATCAGGTTCAGCACCTTTATGAATATTTATATCAAGCAGTGCAGAAGCTCAATTGGAATTTGGTGTTTCGCTCGGAGGTTTATTGCTTTCGCTGATGTTAACAAGAGACGGAGTTCTGTTTTAAGTATTGGGATAAATTGGGTAAATTATTTCTCCACGCACGAAGTTACCACATACCAGTGGATGGACCTGCAATGGGAAGAGATATCTCACTACGATGGAGGACTTTCGTTTTTATGTTGGCAGATTTGATGGATGGATTTGAAAGAGATGTCTCACTACGATGGGGGACTTTATTTTTTTGTTGTCGGCGCTGTTGGTTGCAACAAATGATTTTTGAATTATATTATTGCTTTTGCTATTAGCGAAATTGACTTGAAATGTATGTTTATACTCTAGATGAAATCTGAGAGTATTATAAGTTTGCCACAAAGTTTGTAACGCTAAGAAATAAGGCTCGGAGAAAAAAATGAATGATACAGAAGTTCATTTAATCACTCAAAAATCTTAAAACCGGATGTCCGTCCATCCATGTCCTCTGTAGCTTGAGAATACGTTCGTGAACGGGCCAAATCGCTAAACCCATTCTACCCCCTCCCATACAAAATTACACAATTTCGTAATTTGACGGATTTACTCTCTAGACCAATTTACCCAGTACGTATAAAATTTATCGAGCTGAAATTATGCACCAAATATTTATTTAGAATTATTAGTTAGATCAAAAAAAAATAGATGATTAGCTTTACCCCTTCTACCCGCGCCCATACAAAATGAAACAATTTCGTAATTTGACAATAAGCGAATTTGTTCGAAAAGTATAAATGCTATTGATCTGAAATGTGGGATATACTATTTTCATGATGATTCCAAGCTACTGTATTGAGTCCTCCCCTTCCTTCCACCACCTCCCATGCAAACTGCACTTTTTCATGATATACTATAAACAAATTAACCCCCTCCCATACAATCTGACACAATTTAACAATTTCACATAAGGTCGATTTTTCGGAAAAGTATGAATGCTAATGATCTGCAATTTAAAACATGTTAAAAACATGATGTTTTTAGTTATTTCTAAAAAGCCATTAAGACTCCCTCCTTCTACCACCTCCCATACAAACTGCACAATTTCACTAAATTTTCTCAGTACAAATTAAATTTTGTAATTCTAAATTTTCTATAAAACATTTTGGTGGCAACTCTACCGTGATGTGAAAAAGTAGTTTAATGTCGTCACCCCCTCCACCACTTCCCCTACAAAATTTCTTAAAATCAAAAAATTTCTCTTTCATCTAGAGTATCGAACGATTGGGCTTTACGCCCAATCGTAGTCCTGCTATGTTTTTTACTTACATTTTTATTATTATTGTTGTTATCTTTATTGTTACTCTTATTATTATTTTTCTTTTTAATCTTGTCATAATTACTATGTTTTAACATACATTTGCCTTCCAGTGTCGGATTTAAATGTCATTCCATTTGAAGACATCCGATTTTAGGTTAAAAAGAGCCAGTCGAATTGCACGGACATCTGCAATTTAATATTGGCGTAATCCCACTAAGTCGGCATGGTGATAAAATTTTGCACGTACAGCCTTTTATCGAAAACTGTTCCGCAAGGGGTTTTGCACAGACATGATTCATCTACGTTGGAGGAGCTTTCGTAACAAAATATGAAAATGTCTGTGAGTTAGACCAAAACTGTTGCGCACGGAAACGAGGATGTTTACCAACACAAGGTATTTCAAGTGTATTTTTTCTGTGAATCTTCAACTTAAAACTTAGAAAAAAAAAACTTTTGATTAAAATTCTAAATGTATATTTAATTTTTTGTTCATATTGTTTTTTTTTTGTTGATTCTATTATTTTCTCCGTTTGTTTTTTTCTGTTTTAATGTACTTTAAAATATTAATACATTCTACAATATTATAAAATAAATAAAATTGGTAACTTTAGCAATAAATAATAAATTTACTATATAGATGCGCGATAACGTCTATTTATCCGTTAGATCACATAGGTCCTTTCTCTCTTTTATTAAAGGTGAGTCTGAAAAATTCGATTTATAATTATTATTATTTTTTTTTGCTTAATAAAATTAAAAATTAATATGTTAATTTAAATGAAATGATTATATTATAGACGAAATAACGTAAATTTTTGCGTTTTTTTTACCAAAACCAAATCTTATATCGTCGGTTTATTGCAAAAAGTCACTAAGTACACGTTTGATGGATTTAAACCTAAAAGTACGTAGTTGTGAGTTTCGATCATATTTATCGATGCAAAAACTCATTAAGTGCATCAAAATACGATTATTTTGATGCACTTAAAGGCTCACATGCTCAAAAATCGATTTTTGTTTTTTACAGATTTTTAATTTTCATACTTTTAAGAATTGATAAAAAAGGTTGTAAGAAAATTCCACTCCGTTACAAAGTTATAGACATCGGCTTGGCCAACTGCTGCGCTCCTCCCAACAGCTGCATTGTGTATTTGTTTTGTTTGCAAAACCTGGGTTTCTTTTGCAAAAAAAAAAAAAAACGAAGATACAAGAGAAAGAAGCAGTACAGTACGAAGCTGGAATGGGAGTTCACGTTGTATCTACTAGGAACTTTAAATGCGCTTTTCTCGAAACTATGTTTAGCGATAGTATGCTATTTTACATACTTGCGAGTTTTTTCACTGCTCTTTTAAAACAGGAATCACATATTGCGATTGAAAGTTTAAAAAAGCTGCGATCAGAAGAGCAGAGCAAATAGATACTGCTTATGGTCTATCGCTAATAAAATTGCCGCAATGATCATCGCAACACGACGTTATATGAACGTCGTTCATATGAAAACTCTTTCGTTGTGCGTTCGATGAGCTTAAAGCTGGGGCTGGCCGAAGTGTGACTGCGATTTGTTTAGCGAGCTTTGATCTAATCAATGGGTTTTATGATTTAATCGGTGACATGGGGCGTGCGAAGTGATCAATGATCAATGCGCTTTCGTGGGCAAGCGGAAATTTGTTTGACGAGTATTGTTCTGAGTCGGGGTGAAGTGGAACATGTGAGTTGTGGCTATTGCAAGTTCCACTGATTTATGTTGCAGTCCACTGTATCGATAAGGGCTTTACGTTCTTCATTGATGAAATTGCTTGTGTGAGTAATATCGAGTGCAAAAAAGAAAACATAGACCCTTTTGGTTTGGTTTTCTATGACCGGGTGTTTTATTTTTATTTGGTTTGTGTACATGCGATGCGATTGACATTTTTGCAATCCTGACTCGATTGCGCTCGATCATTTTTTCGCACTTTGGATAGTGAAAGAAAATCTTTTTATTCCGAGAGGGAAATGTTCACTATGCGCACACTGAGCTGGTGGTACTGAGCATGAGATTGTGTCTGCCTGATTTTTGGATGTAGGATTTCGCAGAAAATTCCTATTTTGTCTGTTTTTTATTGAGTTGTGTTTTTTTTACAAACATGTAAATAAAAACTTTGCTTTGTAGTTTTTGGATTTAATTTAAATTCAGTTTTCTGTGCTCTTTCGTTTAATTCATTTCGTTTTTCTATTTCAATTTGAATCATTGCTGAATTAAAAAAAAAATGAATAGGAGCTCTTTTCGAAGATATTTATCACTACAATAGCAGTTTTTACCATACTTGCGCACTAGCATGGAGAATAGAGGTGAAAAATTCACTGCTATTAGAATAAATGCTCTTTTTCACAGATATTGAAAAAGAGCAATCGCAGTTGATCACTGCTAGGGTAGGCCTAGTGGGTAGCGTGTTAGTTTACAATGCGAAGGCCGTAAGTTCAAATCTCGGTCGACGCATAATTCCAGCACACTGCCTGCTGAGGTATGCCTTGGTTACCTCAATCTGCGAAAATGAAAAATTCGAAGATAGAGGGTTGTGCGAAGGTCTAACAACCCATCCACAATAAATAACGAAAAATGTTAAGGAACCTGAAGGTCAGGAGGCCAAGGTCCGATTTGGGCTCTAGTGCCATTGTAGATGTAATAGTTTATCACTGCAATTGGAAAAAAAGCAGATTTTGTTATCCCTAAGTATGTTTATAGCCAGTGTCAGCGATAACTCAGTCAATTTTCAATGTTTTTTAACTTTTTTTTAAAAAAAACTTGATTATTATTTTCTCTATGGTGGGACAAGAGGTTTTTTTAATTTTTTGGTTGGACAATGTTTTATAAATTATTAAACACTAATTTTTTTTTTTTTTTTGATTGCATACTAAAGTTTGAATTACTGTAATTTCTTTATTTTTGAAAAAAAAAAAAATCCTTCGTCACATTGTTACTACTACATTATTTTACAAGACTCTTTTTTATTTTTCTGAATTGGATAATTTTTGGTGAAGTTATGATGTCGACAAGAAGGTGCCCTGGTTTTCATCAGTAGTACTTTTATACCCGCAAAAAATAATATTAATTTTAAAAATAAAGTTAAAAATATTTTTTTTTGCCTTATGCAGGATGTGTTTTTTAGAGGCGGAGAACTTTAAATCAAAATAAAATAGAAAAATGTTTTTAATATCCACGAAATTGGCTTTATTTGAAAGATAATGTTATGGCATTAATGTTTGAATATGATTTCGGGCATGTGGCCGCCACGGCTGACGCGTACATGGCGTAATCTGGAAGTCCAATTTTCACACACTCTTCGCAATAAATCAGGCTGTATTTCGGCAATAAAGCGTCGAAGGTTGGCTTCCAAGTTTTTTTTTTTTTAAGGAACCGAACACAACTTAGGGGGTCACCCTATAATGCCATGCACAGCTGTGTCGGTATAGGATTTGGGAAAAAAAAACTCAAGTTATATCAGTTTAATTTAGGTGGAGAAAGACGAAAGTGATGGTGTACATTGCCTTTGAAGCACTGGATGTTGAACTCATTGGGAAACACTTTGGATGGTAATGTGTTCCAAAGTCTTGATGTTCGGGAAATGAATGACTGCCTATATTTCACTGTACGAGAAGGCAAGGGTTTAACGGTGTACTCGTGTGAGCGTTCAACTTGACGAGTATCTCAGGGAAAATTATAGAGTGGAGGGATGAGTGTGCTTAGTTCCGCACTGCATTTACCATGGAAGTAGCGATAGTAAATGCTGAGTACTCCGACATTTCTGCGATGCTCGATAGAAGACGTGATGGTTTCGTCTCCAATCAGTCGGAACGCATGTTTTTGAATACGGTCGACTAACGCGAGGTGTGATTTGGGTGCCCCTGCCCAAACATGCGAATTGTACTCTAAACGTGGTCTAATGTATGCCTTATAGATGGTTGCGAGGTCGTTCGGGGTGAAATACTTTATGCACTTTCAGAGAACACTTAGACGCTTAGAAGCGTCGAGAGCAACATCAAAGATGTGCTGAGCCCAATTCAGTTGGTCATTAATTTTAACGCCAAGAAGTGTGAAGCTATCCGAGGTACAAAGTTGTGTGCCACCAAAGGTCACATTTTGAGATAATACAGGAACATCACGTTTGAGGAATAGATGACAGGCCTGTGTTTTAGAGGCATTGAACTCTACTCTATTTTTCCTGCCCCATTCCAGGGTTAAGCTGAGGTCCGAGTTCAGCGAACGGAATAACTCCATGCGATTGGAAGCAATAGAATACTTGTGTGATTTCGCAGCAGAGTTAAATTCATAGGCGTTATCTAAAGTACTGCCATCCGCAAAACTATGGATTGGATTGAAAGTGGACGACAGAAGGTCGTTGATGAAAACTAAGAAAAGATTGGAGATAAAACAGAGCCTTGAGGAACGCCGGAATCTATTGGGAAAGAGTAAGAAGTAACGCCATCTTGTACTATTCGTATAGTGCGTTCAGAAAGAGAACTCTCAATCCATTGAACAAGGGTAGCATTAAGACCTATGGCTCTAAGCTTTGCTATGAGATATTCATACCAAACTCTGTCAAAAGCTTTTGCAATGTCAAGTGCAAGAACTTGACCTTCACCGTGTTTATGTATGGATGAGTTCCAACGTTCTGTCAAGTAGACCAGAATATCTCCCGTCGACCTTCCAGAACGGAACCCATACTGCCGATCATGGATTAGCTGGTCATCCCTCGAGATATTCAACGATTTTGCGATTGACAGCAGTTTCCATTACTTTCGAGAGCACTGAAGTAATGGCTATAGGGCGGTAGTTAGTGGAGTTCGCTTTGCTTCCTTTCTTGGGAATTGGCTGAACATTCACAACTTTCCACATAGCACCCAGAAGAGTAGGAAGGATAGAAAAGATTGCGAAGAGGTTTAGCTAAAGAAGAGGAGCACTTTTTAGGGTAATGGGGGGAATACCGTCCGGACCAGCAGATTTGTGGATATTGAGCTCTTGAAGGATCCTAGAAATAAGTCTCGTGCGAAAATGTAGTTTAGGCAATGAGAAACCAGAATCACTTAGAGCGGGAGGCGATTGGTTTGAAGGTGGAAGGCGTGAGTTTCAAGCAAAATTTCTTCTTCTTCTTCAATGGCGCTACAGACCAAATCGGGCCTTGGCTTCCTGATATTCAGGTTCCTTAACATTTTTCATTACTTATTGTGGAAGGGTTTTTAGCCCTTCGCACAACCCTCTTTCTACGAATTTTTCATTTTCTTAGATTGAGGTGACCAAGGAATACCCAAGCAGGCAATGTGCCGGAATTATATGTTGCGCCGGCCGGGATTTGAACTCACGACCTTCGTATTACAAGACCAACACACTACCTACTAGGCTATACCCTAGCTTCTAGCAAAACTTGCTGCTAGTAAATAAGCTTTTTCGACAGTGCTCAATAGTTTCTGGTTTATCGGCGTAGACATGGGACTTTACATATCCCCAGAGAAAAAAAATCTAATGGCGTCAATCCCACGAACGATGTGGCCAGTTAACAGGTTCATTTCGTGAAATTATTCGATCATCAAATGTTTCTTTCAGTAAATTTATTGTTTTGCGCGCTGTGTGGCATGTGGCGCCGTCCTGTTGAAACTACATGTCTGCGACATTAATGCCTTCCATTTGAGGTACGAAAAAGTAATTATGTCTCTGTACCGCTCACCGTTGACTGTAACGTTCTGGCAATCATTATTTTTGAAGACATATGAACCAATGATATCACCGACCCATACAGCGCACCAAACGGTAATTTTTTCTAGATATAATGGTGTTTCGACAATGGCTTGTGGATTATCTTCGCTCCAAATACGGCATTTAGCCAAAACTGTGCTTCATCACTAAACAAAATTTTCAAATGAAATTGTTGACTTCCAGATTACGCCATGTACGCGTCAGCAGCAGCGGCCACATGCCCGAAATCATATTCAAACAATAATGCCATCAAATTATCTTTCAAATAATTTCATGGATATTAAAAACATTTTTCTGTGTTTTATTTCAATTTAAAGTTCTCCGCCTCTTAAAAAAAACCACCCTGTAGTCGAACAGTTAATAAAACATAACAGAATTATGATTGGGCCCAATCATATGATACTCTAGATGAAATACTTACTTACCTTTTGTTTGGGAGGTGGTAAAATCAGAAGGGGAGGTTTGTAATTTTTCTATGTAACACTGAACGTAGTATATAAAATATTTCATGCTGAATTCGAAGTTTCTTGCTTTCATAATTTTCAAGGAAATTCAACAATTTTTGTCTGAATTTATGGTATTTGTATGGGAGGTGGCAGAGAAAGAGGGGGAATTTTGGTTGATTTTGAATCTGCTTATCAACATCCTAATCACATTGCTTTGTTACAATTTTTATGTCCATAGCTCTCATATGTTCGAAGGAGAAAAAGTTTTCTTGAACTCCCAATATAAAAATTTGTATGGGAGGTGGTAGAAAGAGTGGGGTGAAGGCGATATTTTTTTTAGCTTATATTACAATTATTAAGGGACAAATTCTGGCAAAATTTCAAGTTTCTACTTCTTCTAGTTTCTATGAAAATCGGTTAAATGCATTTACCAAAATTCCGCATTTGGGAGGGGGTAGAAGGAATATCCGAATCAAAACCAAATTTTTTGACATCAATTATATTTAAAATAGTATACTTTTCTCAAATTTTAAAGTTGATAGCTTTGACGGATTTGAAGAAAACTAATTTAATTGAAATTCCGAAATTTCGTAAAATTTATATGGGTAGAAGGAGTGAGGTAAAGTTGATAGTTTTTCCAAAATTGATTGCAATTATAATAAGATTAATTATGACAAAAATTGGTTGATTTGGATTTGCTAGTTGCATTGCAAACCGAATAAATGTATTTTTGAAAATTGTGCATTTGTATGGGAGGTGGTAGAAGGAGTAAGGAGATCAGATCAATATTTCTTGAGGTTAATGATATTTATATCATTATACTATGACCTAATTTTCAAGTCAATAGCTGAAATGGTTTTGGAGAAAAATCAATTTCTTTAAATTTCGAAATTTCATGAAATTTGTACGGGAGGGGGTAGAAGGAGTGGGGGGATGTGGCCCGTTCACGAACTTAAAGTTACTTTTTTGCTAAAAATGACATACAACAAATTTCAGCACGATAGGTCAAAGCTATCGAGAGTTATGTTGTAGACAGACGGACAGACAGCAACTCGGAATCGAGGTTTTTGAGAGACAACAAATATTTCTGTACCCTTGGCGGCTCTGTGCGAGCATTATTTCTTAGTGTTACAAACGGTAAGGCAAACACAATATACTCTCGGATTTCATCTAGAGTATAAAAATATGAAATCAACAATTTCATTTTTGTTTTTTAATTTTTCAAATTTACTCGGTTTTCAGCGCGCGCAGGAGTATGTGAGGCCTTACTGAGTTTTTGTATCGATAAATACGATCGAAACTCAGAAACTACGTACTTTTAGGTTAAAGGTTTAAATTCATCAAAAGTGTACTTACTGATTTTTTGCAATAAACCGACGATATGTAATATTTTATAAGCTGAAATAAAAAAATGTTTACTAAAAATTAAAGGAGTTTGAAATTGCTATTAGCAAGTGTAACCATTATTTAAAAATTTAATAAAGCATAAATTATTGAATTGATTTTTTTTTATGTTTTATTTCGGAATTACGATGTGTAATCTATAGTTGTATTAAATAAAAAAAGAAGTATGCATGAATATTATTTAATTTTATGTAGGTAGAATGATTTGAAAATTTTCCAAAAGATATGATTTTAATGCGATCTGTTACCACTTAATTTAAGTTTAATAATTGAACTTAAAATTACAGAAACATTTTAATTTTGTGTTCTTTTTTTACATGTTTTAATTCAATGTAAAATGTTTTGCTTATTTTGTTTCCTAGTTTTGATAAATAAACTGAATATTTGAATTTCGATACAAAATCGTAAATACCAATTCGTTTACTAAAAAACTTAACGAATTATTGATGATCATGATGTTGACAGACATAAAGCTATTACGAATTATTACAATAAATATCCTAAATATACGTTAAACTAAAATATTTTCCTACAATCTACAATAATATTATTAATCGCATTAATTTTTATTAGATCGAAGATAGAGAAAGTCAACAGCATGCTTTTATAAGAAGAGAAGAACATAAACACTATAATCATGCTTTACAATAAACAAGGAACAAGAAATACAGCACGAATTAATTAGAAAGAAAATAAAGTTCTATTACTATGTTGTTTATTATATTTAAAAAAAAATCATCACCCAAACGAATAGTAGAACCTCATTCCATCTAAATTACATACCTTAAGAGAAGAATCCTTATAATAAACGATACGATATGTTTATAATAAAGTTGAAACATCAAAACCAGCATATCGGCTTCATGAACTTCGATTACATAATCATACAACTTTGATTGTTTGGTTTCTATAAAAGTACACATAAATGCATTTCATATGGACATAATTTAGTATACTTTTAGTTTAATTTTGTGTTTTTTTTTTTATTTAATTAATATCGATCTAAGTAATTTGAAAGAAATATATACTTCTTTTTAAGTTTTTTTTTTAATTTTGTAAGAGAATTTAAAGTTTTTTTGAACATATTTTATGCATTGTCACAGTCTTATTTTATTTTATTTTTATTTTTTTTAAAAGCACCGAGTATAACTTAGAGGGTGACCCTTTAATGCATTGGACAGTTAAATCGGTAAAGGAAGTGGATTAAATTTAGGTGTATTATGGAAATTTGGATGGAGAGAGACGGAAATGACGGTGAACATTATTTTTGAAGGACTGGAGATTATACCCGTTTGGAAAAACGTTAGCCGGCAATGCGTTCCAGAGTCTGCATCTTCGGGAAATGAATGACCGCCTAAATTTCACTGTACGGGAAGATAAAAGTTTGACAGTATACTCGTGCGCATGTTCCGCTTGACGAGTATGTCGCGGAGAAGTGTAAGGTGGAGGAATAAGTGCTCATAATTCCGAACTGAGTACTTCGACATTTCTGCGATGCTCGAGGGAGCCAATAGAAGCCGTAATGGTTTCATCTCCAATAAGTGAGAACGCATGTTTTTGGATTCGATCGAGCAGCACAAGGTGAGTTTTAGGTACCCCAGCCCAAAGATGCGAGTTGTACTCTAAGTGTGGTCGAATGAAGGCCATGTAGATAGTCGTGAGACGTAAAGTATTTTTTGCATTTACGAAGAATACCTAGGCGTTTGGAGGCGTCAAGGCCAGCTTCAAAGATGTGTTGACTTTTATCAAGATGGTTATTGAACTTTACGCCTAAAAGGATAACATCTTTAGAAGAGTAAAATTGTACGCCATTAAAGGCTACATTAGAAGACGACGCTGGAACATCACGTTTAAGGGAAAGATGATAGGCCTGTTTCTTAGTAGCATTGAAATCTACTCTATTTTTCCTGCCCCATTCCAGGATTAAAATATAACAGGACTACGATCGTGCGATACTTTAGATGAAAGAGAAATTTTTTATTTTAAGAAATTTTGAAGGGAAAGTCGTAGGGGGTGACGCCATTGAACTTTTTTTTACATCACGCTAAGGTTGCTATCATAATGTCTTATACAAAATTTAGGATTCAAAAATTTTATAGGTACTGAGAAAATTAGTGAATTGGATTTAATGAAGCTGTGCAGTTTGTATGGGAGGTGGTAGAAGGAGTGTGAAGCATTCATGACTTTCTTAGAAATAACTGTGAACATCATTTAATTGACATATTTTAAATTGCAGATGAGTAGCATTCATATTTTTCAGGAAAATCGACTTTTTGGAAAGTTGTTGAATTGTGTCGAATTGTATGGTCTGACTAATAACTCTAAATAAATGTTTAGTGCATAATTTCAGCTCGATAAATTTCATACGTCCTGAGTAAATCGGTTTTTAGTATTTCATAAAAAAGTGCAGTTTGTATGGGAGGTGGTGGAAAGAAAAGGAGGACTCAAATAATTTTTGTACAGCAGATTGGATTTATTATAGAATTAATATATTTAGATTCAAATTTTGGATCAATAGCTTTTATACTTTTTGAGCAAATTCGTTTAATGTCGTATTGCGAAATTGTGTCATTTTGTATGGGAGGGGGTAGTAGGGGTAAAGCTAATCAAATTTTTTTTTTGTTTTTTATCTTACTAATAATTCTAAATAAATGTTCAGCGCACAATTTCAAATCGATGAATTGTATACGCACTGAGGAAATTGGTTTAGAGCATTTCATAAAAAAGTGCAATTTGTATGGGAGGGGGTGGAAGGATGGAGAGGACACAAATAATTCTTATACAGTAGAATGGAATCATCATGTTCCAAATTTTAGATCAATAGCATTTATACTTTTCGAGGAAAGCCGTTTATTGACAAATTGCGTAATTGTGTCATTTTGTATGGGAGGGGGTAGAATTGGTGGAGCGATTTGGCCCGTTCACAAACTTGTCGTGTACAAAATTTGAACTTTCTAGATCAACGCATTCTCAAGCTAGAGAGGACACGGACAGACAGACGAACAGACGGACGGACGGACATCCGGTTTTGAGATTTTTGAGTGATTATATGAACTTCTATATCATTCGTTTTTTTTCTACAAGCCTTATATCTTGGCGTTACTAACTTTGTGGCAATAATTATAATACTCTCAGATTTCATCTAGAGTATAAAAAAGAGATCTAAGTTCAACGAACGGAATAACTCTCTGCGATTGGAAGCACTAGAATGCTTGTCTGATTCTGCAGCAGGGTCATATAAATAGGTGTTATCTAAAGTACTGTCATCTGCAAAACTGTGGATTGGATTGGGAGTAGAAGACAAAAGGTCGTTAATGAATACTAAGAACAGAGTCGGCGATAAGACAGAACCCTAAGGGACACCGGAATTGATTGGGAAAGAGGAAGAAGTAACGCCATCTAACACTACTCGTATAATGCGTTAGGACAAGAAACTCTCAATCCATTGAATGAGGGAAGCATCAAAGCCAATGACCGTGAGCTTAACAAGAATTCACGAATCGACTCCACCAACTGCTTAAGGGGAGAGGCGGATGTCTATATATTGAAAACCCCGCACAAATGCTGGAAGCTGCCGTTAAGCTAAGAAATTCGTCCTAGATTCGATTTATAGTTGAAGAAGAAGAAACTTGTAATGTTGCATGTCATCAACCCGTTTATATCCGTACTATGATACGGGGTACGAATTTGAAACGCACTGCCACCAAATGTGTTCCTCATTGAGTCTAGCACTCAGAGGTTCAAGGTAAACATAAATAAAAAAAATTCGACTTCATCTTCAAAATCCATAATTCCTTTTCATCCTCCCATTTCACCTGTACTGAGCTGAGCTATCCATTTAAGTGGTAATTTTCAGATTTGCTCAGGCACACCGGAACTAGACGGCTAGGTTTTTGTGCGAACAAAAGATGCACAGTACTGACAAAATGAGAAGAAAGAGGCATTACCAATTGGCATTCGCCCTGAATTTCTGGATGTCAAATTCTTATGAAATCACATCAAATCTAAACATCTTATTGATTCCAAAAAAAAGTAACATTGTATAAAAATTTCTACAATTTTTGCTCAGTTTGTAAAAACATGTATACGAGATTGCAATTCAATAAATTTTATTATGATCTATGTTATTTTTCCATTCGCTACATTTCAAAAAGTTAATTTATCGACGTACCTGCTATTCGATATGAATATTTTTTTTTTACATTCTAATTTATCTAAATCACATATTTAAACATTTACAGCAAGCATGACAAATACATAAAAAAAATAAAAATAAACAAATGTTTGTTGTTGAGTTAATTACGATGTTAGATAAAAATTTCACAAAAGAAATAGAAATATTTTTATTAGGACGAAAAAATAAAAAAAAACAAATTAGTAATGAAAAATATCTAAGCCCTGAGGAAGTACATAGAGACGTAATCTTTCTAACAGGAAAATTGTCAAAGAACTTTGCAACAATAAAATCATATATTATTTATATACTTTATTCTTAATATTTGTTTGTTTTGATCAATATATAAATTCGAAAATAATAAGAGATTACATTATTTTAATATAAGATTATATTGCAATTAGGAATTTCACATAAAATAAAAATTTAGCTTAATTATGTAAATATTAATAATTATACTGAATAATGCATCTTTAACATAATATTTGTTTGTTTGTATTCTTTTTTTGTTGTCAATATTAATTTCAATATTATAATCGAGTAAAACTTTTACAGTATTTTATATAGTGTAGCCAGCCACAATTTGTTTTTGTTTATTGTTTTATAGGTTTTTTTTTGTATAATTATTAATTTTATGGATTTTACGCATTTAAAGTCTTTATATTTTGTAATTTTTGAATATTTTTTGTTTTGTTTATTTTATGTGTGTATATTTTCTTGTTCTTTCATCGGTAGGGATAATCACTTTACAAGTTATTTTATTAAGCAGTTGAGATTTTTTTTTCTTTGTATTCATTATCATTCTTTTTTTTTATTAATTGGATTAAAATTAATCGAAAAAAAAAAATTTAGAACGTTTTATTGCTTAGCGTTTTAGACAAGATGAAATTATTTTTTTTTCTTATTTTTATCGCACTTATAGTAAACGAAAAGTGACGATAAAATAACAACGAATTTATGTTTAAAGATATAAAAGAAAAATGTTTACAATGAATTAGATTCCGAATTGAATTAGGCCAACAATTTATTAATATTTGAATATCGTTAATATTGCGGTATATTTTTTGGGTTATGACGGAAACTGTTATGCTCCGATTTTGAAGTCTATATGCAAAGAATATTTTGAAATTTTATTTTTAAAATAAATTTTTTCATACCGATCAAAATCGAATTAAAAAAAAAATAATACGAAAGATATCATTATTATTTAATTAAAGGACGCGTAACTTTTGGAGATTTGAGTCATAACAAAATTGACAGCTTTATCCGAATTCGCGGGTTTTTTATGGAGAAGATGCAAGGGGTGTCGCGAAAATCGCGCTTAGGCTTGAGTGTAGATTAACTATAGCTAAGAGTAAGTAATATTCTGAATTTATAATGCTGATATCGATGTAATAAATAGAATAGTAATCCAAGCGATATCTCGTATTTTCTAGAATTAGAGAAAGTCTATCAACATTCATAAGATGGAGAGCTCCTCGCTTAATTTTTACATAAAAAACTCTTGATGTTTTTTTATTACAAAAAAAAATGCGCTCAAGTAATAGTTGTATCCATCCTTGTCAGACCACATGCGGATAAGTTTCAAATAGTGGGATCAGCAAAAAATAGCCAGTTTTACAGGAATCCAGCAAGAACGGATAGCGTTAAATATCAGGAGCTAATAAGCCAATAGTTCCTCATCCAATAAAAACACCAGATTCCTTAGATAGAAGAGTTGGCATGCTAACAAATATACTAACAACCTCATACAAGAGTTCCTGCCTTCAGAAGTCTGCAAAGCATAGTAAGAACGTTATTTGGTAGAATAACGATCTTGATATTCTAAAAAAAACGGCCTAGGAAACTCTTTAGCGAAGCTAATTCCAGCAAACGTTACACAGACTGGGACAAATATCAAGCAGCACTTACACTATAATAAAAACAGCTAAGAGCTGTTAAACGAAATTCATGGAAAAAAATCTGTGAATAGATCGATAACGTCAACGATATCGCAAGGATAAAGAGGACCCTATCCAAAGACCCATACATGCCTGAATTACTGGGTAAAGACTGGTTCATGGACGACGTCAAGCGGCGAGTCACTTAAACATTCAATGCAAACGCATTTCCCCAGATGCTTTGAGCCTCGGCCACAAAGTGCATATGTTGGTCGTATTCCAGCTAACTCAGAACTAGTAGGTACAGTCGTAACGCCAGAAAACATAGGAATTGCGTTCAGTTCCTTCAAATATTGCAAGCTACCAGGATAGGACGAAGTCTATCCTGGAATGGTCCAGAATGCAGATGAAACAATTGTTAGAAATATGTATCATACTTTTTACTACAACTGTACTCACAGAAGTACTCTATTACAATTTTATACTGAAGACTATTACTATCTGTCAATAAACTACTTCTTGTACTTGTAACCTCCAACGAGAACGGTCGTGTTTATTTCATCCTCTTGCCGAAATCCCAACAGGTTATGGGCCCAGACCGACAATAATCAGAACTCGTGGTCGAAAATAATCCGATAAAATTTAGGTAATCGGTGACTCAAAATCTTTTAAATTAAAACGGTGAAAAAGGTTAAAAGTGAATTTTTCATTTGCAATCGATATGGAAAGCGAATCGGTAAAAATTGACAAGTTGCAGAATGGTGATCAGTGGACAAGCTGGAAGTTTCAAATTAAGGTATTATTGAACGCTAGCGATTCTTTCGATGTGGTTACTGGCGACGAGCCCGAACCAACGAAAAGTGAAGGTATGACTGAAGGTAATTTTTTAATTAACCTGAAGAAATGGCAAACAAAAGATCGTAAAGCGCAGAGAACCATTGTCACCGCAATTGGCCAGAAACCGTTACTCCATATTTTGAGCTGCACAACGTCAAAAGAAATGTGGACAAAATTGTCAGCTGTGTATGAACAGAAGTCTGAAACAAGCCTGCACATTTTGCATCAGCGTTTCTACAGTTTTACGATGGCCGTAAATGATGACATTGCTACACATATTGCAAGGCTTGAGTCAATTGTTCAACAACTGAAGGAAGCAGGCGAAAGTATTTCGCAAGCAATGATTGTTACGAAGATTCTAATGACTTTACCATCGAGTTTTGCTCATTTTTCCAGCGCATGGGAATCGACACCAGTCGAACAGCAGACCATCGGCAATCTTACATCGCGGCTAATAATGGAGGAGACGCGGATGGCGTCACAAGCAGCCACGAAAGGGGATGAAAGTGCGTTTATTGGTGTGAAGAAACGTGTTGGACGTAAGGAGCAAAAACCAGGTGAACGCAAGGGCGAAAAATCTTTTGGAACTTCAGGGAAATGTTTCCTCTGTAATGAGCCAGGTCATTGGAAACGGAATTGTCCAAACAAAGATAAGACAGGTAAATTTTGCAAGTAATCTTGATGCCGGTGAAGCTTTAATATGTGATGCGTTTTCGATCAATAAATTAGAAACGGTTATTAATGAGGAGGACTGGATTTTAGATTCGGGTGCAAGCGACCACATGTCTTTCCGTCGCGAGTGGTTCGTAGATTTTATTGAGTTGCAGGAAGCTATGCCTGTAACTATCGGTAACGGACAGAAAATATATGCTTACGGTAAAGGCAATATACAAATTTCGGCATACAATAATAAACAGTGGGCTAAAAAGACTTTGGTCAATGTATATTTTGTACCTGACATAAAGGTAAATTTGTTTTCTTCGGGTAGCACTCTTGATAAGGGTTATAAACTGTTGTCCGATAACAATAAATGCGAAATAATTAAAAACGGTGATATCGTTGCAGTGGGGGTCCGCAGTAAAAAACTCTATAAAATGCAATTTCGCGTTATTATTTCCGCGCAGAAAGAAACTTTTTATTGTAATAAATCATGTGACTCTATAGCAACGTGGCATGAAAGATTAGGGCATCAGTCCATTGCTCAAATCAGATGTGTCTTAAGGGCGCGAAATATAGAATTTATAGACATTGAAAATTTCTTTTGTGAATCTTGCGCGTACGGGAAGCAGCATCGATCAATTTTTCATGATAGCACACGAAGGGCTTCATGTTGTGGCGAATTAATTCACAGCGACCTTAACGGTCCAATGCAAAGTGACTCTTTGGCAGGGTCGAAATATTTCGTTCTGTTTAAGGATGATTTCTCAAACTTCAGATACGTGTTCTTTATTCGAGAAAAATCCGAAGTTGCAGCGGTGTTCAAAAACTTCCTAAATCAAGTGAAGATTGATACTGCAGTCCAGATAAAGACACTTAGGACAGATAATGGATTGGAGTTTAAAAATAAAGATATGTCCGAAATTCTTCAAGAAAATGGTATACGTCATCAAACAACCGTACCATACACACCTCAGCAAAACGGACGTGCAGAAAGGGACAATCGTACTATTGTGGATATTGCGAGAACCATGCTCCATTCAAAAGAAATGCCTATTCTCTTATGGGCAGAGGCTGTAAAAACTGCCGTGCGCATGCTTAATTGTTTCGGGACAAGCCCAATTAAAGGAAAAACCCCGTATGATCTTTGGTTTGATCAGAAGCCGTCGATTGATAATCTGCAGATATTTGGTACCGAAGTTTATGTTCACGTTCCCAAACAAAAGCGAAGGAAATGGGACAAGAAGTCAATGAAAGGTTATTTTGTCGGGTATCCAACAAACCAAAAAGGTTTTCGTGTTTGGATCAAAGGTACGAAAAGAATTGAAATTTCACGAGATGTAGTTTTCAATGAAAGAAAAGAAAGCCTGACAGATACTGAACATCCAAAAAAAACAGTACAGCATTATATTGATGAAAGGGTAGAGGACAGAATAGGCGAGTTTCGAAGTGAAGAATATGACTCGGAAAATAATGCTAATATGATAGATTCACCTGAATCTGAAGAAGCTAAGGAAGCTGAAAAAGGTACAGAAGTTGGTGAAGAAAATTACAGTGACCAAGTGACACCGATTCGAGAAAGGCTACGTAGCAATCGTAAACCTAAAAGCAGTTCTGTTTCAAGTTTCCTATCCAACATTTCTGAAGGATACGCGTTTGTTGCAAGTTCGTTTGAGCCAGCTAGTTACGAGGATGCAATGAATTCAGATAATGCGGAAGAATGGCAAGCAGCGATGGACGAAGAAATTTCAGCATTGCAGAGAAACAAAACCTGGAAATTGTCAACCCTACCGAAAAATCATAAGAAAATTGACAACAAGTGGGTATATAAGATTAAGTCGAGCCCTGAAAGCGTGGAACAAAACTATAAAGCACGCCTTGTTGTTAGAGGATTTACCCAAGAACAAGGAGTAGACTATACGGAAACATTCAGTCCAGTTGCCAGATTCACATCATCCGACTAATCCTAGCAATTGCAGCCACCGAAGGTCTTTATTTAAAACAATTTGATATAAAGACAGCTTTTTTAAATGGCATTCTAACCGATGAAATTTATATGGCTCAGCCAAAAGGTTATGACGATGGTAGTGGACGTGTTTGTAAACTTGAAAAAAGTTTATATGGATTAAAACAGTCCGCAAGATGCTGGAACATAAAATTCACGCAAGCACTGGAGAATTTTAATTTTAAAAGGAGCTCAGCTGACCCCTGTGTATTTATACGGAGACATCAGAAGCAAACAGTCATCATAGCTCTTTACATAGATGATGGTTTAATTGCGTCTACCACGAAAGAAGATGCAATGCAAGTTATATTATATTATCTAGGCCTTCAAATAAACACAAAACCAGACGGTTCAATTCATATTCATCAGTCATGTTACATCGATCGGTTATTACATACATTTAACATGATAAACTGCCGAGAAGTCAGTACACCAGCCGAAGTGTCTAAGGAAGTGCTCAAGGAAAATATATCGGCCTCAAGCGATTTTCCGTATCGAGAAGCTGTTGGCAGTCTTATGTACCTCATGACAGCAACTAGACCGGACATAGCCTATGCTGTTGGTGTCGTTAGTCGCTACATGGAACGGCCAACAACGGAGAATGTTATCGCTGTTAAACGTATTTTTAAATACATTCAGGGAACAAGGAATTATGGTATAATTTTTGGTAAAAATAATAATTACTCACTTATCAGTTACAGTGATGCTGATTTTGCCGGAGACATTAACACTAGAAGCTAGGGTGTAGTCTAGTGGGTAGCGTGTTTGGTTTACAATGCGAAGGTCGTGAGTTCAAATCCCAGTCGACGCATAATTCCAGCACACTACCTACTTGAATATACCTTGGTTACCTCAATCTACGAAAATGAAAAATTCGTAGATAGAGGGTTGTGCGAAGAGCTAACAACTCTTCCGCAATAAATAATGAAAATGTTAAGGAACCTGAAGGTCAGGAGGCCAAGACCCGATTTGGGCTGTAGCGCCATTGAAGAAGATTAACACTAGAAGATCGACGAGCGGTAATGTTTTCTTTCTGGACACCAGTGTTATTTCATGGTCATCACAAAGGCAAAAAAGCGTATCACTTTCTACAACGGAAGCTGAATATATTGCGGCTTCAGAAGCTATCAAAGAAATGATTTGGCTGGACTCTTTGATGAAGGACGTCCTCAACCCGAGCATTAGTGTAAAGCGTTTTTTACTAATGGATAACCAAGGGGCAATGAAACTCATCAAAAATCCAGAGTTCCATAAAAGAACTAAACACATAGACGTAAGGTTCCATTTCATCAGAGAGAAATATAGCAGCGGTTTGTTCGAATTAATTTACGTCTCGACAGAGAAGCAAATCGCAGATATTCTAACAAAGCCGTTGTCGAAGAAAATCTTCCAGAATCTACGAGTTATGATGAACGTAACGTAATTATTTTGGATTGTATTTGTAATATAAAAATTGTTAATTGAATTCCTATGTACAATTTTGAATTGAAATTACACTCACCCTTTTGAATTAGATTATACAATTAATATGCATTCAGATTATGGAGTTGATAAATAGTAAAAATAACGATAAGTGGGAGTGTTAGAAATATGTATCATACTTTTTACTACAACTGTACTCACAGAAGTACTCTATAACAATTTTATACTGAAGACTATTACTATCTGTCAATAAACTACTTCTTGTACTTGTAACCTCCAACGAGAACGGTCGTGTTTATTTCATCCTCTTGCCGAAATCCCAACAACAATAATTCTGTATCTAGTTGACATGTACAAAGCATGCATCAGTCTTGCCACATACGGAAGCTATGGCAAGAGGTTAAGGTAGTTTTCATACCTAAGCCAGGCAGAGCCTCCCATAACATCCTGAAGGCTTTCCGACCCATCAGCTTCACTTCGTTCTTTCTTAAAGGCCTGGAAAGACTGGTGGACAGCTTATGACGATGCAATGGTGCTACAGCCCATATCGAGCCTTGGCCTCCCGAATGCACCTCCTCCAGTTGTCTCGGGCCAACGACCGCGTCCCCCAGTTTGAAAAATCGAGAAGCGATCTGCAATTTGCATCGACTGAGTTTCCCATCGCTTTCGTGGATTCCCCTGCGGTTGCCTTGAGCTTTATCCTTGAGCTTGTTTAGGAACTCGTTCCTCGTGCATCCGCTCCACGCGGCTACCCCATTGAAGCTTGCGAAGTTTGATCACAATAAATGCTGGTGGGTCGTCAAATAGCTGATACACCTCATGGTTGTATCGAATTCGCCAGTCATCTCCTTCCCTTGATTTCTCCGTACACCTTCCGAAGAATTTTCCGCTCAAATGTGTCGATTAAATTCTTCGACACCCGCGTCAAGTTCCACATTTCGCATCCATATAGCAGACAAATTAATATCTTATAGATGCGTAGTTTATTGTTTCGATAGACCTTCCTTGATTTCATTATGGGGAGAACCGCATAAAATGCTTTGTTAGCTGTTGTGATTTTTCTTTGAATTTCATGTCGTTCATTGCCGTTCTTTGCGAAAAGAACTCCCAGTTATACGAATTCATCCACCTGCTCGAAGTTACATTCGCCCATAGTAATTTTCTGCCTCTCTGGGACAGTCCTTCGTGGATGTCTGGGTCATGTATTTAGTTTTCGCTTCATTGACTCTGAGCCCTACTTCACCTGCTGCCGACTCCAACTTCTGAAATACCTCCATAGCACAAAGTATTGATCGGGCCAGAATGTCCACGTCGTCTGCGTACGCCACCAACTGTGAGGATTTTACGAGTAGCGTACCTCTGGTGTTAACTGAGGTTACAGAAGTTACCTTGGTGGATAGCTACGTGCAAATCGGAGCCTCTCGGTCAGGTACCCCCACCAACACTCCTATCTGAAAGTTAGATCCACTGACACCACCTTGCATATGACGATAGCCACCGTAGAGAAAGCTTTCATAAAGAGGTTGCACTCGGTGCCTTTCCAGGCGTGAAAGGCGCTTGTAACCACGTCAATATTGATGCCATACTTAAGGCCTTGCGCAGCCATAGTGTGGAACCTCTCCTGACTGCATGGATAGCTAAGCTTCTTCGCTCACGAAAAATCGTAGCACGAATGGGTGAAGAGACAAGAAAATGCACTGTCTACAAAGTAACGCCACAGGGCGGCATAATATCGCCTCTCTTGTGGGTCCTAACCGTGAATTTTCCATTTTAAATCGGAACGGCTACCCCACAATAGCATATGCATACGATCTTGTCATCATGCTAACTGGTAAGTTTGAACAAGTTCTAGGGGCCTTATGCTGTTCGCTTTACAACTGTTAGACAGTTAGGGACTAGATAAGGGACTTACCATCAACCCTTAAAAAAACAGATCTGGTTCTCTGCTCCAGAAGAAGAAGATTGTGTTTTCAATCCACCAAACATTCGGGGTATCACTATAGTCCTTTCGAGCCAAATTAATTATTTAAATCGTGTTCTTGATAGTAAAATATTCTGGAAGTTCAACATTCAAGAACGAACAAAAGAGGCTACCATAGCCTTCTTCACTTGCAAAAAGACATTCGGCTTGAGATGGGGCTTTAAGTCGCACCTCATCCACTGGATGTATACCAGTATTGTCAGACCAATTATTTGCTATGGCGCGCTGGTGTGATGGCTGGTGTGGTGGTACTAAAAACCAATCTAGCACCTTTACAGCTAATCCAACGGATGGCATGTCTTTGTGTAACAGGTGCTATTAGAACCTCACCCTGAAAGTAATTCTCTCACTACCTCCACTTGATCTTCTTATAAGACAAACAGCGGGTCTAGCTACCATTAGTTTAAAAACCTCTAAATCGTGGTCAGCACCGCAAATTAGTCGTGGCGAAATTTCAAACGTCATTAGAGACGTAAATTCCCTTTTAGGCTGCGATTATGATTACATGAACCATCCGCATGTTGAGAAACGGAAGTTTCCCAGTAAGTTTCCTGAACAAAATGAATGGGCAACAAACACGATACTCAGCACCTGTACAGGTCCTCATCTCTATACGGACGGATCTAAAACTAACCAGGGCAAAGGTGCAGAGATTTATTCCCACGACCTCGACATCCAAACTTCGTTTCATCTTCCAGAACACGCGACTGTGTACAAAAATTATTTTAGAACACTCTCGGAAATTGTTACATTTTCTTGGACAGCAGGGCTGCACTTCTGGCACTCCAATCCTATAGGACCACGTCCAAACTAGTGTCCATTCTACACTGTTACGCTTTATTATTCGTGACGTTTCGGTCTCTGCTGAATGTCCATTTGTAGACACAATTTGAATCGCCTAGCGGCTAAACCCGAAGTATTTCTATTTTGGATACCGAGTCATAGCGACCTGTTAGGAAACGACGCAGCAGACATGCTTGCGCGGCAAGGACCTACAAACATTAACTCCATTAGGAAGTCAGTCGATGTAGCACCAACAGTGCTGCAGACTAGCATCAAACAAACTATTTTGGATTCTTTCTTGGCGGGCGGCGGCAGCTGGGCAGCTGCAGAACGGCCAAATCCTCATGGGAAGAACCGAATAAAAGTATTACAGCTCAGCTGTTACAACGTAGTCACCATAGCGTCCGAACTATTGTTGGCCTGACCACAGGTCATTGCTTGCTAAAGCAGCACGCATTCAGACCGCGGATCGCGAGCGGCAGCCTTTGCAGAGGTTGCGAGAAAAACGAAGAATCTATCGAACATTATCTTTGTCACTGTCACTGTCCGCGAGTCTCCAACAGCCGTATCCTTTGCTTAGGCTCTAAATTCTTCTTTGAACTAGACGACCTGAGAGGCATCAAACATTCGAACCTACTTTGGTTCGCAAACCAAGTGGCTAGCACAGGAGGAGTAAAAAACATCTCATAATGAATAGGGAGAGTACAATAGGCCCAACTAGATGACCCCAATGCATTGTGGTTCTACGAAACCACCCTCCTACAACCTAAACCTAAACCTAAAGCTGAGTCCAGCATTAAATTAATTTTGTTTTTGTGCTGTTTTTGGTAAATTGTGCTTATAGGACGAGAGCGTATAACAGTTATACAGATGATCTTATGAAATGGTAAAAATTCATCACGGTACACTCACTGGAGTCATAAAAATAACCGATCTGTCGAGCTTTCAGTATAGGAAGTTTAGAAACTACGTGTAATGAAATACACAGAAACCAAAGCTGAGGGTAGATGACAATAAAAGAATGCTACGAGAATACTAAATTTGCGTGTAGCGTTGTGTATTTTCTGATAAAAAACTTGCTTCTTATGGTTTTGGTTTTCATGCCAAAAACGTAAATGAAGGAAGACAAGAGTGGATGAAAATTCCTATGGGAGCCGAACGTGGGCCAGCTCTATTAAATATCAATCTGATCTTGTAATTTAAATGCCCAGCTCTAAAAACCCGTTGACAAGTAAACTGCAGTTTGGTATGCAAATAAAAAAAAACGGAACAGAGGCGGAGCCGGGCGCCGAAATCGAAGGACGCCAAATTTTAATTAGAGTCTACTCCTTTCTTGACTTTCGATCTATCACTTACCATATAAGAAAATCGCAAGCCTTTCCTTATGAAGACATAAAATTTACTCTTTTCATTTCATGTGATCTATATTTTGTTTTTTAGTTCAATGAACTTTGCCTGCTCCAGAAACATTTCAGATAAGAAAATCACAACTCTCTCCTTATCAAAAATCAAACTTGATTGCATTTCCTCTTACGATATGCGCATTTCGCTCTTCGCTCATTTTATGTTTTGGGGAGTCAGAACAAAACAATGCTCAAAGAATTTGATACAAGAGGAAGAAAGCAAGCAGGTAGTGATGAGAGAAGAACGACACACGTGAGGCAAATGAAATACGATAAACAAGAACGAGATATCTTCTTCTACAATAGCACTACAGCCCAAATCGTGCCTTGCCCTTCTGACCTTCAGGTTCCTTAACATTTTTCATCATTTATTGTAGAAGGGTTGTTAGACCTTCACACAACCCTCTATCTTCGAATTTTTCATTTTCGTAGATTGAGGTGACCAAGGTATACCCAAGCAGGCAGTGTGCTGGAATTAAGCGTCGACCGGGATTTGAACTTACGACCTTCGCATTGTAGACCAACACGCTACCCACTAGGCTAAATGATCATTTAATTCTTTAAACGTTCCCTTCTCGTTTCTTCGCAATGAAATGAATTACAAATCGTTCGAGTGATTGCTTAGAAGCATCTCAAGATATTTCGTTTATTTTCATAAATATTCGATTATTCGAATGATCACATCAATATATTGAAGCTATTCTCTCATTGCAGTGTGGATTTCATAATTCTATAGGTATGGGATTTGCCTTGTTTTTTTTCTGGTTCAGATTTGGATTCCCTAACTATGATATCGAATAACGTCACGCATGTGACGAAAACAGACGATCAAATAATTATAATAACCGTATCAATTTTATGCTTGAAAGTGGAATTGCATTACATTATGAAGCAACAGTATTGCATGTGGTAATATTTGATGCTATCACCGTCCAAGAAAAAGTTAAAATAATCGATTCTGGTAATGTATTGTATTCAGAAAATAGTCGAAGATAATTAGCGATCGTTTATGTTATCATTACTGGTCCGACTAGGATATGATCAAGGTAACTAAAAACGTTGAACTATGAAAATGAATGATCTGGTTTCTCTTAAAAATTGTAAAAATTCGTTCGCAAGTTAGAGAAATAAAAATGTCGAGTTCCAATATAAATTGACTAATGAAAACCGCAAAAGCAGCAGGATAACATGGATGCAGATTCGAAGCAAGCCTTTATTGTTGATAAAAACGTGACACAGAGATTATTTAGTTTCGTTAATAATAGCCTTATGCTTGTAGCATCAGCATCTTAAAATAAAAGAAATTCAATAATTAATCTAAAAGATCTTGGGATGTCTACAGAGTTCACAGAAAATGTTATTTTGGGGATAGTAGTGAAAGATCACATTAACGTAAGAAATTTTAATTTTTTTCTTTCTTTAGATAGAAATTTAATGTTAGGAAATACAACAAGGAAAAACGAAGGATCATGCCCAAAGGGCGGAAAACACATTTATGGTTCTATCAAGCTTACTACATGCATTTTGGCGTCGAATACGCCTATAAGCCAAATCAAGTAGTCTACAAACAAATTGTATAATCGTAGGGGCGCGAAGCTATAACTCTGCTCCGGGCACCAAAACTGATAGGGCCGCCCCTGAAACGGAGAAACGTGGGTCAATTCTATGGAGTCGAAGACGGGGTCCTTTATTACGATTTTCTTGCACAGCTATGCGAAGGCAAGTTCATGGTGATGAACTTGTAATTCTGAATTGTTCAGCTCTAAGGAGCCGAATACAATTAATAAAGATTTGAAGTCGATGGGCCAGTTTCATAGAGACGAAAAAAATGCGCACGCCTGGCTCTAAGGAGCCGCAAAAATTTGTAATGATCGCGACCACTACCCCACAAACATTTTTTTTTTAATTTCGCGCTCCCAACATTTACTAATTCGCTAGACAGAAAGTAGCAGCCGTTAAAACCCCTAAAATCATCGTAAAGGAGCTTTTCAAATAAATCAAACACATTTCGTATCCTTCAAAGTACTCCACATACGTGGGCATTTAATCCAGTTTTTGAAACACTTTTCAATTTTGACTTTCGGGATGACCTCCACGATTTTCTTTTTATGGCATCAGTTGAATCAAAACGGGTTCCTCGAAGTGTTTCTTTCATGCGACTGAACAGGAAAAAGTCGCATGGTGACATGTCAGGAGCATAGGGTGCTTGTGGAACGGTATTTGTTGAATTTTTGGCCAAACATTCACGAATATTGATACCGAATTTTCAAAAAATTCAATAACTTTGGAATTAAGGTTTGCATGGGATATTGCTGTTGATTTACGATGAGGTCGAGGCTCATCTTCATCTTACTCACGACCCTCACTGAACCATTTGTGCCATTGTGATCTCGATAAAGACTCATCACCAAATGCTTTTTGCACCGTTTTCAACGTATCGACACCGTTAAATTCATTTTTAACGTAAAATTTAAAGCTCGATTAATTCAGCAATTATAAAAATCGGCACAATGCAAAAAAATTTCTGTACACAAGCAGCTGTAACTAATAAAGTATTAGGAGTACAAATAAGTTTTCGCCGTTTTCTATCAAAAATTAGGAATGTATTGTGAAAGAACGGTACATTACCTTTTATTCAAAGTATTGTCCATCACTAGCCACTACTTTTTTCCATCTTTCTGGCAGCATTCGGGTACCACGTCGGAAGAACTCTTCATCTTTCATCCACGAACCGACCCAATTTTTAGTATTTTCATATGATGTAAAGCGCTGCTTAGACAGGCCATGTGCCATCGACCGGGACAAATGATAATCGGAAGGGGCGGCGGGTGGGGTAGAACTTACCAATTAACTGTTGTCAAATAGGTTTTAGCCGGCACCGCAACATGCAGACGAGTATTATCATGTAGGAGAATAATTTTGTCGTGTCTAGAGTAGTAATGGTCAGGCTTTTCCTTTAGTGCTCAGCTCAATCTCATTAATTGTGTTCAGTAGAGTTCCAGTAATGGTTTCGCCCGGTTTGAGAAACTCGTAATACACGACACCAAGCTGATCCCACCAAATACACAGCATGCATTTTTTTCCATAAATATTCGGTTTGGCTGTCGATGTTGAAGCTTCGTCAAGTGGTTCCCATGATTTTCTCTTCTTTGGGTTATCGTAGTGGATCCGTTTTTCATCACCACTGACTATACGATGCCAAAAACCTTTTCTTTTATGCCTTGCAAGCAGCACATGCAAAATCGGCGTTCAACGTTCTCGGCTTCAATTCATATGGAATCCGATTTCCTTATTTTTGAATCATTTGCATCGATTTTAAACGATGTCGAATTACTTATTGAGTCACTTCTAATGTACAGTGCCGGAAAAAAGTTTGGATACATGGTCTCTCAACCCACAATCATAGCTCTGAAACAGAATTCCTGGTACTTACAACTATGAAACTTTGCATAGAATAGCTGTATCCCATTTCTTTTTAATCTTTAAAGGGATATTTAATTATGGCAACTCTAAAAAAAATAGTGACAACAGTTTCGAATATGTCTGGTAATACTTGCGGAAAAAAGTAGGGAAACAAAACGGTTTTTGTTGTCAAAAAGTTAATTAGAACCGTTTACTTTGAAATTGAATGTCATTAGTAGTTATTTGTTGTGTGACTGAATTAAATTTAACTCCAATTAAAGTTTTTTTATGAAACATAATTAAAAATGCCGAAGTGTAAGTTGTACTCAATGGATTTGAAGGAGAAAATCGTTTCTATGTACAATAACGGAACAAAACAAATTCAAATTTCACAAAAACTTGATATACCAAGAGGAACAATTTCGAAAATTATTAAAAACTTTCATCAGCGAGGGACAATCGAGTGTGCTGCAAAGTCAGGGAGGCCTAGAAAAACAACAGCAACCACCGATCGCATAGTTCAAAGGATTTCTAAACAAAAACCAGGACAAACGGCCACTGAGATCAACGCCGAGTTAAAGAACAGAGGTATTTCAGATGTGACAGATCGGACAATTAGAAATAGATTGATGGAAAGTGGCCTTTTTGGAAGATCTCCACTGAAGAAGCCACTCTTATCAAAAGCCAATAATTGCAAGAAGACTAACATTTGCAAAAGAACACATTCTTTGGACTCCCAGCAAATGGAATACAGTTCTGTGGAGTGATGAATGTAAATTTCAACTATTTAGAAGCGATGGAAAACATTACGTTAGAAGACCACGGGGTGAAAGGTACAATGCAAGGTATCAATTACCAACAGTTAAACATGGCGGAGGATCGGTAATGGTTTGGGCATGTTTTTCACGTTCTGGAGTTGGCCCAATTTTTCGGATAGATGGGATAATGGATCGGTATCGGTATTTGGAAATATTGCAAAACAATATGCTTCCATATGCTGAAGAAGAAATGCCGTTACGTTGGATTTTCCAACAAGATAACTATCCGAAGCATTCTTCGCGTTTAATTAAGGATTGGTTCCAACAGGAAAAAGTGAGTGTTATGGAATGGCCTTCACAATCCCCAGATCTGAATCCAATCGAACACCTATGGGAACATGTAAAGCGTAAAATTCGACACACAAAAATGTCTAATAGGAATGCACTGTACGATGAAATCATTAGAGAATGGCAAAATATCCCGGTTTCATTTTGCGAAAAGTTGGTGGACTCAATGGAGAGGAGATGCAAGGCTGTACTAACATCAAAAGGGAGAAGCACTAAATACTAAGAAAAACATGTTATTTCCTTTAAATAAACTCGAATTATATGAAAAAGATATGTGTTTCCATACTTTTTTCCGCGAATAATACCAGATAAAATCGAAACTGTCGTCACAATTTTTTTTAGCGTTGTTATAAACAAATTTCGCTTTGAAGATTTATAAGAAATGCGGCACTGCAATTCTATGCAAAGTTTCATAGGTGTGTGCACAAGGAATTTTGTTTCAGAGCTATGATTGTGGGTTGAGAGACTATGTTTCCAAACTTTTTTCCGGCACTGTAAGTGCAAGTTTTTCTTGCGTTCGGCACGAATCTTCGTAAACTTTCGGCCTTCTAATATGTTTTTTGTCTCCCACGTCAAACTCATCGTTTTTAAACCTTTGAAACCACTCACGACAACTTCTCTCACTTAAGGGGGTAGTCAAAGAAATTGGCCTCTCATGTATTCTTATGGGAAAACACGATCAACTTCGGTATAGTTTTCTTCCAAACTATCGGATCTCGATGAAACTTTGCAGTATTCTTTTTAGATACATAATAAAGCTATTCATAAGAACATTTAGAAAAAAAAAGAAACAATAAAAAAAATTCTTTGACAAGAATAAAAAAAATTCTTTGACAAGAATAAAAAAAATTCTTTAAATTGACATTTTTTTAGTTCTTTTATTTAAAATTTGCCGGGAAGAGAAAGTTGCATTGCTAAAAGGTTAATTTCACAATCTAGACAGTGCTGCCAAAAGCTCGTAGAAAAAAAATTAACTCGATATCTTTTGTAGTTTTTTTTTTTAGTTTACCGAAAGTTGAAAATATGCATTTTTTTAGGAAAAGCAAAAAAACAAAAAAGTTTATTTTTTCATGCCAAGTTTGAATATTTTTCTTCCTAATTTTTGTAATATACATATTTATCGATTATCATATAATAATCGAAATCAAAATAGAACAGAAGGTGGTAGGTGTTGGCATTGCCGGTTTGAGCGGAACTAGGGTGAGCGCGCTTGTACTAGTACCTGACACCTAACCTTTGAAGCATTTTGTAGGGCACTTCCCAACATCGCAGAAACGTGGGGTTGCATTCAGTGTAGATTTGAGTTTACTTTAAGAAACCCTTATAAAAGAAATCGATTTTTTTTTTAATTTTTTCTTTGAATACGCCTTTAAAGCAGTCTCATCATATTGTTACATGCAGACCTGGCAGCCCCGCAACTCGATCTCTCTCGAATAGACAAGAATTATGTAGAACAGTATAATCAACTATGTAGAATGCCACAATTAAAGATCTAGAGCTTTTCAGTATAGTTCACACATAACACCGAAGGAAGCTTCGAGAACAGTCATGAGTATGAAGAGATGTATAAAAGCACGAAAGCTTTCAGCGAGATATGACTCACTCTCTCGCTGAAAGCTTTCGTATCAGTCATTTTTATTACGGAGTCGCGAACCAGTGAAAGCGATAGAAAAGCACGCGGCGGTATTGCCATATAGTGCGAATTAAGCGGGAAATCGAATTAAAGTCCGAATAAAATAAATTATCACTTATTTTTAAACGAATTGTGTTTTTTTTTACTTGAAATACCGGCGAACCCCTAGCTCGCAACAATATGGTTCTACAAGCAATCGATGCGCCTCAATTGCAGATTTCTTCAAATTAAAGAAGTAAATCAAAAGTCGCAAATGACGCTTATTCGGCACAAAACCTGACATTTTCGCACGAACAAAATTATGTGATGCTGATACGGAGTCACTAATACTTCAAGATTATGTTGTTACCAGATGTCGAAAGTTACGATATTACGTTTTACATCTGACAATTTCAACATAACTTTCTTTTGTCAAACGTCGAAAACTTATTTGTACTCCTAATATTTTTTCCTTATCTGGAGGATCGTCCCTGATAGAAGATTTTTTTGGTTCGGTGTTCAGTAATGGAATATATTTATCTGAAATGATGTGAAAATCATATTAAGTAGGGTTCTCATTTGTCAACTGCTGCAACTATTATTTTATGAAAGTGATAATTTACTTGAATCAGGAGTTCAAGATAATAATTTGAACCTGATTAAGATTTTTAATTCTCCATTGTAAGATAATAAGAAATAGTGAAATTCAATGTGTTGTCACATATGATTTTACTTTAGCTGAGGCGTACAAAACGCGATTTAGTTGAACCACAACACGACGTTACATAATATGCGCGAACTAATAAAAAAATAATTAAAAACATCATTCTTTGCCCTAGAATTTTCTCTACGATACGATATTTTAAACTAATATTGATTAACGATAATATTAATAAATCTGACAAATATGAATCTTCTTTGAAGACAACTAACAAAATGGAAACAAATCATTTTAATAGTTTCGTTTTTCATAGAATGAATTAATTTTTAATTTAATTGCAATTATAGACAATAGATAAATAAATGATTGATTTTTTTTAAATATATTGATATAGTGCATGATTTTTTTTTTTTAATTTTATCGAAACTATAATTAAAAATTTAAATTTTTTTTTGTAATTAACTAAAGCTATCCGATAATTCCCAACAGAGGAATAGTCTATAGATAGGTCATAAATTTTATTGTTTTTATTTATTTTTTTTTTTTTTTTTGTATTAAAAACTATATACGTTTTTATTTTCACAATTTCTAACTTTTCCCCCCAATAGTAAATATTTACTTAATTTGCAACTTTATCGTTTTTAGCTACGGTTTTAATTTATTAATTAATTCTTTTTATACATACACTTTCAATAATTTTCACATTAAATTTGCTCATATTCTTATTTTGTTTTTATTATTTTACATATTGTTACACATTTCATTTTCAATTGAATGTAACCCGCTTAAATTTGAACACTTTGGCAAATTTATTTAATTTTTTTTTTATTATTTTAATTTGTTTATGTATATAGATTTTATCGATAGATGTTTGTGTGTGTTTGTTTGTTATGGTTTTTTCAAGCTATGAATATCATGTTTTTATTTAAATTATTTGTTCGTCTGAATGGTATAACAATATTAAAAATCAAAGGGTTTTTTTTTATTCTTTTTTATTAACAACAACAACTAGAAGATGAAATTTATATATAAGTATAGGTAAGTTAAGTTTTGTTTGTTTTTATTTACTTTTTTTTCATTTTGGAGAATTGTTAATTTGGCGCGCGCAAAGAACATAAACAGTTACAACTTTTATATGATTTGTGACACAGTACATTTTTATAATATGATAAATTTATCTAGCGATACCGAAAGCAAATGAATAATGTACATGATATTTATGTATACGTATATATTTATAACTTTGGAAGAAATATATAAACTTTAATATTAGTCATAGTCATAATCAACTTGACTGCGCAAGTTTTGCTGAAGAAACATATTTTTTTTTATTATCATTATTTTGATACGAACCCATATCCAATTGTTAAGAAATAACGCAGCGTGAAATTATATTTAAAAAAAAACAGAAATAAACAAATGTGTTTTTTATATAATGCAATTATTTTTTTATCGTTATTTTTTCTAATAAATAAATGCTATGTGTTGTGTGAGAGTATTTAAATAAACCAGACTTGACCGTGTAATAGAGCAAATGTTTTGTCTAATAGTAAAACGGAATAAATCAAATCGTGTTTTGTATTGGTGTGAAAAAAAAATCACTATCAAACATGCAATTACTATCGACACACAATTGAAAGCAAGAAAAAATCAATCTAAATCAAATAGAACAACGAGTTATTATTCCGAGCAATTATTAACATAGTCCTGGCTGTATATTACTTTTATTTTGAAATATTTAAGCCATATCTATATTTTCATGGAATATAACAATGAAACTATTATACGAGTAATACAATATTATGTAAATTTGATAGAATAATCACAATATATTTTTTTTTCGTAAAAAATATATTGGACATAATATTTTTAAAAAAAAGTACCTAAGATCTATTTACAATTGCATACATAATATTTTTCTAACTTAAATACTTCTTAGATTCTAAATTTATTTAGTTATAAAAAAAACTGTATATGTATATAAATAAAGATTGTAAATCGTAGATAATAATTTAAATAAAAACTATGGAGAACGTAATGATTATTATTTTTTGATTTGTTGTTTTTTTTTGATCGTGCGCTTTTTTTTATATGTATCGTGGATATATTTCAAATTTAAGTACTTCTAACAGTGTTATTGTCAATGTTATCGTTTTGTGAATTACGCTTTAGATCAATATTTAATGTGCTTACCATTTCTGACGTGAGTGAATTGAGAGCATCTTCGACAGTAGGTTTGTGTCGATCCGACGTTGGTAAATTCATTGGTGATGAATTTTCAGAAATAGCTGGGAAAAAAAAATTCGTTAATATTGAAATTATTAATTCCAATGAAAAAAAAATATTAACCTAAATCTCCGCTAGAACTTGAGTCTGTAAAACTGGGCGTTCCTTCCGTCCATGTAGGTGTTGAACCTTCAACAGATGCTGGTGGTGTCCATGCAAGTGCACCTCTTGATCCATACTGACTATTCGATGAAGTTTCGACAGCTAAATGCGAATCGAGACGAATCTCCGAAATGCTGTCAAAAAAAAATTGAATTATTTCTTTTTTTAATTAAGTTAAGAAAATTTAATATCGTCATGAAAGCTGGAATGCAATCAATCAATTAGATTTATGATCTTGCTAGTTTATCCGATGCAGCTACAGCCACATAAATTAATGAAAACATAAAGCTATTTAATTTTAATGCATCTAAAAAGGTTGAAAATATTATCTATGCTTATTTTAATTGAATTGTGCAAGCCATCTATTTCCAGAAAAACAATTCATACCCTAAAGGTCAGAGAACGAAATAAGATTTATGCTGTAACACTATTGACGAGACAGATAATTACATTGTGACCATAAAGTACCGGGATTTTGTAAATAAAATTACTCTGGGGAATGATATTTCAAATTTATTTTTTTTTTTTTGGTAAGCAGGTAGGACTGTCCTTAATTATTATCCCAAAAATTAGGGCGGTCTGTTAATCAGTTTATTTACAGCAGCTAGTTGAATTGGTACACCTCAGTATCCCACGGTGATTTTTTAAATGGATAAAAATATGGGACAGAGAGTTTAGTCTCAAATTTTGTGTTTCCAAACAAATTTCGTGTGCGGAATCATTGCGAATGTTAAAAAAGGTTCACGGTGATTCAGTAATATCAAAAACACGAGCCTACGAGCATTTAAGGGCGGCTGAGAGATCGTTGAAGACATGACTCGTTCTGAAAGACCTTCAACCGCTTCAACTGACGAAAACATTCAAAACGTAAAGGAAATGGTGCTCGAAAATAGTCATGCCAGTGTTAGGAAGATAGCAGGAGAGCGCGACATCTCTCGCGAGTCTGTTCGTTCTATTTTGGTGGATACTTTGGCCATGAAACGCGACCTTGCCCGACTTGTTCCGATAAAGCAGAATTTTCTTCAAAAAAATTTCCGGGAAAAGGTCTCTTTGGACATGCTTGATCGTGCAAATTCTGATCCCACATTCGTGGAACGCATCATAACTGTTGATGAGACATGTATCTATAAGTTTGGCATGCAAACCATTCAACAATCATTGGTATGAAGGAAAAAAAGGACATAAAACAAAAATCGCCGTGGACTACCGAGGTGTACCCATTCAACCAGCTGCTGTAAACAAACTGATTAACAGACCGCCCAAATTTTTGGGATAATAATTAAGGACAGTCCTACCTGCTTACCAAAAACAAAAATTTTTAAATATCATTCCCCAGAGTAATTTTATTTTAAAATCCCGGTAATTTATGGTCACAATGTATATCGGTTAATACTATCTCAATTCCTATACATGTGAACCAACAAATAAATGACCAACTTAACATTAAACATAAATAAAACTAATGAAATTCAATGGCTATGCATATTTTCGTAAAAGGAAAAAAAATAACTTGAACTTTATAATGTGGATGACGTTCAATACTGCCTATCGACGCGCCTCATGTTAAAAGGCTGATCAATGAATCCTTATCGAATGCACGCAAACAAAAAAAATACCACTCTGGGCAAAAAGTAAAGGGAGTTTTCAAATAAAATACAAAGAATAAGTTTATTCTTCAATATCTATTTTGTATCCTTCAAAGTACTCCCCATTGCATGCAATATACTTATGTCCACGTTTAATCCAATCTTTTCGATTTGCGGGATGACCATTAGCACCTCGCGATTTTCGTTTTATGGCATCAGTTGAATCAGAACAGGTTCCTAGAAGTTTTTTTTTTCAAGCGACTGAACAGGAAAAAACCGCATTGTGACAATGTTAAGAAAATAGGCTGCTTGTGGAACGGTATTTAAAAATTCACGAATAATGGTTATGTATTTCCAAAAATTCAATGACTTTGGAATGCGTTTTGCTGCAAAACGTCTCATACACAATTCATCGCTTAAAATCGAGTTTACTGATCCTTCCGATATTGTAGTATCTTCAACTAATTCTCTGACAGTTAAGCCACGATTTTCCGTGATTTTCAATTTGATATTTTTAATGTTTTCATGGGTTTTTGCTGTTGATTTACGATCAAACCGAGGTTCATCTTCAACTGACTCACGACCCTCTTTGGATAACTTGTACTATTGGAAAACTTTTGATCTCGATAAACATTCATCACCAAATGCTTTTTGCATCATTTTCAACGTATTGACACCGTTCAATTCAGTTTCAACGCAAAATGTAATACAGTTCCTTTGCTCCATTAATTCAGCTATTATAAAAATCGCCACAATGCAAAAAATGTATGTACACAAACAGCTGTAACTAATAAACTATTTGAAATATCAAGCTGAAATTTATGAACAGTTGTACCAGCAAGACAAAAAACAAACCATGATGCTATGACTTCGGTACGTATTTTGAATTGAAAAATCCCTTAACTTTTTGCCCAAGGGAAAAAGTTTTTTTTAAGTAAAATTAAAGCTTTCTTAATCGAACATAGCTTAAACTTTTCTATAAATTGAACATTTTTCACTGCTCATGCTTCTGAATTTCGCTCCTTTAATTTTAACTTTCTGTATCAATGAAAAAATTTCCTGTTAAGACCTAGCATAGGAGAAAAACAGACGCCTTAAGCTCTCACCAGGACTTCTTTGTTTCCCTGTTTGCAGCTTTTTGACAAGATTAATGATCACTTTCCATGTATTACAACCACATAAAATACGTATTTGACACTCGCAGCTTCGTGCGAAGAAAGAATTATGTTAACCTACAGGATTTGAATAGCATATCGAAGGCCAGACGAGATTTATTAATACGAGCCTCAAATCCTTCTCGGCTCCGCCGATCCCGCTGACGAAGCTTCCGAGTTAACAAAAATCATGCACCTCTTCCACATCATGTCCGTTAAGAACAATTGGTGGACTCGTACTCGAACCCATGTGCATTTACTTGCACATTAATTTGCAGTCAATGGCACTACCTTGGCCTCCTGACTTTAAGGTTCCTTATAAATTTTTTTTTTCATTATTATTTGTGGGGTGGTTAGCCCTTCGCACAACCCTTTTCTATGGATTTTTCATTTTCGTTGATTGAGGTAACCAAAGTATGTCCAAGCAGGTAGTGTGCAGGAATTACATTACGCCAACCGGGATTTGAACTTACGACCTTCGCAATAATTTCCAAAAACCAAAATCATTCCTATCTCACTGGAGCTGTGTATCATTACAAAACAGTAACGCTTCTAGTTCCGGTGTTACATAAAAAAAAACGATGGTCTGTACAAGACGACACTTTACGGAATACAGCCTGGTAAATTTCGATAGTGCTTTCTACAACATCGTTAATCCCAGTAAGTAAACATATACCACAATTTAAAATATCCGAGAAGTATTCCTTCTGTTGACATCTCGCCATCTGGCAAGTGCTTTATCTGAAGAATTCGTGACCGTCGGCCAATTGCTCTTAAGTGGGCAACCATCAAGCGGTGATCGCTTTTCACATCAGCTCACTCATTGAGGAGACATCTTCTCTATCCGCGATTTGGTACTGAGTAACATCATCAGGTAGATACCCAAGATGCTCTATGGTAACTCTTATGAAAAAAAAGCGTCCCTCCAATAACCGAGTGATACAAAACTTCACAAATAAATCGTATTTTCGGGTCTCTTAATTGAAGACGTATTCTAGTCCAGTATTGTCAAAACCAACCTGGATGTTCATATCTCCTGAGATGATAATAATATCACCTCGCGGAACACGCTCGAAGATGGCACTCAGTTGGCTTTCTGTGCGAAGAGCCAACAACCCTTCCATAAATAAAAATGTTAAGGAACCTGAAGGTTAGTAGGCCAATGCCTGATTTGGGTGTATTTTCATTGAAGAAAAAGAAGAAAAATTAAGATAGTGTAAGTAAATATACTAAGATTAAAAATTTGTCGATGGTGATATCGGCACTACTAGCTAAACCATCGAATCTGAATCTAGACTGATTTGATAAATTTTTTTTTATGTGACGCCGGGACTAGAAGGGTTGCCCTTTTGTTACTGAAACACAGCTCCGGTGAGAGGGGAAGCATATTGGTTTTTGGGAATTAAGGGGATAGAGACGGAAGTGGCTATAAATATTTCTTTTGAATTGCTGAATGTTGTAGTCATGCGGGAACGCTTTGATGGGCAGCGAGTTCCATAGTCGAACAGTCCGGTTTAAAAACGAATCACGAAATTTAACAATGCGACCGAAGGTGGGGTTGAGAGAATACTTATGAGCACGTGAAGCAGCTCTAGCATTAAGGGGTAAGGGCATACATGGGGGCAAGAGATTAGAGATTTCGTCCGAACAATATCCATTGTAGTCGCAATACAGTGGGGGAGTGAACCAAGCGAAGAAGTGATGTCAGAATCTATAATTTTAATAGTCCGAGACTGAATACTATCCAAATAGAAGTTTTTGCAGCTCCCGCCCATATGTGGGAATTAAATTCAAGACGTGGTCTAATATAGGCCTTATAAATTGTCAGTAACCCAGAAGCGGCGAAGGAGTTTTTATATTGCGGAAAAAACAAAGAACGCAATGATCTAAACGAGTTATTTGTTCAAAAATTGAGGATGGATTTATGAAAAGATCAACTCAAATTTAAACGCAAAAATAATTAAATAATGTTGTCAAAAAGATGAAATTAAAAAATAAAACTAAAATCACAAGATGCATAATTTAAATAAAAAGATTTAAAAAAATATACCTAACATAATACGTTGACCTTTCAACTCTTTCAGATCTAAAAAAATAAAATAAAGAAAATAAATAGACTTTATATACAAAATTATTTATAGATATTGATATCTTGTTGTAGTTTAGAAAATTTTTTTTTTTTAGAAATAAATTCAATAATCATTAAATATTCACCTTATAGCATCATCCTTGTATGTTCGAAGTGCTGAATTCAATTGTGATCGCCTCTCTCGATCGTCCATATGATGTCGTTGTGAACTTCCTTCAGATATATCATCGAAAGCAGGAGGAGGTGTGGAACAACATGAAGGTGCTGTGCCTAGCAATACATGAGGCATGTCTCAATTGAATGGTACTTTTTTTATATACATATTAATGAAGCTTTAATTTTTTTTCTGTTTTTGTTATTAATTGTATAAAAATAGGCAATTTTATGTATAAATATCTGAGAATTTGTAAGAAACAAAAATAAGAATGTGTTAATAATGAGAAAGCAAGAAGCCATATTGAAATAAGTTGTGTTCAAAAATTAAGAAAAAAAAATTGTTAAGCGAGAAAACATTAAAATGAAATTATGTTAGCAGTCAATGAAACCAAACCAAACAAAAAAAAAGTGTACCCATATTTATATATACAAACAAAATCGACCGAATATAGCAAAATTAAATATATAGATATATTTGAAAAGAAACAAAACAGGGCTAGACTAATTCTCCATCGCGACTAAACACACTGATATTATCGAGAAATCGTTTACTTCCGGAAAATGAACTTTTGAAATTCGAATCAATCGATTGCAAATTTAAGCTATTACTAGCTGATAGGCATGAATCTTCCATTATTATCGATGGTGCTATACGTCGCGCCTGTTTAGTAGGCTGCTTTGTAGCATCATCCTCTTTATTATTGTTATTATTGTTATTTATTGAAATATTTGTCGCTTTAGTAGTGGCCGATGGTTTTTTATTCAAATTGATTTCAATTTCTCGCTTCACTTCAATGAACGAACTCAACGATGTTAATAGATTATCGGCACCGTCATCATCATCTCTAATAACCATATCGATATAATCAAGATACTCTTTCTTATCGCGTTTCTCGCGTTCCAAACGTCTTATTGGTTTCGAATATTCCGGTTTTATCGGTGGAAATCGTCGTACTATCGATCCGACCGATGATCGACCACTTTGCGAAAGGAAACTATTTTGCCGTTGAAGGAATTCTCGCTTCGGAAACGGTCGAATGAGATCTTTTCGTAATGGATCTGATGGCGTAGCCGATTCGATAATCTTTGAATCACGATCGAAATCTTTTGGAAAATTCAATTGGAGCCAATCTTTAACATTGCACGGCGATAAACGTTCACCGAATTTCGGTACATGCTCTTCTAACTGTAGAGTATTACTTTTATGTTTGGTATCAAGTGTTATTGGTTTGCTACCTGTTGGTGATACGCGTCTAGGTAAGCTTGGACCGCCCGTATTACCCGATCGACTTGACTGTCCTTTACGAGCTTTCGGTGATCCCCTAGGTGGCACGGGTGGTGGTACTTTCGCTTTTGCTATATTGGTTTTTTGTTTCAGTGGTGGTATATTCGTTGGTACATTTGTTATTATTGATTTATTATTATTAGTATTTGTCACCAAAGCTGTGGACTGTGTAACTACAGGTGATGGAGCTGAATTTTTTCGTTTAATTTTTTTATTTTTTATCATTGAATTCATTAACGAAACAATTTGATAAATTTATTAGAAGTTAGAATATTTAGATTAGCATTTTAGCATCCACCGAAGAAGAAGAGCGTGCAGCATGTAAGAAATTTCAATTTGTTAGTACGTTTTAGATGAAATATGCCGTTTGTTTTTTTTTATCATGCATAACTGCATTTCTATTTTATATTTCTTTTTCTTTTTTTGTATGTTGTGTACTTTTGTTGTTAAGGAATAATTTCAAAAAAATCCCATACGCTAAAAACCAACTCACCGGATTTCTGAGACGAATTAGTTAAATGATGATGATGATGTGAACTTCCTGCGACGGCTAATAACACATAGTAAAAATTAAATTAATAATTCGGCATAATAAATTTTGAATTAATAACAATCTTAGAAAATAAAATGAAAAAATAAAAAATAATAAATTGCCATACGAAAGAAAATAAAGCCATAATTATAGATAAATTTTTCGGTCAAAATTTAAGATGAATACATTTAACTCTACGCTTACAAACACTTAAAAATTTCAACAACAAAAAAGCCACAAGCTTCAGCCAAAATATAACTGGAATGAAAATGTTTTAGTAAAAATAAATAAAAAAAAAACTATGGAAAACCTAACTATATTTAAACAACATGACTACTACTCTAAAGACATTTTCGCTGAGTTAAAATTTAATCTCATCGAGTTGCTCATTTGTATTCTACTCACTAGTTCTACTTTAATAAAGCTAAAAACTATTCATTACTTTTTAACAGATATACGATTTATTTTGTCTACGAAATGTTAAAAACAAAGAAAACATAAAACAAACACCTAGTGCCCATAAAAAGTATCACTAGCTAAAGACTCCTCGAATTTCTGGTCGCATTTATAAACGCATCGCAGAAACCATCGAATTTTTACGATATAAATGCGACCAGGAATTCTATCGTGTCTGGCAGGCTTCAGATCAATATGAATCTAACCAGTAAGACCTGTGAAACTATCTTATTAAAAGCCGATGGAAACTGATATTCCCTTGTGAAATAAAATTTTTTAATTTTGATTATATTTGCCAGACTTACTGACACACTTTAATAAGCCAGACTTATGTTATCATTTGCCACAATGTTAACCGAAGGTTCAGAAGAAATAAAAATCGTAAAAATCAGTCGTTGAAAATATTCTTTAAGGAAGTAATTCAGTTTAGAATCATAAAAAAAACGGTATTTTAGGAGATTCTTGTGGGGATTTAGCTATGAAGCAAATTGAGCCACATTTGAAGAGTACAACAATATTTTTATGTATTTAATTTTTTTTTTTTTCATTTTTAGTGCAGCGCCTTTTAAAAGACAGTAACTTCTACGTGCTCTACAATATCAGTAATCCTATTGAGAATTATCTTAGCCATGGTTTTCGATACGGTTGTAAGAAGACATGCTACGCCAATTGCCACAATCCCCAAGGACGGCCTTCTTCGGAATTTTGACAATCATGCCCTTCTTCTATTTAGCCGGATATTTTCCTTCATTCCACACCTCAGAACAGAGTGGGAGGAGTACATTGGCTGTTATTTCCGGATCCGCTTTGAGAAGATAGATTGGTAGTCCGTTTTTTCTTTTTCGCCATTGACCGAATGGCAGGAACAATTTCTTCCGGGATGATGTCCCAGATCTCTAATGGAGGATGTTTGCTAATTGTTCTGTTGCTGGAATATCTTAATCTGATAAGATGCTTAAAATGTCAGAGAAGTATTTCTTCTATCGCCGCAGCTATTGTTCGCTCATATTGAGAAGAGTTTCGTTAACATTTCCCAACTGTTTCATAATTTCAAATAGCGAACTCATATCCCCAAAGTAAGTCACAGATTCCGCCTTATTGGTCAAATCTTCAATGGATCTTCTCTTGTCGCGTCTAAAAGCCCTGTTAGGCTGTATATAAGCACTGTGGTAGATTCGTCGTAAATCGGGAGTTCTTTGATTGACATCGGGTTGAAAGACCAATTTAGCTGTTTTGCCCGATAGCCAATCTGTTGCCATGTGCACTTGTTAGGAACGTGTTGCCGGTTACCTCCCACTTGGAGTCCAGTGTGAGCTCAACTCCGCCCAATGGTGATATCTTATAACAAAGAATGTTGGTATATGCGCAATTTTTGATGGGATCTCCTAGTTTATCCACATTAAGCCTGCGCTTCATTTGAACAATTTGTGACCGTTGGATAGTAGCTCTGCACAATCTCTTTAAGTCAGCTTCATGCTTCGCTCGCACATCCACATCGGCGACTTATGTCTAAATGGTCAATTTAAATCTTTTATGGTGACTTTCGTATGGAAAAAGGATCCCTACGATGACCATTTGCCAAGTACTACAAAACTTCACAAATGACATGCTCTAGTCCACTATTGTCAGAACCAATCTGGGCGTTCTGCAGAGTTGTGGCGTTCCTGTCCATGGTTCTGAGAATGACGATTCTATCCAAGATTGGTTTCCAGTTAATAAGACTGATGTAGGGATGACCAAAACGTAATTTTTGGTTTTACACTCAGGACCAACATACCAAATGATTGAAAGGAAAGATTTCCGGATCTCAAACTATTTGCTTTATTACTTGTGACGTACCGGTCTCTGCTGAGACCTTTATCTTAGGACAGACCTAAACGTGCAAACGGTGTGAAATCCGGAAATCTCTCCTTTTAATTCGAAGTGCACTGTGAGAACATTCACCAAGCCAATATCGGAAGATGTTCTCGGTCGGGATTCATTCTATTTCTGATGCCGTCATTCTGACCCCGCTCAAGCCTAAGATTTGAATGTTATAATACTTCATTTCACGGATCCCTTTCTCAGTCGATTACTGATTTGCGGTTTGTGGGCCGAGTGACCTCGTCCACTCAATATTCGTCCTTCAATATTCGAACGCTCCAGAAGCCAATCATAGTCCGTTTCCGATTGACGAAAGTCGATATCGTAGAATCCGTAAGTACCTAAGAAACTTTATCCATTTTTTGTATTAGTTTGTATTATTTAGAATTAGTTTTTTGCAGATGGAATACCAGATTTCGCGGTGCCACGAATTTAGCTACGATTTTAATGTGTCAAGCTGCCGCCAGGGGCACTGATGGTATTGGATATTGAAGTATAAATACCCCTTCATTTGCTAATGGAATCATTTCAGTTTTAAACTTTTTTATGATCAGAGAGACAAAAAAAAGGAAATCTAAACGCGAAACAAAAACAGTTACTTTTTTTTACGCATTTAAACTTGACCACAGAACAACGGAGGCAACCAGGGACGTCAACAAGGTATTTGGAGCTGGCACGGTAAATGAACGAACCACACAAATATGGTTCGAAAAATTCCGTTCAGTAAATATGACCCTTTAAGGCGAGCCATGTCGAAATCCGGAACCATCGATCGACAACAACGAGCTGCGTTTACTAGTGGCGTCTGAGTCACGCCAAATTGTAAGGGGCATTGCACAGAAATTGGGCGTATAGTATTCAACAATTTCCCGGCACTTACAACAGCTTGGAGAAGTCAAGAAGCTTGATAAATGGGCTGTACATGCGCTTAATGATCAAAACGAGACGCGTCGAATGGAAATTGACAGTTCTCTGCTCTCCAGGAACAGAAACGATCTTCTGAAAAGACAAAAAAGGATAGCGTGCAATAATTGACGTCGATCGGCACAATGGCTACATGCTGAAGAGGACCCAAAACACATGCCGAAACCAAGCCTTCATCGAAAGAAAATAATGGTAACTGTTTGTGGGTCCGCACTGGAGTTATTCACTATTCCTTTTTGGAGCATAGTGAAATTATTAATGCAGAGATTTATTGTACCTGTTATTGTAACTCGATGAAATGCATCAGAAATTGCGTGTCTAACGGTCTAGATTGATCAACAGAGCTGGAGATATACTGCTTCACCATGACGCACGGCCTCATGTATCAAGAACAACGGTCCAAAAATTTAACGAAACTTTTCCTCATCCACCATATTCACTAGATCTCTCGCCAACCGACTACGCCTTCTTTAATCATTTGGATCGTTTTTGACGTACAAAAAATTTAACAATGGAGCAGCCATCAAATATGCTTTAGAGGAATCTCTCCAGTCTAGAAAGTCGGACTTCTACGAAACTTGTGTCTCGTTAAGAGAAGAAGTGTATTGCATATGCTAGTACCTATTTTGATTAATAACATTCAGTTTTATAAGAATTACAGTTACAGTTCACTACCAAATCCGACATTTCATTTGCAGCAACCTAATATTTTAAGATACCGGGTGATAAGCCCAATCTTATGATAGATGATTTTTTTTACTTCAAGAAATTATTATATTTAGAATGCGGAATGACGCAATTGAACTAAATTTTCCGTATCATATTACACAAGTTACTTAAATATTTTTTCACCAGAACTCAGCTTCATACATTTGATAGGTCTGGAAAATTGGCGTCAAGCTTATGAATATCTTCGTAAACAGCAGACAATTATGGCGAATTTTACTCAGTCTTATGTAAATGTAGTCAACTCAAACTTGGAAAAAAACTGACAAATAACGAGTGAGGAGACAAGTATAAGTCAGACAATTGCCGAGTCCGGAAGATTTATAGAGAAAAAACTAAATTCAAGATATAGGTCCTATACAAGCAGATGCAAAATACATTACATGCTACTATTCTAGTGCAATTAACAGTTAATTACTACATTAAGCATATGTGTAGCTAAACTATCCCGAGATTCTTTAATTTAAGTTTTGGCACGGAAAAACGTACATTGCTTCACAATTACAAGGCACTCTTGGTAACTCTTGAGGACTACAAATATTTCGCAATTGAAGTACATAGGAAAAGATACTACACTGACACCGGAGTCAGTTTCTTACTCCGCTGGTAGCACTCAACAACTGTGCCCACAACAGAAGAGTAGGCTTAATCTAGATGGATAATTTTTCATTGAGGATGCCAATTAAAGCCTATTATTTGATTCATTAATCAATTTAAACCTAGAATAAGAATAGTAACTATCGTTGCTGCCGAAATTTGCATTAAAGGACTACAAACCTAGGTTAGTTCGCTACAAAAAAGGACTAATAACACGCTTTTACACTAAAAACCTACAATGATTCAAACCGACACGATAGCCTTTCTGTAAGGTTATTCTAGACTTGGCCTACAACTCCAGTTAAAAAAAAAAATAGATCACAAAAAATAAGGTTTAGTGAATGCAATATCGTAATGCAGTATTTCAGTCAAAGAAATTCGCAACGTAATGGATTGGCTGAGAAGCATCGAAGTCGATTTTGTGTAGAAATGATTTGAAGCAAAAAGATATTCAAGAAAAGATTAAACAAAAGAGAGAAAGGCAGAGGTATTACTTCAATCGAAACGCAAGAACATTACCGGAACTCAATATTGGTGATCTTGTTATTGTTACCACTTTTGATAAGACCATCGAAGATAAGGATTTCTCCTACCTGAAGTGTACTCCAACTAATGTGAAATGCGGAGAAATCTACAACAAATCTGTGCCTTCCGCCTCAGCGTCTCGAGCATCGTCACGGAGGAAAAACAGCTTCAGATACCGAAACTTGAAGAGGAAAGGATATTGGCGGAGAAGCGAGACCAGACATTCCTCGAGAAAAAATATAAGATACTCGCGGAAATGGACTCGGGAGAAGACTGTAGTGAGGTGTCAAGCTTAGGAACAAATCCGAAATTAGTGGAGGAGTTGATCGCGAGTATTCAAAATGAAGGCAAGCAGGTGGTGCCCATGTTCTCATCGATTGACTCGATGCAAAAAGCACTTCCTGTAAGTGATATCCTATCAGTGATCACAAGTGCATCGACCGTCATAACGAAGCAGTCGCAACCTTCATCGACCGAACCGTCGCTAATGGCTCCCAATTCTATGCAACTACCCGCGTGTCCTGCTCTTGACAGCGCGGTTCGATTGAAGAACTGCAGCTAAGGGACTGACAACGCACCATCTCGCAACGCGTCAAATGCTTCCAAAGGATCTAACCACGTCTACGAGAAATCCAGAGGAATGGCCGGTATTTATTAGCAGTTTTCAACGGTCTACGATCTTGTGTAATTTCAGCAATACGGAAAATCTGATTCGCCTTTAGAAATGTTTGAAGGGACGAGCTCTTGAAGCCGTTCGAAGTCGACTGCTACTTCCTTCTTCTTCTACAATGGCACTACAGTCCAAATTGGACCTTGGCCTCCTGACATGCAGGTTCCTTAACATTTTCATTACTTATTGTGGAAAGGTTGTTAACCGTTCGCACAACCCTCTTTCTACGAATTTTTCATTTTCGTAGAGTGAGGTGACCAAAGTATATCCAAGCAGGCAATGTGTTGGAATTATATATTGCGCCGACCGGGATTTGAACTCACAACCTTTGCATTACAAGACCAACACACTACCCACTAGGCTACACCCTAGCTACTTCCTCACACGGTCGCAAATGTGATTGACACCTTGAGAATGCTGTACGGACGACCAGAGGTAATTATTAACACTCTTTTACCTAGTGTCAGAAGCCAACCTTATATAAAGGCGGATAGACTGGACCTGCTCATAACATATGCACTAACCGTAGAAAAAGTATGTGCAACTATGGAAGCCTCTAGTTTGGTAGCTCATATTTACAACCCAACGCTACTACAAAAGCTCGTTAAAAAGTTGCCAGCGCATATTAAGCTTACATGGACGGTATACAAACAATCGATTCTTGATGTCACTCTTATAACCTTTGGACACTGGCTTTTTAAACAGGCAAAAGCAGCGAGTGATGTCTTTGATCGACTAAAAACAGGAAGATAAACGCGCTAACCGTGGATACTTGAACACACACTAATCTAGTTCTAGTTCGAATCAAGACGAACATATCTTTCATACGACACCAGCAAAGCAGCCTCACCGTTTCCCTGCATCATTGCCTAAGAATCCAGAGGTAAAGGACAAAAATGTTTGTTTAGTAGGTGAAAAAAGTTCGGACGTAATTTCAAAGTGCGATGTATTTAAAAAACTAGACCACTCCAGCAAGAGGAATGTTATTACATGGACTATGCCGTAAGTGCTTGAGTCGCCATAATCAAAACTGGTGCAAATCGAACAACATCTGTGGGCAAAATGGTTGTAGTTTCAGACATCACCCATTACTACAAAATGACAGTAAAGATCCCGAAGTAAGCGATAGCTCAAACTACAGAACACAATTTCACAATACTCACCAGCAGCCAAAAACTAAAATGCTCTTCCGAGTAATACCTGTAAAGCTTTACGCTCAAAATAAAATGTTACAGACGTATGCATTCTTTGATGAGGGATCATCTGTTTCACTCATAGAAGAAAACTTAGCAAATGAGTTGAATCTTTCGGGTACGCTGAACAACTCAAATAGATTATCCTTTGAGATCTCAGGAATGAAGCAAAATTCTTCCAAATATAAAATCTGGGACGAGCGAACTGTGAAAGAGCTAAATCTACCCACGCAATTCATTTCATCTGCAACACTTAAATCGACTGGACATCTGAAAGGCGTAAAACTGAGTTCCTACCATATATATATAAAGAGCTTAGAAGTTTCCTTTGAAGTTAGAGAAGGAAGACGAGGACAACCTGTCGGTACCAGAACGCGTTTGGGATGGACCATACATGGACCTTGTACTGAAGCGGACGTATCAATCCTTCCAGAAAGCAGCCTATATCATTGTTTGCACATCTGCGATCGCGAATTATACATGCTAGTCAAGGATTTCATAATAAATGAAAACCTTGGCATTAAGGTTCCCGATACGGTACTCGAATCGAAAGAAGACAAACGAGCTGGAGAAATTATGCGGTCAGCCACATACCTGAGAGGAAGCCGATGTGAAACAGGTTTACTCTGGAAATATGACAACGTATCGCTCCCAGATAGTTTCTCAATGGCATACAGTTGTATGGTCTGCCTTGAAAAATAGATGGCGTCATATACGGATATGCATAACAGCATTCACCAGACCATTCACGACCATGTTAGCAAAGGTTATGCGCATAAATTAACAACAGACGAAATTGATAAGCAACATCCACGAATATGGTATCTGCCGTATCAAATCGTAATAAGCCTGGGAAGCGCCGAATTGTATGAGATGCAGCCGTCAAGGTGAACGGATTCTCTCTGAATTCAGTGCTTTTAAAAGGTCCCGATCAATTGACATCACTACCCTTCGTTTTGTATGAATTTCGACAACTTCTACAATGGCGCTACAGCCCAAATCGGGACTTGGCCTCCTAACATTCAGGTTCCTCAACATTTTTTTATTACTTATCGTGGAAGGGTGGTTAGCTCTTCGCACAACCCTCTTTCTACGAATTTTTCAGTTTCGTAGATTGAGGTGACCAAGGTATATCCAAGCAGGCAAAGTGCTGGAATTGTATATTGCGCCGTCCGGGATTTGAACTCACGACCTTCGCATTACAAGACCAACACGCCACCTACTAGGCTACACCCTAGTTTGAATTTCGACAACGTCTGATTGCAATCGGAGGAGACATTCGGGAAATGTTCCATCAAGTTTTGATTCGCGATGAAGATCAGAAAGCCCAACGTTTTCTTTGGCGAGAAAATCAGAGCCAGCAACACCCTGACGTTTACGTTATGACGTAATGACGTTTGGAGATACTTGTTCACCGAGCTCGGCACAATTCGTAAAAAAAACTTAAATGCAGCACGCTTCACTAATACATTCGGAAAAGCAGTGCAATGCACGTTGACGATATGCTGGACAGTGTCGACACTCAAGATGAAGCTACTGATCTGGCGACGAATGTACGATTTATTCATAGCCAAGGAGGATTTGAGATTCGTAGTTAGGCGCCGAACTCAGTGCAAATTTTAGCTGCATTGAACGAGAACACGAACCTTGGATCTGTATATCTGAGTATTGAACCTGAGGCGAGTCCAACAAAAATTTTTGGAATGTGGTAGGACACCTCAACGAACACATTTAAGTACATTTTAACTCTGCCGCCCAACAAAACGCGATTCCTGATGTCAATTTTCGACCCACTTGGATTATTGGCTTCCTTCTTAATTTACGTAAAGATACTGTAGCAAGAAATTTTGCGATCAGCCAATTTTAGAGGTGCGAACGAGGAACTCTGTAAGGAATTCCTGAAGATGAATCCAGATCAACTAAAGGAAATTGGGTCTCCAGGGGAACCGCTGAAGGGGAACATTAACCCACTCGCAGCTCCTTATATGGGAGGGAGCTGGGAATGACTTTGATGCAAATCATGCCATCGCGATTTCAGGCGCCCGAAAAAACACTGTGGCGACCTCAAATCAGATTCCCAAAGCTCGGTACTAAATTTGTTGCACTGTATTAATTTTCATTCAATTAATTACATTATCTATCAAAACCTATCGTACATATCAATGTATCTTTTTAATCGTAAATAGTGGAGGGTGGAATTATCGTCAATTGAGTTATACTACCTCAAAATATGTAAAATTAAATATCGGGAACAATTATTCTGAGACTAATGAGCTTTATAATCAAGGATATAGGAGTTGGTGAAGAATCGTTCAATTTGTAACTAAAACAAACAACGCATTAATAAAGCAATAAGGTGACACAATTATCATGTACTATAGAGCGTCGTTGTACAATTTCTATTCAAACCGGTAAGGAATACAATTTTTTTTTTGAAAAATTTAGATTAAACGTCGAAGTTTAATGAAAATACTCTGAAACTTAATGGTAATAATTGTTATATAATAGGATAAGGCAAAACCCTGAATTTCATGTAATAAAACCATAAAAACCAGACCTCTATCTCGAAAAATCTAAAAAATATGGCCCAATAAAAACAACTTTAAAAAAATAACAAAATTGAAGTAACATTTATACACAAACCTATCAGAAACAAACAATATGCAATATGAAAGAAATTTCCTTACAAAACAAATTCACATAACACCACACAAATTATCTGTTAATTATATCGCATTGGCATTTCCATTTAAATTTTTCAAGTAAGCGTTATTATTTTAAAAGGAAAAAATATAAAGGAGAGAACAGAAAACAAACAAAACGCACTCTCCACACAAAAATACTTACGATGACTTTCCGAATCACCTTCGGTTGATCTCTGCGCAACACGCGATAAACTCTTCCGTTTCGACGGTGAATGTTTCAGCGCTATAAATATAAGATCACAATCTCTTACAAAACTACAAAGCAAAATACCACACCAAAAAAACAATTGCTCGTCAAAATAATCCACGGTTTTATTTTTATGCAAAAACCGCCAGGCTTGTAAAAGCGGCAAGGGAAGGAAAAAATGAAAAATTCTTGCAAAAAACAAGAAAAAAGGGTTTGAAAGAAAGCCATCTTGTTTTATTGTTTAATTTTTTTATGGCCACAAAACCAACCAATTAAAACAACATCAACAAAAAGAAAAACTTTTAAATTCATTAACAAAAAAAAAGTCAAAATTGCACTCTCATTTGGAATTATTCAATTGTTTTTAAATCATATTGGAAAAGGAAAAAAATTAAATCTCTTATAGTTATTAACTTGGAGAATAAAAAAAAAACAATATACACGCATTTATGGACAATTTTTACCTATATAACTGGAGACCAAGGTTCGAAACTTTCTATGGTTTCCCTTAATTTCGGGGAGATCCACTTTGCAATTAAATAAATTTATTTTTTTTTTTACAAAATTAGCATTTTACTATTTAATGAAATTCTACTTTTATGTACTTAAAAGCGAAATACATACTTTAATAATTTTATATTTTTTGTGTTTTTGTTTTTTAAATACATAGAGTAAGAGAGAAGAAAAAAAAAATTATGGGTAAAAAATACTTACGTGATGGTATCTTCTTGAAAACTGTTTTTGCCATGAAATTTTGAAATCTTTGCGCATAAAATGATGGTCTACACACCGATACCGTATCCTGAAATTGATCGTTGATTTTGAAGAAATTTCGGTTTTTAATTTTTTTTTTTAAATAAAACTTACCCCGTCATGAATAATACTTTTAAAAGTATGCTCAAGTTTCTTCTTTAATCGATACGATTGCAAAATATCGATTATACCGATGAATAGCAAAAGTCTTTCGCCTTTTTCACTGCGAGCAGGAATTCCACCGGGTCTATTTGAAATCGAAATTTAATATAAACTCCTACTTTATTAAAAATCTTTCTTGACTTACGGTACATCTTCTTCTTCATCAATTGGTTCGCTTTCAGCTTGTATACTCTCCATTGCCGTCGAATGTGCTACCAGTCGCTGACGATTTACAGATCTATAATAAATACTAAATGGAAGCCATATGATTTTCTTAACATCTATACTATTAGTTTTTTACCTGCTTCTATTAAGTGCTGCGGCGCCACGTTCGCGTTCACGCTCTTCGCGATCACGTTCGTGCGCTATAAATTGATCGGCTTCGGGTGCATCTTCTAAATCGGACTCCTCGACACGTGGACTCCTCGGCTTAGCATTAGCCGCTCGACGTTCTTCTTGTTTCTCTTTGAAAGCCAAATCTAAATTATGTACACCGACTAATAATGAATAATCCATAATTTTAAATGATTCGAGAACAGTACAATCACGTTGGATTGTTTTAATTAAAGCATTATATGTATCGGCCTCTAAGAAAATTCCATTCGGATGATGTTCCATAAAATCTAAATCTTTATATGTTGGCGATCGTTTGCCGCGTTCAACTTTCGAAGCTTTACGTTTATAAGTAGAACCCTTTAAGTCGTATTTTAAATGCATTTTAACATACGATGGTAGAAGATTGTTCATAACAACCAAACGAACATTTTTACTATTACATTGAAAACAATACAAGCCAAAGAATTTAGGCAATAATGTTCTAGGATTTTGATTTAGATTCATGTAATAACTGAAATTTTCCAGAAGATAAAGATTAATTTACGTTCGTGTTGAATGGTCAACGCAAAAGCCACCACTCACCCGGGAAGTAATTTTTGCAAAAATTCTCCTTCTTTATGTTGAACTGTTTTTATAATAAACTCATCGTCATCTGTTAAGTAGAATATCGATCCGGATGCTCCCGGATTCGAAAGTGCTCGTAATGGACACGAACACATGGACATCTGCAATCATGAAAATTATTTCAAAATTGTTTTAATTTCATAAACTACCATCGCACCATAAAATCATCCGGTTGAATTCCAAATAAGTCTCTAAAATAACGGAATGCTATTGGTGCGTATATCTTAAACCTAAATTCACTATAATGATGCGCTGGCGTTAAGCTAGAACCTTCCGGTGGGAAAGATATACTTTCGATTTCCCAAAAGTCCATCATTAATAAATCTCTTTTCGGTTTAGAAGCTAAGCTTCCAACCTAGAATAATGCAATTTTTTCGAATTAATAGTCAAACATTTTAATGTTATTATCATAATTACGGTATGTTGTATCCCCAATTGAATAGATCCCATGATTTGAGTAGTTTGTATTTTCTTATACGTTATCTCACCGCCTTCACCAACTCTCCGATGTCCAATCTTCTTCTCTTTATCCGTTTTCGCATTCCTATGTGCATCTGTTCGATTTTGTCCCGATTCCCCGTACACCTTTTTTTTCCCCATAAATAATTTCATTTTCATATTGCATTGGCGAAAAAAATACAAAAAAAAAATCGCATTTCAATCTTACCTCTTGGTTTGTTGATCTCCCATCTGCACCAGATGCGGGGTCCCTATCTGGAAATATGTTTTTGTGATGTTAAAAAAAAACAAGACAAATCTCTTCCCACAAACTAAAGACGAAATTCAATTTTATATTGTTTATTCTTTAGGAAAAAAATTCACCCAATAATCTATTGAAAATCAGGAAATTAGCACTTTGATCGAAAAACATATTGGGGGAAAATTGAAAACAATATTAGCAATACTAATTCGTCAAAAATAAACGCTATTTCTCATTGGAATTTGTAATTACGAATAACATTTGCAACTCTTTTTTTTATTATAAACTTACAACTGTTTCGGCTCTTATCTTTCTAGTAGAGACGAAATCTTATCTTTTCTTCGGTGAGTTTGTAGATATTCCGAAACTGGCGCAGTATTAGTAACCGCAAATTGAAATGTTTACATAAATTATTAGCTACCATATAACAGGTAAATCTTTTAAATTCGTGTACATATTTTTAACAAAAAAAATAATGCATTTTTGATGCAGAGATATATAATAAATAATTTATTTTATTTAGATCTTTTTTTATTTATTGATCGTTTAATTAGATTCAGTGGTATATACTCGTAGATGTACTAATTGTTATTGATAAATAGTTTTTAAAAATTTTGGTACAAAGTATAAGAATAAAATGTTTATGTTCGAAGACCATTTTAAGAAATAACTGAGCTGTTTGTTTGTTTGAAGATATTTTTAAACGGTTTTAACACTGGTTACTCACCCAGGATGAAAAGGGGGATTGAGAGGCTGCAGTCTATAATTTTTAGCTTTGAAATACTGAAAATTTTCAATCGGAGCTGTGTGCTCTATACATATTTATACGATGCAGTTCAAGAATAAATCATGGAATTTGACACTGCGCACGAAAACAATTTGACGTAATTACTCATGCACACGATTCTTACGGGGCAATCGTACACGATCTTGTAGTAAGCAAAACATTCTCTGTTGACAAGATATGTTCGAGAGTATCGAGCGATGACCTATTCATTGCCACTCTAGACATTCGATCTTGCATTGTCCTCCAAAAAATTTCATTGGACCTACATATATCTGATATCATACTCATAACATGTCAGAGACATTAGTTCAAGAAAGTCTACCGTTTCTTCGTAAGCTTACTGGCAACCTTCCATATGGTGCAGCCATATTATCGGAAGTACAAATTGCAACCTGCCGTTTCCCAATAGATGTCGCCAGCAGTAAATGCTGATCAACAATTGCGGATCAGAAACGTCCGATGGTGACTATGCCCAGAAGGGCAACTAGTGGAAGAGGTGCACCATGCTACTGGTGGAACGAAGAAATAAAGACACTCAGGGAAAAGTGCTTACAAGCCCGACGCAGAGCTCAACGATCAAGAGCAGATTTTCAGGACCGATTAGACGTTTTCAAAGTGGCGAGACGAGACCTAAACAAGGCGATTAAAAAGAGTAAGGCAATGCAATGCAATGGCGCTACAGCCCATATCGAGGCTTGGCCTCCCGGATGCACCTCCTCCAGTTGTCTCGGTCCAACGACCACGTCCTCCAGTTTGAAAAAACGAAAAGCGATCTGCAGTCTGCGTCGACTGAGTCCTCCCATTGCTTTCGTGGCTTCCCCTTCGGTCGGTTACCTTGAGCTTTGCCCTTGAGCACTCGTTTTGGGATTCGTTCTTCGTGCATTCGTTCCACGTGGCCAGCCCATTGCAGCTTGCACAGTTTGATCACTATAGATGCTGGTGGGTCGTCAAATAGTTGATACAACTCATGGTTGTATCGAATTCGCCAATCATCTCCTTCCTTAACTGCTCCGTACACCTTCCGAAGAATTTTTCACTCAAACGTGTCGATTAACTTCTCCGAAACCCGCGTCAAGGTCCACGTTTCGCATCCATATAGCAGCACAGGACGAATTAATATCTTGTAGATGCATAGTTTATTGTTTCGATGGACCTTCCTTGATTTCATTATGGGGAGGACCGCATAAAATGCTTTGTTAGCTGCCGTGATTCTTCTTTGAATTTCCTGTCGCTCATTGCCGTCCTTTGTGAGAAGGGCTCCCAGGTATACGCATTCATCCACCTGCTCGAAGTTGTATTCGCCTATAGTAATGTTCTGCCTCTCTGGGACAGTCCTTCGTGTCCGGGTCATGTATTTAGTTTTCGCTTCATTGACCCTGAGCCCTACTTCACCCGCTGCCGACTCCAACTCCTGGAATACCTCCTTAACGCCAAGTATTGATCGGGCTGGGGATTTTACGAGTAGCGTACCTCTGGTGTCCACTGAGGTTACTGAAGTTGCCTTACTTACGACATATTCGAGCACCAAGTTAAAGAGCGTGGGGGCGAGACCATCTCCTTGTTTGAGACCTGACTCCATTGGAAAGCTGTGAGTCAACTCGTTTGGATTTTTACTTGGCACTCATTGTTTTCCATCGTGGCTTTTATTAACCGAACTAGTTTCGGTGGGACACCCAGTTCAATCGTTATTCTGTACAGAGCATTACGGTCGACACTATCGTATGCTTGGCAAAAATCGACGAACAGTTGGTGCACATTAATATCATATTCCCAGCATTTTGCTAGCACCTGTTTTACTGAGAATAGCTGGTCCGTTGTCGATCGTCCAGATCTGAAGCCACCTTGATATTCTCCGATGATGTTGTTAGCGTATTCACTGAGTCTTCGTTCGATAATTTTCATCAAAATTTTGTAACACGTACACAGCAATGAAATTCTTCTGTAATTTTCGCAACGCAGACGGTCAGCATTTTTGTATGCAGCACATATCATGTTTTTCCGTCAGTCATCGGGTAATTTTTCAGTTGTCCATATTTTAACAATTAATTTAAATATTCGACTGGTAAGCTCTGTTCCACCTTCTTTCAAGAGCTCTGCAGGGATTCCGTCAATTCCGGGCGCCTTGTTCGATCTGAAATTATGTAGGGCTGTCTCTACTTCATCATAGGTTGGAGCAATGCCCAGTTGATCTCCATCTAGATCTTCCGGAATTATAAACGATTCAGTCTGTTATGTCATTCTATTTAACAGTGTTCGGAAGTACTGAACCCATCGTGCATTGATTTTGGTAGCGTCGCTTATGATGTTGCCTTCTTCGTCCTTACAGAGGGTAGTTTGCGGTTTGTAACCTTGTCTCATTTGTTTCACGGTATTAAATGCCGTCCAGTGATAAAATTTTGTCATTGTTTATTTTGCGTTGTTTTCATCTGCAGATCTTCTTGGCGTTTCGCCTGAGCCGTTGATAGTTGTCCTCTCTAGCTCGTCTTTCGAGAAACAGTCGATAGGCTTCGTTTTTCTTGGTGATGGCTTCTTGGCATTCCTCATCGAACCAGTCATTTCGTTTTCTCCGCTCTAAATGTCCTAAAGTGTATTCTGCTGCGCGGTGAATACTATCCTTAATGTTCTGCCACATTTGGTCAATACTTTCCTCAGGCTCAGCCTGAGGTAATGCATCAATATGTGCTTTGATTGTGGTCATATATTCCACTTTTGTTGTGTCGTCCTTCAGTTTTTGCATATTGAGCTTCGGAGCCCAGCTCCTTTTAGTGTGGCCCTTGTTAGCTATGCGACAACGGTATTTTGCTCGAACATTTTTATGAGGAAAGCAGGTGGAGCTTATGACTAGGTTCTTACTGCTGGCGAAGTCAATAAGTCTTTGGCCATTATCATTCGTTGCATTATGGAGGCTATGCCCTCCTGATATGCCCCTATGAAAAAGTTCGTTGCCAATTTTACTGTTGAAGTCTCCTATAAGAATTTTGATGTCATTGGAGGGCAGCCCGTCAAAAGTGCTGTCAAGTCGGGCATAGAATTCGTCTTTAGTGACATCATCTTTCTCCTCTGTAGGCGCATGGCAGTTAATAAACCAAACGCTGAAGAACTTCAACTTGAAGCGTATTAAGCAGATTCGTTCGTTGATCGGTATAAATTTCATTACGAGTTGTTTGAACGCATTATCTACCACAAAGGCGACACCGAATTCTCTGCTTCCTATTTTTTTCCCGCTGGTAAAAATAGTGTGAGATCTGCTATCGTTAATTTCGTTTCCGAGCCATTTCGTTTCTTGGAGAGTGAGGATGCTGATTTGTTACGAGACATCTCCTGAAGAAGTTCCCGCAGTGCACCCGTTCGATGTAGTGAACGCACATTCCAAGATCCAAAAGAATAATCCATTTTCCGTTGCCGTAGTCGTTGCCGTTTGATCCGTATAATCCGAGGCTGTAATCCGGGTTCCTGGACACGCGAGTTTTTTTCGGGGAGACGTTGTCAGCGTTTCGCCCAACCCCCAACCTGGAGGGCCAGTCTGGATGGCAGTTCCGATTAGAGGCGCGGAATACTCGCCTTCACCCTTCTCTGTCTGCTGTTTTAAACAAAACACCCGGTGGCCACCGTGGGGAGGAGGAGATAGGATTCAGTAGTACAGCTGTTGATGCTATTTACAGTGGGCTTTTCACAGAATTTATGCTACGTCATGTACCAGATCACGATTACGCTCTGTGACCCTTACTACCATTCGACCACAAGAGTAAGGCAACTTGTTTCAAAAATCTCTGTAACAAAGCGGATATAAGTCCCTGGGGTATAGCATACAGGATGGTGATGACAAGGCTGAAGGGTCATAGGTCCCCACAAATAACTTGGCCGATATTACTAAGATCAATAGTAGAGCACTTGTTCCCCAAATGGCTAACTACTATGTGTATCAAACCAGAGAGATCAGCATAGAGTCCATTCTTGTAATTACGTCGGAGGAAATATTTGAGGCTTGCAGGAATATGGGAAACAACAAGGCATCCCAAATATAACAGTAAAAGTTGCCGTTCAAAAGAGGCCCATCTTTATAACGACGATGCAAAAGTGTTTAGAGGAAGGAGTCTTTCCCGAACTATGAAAGCTCCATTTGGTACTGTTACCAAAACGAAAGAAGCCTCCTGGAAAACCATCGTCATATCGGCGAATATGTTTACTTGACACGTTGGGAAAGATTTATAAACAACAGACTGCTCGTAGTAGCAGAGGAGAAAGAAGCACTGTCAGACCACAAGTTTGGATTTAGGAAATCGCGGTCAACTGTTGACGCCATAAAAGCGGTAGTCGATACTGCAGCTGAGGCGATACAAGGAGAAAGATGGCGATGGGGGCAAAGAAATATTGTGCAATAGTGACACTGGACATTAAAAATGCCTTTATCTCGGCAGATTGGTCACTTATAAACAGATCGTTAGCCAGGATGGATACATCATACTACTAGTTGAGAATAATTTCAAACTATTTCACCAACAGGAAGCTGATGTAACAAACTGATTAGGGTATAAGATACTACAACGTCACCGCAGGAGTCCCACAAGGATCGGTACTAGGTCCTCTCCTGTGGAATATCAAGTACGATGGAGTTCTTCGATTATCGTTGCCGCAAGGAGTGAAATTAATCGGGTGCGCTGACGACATCGCCGTTGTTACCATGGCCAAGCACATCCACGAAATAGAGTCAGCAATGAATGGAGCAGAATCAAAAATTAAGGACTGGCTAGAGTCCGCCTGTTTAGAACTAGCTGACCACAAAACGGAGGATGTTCTAATAACAAATCGAAAAAAAATTGAATACGTGAACATTCAGGTCGACAGTCAAACCATCAGATCCAAGGAAGCAATTAAATATCTAGAGTTATACTCGATAATAGATTAAAATTTAAAGTCCACGTGAACTTCGCGTGCAAAAAGGCGTCACAAATGCAGGCAGCCCTTTCCCGAATGCTGCTAAACATCGGTGGACCTGGATATTCCAGAAGAATTCTACTTTCCAGAGTAGTCAGCTCGGTCCTCCTATACGCTGCTCCGATTTGGGCGGCGGCGTTAGCGACAAGGGAAACAAGGAAAAAAATGTCGTCAACGTGTAGGCTCTGCGTGATAAGAGCAATCAGCGGTTTTCGAACAATATTGGACGAAGCAGCCTGTGTCGTAGTCATCGCCTCTTCGTTCAAAGAAGAAGACACAGAACACGCGGTTTTCAACTGCAGCCGCTTCGCAGAATGTAGAACCGGCCACCATTCATCATTATGATAGAATCAGAGGAAAATTGGATGAAAATTTATATACTCGTATCGAATGTGCAAAAGGATCTTCGGAGAATCACGCGAAAAAGAAGAGCAGAACCAATATAAGGAGCACAGTATAAAATGCTAGCTAAGGTGTAGCCTAGTGGGCAGCGTGTTGGTCTACGATGCGAAGGTCGTAAGTTCAAATACCAATCGACGTATAATTCCAGCACACTGCCTGCTTCGGTATACCTTGGTCACCTCAATTTACGAAAATGAAAAATTCGTAGATAGAAGGTTGTGCGAATGGCTAACAACCCTTCCACAATAAATAATGAAAAAAAAAGTTAAGGAACCTAAAGGTCAGGAGGCCTAGGCCCGGTTTGGGCTGTAGTGTCATCGTAGAAAAAAAATGCCAGCCAGGCGAAGTAATATCTATCGGCCGTCCTGCCGTTGAGAATGGTTGAAGTCTGTGTGCGGGCGTGTGGTTTAGGACGCAGGCACATATCGGCTGACAGTACTTTGTCAAGATCAGGTAAGTTGAATCGTGCATACCAATGGCACGGACTATTGGTATCTAATGAAGATTCCACACCTCCCTGGCGTAACCAGAAAGAAAGAAAAAACATGGTATTAGGCATCTGTCAACAACTCCTCATCACTATGTGGAAGTTTGAGCCAAATAAGCGTCACTTATGGGGAATTTTGCTTTTTACCTTCAATTCAAAAAAAATTGCGGCTGAGGCGCGTCGAATGATTGTTGAATCTTATGGTGATGGTGCTATTAGTGAAAGAACGTGTCGCGGATGGTTTCAACACTATAAAATGGGTGATTTCAACGTAGAAGACAAGGAGCGTCCTGCAGCGGTTAAGAAATTTGAAGACGCAGAATTGGAGGCATTACACTGGACGAAGATTCATGCCAAACGCAACATGAACTTGAAGATTCATTGGGCGTGAATCAACATCATTTAAAAAGCTTGGGAATAATGCAAAAGCAAGGAAATTGGGCGCCATACGAGTTGAAGCCAAGAAACGTCGAAAGGCGTTTTTTTAACATGCGAACAGCTGCTCCAACAGCAAAAAGAAAGGGTTTTTTTACATCGCGTCGTCACTGGCGATGAGAAGTGGATCCATTACGATAATTCAAAGCGAAAAAAATCGTGGTGATACCGCGACCATGTATCAACATCGACGGCTAAGCCCAACATCCATTGCTCGAAAATCATGCTCAGTTATGACTGGCGATGGGAAGTGCTTTGAATAATAAGTAATTAACCATTTTTGCACAATAAAGGCTCGAATTTTGAAAATAACGACGATTTACAATTTGTACTCCCAATAAAAAAAAACGCATAATATTTATTACAGACAGCATCATTGGATAAAAATCTTGCTTTTGATCATCTCGCTAATAGTGATGGTGATCACTACAAATGACTACAAATCAGTGTGAATGCATACAAAACATGATTTCTAATTGCTTGTACTTTTTTCTCCTGAAGGGTTGAAAATTCAACACCAGTTTGTGTCAATTGTCCAGAGAGAATGAAGAAATTTTATTGTCTCTGTATTCTCCAATAGAGACCCAGTTACTATTATCGACTGAGAAACGCATACCGATCTCAATATAAAATTAACTTCATCTTATCTCCAGCTCTATTTCGTTCCACGAAATTGTCAACTTTTATTACTGTACATGCCAACTAACTTGATAAGAGTCAGTCAATGCTATGCAACTTCAACATTACATTAAATTCATAACAATAATATTAATGATGATAAGAATGCAACCAATTGGTAGCAAAGAACTGAATAAAATTAATATTGAAATTAGCATGTAAACAATGTATGAAAATAGATTGATAAACCTTAAGTTCAAGGATTTGATAAAGTTCAAAATGGAACAAACAAAAAAAAAAGGTTTTTGTGCGGATCACAATAACAATTTATAGATTTGTTTACAAATCTTATTATAATTCCGAAGTTATAACATTTACATGGTCATCGCATGGTATAAGCATGAGGTTACGCATACTCCTTGTAGTTAACTAGAAGGAAAATTTTTGAGGTGAGACACACAAAAATTATCTAGCAGTACTGGACCGTATTCAGTTGGTGTTCTAACTAATTGGAGATGAAAACATCACAATAGACTCCCTTAAATATCGCAGGAGTATTGGAGCATCCACTACAGATATTTCAATTGCCACTCTAGTGATGAAATTGGTCGATTTATCCATCCCTTATATAAAGTTCCCACGTAATACTCGTTCTACTGAACGAGTATAAAGTTCTATTTCTTCAATGACACCACAGCCCAATTCTGGCTTTGGCTTCGCACCTTCATGTTCTATACCATTAATTATCCCTTCAGACATCTCTTTATGAATTTTCATTTTTCGCCAGATGGAACAGATCTAACCAAAAGGGTTGTTTTTATTTTTCAACTTTCTATAAGATTAGCTCCCACCAACGTGTATTGTTCGTCGTGAAATTTTGAAACTTTTACCCGAAAAATAATTTCTTAAATTAAAAAAAAATTGCATACTTATTTTGGTATTAAAAACGATGAGCGACAGTTAATAATTTTATTTTGGTGAATGTTTTCACAGTGCATTTCGGATTAAAGAAGAGATTTCTGGATTTCATTCCGTTCTGCTTTATTAATCGCGACGTTTCGGTCTCTACTGAGACCTTTATCAAACTGAAACCGAATCGGCACGATTAATAAAATAAAACAATGTGAAATCCGGATATCTTTTCTTTAAAGACACAATCTTATTTGTAATAAAATCGTTTATTATGTTGTGGTACTATGACATAAATCTTCCCGTTGTGTTGCTAGCGCTAAGAATGAAAAAAAAAATCCGTCTGTCTGTACGCTCAGCGCACATTAACTCACAAACCCTTCAAGATATAAAGTTCATTTTTAGGGGGATTGTAGATATTTGCGGATCTTAAGCGGACACCCATTTTGGGGAGTTTAAGGATTCAGGAGGAGGCAGGGAGAGCGCTAAAACCGAAAAATAAGAAATCAAATATCTCAACCATGACTCTAAGCTGAAAATCAACATACATATAGAAGACAAACTTTAAAAATAATTTAATTTTTCTACCCATTGGGGTGCAAAAAAAGGGGGGGGGGGCTAAAACCCAATTGTCGGTCGAATTTTTTTTTCAAATGATTATATCTTCGAAATTACTTCCTATAAAAAATTCATTCTTTGGACCATTAAGGTGGCACATAGATCCACAAGAATCAAAAATAATCAAAAGTATGATTTCGACTAATTTCAATAAATCAACTACTAACCAACAAATTAAAAGCTAAGAACTTGAAATTTTGTACGAGCACATTACAAGAAAAATGATATAAGACTGCATCGCAAATTTCAATATTCCCTTACCTCCTCTACCCCTTCCATACAAATATTTGATTTCGTGAATGTAAAATACACCGAATTTTATAAAAATTCTATGCAACTGACATTCTATACAGAGAATATTGGACGTGATTCAAGCAATCAGTTAAGAAATTATTAACATCCACCCACTCTAACTATCACCGCTCCCCCTTTCCCTCATAAAAAGCCAAACTTGCATAAACGAATGAAATATTGATTACATGTACTGGGGCTATTGATCGTATTCGCAATTAAGTGCTTAATCGGCAGCAGCCCTGCCCTAAAGGAGGTTCCACTTGTAAAAGGGGGTTCCACTTAGTCTTCCTTAACCACTCTAACTTGCATATTGACTTTCCATGCATCCTCAACTTGTCCCAAAAAATATTAAAGTTGCGCCCGACTTGTTGGCAGTTTATTTGTTTTTGATTCTAGTATAGTATGATTTTTGTAACTAAAAAGGCAGTTCGATTTATTTAAAACCAAAAACGTACATGTCCTAAATTTTTCAATTTAGCTTTTGGTAAATTTAATTCAGAACGTTTTTAAACAATTACTGGTGGCCTGGATGTATCAACACAAATATCTTCGTATCTATCCGTATGTTTTCATCTGCAGATATTCTCAACCAAAAAAAAAAAAAACAACAAATATACGGCCACATGCATTCCGATACTGACATGAGCGAGTACGTCGTACCGAGACGGCGGTCAGGAGGAACATCTGCGGTTTGCCGAGACCGAAATCAACAACAATTGCGGGTCCGAATCAAGTTAATGTAGAGTCGCTATCGGCGGCGACGATGTGAACGACGACTACGGTCGTTGTAGAGTCGCTATGTGCGGCGACTATGTGAACGGCAACGACGGTCGCTTTAGAGTCGCTATCGGCGGCGACGATGTGAACGCGGACGACGGAAGTTGTAGAGTCGCTATGAGTGTCGACGATGTGAACGACGTTGACGGTCGCTATGGGCGAGCTTATCGACGATGGTCGTATGTGCTGGGTAAAAATAGGGCGAGCGTTCGTGAAAAAGAGTCATTCTGCTTTGAAGCCGTCGACGAGTCAGTCGATGTTTAGAAGGCGATAAGAGTCGGAATTCACGACGGAGCACGGCAACGCGAATATTAAGGCGATAAAGTGTAAACAAAAAGTAATAGTTAAAACAAAGGGATTAAATAAAGTTTTGCGGTTAAAGTGAGTTTATTCAACTGGTGGTTTTATTTGTACTTGAAATTCAGCGCACTTCAATATGAATGATGTAGAATTAATGTATAGGAACGTAATCTTTTATCATCTTTTCAGTACGAGCTGTCGCACGACGACTTTTTAAATATCGACGAGTTACAGCTCGATTAACGAAAAGGGGAAAAATTGTGTTTTTAACACTTGTCTTAAGGCCTAATAAGCGGAAAAAAATCTTACATAAATTTAAACAATTGGATGTAGATAGACATAGAATTACTTATGTATATATCGAATCTATTATTCAAATCATTTTATTTTTGCTTTTCATTCCGGGCTTCCTTCCCGCGATGGTATATAAAATGTGACAAGAGCCGGAAAACGAGAAACAACAGCGACAGCATTTAGAAAAATTAAAAACAGATACGTTTAACGGTGTTTGACCGGCCATATACATACATAATAATAAATTTGTTCATTATATCGCTATTGCGTTGATGGCATAATTGAGATGAGAAACGATGGATTATCTTTCTCGAGTGCTATTCGCCCTCACGAAGCCTAGAAAAGTCTCCGAGTGATAAGTAATGTGTCGCTAAATACTGACCGCTATATCTCTTGTAGCAGAGCCAGATTGAGGAGTACATTTAATGCTGCAATGGAAGTTGTACTCATTGCTCCAGTTATCCCAACACAAGAAAGTCTTTGTAATTTTGTCAGCTTCGCTGAGTAGTTTTTTTCAGTGTTACTGTGGATCTAGCAACAGAGATATATGTATATCCAGTATGTCAGCATTGGCTCCTGCATGTTTGGCTTATTCTAAAACCAATGTCTAATAGATAAACATTCCACGTGAGTTTCTCATCTAGAATAACTTCTAGAAATTTCACTTCACTTCCCAAAAAGTTTAGGCTTTTTCAATTTAATTCTTTTTGGTAAAAGCTATAATTGTGCGTTTTTCGGTTTAACCAATCCTATTGAGAGTATAAATAGAAAACCGTTTTTTTTTTCAAAATTTGACCCTTTATTTGGTGACATAATTATTCTTCAAAATATTGTCCATCGCTAGCCACAACTTTTTTCACATCATTCTGGAAGCATACTGATTCCGCGTCGAAAAACCTGTTCGTCTTTTTAGTCGACCCAATGTCTGGCTTCTTCGTAAGAATGGAATGCTCAGCCAGACAATGCGTCATAGATCGGAATAGGTGGTAGTCGGAAGGGGCGATGTCTGGAGAATGCGGCGGATGGGGTAGGACGTCCTATTTCAGTGTTTCCAGGTAGGTTTTCACAGCCAGAGCAACATTAAGCCGAGCGTTGTCATGCAGCAAAATTACTTTGTAGTGTCTCTTCCCGTATTGCGGCCATTTTTCCTTCAATGCTCGGCTCAAATGCATTACTTATGTTTAGTGGCAAGCTCCTGTGATGGTTTCACCCGGTTGAAGCAGCTTATAATACACCAGCATGATTTTCGAGCCATGGATATTGGGCTTTGCCGTCGATGTTGATCCTTTTTTATCGGTGGAGCAGATGTTTGCACATGAAAAAACGTCGTTTGTCGTTTCTTGGCTTCAACTTGGCACCCAGTTTCCTTGCTTTTGTATCATTCGTTAAGTTTTCAAACGATGTGAAATGACTGGTTCAGTCACGCCCAATTAATCTGCAAGTTCTTGTTGCGTTTGGCAGCAATCTTCGTCCAGTAATGCCTCGAATCTTCGCCGAAGTTATCAATTTTGTAGCTATGCAACCATTCACGACACGTTCTTTCACTAACAACAGCCTCCTCTTTCTACAATCATTCAACGCGCCTCAGCCCCAAATTTTTTTTTTTTTTTTAATTTAAGGCAAAAATCAAAACTTCCCGCATTGACGCTTGGATCAAACTTCGACATATCCGTGCATAAAAAAGTATATGACGCCGATAAAAGTTGATAAATCTAATGATGAGGAGTTGTTGACAGACGTCTAGCCTTACCATGTGACGTTTCTGATCCACCAGAATTTACTAGGAAACGGCGGTTTTATATTTACTGCGATTGCTCTTTTTCAATATCTGTGAAAAAGAGCAGCTCTTCCAATAGCAGTGATTTTTTCACCTCTTTTTTGCATGCTAGTGCGTAATTAAAAAAAAACGGACAAAACAGCAATTTTCTGCGAAATCCTGCATCTAACTATCAGGCAGACCCAATCTCATGCTCAGTACCACCAGCTCAGTGCGAGCACTGCGACCTTCTCGTCCTATTGTGCGTTTATAGCTCCTTTACCCTACAATAACTCAATAGCTTTGGCTAATTTGATAATCTTTACGGGAGCCGTATTGGCTAGTTTCTCCGTAGAAAGGAAACCCTTTCCAAGATGACTGTGTCTTTTCCTAGCTACTGCTGCACAGTGACATAGGATGTGTACTGTCGTTTCTGAGTCTTCGAGACAGAGGCGGCAGATGTCGGTTTCAGCTATGCCCATATTTTTTAGATGGTGGCTTCCTCCACTGTGCCCCGTCAATAGGCCGATTAGAGTACTAATTCCACTCTTGCCAAATTTTAGAATATCCTCCACTTTGTTTTTGTTTTTTTTTTGTGGTAGGATTAGTTTTTCTGAGATTGATAAGCCTGGAAGTCTATTCCAGTAGATTTCATGCTCTTGTTCGACCCACTTTCTAACTGTAGTGTTGGAGTGCCCTTTTGGTTTTCCGCAGAATAACTCTAGACCAATAAAATTGTGCCGTTTTTTGCATGGTGATTAGCCTCTTCATTTACTTCAATTCCCATATGTCCTGGTACCCACATTAAGGTTTTTTTTTACTATCCAAAGTATGAAAAAACGATCGAGTGCAACCAAGTCAGGATGGCGAAAATGTCAATCACATTGCATGTACAAAACCCAAATAGAAAACCAAACCAAAAGAGTCTATTGTTTCCTTTTTTTCACACGATATTACTCACACAAGCAATTTCATCAATGAAGAACGTAAAGCTCCTATCGACACGGTGGACTGCAACATAAATCGGCGAAACTTGCAATAGCCGCAACTCACATGTTCCACCACCGACGAGATCGAAACTCAGAACAAAACCCGCCAAATAAATCGCCAGCAAAGCGCGATCAAAATATCGCTAAACAAATCGCAGTCGCATTTCATCTATGACCTATTCATTGCTTACATGGTTTGACTACTGACCGGTTACCACTCGCTTTGCCTTTAAGAGCACGATTGAGGATTCTTTTGACTTCCATTCGCTCTACATGGCCAGCCCACTGAAGTTTACGTAGCTCGATGAACGTTGACACTTCTGACTTCACAGGTCACAAAATTCTTCGGAAGACCTTTCTTTCGAATGCGTTAACTGCTTTTTCGGAAATTCGCGTTAATTTCCATGTCTCGCTGCCATAACAGAGCACAAGTCGTAAATTAGTTTTATATATTCGCAGCTTATTATTCCTGTGCACTTTGTTGGATTTCATTATTGAAAGTACCGAATAATACATTTTATTTGCTAGTATTACCCGTCGAACGATTTCACCCGTTATTGCTTCCAATCGCATGGAGTTATAACGCTGGATAAAATCAGATCTCAACTTAATCCTGGAATGGGGCAGGAAAAATAGAGTAGAATTCAATGCCGTTAAAACTCAGACCTGTTATCTTTAAACCATTAAACGTGATGTTCCGGCGTCGTCTTCTAATTAAGCCTTTAATGGCGTACAAATTGGCTCTTCCGAAGATTTTATCCTTTAAGGCGCAAAACTCAATTGGAACAAACACATTTTGGAATTGGGCCTTGATGCCTTTAAAGGCCTAGGTTTCCTTCGTAAATGCAAAAATTACTTTACGCCTTACGACTTAGCTACCATCTATAAAACCTGCACTCAACCTCGTTTACCAGGAGTGTAAATATGAAACCTGAATTTTTTTGCAAAAGAAAAACACTTATTGGTTGGAAATGAAAAGGAGTATTTTATTCAAAGTAGCCCTTCGCTAGCTATACATTTTCCCCATCTCTCTGGTAATGTGTGGATGCCTCGCCAAAAAAAACTGTTGGTCTGTTGATGAAAACCAGTCATCTAGCCATATTCGTACATTTTCGTAGGAAGTGAAGCGCTGCTCAGCAAGTGCGTGTCCCATCGATGCAAACAAATGGTAATCAGACGGAACCAAGTCTGGTGAGTTAGCGGCATGGGAAAGAATTTCCCAACTGAACGACTCTATCATTTCCTTGACCAGTCTTGCTGTGTGTGATGGTGCATTGTCATGAAGCAAAATCACTTTGTTTTTTCTCTGCTGGTATTCTGGGCGTTTTTCTCTCAAAGCTTGATTCAATTCAATCATTTGTTGTCGGTAGCGTTCAGTGTTAACGATTTCACCAGGTTTCAGCAGCTCATAATAAATCACACCCTTCTGATCCCACCAAACGCAGAGCATTGTTTTCCGGCCATACCGATTTAGTCTTGCAGTTGATGTCGGTAGTTGGCATGGAGTTACCCATGATTTTATCCGCTTCGGATTCTCAAAATAAATCTACTTTTCATCGCCAGTAACAATTTGATGCAGAAATGACTTTCTTTTGTATCTGGCGAGCAGCATTTCGGAAGTGGTTTTTCTGTTTTTCTGCTGTCCTTCGTTGAGATCATATGGGACCAATTTTCCCATCTTGTGAATCTTTGCCATGGCTTTCAAACGTATGGCGACGGCTGCTCGTGTTATATTTAACTGATCTGCCAGTTGTTGTTGTGTTTGAGCGTCGTCCTCATCCAACAATGCTTGCAATCTGCTATCTTCAAACGTTCTTCGTTTCTCTCGTCAAAATTTCCACTTTTGAATTTTTTAAACCACACTGTGATTTACCAAGAGCATGATCACCGTAAGCATCGACAAGCATTCGATGCGATTCAGCAGCAGTTTTCTTGAAATGCGCTCACCGTTGATTGTAACGTTCTGACTATCATCATTTTTGAATACATATGGACCAAAGATTCCACAGGCCCATATAGCGCACCAAACGGTGACTTTTTCTGGATGTAATGGTGTTTCGACAATTGCTCGTGGATTATCATCGCTACAAATGCGGCAATTCTGCATATTAAAATAGCCATTTAGCCAAAAGTGTTGCTCATCACTGAACAAAATTCTCTAATGAAATTGTGAATAATTTGCAATGTCTCCTTCTCTGCTCCTGCGTGAGTCTATTCATGATGAATTGCCAAACCAAACTAACCCCAAAACAACCGGGAACTGTCAAATCGGCTGTCACAGAAAACAGTGTTGCCAAGTTAAATTTCTCCGCCTCTAAAAGAATACCGTTTACTTAAATTTAAGCAAACAAATGAAAGGTTCCATTCAATATCTGAAAACTAGTGATTCAAAACGACAAATTCCGATACAGTTTACTTATTTGTTCCGTTATATTGGATTTTCACAAAGTCTGGAATTTAAATCCATCGAATTTGGCCCATGGCCTAAGTAGTGTCGGATTTAAAAGCAAGATAAATTAAGCAAACTATCATAAAAACTTTATCTGTGTATCCGATAAAAAAGAAAATTCACGCAGTTTTATTGCGTTTTCTGTGAAATTCACTAAACATGATTCAAGTGATATGCGAAAATGTTGAGTGATACATCAAAATTGATTTAAACAAAAATGATCCCAAGGTCAGATTTTATACATAAATACAACAAATAACATTTCTCATTCGCGGTATAATTGATGACAGGATTTTTCATAAGAAAAAGTAATAACCGTCACTATTTTTTTCAAAACCACTGATTGCCTCATAGAAGAGCAACAATAGTTATGTTAAAAAAAAATGTTTAAGCAGATCAAACAATTTACCTCTAATTTATGTTATGAATAGAATCATTCTGCGCAAAAATTAACACATTTCAATTGAAATTGATGAGATGAATTGGAAATTTTCCCAACACAAAACAAATTAACAAAAAAAAATAAAACCTTATCACAACGAAAACTGTAATTGCTATGCTAATCGTTCAGTGATAATCGCGCTAAAACAATTCCATAGTCTAGAGCGACGAATTCACGACAACGACGACAACTCAGAACTACTGATTTCCAGCTGGTGCTGGTGGTGTTGCTACTATCGCTGCTTATCAATAATCTCGGGAAAATAATAATTCTACTGAAAAATTGCCCTGAGAAGAAGATAATCAAGAATATTTTGCCATATAGTTCAGCGCACTGACTTTTCTTCTCATCTCGGAGCGATTAGACAAAAGCCGAACGGGAAAGAAATATGCAATGGAACAAGTGCGATGGATGGATACAATACTTCTTGGCAGTCTCTAGAGATTGCTAATCGGGGACAAGTCATATACTTGATAGCTACGAGGCGTTTTGTATTATTTAATAAGTCATCAGTCATAAAGTGAGATAAGCCATTTACGCTGGCCCAACAATCGCGCCAATACAGCAAGCGGAACGCGAAATATTTCTAATCGAGTGAATTACAGCCTTGTGTGAGGAAGTTGACTTTTTAATTGTTTGTTTATAAACGGTAATGGTGATGACGACGATGATGATGATGGTGATTTTATCGTATCGCGTAATTTGCATGGAATTGAAAACGGTGGGAGTAGTTGCGCAAAGTGAATGCATGAAATTAGCATTCTACAACCAAACATAGATTTAAAGAGAAATCAAGAATTTTCAATTCACATCAACGAAATTATCGATTAAAATATTTCTCGTTATGCCGTTCAAAACAACCACCCACCCCCCGCGCGTAATCGGTGAGCGCGGTGTCGTGAAAGTTTTTCTCCACAACTATCCGATCAATTTCAAAAAAACTCAAAAACACAAAACGTCGAGCAAAGAAAAAAAAACCACAAACTCCACACAAAACCATCAACCTCGACCTCCACAAATTGTGCGGGGCGGAACAGCAAAAGAAAAACCCCCGAAAGCGACCCCGCAAAATCTGAATGAAAACTCAGCCAGGGAGCAATTTAGGCATTAAAAAGAAAATCAACGAGAAATTACCATTGTCATCGGAAGTGCGAGCCGCGCTCGAGATTTCAGCGTTGCGATTGTTTGAGACTGTTGATTCGAGTTCAATTGAATCAATTCCATCGCCGGAAGCCATTTTTCCCGTGATTTTTTTTCTGCTGTCTTCCTTAGATTTTCCGTTGTCGCGACCTTCTCATATCCTTGGCGGGGGCACTGCAGGCTTTATCACTAATGCAATTCGTTTATTCGGTTCCTAAATTTATTCACAATTTTCTACTTTATCACAGAATTTGATTGCGGGGTGGAAAAAAAAGAAAATCGACAGCAGACGAAATTTTTTCCACTTTTGACAATGACAGTGACACCCCCCCGATTTTATCGCGGCCGGAATGTTGGCATTTGTGAAGCGATTTTTTTTTTTTTGTAGAAGTTAGCAAAGACTCACCGCAAATGTGCCCATGAATAAGTTCCACATAAGTTTTGCAGGGGAAAAACCTATTCTGCTGGATTAATAGTGTGAAAAATGGTTAAATTTTCAGTTTTCTTTTCATTTTTTTTTTTGCAATTGTACAGAACAATGAATTTATTAAATTGAAAATTTTTTGAAAACATGCTCACCCACCATTTTGATGTCTCAACGCTAATCAAGACTCTTATCGGGCAAGAAGAAGATTGCATAGCGAGTAAATAATGTCAAAAACAGCTGATGTAACTGACTCACTTGCCAAAAAAAATTTGCAATTTAAATCAACACTAAAAAATTAGTACATTCACAAGTTTGTGTCATCAATTGATATATATTTGCTTTCAATTCTCGTCATGTTTAACAATATTTTTGGGGGTAAACAGCCTACAGCAAAGGGTAAATTACGGTGGTTTTGCTTTCGTTTCGAATTTAATTCTTTCGTTTTGCAGAACAGCAGCGTGAAAATGATCGGAGTTTGCGAAAAGCTAACCGTGACATCGACCGTGAGCGGCGAAAACTGGAAGACGAAGAAAAAAAATTGGTAATGTTTTTTTTTTTGTTTTTTAACGACACAGTCGAGGACGGAATTTAAGAAAGGATGTTTTCAAAAAAAAATTGAGATGTAGCGATGGAAGAGAATTTCACGTTGTAGTATTACTCACAAATGGAGGAATTTTACGCGCAGAAAATTCTGACAGATAAAGATTCGGAGGGGTAAATTTTGTATGGAGGAATTTTACGCGCCGAAAAATAAAGTTTCGGAGGGGTAAATTTTGTATGGAGGAATATTACGAGCGGATAAAACTATCCGCTCGTAATATTCCTCATATGGAGGAATTTTACGCGCAGAAAATTCTGAGAGATAAAGATTCGTGCAGTTTAGAGTTTCGCGATGATTGCGGTAGACAAATCAGAGGAAGCGCAATATTCAATGTCCAGGTAATCTCTTTTCAATTCAACGCCATACAACATTAACAACAAATATCCCATATTTCCAGAATAAAACCAAAACTTGACGAATTGGGCTCGTTGCATGCACGACATCTTCTCCGGCCCACATTGGACATTGCGAAGAAGAAACTCTCATCGACAATCTGAGCCAGGAAATTTGCAAACTGATTACTTCCACCCATCGACACGTTCAGTGCATCCGGCAACAAGACCGAACAGCGTCTAACGAAAAACGTTGTTACATATCTGCTGCTCTCGCTTCAAGAACTCACGCTGAAATATCGCAATTGCCACAGTTCGTATCTGAACCAATTTAATTTACGATGAGTAATTAAATTTTTCGAAAGTCAACACCTAGAGCTAGGAAATAGTTAAAAGTCTGTAAAAGAACCGAAATTATCGATAACGAGTTGGAAAGTACAATGCATCGGTTCAGCGTAAAAACAAGGATGCTCTCCTATAAAGCTAAACAAACTAAGGATGGGAAACTCTTTAAAATCATTCTTTCGGGATATCGATGATTGAAGAAGTATCGCAAGAACTATTCATTCATATCCAGGATTACCCCGCAATCGGGGCTGTAGAATTCACCAACAGCCAGTCCTGCTTGCCCTAAAAATGGCAAATGGACACTCAATGGATCATGGGCTTATCACCCGTGATCTTAAGACCTAACTGATACGAGAAACGGATACAGCGCCTTGGATACGGACTGATTCTACGGTAACGACTTTTGGCATTCGAAAACGGACTATGATTGGCTTCTGGAACGTTCGAACATTGAATGACGGAGGAAGAGCTGGAGTTACTCGGTCCTTGCACCGCCAATCAGTGATCGACCGTGAAATGGAGCACTATAACATCCAAATCTTAGGCTTGAGCGAGGTCAGGTGGACAGGATTAGGAGAAGCACGAACCCCTAATGGAAACACTATTCTGTATATTGGCCCTGAAAGTGAAGTCAAAAATGGCGTGGCGTTCGTCCTTACACCGAGAGCAGTCTCATTAGCTGGGAACCAATTTTGGATAGGATTATCGTTGTCAGGCTCAGGACCAGTGTCAGAAACGTCACAATTCTGCAGTGCTACGCACCAACTAATACCACAACATCTGGTGACAAAGAGAAGTTTTATAGCCAACTGAGTGCCGCCTTCGAACGTGTTCCAAGAGGTGATATTATTATCATCTCAGGAGATATGAACGCCCAGGTTGGATCAGACAATACTGAACTAGAACACGTCATGGGGTGGTGGAATGGTGACCCTTGGGTCGACGCGTCTCGACCTTGGATTAAGAGACCCGAAAACGGCGAATTATTTGTGGAGTTTTGTAGTACTCGGCAAATGGTCATCGGAGGGACCCTTTTTCCACACAAGAGTCATCATAAAACATCTTGGGTTTCCCCTGATGGTGTTACTCAGAATCAGATCGACCATTTGGCTATAAGTCGCCTATGGAGAAGATGTCTCCTCGATGTGCGAGCGAAACGTGGAGCTGACGTGGGGAGCGATCACCACTTGATGGTTGCCTGCTTGAGATTGTGTACAGCAGCTATCCGACGACCACAAATTCTTCAAAATGAAGCGCAAGCTTAATGTGGATAAACTCAGAGATCCCAACAAAGAACGCGAATACACCACTACTCTACGCGAAAAGTCATCCACATTGGGTGAATATGAAATGCGCACACTGGACGCCAATTGGGAGGAAACCAGAAATACTTTTCTAACTAGTGCTGAAGAATCTGTGGGATATGTGCAAAGCGGTGAGAAACCCTGGATGTCGCAAGACACATGGGACAAGGTTGGCAATCGGAAAAAAGCCAAATTGGCAATCATTTCTCAACCCGATGTCAACGCCCGACCTGAGGCAGAACTACCGCGATGCTCCTATACAGCTTAAAAAGGCTGTTAGACGTGACAAGAGAAAGGCCATTGAAGATCTGGCAAACAAGGCAGAATGCGGCTTACCTTGGGGATATGGGTTCACTATTCAAAATCATGAAACAGTTGACGAACAGGAATTTCACCGCCAACCACCTGGTGGGAGATGTGAACGGAACTCTTCTTAATATGAGCGAACACCAGTTACGGCGATGGAAGGAATACTTCTCTGATATTTTAAACATCTTGTCAGAGGAAGATATTCCAGAAACAAAACAACTACCAAACATCCATCAACATTGAGATTCAAAGGCGGAAGTGGCAGTGGATCGGTCATACTTTGAGGAAACCAGAGCGAAACATCGCCAAACAGGCTCTGGATTATAATCCTCAAGGAAGACGTCGGGTTAGTCGACCATGTAACACATGGAAGCAAGCAGTTGAGCAGGAGGCCAGAGGAATAAACAAGTCCTGGCAACAGCTTAAGGTCGATGCTCAGGATCGCGTCTTGTGGAAGAGAGTTTTTTCTGTCCTATGCCCCTATCTTAACAGGAAAAAATTTGACGCATATTCAGGATTAAGTCGAGGTCGGTGTTCAGCGAACCGAAAATCTCTCTGCGTTTGGAAGCAACAGTTTGCTTGTGAGATTCCGCAGTGGAATCGAACATTTTATTTTTACTTCCATTTGTGGGAGTTGTAAATTACACAAATGATTTTAGCACGAAGAATAAAATTTTGCCGGTAGCGTTTTGACAAGACAAGACAAGAATGTTGACTGAGTTGGCAGGCGGCGGGATGACGACATCATGAGCCGCAAGGCGCCGCAATATAAATTCGATGTTATATTTAACGATGGCGGAAAGTTTTTTCAAATATTATTTCCTTGGGTGTGTATTCTTGGACCATATTATTTTGTTGGCGTTGGTCGCCACAGTACTCCCCCACCAGTGACTGAGTGGTAGTGAAAGGCAAGATAATAATATTCTTACTTAACGAATCGTTGTGGTTTCTTAATAATTCGGCCGCTTCCTGTCGCTTTTGGCTGTGCCTCCATCTGCTTCGATTGATCGATTGGAGTTTTTGCTGTTTCTTTTGCTTTTGATGTGATGTTGTTCGCTGATGATTCGTCTTCAATTGGAAGAAAAGCTGATTTAACTCTATCGATGCTAATACGAACTTTGCGATTTTTGACCTGAAGTTCGAATGTTTTGTCATTTCGGCTCAAAACCTTATATGGCCCATCGTACGGTGTTTAAGTGGTACTCGAACGGCGTCGTCACGCAAGAAAACATGTGTGCAGGTTTGCAAGTCTTTTTGAGCGAAAACTTTATTTTTGGCATGGTTCGAAGTTTGAACTGGTTGAATTCACTCAGATGCTGAACGAATTCAGACGTCGTTGTTGATTTTTGCGAAGAAATCGCATGGCATTTTTAGCGTTGTGCCATAAACCATTTCTGAAGACGTTGCTTTGATATCATCTTTGTAAACGTTGCGAAGAGCGAGCATGGTTAGTGGCAATGTTTCAGTCCAGCGTTCGTTGTTTTGACATTTTACTGCTGCTTTCATGGTTCGGTGGAATTGTTCAATTAAACCATTTGTCTGTGGATGTCGAGGACTTGAACGGAGATGCTTTGCTTCTATCATTCGCGTCAATTCGTCGAAAAGTTTCGCTTCAAACTGTTTACCCTGGTCGGTGGTGATTTGGGTTGGCACACCATAATAATAATTTATTAATCAGCGCAATCGCCACCACTTTATTTTCATGAATATTTTCCATAGGGATGGTGACTGGCCAACATGTGAAGCGATCGATGCACGTTAGACAATATCGATATCCATTTGATATTGGTAGCGGACCAACAATATCGATGTTTATGTACGCGAAGCGTTTATTTGGCACCTTCAAATTTTTGAAAGCCGTTTTATTGTGCCGCGAAATTTTTGACTTCTGGCACGCGATACAAGTACTGGCCATTTGAGCCACGTCTTTCGTCATGTTCAGCCAAATGAATCGTTCGCTGATTTACTTGATTGTTGACTTTTTGCTAGGATGAGCCAAATAGTGCACTGATTTAAAAACTCGCTGGCGAAATTCTTTTGTGATGAATGGTCGCACTTGTTTCGTCGAAACGTCGGACATAATAGCTTTTGTTGTGTTCGGGATTTTAACTAATTTTAGTTGTAATGTTGACTCGCTGTTCTTCAAAAAATCATTCAATTCTTCGTCGATTTTTTAAGTTTCGGTCAACTCTTCATAATTGAGTTGTTCGCAGCCGTTGATGCTTTCAGTGCGTGAAAGCAAGTCAGCGACAATGTTAGTGAAGTGCTCTTCTAATTGTTCAATTATGGTTATATGATTTCTATCGGTCAGGTAGTAGGAGGTTCCAAATTTGGAAAATTTGTCAATAATTGTTAGGAAGCTATGCTTAAGTATTACGTAAGTGTCTATATGAATTATTTGATTAATTTCTGTAGGGGTTTCAGAATACTTGAATTTGGGTCGAATGGGTCTTCGATCGTACAGAACCTGTTGACATATTTCGCACTGGTTTATTACTATATTAATTAAATCAAATAATTTAGGAAAATAAATTTTGTTTTTAATAGCATTGAAAGTTTCCTGTATTATTGAGTGTAAACTTTCTCTCACGTGATATAATGAAATTTGCTTTATTGCTTCAGTCTCTGTTTTTATATCTTGTGCTCTAAAAGAACATCTTACAAATTTGATTGTGCTGTCATTTGAATATAGTGATCTAAGCTTTTGCTGGACTTCGTTATATTTAGTATCTGATACTTCGGAGTATATTCCTGTAATTCCTTTCTTTATGTATCTCCTAAAAATATCGTCCAGGTTGTCAAAATCATACTCTGCTATGTATAAAATTCTTTTACTATGAATAATTTATATTTCCATTGTTTTATTGTTAGTTAATATTATTTGCGTTTTGTGCTTGTTAACTATTTCTTCCTTAATAGGTATGTGGTCTTGAAACTCTTCTTCTGCTGAATGAATCGTTGCCATAGTAATATTGCCATCATCCTCGATATTAAATATTCCTAAATCTGAGTACGAATTTGTGACGTTTTCTGTATCGTTTGGGCTATCATTATCCTATTCTTGATGTTCTATCCTGCTTAAAAAGTCAGCGACTTTGTTTTCTTTCCCTTTTAGGTACTCGATTTCAAATTTATATTCCCCTAGCTTCAACAACCATCTTTGATGTCGAGGAGCTAAGTCTTTTCCTTTATATTTAGCATGAAGGAATTTTATTGGTTGGTGATCAGTTAGTATCTTAAATTTGTTTCCATAAAGGTATGGCCTAAAGTAGTTAACAGCACACATAATGGCTAAAAATTCTAAATTCTTTATCAGTTGCTGAATAATTCTTTTCATGCGCATTAAGTGTTCTGGAGGCGAAAGAAATAGGATGTCCCTCTTGAGAAAGGACTGCACCAATAGCATAATTTGATGGTGTGAACTAATTAAAACTTTAAGTTTTTCATAGGTTTCTATGTAATTTGGATCTTTAGTGTTTACTCTAGTTCGCTTTTGAAGATATTTAGAAATAGGTTGTGCCACTTTAGCGTAATCTCTGATAAATTTTCTATAATATCCAGTTAATCCTAAGAAACTCTTGATTTGTTTCTCTGTTTTTGGTAGCTGAATTTTTTCTATCGAAATTATTTTTTCGGGGTTGGGTTTTAAACCTTCCTTCGTGATTACATGACCTAAAAATGAAGTTTCCTTTTGCATGAAATTGCATTTGTCAATTTGGATTTTTAATTGGTTTGCTTGTAAAACTTTAAAAATATCGGTTATTGCCTTGATATGCTCTTGAATTGATGGGCTAAATATCAGAATATCATCCAGATAGACAACACATGTTTTGTTTCTAAACTCTCTGAGAACTTCATTCATAAGACTTTGGAAAGTCGCTGGGGCGTTTTTTAATCCAAACGGCATTCTTATGAATTCATAAAGACCACGAGAAGTTACAAATGCTGTTTTCTTCCTATCTTCTTCTCTAATAAGTATTTGATGGTATCCCTTAGCAAGGTCAATGGTTGAAAAATATTGCGCTCGTCCTAATTTATCTAAAATTGAGTCAATGTTTGGTAGTGGGAATTTGTCATCCACGGTCACCTCATTTAATTTTCGATAGTCTATAACTATTCGGAACTTTTTTTCTCCCGAGTTGTCACTTTTTTTGGGTATGACTATTAATGGGCTTGAATATTTCGAATTAATTTTTCTAATAATTCGCTGTCGTTCCATTTCAGATATTTGCATCCTAACTTCCTCTTCATATTTTGGAGGGTACCTATATGGTTTGGGTTTTATTTGACCTTCAGTTGTTGTAATAATTTCGTGTTTTATGCTTGGAGTACTAGTTAAGGTATCTCCTTCTTTAAAAAATATATTTTCGAATTTTTTTATAACTTCTACTATGAATTTATATTCTTCTTTATTTAAATGGTTGAGCTTCAAACGCTTAATGTAATCGCTTTCGATTTTTTCTAACGCGTATATTTGATTAAATGAATATGGATTATTCAAAAATGCTATGATTTGACCATTGAGGGTTATTGATCCTCCTTCTAGATCTATCAATGCATCAAGTTTATTAAGTAAATCAATTCCTATTATGAATTGATAATTTCTATTCTTCAAGACTTTCACTCTCCATCTTATTTTTCCATTCTTTGGTGATTTAATTTCTTCCGGGGCTGGGGTGTGTATTTCGTAATTAACTGTATCTTTTCCCGTGATTGTACTGAAGTGTACAGGATTAATTTTAACTTTTTTACCAATATCTATTCTATCGTCTATTATACTTAATGTGGAACCAGTATCTATTAAGGCTTTATATTTTATATTGTTTATTGTAATTTTTATTATTGGTAATCCTTCCGAGGCTAGTTGTGAAAAAACTCGTCATTGATTCCATTAAATTCTTCCCTGTTTGGCAAAACTTCTCGTTGCTCATTTCTAACCTGTTTATGGCAATATTGGCCCGGTTCTGAAATAAGGTTTCCTGATTGGTTTTGTCTTTCTATATTTTCTACTTCCATTGGCTCTGCTGGCTGTTGCTTATATTGACCTGATTTTCGGCGAAATTGATCTGAATTATGATTGTAATTTCTTCTGGATTGACCTGAGTTATAATTATTTCGATTATTCTGATTTTGTAAGGATTGATTATGTCTTTTATTCATTCCCGAATTATTGTAGTTGTAGTTGTCTCTGTCATTAACTTGTTGCGTCTGTCTTGTGTCGAAAAGTTATTGCTATTCCAGTTGTTGTCAGTTTGATTTCTAGAGTCTTGATTATAATTTCGATTATAGTTATTATTTTTGAAATTGGGTCGAGATTTATCTCTCTGTTCCTGTTTATTAGTATGTCTAAATGTATTGGTCTGTTTAAAAAATTCTGGTCGAATGCAAGAGTCTTCAAATCTTCTTTTACGCATAATGGTTATAATATCTTTTATATCAGTTTCTTCATAAATTTTATCTAATAATATTCCCTGTGTCATGTCTTTAACTGTGTTAACTAAAATTGAATCGACATTGTTTAAGTCAATTCCACAATCATTTTGGTAATAAATTATTAACTCATCAGCCTTATATTTAATATTTTGTATTTCTACAGCTAGTTCGCTAACACTACTTACTTTTAAGTTACTAATTTTGCGGTAGATTTCTGTTGGTTCTACATCTGCTCTATATCGAAGTCGTAGGGTTTCCTTTATCGATGTCCAATCATCCGGTTCCGGAATGTTGATAATTACGTTCTTGGCTTGACCCTGAATTTTTTCATGGTATATGGCTCGAACTGCTGCTCTTTTCACTTCTTCGTTGTTTATGTCTTCCAAGTAGTATTCGACGCTCCTGATGAATCCGTTGATGGTTATATCTCTTGTGCCAGTAAGTATGCTCATATGGCGTACCTCTTTCAGAATTTTTTGTTTCTGATCCATGGTTGATTGTTGAGCTGTCAATCTTTGGAATGCTGCCGCTAATTCTTCGAATTGGTTGTTTCGTTGCAGCAATTGCTGTTCTAGTTGATGGATTTGTTGCTCTATTTTCGGTTGTTCAATGTGAATCCGTCTCACTGCGTCCAATATTTCGCTTCGATTTTCTTTTCTTAACATTCACTCACTCTCAGTATTATTGGACACGGTTTCTCTTTGTTGATTTCACCGGTTCCACCACTAGCACTTGAAATTTAGCTTGTCTTAAACGATTTAGCTAGTTTGCTCTGCTTTTACACGTAAAATATGCGTTAGCTTTCACTTTTACAGCTAATTTGCTCCGATTTTCTTTGAAAACTAAACATTCACATTCACTTGTCACTTTTTAAATTATCGCGATTTACTAATATGTAGGTTTACCGACTGCGCCAGTTATGTGGTCGAGGGACGTGAAGTTAAAAAAAAATAAAAATGCACAATTTAATATGAACGAAAAACTTTATTTTACTATCTTTTACGAGTGTATGAAACGGACTGACTTAATTTTTATCTACAATGGAAAATTCTTAAATCTAAATTTGCTGATTCGTAATTTTATTAATCGTGTGAATTAATTCTTTCCCAGCATTTATTCAAGGTGGCATCTACCTATGCTGGTTGGAGGTATCTGGTTACATCCTCTAAGAATGTGAAGTATGTATCTGGCGAAGACGCTGACTCATACGTAACTCGTATGAAATAGAAAAAAGCAAAAACAAGGTGAGACGGCAGAAAGCACGACGAGCACCCAGCACTGTGCGCGACCGAATTCACTGCCTGAATTTCACTGTTCTCCACGACAAGTGATACACAGTGTACTCGTGTGAGCATGCAGCTTGTCGAGTTTTCGACACCAATTAAATTGAAGGGGTATTAGGGTTTTTAATTCCTTGCTGCAATTACCATGGAATCAATGCAAAAGGAAGAAGCTACTCCGTCTAGTACGACTCGGAGACGAAACTATCAATCCACTGAAGAGACAAAGTGTTAAATCCAAAGGCCTTTAGCTTGGCTAAGAAACATTTGTGCCAAACTCTGTCAAACAGGTATCGATAGAGCATCGTCTCCATGATGATGATGATGATGCAATGGCGCTACAGCCCATATCGAGCTTTGGCCTCCCGGATGCACCTTCTGCAGTTGTCTCGGTCCAAGGACCGCGTCCTCCAGTTTGAAAAATCAAGAAGCGATCCGCAATCTGCGTCGACTGAGTCCTTCCATCGCTTTCGTGGCTTCTCCTGTGGTCGGGCGCCTTGAGCTTTGCCCTTGAGCACTCGTTTTGGAATTCGTTCCTGGTGCATTCGCTCTACGTGGCCACCCCATTGTAGCTTGCTGAGTTTGATCACAATATGTTAGATGCAGGTGATACAGCTCAATCGCCAATCATCCCCTTCCTTAACTGCTCCGTACACCTTCCAAAGATATTTTCGCTGAAACTTGTCCATTAAATTCTCCGTCATCTGCATCAAGGTCCACGTTACGCATTCATGTAGCAGCACTGGCCGAATTAACATCTTGTAGATGCGTAGTTTATTGTTTCGATGGAACTTGATTTCATTATGGGGAGCACCGCATAAAATGCTTTGTTAACTGCCGTGATTTTTCTTTGAATTTCGTGTCGTTCATTACCGTCCTTTGTGAGAAGGGCTTCCAGGTATACGAATTCATCCACCTGCTCGATGTTGTATTCGTCCACAGTAATATTCTGCCTCTCTGGGACAGTCCTTCGTGTATGTGTCAATTATTTAGTTTTCGCTTCATTGGCCCTGAGCCCTACTTCACCCGCTGCCGACTTCAACTCCTCCTTAACGCAAAGTATTGATCGGGCCAGAATATCCACATTGTCTGCGTACGCCACCAACTGTGCGGATTTTACGAGTTGCGCACCTCTGGTGTTCACTGATCAGGATACACGTAGCAGTTTATTGGTTATGTCCAAATGGCGGACAGGGATTCTAGCGACTTAGTTCTTGGTCCATCAATCGGATCGCGTCATCCAAAAGGCAGCATAGTTTTAGATAGATCCAACACGTTCTCCCTAGGCTACACCCTAATGATCTGAAATTTAGTAAACAATATTTTCAGAATTTAAATTATTGAAATTCCTCCACTCCTTCCACTACTCTCCCATACAAAATACACTATTTCTCATAAAATAAAAGAAAAAAAACAATTTTCTTAGTACGTACCGATAAACTTATCAATCTCAATTTGAATATAAAATATTTATTATATTAGTATACATCGTATTTTATATTTTATTATTATTATTAGTAAGACCCAAAAAAAATGTGTATCTCTTCACTAACATGTTTTGTTAACCTGCACAGGAACTCGAAATAAAGAAGAATGCTCAATCTGGAAATAAGGATGCGTGTAAAATTCTAGCTAAACAATTGATTGAGCTGCGAAAACAGAAAACTCGAACTTATGCAGCGAATAGCAAGGTATGTTTTTTTTTTAAAAAATTATCGATTTCATTCAAATGTGCAGTTGATTTACAAGGCCCATGAGTTTTTTTTTTTGTATGCTGATTGACTTTGCCAGATCGTAGTAAAAATGTAAAATGAAACTTATAAATTTTATTACACTTCCAGATCACATCGATTGGCTTTCAAAATAAATCGATGGGAGCTAATATTGCGCTATCGAATGCGATGTCGACTACCACAAAAACAATGGCCGATATGAATAGGATAATGCGTCCGGAAGGCGTTGCGAAAAATATGCGAGACTTCCAACAAGCAAATATGAAGATGGAAATGACTGATGAAATGAGTAAGTGTTATAAAATTCATTTTTATTTTAAAACATAACAGAATTATGATTGGACTTAAAGCCCAATCATATGATACTCTAGATGAGATGGAAATGACTTTAATATACCGGCAAATATGTCATCTGAAATTCTTTCGAATAGTGAGAAGAGACTTTGCATGGGAGGTGGTAGAAGTAGAGGCGGAGGTTTGTATTTCTCCTATGTGACACCGAAAATGGCGTGTAAAATGTTTCGTGCTGAATTTAAAATTTTTAGTTTTCATTATTTTTAAAGAAATTGGTCATAGTTTTCCTTAAATTGAGGCATTTGTATGGGAGGTGGCAGAGGAAGTGGAACGTTTTAGATGATTTTGAAACTGCTTATCATCATCCTTCACTATGCTTTGATTCAATTTCAAAGTCGACAGCTCTCATATATTCGAAGGAGAAATGCTTTTCTTGAATTTATAATACAGATATTTATATGGGAGGGGGTAGAAGGAGGGAAGCTGAGCTGATAATTTTTTCCAGCATTTATTGCAACTACTAAAAAACAAATTCTGGCAAAATTTTAAGTTTGTAATTTTTCTAGTTTTAATGGAAATCGATATAATGCATTTAACAAAAATGATGCATTTGTATGGGAGGGGGTAGAAGGAGTGTAACGATGAAAACAATTTTTTTTCCTGTTATTGATATTTTTATTTTTATACTTTGTGCGAAATATCAAATTGATACCTTTCACAGTTTCGAGGAAAAATAATTTAATTTAAATTTCAAAATTTCGTGAAATTTGTATGGGAGGGGGTAGAAGGAGTGAGGGGAAGTTGCTAATTTTTTCAGTGCTGATTGGAATTATAAAAAAATTAATTCTGGCAAAAATTCGTTTTTATAACTTTACTAGTTTCGATGAAAATCGAAAAACTGCATTTTTCAAAATTATGCATTTGTATGGGAGGGGGTAGAAGGAGTGATGGGATCGGATCAATATTGAGTCATATTAATGGTATCTATATCATAATACTTGAACCCAAATTTCAAATCGATAGCTTAAATAGTTTCTAAGAAAAATCAATTTCTGAAAATTTCGAAATTTCGTGAAATTTGTATGGGAGGGGGTAGAAGGAGTTGGGGGATGTGGCCCGTTCACGAACTTAAAGTTTCTTTTTTGCTAAAAATGACACACAACAAATTTCAGCACGATAGCTCAAAGCGTTCGAGAGTTATGCTGTAGACAGACGGACAGACGGACAGACGGACAGACAGACAGACAGACAGACGGACAGACAGCAAATCGGAATCGAAGTTTTTGAGCGACAACAAATATTTCTGTACCCTTGGCGGCTCTGTGCGAGCATTATTTCTTAGCGTTACAAACGGTAAGGCAAACACAATATACTCTCAGATTTCATCTAGAGTATAAAAAGCAATCACAAATAATTTAATTCGAAAAGTGTAGTAAGGAGAGACATAAAATCGGCGCATTTATTTACTTTTCATTTAAAAACAAAATATGCGTTCCTTTTCTGAGCTTTATAATGCCATTTTTTATTAAAATGGTGTACACGTGTTGTGTATTTAGGCCGGTGAAATGATTATTTCGTCATGAAAATACTGAAATAATCTGAAAGGAAAATAAGTTTCGGGGATAAAGTGGGCCAGACTAAACGGAAGCTCAATCCGGTGGAAATATTCGAACTGAAGCGACATGCGTGCTGGCTTCCGTGGTAGCAGTGGGGAGGTAGGAGGGGGGGGGGGTGGCTGTTGCTTGAATGTGACCATGAAACCTTAGGCCTGCACAACAAAATTTCTACGTCGGCTTACCCAGGAAGACTGAATCCTCGCGTATATCAACCCAACCAGTCGTTCCGACGAGGCGTTACGATGGTATTAACAACACCCAGCTCACCCGTCCTAAACAATATTTTCCTTCGTTAATTTTTTGAGTATGGCCCATGAAGAGAGAGGAGGAATATTTGGATGCGAAACTCGAGGGCCCGAGGTATTATAATTTATTATTATTTCATTGAAAAATGAATTATCAATACCAACACGAACTGAGAGGATAGATGATAGAAACAAATTCAGATTCCTTTTAAATGGAATATTATCCAGAACAATATTATTATTTTCATACTTTGGTTTACTACTTAGACTCTTGGTTTGGTGAATGATTTCACAGTGCATTTGGAATTAAAAGAAAAGATTTCCCGATTTTACACTGTTTGCTTTATTATATGTGACGTTTTTCGGTCTCTGCTGATAAGGTCTCAGCAGACACCGAAGCATCACAAATAATTAAATTCGGAAATCTTTCCTTTTAATACAACTTTTGTTTGTACGTTAAATTTGCTCAGTGTTCAGATGAAATTTCAGTAGTTCCTCTTTTTTTATTAGCATACTATCCGACAACTCTCTCTTTACACTTTTCACTTGCGACTTTTTCACTCACAAATTTTCGCTTGCCAATTTTAATTCTTTCATCATCATCATCATCAATGGCGCGACAACCCAAATCGGGCCCTGGCCTCCTGAAGTCGTCGCCTCCAATCGTCTCGATCCAAAGACCGCGTCCTCCAGCTGCTAATTTTTAGAATGGCTTTGCTGTCTTCATCAACCGAGCACGTTTGGGGATTCTTCTGTCTTCCATTCGCTCTACATGGCCAGCCCACTGCAGTTTACGTAACTTGATGAACGTTGAAGCTTCTGGCTCGTCGTAGAGTTGATACAACTCATGGTTGTATCTTATTCGCCATTCCGTTCCTTCCTTCACAGGTCCCAAAATTCTTCGGAGGACCTTTCTTTCGAATGCGTTAACTGCTTTTTCGGAAGTTCGCGTTAATGTCCACGTCTCGCTGCCATAACAGAGCACAGGTCGTATAATAGTTTTATAAATCCGCAGCTTATTGTTCCTGTGCACTTTCTTGGATTTCATTATTGGAAGTACCGAATAATACGTCTTATTTGCTAGTATTATCCGTCGTTTGATTTCGTCTGTTTCATTACTGTCCTTTGCTAGATTAGCCCCAAGATATATGAAGTTGTCCACACTCTCCAAATTATATTCCGCAATTGTTATGTTTTGTCTGATTGGCGTTCTCCTTCTTGTTTGCGTCATTACTTTTGTTTTGCTTTCATTAATGCGCAACCCGACTTCTTTTGCGGCGGAGTCAAGATTGACAAATACCTCCTTAGCACTAGGGAAGGATCTTGCTAGAATGTTAATGTCGTCAGCGTATGCTACTAGTTGGGTGGACTTGAATAGTAGTGTCCCGTTGGTGTCGACTGGGATTTTTCGGACGACATACTCTAGTGCCAAGTTGAAAAGCATGCTTTAAACCACATTCCGTTCGAAAGCTGGTTGTGGAATCGGTTTGTATTCTCACTTGGGATTCAGTGTTCGTCATTGTGAGTCTTGTTAGTCGGGCTAGTTTTGGAGGAATTCCAAAGTCAAGCATGATTTGGTACAGTACGCTCCTGTCGATACTGTCGTATGCTCGTTTAAAATCTACGAATATTTGGTGCACGTCTGTGTTATATTCCCAGCATTTCTCAAGCACCTGTTTCACCGAGAATATCTGGTCTGTTGTAGATCGTCCGGTTCTGAATCCGCCTTGGTATTCGCCAATTATTTGATTAGTATAGGGCTTAAGACGACGTTCAATTATTTTTGTCAGTATTTTATAGGACGTACACAACAATGATATTCCTCTGTAGTTCTCACAGCAGAGTTTGTCTCCTTTCTTGTAAATTGGACATATAATGCTTTTTCGCCAGTCGTCGGGTAGGATTTCCTCTGTCCAAATTTTGCATATCATGCTGTGCAGTATTTCAGCGACACAGTTTCCACCGTTTTTCAGAAGTTCAACTGGTATTTCGTCAATTCCCGGCGCTTTGTTTCGTTTTTGGTCACATAGGGCTGCTTTGATTTCAGGAAGCGTGGGTGGTGTCGATGATGGTTCATCTTCGTCAGTTGAGGCTTGAATTGAAATGTTGTCTGTCATTATCGGTGCTACTGGGATGGGATTCAAAAGATGTTCGAAGTATGAAGCCCATCTCCTTTTGATTTCTTCTGTATCGCTGATGATATTGCCCTCTGCGTCTTTGCAGAGACTGGTTTTTGGTTTATATCCCTTTTTCAAGTCTTTTACTATGGCGTATGCGTCCCGCGTATTATTTTTTCTCATGCCGTCGTCCATTTTTTGTATCTTGTCATTATGGTACTTCCTTTGTTTTCGTCTGCAGGTCTTTTTCGCATATCGCCTAAGCTCGTCAAATCTTCCTTTTTTGGCTCGTGTTGGTCGTTCAGTAAAAATTTTGTAAGCTTCGTTCTTTCTATCTATTGCGTCGCGACATTCTTGGTCGAACCAATCATTACTTTTTCGCCGTGCTTGATATCCTAATACCTCTTCCGCGGAGGATTTTATGCCGTCTCGTATTTTCATCCACGCATTATCCACTGGCATATTTTGGATATTTTCATATATTGGTGTCAGGTGTTTATTACATGCTAGCATGTAAGCCTGCGCCACCGTTTCGTCGTTAAGCTTGTCGACATTGAATTTGCGAGCTCTACTCGTTTTCGAATACCCACGACAAGCTATTTTGCATCGATTTTAATTCTTTCACTTCCTAAATATCGACTAACCCGTCGATCACTCAAAACCAAACTGAATGTTCACCAAAAACGGTCGAGCCCTGTTAATTGCTTCGATAAAACAATTCATCATGGCCCGGAGCTTTTCCCATTTGTACGAGCCCATACGCATGGTTGTTGTTGCTTTCTTTAAAGTATTTTGTCGTCGCCCGAGTCTTTCCGTGACGCTCGATCGCAGTTGGTCGCTTGATGTTTGTTGAAGACCTTCGATGATCGTGCGTGCTAGGGTGCACGTATTCTTTCATTAATGTTGAGACCTATAAATATACCAGCTTTACCACTCGTTACGGTCGTTCTCACTCCCCTGCTCCTACCTTCCTAATCCTATTACTCCCCTCCGTGATTGTATCGAAATTGCCTATAAAACTGGTCATCCTGTAAAAAAAGCATTTCATTCGGCCCGAACCATTCTTCTCTCCCCCGATCGCTGTCGTTGCTTTCTTTGTAAAGACCTCGCAGATATTCAGAATTATTACGTTCTCGTTCGATTTTTTTTCTGCCGGTCGTGTCTATACGTGTAGTTTGCTGGTTGGCGGAATTCTTAAGACCCGAAACCAAAATTCTATACTGAGAATACAGAATACAATAAGACATACAAGATGCTTAAACCAGTGTATGGACATGTGGGAAAAAATTGGCGAAAACCTGCACTTTGCGACGTTGTTGGGTGCCGGGTCATCGGGATATACCTGGAAACGACAGACTGTCCAGAAACGGATCTGCCGCTGTCGCCGTTGGGCAAACGGACATTGTTAAAATTGCCTTGAGAGTCATTAAAGCAATGTACGCTAAGAAAGTGTGGGGGAATGAAAATCTCAAATGGTTACAAAGCGGTTCGTGCAATTTCACGAAGATGCTAAGGGGTGGGTTAGATAGAGAGAAATCAATTAAAATGTTGTAACTCGACAAGAACTCCCTCCGAACACTAGTAGACATGGTCAAGGGCCACTGTCTTTTTAGAAATACGTTCGAAGACTTCACGTTACAACCAATTACATTTGCAGAGGCTGCGGTGAGGAGGATGAACCAGTAGAGCACTTCCTCTGCCATTGCCCACGTCTCCAAACGATTCGAAGACAAATTCTTGGAGAGTACTTCTTCGCCGAGCTGAATTATCACCGGTCCCCTGAACCGATGAAGCTCGTTAGTTTTACCGGTAGAGCATTTGTCCAACTCCTCCACAAACCTATGGGCTCCTAGTTTGCCGATCAATTGATAAAGTGCCAACTTGCGTTCAAAATGAATATTTTATTGGTGAAGAATCGAACGTCTAAAATTTGCAAGCCAGCAAGAACATCTAAACAATAATAAGACAGGTTTATCTTTTACCTCTAATGCTTCAGCTCAATCTAATATGATCTCGTTTGTTTTATATAGACTTTTATTATAATACCCATGTCTACAATAATTTTTTATTTAACCAATTTGATAAATTTATTTCGTTTTTTTTTAAATTGTAGTAAACGACACATTAGATGACATGCTATCAGAATCAGGCGATGAAGCTGAAAGCAATGACGTTATTAACAAAGTTCTCGATGAAATTGGCATTGAAGTTTCTGGAAAGGTAATATCTTTATGGCTTACACGAATTTCAACAAAACACATTCGTGAAGGAAAGGACTTACCACCACGAATATGTTTTTGCATTGCACAATGAAATAATTTTGAAACAAATTTAACTTTAAACTAATGATATCAATTGTTTTTATTTAGATGTCCGAAGCACCATCGGCTGTAGGGGCACGACTAGGCGATACCGTTTCAGCTGATAAAGATATCGCATCACAATTGGCTAAACTTCGTTCGACATAAGTTTTTTTTTGTGTTAAAAAAGTGGACGATGAGATGAAGAAACCTGTTTACCATTAATTTGTTAATTTTGATGTTTTTAAAGCTTTTTGCTTTTTTATTTTATTACACTTGTCTCATAGAGCGGAAAAGAAGTCAAATCATTTTTATATAGCCTTATCGTGCTTGAAATATTATACAGTACTATATTATGATGATCCTGTCAAAATTATGATGTAAATAAAATTATTTCTCAAAATTTATATATACAAGAGGTTTATAATAATGAAATCAACTGTGTTTTAAATCTTACCCAATAGTTGATGATACATGATCGAGTAAAGACCTCAAGCTTTTGCTTATGACGACTTAATTCCGAGTTATTAGCAAGTGTGGTAAAAAGTAGGTTCGCGCCATCATCGACTTTCGTCATATGTTTCGAAATATTCTGATCTGATATTTTTCAGCTCGAGCCATAAGCCAGTGAACTTTTGTGCGTAGGAAAGACGAGTTGGATTTTTGTACTTTTATACATACATTCCAATAATTTCGTAATAATGGATAATTGGGTCTATAGTTTCCTGCAATATGCTTAGATCCCGAATTAGGAATTGGTGTTACATACGATAGACTAGGGTGTAGCCTAATGGGCAGCGTGTTGGTTAAAGATTGTGAGTTCAAATCCCGGTCGACGTATAACTCCAGCACACTGCCTACCTGGGTATACCTTGGTCACCTCAATCTATGAAAATTCGAAGTTAAATGGCTGTGCGAAAGGCTAAAATCGCTTGCACAGGCACATATAAGTAATGAAAATGACAAGGAACCTGAAGGATAAGAAGCCTAGGCCCGGTTTGTGCAATTGTGCCATTGTAGAAGCAGAATTACATACGCTATTTTCTAAAAGACTGGATGTTATATTTTAATTAGAATCCAGTATCCATTCGATGGTATTAAGTCCATGCACGCCATTTAGACATCTTAATTATCAGTCTATACTTATGCAGCCTAAAGGAGTAATTTTATTTCGATCTTTTTTTACCTTCCTCCTCTAGTTACTCCATCACTCTGCTCTATTGTAGACCTTCGTTTGTTGTCTTTCAACATTAATATTATTCACCATCAACAAGGGAAAACATCAATCAGTTTATAAATCCTTTATATAATATTTGTTTTATCTTTTTCTTTCTTCCACAACATTCATGTTTTTTTTTAATCGTGTATAAGCGTCCGACCAGAAATATTGTTGTATGTTCGCCCTAGTCTTTCATTAAATATCCGCGGTCTTCGACTGTACTCGAAAGTAATGTGAAATGTCAGCTCTACTTGTTTATCACCTACCACTCAACACTGAATCAAAATAATGCGCGCTTACGCTTACTATTTTCCTCGAACTACGATCATGAACGTTCCCACACTAAGCCGCTCGTTGAGTGTTCAAGGTGGAGATGGGCAACTCATAAGTAAGTCAATCATTGCACTGAGGCGACTATGCGCCTCACTACAAAACAGTTAGATCGCATCAATTATGTCAGTAACAATTTATCCACCACACAACACGATGATGCGCATCACATATGACACGGTGAATGTACGAAGTGTGTTATTACGCTGCGACCCAGTGCCGTTGTGTGAGCGAGTCGATGAAATCCATTATGTGCTGTGGTCGGATGATTGATAATGCAATGTGCTACTTTTGATCGGCTTGATGCGAGCCGGAATCCGTCGGCCGTTAAACAGCAATTGGTCGGGGCCGTAGTGATGAAAAAGGACGATACCTGGCGACCGTGCGGCGACTATCGTTTGCTAATGCAAGAACTGTTCCTGATCGTATTTGAGTGACTTTAAGAATAAAAATTTTTTTTTTTTTCAAAAATAGATCTGCAAAAGGTGTTTTACCAAGTTCCAATACACCCCGATGACATCGCGAAAACCGTTATTTCCACGCCGTTTGGGCTGTTTGAATTATCGTTCATGACTTCGCAACACTGCCCAGACGTTCCAACGATTGATTCACGAAGTGTTACGAGACCTCGAATTCGCTTTTTCATGCATGGATAACATTTGTGTCGCCTCCGAATCACCAGAGCAGTATCGTCAACATCTACAACAAGTATCCGACAGTCTGGAAACAACTTGGCCATCAATATTTCGAAACGCGAATTTGTCAAAAGTGAACTACAGTTCCTTGGTTATCTTATTACTCGTAACGGAATTCTATCATCTCCAGAAAAACTAGCCGTTATTTTGAAACTGCCAAAACCAAAGCTGGCCAAGGATTTAAAAAGTTTTCTTGCCATGATAAACTTTTACAGAAAATTCTAACCGAACTCCGTTTTGCACCAATAGATTCTTTAATCAATGATAATCGGCAATAAGAAAAACGATCGCGCACCGCTCATTTGGTCAACAGAGACAAGTAACGCTCTTGAAAAATGTAAATAGGAACTCGAAAATGCTGCTCTTCTTGCACATCCAGTTCTAATCGCCCAATTGTCGTTATAGTCATATCCACAGACATTCCGATGACCTCATCAGCTATTTCACTACAAGTGAAATCTGTTTTTCGCAACAAGTGAAACCGATGACTCAATCAGAAACGTTATTCTGAGAACAATAGCAAAAATCGCTAATTCAACCGGAAACATTCATTTTTCATCAATCACCCAAATTCCGCGCGGGTAATAAATTAGAAATCTGAGACCATAAAAAACTTATGAAAATGCCGGCTACCGGAAATATAATGGATAAGAATAAATATAAGAGATTATATTATTGCGATGGTTGCAAATCGAATGGGCGTAATATATGCAAATGCCCTTACGAAGAAAATAAGAATAATAAAGATAAACAACTAAACCATAAGAAATAGTTTAGGAATTAACATTTTTTGTACATTTAAAAGTATCAAATTACTTTTAAATTATTACGCTAAGGAATGTTTAATATTGTTGCGAGCTAGGGGTTCGCCGGGATTTCAAGAAAAACACAATTCGTTTAAAAATAAGGGATAATTTATTTATTCGCACTTTTACTTTAATTTTCACTTTAACTAGTTCACACTTTTATTTAATTCGCCTATCTGGCACTACCGCCGTGTATCGCTATATCGCTTCCACTGGTTCGCGTCTCGATCATTAAAATGACTGACTGCTCGCTGAGAGCTACCGTGTATTTATACCAAATCTCCCAGTTCTCGAAGCTTCCGTCAGGTGTCGTTGGGTGTGAGTGTGTGTCTAGACTATTCTGGATCTTTAATTGCCTACCTTATGCTGTTTCGGTGTATGTCTAGACTATACTGCATGGTTCTAAGATGTTTATGGTTATTGCTTTTTACATATTGGGGGACTGTTCTATATAGTTCTGGCACTTTCGGGAAGATCAATATTGCGTGGTTGCCAGATCTATAACATTACCCTCTCCTTAATCCCTGTTCGTCCCGAACAGAGTCGTTCACTTCCTCAATGGCACCATGGTACTTTGTTAGCCGGTCGAGATGTACCACTTTCATCATCCATCCTTTGGTTCGGTCGTTATCCTCTGAATGGTTTTTTCGGCTTCCTTTTCCTTCTCACGTTCGCGTTCTTTCTCCACGTCCTTTTCGTGCTCCTTCTCCTGCTGCTAAGGGCACGTTTACTTTCCTTTTCACGTTCCGCATTCTTCCTTTCGCGATCTTCTCGATCACATCGCTTCCCATGTTCGGCCTTGTCACAATTATTCGCATGAAGTAATTGACCGTCACGACTTCTATCTTTGCTTCCATGATCTTTCCCGATGTATTGTTCTTGTTGCAATCGATCTTGCCGAATCGGGGTTTTCGACCGACTCCGGCGTCTTTTATCAAAGCCGTGTGTAAGATGTGAACTCTGACGACTAGTTCTTGACCAAGATCTACCTTTACGATCTCTATCTTCGCGTTGTTTAGCAGCGCAGCCGGAACAATAGTTGGTCGCTTTTCGGCAGTCGAGTCTCAAGTGTCCTGCCTGTCCACAATTCCAGCATCGGGGGGCACCAAATCTTTCGCTCCGCTTGGTGTGCTCTGCTTTCTGACACACACACTCTTTTGCTATTTCTCGGACTCGATAGTTACTCCCTGAGCTTTGCTTGGCAGCTTCGAACGTCAGCCCATATACCAAGGCTTGGCCAATCGTTTTCTTACCTGCCAATTTTAGCGCCTGTTGCAGCTCTTTGTCCTGTACAGCATTGTTAAATGCGAAAACAGCTCTGTCGTTGCGTTGCTCTGTTTGCGCATTGGGAAGCGATAATAGTGTGAGTCGTTCAATATCGCGTGCCAGCTCTTGAAGTGTTTCACCATTCTTTTGAGTTCGGTTGTACAGTTGAGTTTTGTAGATCTCTCGCATGTGGTCACTGCCGTAATGAAGATCCAATGTCTGGACTAACTTTGAAAAATCTTGTTGTTGCTCCTGCGCAATCGTTTGAAGAACTTCTGCTGGTGGACCTCTTAACGCCAATATAAGAGCCGTTCCTCGTTCCAGATCATTCCAATGATTGTTTCTTGCGGCAGCCTCAAATTGGGTCTTATAAATAGCCCACGGTGTTTGTCCATCGAAGATTGAAGCTTTGAGACCCTTGTGCGTAACGTGTTCTGTCTTGATGACTCCAGTCGCTTTCACGTTATCGAAGTCCCTTTTTAGGCGTTCGACTTCCTCTAAAATCCCGGATATCCTTTCCGTAATTTGTTCTTCAAGGATTCGAAGTTTCTTCTCTACGTTTTCTTCTATGGCCTTACCCATGGTGTCTATTTTATTATTTTGCAGCTCCAATTTTTGGTTAAGGTCCTTTGAAGTCTGGTCTAATTTCTCTAGTTTCTGATTAATGTCCGCAGATTGTTGTTTAATGTCCACTGATTGTTGCTCAAATTTCTGATTCATGTCCGCAGATTGTTGATCTAACTTCTGATTCATGTCCGCAGATTGTTGATCTAATTTGTTCATCATTTGTTGCATTAACTGTGTTAGAGCATCCGATGTACCAGAATACTCCTCTCCACGAGCTTCTTTGATTTGTAACTCGAAACTATCTGCATCCTCACCATTAGAGATACTCGATACACACTAACACTTCTGTCCTAATAGAGTTTGGACATGGGGTGTACCCCGATTGCGCGGGAAATTTCGTCCGAAATTTGAATTTTCTCAATTCTTTTTCTTTTATCAAGTAAACACAATCAAATTGAATTGTTATTTATGAAAGTCATATTCATTTTCGGTTTTAATGAGAATTCCATTCAAAAACTTGTAGTTTAACGCAAGTTTTCGCTCGTATCCGTAAATTTGAAATCGGCCAAACTCAAGTTTGGCCGAATTTCGTATTTCTTATGTTGCCTTCTTGTGCTTCTAAACGCAGTCTTAACTGTTGGTATATAGGCATTGTCCAAACTCTATTAGGACAGAAGTGTTAGTGTGTATCGAGTATCTCTACTCACCATCAGCCTCAAGTGTCTCGATCATACGGCTGACAAGTTCAGACTTGCTCCCTGTCGTTGATAACTCGCGTCTACTGAGCTCTTCCTTCAGCTCCGTTAATTTTAAGTCCTTTAGATAACGCGTCATTTTCACTACCGATTATTTCAAGTTTTTCCGCGATTCGGATTCACTTAAATTTACTTCACTAATTAAAGTCACTGCTCACTAAAGCACTCGAGAATATTCGATTTCACAAAATTCTCGCTGTCCGTTCGAGAATTTTAGTTCCGCGATTTTACTTCGCTAATTAAAGTCACTGTTCACTAGAGCACTCGAGAATATTCGATTTCACAAAATTCTCACTGTCCGTTCGAGAATTTTAGTTTCACTTTTTCGCTCTCACAAAATTATCCGTTCAAGAATTTTTAATTTCACTCGCGATTTTTAACCCGAATTTATCCTTGAAATATCATTTCTGTCACCAATTGTTGCGAGCTAGGGGTTCGCCGGATTTCAAGTAAAACACAATTCGTTTAAAAATAAGGGATAATTTATTTATTTGCACTTTTACTTAATTAGCACTTTAACTAATTCACACTTTTACTTAATTCGCCTATCTGGCACTACCAGGCCGCGGCCGCGTATCGCTTCCTCTGGTTCGCGTCTCGATCATTAAAATGACTGACTGCTCGCTGAGAGCTACCGTGGTTTTATACCATTTCCCCCTGTTCTCGAAGCTTCTGTCGTGGATGTTTTCGGGTGTATGTCTCGACTATTCTAGATCCTACATTTTGGAGTATACAGTTCTGTAGGGTGTATGTCTAGACTATACTATAAGATTCTAGATAGCATTTTACATTTTGGGGGACTGTTCTATATAGTTCTGGCACTTTCGGGAAAATAAATATTGCGTGGTTGCCAGATCTATAACAATATTGTACTTTTTGCAAATGTCTTTTTGTGATAATCCACTTTTATAATCACTTAGAAATCTAGATTTTAGCTATTTTCCATATTTGTTCCCAGCCATTATTCATAAAATCTTTCTATTAGTATTAAATTTACCAAGGAATAACATACTAATCACGCGGAATATTGACAACTGATAGATGAAACTAGAGATACTCGATACACACTAACACTTCTGTCCTAATAGAGTTTGGACAATGCATGTACAGCGATCGCGCGGGAAATTTCGCCCGAAATTTGAATTTTCTCAATTCTTTTTCTTTTATGAAGTAAACACAATCAAATTGAATTGTTGTTTATGAAAGTCATATTTGTTTTCGGTTTTAATGAGAATTATATTCAAAAAATTGTAGTTTAACGCAAGTTTTCGCTGGTGTCCGTACATTTGATATCGGTCAAACTCAAGTTTGGCTGATTTTCGTATTTCTTATGTTGCCTTCTTGTGCTTCTAAACGCAGTCTTAACTGTTGGTATTAGAGCATTGTCCAAACTCTATTAGGAAGTGTTAGTGTATATCGAATATCTCTACTCTAGATGAAACGAATTAGCTCGACCAACGCGTATGACATACGTACTGATAGCTAAGCACACAACAAAATGAAAAAATACAAAAAGGCAGTTTAGCCGTAAAACTGTTACGTATATGATTCCGTTATTTTCAGAAGTTGCAAATGTTTCGTCCAACTTAAATTGTGGCTCAACTGACATTTTTCTTTTTCTGAGAGTAGAAAAATATTATTTGTTATAGCTTTTGTGTTTAAAAAATTGTTAAGCTCAATTCGAAATAGAGAAAGTTTTGAGCAAAAAATGTGTGTCTGACTTTGGTTGCCACTTTTTTTTTTCGTGCACTGTATATACTTAATGCTTAGAAGAGGATAGCTTGATCTTTTTATAAAACAAGCAGCGGGTCTGGCAGCCATTAGATTAAAAACCACTAAATCGTGGTCAGCGCCACAAATTGGTCATGAAAAAATTCTAAACGTCATTAGAAACGCAAACTCCCTTTTAGACCCCGAGTATGATTGCATGAACCAACCGCAGGTTGAGAAACGGAAGTTTCACATTAAGTTTCCTGAACGAAACGAATGGGCAACAAATACGATACTCAGCACCTGTATATGTTCTTATCTCTATACGGACGGATCTAAAACTAGCCAGGGGACAGGTGCAGGGATTTATTCCCACGACCTCGACATCCAAACTTCATTTCATCTTCCAGAACACGCGACAGTGTTCCAAGCAGAAGTATTAGCCATTAACGAGTGTACAAAAATTATTCTTGATATGCAGAACAGTCTCGGAATTTGTTACATTTTCTCGGACAGCAGGGCCGCGCTTCAGGCACTCCAATCCTACAGGACTACATCCAAACTAGTGTCCATTTGTAGACACAATTGAAATCGCCCAGCAGCCATAACGGAAGTTCTTCTAATTTGGATACCGGGTCATAGTGACCTGCTAGGTAACGAGGCGGCAGATACGCTTGCACGGCAAGGATCTGCAAACATCAATTCCACTAGGAAGTCAGTCGATGTAGCACCAACAGTGCTGAAGACTAGCTTCAAACAGACTATTTTGGATTTTTTCTTGGCGGGGTGGCGGCAGCTGAAAAGCTGTAAAATGGCTAAATCCTTTTGGGAAGAACCGAACAAAAATATTACAGCTCAGCTGTTACAACGTAGTCGCTATAGTATCCGAACTATTGTCGGCCTGACCACAGGCCATTGCTTGCTAAGGCTGCACGCTTTTAGGATGCGGATCGCGAGCGACAGCTTGTGCAGAGGTTGCGAGGAAGACGAAGAATCTATCGAACATTATCTTTGTCACTGTCCGCAAATCTCCAACAGTCGTCTCCTTTGTTTAGGCTCTAGATTCTTCTCAGAACTAGACGACCTCAGAGGCGTCCAACATTCGAGCCTGTTAAGGTTCGCAAACCGAACCAAGTGGTTAGAGCAAGAGGAGTGACTTCCAACTTATAACAATAGGGGGAGTACAATGGGCCCAACTAGATGGCCTCAGTGCTTGTAGTTTCGTGCAACCACCCTCCTACAACCTAAACCCTAATGCTTAGAAGTGTCTTAGACGCATTGATTACAATATTTCATACGAATTTTGCATTTTCAAAACTAACTATTGCATTTAGTGAGAAGAACTTTACTCTCAACAAAATTTCAAATCAATTAAAATATGCTGTAATCCTTTAATTTGATAAATTCTTTGAAATTTTTGACAACCATGAAATTTGCACCTTTTAAATCCCAATAAGCCGTTTTTTATAATTCTTCGCAATGCAAGAACCGACCTAAATTGGGGAATTCCCCAAAAGAAAAAAAAAGTTCAAAAGAAAAACCGATTATTACCATTAGTACCAAAACAAAAATACCGCGAAAGAAAAATGAAAAAAAAATTCCCGATGTTTTTCTGTTATGTGTGCTAAAACCGAGTGCTACCAACTTAAAAAATGGCTGACGGAAAGGAAAGTGACAGCCCAGATTTTTCTCTTCACGAATGTGTTTTTAATGGTGATATTCGACGACTTTCGCAACTTTTAAGAACGAGCGATGTTTCGAAAAAGGACAAGCACGGTATGTAGAGATTTTCACGCGGATCGCTTTCGAATTGCAAACACTACAGGGGATTCACCGACTCCCTGCAATTCTTGTCGTTCTCGTGAATCTTATCAATAACTCGACCGTCTGATAATTTTTTATTGGATTTCAGGTAACACGGCACTCCACCTGTCCGTCATGCTCGGTCGAAAGGGTTTGTTTTATTTAGAAATCATCGAAAATTGCGAATATGCACTGAACCTTTCTTTCGTCATTTTTTTTTCAGAATGCACACACTTGTTACTAGCGCACGGAGCACCCGTGAAAGTGAAAAATTTACAGGGATGGTCACCGCTTGCCGAAGCAATCAGCTACGGTGACAGACAGACAAGTAAGGAATTACTATTTGATACGTGTGTGAACTTGGCCCCCCCCAATTTCGATTTTTTTTAAATTTTCTTGTTGCAATCGTTTGGTGGTGATTGGTGGTCCCTTTTTCGTTTGGTGATAATCCGTATTCTTAGAAATAATTTTTACTTTATTTAGCGTGAACTTAGCCCCCCCAAATCACATTTTCTTAAATATCTGAAGTTACAGTTACCTTAGCGTAAAATAAATTATACCATACATTTGATGGTCGTTTGGTGGTGATTAGTAGTCACCTTATATACTTTGCTACCCATTAACATAGCAATAGTAGGCAAATTTTGAAATGAGCTTTAAGCTTTCCGATTTTGTGTTCAAGTCCACACACGTTTTTTGATTGTTCTACCAAACCTTAATTTACAAAATATCCTTGAAAACAGTTTGCTCTCTACTGCGAAAGCTGAAACAACAAGCACGGGAACAAATGGAAACGAGACGTCCAAATCTCGTTAAGGCGCTGCAACAAATGGGCGACTTTTACATGGAGTTAAAGTGGGACTTTCAGTCATGGGGTATGAATTGCGCTCAATGATTCAAATCTGTGCTCACAACAAAAATACATTCTTCTTTTTAGTTCCTCTTGTTTCGCGGATCCTCCCTTCAGATATTTGTAAAATTCACAAGTCGGGGTGTTCGATACGGCTGGACACGACTCTAGTTGATTTCTCCGAAATGCGATGGGAACGAGGCGATATCTCGTTTCTATTTCGCGGCGATAAGCCACCACAGGTATTTTAAAAATTCTAATCCCAAATGTTAATTGCTAATAGTGGCCTCGTTTCATTACAGGAATCCTTAACCGTTCTTGATAACGAATATCAATGTTATCAGCGAGTTCGTTACGAAGAAACTGACACCGAGATCGAAGACGAAGTCGATATTCTCATGTCGAGTGATATCCTTGCTGCACAAATGTCGACGAAAGGAATCAATTTCTGTAGGGCGCAGTCTGGTTGGTTTTTTCGTGAGGATCGAAAGGTATGTTGTTGGGATGGACGCAATATTTTATCCAAAATTTGACATCGTCTGATAAAGAAAATTGCGTGGGGGTCAGCCCAGCTCGATAAGTCACAACGCCCCCTCATAAATCGATCGAAATCGAGATTACATCATTTTCTTTTTTTTTGTTATTATCAAAACATAATTGGCTCTCGGCGAAAATAGAGATAGAGAGTTGTTTTATGATAAACAAGTGAAATGGGATTGTTTTATTAAACCCATTCTGTGTGAAATCGCAAACATCGTCTTCTATCGATCAAATCAGAAATAGCATTACACTGTTGGTCATTAGTTTTTATACGCTTGTGATCTACTTCAAACTATAAATCGTTTGCCTTTCGAGACTATAACAATGTCAACATTGTCGATCTCATTGCTGAATTACACTCACTTCCCTGGGTTAGTATATTTGTAACTCCTGACATCGATGAAAAACTAGAGTTGTTCAACAATCTTGTTCGGTACCTTCACGACAAATACGTACCTCTTCGAACTTTAAAATCGACCAAAATCGCTTGTCCTTGGTATTCTAGGAAAGTTACTCGGCTTATTGCGGAAAGAGAGTACCTCAATCGCGTCTATGTGACGAAGAAATCGGAGAGCGCTCGTAGTTTATATAAATCCGCACGTAATGCAGCGACTTGTGCTAAACGCAATGAAAAACGTCAGTATTTTAGCCGAAAGCTTGATCAAAATTTATCCTCGAAACGTCTATGTTGCAATTTAAATATGGCTGGTTTATGTGGTAAGGTGCGATTCGGTACTAATTTGAATGCAGACATATTAAATGCTCATTTCCTGAATAATGCATCTACTCGTAGCTCCCCTTCCAATATCTCTTCGAGTCGACTGCCCGAGGGTCAATAATAACTCCAATTCCTGCTCATTTCGATGCATCAGCCTAGATGAACTTTTCTCTGTTTTTAAGAGTATGGAATCTCTCTCTGTAGGAGCTGATAAAATGTATTCTGCTTTCGTACGAATACTTTTCCCATATATATGGCAATATATTCTCCATATTATGAACTCAGGTTTAATTCCAGTAATATTCCAGGTCTTTCTTGGTCATTTTCTGAAGATGATTCTACTCTTTTAGTTTCTGATGCTTCGTCCTCGTTTGAATGTTTTTTGTAGATAGTATATGTGCACTTGGCCTCCATCAACTTAGTCTTGTTCGGAATTGTTATGGAAGACAGCTTGACCTGATTTTTTATACTGACTACTGTGCTTGTTCCGTGGAAGAGAGCTTATCATCAATTTCAATTATTGATGTCTTACACCCTCCGATTAACATATTTCTTATTATTGACGAGGAGCATATTTTCAGTCCTGGTGAGAACGAGCTATCTTTTGATTTTATCAAGGCAGATTTTTTGCAGTTGGACTACCTTATCTCTAATTTCAACTTTAATGAAATATTTGACAATCCCGATTTTGAGGGTGCCGTTGTTGATTTTTATTATATTCTGTACCAATTTTTTGTTGCTGCAGTTCCTTTTACTTATCGCAAAAATATCTCATTTTCTTAACCCTGGTACACTAGTGAGTTGCGTGCAATTCGCAATTCTCGAAATGCTGCCTGGAATAGGTAGAATGACACTGATTTTCGTTTGTATGAAGAATATTATGACTTATTCAAAGATTTATCTACTCGCTTGTATTCTGAATACATACTTAAAGTGCAGTCGGATATTATTAGAGATCCCGCGAAGTTTTGGAAATTTGTTAATTGTAAGCGTAAATCTGATGGTTATCCAGCTTCTTTTGAATTCCTTGGCAACAATAGTAATGATCAATTTACTATTTGTAATTTTTTTGCGACATTCTTAAGTGGCTCTTCTTCTGGTAGTAACTTCATCTCTGACATGTCGTACTTCGATAACTTGAGAGGTACCGCTTAAACTACTTTGTCTGCTATACCGATTTCTTATAATGATATAGTTAACCATATCTCTCGCCTTATGGTTGTTTCTTGTCCTGGCCCAGATGGAGTTCCTGCAGTTGTCTTGAAACGCTGCTGTCTCTCTATTGCTGAAACACTCTCCCTCCTCTTTCGAAGGTCCCTAAAAACTGGGATTTTCCCGAACGTATGGAAGGCATCCTTTATGATACCGACTCATAAGGGCGGTGCAAGATCTGATGTTGTTAACTATCGACCAATAGCTAAGCTATCAGCTATTCCAAAGCTTTTTGAGTCTGTAGTGTATGAGTGCCTGTTTTTTTATTGTAAATCCCTGATTTCTAGTAAACAACATGGTTTTGTCAAAAATAGGTCAACAGTCACTAATTTGATGGAGTTTACGAATAAATCCATTGTGGATATTGAGGAGGGTAAGCAGGTGGACTGTATTTATACTGATTTTAGTAAGGCTTTCGATAAACTACCCCATTCCATTATTTTGTTGAAGTTAGACATGTTGGGTTTTCCTACATGGTTTATTAATTGGATTAAGTCATATCTATTTAATAGAACTTATCAAATTCTCTTTCGTGATTGTACTTATATACGATTTACTGCGCATTCCGGTGTTCCTCAAGGAAGTCACTTGGGGCCACTTTTGTTTGTCCTGGCCATTAATGATGTTGCATCTGTTCTTAAATACTCGGAAGTACTTATTTATGCAGACGACATTAAGATCTTTAGGTCTCTTAGTTCCAACTCCGACAATTTTCTTCAAGAAGATTTGATTAATTTTAGTAATTGGTGTCGCCACAATGATCTTCGTTTCAATGTGGATAAATGTCATGTTATGTCACTTACTAGGAACTCACCGTTTGTAATAGTCTTAATGACTGTATTTTGGATCGTGTCAAATCAATAATTGACTTAATTGTTACATTTGACCATAAACTTGATTTTAGCTTGCATATAAATAAGATTGTGCAAAAGGGTAATTCTATGTTAGGATTCACCACACGCTTATCCAAGGAATTTAACAATCCCTTTGTTAAATTGATTCTTTATAACACCTTCGTTAGATCTCACCTTGAATATGCTTCTCAAGTTTGGTCTCCTTATTATGATGAGCACATTGGCAGAATTGAATCAATTCAGCGTAAATTTGTGAGAATTGCCTTATCCCACCTTAATTGGAATGAAAGAGTTCGTCTTCCCCCTTATATCAATCGACTTAAGCTATTAAATATGTCATCACTCTCAAAACGACGTGAGGTAGCTGATGTAGTTTTTGCTCATCAACTTCTTTCAGGGTTAGTTGATTCTTCCACACTTTCGGGCTTGATGCAGTTTGCTTTTGGTCAAGTTTTACCCAGGCAGCCTAGACTTCTTCAGATTTGCTTTCACCGGACAAACTTTGGTATGAATGAATGAGCCGATTTCGCGTCTCGCGAGAGAAGTTAATAAGAATGCTGATGTATTCGACTTCTCTATTGATAAGATGTGCTTAAAGCGTAGACTTAATGCTGATTGATACCAATTTGTTTGTCAATTTTTACTTTATTATTTTTTAATAATAAAGTATTGTGATCGACACAGAAAAAAAAAAAAATTTGCTACCCTGAAATTTTGTTTTTTCGCGTTTCATGACTAAATTAGCCTAAAAAAGCAAAAAAAAAAAATCCGTCCCGCCGTACGCCGTACGCCGTACATATGGACTCGTACCTCCAAAACCGTTAAAGGTAGAATGTTGGTTTTTGGATGGATTGTTAATTTGGTAAGTGAGCTCCATTATCCAAATTTTGGGAAGTGTGGGGTGGAAGGGGGAGGCGGGGGGATGGAAAAAGTCGAAAAATACACTTGCTAATATCTTCACCACGAATGCAGATAGAAAAATGAAAATCAGCATACATATAGAGAAGATTGTGGGACATACTCCAAAAATAATTTAATTTTTTTATCCATTGGCGTCCGAAAAGGGGGGGCTAAAAACAAATTGTCGGCCGAATCTTTTTTTGAAATGGTTATATCTTCGAAACTACTTACCATAAAAAATTCATATTTTGGGACAATTAAGATGGCGTATAGATCCATCAGAATAAGCTTAGAAATAGGCTAATTCTTGTAAGGGGGAGGGTCAGGGGGGGTGCAAAGAAAAACACTTAAGAATTAATATCTCAACTATCTCTTAAGCTATGTAATTGAAATTTAAAACATATACTAAGCTATACTAGCGAAATATAAAAAAAATATAAAATTTGGTCATAATAGTAGTGGGGGGAAATGGGGAGCATTTCAAAAATGGTGCACTTTTCAAAATTAGAAATCGTTATATCTCAAAATTGAGTGCAGATATCGAATCAAAAATTCGTCAGATTATAGAACTATATAATTTATAATTTTGATAAAAATTTTGAGTTAGGGGGTGTAAAGGGAGGGAGGTGGTAAGCAAAAATGTCGAAAATTTTGAGTGATTTTTTTAGGACTCTGGTCAAAGATAGAAACTTTAAATTTTGCATGTGGATACATCTATTTTATATACACAGAAAAAAAATAATAATTTGATCCACAATTGTTACGAACCGACCAGCACGGTCTAAGGGGCACAAGGTGTTTCATGTGCAGCGAAAAAAACACGAAAACTGAAAATTTTTGGATGTAATTTTAAGGTAGAAACTTGAAAATTTGGGAAATACATTTAAAAAAAATCCCCAAACGTATAAGATATTAACTGGTCGAATACCTTTGAAACTTCTACCCCCTCCCATACAAAATTATTTTTTCGACCATTTTTAAGAAATTAATTATCACCTAACTATTAAAAGCTATCAATTTGAAATTTTGCATAAGAACTTATAAAAATATTTAAAATAAAATTATTTTAAAAGTTTCAAAATAGCACTTGCCCTTCTACCCCCTCCCATACAAAAGTATGATTTCGACCAATTTCATTAAATCAACTAATAAACAACAAATTAGAAGCTACGAACTTGAAATTTTGTACGAGCACCTTACTAGAGAAAGAAAAGAAAATTGCATCACAAATTTTGCAATTCCCCTACCTTTTCTACCCCCTCCCATACAAAATTATTTTTTCGAGCATTTTTAAGAAATCGGTTATCAGGTAACTCTTAAAAGCTATCCATTTCAATTTTTGTCGGAAAACTTATAAAAATAATTGAAATGAAATTTTGTTAAAAGTTTTGCAATCACGCTTGCCCTTCTACCCCCTCCCATACAAAAGTATCATTTCTACCTATTTCATTGAACCAACTAATAACCAACAAGTTAAAAGCTGCGAACTTGAAATTTTGTACGAGAAGACTACAACAGAAAGGAAATAAAGTTGCGTCACAATCTTTACGATTCCCCTACCTTCTCTACCCCCTCCCATACAAATGTTGGTTTCGTGAATGTAAAATACACAGAATCTTATTCTATGCAACTTCGTCTATGAAACTGACATTCTATACAGAGAATATTGGACGTCAATTAAAAAACTATTAACATCCACCGACCCTTACTATCAACCCTCATCCCTCCCCTCAAAAAACTCAAACTTGCATAAATAAACGAACGAAATATTGGTTATATATACTGAAGCTTTTGAACGTTTCCGCAAAGTGTTGACAACTGTCCTGCCCAAGAACCCCCTTTCACTTAGTCTTCCCTAACCACTCTAACCTGCATATTGACTTTCCACGCATCCGCAACTTGTCCCAAGAATAATAAAGTTTCGCCCGACTTGTTGGCAGTTTATTTGTTAATTATTTGTGTTATTTTTATTTATGTACTTGGTGTAGGGATGTTCTTGTTTGTTTCGTCCCTTCACTAAATGATGAGCCAGAGGATAATTCGATTTCCATCTTTTGAATTTGGAACCGATTTATGGCATTTCCTTGCTTTAAGGAATTCTGATAGTGGTAACTATGAGCTTCCACTCGCCTGGAAGGTTGCCACCGTGATACCTATTCCGAAAAAAAAATCCCTCTGGTCCTAATGATTTCCGTCCTATCAGCATTGTATGCATCCTCTCTAAAATATTAGAGAAAAACATGTCTATGCAAAACGCAAGATTATATACTGAGCAACAAAATGCTATCCTCTTATCGATCTAGGTTTCAGCCTCGACACAGTTGCGAATCTGCACTAGTTAAAGTAACCTCTGATATTAGAGCCGCTTTGGACAAAAATATGACAACCTACCTTGTTCTCTTAGACTTCTCTAAAGCCTTTGACATGGTCGACCACAACAGACTTCTGGACAAGCTATCGTCAATCTTCAATTTCTCTAATAATGCGGTCAAACTATTTGGTAGCTACTTAGCTAACAGGCATCAGCAAGTTAGAATTGATCATGTTCTGTCCTCGTCTTTACCCCTTCTGTGTGGTATTCCCCAAGGGTCAGTCTTAAGCCCACTACTTTTCAGTGTTTATATTAATGATCTACCGGATATATTACATGACTGCAGTATTCATTTGTACGCGTACGATGCGCAGATCTACTTAAGTAGGCCTATTGGGTTAGTTGAGGACTGCGTTGAACGCGTAAATCGGGATATTGCTCGCATATTAAGTTGGTCTCAACTTAACCATCTTACGCTCAATGAGAAAAAATCTCAATGTATTGTATTTTATGCCGGACTTGTTATTCCTAACACCTGTGATCTTCCTCACCCAATAGTTAACAATACACCCCTCGCAATTCAAACCCATGTAACAGGTTTAGGAGTAATCCTGGACTCGGCAATGTCCAGATGTAAGCAAGTCGAAATTGTCCTGAAAAAGGTATATGATAATCTGAGAAGACTATGGGTTTTTGTTAGTGTCCTTCCTATGTATACCAGATTGAAGCTCGTGAAATCCCTAATTATACCTTTCTTTACTTACGGTAGTCTAGTATTTCCTAAACATGATTACAACATGATTACTGTTTCGAACTTGTGTTTTCGACAGACATATTTATCTAAAAAATTTCCGTAAAATTATTGCCATAAATAAATCAAACAATCTTAATTACTTTTCTATGTTCGTTCAATATTTTACACAATTCTATTGGTGGATTAAAAAATTAAAGAAGGCATATTTTCATCTCTATTTTTGATCCAATAAAACTATGGCATAACAATCTGGGGTTCCACCCTCAATTCTAAACTGCAATGTATCTAAAGAATTCAGAACCGAGCGATAAAAAACCTCTTAAACCATTTGCATCCAAGCGCGGAATAATTCGCGAACCGCGACTGTTAGCTATCACCGAGCGCGGAATAATCCCCAAGCCGCGACTGTCAGCTATCACCGAGCGCGGAATAATCCGCGAGCATGTCATTTACTGCACATATACAATTGACCGCGCGCGGTGATACGAGTCAGACGTCAGTTGAACGCCGCTGATGTTTCAACGCGGCAGCTTAAGTAGAGCTATGATGCAAATGGGTTAATACCAACAACGACATAGCGTTTACCTACTACTCCGAAAAACATCTATACAATACGCGACGAGCTGACAAAATATATCCATCTGTCATCAGTACCTCGAAATACGAGTCCGATTCCGTATTAAACAGGGCAATCTCGATTTACAACGAGCTACCGGATGATCTTCAAGAATCTACAATCCAGTTTAAATCCAAATTAAAGAAATTTTTGTTATTACAATAATAATTGAATATTTAAAATCGTTCACTTTGTTAAATAATTCTATTAATGTATCGTAAATCTTTTATTCTAAAAGTTACTGAGTTTCTTGTTCTCTTATTCCACGCATCACTATTATTAAATTTTTATTTATTTTAATTTCGTACTAACATCCTTTTTTTCCACTTTTGTCATATTGAATTAAAATCGTTATTTTTTTTCGTATTATGAACTATTTTGTCAATAATTACTATCCGCACGAGCTTAGTTCATGGATTAACCTAAATAAATAAACCTGCAAATGATTCATGGCTTAACAATGAGTGCCTTGAAGCAATTAGAGCCAAAAAGCTGTCTTTTGCTACCTTTCGCAATAATCCGGCACTTATTAAAGGTGCTGAGAAATGACTGCAATAAAATTTTAAAGCGAGCTAACACGATCGGAAACGCCGACTTAAGATCATTGAGAATCCCAAAAACTCAAGATCTTTCTGATCGTTTGTGAAATCGGTCAACCAGAATTCCAGCACATCTTACTTACCGGACTCTGGTTTCTCGCTGCCACCTCTTCGTTTTCGAACTAGGGTTATTTCCAGGATCCTGCAAGAGCTCAATATTCACAAGTCTGCTGGGCCAGATGCCATCCCCCCTATTGTCCTTAAAAACTGCGCTTCCTCTCTAGCTAAACCTCTTCGTAATCTCTACCATCTTTCATACTCTTCAGGATGCTTTCCTAAGATCTGGAAAGTCGCGAATGTTCAGCCAATTCCAAAGAAAGGAAGCAAAGCGAACCCCGCCAATTACCGTCCCATAGCCATTACCTCAGTGCTTTCAAAGGTAATGGAAACTGCTGTCAATCGCAGGATAGTCAACGTTCTTGTGGATAAAAATCTCATTTAGGGCTGGGTCCCTAAAATCACATCTGGCCCTTCTTGACCGTATCCAGAAATATGCATTCCGATTAATTGGAGATGAAGCTATAGCGGCCTCAATTGACTCCCTCGAGCATCGTCGAAATATCGGTGCACTCTGCATTTACTATAGATACTTCCATGGTAAATGCAGCAAGGAACTAAAAGCCCTTATACCACCTACATTCAATGCCCTCCGAAATACTCGCCAAGCTTACGCTCTCACGAGTACACCGTGAAGCCCTTGCCGTGGAGAACAGTGAAGTTTAGGCAGTCCTTCATCCCTCGGATGACAGTGTTGTGGAATTCATTACCAGGCAATCTCTTTCCAACGGGATACAACCTCCAGAAATTTAAAAACAACGTTCACCGCCACCAAAATCTCCCCTCCTGTGTTTCCCTACCAATTTTCCTCTATCCACTTGTTTCCCCGTACCCGTGTCGACTTAACTGTGCATCGCGCATTAAAGAGTGACCCCCTAAGTTATTTTCGACGCCCGTAAAAAAAAATTTACTTACTTCCTTAAACAAAAAACATCAGCAGGCCACCATTTGTGAAATTTCAATCGCAGTATCCAGAAAGTGAAACGACGTTTGAATATTGGTTCGTTGGGCTTTTAAACGGGACTTTACGCATACATTTTTTCTCTTCTTTTTTCATAATTAGTTTAATTTTTTAAAAACTATATTATAAAAAAATTCTTTCTCCAAAAAAAAAAACCAATAAAACTGTTATGTCTCGAGAATATACCTCGAATATGTCGGATATCTCGCTCAGTTCCTCAGTCGAATTTATAGCCGAAGGCTCTCGAAATGACGGTTCGGTTAAATTGAAGCAGAAGAAAAATAATTCGTTGCCACATTTCTTTCGACGTAAAAAGACCGAAACATCAGAGTTCTGTATGGCGTCAAAAGAAGAATTGAAACCAGAAGTCTCACAAACGAATTCTCTGGGACGTCGATTTCACTATCGAATTTCTCAGTTGAGAAATCGTAAGTAACCATTTCTTTTCCAAGCACGAACAATTCATTTTTAATTGAATAAATAGCTGCCGGTACTCCAGTGGAAGCATTAAAATCTTCTGAAGCAATTGAAGTGAAGAAAGGAGGTCTGCGTGAATATTTATCGGGCTATTGGAGTTCAATTTTTAAGAAGACTCCTCGCATTTCTGGTGATACTTTTGATACTCAAGTGGATGGTACAATTGTGGATATCGCTATTGAAAATAAGCCTGAAGTTAAAGAAGTCATTACTGCTGTCAAAGAAAGAACACCAGATATGCCGAAATCTATTATAGATGAGCCTGAAGCTCTTCTAGAGCAGTCAGTTAAAAGTACTACCCAAGAAGTTTACGTGGGATAATTTGGCCGAAATGTTATAAGGCCGATGATAAAAAAAATTATGTGGAATTCCCTTATTAGTTTACAATAATAATACGGCTTTGAGATGAAGTTAAATTAATAAAATATTGAAACGATTTTTATTAATTTCCGCTGATCCACTGTTTCATATAATAAATGTAAAATATTAGAAATTTTCTGGAATGTTGTAATTGTTATCAATCGAATTTAAAGCTGAATTTAATTATTTGAGGCTTCCGTGGCGTAGTGGGCAGCGTGCTTGCTTCTCAGTCAATAGGTCGTGGGTTCGATTCCCACTCCAGACGGGATTTTTTTTAAGCGCAAATTTTTCAGTTGCTACTGGTGATAACAAATTATTCGCAATAAAATGGGGAAACGGTGTAAAAGTGAAACAGTTCTACTTCAAGAAGGCCTAGATACTCAGTAGATGGTTTCTGTTCGCTTTCTATCATTCAGTCCCCCATAACATCTGCAAATATTTGTCAGTAAGCAGCCAGTACAACTGAGCAATATACCAGCTTCTCCACTCGCTACGGTCGTTCTCACTCCCCTTCTCCAACCTTCCCAATCCCATTCCTTCCCTCCATGACTGTGTTTGTGCATTGCACATAAAGGCCGAAATTGCCTATAACACAGGTCATTCTGTAAAAAAAAAAAGCCAAAGTCTCTCGAGTTGACAATTCGGTTAAATTGAAGCAGATATAGAGCTGATAATCAGTTTAAATTCGGCGTTTCGTAATTCAGTTTGATATTCGAGTTCTCCACCGGATTTAAACAGGTCAACTTCTCATTGAATCTGTAATTGAATTATAAAAAAAAACACTTTTTTAACACGTTATTGATGAGAAACTCACATGGGAAGAATGTGCATCGGTGTCATTCGCAATTTCTCTCTTGTGTTTAACCTTGATATTCAGGTGGTACTGTAAATCGAATCGAATTTTACGAGCATAATCGCAAATGCATCCGGTTATTACAAGCCTTGTACCAGGTGCCATTCTTAAATCGAATAGTCCTGTGATTGTGCAAATCAAAATAAAAACAAAATCCATTTACCCATTCATAAAGTACTCTAATATGGTGTTCACTTGGCGGCCAGATTAATTTCTTATCCTCATTCCATTGAGCAGCTTTCAAATTGCTTGAATCGAAACATCTATGTATATTTAATTTAATTGAAAAGTATCCAATTTTATTTTCTTTAGCGGATCACTCTTAATCTTTATATATAAAAATTTAACCTGCGTATGTTTGTGCTCGCAAAACTCGAAAAGTAGTCGGGCTCGACTTGAAATTTCGACACAATGTTGCATTTGAATAATTTTTTATGGTGTTACTTTCGTTCGTTGATGTGCATTATCAATCGTTGGAAGTGATTTGAATATCTGTTTTCGAAAAACGAAATGTGAGTTAATTAGATACCGAAGGTTGTATTCAATTCATTTGTTTTGTTTTGCAAATGATTTAATTATTTGTTTTGGAAAATCACTTTGGTCCTGCTCCTCATCGTATTGTAGCTTTATATTTGTAAAGTTATTAAAGCTTCAGGCCCCATATATCAATAAAAAAAAATTCGAAAAGGGAACATAGATCAGGAACGTTTTTGCTTATCCTTTTGAAGATACCAGCTATCGGATGAAGTTTCTTTCTGGTGGATGAATATGAGGGTGCCAGGGGAGTTGCGAACCAGAAGGTCGTAAAGCGTGACGCTGAAGGACTCATTGTCACAAACTCGCAATGCTTCGGTAAGGTGGAGAGTGCTTAGGCACGTGACTGACGACAAATACCTGAGATTCGGGCTTCATCAGCGAGAGAAAAAGGGCGTCTCTTCACCAGTGTAAACCAGCTCCGCATGGCTCTGCGATGCGAGTGGGGCCTCACCAGACGTTCGGTTCGTGTCATGTACGGCGAACTATTCGTTGCCTGCGCAGCGTATGGGTTGGCTATACGGTGACTGGCGACTCATTCGATTACCACGTGCCCAAAAGTGTCTTGAGTGCATGTTTACCTGTAAGTCGTACAGTTTCCTTTGACGCCCTGAGTTACTGTTTACGAACGCGCCCTCTTCTGCTGTTGTCAAGTTTTGCCTCGGAGCCGTTAATCGAGCGGTCACTCGGTGATATTTGAAAAGTCGACGAGTGACAGCTCGTAATGAAAAGAAGATAAAAGATTGAAATTTTACTAAGAACTACTTGAATGTATTTCCCGGGAGTTCTAATTATTTATACTTGGCCTAAAATTTAAAATTGCAAATTTCCCGCTCTGTGCTGAATCCTGGTGTCCAAACTGTAATAAGCGGGGGTCGTTACTGTATAGCAGTAGCACTACTAAGGCCATGCAGGGACTCATGGATGCTCTGCCGTTGGATTTGGTGTTGAAGCGTCGTGCTGTCATCTACAAAATCCGGCAAGGAGTCACATTGCTGGTTAACCTCGTAAGAGGTAATTGAGAAAAGCCTTAGTGTATGCAAAGAACTCCTAAAACTTAAAGCCACCTCATTGTGGCAGGCCAGATCGGACAACAGCGACAAGGGAATGGTAACGCAAAGGTTTATTGGAGTAGTACTCTTCGCGAGAGATAACCTAGATTTTGAGACTAAGAAAAAAACTGAGTTATCCCTGGTCGAGTAATAGGGTAACATGATTGTGTTCCTTCACAGAGTAGGGTCGAAGCGTGACGACGGGTTGCGCTTGTATTGTATAATTCATTAAAACTAAGTGGTGATATCGCTATACAGAAGCTCGTGATAACTTTTTTCTGTCTAGCTTGAGGTTCATATCGACCAATCGCTTGTAGTAACCTTCTCGGGCGTGTGCACAACATCTTACGAAAGATTCATCGCAATAGGAATACCATTCTTCCATTCTAGGAACGCATACGATACATACACACAGGCAAACATGTTTGTTTTGAGTTGAGCTTGGTGTTGCCGTATTTCAAGTAAAAACAATAACACTAGTTCACTTTAGTTTATCCGCAAACCTTTATTAATTCATTTTTCAACTAAATCGCTTTTCACTTTTCGCCCACAATATTTCGAATCAGCCCTTGCACTCATCGCTCTATCGGTCACACGACTCTTTCGCTTATCAATCTCGATCTCGTCGATCACACGACGTACTCGCACTGGATTCTGCTTTTCACAGCACCTAGTCGCTTACTGTATCTCCACCGTCGATCCCATAACGTGTTCGCTTACCAATCTCCACCGTCGTTCACACGACGTACTCGCTTACTGGATTTTGCCTGTTGATCACAGGAATTACTCCCGCCAGTCGATCCCAAGACTTACTCGTTTACTGTATCTCCACCATCGATCCTACGGCGTATTCGTTTACCAATCTCCACCGTAGATCACACGACCTACTCGCTTACTGGATTCTGCCTGTCAATCACAGGAATTCCTCGCTTTTTGTCGCTTGCTGCTGAACTCCGCTGGCGATCACAGGACTTAGTCCCGCCTGTCGATCACAGGACCTACTCGCTCACTCATCCCGGCCGTCGATCACACTCGCCTGCCGACACTCCCACTCGCTTAAGTTTTCGAGTCTCCTGTCCAAATATCAACTCCGCTCGCCATTTTAATATCGTTCTTGTTCATCGCTTTCGACCGAAACAGTTCCTTGTCAGCCGTTCGCAGTCAGTTGCTTCTATAAATCATTTCCTAGTCGGCCGAATCATTTCCCTGTCAGCCGAATCTATACATCATAATCCCTGAGTAATACGTGCGCCCCTTTTATTGTTGTTGCTTTCTCGGCAAAGAACTTAGAGGTGTTCTTTTATTACTGCAGAATTCTTGTTGGTTAAAGACCTTTACATTCGACGAGCGGCATAGTGTGGGAATATACATGATCGGAATTTGCGTGCGCGTGTGTTTGTAGTTGCTTGAGAAGCGAGCGACTAGGGCTGATATGTACCAGTATATTAGGATGCTGCAGATGAAATGTTCGATTTATTAGTGAAAATTTAAAGAACTGTAACAGCTGCAAAATTTAATTTTATTAATCAAAATATGCACCAGCAGCTGCAATACACCTCTCTCTCACAACAAGATCCAAATGCATTTATGCCAGTTTTGCCGAAGTTAGACTTTCTAGACTGAAGAAATTCTTCGAAAGCATTTTTGTTGGTGTCATTGTTAAATTGTGTCTTCGCCAAAAAATGATGCAAATGTTTAAAAAAATGCTAGTCGGTTGGCAAGAGGTCTGGTAAATATGGCGGATGAGGGAAAGTCTCATACTGAAACTCGTTTCATTTTTGGGCCGTTGTTCTTGATACAATACATGAGGTCATGCGCTGTCATCTTCTACTTCTTCTATTATGGCGCTATAGCCCAAATTGTACCTTGGCCTCCTGATATTCAGGTTCCTTAACATGTTTTTCATTACTTATTATGGAAGGGTTGTTAGCCCTTCACACAACCCTCTTTCTACGAATTTTTTCTTTTTAGTAGAATGAGGTGACCAAGGTATATCCAAGCAGGCAAAGTGCTGGAATTATATATTGCACCGACCGGGATTTGAACTCCCGACCTTCGCATTACAAGACCACCACGCTACCTACTAGGCTACACCCTAGCTGTCATGATGCAGTAAAACTCCATCTCCTTTGATCAATCTAGACTGTTCAACACGCAATTTGTGCTGCCTTTCAGTTAAGCACAATACTTCTCTGCATTAATGGTGTCACCACGTTGCAAAAAGAAATAGTGATTAACTCCAGGTGCAGACCACCAAACAGTCACCATTATCTTCGGAGGAGGAAGGTTTGGTTTCGGCATGTGTTGTGGGGCCTTGCGGCGACGATTGTCGTACAATATCCACTTTTCATCACATATTCCGGAAGAGTAGAGAACGGAAAGTTTCCATTCGACGCCTCATGCTTCGCCCAGTAAGCGCATGTGAAACCCTCTCATCAAGCTTCCCAACTTTTCTAAGCTGTTGCCGGCAAACTGTCGAATAGTTAACGCCCAATTTCTCTGCAATCTCCCTTTCCGGTTAGCGTGAGTCAGACTCCACTAATAAACGCAGCTGGTCATTTTCGATCGATGGTCTTGGGTCTCTACATGGCTCGATTCGTTTCGTTATCTTTCTCTGGCACACTTAAGCCTATACAACTAATTCTGTCCCGCGTTAAATTGTCCGAAAATTTTCGAAAAAAATCGCTATCCTTGTTTGGCATACCCAATGCAACTGTCTCTGTCTCGCGTTACATTGTCCGTTGCTAAAGTGTTTAGCTTACACGAACCAAAAACTAATAAAAATTGAAAAAACAAATATTTCTGAAATAAAACAGCAAACTTCATTGTACTCAAAATTACTTTATTGCTGACTGAATATTAGCAACCAAGAGAGAATACAAATTTTAAGTTAAGCTTGGACACAATTTTCGAAAATTCCCGAATCAAAAAGTATTCCTACATGAGACAGTCTATCAGGTATTCCATTTTATACAGGGTGTAACTTGTGTGAAGCATCAAACGAAAATGGGAAATAGAGGAACTTGTCCTGAGTGGAAAATCGTTCCACACATACTCCCGTTTTTGCACCGTTAAGGAGATAGCGATTGTAAGGATGACCTGTGATCACTGTTTGATCTATAACTTTTGCCGTACTTAGCGTAACGCAATAATTTTGGGCTCGTTGGAAAGGACACAAATTCTTCTTTCCATATTCCTATCAACTGTGTTAGTCAGTGCTATAGTTTTGCGGTAAATTCTATGTTTAGCAGTATTTCAAACATGTGCAGGGAACTCACTTGTTGTTGCAAATATGAAGAAATTCTGTTTGTAAACTTATAGTGAAATTTTATGGGCTTTCCGAAAATGTAATAAAATTTGGTGGTTAACCAGGTCCTTCTTGAAAAAAAAGGACTTTTTTGAATTTTTTTCAATTTTTTATTATATTTGTGTCATTGAAATGACTTTTTCTCAAAAAGTATAGCACTGACTGACACAGTTGATAGCAATATGGAAAGAAGAATTTGAGCCCAAAATTATTGCGTTACGCTAAGTACGGCAGAAGTTATAGATCAAACAGTGATCACAGGTACGATGAATATCCTTCGTCCTTACAATCGCGCTATCTCCTTAACGGTGCAAAAACGGGAGTATGTGTGGAACGATTTTCCACTCAGGACAAGTTCCTCTATCTCCCATTTTCGTTTGACGCTTCACACAAGTTACACCCTGTATATAACCTCCTTGCTGTGGACGTGCGATTGAGCTTCACAGATCTAACTTTCCGATCTCCCAGTTTTAACTGTGTGGCTGTTTTAAAAGGGCGAATGTGTGCGGAAGAGAAGATATTTGTAGATCGTAAGCGATTAAGTGCGTCTGGTCTACAACGATAATTGTGCAAATAATTAAGTGTTATAGTGAAATTAAAAAGTGTTCTAATTATTATAAAGCGAAATAAAAATTTTTCAGTTTTTTGAATTTAAATTCGCTTTTATTTTACTAGAAATTCGAAAAACTTTTTGCCGTCCATGAACAAACAGAATATAAAGCTTGGAAATTCAAAATTACTGGAAATTTTTGACTAAGAAACTGATTTTAGGTTTCTTTAATTGAAAAAAAGATTTTCAGCAATTTTATTCTTCAATTTTTTCAGTTCGCATAAATTTACCAACAATTTTAAGCCATAGAATCGAGTAGATATTGTTGCATGTAAGCCCTAGTCATTCATCAAAAATCCGCGGTCTTCCACTGTACTCGAAAATGATGCGAAATGTCAACTCTACTTGCTTATCATTAAATTAATGCGCACGTACGAACACTATAAGGAACGCTATGCGACTTGATTGGAATGTCCAGGTCTTCAACCAAAATCAAATATACGCGCGATCATCGAATTACTATAAAGAACATCTGCTATCCATTCTTCTCATCTCGCACACACACACACTGGTTGCGATGCGGAGACAGATTGGATAATTCGTACAGTGCCGGTCGCTTGTGTGGTGTACCCAACCGCAGCACTGTGCTGGTGGAACGAACACCTGGGACTTATTTGCGCAAAATGAAATCAGGCACATAGCGAGCGGAAAGAGGAAATCATTGACAATTCGCGACCATCAATTGCTTGTGACCTCGAGCTGCTCGTGCGTACTTACAAGCAGACGAAATGCAGATGAAAAGCAGCCGATTAGCAGGCGAAATCAGTGTTGACTTTTCTATCAACTCCATTTGTTGATTTCTTTGTCAACACTGTTGGAAAGAGGGGTAGGGGGTCGTGCTTTGCCGATGAGCTGAGTTAACAGCTTGTAAGCGTCGGACTTATTTTCTGGGGTCGCATATGTGCGTGGCTACCTTAAGGCCGCCTTATTCGCACCGCAACAAGTTTTTCATCATACTCACTTGGGAATTAAAACGCGGTTTTATCTTTGACCTCTTTGCTTTATTTATTTTTTCCGTTGGCTTCATCGCATTCTTCTTCAATAAGCTAATTTCCGCCCCTGTATCCAGGGTCATCGTTACATTTGTCTCCTTTGCAATATCCAAAGGTAGACTGACTCTCGGCAGACCGCTAATTTTTTCCATCTTATTTTTTGTGGGCAGCCCTAGTTGACTGCCCGCGACGAGTTTCCCGAGCTCGTATTTCTCCTTTCCCACCTTTCCCGGGCATAGCATTCAACCACCCTATGCCCGATCTGAAGGCAGAAATCGCACCGATTTCCGTCTACTTCCTGCACTAAATTTATCTTTCTTTCCTCGAAACGGCATTCATTTTGTCTGTGCCCGTAACGATTACACTTATTACATTTGGTGTCGTTCCTTCTTGTCGGACAATTCCGACTCAGGTGATTCGCTTGTCCACAATTGAAACACCTTATATCGGGCCTCCTTCCCTGGTTCCCATTTTCCGTGTTTTGCCCGTAAGTTTGCTCCCTTTTATTTTGTCGTGAATTCCCCGTGGGTTCATAAAAATTTTGTCGATAGTTTTCACTCTTCTGAACGTAATTGGGAGTTTCCCGAATGGGGTTACTTTGACCTATTGAGGCATTGAGAAGGGGCAAATGAGGTGGATACATTGTTGATTCACTCAAGAAAGGATTTGTATTCTGTTTCCATGGCGTGATGTTATTGCTAAAAGCATGATTCTCCAAATCTTCCATTTCGCCTACTTTTTTTATCATCTCCGTCAGCTTTGCCTGACCATGAAGGCAAGCAAATTGCTTCAGGGAGTGACTCAAAAGTCCTCCTTGGAAGACTTGAACCGCCATTCGCTGATACTCCATTAACATGGTTTCAGCGTTTCCTTCCATTACGTTTTTTAAGTAGAGTTCACACTCACTTAACTTTCCTCTAACTCGTTGCCCGAATTGTTGGACTGTTTCGCCATTCAATTGCCTGCACGACTGCATGTCGCTAGTCAATCCGGCTAGGTCCATACTAGGGAAGTAATATGAACACCAGGCATTCCCTTAGTTCATTGAATGTATTAAACACCCTATTCATGCACAATTCGTAGGCTGGGCCTCGTAGTTTTAGTTAGGGGAGTAATGTCATAAACGTAGCTTTTTCTTCTACGTTTAAAACGTCATATAACGCCTCCGACGTACTTAAGAATACGTGCAATTCCGTTTGCACTGTCGCTACGGGTTGTCCCTGAAATACGGGAATTACCTTAATCATCTCTACTATTGGTACAACTCCTTCCCTGCCCATTTCGAGGCTATTCTCTGTTGCCTTCTTCATATTTTCTTTCTTTTTAGCTTGTGCTTCAAGATCCCGTATTATCGCAATATAATGTTGTGTTTCGCCTTGTGTGTTTTCCAGGCGTTTTGTCTGGTTCGTTAGTTTTTCTCTGAGTCGTTGGTTTTCCTTTTCTAAGTTTTGATCTGAAATACTCGTATTTCCTTGTTCTAACCGTTTCTCCAACTCCCAATTCACCGACTCGTTTAGATCTAATTGTTCCTTTAATGTAGATACTGATCTGGTCAGGTGATTGTTTTGGATTTTCGTCTCTTCCAATTCAGTTCTTATGTTATCGTCTGCTTTGATTAATTTATTCAATAAAGCATCAGCCCGTTCCTCAGGGTAATCTTCGTAACCATTTGGTTCTTCATCGACTTCACCGCTGTTGGCAAGTATCGTCCTCAGTCTTTCTTCAATATGTTGCCAATTCCGCTGGTGAGTCTTAAGTTGCCTATTATTTCCTTCTATCACTTCTCTCGCCTCATCTAATTCCTTGTTTTTCCTTAAAACTTCTGATTCTAGAGCTGTGTATTTTTGAATCTCTTCTTTTGTTAAGATATTCCGTTTGGTACCTGACATAACCTTTAGTCTTCTTCTCCGCTCTAATTTTTTCCTTGCCCTCTGTCTCTTATAGACACTATTTTTCTCTCTTTACTGCTATTTAGCATGGGCTTTTCCTGAAATTTTATTCCGACCAATCGGTATGCAGTGTCTGGTTACTGAAAAAAAAATTCTTAACCAATAAGATAAGTGGATCTTCACTGTTCATTTGGCATTGGTTTGACTGTGACATGGGAGTGAAAAAACGTAAAAATTATTTTTTATATTTATTTTTATTGTTTATTCATAAATTGCTGTATTTTTTTTTGTTTTTGTTTTTGTTTTTGTAGTTTTTCCTTTTCGCGTTCCGCCAGTATTTTTGCAAGTTCTCTTTCCTTCTTCCTTTGCAGGTGTGGGTTCTGCTTATCTATCTCTTCTATTTGCTTCAGGAATGAGGCCCTTAACTCCTTGTCCTGAGTTATCACCAATAATCTGTGGAGGTTCGCTTTCTCCTGTCTGTTCTTTACAGCTCTTCCGCTTCTCCTTTTTTTCTTGGAGGTGTCTTGAGTGGTGGTTCTGGTCTCCTGTTTTTAGCAATTCGCTTCCGGTATTCCTCTATCGTTAGAGGTTTAGGACCTGCTGTTGGATCGTCCCTGATGTTTTTCAGGACTTCCTCCCTATTTGAATATTCCACTGTAAAAGTATGAAATTTTTATTCATACTACCAGAAAATCAAGAATATTCATAGTATGAACGAAGAGTTTCTAAAGAAAATTCGAAGAGTACAATTCTTCTCATTAAAATCGAATTAATGTATTGAAGAGAAAATTTATTCATACTATAGGTATGAATGAAGTAAAACAAATTATTTTTCTCCTACTTTAAAAGAGTACAAAACTTTCGAAGGAAATTTATTCATACTTATAAGAATGAAGTATTTCTCTTAATGTAGGTTTAAGAAAACAAATCCTACTTTAGAAGGGTACAAACTTTCCGAAAACGAAAAATTTTTTTTGTTTGCAAAGAGTAGGCTTAAGAAATTTTTCTACTACTTTATTAACAGAGCACGAAGGCTCGAGAAACCAGCTGCGCCATTTGTTGACTTTTCTATCAACTCCATTTGTTGATTTCTTTACCAACGCTGTTGGAAAGGGGGGTAGGGGGTCGTGCTTTGCCGACGAGCTGAGTTAACAGCTTCTAAGCGTCGGACTTGCTTTCTGGGGTCGCATATGTGCGTGGCTACCCTAAGGCCGCCTTATTCGCACCGCAACAAGTTTTTCATCATACTCACTTGGGAATTAAAACGCGGTTTTATCTTTGACCTCTTTATTGCTTCAGCAAGTTTTAAAAATACTTTCTTAATCAGTCTGCTCTACTTCGTAGTGTGCTAGTCTACTTAATGCTCTACTTCGTAGTCCTAGTCTACTTAATTTTACCTACTTAAATACTACATTTTGCCCTACGCGGCAAAATGCGTTTACAAATTACTTAACTAATGTTATGCTTACCTACTACGATATTGCAACCCGCAACCTCGAATCCGCGTTTCATATCGGGAAGTCAGTCATACATTTTTAGTTACATAATTTGATGACTGACTTACTTCTTAGCCGACCTTCGAGCTTCGAAGCCATGGCGGCAGTAAAACACCTAAGTTGCAATGTTTATTACATACAACGTGCTAGGCGCCACACGACAGGTGTGTGTTTACTCAGCGATATTGACCCCGAGGCCGGCGCAAAACTGGCGTTATGAATGAAATTGCGTCGTTGCAGTCTCGTAGTGGTTTATATTTATTGTCTTATAACTAGATTAATTATTAACGGATTATCCAACTGGATCAAGTTAGAATCCGATTACACAGTTGGATTATCCGTTATATAACACCAGCCGAAAACCAAACAGGCGAAAAGCAGGCGAAAGGCAGGCGAAAGGAACCATATAAAAAAGCGAGCATTTGCAACGAGAGGCTGTGTCTGAATCGTGAAGCGAAAATGTGTAGATCGTGTCGGCGCGTGGAAAATCGCGATAGAGGAGTTAAGATTGGAAAACGACAGAGTCGGAGATAGGAAAGTAACAGTTGGTAAATAGAAAAAGTTTTTGTGAAAGTTAATGAAAAGCAAAAATAAAGTTTGCAATTATTTAAGCTAAAGCGATTTGGTTTTATTTACTTGAAATCCAGCGACCCCTTGCCCACTTCAATATAATTACGCGCGACGCTTCTCGCTTCATTATGCTATATCTTACGATCTCACGAATTTCTATTTTTTCTTACTAGGAAATTGTTGCTGGTCAATACGATTGTGATTTATATTGTATAAACGGTCTTGTACTTGAGTCACGAAAAAGACGAGAGCATTTATCGCGAGATGATCTACAAAAGAATAAAGCAATGATGGAATCATTTACAAAAGGACATTCAACTGGAATTGATCAAAATGGCGAAGTAAACATTTCTGCTTTTTTCTTTCGTTCTTTTATATTAAATTTATATATTTTTTTTTATTTTCAAATTTCAAGCAGATTTTACGACGAAATTCACTTCTACCGCCACCGGAATGTCTAACAACATGGGAAGCGTACATTGAAGCAGAGCCGGCCCAATATCCAAAATTGGGACGTGAATTAGTCTATAAAGAGTCGAGTAAATGTTTTCGAGCAACAGTCGCAATGGTATTTCATACTAAAAAAATTTTATTTCCTTTCTACAACAAACCAAATTTTTCTATCCCTTTTATTATCCAGAGCAAAGAATTTCCATTGAGCGTCGATATGCTTTTAAATGTCTTAGAAGTGATTGCACCATTCAAACATTTTACAAAATTAAGAGAATTCATAACGCTAAAATTGCCAAGCGGCTTTCCAGTTAAGATCGATATACCGATTATAAGGGCAATATCGGCAAAAATAACATTTCAAAAATTCGAATTTCGTGATAATATTCGGCCCGAATTATTCGAAATACCCGTCTCATATACAGAAGATAGTCGAAGGTGAGTTTTACAATTTTCATTTTTCTTTCTTTTCTTATTGATTTGTTATATCAACATTTTTAGCATTGTTTTTTTATTATATACCATGCTTTTCCACATTTTCTCAGCATTTTCCCGGTTAGCACATTTCTGCTCTTTTCAATGCTCAATTTACCTGAAATCAAGGTGTCGAGTTAATTTATATAATTTTTCTTAGTCTAACTAAATGTTAGTTTATTTTCTTTTGTTTTTTTTAATTAATACAAAATTTTTAAAATTAATTATTAAATGATATTAATAAAATAATGATAGAGATAATTATAAATCGCATGTTGTAATAAAGCTCAATTTAACAAAGTCGAGTTTCATTTCATTTAAAGTGAAAAAGATAGCAAAATTATTAATTTTAAAGTCTGAGATGGGCTAGAAAAGCATGAATATTCAAAATTATCATGTTATTTAGGATTCAATTAATGTTTTGTACTTTTGAAATGAAAAGTGCAAAGGATTAATACAATGTGGTGTTGATTTTTCCGTCCAATTCTTTTACACGTTGTTTATTTGTTGATTGTTTTGTTTCTTTTTATTAAGTCCGGTGTTCTAAGTAGTGTAGATGCATTGTAATTGAGAAAAGTTTCTGTAAAATTTTATTATTGCTTTGGAGAAGGTTTTTAAGTAATGTTTTTGTTTTAGTGATTATTTACGCAAGTGTAAAATTTTTTGTCAAAAAACTATAAAGGGGTTGGGTCTTTGTATATATTAAAATTTAGTTTTGAATTTCTCAAAATATGATTGCGCTGAGTTTAACTTCGTTAAAAACTCTGAGATTTATATTTTTAGAAATTCTCTAAAAAAAGCTGTGAAAATATATCTTAAATTTTAGCACAAAGTGCTAAATAACTGAAATTTATCCCTGACTACTATAAAATTGGTTTGATGAATGCTTTCGCAGTGCATTTCGAAATGAAAAAAAAAACAATTTCCGGATTTCGCACTGTTACACTTTTTTATTTGTGACGTTTCGATCTCTGCTGAGACCTTTATCAAACTTGATAAAGGTCTCAGCAGAGACCCAAACGTCACAAATAATAAAACGTAACAGTGTGGGATCCGGAAATCTTTCACTTGTATTATAAAATTTTTCTTTACATCTCATCAAAATTATGTACATAGTTCCTGAAAATTTTGATTATCTTAATTACTCTGTAGTTTACTAAGCTTCAAAAATTTACATTTTTCTTTTCGTATAAGATATTTTCGGTACATTTACAAAAGCACATACCACCCACCGACACATTTTGTATTGTGCATGATCGCATCTTGCTATCTCTATCCAATACTACAAAACAAACTTTAACTGGTTTATATTTATTTTATTTTTCATCTATTTTATATAATATTTTCGAGTTGTGTTTGTTTTTTTTTTAATATTAATTTTATAGATTTCCTGACTTATGACGCATTAAATCCGAGAAGAACCTAGCTAATGAGAATAATGAACCGAAACAAGTGTGGGTCATGTTTTAAAAAAAAAAGAAAAGAAAAAGTAACAGGAAAAAGTCGCAAGTGTTCTACTATTTGCAGGATCCTCTCCTAAAAAAAAGCTGAACAAATAATTCAGTAAGTTTAATTCTATTTTTTCGATAAAAAAGTTATTTCTTTGAGATTTTTTTGTTATTATTCAACTCTTTTTTATAACTCATTCTGATATCATATTAAGCAGGGTTTTCATATCCTCGGCTGTAGCGAATCAAAAAACCAGAATTTACATTCGCGGCTACAAGCTGATTTAACTTAAACATTTGCGGCATCTAAAACTGAGAACGAAAGCAAGTGTCAAAGTCACAGTTGACGAGGTATGACGTCTAACGAACCAATCAAAATCGTTGATTTGAGCGGTACACGAACATTACTACAAGATTTTTTGTTACCGTAGGTAGAATAGCAAGTCCGTAAGCTGGGTGTAATGTTTAAGCTATGGTCAAAGTGAGATTCGGCAAAGTCATTGTGGGGATCTATTTCACATTCTATAGTGTGCTCGTACCGAATTGATTGCCCAATTCCACGGGCACTAATTATTTTTCGATTTAATGCCTAATATTAGCTGTAACTACATCCGTAGATTTTCTTCAAAGTGGCTTTCCACTTATGAAAATTCGGTTCGTTTTCAGTCGCAATTGTTGCCGCAGATGCCGCCGGTAGAATAGTCGCGCATGAAAACTCTGCTTTAGGCTAAAACCAATATTTTTTTCTTGTATTATGATTTATTTCCAAGTGTAGAGTAGTGGAAAAAAATTGGTGAATATTTTCGCAGTGCATTTTGAAGAAACGATTTGCGTATTTCACACTGTTCTGATTTATTAGTCGTGAAGTATCGGCATCTGCTGAGACCTTTATCAAAGTGATCGACACTGATATTATGAAGAAGAGATCAATTGGAAGTGGGAAGGACCATTAAGGTTAATTACGATAGTTGGTTAGTGTGAGATAATTAATTATTTGAGAACAAAATCCGAACCGAAAAGTCTCCAAATAATGAATTATATCAGGAGAAACCGCCATAGCCGATCATAGTATTCTTTATGTACGAACCCGCCGAGCTGCCAATTTTGACTCTGATCACTATCTGGTCAGAGCTAATACTGATGTCGCATAATTTGTCGTGGATATTCGAAAACGAGTAGAGCCTGCAAATTCGAGATTGAAAAGGTCAAAGACGAAGTGGTGGCACAGTCGACATGTCAACACTAGATCAACACTTGACATCTATACATGAAAACATCCAGAATATGCCAGTGGAGAAAATGTGGACGTAAATACAAGATGGCATCAAATCCTCTACAGAAGAGATATTAGGATATAAAACCCGGCGAAAAAATTATGACTGGTTCGACCAAAAATTTCGCGACGCAATAGATCGAAAAAGCGAGACTTACAAAATGTTTACTGTACGATCATGATGAGCCAAAAAAGATAGATATGACGAGTTTAGGCAATATGCAAAAATACATGCAGGTGAAAACAAAGGAAGTACCATAATGATAATATACAATAAATGGACGACGATATGAGACAAAATAAAACGCGGGACGCACACGCAATAGTAAAAGATTTAAAAAAACAAAAATGTAGGATCAAAACCACAGCAAAGATACAAAGGTTAACATCATTAGCGACATACCACATATAAAAAGTGATGGGCTTCCTACTACGAACATCTTCTCAATTCCACTCCATTAGCATGATAGACAACATCTCAATTGAGGTTTCAACTGACGAAGACGAACCATCATCGACACTATTCACATTTGACGAAATCAAACCAACCCTATGTGACCAAAAACTAAACAAAGCGCCGGGAATTGACGAAATACCAATTAAACTAAGAAACGGTGGGAACTGTGTCACTGAAATACTACACAACCTGATATACAAGAGAAATATACAAGTCCTGGCAACAGCTTAAGGCCGATGCTCAGGATCGCGCCTCGTGGAAGAGAGTTGTTTCTGTCCTATGAGGAATTTGATTGATGAGGGAAACATACCCGACGATTGGCGAAACAGCATAACATGTCCAATTTGCAAGAAAGGAGACAAACTCTGCTGTGAGAAATATCATTGTTGTATACGTCCTACAAAATGCTGACAAAAATAATTGAACGTCGTCTTTCGTCTTGACGAAATAATTGGCGAATACCAAGGTGGATTTAGATCCGGATGACTAGAACAGACCAGATGTTCTCGGTGAAACAGGTGCTTGAGAATATAACGTAGACGTGCACCAAATCTTCGTAGATTTAAAAAAAAAAGCATACGACAGTATCGGCAGAAGGGTTCTGTATCAAATAATGCTTAACTTTGAAATTCCCCTAAAACTAGTCAGACTAGCGAGACTCACAATAACGAACAACGAATCCCAAGTGAAAATACAAACCGATTCCACAGCTAGCTTTCGCACGGAATGTGGTTTAAAGCAGGGAGATGGTCTAGCTCCCATGCTTTTCAACTTGGCAGTAGAGTATGTCGTCCGAAAAATCCCAGTCGACACCAACGGGACACTACTATTCAAGTCCACCCAAATAGTAGCATACGCTGACGACATTAACATCCTAGCAAATTCCTTCCCTAGTGCTAAGGAGGTATTTGTCAATCTTGACTTCGCCGCAAGAGAAGTTGGGTTGCGCATTAACGAAAACAAAACAAAGGTAATGATGCAAACAAAAAAGTGAACGCCAATCCGACAAAATATCGCAATTGCAGTGTAATTTGAAGAGTGTGGACAACTTCATAAATCTTGGGGCTAATCTAGCAAAGGACGGCAATGAAACGAACGCGATCAATCGACGGATCATGCTAGCAAATAAAACAGATTATTCGTTATTTCCAATAATGAAATCCAAGAAAAAACACCGGGACAATAACTTGTAGGTGTATAAAACGACCTGTGCTCTGTTTGGCAGCGTGTACATTAGCACGAACTTCCGAAAAAGCAGTTAAGGAACTCGAAAGAATCCGAAGAATATTGGGATCTGTGAAAGAAGGAACAGAATAGTGAATAAGATACAACCATGAGTTGTATCAACTCTACGACGAGCCAGAAGCTTCAACGTTCATTAAGCTACGTAAACTGCCGTTGGGTAGCCATGTAAAGCGAATGAAAGATAGAAGAAATCCCCAAACGTGCTCTTAAAGGCAAAGCGAGTGATAACAGGCCAGTAGGCAAACTACTCAAGCGATGCGAAGACTCGGTTGGTGAAGATAGCGAAAATATCTTAAAAAACATAACAGGACTACGATTGCGCGTAAAACCCAATTATGCAATACTCTAGATGAAATAGAAATTTTCGTAACTTTAAGAAATTTTCTGTGGAGAGTGGTGGAAGGAGTGCCGCCATTAAAGTATTTTTTTCAAATTGTGCAGTTTGTACGGGAAGTGTTGAAGGAATGGGGAGATTTTAGTAATTTTTTCAGAAATAACTAAAAACATCATGCAATTGACATCTCTTAGATTGCAGATTAGTAGCATTCATAATTTTCAAGAAAATCAAAAAGTTGTGAAGTTGTGTCATATTGTATGAGAGTGGGTAGAAGGAATGAAGCTTATCGGTCATTTTTTTTATCTTACATGTATTGCGAATTAAAAATTCAATGCACAATTTCAGCTTTGAAAATTTTATACGTACTGAGTAAATTGGTTTATATTAGGAGTACGAATAAGTTTTCGCGATTTAACAAAAGATGGCCTCACCAGAAGGTTATGTTTAAGGTGTTAAACGTAATATCGTGAGTTTGGACATCTGGTAACATTTTCTCCCGAATAAGCGTCATTTGCGGAAACTTTTGATTTACTTCTTTAATTTGAAGAAATCTGCAATTGAGGCGCATCGATTGCTTATAGAAGCATATGGTGAAACTGCTTTAAGGTTTCAAAAGTTTAAAAACGGTGAGTTTGACGTGGAAGACAAAGAACGTGTAGAAGGCCGAAAGTGTACGAAGACACGGAATCGGAAGCATTATTGGAGGAAAATTCGTCCCAACGCAAAAAGAACTTGCACTTACATTAGAAGTGACTCAACAAGCAATTTCACATCGTTTAAAATCGTTGCAAATGATTCAAAAACAAGGAAGCTGGATTCTGTATGAGAGACTATCTTGCATGTGTGAAATGCAGCTAGGCATAAAAGAAAGGGTTTTTTGCATCATATAGTCACTGGTGATGAAAAATGGATCCACTATGAGAACCCAAAGATGAAAATCATGGAGATCACCTGGCCATCTTCAACATCGACGCCAAACCGAATATTCATGAAAATAAAACTCATGCTGTGTATTTTGTTGGATCAGTTTGGTGTCGTATATTATGAGTTGCTCAAACCGGGCGAAACCATTACTGGAGCTCTCTACCGAACACAATTAATGAGATTGAGCCGAGTACTCAAGAAAAAACGCGCCCATTACTACTCCAGACACGACAAAATTATTCTCCTACATGATAATGCTCGTCCGCATGTTGCGGCTTAGGTGAAGAGTTCTTCCGACGTGGTATACGAATGCTGCCAGAAAGATGGGAAAAAAAGTAGTGGCTAGTGATGGACAATACTTTGAATAAAAGGTAATGTACCGTTCTTTCAAAATATATACATTCCTAATTTTTGATAGAAAACGACGGAATCTTATTTGAACTCCTAATAGTATTTCATGAAATAGTGCAGTTTGTATGTCATGTGGTAGAAGACGGAGGAGGGATTCAAATAATTTGTATACCGTAGATTGCAATTACCATATAACTAATAAGTTCAAAACTGCAAATCAATATCTTTTATAGATTCCAAAAAAATCTGATTATCATAAATGTTTGTAAATGTGGGTGGTAAAAACAGAATAACTCTCAATGAACAAACTTTCGCAGCTCCTCTTCTCTACTCAGTACTGAAAACATTAATAAATTTTAAATTAAATCACAGTGTGGCCTTTACTGTGACTCTGTACCAAGCAAGAAGCACGCTATACTTTTTATCCCAAAACGTTCAGTTAATAGAACTCCTGAACATCTGTAATTAAATAGAAATCAGACTATAATCTTGATTATTTTTTTTTTAAGGCACCGAGTTTAATTTAGGGGTCACCCTTTATATTGCACAATTAATTCGGTAAATGAAGTGGATAAAATTTGAGTGTACTATGGAAATTAAGGGGGGGGGGAGGGGGGGGGCGACGGAAATGACGGTGAAGATTATTCTTGAAGGACTGGAGGTTATACCTACTTGGGAAAACGTTAGCCGGCAATGCATTCCAAAGTCTGGACGTTCGGGAGATGAATGACTGTCTATATTTCACTGTACGAGTAGGAATAGGGTTGACGACAAACTCGTGCGCGCGTTTAGCTTGACGAGTATTTCGAGCAAATGTGTAAAGTGGAGGAATAAGTGATCTAAGTTTCGCACTACATTTACATGAAAGTAGCGATAATAAATGCTGAGTACTCCGACGTTTCTGCAATGCTCGAGGGAGTCAATAGAAACGGTAACAGTTTCATCTCCAATTAGTCGAAACGCATGTTTTTTGATTCGATCGAGCATTGCAAGGTGAGTTTTGGGAGCTCCAGCCAATAAATGCGAATTGTACTCTAAACGAGGTCGAATGTAGGCCTTGTAGATGGTAGCTATGTCGCGAGGCGTAAAATATTTTTTGCATTTGCGAAGAATACCTAGGCGTTTGGAAGTATCAAGAGCAACATCAAAGATCAGAGTGCTCCAATCAAGGTTGTTATTTAACTTTACGCCTAAAAGAATAAATTCATCTGAAGAGCAAAGAGGTACGCCATTAAAGGCTAAATTAGACGATGCCGCTGGAACATCACGTTTAAGAGAAAGATGACAGGTCTGTGTTTTGGCGACGTTGAACTATACTCTATTTTTCCTGCCCCATTCCAGGATTAAGTCGAGGTCGGTGTTCAGCGAACCGAATAACTCTCTGCGTTTGGAAGCAACAGATTGCTTGTGAGATTCCGTAGCGGAGTCGAATTCAAAGGTGTTATTTAAAGTACTATCATCTGCAAAACTATGGATTGGATTGAAAGTAGAAAGCAAAAGGTCATTAATAAATACCAAGAACAGAGTGGGCGATAAGACAGAACACTGAGGGACACCGGAGTTGATTGGGAAGGAGGAGGAAGTAACGCCATCTAATACGACTCGTATAGTGCGATTGGACAAGAAACTCTCAATCCATTGAATAAGGGAGGCATCGAGGCCAATGGCCTCGAGCTTAACAAGAAGACATTCGTGCCAAACTCTTTCAAAAGCTTTTGCAATGTCAAGTGCAAGAACTTGACCTTCGCCGTTTGTGTGCAAGCAAGAGTTCCAACGTTCCGTCAGATAGACCAAGAGATCTCCCGTTGACCTTCCAGAACGGAAACCGTATTGGCGATCGTGGATAAGCTGTTTATCCTCGAGATAATGAACGATTTTGCGATTGACAGCGGTTTCCATTACTTTCGAAAGCACTGAAGTAATGGCTATTGGGCGGTAGTTAGCGGGGTTCGCTTTGCTTCCTTTCTTGGGAATTGGCTGAACATTCGCAACTTTCCACAATTGTGGAAAGCACCCGGAAGAGTGAGATAGATGGAAAAGATTGCGAAGTGGTTTAGCCAGAGAAGAGGAGCACATTTTAAGGGTAATGGGGGGAATGCCATCTTGATAAGCGTTCTAACTGGACACTGTCACATGAAGAAACATCTTCATAGAATTGAACTCTCCGAGAACAGCCTCTACAGAATGTGCAATGAGGAGGAGGAAATACCAGAGCATATTCTCTGCGAATGTGAATCACTGGTGAACAAAAGGCTCTTTCATTTTTCGACCATTCCTCCACGTGATATCCTAAACTTTATCAATAGTACGGGGCTCGATAAGGAAATCTAAGATATGCATGTACCGAGGAACAGTTTGATTGGCCCATCAGTGGCCGCAGCGATAGAAGAAACGAAACATACCCTACAGCGAAATCTAATCTAATCTAGGGGTGGAGCGTCAAAAAAGACGATTGGAGGCGACGACTTTAGAATTTCTGAGCCCAATTTGGATTTTCGCGCCATTGATAGTAATGATGATCAGGAGAGACTGAAACTTCACGATTAATAAATTAAATCAGAACATTACGTAATCCGGAAATCTTTCCTTTAAAAAATGTTTATTTGCTTAGTGAAAATAAAATATTAAAATATGTTAAAAATAACATCTTTTCTGCAATATATGTTATTTGGATGTTTTTTTTTATATAGATTTAAATTCAAAGGATTAGATTAATCGTTTCGCTTATTTTTTTTTATTTTAACAAATTTATTTATGTGTATTTTCTATGATAAAACTTGCATTAATCTGTTAATGCTCTTTTATAGGAATAACATTTTCAATTTGAATATTTTTTCAACTTTACGGAAATGAAATAAATAATTTGAAACAAACGTAGTTAATATTAAATTAAAATATATTATAATAAAATTTAATTGGACTCTGTAAGAAAATCACGAAGAGATTTGACTTCCTCGATGAAAAAATAAAGGCGTTAGATTTCATTAACCATTTCATAAAAATCGCATCGGTTAAAGAGGCTTCAATTTAAATATTGGTGAACATTTTACCGTTTTATGATGTTTCGAAAGAAAATCGCAATCGAAAGGAAATCGATTCTGAAAACGATAAAGAACAAACAATTCAATTTAAAAATTGCAATAGAAAATCTGATGTATTCATAAAATTTGACCATAGAAAAGGGTAGTGCAATATGGGAGCCAACTCAAAAGTTCCTCAGTTCGCTAAATAAATATCTACTTCGATTTACTTCAATCTAATTACTACTATTTGAGAGAATGATGGCATGCTTACTGTTCGCCATTGCTGCAGCGAGTCATGACTTTATGGCGAGGGTTCTTATTAATTGGATTGCAGTTGTATTACATAATACGTACGGTGATTAGAAATTTCTCTTTAGTGATATTCTACTGCCCATTAAGCTAGGGTGTAGCCTAGTGGGTAGCGTGTTGGTCTACAGTGCGAACGTCTTGAGTTCAAATCCCGGTCGACACATAATTCCAACACACTGCCTGCTTGGATATACTTTGGTCACCTCAATCTACGAAAATGAAAAATTCGAAGATAGGTGATTGAGCGAAGGTCTAACCACCCTTTCACAATTAATAATAAAACATGTTATGGAACCTGGAGGTCAGGAGGCCAAGGCCCGATTTGGGATTTAGTCCCATTGTAGAAGAAGAGAATTACTGCCCATTAAAACGAGTACGTTAAAAAGTACTTTTTTTTATTAAAAAAAATAATAATGTACTGTGGAGCCGCTTTTAGATCACGGTGCACAATTTTAAACAAAGCATATAAAATAATTAAGGAGATTTTTGCAGTGTTCGATATTATAAATAGCTGGTAGCACCATTCACAAATCAGGTAATCTTTGACAAAGCGCCACTACTGCAATCGGAATCAACAATTCACTTGCCACTTACATTTATAATTTTTTCTTAATGTTTACTCACTCTACTCGTTCTGTTCGTAGATTCGTTTTTGAATTTGATAACTTCGGATTATTAGTGTGCAAACATGTCTCGGAGAAAGTGTAATTTCAATTGAGATTTGGAAGAAGAGTACCCATCTATGAAAAAATATTGAGTTCAGAAAAATACAATTGGTGCAAGCAAAAGCCATCTATTTATGATGAAAACATTCACCAAGCCAAGTAAAATACTATTTGAAATAATTTTTCAGTTTATTATTGTTAATTTTTTCAGTGTCCCTTTTTCCTTGAAAAAATATGGTCACCGTACATATAACCCAAACAATTATAAATTATAATTTTTTTACGGCATCTGAAGTAACCTTTATACACAGTTATATCGACATGGGTAAGGGAAACAAGTGGATATTGGAAAGTTAGGAAGGAAAAGTTGAAGGGATAAGTCTAAAATGACGGTGGACGTTGTTTTTGAATTGCTGGTGATAGTAACTTCGCTGGAAATAGACTACCTGGTAATGTATTCTACATCATTGACGTCCGATGGATAAGGGACTGTCTAAATTTCACTGTTCTCCACGGCAGATGCTTCACAGTGTACTCGTGAGCGTGTGCAGCTTGGCGAGTATTACGTGAGGCATGTAAGAGAGGAGCTACTAGATCCGTTAGTTCCTTACTACATTTACCATGGAAATATCTATAATAAATGCAGAGTATTCCAACATTTCGGCGATACTTGAGAGAGTTTATAGAAGCCGATATGGTTTCATCTCCAATTAGACGAACCCGATGTTAAATTTTACACCAGGTAACGTAAAGTCTGCAGAAGGTGGCATTTGCACGCTACTGACGGACATTATATCGGTGGACGCCGGAACATTATGTTTTAAAAATAGATGAAAGATTTGGGTTTTCGAGGCATTAAACTCTACTCTATTTTTCCTACGCCATTCCAGGGTTAAGTTAAGGCCAGAGTTTAATGAATCTACTGACTCGTAACGATATAAGGACACTGAAATCAGACGCGCCTCGGCAATGGAGTCAAATTAGAAGATGTCGTCAAGTGTGCTGTCATCAGCGAAACTATAGATAGTATTGAAAGTTGACGACAGAATGTTGTTTATAAAGATTTAAGATAGATTGGGTGATAAGACTGAGCATTGAGGGACGCCGGAATCAATAGAGCGCTCTGGGAGGAAGCTCTCCATCCATTTAAGGGGGAGAGTGTGAAAGATCGTAAAGATTGCGATGAGGCTTAGCCAGGAAGGAAGCTCATTTATTAAGGAGAATGGGGGAATGCCATCCGGACCAGCAGACTTTTTAACATTGAGCTCTTGCAGGATCTTGGAAATAACCCTAGTTCGAAAACGAAGGAGTGACAGCATGAAATAGAGTGTGCTAGTTGAAGAGCAAAGTGAAACTCGCTGCCAAAAAGTTGGCCTTTTCCACGGGATCGACAACTGTTCGATCACCATCACGAAGAAGAGGTGATGATATAAAATTATTTTTAACTGATTTCACAAATGAGATCTAGAATTCTTGGGCTTTGAGGTAAACGTTTAAGGTCATGCTCGAACTTAGCACGTTTTAAAATTCAATTGCATGCGTTTCTCGCCAATTTAAATAAGTCGCTTTCGGGTTGTTTCCATATTTTTGGAACGACTGCTTCTTGGCTCTAGTTGCATCGAGACACTCCTTTGTGAACCAGACATTATTTGACGGCCTATTGTTTACAATTGCCTCGGTTATAGATTTCGCTGCCAACTCACAACTGTCTTCAATCAAAAGCACTCTAGGAGTCATCAAGTGCCACTCACAATTAGCTCTCTTCAAGTGCCGGGAGGTTTTGTTGCTGGTGGTTTTATTGCGGAGATTGGATTCTGTACGTAAACCAGATAATGGTCGGATTTTCCAACAGGTACCAACTCAGAGACAACATATTTTAAAGTGTGAGCTGTCAGAAAAAGGTCAAGTAAACTTGTTGAAAGAAAAGATTTCCGGATTCTATACTGTTACGCTTTATTATTCGTGAGGTTTTTTATCAAACTGATCGACAATTATTATACAGGGTGTTTGGTACTCCGTACATAACCTTGTAAGGGGTTATTCCTGGATATATTTTGAGCAAAAAATTGTTCTACGGAGATGGTCAATTTTCAATATCCACGGAGATACAGGGTGATCAAGAAAAGTCCTTCGGACCTGTACTCTCACTCACTCAAAACGCTATATCTTGAAAACTAATAATCACAATTCAAAGTCTTATAGCTTGTTTTTTAGGGAATCAAATTACCTTTCATTTGGTGTAATAGTCCGCATTGTAACTGTATCCAATTCTGAGATATTTGCTTCGGAACACAAATTTTTGACAGTTTGACCGTCAAAATTCTAAGATCAATGTAGTTTTTCTCTAAAAAACCCATTATAAAAATGTCATTTTATTGTTGTTTTCTTTTGTGTCATATTATTGCCTACAAAAGACGCATAAACTTGCATTGCATAAGTTTTATAGTTTAGAAGAAATTATCATTCCAATAATTTAGCACTTTTGTCAAAAAAGCAAGAATAGGTTGATCAACACTCTCCGCTTGAACTAAAAGAACTTAAGAATGGTTTTTACGGTTTATTTCAAATTTCCTTAATTACAATAAATGTTCAAAATGGCTACCTTCATTTTGAATGCACGCTAAAGCTCGTTTTGCCAGTGTTCTCTTTGTGTTCATACTCCTCAACTGCTGCCTTACTTCTGTTGCTGCCGCATCGATTCTGGTGTTTAGATCCTGCAACGTTACTACTTCCGTTGCGTAGACAAGGTCCTTCATCCGTCCCCATACAAAGAAATCCATAATAGTTAAATCAGGGGATCTTGCAGGCCAGTGTATCGGTCCATTTCTACCGATCCAGCGATTGCTATAATTGGAATTTAACCAATCTCTGATCTGTCGGCCGTAATGAGCTGGAGCACCATCGTGTTGGTAAAACATGGAAGCCAATCGTTGCAGTGGCATATCATCCAATAACTCCTGTAGATCATTTGTCAAAAAATGCAAGTAATTGGAACTATTTAAGGTAGGCGGAAGCCTAATAGGACCAATAAAATCGTTGCCAATCACACCTGCCCATAAATTGACATTGAATCTGTGCTGAAATGATGCCTCTCTTCTTGTATGTGGATTGCTCTCAGCCCATGTGTGTAAGTTGTGGAAGTTTGTGATACCGTCCCTGGTGAATTGGGACTCATCCGTCCAAAGAATGTTGCTGATAAAATTCTCGTCACTTATTTGTCGTTCAAGGAGCCAATTGCAAAACTCCATCCTTTTGGGTAAATCAATGGGTAACAGCTCCTGCACTGGTGTGTGGTGGTAGGGATGCAAACGTTCTGCTTTCAGGACACTCCAAACTTTCCACGTAGAGACGTTAAACCGCAATGCCAAGCGTCGTATACTAGTTGATGGATCATTTTGAACTGCAGCTAGGATTCGTTGATCAATTGAAACAGCGATTACCGGCGCAGGATTTGCATTCACTCTGCTTGTCCTAACACTGCCTGTTTCCCTAATCCTTCTGTAAACGTCTTGGAATACTCTCGGGTAAGGTATTCGGCGATTGGGAAATCTGTGATGATACAAAGATCGCGCCGCTTGCTCATTTCCCTGACACTCTCCATAGAGGAAAATTATGTCTGCATATTCTTCGTTCGTGAACTCAGGCATTTCGAAATTCTTTTCTAAATTTTAGTGACACCTTGTTCTTTTACAAATTTAACTAAAACTGATAAAAATATGAAGTATGGTTTGCTTTTATAGGCTTTTCATTTTGTTAGGTAACCCATTAAAAAGGGCAAAGTGCTGCACCTAGTTGTGTTGAAACTCATTTTAATTTAATTCATTTTCTCGATAATTTTAATACTACCTAAAGGACATTCATTGATAATTTAAATAGTAATTAAAGAACACAAAGAATATTTCAGTTTAACAACATTTCAGGTAGTTTTTTTAGAACGAGGGTTGGTTTATGGCATATTTTATTTTTAAGCCATATGTATTTTCGCTTATTACCTGGAAAACGGGAAAACCTAAGTCATAAGTATGTGTGCATCTTTTGTAGGCAATAATATGGCACATAAAAAAACAACATTAAAATGACATTTTTATGATGCGTTTTCTTGAGAAAAACTACATTGATCACAGAATTTTGAGGGTCAAAGTATCAAAAATTTGTGGTCTGAAGGAAATACCTCAGGATTGGGTACAGGTACAATACGGACTATTACACTAAATGAAAGATAATTTGATTCCCTAAAAAACAAGCTATAACACTTTGAAATGCGATTATTGGTTTTCAAGATATAGCGTTTTGAGTGAGTGAGGGTACAGGTCCGAAGGACTTTTCTTGATCACCCTGTATCTCCGTGGATATTGAAAATTGGCCATCTCCGTAGAACAATTTTTTGCTCGAAATATATACAGGAATAACCCCTTACAAGGTTATGTACGGAGTACCAAACACCCTGTATAGAAAAGGGGGGAGGGGTGATTGAGTGTGGGAAGGGTAATTAAGGTTAAATTAGTTCAATCAAACAATCAAATTCCTGTTAAGACTCCCTATAGGGCATAGGACAGAAACAACTCTCTTCCACAAGGCGCGATCCTGAGCATCGGACTTAAGCTGTTGCCAGGACTTGTTCATTCCTCTGGCCTCAACTGCTCGCTTCCATGTGTATCATGGTCGACCAATCCGACGTCTTCCTTGTGGATTATAATCCAGAGCCTGTTTGGCGATGTTTCGCTCTGGTTTCCTCAAAGAATGATCGATCCAGTGCCACTTCCGCCGTTGAATCTCAATACCTATTTTAGTCTGGCCAGTTGTACTCCAAAGTTCGTCGTTGGAGATCACTTCTGGCCAGAATATTCCTCGGAGGCATTGGTTCACGAAAGTCTGTAGTTTCTTGGTAAGTCGAACGGTCACTTTCCACGTAGTCCAACCATATAACACGGATTTGACGCATGCGTCCAAAACTCGCAGCTTCTTGCGAAGAGAGATCTCTCTTAACCTCCAGAAAGGGGAAATGATACCGAAGGCCTGACGAGTTTTAATTAGACGAGCCTCAATGTCCTTTTCGGCTCCGCCGTCCATGCTGACAATGCTTCCGAGATAACAAAAATCTTGCACCTCTTCCACATCTTGGCCGTTAAGAACAATCGGTGTGCTTGCGTTCGAACCCATGTGCATATACTTGGTTTTACGCATATTTATTTTCAGTCCCGCCTCTTTGCGTTTAGAATGCAACGAGCGAACATTTGACTCCAAGCCCGAACGGTTATGTGCAAGCAAACACACGTCATCAGCATAATCAAGGTGACTTAAGATGTTAAATAGTCTCCATCGAAGACCTTTACCTTCCCCACCTTCCAGTGCAGCTTTCAAGATGTCATTTATTACCAACTGAAACAGGGCTGGTGATAATATGCAGCCTTGTCTGACACCCGTTCGCACAGGGAAGCTCTCGGACAGCTCTCCTGTATGCAAGACGCGACACCTTGCATCTTCGTAGGATTCTTTAATCATTGCTATGACCTTATCTGGAATACCTCTCCTACGCAAAGCATTCCATATGTAATCTCGCTTAACGCTGTCGAAAGCCTTCTCGAAGTCCACAAACATGAGATGTAGTGGCGAACCCATTTCGGCTGACTGCTCTAATATTATCCGTAGGGTATTTGTGTGGTCGGTACAAGACGACCCTTTACGGAATCCAGCCTGATAAACTTCGAGAGTGCTCTCGACGACATCACTAATCCTATTGAGAATTACCTTAGCCATAATTTTTGATACGGCAGTAAGTAGATATATACCACGCCAATTGCCACAATCCCGAAGGTCGCCCTTCTTCGGAACTTTCACAATGACACCCTCCTTCCATTCAGTTGGATATCTTCCTTCATTCCACACCTCAGTAAAGTGTCGGAGGAGTATATCGGCTGTTATTTCCGGATCCGCTTTGAGGAGGTCGGTTGGTAGTCCGTCTATACCTGGAGCTTTCCTTCCCGCCATTGACCGAATGGCGGAAACTATCTCTTCCTTATCTGGGAGATCGTCCCTAATAGAGGATTGTTGCGGTTGGATGTTTGGTAGCTGTTCTGTTTCTAGGATATTTTCCTCTGACAAGATGTTTAAAATATCAGAGAAGTATTCCTTCCATCGCCGCAACTGGTGTTCAATCATATTAAGGAGAGTTCCGTTGACATCTCTCACCAGGTGGTTGGCGGTGAAATTCCTGTTCGTCAACTGTTTCATGATTTTGAATAGTGAACCCATATCCCCAAGGTAAGCCGCAGATTCTGCCTTGTTTGCCAGATCTTCAATGGCCTTTCTCTTGTCGCGTCTAACAGCCTTTTTAAGCTGTAGTTCTGCCTCAGGTCGGGCGTTCGTTGGTTGACATCGGGTTGAGAGATGATTGCCAATTTAGCTTTTTCCCGATTGCCAACCTTGTTCCATGTGTCTTGCGACACCCACGGTTTCTCACCGCTTTGCACATATGCCACAGATTCTTCAGCACTAGTTAGAAAAGTGTTTCTGGTTGCCTCCCAATTGGCGTCCAGTGTGCGCATTTCATATTCACCCAATGCGTTTTTTGTTGGGATCTCTGAATTTATCCACATTAAGCTCGCGCTTCATTTGAAGAATTTGTGGCCCTACGGATAATATTAGAGCAGTCAGCCGAAATGGGTTCGCCACTACATCTCATGTTTGTGGACTTCGAGAAGGCTTTCGACAGCGTTAAGCGAGATTACATATGGAATGCTTTGCGTAGGAGAGGTATTCCAGATAAGGTCATAGCTATGATTAAAGAATCCTACGAAGATGCAAGGTGTCGCGTCTTGCATAGAGGAGAGCTGTCCGAGAGCTTCCCTGTGCAAACGGGTGTCAGACAAGGCTGCATATTATCACCAGCCCTGTTTCTGGTGGTAATAAATGACATCTTGAAAGCTGCACTGGAAGGTGGGGAAGGTAAAGGTCTTCAATGGAGACTATTTAACATCTTAAGTCACCTTGATTATGCTGATGACGTGTGTTTCCTTGCACATACCCGTTCGGACTTAGAGTCAAATGTTCGCTCGTTGCATTCTAAATGCAAAGAGGCGGGACTGAAAATAAATGTGCGTAAAACCAAGTACATGCACATGGGTTCGAACGCAAGCACACCGATTGTTCTTAATGGACAGGATGTGGAAGAGGTGCAAGATTTTTGCTATCTCGCAAGCATTGTCAGCATGGACGGCGGAGCCGAAAAGGATGTTGAGGCTCGGCTAAATAAAGCTCGTCAGGCCTTCGGTATCCTTTCCCCTTTCTGGAGGTTAAGAGAGATCTCCCTTCGCACGAAGCTGCGAGTTTTTGACGCATGCGTCAAATCCGTGTTGTTATATGGTTGTACTACGTGGAAAGTGACCGTTCGACTTACCAAGAAACTACAGACTTTCGTAAACCAATGCCTCCGGCGTATTTTAGGAATATTCTGGCCGGAAGTAATCTCCAACGACGAACTTTGGAGTACAACTCGCCAGACTAAAATAGGTATTGAGATTCAACGGCGAAAGTGGCAGTGGATCGGTCATACTTTGAGGAAACCAGAGCGAAACATCGCAAAACAGGCTCTGGATTATAACCCTCAAGGAAGACGTCGGGTTGGTCGACCATGTAACACATGGAAGCGAGCAGTTGAGCAGGAGGCCAGAGGAATAAACAAGTCCTGGCAACAGCTTAAAGCCGATGCTCAGGATCGCGCCTTGTGGAAGAGAGTTGTTTCTGTCCTATGCCCCTATAGGGGGTCTTAACAGGAATTTGATTGATTGATTGAATAGCTGCTGTACACAATCTCAAGCAGGCAACCATCAAGTGGTGATCGCTCCCCACGTCAGCACCACGTTTCGCTCGCACATCGAGGAGACATCTTCTCCATCGGCGACTTATAGCCAAATGGTCGATCTGGTAACACCATCAGGGGAAACCCAAAATGTTTTATGATGACTCTTGTATGGAAAAAGGGTCCCTCCGATGACCATTTGCCGAGTACTACAAAACTCCACAAATAATTCGCCGTTTTCGGGTCTCTTAATCCAAAGTCGTGACGCGTCGACCCAAGGGTCACCATGCCTCCCCATGACGTGTTCTAGTCCAGTGTTGTCTGATCCAACCTGGGCGTTCATATCTCCTGAGATGATAATAATATCACCTCTTGGAACACGTTCGAAGGTGGCACTCAGTTGGCTATAAAACTCCTCTTTGTCACCAGATGTTGCGATATTAGTTAATTAAGGTTAATTAATTAGCATCAGGTAGTTAAATTAGTTACGGGTTTCTGGGTACGGATTTTGTTCTTACCAAATTTTAAGGCAGGTACCCAAACTGCTGATAACTTGTATCCGGTGTCTCGGTTGAAGTTCTGTGGATGTTTAGAAATTGCTATTGCTTCTCGTACTATTCGTTGATAATATTGATTTGTCCTGGCTAGAATTTGCACATTCTCGAAATCGATTGTATGGTCCTCTGTCGTTGCATGTTCTGCGATCGCTGATGATTGTATGTGGTTTTTCCGTGTGCATCGTCAATGCTCGTTGATCCTTGTTTTGACTGTGCGTCCCGTTTCTCCTATGTATACTTTATCGCATGAGCCGCACGGTACTTTGTATACTCCTTCAGTCTCCAATAGTTTTTTGTCCTTCTGGTTGCCTAAAATTCCTCGGATAGTAGTCGGGTTAATGAGTCACTAGCCGTTACCCATTCAGATGAAGCTAAACTCTGGATTGGAGCATGATCCCATGTGTGGAACTAAATGAAATGCAACATCGTCACGGATATAAATGGCTATACCCCGGAGGAAGGTATTAATTATACCTTACGTTCAGTCAGTGCAAAAATATCGTGCCTCTTGGTTTAGGTTAGAATGTACAATACAAGGAAAAGTGCGCAGATTCCAATCCACGAACTTTCGCTTGATCAATACAATAGCGAAACGCGGGGCACAATGGGGCCGAGCGGAATGAAGTTCGACGTTTTTCAGAGTCAAGGAGGTGCTGCCAGCGAGCGGCAATAAGTATACCTAGACCAACTTGTTATTGCTCAACTACGGCAGTCATGTTAGTTTAGTTTTCTTGAGCGTTGCCGTTCTGTGCTTTTTGCTCTTGTTTTGAAACTTCTGATGATTTTACCACTGTAAGGTATACATACTTGTTTATATTAGAACTATAGTTAGTACATGCTTGATGTACGTTTAATTTTCTTTAGATTCGTGTAGTCAAACGTTATTTTACGTACCTTTTTCGAGTGGTTTTGCCTCCCTAACCTGAATCGTGTCCCTGGGGCGGAACGGGTAAGGCGGAATGGAGAAGTACCCCATTCTGACTTTGAATCTTTGCACTTTTACTCAAAGTCAGTTGAAGTTTTAGTCGCTTCTTCAATGTGCATAAAATGGACGCATAATTCCTATGTGTGAATAGATAGCGAAAAGTATGTGGCTGTCTTAGTTCGTGAATTCTGTAAATTGGTTTAAGGAAAAGACACAATCAGTGAAAAGTATGGTGCGAATAGCCTATTCACTTAAGGGGAGCATATCATTATGCCTTTTCAGTGCAAAATTCATGACCCATTTTCTCAGGAACCAGTCGCCCGATTTGAATGAAACTTTGCTCTTTTATTTATCATTGCAAAACAAGAAATATATTGGAATAGAATTTTAAAATTTTAGCAAAGGTTTTATATATAGCACATCAAGTTTGGACAAATAGGGAGCATCCAGTCAATTTCACTACACTCTTTTTATAAACAGTGATGTAATCCATGAAATAAAATAAAATCACACCGATCGGATGAGTAGTTTTAGAGAAAATGGGTCAAGCGTATAAAATATACAACTTTTCATGAAAGCGAAAAAACTAAAATTCTTTGTTTTTATAGCTATGTTGTTACTTTTGTATGAGTATGCTTTTTTTTACAAAAGTTTTGATAAAAATATGACGTTTTTAATATAAATGGCATTGGTTTTATCAAAGACTATGAATAACATAAGATGTCCCGAATCCATGGAAGAAATTTTACACTCAATCTTACTACTCGACGGCAGCTGGTGCACTTTTCACCCTTCTCACTTCAGAGCTACATTAATGATAGTTTCTGACCACGCAGAGACATGCGGTTTGCATAGTGTTACTCAAAATCGAGTCTGCAATAAGAATATGCAAAACAAAAAGGATTTTTTTTACGAACCAACGATATGCTCCCCTTAAAACTAAATAAATGTAGAACAAACATACTTTTTCTTCATTTCCACTTGAACTATAATTCTTATCCTTTTGACCCGGGCAGAACGGGGAGACAAATGACGTTATTTTATTTTTTTGTTTCCTTACAATATTATTGTATTTTCCTGATTATTACATTAAAATGTGCTTATAAAAAAATTTGCAGCCTATTTTTGTATTTTTAAAACATATTTTCAACTTAGTACTCCGGTCTGCCCGGGATTCCCCTAAATTAAAAATAAAAATGATACTCATAATATGCTGATTTTCGTGAATTTTCTAGCCAATAATCCTTGCCAACGAAGATCTTTGAATGTTAAGGGCTAATCTACAATGTAAGCAGCAGCGAATATAAAGTGCAGTTTTTGCATGTAATGCTTACTAAAGATTAGAATCCAGGATAAAGGTTGAAGCTCGAAGGCGTTGAATTGGTTTCAAATCAAAAAGACCAGTTCAAAATAGCGCTAAGAAGAATCTGCGCTAGACCGCACGGCTCAAAATAAGAAGTTTAGCAAGTTGTGTCAGAAGGAAAAAAAGAAATCGCGCCACGTAAGGGATATTGGTTCTACTATGGCTCATGTCCCCAGCGGATGTCTTACAAATTCATATGATAACTGTGTGCGATTTTCGGAATTGTGATTCTATGGGGTGTATCAACAAGAAGTGTAGGATTTGTTTCCAAGATCCAATCAGAAAATGTACGGCGCTGCTGGTGGTCCGCCGGCTGTAGTTCTTGAGCCAGTTGGACCTTGAACGCGTGCAGAGTCAAATCTTTCGTCAATATTCGGTGCAGTGTGGACGTGGAGAGGCCGATTTCTTGAGCACGGTGATGAATGGAGGTGTTTGGGCCGTTTTCAACACTGTCCTTCACTGCTGCGATATTTTCAGTCGAACGCGTCCGGGGCGAAGTCGTTTCGGTGTCTTCACATCTTGCACTAAGCCAGTCTCTTTGGAATTTTTTGAGTAGGGTGCGCACACACGTATTAGAAGGCACATGATAACGATCAAAATTTGCTGGAATTTTGCGCATCGTAACTTCGATTTAACGCGAATTTTCGTAATAAAATTCAACGACTGTGTAGCGTTTCATGGTCAAATTGCTCGCGTTTATTTATGAACAATTTTGACAACTATCAAGCGACCAATCCCAAACCCATTGCTCAAATACCCTATAGACTCCGAAAGCTATGTGAGAATAATATTCGTAGTGCATGTCGGTGTTTATTGCAATATGAATTCAACAATCAAACCATTTTAAAAATTGAGTAGGTTCATACTTTGCCAGAATAAAAAAAAACCTAAAGTTTTCCATGTAAAAATAAATCGGGGAGCTGCACAATATGAGAAATGGACTGCCTTCCATCCGAGAAACTGCGATATTATATGTGATATCTCCTATTTTTATGATGACTTTTAGTTTTTACGAGGGAAGGCCAACAATTTCGCGGAATGAAGGGATGGACGAGGGAGAGGAGAAATATTTTTACCTGGAGGTATTCTAACACTCAATACATGTATAATTACAAAGTTGTTGTCAAATCGAATCACTAACATTTTAGTTATCGCCAAATCAACAAGTCAATCGGAAAGTAAACGTTGACTATGGGCAAAATTAAGCTTCGTGCTATCGTACAGTTCCTTACCAAGCAAGGAAAAACACCACAAATCAGTTTAAAAGAAATGTCATCTGTTTACGGCGACTCTTGCCCTGGAAAAACTATGATTTATAAGTCGCATAGTTTATTCAGGCAAGTCAGAGAGTCAATTGAATATGATAAACACTCGGGCCGGCCGATTAAGGCCACTTCCTCAAAAATCGTCGAAAAAGTACAGAAACTTGTTCTCGAAGGTGCTCGTTTGAAGAGGAAGTAAATCGAAAAAACAACCATATTGAATATTCTCCGCGATCATCTCGGCATGTCTAAAGTCAGCGCAAGATGGGTACCGAGAACGCTTTAAGCGGTTCAGAAAAAACATTGCGTCGAAAGTTCACGCGAGTTATTGGATCTCTGTAGCGAAAACAGGACTGAAATATTGACTAGGATTGTTACTGGAGACGAAACTGGGGCTCATCATTACGAATCTGAATCAAAGCAGGAGTCAATGCAGTGGCTCCGTAAAGGCGCTTCATCCCCCAAGAAGTTCAAGGTGTGCTTCTTTTGCACGACAACGCATCTGTTCACAAAAGCCATGTTGCAATGGCTTCCCTTCAGAAATGCGGCCACGGAATATTGAACCACCCCGGTACAGTCCAGATCTGGCCCCTTCCGATTACTATTTGTTCCCAAAACTGAAGAAAGAACTTCGGGGAAGAAAATTTACCAATTATGAACAACAATTTCAGCCTATTTCGAAGGCCTTGATAAAACATTTTTTAGAAGGAAATAATAAACTTTGTAAGAGATCTGACAATTTTAATAGGCTTAAGGGAGAACATATTGAGAAGTAAAAATAATAACTTCTTTAATTTTACCTCCCTTCTCCGTCATTCTGCGAAATTTTTGACTTCCCCTCGTAGTCTTAACAGCTTTGACTCGCCTGTTAGATATACATAGATACAATTATCAGAGAAATATGACTAACTACTCATGTTCAAAGTAGTTCGAAGTTTGGCGGTTCGGGTCATTTCCGAATAGATTTCTGACGTTGCACTTAAATGTATGCAAGCAATATTTTTCTGATCATTTCCGATCCGATCATTCTATTCCATTCCGATTAGTAGTGTGACGAGCGTTATATTGGAAGTGAATGGATTCAGTTCAAATATTACAAATTAAACGAGAAAACCGCAGATGTAAAAACGCTTAATAACAGCGAAAATTACAGAATTCAAATTTAAAAATGTTACTTTAACCAAAACTCGACTTTATCGCGCACAGCCTTAAACTAAATTAGATATTTAAGAAAGTAATATGTAATTTCTATTAAATTCATTTAAAAATCTCAATAAATAATAAAAATTTTTTCCTTGTAGGGCTTGTACATAACCAAGGAAAAACAACACAACATGCTTTATTAATTTCATCGAGCTAAAACATTTCTAATTTTTGTATCTCTATATTCCTCGGATTTCTTTTTTTGAAATACTATATTTAAATATAATTTCATGTTAAGTTATTTTCCTATACAATAGTTATTTAAGCGTATGTTAAATTGTTTTGTTTCCTCTCACAAAAAAGAAAAGCAACAAATTGGTCTTAGCTGAAATATGTAAAATAAATAAAAGTATTTTTATTTTTTTTTTAGATAAAGCTGAATAGAAACAAAAATTATTAAATTCAAATGATTATGAAATACTATTCGTTGCAATAACTGAATTCCAAAAAGCTTATCTAACTCAAACTAAAATAATTTCGAAACTTCATCAAGCATTTTTTTTTAATCAAAAACTTACAGGGTAATGCCAACACGAGTTCAGTTTGAGTTAGAAAAGTTCGATTGCTTAATGGACAGTATTTATTTATTATAAAGTAATTTGTGTTTTTTTTATTATTTCGTTTTATTTTCCTTAAAAAAGCATACGCAGCATGATAGTGATTGTTTTAATTGATTTTTTTTTAAATAATATTTTAGCATTTTTGTATATAGTATAATTTATTTTATTTGTTAATTTTTTTTTAATTAAAACTATTTTTCCATTATAAAATTATATAAGTCGTAATATCATTTTCAAATGTTTAATACAAAAAATAAATCATCGTCATTATAATAAAAAACAAAAAAAAAATTTAGGACAGTTTAATCAGAGACGACGAAAGCAAAGGAATTTTTAAACGATCTAAGACTTTTTATATATTTCTATTGCGATCAAACGATCAAGTAGTAACACGAAAAAAAGAAAATAAACATTGATACCCAAAAACATAAACAAACGTACTTATAATGAAACAAACAAAATAAATAGAATACGTAAAAATGATTAGGATTAAAAAAAAAAGAATAATTGTATTTGTATGTAGTAAAAAAAAAAGTGTAAGAGCGTCACATTGTAATAATTGTTAATGTTTTGTTTAATCAAGAAAAAAAAACTAAAACTATTATGTATTATTCATATTTCTGTTCCTTTCAAAAATTAGTAGATAATTTTTTTTTTGTATTTTATGGAAATCTAATTTTTAGTATGATATGACCAATTGGTGTTATTCGTTCTCTTACTTCCGAAGGCACCGTAGCCTAAATCCATCCTTGGCTTCCAGAATACCACGCCTTCATCCTTCTTGGTTCAGTGACCGCATTCTCTAGTTTGAAATTGTTCGCAAAGTTTTTATTAAATCTTCCCAGCGCTTTTCTCTCCTAGTTTCTATTGCAAATAAATAGAAAGTTTCTGTTTTACCCCGAAGAGCTCCATAAATTGTAAAAAACAAATCTCGAGAAATTGCATTAAATATCCCAGGCGGAAATAAAACAAAATGAGAGCCAATCCTTTCAGTTTTTCGATAATAATTATTTCTACATATGCCTAAACATCAAATAACAAATATTGCATGTCCCTCCAAACGCGCATAATTTCTCATTTTCAAATCAATCAATTTGCTGTTCATAGAGACATAGGGCCTTGTTCTGTTGCGATTAGATATGGTATGCTATTTTACATACCTGTGATTGTTTCACTGCTCTATTAAAACAGCAATCGCACATTGCGATTGAAAATTTAAAAGAGCTGCAATTAGAAGAGCAGAGCAAATGCGTACTGCTTACGGTCTATCCCCAATAAAATTGCCGCAATGATCATCGCTACTAATTCCAGAGTTTTTGTTCGCACTCGCACATTTTATTTTGTTTTTATTTTTACAAAATGACCTGTGTTATAGTCAATTTCAGCCTTTATGTGCAATGCACAAACTCAGTCATGGAGGGATGGAATGGGATTAGGAAGGTAGAGGAAGAGGAGTGAGAACGACCGTAACGAGTGGAAAGGCCGGTATACTTTTCAGTTGTACTGGCGCTATTGACAAATATTTGCAGATGTTATCGGGTGCTGAATGATAGAAAGTGAACAGAAACCATCTACTGAGTATCTTGGCCTTCTTGAAGTCGAACTGTTTCACTTTTACACCGTTTGCCCAATTTTATTTCGAATAATTTTTCATCGCCAGTACCGACTGAAAAATTCGTGCTTAAAAAAATCCCTTGTCTGGAGTGGGATTCGAACCCACGGCCTATTGACTGAGAGCAAGCACGCAGCCCACTGCGCCACGGAAGCTCGACATTAATCGCGCAACTCACACATCCCACCTCACCCGACGAAATCGTAGCTCAGAACAAAGCTCGCCAAACAAACCGCAGCTTTCCCACGAAAGTGCACCTCATTCACCACTTCGCACGTCCCGGCTCACCAATCAGATCATAAAACCCATCGATCATATCAAAGCTCGCTAAACAAATCGCAATCGCACTTCACCCAGCTCCAGCTCTAAGCTCACCGATCGCGCAACAAAAGATCTTTCATATGAAAGTCGTTCATATGGAAGCTCTTTCATTGCTCGATTGCCGCTTGGGACATCTGATTTATTCTATTATCTTTCTTTGTATCTGTTATATCGCTCACGCTCAGCGATATCTGCAAACTATTCACTGCTCAGCTCGGTGATATCAAAGATTATCAATAATATAAGCTATCCCAAACCTAGTTAATAGTCTTTGGTGATATCTACACCATCTACACACTGCTCGTGCTCTTAGTGCTATTGCTTTACACTGAGGAAGTGTAGTACTGAATGAAAAGGTCAAAGGTGCGATTTGCTTAGCGATCGGTGAGGTGGAACGTGCGAAGTGGTGTGAGGTGTTCTGAGTTAGATCTCGTCGGGAGAGATGGGAAATGTGAGTTGTGGCTATTGCAAGTTCCGCCTTTGCAGTCCACTGTGTCGATAAGGACTTTACGTTCTTCATTGATAAAATTGCTTGTGTGAGTAACAGTGAGTGAAAAAAAGAAAACTATAGACCCTTTTGGTTTGGTTTTCTATGACCGGGTGTTTTTTATACTCTAGATGAAATCTGAGAGTATATTGTGTTTGCCTTACCATTTGTAACGCTAAGAAATAACGCTAGCACAGAGCCGCCAAGAGTACAGAAATATTTGTTGTCGCTCAAAAATCTCGATTCCGAGTTGCTGCCTGTCCGTCTGTGCGTCTGTCTACTGCATAACTCTCGAAAGCTTTGAGCTATAGTGCTAAAAATTTTTGTGTGTCATTTTTAGCAAAAAAGTGACTTTTTTTTCGTGAATGGGCTACATCCCCCCAATCCTTCTACCTCCTCCCATACAAATTTCATGAAATTTCGAAATAAAAAGAAATTGATTTTTCTTTGAAACTATTTAAGCTATCGACTTGAATTTTACGTCAAAGTATTACAATATAGATATCATTAATATCACGGAATATTGACCCGATCCCCTTACTCCTACCCCTCCCATACAAATGGACAATTTTGAAAAATACATATTTTCGATTTTCATTGCAACTAGTAAAGCTGAAAAGACGAAAATTTGCCATAATTAATTTTACTATAATTGCAATTTATTTTAAAAATAATTATCAACTTCACCTCACTCCTTCTACCCCCTCCCATACAAATTTCACGAAATTTTGAAATTTAAATTAAATTATTTTTCTTCGCAACTGTTAAAGCTATCAACTTGATATTTTGTATGAAGTATACAAATAGAAATATTAATAACGCGAAAAAAATTTGTTTTGGTCCGTACACTACTTCTACCCCCTCGCATACAAATGCATAATTTTTGTTAAATGCATTATATCGATTTCAATTAAAACTAGAAAAAGTACAAACTTAAAATCTCGCCAGAATTTGTTTTTTAAAAATTGCAATAAATGTTGGAAAAAATTATCAGCTCCGCTTCACTCCTTCTACCACCTCCCATACAAATATCTGTATTATAAATTCAAGAAAAGCATTTTTCCTTCAAGTATATCAGAGCTATCGATTTTGAAATTGAATCAAAGCATGATGATAAGGATGATGATAAGCAGTTTCAAAATCATCTTAAATGCTCCACTCCCTCTGCCACCTCCCATACAAATGCCCCAATTTCAGGAAAACTATGACCAATTTCTTTAAAAATAATAAAAACTAAAAACTTTAAATTCATTTCGCATTGCATGTTTGGTGTCATATACGAAAAATACAAACCTCCCCCTCTACTTCTCCATGCAAAAGTCTCTAATCACTATTCGAAAGAATTTGAGATGACATATTTTCCGGTATATTGAAGTCATTCCCATTTCATCTAGAGTAAAGCCCAATCATAATTCTGTTATCTTTTTTTATTTGATTTGTGTACATGCGATGCGATTGACATTTTTGCCATCCTGACTCGATTGCGCTCGATCGTTTTTTCGTACTTTGGATAGTAAAAGAAAAGCTTTTCATTCCGAGGGTGAAATGGGCGAAATGTTCACTATGCACACTGAGTTAGTGGTGTCAAGCATGTGATTGGGTCTGCCTGACTAGTAGATGCAGCATTTCGGAGAAAATTATTATTTTGTCTGTTTTTTTTTTTCTTTTTTTATTGAGTTGTGTTATTTTAACCAACATGTAAATACTTTGAATTTTTCGGATTTGATTTCATTTTTGTCATTCCTTGTTGCGACATTGGGCTTAAGTTATTCCTAGGACTTGTTTATTCCTCTGACCTCTCCTTCAACTGCTCGTTTCCTTGTGCTGCAAGGTCGATCAACTCGGCATTTTCCTTGAGGGTTGTAATCCAGAGCTTGTTTGGAGATATTTCGCTCTGGCTTCCACGAAGTGTGACTGATCCACTGCAAATTTCGCCTTTGCATCTCAAAATCTATCTTAGTCTGACTAGGTGTGCTCCAAAGTTCATGAAGACGACGTCTAGTCGTAATATTCATAAGATGCGGCGGAGACGGAAGTTTGCAGTTTCTTTGAAAGTTTATAGGTAGTTAAGTTCTATACTGAACGATTTTTACTAAACGATGATGATGCGACGACATTTCTAGATCTTCGGGGGAAAAAGTTCTGGCTAGGTGGTATACTGCAGACAGTTAATAAATAAAAGTTACTACTAGAATACACATGACTAAAAATGTCTACTTTGACTTTCAATCAATTTTCTGGTAAGAAAAATGGGGGCATAGAACAGATACATTACTTTTCTATAAAGCGCGATTTCCAGATTTCACACTGTTTTTCTTTATTAAACGTAACGTTTCAGTCTCTGCTAAGAACTTTATCACCTGATCCTCAGTCACGTTTTTAATACAGCAATCAGAAATCGTTCCTTTAAAAACCGAAAACGATCACACGAATTTGACTCGGAGATAGGAAACCCGTAAAAATATTCTAAAATCAAATTCAATTTAATTTTAAAAACCCTATCGCACCACCAATTGGCCATACAATCAATATTTTACTTATGTTAAAGCACCGTATAAATAATATACCCACTATAAAATTGTGACTTAAAAATAACATAAGGACTAAAATATAGTGTCATTCATAAGACTGTAAATACACACACTGCACGCATGCAAATTTTAGTGTAATTTATCCTTGGAAGAAGAAAAAAATGTTAGAAATAAAATAAATATTAATTTATATGCCAATAAAAAAGCCTCATTTCAAAGTCACGAATTAAAAAAAAAAAGAAGTCAATTTGGCTTACAACTTATTTCAATCAAAATGCATTTTTTTCCAATCTATTACATTTTATTAGATTCATTTCAATTTTTATTAATTTGAATTTGAAATGTTTGTAAGCCAACTATAGTATTGTAGTTTATACGTAGCATAATTATTTAAAAAAAATATATTCTATATAAAAAAAAGAAACAATAAATAAAATAGGATATATTACTTTCATTCCGATCATATTTACAACAAAAACTAAACCTTGACCAATATAACAACAATAATATAAAATCAACTGCAACATTTGCAATCTATAAAGTTTGACAATTACAATTCTTTAGAACAAAGAAAATTTTTTTTAATTTTCTCGATTTTCAACATTTAAGCAAATTGCATACTTTATTCAATTTCAAAACACAAAAAAAAAAAAAAACGAACAAACAAACGAAAGAATAAATATATCTTAAATCAAGTACAAAAAAAAACTACTTATATCTTTTTACAAACATTAAATATTTTTCTAATGTTTGCAATTTGATGGTAAAAAAAAATCGCATGTTGTATTTTTTTCTTTTGGAAAATTAATAAAAAATATATATATGTTATTGTCTTGTGAGATTTTCCTTAATATTTGAGGATGAACGAAAAATAATAAAGAAAATTATAAACTTTTGAGTTGTGGAATTACTTTGATGCATGAGAGCATAGAATTATTATAAATAAATTGTAATTGTTTAGATTTTTTTTGTTATTAGATAATTTAACTAAGAAATGTACACATGAAAAAAAAATGAATTATATATGTATGAAGTAAAAGGATCTTATTTATTGATTGATTACCTTTTTTTGTAAACTTTTCAGTGGAGAAATTTCAAATTATTACGTGGAAAATACATACAGAATAAATATCTTGTTCGGCTCGAGGTTAATCCAATTTTGGCTTATGTTGAAGATAACTCCGAAATCGTCGAGTATTTTTCTTTTGACCTTTTTTTTCCGATCCACAAAATATCAGGTTATGGGCCCAGACCCTGTAACAATAACTTTATAAAATAATTTTCGGGAAACCGTGTGTCGAAAACGAAAGTAATTAAAAGTTGTAAGCTGCGCGATTACATTTATATTTAGCGATATTGTATAGCTGAGCACATGCAACATGGCTAACCAATCTGCTTTCAATATTGAAAAATTGAGAGGACGCGAGAATTACGATTCCTGGAAATGTGTTCTTGGTACAGAAAGTGATGTGAAAATCACAAAAGCGAAGTCCAAGATTGTCCTGCTCATCGATTCACTAAATTATTCGCATGTGCAAAATGCAACGACGGCGAAGGAAGCGTGGGATAATTTGCAAAAAGCCTTTCAAGATTCAGGTCTAAATCGAAAGGTGGATTTATTAAGAACACTTATTACTTCTCAATTGAGTTCTTCTAGCTCTGTGGAAGAATATATCAACAGAATTATGCTGACAAGTTACAAGCTAAAATCTATCGGTATGGACATAAGTGACGAGTGGATCGGAACGCTGTTGTTGGCAGGTCTGCCGGATGAATATCGTCCTATGATCATGGAAATCGAAAGCTCAGGAGTTCTGATTACGGTAGATTCGATCAAAACTGAATTGCTACAGGATATCAAGATTCCACGGAAGACATGATGTTATTTGGAAAAAAATCTACTAGATCAAATAAACAGAAATGGCAGCCGAGATATTACGAATGCAACAAACTTTGACACTTTGCAAAAAACTGTCGTGAAAAGCGTAAAAGTGCAGACAAAAACTTAGGTAAAGTTTAAAATGATAAATCAAAAATCAATAACAAATCAGAACAATTATTATACACCTCCTTCATCAGTCAAAGTGTTAATAGTGATAACTGGTTTATTGATTCGGAAGCATCTGCTCATTTGACAATGTGTATCGAAAATCTAAGTAACGTTAGCAAACCGGTTAGAACTGAGGTATTAACGGCAAAAAATACGCGATTGCAGGTTCAAAATTTTGGTGACGTCCAATTGACATTAACTAATGTTAAAAGTGACACTGACGCTGTTATAAAAGATGTACAGTATGTACCCAGTCTGTGTGCAAATCTTCTTTCGGTCAGTCAAATGGCTAAACGCGGCCATAAATTAGTTTTTGATGAGATATCGTGTCGAGTATATAGTCGCGAAGGTCAGTTAATTACGACAGCGCCAATGATAAACAATATTTTTACAGATCTGGCAACCCCGCAATTCGACCTCTCTCGAATAATAATAATAATAATAATTATTTATTTCATCAAAAAAGTTGACTACTACATTTATCCACAGTTGAAAACAATAAAAAAAAGAATAAAAATAATAAAACAATAATAAAACATAATAAAACAGAATTTAAAAAAAAATTTAAACTTTTTGCAAAATCAAACATTATTAACCTCAAGAAAGCTGACTTTTTACTTGTGGGACACTCATGTGAAAATCCAATTGCGAGAAGAAGTTATTGAAATCTCTTAACATGAATGAAATTGGTTCATAAAAGCCATAGTTCGTGCGATGCTGCGGAATTTTACAAAGCTCATAATTTCGCAAAGGACGACATGGAACGTTGAATTTAATCATAGACAGCAATTTGTCAGAGTCAATTATACCTGAAATTACTTTAAAACCAAAAACAACTCTGGCATGTATCCGTCTTTTCTCAAGGGAATCCATAGACAGCAGATTTAAGCGATCAACATATGGCGGTAACCTAAGTGGATCGGACCAGGGAAGGCTCTGAAGGACAAACCTTAAGAACCGACGCTGAACTGCTTCGATCCTATCTATGTGAACGGAATAAAATGGTGACCAGATAGGACTAGCATATTCTAGGATAGATCGGACAAATGCACAATACAACATTTTCGTTGTAAAGAAATCATTAAATTCTTTCGATTGTCTCCTAACAAACCCAAGGATAGCGTTCGCTTTACCAGCAATGTGATTCACGTGATCATCAAAGGTAAAATTACAGTTGAATAGTACGCCCAAATCACGTACTTTGTCAGAACGAAGTAAAGAGCATCCATCTACAACATAGTCAAAATTCATTGATATTCTCTTCTTAGAATACGAAACAGCAGTGCACTTATTAATGTTGAGATGTAAATTGTTAAGTAAGCACCAGTCATGAAAACGCGAGATATCATTTTGCAATAATAGACAATCATTGCTGCTGGAGACAATCTTAAAGATTTTCGCATCATCGGCATAGAGAAGAATGTTCGAGTTAGAGATAAACGAACTCACGTCATTAATAAAGAGAAGGAATAGAAGTGGTCCTAGATGGCTACCTTAGGGAACGCCTGAAGTATTAAATATTTCAGAAGATAAGGCTCCACGAAAGTGTCTTTCTGAATGCGATCACTAAGATACGACTTTATCCAAAGGACAAAAATATCAGGAAAACCAAGCAGGCCGAGCTTATGCACAAGAATATTATGGTCAATTTTGTCAAAGGCCTTACTAAAGTCAGTGTATATACAATCGACCTGCTTCCCGTTTTCGATAGCAGAAAGACAGAAGTTCGAAAATTCCATAAGATTAGTTACAGTGGATCTGCCCTTGACAAAGCCATGCTGGAATGATCCAATAATCGACTTGGAATGGAAATACATTACATCACACACAATAGATTCAAATAGCTTAGCAACACATGGAAGATTCGCTATAGGCCTATAATTACTTACATTGTCTCTTTTACCAGATTAAGCAAGGGCATTATTGTTGAGTATTTCCATGACATAGGAAAAACTCCACTACGAAGTGATGAATTAAAAAGATACCCAAGGATAGGTAAAAGGGATAAACTACACTTTTTAATCACAGAAGAGGGAACACCATCTGGTCCACTAGAGAAATTAGAAGCAAGTTTATCAATGTATTTCAAAATAGTGGAGTCGTCAATGAAAAGATCTTTAGGAACCAAGGACGAAGAAGGAAACTGTGACATATATTGAAAGTTGCCAACGGATGTTAGCGGTGTACTGCAATTGAAGGCGGTCCGGAAATGGTTGGAAAATAAGTTGCTAATTGTAGTAGGATCAGCACTGACTACATCATTAAAAACCATACTGGAAGGATAACCATCAGAGTTTTTCCTAGAGTTGACAAAATTCCAGAATTGTTTCGGTTTATCTTTAAAAGAGTTTTTAACAGTAAAAAGGTATTGGTTATATACAGCTCGAGACTGACTTATAAAACAATTACATAAATTTATGTAAACTATGTAGTCCGTATCACTCCTTGAGAGCGAGTAAGTTTTCCAAGCTTTCGTTTTTCGATTTTTCAAATTAATTAAATCATCGTCAAACCAGGGAAGCCTACTGGTAGGTTTCGAACAAACTACAGGAACACAACGCAGAAAGCAGCCATTTAAGATCGTGTAAAAATTAGAAGTAGCTTTGTCAACATCAGATTCATTCAATACAGACGACCAATCGCAATTGGATATGTCAAGATTTAAAGTTTCAAAATCAGCTTTGGCGAAATTAAAATAATTACTAACAATACATTTCGAGTTCGTAAACTCTGTCTGAGAGTTGAATGTTGCGTGAAGCGCAGGATGAATTGGCAAGCCAGGCAGCAAAGGACTGTGACATCTATCAATCGTCGTAACGCTGGCATCAGATGAGAAAATCAGATCCAAAAATCTTCCATGATCGTTCGAAATTGGACACACTTGGAAAAGTCCCGTAGCAAGCATGTTGTCCACAAATTGTATTTCATGTCGGGCACAGGAGGAATACGAAGGCGACATACAAACCTCATTATCATCAGAGCGTAGCCACTGTATTTGTGGTAAATTAAAGTCGCCGAGAATTAAAATATCGTCTGATGGATGCATAAGGCCAAGCAAGGTTTCAAACGCATTATAAACCGCATCGTAAACTGAAGAAGGTGAAGGCGATCTGATGTATACAGTCACGACGTACAGCTTGCGGTTTCCGAGTGTTACAGCTACACACAAGAACTCTATATTCTCGGTTCCTGGAACATCGACTATCGTAGAAGCAAACCGGCGACGAACAGCGCAGAGAACTCCACCCCCAACCGGTGGATCAAGTAAGTTGGGGTGGCGGTCACGACGAAAAACTTCAAAGTCGGAATCGAAAAGTTCCGAATCTTTGAACTGACAGGACAAGAATTATGTAGAACAGTATACCCCAATATGTAAAACCCACAGTTAAAGATCTAGAACTTTCCAGTATAGTCCAGACATACACCCCAACGGAAGTTTCGAGAATAGGGAGAAAAATGTATAAAAAAGACACGAAAGCTTTCAGTCGAGAACTAGTCTTTTGATGACGGAGACGCGAACCAGTGCAGGAAAGCGATAGAACAGTACGCGGCGGTAGTGCCATATGTATAGTGCGAATTAAGTTAAAGTGCGAAAAAAATTAATTATCACTTATTTTGAAACGAATTGTGTTTTATTTGAAATCCCGGCGAACCCCTAGCTCGCAACAATATGTATCGGTTAGATTTCAAAAACACGAAGGTAGTTGAACCAGAAGTAGCATTTCTCAGCCAGGAGCTTTGGCACCGAAGATTATGACATATTGGAAATTAGGATTTAATTAAACTAAAGACGATAGTTGATGGTATTTTATTTTTTGACAAAGAGTTATGAGCCATGTGTTATGTGGGAAGCATAGTAGAAAGCCCTTTAAGGAAATAGGTACAAGAGTCGAACGATTATTAGAACTCGTTCATTCCGATCTTTGCGGTCCAATACAAACCAAAAGCCTCGGAGGCGCGAGATATATATTTTCGCTTATAGACGATTACAGCAGGAAGGTGTTTATATATTTCTTGAAACATGAACAGAAGTTCTCGAACATTTTACGAAGCTTAAGACAATGGTCGAAAATCAGACAGGACAAAAAATAAAAACACTACGTACGGACAATGGAAGTGAGTACTGTAATCATACCTTTAAAAATTTCTTACAGAAGTGTGGAATTGTGCATCAAAGGACTGCGCTCCATTCGCCACAACAAAGTGGCATGGCTGAAAGATTAAATAGAACTATAATTGAAAAGGTACGATGCATGTTGGTTGATCCAGGCCTCGACAAGAAGTTCTGGGGTGAAGCAGCTTCAACTGCTACGTATCTGATCAACAGATCACCATCGAAAGGGCTGGCATGTAAAACACCGGAAGAGGTTTGGACGGAAAGGAAGCCAAACTTGAAAAGCCTACGAATTTTTGGCTGCAAGGCGATGGTTCACATTCCCAGTCAGAAGCGACGAAAACTTGATGTAAAGTCAAGAGAGTGTATCCTATTAGGGCATAGTGAAACCGCAAAGGCGTATCGACTCTACGATTCAGTTAAGCATAAAATTGTAACGAGCCGAGATGTAATTTTCTTCGAAAAACCGATCAATCAGCAACAGGTAATTGAAAACTAGGATTTTGATTATTTACCAGAGGACGAAAGTCAACCTGTGGACGCTAAGGATGAAACCGACAAAACCATAACCAACCAATCGTGAATTCGTTGCACTTCCAGCGAAGGAATCAATTTATTCCAGTAGTGCGTACCCTCAGACACAAACTTGAAAACATTTTCGGCCAAAATGATTCCCGTTAACCACATCGTAACGGTTTTGTTCGGCGTCGTTACGAAAACTGAACCGTCCGGCTTCAAAGTTTCAACCAAGCCGCAACGAATTGCACTGGATCATCGACATGCTCGACCACTTCCGACAGGACGACAGCATCGTACTCACCCGCATTTTTTTCGCTTGTTTCGGCCCGATAGAAGATCCCGTCCAATAGTTCTGGGCTTTGATGGCAAACATGTTGCTCGGCCACACGGATAAGCTCCGCGCTGCTGGCATCGACTCCGGTCACCTTGGCATGCAGCCGGGCCAAGTTTTCGGTGAGGAAACCTCCACCGCAACCAACCTCCAAAATTTCGAACCCTTCGAGAACGTGCATTGTTTTTGTTTTGGCCCGGCTCGACATAGGAGGTCGATAGGATTCCGTCGCGAAAGAAGGGAACTCTGAAAGCATTTTTGGGGGTGGAAAAAAATGATGTTGCGTTTGAATGAAGATAAGGTTTCACACCGTAGGGAATTAAATGACTGCAACGGTTTCATCAGGCCATTGGTGACCTGGACACAATAAATATTGGATTTTTGGTAAGATTGTCCTCCTGGAAGATAACAAAATCCTGCGTTTATATGCGTTTATATATGGCTATTAAGAAGCGCAACATGGTCCTCGGATTCCGCATCGCGTTCTGGTTTATGTTGTTGTTGCTTATAGAGTTCTAAAGAGTTTTTCAACTCGGCTATTTCGATTTTTTTGGTATCGAGTTCAAGAACAGTTTGCTTCATTTTATCCTCCTGTTCGAGACTTTCAAGTACATGTTGGTTCAGCGGTTGCAACTCGTCTTCCATTTGTGCCTTTTCAGAGCGAATGATTTTCAATTGTTTCGGCCCGATAGAAGATCCCGTCCAATAGTTCTGGGCTTTGATGGCAAACATGTTGCTCGGCCACACGGATAAGCTCCGCGCTGCTGGCATCGACTCCGGTCACCTTGGCATGCAGCTGGGCCAAGTTTTCGGTGAGGAAACCTCCACCGCAACCAACCTCCAAAATTTCGAACCCTTCGAGAACGTGCATTGTTTTTGTTTTGGCCCGGCTCGACATAGGAGGTCGATAGGATTCCGTCGCGAAAGAAGGGAACTCTGAAAGCATTTTTGGGGGTGGAAAAAAATGATGTTGCGTTTGAATGAAGATAAGGTTTCACACCGTAGGGAATTAAATGACTGCAACGGTTTCATCAGGCCATTGGTGACCTGGACACAATAAATATTGGATTTTTGGTAAGATTGTCCTCCTGGAAGATAACAAAATCCTGCGTTTATATGCGTTTATATATGGCTATTAAGAAGCGCAACATGGTCCTCGGATTCCGCATCGCGTTCTGGTTTATGTTGTTGTTGCTTATAGAGTTCTAAAGAGTTTTTCAACTCGGCTATTTCGATTTTTTTGGTATCGAGTTCAAGAACAGTTTGCTTCATTTTATCCTCCTGTTCGAGACTTTCAAGTACATGTTGGTTCAGCGGTTGCAACTCGTCTTCCATTTGTGCCTTTTCAGAGCGAATTCCATCAATCGAACTCTCCAGCAATTTAATCTTTTCGTGGAAGTCTTCAGAATCATCAGTTTTCTGCGCCATTTCGTTCGTCAACTGAATGGACAAATTGTTTTCTAGCTCCATTTTGTCCGTTTCCAATTGTTGCACCTGTCGCTTGAGTTGCTGGATTTCCTGATTCTTACCTAAACTCTCCTGAACGAGAGATTGTGTTTGGTCCTCTCGCATCACGTCTTCGACTTTCTGCTTCGGGTGCAATATTTCCGCATCCATGTATTGTAATTGGGCCGTAAGCTCTTGCAAATTCTCCTCGAACTTGGCATTGTTTTCCGTATTTTAGATAGCTGTGTTCGTTTTCAAATTCATAGCTTCCACTTCCTGCGATAATTCCTGACTTTTCGACATTCAGGATTTAAGCTCCTGGGATAAATTGAAGTTCTCGTTCACCTTTTCTTCGTGTTCCGTTCGGAGTTGATCCAACTGCAATTTAATCGAATTCGATTCGGAAGAGAATTGACCAATGGTGGATTGGTAGTCGCCAAGTTGCAGCTGTAAATTTTGGTTCATTAGTATTGTATTGAAAGAAAAGATTTCCGGATTCTACACTGTTACGCTTTATTGTTCGTGACGTTTCGGTCTCTGCTGAGACCTTTATCAAACTGATCGACAATTACAAAATACAATTATTATATAGAAGGAAGAGTAATTAAGGTTAAATTAGTTAATTAAGGTTAATTAAGGACAAATCAATATTATCAACGAATAGTACGAGAAGCAATAGAAATTTCGAAGCATCCACAGAACTTCAACCGAGACACCGGATACAAGTTATCAGCAGTTTGGCTACCTGCCTTAAAATTTGGTAAGAACAAAATCCGTACCCAGAAATCCTTAACTAATTTAAATGCCTGATACTAATTAATTAACTAATTTAACCCCCCTTGTCTATATAATAATTATACTCTAGATGAAATCTGAGAGTATATTGTGTTTGCCTTACCGTTTGTAACGCTAAGAAATAACGCTCGCACAGAGCCGCCAAGGGTACAGAAATATTTGTTGTCGCTCAAAAACCTCGATTCCGAGTGACCGTCTGTCCGTCTGTCCGTCTGTCTGTCTGTCCGTCTGTCCGTCTGTCCGTCTGTGCGTCTGTCTACAGCATAACTCTCGAAAGCTTTGAGCTATGGTGCTAAAAATTTTTGTGTATCATTTTTAGCAAAAAAGTAACTTTAAGTTCGTGAATGGGCTACATCCCCCCACTCCTTCTACCCCCTCCCATACAAATTTCATGAAATTTCGAAATATTAAGAAATAGATTTTTCTTTGAAACTATTTAAGCTATAGACTTGAAATTTAGGTCAAAGTATTACGATATAGATGTCATTAATACCACGGAATATTGACCCAATCCCCTTACTCGTTCTACCCCCTCCCATACAAATGGACAATTTTGAAAAATACATATTTTCGATTTTCATTGAAACTAGTAAAGCTGAAAAGGCGAAATTTTGTCAGAATTAATTTTAGTACAATTGCAATTTATTTTAAAAATAATTATCAACTTCACCTTACTCCTTCTACCCCCTCCCATACAAATTTCACGAAATTTTGAAATTTAAATTAAATTATTTTTCTTCGAAACTGTTAAAGGTATCAACTTGATATTTGGTATAAAGTATACAAATAGAAATATTAGTAATCTAAAAAAAAATTGTTTTGATCCGTACACTCCTTCTACCCCCTCCCATACAAATGTGTAAATTTTGTTAAATGCATTTTATCGATTTCCGTTCAAACTTGAAAAAGTACAAACTTCAAATTTTGCCAGAATTTGTTTCTTAATAATTGAAATAAGTTCTAGAAAAAAATATCAGCCCTTATTCACTCCTTCTACCCCCTCCCATACAAATATCTGTATTATAAATTCAAGAAAAGCATTTCTCCTTCGAATATAAGAGAGCTATCGACTTTGAAATTGAATCAAAGCACGGTGATGATAAGCAGTTTCAAAATCATCTAAAATGTTCCACTTCCTCTGCCACCTCCCATACAAATGTCCCAATTTCAGGAAAACTATTACCAATTTCATTAAAAATAATGAAAACTAAAAACTTTAAATTCTGCAATAAGCATTTTGCATGCCATGTTCGGTGTCATATAAGAAAAATACTAACCTCCCCCTCTACTTCTATCACCTCCCATGCAAAGTCTCTTCTCACTATTCGAAAGAATTTGAGATGACATACTTTCCGGTATATTAAAGTCATTTCCATCTCATCTAGAGTATCATATGATTGGGCTTTAAGCCCAATCATAATTCTGTTATGTTTGTCATTTGTAATTGTCGATCAGTTTGATAAAGGTCTCAGCAAAGACCGAAACGTCACGAATAATAAAGCGTAACAGTGTAGAATCCGGAAATCTTTTCTTGCTTGAATCACGTCCAATATTCTCTGTATAGAATGTGTTTCATAGACGAAGTTGCATAGAATTTTCATAAAATTCGGTGTATTTTACATTCACGAAACCGAACATTTTTATGGGAGGGGGTAGAGAATATAGGGGAATCGTAAAATTTGATATGCAGTTTTATTTCGCTTCTCTTGTTAGGTGCTTGTATAAAATTTCAAGTTCGTAGCTTTTAGTTTGTTGGTTATTAGTTGATTTAATGAAATTGGTCGAAATCATAAATTTGTATCATCATCATCATCAATGGCGCGACAGCCCAAATCGGGCCCTGGCCTCCTGAAGTCGTCGCCTCCAATCGTCTCGATCCAAAGACCGCGTCCTCCAGCTGCTAATTTTTAGAATGGCTTTGCTGTCTTCATCAACCGAGTCTTCCCATCGCTTGCGTGGTTTGCCTACTGGCCGGTTACCACTCGCTTTGCCTTTAAGAGCACGTTTGGGGATTCTTCTGTCTTCCATTCGCTCTACATGGCCAGCCCACTGCAGTTTACGTAACTTGATGAACGTTGAAGCTTCTGGCTCGTCGTAGAGTTGATACAACTCATGGTTGTATCTTATTCGCCATTCCGTTCCTTCCTTCACAGGTCCCAAAATTCTTCGGAGGACCTTTCTTTCGAATGCGTTAACTGCTTTTTCGGAAGTTCGCGTTAATGACCACGTCTCGCTGCCATAACAGAGCACAGGTCGTATAATAGTTTTATAAATCCGCAGCTTATTGTTCCTGTGCACTTTCTTGGATTTCATTATTGGAAGTACCGAATAATACGTCTTATTTGCTAGTATTATCCGTCGTTTGATTTCGTCTGTTTCATTACTGTCCTTTGCTAGATTAGCCCCAAGATATATGAAGTTGTCCACACTCTCCAAATTATATTCCGCAATTGTTATGTTTTGTCTGATTGGCGTTCTCCTTCTTGTTTGCGTCATTACTTTTGTTTTGCTTTCATTAATGCGCAACCCGACTTCTTTTGCGGCGGAGTCAAGATTGACAAATACCTCCTTAGCACTAGGGAAGGATCTTGCTAGAATGTTAATGTCGTCAGCGTATGCTACTAGTTGGGTGGACTTGAATAGTAGTGTCCCGTTGGTGTCGACTGGGATTTTTCGGACGACATACTCTAGTGCCAAGTTGAAAAGCATAGGAGCTAGACCATCTCCCTGCTTTAAACCACATTCCGTTCGAAAGCTGGTTGTGGAATCGGTTTGTATTCTCACTTGGGATTCAGTGTTCGTCATTGTGAGTCTTGTTAGTCGGACTAGTTTTGGAGGAATTCCAAAGTCAAGCATGATTTGGTACAGTACGCTCCTGTCGATACTGTCGTATGCTTGTTTAAAATCTACGAATATTTGGTGCACGTCTGTGTTATATTCCCAGCATTTCTCAAGCACCTGTTTCACCGAGAATATCTGGTCTGTTGTAGATCGTCCGGTTCTGAATCCGCCTTGGTATTCGCCAATTATTTGATTAGTATAGGGCTTAAGACGACGTTCAATTATTTTTGTCAGTATTTTATAGGACGTACACAACAATGATATTCCTCTGTAGTTCTCACAGCAGAGTTTGTCTCCTTTCTTGTAAATTGGACATATAATGCTTTTTCGCCAGTCGTCGGGTAGGATTTCCTCTGTCCAAATTTTGCATATCATGTTGTGCAGTATTTCAGCGACACAGTTTCCACCGTTTTTCAGAAGTTCAACTGGTATTTCGTCAATTCCCGGCGCTTTGTTTCGTTTTTGGTCACATAGGGCTGCTTTGATTTCAGGAAGCGTGGGTGGTGTCGATGATGGTTCATCTTCGACAGTTGAGGCTTGAATTGAAATGTTGTCTGTCGTTATCGGTGCTACTGGGATGGGATTCAAAAGATGTTCGAAGTATGAAGCCCATCTCCTTTTGATTTCTTCTGTATCGCTGATGATATTGCCCTCTGCGTCTTTGCAGAGACTGGTTTTTGGTTTATATCCCTTTTTCAAGTCTTTTACTATGACGTATGCGTCCCGCGTATTATTTTTTCTCATGTCGTCGTCCATTTTTTGTATCTTGTCATTATGGTACTTCCTTTGTTTTCGTCTGCAGGTCTTTTTCGCATATCGCCTAAGCTCGTCATATCTTTCTTTTTTGGCTCGTGTTGGTCGTTCAGTAAAAATTTTGTAAGCTTCGTTCTTTCTATCTATTGCGTCGCGACATTCTTGGTCGAACCAATCATTACTTTTTCGCCGTGCTTGATATCCTAATACCTCTTCCGCGGAGGATTTGATGCCGTCTCGTATTTTCATAAATTTGTATGGGAGGGGGTAGAAGGGCAAGCGCGATTTCAAAACTTTTAAAGCAACTTCATTTGAATTATTTTTATAAGTTTTTATGCAGAATTTGAAATTGATAGCTTTTAAGAGTTAGCTAATAACTGATTTCTTAAAAATGCTCGAAAAAATAATTTTGTATGGGAGGAGGTAGAGGAGGTAAGGGAATCGTAAAACTTGTGATGCAATTTTCTTTCTTTTCTGTTGTTAGGTGCTCACACAAAATTTTAAGTTCATAGCTATCAAGGGAGGGGGTAGAAGGGCAAGCGCGATTTCAGAACTTTTAACGTAATTTCATTTCAATTATTTTTGTAAGTTTTTATGCAAAATTTCAAATTGATAACTTTTAATATTTAAGTGATAATTGATTTCTTAAAAGTGGTCGAAAAAATAATTTTGTATGGGAGGGGGTAGAAGTTTTAAAGATTTTCGACCAGTTATTATTTTGTATATTTAGAGATTTTTCTTAAATGCATTTCGCAAATTTTCAAGTTTTTACCTTAAAATTTCACTCAAAAATTTTCAGTTTATGTGTTTTTTTCAATGCACATGAAACACCTTGTGCACGTTAGACCGGGGGGGTCGGTTTATAACAATTATGGATCAAGTTATTATTATTTTTGTATGTACATTAAATAAAGGTATTCACATGCAAAATTTCAACTTTGTATCTTCCACCAGAGCCCTAAAACAATCACTCAAAGTTTTCGACATTTTGGCTTATCACCTCCCTCCCCTTACACCTCCCAACTTAAAATTTTTATCAAAATTAACCATTATGTAGTTCTACAATCTGACCAATTTTCGATTTGGTATCCATACTATTTTTTGAGATATAAGGATTTGTAATTTTGAAAAGTGCGCCATTTTTGAAATGCTTCCCATTTCCCCCCACTACTATTTTGTCAAAATGTTATATTTTTTTTATATTTTGCTAGTAAAGCTTAGTACACGTTTTAAGTTTCAATTACATAGCTTAAGAGATAGTCGAGATATTAATTTTTAAGTGTTTTTCTTTGCACCCCCCTCACCATTCCCCTTACAATAATTAGCTTATATCTAAACTGATTCTAGCACATGCGTATGCCATCTTAATGGTCTCAAAATATCAATTTTTTATGGGAAGTAATTTCGAAGATATAATCATTTGAAAAAAAAATTCGGCCGACAATTGGTTCTTAGCCCCCCCTTTTCGCACCCCAATGGATAAAAAAATTAAATTATTTTTAAAAGTTGTCCTACAAATTCTTCTATATGTATGTTGATTTTTAGTTTTCTAGCTGTAACCATGGTTAAGATATTTGAATTCGTATTTTTCGGTTTAAGCGCTCCCCCCGCTTCCCCCTGAACTTGTACACCCCCCAAAATGGGTATCCGCCTGAGATCCGCAACTACCTATAATCCCTCCAAAAATGAACTTTCTATCTTGAAGGGTTTGGGAGTTAATGTGCGCTGAGCGTACACGTCGGCGTACGGCGTACAGACAGACGGATTTTTTTTTTGCATTTTTAGGCTAATTTAGTCATGAAACGCGAAAAAAAAATTTCAGGGTAGCAAAGTTTTTTTTTTCTTGTGTTGATCACAATACTTTATTATTAGAATAATAAAGTAAAAAAAGCTGAAATTTTACAAAAAAAAAAAGAATTTTTAATGAAAAAATGGCACATTTATTTTTTTTTCTGTATAATACAATTTTATATGATTTGATTTATTTATAATTGTGTGTGTGTTTGTTGTTGTTTTTTTTACATTTTTTTGCGCCTCTAGCAATTGTTAATTAGAACTATAATATTCTTTAGCTTTTAGATTAGAAACTAAAACCTAAAAATTGTCATTTTCTTAAATTATGGATTTTCGAACTAAAGTAAATTTCTAATATACGATTAAATAAAGAAATTATATCTAGTGTTAGCATTTTTTTTTTATATATATTTCATTACTCTTTTATTTCTTTTTTGTTTTTTATTAGACAATTTTTTTTGTTTATATTTCTTTTTAATACGAATTTTAGAGACTTCCATTTTTTTCTTTTTTTCTAAGATAAAGCAATTTTTTTTTCGTTTGTTTTGTTAAATATATAAATATGAGCAATGTGAAAAAACATAAAAAATGAAATCGTCTTATGCTCATAGATATTTCTTAATACATTATTGTTGTTTTATTTATGTGATGATCATGATGATGAAAAATAAGTTTTATCTGAAATTTAATGGCCATAATATTGTCTCCTTCATGTTTTTTCCTGGTTTTTGTTGTTTTATTTTATACACAACTTTAAAATAATATACAAATAATTAAATAAAAAAAAATAATAATAAAAAATAGAAGTAAATTACTTACAAAGAAAATGTGCCATCAAATACGTACGTAATATTTGTTTGTTTTTTTTTTTTGTATTATTTCTCTATATACGTCTGTAATTTATTTATATCTTACGTTTAACTAATTCATTGTCTGTTATGTCTTATGCAATTAGTAGCAAAAATACTAAAAAAAAATATATATATAATATGAACTAAATATGATTTAGACAGACGTTTAATTTTTATTAAAAAAAAAAGATATAATTGGGAAAACAAAATAGATAAAAAGAATCAGTTATATATCTGTTAAATAAAAGTTCAACACAAAATAAAATGTAAAATACTGTTTTATACATAATCATATATATAAAAAAAAATGATTTATTTTTTCAGAAGTTTTCATTTATTATCACTTAAAATTTTTTTTTTCTTTACCAACAATAAAATAGAATCAAAATTAACTTTTTTTTATTTAAAATTTGAGGAAAGATGTGTATTTTGTTTTTATTGTATGTTCATGTTTTAGATTTTTATCCAATATTGATTTTTTGCTTAAAAGATCAACCACTCTGCAAGTACAGTTTGATAATTATTATTAGAAATTAATTTGTTTTTTTTTTTTGCTCCTAATTCCCAAAAATCCCTGTTCCAGAGTGCGAATTGCAAATTAATTTTTCTTATGAAAATTAAGTAAATACAAAATAAATTACAGTAAAAAATAGCATGCAGTTCTTTTTCAAGCGATGAGAAGTCGATTTAAATAAAATTTTATCAAAATCGAGTTTCATCATTTAAATTAAAAAAAATATATTCTAAGTTATAAAAATTTTGATAATAATTTTCGTTTTTATTTCGATCGACAGTTATTAGAATTTTTCAATCGTTAATCCATGATTACAATAAATTTTAATATCCAATTAACTTTTATAATAATACTAAAATTGTAATTACCGGCTATCGAAATAACAATTTTTTTAAAATTGTAAACTTCAATCAAACTTTTATAACTGGATTACGGTTAAAAGACATTTTTGAATTTGTAAAAAAAAAAATTTAAGTTTTTTTTTTATCGAGCTACAAAAGTTTGATTGACGTTTTTCGAACTGAAAATCATAAAAAGAAAATAAGAAAAATTTATAGTCACAAGAACGCACTCTTCAAAACCGGTCTTTAAATTAAACCCTTAAGAAAATATCAATATAAAAGTAAACTAAAATGGCAAGATTATAAATTCTAAACAAAAAAATTAAGTTTGTGACCGACTTTTTTTTCCCGTAAGTAAGAAAATTATGATTTTCCTTTTTAAGTGAATTATTATCCGCACATAACATTCGGGGAGAAATCTTTTAAGCATGATTTAGGGATTTATTATTTTCTCTCTTTGTAAATATCACAAAATAAATAAGAAATAGTCTATGGTAAAAGCCAATTAATGAATTTTCGTTATTTGTTTTTTTTTTTAATAGGTTTATTTTTCGCATTTATATATATCAACTCATTTTTGTTTGTTTTGTTTTAATATATATTTTTTTTTTGTTTGCAATCTCATAGAAAATGTTTTTATTTTTTTTTATCTCATCATTCTTTTTTTTTATTATTTATATTTATTAAATGTAAATACGTACTAATCTATCTCAATATATATTTTCTTTTTTTTTTCTTATTTTCTTTTCTTTCTTATATGTTTAAAGTTTTATTTACATATGGTACTTTGTTATTGGCGGAAAATGTTGAACTGCTATTGCTGTTGTCCAGAATTATGAGGTAAATTTGTAGGAGGACCCTGGAAAGAAGAAATCTATTGTAAATGATTTTATTTTATTGGTAAGAAATTGAAATATCAAGACATACCGCCATAGTTGGATAAGGAGCTTGTGGCAACATATGATGCTGTGGAATTTTAGGACCATCTTCCGCCTTCTCTTCTTCTCGCCTCTTCAGACATGCTGATTTTGGATTTAAGTTTCGTTCTAGAAAAAGATATTATAGTATTTATAATTAATAATGGCAAATTACAATTAATATGGGCTGTTTGTATTTTACCTCGTACTTGTTGCTCCAGTGTCATTATTACTTCGACAGCCATATTTAAAATTCCCAGTTTCGTTTGGGGCTTGTCGGATTTCAGATGTGTCATACACATTCGTCCCAGTTCTTTTAAAGCCTCATTTATATCTCGAATGCGTATTCTAATAATGATTTTGTTTAGATTAGAAAATAAGTTTATTTAGAAATTTCATATTCGTTAGATGTGGAATTAGTTATCAGTGAAGCTGATGGAATTTTTGTATACAAATATATTTTTCTGTATATTGCATTAAAAAAAATATTAAACAAAATTTGTGGTGTTATTTATTGTTCGCATTTTAATAATTTTTTTTTTTAAGGCACCGAATATACAGTGCCGGAAAAAAGTTTGAAAACATGGTCTCTCAACCCACAATCATAGCTCTGAAACAAAATTCCTTGTGCACACACCTATGAAACTTTGCATAGAATTGCAGTGCCGCATTTCTTATAAATCTTCAAAGCGAAATTTGTTTATAACAACGCTAAAAAAAATTGTGACGACAGTTTCGATTTTATTTGGTATTATTCGTGGAAAAAAGTATGGAAACACATATCTTTTTCATATAATTCGAGTTTATTTAAAGGAAATAACATGTTTTTCTTAGTATTTAGTGCTTCTCCCTTTTGCTTTTAGTACAGCCTTGCATCTCCTCTCCATTGAGTCCACCAACTTTTCGCAAAATGAAACCGGGATATTTTGCCATTCTCTAATGATTTCATCGTACAGTGCATTCCTATTAGAAATTTTTGTGAGTCGAATTTTACGCTTTACATGTTCCCATAGGTGTTCGATTGGATTCAGATCTGGGGATTGTGAAGGCCATTCCATAACACTAACTTTTGCCTGTTGGAACCAATCCTTAACTAAACGCGAAGAATGCTTCGGATCGTTATCTTGTTGGAAAATCCAACGTAACGGCATTTCTTCTTCAGCATATGGAAGCATATTGTTTTGCAATATTTCCAAATACCGATACCGATCCATTATCCCATCTATCCGAAAAATTGGGCCAACTCCAAAGCGTCAAAAACATGCCCAAACCATTACCGATCCTCCGCCATGTTTAACTGTTGGTAATTGATACCTTTCACCCCGTGGTCTTCTGACGTAATGTTTTCCATCGCTTCTAAATAATTGAAATTTACATTCATCACTCCACAGAACTGTATTCCATTTGCTGGGAGTCCAAAGAATGTGTTCTTTTGCAAATGTTAGTCTTCTTGCAATATTGGCTTTTGATAAGAGTGGCTTCTTCAGTGGAGATCTTCCAAAAAGGCCACTTTCCATCAATCTATTTCTAATTGTCCGATCTGTCACATCTGAAATACCTCTGTTCTTTAACTCGGCGTTGATCTCAGTGGCCGTTTGTTCTGGTTTTTGTTTAGACATCCTTTGAACTATGCGATCGGTGGTTGCTGTTGTTTTTCTAGGCCTCCCTGACTTTGGAGCACACTCGACTGTCCCTCGCTGATGAAAGTTTTAATAATTTTCGAAATTGTTCCTCTTGGTATATCAAGTTTTTGTGAAATTTGAATTTGTTTTGTTCCGTTATTGTACATAGAAACGATTTTCTCCTTCAAATCCATTGAGTACAACTTACACTCCGGCATTTTTAATTATGTTTCATAAAAAAACTTTAATTGGAGTTAAATTTAATTCAGTCGCACAACAAATAACTACTAATGACATTCAATTTCAAAGTAAACGGTTCTAATTAACTTTTTGACAACAAAAACCGTTTTGTTTCCATACTTTTTTCCGCAAGTATTACCAGACATATTCGAAACTGTTGTCACTATTTTTTTTTAGAGTTGCCATAATTAAATATCCCTTTAAAGATTAAAAAGAAATGGGATACAGCTATTCTATGCAAAGTTTCATAGGTGTAAGTACCAGGAATTCTGTTTCAGAGCTATGATTGTGGGTTGAGAGACCATGTTTCCAAACTTTTTTCCGGCACTGTAACTTAGGGGGTCACCCTTTAATGTAATTGCACAGTTATGACGGTATAGGAAGAGGATGAAACTTGGTAGTGTTATGGGAATTTTGGGGGAGAGAGACGGAAGTGGCGATGGACATTACTTTTGAAATGCTGAAGGTTATACTTGCTTGGAAACATACTAGCAGGCAATGCGTTCCAAAGTCTGGACGTTCGGGGGATGAATGACTGCCTATATTTCACTGTACGAGTAGGAATAGGGTTAACAATAAGCTCGTGCGCGCGTTTAGCTTGACGAGTAATACGGGAAAAGGTGTAAAGTGGAGGAATGAGTGATCTAAGTTCCGCGCTACATTTACCATGAAAATAGCGATATTAAATGCTGAGTACTGCAACGTTCCTACGATGCTCGAGGGAATCAATAGAAATCGTGATGTGATGTCACGTACAAGAGTAATTCCCCGTTATTTCTTCGAGTTATGAATAAATTTTTGTCATAGCCAACTAAAAACATAACAGAATTATAATTGGGCTTAAAGCCCAATCATATGATACTCTAGATGAGATGGAAAAGACTTTAATATACCGGAAAATATGTCATCTCAAATTCTTTCGAATAGTGAATAGAGACTTTTGCATGGGAGGTGGTAGAAGTAGAGGGGGAGGTTTGTATTTTTCGTAATGACACCGAACATGGCATGCAAAATGTTTTTTGCTGAATTTAAAGTTTTTAGTTTTCATTATTTTTAAAGAAATTGGTCATAGTTTTCCTGAAATTGGGCACTTGTATGGGAAGTGGCAGAGAAAGTGGAGCGTTTAAGATGATTTTGAAACTGCTTATCATCATCCTTATCACCATGCTTTGACTCAATTTCAAAGTCGGTAGCTCTCATATACTTGAAGGAGAAATGATTTTCTTGAATTTATAATACAGATATTTGTATGGGAGGTGGTAGAAGGAGTGAAGCGGATAATTTTTTCTAACACTTATTTCAATTGTTAAGAAACAAATTTTGGCAAAATATAAAGTTTGTATTTTTTCTAATTTAAATGGAAATCGATAAAATGCATTAAACAAAAATTAAGCATTTGTATGGGAGGGGGTAGAAGGAGTGTACGGATCAAAGCAAATTTTTTTCGCGTTATTAATATTTCTATTTGTATACTTTATACAAAATATCTAGTTGATAGCTTTAACAGTTTCGGAGAAAAATAATTTAATTTAAATTCCAAAATTTCGTGAAATTTGTACGGGAGGGAGTAGAAGGAGTGAGGTGAAGTTAATAATTATTTTTAAAATAAATTGCAATTATAGTAGAATTAATTCTGACAAAATTTCGTCTTTTCAGCTTTATTAGTTTCAATGAAAATCGAAAATATGAATTTTTCAAAATTGTCCATTTATATGGCAGGGCGTAGAAGGAGTAAGGGGATCGGGTTAATATTCCGTGATATTAATGACATCTATATCATAATACTTTGGCCTAAATTTCAAGTCGATAGCTTAAATAGTTTCAAAGAAAAATCAATTTCTCAATATTTCGAAATTTCATGCAATTTGTATGGGAGGGGGTAGAAGGAGTGGGGGATGTAGCCCATTCACGAACTTAAAGTTACTTTTTTGCTAAAAATGACACAAACATTTTTTTAGTCCTATAGGTCAAAGCTTTCGAGAGTTATGCTGTAGACAGACAGACAGACAGACGGTCACTCGGAATCGAGGTTTTTGAGCGACAACAAATATTTCTGTACCCTTGACGGCTCTGTGCGAGCGTTATTTCTTAGCGTTACAAACAGTAAGGCAAACACAATATACTCTCAGATTTCATCTAGGGTATAAAATGTTTATCCCTATATCCTCTAGGTGATTTGAAAAACTTAAAAAGCAAAAAATCTGAATACATTGATATCACGTCTGTTAATATCGAAATATACATTCCGCGACAACTGTTTATGATCAACCCAAATTTTCTAAGAATTCCATAATTACGAAGTAAAATTTAATGATCTCCTTTGTCATTTTATTGGTTAGGTGGAGTAAGTTCGTAACGCACCAAAATTAAAATTATTCTGTTTCGCTAAGTTTCAGCACAAATTTAATTGCCTGAAATAGTATTCAAAGGCGCGACAACTGTTTATGACCACATGAAAATTACGGAGAAAAATAAGATAAATAAAATAATTTATAATAAATTTATTTTTTAATAGTGAGTGTGTTTTCCACTGTTTTGTATTGTCTCAAAAATTCGGCAGGGAACTGAGCTGTATAATTTTTGAACGTAGTCCAAAGGGATATTCCTCCATTCGCTCTTTATTCCTTCAATAAGGGATGATCTGCAGTCGTACTGCTTGCTGTTTGCGTACACACACGTCGAGAAAAGAATCCCCACAAATTCTCGATGATATTCAGATCGGGAGATAACGCTGGCCAGTCCAAAACACGAAGATTTTCTTCTGAAAACCAGTTTCTGACAAGCTTCGCAGTATGTATGGAGGCGTTGTCCTGTTGGTAAATCCAATTAGTACTCTCCATAACTTCCGTAATTTTAATCTTCTCCTGCATTAAAAGCTCCTAATAGTTTTGAGCGTTTTTTTCCCATCAAGGACTACTAAATCGACCAAGTCGTTGTGGGACACAGCGCCCCATACGATTACGGAACCAAATGCTGTCTGTCGTCGTGAGAGAAATCGCTTTTCTTTTCGCATATCGTGAAAATAGAAAGAATAACCATCAGGACCATCAAGACAGAAACGCTTTTCGTCAGTAAAAATAACTTTTTGCCATTCTGTTGTCCAATCCATATATTTTCGATAAAATTCCAAACGCTGTTCTTGGTGAACCTTCTTTAAAACTGGTTTTCTTGCCATTTTCATTCGTTTTAAATGTGGACATTCTTTTAAAATGCGTTGTACTGTTCTTAGGCTAGCAAATGTTTCTGCCCTGTTTGTTATTTCTCTTGATGTGAGTGGTTCATTGGATTCAAGTCTCAATAAACTGCGGCATTCCCTTTCCGTTGTTGCAGTTTTAATTCGCCCTTTCTCTTTTTCCCATAATTTTCCGGATCGCGCAGGTAATTCAAAATCACGCCATGACTTCTCCCCAGTTTTCTTCCAATTTCTCTAGTTGAGCAGCCTGTATCTTTCAATATTTTAATTTGACCAATTTCGAAAGCCGTTAAAGTTGTTCCTTTTCCCATTTCAATAATATTTAAATCTTTCTAAAAAAACGGTTCATGCACAAACTTACAAAGAATTACAACAACCCGAAAATTTCCTCTTTAAACACGTCTATCCGCCAGAAATAACGAAATTGAACTGATGATCATAAACAGTTGTCGCGCTTTTGAATACTGTTTCAGGCAATTTAATTTCTGTTGGCAGGTAGCGAAAGAGAATAATTTTAATTTAGATGCGTCAAGAACTTACTTTACTTAAGCAATAAAATGACAAAGCAGATCATTAAATTTTATTACGTAATTATGGAATTCTTAGAAAAATTGGGTTGGTCATAAACAGTTGTCGCGGAGTGTATGAGGCTATGAGAGCAAAAGTGGCCTAACCAACCAGCATTCCTATTGAGGTTAGAACACTGTTGCTCTAATAGCCTCATATCTACTCAAGCCTGATCTCGAACATAGCCATACTCGAACAGTTCGGTTTAAAAACGAATCAAGAAATTTGATAGCTCGACCGAAGATAGGGTTGACAGAATACTTATGAGCGCGTGAAACAGCTCGAGTATTATGGGATAAAGGCATATGTGTGTAATAGATTAGAAATTTCGTCCGAATAATCTCTATTGTAGTAGCGATACAAAAAGGTTAGGGAGCTTACAGTTCGTCTATGCTCGAATGAATCGAGCGATGATAATTTTAATGGTCCGAGACATCGAGCGATGAAGTAATGGTCCGAGACTGGATACTATACAGATAGAAGAGAGAAGTTTTTGCAACTCCCTCTAATAGGTGGAAATTAAATTCAAAACGTGGTCTAATATAGGCCTTATACATTGTCAGTAGTCCAGAAGCGGTAATGGAGTTTTCACAACGTTTTGGGTAACATAAACATTTAGATACTTGATTGGCGATGTTAAATATATGATCATTCCAAAATAAGTTATCTGTGATTAGGATACCTAACATCTTAACACTTGAAGAGTTGGTTAATGGCTGGCTTCCAAAGGTAACTGGATCAAGATTCGAGTCACATTTGTGGGACACAAGACAGCACTGGATTTTCGAAGCATTCGACTTGATTCTTATTGCCCCAACTTTAGCTAAGTCGTCATTCAATGGTTGAACCATGTACCTAAGTTGTTCTACTAATCTAGTACATCGGGCTAAGGACGAAATGTTGAAGTGATAGGAGAAGTCTAATGTGCTGTCATCAGCGAAACTATGTATAGGATTGAAAATTAAAGATAGCAAGTCATTAGTAAATATTAGAAAAAGGTTGGAAGAAAGTGCCGAGCCCTGAGGGACACCAGTGTTAATTTTATAAGGGGAAACCACACCATCCAATACCAGACGCATTGAACGATTGGCTAAAAAAAACTTTCAATCCACAAAATGAGTCGCCCAAGCCAATAGCTTTAAGTTTGATTAAAAAGGCGTTGTGCCATACTCTGTTAAAAGCCTTGGAAATATCGAGAGCGATAATACAAGATTCACCAAACTGGTGTATGATCTTGTTCAGTGCGGGTGTTTAAAAGGTCTTCTGTTTTGCAATTTATTTAGTGAAATACCGTTATTTTTCGGTTATGATCACTGTAAGAAGAAAATTTTAAGTAACGGTACTTCAACTTTTCTTAAATTTAGCCAGAGCATAACTATAAAAGCTAGGGTGTAGCCTAGTGGGTAGCGTGTTGGTCTTGTAATGCGAAGGTCGTGAGTTCAAATCCCGGTCGGCGCAATACATAATTCCAGCACATTGCCTGCTTGGATATACCTTGGTCACCTCATTCTACGAAAATGAAAAATTCGTAGAAAGAGGGTTGTGCGAAGGGCTAACAACCTTTCCACAATAAGTAATGAAAAATGTTAAGGAACCTGTATGTCAGGAGGCCAAGGTCCGATTTGGGCTGTAGCGCCATTGTAGATAACTATAAACGCAGTAAGTAGATTGTCGTTAGTTTGTGCTATCAACTGTTAATAGCAAGTCAAATTTATTCAAAAATTATTAATATCGTTGTTGTTGTTTATTATTAAAATGCTAAAGTGCTTACAAATTTGGAAATAGGCCAAATTCTTGCATTTTTTGAAGAAGGATTGAGCAAGCCTGGTGCAATTCCCAAAAATCTCGATCGGTCTGACGCTGCCATTTGAAATGTGTTACAAAATTCTGAAAATTATGGAAATGAAGAATAGAAGGACCAAGAGGGAAGCTGTCAGACCGAAATAAGTGTCGGATAATTCAAATTGCAAACAACTCTATGAAGACCGCTACACAAATCGCCAAGGACTGTTGACGAGATGTGTCAAAATTGACAGTCCACAGGGTGTGTTAAAGAGTTCTAAACACATTTTTCGCCAAAAGCTGAAATCGGCGCCACGTCTTTTAACACGTCATAAGGGAGCAAGGCTAGAATCCACCTTAACAAATATGCAAACCAACTTCTTTAAGGTAAAATTATGAACATTAACTACTTACGCATGTTTTTTATTGTTATTTCTTCCTCAAGACCATTTTTTCTGACGAGAAAAAGTTGAACTTGGATGGCCCAGATGGTTTCAATGAGTATTGGCGCGATTTGCGAAAGGATCCCCAATTTTTTCACAAAGCAATTTCGATAGAAGCAGTTCAATGGTTTGGAGAGCTTTTTGTACTGATGGAAAATTGGAACTGACGTTTCCCAGTACTGATATGAATTCATCGGAATACATAGAGGTGTTGCGCATGAATTTGTTGCAATTTATGTTAATCAGAGGCGCTGAGTACTGGGTTTTTCAAAAGAACAACACCAGAATGCAAGTGAGCCGTGTCATTTATTCCTGGTTGTAGGACCATAGCGTGCAAGTGATATCAGATCCGCTTGCTCGCCAGACCTCCAATAGAAAACATTTGGGGAATCCTAACAAGGGAATTTTATATGGAAAACGGGCAGTTAGCGATGGGAAATCTGACTCTTTCCGTTGTGTCAACTCATTTCAACTCACTCACTTAAGTCGATCTAAAAGAGTGCTTCAAAGGAGTCACTCACAAGATTTCAGCCGCACGTATACGTAGCAAACATAAAACAAAAAGTACCCTCTTATCAAACTTGCCTTGCTCTTTCTTTTTCATAGAATAACTCTATCTTGCTGTGCCTTCCTTCACTTTACTCAGAACATCAACAGCCCAAAATAATCGCTCAGCAAAAAAAAAAAAAAAATCATCAAATTACGTTTGTATGCGTGGCCACTTATCAAAGCCTTGTGCCCAAATGACTCTCGACATTGAGCCATCATTGCACCGATCAAAAAGAGCACATCACCACCATTCGACCACGGCACTCAATGGATTTCGGCGACTCACTCACTCCATTCGCACACAGCGGCACTGGGTCGCAGAGCAATAACACACTTCGCATCGCACACTTACCGCGTCATATGCGATGCGCATCATCGTGTTGTATGGTGGATAAATTGTCACCGACACAATTGATACAATCCAACTCTTTTTTAGTGAGTCGCATCAGTCGCCTCAATACATTGACTGGCACGTTTTGATTGACTCACTTATGAGTCAACTGCCTGTAGAGATGGGCACTACAGGCAGTATGACAATATCCAATAGTTGAAAATGCCTGTTATTAACGCTTGGCAGAATATTGATATATAAACAATAACAAATTTAATAAAAAGTATGCCAGAACAGAACAGAATACTTAAAGTGATAAGCAATAAAGGTGGTCGAACCAAACATTGACGTGCCATCTAACGAGTCTTGTCATAGCAGAAGCGTATGTCACGACTCACGGTGGCGTCCAATTGATCTTTTCGCACTTGCGGAGAAGCTATTGGATTATCGATGGCAAAAATCAGGTCAAAATGTTTATTCATCGCTGCAAACCGTGTTTCGTCTAAAAAGTTAAGAGACAAAACCAACTTATATGAACACTTACAAGAGTAACTCCAGCTAGACCGTTTTTTCACAATGGTGTGAACAACGCTGCCCCGAACATCATCATCATACGTCAAAAAGACATTCACGTCGCGACGAAGAATTTGTTCCGATCTTTATAGCGACTGCAAATGCTGAATTGTTGCATCGACTCGGAGCTACTAAGAAGCAGTTGGATAACATCGCTGATATATTTGCAAATATATAACATGGCACCTTACACCTCCTGCTTCCCCTCACTGCGGTGGTTTGTGGAAGCAGGAGGCAAATCGGCGAAACATGTGTGTGTTATAGGTATTACGACGCTAACATTCGAAAAATTGTAGCGTTGTTAACAGTGATTGAAGGCTGTCTAAACTCGAGACCGTCGACATCGAGGACTTGGCTGTGCTTATCACAGGACACTTCTTAGTGAGCGTTGCCTTAGCTTACTGTTCCAGAACCGAATATCTTGGAAAGCAGTTTTCATCGCCTTATCCGCTGGCAACAGCTGCAGCAAATTTTACAACACTCTTGAAAGCGCTGGTCAAACAAAAATCTGCAGCAACTACAGACACAACACATATGGAAAATTTTTAGTCGAGATCTGCATGTTGGCAGCCTTGTGCTCATTAAAGATGAGCATATTCTCCCAGCTCAATGACTGACGGGTCATATAATTAAGGTACATACTGGACCCGATGACTGTGTGTGTGTGTGTGTGTGATGCTACCGTCCGCACGACCAATCGCGAAACTGTGTATCCTGCCTATTGAAGATAACGTTTAAAGAAAATTTGTTGTGCTACTAGATCCTTATGGCAAGTTGGGCGAAATGTTTAACCAAGTAAACTCAATTATTCTCTTTTTATAACGTTCAATTTCAACACTTTAAAATATAGTTCTCTAAAAGAATTCTGTACAGTCCACTTTTTAGTGGACTGTACAGAATTCTTTACGTACGTTCAGACGATGCGCTTTTTCATTCAATTTTGCTCTTGCGTCAAGCGCAAGCAGTAACGCAAGAGAATGGAGCCTCAAGCGCATGCAGTTTATCTTGAACTATTTGCACTTGTTTCAAATAGCACCGGATAAGTCGATTTTTTTGAATTCTCGTGCAAAAATGCACGAAAAAATAAAACGAATATTCATGGGAAGGATTTCGCCCGGCGTCAGCGAAGCAGATTTGCAGCAGGAATTTACTGCGTACGGCATCGTTCAGCATGTCTATCTAAAAACCAAAGAAAACCCGATCGACCCCGGAAATAATGTTTGTGTTTATTTCGCATGAAATTTCAGGCCAAATGATAAAAACATGTATCGCCGAATTTGCCAGCACTCAATGCCGTGGGCGATATTTAAGGGTTTCAGTACCGCGGAAAAGTTTTCTAGATCGATTGAAGCGCGAAGAAGCTCGAAGACAGAAGGTTCAAAGCAACTGGCAGCCAGCGTTAAGGATGCAACAACAAAACTTCGCAAAAGGCGAATGGAGCTAAAATTATCGCGAGCACGCCAAAAATTTAAGCCTCAAAATCGAAAGTGGCATCGAGCAGTTCGGAATCGGCGTCAAAAAGTTCATTGGATTCTTCGTCCGAAGAAGCGACGGCAGCGGCGAAAACGAAGAGTGGGCCAGCGGCATTAATGAATGACTCATACGAAGAAGCCGATGCTACTACGTTCATTTCGAAGAAGAAGCCTGCTCTTCGTTGCAAAATGGAAAGATCAAAACCAATCAGTGTCGGGCGGATTCATATAATTTCCAAAAAAAGAAGAGAATTGAAACATCTGGAAAGTAGCGCCCATCAATCGGATCAAAAACGAAAAGAATCGTTGAATAAAATGAAAATTCAATGCAATCAGCAAAAATTGGCAATCCAGCAGGCTTTGTCGAGTCTCAATACTGGTAAACGCAAGATACTCTTCAAAAGTAACGATGTAGAGGAAGACACAACTAATTCTAATCATCAACAAGAAAAACGAAACTTGTTTGACGGTGATGACGATGAAGAGGATGACGAAGCTTGATGGAAGGAAATGGAGTTTGGCGCGGTCTTTTTGAACAAAATAAAAAAAAAGTTTTGGGATTAAAATTAAATAATAAGTTGGTGGCGTAGATTAGAAATAATTAAAGTAGAGTCAGGGTGGACAGCTAAGAACCTATCAACGATCGACGAGGCGTTACAAAAAAAAGCGTTCAACGATCGACGAGGCGTTACAAAAAAAAAAAGCGTTCAACGATCGACGAGGAGCGGTGAGAGGTCTTTCAACGATCAACAAGGAGCTACAAAAAATCTTTCAACGATCGACGACGCGTTACGAAAAATCGTTCAACGATCGACGAGGAGCTGCGAGAAGTATTTCAATGATCGACAAGGAGCTACGAAAAAAACTTTTAACGATCGACGAGGCGTTACGAATAGTCGTTCCAATAAACTTTTAACGTTTGACCAGAGTATACGAGCATTGCACTAACATTTTGGTAGAGAAGCATCGCAGCCAAGGGCCCAAACAGAGAAATCTCGAAAGTAAAATTACAAGTAAGAGTAGCTAGTGATTTTTAGAATCGGTCGTGAATAAAGAAACTGAAATTAGTTCTGCGTTCACTATATTATTTTCTTTCAATAAATTTATATGTTTGAAGATTCTTGCGAAGTCCTTTCCAGTCGTTTTGCGTTTTTTGTCATATTTCTTGTCTGTGACTCGGCAATTAGAGGAACGTGACCTAAAGTAAGAGTCACCTCTGGCCAGTTTTCACGGGTTTGCCGGACAGGCACGTTCCGCCCCGTAATGTTGGATTTTTTCTTCCACGTTTTCCTAGCCAGAAAAACTTTTACATTGATGACTCATACAATAACGCAAGGCTATCCGGAGGATCACGTCCGCTATTAAAAGCGATTTGCTTGTACACGGTATTTATTCTTTACAATCGAGTAGCTATCTAATAAGAAACAAAGTGAAATGAAAAGCAAAGAAAAAATTCTCTATTTTATTGAGAATTATAGAACATTTGGAAGAGCGACTTAGCTACGTACACATGTCACGTCATTATCGTGCGCTAAGCGCATGCCTTCTAAAAGAAAATCGAATTCATTAAGCGACACACAACTTAGTGCATGCGCTTAGCGCACGAAAATGGCACAATGCTTTGTGACGAATGACCAGTTCGTCACTGGGAATAGACCCAAATTGCAAGCAACTTCACTTAAAGTGGCTCAACCGCGGCAGGTTCTAGGGGTCAAAACCGGTTTTTTTTTGGTGGATGATCACGTAATTTTGGGAGAGGCGGAAAAGATCTTGGAGCGATCGGACGTGTGTTCGCGAAAAAAGAAACAAAAAAAATATAGTCTTTTTTTTTCGTTTTCTTCGGCTCCGAAAAAAATGTGGAGGTCCTGTTCGTGGAACGATCAAGAAAAGTGCTGTGTGGAATTCTGGTTCAGAGTGAAAAAAAGTGTTAAAAAAAAGAGGAAGATTGTGGTGGGCCCATGAAAAGTGAAAAAAATCGAAATAATAACAACAAAAAAAAGTGCAAGGAAATAATAACGACAATAAAAAAATTAAGACAATATTCCATGTAAGCGACGCATCAGACGTGATTGGGGTACGTAATTTTTTTTTTTTAACAATTATAATATATGATATTCCCTTTTTGTTATAACTCCGATACCGTGGGTAACCAAATGGAGTAGAGAACCGTTGGGCGCTGTGGACTCCCATATGGCCTGGGTGAGTAGGTCTCTCGGTCTGCCTTCGCCATCCGTTGCAAGGAAGCTCGACTTCTCTAGACTTTCTTGCAATGACCACCTTGATTCGGCGCAAATATGTACCGGTAGGTAGCGGAACCCTCCGTCCTCCCTTTTTTTTCGTTTATTTTTTTCCCTTCGCACAGCTAAACGATGGTGTCTTCCCGGACCAAATTTTTTCCCCCACGCCCTCAGTCGTGACTTGCTGGTAATAAAGCTGTGCGATCCGGAGAAAGCCCATTATTTGCTAGCGGAATGAAGAGTTTCATTTCGTTACTAAACGCTGTAACGAATTTTTAAAATTTTAGCATAAAATTTCAATCTGAAATTTTTAGTTTTTATGTTACCGCGTGTAAATAAGTCGCTCTAAATAGCGCACGTGATCCCTCAGTCGGGAAGCCTTGCGCTATTGTATAAGTCATTTCAAGAAAAATCGTATGCGCTTGAGGCACCATTCTCTTGCATTCCTGTCTGCGCTTAACGCATGCGCAAAATTGAACGAAAAAGCGCATCGTGTGGACATTTATATGCATTTATGCAAATGTTGCATGTGCGTTGTTAAACTTAATGCATGCGCTTTTATTCTATTAGGGGTTGGAATTAATTCGTAGCGTTTTTTTACAAAGTTTGATGGTTTATTCTGAAAATATTATTACAGTGGTATTATTGAAAGTATTGTCCATCGTTTTCTACTACCTTTTTCCATCTTTCTGGCAAAGCACGAATACCACGTCGAAAGAATTCTTCGTCTTTAGATTCGCTGAATGAATCGATCAATTCTTGGTACTTTCGTAGTTGTCGAAGTGCTGCTCTGACAAGCCATTCGCCATGGGCTGGAACAAGTGGAAATCTGATGGAGCGATGTCTGGTGAATATGGCGGGTGGGATAAAACTTTCCATTTCAGCGTTTCTAAGTTTTTACCACTTTTGCAACATGGGGTGGTCTGGCATTGTCGTGAAGCAAAATCACCTTGTCATGTCGGGGGCACTTTTCTTTTAATGCTTTGCTGAAACGCATCAGTTGACGTCTGTAGAGATCCCCAGTGATGGTTTCACTCGGTTGAAGCAGCTCATAATAGATTACGCCCAGCTGGTCCCACCATATGCACAGTATGATCTTCTTTCCATGAATATTCTGCTTTAGCGATGATGTTGATGCATGACCAGGCAAACCCCACGATTTTTTGCGCTTAGGATTATCGTAACTCACCCACTTTTCGTCGCCAGTGACGATTCGATACAAAAATCCCTTCCTTGCCTGCCATTGAAGCAGTTGCTCACAGATGAATAAACGCCGTTCGACGTCCCTCGGCTTCAACGCATGTGGGACCCACGTTCCTTGCTTTTGTATCATTCCAAGGGCTTTTGAGGAGTTTTTCAGCCGTCGATGAGTCAACTCCAAGCGATTCTGACAACTGTGCAAGCGTTTGACACGGGTCTTCATCGAGCATTGTCACCAATTCTTCATCTTCAAACTTTTTCGGCTATCCGGAACGCTCCTTGTCTTCCAAGCCAAAATTTCCATTTTTGAACCGAGCGAACCACTTTCTGCACGTTTGCTCAGCTAGAGCATATTCACCATAAACGTCTACTAAAATGCGATGACTTTCCGCGGCACTTTTCTTCATGTGGAAGTATTAAAGCAACACTCCCCGCAAAAACAGATTTTCGGGCACGAACGTTGACATGTTTGATGACGCACAACAAAATGTTATAAACTCGATAAAGAAATGTCGTTCAGTGGACTAGATGCGCCATGACAGTAGCTTTATGAAGAATATTTGCTTTTGTATATGTGACTACGGATACTTGAGTAACGCCACCTTTTGTAAAACGCTACGAATTGATTCCAACCCCTAATAGAAGGCATGCGCTTAGCGCACGAAAATGAGGCATCGTGTGGGCATAACGTTAGAGCTTCAATAGCATACCGACCAAAATCTACCGATATTAAATTTCAAGTTATTGAAAACTATTGAAGTCGGTGTTATTATTATTTAAATCCGATATGCGAGCCCCGACAACGAAAATGATAAAGTCCATCAAAAAAAAAATTGCCTATGTTAAGCAATTTTATTGTTATCATATGATTTAACAATAGGGCTCCTGTGTCCTAAAAATAATCAAGGCGAAAAAAGTGAATAGTTCATGAGTTTGCAAATTTCTGTAAAATCAGTGGTTTCCACACAAGAGATATGAATAAGCCAGGAAATACCAACCAAAACTCAAATTCCATTGATTATAAACTAGCCAAGAGTTAACAACAACAAATCTGTAAATGATGTTAAAAGTTTTTTGGGCGCAATTAAGAAAATCGCCAAAATTCGACTTTTAGCAGCACAAAATGATTATAGAAAGACCGAACTCTAGGTATTTTTAGCTTAGTCTATACAGGAACCTACAGTGATTTAGCTGATAAAGTGCAACCATAAAACCCCATAAAGAAATCTGAAATAATGAAAATAGCGTTGTATATTTCTAACCTTTTCGTAATCTTTTCAGCTTCCAAAAAGCAAACTTAATTATTTATTTTAATGCAATATGATTTCATATTAATAAAATGCAGGAAGTGCAGTAAAACCTCACTATAAAGACATTTCTTCCGATAAATTAACCCGAATTACTATCAATTCTCCCTAGAAATCGTTTTCATTCTTAAGTTGTAAGCACAAACTAGGCTCTTCATAGAAAGGTCGTACTGTGAAGCCAAAGGATCTATCCAAATTAACGCGCACACCGAATTTTTTTATTTCATTCATCGCGTTGATTTGAAAAAATCCATTCCTTTTTCCTTTTCACTGATAACAAAAGCCACACACAAAAAAAAAAGAATATTTGAACAATATACCAATAAATTATTACATACAAATGAGTGGTTTTTTTTTTAAATGGATATTAATGAAAATACAATCAATAATAATTAAATATTAATTCGTTTTAAAATTATTTGTAATTGTACCTTTCTCGAGCATTATTCGCTTGCCTCCGTTCTCTTTCTCTTTGAGCTTTTAATGCAGGCTCTTCCTCTTCTTCATCCGCACTTGAACAACTGCGCGAGTTTTTACTAATTAAATAAATATATATAATTCTTACGTTAAAAAATCAAAAAGCAAATTAAGAACAAAAAAAAAGAATAATAAACAACATTTAACAACAACAAAATAAAATGAAAGATAATTTATTTTTATTGTTATTTATTTATTTTTTTATTAATAATTTTCTGTTGTTTATTTGCATAAGCGCGGATCAATAAAGCTCAAAGGAACATAAGAAATATTTAATGAGCACTTGCGTTATGATATTTAAATCACATAAAACAAAATAACTCCAAAGTTTTTATTTCGCGATAAAACTAATTGATTGTATTTTATTGTTTTTTTCCACCATTCCATTATTCATTTGTTCAACTACCTTTTTATTCTCTTACAGTAATCATTTATTTAGCAAAAAGGTTTCGATTTAATTTAGCAAACTTATAAAACCAGTAAAAGAATTTCATGAGTTTCTTATTGTATTTCAATTTTAATTGAAAACGGCATATTCTAGAGAAAAACCATCCATTGAGTTGCGGATCGTTTCTATTTAGATTTCTGTTTCAAGAATTTTGATACAATTTAAACGAGATTCAATTTTGAAAAACAAAACGAATTTTATAAGTTTGCTAAATTACACACAAAATACTTGTTCAAACATTTTTTTTTTTTGTTTTTCATTACCGAATATTGATATAAAAATTAAGAAAATGTTTAGGAAAAATTGAAAATTGTGCTCATTACATACCTCTCTCTTACATTATTTGCTTGACGCCGCTCTTTTTCTCTAATAGCTTTATTAGAAGGATCTATATTATCGTCGCTTTCATTAGCATTAGCAGTATTTGCACAACTAATGAAACGATAAACGAATTAAAAATAAGATAAGAATTAAAAATTTAAGTTTTTTGTTGTTGTATTTTTTTTCAACACGTGACTTTTTTTTTGTGATAAACTCAATTCAAATACAAAATATTTGAATAACAAAAAAAATTAAGTAGACAACAAATAGATACTCACTATCGACGAGCTCGCTTTGATGATCCTTTTCCAGACGATTCAACGGAACTGCTGCTGGGCTTTGTATCCACATCCGGCGGTTCTTTTCTTTTTTCTTTAAGAATAATTTTTTTTTTAAATAGCAGATTTTTTTTATTAACATGAATACAAACTTGAATTTATTGCTGCTACTGAAGCTGGCGTTCTCTCTAGTTTAACAGACGGCGATGCATCACTCGAAAGTGTATCTTGTGCTAGAGATGCAGGACCTAAGGGTGATGTAGGTACAAAAGATGATGGACCATCGATATTCCCTAATGGTAAACCTAATTGCGGTTCGCAATGATTTCTTAATACATTTAATGCATCATCGAGACGTTCTTCCATTCGTGCACCTTGAAATGTCTATAAGATTTTTTTTAAGGAGAATTTCATGAATTTTTTTTTTTTACAATAATTAAAAATTATTAGATTTAAAGAAAAAGAAATAAGAATAATAAATACAAAAAATTTCGATTACTTACCGTCGAGTTTTCAATATGGCCCGTAAGAAACCCTATTGCGTCATTAAGTGGTTGCAATTCAGGTTGACTTGCCTGTGTCACAAAAAAGCAAACGCATGCATAAACAAAAAGGTAACTAACTGTTAAACAAAAACATTTAATAAAATAAAAATAAATATAGAAGCCTTTGAAAAAACGATTTTTTATATTTTGGTGAATGACGATATTGAGTAAAAGTTTTTTGTTTTTTAATTATATACAAAAAGAATTAGAAATTTACATATTATTCAGTTATGAGAGCTCAGCAATTTCGTAAATAAAATTATATGCAAATATAAATAAGAAATACTATTAGCTTGTTTGGTTTGGCAATTTATCATAAATAGACTCACGCCGAAGCAACGTTTTGCAAATTGTTCAAATTTATTTTGAACACCATGGTTTAATTCGAGCCATTACGTGCAATTTATGGTGCTCGTAATCGTACATCAGAGCGGTTAATTTGAGAAACGATGGGTCGTTACACATCCCGTAATACGTCGTACAGTGCGCACACAACAAGTTTTGATGATGTTCCAAATGTGTCAATTCGTCATCGTGCTCAACAATTAAACTTGGGTCCATCCACTTTATAGAAAATTTTGCGTAAAGGTCTTGGTTTACGTGCTTACAAAATTCCACTTGAACAAGAACTGAAGCCACACGATCATTGTTTGCGCTGTACATTTGGAGAATGGGCCGAAGGAAACATTGCTATAGATCCACAATTTCATTTGAAAATTGTTTTCAGTGATCAAGCACATTTTTGGCTACATGGCTATGTCAATAAGCAGAATTACCGCATTTGAAGCGACGATAATCCACAAGCCATTGTCGAAACACCATTACATCCAGAAAAAGTCACCGTTTGGTGCGCTCTATGGGCCAGTAGAATCATTGGTCCATATGCCTTCAAAAATGATGATGAGAACGTTACAGTCAACGGTAAGCGGTACAGAGACATGATTACTAACTTTTTCACGCCCTAATTGAAAGGTAGTAATGTCGCAGACATGTGGTTTCATCAGGACGGCGCCACATGTCACACAGCGCGCGATACAATTAATTTACTGAAAGAAACATTTGATGATCAATTAATTTTACGAAATGGACCTGTTAACTGGCCACCTAGTTCGTGCGATTTGACGCCATTCGATTTTTTTCTCTGGGGATATGTAATGTCCCATGTCTACGCCGATAAACCAAAAACTATTGAGCACTTGGAAGCCAACATTCGACGCGTTATACGCGAAATACAGCCTGATTTACTGCGAAGAGTGTGTGAAAATTGGACTTCCAGATTACGCCATGTGCGCGTCTGCCGTGGCGGCCATATGTCCGAAATCATATTCAACCGTTAATGTCATAAAATTATCTTTCAAATAAAGCCATGGATATAAAAAACATTTTCCTGTGTTTTATTTCAATTTAAAGTTCTTCGCCTCTAAAAAAAACACCCTGAACTTTTTCTCATTTTCAACTGCACTATAGCCCTTAACATTTAATTGTTATTGTGACAGGGTTGTTAGCCCTTCGCAGAATCATCTATCTACGATTATCATTTTCGTCGATTGAAGCAACCAAGATATATCTACGCAAGTCAATCAATCAATCAAATTCCTGTTAAGACCCCCTATAGGGGCATAGGACAGAAATAACTCTCTTCCACAAGGCGCGGTCCTGAGCATCGGCCTTAAGCTGTTGCCAGGACTTGTTAATTCCTCTGGCCTCCTGCTTAACGCTTCCGGGCACGCTTCCATGTGTTACATGGTCGACCAACCCGACGTCTTCCTTGAGGTTTATAGTCCAGAGCCTGTTCAGCGATGTTTCGCTCTGGTTTCCTCAAAGTATGACCGATCCACTGCCACTTCCGCCTTTGAATCTCAATACCTATTTTAGTCTGATCAGTTGTACTCTTAAAGTTCGTCGTTGGAGATCACTTATGCCAGAATATTCCTAAAATGCGTCGGAGGCATTGGTTCATGAAAGTCTGTAGTTTCTTGGTAAGTCAAACGATCACTTTCCACGTAGTACAACCATATAACAACGCGGATTTGATGCATGCGTCAAAATCTCACAGCTTCGTGCGAAGGGAGATCTCTCTTAACCTCCAGAAAGGGGAATCCTTTCCCCTTTCTGGAGGTTAAGAGAGATCCGAAGGCCTGACGAGCTTCATTTAGACAATGCTTAACAGAAATCTTGCACCTCTTCAACATCTTGTCCGTTAAGAACAATCGGTGGGCTTGCGTTCGAACCCATGTGCATGTACTTGGTTTTAAGCACATTTATTTTCAGTCCCGCCTCTTTGGATTTAGAATGCAACGAGATAACGTTTGACTCTAAGTCCGAACAGTTATGTGCAAGCAAACACACGTCATCAGCATAATCAAGGTGACTTAAGATGTTAAATAGTCTCCATTGAAGACCTTTACCTTCCCCACCTTCCAGTGCAGCTTTCAAGAAGTCATTCATTACCACAAGAAACAGGGCTGGTGATAATATGCAGCCTTGTCTGACACCCGATCGCACAGGGAAGCTCTCAGACAGCTCTTCTCTATGCAAGACGCGACACCTTGCATCTTTGTAGGATTCTTTAATCATAGCTATGACCTTATCTGGAATACCTCTCCTACGCAAAGCATTCCACATGTAATCTCGCTTAGCGCTGTCGAAAGCCTTCTCGAAGTCCACCGACATGACATGTAGTAAAGAACCCATTTCGGCTGACTGCTCCAATATTATCCGTAGGGTATTTGTGTGGTCGGTACAAGACGACCCCTTACGTAATCCAGCCTGATAAGCTTCGAGAGTGCTCTCCACAACATCACTAATCCTATTGAGAATTACCTTAGCCGTAATTTTCGATACGGCAGTAAGTAGACATATACCACGCCAATTGCCACAATCCCGAAGGTCGCCCTTCTTCGGAATTTTCACAATGACGCCCTCCTTCCATTCAGTCGGATATCTTCCTTCATTCCACACCTCAGTAAAGAGTGGGAGGAGTATAGCGGCTGTTATTTCTGGGTCCGCTTTGAGGAGTTCGGTTGGTAGTCTGTCTATACCTGGAGCTTTCCTTCCCGCCATTAATCGAATGGCGGAAACTATCTCTTCCTTATCTGGAGGATCATCCCTAATAGAGGATTGTTGCGGTTGGGTGTTTGGTAGTTGTTCTGTTTCTGGAATATCTTCCTTTGACAAGATGTTTAAAATATCAGAGAAGTATTCCTTCTATCGCCGCAACTGGTGTTCACTTATATTAAGGAGAGTTCCGTTGACATCTTTCACCAGGTGGTTGGCGGTGAAATTCCTGTTCGTCAACTGTTTCATGATTTTGAATAGTGAACCCATAAGTCGCAGATTCTGCCTTATTGGATAGATCTTCAATGGCCTTTCTCTTATCGCGTATATCAGCCTTTTTAAGTTGTATATGAGCATCGCGGTAGTTCTGCCTGAGGTCGGGCGTTCGTTGGTTGAGATCGGGTTGAGAGATGATTGCCAATTTAAATTTTTTCCGATCTCTGCTGAGACCTTCATCAAACTCAAACAGTTTGATAAAGCTCTCTGCGGAGACCGAAACGTCACGAGTAATAAAGCGTAACAGTGTAGAATCCGGAAATATCTTCTTTCAATTCGAAACGCACTGTGAAAACATTCACCAAACTATTAAAGATAAAATTGTTACTTAGAACTTTGGCGAATAACCGAACTCGGTTTAGTCCCTTTAGAACACTCAAAATTCGTTTATCTTAATTTTTGGATATGTTGTGCTTAAACATGGTAAATCATAATTCAATATAAAATCTTTGAAGCATTTACAAATGTAAAAAAAGCATTTTAAGAAAGAAAACAAATTATAAACATTATTTTTTCCGTATTTTTAAGCCACAATATCTAAATGCATAGCACTCAAAACATCATAATTTAAAATCAACAACCAGCAGCAGCAAAAAAAAATAAAAAATCAAGATATATAAAAAAAACTCACCATATGTAAACCTCTCGATACCAAATCATAGCCACCATTTGATAGACTGTTTGTAACTGCTGCTCCATTTATAACGGGCGTTAATTGCTGCCATGATGCACTATTTGTTGAATTTGAGTTTGGAAGTAGTGCATGAGATGTTTGCTGTTGTTGTTGCTGTTGTTGTGATTGTGTCGTTAGGGGTGGTGGTGAATTAACAGGTGTTGAAGGATTTGAGCTGAAACTACTAATACTTTGATCCGCTGTTGTATACATCTAAAATACAAAATTTAGTTTGTACAAAAAATAATTAGAATTTCCCATTTTTTTTTTTGCATTACTGTTTGCAAGGCCTTTCCAACAAGTGTATCATTTTGCACTACCGGACTGTGTTGAGTGTGTGGATGATTATGTGAATGGGTTGGATGGCCCAATGCCGAACTGTAAATCGCAGGCGAATTTTGGCTAGGTAAACCGGTTGGGACGGGTTGTACATTATTACCACGGAATGAACTCATTGGTGGCAGGGATTGTGGTTGATTCTGCAAAAATAGATACAAACCATTCTATTCTGAAATAATAAAAGAAAAAAAAAACTTCATACTTGTGCTAAGTGGTTTTCCATATGAATTCCTGGCGACATCGTATAATGATCATGCCCATGCGATGGTCCTAAATGATTGGAATGGCCCGCGTTATTGTACGATGTCGGTTGTGGGGGATACGATCCGGTCGAAGACGAATACCAATTCCCACCGGCCGAATCGAAATATTGATCTGGTTGATATAATGTTCCGCCAGCTTTTGGCGACGCATATCGTGCACTACCGCCGCCGGTATTATCATGTGGTGGAAATTCTTCGGTTGCATACTAAAATAATTTTTTTTTCGATTAAATTTTTTTGTTTTTTTTTTTTATTTTAAGAGAAAATTAAATTACCATTCCATTCTCTAAGCCAACGTATGGCGATTGATAGCCGTTTTTATCTATTAGAAAAGAAAAGAAAAATGTTTAAGGTTTACGCTTCATTTGAATGTATTTCGTCGAAATTGAATGCTGAGGCTTTGGTGCGTCTCAAAAGAGTGTAAAAGTGTGTTCCGGTCGTAGAGTTGTAATTTTGTAATCAATAAAATTATTATTATTATATAACGCACCTTCACTCGTTTCCACTCTTCTTCTCCTACCTTGCCATCCCGATAAATCCTTTCCTTTTTTCCTACATTTAAGTTAGAATAATAAAAGCACAAAGAGCGACCAGATAGACCATCATAAATCGCAGATTTCAAAATTACCGATGCGATCGCTGAACCGAGAAAGTTGAAGTTATAGCATAGCAGCTGAATGTCTTTTTCACACATCTTATATCATATCTGGTACTCTTTCCATTTTAATAACCTTATTACACGTCACCATTGTTTCACTGCTTGTTAAATGAAATGTTTCATTCTAATTGGGATTTATCGGTCTTAAAATGAACCCACGAATGAATAAAGCAAACCAGAACTAATTTGAAAAACCTTGAATCAGAAAATTTCTTGAAAAACAAATAACGAACGAATTGATAAAGGAAAAAATTTGGAAATTAATTAATTGGATAAAATTAGTTGAAGTTAACATAGGAAAAATATATGATTCAAACTGATAAGAAATGTTTTTTTTATTCACGATTTTATGGTTAAACATATTTCTGGATCATGGGCTTAAGGGCCATGATCTTAAAATTTAACTGATACAAAAATCGGATACAGCGACTCGGAAACGGATGAATTCTACGATAGCGACTTTTGCCATTCAAAAGCATACAATGATTGGCTTCTAAGACGTTCGAACATTGAATGAATGGTGGAAGAGCTGGGGTTACTTGGTTCATATATCTCCAATCAGTGATTGATGATCCTGAATGTGAAGCCAAAAACGGCGTATTGCTCGTCCTTATACCGATATCGAGAAACAGCCATCAGATGGAAACTAATTTCAGATTATATTATCGTCGTCAGACTCAGGACCAGTTACTAATGCCGCCGGTGACAAAGAGGAGTTTAATGGCCTACTGTACTGCGTGCCATCTTCGAGCGTGATCCAAGAGGTGATATCATCACAGGAGAACGCCCAGGTTGGCTCTGACAAGATAAGAACACGTCATGGGGAAGCATGGTGACCCGGAAATAGCGAATTATTTTTGAAGTTTTGTAGTACTCGGCAAATGGACATCGGAGAGACCCTTTTCCACACAAGAGTCATCATAAAACATCTTGGGTTTCCCCTGATGGTGTTACTCAGAACCAAATCGACCATTTGTAGAAAATGTCTGCTCGATGTGCGAGCGAAGTGTTGAGCTGACGTGGCGAACGATCACCACTTGATGATTGCTTGCTAGATATTGGGCACAGCAGCCTTCCTGACCACAAATTCTTCAAATGAAGTACAAGCTTAATGTGGATCCCAATAGATAACGCGAGAATACATTCTACGCGAAAAGTCATCCACATTGGGCGATTGTGAAATGCGTACACTAAAAGCCAAGTGAAAGGCAACCAGAAACACATTTCTAACAATTTCTGAAGAATCTGTGGAATATGCGCAATGCGGTGCGAAACACTGGATATCGCAAGACACATAGAATAATGTTGGCAATCGGAAAAGAGTCAAATTGACTATCACCTCTCAACTCTTATGTCAACCAAAGAACTCCTGACTCCTGAGACGGATCTACCGCGACGCTCATATACAGAAGAAGGCTGTTAGACGCGACAAGAGAAGGGCAATTGAAGATCTGGCCAATAAGGCGGAATCTGCGGCTTACCTTGGTAATATGGGCTCGCTATTTAAAATTATGAAACAGTTGACGAACAGGAATTTCTCCGCCAACCACCTGATGAGAGATGTCAATGGAACTGTCCGGCGATGGAAGGAGTACTTCTCTGATATTTTAAAAATCTTGGCAAAAATAAAGCAATTGCCAACCATCCAACCAATCCTCTATTAGGGACGATTCCCCAGATAAAGAAGAAATAGACCAAGTTCCGGTCAATGGCGGGAAGGAAAGTCCCAGATATAGATGGACTACTAACCGAAGTCACAAAACGGACTCGGAAATAGCAGCCGATATACTCCTCCCACTTTTTACTGAGGAAGATATTCGGCTGAATAGAAGGAGATCGTCATTGTGAAAATCCCGAAGAAATGCGACCTTCAGGATTATGAGAATTGGTTCGCGTTGTATGTATCTACTTACTGCCTTATCAAAAATCATTGCTAGGGTTCTCAATAAGATTAGTGATGTTGTAGAGAGCACTTTCGAAGTTTATCAGGCTGAATAGCGTAAAGGGTCGTCTTGTACAAACCATACAAATACCCTACGGATAATATCGGCTTCGCTTATCTCATGCTGGTGAATTTCAAGAAGGCCTTCGACAGCTTTAAACGAGACTACATTTGGAATGCTTCATACGAAGATAGTTAATAAGCCCGCGTTGTAACTTTAAATTCAAAAGTTCTTCTATCAAGTAGTATGTGTCAATAGACTGCTGTCTGAGCCAGCTGCGTCATTTAATTTGAGTTTGACAGCCATTGAACAGACGACTTCACGTAATTTGACGAAAATGAAGATAAAAGTGAATTTCATGTGCTATTCAAACAATATTTTTGCGTAAAAAAAAACATCACCCAAACGAAGGAAAGGCTTAATAAATACTGTTGCATGTCAGCCCTAGTCGTTCATCGAATATTCGCAATCTTCAGCAACTACAATTCTATAATACAAATTACTCATCGAGCATTCGGTAAAGCAGTCAGTTGTGCGTGGATATTCGTGTAGGATCGCAGGCGAGTGCGATTGTATCGTGCGGTCGGCGACCGGGATGAGTGAGCGACAGTCCCGTGTGGTCGGCGGTCGGATCGGAGTTCAGACGCAAGCGACAGTAAGCAGGGCGGAGCTCAGTAGCAAGCGGGTAAGTCCTGTGATCGACAGGCAGGAGTAAGTCCAGTGGTCGACAGGTGGAGTGTCAATAAAAGACAGTAAGCGATAAGTTCTGTGACCAACAGGCAGAGAAAGAAAAGCGACAATTGGCAATCGAATAGCGAACATGTAGCGAACGAATAGCAATCGAATGCCGAACAAGTATTGAACGAATGGCGAACAAATAGCGAAGAAATGGCGAACAAATAATAAACAAATAGTAAACAAATGGCGAACAAATAATAAACAAATGGCGAAAGAATAGCGAGCGATTAGCGCGAATATTAAAGGCGCCTATAGTACAGAAAGTGTAAAAGTGACTTAAATAAAAGTTTGCGGACATTGAAAATTAAAATGAAGCAGTTTCATTTTTACTTGAAATCTCTCTGCACCATCGATTTGAACGATTCACAAGTATTTTACTAAATTCCGTCGCGGTCGTACAAGCACGAGTGATGCCGAATGTTCTGGACGTTGAATTGAGGTCACCACTTCAGAAATGATTGAGAAAATCCACAATATGGTGTCGGCCGATCGAAGATTGAAAGTGCGCGTGGTTGTTGAGAGCACAGACGTATCAACTGGTATAGTGCATTCGATTTTGCATAATCTGTTGGGTATGACAAAATTATCCGCGCGAAGGGTGCTGCGTTGGTTCAAAATTGACCATAAAAACGCACACGTGTTACCAGATCGAAGGAGCGTTTGGCGCTGTTTGAGCGCTGATGAAAGCAGTTTTCATTACTTTTGAAAGCAAGCACTGAGGTACTGACTATAGGGCGATAATTAGCGGGGTTCGCTTTGCTTCCTTTCTTAGGAATTTACTGAACATTCGCGACCTTGCAGATCTGAGAAAAGTACCCTGAAGAGTATGAAAGATGATAGAGATAACGAAGAGGTTTAGCCGGAGAGGAAGCGCAGTTTTGAAAGACAATGGAGGAATGCCGTCTGCTCCAGCAGACTTGTGAGTATTGAGCTCCTGCAGGATCTTCAAAATAACCCTAGTTCGAAAATGAAGTGGTGGTAGCAAGAAGCCCGAGTCCGGTAAGTATGAAGGACTCTAATTCGACGGTGGAAGCTTAGAGTTTCTTGCGAAGTTTGCTGCCAAAAGGTTTGTTTGCTTTTTCAATTGGATCGACAACGGCTCGGTCGAGGAGGTGTTGCAGAGGTGCTGAAATTGTTATTGACAGATTTCACAAATGACCAGGAAGTCCTTGATTTTTTGGGATTGTTACTGATCTAAGTCGACGTTTATGGTCATGTTCGAATCTAGCAAACTTTAAGTTTTTATTGCCGGTGTTTCTTGACACTTTTAATGAGTTCCTGTTTTGTACAGTCGGATTGTTGTGGAAAGCTTGATAAGACTGCTTCTTGGCTCTAATTGATTAGAGGCACTCATTGATAAACCACGAATCTTACGAAAGTCTGATTCTTTTTAGATTTCATGGAAAAAGCCTCATACCCTTTATGATTACATCGGTCACAAGTTGTGCGACGACATTACAATTTCCGGACTCAACGCACAGCCTCCAATCAAAGGCGCGGTAAAATGCATTAAGAGTGTAACATAAATTGAGGAAAAAAAAACTAGAAGTAAAATATCCACATCTATCGTAATACATACGATTAAATAAATAGGCAACAAGTAGCTCGAGATAACAACAATATATAAACAACAGCAAGTCTGCTTTTTTATGAGGGGAGGAGTGAGGGGTGATAGTAAGGGTGGGTGAATGTTAATAGTTTTTTAATTGACTGCTTCAATCACGTCCAATATTCTCGTATGGAATGTGTTTCATAGACGAAGTTGCATAAAATTTTCATAAAATGCGGTGTAGTTTATTTTTTTATTCACGAAATCGAACATTTGTATGGGAGGTGGTAGAGTGGGTAAGGGTTTTATTTCATTTCTCTTGTAAGGTGCTTGTACAAAATTCCAAGTTCGTAGCTTTTAATTTGTTGGTTATTAGTTGATTTAATGAAATCGGTTGAAATCATACTTTTGTATGGGAGGGGGTAGAAGGGCGAGAGTGATTTAAAGACTTTTGACGCAATTTTGTTTCAATTATTTTTAAAGTTTCTTATGCAATATTTTAAATTGATAGCTTTTAATAGTTAGGTTATAATTGATTTCTCGAAAATGGTCGAAAAAATAATTTTGTATGGGAGGGGGTAGAAGTTTTAAAGGTTTTCGACCAGTTAATATTGTGATTATTTAGGGATTTTTTATATGCATTTCGACTCGCGAATACCCCGTCCAAGTCAGGTACTAGGCCTTTAACTCAGAAACAGTACTCGCCACATTACGACCCGTTAGCCGGCAAAGAAGAGCTTAGCTGGGATGGGTGCAATGTAGTTGTCGCTGTGCGGCTACCCTGATTTCCAAATTCTAATAAGAGAGAGAGTCGATTCCTATACTGTAATTCTAATGTACGAATTAACGAATCATCGTAGAATCGTGATATTATCATTAAAATAACCACTCTGAAGGAACCGAGTCGAAATAAACCCCAATGTTGCAGAGTTATACACTAGAGGTATACACTACAGAGCTAGATATCAAAATCACAGGAAACTTGATTTGGTCAATGTTTTCACAAAGTATTTTGATTTTAAAGGAAAGATTCTCGGATTTTACATTGTTTGCTTTATTTTGTGCGAGTTGTACGCATGAAACTGCTGAGACCTTTATCAAACAGTTTGATAAAGGTCTCAGTAAAGACCGAAACATCACACAAAATAAGTCAAACAGTGTAAAATCCGGAAATCTTTCCTTTAAACACAGGAAACTTGCTTCGAACGTGAATATTTATGATTTTGAAGCATCGAAATAGACCTTGCTCTTAAAGTTGGGCCAATCATTTTTATTTAATTTGTTGATATCCTTAGGTGCATATTGTATCGTATTCTTCTGTTCGAATCTAACAGACCCAAGGAATTTCTCCGAGGAAGCTAAAACTATTTCAAGACAGATTAGCCATGATTTTCAAAATGCATGCTAATCTTTCACAAACACGTTTTAAACGCATTGAAACCAATGATTTTTTAATCAAATCTCACGGTTCAATATTCAAGAGCTAATAAACATTACTTACTCATTTAATTTCATTCGATAATTACAATGTATAATTCCCGATTTCAAAACCCAATAAAAATATATCAGATATCGCGTAATCAATTCGATTATGATTTCGATCATCTATCCTATACAGTAAATCAAATCAAAATTTTGAAAAACCATAAAAAAGATAATTGTACAAATGGGGAGGAAAAAAACCACTACACAAAAACGCAGTGTAATCAACCTCGGAAAGCACCACCTGTGTGAAATATTTGACACCAGTTGAATGTCCACAATGACATATGGGCGAAAATTTCCAGACCGAATTTAATCCGAAAAAAGCCAAAGAAGCAAACACCTACCTAGGTAGTCTGAAATTAAGCTGATGATCAGAGGATTTTTAGACCTTCTTAAGATGCACACAGGCTTCTTAATTTAACCGGCTTAACTGTTGAGAGAGACTCCTCTCGGAAGATGCAGTTAATGAGATGTTACTCCCCTGAAACAAAGCAAAACGATAAACGAGACAACAACGGCAAAGAAAACGATTTGAAAAATGTGGTCAGTCGACTTTTAACCGAATTGCACCTGGATGACTGGATATAAAATGTATAATGCAGGGCATAAGAGACGAGAGAAAGAAAACTTAAAAAAAAAAACATCGAAATGAACTACATCTCGAGTAAATATTTATCTCATTCATATTGGATTTTTTTCGGACGAGAGCCTAATACATCGTACAGGTATGAGAGTACAAACGGTCCTTTTGGGTTTTGATGGACATTCACAGAAGGTTCAATAATCTTTTTTAAGGAAACAATGACTAAACAATACAAAATTTATGTATACAACCATAATTTTAAACTGCAATGGAAAGTTGTAGCGCTTGCACAATAAATTTTTGCTTTGTTTTAAACAAATATTATAAACGACAATTTAGTGTTGTTCAAGTCAACAATCTCCTCAAGTCTGCATGCAGAAAGAACTTTATTATTTAATATTTATATGTGGCGAGTTCAAATTACAGACTTTTCTTCATCGTTGTTTCTTTTCATTTTTTTTTTCGTTCGTTGTTTCACTTCATTATTTCTACTTTTATTATCAAGTTTTATTCTTACGAAATTCGATTTTAAGAAAAGAAACTGTTTCATGCGTACAACTCGCACACAAGAGAGGACAACGAGAAAACGAGATATATGTGGGGCCACCACCACTACGTTTGGATTATGGCTCGATCTCCCCCTCATTATAAAATGTTTGTTATTGCTTCTTTTCACAATACGACAACGGAAAAACTGTGCAATAAGGAATGAATGTGTTGCCAGTAAGTTACATGTAACTTTTTACAATCATCTTGATTACAATTTAAAAAAAAACTTTGGGTTTTGTTTTCAAACATAGTTTGAGCTAGAATGACTTAGTTGAAATATGCAAAGTAAATTTAATTTTACCGGCTTAGTCAAGATAACGTGACTTATTTATTACATATCGGCTATTAACTCAATACGAATCTTATCGCATTGTATGACTAATCGTTCAGAATTTAATCGCAATTCGAAATTTTAGATTAAAAAAGTCATATGTAACAAATGTAGCATGTTTTTCTTTTTCTTTCTCTCTCTCTCGACTCTATGGTAAGCAGTCAGTCAAATTTTCCTCAATTAATATTGATTAGTTGGAAATATATATGAGATATAGTTTATGAATATCGAATGTTGAGCTTCGATTGTAGTAGTAGTTTTAGCCGATGAAAGCGCACAATATTTCTCAATACCGATTATTTTGTATGGAAATAACAGAAAACTTGATATCTATATTTATGAGACAGTTAGAAATGTTTTTAACATCAATTTTATCTATGGATTTCTGCTGTTTGCTCGAAGAACTGATAAATTTATTTTCGTATTAATAAATTTATAAATATTTACATAGGGGTATGGAAATGGCGCTCAATAAAATAGCGCTTCGAAGAGGATAAATAAATTTGCATTGAATTCGAAAAGTGACATGTTCGACAAGAATGATAGCAAGCCACCACCCTTCAACGTTAGCGCAGCATATCAAAAATTACTGGTATTTGATTGAGTATGTTTTCAAAGTCGCGTTATTCCATCCACGTTTTATTCCAGCTTGGGAATTTACTTTCGTATGAAATCTGAAAGGATAATCTTTTGTAAAATACATATTAATAAAATTTGAATTGTTGGTTTCAACATTTCAACAAATCTGTTGTACTACTCCAACTTAGGACGGAAGTTTTCAGTAAAATGCTTTCACCTAGTGTAATAGCATAACACGAAATGATTAATTAGGAGAGTATGACGGATATGGTGAAGAATGAATCCAAGCATGACTTCTGGATCAGTTCCAATATTAGAAAAAACATAATAATACACTTGAATCCGATCGAAATGGCTAATGAATTTGGAAATACCAAAGTTAACACTAAGGAAGGTAGGTAGGTAGAGGCGGCTGCCCAGATGTAAAGTTACACTATGAAGAAGAATGAACAAAGTGTTCGGTCAAGGTGATAATCAGCTTTTCAAAAATCAAAAAATTTCCACACCCATATACGCATTATGACTGTAATTTCGAATTTCGAACTTTACTTTTGTTCTCATTTAGTAAAGAAATGTTACGATGACAATTCATTCCGTTCATTTGGCGTATAGTTACTCCATGGGGCACTAGAGGCGCTTTACCAAAGGTGAAGTTCAGGAGTGCGATCGTCTTAAATAGGAAGCCGAATCGACCGCGAAAGAATTTCGCTCGAATTTGGATTCGATCAATCGCGAACATAAATCTGAACAGGACTTACTCGATGGCAAAACAAATCGAAAGGCAACGCTCGAAAAGGCTTTGAAGAAATGGAGTTTGAATTTCGACTCGGTTTTCGGGAGATTCGAGGAAAAAACGGAATGCGGTATCTCTATGAATCGTGCAGAATGCAAGAGCGTGGAAAAGTGTCGCCCGAGAAGTCGAGTCGAAGCCATGATTGATATTTCGTCCGATGAGGAGCCAGTGAAGCCTTAAATTTCTTTTCTTCCCGTCTACTTTTCTGTATAAAATGGATTTTTAGTTTCTTTTTTCGCTGTTTAGATTTATTAACAATCGGTTATCAATTTTTGGTTTTTATTCAGTTTATTCTGTAGTTTGACAATGAGCAAGTGAAGAATGTTCAATCGATCTAAGGAAATTTACTAGGTTCACTAGTTTCCAAATCGCTTCAGGGACTCTTTGAAATGTTTTTTTTCTAAGACTGAGGAAAAAGTCTAAACGCTTTTGTTATTCAGATTCGTGAAACAACTCATTGTACAACTATGAACTTGTCATTCAAGTAAAAACTCTTTATTGGCTTAGAAAAAAGATGGCCAGACTCCCGAGCGTGAAAGCAAAACCAGGAAAGTATAACCGACATGTGAGCAATAACTACAGCCAGAGGCTTGTGTGGCGTAGTGGGCAGCGTGCTTGCTTCACAGTCAATAGGTCGTGGATTCGATTACCACTCCAGACAGTGGGAATTTTTTAAGCGCGAATTTTCAGTTGCTACTTTCAATCAAAAATTATTCGAAATAAAATGGGCAAAAGAAGAGATTCTCGATACACACTAACACTTCTGTCCTAATAGAGTTTGGACAAAGCTATAAAGTTCAGCGTGATCATTTTGAAGCACAAGAAGGCAACATAAGAATGTGAAAAACAGCCAAACTTGAGTTTGACCGACTTCGAATATACGGACACGAGCACAAACTTGCGTTAAACTATAAGTTCTTAAATAGAATACTCATTAAAACCGAAAATAAATATGACTTTCATAAATAGCAATTCATTTTGATTGTGTTTACTTCATAAAAGAAAAAAAATTGAGAAAATTTGAATCTTCGGACGAAATTTCCCGCGCAATCGCTGTACATGCATTTTCCAAACTCTATTAGGACAGAAGTGTTACTGTGTATCGAGTATCTCTAGGCAAAAGATGATAGAAGCGAAACAGTTTCACTTCAAGAAGGTCTACCTAGTCTAGCCATAAATATTGTTACAGGGTTTGGCAACCCTGCAGAAAGGAACCGTTATATTGCATTTCTTAAAAATTGAGGTAACCGCTATAGTACGCTTGTGCTTGATGCATTTGTCATCATTTGAGTTTAATTTTTAGTGTAGTGAACATGGATTGGGGTGACAAAGAAAATAGAATTGCTGTGATTGCACTTCATAAAGTAGGAATGCAACCAAGTGATATTTTTAAGACTCTGCATACCCTTGGTATAAGCCGAATGTTTGTATATCGGGCTATTGAAAGATTTAATGATACGTCTGGAGTAAGTGACCGTGAAAGAAGTGGCCGTCCGCGAACTACTCGAACACCTCAAGCGGTTAAAGCCGTGCGCGAGAGAATTCGCCGAAATCCTCTTCGGAAACAAAAAATTTTATCGCGTTAGATGAAAATACCCCAAAGAACAATTTCACGTATCATCAAAAGTGACTTGGGGTTGGGTGCTTATCGTAGATCTACCGGGCATTTACTAACAGATTCGTTAAAAAAAATAGAGTGGAAAAATCAAAACGATTACTTTGCCGGTACGCAAACCAAGAACACCGTAAAATTTTGTTTACGGACGAAAAAATTTTTACTGTCGAAGAAACATTTAATAAACAAAACGATAGGGTTTATGCTCGCAGTGCCAGAGAAGCTTCTCAAGTTGTCCAAAAGGTTCAAAGAGGTCATCATCCAGCCTCAGTAATGGTTTGGTGGGGTGTTAGCTACAACGGGGTGACAAAGTTGCATTTTTGTGAGAAGGGCGTCAAAACGTCTGCCAAAATTTATCAAGAAAGTGTCCTTGAAAGTGTAGTGAAACCTCTCAACACGTCATTATTCAAAAATCAGCCTTGGAGTTTCCAGCAAGATTCTGCACCAGGTCATAAGGCGAAGTCAACCCAAAAATGGCTTGAAGAAAATATTCCAGATTTTATTAAAGCTGAAGATTGGCCTTCCTCTAGCCCAGACCTGAATCCGCTGGATTACGAATTATGGTCTGTCTTAGAGCAAATGACGTGCTCTAAAAGACATCCTAATATCGAATCCTTAAAGAAGTCTCTTCCACATGCAGTCGCCAACTTTCCGATTGAAGTCGTGCGTGCTTCCATAGATAAGTGGCCAGCTCGATTAAAGGCTTGTGTAAAGGCAAAAGGCAATCACTTCGAATAACTTGTTGCAATTTCCGTTATTGACAATGCATTTAATAAATAAACAATGATTTCTTAACATATAACACCTCTTTTATTGAACAGTGCTTCAAAAAGTTTGTAACAGTATTTATGGCTAGACTAGGTATATACTCAGTAGATGATTTCTGTTCGCTTTCTATTATTCAGTCCCCATAACATCTGCAAATATTTATCAGTAGCAGCCAGTACAACTGAGAAATTTACCAGCTTCTCCACTCGTTACGGTCGTTCTCACTAGCCCTTCCCCTTCCTCCCCAATCCCATTCCTTCCCTCCATGACTTTGTGCATTGCACAAAAAGGCCGAAATTGCCTATAACACAGGTCATTCTGTAAAAAAAAAAGTGATTGGATAGTTTTTTGCGTTTGAAAATGGAGAAATGGTTATTTTGATTTGAAAGATGAGTAACGCTCTGGTCGCCCAATCACTGAAAAAGCTGATGAAAATCTTGGAAAAAGTCCAGCAAGAGAAGCATATCCGCAGTATCGATATTGGTATGGAGCTAGATATTAACCACAAAACTATTCTGAACCATTTACACAAAGCTGACTACAAAAAGAAGCTTGATGTATGTACGAGTTCTTCGTGAGTTGAGCGCGAAAAACATGATAGACCGAATTAACATCTGCGATGCGCTGCTAAAACGCAATGAAATCGACCCGTCACAAGTGTTCGCGAAGCCAGGATTGACGCCGAAAAAGGTGATGCTGTGCGTATGGTATGACTGGAAGGGAATCGTCCACCATGAGCTTCCAGTTGGTCAGATGATTGATTCTCAACTCTACTGTGGACAACTAGAGAGATTACGCTAGGCAATTGAAAGAAAACGGCCCGAATTGAATAATAGTAAAGGTGTTGTCTTCCATCATGACAACGCCCGACCACACACTTCGTTGATGACCCGTCAACAATTGCGAGAGCTTGGTAAGTTTTGATGCATCCACCATATAGTCCAGACATAGCACCCTCTGACTATCACTTGTTCCGACCTCTGCAGAACTCTCTTAATGGAATTAAGTTGGTTTCAAAAGAAGCATGTGAAAATTACTTGATTTATTTTTTCAACCAGAAACTACCGAAGTTCTTCACCGATGGCATCATGGTTCGAAAAATGGCGAAACATTGTCGATAATAATGGAGCATATTTAGTTTAAATAAATTCACTTTCACACAATAAGAAAACCAGTTGAATTTCACTAAAAAACGCCACGAACTTTTTTCCCAGACTTAATATATCTTGGTTCAAGATGTCATTCCACTCGAAGTCTCATTTTTGTTCAAACTTTGTTCCAAAAAGCAACACCATACAGGGAAAACTCCAAATATGTTGTTGTTTAACAGAAATCAGATTGGTGATTTGAAGCACACTATTCCACCCCAGATAGAAGCTTCATTCTTAATGCTTCCTAAAACAAAGCAACGGAGGATAAAACTGAAAACTTTCCATTCACAATTTAATAAAATAAAATCAGCTCCCTGAATTTGATCGTACATAACTATCGACTTGTTTGAATAAAAAAAAAACGAATTGACAAATGTTAAATAAATAACCTAGAGCTCCATAGAATCCTCACGAAAGCAATTTACTTTTTGCGGTGAAAGCAAAATAAGCTACAATACGAATGCTGCAGTTCCGGCGGCCACAAGTTGCGAGTTGACCTACGGTCTCGTATACGCTGACGACGAATTCGGTGAGGGACTTAGCCAAGCTGAGGTCATTACAGCACGTTGTAGCTTTCGCATGTTGGCAAAACCGTCTTAATCGAAGAGACGAATATTGACGGTCACACTGCAAGCCTTCTTTACTTTTTTATTCCAGGTTAGCTCTAAAAATCAAGAGTAGAGCATTAGGATTTAACCAGAATAACCACAAATTATAGTTCGAACTTAATAGGAATTTGGCTTCTACGACCCTTGCTATGGGAGTTACTTTCCCGCCGAAATCGGCATACAGGAAGGTGTTGCGAAGGATGTAATTGACACCTGAGGTTTGGTGCAAAACGAACCATAGGTACAGGCAACAAGAGCCATGAGGACACTTGCACTAGCAAAAATGCTTAAAAAAGCCCGCCAGATGCCAAATTTGGAAATCGCTTCAATGCCAGCGACATTTGCGTCGAATTAAGGAACTACAAATAGTACAGCATGCATTCTCACCCACACTGAAGTATCGGTTTTGGAAGTCGAAAATAAAAAGCGCCCCATCTGACAAGGTGGCCCAACTACTCGGTGAACGAACTGAAATTTGCGCATAGGGGGCGTCTCCTTTTTCTAGAGAGAGCAAGGCAAGTGCATAACAGATGAAGAATCGTCTCTTCCTCATCTTTGCAGCTCGTGCAAAAATCATTAAACGAAAGAGTGACTGGTTTGATGATGAATGCCGAGATGCAATAGACAAAAATATTGCTGCTTACAACCATTTTACTGAACGACCAACGAGAGCCAAGAAAGATATATTTGACGAGCTTAGACGATATGCGAACAAACCATACAGGAAAAAGAAAAGGAAGTATCTCAATGGTGAATTATGCAAAATGGATGAAGATTTTAAATCCAAAGACGGTTTACGCTCTAATTAAAAAGCAGAAACGAGGATTTCAACTGAAAGCACGCCTGTGTAAGAACACAGCAGGAGGCATAATTATCGATGCGTAAGAGATAAAAACGAGATGGGGGCAATATTTCCAACAGTTGCTTAATCCGAATTCATCATCGACGACTACTGTAACTGACGACGAAAACATGTTAGGCCTTCCAACAGTAGAAGAAGTGAAAATGTCCTTAAAAAGAACAAGGCACCGGCCATTGATGACATACCAGTAGAACTTCTGAAAAGCGATAGTAACTATGGTGGGCATACGAAACACTACTTGATGAATGGCATAAATTCATTATGTACGTTATTCAAAATGGTCGACAAACTCTCCTGCGAAAACTGTGGAGGGATTTCATTGCTGTGCACATCTTAAAAAATCTTGACAAAGATCATAGAGTCCCAGGTTAATTCCTTTGCCGAAAGCATAATTGGAGAATACCAAGGTGGATTCAGAGCCGGGCGATCCACTTCCATATTCTCAGTGAAACGGGTACTAGAGAAATGCTGGGAAAATAACATCAACGTGCACCAGATATATACATATAGTTGACTCCTGAGGGACGCAACTATTTAAATCATCGCAGATAGTAGCTTACGCAGACGACATAAACATAATGGCGCGATTACAACTGGGCGCCAAGGAAGTCTTCGTTAATCTTGACACGGCAGCACGCATAAACGAAAACAAAACGAAAGCTATGTTACAATCACGAAGAAATACGCCAATCAAAGAAATTCTAACGATAGTAGACTATAACATAGAAGACGTGGACAACTTCACATGGGGCCAATCTCTCCAAAGACGTCAGTGAAATCAATTTCTTTCATAGCAAAGCCAAAAGCAGATTATGGACCAAGCATATCTAACAAACTATGAAAGTTTCATTAGAATCGATTCAGGCGTTTTTGAATTAAATCCGGACATACAGACAGGCAGACAGACAGACAGATAGATAGACAGAAAAAAATCTCAAAGACATGTTTTTGTCCTTAGTTATTGTCTAAATAAAGCAAAACACTTCTCCTTCTTTTACAATGGCGCTACAGCCCAAATCGGACCTTGGCCTCCTGATATTCAGGTTCCTTAACATTTTTCATTACTTATTGTGGAAGGGTTGTTAGCCCTTCGCACAACCCTCTTTCTACGAATTTCTCATTTTCTTAGATTGAGGTGACCAAGGTATATCCAAGCAGGCAATGTGCTGGAATTATATATTGCGCCGACCGGGATTTGAACTCACGACCTTCGCATTACAAGACCAACACACTACCTACTAGGCTACACCCTAGCAAAACACTACGTATATTCAAATAACAAACAAATTTTGGTAGGGTTGTTAGACGTAAACAACCCTGCGTATGCACTACCCTTTATATACGAATATTCATTTTTGCAGATTGAAGTTACTCAGGCAGAATATTAAAATTATACGTCGACCAAAACGCTACACACTAAGCTAGTCTAAAGTTTTAATCACCTAGCTGTACCTCATACCGATCCATTGCGGTTTTTTTTAAAGGCACCGAGTGTAACTGGGATTGTCACTCTTTAATGCATTGCAGTTGTGTTGATATAAGAGGATAAAATTTAGTAGCATTATGGGAATTTTGGGGGAAAGAGACGGAAATGGCGGTAAACATTATTTTTGAAGCGCTGGAGGTTATACTTGCTTGGAAATACGCTAGCAGACAATACGCTCCAAAGTCTATATGTCTGGGAAATGAATGACTTTTTATATTGCATTGCACGACTAGGAATAGGGTTGACGCTGTTCTCGTGCTTGACGAGAATTGCGGGGAAAACTATAAAATGGAAGAATGAGTGAGATAAGTTCCGTACTACATTTAGCATGGAAGTAACGATAGTAAATGCTGAGTATTCCGACATTTCTATGATGCTCGTGGGAGTCAATAGAAACCTAGGCGCTTGGAGGAGTCAAGGACAACTTCAAAGACTTCAATCGAGGTGATGATTGATCTTTACACCTAAAAGGATAAAATCATCTTAAGATCAAAGTTGTACGCCTAAATTAGACGACGACGCTGGAACATTACGTTTAAGGCAAAGCTGACAGGCCTATGTCTTAGCGACGTTGCACTCTACTCTACTTGCTCCATTCCAGGATTAAGTCTAGAACTTTTGAAGAGTTTTGAAAGTAAGTCTCGCAGATTGTTTTATTTGTTGCTATACCCAAATTGTATTAAACAAATATTTTTATCGTAATAAATGATCCCGGTAAAAAATTAGCTAGGGTGTAGCCTAGCGGGTATTGTGTTGGTCTGCAATGTATGTAGGTCGAGAGTTCAATCCCGATCGACGTATAATTCCAGTACGCAGCCTTGTTGGGTATACCTTGGCCACCTCAATCTATGAAAATGTTTAGATAGAGGGTTATTCGAAGGGCACAATAAGTTATGAAAAAGAAAATATTATGGAACCTGACGGTCAGGCGGCCAAAGTCTGATCTGGGCTGTAGTGCCATTTAGAAAATAGAATAGTAGAAAATCAAGCATTTACAAGAAAGGAATTTCCAATCGGAGCGCTCAATCTATCACAGTTGATAACAACCATGTTTGAAAATAAACATCTTTCAAATTTTACAGTAATGTTTTTTAAGGTTTAGGAAATCGCCATATATTCACTGACTGACCTCTAGAACAGTTGAAAATGGCCCTTGAATTTGGACGAAAAATAATTCAGCGACGAGGCGCATTTCTAAATAACTGACATTGTTAACAAGCAGAATTACAGTATTTAGAGCGATCACAATCCAAGCAAGATTCATTAAATGGCAATGCTGCATCATATTTAGAACACGGACATTTGTCTGACTTACGACTCGATGTTTCCCAGACTTTCTCCTCTCTCCACGGAAGCCAAACTTCCGGTTGCCACATAGGCCACATTTATATTTGCCTAATTTACAGAAGCCTGACAAAATATCTGGGAATTCCCAGACAATTAATAAAAAAAGGACCAAAAATATTCGATTTTTTACAAAATTTAGGTGAAATATATATTTCCGAATTAAGACGAAGCTTCTTTTTTCTTTTAGAAAAAATAAAATAAAATGAAGAAGCGTAAAGAGTTCGAATGGCATGGAAGGAACACAATCGACACGTGCGAAATCACCATCCCTAAATCACTATTCGTGAAGTGGTTTTCTTTTGCCAATTTCATCCACCCCAAGATAAATTTTTCCTTCAAAATTTTTGTTTGTGACCTTTTAGTTAAATATTAAAAACTTCGCAGTTCTCGGTGTTAAGAACGTACCAAAAAAAAAAGTCGACACTTTTTTTAAATTTCGCTCCAAATATCGGGCTTCACCTTTGCCAAACTATGATAAAGCGTCTCTAGCGTCCCATGGAGTAACTATACACAACGCGAGCCATGTTGTTCCTCCAATTCGCAACTTAAATTTGACAAATGAGAACCATATGAAAGTCCAGTAAATGGAAGTCTGTCTTAAGAAATATAGTTACTCCATGGAACACTAGAGGCACTTTTCCATAGTTGGGCAAAGGTGAAGCCCAATATTTGGAGCGAAATTTTTAAAAGTGTCGAACTTTTTTTTTTGGTACGTTCTTAACATCGAGATCTGCGAAGTTTTTAATATTTAACTAAAAGGTCACAAACAAAAATTTTGAAGGAACACTTTATCTTAGGGTGGATGAAATTTGCAAAAGAAATCATTAAACTCACCACTACACGAATGGTGAATTGTGTAAGGCGAATTCGCAGGTGTCGATTGTGACATATCTGCCAGACTTTACTTCTTCTTGCATGGAGTGACTCTATTAAGAAAATCTAGCAAATAAAAATCTGGGAAAAATGCTTCGTTCCACAATCGTAAATTTTTTTTAATATTTGCCACTTTTTCAATCAAGCAATCAAATTCCTGTTAAGACCCCCTATAGGGACATAGGACAGAAATAGCTCTCTTCCACAAGGCGCGATCCAGAGCATCAGCCTTAAGCTGTTGCCAGGACTTTTTTATTCCTCTGGCCTCCTGCTCAACTGCTCGCTTCCATGTGTTACATAGTCGACCAACCCGACGTCTTCCTTGAGGATTATAATCCAGAGCCTGTTTGGCGATGTTTCGCTCTAGTTCCCTCAAAGTATGACCGATCAACTGCCACTTCGGCCGTTGAATCTCAATACCTATTTTAGTCTGGCCAGTTGAACTCCAAAGTTCGACGTTGGAGATCACTTCTGGCCAGAATATTCCTAAAATGCGCCGGAGGCATTGGTTTACGAAAGTCTGTAGTTTCTTGGTAAGTCGAACGGTCACTTTCCACGTAGTACAACCATACAACAACACAGATTTGACGCATGCGTCAAAAACTCGCAGCTTCATGCGAAGGGAGATCTCTGTTAACCTCCAGAAAGGGGAAAGGATACTGAAGGCCTGACGAGTTTTATTTAGACGATCCTCAACATCCTTGTCCATGTTGACAATGCTTCCGAGATAGCCAAAATCTTGCACCTCTTCCACATCCTGTCCGTTAAGAACAATCGGTGTGCTTGCGTTCGAACCCATGTGCATGTACTTGGTTTTACGCACATTTATTTTCAGTCCCGCCTCTTTGCATTTAGAAAGCAACGAGCGAACATTTGACTCTAAGTCCGAACGGTTATGTGCAAGCAAACACACGTCATCAGCATAATCAAGGTGACTTAAGATGTTAAATAGTCTCCATCGAAGACCTTTACCTTGCTGACCTTCCAGTGCAGCTTTCAAGATGTCATTTATTACAACCAGAAACAGGGCTGGCGATAATATGCAGCCTTGTCTGACACCTCTTCGCACAAGAAAGCTCTCGGACAGCTCTCCTCTATGCCCCTTTTTAGCTGTTACATATTAAGAAAAAATAAATTTCCTGCAGCAAATATTTTGTCCACAACACGAAATTTTTTGACAATTCTACCCTGGCATCATTGCCAGATCTAAATTTTAAATAATGTCAACAAAAAAGCGATAAAATAGAATTGAAGAACTCAAAAGCGAATCGAAGTTCGGAAAGTTCTATTTCAATGGGTTTTTCTTTCATTTTCTGTATTTGAGGTGCTATTTGGAAATGCACTATATGCCTGTAAATTTACGAATAGAAGAACTTCCGTTTCGCTGTTTGCTTATGAAATTATTCAGCAGGGCTACGCATAGACCTAGGTTTCGAATAGCCCTGCGTGGCTTTTATCATTAAGTCCCCTTTTCGCAATCAACTACGGCTTCGCAAAGAACTAGGTTTTAACTAGTCCTGTGGGAGATTTTTATCATTAACTCCCCTTTTCGCATCTAGGGTACCTGTATAAGCTAAGCAGAACATGCCGTACTCAGGGTTTGGCCCTTAGGTACACCTTTTGGGTTGCGAAAATTTTGAATATTTTTGCGGTTTTCTTATTTCCGTAGAAACAAAAATGCGCACCGACTATTAACATCATTTATAACTATGGAAAATTATCATAAATAAGCAAATCGTTAGCGATGCAAGTATTTTTTCACTGCGAAATTCACTTCTGTATAGGACACAACCAGCCGAATGTTTGCAACAGCCGACGATTCACTAACCGAAAATAAGCGCCGCAATCATTTCAGAACGTAAAGGTCAAACTCTTTAAAAGGTGGTTTCTGTCTTGTTTACAGGAACTCGATTCGCATCCAACTACGGTTACACACAACTAGGTTTTTGCGGAACTTTTAATAAATAAATAGGTGTCCCATTAAGGCCTATTTTGAAATGTGAAAAAAAAACACGCAGTGTTTATTTGAAAAGCTCTGATGTTTTTATTGTAATAAAAAGTGCAGACATGGAGGTTGGTATTACATCTTTCGCAGAGGAGGTGATACGACAACAACCCCGGCCGCAAAAGAAATGATTTCGACAACGAATGCCAAGATACCTTAGACCGAAAAAATCAAGCTTACAAAATATAAACAGAACGGCCGACACGAGCCAAACAGGACTAATACTAATTTGTTTCACATCATGCTAGAGTAGCTATAAAAATGTTTTGTACCAAATTGAAGCTTCAAATTTGAGTAGGTACTGAGAAACTTAGTGCACTGAATTTAATGAAATTGTGTTGTATAAAGATCTTAGACGATTTGCAAACAAAATATGCAGAAAAAAAAACGGAAGTACAATAATGATGAAATAAAAAACATGGACAAACATTTTAAATTACACAACACAAGAGAAGCGTATTCCCTTGTTAAAAGGATGAAAGAGGGATACCAACCGAAAACGACCCTCTGCAAGGATGCAGAAGATAACATTATAAGTAATGCGGAAGATATAAAACTAAGAAGTGCGCAATACTTTGAACACTTTCTTCATCCGAGCCAGCACAATGCAGGTATAAATGATGTAACAGCTGATGAAGGACGATCGACTATGGACCAGATACTCTCAGTTAAACAGGTCTTCTTCTTCAATGGCGCTACAGCCCAAATCGGGCCTTGGCCTCCTGACCTTCAGGTTCCTTAACATTTTCATTATTTATTGCGGAAGAGTTGTTAGCTCTTCGCACAACCCTCTATCTACGAATTTTTCATTTTCTTAGATTGAGGTAACCAAGGTATATTCAAGCAGGTAGTGTGCTGGAATTATGCGTCGACCGAGATTTGAACTCACGACCTTGGCATTGTAAACCAAACACGCTACCTACTAAACTACACCCTAGCTCAGTTAAACAGGTGCTGGAAAAGTATTTAGAATCTAATATTGATGTGCTCCAGATATTTGTTGACTTCAAGCAAGCATACGACAGCAGTATCGACAGGCGTGTTGGAGTCCCACCGAAACTGGTTCGGCTTACAAGAATGACAATGACCGAGTCTTTATCATAAGTCAGATTAGAAAATGATCTGATTTCCAGTTTAAAAACAGACAACGGCCTTAAACAAGGTAACAGCCTAGCACTAATGTTTTTTAATTTGACTCTCGAATATGTTATTCGAAAACTTCCCGTTGACACCAAGGGAACACTATGGTTCAAATCCTCACAACTCGTAGTATATGCCGACCTTATAGATATCCTTGCAAGGCCTCTGGAGAGCGCTAAGGAGGTATTTGTAAACCTTGACTCGGTAGCAAGGGAAGTTGGACTACGTATTAATTAAACCAAAACAAAAATTATGACACGAACTAGGAAAAAGACGCCAATCAGACAAAATATTACAGTAGGAGACTATAACCTAGAAAACGTAGACAACTTCATATACCTAGGGGCGAACCTATCGAAGGATGGAAGCGAACCCATCGAAATCAAAAGAAGGATAATGATGGCATACAAGACGTATTATTCGGTACTTCTAATAATTAAAAATAAGAACGTACACAGGAAAAAAAACCTAAGCTATATAAAACGATCATAAGACAAAAACGATCAGAAGTGTCAAACCTCAAAAAATTTAAGAAGTTACAATGGGCTGGTCATGTGAAGCGGATGGATGACGGAAAACGCACACTAAAAGAGAATGTCAATAGATAAAGACCGATCGGAAAACCACGGAAGCGCTGGGAGGATTCGATTGACGCAGACAGCAAATCACTGCTAAGATTTTCTAACTGGAGGACGCGGTCATTGAACCGAGATGGATGGAGGCAAAGTATGCAGGAGGCCAAAGATCGATTGGGGCTGTAAAACCATCGTAAGTAAGTAAGACATGGAGGTTATGTATGGAACAGAATATCCGACAAACGCTGCACCACAGACACAAAAAAATGGGGCTAAATTCAAAATAGGCGGTCTTAATGGGACACCCTCTATTATTTTTCGCATATTTTATGTGGCAAACATGTTTAAAATTTCCCGCCACATATATTTTATTTACATTTAATTTGAACTGAAAAATTTCTGTCTGGTAACGTTGAACGGAAGATTTCATCCGAGAAAATGACAGCGAATGCATTAGAAAATGATTTTTTTTTCTTTTTTTGCCCATCAAGTGCTGTGGTAAAAAAGTGTTATTTTTTAAAAGTGGATCACTACAGTTGTATCAAAATCTGACTAATGAAAATCTGGCAAACGTAGGTCTGGCTTATGAAAGTCTGGGAAATAAAATTCTAGCAAACGTAGTCGGGCAAATGTGAGTCTTCAAGTCGTAGTGGACCCCAATATTTATTTTAATAAGGACTTGCCATTTAAATAGCAATCGATAATAACCAATTATTTTTGGATAACATGGATTTGAGCAACATGTGGTTTCAGAAGGAGGACGCTACATGCCATACAACGTACGTAACTAAAGGATGTTTTTTTAGAGGCGGGAAGTTTAAATTGAAATAAAACACAGAAAAATGTTTTCAATTTCCATAAAATAGACTTTATTTGAAAGATAATTTTATGGCATTAAATATGATTTCGAGAAAGTGGCCGTAGCGGCTGGCGTATTCTGGAAGTTAAATTTTTACACAATATTCGCAGTTAATCAGGCTATATTTCGGCAATAATGCGTCGAATGTTGACTTCCAAGGGCTCAATAGTTTCTGGTTTATCGGCCTAAACATGGGATTTCCATATCCACATAGAAAAATATCTAATGGCGTCAAATCGCACGAACGAGGTGGCCAGTTAACAGATCCATTTCGTGAAATGAATAGATCATATATTGGGTGAGTGCAAAAGTTCGTGCGGAGGTGCAATAGATGGCGTTAGAAGCGGCGTAAAGTGTTGTCATTAATACTGCCATCTACGTAAGACAGATCGTTGGAAAGTTGACGTGTACAGCTTTCATTTGAAACAAAATAATTTGTGTAGATACAAACTGCTTCGAGAAAGATTACTTTCAAAATGAGTGTCGATAAAGTGCATTTACAGCATGTTATGCTTTACGAGTTTCGGAAGGGAAAAAACGTTGCAGCAGCCGTAAAAAACATTCAAGAGGTTTATCGAGATCAAGCACCAGCTAAACAAACTGTGGAAAAATTGTTTGCGAAATTTCGCCGCGGAGAGTTTAACCTTGAAGATGAGCCACGCTCAGGACGACCTTCACACATAGATGACGATGTTGTGCATACTTTAGTTCAGAATACTCCGCGAATTTCAACAGAGGAAGTTGCTACAGCACTTAACGTTGACCAATGAACCGCTTTTCGACGTTTAAAAAACATGGGATACGATTTGAAGCTCGATACATGGGTGCCCCATTTGCTGACCGAGAGGAACAAAATCGAGCGAATTTCTGCTGCCGTTTCTTTACTCCGGCGGCTCAAAAACAAGCCGTTTTTGGATCGATTAGTGACGGGCGATGAGAAATGGGTCCTGTACAACAATGTTCAGCGCAAACGCGCATGGAAACAGGCAGGTGAGCATGGTGACGCAAAGGCCAGTTTGGACCCGATGAAGGTGATGCTCTGTGTTTGGTGGGATTGCAAGAGCATAATTTATTTTGAGTTTCTCCCAGCTGGCCAAACGATTGATTCGGGCAAGTACTGTCGCCAATTAACCAATCTGAATCGAGAAATCATACAGAAACGTCCGATTTTGTCAAATCACAAGAGCGTAGTCTTTCATCACGACAACGCCAGACCACACGCTTCGAGAACGCTGCGCAAACTGAACAGCCTGAAATGGAATGTAATAACTCATCCACCGTATTCTCCTGATATCGCACCATCTGATTATCACTTGTTCCGGTCATTGCAAAATCATGTAAATGGAAAAAAAGTTGACTCCTTGGATGCCTTAAAAAACGTCGTCTTCGTTCTTCGAATCTGAACCGCGCAGTTTTTATGATCGGTGCATCCTTATGCTGCCAGAACGTTGGAGACAGATTATAGAAAACGATGGAGAACATACATATCACTGATTGAATAAAGAACTTTTTTTGCCTATCACTGTGTGACTTTTACTCTCAAACTCCGCATGAACTTTTACAACCCGATACATATTTCTATCAGTAAATCAATTGTAACGCGCGCTGTGTGGTATGTGGTGCCGTCCTGTTGAAACCACATGCCTGCGATATTAATGCCTTCCAATTGAGGTACGAAAAAGTTAGTAACCATGTCTCTGTACCGCTCACCGTTGGCTGTAATGTTCTGACCATGCATATGGACCAATGATTCCACCGGACCATAGAGCGCACCACACGGTAACTTTTTCTGGATGTAATGGTGTTTCGACATTGGCTTGTAGATTATCGTCGCTCCAAATGCGGTAATTCTGCTTATTGACAAATCCAATTAGCCAAAAGTGTTTGCTTCATCACTGAGCAAAATTTTCAAATGAAATTGTGGATCAATAGCTATGCTTTCTTCGGCCCATTCACCAAATGTACGGCGCGAACGATGATCGTGTGGCTTCAATTCCTGTACAAGTTGAATCTTGTAAACACATGAATCAAGATCTTTACGCAAAATTTTTCATAAAGTGGATGGATACATGTTTAAATGTTGTGCACGATGCCATAGTTTTCAAAATAAATTTTGCTCCAGCATGAGTCTATTCATGATGCCAAAACAAAGTAACTCCAAAACAACCGACTACTGTCAAATCGGCTGTCACAGAAAACAGTGTTGCCAGTTTAAAGTTTGCCGCATCAAAGAAAAAACGCCCTTTATTAGCTTTCCGCACGAAAAGTTTGAATGTTCGATTAGGCGGCGATATCAACCAACCAAGATCATGTGACCTTAAATTTTTTCTTAACGTCAAGTCTTTGGTACATGCAAACAAGCCGCAAGCAATTGATGCATTGAAGACCAACAATACCCATGCCATCAATAAAATCGATTTCTTTGCGGTTGTGTCATCGCAAATTGAACCTCCATAGTGCACGCTGCCACACAAAACATGGGCAGTCATTTGACAGACCTTGTTTTCCGTTGATACCTTTCACATAGCACTTTTAATTCAGTGCTCATATTGAAAAATCTCTTAAATTATCTGAAAACTGCAAAAGTTGCTCTGTGTAAAAATTTCAATTTCCATCTCAATACTCTTCCTGACGAAGTGTCGTCAGGCAGCTTATTGCCAGAAAAATTAAATTTTATATTTATACTTTATTTTGAATTTTCGTGAATATTTTTAATTAGTTTTTATTTGAAAGGAAACGTGTTGTATTCGTTTTTCCTTATTAGTAGCCGAGAGGCAAACGATTTTAATTAGCTCATCTAAAATCAGACGTAGCGGCTCCTCAAACTGCCTTCCTTCCACCCGAACTAGCTAGCCCCCAGGGTCTGCGAAAAGTCAAACATCATTTGACCTTTTTTATTAAATAAAAGTTACGTTAGATTTAGAAATGATCAAACATTACTGTTCCATCATTTTCTGTTTCAGAACAAAAAATTCGATCGAAAATGTTAATTTCACGTCATATTTTACAGATTAAAATTATTTTTGCGTCGATTCCATTCCAAAAAGTCGAGATCTTTGCCTCCGGGCAAAACAATTTTAAAATTTTCATTAGCATAACATTTAAAAGATCGGCAAAGATTTCATGTTTCCGTCCCTCCATGGAAGGAACTTTCCGCCGAAATACTTGGCACTATCCAATTGCAAGCTTATGAAAAATATTCTAATTCGCCTTTCCACAATCCCGCAGAATACGATTACGGACCGATAGTAATTCGATTTTTAATTGGAAAAACGACAAAAATGAAATCGGGAACAGGTTTGCATGCAGCGACTATCGAGCGCATTAATTCGACGCGGGTTCTTAGCCGCCGCCAATTCTCGAAATCTCATTAAAATATTTTTAATCGTCTAATAAAAGCGGACAAATTAATTCCACCCGCCGGCTACGAGACCTTAGAAATCCCGCGAGTTCGCAATAAAGAACAAACAGGTCCGCGGTGAAGAAAACCGATTGGAAATTCTCCGCGCAGCACCTGGCAACACTGACATCTCGATTGTGTATACACCAACGAAAACGAAACAAAAAAAAAAAGAAAAAAAATTTACCTGACACTCGCGGTACTACACCGAGCAGGGCCGACTCTCCTCCCTCCCCCGGCACAACGCACCTACCACACTCTACACGACGACGACCTAAACACACTTAAGCACCGGAGTCGCCTTGTTTTTTCCAATGGGGGGCTGCGACGGTCGTCGCCAACCACGAACTCGCTGACGATCTGGGGGATTGGAAAAGCAATCGGGGCTCGAGATCGCATCGTCCAGATCGGATTGTGCAAGCCTCTCGTTGCACCGAGAACCCGACATTTTGCTCGATTGCGACAGGTCTTCGCGAAGAACAAAAACAATGAAGGCGAGTTTGCCCCCGAGAGCCGAGAATCAGGCGCTTCGGTGTGTGCGTAAGTTGTGTAGAGATTCAGCCGTGCATGCACTTGGGATGCTCTGCAGCATGTTGCCAGTTGAAGGCAACATTTCCCTTGCGCTTTGACATCGCGCGCTACACACGCAAACACACACACACACACAGCCGCAGCACCGACTTCTTCACCTCGTCGTCGGACAACTCGAGAAAATCGCATTTTCCCCGACCCCAGGACGAAATTTGAATGACCCTGCCCGTCCGGCCACTGCCGAAGCGAACTGGCTGCACCCGCACGAAACTCCTCTGCTCAGGCCCAACTGCGGCCCCGCCGACGACGAACTCTCGTTTTTTCCTTCTTTGCTTGCTTCTCGCTCGACGATGAGGAAAATGGTTGAACCCAACACACACAACACACGCGCAGCACTTTTTATTCGACGAGCGAAAAACACCAACTGGACGCGACCGGGAGCCTTTAATTCACCCCGTTTCGACGAACGGACACTGCTTTAAGCGTTTGGGACACTTACCAGGCTGCTTATTTGCTATTTTGTTAAAACAATTTTGAAAAACTTCGTAAAGATGCATCGGTTCATCGTCACTGGTCGCCATTTTGAAGTTTACTACGGGCCCGAAAGCGCCCCACATTTTGACATCACGAAAACAATTGTGGAGAGTTTTCCGATATGTTCTACGCGCTACGCATACATTCGTGTGAACGCGTTGCGATGCGATTCTAATTGCAAAACGAACTTTGCGCAAACCTTTGAGCAGCTCTGACAAAGAATTCTCCCATTGGCGGGAAGTTTTGAATTTCGAAAATGGCTGATTGGATTCTTTGAGCTACAGTGACGAGCAAAACTGTAACACCATCGTTTATGAACAATACTCTCCCGGTATTTTAAATATCTTATGTTCATGGTTTAGTGACTGTTTTCACAGTGCATTTTGAATTAGAACGAAAAATTTCCGGGTTTTACACTGTTTAATTTATTATGTCTTCTTCTTCAATGGCGCTACAGCCTAAATCGGGCCTTGTCCTCCTGATCTTCAGGTTCCTTAACGTTTTCATTATTTATTGCGGAAGGGTTGTTAGCCCTTCGCCCTTAAATAAAAACTTTGACCACAACGGCGATAGGGTTTAGATAAAGGAAATCTTGTACCTCATTACATAACTTTAAAAGTGAAATCCACAACTAACAAGCGATGTCTTCCTCTTGTAATGAGTGCAATGCAGCGATCCTTGACGTCCAAGAAGGAATTAAGGGCACATCCTGCCAAAACCAGTTCCACTTTTTTTGTGCCGGCTTCAGTGAAAAACATAAAAGAATTATGATTAGGCGTAAAGCCCAATCATATGATACTCTAGATGAAATGAGAAAGAGTTCAATGTACCGGAAAATATATCACCTCCAATTCTTTTAAATAATTAATAGTGATTTTTATATGGGAGGTGGTAGAAGCAGAGGAGGAAGGTTTGTAATTTTTGGATATGACACCTAATGTGGTATGCAAAATATTTCGTATTGAATTTAAGATTTGTAGCTTTCATTATTTTCAATTGGACATAGTTCTCCTGAAATTGAGGCATTTGTATGGGAGGTGGTAGAGGAAGTGGAGCGTTTAAGATGATTTTGACACTGCTTATCATCATCCTTATCACCACGCTTTGATTCAATTTCAAATTCGATAGTTCTAATATATTCGAAGGAGAAATGCTTTTCTTGAATTTATAATACAGATATTTGTATGGGAGGAGGTAGAAGGAGTGAAGAGGAGCTGATAATTTTTTTTAGCATTTATTGCAATTATTAAAAAACAAATTCTGGCAAAATTTTAAGTTTATACTTTTTCTAGTTTTAATGGAAATCGATATAATGCACTTAACAAAAATTATACATTTGTATGGGAGGGGGTAGAAGGAGTGTACGGATCAAAACAAATTTTTTACTCATTATTGACATTTCTATTTTTATACTTTGTGCAAAATATCAAGTTGATAGCTTTAATAGTTTCGAAGAAAAATAATTTAATTTAAATTTCAAAATTTCGTGAAATTCGTATGGGAGGGGGTAGAAGGAGTAAGGTGAAGTTGATAATTTTTTCTATACTGATTGCACTTATAATAAAATTAATTCTGGCAAAAATTTGTTGTTGTAACTTTGCTAGTTTCAATGAAAATCGAAAAACTGCATTTTTCAAAACTATGCATTTGTATGGGAGGGGGTAGAAGGAGTGACGGGATCCGATCAATATTCAGTCATATTAATGACATCTATTCCATAATACTTTAACCCAAATTTCAAATCGATAGCTTAAATAGTTGCACAGAAAAATCAATTTCTGAAAATTTCGGAATTTCGTGAAATTTGTATGGGAGGGGGTAGAAGGAGTGGGGGGATGTGGCCCGTTCACGAACTTAAAGTTACTTTTTTGCTAAAAATGACACACAACAAATTTCAGCACGATAGCTCAAAGCGTTCGAGAGTTATGCTGTAGACAGACGGACAGACAGACGGACAGACAGCAACTCGGAATCGAAGTTTTTGAGCGACAACAAATATTTCTGTACCCTTGGCGGCTCTGTGCGAGCATTATTTCTTAGCGTTACAAACGGTAAGGCAAACACAATATACTCTCAGATTTCATCTAGAGTATAAAAATTTCCGCAAATCGAACAAGGAGCAAAGAGCCAACTGGTACTGCAGTAACTGCAAGGAAGCTTCAAGCCCCAGGAAAGGAAGCGATGACATCATTGCTAAGATCTCGCAAGTAGAAAAAAAACTTTATCACACGTATTGATCTACTTGAAAGAAAATTTGACAAAAAATTGAACGAGTACCGCGAGTCTGTAGAATTCTGCTCCAAGAAAATTGATGATTGACTTCACCAGCATGCTCACCGAACACTCGAAGCAGCATAATGCTATATCCGAAAAAACTAATTCGTTATCTAACAAAAACCGCGAATTAGAGAACGAACTTTCCGATGTTAAAGTAAGATTAAATTACTTCGAACAATCACTTCTGAGCAAGAACATTGAAGTCTCGGGAATACCAAAAACGAGGCACGAGGATGTATCTGCGATCCGAAATAAAATTTCGGGATTGCTTCAACTTGATCACACTAAACAAGAATTTACCGATATTACTTCGAATCCGAAATCACAGACTGATTGTCCTCAAGTTTCAATGCGAACGACAATAACGTGAATGGTTGAAGAAAAGTAAACAGTGTCAAAATAAACTGATCTGTAAGGACCTTAGCTCTTCTCCACCTGATCAACGATTCTTTATATCAGCTCAGCTGTCCAAGTACAACAAAAAATTGCTATACGACACAAAACAATTCGCTAAAGCCAACCAATACCATAGACTTGTCATAAATACAATAGTAAAACTAAGATCAAGAATATTGAAATTCAGTTTATCCCAGCTAATACCACAAGTCATATTCAACTCCTTGGTTAAGGAATTATTCACTGTTTTAAGGCTTATTATAGACAGAACATTATCAGTAAACAACTTTTCTCATTAGAAACGGATATGCAATTCGCTAAATCAATTAATATTTTTGAAACATGAAAATATATTAAACGGTCATGGTGGTTGAAAGCCCACAAACTATTTAAAATGGTTCTAAGAAAGCTGAATTTATCAAAAAACAGGAGCAGTGAAATAAATGATATAATATACATAATTCAGACTGTTCCGTTAATGATATCGGAAGAGGAGTTTGAACAGTATGTTAATTCTGATTCAAATATGCAATGCTATGGAGAGCACGATACTCGTATAGTGGATCAAATTGAAAATATGGAGGTGCATCTTACAGACATAACTACCAAAAACATAAACGAAGAAGTTTTACAGAATGCTTTACTTTCAATTAGCGTTTTTAAATGTTTTATTTCCGATTTTTTTGATCCATTCTAAAGTTCGGATAAGAGCACAATTTTGTGATTTGGAACGGGCCACGGATAAGCACACAATATTATGCATATAAGAGGGCATCGGATATATGTATACACAGCCCGCATATTAGCATAACAATCTGGTGCCGCCCCTTATGTACGGGTTTCACTATACCACTTTTTTAAATATTTGGATCATTTTTTGGCGGAGAAACAATTTAACAGCAGCCATGAAAAATGCCTTCGAGGAATTTCTTCAGTCTAGAAAGTTGGGCTTCTGCGAAACTGGCATAAATGCACTTGTATCTCACTGGGAGAAGTGTATTGCATCTACTGGTACCTATTTTGATTAATAAAATTAAGTTTTATAGAGTTAAAGTTGTTTGAAATTTCACTAGCAATGTCGCCATTTCATCTGCAACAACCTAATAATTATAAAAAAACGATTTTTTTTTGCTTTCCTGAAAAGCTTTTTATACGTTTGACCCATGTTCTCTAAAGCTACTCCTTCGATCGGTGTGATCTTTTATGTTTTTCAGATGACAAGACTGTACGGAGTGAAGTAAAATTCAAAATTTCTAATTTTTTAATAATGTAATATGAGATTGACTTAAGGCTTTCTATTCGTCCAAACTTTATGTGCTATATATGCAAGCTTCGCTAAAATTTTAAAATTCTACTCCTCTCTATTTTCTCGTCTTACAATGATTAATAAATGTTCAAAGTTTCATTCAAATCGGGATAGTTCTTCCCGAAAAAATGGATCACGAAATTTGCACTACAAAGGCTTAACGATATGCTCCCCTTAAAACAATGCTTAAAATGGGGAAAAAATCATATCGTGAAATAGAGAAAACTTTGTCGTGTTCAGTGAAAATGATTGCAAATCAAAAAAGTGGTAAAAAGGCGCTAAGTGGAAAACAACACATTTGGAGGACGGAGAAATAATTATTTTATCGAAGCGGTACACATTTATGAACTTTACTCAAATTCACCAGGACCAAAAACATAATGTTCGTACTTCAACTATAAGGAAACAACTCATAAACTCATAAACAAAAGCCTAAGAGGAAAAAGCCTCAGAAACGTTCCGCTGCCAAACCAGAGACTGTTGCGAATTAGTTTTCTCAGTCGATTTTGTTTTTTTTCGAGCGAATTCAAATATTTTTTTCTCACTCATTGCATAAATACTAATTTCTGTCGTGTTTTTTTTACTGTTCCTGGGTATGATTAGGACTTGTAATTTTTTTGGACCACAAACTGAAATAATAATAAAAATTAATTAAAAACATAACAGGGCTACGATTGCGCGTAAAGCGCAATCGTACGATACTCTAGATGAAATAGAATTTTTTGTGATCCCAAGAAATTTTGTATGGGGAGTATTAGAAGGGGTGATAGCGTTGAACTAATTTTTTCCCCATCATGCTAAAGTAGCTACATATAAAAATGTTTTATACAAAATGCTTACTCCAAAAATTGAATAGTAGCTGAGAAAATTAATGTGTTAAATTTAGTGAAAATGTGCAGTTTATATGGGAGGTGGTAGAAAGAGTGGGGGGATTTTAGTGATTTTTTCAGAAATAACTAAGAATATCATAAAATTGACATCTCTTAAATTTTAGATGAGTAACATTCATACTTTTCAAGAAAATAGATTTTTTGTGAAGTTGGGTAACTGTGTCATATTGTATGGGAGGAGGTAGAAGGGGTGAAGCTAATCAAATATTTTTTTCTGATCTTAGTGATAATACTAATTAAGTATTTATTACAAAATATGAGCTCGATAAATGTTATATGTTCTGAGAAAATTGTCTTAGAGCATTTCATGAAAAAGTGTAGTTTGTATGGGAGGGGGTAGAAGGAGAGGGAGTACGCAGATAATTTTTTCTGTTGTAGATTTATATAATTATTAAAGTAATATATCCCAAAATTCATACTAATAGCTTTTATACTTTTCGATTAATTCCATTTATTGTCAAATTGCGAAATTGGGTTATTTTGTATGGGAGGGGGTAGAAGTGGTGAAGCTAATCGTTTAATTTTTTTTGGTCTTACTAATAATTTTAAATAAATATATGGTGCACAATTTCAGCCCACTAAATTTTATACACACTGAGTAAATTGGCTTATAGTAATTCATGATAAGTACAGTTTGTATGGGAGGTGGTAGAAGGAGGGGGAGGACACGCATAATTTTTATACGGTAGATTGATATTATCAGAAAAGTAATATATTCCAAATTTCAGGCCAATAGCTTTTATACTTTTCGAGCAAATCCGTTAATTGTCAAATTGCGCAATTGTGTAATTTTGTATGGGAGGGGGTAGAAGGGGTGGAGCGATTTGGCCCGTTCACGAACTTGACCTTACTTTTTTGTCAAAAACGACGTATAGAAAATTTGAACTTTCTAGCTCAACGCGTTCTCAAGCTAGAGAGCGAACAGACGGACAGACGGACAGACGGACAGACGGACGGACGGACAGACGGACAGACGGACATTCGGTTTTGAGATTTTTGAGTGATTTTATGAACTTCTGTATCATTCATTTTTTTCTCCAAGCCTTATTTCTTGGCGTTACAAACCTTAGAGCAAACTTATAATACTCTCAGATTCCATCTAGAGTATAATAACAGGGCTACGATTGCGCGTAAAGCGCAATCGTACGATACTCTAGATGAAATAGAATTTTTTGTGATCCCAAGAAATTTTGTATGGGGAGTATTAGAAGGGGTGATAGCGTTGAACTAATTTTTTCCCCATCATGCTAAAGTAGCTACATATAAAAATGTTTTATACAAAATGCTTACTCCAAAAATTGAATAGTAGCTGAGAAAATTAATGTGTTAAATTTAGTGAAAATGTGCAGTTTATATGGGAGGTGGTAGAAAGAGTGGGGGGATTTTAGTGATTTTTTCAGAAATAACTAAGAATATCATAAAATTGACATCTCTTAAATTTTAGATGAGTAACATTCATACTTTTCAAGAAAATAGATTTTTTGTGAAGTTGGGTAACTGTGTCATATTGTATGGGAGGAGGTAGAAGGGGTGAAGCTAATCAAATATTTTTTTCTGATCTTAGTGATAATACTAATTAAGTATTTATTACAAAATATGAGCTCGATAAATGTTATATGTTCTGAGAAAATTGTCTTAGAGCATTTCATGAAAAAGTGTAGTTTGTATGGGAGGGGGTAGAAGGAGAGGGAGTACGCAGATAATTTTTTCTGCTGTAGATTTATATAATTATTAAAGTAATATATCCCAAAATTCATACTAATAGCTTTTATACTTTTCGATTAATTCCATTTATTGTCAAATTGCGAAATTGGGTTATTTTGTATGGGAGGGGGTAGAAGTGGTGAAGCTAATCGTTTAATTTTTTTTGGTCTTACTAATAATTTTAAATAAATATATGGTGCACAATTTCAGCCCACTAAATTTTATACACACTGAGTAAATTGGCTTATAGTAATTCATGATAAGTACAGTTTGTATGGGAGGTGGTAGAAGGAGGGGGAGGACACGCATAATTTTTATACGGTAGATTGATATTATCAGAAAAGTAATATATTCCAAATTTCAGGCCAATAGCTTTTATACTTTTCGAGCAAATCCGTTAATTGTCAAATTGCGCAATTGTGTAATTTTGTATGGGAGGGGGTAGAAGGGGTGGAGCGATTTGGCCCGTTCACGAACTTGACCTTACTTTTTTGTCAAAAACGACGTATAGAAAATTTGAACTTTCTAGCTCAACGCGTTCTCAAGCTAGAGAGCGAACAGACGGACAGACGGACAGACGGACAGACGGACGGACGGACAGACGGACAGACGGACAGACGGACAGACGGACATTCGGTTTTGAGATTTTTGAGTGATTTTATGAACTTCTGTATCATTCATTTTTTTCTCCAAGCCTTATTTCTTGGCGTTACAAACCTTAGAGCAAACTTATAATACTCTCAGATTCCATCTAGAGTATAAACATAACAGAAGTACGATTGGACGTAAAGCCCAATCGTGCGATACTCTAGATGAAAGAGGAATTTTTGGATCTTAAGAAATTTTGTAGGGGAAGTGGTAGAGAGGGTGACGACATTGAACTAATTTTTTCACAAGACGCTAAGGTTGCTATCAAAATGTTGTATATAAAATTTAGGATTTAAAGATTTAATAGGTACTAAGAAAATTAGTATGTTGGATGTGGTGGAATAGTGCAGTTTGTATGGGAGGTGATAGAAGGAGGGGCGAGTTTTTAATGATTTTCCAGAAATAAACACATCATGTTTTTACATGTTTTAAATTGCAAATCAGTAGCATTCATACTTTTCAGGAAAATCGACCTTTTATAAAGTTGTGAAATTGTGTCAGGTTGTATGGGAGGGGGTAGAAGGAGTGAATGTAATCATCTAATTTTTTTCGGTCTTACTAACAATTTTAAAAAAATATTTCGTGCACAAATTCAGCTCGATCAATTTTATACGCACTGAGTAAATTGGTTTAGAGCATTTCATGAAAAAGTGCAGTTTGTATGGGAGGTGGTGGAAGGAAGGGGAGGACTTCAATAACTTTTATACAGTATATTTATATCATCATAAAAGTATTATATTCCAAATTTCAGATCAATACCATTTATATTTTTTGAGCAAATCCGTTTATAGTGAAATTGCGAAATTGTGTCATTTTGTATGGGAGGGGGTAGAAGGGGTACAAGTAATCGTCTATTTTTTTTTAATCTTACTATTAATTCCAATTAATTATTTCCTGTACAATTTTAGCTCGATAAGTATTATATCCACTGAGTAAATTGGCTCAGAGCATTTCATTAAAAAGTGCAGTTTGTATGGGAGGTGGTGGAAGGAAGGGGAGGACTCCAATAACTTTTATACAGTAGATTTATATCATTATAAAAGTATTATATTCCAAATTTCAGATCAGTAGCATTTATATTTTTCGGGCAAATCCGTTTATTGTGAAATTGCGAAATTGTGTCATTTTGTATGGGAGGGGGTAGAAGTGGTGGAGCGATTTGGCCCGTTCACGAACTTGACCTTACTTTTTTGTTGAAAACGACGTATACAAAATTTGAACTTTCTAGCTCAACGCGTTCTCAAGCTAGAGAGGACACGGACGGACGGACAGACGGACGGACGGACGGACGGACATCCGGTTTTGAGATTTTTGAGTGATTTTATGAACTTCTGTATCATTCATTTTTTTCTCCGAGTCTTATTTCTTGGCGTTACAAACTTTGTGGCAAACTTATAATACTCTCAGATTTCATCTAGAGTATAATTATAACTCTAAAAATAAAAGAATTCAATGATAAATATGAACGAAGTGTTAGGGCAGTACTGCTATAAATATTTTGGCGCCAAAATCATCGACGAGATTGGAAAAAAGCCGTTGATTCCTCTTGTCTGCCAATTTAAAATAGGAAAAATCTTCCTCGGGGAGTTGAAATGAGACGATGCTCGGGGAAGTATCCTTGATTGAATTAAAAGTGAACTCTTTTTTATTAAAAAAATAAAATAAATAAATAAACATATAGCTAATTAGTTCAGAAGTTTTTGGAAAATTTGATTTTTAATGACAAAACGTCGCCCTAACAAGTGCCGTGTGAATAACTAAAAATAATAATAACGCAGATTTAATAAAAAACTGAAATAATTGCATTAATTTGGACACTAAACATCAAATTGAAAGCAGCAAGGGCTTTAAAACAAGTAATTAGGCTTTTAGTTTTTGAATTAATAAAATAAAAATTGAAACTAGTGTAAAATTAATTGCTCTTTCATTATTCTGTTTTCGGAAAAAAAATCATTTTACATTTTATTTATATATTTTTGTGTGAAGTTTTTTGTGCATGCTTACGAACAGGTACTAAAATTTCATTCCTTATCAATTCATCAGAATGAGTGAGCGAGGAACTCATAAGAAGGTTCCTAGATTTCTTCGGAAGTTTGGTAAGTATTCGTATATGCGAAAGTGTTGTGAGCAGCTAATTTAAAATAGCAGCAGATATCACATCCTGTTGGCGATTTTACCGCTTAGAGTAGTACGGGATCGTCATAGTCCTCTTCCCGTTCCGTTTTTTTACAGCACAATCTTGGGTGAAGTTTTCTTGGGTCAATAACCTATCCTAAGCTCCTGAGCCGCCAGAAAATCGTTCTGCCCCGGCCTGAGAAAATTTCATTATTTTTTTTAGCGGGGATGAAGGATTTCCTTCATCTCGTTACAAAGCACTTAAAAAACGATGGCAAGGAACATAATTTATGACCCATCTCAAAATGGCGCAATATTTGTGAAGCCATGAATCAAAAGCTGTTCCAATGAATCCTTGAAGCTGTCCAAAACACGTTAGAAGGCTTCTATAAGCAGAGGAGAAATGCTTCCTCAATGAGTTTTTATTCAAGACAATATTCCAAAGCATTCCTCAAGTAATTCAAAGTATTGGTTTTCATGGAAACCTATTCCAATTATCAGATGTCGCAAACTTGCTGATTTTATGCACCGTAGATACGGTAATCAAAAACAAATGATGTGGGACGAAACACTGGTTTCTATTTAAACTATATTATGAATAAATAATTATAAACATAATACTTTCAAATTTTCTATTAACAGATTGAAAAAATAGTTTATCAGAAATCCATAACTTTGCAGTTGATACACACAGTTCCTGGAAATCCATTTCGATTGCAGAATCAATTAAATTTCGTAACAATTAAAGATTCTGTGAACTACTAATTTGCGCCTGATATCGTGCACAACTCGAACGCGTACGTTATGCATATTCAACTACTACTAGTTTTAAATCACTTTTTATTTTATTTTGTTTCAAAATTATTTTGTTTAGAGTTTGCAGGTGTCCTGATAAAAAGGAAATTTTAAACGCTTCTGGATTTTTTTTTTACAGAAATGCAACTTATTTGATTTTACATTGTTACATTTTTACCGTTAGACACAGGTCTCCCGTCATCCTCCCTTCTAGCATAGCGAACAGCTTTGGAGGAATAGAGAATGCGGATTTGGAGGAATCGTGAATGCGGATTTGGAGGAATAGAGAATGCGGATTTGAAGGAAATGCGGATTTGAAGGAAATGCGGATTTGGAGGAATCGAGAATGCGGATTTGGTCGTTGTAGTTTTGTGTTTGACATAAAACGCGGACAATAGGCAAAAATTCGTTGAAGACTTTCGAATTTGACCTTTAGGATTAAATCCTCTTCACCTTCAACTGTAATGAGACATGATTTCCTATCCCTACATTCAATACTTGTATCTGCTATATGATGAACCGTGTTTTTTTCTCACGCGCCTTCCACAATGCTCGAGTGCCGAAGCGATTCGCCGTTTTCCACATTGTGTCAGGTTGTATTTTGCTGTAATAGATCTTTTTTTCTAAGTGGATTTCATTTACCTATAAAGTTTTATTTATTTAATTTTTATAAAAATCTGGCAGTATGCCCGTTTCCGAGGGATCTGTGGTTTTGCCCCATAGAATTAAGCAGTATCCGGAAAAACATTGCGGTCCATATATACAGTGACCGACAAAAGTCTACATACGACCCCTATTTTCGCTACTTGACGAGCCCCATGGCACTAATTAAAAAAGTAATGATGCAGTTATGTTCTAAGTCCATTTTAATTGATATTTTACAAAAAAATCGTTTCTCCAATACCATCTTTACAAGTTATTCATACATAGCTAAAAAAATGCATTGACAAAAATCTACATAGGGCTAGGTAAATCATTCTTTATGCTACTGTGCGGTTCTGTTTTATAATGGGAAGTACCGTTTATCAGGTTTTGGCATTTGTACTTCGCGTTAGGATACAGTTTGGGCAGTTTCGATAAGGCCACAGCTATGACGATGGCTTCTCGGAAGGTAATCTCATCAGAAGTACGGAACTTGGTGGTACAACATCGAAAAAAAAAATCTTTCGGAGAATTAGTCAAATTGTTGAATTTAAGTAAATCGACAGTTCAAAACATATTCAACAACTACAAAAGCAGGTTCTCTGTTGAAAACAAGCCGCGCAGTGGTCGACCGAAGAAGCTGGTTCGCAGAGTAGTCTCCTTTATTTTGAAAGAAGCGAACCAAAACCCAATGGCGCATGCCACAAAATTGGGGGAGCACATAGCAAAACGAACAGGAACCACGATGTATTCAAGAACAGTTCAAAGAACATTAAATAATAATGATTATCACAGCAGAACACCACGCAAAAAACCCCTTATAAGCGAAAAAATTCGCAAACTTCGCTTAGAATTTTCCAAAAAGCATCTAGACAAAGGACTTGATTTTTGGAAGAAGGTTTAATTCACCGATGAATCGAAGTATAACATATTTGGAAGTGGCGGTAGAGCTAAAGTTTGGAGAAAGGAAAATACGGGAATGGACTCGAAACACCTAATTGCTACAGTCAAACATGGCGGTGGCAATGTGATGGTTTCGGGTGCTGTCGCATCTTTGGGTGTAGGAAATTTGGTGTTCATTAATGGTGTCATGGAACGCCATCTCCACAAAACCATCTTGCAACACAATTTAAGGCAATCGATCGATAAGTTTGATATTGGTGAAAGCTGGATATTCCAACAAGACAATGATCCCAAGCACACCGCTCAAATCGTGAAGGACTGGCTACTGTATTATGCTCGAAGAGCGCTCAATACAACCCCACAGAGTCCGAACTTGAATGTCATCGAGCAGGTTTGGGAGCTTCTGGATCGAAAAATAAGAAAACACGACATCAGAAGTGCTACAGTGCCAAAATAGGATCTCATTGAAGAATGAGGTCAAATAACGCCTAACGAGTTAGAAAATTTGGTCGCTTCAATGCCAAGACGCTTGCAGGCAGTTATAAATGCCCATGGTGAGCCAACAAAATATATATTAATTTTAAGTTTTGAAATGAAATTTAAATTCCTTAATGAATTCTTCGATCGTACGTAAACTTTTGTCAATGCTATTTTTTAGTTTTTTTATGAATAGATTGTTTAGTTTATATTGGAGAAAAGAGTTTTTTGTTACATGTCAATAAAAATATATTATAAACAAGACTACATCATTACTTTTTCAAATAATGCTGTTGGGCCCGTCAAGCAGCGAAAATATGGGCCGTATGTAAACTTTTGTCGGCCAGTGTAGCTGTCTGGATCAGTTTCTTGCCACTAAATTTTGCTTGTCGTTGCGATTGACCACCTTGATAGGACTTCAAACCAGCCCCTGACATTATTCTTCTCACAGAATTCTTAGATGTTCCACTTCTTTTGGCCAAATCCCGCTGCGAAAGACTTGGATTTGCCTTCGCCTTCCGAACTACCATCTTCATTATTTCCTTATCCTTTGTCTGTAATTCTTCTACTGTTCTTGGAGCTCGATCAACACTTTGGGTCTTTTTGAACCGATTTATAGCCCGGGTCAGGTCACTGTTGATTTCACAGTGTTGGTTCCTTTTGCGATCACAGAATGTAACGCCATTGGATTCTCTGCAAAAAAGTGTAAAGTTTTCTTCCTGTTTTCAATTTCTATCTCTTTTGATTAATAAACTATTAATTGAAATGCATTTTTTTATTATGTATTCAAGAATGTTAAGACTAACGAATGAATTTAAATTTGTTGTAATTTGATTTCAAATAACAGTGGGGAATACATTTCAAATCGGTGAAATTTGGTCGGGCCCATGCCTTAATAGAATAACAAAATATACTGTTCGTTAAAATATCAATGATTTCAAGAACCTGAAGAGAGTTAATAGATTTGGATTTCCAGGAACTGTGTGTATCAACTGCAAAGTTATGGATTTCTGATAAATTATTTTTTCAATCTGAGAAACAAATATTTTCCAGGACATGTTTATCGATTTGAAGCTCATTTACTTTCAATCCCTGAGCTCTTGGAAGGTACATACATAGTTTCCATTGTATGTAAATGCTTTTATGATTTTATTACTTAAAAATTTCACTAAAAACTTCATACCTTTTCACAACATAATGAAATATTATTTCGAACTTTAACTCCATAAAGTTTTATTTCTTCGAATATATAAGAGAGGTTACTGGTATCCAAAATTAATATTGAAATCTATGTTAATTAATCAGATCAATGTTTAAGATCACAAATAAATTACTTGAATCAAAAAAGGATTGCTTTAATAATTAACAATTTTTATAAATTTCAAGTAACAAATAGTTACATTTCTGAATTTATTCGATTTTAAAGAAAAACTAAAGAGAACAAAGTTCGTTATAATACCGTGTCCTGAAATCCACTAAAATAAATTTCACTGCACGTATTATCGATTATAAATGAAAATTTAATTAATTTTACGTTTGCCTCTTAAACACTCATTTTCATGCTTTTTAAGCGGCCATTTCGCAATTTTTCTCGGCTGGATTTTCACTAAAAAACGCAATCATCTTAACGGGGAAAAAATCTCACAAATCACAAAAGTGCAATTGCCTCCCGCACTATTTATCAGGTTAATATTTCATATACAGGGTGTAACTTGGGTGAAGCTTCAAACAAAAATGGGAGGTAGAGGAACTTGTCCTGAGTGGAAAATCGTTCCACACATACTCCCGTTTTTGCACCGTTAAGAAGATAGCGCGATTGTAAGGACGAAGGATTTTCATCGTACCTGTGATCACTGTTTGATCTATAACTTCTGCCGTACGTTGGAAAGGACATAAATTCTTCTTTCCATATTGCTATCAACTGTGTCAGTCACTGCTATACTTTTTGAGAAAAAGTCATTTCAATGACACAAAAATAATAAAAAATTGAAAAAAATACAAAAAAGTCCTTTTTTCTTCAAGAAGGATCTGATTAACCACAATTTTAAATTTTATTACATTTTCGGAAAGCCCATAAAATTTCACTATAAGTTTGCAAACAGAATTTCTTCATAGGTTGAATTGTAAGGGAGCGGGGCTAACAGTTATCAAGCAAGTTCCCTTCAAGTAAATCTGGTTTGACACCCGTCATTCGCCGAAGGAGTATGATTAATAATAGTGAGGACGAACTAAAAGAGTTGAAGTATACTTCAGTACGTTTATTTAGTTTATAAATAATTTTCAACACGTCCGCCGTTGTGGAGCAAGCACAATTGGTATCGCCGACGAATGGCATTGGTGGGGTTCACACGCAGTAGTTGGGCTCGTAACTGATCGCATGCTTCGGTGATACGGGAAATGAGCCGTTCTCGTATATGAATTTCCTCTGCGTAGACGATGCTTTTCAAATACCCCCAGACATAAAAGTCCATGGGAGTTAAGTCGGGAGATCGTGGAGGCCATGCAATGGGACCGCCACGACCAATCCATCGATCCTGAAAATTCGCGTCGAGCCACCGACGGACATTAGCACCGTAATGCGCTGGCGCTCCATCGTGCTGGAACCAAAACCTGACCAGTACACGGAGTGGTATATCCTCTATGAGATCTGGTAAAGTTTCCTCCAAAAATTTGGCATAATTGGTGGAATTGAGAAATGGGGGAAGAAATACCGGACCGATGATGCCAGCGCAAACATTCACACTGAAGCGACGTTGATAGGACGTATTTCGGCTGGTATGGGGATTTTCACGTGCCCACACATGCATATTGTGGAAATTTTGTATGCCATCGCAGGTGAATTGGGATTCGTCGGTCCAGAGAATTTTTCCGAAAAACGCTGGATATTCTTCCGCTCGCAGTAACATGGTACGACAAAAGTCTTGCGGATGTTCATGATCACCGGGCAACAGTTGTTGCACAGGTGTATTGTAATAGGGATACAGTCCTTCTCCTTGCAGAATTCGGAATACTTGCATGTGGCTGATGCCTAATCGATGGCCGATGCGCCGGGTGCTTATTGTGGGGTCCCTAGCCGCGATGCGCAGTATGCGCTCCTCCGTGGCCGAGTGTCGCCGTCTTCGATAGTGTGTCTCCCGCCGCGGATGAAGTGTACCTCGTTCACGAAGGTTCCGATGAATGCTGATGAACATCTGATAATGGGGAGGGGGCCGAGATCTGTCCGGATACCGTTCCCGGTAAACTCTTTCGGCTCACCTAGCATTCCCGTCGCACAACCCATACACGAAGTGCATGTCTGCCCTTTCTTCCGTTGTAAAAGGCCTCCTATTGCTTGCCATGTTGCTCGTAATTATGTCTATATCTGTTTGCTGCTGCTTTTTCCCGATGCTTTTATCGCAGAAAAATCTACGTAGGACGAAGTCATTCCTGTTCCTAAAGGGAGCAGGTAAACTCCACGCCCTACTTAAATGAAGATTACTTAATTAACTTAAATGGATGTTAGTTAATTTACTTAAATGGACGCTATCTAACTAGTTGTCATATTTTTACTTACCTGTGACATAATTTCCACACATAAGATCAATACTTGTGTTAACATGGTTGCTCTCATTACTGCAGCTGCTGCGGTAAAATCTATGTTTAGCAGTATTTCAAACATGTGGAGGGAACTCACTTGTTATTGCAAATATGAAGAAATTCTGTTTGCAAACTTATAGGAAATCTTATGGGCTTTCCGGATATGTAATAAAATTTGGTGGTTAATCAGGTCCTTCTTGAAAAAAAGGACTTTTTTGTATTTTTTTCAATTTTTTATTATTTTTGTGTCATTGAAATGACTTTTTCTCAAAAAGTATAGCACTGACTGACACAGTTGATAGCAATATGAAAAGAAGAATTTGTGTCCTTTCCAACGAGCGTTACGCTAAGTACGGCAGAAGTTATAGATCAAACAGTGATCACAGGTACGAAGAAAATCCTTCGTCCTTACAATCACGCTATCTCCTTAACGGTGCAAAAAAGGGATTATGTGTGGAACGATTTTCCACTCAGGACAAGTTCCTCTATCTCCCATTTTCGTTTGACGCTTCACACAAGTTACACCCTGTATAAGTACGGCGGAAACCAGCTGCGATCGAATAATGTCACCCCTTAGTTTGAAAAGCAAGCTTTTGTTTTTTTTTTGGGGAAATTATAAACAATAAATAATGTAAATACGTTTTCTTATTTTTTTTTTTTTTTTTGTGAATATTTGAAACTAGATTGTCGTGGGAAAAATCTGTGTTTCACTCTCGACGGGCTTTTCATCAACAACTCCCCTTTACGTATCCAACTGCGGCTTCGCACAAAACTAGGTTTTGACTAGCTGACTAGCACACTCCCTTTAAGGAATCCGTGACTTAGTGGCAGCCGTTCAATTACCACTCCAGACGTAGGATCTTTAAGCAATAATTTTTCAGTTGCAACTGGCATTGAAAAAAAAATTTGGTACTAAAAATCGAACGTTCGAAAGATCAAAGTATTGGTGAAAATAGGTGTAGACTGTGTAGTCATTCTGACATATCCCAGTTGGGAGTGGAATCATTACCGCGCCGATGATTCTTACCATGAAGCTATTACAGCTACTTCCTGTCGTAAAACATAGATTATTTTAACATTGCAATGTCATAGGCAAGCATTCGTTTTTTTCTACTTTCTGCATTACAAAGAATCGACATTGGAATCTAGGGAAACGAATGAATAATGTAATGATTGGAAAAAAAATCGACAATATAATGGTCGCAATAGAATCTACGATGGAATGGTTGCAAAAGAATAGAAAGCAAATTAATCTTTGAGAAGGTATTCTAACATTGAGGGAGCGATTCATTTTGAATTAATATTGAAAAATGTGATGAAATGGGATCCTGCTTTTAATATGAATTCAGTATTTTAAATTCTGTTGCTATAATTTAACTAATTTTGTTGCTGGAAAAGTACGGTGTAACTTAAGATTTTTTTCTTGCAACGAACAACTTGTAAAATTTTACGGGAATATTAGAAAGCAAACGGAATATGACATTAATGTTTTCTATTAATAATCTTTCGTTTTGTGCGCGGCACGTTTTGACGATGATCATTTATTTTATGCAATCTCCACACATTACCTTGCAATGCATATCAAATTCCCTAAATAAACTGCTACTTTATGCAATGCCTTCACATTACTTTAGAATGCATTGCAAATTCCTTAGGTCGATTTGAATGATTTCTCGATTTGAATGATTTTCAATAAAAGGGAATGGATTGCAAAAATCCCTGTTGGGATGTTTTTCCGCCATGTGTCAACAAACAGAATCATAAACTAGACTAAAAACCTGTTTGGTAAAGATGTGTGGGTGCAGAAAATTGCAAAATAAAATTGAATTTTTGGCTGTTTCTAATGGAATGGCACAATGATATTAATTTTTCAGGGCACATAATCGAATTCCAATTGCATTTTGATAAATATCTAACCGAATATGTATATACACCAAAAAATTCAAACTTAACGGTTTCAACTCTGATACGCATCTGCCAGACTCCTGGACCGAGTAGCTCAGTTATACAGTGACTCTAATGTTGACTAGCCCTGCAGCCCTTTTTATCATTAACACCCCTTTTCGTATCCGAGCTACGGGTTCGCACAGAATTAGGTTTTGACTGCCCATCTTAAAAAATATCATTTTTTTTTCGCATCTTTTATGTAAATACTTCACACGTCACATATATCGTATTTCCATTTAATTGGAATAGAAAATTTTCGTCTGGCGGGAAACAGGCCGAAAGTTGGCTGGCGCGACGGGAGACGTTGCGAAATTACGTCGAAAAATTCAAAATTAACGGCACTCAATTCAAGAAAAGAAACCATTTATATATTTTTGGAACTATTATTATATATAACTTAAACTAAATCTTAAATATAGCTTAAAACTAAATCTTACATATAGCTTATTCTAACTCTTCGTACAAGTCCGCCAGGTCCTCCGTTGGAACTTCAGGGCACAAATTGGATTCGTTTTCTTCCAATAATTCGACCGCAACATCCGAATTATTGGGGTTGTACAACTGCCCTGCCAACCGAAAAAACTCCAACGTTCTGTCCAAATTTAGCTCGTTACATTTTTTGAAAAACATGTCACGAGCTAAATTGCCAGGAATCTGTTGCTTTTTTCGACCGCACGTGGAGGCAATATTTTTTGCAAGTGTCCACGAAGATTCAATCGAATTTGTATGAACCCTTGGTTCGGAATCCTTAAAATTCAAGGAATGGTTCACTTTCAAGTGACTGAATCCTACATTTTCAAGGCAGTTGAACGCCTTCCAATAATCCGAGATAATAGTGGTCCCGTCTTCGATCCATTCTTGAATTATTGGAAGAAGAGTGTCTTCATCCCTGCAAATTTAATAATTTTAATAAAAAATAGTTGAAATTTAAATAACAATCATAGTTAATACCTGAATTCCGCTGCAACCATAAATATTTGGCCGGAACCTCTTTCGTAGCCACCGAACACCCACTGCCCTTCCACTGGTTGGCCGCGAACATATTTTCTCGTGCCGAAATTGCTCTCGCTAATCTCCACAATTTTGCCTGGGCCTCCGATCTTGGTGGAATTGGAGAGAAAGGAAGTGAGGAGGACCTCGCGGCAATATGATGCCCAATTGACCACAGTGTTACTGCTGGAAATCGCCAACTGAGTCTTAATAAACGCAAGACTCGCGTTCATCACCCAAAAATTGACGAAAGCCAATATTTGGAAAATGCTAAGTTTCGATTTTTCGAAAAAAGTGCCCTTGCGAAAACTCATCGCTTTACGGCAAACGCGAGTCTTTTGTTTGCGCTCACTAATTTTATTCCTGCACCGCCATTGGAATCCGTCTGTTCTATAATTCATAAATTTCATTAGTGTTTCCTGAAATTCATTACTATTGAAAAACTTACATATCCTCTTGATTGCTTATTGACATAGGCATAGCACATTCGGGACACCTAACTTCGCGAGGAATAAGCCCCCAGTCTTCTAAATGCTTCTTCAGGTCTTCCTTATCTTGACAGATGTCGTATATTACAAAAGAATTCATTTTGTATTATTGTAACACCACAATATAACGAAAAGTAACGTTCTTTCACTTAATTAAAAAAAATTTGCCGTTTCGAACAGACAAATTAATTTTGGATAAAACACTGAGTTCATACTCAAATTTTTTTTCGCTTGTTTTAACAAAAGTCAATGAAGTTATTACCGCGTTAATACTAAATTTACCGCTTTTTAGCTGAGAAATACTAAGAAAAATGAAATTTACCGGGGAAATTGCTTTATCCACAACACAACACAACACGAAATGATTTGACAGTTCTAGCATGGCAGTGTTACCAGACTCGATTTTCGAGTAAGTTGATGTAACTTAGAGATACTCGATACACACTAACACTTCTGTCAAATAGAGTTTGAACAATGCATGCACAGCGATCGCGGGGAAATTTTGCCCAAAATTTGAATTTTCTCAATTCTTTTTCTTTTATGAAGCAAACACAATCAAAATGAATTGCTATTTATTAAAGTCATATTTATTTTCGGTTTTAATGAGAATTCTATTCAAAAACTTGTAGTTTAACGCAAGTTTTCGCTCGTGTCCGTACATTTAAAATCGGTCAAACTCAAGTTTGGCTGATTTTCTTATTTCTTATGTTGCCGTCTTGTGCTTCTAAGCGCAGTCTTAACTGTTGGTATTAGAGCATTGTCCAAACTCTATTAGGACGGAAGTGTTAGTGTGTATCGAGTATCTCTACTCTAGAGTCACTGTATAACTGAGCTACTCGGTCCAGGAGTCTGGCAGATGCGTATCAGAGTTGAAACCGTTAAGTTTGAATTTTTTGGTGTATATACATATACGGTTAGATATTTATCAAAATGCAACTGGAATTCGATTATGTGCCCTGAAAAATTAATATCATTGTGCCATTCCATTAGAAACAGCCAAAAATTCAATTTTATTTTGCAATTTTCTGCACCCACACATCTTTACCAAACAGGTTTTTAGTCTAGTTTATGATTCTGTTTGTTGACACATGGCGGAAAAACATCCCAACAGGGATTTTTGCAATCCATTCCCTTTTATTGAAAATCATTCAAATCGAGAAATCATTCAAATCGACCTAAGGAATTTGCAATGCATTCTAAAGTAATGTGAAGGCATTGCATAAAGTAGCAGTTTATTTAGGGAATTTGATATGCATTGCAAGGTAATGTGTGGAGATTGCATAAAATAAATGATCATCGTCAAAACGTGCCGCGCATAAAACGAAAGATTATTAATAGAAAACATTAATGTCATATTCCGTTTGCTTTCTAATATTCCCGTAAAATTTTACAAGTTGTTCGTTGCAAGAAAAAAATCTTAAGTTACACCGTACTTTTCCAGCAACAAAATTAGTTAAATTATAGCAACAGAATTTAAAATACTGAATTCATATTAAAAGCAGGATCCCATTTCATCACATTTTTCAATATTAATTCAAAAACAAAACAGAGCTAAGATTGCGCGTAAAGCGCAATCTTACGATACTCTAGATGAATAGAATTTTTTGTGATCCCAAGAAATTTTGTATGGGGAGTGTTAGAAGGGGTGATAGCATTGAACTAATTTTTTTCCCATCATGCTAAAGTAGCTATAAAAATGTTTTATACAAAATGCTTACTCCAAAAATTGAATAGGAGCTGAGAAAATTAATGTGTTAGATCTAGTGAAAATGTGCAGTTTGTATGGGAGGTGGTAGCAAGAGTGGGGGGATTTTAGTGATTTTTTCAGAAATAGCTAAGAATATCATAAGGTTGGCATCTCTTAAATTTTAGATGAGTAACATTCATAATATGAGTAACATTCATAATATTCAAGAAAATATATTTTTTGTGAAGTTGGGAAACTGTGTCATATTGTATGGGAGGGGGTAGAAGGGGTGAAGCTAATCAAATATTTTTTTCTGATCTTAGTGATAATACTAATTAAGTATTTATTACAAAATATGAGCTCGATAAATATTATATGTTCTGAGAAAATCGTATTAGAGCATTTCATGAAAAAGTTTAGTTTGTATGGGAGGGGGTGGAAGGAGAGAGAGGACGCAGATAATTTTTCTACTGTAGATTTATATCGTTATTGAAGTAACATATCCCAAAATTCAGACTAATAGCTTTTATACTTTTCGATTAAATCCATTTATTGTCAAATTGCGAAATTGGGTCATTTTGTATGGGAGGGGGTAGAAGGGGTGAAGCTAAGGAGGGGAAGGACACGCATAATTTTTATACGGTAGATTGATATTATCAGAAAAGTAATATATTCCAAATTTCAGGCTAATAGCTTTTATACTTTTCGAGCAAATCCGTTAATTGTCAAATTGCGCAATTGTGTCATTTTGTATGGGAGGGGGTAGAAGGGGTGAAGCGATTTGGCCCGTTTACGAACTTGACCTTACTTTTTTGTTAACAAAGACGTGTACAAAATTTGAACTATCTAGCTCAACGCGTTCTCAAGCTAGAGAGCGAACAGACGGACGGACGGACAGACGGACATCCGGTTTTGAGATTTCTGAGTGATAATATTAACTTCTGTATCATTCATTTTTTTCTCCAAACCTTATTTCTTGGCGTTACAAACCTTAGAGCAAACTTATAATACTCTCAGATTCCATCTAGAGTATAATGAATCGCTCCCTCAATGTTAGAATACCTTCTCAAAGATTAATTTGCTTTCTATTCTTTTGCAACCATTCCATCGTAGATTCTATTGCGACCATTATATTGTCGATTTTTTTCCAATCTTTACATTATTCATTCGTTTCCCTAGATTCCAATGTCGATTCTTTGTAATGCAGAAAGTAGAAAAAAACGAATGCTTGCCTATGACATTGCAATGTTAAAATAATCTATGTTTTACGACAGGAAGTAGCTGTAATAGCTTCATGGTAAGAATCATCGGCGCGGTAATGATTCCACTCCCAACTGGGATATGTCAGAATGACTACACAGTCTACACCTATTTTCACCAACACTTTGATCTTTCGAACGTTCGATTTTTAGTACCAAATTTTTTAGCACGTTCGATTTTTGTACTAAAATAGCTATCTGCCAGACTCCTGGACCGAGTAGCTCAGTTATACAGTGACTCTACTCTACTCTAGTAGTGTTGGGTTACTCATACAAGAAGTGGTACAAATGTCCCATTCATGCACGTCAAAATGTCCCATCACTACAAAAAATATTGTTGTCCCACTTCAAAGTTTTTGTCCCACTTCAGAGCTTTTGTCGCATCTGAATTAAAAACATGCATTTGTATGGCTACTGTACCAATACATTTGTAACACTCAAATCACACTCACTTCACCGGGTTTTGTCCCATGCATTTGTATGGCTGAAAGCAAAGCTCTCAGCACGGAAATATTACGAACCGGAGAACTCTGCACATGAATGACAGATTCTCTTCGATGGGAGAAACCGAGATTTAACTTTCATCGCACTTTTTTCTATTAAAAATCTATTGCACTGATATCAACGTGTAGTAATTACATGCTGAGCACTATTAATAAAGTATTTTGGAAAACTGAACTATTTTTAACACTGCATTTAAGAATAAACGCGATTCTTACGAAGCCCGCCGTGTCCGCTACATACAAAAGCTGGCGAACGGAACTGTCATTTTTATTGTGACTACAACTTGTTGTTGTTGGATTGACTTACATGGCTAGTATAGTGTTTTAACCCTAGTGAAACCGAATAAGTGTAAATAAGAATAACTGAAATAAATAAGAATGTATTTTTTTGTGATATTAATTAAGGAGATTTTGTATTTTAATTTTTAAAATTAAATAAGAATAAATAAAATAAAAAAGAATGTATATTATAAACACAACCCACAAATGCCACACCTAATAATACGTCATTTTACTACCGCATCTCAATAAGAAACGGTGTTAGTAGGGTTAAAATACTCTACGCGCGCACATAAAAGCGCAATATACGTCATTTTTCGCTCATTTGCTACCATTGCTCCTCAAAAAGGCAAATTGTATGAATGGGACGGGCATTGTATGTATGAATGGGACATGGAGCTTTTGAATGGGACATTTGAGGTGGGACATTGTACCACCTCAAATTTCAAATGAGCCCCTCATACAAACATGGGACAAAAATTCTTGTCCTACCCAACACTAATGCTCTGCACTGTAGAATCACTGTAGTTCAATAGTCTCTCCAATTTTCCTGCGCAAATGGCCACTTTTAAAATGACTGAGAACAAGTTCTCGTTGATCAATTGCATTACATGGTCTCATTTCCCAAAACTAATTTTTCTGCACGATCTTCTCAAAAAATTCAGCAAGACTGAGCTTGAACACATAACGAATATAATTACTACAACTTAAAAAAAATCAAATAACCGCTACATTGCAAGATAACGCATCATTGCACACTTGCAAAGTATTTGGTTGAAATAAGCTGTGGCATTGTTTTTAGTTACTTTTTTCGTTTATAATTGTTTTAGAATATTAAAAAAATATACAATAGAAAAATAAATGAAGTCATATTTGGTTAGTTTAAGCATTAGACTAATAACCTGCGTTCAAATAATATTGATATCTTTTTTAGTTTAGTTTGTTGTAGGCATTTTACGATTTTTTTACGTGCTGGTTGAAATAAGCTGTGAGCCACTGTAGTTTGCGTTATAATTTTTGTTTTGCTTTCATTAATACGTAGTCCAACTTCCCTTGCTACCGAGTCAAGGTTTACAAATACCTCCAGAGATCTTGCAAGGATATCTATATCGTATGCTACAAGTTGTGTAGATTTGAAGCATAGTGTTCCCTTGGTGTCAACGGGTTTCCGAACAACATATTCGAGTGCCACGTTGAAAAGCACTGGTGCGAGACCGTCACCTTGCTTAAGGCCGTTGTCTCTTTTAAAACTGGAAGTGAGATCGTTTTCTACTCTGACTCGTAACAAAGACTCAGTCATTGTCATTCTTGAAAACCGAACCAGTTTCGGTGGGACTCCAAACTCCAACATGATTTTATACACTATGCGCCTGTCGATACTGTCGTATGCTTGCTTGAAGTCAACAAATATCTGGTGCACATCGATATTGTATTCCCAGCACTTTTGAAGCACATGTTTAACTGAGAATATCTGGTCCGTGGTCGATCGTCCAGCTCTAAATCCGCCACCAATCACTTTTTCAGCATAGGGCTTAATTTTATTTTCCAGAATTTTCGTCAAGATCTTATAAAACGTGCACAACAGAGATATTCCTCGGTAGTTTTCGCAGCAGAGTTTGTCACCTTTTTTATAAATTGGGCATATAATGCTCTTGCGCCAATCTTCAGGAAGTGTTTCCTGCGTCCATATGTCTGTGACTAAAGTATGTAGGACATGCGCTATGCGGGTGTCGCCGGCTTTTAAAAGTTCAGCTGGAATTTGATCAGTGCCCGGCGCTTTGTGGTTTGGATGGTTTCTCAGGGCTGGTTTTACTTCTTCGGGTGTGGGAGGACTCATAGCGGATCCTTCATCAGCTGTTACATCATTTATACCTGCTATTGTGTCTGCTGCTGCTGTTCGTGCGGGTGATAGCTCGGGTTAAGAAGATGTTCAAAGTATTGCGCCTATCTTAATTTTATGTCTTCCGCATTACTTATAATGTTCCCTTCTGCATCCTTGCAGAGGGTCGTCTTCGGTTGGTATACCTCTTTCATCCTTTTAACAAAGGATACGCGGCTCTTGTGTAATTTAAAATGTTCGTCCATGTTTTTAATTTTGGCATTATTGTACTTCCGATTTTTTTCGTCTGCATATTTTGTTTGCAAAACGTCTAAGATCATTATACTTGTCCCGTTTGGCTCGTGTCGGTCGTTCTGTTAATATCTTGTAGGCTTGATTTTATCGCTCTAAGGCATCTTGGCATTCGTTGTCGAACCAGTAATTTCTTTTGCGCCGGGGTGGTTGTCCTATCACCTCCTCTGCAACAGATGGCATGCTGGCGTTATTGTTCAGTATTGGCGCGAAATGCCTCTCTAAGGTTGATACGTACTTCGCAACTACTTTCTCATCCTTGAGTTTTCCTATGTCGAATCTAGGAATCGGTTGTATTTTGGGTGCTCTCAGTTTGCGATTCGACATCGGAGCTTGGTCTTTACCAAATAGTGGTCTGTGTCGCAATTAACACGTCGAGAATGCAGGAGGCCGTCCTTTTCTCTATTAGAACATGGTCTATTTGATTGAATATTTTTCCGTCGGGTGATGCCCACGTTCTCTTGTAAATGTCGCGATGCGGGAAGCATGCCGAGCTTACAATAAGATTATTGCTGCTGACAAAATCGGCCAGTCTCTGGCCGTTGTCGTTACTAATATCATGGAGACTTCCAATTGCCCCTATGTAAATTTCTTCTTTGCCCACTGACGCGTTAAAGTCACCTAAAACTATTTTAATATCGTTCGACGGAAGGGAGTCGAATGTTGATTCTAAGGTGCTGTAGAAATCGTCTTTAACTTCGTCGTCTTTGTCTTTCGTTGGGTCATGGACATTAATAAGCCAAACATTACAGAATTTTGTTTGATGCGGATTGCACACAATCGTTCATTGACGGGTTAGAAATTAGTGTTTAAACTTGTTGTCGACGATAAACGCAACTCCAAACTCCCGGCTTCCCGATTTTTTTCCCGCCTTTTAAAATTCTGCGCGATCCAATGTCAGTAGCTTCGCTACCTAAGAATTTAGTTTCTTGGAGTGCAATGATGTTCATTTTGTATTTGCTTGTCTGTTCCAAAATCGCTCTCACTGCTTCTGCTCTGTACAGGTGTAGTGTACCTGTTAAACGGGTGCACTAGCGCACGTAAGAGTGCGTGTCACCTTTTACGGAGTTTCTGTTTTATCATTTCTGGGAAATCTTTCTTAATTAGAAACGCGGGGGTGTAAACTACAATCTATATTTATTTCACTATTCATACTAAGTTTGTAACACTAATTTTAGTATTTAATTGAACATAAGATATATTAATAGCACGTAAGATATGGTAATTACTTAAACACTATTTCTTTAAACTGTACGACGCTCGTTTTAAAGTCGGTCCGTGAGTGTCGCGATCGAGTCATCATGCAAGATCACAAAGAACAATTAAGTAAAAGAAATATGATCTCCAAGATAAACATATTTCTTTTAACGGACTCCAACCGATCGTGGGACATGCCATGGATTTATTGTGCGTGGTAAGCACTTAGGGTGGTTGGATGGGTATAGACAGGGTAGGCATCTGATCGGCGTCATTAGGCGACGCCCAGTGTTGTAACTGTCATATACACATCAATTGTGCTCATCATACCTCCTCGTGGTAGCCACCGGATCCTGGTCTTGTCCATCCGGACTTGACTTGCTGAACTGATGGGCGCGAGTGCTAATGAAACAGAAAAATTCTAGCACTATAATAATATGGCCCTCCAAGTTGGGGGTTGGGCGATGTGTTAACAACTCATCCTCGGAAAAAACACACCCGTTTCGAAACCTGAAGCAACGCCTCGGACTGGATTGATTCAACGGCAACGACCACGCAAACGAAAAATGGACTATTCCATCGGATCTTGGAACGTGCGATCCCTGTACAGAGCAGGAGCAGTGAGAGAGCTTCTGGAACAGGCAGTCAAATACAATATAAACATAATTGCACTCCAAGAAACTAAATTATTAGGTAACGAGATTAATGACTTAAGATCGCACACAATTTTCAAAAGTGGGAAATCATCGGGAAGCCGGGAATTTGGAGTTGCGTTTATCGTCGACAAGAAGTTTAAACACCAAGTTACCAACTTCAAATCCGTCAATGAACGATCGTTTGCAATCCGCATCAAAACAAGTTTTTTTAATGGTTGGCTTATTAATGTCCACGCCTCAACGGAAGACAAAGACGACGAAGTTAAAGACGATTTCTACAGCACCTTAGAATCAACATTCGACTCCCTTCCGTCGAATGATATTAAAATAGTATTAGGTGACTTTAACGCGAAAGTGGGCAAAGAAGAAGCATACATAGGGACAATTGGAAGGCATAGTCTCCATGGTATTAGTAACGACAACGGCCAGAGGCTGACTGATTTCGCCAGCAGCAAAAACCTTATTGTAAGCTCGACATGCTTCCCGCATCGTGACATTCATAAGAGAACGTGGGCTTCACCCGACGGAAGAACATTCAATCAAATAGACCATGTTCTAATAGAGAAAAGGACGGCCTCCTGCATTCTCGACGTGCGTACATGTCGAGGGGCTAATTGCGACACAGACCACTATTTGGTAAAGACCAAGTTTCGATGTCGAATCGCAAACCGAGGACACTCAAAAATACAACCGGTTCCTAAATTCGACATAGGGAAATTCAAAAACGAGAAAATAGTTGCGAAATATGCGTTAGCCTTGGAGAGGCACTTCACGACAATGCTGAATACCACTGTCAGCATGCCTATAGAAGAAATGTGGCAAAAAATCAAAGATGGCATTACATCTGTCGCAGAGGAGGTGATAGGACAACAACCCCGGCGCAAAAGAAATGATTGGTTCGACAAAGAATGCCAAGATGCCTTAGAACGAAAAAATGAAGCTTACAAAATATTAACGGAACGGCCGACACGAGGCAAACAAGACAAGTACAAGGATCTTAGACGATTTGCAAACAAAATATGCAGACAAAAAAAACGGAAGTACAATAATGACGAAATTAAAAACATGGACGAACAATTTAAATTACACAACACAAGAGCCGCGTATTCCCTTGTCAAAAGGATGAAAGAAGGTTACAAACCGAAAACGACCCTATGCAAGGATGCGGAAGGGAACATTATAAGTAACGCGGAAGATATAAAACTAAGATGGGCACAATATTTTGAACACCTTCTTAACCCGAGCCCATCACCTACACGAACAGCAGCAGCAGATACAATAGCAGGTATAACTGATGTAACAGCTGATGAAGGATCCGCTTTGAGTCCTCCCACACTCGAAGAAGTAAAAACAGCCCTAAGGAACCACCCAAACAACAAAGCGCCGGGCACTGATCAAATCCCAGCTGAACTTCTGAAAGCCGGCGACACCTGCATAGCGCATCTCCTACATAGATTAGTCGCGGACATATGGACGCAGGAAATACTTCCTGAAGATTGGCGCAAGAGCATCATATGTCCAATTTATAAAAAAGGTGACAAACTCTGCTGCGAAAACTACCGAGGAATATCTCTGTTGTGTACGTCTTATAAGATTTTGACGAAAATTCTAGAAAAGAGAATTAAGCCCTATGCTGATAAAGTAATTGGTGAATACCAAGGCGGATTTAGAGCTGGACGCTCAACCACGGACCAGATGCTGGAAAAGTGCTGGGAATATAATATTGATGTGCACCAGATATTTGTTGACTTCAAACAAGCATACGACAGTATCGACAGGCGCGTACTGTATAAAATCATGTTGGAGTTTGGAGTCCCACCGAAACTGGTTCGACTGACAAGAATGACAATGACTGAGTCTTTGTCACAAGTCAGAGTAGAAAACGATCTGACTTCCAGTTTTAAAACAGACAACGGCCTTAAACAAGGTGACGGCCTCGCACCAATGCTTTTCAACTTAACACTCGAATATGTTGTTCGGAAACTTCCCGTTGACACCAAGGGAACACTATGCTTCAAATCCACACAACTCGTAGCATATGCCGACGACATAGATATCCTTGCAAGATCTCTGGAGAGTGCTAAGGAAGTATTTGTAAACCTTGACTCGGTAGCAAGGGAAGTTGGACTACGCATTAATGAAAACAAAACAAAAATTATGACGCAAACTAGGAAAAAGACGCCAATCAGACAAAATATTACAGTAGGAGACTATAACCTAGAAAACGTAGACAGCTTCATATATCTAGGGGCAAATCTATCGAAGGATGGAAGCGAACCCATCGAAATTAAAAGAAGGATAATGATGGCAAACAAGACGTATTATTCGGTACTTCCAATAATCAAAAACAAGAACGTGCACAGGAAAACAAAACTTAAGCTATACAAAACAATCATAAGACCTGTGCTATGCTATGGCAGCGAAACGTGGACATTAACTCAGGCGTCCGAAAAACGACTTAACGCCTTTGAAAGGAAGGTCCTCAGAAGAATCCTCGGACCTGTGAGGGAAGACTCGATCTGGAGAATACGATACAATAGAGAATTGTATGCCATCTTCGACAATCCAGAAGTGTCAACCCTCATAAAATTTAAAAAATTACAATGGGCTGGTCATGTGGAGCGGATGGATGACGGAAGGATTCCCAAACGCACACTAAAAGGGAAAGTCAACGGACAAAGACCGGTCGGAAAACCACGAAAGCGCTGGGAGGATTCGATTGACGCAGACAGCAAATCACTGCTAAGATTTTCAAACTGGAGGACGCGGTCACTGAACCGAGATGGATGGAGGCAAAGCATTCAGGAGGCCAAAGTCCGATTTGGGCTGTAGCGCCATCGTAAGTAAGTAAGTAAGCACTTAGAACGCTTATCTCTAAGAGATTTAGATTTGCGCTAGACGAAATATGAAAAGTACGCAACATGAGAAGTACTTGCATGTGCACATCGTGTTGGGTCTTGAGCGAAAACTTGCGTTAAACTACAAGTTTTTGAATAGAATTCTCATTAAAACCGAAAATAAATATGACTTTAATAAATAGCAATTCATTTTGATTGTGTTTGCTTCATAAAAGAAAAAGAATTGAGAAAATTCAAATTTTGGGCAAAATTTCCCCGCGATCGCTGTGCATGCATTGTTCAAACTCTATTTGCAGAAGTGTTAGTGTGTATCGAGTATCTCTAAGTTACATCAACTTGAAAATCGAGTCTGGTAACACTGCCATGCTGTCAAAACATTTCGTGTTGTGGATAAAGCAATTTCCCCAGTAAATTTCATTTTTCTTAGTATTTCGCACTTAAAAAGCGGTAAATTTAGTATTAACGCGGTAATAACTTCATTGACTTTTGTTAAAACAAGCGAAAAAAAATTTGAGTATGAACTCAGTGTTTTATCCAAAATTAATTTGTCTGTTCGAAACGGCAAATTTTTCTTAACTAAGTGAAAGAACGTTACTTTTCGTTATTTTGTGGTGTTACAATAATACAAAATGAATTCTTTTGTAATATACGACATCTGTAAAAATAAACACGACCTGCTGAAGCACTTAGAGGTCTGGGGGCTTATTCCTCGCGAAGCTAATTGTCCCGAATGTGCTAAGCCCATGAGACTAAACAATAGAAAGGATGCGTAAGCTTTTCAATAATCATGAATTACTGTAATTATTAATGAAATTTATGAATTAAAGAACAGACGGATTCCAATGGCGGTGCAGGAATAAAATTAGTCATCACAAGCAAAAGGCTCGCCTTTGCGGTAAAATGGTAAGTTTTCGCAAGGGCACTTTTTTCGAAAACTCGAAACTTAGCATTTTCCAAATATTGGCTTTCGTCAATTTTTGGGTGATGAGCGCGAGCCTTTCGTTTATTAAGGCTCAATTGGCGATTTCCACCAGTGAAACGGCGGTGAATTGGGCAGCGTATTGCCGCGAGGTCCTCCTTGCTGCTTTTCTTCTTAATTCCACAAAGATCGGAGGTCCAGGCAAAATTGTGGAGATAAGCGAGAGCAATTTCGGCAAGAGAAAATATGTTCGCGGCCACCGAGTGGAAGGGGAGTGGGTGTTCGGTGGCTACGAGAGAGGTTCCGGCCACATATTTCTGGTTGCAGCGGAATCCAGGTATTAACTACGATTGTTATTTAAATTTCAACTATTTTTTATTAAAATTAATAAATTTGTAGGGATGAAGACACTCTTCTTCCAATAATTCAAGAATGGATCGAAGACGGGACCACTATTATTTCGGATAATTGGAAGACGTACGGTTGCCTTGAAAGTGAAGGATTCAGTCAATTGAAAGTGAAACATTCATTAAATTTTGAGGATTCCGAAACCAGGCCATATGCAAATTCGATTGAATCCTCGTGGACGCTTGCAAAAAATATTGCCTCTTCGTACGGTCGAAAAAAGCAACAGACTCCTGGCAATTTAGCTCGTGAGATGTTTTTCAAAAAATGTAGCGAACTAAATTTGGACAGGACGTTGGAGTTTTTTCGGTTGGCGGGGCAGTTGTACAACCCCAATAATTCGAATGTTACGGTCGAATTATTGAAAGAAGACGAATTTCATTCGCGCCATCCATCGGAGGACCTGGAGGACTTATACGAAGAGTTAGGATAAGTTATATTTAAGATTTAGTTTTAAGTTATATTTAAGATTAAGTTTAAGTTATATATAATAATAGTTCCAAAAATATATAAATGTTTTCTTTTCTTAAATTGAGTGCCGTTAATTTTGAATTTTTCGACGTAATTTCGAAACGTCTTCCGCCGCGCCAGCCAACTTTCGGCCTGTTTCCCGCCAGACGAAAATTTTCTATTCCAATTAAATGGAAATAGGATACGTGTGACATCTGAAGTATTTACATAAAAAAAGCGAAAAATAATAGATATTTTTTAAGATGGGTAGTCAAAACCTAATTCTGTGCGAAGCCGAGGCTGAATACGAAAAGGGGTGTCAATGATAAAAAGGCTCGCAGGGCTAGTCAAAATCTAGATCTGTGCGTAACACTAGTTTCCTTTTACAGAATGACGTGTTTTAGCTAATTTCGGTCTTTATGTGCAATACACATACACAGTCATGGAGTGAAGGATTAATGAGAATGCGAAGGTATGGAAAAGGGGAGTGAGAACGACTTTAACGAGTGGTGAAGCTGCTATATTTTTTAGTTGTACTGGCTGCTACTGATGTGTATTTTTACATGGTATGTTATGAAAGCAAACAGAAACCATCTACTGAGTATATAGAACTTTTTGAAGTGCACCGGATCCCTTTACATCATTTACACATTTTATTTCGGTTTATTGCCAGTTGCAACTGCGAAATTCGTTTATAAAAAATCGAACTGTCTAAAGTAGGCATCGATCCCACGACCAATTAGCTGTGAAGGAAGCACGCTGCCACTACGCCAGAGAGACTTTGAAGGAAGTGAATGATAAAAAGTTCCGCTGAACTAGTCAAGACCTAATTCTGTGTGTGACCGTAGCTGGTACGATCTATATAAGAAATCTTAGTGCCTGTAGTGGGAATCGAACCCATAACCTATTAGCTGTAAACAAGAACGCTGCCGGTGGTTGGGTGTGTATAGATAGATTAGGCATCTGATCGGCGTCATAAGGCAACACCCAGTGTTGTAACTATCATATACACCTCCACGTGGTAGCCACCGGATTGTGGTCTTGTCCATCCGGACTTGGCTTGCTGAACTGATAAGCGCGAGTGCTAATAAAACAGAAAAATTCAAACACTACAATATGGCCCTCCAAGTTGTGGGCTGGGCGATGTATCAACAACTCATACTCGGAAAAACCAAACTTGTTTCGAAACCTGAAGCAATACCTCGGACTGGATTGATTCAACGGCAACGACCACGCAAACAAAAAATGGATTATTCCCTTGGATCTTGGAACGTGCGATCCCTGTGTTATAAAGCCACCTCCTTCCACTTACCATGTCTCAATCAATCATCCAATTCTCTATCATATCGTATCAATCATATCATTATCTCCAAGTCTAAGTACGTCTCAATCTTATCAATACCCAAAATCCTATTCTAAATCTTATTCTCAAATTCAATTTGCTACATTATGATACGATATCCCATAAATTACCAGACCTTTAAAAGTGCTTACACATTTCCTTTCCCACAAGAACCAACACGATGTGCACATGCAAGTACTTATCATGTTGCGTACTTTTCATATTTCGTCTAGCGCAAATCTAAATCTCTTAGAGATAAGCGTTCTAAGTGCTTACCACGCACAATAAATCCATGGCATGTCCCACGATCGGTTGGAGTCCGTTAAAAGAAATATGTTTATCTTGCAGATCATATTTCTTTTACTTAATTGTTCTATGCTTGCGATCTTGCATAATGACTCGATCGCGACACTCACGGACCGACTTTAAAACGAACACCCCGAATCTTTACCGCTCCGCGTCGTTAAATAACACCTCGAATCTTTTCCGCTCCGCGTCGTACAAACTAAGTATGAATAGTGAAATAAATATAGATTGAAGTTTACACCCCCGTGTTTCTAATTAAGGAAGATTTCCCAGAAGTGATAAAACAGAACCTCCGTAAAAGGTAACACGCACTCTTGCGTGGGCTAGTGCACCCGTTTAACAAGTACACTAACAAATTTGGTGTTAGGTGTGGGGTTGTTCGGTCACTCAACCCAGGTGGTTAAAATAAGAAAAAAAAAATTTTTTTTCTTCTCTAACTTTGGTCTTCCTTATAAATTGCCAAATCATTTAATAATTAAAAACAAATTATCGAAAATAAAAAAAAATCCTGTAACAGTCGCAATCGATTCTAAATTGTTGCCAAACAGTGCAAAAAATAAATTGTGGGAAAATTTGTAAGTGAAAAATTTACCAAGTTGTTGCAAAATTCTGCAAAACAGTGCCAACAGTGCAAAAAAACTAAGACAGCGTATCGTTCGTTACATGCCATCGTACACTGCAAAAAACTCATTAGCTGAGTTCGCCTCGTAGTCATCGTCATCGTCACAGGTAATCGAAACCATTGAAATTATACCGCCTAAATTCGACAAGGGTTTCGTGCTAAAATTTATCCCCGAATTCGACGGGAGTCGCGAGACCCTCCACAAATTCATTAATTGTTGCGACCTTATGGGCGCAGATATCTCTGCATCGGATATGCCGTTGTTTACGATGATCATTAAAAGTAAACTTACCGGCCCGGCTCAGAACGTCGTCAAACACAAGGACCTAGCTACTTGGGACGAGCTGAAGGAGGCGCTCCAAACTCCGTTTCTTGAGGAGCGTATTCTAACCCAGCTACAAGTCGATCTAGTCAACTCTAAGCAGAGTCCTGGCAAATCAGTTCAAGCATTCGCTAACGGCATTGAGATGACTATGTCGGATCTCAATCACGCCTCTATCGCATCCGAAGGAACCGAATTCTCCAGAGTCATTGAGTCCCTAAACTCAAAGACTGCCTTGAAAGCTTTTGTGGAAGGCCTCAATCATAACCTCAAGCTTATTATCAAGGCCTCACGTTTCGAGACGCTCAACGAAGCCATCGAAACCGCCGTCAATGAGGAAAAAATCTCTCCTACTACATCTTATCAAAGTGCATCGAAGCCTAAGTTCTGCACTTATTACAAAAAATCGAATAATACGTCTTATTTGCAAGTATTATCCGTCGTTTGATTTCGTCTGTTTCATTACCGTCCTTTGCTAGATTAGCCCCAAGATATATGAAGTTGTCCACACTCTCCCAATTATATTCCGCAATTGTTATGTTTTGTCTGATTGGCGTTTTGTCTGATTGGCCCTGAATCGCCAATTGCTAAAACATTAAGACCCAAATATTCAAGCATTGAGTCCTCTGAAGCTGAAGAGTGTTCAGACCCTTATATTGACACTATCAATAACAACTTGCTTACCAAATTGTCTAAACTCAAACTTACTCCAAAAGAGGAACTATCCGCCATACCCCGTTTTACACCGACAAATCCTAAACCGTCAAAACCTCCCATATATAAAACTAAAAATACATGTGCCTCGATCAACATTTACTCTGAGTCATTGAAAGACAAAAAAGCCAATTTACTGGTTGATACTGGTTCCGAGGTATGCCTCATTGAAATCGGGTCAATAATAGAAGACCTCGTTATAAATACGACCCAAAACATTGAACTTCTTGGAATAAGTGATTCCCCAGAAACTGCTTTGAGACTCACACACCTGGTGATAAACTAATAATAATAATAATAATTATTATTATTATTATTTATTTCATCAAAAAAAGTTGACTACTACATTTATCCACAGTTGAAAACAATAAAAAAAAGAATAAAAATAATAAAACAATAATAAAACATAATAAAACAGAATTAAGTACATGAAAATTTAAACTTTTTACAAAATCAAAAATTATTAACCTCAAGAAAGCTGACTTTTTACTTGTGGGACACTCATGTGAAAATCCTATTGCGAGAAGAAGTTATTGAAATCTCTTAACATGAATGAAACTGGTTCATAAAACCCATAGTTCGTGCGATGCTGCGGAATTTTACAAAGCTCATAATTTCGCAAAGGACGACATGGAACGTTGAATTTAATCATAGACAGCAATTTGTCAGAGTCAATTATACCTGAAATTACTTTAAAACCAAAAACAACTCTGGCATGTATCCGTCTTTTCTCAAGGGAATCCATAGACAGCAGATTTAAACGATCAACATATGGCGGTAACCTAAGTGGATCGGACCAGGGAAGGCTCTGAAGGACAAACCTTAAGAACCGACGCTGAACTGCTTCGATCCTATCTACCTAGTCGTGCCATAAGTTCTGTCACACGTATATGGGCAATTTTTGTATAAATGAAAAAGAGTTTTTGACAAAGGAAAATATATTTTATTTTGGCATACTAATGGAAGTAAAATAAGCAACAAATTATTCAAAGTGGCCGCCTTTAGCCTTAACACAGCTCTTTAATCTGTTGGGCCAGTCATCGATAGCAGTACGCACTGTTTCTAACGGAAAATTAGCTACTGCTTCTGTCAAAGATCGCTTAAGGCTCTCAATATTTGGGTGTCGTCTCGTGCACACCATGGACTCTAACTCCGCCCACAGTTTGTAGTCCAGGGGATTCAAATCTGGGCTCCCAGAAGGCCATTCCGTCGCCCTTATAAACTGTGGAATATTGGTTTCCAACCACGCTTGTGTGGTTCGAGCTTTGTGGGCTGGCGCAGAATCTTGCTGGAAAACCCAATGTCGATTGTTGAATAGCGTAGAGTTCAGCGGCTTCACACATCCCTCCAGGATATCCGTTTGATAATTTTTCGCTGCAGTTTTTACGCCTTTTTCGCAAAAATGAAGCTCGGTGACCCCTTCGTAGCTGACACCCCACCATACCATGACTGATGCTGGATGATGTCCTCGCTGTACCCTAGTGGCAACTTCTCGGGCTTCTGCGGAGCTGTGGGCATACACCTTATCATTTTGGCGGTTGAAATGTTCCTCCACCGTAAAAATTTTTACATCGGTAAATAAAATTTCTCGATGTTTGTTGTTGCCGTACCGCCGAAGGAGCTCTTTCGATCTGGTGCTCCTAATTTGCTTCAACTGCTCAGTCAGCAAATGTCCCGTTGATCGTCGAAAGGCACTCATCCCGAGGTCAGATTTTATGATGCGAGACATACTTCGGGTGGAGATGTTCATCTCTCGAGCCATGATTCGTTGTTTACGAAGCGGATTTCGACGAATTCGACTCTCGACCGCTTTGATGGCAGCAGAAGAACGTACATCACGCGGACGTCCAGAACGAGGTCGATCTTCAATAGTCTGGATCGCGTTTATCTCTGGATCGCACGATACACAAATCTTTGCGTTATTTTTAACGGGCACAACAACTTGAAAATTTCACTCGCGGATTTTCCACACTTATGTAGTGCAATCACTGCAGTTCGGTTTTCTATTACACCCCATTCCATCTTCACACGTTAACGAACACACTTTAAATGACCATCAACTGTCAACAACATTATGACGTTTATAAAACTGGCCGATATTGAAATGTCACTCATAAAATAAAGTTGTTGCCAATGTGAGAAATTATGTGACAGAACTTATGGCAGGACTAGGTATATGAACGGAATAAAATGGTAACCAGATAGGACTAGCATATTCTAGGATAGATCGGACAAATGCACAATACAACATTTTCGTTGTAAAGAAATCATTAAATTCTTTCGATTGTCTCCTAACAAAACCAAGGATAGCGTTCGCTTTACCAGCAATGTGATTCACGTGATCATCAAAGGTAAAATTACAGTTGAATAGTACGCCCAAATCACGTACTTTGTCAGAACGAAGTAAAAAGCATCCATCTACAACATAGTCAAAATTCATTGATATTCTTTTCTTAGAATACGAGACAGCAGTGCACTTATTAATGTTGAGATGTAAATTGTTAAGTAAGCACCAGTCATGAAAACGCGAGATGTCACTTTGCAATAATAGACAATCATTGCTGCTGGAGACAATCTTAAAGATTTTCGCATCATCGGCATAGAGAAGAATGTTCGAGTTAGAGATAAACGAACTCACGTCATTAATAAAGAGAAGGAATAGAAGTGGTCCTAGATGGCTACCTTGGGAAACGCCTGAAGTATTAAATATTTCAGAAGATAAGGCTCCACGAAAGTGTACTTTCTGAATGCGATCACTAAGATACGACTTTATCCAAAGGACGAAAATATCAGGAAAACCAAGCGGGCCGAGCTTATGCACAAGAATATTATGGTCAATTTTGTCAAAGGCCTTACTAAAGTCAGTGTATATACAATCGATCTGCTTCCCGTTTTCGATAGCAGAAAGACAGAAGTTCGAAAATTCCATAAGATTAGTTACAGTGGATCTGCCCTTGACAAAGCCATGCTGGAATGATCCAATAATCGACTTGGAATGGAAATACATTACATCACACACAATAGATTCAAATAGCTTAGCAACACATGGAAGATTCGCTATAGGCCTATAATTACTTACATTGTCTCTTTTACCAGACTTAAGTAAGGGCATTATAGTTGAGTATTTCCATGACATAGGAAAAACTCCACTACGAAGTGATGAATTAAAAAGATACCCAAGGATAGGTAAAAGGGATAAACTACACTTCTTAATCACAGAAGAGGGAACACCATCTGGTCCACTAGAGAAATTAGAAGCAAGTTTATCAATGTATTTCAAAATAGTGGAGTCGTCGATGAAAAGATCTTTAGGAACCAAGGACGAAGAGGTATATTGAAAGTTGCCAACGGATGTTAGCGGCGTACTGCAATTGAAGGCGGTCCGGAAATGTTTGGAAAATAAGTTGCTAATTGTAGTAGGATCAGCACTGACTACATCATTAAAAACCATGCTGGAAGGATAACCATCAGAGTTTTTCTTAGAGTTGACAAAATTCCAGAATTGTATCGGTTTATCTTTAAAAGAGTTTTTAACAGTAAAAAGGTATTGGTTATATGCAGCTCGAGACTGACTTATAAAACAATTACATAAATTTATGTAAATTATGTAGTCCGTATTACTCCTTGAGAGCGAGTAAGTTTTCCAAGCTTTCGTTTTTCGATTTTTCAAATTAATTAAATCATCGTCAAACCAGGGAAGCCTACTGGTAGGTTTCGAACAAACTACAGGAACACAACGCAGAAAGCAGCCATTTAAGATCGTGTAAAAATTAGAAGTGGCTTTGTCAACATCAGATTCATTCAATACAGACGACCAATCGCAATTGGATATGTCAAGATTTAAAGTTTCAAAATCAGCTTTGGCGAAATTAAAATAATTACTAACAATAGATTTCGAGTTCGTAAACTCTGTCTGAGAGTTGAATGTTGCGTGAAGCGCAGGATGAATTGGCAAGTCAGGCAGCAAAGGACTGTGACATCTATCAATCGTCGTAACGCTGGCATCAGATGAGAAAATCAGATCCAAAAATCTTCCATGATCGTTCGAAATTGGACACACTTGGAAAAGTCCCGTAGCAAGCATGTTGTCCACAAATTGTATTTCATGTCGGGCACAGGAGGAATACGAAGGCGAAATACAAACCTCATTATCATCAGAGCGTAGCCACTGTATTTGTGGTAAATTAAAGTCGCCCAGAACTAAAATATCGTCTGATGGATGCATAAGGCCAAGCAAGGTTTCAAACGCATTATAAACCGCATCGTAAACTGAAGAAGGTGAAGGCGATCTGATGTATACAGTCACGACGTACAGCTTGCGGTTTCCGAGTGTTACAGCTACACACAAGAACTCTATATTTTCGGTTCCTGGAACATCGACTATCGTAGAAGCAAACCGGCGACGAACAGCGCAGAGAACTCCACCCCCAACCGGTGGATCAAGTAAGTTAGGGTGGCGGTCACGACGAAAAACTTCAAAGTCGGAATCGAAAAGTTCCGAATCTTTGAACTGACAGGACAACCATGTCTCGCAAATGCACACGATATCAAAGGTACAAACAGCAGCGGCGAGATATAGATCCTGAGTCTTCGTACGCATCCCGCTTACGTTGCTGTAAGATATCGAGAGAGAGCTTGCCCGTTTTTTGACGATGGATGTTGAGATGGTAAGCGCGAAAGACGATTTCGGGGCAGAAATTCACGGACGATAGCAGATTTCGGCCATAGTTTCGATGACACAACATGGGCAAAACAAGCATCCGGCAGAACAACCTTGAAAGAAGAAACTCTCGCACCAACATCGCGGGATATAGGAGTAATCTTTCTGCAGGATACTAAGTCCGGTGATATGTCAACATTTGCGCAGCGTAAAATACCGAGGACGTTGTCAGCAATTTCCTTCTCCGTGGTGTCAGATGCTAAGCGCGATATAAAAAGTAACTTTGGCTGCACAGCGGCTCGTAAAGTACAGCGGAAGTCTTTTGATGTAATCGAAGCATCAGGCATATTATCCATTTGGTTGTTGTCGTAATCAACCGCAGTAGCTCTACGTTGTGGCACAATATCAGACTCAGGAACATTTTCTTGGTTCGATATAACACATGATGAGAAAGTACCGTTGTCAACATGTAGATTCGACCGTGAGTGAACGTCTTTTGGAGACTTAGCAGCCTTCCGTCTAGTGTGCTTACTTGTTTTCATGCTCTTTCTGCGTTTCCTGTCTACTGCTTACGGCTGTGAAATGTATGCACCAGAAAGTGGCAGAAGCAACGCGTTGGAATCAGTCTGGCAGCCAATAGAGCAGGATGAGGTTATCGGATCGGTTTGACAGTCTATGTTGGATTTAGCAACTGGCACATGCTCTTTAGGAATTTTTAAATTAGATGATAGTAGTTTCACGCTATCAGTCAGCAGATCTAATTTGTGTAATGTTTGCACGTTGCCTAAAATAGGTCCAATCTCACTGCACTCAGTGAAGCTAGAGCATAGATCCGTAATGTTATTGGATAAGGATGTCAATTTGCTATCCGAGTTTGAAACTTTTCTTGACATTTTCGAAACGTCATGTTGCATGAGAGAGCAACAAGACTGAACCTTATCAATTTGAGTACCATGCTCACGGATGTCGTCAAAGCAGTTATTCAGAACGGTTTACTTTACTAGAACTTCAAAGATATCCTATCCCTTCTATGTCGTAAGGAATGATTTTCCTTTGATTAATGATGGCATCCTAGGATGCAACTTTTTGAAGGATTTTAGAGCCAAACTTGATTACTGTGCAGGAAATATTTCCATAAACTACCACAATCAAATCTTACGATTTCATTTCGCCTCGCCTTCCTATCGCGTACCAGTCAGATCCGAAATAATTCTTCCTATACGAACTAATACTCCTGAGGAATGCATATGGATCATATGACGCCAGAACAAAAATCTTCTATACTGGACGTCTGCACTCGTTTTAACAATACTTTTTTTCTAAAAGGTGACAAATTGACCACTACAGACTCAGTCGAACACTGCATCAATACTCCTCAAGTTCCTCCGGTCTATATAAAACAAACCCTATCGGCTGCCAGAAGCGCAAAAGACCGAAGTCCATCGACAAGTTGAGGAAATGCTCAACGACAACATAATTACTGCGTCAAATAGCCCATGGAACTTTCCCTTAATTGTAGTACCGAAAAAACCGGACAATGATGGTAATAAACGTTGGAGAATCGTTGTGAATTTCCGCAAATTAAATGAAAAAACCATTGGAGACGCTTATCCGCTACCCAACATTACGGAAATACTCGATCAACTTGGTAGCTCAAAAATTTTTTCAACCCTGGATCTTGCAAATGGTTTTCACCAAATCGAGGTTAATCCTAAAGACAGAGAAAAGACCACATTTTCTACGCCTTTTGGGCACTACGAATACGTAAGGATGCCTTACGGTTTAAAAAGTGCGCCCGCCACTTTCCAAAGGCTTATGAACAATGTTCTTACAGGTCTACAAGGCACAAAAGTTTTCGTGTACATGGACGACATTGTCATATACGGACGAACCTTGTCCGAACACAATGAGAAACTCGTCGAAGTTTTTGAGCGCCTCAGTTCTCACAAATTACAATTACAACCAGAAAAATACGAATTTCTACGTTCCGAACTGAATTACGTAGGTCACGTAATTAGTGATTCAGGAATAAGTCCAGACCCAAAAAAAATCGAAAGCGTGAAAAATTTTAAACAACCTACTAGCGCCAAAGAAATTAAAATACTATGTCCTTCTACATCTACTACATCATTAAACGTTCAGTCTCCTGACCGACTTTCTTTTCCAAAATCGTCGTTCCACACCGAATCGTCAAAAATAAATGAACCCTCCGAGGATCAAATTAAAATTATCCTGAAAGAATTTCATGAAAATCCCATTGGAGGTCATTGCGGTGTGAATCGCACATTCAAAAGAATACGACTATATCATAAATGGAAAAACAGGTACAAGGATATAAAAAATACATAAAAAATTGTGAGCCTTGTCAAAAAAATAAAATTACAAAATACACTCTAGAACCAATAGCTATTACTTCCACTGCTAAATCACCATTTGAAAAAATTTCAATCGATATCTTTGGTCCCTTTCCTACAACCAATAACCATAATAAATATATGCTAACAATAATAGACGATCTTACTAAATATACAGACGCAATACCATTACCAAATCAAGAAGCGAATATTATAGCTGAAAAATTCGTAACAGAAGTTATCTTTCGTTTTGGCACTCCTAAATATGTCCTATCAGATCAAGGCCAAAACTTCATAGGTGAAGTATTCAAAGGAATTTGCAAACTCCTAAAAATAACAAAACTGCAAACAACAGCATATCGACCACAGTCTAACGGGTCCTGCGAAAGAAGTCATGGGAACTTCGTTGAATATCTTCGCGCTTTTATAAATAAATCTCAAGATGATTGGGATACATGGATAAAATATGCAGCCTTCCTCCTCATACTTCTACATCTTTCACTCCATTCGAACTTGTCTTTGGAAGGCAAATAGAATTCCCAACTAGCCTTATGAAAAACCCTGAAATATGTTACAACTATGGTATGTATGCAAATGAACTCAAATCTAGACTTCAACATTCTCATCAAATTGCACGACATAATCTTATAAAAAACAAGCATACTTCCAAACGTCAATATGACAAAAAACAAAATCCTGCAATCTTCCAAATCGGAGACCTAGTCTTACTCAAAGACGATGCTACAAGTAAAGGCAAATGCAAAAAACTTCTTCCTTTATGAAACGGTCCATATACTATTGTTTCCACATCAGGTGTAAATTCTGTTATAACAATACGAAACCGAAACGTCAAAGTCCACAATAATCGTTTAAGTACCTTTTTTTTCTCTTACAGAAAATACTTAGTTCTAAAACAATCTACGAAACCAATATCGAACTAAATTTAATTTCATCATTTCCAAATGATGTAAAAATCGACTTGGATCCCAAATTAATTCAACGCAAAGAAAGCTATCATACCAAAACGTTTAACATTCCTAACCAAATTAAAGAACTTAACGAAATAAGCAAAAATCTAGACGATTTGAAAAGCTATGAAGACCATAACCGTCCTAACCCGTTGCCTGACATTTATACTTCATACTCACTGATAACAGTACTTTTCGTCATAATCCTCATCCTCTTAATAGCGTATAAAATTCTTCAAATTAGAAAAAAACAAAAAACAACTGAAAAGTCAGAGATTGCTACATTAGCATTATCAGAAATTTCAATACCAATACCTGCCCAGCGTCCTTTCACAATACGATCAAAATTTTGTCCAGATTCAAAATCCGCTGCCAGCTCTTCAACCGAAACTCGCAATCCCCAGGAACAAGTTTTGTCTTTAAGGAGGGAAGTGTTATAAAGCCACCTCCTTCCACTTACCATGTCTCAATCAATCATCCAATTCTCTATCATATCGTATCAATCATATTGTTGCGCTGATTTCAAAGGAAAACACAATTCGTTTAAAAATAATGAATAATTTTATTTAATCGCACTTTTCTTTATTTCTTGATCACTTCACTAAATTCGCTTTAAAACTTAATTCGTACAACTCAGGAACACTGCCAATCTATCACTTGTACCGATTCGCCTTCTTCCACCGATAGGTGTCGCCAAAATCTAACTAACTCGTTGTCTGAAAGTTGGCGATTATTTATACTAAGTCTCCCAGACAGGTGTCGTTGTGTGTGTGTGTCTAGAATGATTGGCTACATTGTGGAGCTCGGTAGAAGTGTCTGGAAACATGTGTATAGCGTTTTAAATGTTGATGGACTTTTCTCGGTGTTGCTGGGGACGTCGAGGTTGTCAGATTTATAACATTACCCTCTCCTTAGTCCCTGTTCGTCCCGAACAGAGTCGTTCATTTCCGCAATGGCACCATGGTACTTTGTTAGTCGGTCGAGATGTACCACTTTCATTTTTGTACGAGGTTTTCGCTGATTCCATCCATCCTCTGGTTCGATCGTTAACCTCCGAATGGTTTTTCCGGCTTCTTTTTCCTTCTCACGTTCGCGTTCTTTCTCCGTTTCCTTTTCGCGCTCATTCTCCTCCTTAGCGGCACGTTTACTTCCCTTTTCTCGTTCCGCATTCTTCCTTTCGCGATCTTCTCGATCATATCGCTTCCCATGTTTGGTCTTGTCACGATTATTCGCATGAAGTACTTGACCGTCACGACTTCTACCCGTTCGTTCGCGATCCTTATTCGATTGTCCATTTTTGCTTCCATGATCTTTCCCGATGTATTGTTCTTGTCGCAATCGATCTTGCCGAATCGAGGTTTTCGACCGACTCCGGCATCTTTTATCCAAACCGTGTGTAAGATTTGAACTCTGACGACTAGTTCTTGACCAAGATCTACCTGCCCGATCTCTATCTTCGCGTTGTTTAGCAGCGCAGCCGGAACAATAGTTGGTCGCTTTCCGGCAGTCGAGTCTCAAGTGTCCTGCCTGTCCACAATTCCAGCATCGGGGGGCACCAAATCTTTCGCTCCGCTTGGTGTACTCGGCTTTCTGGCACACACATTCTTCTACTATTTCTCGAACTCGATAGTTACTCCGCGAGCTTTGCTTGGCAGCTTCGAACGTCAGCCCATATACTAAGGCTTCGCCAATCGTTTTCTTACCTGCCAGTTTTAACGCCTGTTGCAGCTCTCTGTCCAGTACAGCATTGTTGAATGCGAAAACAGCCGTATCGTTGCGTTGCTCTGTTTGCGCATTGGGCAGCGATAATAATGTGAGTCGTTCAATATCGCGTGCCAGCCCCTGAAGTGTTTCACCATTCTTTTGAGTTCGGTTGTACAGCTCTATTTTGTAGATCTCTTTCATGCGGTCACTGCCGTAATGAAGATCCAATGTTTGGACTAACGTTGAAAAATCTTGTTGTTGCTCCTGCGGAATCGTTTGAAGAACCTCCGCTGGTGGACCTCTTAACGCCAATATAAGAGCCGTTCCTCGTTCGAGATCATTCCAATGGTTGTTTCTGGCGGCAGCCTCAAATTGGATCTTATAAATAGCCCACGTTGTCTGTCCATCGAAGATTGGAGCTTTGAAACCCTTATGCGTAACGTGCTCTGCTTTTATGACTCCGACTGCTTTCACGTTATCCAAGTCCCTTTTTAGGCGCTCGACTTCTTGTACAATCCCGGATATCTTTTCCGTAATTTGCTCTTCGAATATTCGAAGTTTCTTCTCCACGTTTTCTTCTATTGCCTTACCCATGGTGTCTATTTTATTATTCTGCAGCTCCAATTTTTGGTTGAGTTCCTTTGAGGTCTGGTCTAATTGTTGTTTAATGTCCGCGGATTGTTGTTTAATGTCCGCAGATTGTTGTTTAATGTCCGCAGATTGTTGTTTAATGTCCACTGATTGTTGCTCTAATTTCTGATTCATATCCGCAGATTGTTGATCCAATTTGTGCATCATTTGTTGCATTAACTGTGTTAAGGCATCCGATGTACCAGAGCACTCCTCTTTACTAGCTTCTTCGATTTGGAACTCAAAACTATCTGCATTCTCACCCTCAGCCTGGAGTGTCTCGATCATACGGCTGACAAGTTCAGACTTGCTCCCTGTCGTAGATAACTCGCGTCTTCTGAGCTCTTCCTTCAGCTCCGTTACTTTTAAGTCTTTTAAATAACGCGGCATTTTCACTACCAATTATTTCCAGTTTTTCCGCGATTCGAATTCACTTAAATTTACGTCACTGCTCACTAAATCACTCGAGATTATTCGATTTTACAAAATTCTCACTGTCCGTTCGAGAATTTTAGTTCCGCGATTTTACTTCGCTAATTAAAGTCACTGTTCACTAGAGCACTCGAGAATATTCGATTTCAGAAAATTCTCACTGTCCGTTCGAGAATTTTAGTTTCACTTTTTTTTTTCGCTCTCACAAAATTATCCGTTCGAGAATTTTAATTTCACTCGCGATTTTTAACCCGAATTTATCCTTGAAATCCCACTTCTGACACCAATTGTTGCGAGCTAGGGGATCGCTGATTTCAAAGGAAAACACAATTCGTTTAAAAATAATGAATAATTTTATTTAATCGCACTTTTCTTTATTTCTTGATCACTTCACTAAATTCGCTCTAAAACTTAATTCGTACAACTCAGGAACACTGCCAATCTATCACTTGTACCGATTCGCCTTCTTCCACCGATAGGTGTCGCCAAAATCTAACTAACTCGTTGTCTGAAAGTTGGCGGTTATTTATACTAAGTCTCCCAGACAGGTGTCGTTGTGTGTGTGTGTCTAGAATGATTGGCTACATTGTGGAGCTCGGTAGAAGTGTCTGGAAACATGTGTATAGCGTTTTAAATGTTGATGGACTTTTCTCGGTGTTGCTGGGGACGTCGAGGTTGTCAGATTTATAACAATATCATTATCTCCAAGTCTAAGTACGTCTCAATCTTATCAATACCCAAAATTCTATTCTAAATCTTATTCTCAAATGCTATTTGCTACATTATGATACGATATCCTATAAATTACCAGACCTTTAAAAGTGCGTGAGTTGTTGGTACATCGCCCAGCCCATAACTTGGAGGGCCATATTGTAATGTTAGAATTTTTCTGTTTCATTAGCACTCGCGCTTATCAGTTCAGCAAGCCAAGTCCGGATGGACAAGACCACAATCCGGTGGCTACCACGTGGAGGTGTATATGATAGTTACAACACTGGGTGTTGCCTTATGACGCCGATCAGATGCCTAATCTATCTATACACACCCAACCACCGGCAGCGTTCTTGTTTACAGCTAATAGGTTATGGGTTCGATTCCCACTACAGGCACTAAGATTTCTTATATAGATCGTACCAGCTACGGTCACACACAGAATTAGGTCTTGACTAGTTCAGCGGGACTTTTTATCATTCACTTCCTTCGAAGTCTCTCTGGCGTAGTGGCAGCGTGCTTCCTTCACAGCTAATTGGTCGTGGGATCGATGCCTACTTTAGACAGTTCGATTTTTTATGAACGAATTTCGCAGTTCCAAGTGGCAATAAACCGAAATAAAATGTGTAAATGATGTAAAGGGATCCGGTGCACTTCAAAAAGTTCTATATACTCAGTAGATGGTTTCTGTTTGCTTTCATAACATACCATGTAAAAATACACATCAGTAGCAGCCAGTACAACTAAAAAATATAGCAGCTTCACCACTCGTTAAAGTCGTTCTCACTCCCCTTTTCCATACCTTCGCATTCTCATTAATCCTTCACTCCATGACTGTGTATGTGTATTGCACATAAAGACCGAAATTAGCTAAAACACGTCATTCTGTAAAAGGAAACTAGTGTTACGCACAGATCTAGATTTTGACTAGCCCTGCGAGCCTTTTTATCATTGACACCCCTTTTCGTATTCAGCCTCGGCTTCGCACAGAATTAGGTTTTGACTACCCATCTTAAAAAATATCTATTATTTTTCGCTTTTTTTATGTAAATACTTCAGATGTCACACGTATCCTATTTCCATTTAATTGGAATAGAAAATTTTCGTCTGGCGGGAAACAGGCCGAAAGTTGGCTGGCGCGGCGGAAGACGTTTCGAAATTACGTCGAAAAATTCAAAATTAACGGCACTCAATTTAAGAAAAGAAAACATTTATATATTTTTGGAACTATTATTATATATAACTTAAACTTAATCTTAAATATAACTTAAAACTAAATCTTAAATATAACTTATCCTAACTCTTCGTATAAGTCCTCCAGGTCCTCCGATGGATGGCGCGAATGAAATTCGTCTTCTTTCAATAATTCGACCGTAACATTCGAATTATTGGGGTTGTACAACTGCCCCGCCAACCGAAAAAACTCCAACGTCCTGTCCAAATTTAGTTCGCTACATTTTTTGAAAAACATCTCACGAGCTAAATTGCCAGGAGTCTGTTGCTTTTTTCGACCGTACGAAGAGGCAATATTTTTTGCAAGCGTCCACGAGGATTCAATCGAATTTGCATATGGCCTGGTTTCGGAATCCTCAAAATTTAATGAATGTTTCACTTTCAATTGACTGAATCCTTCACTTTCAAGGCAACCGTACGTCTTCCAATTATCCGAAATAATAGTGGTCCCGTCTTCGATCCATTCTTGAATTATTGGAAGAAGAGTGTCTTCATCCCTGCAAATTTATTAATTTTAATAAAAAATAGTTGAAATTTAAATAACAATCATAGTTAATACCTGAATTCCGCTGCAACCATAAATATTTGGCCGGAACCTCTCTCGTAGCCACCGAACACCCACTCCCCTTCCACTCGGTGGCCGCGAACATATTTTCTCTTGCCGAAATTGCTCTCGCTTATCTCCACAATTTTGCCTGGACCTCCGATCTTTGTGGAATTAAGAAGAAAAGCAGCAAGGAGGACCTCGCGGCAATACGCTGCCCAATTCACCGCCGTTTCACTGGTGGAAATCGCCAATTGAGCCTTAATAAACGAGAGGCTCGCGCTCATCACCCAAAAATTGACGAAAGCCAATATTTGGAAAATGCTAAGTTTCGATTTTTCGAAAAAAGTGCCCTTGCGAAAACTTACCATTTTACCGCAAAGGCGAGCCTTTTGCTTGCGCTGACTAATTTTATTCCTGCACCGCCATTGGAATCCGTCTGTTCTATAATTCATAAATTTCATTAATAATTACAGTAATTCATGATTATTGAAAAGCTTACGCATCCTTTCTATTGTTTAGTCTCATGGGCTTAGCACATTCGGGACAATTAGCTTCGCGAGGAATAAGCCCCCAGTCCTCTAAGTGCTTTCGCAGGTCGTGTTTATTTTTACAGATGTCGTATATTAAAAAAGAATTCATTTTGTATTATTGTAACACCACAAAATAACGAAAAGTAACGTTCTTTCACTTAGTTAAGAAAAATTTGCCGTTTCGAACAGACAAAAATTAATTTTGGATAAAACACTGAGTTCATACTCAAATTTTTTTTCGCTTGTTTTAACAAAAGTCAATGAAGTTATTACCGCGTTTATATTAAATTTACCGCTTTTTAGCTGCGAAATACTAAGAAAAATGAAATTTACCGGGGAAATTGCTTTATCCACAACACAACACGAAATGTTTTGACAGTTCTACAATGCCAGCGTTACCAGACTCTATTTTCGAGTTAGTATAACACATAGAGATATAGTATAACAGGAAAAGATGGAAACAATTGAACCCTGTGGGAAAAACGATAAGGCCTGATTTCAAAAGTGGCAAAATCAGACTTAATTTTTATGTCGCAAATCGCAAAATTTCAAGGTCTGATTTCGTCACTTCATGCAAACATATGACACCCTGTATGAGAATCACATCTGCGAATTCACCATCCCCAAATCACCATTCGTGAATTGGTAAGTTTAGTGGTTTTCTTTTGCCAATTTCATGCACCCTAAGATAAATTATTGCTTCAAAATATTTGTTTGTGACTTTTTAGTTATGTGTTAAAAACTGCGCACAGTTCTTGATGTTCAGAACGTACCAAAAAAAATTGACACTTTTTTTAATTTCGCTCCAAATATCGGGTTTCAGCTTTGCCAAACTATGGAAAAGTGCCTCTAGTATCCCATGGAGTAACTATACCCCAGCTCAAACATGCGAATTGTACTCTAAACGCTGTCTAATGTATGCCTTATAGATGGCTGCGAGGTCGTTCGGCGTGAAATACTTTTTGCACTTTCGGAGAACACCTAGACGTTTAGTGGCATCGGGGGCAACATCAAAGATGTGCTGGGCCCAATTCAGGTGGTCATTAATTTTAACGCCAAGAAGTGTGGAGTTATCTGAGGTGCAAAATTGTGTACCACCAAAGGTCACATATTGAGATAACACTGGAAAATCACGTTTAAGAGGTAGATGACAGGCCTGTGTTTTGGAGGCGTTAAACTCTACTCGATTTTTTCTGCCCCATTAAAGGATTAAGCTGAGATCCGAGTTCAGCAAACGAAATAACTTCATCCGATTGGAAGCAATAGAATGCTTGTGTGATTCCGCATCAGAGTTAAATTCATAGGTGTTATCTAAGTTCTGTCATCCGCAAAACTATGGATTGGATTGAGAGTGGACGACAGAAGATCGTTGATGAAAACTAAGAAAAGAGTTGGAGATAAAACAGAGCCTTGAGGGACGCCGGAATCTATTGGCAAAGAGGAAAAAGTAACGCCATCTAGTACTAGTCGTATAGTGCGTTCAGAAAGAAAACTCTCAATCTATTGAACAGCGTTAATACCTATCTAAAAGATTGGCTCTTAATCACTTTTAGGCTTTTAATCACTTCACTAAAAACACATTTGTAATTTCTTGCTCAAATACTTTGTTCGCCTCGTTGGTAATGTTCAGCAGATTGTTGTTGATTATCACGTAAAATTGTCGCCAGTTCGAAGTGATCACAGTCTCTTCGAATTTCTCGTTGTACAAATCCGTGATTAGATTCGGGTGCAGATGATGAAAAAATAATAAAGATATGGAGGAACTGTACATGCGGATAATTCTGACAAATAAAGATTTGGAGGGGTAAATGCCGATATGGAGGAATTTTACATGCGGATAATTCTGACAAATAAAGATTTGGAGGGTAGTAGAGGCTGTTCTGCCAAGTTTTTTTTTGTGACGAAACGTTTTTTTCCGTGCCAACTCCTGTTTTCTGAAATTCGCTCGTCCTTATTTAGCCAAAGTGCTCAAAACTATTGGAAAATTATGCACTAATAGGGTCGCGATCGCGTTGTGCTAATTCCAAGTTCGATTTCGCGTTTCGGGGCACACAAAAAGTTTGAAACATGACGAGTTTCCACGGTACCAAAGGTTGTTGGCTTAGTAAAAAGTCGCAAATCTCCGAGATCGGGATGCCGACGAATTTCATGCAGCACATCAGTAAGAACCAAATTACGGGCGACTTAGAGATCCGCAGATCACACAGGACGAGCAAAATCAAAATCCGGACCAGGCTGTGAAATTCTACAATTATTCGATTAAGAAGAAGGACAATGCGGAGGACGTATTCAAGCTGTTCTACGAGAAATCGAAGGAAATCGACAAATATGTGAATTTAAAGAGTGCCCACAAAAATCAGCATTCGCTGGGCGAGAGTTTAGATTCGTTGGGAGGTGAGAGCAGCGAGGACAGCTCGAACGAACCGCCACCACCGCTGCCGGTTAAGAAAGGAGCTTGCCTTGCCGCCGAAACCACAAATCAAGCCCAAGCCAAAAAACCTCTCAGGCCTCGAAGACCTGCGAATTATCGACTCACTCCTTCTTAAGGCAATTCGAAATAAACGTTCACCACTCTCACGTTTGGAATTCACCAGGTCTTCGGAGTCACTTTCAAATAGCTTCGACAGATCCCAGAGATGAAGATTCATTCAATCGCGATCATATCGACGGCAAAATTCGTCTACCACGTTCGTTAGAGGAGACGGCATCGTCCACAATCGAGAGGCAAATTCGAAGCAATAACGATGAGGAAGGCAGCATGCCATCTAGCCTTCCAACTCCAGCCAAACAAGCAATGGAATCCAAATACTACCGAAAGGGAAATTGGAACGTTCAAACCTTTAATACGGACTACACTCCAAAAACGGAAAACGATTCGGTTGCGGACGTATCGATTAATGAGGGCATAAAAAGCCGACAGCCACGAGTCAACTTTATAACGCAATCGAAGAAAAACAATAATGATAATAATGGTGACGAAAACAAGGATCAAGGCTTATGAGTGTAATACCCAAACAATCGCTTCCACAGAAATCCCGGTATGAAAAGATCGAACAGCGAATGCCCGAAAGCTATCATCCGTCTCGGTATGATCGGTAATTTTATCGAAAATTCCAAATCTAAACAAATAATTTTTAAATATTGAACTATGCAATCTAATTCGAAAATATTTGCAGCTACGACGAAGATTACAATCGATATGATCCTTATGAACAAGGATATATTATAAATGGTTTTCCAATAAGGACTTGACAACTTTTTTTCAAAATAAAATGCAAACCATTTGAGATATTTCAAAAACTTTATTATTTACCATGATAAAAATGTTAAGTTTACTGAATAATTGACAGTGACAGTTCGATGATTAGTGAAAGGGTGCGTTCACAAATTGAATTCAAAGTTGTCAAGTCCCTATTGGAAAATAAGGACTTGACAACTTTTTTTCAAAATAAAATTCAAACCATTTGAGATATCTCAAAAACTTTATTATTTACCATGATAAAAATGTTAAGTTTACTGAATAATTGACAGTGACAGTTCGATGATTAGTGAAAGGGTGCGTTCACAAATTGAATTCAAAGTTGTCAAGTCCTTATTGGAAAACCCGGGTTTTCCAATAAGGACTTGACAACTTTTTTTCAAAATAAAATGCAAACCATTTGAGATATTTCAAAAACTTTATTATTTACCATGATAAAAATGTTAAGTTTGCTGAGTAAATTGACAGTGACAGTTCGATGATTAGTGAAAGGGTGCGTTCACAAATTGAATTCAAAGTTGTCAAGTCCCTATTGGAAAACCCGATATATTATGCAACAAGGTACACGAGAGTGAGATTCGATTTTTTGCGAAGTAAGACTTTAAGTACAATTTTTCTTTTGAGTAGGATTGATTAAGTTGTGCTTACACTAATCTTTTTTTATATAATTATTTTATGATGTAATTTATGACTCAGAAATAAAATATGAAAAATTCCATTTAGTTGATTTATTGAAAAAGGCAGATGGGAAATCAATGTTGGTTTCGGACAGCGTACTTATAAAATACAAACCACTTAAGTAGAATAAAATTTACAAAATGTCAACTAAGGTTTGCTTAACATCGACTGTTGAAGCGTGTATTTCCAATTGTTTGTTACGGCATTATTTTCAATTTCGTATTTCTGTAACGTTTCAGGTGACACAAGCCAACATAGCTTATTCTTCTTGCGCACTTCGTCCTTAAACATTTCCCATTTGGCAATCTTTTAGATAGGCTTGGTTTAACTATGAGACAATAATGCCAAACTCTGTCAAAAGCTTTTGCAATGTCAAGTGCAAAAACTTGACCTTCGCCATGATTATGTATGCATGAGCTCCAACGTTTGGTCAAGTAGACCAAAAGATCTCCCGTCGACCTTCCAAAACGGAACCCATACTGACGGTCATGGATTAGCTAGTTGTCCTCGAGATATTCAACGCTTTTGCGATTGACAGCAGTTTCCATTACTTTCAGAGCACGTAAGTAATGGCTATCGGGCATTAGTTGGCGGAGTAACATTCGCAACTTTCCACATACGTGGAAAGCACCCAGAAGAGTAGGAAAGATAGAAAAGATTTAGGTAAAGAATAGGTGCACATTTTAAGGGTAATGGGGGGAATACAGTCAGGGCCTGCAGATTTGAGGATATTGAGCTTGAGAAGAATCCTAGAAATAAACAATGGAAAACCAGAATCATTTAGAGTGGGAGGCGATTGATTTGAAAATGGAAGGCGTGAGTTTCTTGCGAAACTTGCTGCTAGTAAGTTAGCTTTTCCGGCAGGGTCAATAACGGTGCGGTCGCCATCAACAAAAGTTGGTATTGAAGAAGAAATGAAATTATTGTTGACCGTTTTGACGAATGACCAGTATGTTCTGTACAAGACGTCTCTTTACGGAATCCAGCCAGATAAACTTCCGAGATGATGAAAGTTTCCCCATTTAAACGTTCTACCATGTCGCGCAATCGCAAGTAAATGAAATGCGAGAATATACTGGGAACACGAATTTATTAATATCGTTGCCCTTACTTTTCCGAATCACAAGATCTATCGCTTTCGCTTAACTTTTTCCTTTGGAAGAAATTTCAGAAATCCTAAGCATAAGCGCTTAGCTGTCGCCAGGACTTGTTTATTTCTCCTGCGTGCTGCTCGATTCCATGGCTGACCAACCCGACGTCTTCCTTGAGGTTTATAATCTACAGCTTCCATGTACTCCATGGTCGACCTTGAGGATTATAATCATGACAATGTTTTGCTCGTTTCCTTAAAATGTGACCGCCTCTTGTGCGAGATACACACAAAGCGACCATTCAAGATTTCGATTATTCGACTCATCACATCGCATTACGAGATATGTGTGTTAACTGTCGGTTGTGTAAAATAACATTAAAGTTTTTTAAAAACACTGCAAATTTAAAAGAATATTGGAGCCGTCTACACCCAATTCAGCTAAAAGAATCTTAAGATCGTCCAAAGCCAGAAATTTTTGAAACCGAATTGGTGTATCCTTACTAGCTCACTCAGAAGTGGTCTTATTCGCGCCTAATACAGGATCTGCACAATCTTCAAGTAATACTTCTTCTAATACTGTTCTTGCTCATAAAAAACCGACAGTTAAAATTTGTGGCTGCAAGAAGTACTCTTACTGAAACCGAACAGAGAGATTTAGATAAAATTATCATTAAAATGGTTTGGGATTTTCAACTATTATCAGTTGTAGAAAACAAAACTTTCTTAGAATATTCACAAAAAATGAATCCTTTATACAAGCCACCAACTCGGAAACATTTATCAAATGTATTCCTGAATTGTATTCAATAAACGAAGACTGTATAATCTAGAAAAATACAATCCAAGCTATTTCTCAAGGGTCCAAGATGGGAGATCTTTTCCCAGATTTCAGGCTTCCTTAGCACACTTTTCCAAAACAGGATGAAGTGCAAAAACCGTTTAGAAACTTAGTTCATTTAAATTAAGATATAGAAAAAGAAAATTACCGCCGTTGTCAACGTCTTCTTCGGCTCTGTTGTAGTGGGTGCTGCTCTCACGAGCAAACGATTTCCCCGTTTTTCCCTCATTGTTCCCTTTCAGTAAGCCCCCATCGCCGCAAGTATCGACCGCAAATAAATCCATTTTTAATAGAAAAATACTCGACACACAGAAATTTCAGCGCGCATCGCTTGAGTCACCTTCGTTTTTCGGATTTCAAAACACGACACAGCTGAGCGAAACGCCCGCAACACGGCTATTTCACAACAACGCCATTAATTGTTAAATTCTACAAGAATTTCCAGATTTCTTCGCGTTTATTCCACAACGAAATTCGGTTTCATATAAAACGGCGGAGATTTGTGGAGACTTCATTTAGTGAAAAGTTGTCGAAGTGATTGTGTCGTGCGAAACTATGATCAACAGAGGATTGGACAATAATTGTGAAGTAATGGCGAACGAAGTGCTTAAAGTTTACCTGCCGAAGCCGATGACGAAAGCATTTTCGTAGCGGGCTCGCTCAGGCCAGAAAGTCGGTGCACTTGAACGTGTCGAGCAGAAACAATGAAAGCGTAAATTAAAATCGAACGAGAAGTTCACGAATGAAATTCCCAAACGAAAAGCTAAAATTGGGGAGAACGATAATTTCCCTCGAATGCACTCTTTGGGAAAATAAATGAAATGTTAATAAATAACTTGTTATAATATAATGACATTTTTTTTTATCTTTAAGGATTTGACACCGTTTTCAGGTGAATTAAGTTTCGGTGGCTTTTCTGACAGTTCTTTGATACTGAGCTTCATTTGCAGGGCTTTCTTGGCAATTCTCGGGCATTGAGCTCGATTTGCTAAGCTTTCTTGGCAATTCTCGGTTGACAATTCTCGGGCATTGAGCTTGATTTGCTAAGCTTTCTTGGCAATTCACGGTTGACAATTCTCCGGCATTGAGCTTGATTTGCTAAGCTTTCTTGGCAATTCTCGGTTGACAATTCTCCGGCATTGAGCTTGATTTGCTAAGCTTTCTTGGCAATTCTCGGTTGACAATTCTCCGGCATTGAGCTTGATTTGCTAAGCTTTCTTGGCAATTCTCGGTTGACAATTCTCCGGCATTGAGCTTGATTTGCTAAGCTTTCTTGGCAATTCTCGGTTGACAATTCTCCGGCATTGAGCTTGATTTGCTAAGCTTTCTTGGCAATTCTCGGTTGACAATTCTCCGGCATTGAGCTTGATTTGCTAAGCTTTCTTGGCAATTCTCGGTTGACAATTCTCCGGCATTGAGCTTGATTTGCTAAGCTTTCTTGGCAATTCTCGGTTGACAATTCTCCGGCATTGAGCTTGATTTGCTAAGCTTTCTTGGCAATTCTCGGTTGACAATTCTCCGGCATTGAGCTTGATTTGCTAAGCTTTCTTGGCAATTCTCGGTTGACAATTCTCCGGCATTGAGCTTGATTTGCTAAGCTTTCTTGACATGCGGATAATGTTTCGTAAGTTTTCTGTTCTTCACAGATATTGGTTGGAGTATTTGAGGATTTTTTTAAAGGAAAAAAAAAAGGGTAAGCTATTCGAACGATTTTTCATCTTATTTTGGTGAATGAGAATCCACGAGTCTGTAAGAAACAACTATAACAATTTCTTGTGAGGTATTTTTTCTTGTTTGCTTTGCAACTTATACTACATAAAAACTTTTCTTTGGTGAATGCCTTTTGCTAAATTGTAAAACGAAAATTTAAGAAGTAACATAGACAGATAAAACAGGTTCCATTTCCTCAATTCTTTTGAAGAAGAGGACATCATAAATATTTTAAAACGTTCTTTGCGTGGTTAGAAATATTGTTATTGTTGCCTTTGCTTATAAAATAGTCAACCAAAACTTCGGATTTTTATGTCCATTTCCTTAATAGTTTTTAGCATAGTGGAATTAAAGGTGGAAAAAAAACTTCTGCGTTAGTTTTAAACGTATTCATGCTCATGTGATTAAATAATTCTCTGTTTTTTTGGTGGCTATGTTGAACGGAAACAACGTTGTCTCTTATTATTGGCTAAATGGAAAAAAAAACAACAGAATTATGATAAATCCCAATCATATGGTACTCTAGATGAATTAGGAAAGAGTTCATACTACTGGAAAACATCTCATTTCGAATTCTTTTCAATACTGAATCGTGACTTTTGTATGGGGGGCAGTGGCGTGGCGTGATAGTATAACTAAGGGAAGCAATTACTTAATGGTATTTAGCTAACAAACTTACTAGTTCAATATAATTTCATCTCTTTTTCAATTACAGTTTTAGTAATAACACAAAAGCATTGATTTTAAATGATCAACGCTTTTTGTGCCGATAATTGTCTACAGCTGTTTGTATTTTATTTAAATCTCAAAATCCGGTGGGTCGCCAAATATTTTTGTCATTAGGAAATAATAGAAATGGCCAACAAAATGAATTTTGTTTTGTGTTACAATACTACTAAATATTACTAAAATGCTTCGTGCATTTCTTCTTCTGACGGAAGTTGTTTCCAAGACAGGTTTTGGAAATAATAATAATATCTTTTGTTCAACGAAAGATGGAGATAAATCGAAAAGGTTATCTCATGTTAAGCAAAAAGATGTATTTAATAATAATTACTTGCAACGGCAAAAAAAACGATGACGCTACAGTCAAACTGCACTTCGCAGCACACTCCATTAAAAATTGCAAACATTATTGCCCTAATTTACAGCTAAGCTGAAGGCGATTGACTTAATTTTAATAGAAATAATAATAACAAATAAACGGACATTTCAATCCCTTACCAACACATGGCCTTATATTTACTAGGCTGAATACGGGATGAAATTCAATCAAATCTTATAGCGACATCTTGTTTTGATAAAACCTTTAATCTCTTTTTTTTTTAAATATAAGCTTTAAATGTTGCACAAATAATATAAACTTTTGTTTAAACTTATTAAATAACAGAAAACGTATGGACAGAAAGATTTCGCCCGATCTGCAAGAGTTTGAGCTGATTCGTTTCCCCTCACAGCACTACAAATGTAGGCAATATTGCCAAATCCACCTTTTCATGCTTCTTTTCCTGATCAATTTTCTGCCAGTACCGAAATTTTAACACTGGCTATACTTTGATCGAAGGAATGGGCTTGCGACTAAAAGAGCTGGAAGCAATTACCTCAAAACATCTCTCGAAAATGTTCTCTGCCTTTGCCTTCTGGAAGGTCTAGTACCTGCAATTAAAATTTTATTGTCGAAATTCTGCAAAAATTCAAATTGTTTTAAATTACTTATCCGTTTGTCTTGACCATAACATTATCCGAGTGACGATCCGCAACTCCGAGAACATAAGTTGCAACACAACGTAATTTCATTTATTGAATTGGATTGTGCTCTTTAAGCTAACTAGGCAGAGATCCTTCTTTGAATGGTGATGTCGCCGAAAACATTCCCCTCTCCTTTTGTATGTTTGCGATAGTTTCTGCATTCAAAACTATCTCAATCATTCGTAATCGCCTTTCCATACTAATACAGCCGTAAATGTTCATTTGAAAATCGTGTCTATGTTTCACTTTGAAGGATCACATCTCCTGATCGGAATTTTTCGAACCATCGCTGTGTCTAATCTAATATTTTATGTACATGATCAACTGTCAAGAGACTAGCTGTTTCCAACCCTACACCTCTTGTTGATGCAAACTTTAATAATATTGCAATCCGAAAGATGTAAAATACAAACAAAATCAGTTCCATACTACAAAAATATCAAATTTATTATTTTAGAATTTAATATATGTATTTACAAAAATGTGCTGTATGTACATATAAATATATTTATATTTAAAATTTAAGAGCAAGTTCCTTCCTTCGTTTAGCCCATTGCCTGCTGCATAAATATTTTCTGAAAAAATATTCTCGTATTTACGTAATGTTTGTAGAAATAAACCATCATTAGTGTACCTTCAAAGGCGGCAAATTAATTCTGTGTTATTTGCAATCCAATGCTTCTTAACATCACGATAGGGGCAAAATCGGCGCTGTATAGTTTTTGAAGGCCGTGAATACCAATCATAATTGGTACGTTTTTCATTAGTCTCTCACGCTCACATTTTAGCAAACAATTTTTATCACCTGGAAATTTTTTCGGAACGAATTTCAATTAAAATGTGAATATTTTAGCAATTCGAAAAATTCCGTACCCATCAGTTTTCCATATGTCATTCATTACACGCAACATTCGTAACGTTAACATGTCCTGTCTTAAATCGTCGCCATTTTTTGATTATTATGTAAATTTCCTCGCCGTTCTTATCTGCATTTTCGAATACAATCCACAACGGCCGCATTTTCGAATCTATTACTTTTCATTTTTCCGGTCTGAACAAATTTGCAAATCAATAAAAGTTACGTGACTAAAAAATCTTGCAGCGGTGTTTTGATTTTCTCTCGACTTCCACTTCCTTTTTTGGCAATTTCAGAACCTTATTTTTACCTTTCCAGACATTCCATTTGCTTGAGAAGTACCGGAACATGTTCAAGGATTCCTTTCGGATACGCCTCCAACATCAAACCGAAACGTATTTTTATTGCAAGCACTTGCATTTCACATCGATGATGCCAAAAAAAAAAATGCCAATACGCTGATTGCGTGAAGCCCGATTAAGTAGCAATCCCACCAATTCGCAATCTAAATAACATTCATGCTTTATTGCTTGCACTAATTGCCCCTATAAAAATTTTGCTATACAATATTTTAATGGTGGTTTTAGAATAATGAAAATCGCTTTTTACCGTAATTCTCTTGAACTGTTCACTGCAAAATCTCGAACAGCAGGATCTCCGAAAGCATAATCTAACAATTCTAGTGATCTTTCAACCGATAATTTCGGTCATCGTTTAAGCACGATACACATCTCACATACTTCACCTCGATTTTTCCATTCCATGCAATGAAGAAGATGTGGAAGTCCTTCTGGTTCGTCGTTTAAACAATCCTATCTGAAATCGATACGCAGAATTTTATATAAGGAGTAGAAGATCGTATCAATCTGCCAACGCAAGATTCCGACTTCGGCAAATATAGCTTGTTCCTGTTTTTGGTATGAAGTTTTTATTGCTCTTTAAAATACAAAACACACCCATTCTGTGTTTAAATAACACCTAAAGAGTTGGTTCGCTTCAGTCGATCATGGACAATGGTTTTGGTGTTCCGAAAACGGGGAAGTTTGATCTAAGGAGTAAAGATTTCTGAGAATAAAATAGTACGACAATACCTTTTCGCCCATGTAGCATTCCTTTCTTGATCGTGTACCTCATGCAGTCTATCATTACTTAAAAACGGTTTTAATATTTCGGATGTCGTTCTCGTGTCTTGAGCACTGTCGCGATTCAAGCATTTTGTGCTTGCAACCGTTTCTGCGTACAACAATACTTGTTCATCTGACGGATACATAATAGGAGTTTCACTTCCAAAACTGCAAAAAAAACGGTTTAAGAATTTCAAAATCAATTTCGACCTTTCATGCCGCACTTTGCTCGACTCAAATTAAGATAACGATACGCGGCGCGAATCTTTTCACAATAAGCTGCTAGGTTTTTTTTAATTACTTCCTTCATCACGTTTTATGCCCTCTGGTTTTCAGGGTGTTTGCCTAACATTGTCTGATACCGAAATCGTACATTCCTACCCCAACTACGCCCTCCAACATTTCTCGAATAATTGAAACAGTTTACAGTGCATTTAGATTTTATGGTGGATTTTTTTTTATTATTACAAACTGAGGATGACATTAAGCAATTGAACTCGCGTTCGAAGCAATACGGGGCCACAGATCTGCGCATTCTTTGGCGACCGGCCCAGTAATTGCAGAACCCTTCATTTCGCCCTTATTGTTCACAATAACGCCTGCGTTGTCCTCAAAATAAATGAAGATGCCGTCACGCCTTCTGAATGGTTTCCTCTGGCGAATAACCACGGCGGGCATTACCTAGTAGAAAAAACAAAACGAACCATTAGATTTTGCTGTTGAGGGCGGGACACACGAGATGCGATCATTCTCGAGACTTCTGCGATGCCTCACCTTCTTACGGAGTTCTGGTTTGCCCTTTTTAACCGTGGCGACAAACATGTCCCCGACACCAGCGGCCGGGAGCCGATTAAGACGACCACGGATTCCATGAACGGCAATGACGTACAAGTTCTTCGCACCTGTATTATAGAAAACGTCGCGCAATTCATAAAACACTTTCAAATCCTTCAATTTCGCAAAAATCCTCACCTGTATTATCGGCGCAATTGATGACAGCTCCGACGGGAAGACCGAGCGAGATACGGAATTTACCTCCGGCTGAACCACCGCGACCTAAAAATCCAAACAAATTTCAATCAATTTCGAAAATCACGGTTGTATTTCAACGCAAACACAATCATCGGGCCGCGCCGAGCAACGATGTCGCTTTTTATTACACTGAAATCGAGATTTGATGCGATTTAAAAAAGAATTTACCTCTCTTGGACATTTTTGTGATTCTTTTCTGGTAAGAAGGAAATAAGAAAGAGCGGGACGGAACGATGAAAGGCGCGACAGTCGTTTGCGATTTCCGGTTGTCGGCTTTACAGCGATTGCGTCGTCAAATTTAAGTTCAGCGGATTGAAGTCGGTTTATAAATATATATATAAAGCGTGATAAAAGGAAGAAATAAGAAAAATTCCACCAAATTGTATCATAAAATTAGTCCGAAAACTAAAAAAAATGATGTAAACAAAGAAAAAACATCTCTCGCCAGCTCACGAATTCAAGCGAACGCATCAAAACATTTTCATTGTTGTCATGTTGGTAGCCGGTGGCTGTCATTCGCAAGTGACGTGTCTTCGGTGTAAAAGAAAATTCCTAATAGAAAACTTGAGTTCGTTGCGATTTTTCAATTTCGTTAAAGAAAATCGGGTCCGGACCGAAATAAAATGCTGACGAATTTCGAGACGAAATCGGCCCGCGTCAAGGGCCTTTCGTTTCATCCGAAACGACCATGGATTCTGGTCAGGTGGGTCGCGCGAGCAAAACACTGCTGCCTAGCCGGGAGTAAAACTGAATTTTGAAATGCTGTTTTCTTCCTCCCTTGCAGTTTACACAGCGGAGTAATTCAACTATGGGACTACCGGATGCATACGCTTTTGGAGAAATTCGACGAGCACGACGGTCCTGTTCGAAGCGTTTGCTTTCATTGCCAGCAGCCCCTGTTCGTTTCCGGTGGCGATGATTTCAAAATTAAGGTGAGGAAATGTTATGCGGCTTGCTGAGAAGTGACATTTTTTTTCTGTCGCGTTGGAGCTGCCAATTTGGCGTAATTTTATGAGAATTCGGGGCCGTATTACGTTAGACTGTGAGCGATGAAAGGATTCAGATTGTTCGATGATGAATTCGTTTCAAGGAGAAAATCAGTGAAAATTTAAAGATTTGTTGCCGGGATGAGGTTCCAGTTGGGTGGTGTTTTGCCTTTCGAAGTGTATGGGATGATCTTTAGTTTTACGATAGAACTGGAGATAACAGTATTTTGTAGTATGCACAGTAAAAACGTTAGAACTAGATCAGATTATTTGGCGAAAGATCTGTGCCGTAGGTTGGGTTAGGTTCGTGGAGGGTTTTTTTTCTGCTTACGCCAGGGAGGTGTGAAATCTTCATTAGATACCAATAGCTCGTGCCAATGGTAAGCACGATTCACATACCTGATCCTGACAGACTATCAGCCGATATGGGCATGCGTACTAAACAACACCGCCAGCACATAGACTTCAACCACTCTCCCCACGGAATGGCCGTTAGGTATTACTTCGCGGGGCTGGCTAGTATTTTATGCTGTGCTCCTTATATTTGGATCATGGGTTTATCACCCGTGATCTTAAATCCTAACTGATGCGAGAAATGGATACAGCGCCTCGGATACGGTCGGATTCTACGGTAAAGACTTTTGGCATTCGAAAACGGACTATGATTGGCTTCTGGAACGTTCGAACATTGAATGACATGGGAAGGGCTGAGGGCATTCGATCCTTGCACCGCGAATCAGTGATCGACCATGAAATGGAGCACTATAAGTTCCAAATCTTGGGCTTGATCGAGGTGAGGTGGAAAGGATCAGAAGAAGAACAAACTCCTAGTGGAAACACCGTTATTTACGTTGGTCCTGAGAGTGAAGCCAAAAACGGCGTGGCGGTCGTCCTTACTCCGAGTGCGAGAAACAATTTCATCAGCTGGGAACCAATCTCGGATAGGATTATCGTCGTCAGTCTCACGACCAGTGTCAGAAACGTCACAATTCTACAGTGCTACGCACCAACTAATACCGTAACAGTCATCAGTCATCAAGTGTACGCGATTGAGTACGGACGCATTTCATTTCCCTTTCATAGTAGAAATTTAATTATATGTGCACTATGAATCGATTTTCGTTTAATTTTCGATTTTCGTTTAAAATTGTTATCTAGTTTTTTTTTTATTATTCGGTTTTCTAAAGCTTAGCAATGTGTAATTGTTCTTTAAAGTCCGTTCATGATAAATTCGATGAAATACTTCGACGCTTAACGGAATTAGAAAATCCGGTAAATATTTCTCATACCGGCAAAGTTCATTTACCGCCGTGCCAGCTGTTAGACTTGTTGACAAACGGCGGTCACTATCTGCATGCGAGGTTGCTAAGCCTAAAGCGGCTGTCTCATTACTTGCAGTCAGTACTGGCCGTGTGACTCGCCAGTCCCAAAAGGAGAAATCGAAGTTCATCCCAGGCGCAGTGCCTCCGACTAATAAATCGAAGCTAAACAAAGCTAACCTGCGCTCACCTTGTGAGGAAATAATAGCTTCGAGTATGGATGGTGTTCGTACGTCCAAGTTGCTTATGGCTGAGCAGTGTCTGACTGACAACGACGTTGCAGCTGATATAGGGTGCTCGAAACCACATCAAAAACTGATTTCTGGATTACCTAACGACAGTGCGTCGTCTCCTGCACCGGCTGTGCTTGCTGCTGTGAATGCCAATTGTTCATCAGCTGATGGTAATGTTGACTTTCCACTAAGGGTAGTTGTTCTGCTGTGAATGCCAATTGTTCATCAGCTGATGGTAATGAATGACTTTCCACTAAGGGTAGTTGTTCCTCCCAGAGCAATTTTTATTTCCCGTCTGGAATTTTCTACGTCTGAAGATGACGTTTTGCAGTACATTGCTAGCAAATTGCGTTGTATTCCACTTAACGATGCTGCTTCAAAGTATGATGTCTCCTGCAAAAATATAACGCCGAAAAACAGCGGATCGCAACATTGCCTCGTTTAAAGTTTCCGTACCGTCTAAGTTATTCAAAACTCTCGCCTCTCCGACTTTCTGGCCAGCTAACTTACTCGTAAAAGAGTTTGTCAGTAGGGATTTTCGGCGTGCAAGACTCCAAGCAATTCAAAAATAACCAAACAAGCCTTGAGTTTACTGAGTTGTTACTACCAAAATATAAATGGAATGAGGACGAAAACTAATGAATTTTACTTATCTTCAATGTGCTGCGAATTTGACGTTATTTGCCTGACGGAGACTTGGCTTCATAGTGGTTTTATGGATCACGAAATCATTAGTAACAATTTTCAACTGTTTCGCCGTGATAGACATGGAACCTTGTCTAATCCACCTGTGGGTGGTGGATTACTTATTGGGATCCGTCGCAGTCTGATTTGCTCCGAAGTTGTTATTTCGTCTGCAACTAATTTTGAGTTTCTTTCCGTGTGTATCAACTTTGGGAAGAAGAAACTCTATGTGGTACTTCTTTATGTTGTTCCAAAGTCTCCGTTGACGGAATATGCAAATTACGTTCGCGCTATTAACAACACGCTGGAACTTTATCGAGTGGATGATGATATTATTGTATTGGGTGATTTTAATCTTCCGCGACTTGTCTGGGAACCATCAGTATGTGAAGAATTCTTCTGCTCTAACAACGCTTGCTCCGAAGTGGAATTCCTTACTCTTGACAATCTCGTGAGCCAGGGATTGCAACAAGTAAATGGGATCAAAAACCATCGTGGTCGTGTGCTTGACTTGGTATTTACATCGGACTGTTCGAATACATTTACAGCCCGGGTTGATGTTCCTCTATTGAATGAAGTCATCCAGCATTTTTTCATGAATATTTTGACTACATTTCTTCTTTGTCAAGTGCTAATGTGAATTTTGACTGTGTAACTGATATTATCGTCTCTGATTATTTATGTAAAATTGATGATGACTACTCTGACTGTCCTGACGGCGTCCCTGGATCGGTGTTACGCCACTGTCCTTGCTTAGTGTTGTCTTTGACGTATTTATTTAACTTCTCCTTAAATGCAAGCATATTATCAACTATATGGAAGAAATCTTTCATTGTTCCAGTTTTCAAAAAGGGGAAGAAAGATGTTGTGATGAACTACCGACCAATTGCTAAAATATCTCCTATTGCTAAACTTTTTGAAAAAATTGTATGTGACTCACTAAGTTTTCAATGTATGTAGATCAATTCTTTCAGACATGCAGCATGGCTTTATTCCAGGCAAATCTACTGCTACGAATTTGGTACAATTCACCAATTACTGTTTGCGTTCTATTGAGGCAGGGAATCAAGTTGATTCAATTTTTACTGATTTCAGTAAAGCGTTTTACAAAGTGCTTCTTTTTAAACTTGACAAGATTGGGTTCTCTTCGAAAACTCTAATGTGGATTAAATCCTATCTCGATAAAAGGTCTCTCCAGGTGAGGTTCAACTCCCAGCTGCCCAATGCTTTTTATGCCTCATCAGGTGTTCCCCAGGGTAGTCACCTTGGCCCTTTGTTTTTTGTTTTGTGTAATTAAGAACTCCGAAACACTTGCCTATGCAGATGATGTTAAGATTTTTAGAACTGTTAAGTCCAGTGCAGATCAGTGTCTTCTTCAGGAGGATGTGACTCGTTTTTGTGACTGGTGCTGTAAAAATGGGATGACTTTAAATATTGATAAGTGTTTTGTTGCTCGTTTTTCTCGTAAAAAGTCCACTCTTGTGTATGATTTTAAAGCGCTTGGTATTTCTCTTATATCTGTGAACCATATTCGTGATTTAGGTGTGACGCTTGATTCCAAGCTTGATTTTCGTCTTCATATAAATGACATTGTTAACCGTGCTAACTCTGCATTGGGTTTTATTAAGAAATTATCTAGAGAGTTTCGTGACCCTGTAGCTCTAGATCTGTATTATTGTTTTGGTCGTTCGATATTGGAATATTGCTCTGTTGTCTGGTCACCGTCTTATAAAATTCATGTTGCACGTATCGAGTCCGTTCAGCGCAAATTTTTACGTTTTGCGCTCTATCATTTGCCTTGGGCTGATTCGCTTCGACTGCCACAGTACAGTGATCGTCTGCAACTTATTGGGATGTCATCACTTGAAAAACGAAGGGAGTTTGATACGAAATGAGCCTCTGGGGCCCATTCCGCATACAGAAAATTAATGAAGTCCTCCCAGGTCTGGACAGCACTTCTTGCCGGCTACTCAGGAGCGTGAGTGTGGGGGGAACTCGACCTAGGAGTCCCTCATCCTTGAGGGTGCTGTCGCTAAGAAGGTGTGTCGATGTGTGCTGTATTCAACGACCGATTAATTTGACCCGGGCTCCATATATGGCCGCCTAGGCTATACTGGGCTCCAGGACGTTACGAGCAAGGAGAGAAGAGGTGTGATGAGGAGCATCCCAGCCATGAGGAGCACCGAGGCCACAGTTGGGCGGCTTAGCACTTCATTTCCCCCTTATATCAATTAAGAGGAGGGAAGAAAGAAAAAAAAAAAAAATAAAATAAAACCGAAACTATCGTCCGTACCTGTATGGAAGCCTAACAAAAATCATAAAAAAAATTTGAGTGAAGAATATTGAGAATGAATTGAAAGCAAGAATTTAAACAAAGAAATTTTGAAACGTTAAAATAATTTATTTTACTAAGCCCTAATATAAATTAAGCTGCTATCTATGTTGGGTACCTGAATACATCCGGCGTTGGGGCCCAGGATACTCGTTCTTGCTGAGACGATTATTCCTCGGTGAAATGGCGAAGATCACTTTAACTTTATTTTTTTTTCGTCGGCACCAAAATTGTTGTTCTCGTTGTTCGATTTTTTTTTGATTTTTTTGTTCACTTATTTTTTTTTTAATGACTCACTGTTTAATTTTTAAATTCACCATCTTTGAGTCCGGATTACTTCCGGCTTTTCAATCCACTTTTTTTTCTAAAACAAAATTTCAAAATTCATAAATTCGTTCGTCTCACAAATTTTTTTTTTTTCCTTTTTTTTTTTTTCACAAATTTTCTGCCACTTGAAAACCTTTTTTTTTCACTCCTCCAGCATCCAACTCCAAAACAAAAAAAAAGCCCCGATTTTCTACGCGCTGCGTTTATAAATCATTTCAACCGTTTTTTTTTCTCGTTGCGTTCGCGCGAAAATGATGACAGCCAGCACTAGTTGTTATTAAGTGGTTTTATATTGAGACGTTAGATGTCGTTTTTTTTTTATTTACTTAATTTTTATTATTTAAAAAAAATATTTATAGAAAAAACTAAAGATTTGACAAAAAAAATTACGTAAAAGAAAAAGAAATAAAAAGAAAAGGTAATGGCAAAATACAGGTGCGGATCGAGAATTCATGGAGATCCGCTCCATGAAATGAAAAATAAAAAAAATATATTAGAAAAAGAAGGACTGGACGCTCATTTCGTATCAAGTTGGCGTCGGCTGTATTTATGTATAAAATCGTCTCAGGTATCATTATCTCACCTGATCTATTAAGTCTAGTTAACTTTAACTCGCGCTCTAGGTCTCTTAGGTTTAATAGCTTTTTGCATTTGGACGCGCATCATACAAACTTTGGGTCTCAGGAACCATGACTAAAAATTTTAATTCTTACTTTGATTATTTTGATTTTCATACATCCATTAATTTAAAAAAATTGTTAATAATGTTAAACTGATTACTATAATTGTTAATCTTTTGATGTCAGTTGGCTTATGCTTGTTGATTAATATGAATAAATGAATAAATGAACACCTGGTGACAGAAAGGAGTTTTATAGCAAACTGAATGCGCCACCTTCGAGCGTGTTCCAAGAGGTGATATTATTATCATCTCAGGAGATATGAACGCCTAGGATAGCTTCGACAACAATGGACTAGAACCCGTCATGGCATGGTGACTCTTGGGTCGACGTGTCACGACCTTGGATTAAGAGATCTGAAAACGGCGAACTATTTGTGGAGTATTGTAGTACTCGGCAAATTGTCATCGGAAGTACTCTTTTTCCACACAAGACCACCATAAAACATCTTGGGTTTCCCCTGATGGTGTTACTCGAAACCAGATCGATAATTTTGCTATAAGTCGCCGATGGAAAAGATGGCTCCTCGATGTGCGAGCGAAGCGTGGAGCTGACGTATGGAGCGGTCACCACTTAATGGTTGCCTGCTTGAGATTGTGTACAGCAGCTATCCGACGACCACGAATTCCTCAAATGAAGCGCAAGCTTAATGTGAATAAACTCAGAGACCTCAACAAAAAGTGTGAGTACACCACCAGTCTACGAGCAAAGTCATCCACATTGGGCGAATATGAAATGCGCACACTGATCGCTAATTGGGAGGCAACCAGAAAAACTTTTCAAACTAGAATCTGTGGGATATGTGTAAAGCGGTGAGAAACCCTGGATATCGCAAGACACATGGGACAAGGTTGGCGATTGGAAAAAAGCCAAATTGGCAATCATCTCTCAACCCGATGTCGACCAACGAACACCCGATTTGAGGCAGAACTACTGCGCTGCTCATATACAACTTAAAAGGCTGTTAGACGCGACAAGAGAAATGCCATTGAAGATCTTGCCAACAAGGAGGCAGAATCTGCGATTTACCATGGTGATATAGGTTTACTATTCAAAATTATGAAACAGTTGACGAACAGGAATTTCACCGCCAACCACCTGGTGAGAGATGTCAACGGAACTCTCCTTAATATGTGTGAACACCAGTTGCGGCGATGGAAGGAATACTTCTATGATATTTTAAATATCTTGTCAGAGGAGGATGTTCCAGAAGCAGAACAACTACCAAGCATCCAACCGCAACAATCCTCTATTAGGGACAATCCCCCAGATAAGGAAGAGATAGTTTTCGCCATTCGGTGAATGGCGGGAAGGAAAGCCCCAGATATAGATGGACTACCAACCGAACTCCTCAATGTGGGCCCGGAAATAACTGCCGATATACTCTTCCCACTCTTTACTGAGGTGTGGAATGTACGAAGATATCCGACTGAATGGAAGGAGGGCGTCATTGTGAAAATTCCGAAGAAGGGCGACCTTCGGGATTGTGGCGATTGGCGTGGTATATGTCTACTTACTGCCGTATGGAAAATCAGGGATAGGGTAATTCTCAATAGGATGAGTTATGTTGTAGAGAACTCTCTCGAAGTTTAACAGGCTGAATTCCGTAAAGGATCGTATTGTATAGACAGACTATACAAATACTGTTTTGCGTAGGAGAGTTTTCTTGTATATGTATTTAGGCAATTCCGCCTTTTATGTGCAATGCACAAACACAGTCATGGAAGGAATTCGGATTAGGAAGATAAGGGAAGGGGAGTGAGAACGACCGTAACGAGTGGTGAAGCTCGTATATTTATCAGTTCTACTGGCTGCTACTCACAAATATTTGCAGATGTTATGTGGGACTGAATGATAGAAAGCAAAGAGAAACCATCTACTAAGTATACAGACCTTCTAGATGTGGAACTGTTTTACTTTTGCATCGTTTGCTCATTTTATCTCGAATAATTTTTCATTGTCAACAGCAACCGAAAAATTCGTGCTTAAAAAATCATACTGCCTGAAGTGGGAATCGATCAACCTATTGACTGTGAAGCAATAACGCTACCCACTGCATTAAGGAATCCTACGAAGATTCAAGATGTCGCGTCTTACATAGAGGGGAGCTGTCCGAGAGCTTTACTGTCCGAATGGGTGTCAGACAAGTGGCCATATTATCACCAGCCTGTTTCAGCTGGTAATATAAGACATATTGAAAGCTGCACTTGAAGGTGGGCAAGAGAAAGGTCTTCAGAGTTTAACATCTTAAGTCACCTTGCTTTTGCTGATGACTTGTGTTTGCTTGTACATAACCGTTCGGACTTAGAGTCAAATGTTTGCTCGTTGGATTCTTAATGCAAAGAGACAGGACTGAAAATAAATATGCGTAAAATCAAGAACATAGCTTGGGTGTAGCCTACTGGGTAGCATGTAGGTCTGAAAAACGAAGGTCGTGAGTTCAAATCTCGGTTGACGTTTAATTACAACGGGTATATCTGGGCAACCTTAATCTACGAAAATGAAAATTCGTTGATAGAGGGTTGTACGAATGGCTAATAACATTTCCACAATAAGTAATGAACATTTTAAGGAACCTGAAGGTCAAAGCCAGATTTATGCCATTGAAGGAGAAGAACAAAACCATGTACATGCACATGGGTTCGGCCGCACCAATTGAACTTAACGGACAAGATGTAGAAGAGGTGCAAACTTTTTTTTTACCTCGGAAGCATTGTCAGCATAGACGATGGAGCCGGAAAGGATATTGAAGTTCTCTTCCCCTTGCTCGAGGTTGAGAAAGGGAGATCTCTCTCACGAAGCTACGAATCTTTGGCGCATGCGTCAATCTTGTGTTGTTGTATGGTTGTACTACATGGAAAGTTACCGTTACTGAGAACCTGCAAACTTTCTTGAATCAATGCCTCTGGCGCATTTCAGGGATATCCTGGCCGATGTGATCCCCAACGACGAAATTTGGAATACAACTGGACAAACTCAAATAGGCACTGAAATTCAAAGGCAGCAAATGACAGTGGATCGGTCACACTTTGAAGAAATCAGAGCAAAATATCGCCAAACAAGCTCGAGATTATAATCCCAAGGATGACGTCGGGTTGATGGAAGCGAGCAGTTGAGCAGGAGGCCAGAGGAACAAAGAAGTCCCGACGACAACTAAAGGCCGATGCTCAGAATCGCGCCTTGGGGTAGAGAACTATTTCTGTCCTCGTCCCCTATAGGGGATCTTAACAGAAAATTAATTTCATTTTTTGAACTACAAAACTGTGGAACGCGTTATCAGTTCGGGTTTTTTCTAAATAGCATAACCCGTTATGTTTTAATAGCAATGTCCACCGATATTTTCGTCTCTCCCCACGGTATTAATAGGTTTCTAGCCATCAAATCCTGGTCTAAACAAAAAAATTACTTCGGTTGGTCCCAGGTCTAGAGACCTGGGTAAAGGCATGTCAACGGATATCGGCATCCAGAAACTGGGGAAAAACAGACTTGGAATACAGCACAAGCTCACTTATATTAATACGCACTTATTTTAACACTCGCTTATATTTGCTCAAAATTTCATTGCATTGCAACCTTATTATATTAACACTGCCGCTCTCCTATATTAACGTTCGGTACTTTTGTTTTTAAAACGCAGTGGTCTGGTTTTTTTCCCGTTATACAAAAAATTGTCTCATTAAATATGTATTACAAATGCCCGGTTGCAGTCGTAAACGTGTTTCGAAGTCGTGCAGTGTTCACAAAATGCCGCGAAAAAAACGTCAGTGCTTAAGTGTATTGGAGAAAAATGAAATTTTAAGTCTGATTTCTTCAGGAAAGTATAGTTTCGCTGATATTGGACGCAAATTTAACGTTACCAAGCCTGTTATCACGAATATTAAAAGAAACGCAAAAAAAATTCTGAAAATAGTGAATCAAAATACATTAGCCCAACAGCAGAAGAAATTAAAAGTTCAAGGTGAGTTGCCAAATATGGAAAAAAAATTGTACAAGTGGTTTTTTAAACAAAGAAATAACCATATCCCGGTAACTGCTAATCTACTAAAGGAACAACAAAAAATTGCTATTACACAGGCAACAAAACAAAAAATTTTTTTCAAAATACGACGTAATTGCCATAATGTATGTTTAAATACATAACAAAGATCGTAAAAATGATTTTACTGTTTATAAAGAGGGATGCTGCATTTAATTGTTAATATAAGTGAGCTTGTGCTGTAATAGTTTTTTTTTTTACGAAATGACCTGTGTTATAGGCAATTTTCGTCCTTATGTGCAATGTACAAACACAGTAATGGAGGAAAGGAATGGGATTAGGAAGGTAGGGGAAGAGGAGTGAGAACGACCGTAACGAGTGGAGAAGCTGATATATATTTTTCAGCTGTACTGGCTGCTACTGACAAATATTTGCAGTTGACCTCTTCAAAGGATGTTCATTTTACTCCTCCTTATTATGATTCAATTATTCATTGCATTGAAGGGTAAATTGATTTCGGTGGCCTAATAAAAAAAGTTTTTTTTTTTGGGAATCTTGTTGGATAATGGTGGCGGTTTTTGAATTCATTTCTTAAAAAATATGCTTGATGGATTATTAGAATGAAATTCAAAGGACAGTGGTGATGGGACCACGCATTATTTTCTGAATTTTTAATTTTCTTAGCATGTGGTGGTGGCTCTCCTAGGGCTTTTTCTTGTGCTTGTCAGGAGCTTTGAGGTTTTTTCTGGATTTTTTTTTTTAAATCTGGCTGGAGATGCTCCGGGTTTATTATTCAATGTTTAATTATTTTTTACTATTGCCAGGATGATGGTGAAGTTATCACTATTTTTTTTATATTTTTTTTTGGGAATGTAGTTGCCACAACAATAAGAGGGGGGAGGGGTTGCTTCGGGTTTTTGACAATATGCTTTCTAGGATGATGTTGGTGGACCATGGGTTTGTTAAAGATTTTTTTTTTTGGAATGTCTGCTAGGACAATGTTGGCGCAGCCCCGGGGTTTTTTTCTTGATTTTTTGAGAATATAGTTGTTTGTCAGGACGGTGATTGGTGGCTGCCCTGGGCTTTTTTCTTGATTTTCGGAATTGAACAATGGTGTTGGAGCCTCGGGATATTTCTGCATTTTAAATTGTTTGAGAAATTCGTTGCGAGAATAAGGGTGTTGCATCTCTTGGACTTTTTTCTTGGATGCAATTAGTTGTAAAGACAATTTTGGCGAGGGTTTTTTTTCTTCATTGAATGTGGTTCCTAGGGCAATGGTACTAGAGCCACGGATTTTTCCCAAACTTACCTGTTTTCATGTGTATGCCAAGATTATGGTGGCGGATGAATTATGGTTGCCATATTATGGCGATAAAAATATGGAGGATAATAATAAAACAGAGCCTTGAGAGACGCTAGAACCGAACTGAAACGGTTAGGATGACATGTCATTCTTTATGACTCGTATCGAGCGGCTAAAAATTGAAACTCTCAATTCTTTTGATAGGGGTTAGAATCACATCCTGACTTTTACTAATAGACCTTTGTGCCAAACTCTGTCAAAAGCTTTCGCAATATAGACAGCTAGCACATTATCTCTTTATTGATCCTGTAAGGCAATATACTGCCTTAATTTTTGCGGCAAATTGCCGATATTTATATCCCGAATACATATGTGATCAAATAATTCTATGATAATTAAAAATAATAAAAGCGTTATTAAATTCGCATTAATCTGTTTTTCTTTTCCAGGTATGGAACTACAAGCAACGCCGTTGTATTTTCACGCTATTGGCTCACTTGGATTACGTACGTACAACGGTGTTCCATCACGAATATCCCTGGATCTTGAGTGCATCTGACGATCAAACAATTCGCATTTGGAATTGGCAATCGCGTACATGTATCTCGGTTTTAACCGGACACAATCATTACGTAATGTGCGCCATGTTCCATCCGACCGAAGATCAAATCGTTTCGGCTTCACTGGATCAAACCGTACGAGTGTGGGACATCTCAGGTATAGCGAACCGAGATGGAATGAAAGGTAGGACCAAATTGGAACATGAATTTTATTATGGGCAATTGGGTTTTCGAAAAAAATATTATTTTGTACCTCGTTACCATGCCATTGCATCAATGGTATGATGCTTTAAATCAAAAAAAAAAAAAAAAAAAAACTAATAATTTCATGTTTAAAATAAGGTTTAGAGTTAATTCAATTGGTTACTAACTTTTAATTATTTCTGTTGAGTTGGCTTTTTGTCTTTTTTTTTATAAAAAAAATCTATTTCTAAGTTAGATAATTAACAAATATTTTTTTGATTTTGGTGAAATAGATTTATGCTTATGGTTAATGTTTTTAGATTATACATATAAAGGAAATTACTGCACGCATATAACGTGTATACCTTCATCACAAAAAAAAAATCAATAGCTCGTTCTTATTGATTGTCTTCGTTTAATTTTAAAACTGCAAAAAATCGCCCATGGGTTCTAATTTGGTTTTCCTAAAAAAAATAATTAAATTTACAAAAATATCAACCCGAACAATTTCATTGCAAACTAGGATTGCGTAAGAAGAATGTTGCTCCGGGTCCTGGCGGATTGGATGATCATTTGAAAAATCCCGGATCCACGGATTTATTCGGCCATGCCGATGCTGTTGTTAAGCACGTTCTGGAAGGACATGATCGCGGTGTTAATTGGGCCAGTTTTCATCCGAATTTGCCGTTGATCGTTTCCGGAGCGGACGATCGACAAATTAAACTGTGGCGTATGAATGAGTATAAGGCATGGGAAGTTGATACGTGTCGCGGACACTACAATAATGTATCGTGCGTTCTGTTCCATCCGCGACAAGATTTGATTGTGTCGAACAGTGAGGATAAGAGTATTCGAGTTTGGGACATGACCAAGCGACAGTGCTTGTATACGTTTAGGCGCGAGGGTGAACGATTCTGGATTTTAACAGCACATCCTAGTTTGAATCTCTTTGCTGCCGGACATGATGCAGGTATGGCGGATTGTTTCACTCTGCCCGGAAGATTTTTTTTTCAATTATTTTTTTTTCAGGTATGGTCGTATTCAAATTGGAACGCGAACGTCCAGCTTATGCAGTTCAAGGCAATATTTTGTACTACGTAAAGGATAAATTCCTTCGTAAATTGGATTTCACAACGACGAAAGATACGGTTGTAGTGCAATTGCGTGGCGGTGGTAAATCTCCGATGCACAGTATGTCGTACAATCCGGCTTTGAATGCTGTACTTCTGTGCACGCGTACCAGTAATCTGGAAAACAGTACGTACGATCTGTTTACGATCCCGAAAGAGGCCGAAAGCCAATCGGAATCGTCGGACAGTAAACGATCGTCCGGAATAACAGCCATTTGGGTTGCACGAAATCGTTTTGCCGTGCTAGATCGTAATAATCAGCTCGTTATCAAGAACTTTAAGAATGAAGTTACGAAAAAAATTCCAACATTCTGTGAGGAAATTTTCTATGCCGGAACGGGTATGCTTTTAATACGCGACCCGGAATACGTGACGCTCTATGAAGTTCAACGTTTGGTGGCTGTTGGATGTGTAAGTTTTGTTTTTCGTTCTAAAATTCAAGAACTTGTTCGAACTTTCCCATTTTCTTACAGATTAAACTGGCGAAATGTCGTTATGTAGTTTGGTCGGGAGATATGTCGCTGGTTGCGTTACTGTGCAAGCATTCGGTGACGATTTGCGACAGGCGATTGAAATATTTATGCACCATTCAAGAAAATACACGCGTTAAATCCGGCGCTTGGGACGATTCCGGAGTGTTTGTCTACACCACAAGCAATCACATTAAATATGCCATCACCAACGGTGATCATGGCATCATTCGAACTCTAGATTTGCCGATTTATTTGACCCGTGTCAAGGGCAATCAAGTATTTTGTTTGGATCGTGAGTGTCGAATTCGAGTTTTGAACATCGATCCGACCGAATACAAATTCAAATTGGCTCTGATCAATCGAAAATACGAAGAAGTATTGTACATGGTTCGGAATGCACGTCTCGTCGGTCAAAGTATAATTGCATACCTGCAACAGAAAGGCTATCCGGAAGTTGCTCTGCATTTCGTGAAAGATGAGAAAACTCGGTTTGGTTTGGCTCTCGAATGCGGAAATATCGAAATAGCTTTGGAAGCTGCCAAGGCATTGGATGATAAGAACTGCTGGGATCGTTTAGGGCAATCCGCGCTACTTCAAGGCAATCATCAGGTTGTCGAAATGGCATATCAGCGTACTAAGAATTTCGATAAGCTCTCGTTCTTATACTTGATTACCGGTAATCTCGAGAAATTGAAGAAAATGAATAAGATTGCGGAAATTCGTAAAGACGTTTCGGCCCAGTATCAAGGAGCACTTTTGCTGGGCGACCTTAATGAACGGGTTAGTATTTTGAAAAATTGCGGTCAATTGTCGCTGGCATATTTAACGGCTGCTACTCACGGTCTGGATGAAGAAGCCGAACAATTGAAAAATATCATTTCGCAAGATGGAAAAGAATTACCGAAAATTAATCCCGATGCAAAATTACTGAAACCGCCGACACCTATTCAGCAAGCCGAGAGCAATTGGCCGTTGTTGACTGTTTCGAAAGGATTCTTCGAGGGCGCCATGCTTACGCGAGGTGTTGCGAATGCTACTAAGGCGCTGGAAATTAAAGATCCCGGTGTTGAAGTTTGCGAAGATGCATGGGGTGAAGATACGGATCTTTTGATCGATCACGAAGACGATGATATCGAAATGAAGGATGCTTCAAATACGGAGGGTGGTGAAAGTAAGATGGTCTTATTTTTATGGAAGAGTTAAAAAAAATTCTGCAATTGTTTTTTTTTATTGCAGATGACGGACCCGGCTGGGATGTTGATGAGCTTGAATTGCCCGAAGAGTTGGTATCGAAAATGAAAACCGCAGATATTAATGACGATGGTTATTATGTGGTGCCAAATAAGGGACAGTCACCTGCACAACAATGGGCCAACTATTCACCGTTGGTTGCCGATCACATCAAAGCTGGTTCTTTCGAATCGGCATTTAAATTATTGAACGAACAGATCGGCGTTGTAAATTTCAAACCGTACAAGACGCTGTTCATGTCCTTATATACAGGTTCTCGTACTTCGTTTACGGGGCTACCCAATTTGCCATCACTATCCGGTTATCCGCAAAGAAACTACAAAGAAACTAATCCGAAAAATGCCCGACCAGCAGTTGGTATTAAACTTAACGATCTAGTTCAAAGACTGCAGGTAATTGCTGTTGAATTTTTTTCTGTTTTGATTGCACTTTATCAGTGTTTTGCTTTTTAGATATGCTATCAATTAACAACGGGCGGTAAATTTTCCGAAGCTATAGAAAAATTACAAACGATTATTATAAGCATTCCTCTATTGATTGTCGAATCGAAACAAGATATTGCTGAAGCTAAACAGTTGCTACAAATCTGTAAGGATTATATTTTGGGTAAGAGAAATATATTTTCATTAATTCGGTTCGAATTAAATTCAGTAATAAAATTGAAGGTCTTAAAATGGAAACCACACGTAAAGGGATGCCAAAAACCACCTTAGAAGAACAGAAACGCTTGTGTGAGATGGCTGCCTACTTTACACATTGTAAACTTCAGCCCGTCCATCAAATACTGACGCTTCGTACTGCCCTCAATATGTTCTTTAAATTGAAAAATTATAAAACTGCGGCATCGTTTGCACGACGTCTTCTCGAGCTTGGACCGCGTCCCGATGTTGCACAACAAGTTCGAAAAATCTTACAAGCTTGCGAAGTTAATCCGATCGATGAACATCAATTGCTCTACGAAGAATACAATCCGTTCAATGTTTGCGGCATTAGTTATAAGCCGATATTCCGCGGAAAGCCCGAAGAGAATTGTTCATTCTGTGGCGCATCGTTCGAACCGCAATACAAGAGAGCGTTATGTACGGTTTGTGAGGTCAGCGAAATCGGAAAGGATGTGCTCGGTTTGAGAATTTCGATTTCGCAATTTCGGTAAATAGAAATTGTGCATTCATTGTTTATTAACTGTATTTGCTTTTTTTTAATTGTATGTTTAAATGAATAAAATAAAAAAATATTATATTAGAAAAGAATATTTTTTTCTAGTAGATACTTAGTGACCAACTGATTGAGAATTCGTAGCAACTGCGAAGAAATGTTGCAAATTTTTGTTTGGTTTGTTTGATTTCTGATTCGGTTTGTTTATCGTTCGTTTTGAAGGCGGAAATATGAGGGAAACTTATAAAATTGGTAAATACGGTGGTTGATTGATGGAATTCGTTTCTTTTCTGGCCTCAAATTCGGTCACAATTGAGGCTCTATGCAATGGCGCATTTTCATCGTGAAAAATTCATGAATTCTTCTTCCACAATTCCGGCCGTTTTTAATTTATGATGTTGCAAACCTCGAATATTCGGTAAAAACAATGAGCATCGTCTTGATTTTTGAGCGGCTTTGGCGTGGTTTTTTCGGTTTCGGCTCAAGTTTTTCCTCCATTCCGATGATTGCTGACTGGTTTGCATGTCAAACTTGTAGACCCATGTCTCATCACCAATTATGATGTGCTCCATGAATGTGGGATCAGAATTCGCACGATCAAGCATGTACAAAGTGACCGGTTCACGGTACTTTTTTTATGAAAATTCAGCTTTATTCGAAAGAGTCGAGAAAGGATGCGTTTCATGGCCAAAGTATACATCAAAATCGAACGAACGGACTTGCAAGAGATGTCGAGCTCTCCTGCCATCTAACACTGTTATGGCGATTTTCGAGCACTATTTCCTTCACTTTTCGAATGTTTTCGTCAGTTGAAAAGGTCGGAAGTCGTCCAGAACGAGGCATGCCTTCAAGGGTCTCGACCGTCCCTAAAGGCATTGAACTACTCGAAAGCTCGTGTTTTTTTATTGTGAATCACCGTAAGGTTTTTCCATCATTCGCAACGATTCCGCACATGAAATTTGGTTGGAAACACAAAATTTGAGACAAACTCTTTGTTGCATATTTTTATCCATTGTAAAAATCGCCGTGGTCTACTGAGGTGTACCCATTCAACCAGCTGCTGTAAGCAAACTGATTAAGAGACCGCGCTGATTTTTGGGGCTATAATTAGGGACAGTCTTCACTGATTACCAAAAAAAAAGGAATTGTTTTGAAATATCATTTCCCAGACTAATTTTATTATAATTACAAATCCCCGGTACGTGCTGGTCACAATGTATCTTAGAATTAACTTCAAAGGGGTTTTATTCGATATTGAAGTGCGCAAGGGGTCGCTGGATTTGAAGTAAAAATAAAAACTACTTTATTTTAATTCAAAACCGAAAACTTTGAACGAAATCACTTTTACACTTTTCCGTTCATCATAGCGCCTTTAATTTTTGCGCTAACCGCTCGCTATTCGTTCACCACACGTTAGCTACTCGTTCGCCATTCGTTTGCCACTCGTTCACCATTCGTTGGCAATCATTTGCTGTTCGTTCGCCATTCGTTTGCTACTCGTTCGGTTTTTCGTTTGTCATTCAACAGCCATTCGTTCGTCACTCGTTCACTATTCGTTCGCCAGTTCACTATCCTTTCGCCTCATCTTGTCGATCACAGGACTTACCTGCTTACTGTCGCTTGCTGAACTCAGCCTGTCGATCACTTACCCGCTTACTATCGCTTGTTGAACTCTGCCTGTCGATTACAGGACATACCCGCTTCCCGAACTATGCCTCTCGATCAGAGTACTTACCCGCTTACTGTAGCTTGTTGAACACCGCCTGTCGATCGCAGGACTTACTCCGGCCTTTCGATCACAGTACTTACCCGCTTACTGTCCCTTGTTGAACTCCGCCAGTCGATCACAGGACTTACTCTCCTGCCTGTCGATTTCAGGATTTAACCGTTTACTGTCGCTTGTTTCTGAATCCCGCCTCGACCGCCGCCACACGGCACACTCGCTCACTCATCTCGGCCGCCGACCGCACAACACACTCGTCGATCGCACCCACCTGCCGTCCCTCCTACTCGATTATCAAATCATCATCGCGACTTTCCGCGCAATGACTCGATCTTCACTCTTTCGCTTCACAATTCAGACTGACCGTTTCGTTACAAATGCTCGCCTCTTTATTTGGTTCTTGTCGCCTGCTTTTCGAGCAATATGTGCGCGCGCGTGTGTGTAGGAGAGCCGAAGACTGTGAACGACTAGGGCTGACATGCAATAACATTTTAACCGCTAGATATCATAAAAATTCATTTCAAGTACTGTAACAAATAAAATATGGGGGTGGGGGTATGCAAATTTACTACCTTTTCGAACTAGGGTTATTTCTAGGATTCTGCAGGAGCTCAATATTCACAAGTATGCCAGATGGCATCATCCATTGTCCTTAAAAACTGCGCTTTCTCTCTAGTTAAGCCTCTTCGTAATCTCTATTATCTTTCATATTTTTCAGGGTGCTTTCCTCAGATCTGAAAGGTTACGAATGGTCAGCCAATTTCAAAGAAAGAAAGCAAAGCGAACCCCACCATATATCGCCCTATAGCTATTACCTCGGTGCTTTCAAAAGTAATAGAAACTGCTGTTAGCCGCAAGATAATTAACTTTCTTGTTGATAAAAATCTCATCCATGATTGCCAATATGGATTTTGCTAGGGACGTTTTACAGGCGGTTTTCTGCTCTATCTTACCAAGCGTTGAAGTTCCTGCATCTACGAATTTGGCGAAGGTCAAGTACATGCTCTTGACATTCCTAAGGCAGTTCACAGTGTTTGGCACAAATGTCTCTTAGTCAAGCTAAAGGCCTTTGGTTTTATCAGAGCATTTCTTAAATGGAGTTTCCTCTCCAAGCGCTCGAGTCGTACGAGATGGAGTAACTTCAGCATCCTTTTCCATTGATTCCGGCGTCCCACAGAGCTCAGCCTTATCTCTCACCCTCTTCTTAGTCTTCGTGAACGACATTCTGTCGTCTACTCTCAACCCTATTCACTGTTTCGCAGATGACAGCACTATAGATAACATCTACCAATTTGACTCCCCTGCGGAGGCACGTCCGACATTAGTGGTTTCAACCATAATAAGTTAACACAGTCATTGAACTCTGACCGCAGTTTAAGCCTGGAATGGGACAGGAAAAACAGAGTGGAATTTAATGCCTTAAAAACGCAGTCCGGCTATCTATCCGTTAAGCAGAACGCTCTGACGTCAACCGCTAATATGTTCTTGAATGGCGTACAGATTTCACCTTTTAAAAACCTTACGTTACTTTAACAATCGCCTTGATTCGAGCCAATACATCTACGAAGTCGTTCTTAATGCTTCGAAATGTTTAGGTATTCTGTAGAAGTGTAAGAAGTACTTTTCCACCTTCGAACTTGTTACGATCTATAAGGTCACGTGAGTATAACTCGCATGTTTGGGGTCCAAATTCACACACAGACCGTAAACATGCATTCCGATTAATTGGAGTTGGGGCTACATCGGCCTGAATAGACTCCTTCGAGCATTGTCGAAAAATCGGAGTACTCTGCATTCTTTTTAGATATCTACATGGTAAATGCAATAAGGAACTAAAAGCCCTAATACCTCCTCTATTAAATGCCCTCGAAATACTCGCCAAGCTGTACGCTCATACGAGTAAACTGTAAAGCCGTTGTCGTGAAGTACAGCAACATGTAGGCAGTCCTTCATTCCTCGGACGACAGTGAAGTGAAATTCATTACCAGGCAATCTCTTTCCAATGGAATACAACCTCCAGCAATATAAAGGCCGCGTTCACCGCCACTTCAAACTCTTCCCTTCTGTGTTTATCTACTAATTTCTCTATATCTACTTGGTTCGCGTACCCATGTCGACTTAACTGTGCATCGCGCACTTAAAGGTAACCCCCTTAAGGTTATTTCGATGGCCATAAAAAAAATTAATTTGCAATAAGCAGTCAAAACAATAAGTTAGAAAAATTAAGGTTATACTGGCATGCAAGTCTTTGTGTTGTATTTATTTGGTAAGTAGCCGTTTTCATTCAACTTTTGTTGATGTTTGTCAACTTGATTTCCACGTCTTCCCTTTATCTTTATGGACGACGCGATGATAGTTGGGTAACTTCTCATTCCATAAAATTTTCCTTCTATTTCTACAATGGCGCTACAGCCCAAAGCGGACCTTGGCCTCCTGATATTCAGGTTCCTTAACATTTTTCATTACTTATTGTGGAAGGGTTGTTAGCCCTTCGCACAACCCTCTTCCTAAGAATTTTTTCATTTTCGTAGATAAAGGTGACCAAGGTATATACAAGGAGGCAATGTGCTGGAATTATGTATTGCGCTGACCGGGATTTGAACTCACGACCTTCGCATTACAAGACCAACACGCTACCTACTAGGCTACACCAAGAGTCACTGTGTAACTGAGCTACTCGGTCCAGGTCTTTACCGAGTTGCTCAGTTATACAGTGACTCTAGCTATACCCTAGCTATATAAAATTTTCCTTGGTCTCATTAAACATGTGTTTTTCGTAATCTAGGAACATACCTAGGCCCGGATGTAATCCAGGTTGAGTGTAGCGTTTGGCTATGTTCTTGGACGAATGAACGAATAGATAGATTTTTTATTATTTTTTTTAATTGTAATTTTGTTCTGCAACCTCGGCCTATTGTGTGTTAATTCCACCTTTTACCCTACCACAACTCGATAGATTTGGCTATTTTAAATATGCTTAAGGGAGTCATGTTGGCTAGTTCATCGGTTGTAAGGAAACCTTTCCCAAGAATAATGTGTCTTGTCCTTGCTACTGTTTCACAGTGACATAGGATGTTTTCTGTCGTTTCTGAATCTTTGAGACAGAGCTTAAGATGATGATTTACTCCACTGTGGCCCGTCATTAGGCCGATTAGAATACTAAAATCACTCTCACTGAATTTCAGAATATCCTCCACTTTGTTTTTTTGTGGCAGGAATAGTTTGTTTGAGATTGATAAGCCTGAAAGTCTATTCCAGTAGATTTTATGTTCAACCCACTTTCTAAGTATAGGGTTGGAGTGCCCTTTTGGCTCTCTGCAGAATGGCTCTGGAGCAATAAAATTTGTTTCTGCGCCGCTTTTTGCAATTCATTTTCCTCAATTCCCATATGTCCTGGTACCCACATTAAGGTTACATCGTTTCGTTTTCCTAGGATAATAAGGTTTTGAAGGCAGTCCCAAACTATCCTCGATCCGTGTTTATTGAATGATAGGGCTTTCAGCACCGCCTGACTATCCGATAGGATATAAATAGATTTGTTGCGATGAGTTCTCCTTATATTCTCTTGGATGCATAGCTCCATTGCAATTAGTTCAGCCTGGAAGAATGTGGCTTCTTTACCGAGTGGTTTTGAAACCGAGAAGTTAGGACATTTAACTCCGGCTCCAGTCCCCTCAGATGTGCGCGAGCCATCTGTATACCAGATGGTTGCTTCCTCTTCTATTTCATGCAGCATGGATTGCCAGTCCTTGCGTTCTTTGATTGTAACTCTGAAGGGGGCTTCAAAGTTGAATTTTGTCGACACAGCGTCCGATAGTGTGGAAGTGAGAACCTCTAATTTTGGGTCTTTTAGGATTTTGAGGTGACCTCTAAAATCCCTAGATTTGTAATTGTTTTCCCTCTGTATGCGTAACACTCCTTTGATAACCTCCTATTTTGTTTGGAGATGTATCGGAGGTATGTTTAGGAACATTTCCATTATCGCCGTAGGACAGGTTTTCATTGCTTCTGTGATATCAAGACAAGCTAGCCTTTGGATTTTTTGTAGCGTAAGCTGTGCTTTTTGCTGTAAGATTTTAGTCCACCATATTCTGTAGCACCAGTACATCATCTGGGCTCTAATCCCCATTTTCTGCCAAATAAGCTTTTGCAGGCCCAAAAAGCCTTTAGTGCTTTGGCATGAGTCCATTCTATATGTTTGTTCTAGTTGAGTTAGCTATCCAGTATAACACCTACATATTTTACCTTATCTATTGTTGTTCAATTTATTGAAGGAGGTATGATGTGGATTTTCCTTCTATATGTAAATGGTACTATCTCAGTCTTACTTGGGGTGATGTTCAAGTTCTTAGACTGACACCAGTTCATTATCACCTCTAAGGCAGATTGTATCCTTTCCGATATTATTAAATCATATTTGCCTCTAATGATAATGACGAGGTCATCGGCATAACCTATTGCCTCGTATCCTTGTTCTTTTAGACGGTCCAAGAGTTCATCTACTGCAATTGACCGAAGAAGTGTAGATAGTGCCCATCTTTGTGGATAGCAGCTATAGATCTGTGCAGTCAATATGATATTATCTAGATCCGTAGTTGTCATTCGGCTCCTTAGCATGGCGTGTATCCATATTATCGTAGCCGTTTCTAAACCCTTCTTCCTGGCTGCCGCTATTATGGCTTCATGATGATGGTCTACCTATATCTAGGAATGCGCAAAGGGCAAAGATATAGCATAGTGAATATCAGGAGGCCAAGGTCAAAGGGGTTAGAGGTTAAATAATTGCAAACTTTATTTTCCGCTTTTCACTAACTCTCAGAAATACTTTTTCTATTCACTAATTGTCGCTTTCATATCTCCGACTCTATCTTTTTCCAATCTTAACTCCTTATGGCTTCACAATTCAGAGACAGCCTTTCGTTGCAAATGCTTGCCTTTTTATATGTTTCTTTTCGCCTGCTTTTCGTCTGTCTGCCTTTCATCTGCTTTTCACCTGCTTTTCGTCTGCATTTTGCCTGCTTCGGAACATGAGCAATTCGAGGTCATAAGCAATTGATGATCGCAGATTGTCAATGATTTTCTCTTTGCCCGCTCGCTATGCTGACTGATTTCGTTTTCCGCAAATACATAAGTCCCAGGTGTTCGTTCCACCAGGACAGTGCTGCGGTTGGATACACCACACAAGCAACCGGCGCTGTATGAATTATCCAATGTGTTTCCACGTCGCAACGTGTGTTTGCGAGACATGCAGCAGATGTTCTTTATGGTAATTCAATGATCGAGCGTATATTTGTTTTTGTTTGAAGACCTTGACATTCCAATCATTCCAAGTCGCATAGCGTTCCTTATAGTGTTCTTCTACTTCTACAATGGCGCTACAGCCCAAATCGGACCTTGGCCTCCTGACATTCAGGTTCCTTAACATTTTTTCATTACTTATTGTGGAAGGGTTGTTAGCCCTTCGCACAACCCTCTTTCTACGAATTTTTCATTTTCGTAGATTGAGGAGACCAAGGTATACCCAAGTAGGCAATGTGTTGGAATTATATATTGCGTCGACCGGGATTTGAATTCACGACCTTCTCATTACAAGACCAACACACTACCCACTAGGCTCTACCCTAGCTACCTTATAGTGTTGGTACGCGCGCATTAATTTGATGATAAGCAAGTAGAGCTGACGGTTCGCATCACTTTCGAGTACAAACTATTTTTTCGCTTTATAATAATTAGAAAACTTTTTAATTTCACTACAACGCTTAATTATTCGCACAATTATCGCTGTAGACCGAACGAACTTAATAGCTTACGATCTACAAATATCTTCTCTTCCGCACACATTCGCCCTTTTAAGCCAGCCACACAGTTAAAACTGGGAGATCGGACAGTTAGAACTGTGAGGCTCAATCGCACGTCCGCAGACCCTGCATACAAATATACAAAAAAGCCCTGAAGTTCGGATCTTTTAGTCAAGTTGTCCAGTTTCTTCAGTTGCAATAATAGCATCGTCAGAGAATGCTTCAAGGCCGGTTTACATTGTGATAATTTACATTATCTGTAGAAATAGTGAGGGAGATAGCTTATCGGATTTTCAACGGTGCAGAGACATCCGCCGGCGTTATATACATGTACACCCCCCACCACTTTATGGCTAACACTTTTAGTTTGAAATAGATAGCTATTCGAAAGTTTATGTAGGAGGAAAACGTTCAAAGGGTTTTCGTTGGCCACGTCAGTTTTTGGAAATGTCAAATTTCGAATATTATTATTTTATTTAGGGAACACGTGCGAGCACCACGACCTTTTTGGCCTATTGTGCGTTTATTCTCGCTTTACCCTACCATAACTCGATAGCATTGGCTAATCAATCTAAGTATGTCTAATGGAGTCATGTTGGCTAGTTCATCAGTTGTAAGGACACCTTTTCCTAGAAGATTTAATCTTTTCCTTGCTACTGCCTCGCAGTGACATATAACATGCATTGTCGTTTCTGGTTCTTTGAGATGGAGGCGGCAGATGTCGGTTTCAGCTAGACCCATATTTTTGAGGTGGTGGTTTACTCCACTATGCCCCGTCAATAGGTCGATTAGAGTCCTAATATCACTCTTGCTGAATTTCAAAATTACTCTGAGATTGATAGACTCGAAAGTTTGTTCCAGTAGATTTTATGCTCTTGTTCAACTTACTTCCTAAGTTAAGGTTCGGGTGCTCTTTTGGTTTCCCGCAGAATGGCTCTGATCCAATAAAATTGAATAGATAGATACTAAGTAACCAACCAATATGTGGAGATTGGGGTTCTTTATCTTCTCTAGTTGAAGCGTTAATTTTTCTTATATTTTCCTTGCACAATTTTCTAATTTTGGCTAACGATGCTCTATCGTTTTTAAACGGTCTGCAGCCTTTTTTTTGTTTTTATTTTTCACAAATTTTCAAAATTCAGAACTAGTCCTACGTATACAGGGGGCACCTTTACCTTCACCAATACAAGTCAAAACACCACTGTGTATATCCCAAACATTTTCTGATTTTTTTTTAATTGAAAACACTTCATTATTTTACAATTATTTAATTACAAATATCTACAAAGCAATTGAAACAAAAAAATCTACGAAATGAAATTTCATGCAGTATTTTGTGGATTGAAGTGTTTCTTATCGATATTTTGGCAAAATCGCATTAACGATTTGTACTCCTTAATTTTTTCCGCCAGAATATTATTTGGCAGATTGGTTGTGAGTATTGTGAACAAATGGCCGAACGTTATAGCATCTAAATCCGTTGGTCTAGAATATTTTTTTTTTTAAATTGTTTAATTAATCTCTTAATTTATTTCTGGCCTTTCTACATCTGTCTTCCTCCTTGTGAGTTTTTTAATAAATTTTCACTTTTAATGTTGCAATGTGCACATTCTTCAGCGTACTTACATTATTTACCAAAGTTTTGTTATTTATTTCAGGGCATAAGTTATATAACTGGGCCGTAATTTGAAATTTAGAAAGCGAATGTATTCAATTCCTAAATTTCTGCTTTTACGATGATTCAAACTACAAAACTTGGTATCTAATATAAGAACGCGTAAAACTAGCCGAAATTACAAATTTAAACACAAGAACTGTAACATTTAGCAAAAAACACTGAAGAAGAAAAGGACAGTTATAGAAGAGCCTTAATGCGAGCTTTATCTTACCTGCTGCCAAAGAAGTATTGTCCATTACTTAATTTCTCTGTTAGAGTTTCGCAACATTTTCCGACCTAAAAAGCGAACATATTAAAGAATCAGAAAATCATCATAAAAAGAAATTTACTTTTTGCGCCACATCTTCGATAGTCATGTCTCGCCAACCGTAAACATTCAATTGTCGTAGAACGCTTCGTCGTTTCTTCATATTTTCATAAATATTTAAAGGCCACGGGTAAACGCATCCATTCCGGGGATAGGTTACGCTCTTCAAAACAGCTTCGTCCATAAAACTGATATAGAGCTTTGAAAAGATTGATTTTAAAAGCTAAAAAAATGTGTGTTCGTATTCAATATTATTACCTCAGCATTTGTAAAAATCTTTTCGACAAGCGATATATAAGCTCTCATATCGCTTTTTTGGTCTTCATCGAGCCATCTCGAAAGACTGACTCCTTTATTTTCGACTAGATTAACAATTGGTTCGAATTCGGCCACAACGAATGCACCGACTTTAACAAACGGAAGCTTCGTCATTCGACCGCCAGGAGACATAAATTCGGCATTTGCTGATGATTGAACGGAAAATGGCAATTCACACATCTGAAAGAATATATAATTTTTTTTAAATTTTATCCGGTTGATTTGTGATTGTGCGTTAGTAGCACAGAAGAAGTATTCATTTAGCTTCGTCATCTACTCTCTAAAACTAGAAAAAATATTAAATTACGATTTCAGTTCTTCTGCTCACTCGCAAATCTTTTTTTATAGAAATAAAATAAAGATTTCACGAAATCTCTGGGTGTGGTTAGCTGTTCTTATATTGGGTTTTTTAGCACCAAGCTCCACGAAGGGAATAACCCTTTAATGCGATAAACAGTTGAGTCGGCATAGAGAGGGGTAAAACTGATCAAATTACATGAATTTTGGTGGCAAGGTACGAAAGTGACGGATGATTTTATTCTTGAAGCGCTGGAGGTTAGATTAAGTTCGGGTATTGTGGTATATGCGTGTTATGTGGTATGGCGCTGTATTTTGTAGTATATTAGTAATTGTATGACAGCGTCGTTTTAAGACAAGCTTGCAAATCAGAAAATTGGATTTTTTCCCGATCGCAGTGATCAACTGCGATTGCTCTTTTTCCATATCTATGGAAAAGAGCACTTCTGCCTTAGCAGTAAATTTTTCAGCTCTATTCTCCATATCTTCGAAACGAGCAGATATTTCAATTTTTTTTTTTAATTTTGAATTAAATGGAAGAGCACAGAAAACTCAAACGAAATCAAATCCGAAAAATTCAAAGTATTTATGTACATGTTGGTAGAAAAGCACAACTTAATAAGAAAAAAAGACAACTGAAATTTTCTGCGAAATCCTGCATCTAACAATCAGACAGACCCAATCTCATGCTCAGTACCACCAGCTCAGTGCACATAGTGAACTTTTCCCCTTACGCCAAGTACCTGCTCAATGATATCTTTTCACTGCACGTTCTCAGTGATATCTGCTAACTGCTCAGGGATACCAATATCTGCTCATGCTCGGCGCCACTTGCCCAGTGTACAAAGTTTTAGCTGTACACTGAGCAGGTATAGTAATGAATAAAAAATGAGCAGGTTACGACTTTACGGGCTATGAACATATCGGTGAGTTAAGAGCTGCTCTAAGCAGGTCGGTGAAGTGCGACTGCGATTTGTTTAGCGAGCTTTGATCTGATCGGTGGTCAATGAAATGAGGTGCACTTTTGTGGGTAAGTGGCGATTTGTTTTGCGAGCTTTGATCTGACCTACGATTTGGTCGGGTGAGGTGGGACGTGTGAGTTGCGCGATTAATGTGCGAGTGCGAACAAAAACTCTGGGATTTGTAGCGATAATCATTGCGGCAATTTTATTGGCGATAGAATGTGAGCAGTATGCATTAGCTCTGCTCTTCTAATCGCAGCTCGTTTCAATTTTCAATCGCAATATGCGACTGCTCTTTTAAAAGAGCACGTGAGCTTAGAGCTGAAGCGAGCTGATTGATGCTCTATAAACAGGTCGGTCGGTGAAGTTCGTTCGCGATTTGTTTAGCGAGCTTTGATCTGATCGGTGGGTTTTATGGTCTGATCGGTGAGGTGGGAGGAGCGAAGTGGTCAATGAGGTGCGCTTTCGTTGGTAATCGGTGATTTTTTTGGCGAGCTTCGTTCTGAGCTACGATCTCGTCGGGGTTAGGTGGGATGTGTGAGCTGCGCGATTAATGTGCGAATGCGAACAAAAACCCTGGGATTGGTAGCGATGATCATTATCGCAGGTATGTATGTAAAATAGCATCTCCACCACAAGAAGAAGCTGAACATCGTCAGCGTACATATGAATACTATGTCGGGGCCCGCTTTACCGTACATCGTGACAAATATGATCCATTGCGTCGCTGAGTACTTTGATGATAATTTGTCAAGGATTATATTATGGTCGACAAGGTTAAATGCTTCAGAAAAATCAAGTAGAACAAGGTATGTTACCACATTCGAATCTATGGCGGCCTTTATGTCGGAAGAAGAAGCGCCGACTCACAGCTATTTTGCGTCTGGAACCCAGATTGCCAGCGTGTCAATAAGCTCTCCTCCTTTAATAGCTCCTGCATTTGAATGGACGTAGCTCTCTCGAGAACTTTAGATAAAGAGCACAAAATGCGAATATACCGAAAATCAGTGACTACATTAGGAGAATTCGTTTTTACGATCAGCAGTACTGAGGCAACTTTCCATGACATAGGAGAAATATCCTTAGATAAACATGTATTTAAAATATGTAGCATATGGTGGTAAATATGCGGGTTAACACCGCGATCAGAGAAAGTCCTTTGTTTTGTTACGAGACGTAGTCTTCAGGGGTACGTCGACGTAACGAGCTCTAAAGCTCGTTTGTTGCAACAGGACATGGTTTTTATGGTCAGTATCACGACCTGTGGGTTGGGCAACCTATCAGGCGCGTCCTCAGGTGGTGGATGGAGGACGCCGCGGTGTGTCGCAAGACCCTCGTCCGCGGTTAGCATGGCAATAGCAAGGAATTAAGTTTGACAGTTATACTCTCTTCAACAAGCTCATCGGACACACGTAGGCAACCGCCACGTTGTGAACCCAAATGAATGAACATGTTGGGGAGGATATGGCAGCAAATATCTTTCCTGTAAAAACCATGCCGCGAGCCAGCCCAAAAAACTATGAGATGGAGTCCCCCCGTATTGGCCCTCAGTCCCCGGCAAAAGAGGGTGCTAAAATCACCGGGTCCGAACGCGGTTCGGGAGCTACTAGAACAGTGCAACCAGGTTTTAGTAGTGCTGTGCTACTGGCAAACACCCAGCGTACTGAGTCTTCAATGTCAAAGCTCAGTGATCTCGCTTTTTTAATGGCATTAGAGGATGCAGACTCAGAAACGAGTAAGCCGATGGAGATGAGTATGGATGTTGGTCACGCTTCGACGTCGACAATATCCTGCACAACTATCTCGGCTGACCTTGCTACTGAGACGATCCAAACCCCTCAAGGTGGAATTAGCAACCGAGCCCGTCGACGTGCTAAAACCACCCAAAAAAGGAAAACTGCAAAAGCGAAGTTTGACAATGCGGTAGAGGCTAAAGTGGCTGCAATTCTGAGTCGACTGTCTTCCGGGACGGACGATTCACGAGCTGCAGAAGCACGCCCAGCCAGCGTGCCGGCCGAAGTGATCAGAGACGAGGCGAAAGGTCTTATGACCCCAGCAACGTCGCTGATTAATAAAGCCAGTACTTCCGAAGCGAATGTGGACAGAGTAGTAAAGCCTCCTGCGAAGGAGTCCTTACAAGCTCCGACCACTCCGCTGAAAGGAGTATCAAACATTGCAACGGATTGCGCCATGGTTCAGAAACTGTCGGCAACAAGAAGGAGAAATATGCTGAGAAGGGTAGCCCAACGAAACAAGACTCATAGCTTGAATCCGGGTCCCCAATCAGCTGTAACTCCCATTTTGCAGCCGTCAGTGGAAAATGTCGAAGTGGTTCAAATAGCTTCATCCCCGCTGGCTTCGGGACGATCGGTTCATGGCACCGCCTCTGGCAAAGCCAAAGAACTCTTGTCCGCGGGCACAGTCGCCGGTAAGAAGCTGGAACCACTGAAGCAGAAACATAAGCGTATCCGATCGGACGATAGTAATACGCCGATACCTGCAGCAAAAAAGAAGCAGCCGAGATCGGCTACCTATAGCGACGTCGCTAGGAGTTCCCTCCAGGCAGCAGTCATCAATACCAATGACTTGCTAGGCATCATACCAGAGTCGGTGAGGCCTCAAATCTACTCTTCATTGAGGAACATTCTGAGGGAACACCTCTTAGGTAATCCACCAGCTGAACCAAGCTTTTTGAAGTATGACTTCGAGCCAGGTTATCTTAGAATAACTTGTGCGGACCAAAACACTCTGGTCTTCCTTCAGTAGGCGGTTCCCAAGATGAACGAGCTCTTGAAGGACATCAAGCTACAGGTGGTGGAAAGTGCCGAGGCTCCTAGACTGACAAAAGTGTCTGTTTGGATCCCGGGTATCATTGAAGACCCTGAAATCCTATTGCAGGATATTAAGCTGCAAAATAACCTTTCTACGGAGGTATGGAAGCTTTTCCATAGAGAACAAAAAGAAGAGGGCCGACTTCTTGTTCTTGGAATCGACCAAAGCTCTATGGAAAGGTTGTCTGCAGCGAAAGGTTTCGCGGATTGTGGACTCAACAAGGTTCACTTCAAACTACCGAAACCAAACGCGGCCAATTTCAGAAGCTGGCAAACTGAGAGTGGTCCAAGCCAATCTACATCACAGTAGAGCGGCGACCGCCACTCTCCAACAACACCTCTTAAGAGGTCACTCGGATGTTGCACTTGTCCAGGAACCGTGATTGAGTGGCTCCAACCACATTCGAGGATGGTGCAATAAAACTTTTACGGTCCTTCACGGACCCCAAACAGGTAAGCTACGGACATGTGTCGTTGCGAAAAAAGCACTAAAATTAACTTTAATTCCGCAATTCAGCAGCCCAGACCAAACAACGACGCTTTGGGAGAGGTCTCTTAACGGAACACCGAAGCCAGTTAAGCTGGTTTCATCATACCAGCCATACGACGCAAGAGTTGTTCCAACGACTGACCTGTGCCAGCTTGTCCAGTCCAACACAGGGGACTTGGTAATAGGTTGTGATGCCAATGCCCATCACACCTACTGGTCTAGCACAGACTGCAACGATCGCGGTAAGTCAATTCTAGAATTTCTTAGCATGAACAATCTAAATGTTTGTAATGTTGGTAACAGTCCCACCTTCATAAATAGAGCAAGAAGCGAGGTTATCGACCTGACTCTTGCAACCAACTCTAAATCACTAACGGTCCACAACTGGGAAGTTTCGAAAGAACCATCCTTGTCAGACCACATGTGGATAAGATTTGAAATAGTGGGATCAACAAAAAATAGCCGGTTGTACAGGAATCCAGCAAGAACTGATTGGGTTAAATATCAGGAGCTAATAAACCAAAGACTACTGGCAATAGTTCCTTACCCAATAAAAACAACAGATTCCTTAGATAAAAGAGTGGGTATGTTAACAAATATACTAACAAACTCATACAAGAGTTCCTGCCCTCAGAAGTCTGCCAAAGATAGTAAGAACACTGTCTGGTGGAATAACGATCTCGATATCCTGAAAAAACGAGCAATGAAACTCTTCAATAAAGCTAACTCCAGCAAACTTGACACAGACTGGAACAAATACAAAGCAGCACTTACACTGTATAAAAAACAGCTAAGAGCCGTCAAACGAGATTCATGGAAGAGATTCTGTGAAGAAATCGATAACGTCAACGAAACTGCTAGGATAAAGAGGACCCTATCTAAAGACCCATACATGCCTGAATTACTGGATAAAGGCAATGGTTCATGGACGGAGTCTAGCGGCGAGTCACTTGAACTTTTAATGCAAACGCATTTCCCTGGTTGCTTTGAGCCCCCACCACAAAGTTCATGTGCCGATCGCATTCTAGCTAACTCAGAACTAGTAGATACAGTCGTGATACCAGGAAACATAGGAATGGCGTTCAGTTCCTTCAAACCTTACAAGTCACCAGGGCTGGACGAAGTCTATCCCGCAATGATCCAGAACGCGGATAATACAATAATTCAGTACCTGGTAGACATATATAAAGCATGCATCAGTCTTTGTTACATACCGAAGTTATGGCAAGAGGTTAAGGTAGTTTTCATACCTAAACCAGGTAGAGCCTCCCACAACATCCCGAAGGCTTTTCGACCCATCAGCCTGACTTCGTTCCTTCTTAAAGGCCTAGAAAGACTGGTGGACAGCTACCTACGGGCAAATCTGAACCTCTCGGTTAGATGCCCCCACTAAGACGCCTATCTGAAAGGTAGATCTACTGACACCGCCTTGCATGTGACGGTAGCCGCCGTAGAGAAAGCTTTCCATCAAAAAGAGGTTGCACTTGGTGCCTTCCAAGACGTGGAAGGCGCGCTCAACCACGTCAACATTGACGCCATACTTGAGGCCTTGCGTAGCCACAGTGTGGAACCTCTCCTGACTGCATGGATAGCAAAGCTTCTTCGTTCGCGGAAAATCGTAGCACGAATTAGTGAAGAGACAAGGAAGGGCTCTGTTCACAAAGGAACGCCACAAGGCGGAATAATATCACCTCTCCTGTGGGTCTTAACAGTGAATGAACCCCTTTCCATCTTAAATTAGAACGGCTACCCCACAATAGCATATGCAGACGATCTTGTCATCATGCTAACTGGTAAGTTTGAGCAAGTTCTAGGAGACCTCATGCAATCCGCTTTACAACTGTTAGATAGCTGGGCACTAGATAAAGGACTTACTATTAACCCACAAAAAACAGAACTGGTCCTCTTCTCCAGAAGAAGAAGATCATATGTTTTCAATCCACCAAACATTCGAGGAATCAATATGGTCCTCTCGAATCAAGTTAAATATTTAGGCCTAATTCTTGATAGCAAATTATCCTGGAAGGCCAATATTCAGGAACGAGCAAAAAAGGCTACAGTAGCCTTCTTCGCTTGCAAGAAGACATTCGGTTTGAGATGGGGCCTTAAGCCGCACCTCATCCACTGGATGTATACCAGTATTGTTAGACTAATTATTTGCTATGGTGCGCTGGTGTGGTGGCCGGCGGTGGTACTAAAAACCAACCTGGCACCCTTACAGCTGATCCAACGGATGGCATGTCTGTGCGTAACAGGTGCCCTTAGAACTACACCGACTGCAGCTCTGGAGGTGATTCTCTCACTACTTACACTTGATCTTTTTATAAAGCAAGCAGCGGGTTTGGCAGCCATTAGATTTAAAAACCACTAAATCGTGGTCAGCACCACAAATTGGTCATGGAAAAATTCTAAACGTCATTAGAAACGCAAACTCCCTTTTAGACCGCGAGTATGATTGCATGAACCAACCGCATGTTGAGAAACGGAAGTTTCACATTAAGTTTCCTGGACGAAACGAATGGGCAACAAATACGATACTCAGCACCTGTATAGGTTCTCATCTCTATACAGACGGATGTAAAACTAGCCAGGGGACAGGGGCAGGGATTTATTCCCACGACCTCGACATCTAAACTTCATTTCATCTTCCAGAACACGCGACAGTGTTCCAAGCAGAAGTATTAGCCATTAACGAGTGTACAAAAATTATTCTTGATATGCAGAACAGTCTCGGAAATTGTTACATTTTCTCGGACAGCGCTTCAGGCACTCCAATCCTACAGGACTGCATCCAAACTAGTGTCCATTGTAGACACAATTTAAATCGCCTAGCTGCCATAACGGAAGTTTTTCTACTTTGGATACCGGGTCATAGTGACCTGCTAGGTAACGAGAAGGCAGATACGCTTGCACGGCAAGGATCTGCAAACATCAATTCCACTAGGAAGTCAGTCGATGTAGCACCAACAGTGCTGAAGGCTAGCTTCAAACAGACTATTTTGGATTCTTTCTTGGCGGGGTGGCGGCAGCTGGAAAGCTGTAAAACGGCCAAATCCTTTTGGGAAGAACCGAACAAAAATATTACAGCTCAGCTATTACAACGTAGTCGCTATAGTATCCGAACTATTGTCGGCCTGACCACAGGCCATTGCTTGCTAAGGCTGCACGCTTTTAGGATGCGGATCGCGAGCGACAGCTTGTGCAGAGGTTGCGAGGAAGACGAAGAATCTATCGAACATTATCTTTGTCACTGTCCGCAAATCTCCAACAGTCGTCTCCTTTGCTTAGGCTCTAGATTCTTCTCAGAACTAGACGATCTCAGAGGCGTCCAACATTCGAGCCTGTTAAGGTTCGCAAACCGAACCAAGTGGTTAGAGCAAGAGGAGTGACTTCCAACTTATAACAATAGGGGGAGTACAATGGACCCAACTAGATGGCCTCAGTGCTTATGGTTCCGTGCAACCACCCTCCTACAACCTAAACCTAAACCTAAATCACGAACACCACAGCTAGAACCGGCATCACGATAGCACGTCGCTCCAGCCCGAGATACTGCCAAAAAGACATTGGACGTTGGAGGATCTCGAACAATTTTAATTTCCGAATCTGGTTTTCCTTCGGAAATAGTCCCTTATTAGGCCTTAAACATACAACTTCCTTTTTCTATGATACGAGTCCTACTGACATAGAATTTGGCTACTGGCCTCTTATCTCAACAATTTCCACATAATCCTCTGCACCCTAAATACACATTTCAACTTCCCTTTCATCCTCATTCTTAAAAGCTTCAACCTTACCTTTAAATATGCTTTAACTGCTAAACAACTGGCATTTTCCGCTAAAAGAATTTGCTCCGCCTCGTAAGGTTGATACAACAGAGCATCTTCTGTCCACGGATCATTTGCTAAAAATTAAATTAGTCGAGACTTAAATATAATTTGCAGATGTTTTATTCAAAACACAATCGATTACCTATCGTCTCTTCTGTCACGTACTGTCTCATTAGTACCGAATCCATTTTTCTCAAAGAAATAGAAAACAAACAAACCTCGCTAAATCGAATAATTTCCAATATAATATTTTCCTTTAACAGCTGACCACCTAATTACAGCGGTTTTATTACTTTACTCGTTTTACGCGTTTTTTTTTGCCGGTTGAGTTTTTAATTTTAACTAATTATGGATTTCTTTTTGAAGCAATTGTGACCATTTACCTGCCAAAATTTAATTTTCATGTGATGCAGATTATTTTGAATTGGAAATCGGTAAAAATTTTTGCGGTTCAACCAGAAGAAAACCAAAACAAGAACAAGACAACATTTTGACATTATCCATCAATCAAAAAAAAAAAAAAATTGTATACCGGTGTTGTGTGAAAAATATTTGTGTTTGATTTGTTGATGTTTTCCTCCCCCGGTTAAATTCAATCGTCTCGGGCAATTTAAAGTGTTTCGAGCAAACACACAAACCTAGCCATCATGGAAATGTTATATAGCGTGCAGAAGAAGCAACCAACGCCGAGTCCTTTAACGTCGTACAACATGTAAGCGAAGTTCTTGAGAATTTCGCAACCGTGCTCTTGACCGTCAATTCCTTTGTTTCAGCCCCACAATTTGTCGAATATCTTCCTGTAATATTCTTGCCTTTACCACAGCCGTAGAAATCCACGAAGTGGTGAACGGGGCAAGTGCTGAATGGGGCTCGCACGTTTATGTCTGCGATATAAACGCGCCGTGGCATACTTTTCAGTAAGTTTTTCTCCATCCGCAAATTTAAATCTGATGATTTTTTTAAACTCAACCGCAGGGTTACGTCGAGCAAGTATTGTATTACGGTGCTCGAGTGGGATATCACGGGCAATAATTTGTTAATCGGCGACTCGGAAGGAAACGTTCAGATTTGGATACGAAAGAACTTTCTCCTGTCCGACTGGGTCCAATTGTATTACGTGCAGTTTCCGGGCGAACGTATTATCAAGGCGGCTTTCTTTCACAATGGTCGGAAGATTGTTTTTCCACCGGAAAAACGAGATCTGATTTACTACATGGAGAAATTTCAGAGGATCAAATTCACACCGAGTGTACGACAATTTGGGTAACCACTTTTTTTTTATTTTGGCTGGCGTAAATTTCATTGAGTTGTTTTTGCAGAGGTGTTGCAGCTGAAGGTTGCCTCATAATAACGGCTACCGGATTGCTAGGGGCATTCCTAATTCCGTTGGAACAACAAAAACAATACAACGGGCCGGCGAAATTGATTCCCGTGACAGAAAGTCTGGGACTGATTCGAAACTACTTGACCACGGCAGCTATTTCATTTGGTAAAAGTACGAATTATGTCGACGGAAATTTTCGGGTTGCCGTTGCGAACGGCGACAGCCGAAATAAGATGTCGGTTATGGTGCAATGTTTTCGAGTTATCGTGAAAATTATGGACAACAAGTTGACGTTGACGAGTCAGTCGTTGCCGAGCTTTTTCTTGTACGAAGGTTCCGGACGAGATCTTACAGGTAAAAGAGAATTTTTATGTTTAAATTAAATTTGTGAGTTTAAAGGAAAGATTTCCGGATTTAACACTGCTTTATTTTGTGTGATGTTGCGGTCTCTGCTCAAACTGATCGACAATTATCAAACTGATCGACGATTACAAAAGACTTAGTTTATACAAAATGGGGTTAATTGCGCCCCGTTTCTCCTATGTACAATTTATCGCATGAGCCACAAGGTACTTTGTACACCCCTTGAGTCTCCAATGATGGTGATGCAATGGCGCTACAGCTCACATTGAGCCTTGGCCTTCCGGATGCATCATCTCCGGTTGTGTCTCCAACGACCGCGTCCTCCAGTTTGAAAAATCGACTGAGTCCTCCCATCGCGTTTTTGGCTTCCCCTGCGGTCGGTTGCCTTGAGCTTTGTCCTTGAGCACTCGTTTTGGAATGCTTTCCTCGTGAATTCGCTCCACATGGCCAACCCATTGAAGCTTGCGGAGTTTGGTTATGATACATGCCGGCGGGTCGTCAAATGGTTTACACAGCTCATGGTTCTATCGAATTCGCGTCATCTCCTTCCTTGACTGCTCCATACACCTTCCGAAGAATTTTTCGCTCAAACGTGTCGATTAAATTTTTCGACAACCGCGTCAACGTCCACGTTTCGCATCCATATATAGCAGCACAGGACGAATTAATATCTTGTAAATGCGTAGTTTATTGTTTCGATGGACCTTCCTTGATTTCATTATGGCGAGGACAGCATAAAATGCTTTGTTATCTGTCGTGATTCTTCTTTGAATTTCATGTCACTCATTGCCATACTTTGTGAGAAGGGCTCCCACGTATACGAATTCATCCACCTGCTACTTAACGCAAAGTATTGATCGTGCCAGAATATCCACGTCGTCTGCATACGCCACCAACTGTGCGGATTTTACGAGTAGCGTACCTCTGGTGTTCACTGAGGTTACTGACGTTGCCTTTGTAACGACATACTCGAGCACCAAGCCGAAGAGCATGGGGGCGAGACCATTTCATCTCTGTTTGAGACCTGCCTCCATTGGAAAGCTTTGAGTCAACTCGTTTTGGACTTTTACTTGGCTTTCATTGTTTTCCATCCTGGCTTTTATTAACCGAACTAGTTTCGGTGGGACACCTAGTTCAATCGTTATTCTGTACAGAGCATTACGGTCGAAACTATCGTATGCTTGACAAAAATCGACGAACGAATTGGTGCACATTAATATCATATTCCGGGCATCTTGCTAGTACCTGTTTTATTGAGAATAACTGATCCGTTGTCGATCGTCCGGATCTGAAGCCACCTTGATATTCTCCGATGATATTGTTAGCGTATTCACTGAGTCTTCATTCGATAATTTTCATCAAAATTTTGTAACATGTACACAGCAATGAAATTCTTCTGTAATTTTCGCAACGCAGACGGTCAGCCTTTTTGTATGCAGCACATATAATGTTTTTCCGTCAGTCATCGGGTAATTTTTCAGTTGTCCATATTTTAACAATTAATTTAAATATTCGACTGGTAAGGTTAGGTTAGGTTAGAGTGGCGGCCTTAGCCCACATAGACCCTTTGGGATCCATAGTGATACCACATCGGACAATAGGGAGAACCTAATGGATCGCTGGTATTGCGAGTTCCTTGTTGAGCTCAAAGGATTTCGCTGCTGCCGCAAAGTTCAGAACGTTTCGCATACTACAGCTCGATACCTGTTTGAGGTCGGAGAAGAACGGAGAGCCGAGGGTTTTAAGCCTTCTTCTAGCAAGCGCCGGACACTTACATAGCACGTGCTCCATTGTCTCTCTTTCTCCCGGCTGGTTGCAATTCCTGCAGCGATCATGGGTTACCAAACCCATCCTATAGGCCTGTGCTCCTATAAGACAATGGCCAGTGATGATGCCAACCATTGTCGCACATTGCTTCCTGGGTAGTGATAACAAGAGTTTTGTTTTCTTTGCATCATACTTGTTCCACATTGATTTTGTGGTTCTACAAGTTGTGATGGTATGCCATCTAGCTTCAGCTAGATTCGTGAACTGTGTGTCCAAATATCCTTTGATGATCATTATAGGCGGTGGTACGTTTTCTGCGAGTTCGTGGTCAAGATTTGCCCCTCTTTTCGCCAGATCGTCCGCGGCCTCATTACCTGTTATGCCACTGTGGCCTGGAACCCAGCAGAGTTCTACCCTTCTGTTGACACATAGATTCTGTAACGCGCGATGACAGTTAAAGACTACCCTAGACTTTATAGTACAGGCTTCTAGTGCCTTTAGGGCAGCCTGACTATCTGTGTATATAATTATTCTTTCGTTACCATTTCGCGACGATCTGCTGGCGATCTCGGCTGCTCTCTGGATTGCCAGGATTTCCGCCTGAAAGATACTGCAGTCGTTTGGTAACCTGAGAACTAAATCCGTTGTGAGGTCAGGTGTGTGCACTGCTGCGCCCACCCCTCCTTCCATTTTGGATCCATCAGTATAGATATTTATCGCTCCCCTAGGGTCTCCGGTTCTTGTTGACCAGTATTCCCTATCCGGTATACGTATCGAGAACTTCCTGTCGAAAACTGACTTCGCAATCATCGAGTCCGTGTTTCCTGCGGGTAGACTTATGTTGCTGTGACCGTACGGTCGTGTACTAAGTTGCCTGTGCTCCTTGAGTCGTAGAGCACTCTTGGATGCCACGTTTAATGCGACCAAGTCTATTGGTGGTAAATACAGTAACACGTTCAGTGAATCGGAGGGCGTGGTCCTAAGAGCGCCAGTGATTCCCAGACATGCCTGCCTTTGTACTTTTTCCAATCTTTGCCTGTAGGTCGTCTTATTTAGAGCGGGCCACCATATCATTATGCCATACAGGAGAATTGGCCTTACGATAGCCGTATATATCCAGTGCGTTATACTCGGGTCTAGTCCCCAGCTTCTTCCGAACATCCTTTTGCACGAGTAAAAAGCGATACTAGCCTTTTTTGAACGCTCTTCAATGTTTAGTTTCCAGGTTAGTTTACTATCTAGGATCAGTCCCAGATACTTTGCGTGGCTGGTCAGAGTTAGTTCGGTGCTTCCTATTTTAGGTAGCCTAAACTCCGGACTTTTAATTTTTCTCGTGAACAGAACTAGTTCCGTTTTTAGCGGGTTTACGTTTAGTCCGGCGATTTCGCCCAGTCGTATAGTTTTCTGAGTGCTCGTTCCGTGAGCTCGGATAACGTGTTTGTGTACTTGCCTGATACCAGTATCACTACGTCGTCAGCGTAGGCCACCACGTTTACCCCTGAACTGCTTAGGACCTTAAGTATGTTATTAAGAGTCAGAACCCACAGGAGTGGAGGTAGTACCCCTCCTTGTGGCGTTCCCCTACAGCTATGTTTGCGAGAACTAGCATTACCCCATTCCGACGCTATGGTTCGATTTTTAAGCATAGTCTCGATCCATGCGCTGATCGTTTTGTTAACTTGAGCAGAGCGGAGAGCTTCCCCAATGGCATCCGTTGTGACATTATTGAAGGCTCCCTCTATGTCTAGGAAAGTGCCTAGAGTGTACTCTTTATACTGCAGTGATTTTTCAATGTTTATCACCACCTCGTGGATGGCAGTCTCCACCGATTTCCCTCTCATGTATGCGTGTTGAGCTTGGGATAGATGTTCTGGGTTCATCTTATCTCTGATGTATACATCAAGGACCCTTTCTAATGTTTTTAACAAGAAGGACGTAAGACTAATGGGCCGATAGTCCTTAGGGTTAACGTGATTGCCCTTACCTGCTTTCGGTATGAAAACAACCCGTGCTTCCCTCCATAGTTGGGGTACGTAGTTTAGTCTAAGGCATCCCTTAAAAATCGCCGCGAGCCATGGTGCAACCAGTCCTTCTACATTTTGTATCATGGCTGGTATTATCCCATCCGGTCCCGGCGACTTATACGGATCGAACGAGCCAATTGCCCACCTTAGTCTATGTGGTGAGAAGAGCCCTGGAACATTCTCCAGGCGTTCATTGTTTACCTCTTGGCGGGTGGCGCCGGGGTCCTGACAGCCTGGAAAGTGAGTGCTTAAGAGAGCCTCAAGCGTACCCTTGCTGTCATTTGTCCAGCATCCAGCATCCGTGTTTTTTAGTAAGGCTGGCGAAGCTGGATTTTTGGATAGCAGCTTCCGAAGTCTAGAGGCTTCTGAGGTTTGCTCTATACGGCTACAGAATTCTCTCCAGCCTATTCTTTTGGCTTTTCTCAGTTCCCTTTTGAAGACTTTTAGGGAGCTCCTATATTCAGTCCATGCTTCGGTCTGCCCTGTGCGCTTTGCGATGGTAAAAAGCGAATGAACTTTTTTACGAACTTCGCCCAGCTCCCTATTCCACCATGGTGGTTGGGATCTTTTTGGCGGATACTTTAAAGGGCACGCCTTTGCAAAGGCATGTTTCATAGTGTTTGTTAGAAAAGTGGTGGCGTCATCCAACTTTTGTGTATTCCAAATATAGTCCGGCTTCCTATTTCCTAGTTTGCCTAAGACTATATTTGAGTATAGATTCCAGTCCGCTTTTGCCGGGTTTCTATACGCTTTAACATTCTTATTTGGAATGCTGCCCACCTCAAATTCTATGTAGTTATGGTCGGAAAGTGATGGTTTGTCGAGGACTTTCCAATTTTCCAGCCTACATTCATCCGAGTCCGTATGTAGTGTTATGTCGAGAACGTTCTCGCTATTAGGGCCTTTATAGGTTGGCACACTTCCGCGGTTCCCGATTAATAAGTTAGATTTTAACAAGAAAAGTAGTAGAGACTCACCCCTTTCGTTGGTGTCCTTACTTCCCCCATATTGTATGATGAGAGTTCGCGTCGGCGCCGATTACTAAGTTCAGCTTTGCCCGTGCTGCTTCCTTCGCCAGCGTCCGCAGTTCCTCTGTTGGAGATGGCATATCATGGGCCATGTATGCTGATGCTAATAGCAGTGGCGGTTGTCGGTTTTTTCCCTCGATCAGTGCGACCGCTAGGTCAGCTGTGCTGTAATTAGACTTTAGGAAAACATTAAAACATTTTCTGACCATAATGGCCGAACGCTTCTTACCTTCCTTTTGAGATACGAATAAGTTAAAGTTGTGTGACTTAAGGCCCTTGATCTCTCCGCTTCCGGATAGCCACGGCTCTTGTATTCGACTGGTAAGCTCTGTTCCACCTTCTTTCAAGAGCTCTGCAGGGATTCCGTCAATTCCGGGCGCCTTGTTCGATCTGAAATTATGTAGGGCTGTCTCTACTCCGTCATAGGTTGGAGCAATGGCCAGTTGATCTCCATCTAGATCTTCCGGAATTATAAACGATTCTGTCTGTTATGTCGTTCTATTTAACAGTGTTAGGAAGTACTGAACCTATCGTGCATTGATTTTGGTAGCGTCGCTTATGATGTTGCCTTATTTGTCCTTACAGAGGGTTGTTTGCGATTTGTAACCTTGTCTCATTTCTTTCGCGGTATTAAATGTTGGCGCACGTCATTTTCTTCAAGTTTTCGTCCAGTCATAAAATTTTGTTATTGTTCATTTTCCGTTGTTTCCGTCTGAAGATCTTCTTGGCTCATATTCGTCTTTCGAGAAACAGTAGATAGCCTTTGTTTTTCTTTGTGATCGTTTTTTGACATCCCTCATCGAACCAGTCATTTCGTTTTCTCCGCTCTAAATGTCATAAAGTGTCTTCAGCTGTGCGATAAGTGCAATCCTTAATGTTCCGCCACATTAGGCCAATACTTTCCTCAGGCTCAGCCTGAGGTAATGTCTTAATATGTGCTTTGATTGTGGTCATATATTCCACTTTGTTGTGTCGTCCTTCAGTTTTTCCACATTGAGCTTAGGAGCCCAGCTTCTTTTTAGTGTGGTCCTTGTTAGCTATGCGACAGCGGTATTTAGCTCGAACAAGAAAATGGTCCGATTCACAGTTCGCGCGCCACGTAGACTCCTGACATTTCGAAAGTTGGAGGCAGCCGTTTTTTCGATGAGAACGTGGCCAATTTGATTGAAGGTGTGCCCATCTGGTGATGCCCACGTCATTTTGTGAATGTTCCTACGCGGGAAGCAGGTGGAGCTTATCACTAGGTTCTTATTGCTGGCGAAGTCAAAAGTCTCTGGCCATTGTCGTTCGTTTTATTATAGAGGCTATGTCCACCTGCTACGCCCCTATGAAACGTTGCCAATTTTACCCTTGAAGTCTCTTATTAGAATTTTGATATCATTGGCGGGCAACCCGTCAAAAGTGCTGTCAAGTCGGGCATAGAATTCGTCTTTAATGACATCATCTTTCTTCTCTGTAGGAGCATGGCAGTTCATAAACCAAACGCTGAAGAACTTCAATTTGAAGCGGATTAAGCAGATTCGTTCGTTGATCGGTATAAATTTCGCTACGAGTGGTTTGAACGCATTATCTACCACAAAGGTGACACCGAATTCTCTGTTTCCTTGCTTTTTCTCGCTGGTAAAAATCGTGTGAGATCTGCAAGATCTGCAATCGTTTACTTCGCTTCCGAGCCATTTCGTTTCTTGGAGAGCGAGGATGCTGATGTTGTTACGAGATATCTCCTGAAGAAGTTCCCGTAGCGCACCCGTTCGATGCAGTGAACGCACATTCCAAGATCTAAAAGAATATTTATAATATAATTTGTTCTTTTGGTTTCCTAAAATTCCCCGGAGTGTAGTCGGTGTTGAGAATCTTGTCCTGATGGATTTCCGAAGATGTAAGGTGGTCTTATCCATCATTTCTCTGTCATTTCTTATTCAGTGTCTTCTTGCTATTTTGTCTTCGGATGCTTCGGTTTCCAGCTCTTGTTTATTTCGCTAGCTTTGTATCCATTTGCTGGGAATGTTCGATTCAATTGCTAGTGGAAATGTCTCCCTATCCGGCAATGTCCTGTAACGACTCCTACTACGGATTTCAACATCCGCCTGCTTAGCAAGATCAGTCTATCAGAGCGTTTTAGATCCAGCAAAGGCAAAATCTGTCTAATGGTATTACATGTAACACCGTTTGCCTATCTGTCGTTGGCTTTGCTAATCGCGTCCAACTTAAGTTGCAGCTTATAAGTTGCGAGAGGCATACTCAGCTTCTCTTTCTCAAATTGAATTTGCAATATGGTTCCATGCCGGGCGAGCTCGTCGGCTCTGCAGTTCCGTAGAATGGCCGGCCCTATGCCAGAGATGCACCCAATCAAAAACAGTCTGGGATGTAGACATGACTGATTCCAGGGACAAGAATTTTAGTCCCAAGTTTGTATGAGGGGCTCATTGGCAATTTGAAGCGGAAGATTAAAACAAGCGACAAGTAATATAATTGTAACTGAATAAAATTCAATGCAATTTAAATTTTAATATTATAAGAAAATATCAAAAAGAAAAGTTTCGGCGGAAAACAACTCACACCATTAGATAACACGACGCTCATTCACATCACAACCTATGATATTAAATATTATCATCATCTCAGGAGACGCCCAGGTTGATTCTGACAATACTGAATTAGAGCATTAGGTTGAGGATAAACAGCTTATCCACGATCACCAATTTGGTTTCCGTTCTGGAAGGTCGACGGGTGGTCTCTTAGTCTACCTGACGGAACGTTGGAACTCTTGCTTGCATAAATATGGCGAAGATGTAGCTCTTGCGTTTCGCATTTCAAAGGCTTTTAACAGAGTTTGGCATGAATGTCTTCTTGTTAAGCTAACGGCCATAGGCCTTGATGCTACTCTCGTTCGATGGATAGAGAGCTTCCTATCGGAATATGTATACGAGTTGCATTATATGGCGTTATTTCTTCCTCTTTTCCAAATAATTCTGGTGACCATCAGGGTTCTGTCTTATCGCCTACTCTGTTCTTAGTATTTATTAACGACCTTTTGTCTTCTACTCTCAATCTAATCCATAGTTTTGCAGATGAAAGTACTTTAGATAACACCTTTGAATTTAACTCCGCTGCGGAATCTCACAAGCAATCTTTTGCTTACAAATGCAGGGAGTTGTTCGGTTCGCTGAACTTCAACCTCGACTTAATCCTGGAAAGGGGCAGGAAAAATAGTGTTGAGCTCAACGCTGCTAAAACAAAGGCCTGTCATCTTTCCCTTAAACGGGATGTTCCAGCGTCGTCGTCTAATTTAGCCTTTAATTGCGTACCAATTTGCTTTTCAGATAAGTTTATCCTATTAGACGTAAAGTTAATTAACCACCTTGATTGGAGCAAACATATCTTTGATGTTGCCCTTGATACCTCCAAACGCCTAGGTATTCTTCGCAAATGTAAAAAATATTTGTCGCCTTATGACTTAGCTACCATCTACAAGGTTTACATTCGACTACGTTTAGAGTACAATTCGCATTTATGGGCTGGGGCATCTAAAAACACTCCGCGCGCTGCTCGATCGAATCCAAAAACATGCGCCCCGACTAATTGGAGATGAAACCGTTACGGTTTCTATTGACTCCCTCGAGCATCGCAGAAACGTCGAAGTACTCAGTCTTTACAATCGCTACTTTCATGGTGAATGTGGTGCGACACTTAGATCACTCATTCCTACACTTAACGCCTTTCCGCGAAATACTCGTCAAGCTGAACGCGCGCATGAGTATACCGTCAACCCTATTCTTACTCGTACAGTCAAGTATAGACAGTTATTCATTTCCTGAACGTCCAGACTTTGAAACGCATTGCCTACTAGCATACTTCCAAACACGCTTCAAAAATAATGTCAACCGCCATATCCGTCTCTCTTCCCAAAAATTCCCATAACACTACCAAATTTCATCCTCTTCCTATACCGACATAACTATACAATGCATTGAGGGGTGACATCCTGAGTTATACTCGGTGCCTTAAAAAAAAACAACGCTTCACGATCTTGGATTAAAAGACCCGAAAACGGCGAATTATTTGTCGAGTTTTGTGGTACTCGGCAAGTGGTCACCGGGGGACTCTTTTTCCATAAAACATCTTGGGTGTCCTCTGATGGGATATATAAATCGACTATTTGAAGTCTCTGTGATGTGCGAGCGAAGTGTGGAGCCGACGTGGGCAGCGATTTCCACTTGATGCTTAAGATTGTGCACAGCAGTTTTTTGGCGGCCACAAATTTTTAAAATAAGGCGCAAGCTTAACGTGGATAAATTTGGATGCCCCAACAATTCCATTTGTGATTTCGCTTAACGCTGTCGAAATCCTTTTCGAAGTCCACCAACATGAGATGTAGTGGCGAACCCATTTCAGCGGACTGCTTCAATATTATCCGTGGAGTATTAGTATGGTCTGTACAAGACGATCCTTTACGGAATCCAGCCTGATAAACTTCTAGAGTGCTTTGAGGAGTTCGGTTGGTAGTCCGTCTATACCTGGGGCTTTCTTTCATTGACCAACTGTAACATAATATGGATAAATTAATTCAATACCGTCACCCCTTGAGAGTCCAGAAATTAGATTTTTTTTGTCAAAAAAAAAAAAAAAAATTATCAGCTTTTTTTCATATTAATGTTTAATTAAATCTATAAAATTTTCATAGATATGAAAATTTCGCATCTTTGCTGGACTGCAAACGAAGATGCCGAATCGCTAATTGTTGTTGCGAAAAGTCCGTTGGGAAGCTTTGTGGAATTGTGGAGTTTGGTCGAGAAAATAACACCGATACATAAACTTTTGCAAACAAACAAATCAGAAGTTTTCAAAACGACGGTAAGTAGAGGAGACAACTTTTGTTTTGCTTTTTTTTCGTAATTGATGTTTTAATTTCGCATACTTTTCAGATCTGGTCGAATCAATTAAATTTTAAACATAGCTCCGTTATAAATGATATTTGCATATCGAAAATTCCCTTCGAGCAGTCGTATATATTTTTAACTATGGCTGATAACAGCATACAAGTTTTGCTAAAGGATTTTAAGAGGGTAAGCTCATTTATTTCGTTCTTTTTCAATTCTAAATTTGTGATCAGTGTATTTTTAATTGATTTGAGGATTTAATCTACACTAATCTAAACTTGCTTATAATTTTTTTTTTGGTTTTTAATTAAATAGAAATAAAAAGAATCCGAATTTTTCGCCATCATAATTATTCCCCTTTACTTCATAATATGGGAAACTAATATCAAATAATTTAAAATATGGAAGCTTTAAAAAAAATAATTAAAAATATCTCTGGGTTGTCATCCACCATTATCCTCGCATTATCTTAGATAGATTAACGAGAATGCCTGTCTCTAGAGCTTTATCCCACGGTTGTCGAGCGACACGGAATGTTTCGAGACAACAACAAATGCATCCGAAGGTCAGAGACTACACCGAATGTAGGTTCGATAATTATATTGCTGTATACAACACCTATCCAAATCTCAGCTATTAAAATTTTTCGGTCGAGGCATCGGGTTGCAAAACGCAACTTCACGCTGAACTCCTAGGAGCTCTGTCCGTGATGTGGGCGGTAACCACAGCCACAGCAATACTTCTCGAAGAGCCATCTTCCATTGCCGGGGGTGGAAGCAACCTTCCATGGGCTCCCCAACACCAGTGGTACCAGAAACATTCCGGTCAAGTTTCGTAACTCTGAAAATTACTTCCAGTTTAGGTTCCTTTGCAAACACGTGACTGGTTGCATTCCGCTTCGGAAAACGTGGAGTCAGTAATCTCCAAAGTTTATGCTGGAGTTGAACTTGGTCGTTCACCCGGTATGTGATAACTAGCACATAGGCTGCCAAATTATTAGGGACAACACTCAGATTTTTTTTTTAGTTTAATGGAATTTTTCAAACAACATAGTAGGTTTCATAGGTATTTCTTATTTATACGAGTGTATCATAGAGATCATAAAAACAACAAGTTACGTGGGCGAAACTATTTTTTTTTCGTAAAAATAATCTGGGTTAGTAAAAATCTGGTAAAATTAATCTTGTCACCCTTCGCTGCAATTACAGCTTCTATGCGCCGACGCATCTTCTCTATATAGGCGTTTGCATTTTGTTGAAGTTCGGTGTTGTGATGCCATTCTCTGATGAGAGTGTTAATCAACAGGCGCTTGGTGGTGATCACTTTCTTGACGATCGCCCGATTGGTGAGCTCACACATGTTCTTTATGGGGTTCATATTTGGTGAATTCCCCGGCCAGGGCAAAACGGTAATGTTTTCTTTCAGCCAGGAATGCCGTAATACTCCTAGCTTTATGGCACGGTGTCGAATCGGCATAAAAATGTATTCTACAAGGGAACCATTTTTGGTTCAGCTGCCTGAGATTTGCATATCTTGGACATTTGGCCAAAATATCCAGCCAGGGCTCCACAGGCTCAATTCCTCGTCTCGCTACGACCCAGCTTGTGGAGGAACGCATTCATGCAGCCGCGGCTCGTCAAAGTCTAGGTTATCTTTCGCGAAGTTTTCAACCTCAATAAACCTGTGCGTCACCCTACTCTTGTCGCTGTTGTCCCACGTGACGTGACTTTAACGTCAATCGTGTACCTCTCCTCTCTAGCTTTACCGAATGAAGACAGTCAACGTCGTATTCTTCGATATCGCTACTCCCGCTTTCATTCCCCATGTCCGAACGGTTGCTATTAGGGCTTCACTCTTGCGCTCGAGCTCAATGCTGGAGTTCCCCTTCACTATTAGCAAATCGTCAGCATACGCTGCGATACTGCATGAATCCGCGAGCTGTACCCGAAGGTTATCCATTATTAGGTTCTATATGAATGGACCACTAATGAAGCCTTGTGGGCCGCCACGCTCAACAACCTTCCACACAGTATCGCGCTAACCCCTTACGTACCTGTCAGAGAAATAGCTCTTCCACTGGGCTATTTTTTGACATTCACAGGATCGTAACTTTTCGAGCACTACATCTCGGCATAAATAAAATGCGTTTTTGAAATCTACAACGATTCCAAAGACGTCTTTACTAGCTTTCCTTGCACAGCAGTCTTCCACGTGCATTGACGCATCTCCCGTTCATTTCCCGGCACGAAAGCCGAACGGCATTTGGACTTCAGATGGGTTAGTTTTACCTCCGATCAACGGACTATTTTCAATCACCTCCAGCTCGGGAATTTCTCCTTCTGCTATTGTCCGATCATGAATATAATAAAAAAAATATTGAAGTGCCCAAGGAGTCGCTGGACTTCAAGTAAAAATAAGATACACTTTTATTTAAATTACGCAGAAACTTTATTTAATTAACTTTTTATTTACTATCACGAACACTTTTCGTTCACTATACCGCTGACTCTTTTGCTTCTGTCCGCTCTTTCGCTTCCTAATTCCGACTGACAACACGAAGGTCTGATCTTTATCTTTTCGCTTCCCAATTCAGTCTCACTCTCATCGCGACTTCCCACGCGATGATTTGGTCTCGACTGCTAATCTTCACCGTCGATCCCACGACATTCCCGCTGATAGTCTCTTGCTGAACTCCGCCTGTCGATAACAGGGCTTACCCGCTTACTGTCCTACTCAAATATCAACTCACAACTAAACTATGCAGCTTACGAAAATTAGAACGAACGAATTCCAGTCGCTTTCAGAGAGCATTCATCTAAGTATAGTAAACAGCAAGCCCACGCGTTTTCATTCTAACATTTCATCTCAACTTGACCTAATGCTCTTATCCGACGTCAATCGCTTATTGTTCATCAATCAACTTAGCCATCTCAGTTCGCTTGATCATGACCTTCTTTTTCTAACGTACGATATCGTACTTCTTATCGAAATCCCTTTCTCTATCTCTTAACGGGATTATTGCGCTATAAACATGTAATTTTTAATATCAGAATGTACTACTCTTCCTTGGGAAAATATTTACGCTACTTCATCTGTAAATGAACAGGTAGAAATACTAGAGGAAATGATAGGGTACTTGCATTGCAAGCATGTCTCTATACACAGTATAAAACCGAAAACCTTTCATTGTCCATGGTTTTGTAGTAACGTTAAGAGCCTTATTGCATAGCGTGGAAAACTTTATAAAATTTATAGACGTGACAGAGCAGTTTTAGCTCTTTAAAATTTTAAGAAATGCAGAAACTCTGCTAACGCTGCAATATTGAGAAGCAAATAAACGGTACTATGATAAGAATCTTGATCTTGACCAGCCTTCCAGAGTTCTTTGGAACAATTTAAGACAGGCGTAAGTAGTTGGTAACGCAAGTTCTCAGTGCGATTTTGATCACGAGGAGAAGAATAAACTATTTTTCATCTTTTAGCGCAAAATGGTCTTGCAATGGCAAGCCCCATGTTCCTTCATAATGATGGCGATGGCACAAAATGGTCTTGCAATGGCAAGCCCCATGTTCCTTCATAATGATGGCGATGGCACATTCTATTTTAGTTCCATTAATGGTAACGAGTTATTGGAAGCCATGTACTCTATCAAATCTAACGCCATTAGTCATGATAACATAAACCTGAAATTCTTAAAAATACGTTTTCCGGCAATTGAAAGCATGCTACTGTGCTAATCCTCCAGAAAAAATCATCTCCTGCTGAGGTTTCCGTTTTCCGTCCTCTTTAGATAGATAATGTCACTTCAGATACAAGATTTCGTAGAGAAAAACAATTTCCTCATAAAATGGCGGTCTGGTTTCCGCCCTGGACATAGTTGTGAAACAGCTTTAATAAATATTACTACAGATATTAGAACAGCTATGGACAACGATAAAACAATATGCATGGCTTTGTTGAATTTCTTAAAAGCTTTCGTTGATCATTCCTTACTCATCAAAAAACTTTTTTCGAGTTTTAAATTTACGCACAACGCAACGAAGTTCTTGACGAACTTTTTATCCTCCCGATATCAACGAGTTAAATTGGATGAAGAAATGTCATTCTCTACGCACCTTCCTAGTGGCGTTCCTCAGGGTTCTATCCTAGGCCCTCTCTTATTCAGTTCATTTATTAATGACTAGCAAACCCCCGCGACTTCGTCCGCGTACAAATAGCAATAATAAGCAATTTTTGAGAGTGTAGTTAGTAATGCATTATGTGGGATATAAAATCTGCTTACTTTAATGGCTCTTTGAAGAGAATGGTTTGCATATTGTTGGAATCAGAACCATAAATTATTAAGAATGAAAGCATGATACTCCCATTTTTATGGGACAGGCTCGTGATCAAATCAAACCCGTGATTCGAGATCATATACGTGTTGAAGAGCGTTAAGAACATGTGAATAATTGTAGCTTGTGTTAATTAAAAAAAAAAGCAAATAAAATAACATTAAGCATAAAAACATAACAGGACTACGATTGTGCGTAAAGCCAAATCATACGATATTATTAATAGATGAAATCGAAATTTTTGCGGTGTTAAGAAATTTTGTATGGGGAGTGGTAGAAGGGGTGACAACACTAAACTTATTTGTTTCACATCATGCTAGAGTAGATATAAAAATGTTTTGTACCAAATTTAAGCTTCAAAAATTGAGTAGGTACTGAGAAACTTAGGGCACTGAATTTAATGAAATTGTGCAATTTGTATGGGAGGTGGTAGAAGGAGTGGGAGGTTTTTGGTGATTTTTCGAAAAACAACTATAACTATCATGCAATTGATACGCTTTAAATTTCAGATCTGTATCATTCATGCTTTTCAAGAAAATCGAATTGTTACATAGTCGTGTAATGTGCCTCATTGTATGGGAGGGGGTAGAAGGAGTGAAGCTACTCGGTTAATTTTCTTCCCGCTGTTAATAATAATGCTAATTCAGGATTAAGTTTAAATTTTTACCTCGATAAAATTTAAATGTACTGAGAAAATTCGTTTAGAGTATTTTATGAAAAAGTGCGGTTTATATGGGAGGTGGTGGAAGGAGAAGGGGGTTTTTGGTGATTTTTTGAGAAACAACTATAATCATCATGCAATTGATTTATTTTAAATTTCAGATCAGTAACATCCAGACTTTTCAAGAAAATCGAATTCTTGTGAAGGCGTGGAACTGTGTCACATTGTATGGGAGGGGGTAGAAGGAGTCAAGCTAATCGGTTAATTTTATCTCGATATTAATAATAATGTTAATTAAGGATTTAATGGAACATTTTAGCTCGATGAAAGTTACACGTACTGAGAAAATTGGTGTAAAGTGGTTCATGGAAAAGTGTAGTTTGTATGGGAGGTGGTAGAAGGAGTGACAGACCTTAAATAATTTGTATACCAAAATACTGCATTTATAATAGAAATAATATAGTCCAAATTTCAAATTAATAGCTTTTATAGTTTTCAAGAAAATTTGATTAATATATATTTTTGAAAATGAGTCACTTTGTATGAGAGGGGTTAGAAGGCGTGAGGAGAGTGAAATAAAACAAAAAGAAGATTTCATTCCGATGGACACCTAACAAACTGTGCAAGTTTCATTACAATCGGTTCAGCCGTTTGTGCGTGAAAAGCGGTCGTACAGACAGACAGACAGACAGACAGACAGACAGACAGACAGACAGACAAAAATTTCAAAAATGTGTTTTTATGCTTAGTTAGTGCTAAAATAACTCAAAAAACTAACTTATAGCCATTTATAAGCAAATAACAGACAGACACTACAATTATATTTATATGTATAGATTTATCAGAGGCAATTGAAGGCTGTCATTCTCTACGCACCTTCCTAGTGGCGTTCCTCAGGGTTCTATCCTAGGCCCTCTCTTATTCAGTTCATTCATTAATGATTTATCAGAGGCAATTGAAGGCTGCAATTATCATTTTTATGCCGATGACGTACAGCTGAGTAGTAAGCAAATAAATATTTCGTCCACTCACAGCAAATGCGCTCGCAGCCGGCCGAAAAATCCTCATTTTCCCATATTCGGTTTGAATAAAATGCGGATTTTCCGAATCTAATACCAGGTACGGAGAACTATGATCAGCGGGTTATTCAGATTCAGTATGAAAATTGTGAGTGAAATTATAACTGTGTTTATCTCGCCGAGCGGCAGAATTATCGTCGACTTTTATGCTTGCAACTGAACTATGCCCGCCTGGTATGTGGGAGCGAGAGATGATTGACGATGTTGCTGGGCTGTTGGATATGGGCACGTGGGTTGCGGTCAATGAGCGGGATTCACGAGCCTTGAGATTTATCGAAAAAGTCTCAAACACCCAAAGAGACACGGTTTTGACCTAAAATGAATCGAAGATTTAAAGTTCATAGATCACCATCAAAAATGAAGATATAAAAACAAACTTTAAGACAAAAAACTCACTCATTAAGCTTAGCTTAGAATCGATTTAATTGTTTTTTTTTTTGTAGCTGTTTCATAGGCGAGGAGCATCTCATGGAATAGCTACAATTTGAGTAGATGGTATTGATAAGTTTGCAGATTACAGAAAAATGAAAATTTGAATTTTGTTGCAATTGCAGTGCTTTGGATATTGAATCGCTGTTTTTTTGTCTCCCTTTTGCCCCCTAACCTATCCAAAATTCTTACCCTATCTCTCTCATCGATTCCGGGCTTTGTTTTTGTGCCATAAGTTTCATTTCGCCTGTGCGTCGTGACACACAACATATTTTTCCCCCTACTGCTCTCTACTGCTCGGTTGAGCTGGTTTTGTGAGATTTTTACTTGCTGGCTGCCTGGGTTTTGAGTTTTGTTGTTGCTGTTGGATTCTGCGTCGTCGACTAAGTTACGTGAAGGAGAACAGATTACCAGAGGAATTGTGCGCGCTTTGCTGAATATAGAGAAAGGAAGTGGTGGTCTTAAATGTGAGTCTATCTTTCTTACACTTGTGTGTATAAATATGTATACAGTATGTATAGTATTTAACCAAAATTTTTCGAATTCGTTTGTAACGGTTCTATAACTTAAAAATCTAAAGCCGATTTAATGCGTGAGTTACGTAAACGTAAGTGAGAAAACTTATTACGTAGCAGCGACGAGTTTATGCAGTTTCTTCGCGATACACCATTCAGTTCAAGTACTGCAGAAATTGAAAATTTTCAAGAATTTCTATGATTACGTACGTAAATGTGAATCGCTCAACCAAATATATATTGGGAGTGCAAATTGAAAACCGCCGTTTTTCTTCTTTAAAATTTGAGCCTTTATTTTGCAAAAATAGTTAAATATTTACAACTTTTTCCATCTTTCTGGTAGCATACGGATTCCCCGTCGAAAAAACTGTTCTTCTTTTGAGCCGATTCACGAATCTACCCAATTTTTGGCTTCTTCGTAAAAATCAAAGTGCTGCTCAGCCAGACCATGCTTCATCGATTGGAGTAGTTAGTAGTCAAAAGGGGCGATGTTTGGAGAATAAAACGGCGAGGGTAGGATGTCTCATTTCAGTATTTCCAGGTATGTTTTCCAACCTAAGCAACATGTGACCGTGCGTTGTCGTGCAGTAAAACAACTTGGCTCAAACTTCGACATATTCGCGTATAAAAAAGTATATGATGCAAATAAAACTCCAAAAATTTAGTGGTGAACAGTTGTTGAGAGATGCCTAAGTTTACCACGTGACGTTTCTGATCCGCGATTGTTGATCGTCATTTACTGCTGGCGCCATCTATTGGGAAACGGCGGGTTTCAATTTGCAATCCCGATAAATACAAAGACATATCCATGTTCCTTATGTACTTCCGTGCAGAGGAGGTTACTTACAACTTTTTTGTAATTAACCTTATTTAATTTTTATACTCTAGATGGAATCTGAGAGTATTATAAGTTCGCTCTAAGGTTTGTAACGCCAAGAAATAAGGCTCGGAGAAAAAAATGATGAATACAGAAGTTAATATTATCACTCAAAAATTTCAAAACCGGATGTCCGTCCGTCCGTCCGTCCGTCCGTCCGTCCGTCCGTCCGTCCGTCTGTCCGTCCGTCCGTCCGTCCGTCCGTGCGCTCTCTAGCTTGAGAACGCGTTGAGCTAGAAAGTTCAAATTTTGTACACGTCGTTTTTGACAAAAAAGTAAGGTCAAGTTCGTGAACGGGCCAAATCGCTCCACCCCTTCTATCCCCTCCCATACAAAATGACACAATTACGCAATTTGACAATAAACGGATTTGCTCAAAAAGTATAAAAGTTATTGGCCTGAAATTCAGAATATATTACTTTTATGATAATGTCAATCTATCATATAAAAATTGTGCGTGTCCTCTCCCTCCTTCTACCACCTCCCATACAAACTGTACTTATCATGAATTACTCTAAGCCAATTTCCTCAGTGCTTATAAAATTCAGCGGGCTGAAATTGTGCACCAAATACTTATTTAAAATTGTTAGTAAGGTCAAAAAAAATGAGATGATTAACTTCACCCCTTCTACCCCCTCCCATACAAAATGACACAATTTTGCAATTTGACAATAAATGGATTTACTCAAAAAGTATAAAAGCTATTGGTCTCAATTTTGGTATATATTACTTTTTTAATAATTTAAATCTACAGTACAAAAATTATTTGCTTCCTCCCTTTCCTTCCACCTCCTCCCATACAAACTACACTTTTTCCTGAAATGCTCTAAGCCGATTTTCTCAGAACATATAACATTTGTTGAGCTCATATTTTGTAATAAATATTTAATTAATATTATTACTAAGGTGAAAAAAGAAATATTTGATTTGCTTCACTACTTCTATCCTCTCCCATACAATATGACACAGTTTCACAACTTCACAAAAAATCGATTTTCTTGAAAATTATGAATGGCACTAGTCTGAAATTTAAGGGATGCCAATTTTATAATATTCCTAGTTATTTCTGAAAAAATCATCAAAATCCCCCCACTCTTTCTACCACCTCCCATACAAACTGCACATTTTCACTAAATCAAACTCACTAATTTTCTCAGTTCCCATTCAGTTTTTGAAGTAAGCATTTTGTATAAAACATTTTCATAGCTACTTTAGCATGATGTCGAAAAAATTAGTACAATGCTATCATCCCTTCTAACACTCCCCATACAAAATTTCTTGGGATCACAAAAAATTCTATTTCATCTAGAGTATCGTAAGATTGCGCTTTACGCGCAATCGTAGCCCTGTTATGTTTTTCTTTATTCTTGCGTAAAAAAAGATTGTAAATCTTGCATTATTTTTCTTTAAATGAATAAAATTTGATTTTGAATTGCTTTCACGAATGCTCGCTTCTTTTTCTATTGTTTTTGTTGGCTCTTCTTGCCGAATCGCTTTCTTTGCCGAATTGTTTTCCTTGTTGAATCGCTTTCCCTGGCGAATCGCTTTTTTTGCCGAATCGCTTTCCTTGCCGAATCGCTAATGAGTAATCCAATGTATGTCGGCATCGGAATTTGGGTGCGTGTGTAATTGTTGTCGCTTTTTGTTCGCGGCAAAAAACTCACAGGTGTTCTTTTTATTAGCACAGAGAATAACTGAAGACGCAAACATACGGCGAGCGACTAGGGCTGACATTTAGCAATATTAAGGAATTTCCCGAGGAGCCCCATCACAATCTCTGCTCTACAAAAACTAAAAAATAGTCAAGCGAACTCCATCACAATCGTTCTTGAAGCAAAAAAAAAAAATAATAATAAACAGATAGGTTCGCTACTCTACTTTCCCTCGCATCATTTTTTAGATAAAATAAAAATTAAAACATAAAAGAATTATGATTGGGCGTAAAGCCCAATCATATGATACCCTGGATGAAATGAGAAAGAGTTCATTGTACTGGAAAATATGTCACCTCCAATTCTTTTAAATAATTAATAGTGACTTTTGTATGGGAGGTGGTAGAAGGAGAGGAGGAAGGTTTTTTAATTTTTGGATATGACACCTAATGTGGTATGCAAAATATTTCGTGCTGAATTTAAGGTTTGCAACTTTCATTATTTTCAATTGGACATAGTTTTCCTGAAATTGAGGCATTTGTATGGGAGGTGGCAGGGGAAGTGGAGCGTCTAAGATGATTTTGAAACTGCTTATCATATCATCCTTATCACCATGCTTTGGTTCAATTTCAAATTTGATAGTTCTAATATATTCGAAGGAGAAATGCTTTTCTTGAATTTAAAATACAGATATTTGTATGGGAGGGGGTAGAAGGAGTGAAGAGGAGCTGATATTTTTTTTAGCATTTATTGCAATTATTAAAAAACAAACTCTGGAAAAATTTTAAGTTTGTACTTTTTCTAGTTTTAATGCAAATCGATATAATGCACTTGACAAAAATTATGCATTTGTATGGGAGGGGGTAGAAGGAGTGTACTGATCAAAACAAATTTTTTTCCCTTTATTGATATTTCTATTTTTATACTTTATGCAAAATATCAAGTTGATAGCTTTAACAGTTTCGAAGAAAAATAATTTAATTTAAATTTCAAAATTTCGTGAAATTTGTATGGGAGGGGGTAGAAGGAGTGAGGTGAAGTACATAATTTTTTTTCAATTCTGATTGGAATTATAATAAAATTAATTCTGGCAAAAATTCGTTTTTATAACTTTGCTAGTTTCAATGAAAATCGAAAAATTGCATTTTTCAAAATTATGCATTTGTATGGGAGGGGGTAGGAGTGACAGGATCAGATCAATATTGTGTAATATTAATGATATCTATATCATAATACTTTGACCTAAATTTAAAATTGGTAGCTTAAATAGTTTCAAAGGAAAATCAATTTCTGGAAATTTCGGAATTTCGTGAAATTTGTATGGGAGGGGGTAGAAGGAGTGGGGGGATGTGGCCCGTTCACGAACTTAAAGTTTCTTTTTAGCTAAAAATGACACACAAAAAATTTCAGCACGATAGCTCAAAGCGTTCGAGAGTTATGCTGTAGACAGACGGACAGACAGACAGACGGACAGACAGCAACTCGGAATCGAAGTTTTTGAGCGACAACAAATATTTCTGTACCCTTGGCGGCTCTGTGCGAGCATTATTTCTTAGCGTTACAAACGGTAAGGCAAACAATATACTCTCAGATTTCATCTAGAGTATAAAAATACCTGGAGTAAAAATGAAAAGAATTGCAGACTCATCCGCCACAATCTTTCTCGCAAAATATTCTGGAAATCACTACTATACAAGCACAATCAAAAAAATTGCCTAGAATCTGTGGCACCATCCTTCTAAAAAAAAAACAAGCAATTTAAACAAATATCCCAGAAAGTTCCAACATCTCAGCAATTTCTTCTTGCAACCTCTTCCTAAAATAAATTTTCATCCTGGATGTTCCTATTGTGTTCGCCCTCACAACCATTTTCTTAAAAATTCGGCTGGGCTTATTGTTTTCGTTATATTTGTTGATTTTTTTTGAAGTGGGTTGAAAGTTTGCTGGTGGCGAAGTTTTCTGAGTTATTCTTTAAGCTTTTACTTTTTTTAATTGTCTAGCGTGGCGAATTACGGCAGACTACCCTGGACTGGATTTTGTTTTTAGAAAGGACGTTTATTCTTTTTATTTTTAGAAGGTGGTTTTGAGAATGACAATTTTTTTTTTTTAATTTTTTCGTTGCACGGTCGTTTGTGTCGGAGCTTTCTTGGCAATTTGTGCACTGTGAACTTCCTAAAATTAAAGATTTTGTGTAAGATGTTTTTGAATTTTTTTTTTGCCAACAGGTCGTAAACGTAATTCCATCAACGCTTCATCTCTTTGATAATGAACACATGTATAAACAACCGCGAGTTGGTATTCAATTCCAGGCGCATGATGTTACATTTCTCGGACATATGTTTTTAACAATCGATAATCAGGGACAAATACATGCGTTTAAAATACCTCAAGTATATCAGGAACAAAACAGTAAGCATTGTGTTCATTGCCATTTGTAAAATCCTATCATTGTATTCATTCTTGAAATCCCAGATAGTCAAACGCTTGTAAGTCATATATCATCGCTTTTGGAATACAGCATTGTGACCGGATATGATGCGACAGATGTTTTCATAACAATACGACCGATCTTGCTAGAAGCTGTAATCGAAAAACTAACGGAAAATTTCACACGACAGCCTTCGTCGACTCAACAATATTACTATGTAAATTTTTTAACAATGAAAACGAATTTATATCGGTAAGTTTGGTGTTGTCTAGATGGTTTAAAAAATATGTGATTCATTTCTATTTCGTACAGACTTTTAATTCAGGGTCAATCAAAAGCTAACGACTTGACCAGTTTACTTATGCTTCACTCAATACTTATAGCTTTCAAGAGTTTACTACGGCCGTCCGATCTTCCGAGTCATGATAAAGGGCCAGCTGAAAATCTAGCAAGTAAGTTAGAACACTAATTTTTATCTCTCTTGGAATGCTTTTGTAATTTTATCTTTTTACAGTGGTTTTATCCGAATCAGTACCGGACGTTGATAAAGTTCTACTCAATTTGGATGCAAAAGATTTCACAGTCGAACCATTGACTTTACAAAATCTTCAACAATTAATTCAATGGGTTGCCGATTTAGCATTGAACATTTTAGCGAGATTACCGCAAAATGTACTTCAAATGGGTCAATCAAAGAACAGTGGGGTATGTGAATTCATTCAGTTAAAACATAATTGCGGTTTCGTTAATTTTGTGTTGTTTTTTTTCAGTACGAAATATGCAAAGATATCGTTGCATTAAATAGTATACGAGAACTTCTAGTTATGATACGTATTTGGGGACTGTTGAATACCCACTGTTTACCAGTGTTCTATAGATCTGTCGAAAATCTCGATATTTTAGCGTTACTCTTTCGACATCTTACACGGTTGGCATTGAATCCAACCGAACCAGACGAACTGCTTTTGGGTAAGTTTGAATATTGCTTTTCGTGTATTCGTTTAATTACAGAAGTAAGTGTTATCAGAAAACCACTTCCAATTGATAATGGTTGGTTGAGAAAAATAAATGTAATTAATTTATTTTTACTGATTGGTATTTTCAAAATATGATTCGGTCAGTTTCTTAACTATGTCGTTGCGAAAGCCTCGTTTATCCGTACTCATAGTTTCGATTTTATTATTCTTTATATTTTACTGGGTTGTCGTTTGTCCGGTGATTTGGTATCGTATTAAACCGTTACTAAACGGAAATATCATTTTGTATTTTCTCTTCTGGATTCTTTGTTTCGTAATCTACGTGACATTCGTTCTGTTGGTTTTGGCTTATCGAAATATGTTGTATAAAAGAATTCCTGAAGTATTGCAAGAAATCGAAGTAAAGGAGAAGGAAGCGACTGAAAGTGATTTACATGATGTTGGAACACAAACTGATGTTCAGAAAATTCAGCAAATTTTGATTCCGAATTTAAAACCAGAGCAGAAACATTTGAATTGGAAAACAAGATCGCCATTTCCATCGGAAACGTACCGAACTTTGCAACGAATTCGATGTATGGGATTCTATGATAGGAATCAAACGGCGAAAATGATTCAGAAGGAAATCGTACACACAAATATGGTGATGAGTGGATTGAAGGAACAATTAGATTTTAAATCGATGCTCGAATTGTATTATGATGGCGATAGCTCGTTTGCTAGTTGTGCAGAATAAAAATAATGATTTCAATTGATTTATTTATGTTTGGAAAGTGTGGTTTTTGAGTTTTCCTTTTCTGTTTTGCCCCAGTATCGTTCATAGAAAATGGAGCTTTTGTTTCAGTTACGGTTGTGTTTTGCGATATCGTTCAATAATTTGGGAGTCGTTTTTAGGTTCAACTAGAATTAAAGTAATTAAGTTTCTATTCAAAACTACAGTACCAGTGAGGTGGTAAGAGAAAAATAATTGGGGATAATTTACTTGAACTATAGGATGCTTTTGATTTGATAAAACTACATTTTTCAGACTTGTAGTTTAGAAAAAGGGGCCTTGTGTAATGAATATATTCGTGTAGAAAAAAAACATACATTTTGTGAGTATAGTTGAATTTTAGACCACCTGAGTTTTAGACTCCTCCTTTAATGTCATTGCAATCCCAGAGCTTCAAACAAAAAAAAAATCCTTCCTAATTCCTGGTGTATTTTAAACTCACCCTAGACTTTTGGTATTCTAATAATTCACTTGCGTATTTTCATGCATGGATATTTGAGACTATGAGAGCTGGTTGGTAAGGTCACTTTTGCTCTCATAGCATCATTTATGTCGTCGGCGTATGCTGCGAGTTGGTGGGGATTCGAAGCATTAGTGTTCCCCTGGTGTCAACGGGAAGTTAACGAAACATGGTAATACATTTCAATCAATCAATCTATTTCCTGTTAAGACCCCCTTTAGGGGCATAGGACATAAATAGTTCTCTTCGACAAGGCGCGATTCTGAGCATTGACTTTTATTTGTCGCCAGGTCTTGTTTATTTCTCTGACCTCCTGCTCAACTGCTCGCTCCCATGTGCTCGTGGTCGAACAACTGATTGGCGATTGTTTGCAGGTTGCAGTTATTTTGGTTTTCTCAAACTGTGACCGATTCACAGCCAGTTCCGCCTTTGGATCTTAATGCCTGTGGCAGTCTGCCCAAGCTCGCTGATAGAGATGACATCTGGCCAGAATATGCTGAGACCTTTATTGTGACTTGTCCGATGGGTGAGACGATCAGAAAATCTTGGTGGTACGGGGAGGGGATATCATTAATATAATAATATATCATCAAATTAGCGATGGGCAGCGATAATACAGTTGATTTTATATAGTACAATAGAACCCCTGTGGTACGTCCTCGGCTAGTTCGTCACTCCGGTTAATCCGACCATGTTCGAGCCGAACGTGTCCTGTCTCGTCAGCTGGCGTCACACATTCTTTTCACTTTGCTGTTATTGCCAGAATGGGGGAATTTTTCCCCATTTCAGGGGAAAATAGTTTTAGTAAATACAATGGAGAAGTATAGGGCTTGGGGAAAAACATTTTAGATTCTACGTTTTTGGGGAAAAACACAAAGTTCTTTGGGAACATTTTTGAATTTTCATCTTGCAACACTGTTATCTTGAAAGCTTTAGTCCTCTGTCATCTCTCGTATCGTTTCTGTCGTAGTGTTCTTCGGTGTTCGTTTAAGTACTATTTGCTTTACATTGTGTGTGTGTTTTTAACATGTCGGGAGTAAAACGTAAGCACGTTACTCTTTCATTAAATGAAAAATTAGCAGTGCTAAAGAGATTGGACAAACGGGAATCACTGTAAAAAATTGCCAAAGAACTTAATGTAGGCGTTACAACAATAAAAGACTGGAGAAGAAATCGGAAAGACCTTGAATTATATACATTGACGATTGATGGGGAAAACGCTGTTAAGAATCGCAAAACATTAAAAAAGCACAAACTTGAACTGCTTGATAACGCATTATGGATGTGGTTCTGTCAAGAAAGAAGAAAAGGAATCCCAATATCTGGGCCCATTATAAAAGAAAAGGCAATAGTTTTGCACAAGAAACTAGAAGCCGGAAGTGAGTTTGCAGCTAGTGAAGGCTGGATTGTCACATCACTTATCTAGCCAATGGATCAGGGAGTTATAGAATGGCTAAAGAGGCGGTATCGCAGAAAGTACATCAACTCAATTTTAGAAAAGTCCGAAGATGATTGTAACATATTCGAAGCTATGAAATCCCACAACATCAAGGATGCTATCTATACGCTTGCTGAGTCATGGGAGGAATTGAAACCTGACACGTTGCGAAAATCTTGGCGCAAGCTTTGGCCGGAAGTTATGAGTTAAATCGACCAAATCGAAGATGAGAAAAACAATGACATGCTAGAAATCGTTAAAGATCTACAAACTGTTCAACCTAATGTTCCTGCCAGTGAAGTTGAGGAGTGGCTTTCCCAATGTGACAAAGACTGTGAAACCAGTGAAGAGCTGGATGATAACCAGATCATTGCCGCTGTTTTGAAAAATGAAAGCGAAGGAACTGTGATTGAGGACTCGGACGGTGATAATGACGAAACCCCTACCCGGATTTCACATACCGATGCCAAGAACGCTTTTGATATTGCCCTTTAGTACATCGAGCAGAACTCAAACTCAACACCTATGGACATTTTGTGGATTGAGAAATGAAGAAACATTGCAGCTAAGTCTAGACTTTCATGTTCTAATCAAAAATCTATTACTGACTTTTTTTCTAAATAATTTTTTTTTTATTGTAGACTATGTATCTTCAATTTTATATTTTCAATAATAATAATAACAGGTTTTTTTTTGTTGTAATTTATTTCAAGCTTCTTACTGTAGAGAACAATACAGTCATTTTTGAGTTCAGAGATTCTTTTATTTTATTTTATATTCATATTTTTCTATATTTTCGGATAATCCGGCCTTTTTCGCGTTCCGACCATACTCCTAGTCTCAAAGTTGACGGATTAGAGGGGTTCTACTGTAGCTTTATGGTCTGATGAATTAATGAAATTGATGTTCATTGTGGTCATTTCACCATTTTGAATGCTAGATTTAGTATTAGCGTTTTATATTTATTGCGTTGATAAATAATGATTTCTTAGCATGCAGATTTATGTACTAGCAAAACTTTCAATATATCAAAACGGTAGCTCTATAAATTACAAAGATAAAGGAAAAAAATAATTAAAATATAAGCTTTTCATCATTTTTTTCCTCCTAGCAAGCAAAATTAAGAACGGCCGCTGTTTTGTCGAAGCGCCTTTTTTTCAAAGCCCATTCCCCTACAGCAGTAGGGCAGGCGAAAGGTAAAAAGGCAGAGGCGTATCGCTGATATGAGATGAGAATGATCTAAAACGATAATTGAATATGCAAAAATTTAATCGTATTAGGAACGTTAGATTCAATTGACCGAAAATGCTGTGGCAAGTGAGGCGCCGCCTCATGCGCTTCACCTGACGAGCCGCCACTGACCTTTATCAAACTGATATGATCAGCTTATGAAAGTCTCAGCAGAGACTGAAACGTTTCGATTAATAAATCAGAACAGGATAATTCAAAAGCCTTCCCTTTAATTCAAAATGTACAGCAAAAACATTAACCAAACCATAATTTACTCGTTTCTTGTTATATTTTCAACAGATGCTGATGAGTTGTAGTACTCGCTTATCTATAGCAAAAGTTTGCTAGTTTCCAAGCCTAGTTTTAAATCAACGATATTATGAAACTAGTCTCAGCCCAGAATTAGTGCTTCTGAAGGTTGAAATATTTTAGCATTAGTATTACCTCTAGATGAGGTTGCACTAAGGGTTACACTAAATGATGCTGTAACAATACTATCAGCAGTCCTTTCAGGAGAGGAAACTTGGTATATTTATTCCTTATCTGAGGGATCGTCCCTAATAGAAGCTTGTTGCGGTTGGATGTTGGGCAATTGTTCTGTTTCTGGAATATCTTCCTCTGACAAAATGTTTAAAATATCAGAGAAGTATTCTTCCATCGCCGCAACTGGTGCTCACTCATATTAAGGAGAGCTCCGTTGACATCTCTCAACAGGTGGTTGGCGGTGAAACTCATGTTCGTCAAATGTTTCATAATTTTAAATGGCGAATTATATCCCCAATGTAAGCCGCGGATTTCGCCTTATTGGCCAGATCTTTAATCTTGTCGCGTCTAACAGTCTTCTTAAGCTGTATATGAGCATCGCGGTAGATCCGTTTCAAGCTGGACATCGGGTTGAGAGATGATTGCCAATTAGGTTTTTTCCGATTGTCAACCTTGTCCCTTGTGTCTTTCAAAATCCAGGGTTTCTTACCGCTCTGCAAATATCCCACAGATTCTTCAGCACTTGTTAGAAATGAGAGTATAAATGGAAAATGGCAGTTTGTTTTTTCAAAATTCGAGCTGATTACATAATTATTCTCCAAAATATTGTCCATCGCTAGCCACAACTTTTCCCATATTTCTGACGAAATACGGATTCTGCGTCGAAAAAACTACTCCTTTGAATCGATCCGTGAATCAACCCAATTTTTGTCTTCTTCGTAAGAATGGAAGTGCTGCTCAGCCAGGTCATGCGTCATCGATCGGAATAAGTGGTAGTCGGAAGGGGCGATGTCTGGAGAATACGGCGGGTGGGGTAGGACGTCCCATTTCAGTGTTCCCAGGTAGGATTTCACAACGTGAGCAACATGTGGCCAAGCGTGTTCGTACAGTAAAATCGCTTTGTCGTGTCTCTTGTATTGCGGCCGTTTCTTCTTCAAAGCTTGACTTAAACGCATCAATTGTAGTCGATAGCGATCTCCCGTGATTCTACGTCTTCAAACTTTTTAACCGGTCCGGGACTGTCGTCGATGCCAAAATCATCCATTTTGTAGCGTTGAAACCATACGCGACTCGTTCTTTAACTAATTGCAACCTCACCATAAATGTATACTATCATTCGACGCGCCTCAGCCGCAGATTTTTTTTAATTGAAGGCTAAAAGCAAAACTTTCCGCAAATGGCGCGTATTTGGCTCAAATTTCGACGTATTCGCGCATAAAAAAGTATAAGACTCCGATAAAAGTCCACAAATCTAATGATGAAGAGTTGTTGACAGATGCCTAACCTTACCATGTGAGGTTTCTAATCCGTCCTTTTTGACCAGCGTTTGCTGCTGGTGCCATCTATATCAAACTGAATTTTTTCATTCATATTCCCGATATTTCTGGTTGCCTCCCACTTGGTGTCCAGTGTGCACATTTTATATCCGGTCAATGTGAAGGGCTTTTCACGTAGAGTGGTTGTGTACTAGCGTTTTTTGTTGGGTCTACAAGTTTATCCACATTAAGCTTGCGCTGCTGTGCACTATTTCAAGCAGGCAACCATCAAGTAGTGATCGCTGCCCACGTCGGCTACACGGTTTGCTCGCACATCGAGGAGACATCTTCTTCATCGGCGACTTATGGTCAAATGGTTGATTTGGTACTGAGTAACACGATCAGTGGAAACGCAACATGTTTGACTCTTGTATGGAAATTACCTTTGCCGAGTACTACAAAACTCCACAACTAAAGATCGGACCCGACATAACCGCATCGTGAGATGGCCGTGAAAACAATTCGGATGGTATGAAAAAGAAAAAAATGAATAAATAAGAAAACAGGTACTTATTTGGTTGCTTCTCATACAGGTCTACCTCTTAGAAGATGGCTTCTAGCCTTTGTAATGAGATGAATTAAATTGGGATCATCATGGTCCTTTCCCGTTCCGCTTTGTATCAGCACGAACTGTGAGGGTTTTTTTCACCCCAAGCTCCTAAACCGCCGGCAAAATAGTGCTGCCCGGTTTAAGAAATTCCCATTATCTGTTAGCGGGATGAAGGATTTCCTTGTTCATACCTTGAGATGATAATATCATCTGTGATCCTGCCACTGTAACGGAAGACGAAGGTAGGGGAGTCCTCTAAAATTTTCCGTTCTTTGCCAGTAAGTTATCATTTGAAAATAGCGCGATTTTGCCGACTAGCCCCGAACATAGGGACGGGTTGATATGTTCCGAAGAAAAACATCGAAGGTTGCATTCAGTTTGCGATAAAACTCCCCTTTGTCACCTGATGTTGCGGCATTAGTTGGGGCGTAGCACTGCAGATTTGTGACGTTTCTGACCTTAGTCCGACGACGATAATCCTCTCCGAGATTGGTTTCTAGCTGATGAGACTGTTTCTCGCTCTAGGTGTAAGGACGGCCGTTAGGTTTGGCTTCACACTCAGGACCAAAATACCGAATGTTTTTTTTTCGCTTGGGGCTCGTTCTTCTCCTGATACTATCCACCTGACCTTGCTCAAGCCCAAGATTTGGATGTTATTTTTTTTGTTCAGAATGACCTGTGTTATAGGCAATTTCGGCCTTTATGTGCAATGCACAAACACAGTCATGGAGGCAAGGTAGGGGAATGGGACTGAAAACGCTTTGCAAGGACCAAGTGATCCCAGCCCTTCACCGTCATTCAATTTTCGAACGTTCCAGAAGCCAATCATAATCCGTCTTCGAATGTCGTTACCGTAGAATCCGCGTGTCGTATCAGTTAGATTTTAAGATCACATGTCATAAGCCCATGATCCATACCAGTTAATAAATTATTTCCAATTTCAGATGAATGCTGCCTACTGCCAAGTCAAGTTCTAATACCACAACTTCAATACGCAACGTGCATAACAGCAATAACTTCACCATTACTCCATATGAACTCTCTACCTATTTCGGTAAGATAGAATTTTTTAGATTTAATTACAAAATTTTTCGATTAAAATCCTCTCTAGTTATCGTATCACATCGAACCGGAATGCTTGAAATTTTGGCGTGATACATTGCCAATAGAGGGCGGACTATCGAATGATGGTATGGTTGATAGTGTTCGAAATTTACTACTTGGCAAGAAACCGGCTTGTGTTCGGAGATGTTTGCGTTGCGGAACATACAGTAGTGACGGTATCGAAGCAAAGACTGCAGCTATGAGAGCTTGGGAACAACGATGGGCAAATAATTGCAGGTTTGTATTGTTTAGCTTTTATTGCGCTTATTTGGAAATTAAATTTTTTTTTCTCTCTAGATGTGGAGGTTATTGGATTCTACAAAAGAATTAAAACCGGGGTTTGCTTTTGTTTACTTTAAAATAAAATAAGCCTAGAAAGTTAAAGTATATTTAAATAAATTCATTTTTAAGAAATATAGAATATATTTTAAAAAAATGATTTTTAATTAAAAAAAAGAAGAGTTGTTTAATAGTTTTGCAGTTTGAGTTTCGGAATAACATTCATGCTGGTCAGTTCTTGAAACAGAAGTTTACAAGCGTATGGCATTGAGATTTTCGAAACATTTGCCGACGATTTGCAATTATGACACCACGACGAATATGCCAATCGACCGCATGTATTGCAAACATCAACATCGAATGCATCCGATGAAATCATAAGTCGTTCCATGATGAGCATACTGAGAAAAATAAAGATTGAGCTGGTTTTCTTTCTTTATATGTTTTTTGAGTTCTTACCTAGCACCGTACGATATTAAACAATCTCGTTCCATTTCGCCGAGACGTAAACCACCCTCACGACTACGACCTTGAGTCGGTTGTCGTGTTAGAACGGCTTTCGGTCCACGTGCTCGGGCATGCATTTTATCTTGAACCATATGTTTTAGTTTTTGATAGTAAACCTGCAATCAAATGACACTGAAATTTACTTTTTTTTGGAAAATAATTTGAAAAATCATACCGGTCCAGAATAAATGTAAGCTTCAAGCGGTTCACCTGTAATTCCCGAATAAAATACATCTTTTCCCATATAATTGTAGCCATGCTTGAAAAGTTCGTCCTGAATGTCCTTACATTTAGATCCACCAAATGCCGTACCATAATGAAATTTGCCTTCCAAGAGGCCAGCCTTGCCACCTAATAATTCCAAAGTTTTACCGACTGTCATTCGAGACGGAAAACCATGCGGATTCATTACCATATCGGGACTTATTCCGTAGTCGTTGAATGGTAAATCTTCCTGATCGACAATTAAACCTTTTGAAAAAAAAGAAAAAAGAAATGAATTGAATTAATTTTGCGCTCGTTCTTTTTATCGTTTTTCGATTTTTACCTGTGACACCTTTTTGCCCATGCCGAGAACTAAACTTATCCCCAATTTCCGGTCTTCTTGTCTGTCGTAATAAGATTTTGATTAGGAAATCTTCATCGGCATTTGCCGAAACCATAACTTTTTCTATATAGCTTGGTTCGGGACCTTTATAGGAAATTGGAACCTGAAATAAAATAATTTTATAGTTTTTTCCAAGTATCGAGTTCAAATAAGGTGGCAGTAATAAAATTAACCAATTCTGGTGAGGGGAGATGAAAGCAAATATGTATAAAAAAAAGATACTTACAGCTGTGTATGGAATAGGATTATTTCCAGCTTCTTTTTGCTCCAACGGATTAATAGATGTAACGGCTGGCATTTCTTTATTAATCAAAATCTTGATAGTAAAAGTTTTTTTCGCGTATTAAAATTTGCGTTCTTAATGATTTAAATAAAAAAAATTACCTGTTTATTAACAACCATTTCGCCAGGCGATACGATACCGTCTGTATCTAAAGCATCATGCTTGAAGATAACTTTATTCGTAACTAAATCTTTCATCGGTCCCATAATTCTATCGTAGGTTTGATTAGCATAGCGTTTAACTGTACATTTCGAATTTTTGTAAACTAGGCAGCGACCATAGCCTAAATGGAGATGACAGTTGTGTTTTAGCTAACAATTTCAAAAGAACAATTAATTGAGCTCACCTCTATCGATCGATGCTTTGTTCAGGATGAGGGCATCTTCAATGTCGTAACCGGAATAGCTCATCACAGCTACGGTAGCATTTTGTCCCGCAGGAAGCTTATCGAAATTTGTTAGTTCAATTGTTTTCGAACGAACCATTGGACTCTGAAAAAATGTTAATAAAATTTATCAGGAAAATATACATAACTTAGAGGGTTACCCTTTAATGCATTGGATGCACAGTCAAGTCAGTATAGGGCAGGTGAACGATGGGGTTACAAGGGAGTTTCAGGAGGGTAGATTCTAAAATGTTGGTGGATGTCAACCTTGAAACACTGAATGCTGTAATTTGATGCGAATACGTTGGCGGCAATACATTGCATAGCTTGCAGGACTGACTATACTTCATTGTATGCGACGATAAAGGGTTAACAGTGAACTCATGGATGTGTGCGGCTTGCCGAGTATTCCTGAAAAGAGGAGGGATGAGGTTGGACAAGACTTCGCTGCATTTACCGTGTAAATATCGATAGTAATCGCTGAGTTTCCCGACGTTTCTACGATGTTCAAGGGAAGATATAGGGACTGTTATAGTCTAATCTCCAATTAGACGGAACGAATGTTTTTGGATATGATCGATCACCACAAGTTTCTTTCGTTGCCACAGCCCATATGTATGAGTTGTACCTAAAAAGGTGTAGCCTAGTTGGTAGCGTGTTGGTCTTGTAATGCGAAGGTCGAGTTCAAATACTGGTCGACGCAATATATAATTCCAGCACATTGCCTGCTTGGATATACCTTGGTCACCTCAATCTACGAAAATGAAAAAATCCGCTGAAAGAGGGTTGTGCAAAGGGCTAACAACCCTTCCGCAATAAGTAATGAAAAATGTTAAGGAACCTGAATATCAGGACGCCAAGGTCTGATTTGGGCTGTAGCGCCATTGTAGAAGTATAAGAGAAGACCTTCGAATTCAAGACAAACACCCACAAGGCTACATCCAGGTAGAAAGTCCAAAGACCCATACATGCCTGAATTACTGGATAAAGGCAATGGTTCTTGGACGGGGTCTATCGGCGAGTCACTTGAACTTTTAATGCAAACGCATTTCCCTGGTTGCCTTGGGCCCCCACCACAAAGTTCATGTGCCAATCGCATTTTAGCTAACTCAGAACTAGTAGATACAGTCGTGCACCAGGAAACATAGGAATTGCGTTCAGTTCCTTCAAACCTTACAAGTCACCAGGGCTGGACGAAGTCTATCCCGCAATGATCCAGAACGCGGATGAAACAATAATTCAGTACCTGGTAGACATATATAAAGCATGCATCAGCCTTTGTTACATACCGAAGTTATGGCAAGAGGTCAAGGTAGTTTTCATACCTAAACCAGGTAGAGCCTCCCACAACATCCCGAAGGCTTTGCGACTCATCAGCCTGACTTCGTTCCTTAAAGGCCTAGAAAGACTGGTGGACAGCTACCTGCGGGCAAATCTGAACCTCTCGGTTAGATGCCCCCACCAGCACGCCTATCTGAAAGGTAGATCCACTGACACCGCCTTGCATGTGACGGTAGCCGCCGTAGAGAAAGCTTTCCATCAAAAAGAGGTTGCACTCGGAGCCTTCCTACATTGATGCCATACTTGAGGCCTTGCGCAGCCATAGTGTTGAACCTCTCCTGACTGCATGGATAGCAAAGCTTCTTCGTTCACGGAAAATCGTAGCGCGAATGGGTGACGAGACAAGAAAAGGCTCTGTTCACAAAGGAACGCCACAGGGCGGTACAATATCGCCTCTCCTGTGGGTCCTAACACTGAGTGAAGCTCTTTCCATCTTAAATCAGAACGGCTAACAGTGAATGAAGCTCTTTCCATCTTAAATCAGAACGGCTACCCCACAATAGCATATGCAGACGATCTTGTCATCATGCTAACTGGTAAGTTTGAGCAAGTTCTAGGAGACCTCATGCAATCCGCTTTGACAGCTGGGCACTAGACAAAGGACTTACTATTAACCCACAAAAAACAGATCTGGTTCTCTCTCCAGAAGAAGAAGACCATATGCTTTCAATCCACCAAACATTCGAGGTATCAATATGGTCCTCTCGAATCAAGTTAAATATTTAGGTCTAATTCTTGATAGCAAATTATCCTGGAAGGCCAATATTTAAAAACGAGCAAAAAAGGCTACGGTAGCCTTCTTCGCTTGCAAGAAGACATTCGGTTTGAGATGGGGCCTTAAGCCGCACCTCATCCACTGGATGTATACCAGTATTGTTAGACCAATTATTTGCTATGGTGCGCTGGTGTGGTGACCGGCGGTGGTGCTAAAAACCAACCTGGTTCCCTTACAGCTGATCCAACGGATAGCATGTCTGTGCATAACAGGTGCCCTTAGAACCACACCGACTGCTGCTCTGGAGGTGATTCTCTCACTACCTCCACTTGATCTTTTTATAAAACAAGCAGCGGGTCTAGCAGCCATTAGATTAAAAACCACTAAATCGTGGCCAGCGCCACAAATTGGTCATGGAAAAATTCTAAACATCATTAGAAACGCAAACTCTCTTTTAGACTGCGAGTATGATTGCATGAACCAACAGCAGGTTGAGAAACGGAAGTTTCACATTAAGTTTCCTGAACGAAACGAATGGGCAACAAATACGATACTCAGCACCTGGATAGGTTCTCATCTCTATACGGACGGATCTAAAACTAGCCAGGGGACAGGTGCAGGGATTTATTCCCACGACCTCGACATCCAAACTTCATTTCATCTTCCAGAACACGCGACAGTGTTCCAAGCAGAAGTGTATTAGCCATTAACGAGTGTACAAAAATTATTCTTGATATGCAGAACAGTCTCGGAAATTCTTACATTTTCTCGGACAGCAGGGCTGCGCTTCAGGCACTCCAATCCTAAAGGACTACGTCCAAACTAGTGTCCATTTGTAGACACAATTTAAATCGCCTAGCGGCCATAACGGAAGTTTTTCTAATTTGGATACCGGGTCATAGTGACCTGCTAGGTAACGAGGCGGCAGATACGCTTGCACGGCAGGGATCTGCAAACATCAATTCCACTAGGAAGTCAGTCGATGTAGCACCAACAGTGCTGAAGACTAGCTTCAAACAGACTATTTTGGATTCTTTCTTGGCGGGGTGGCGGCAGCTGGAAAGCTGTAAAACGGCCAAATCCTTTTGGGAAGAACCGAACAAAAATATTACAGCTCAGCTGTTACAACGTAGTGTCGCTATAGTATCCGAACTATTGTCGGCCTGACCACAGGCCATTGCTTGCGAGTGACAGCTTGTGCAGAGTTTGCGAGGAAGACGATGAATCTATCGAACATTATCTTTGTCACTGTTCGCAAATCTCCAACAGTCGTCTCCTTTGTTTAGGCTCTAGATTCTGCTCAGAACTACACGACCTCAGAGGCGTCCAACATTCGAGCCTGCTAAGGTTCGCAAACCGAACCAAGTGGTTAGAGCAAGAGTGACTTCCAACTTATAACAATAGGGGGAGTACAATGGACCCAACTAGATGGCCTCAGTGCTTATGGTTCCGTGCAACCACCCTCCTACAACCTAAACCTAACCATTAAAGAGTTTCTTACACTTTTCAATTCATTCTAATGAATCTTTTACAATTGCTACTTACTTGAGGATACACAATGTTATACATCAACGTGTCGATTCTGTTCTTCTGATTGTAACCGATAACTCCCATTGCCTGCTTACCCATAGCACATTGATACGTATTTCGAGGACTCTGATTGTGATGAGGATACGGAACTAAACCTGAAATCGGGTTCTTAAATAACTGAATCCAAAAATTCTCAATTACAAATTGCATTACCTGCACATACACCCAACAATGTAAACGGTTCAATTTCAAGATGAGTTGTTGCTTCCGGATTTATTTCACCTTCATTATAAGCAATAAACGAATCATTTTCTTCGTTTACATCTAAATATTCAACAAGTCCTGTACAGAAAAAAAAAACAATAATTTAATCCAATTCTCAATTAAATCCAACCGAAACAAACCATCATGTAAAAAATCTTCAAATTTCCTCAGTCCGCCATTCAATTCGTCAATATGTTTCTGTTCGACTACAGGTCGTCCTTTTTTAACTATAATATACGGTCGACAGAGACGACCACCGTCCGTGTGAATATAAACGCATCGTTGAAAATGTGACGTGTGAATCGAAACAAATGAACCTATCAAACCCCTACGACGCATCATTCGAAAAACCTGCATAATTTCAACGTCGATAACAAAAAAAAAAAAAAAATTTTAAATCAAAACCTACTTGAACTAAACGTTGCGGTCCGATTGTAACGCCCAGAATATTTCCGTTAATAAAGACCAGAAAAACTTTCAAACTATTCATTGCATCGCTGCCGACCAATCGGATATCTTCGACGCCAGCATTGAATGCTAATCGAATGACCGGCGCTTCATCCACTTCGGTTGTAATATGCGTCATCAAAGCTAAATTCTTCACTAGACCACAGGCTTCGCCTTCTGGAGTGTCTGACGGACACAGCATTCCCCATTGACTGGGTTGTAGCGAACGCGGTCCCGACACTTTTCGAGTTTTCTCGAATTGCGAATTAACTCGTGTCATCATACCCAACGCAGAAATATAGCTGAGTCGCGAGAGGACTTGTGTTACGCCGGCACGTTCCATTTTGAAACGTTTGATAGTCCAATTTCCCTACGAACAGGATAGTTTGAAAAATGTTGAACCAAAATCAGAAATTTTTAACTAACCGTTGAAATGGCCGATTCCAATCCAATTGTAATCTGAGCCGGGCGCATGTGTTTTACCACATCGAACTGTGCCGCTTTGATTTTCGGAATGTTTTTGTCGGCAATCATTTTCAATTCCCAGTTGAAACGTTTGAAAAGATCTTCGAACATGAGTGATAGCAAGGAGCCGGCCAATTCGAGCCGTTTATTGCCGTAATAGTCGCGATCATCGAATGCAGCACTATTGATTTCCGCAGTCATAACTCTACGGACCTAGAAAAAAAACAAACGTTGAATTTGGAGCGACAACGTGATCATATATTTTTACCATCAGAGCAACGTAAATCGATTTAATTTGGAAATTGAAATTTTCGACGGGCACGTGAGCGAGAATTGTTGTGGCCAAGAGATCTCGTGCTTCATCGGCTGGCGTTTTGTATTTCGATCCCAACGTTTGGAATCTACACAATTTATTTTAGAAATTTTTAATGAAAAGATAGGAAACAGAAAAATTCACCTTTTAACAATCAATTTCGATCCCATATAGTCTAAAGCACGCTGCTGCGTGAAAACCTTATGCTGAAACGTTTCCAAAAGCGACGGTGCAAATCGATTTTGTGTATCCGGATCGGTTCCAATCAATTGCATGATTTCCTGATCCGAAATCACTCCCAGAGCCTTCAAAATGATCGCAATCGGAATGTCCTGAAACGAAGCGATTAAAACTCAACGCCCAAATGCGTGCAATCAAAAACTTACATCGGTCATCGAGTTATGTCGCAAGTAGTATTTCCCTTGCTTACTCAAAATCACAGTTCTCGACTTTTTCTCGTGCGTCGAACTCGCCACCTGGCACTGAACTGTCCCATTGAATTCCTCCGTAATCATTTTATTCCAGGACAATTGCTCCTGAATGAGAATAACTTTTTCCTGACCGCGAACGATAAAATAACCGCCCGGATCATGCGGGCATTCGTTCATCTGCGACAATTCGAACTCGGACTTGCCGGCCAGGGCACAGTTCGAAGAGCGAAGCATGATTGGCATGCGACCTATCAATAGATTGTTCCGGACGATGCGCTGCGAGCCACGCGTGTACTCGATATCGACGGTAATCGGGGCCGAGTAGGTGACATCGCGGAGGCGACATTCATGCGGCGTCGTTGCCTTGGTTATGTTAAAGCCGTCCTCGATGTCCGGCTTGCCGATCGCCACGTTCAAGTATTTCAAGTAAAAGAGCGGATCGGCATCGCTCAGGACGGTTTGGTTAGCCTCGACCACTTTTTTTATGTTCACATTTATGAAGTGATTGAACGAGTCGATGTGCTGCTTGACCAGACCTTTCACTTGCAAGAATGCCGGCACTAGTTTCCATTTTTCCTGTGAATTTTCGTCAATGAAAAGCGATGCTGCGAATAGTGCGCTGCGTACTTACCTCAAGCGGCTTTATCGGGGAACTCCAACATTTGGGATTGCCGGCCCAATTGTTTTGTTTATCGTACATTTTTTTCTGATTTAATTCGAGACTTGTTTAGACTGTGTCACATTCCGAATAACTTTTTATAATAACCTCCAATCCAAAGACTGATTGTGGTGATGGCTGTCAAAATCATATGTTTATTTTTCATTTCCGAAATTCGATTTCGAAAGGGGAAAATCTTTGTCAGATGTGGTGAACCTTTTATTCTGTAGAAAATAGACTTTCGAAACTGAAATGCAATGAATCGAGCTTTGCAATGGATCGAGCTATTGCTATTTCCGAAAAAGTCGGTGTTCAGAAAAATATGAGTCCGAGTCGCTTTAATTAAAACAAAATATGCACATGTATTTTCTTCTTCTACAATGGCGCTACAGCCCAAATCGGGCCTTGGCCTCCTGATTTTCAGGTTCCTTAACATTTTCATTATTTTTATTGCGGAAGAGTTGTTAACTCCTCGCACACCCCTCGAATTTTTCATTTTCGTAGATTGAGGTAACCAAGGTATATTCAAGCAGGTAGTGGCTGGAATTACGCGTCGACCGGGATTTGAACTCACGACCATGAAGGACATTTTATAAGGCTCACCTTATTGTTATTGCTGAGTTAGTCAAAAAATAAATAAATAAAAACAATTCCTGCTTTTAGAAATATTTGTTTATTTAAGAAAATATATACATATACCTATACAGGGTTATTCCTGGATATATTTTGAGCAAAAAATTGTTTTACGGAGATGGTCAATTTTCAATATCCACGGAGATACAGGGTGATCAAGAAAAGTCCTTCGGACCTGTACCCTCACTCACTCAAAACGCTATATCTTGATAGTAGAGTATTTCCATGACATAGGAAAAACTCCACTACGAAGCGATGTGTTAAAAAGATAGCCAAGGATAGGTAAAAGGGATAAACTACACTTTTTAATCACAGAAGAAGGAAATTAATAGCAAGTTTATCAATGTATTTCAAAATAGTGGAGTCGTCAATGAAAAGATCTTTAGGAACCAAGGACGAAGAAGGAAACTTTGACATGTGTTCAAAGTTGCCAACGGATGTTAGCGGCGTACTGCAATTGAAGGCGGTCCGGAAATGGTTGGAAAATAAGTTGCTAATTGTAGTAGGATCAGCACTGACTACATCATTAAAAAACATACTGGAAGGATATCCATCAGAGTTTTTCTTAGAGTTGACAAAATTCCAGAATAGTTTCGGTTTATCTTTAAAAGAGTTTTTAACAGTAAAAAGGTATTGGTTATATGCAGCTCGAGACTGACTTATAAAACAATTACATAGGTTTATGTAGATCATGTAGTCCGCATCACTCTTTGAGAGCAAGTAAGTTTTCCAAGCTTTCGTTTTTCGATTTTTCAAATTAATTAAATCATCGTCAAACCAGGGAAGCCTCCTGGTAGGTTTCGAACAAACTACAGGAACACAACGCAGAAAGCAGCCATTTAAGATCGTGTAAAAATTAGAAGTGGCCTTGTCAACATCAGATTCATTCAACACAGACGACCAATCGCAATTGGATATGTCAAGATTTAAAGTTTCAAAATCAGCTTTGGCGAAATTAAAATAATTACTAACAATACATTTCGAGTTCGTAAACTCTGTCTGATAGTTGAATGTTGCGTGAAGCGCAGGATGAATTGGCAAGTCAGGCAGCAAAGGGCTGTGACATCTATCAACCGTCGTAACGCTGGCATCAGATGAGAAAATCAGATCCAAAAATCTTCCATGATCGTTCGAAATCGGACACACTTGGAAAAGTCCCGTAGCAAGCATGTTGTCCACAAATTGTATTTCATGTCGGGCACAGGAGGAATACGAAGGCGACATACAAAGATAGATCATAAGGCCATTGGTATTAGATTCGAATTTTATATTCTCCAAAATAATTGTTGTAATGAAGTAAAAAGGTATTTGATTTCGCTAAAGTCAATTATGTCACTGTAAACAACTATTTATTGACAGTAGATTGGTACGCGCTTTTTTCCGACTTGAACCTACTCGATTCTTATTCAGTTTTCCGCGAGAAAATATATGAACTATTTGATAATATGGTCCCGTTAATAAAAGAGAAAGCACGTTCTAGGCAACCATGGTCGAACTCAAGACTTGTTAATTTAAAAAACCGTAAAAATAAATCGTTTAAACAGTACAGGAAAACTAATAGTATCTACGATAGATCAAATTATCTCTACATTAAGAAGGAATATACCTACCTTTAGTCCTTGCACCGCCAATCGGTGATCGACCGTGAAATGGAGCACTATAACATCCAAATCTTGGGCTTGAGCGAGGTCAGGTGGACAGGATCAGGAGAAGAACGAACCCCTAGCGGAAACACTATTCTGTACATTGGCCCTGAAAGTGAAGCCAGAAATGGCGTGGCGTTCGTCCTTACGCCGAGAGCGAGAAACAGTCTCATTAGCTGGGAACCAATCTCGGATAGGATTATCGTCGTCAGGCTCAGGACCAGTGTCAGAAACGTCACAATTCTGCAGTGCTACGCACCAACTAATACCGCAACATCTGGTGACAAAGAGGAGTTTTATAGCCAACTGAGTGCCACCTTCGAACGTGTTCTAAGAGGTGATATTATTATCATCTCGGGAGATATGAACGCCCAGGTTGGATCAGACAACACTGGACTAGAACACGTCATGGGGAGGCATGGTGACCCTTGGGTCGACGCTTCACGACCTTGGATTAAGAGACCCGAAAACGGCGAATTATTTGTGGAGTTCTGTAGTACTCGGCAAATGGTCATCGGAGGGACCCTTTTTCCACACAAGAGTCATCATAAAACATCTTGGGTTTCCCCTGACGGTGTTACTCAGAACCAGATCGACCATTTGGCTATAAGTTGCCGATGGAGAAGATGTCTCCTCGATGTGCGAGCGAAACGTGGAGCTGACGTGGGGAGCGATCACCACTTGATGGTTGCCTGCTTGAGATTGTGTACAGCAGCATTTACCATTTCTTTTTGATAGAGCTCACGACTAGACAACGTTAGCAACTAGACTGAACTAGAATTAAAAGTGTTTTGAAGTGGGGACATGCATTATTTGAGCCAATTGGGTAAACAAGACAGTGCAACAAACAAAGGCGCACTCTAATCCTTTCCTTTCTTTGCGGTGTTATGATCGGCAGATAAAGGCAGATGATTTTTGTTCTAATCTTTACTTTAACACGTCTAGTTTGAAAAGTGACCTTCCACATCTCGGAGGAAGCCGGAGCTTTTTATGTAATCATAGCTGTTCTCAATGCTTATTTAAAATTCGTAACTTATAACGTTGTAAAGCGCTCTATTTTTTTTTTGCCCAGTTTGACTCAGGTGTGGCTTAGTTGGCCATCGTAGAGCAGGGAAAAAATTTGATAATTTTATTCTCCCTCTTTTACAGTTATATATCACTCATTTAGAGTAGTGTGTAATTTGGTCAAACTTCCATTATTCTGACAGTGAGCCTAAATTAATGGGAATACCCTTGAAAGAGGAAAAAAAAACATGCTGTTCCTAGATTCTGTAGCTTATATAGTGTGAGAATCACAAACCAAATAATCGAAATCCGCGCTTTCGAAAATCGAATTTTTTCCGCTCTGGCACCACTGTGCGGCGTACAGACAGACGGATTTTTTTTTCTGCATTTTTAGGCTAATTTAGTCATGAAACGCGAAAAAACAAAATTTCAGGGTAACAAATTTTTTTTTTTTCCCAAGTCGATCACAATTTTTTTTTTTTTTACAGAATGACCTGTGTTATAGGCAATTTCGGCCTTTATGTGCAATGCACAAACACAGTCATGGATGGAAGGAGTGGGATTGGGAAGGTTGGGGATGGGGAGTGAGAACGACCGTAGCGAGTGGAGAAGCTGGTATATTGCTCAGTTGTACTGGCTGCTTACTGACAAATATTTGCAGCTGTTATGGTGGACTGAATGATAGAAAGCGAACAGAAACCATCTCCTGAGTATCTAGGCCTTCTTGAAGTGGAACTGTTTCACTTTTACACCGTTTCCCCATTTTATTGCAAATAATTTTTTATCACCAGTAGCAACTGAAAAATTTGCGCTTAAAAAAATCCCGTCTGGCGTGGGAATCGAACCCACGACCTATTGACTGAGAAGCAAGCACGCTGCCCACTACGCCACGGAAGCCTCAATACAATACTTTATTATTAAAATAATAAAGTAATATAAGATGGGAGAGAAAAAGCTTGGGTTTTTTATACTCTAGATGAAATCTTGCCCCCGCAAGGGGGTAGTTGTAGGATGAGGTTTTACCAATTCTTGCAACTATCTTTGGAGACTAGCGACTCCACGGACCTGAGCTAACTATCACCCTGTGGGATGGGGGCTGTAGAATTCACCCACAGCCAGTCCTGCTTGCCCTAAAAATGGCAAATGGACACTCACTGGATCATGGGCTTATCACCCGTGATCTTAAGACCTAAATGATACGAGAAACGGATACAGCGCCTCGGATACGGACTGATTCTACGGTAACGACTTTTGGCATTCGAAAACGGACTATGATTGGCTTCTGGAACGTTCGAACATTGAATGACGGGAGAAGAGCTGGGGTTACTCGGTCTTTGCACCGCCAATCGGTGATCGACCATGAAATGGAGCACTATAACATCCAAATCTTGGGCTTGAGCGAGGTCAGGTGGGCAGGATCAGGAGAAGAACGAACCCCTAGCGGAAACACTATGGCCCTGAAAGTGAAGCCAGAAATGGTGTGGCGTTCGTCCTTACACCGAGAGCGAGAAACAGTCTCATTTGCTGGTAACCAATCTCGGATAGGATTATCGTCGTCAGGCTCAGGACCAGTGTCAGAAACGTCACAATTCTGCAGTGCTACGTACCAACTAATACCGCAACATCTGGTGACAAAGAGGAGTTTTATAGCCAACTGAGTGCCACCTTCGAACGTGTTCCAAGAGGCGATATTATTATCATCTCAGGAGATATGAACGCTCAGGTTGGATCAGACAACACTGGACTAGAACACGTCATGGGGAGGCATGGTGACCCTTGGGTCGACGCGTCACGACCTTGGATTAAGAGACCCGAAAACGGCGAATTATTTGTGGAGTTTTGTAGTATTCGGCAAATGGTCATCGGAGGGACCCTTTTTCCACACAAGAGTCATGATAAAACATCTTGGGTTTCCCCTGATGGTGTTACTCAGAACCAGATCGACCATTTGGCTATAAGTCGCCGATGGAGAAGATGTCTCCTCCTTGTACGAGCGAAACGTGGAGTTGACGTGGGGAGCGATCACCACTTGATGGTTGCCTGCTGGAGATTGTGTACAGCAGCTATCCGACGAACACAAATTCTTCAAATGAAGCGCAAGCTTAATGTGGATAAACTTAGAGATCCCAACAAAAAATGCGAGTACACCACTATTCTACGCGAAAAGTCATCCACATTGGGTGAATATGAAATGCGCACACTGGACGCCAATTGGGAGGCAACCAAAAACACTTTTCTAACTAGTGCTGAAGAATCTGTAGGATATGTGCAAAGCGGTGAGAAACCCTGGGTGTCGCAAGAAACATGGGACAAGGTTGGCAATCGGAAAAAAGCCAAATTGACAATCATCTCTCAACCCGATGTCAACCAACGAACGCCCGACTTGAGGCAGAACTTATGCGATGCTCATATACGCTTAAAAAGGCTGTTAGACGCGACAAGAGAAAGGCCATTGAAGATCTGGCAAACAAGGCAGAATCTGCGGCTTACCTTGGGGATATGGGTTCACTTTTCAAAATCATGAAACAGTTGACGAACAGGAATTTCACCGCCAACCACCTGGTGAGAGATGTCAACGGAACTCTCCTTAATATGAGTGAACACCAGTTGCGACGATGGAAGGAATACTTCTCTGATATTTTAAACATCTTGTCAGATGAAGATATTCCGGAAACAGAACAACTTCCAAACATCCAACCGCAACAATCCTCTATTAGGACGATCCCCCAGATAAGGAAGAGATAGTTTCCGCCATTCGATCAATGGCGGGAAGAAAAGCTCCAGGTATAGACGGACTGCCAACCGAACTCCTCAAAGCGGACCCGGAAATAATAGCCGATATACTCCTCCCAATCTTTACTGAGGTGTGGAATGAAGGAAGATATCCGACTGAATGGAAGGAGGGCGTCATTGTGAAAATTCCGAAGAAGGGCGACCTTAAAATTGTTAGTAAGGCCAAGAAAAATTAGATGATTAGCTCCACCCCTTCTACCCCCTCCCATACAAAATAACACAATTTCGCAATTTGATAATAAATAAATTTACTCGAAAAATATAAAAGCTATTAGTCTGAATTTTGAGATATATTACTTTTATAATGATTTTAATCTGCAGTAGAAAAATTATTTACGTCCTCCCTCTCCTTCCACCACCTCCCATACAAACTACACTTTTTCATGAAATGCTCTAAGACGATTTTCTCAGAACATATAACATGTATTGAGCTCATATTTTCTAATAAATACTTAATTAGTATTATCACTAAGATCAGAAAAAAATATTTGATTAGCTTCACTGCTTCTACCCCCTCCCATACAATATGACACAGTTTCACAACTTCACAAAAAATCGATTTTCTTGAAAAGTATGAATGGCCCTAGTCTGAAATTTCAGGGATGTCAATTTTATAATATTCCTAGTTATTTCTGAAAAAATCACTAAAATCCCCCCACTCTTTCTACCACCTCTCATACAAACTGCACATTTTCACTAAATCTAACTCACTAATTTTTTCAGTTCCCATTCAATTTTTGGAGTAAGCATTTCGTATGAAACATTTTTATAGCTACTTTAGCATGATGGGGAAAAAATTAGTTCAATGCTATCATCCCTTCTAACACTTCCCATGCGAAATTTCTTGGGATCACAAAAAATTCTATTTCATCTAGAGTATCGTAAGATTGCGCTTTACGCGCAATCGTAGCCCTGTTATGTTTTTTATTATCTTTCCTTATTCAATTGCAAGCTTAAACTAGTAATAAATAGGTAATTTAAAAGATACATAAAATTATATGTAATAGCTTGCAAGTAGTTAAAAATAGATTCTCAGCGTGCCAATTTTTTAAAATATAATAACAATTCAATAAAAAGAATTCCGAAATAAAAATTTAAAGAATTATGAAAAACAATATTGATTGCAGCTAATGATTTTTTCGTCTTTGTTATTAAAAATGTGTGGCTTAGTTATGTGACCTTGATGGAGCACAAAAAATGTCGAAAAGTTAATCATCATTAGTGCAATAATTGATTTTTAATTAACATGTGCAGGTAATTACGATTGTTGCCATTATGCTCTTTAACAATATCACTCCACCGCCTAATACTACGGCTTATTTATATCTATGACCGAATTTTCATTATCTCTCATGGATACGGATTCTTTCCGATTACGGAGATGATTAGCGCGATATTACGATCACCTCCACCTGCATCAATTAGAACAGTTTTTGACTCGACCCAGGGGTACAAAATGACCAAGAGGTAACAATTTGAAAAAAATATTTTTAAATAGTCTCTCGCGCATAACGCATGTACGTGCGGTATGAAGGCCGTTCTCTTTTATCCAAGCAACTTTCAATTCAATTCGTTGAGGAGGAGGTAGTGGCATTTAAGCATTTCTTACTTCTTCGTCAGTTTTCTTAAAGTGATCGTCGCGTTAATACCGAAATTACCAAAGCAAATAGACCGTGATTTACGTTAAATTTTATATTCGTAGTTTATTTTAAGTATTTAGTGTTAAACAGATTGAAACCTTACCAGAAAAGTTAAAAATTTAATATATAAAACAAATCGCCAGTGTCCAACGTGTGTGTCGAAACGAAAGACTTAAGCGAGAAACCTGAAAATGCAGTGACGTATCGGCACTAGAAAGTTAACGTAAGTCGTGATCGTCATGAATAAAAACGTCTTAAGTCGGTGTAGACGCTGCGATATATCTAGAGACTGACTATTTCGATAGGATAAGTACTGTTAGAGTGGAGTTATATGGGGGTGATTGACATGCGAGTGTGAGTAGTAAGAGTGATCTGGTATTTCAGCTCCACGAACTGTTTTATCGAAAGCGAAATGATTTTATGCAGTTTGTGGTATGTGAAGATATGACGTCTTTATAAAAGCTTTGACCAGTCCGGTCCAGTGGGTTTTTTCAGACACACAGAGCTCATAAGCGAATAATATAAGACGGAAGCTTAGCGACAATTTGAAGGTCAATCTATTGTACCGCTATTAATATGAAATTCGAGAAATGTTTGTTTAAATCGTAATGTGATAGGGCAATATAAAAGATAAACATAAATAAACACGTATAATTTAGTGTTTAATTGAAAAAAAAAATCGAAGACAACTGATGAGATGTTCTAGCTTACCTGTTTTTTTTTCGTTGGAAATATTAATTATTATTATATTAAAGATCAGTACCTAATTATAGTTCTGAGCATAATCAATCATATCAACGAAAACGAAATAAATCTAAGACAACGAGTAATTTAGAATGATCGATGAAAACGTAGTGGTTAACAATGAGAAGTGTTTCTTAAAAATGAAACAATTAAATTATACGCTAATTACAAGGATGTTTTTGTCGAAATATCAATTTTCGTAATTAATCTTTCACTAATGATAAAATTGTTCGGAGCAAAAGTTAGAATATTGAAGATATTTTTGAAAAAAAAAAACAAAAATCATTTACTTGTTGAATGAGTCAGTTGTTAAATATTTCTGGCGTTTTACCTTCAAAAGTATAACGCAAAAACTACTGAATAGATTTTGATGCCGTCTTCATAATAAGATAGAGCTTATTATTTGGAATATATGCCATTTTAAAAATGACGTTACCGCCCAAAAGAAATTTTACCATGAATTTGTAAAATTAATGAGCTTTGCAATGTAAAAGGAGTGCTGAAGAAAACTAGGCGTTCATCCGTTCGAGTTCATCAGTTCCGCTTATGCGCCGTTCCATTTACATGAAACCTTTTGAACGACATAAGTACTCCCTTTTTCCACAGTACCGAACATAACTTCGGAGGTTACTATTTAATGCACAGTCAATTCGGTATAGGATAGGTGAACGATGGAGTTTCAGGAGGAAAGAGTCTAAGCTACAGGTGTACGTTGTTCTTGAATCACCGGGGAGTGGCAATGCATTCCACAGTCTTGATGTTCAGGTGATGAGGGACTGTCCATGTCTCACTGTGCGCAATGGTAGAGGTTTAACAGAGAGCGCATGTAGCTTGCTGAATATTTCTTGGATAGTTGAAAAGAGGGGGATGAGGTTGGACAGTTCTTCGCTGCATTTAAAGGGTTAGTAAACGCTGAATATCCCAAGGTTTCTACAATGTTGAAGAGAGTCAATATAAGCTATTATCGTCTCATCTCCAATTAGATGGAACGCGTGCTTCGGATCCATGTATGTATTTATTGTATTGCATAATGTACTGTTTGGCTTCAGTACATTGATTACATGCAGTGCTGTTGCTCACAGCAATGTGCAATGCTGCTTTCCAATCCACATGCAATACTGCTGCCTAATCCGCATGCAATACTACTGTCCAAACCACATGCAAGTTGTTGCCCAGATATTAGCAATGTAGATCTTGTAGATATTAGCTAGATCGTGAGATGAAAAATTCTTTTTATATCTTTGAAGAACTCCAAGGCGTTTGGAGGCGTCGAGTACAATATCAAAAATATGTTTGTTCCAATTGAGATGTTTGTTATGTTTTATGCCGAGTAATGTAAAATCTTTAGAAGAGTGTAATTGTACGTTTTCGAAGGTTATATTTGAGGAACCCGCCAGAACTTCCTTTTTAAGGTATATTTTCCTTGTTCTAAATCTAGAACTAAGGTATTAGTTCAATGAACAGTATAGTTCGATGCGTTTCGAATTTGCTGAGGTATGATGAGCTTCAGTCAATCAAATTCCAGTTAAGGCCCCTTACAGGGGCACAGGACAGAAACAACTCTCCTCCACAAGGCGCGACACTGAGCATCAGCCTTTAGCTGTTGCTAGGACTATTCCTCTGATCTCCTGCTTAACTGCTCGCTTCCATGTACTACATAGTCACCCAACTCGACGTCTTCCTTGAGGATTATAGTCCAGAGCCTCTTTGGCGATGTTTCACTGCCACTTCCGCCTTTCAATTTCAATGCCTATTTTAGTCTGTCCAGTTGTAGTCCAAAGTTCGTCGTTGGAGATCACTTCTGGCCAGAATATTCCTAAAATGCGTCAGAGGCATTGGTTCGCAAAAGTTTGCAGTTTATTGGTAAGCCGAACGGTCACTTTCCACGTAGTACAACCATATAACAACACGGTTTTGATGCATGCGTCAAAAACTCGCAGCTTTATGCGAAGGGAGATTTCTCTTTATCTCCAGAAAGGGGAAAGGGTACCGAAGGCCTGACGAGCTTCATTTAGACGAGCTTCAATATTCTTTTCGGCTCCACCATCCATGCTGATAATGCTCCCGAGAGAACAAAAATCTTGCACCTCTTCCACATCTTGTCCGTTAAGAACAATCGGTGTGCTTGTGTTCGAACCCATGTGCTTGGTTTTACGCATATTTATTTTCAGTCCCGCCTCTTTGCATTTACGATGCAAAATGCGAAAATTTGACTCTTAGTCGGAACGGTTATGTGCAACCAAATACACGTCATCAACATAATCAAGGTGATAATATGCATCCTTGTCTGACACCTGTTCGAGCATGGGAAGCTCTCGGACAGCTCTCCTCTATGCAAGACGTGACACCCTGCATCTTCCTAGGATTCTTTAATCATAGCCATGACCATATTTGGAATACCTCTCCTACGCAAAGCATTCCATATGTAATATCGCTTAACGCTGTCGAAAACCTTCTCGAAGTCCACAAATATTATATTTTTTTTTTTTTTTACAGAATGACCTGTGTTATAGGCAATTTCGGCCTTTATGTGCAATGCACAAACACAGTCATGGAGGGAAGGAATGGGATTGGGAAGTTTGGGGAAGGGGAGTGAGAACTACCGTAGCGAGTGGAGAAGCTGATATATTGCTCAGTTGTACTGGCTGCTTACTGACAAATATTTGCAGATGTTATGGGGGACTGAATGATAGAAAGCGAACAGAAACCATCTACTGAGTATCTAGGCCTTCTTGAAGTGGAACTGTTTCACTTTTACACCGTTTCCCCATTTTATTGCGAATAATTTTTTATCACCAGTAGCAACTGAAAAATTTGCGCTTAAAAAAATCCCGTCTGGAGTGGGAATCGAACCCACGACCTATTGACTGAGAAGCAAGCACGCTGCCCACTATGCCACGGAAGCCTCAATTTTAGATTTAGTGATGAACCCATTTCGGGTGACTGCTCCAATATTATCCGCAACTTACTTGTATGGTCGGTACAAGACGACCTTGAGTTTTATTAATTGAGTCGATTTGAAAGGTGTTATCTAGATTACTCTCATCTGCAAAGCTTTGAAATGGATTGAGTGTTGTTGACAGAAGATCATTAATGAAGATTAAAAAGAGAGTGCGGAATATAAGAGAGCCTTGAGGGACGCCGAAATCAATCTGAAACAGTTGGGATGGTACGTCATCTATTACGAGTCATATCTAGCTATCAAAAAGGATATACTCTAAGTCCATTTGACAAGGGACGTGTTACAACCAACCACAGAAAAATAAAGTGGAGGATATTCTAAAATTCAGCAAGAGTTATATTAGTACTCTAATTGGCCTAATGACGGGGCACAGTGGAATAATCCACCACCTTGCTGAAACCGACATCTGCCACCTCTGTCTCGAAGACTCAGAAACAACAGAACACATCCTAAGTCACTGTGAAGCAATATCAAGGAAAAGACACAATCTTCTAGGAAAAGGTTTCGTTACTACCGAGGAACTAGCCAACATGGGTCCCTTAAATTATTTAGATTAGCCAAAGCCATCGAGTTATGGTAGTGTAAAGGGACAATACCGGTCCGACTGGGTAATAAGCCTACTCAAACTATTATACACCCAGACACGATCTGCCATTGGGAATGCAGAATCGACGTAGGCATAATCGACAAGATGCAAGGTGTAAAACAGGGATGTCCTCTCAGTCCAATTCTTTTTTCACTATTTGTGAACGATTTGCATAACGAACTTCCCTGTGGAATTTCAATATCTGGAACTATAGCAAGAGTACTCCTTTATGCCAACGGCATAATTTTATTAGCCGAATCTTCGGAAGAGCTAGAAAAAATGATCGACAAATTAGCTGAATACTGCAAATTCTGGAATCACATAGTAAACTTAATAAAATCGAAAGTAATGGTTTTCTGGGAAAGTTGACGTATACACGAGATAATTGGCATTTCGATGAAACAGAGCTGGAAATAGAGAAAGAGTTCAAATATTTATAATATAAGTTTTAAGAAATATTTAGAAGAGAAACTCATTTGTAGAAAACATGGAATCAATTCAACTTGGTTGCCATTTATCAGCAGCAATGCTATTACAATTGCTAGTAACTGAAAATATATGAAGCAAGGAGTTATGCGTCGTAGGTGTGGGGATACAAATGCTACGAGTCTGAGGAAAAATTACAACGATTTTTTTTAAAGAATTTGCTGTATTTGCCAGCTAACACTTCAAACTGCATGCTCCATCTTGAAACAGGTCTCAGCTGTGTTTTTCTTGTTTAATTTTAAAATGCATTTCGAATACATCAGAAAGCCTCTCATATGTTTGCCCCAAACTCAACTACCTAGAATACTTCTAGAAAAAACTTTAGTCGAAAAAACATTTTGGCTTGAAGATTGGCAAACACTATTTCAATCTCTGGGTATTACAGTCAATTTTGCTGATTAAAATATAGATTGAGCTAATTTATATAATGAAATTATTAACGCAATACAAGAAAACTGTTACAGCCAATACGTTTTGTCAACAAATAGTTCACTTCCACGATGAATATTCTAAGCTAAATTTTACTACTTCAAACTTATTTCGAAGACAAGTATTTTGCTAAAATGATTTCACTTATATCCAAGACTCGAAGTGAACTTTTAGACATGCTAGAGCCCCTAAAAATAATACAGACAGTGTGTAATTTTGATGAACCAGAAAATACTTGCCATTTTATATCGAGGTGTCCAATATATAGGGTGCATCAACAAGAAGTGTAGGATTTGCTTCCAAGACCCAATCAAAGAACGTACGGTGCTGCTGGTGGTCCGCCGCCTGCAGTTTTTGAGTCAATTGGATTTTGTGCGCGTGCAGAGCCAAATCTTTCGTCAATATTCGTAGTATGGACGTGGAGAGGTTTGTCTGTCCGTCTGTTTACAACATAATTCTCGAACGCTTTGACGTATCGTGCTGAAATACCCTTATATCACTTTTAGCAAAAAAGTTACTTTAAGTTCATGAACGGGTCAAATCCCCCCACTCCTTCTACTCCCTCCCATAAAAATTTCATGAAATTGATTTTTCTCCGAAACCATTTCAGCTATCAACTTGAAAATTAAGTCATGTTATAATGATGTGAATATCATTAACATCAAAAAAATATTGATTTGATCCCCTTACTCGTTCGACTCCCCTTCCATACAAATGCAAAGTTTTCAAAAATACAATTATTCGGTTTTCATTGCAAAAAAAATCTATCAATTTCACCCCACTTCTTCTACCCCTCCCATACAAATTTCACGAAATTTCGAAATTTCAATTAAATGATTTTTCTCCAAAACCGTCAAAGCTATCAACTTTACAATTTGAGAAAAATATACTATTGCAAATATTTTCGATGTCGAAAAATTTGGTTTTGATTCGAATACTCCTTCTACCCCATCCCATACAAATGAACAATTTTGGTAAATGCATTTAATCGATTTTCAGTGAGTCCCTTAATAATTGCAATAAATGCTATTTATCAATTTCGCTTCACTCCTTCTACTACCTCTTATACAGCTTTACGCCTAATCATAATTCTGTTATGTTTTTTTTATATCATTTTTAGCAAAAAAAAAAAATTTTAAGTTCGATTTATATCCACCACTGCTTCTACCTCCTTTCCATACATATTTTGATATTTCTACGACATTATTCACGCTATCGACTTAAAAATTAGGTCAAATTATAATGATGTGAACATTATTAATGTCAGAAAATAATAACCCGTCTCCTCACTCCTTCTACCTCCTCCCTTGTAAATTCACAATTTTCAAAAATGCATTTCCTCAATTTTCATTGAAACTAGTAAAGCTAAGAATGCAAATTTTTTGCAAAATTATTTTTGTTATGATTGCAATCAGTTTTTTAATAAAAAATGGCCAACTTCACCCCACTCCTTCTACCCCTCCCGTATAAATTTTACAAAATTTCGAAATTTTAATTAAATTATTTTTCTTCGATACTGTCAAAGCTATCGACTTGAGCAAAGTACTACTCCTTCCCATAAAAATGAATTATCTTGGTAAGTGATTATATTTATCGGTTTCCATTAAAACTAGAAAAAGGAGAAACTTAAAATTTCGCAAAATTTGTCCCTTAATAAATACAGTAAAATCTAAAAAGAAAATCAATTTCGCTTCACTCCTTCTATCCCTTCCATACAAATTTCTATGTTTATTAGGAATTCAAGAATAGCATTTCTCTTTCGAACATATGAGAGCTAGCTACTTTAAAATTGTAGGAAAGCATGGTGATAAGGATGTTGATAAGCAGTTTCAAAATAATCCGAAACCTTCCAGTTTTTCTGTCACTTTCTATACAAATCTAAAGCTGCACGCATTTAGGCTGCTGATCGCGAGCGGCAGCCTTTGCAGAGGTTCCGAGGAAGACGAAGAATCTATCGAACATTATCTTTGTCACAGTCCGCAAATCTCCAACAGTTGTCTCCTTTGTTTAGGCTTTAGATTCTTCTCAGAACTAGACGACCTCAGAGGTGTCAAACATTCAAACCTGCTACGGTCCGCAAATCGAACCAAGTGGCTAGAACAAGAGGATTGACTTCTTTCTCATAATCAATAGGGGGAGTATCATGGGTCCAACTATGTTAGATGGCCCCAGTGCATTGTGGTTCTACGAAACCAGCGTCCTACAACCTAAACCTAAACCTTCCATACAAATGCCCCAATTTTAGAAAAATAATGTCCAACTTATTTGGAAATTATGAAAGCTATATCTGCGAAAATGAAAAGGGTTTGTGGTGAAACCTTCTACAGTAAATTTCTTAATTTTGCACGTCACTACCAATCACAATTTACATATTACCATAGGCTTCTAGAATAGTTTCATATGTACGTACATGTACAAAGTGTGAAATATTTTTATTTTCTTTCTAATTTTCTTCATCCTTACCTATCTCCGACTCACTTTCCTTTCATTTAACTTCAAATTTTAGCTTAGGGTATCAATAGAGTTCGAAATAATTGAAACCGGTAGAAATAATACAGTTCTTGAGATATCGAAAGATTAAAAAAATTGGGGTAGCAACTTTTTTTAGTGAGTCTTAAACAGAATTGTTAGGAATAATTAAGCAAATTTAGTATTGTAAGTACGCATATCGTTTTACACTGTGATTCTTGACCATATGCCAAGATTATGCTTTTTTTTCGTAATACTACTTACATAAATGTTTGAAGATCTATGCTACATGCATGAATCTGGAGATTTTAAACGTGAATAGCTTAAGAATTATAGCACTTAAAATTACAAAATTTTCAATGGCCTAGAGGAGAATAGAGATATCGTAATACGCTCGTCAGTTTTTTTTTAATTTTGAAATCAATGCAGCATACTCGAAATAAATTTCTGTGAAGTTAGTATTTAAGTAGTAATGAAATATTTGAATATCATAGACTTTTCGATTGTTTTATCACATAACTTGAAACTAACATAAGTACATTTAAATCTATACATATAAATATAATTGTAGTGTCTGTCTGTTATTTGTTTATAAATGGCTATAAATAAGTTTTTTGCTATATTTTAGCAATAACTAAGCAGAAACACACGTTTTTAAAAAATTTCTCTGTCTGTCTGTCTTTCCGGTTTTCACGCAAAAACGGCTAAGCCGATTGTAATGACACTTTCACAGTTTATTAGATGTGCACCGAGATGGAATCTGCGTGTGGTCTTATTTCAATACCCCCACGCCCTCCACCCCCTGTATAATACAAAATGACTCATTTTTAAAAATATGTAATAATCAAATTTTCTTGAAAAGCATTGGAGCAAATCATTTGAAATTTATAACATACTATTTTTATCAGAAATATGATCTATGGTATACAAATTATTTGAATCCCCCTACTCCTTCCACCACCTCCTATACAAACTGCACTTTTTCATGAAATTCTATTCACCAATTTTCTCAGTACGTGTAACTTTCATCGAGCTTAAATGCTGTACTTTATCCTTAATTGGCATTATTATTAATGTCAGGAAAAAATTAACCGAGTAGTTTCACTCCTTCTACCCCCTCCCATACAATGTGACACAATTCCACGACTTTACTTAAATTCGATTTTCTTGAAAAGCGTGAATGATGCAGATCTGAAATTTAAAATATATCAATTGCATAATGATTATAGGTGTTTCTCAAAAATTCACTTAAAACCACCTACTCCTTCCACCACCTCCCACACAAACTGCATTTTTTCATGAAATGCTATACACCAATTTTCTCAATACGTGTAACTTTCATCGAGCTTAGATGTTGTACTTAATAGTTAATTTGCATTATTATTAATATTGGGAAAAAATTAACCGATTAGCTTCACTCCTTCTACCACCTCCCATACAATGTGATACAATTCCACGACTTTAATTAAATTCGATTTTCTTGAAAACTGTAAATGTTACTGATCTGAAATTTAAAACATGTCAATTGCGAATTAATTATAGTTGCTTTTCAAAAAGTCACTTGAAACCCCCTACTCCTTCTACCACCTCCCATACAAACTGCACTTTTTCATGAAATATTCTAAACTAATTTTCTCAGTACATATAATTTTCATCGAGCTCAAATTTTGTACTCTATCCTAAATTAGAATCATTATTAATATCGCGAAAAAATTAACCGAGTAGCTTTACTTCTTCTACCCCCTCCCATACAATGTGACACAATTCCACGACTTTACTTAAATTTGATTTTCTTGAAAACTGTAAATGTTACTGATCTAAAATTGAAAATATATCAATTGCATAATGAATATAGTTGTTTCTCAAAAATTCACTTAAAACTCCCTACTCCTTCCACGACCTCCCATACAAACTGCACTTTTTTATGAAATATTCTAAACTAATTTTCCCAATACATATAACTTTCATCGAGCTAAAATTTTGTACTCAATCGTTAATTAGCATTTTTAATATCGGGAAAAAATTAACCGAGTAGCTTCACTCCTTCTACCCCCTCCCATACAATGTGACACAATTCCACGACTTTACAAAAATTCGATTTTCTTGAAAAGCGTATATGATACAGACCTGAAATTTAAAATATATCAATTTCATAATAATTATAGTTGTTTCTCGAAATATCACCAAAAGACCCCCTTTTCTTCTACTACCTCCTATACAAATTGCACAATTTCATTAAATTCAATGCACTACGTTTTTGAAGCTTAAATTTGGTACAAAACATTTTTATAGCTACTCTAGCATGATGTGAAACAAATTAGTTCAGTGCAGCCACTTCCCATACAAAATTTCATAATATCACAAAAATGTCGATGTCATCTATACCTAGTCTAGCCATAAATACTGTTACAAACTTTTTGAAGCACTGTTCAATAAAAGAGGTATTATATGTTAAGAAATCATTGTTTATTTATTAAATACATTGTCAACAACGGAAATTGCAACAAGTTATTCGAAGTGATTGCCTTTTGCCTTTACACAAGCCTTTAATCGAGCTGGCCACTTATCTATGGAAGCACGCACGACTTCAATCGGAAAGTTGGCGACTGCATGTGTAAGAGACTTCTTTAAGGATTCGATATTAGGATGTCTTTTAGAGCACGTCATTTGCATAGACACAGACCAAAATTCGTAATCCAGCGGATTCAGGTCTGGGCTAGAGGAAGGCCAATCTTCAGCCTTAATAAAATCTGGAACATTTTCTTCAAGCCATTTTTGGGTTGACTTCGCCTTATGACCTGGTGCAGAATCTTGCTGGAAACTCCAAGGCTGATTTTTGAATAATGGCGTGTTGAGAGGTTTCACTACACTTTCAAGGACACTTTCTTGATAAATTTTGGCAGACGTTTTGACGCCCTTCTCACAAAAATGCAACTTTGTCACCCCGTTGTAGCTAACACCCCACCAAACCATTACTGAGGCTGGATGATGACCTCTTTGAACCTTTTGGGCAACTTGAGAAGCTTCTCTGGCACTGTGAGCATAAACCCTATCGTTTTGTTTATTAAATGTTTCTTCGACAGTAAAAATTTTTTCGTCCGTAAACAAAATTTTACGGTGTTCTTGGTTTTTATAACATCCAAATCTTGGGCTTGAGCGAGGTCAGGTGGACAGGATCAGGAGAAGAACGAACCCCTAGCGGAAACACTATTCTGTACATTGGCCCTGAAAGTGAAGCCAGAAATGGCGTGGCGTTCGTCCTTACGCCGAGAGCGAGAAACAGTCTCATTAGCTGGGAACCAATCTCGGATAGGATTATCGTCGTCAGGCTCAGGACCAGTGTCAGAAACGTCACAATTCTGCAGTGCTACGCACCAACTAATACCGCAACATCTGGTGACAAAGAGGAGTTTTATAGCCAACTGAGTGCCACCTTCGAACGTGTTCCAAGAGGTGATATTATTATCATCGCCCAGGTTGGATCAGACAACACTGGACTAGAACACGTCATAGGGAGGCATGGTGACCCTTGGTTCGACCCTTCACGACCTTGGATTAAGAGACCCGAAAACGGCGAATTATTTGTGGAGTTCTGTAGTACTCGGCAAATGGTCATCGGAGGGACCCTTTTTCCACACAAGAGTCATCATAAAACATCTTGGGTTTCCCCTGATGGTGTTACTCAGAACCAAATTGACCATTTGGCTATAAGTCGCCGATGGAGAAGATGTCTCCTCGATGTGCGAGCGAAACGTGGAGCTGACGTCGGGAGCGATCACCACTTGATGGTTGCCTGCTTGAGATTGTGTACAGCAGCTATCCGACGACCACAAATTCTTCAAATGAAGCGCAAGCTTAATGTGGATAAACTCAGAGATCCCAACAAAAAACTCGAATACACCACCATTCTACGCGAAAAGTCATCCACATTGGGTGAACATGAAATGCGCACACTGGACGCCAATTGGGAGGCAACCAGAAACACGTTTCTAACTAGTGCTGAAGAATCTGTGGGATATGCGCAAAGCGGTGAGAAACCCTGGATGTCGCAAGACACATGGGACAAGGTTGGCAATCGGAAAAAAGCCAAATTGGCAATCATCTCTCAACCCGATGTCAACCAACGAACGCCCGACTTGAGGCAGAACTACCACGATGCTCATATACAGCTTAAAAAGGCTGTTAGACGCGACAAGAGAAAGGCCATTGAAGATCTGGCAAACAAGGCAGAATCTGCGGCTTACCTTGGGGATATGGGTTCACTACTCAAAATCATGAAACAGTTGACGAACAGGAATTTCACCGCCAACCACCTGGTGAGAGATGTCAACGGAACTCTTCTTAATATGAGTGAACACCAGTTGCGGCGATGGAAAGAATACTTCTCTGATATTTTAAACATCTTGTCAGAGGAAGATATTCCAGAAACAGAACAACTACCAAACATCCAACCGCAACAATCCTCTATTAGGGACGATCCCCTACATAAGGAAGAGATAGTTTCCGCCATTCGGTCAATGGCGCGAAGTAAAGCTCCAGGTATAGACGGACTACCAACCGAACTCCTCAAAGCGGACCCGGAAATAACAGCCGATATACTCCTCCCACTCTTCACTAAGGTGTGGAGTGAGGGAAGAAATCCGACTGAATGGAAGGAGGGCGTCATTGTGAAAATTCCGAAGTAGGGCGACCTTCGAGATTGTGGCAATTGGCGTGGTATATGTCTACTTACTGCCGTATCAAAAACTATGGCTAAGGTAATTCTCAATAGGATTAGTGATGTCGTCGAGAGCACTCTCGAAGTTTATCAGGCTGGATTCCGTAAAGGGTCGTCTTGTACCGACCACACAAATACCCTACGGATAATATTAGAGCAGTCAGCCGAAATGGGTTCGCCATTACATCTCATGTTTGTGGACTTCGAGAAGGCTTTCGACAGCGTTAAGCGAGATTACATATGGAATGCTTTGCGTAGGAGAGGTATTCCAAATAAGGTCATAGCTATGATTAAAGAATCCTACGAAGATGCAAGGTGTCGCGTCTTGCATAGAGGAGAGCTGTCCGAGAGCTTTCCTGTGCGAACGGGTGTCAGACAAGGCTGCATATTATCACCAGCCCTGTTTCTGGTGGTAATAAATGACATCTTGAAAGCTGCACTGGAAGGTGGGGAAGGTAAAGGTCTTCAATGGAGACTATTTAACATCTTAAGTCACCTTGATTATGCTGATGACGTGTGTTTGCTTGCACATACCCGTTCGGACTTAGAGTCAAATGTTCGCTCGTTGCATTCTAAATGCAAAGAGGCGAGACTGAAAATAAATGTGCGTAAAACCAAGTACATGCACATGGGTTCGAACGCAAGCACACCGATTGTTCTTAATGGACAGGATGTGAAAGAGGTGCAAGATTTTTGCTATCTCGGAAGCATTGTCAGCATGGTCGGCGGAGCCGAAAAGGATGTTGAGGCTCGGCTAAATAAAGCTCGTCAGGCCTTCGGTATCCTTTCCCCTTTCTGGAGGTTAAGAGAGATCTCCCTTCGCACGAAGCTGCGAGTGTTTGACGCATGCGTCAAATCCGTGTTGTTATATGGTTGTACTACGTGGAAAGTGGCCGTTCGACTTACCAAGAAACTACAGACTTTCGTAAACCAATGCCTCCGACGCATTTTAGGAATATTCTGGCCAGAAGTAATCTCCAACGACGAACTTTGGAGTACAACTCGCCAGACTAAAATAGGTATTAAGATTCAACGGCGAAAGTGGCAGTGGATCGGTCATACTTTGAGGAAACCAGAGCGAAACATCGCAAAACAGGCTCTGGATTATAACCCTCAAGGAAGACGTCGGGTTGGTCGACCATGTAACACATGGAAGCGAGCAGTTGAGCAGGAGGCCAGAGGAATAAACAAGTCCTGGCAACAGCTTAAGGCCGATGCTCAGGATCGCGCCTTGTGGAAGAGAGTTGTTTCTGTCCTATGCCCTTATAGGGGGTCTTAACAGGAATTTGATTGGTTTGCGTACCGGCAAAGTAATCGTTTTGATTTTCCACTCTATTTTTTTTTAACGAATCTGTTAGTAAATGCCCGGTAGATCTACGATAAGCACCCAACCCCAAGTCACTTTTGATGATACGTGAAATTGTTCTTTGGGGTATTTTCATCTCACGCGATAAAATTTTTTGTTTCCGAAGAGGATTACGGCGAATTCTCTCGCGCTCGGCTTTAACCGCTTGAGGTGTTCGAGTAGTTCGCGGACGGCCACTTCTTTCACGGTCACTTACTCCAGACGTATCATTAAATCTTTCAATAGCCCGATATACAAACATTCGGCTTATACCAAGAGTATGCAGAGTCTTAAAAATATCACTTGGTTGCATTCCTACTTTATGAAGTGCAATCACAGCAATTCTATTTTCTTTGTCACCCCAATCCATGTTCACTACACTAAAAATGAAACTCAAATGATGACAAATGCATTAAGCACAAGCGTACTATAGCGATTAGCTCAATTTTTAAGAAATGCAATATAACGGTTCCTTTCTGCAGGGTTGCCAAACCTTGTAACAATATTTATGGCTAGACTAGGTAGTATCGTATGATTGGGCTCTACGCACAATCGTAGTCCTGTTACGTTTTCAAGCTTAATGTTATTTTATTTGGGCTTTTTTTTTAATTAACACAAGCTATAATTATTCACATGTCCTTAATGCTCTTCAATACGTATATGATCTCAAGTCACGGGATTGATTTGATCACGAGCCTCTCCCATTCAAATGCAAGTATCATGGTATCATCTTAATAATTTATGGTTCTGATTCCAACAAAATATAAAACATTATCTTCAAAGAGCCATTAAAGTAAGCAGATTGTATATATAACTACATTCTCAAAAATTGCTTATTATTGCGATTTTTATCACTATCAGGATTCCTTAATGCAAGGAATTGCCATAAAATCGATTCCAAGTATAAAAGATGGAAATCATTTTATCCTTTGGCTCATCATTTAGTGAAGGGGCAAAACAAACATCAATATCCCTACACCATTACATTAATCAACAGAGCACAGTAAATAGACAAAAACTGACATAAATTGGTGTCAACTAGCGTTAAGTCTACGTCAACTTCTCTTGCAAGACGCGAAATCGGTTCACTCATACCATAGTTAGTCCGGTGAAAGCAAATCTGCAGCAATCTAGGATGCCTTGGTAAAAATTGACCAACAGCAAATTGCATCAAACCCAAAAGTGAGGAGGAATCAACCACCCCAGTGAGAAGTTGATGAGCAAAAACTACGTCAGCAACTTCACGTCGTCTCGAGAGTGATGACATATTTAGTAGCTGAAGCCGGTCAATATAAGGAGGAAGACGAACTCTGTCATTCCAATTGAGGTGACATAAAGCTATTCTCACAAATTTGCTCTGAATAGATTCAATTCTGCCAATATGCACATCATAATAGGGAGACCAAACTTGAGAAGCATACTCAAGATGAGATCTGACAAAGGTGTTATACAGACTCAACCTAACAAAGGAATTGTTAAATTCCTTGGATAAGCGAGTGGTGAAACCCAGCATAGAATTACCCTTTTGCACAATCTTATTTATATGCAAGCCAAAATCAATCTTTTGGTCAAATGTAACGCCTAAGTCAATAACTGAATTAACACGATCTAAAATACAGTCATTGAGATTGTAAGTTACTACAAACGGTGAGAATTTTCGAGTAGATGACATTACATGACATTTATCCAAATTCAATCGAGGCCATTATTGCGACACCAGTTACTAAAATTTAACAAATCCTCCAGAAGTTAGAACTAATAGATCTAAAGATTTTAATGTCATCAGCATAGATGAGTACTTCCGAATATTTAAAAACAGAGGCTACATCGTTAATGGCCAAGATAAATAGAAGTGGTCCCAAATGACTTCCTTGAGGGACCCCAGAATGCGCAGTAAATGGCTTAGGCGTACAATCACGAAAGATAACTTGGTAGGTTCTATTAAATAGATAAGACTTAATCCAATTTATAAACCATGTCGGAAAACCCAACAATCTTAGTTTTAACAAAATTATTGAATGGGGCAATTTATCAAAGGCCTTACTAAAATCAGTGTATACACAATCCACCTGCTTACCATCCTCAATAGCCAAAATGGATTTATTCGTAAACTCCATCAGATTAGTAACAGTGGATCTATTCCTAACAAAACCATGTTGTTTACTCGAAATTATTGATTTACAGTGAAACGACATGCATTCATACACTATAGACTCAAATAGTTTAGGAATAGCCGACAGTTTAGCTATTGGCCGATAATTTTCAACAGCAAATTTTGCACCGCTCTTGTGAGTAGGTATGATGAAGGACGACTTCCACACATTTGGAAAAATCCCCGTTATTAAGGATCTTTGAAAGAGGTGAGCAAGAGAGAGACAACAACGCTTAAGGACAACAGCAGGAACACCATCTGGGCCAGGAGAAGACACATCTTTAAGGCGGGAGATGTGATTGACTATATCATTATAGAACATAACAGGGCTACGATTACGCGTAAAGCGCAATCTTACGATACTCTAGATAAAATAGAATTTTTTGTGATCCCAAGAAATTTTGTATGGGAAGTGTTAGAAGGGATAGCATTGAACTAATTTTTTCCCCATCATGCTAAAGTAGCTATAAAAATGTTTCATACGAAATGCTTACTCCAAAAATTGAATGGGAACTGAAAAAAATAGTGAGTTAGATTTAGTGAAAATGTGCAGTTTGTATGAGAGGTGGTAGAAAGAGTGGGGGGATTTTAGTAATTTTTTTAGAAATAACTAGGAATATTATAAAATTGACATCCCTGAAATTTCAGACTAGTATCATTCATACTTTTCAAGAAAATCGATTTTTTGTAAAGTTGTGAAACTGTGTCATATTGTATGGGAGGGGGTAGAAGCAGTGAAGCTAATCGTGTAATTTTTTTGGCTTTACTAACAATTTTAAAAAAATATTTGGTGCACAATTTCAGCTCGCTAAATTTTATACGCACTGAGTAAATTGGCTTAGAGTAATTCATGACAAGTACAGTTTGTATGGGAGGTGGTAGAAGGAGGGGGAGGACATACATAATTTTTTTACGGTAGGTTGATATTATTATAAAAGTAACATATTCAAAATTTCAGACCAATAGCTTTTATACTTTTTGAGCAAATCCGTTTATTGTCAAATTGCGCAATTGTGTCATTTTGTATGGGAGGGGGTAGAAATGGGGGAGCGATTTGGCCCGTTCACGAACTTGACCTTACTTTTTTGTCAAAAACGACGTGTACAAAATTTGAGCTTTCTAGCTCAACACGTTCTCAAGCTAGAGCGCGCACAGACGGACGGACGGACATCCGGTTTTGAGATTTTTGAGTGATAATATTAACTTCTGTATCATTCATTTTTTTCTCCGAGCCTTATTTCTTGGCGTTACAAACTTTAGAGCAAACTTATAATACTCTCAGATTTCATCTAGAGTATAAAAATTGGTAAATCAGACAAAGAAGTCGAAGTAGTATCTCTAAAGTCATCAAAATACGCCATATCAGGGAAAAAGCTACTACTAGTAAAAGATCCACTGAAGAATGTGGCGAAAAAATTACAAATAGTAAATTGATCATTACTATCGTTGCCCAGGAATTGAAAAGAAGCTGGATAACCATCTGATTTACGCTTATTAACAAATTTCCAAAACTTCTGGGGATCTCTAATAATATCCGACTGCATTTTAATTAAATATTCAGAATATAAGCGAGTAGATAAATCCTTAAAAAGGTCATAATATTCCTCATACAGACAAAAATCAGTATCATTCTTCGTCCTAGTATACCTATTCCAGGCAGCATTACGAGCATTGCGAATTACGCGCAACTCGCTAGTATACCAAGGGTACGACGATGAGATGTTCCTGCGATAGGTAAAAGGAACTGTAGCAACAAAAAATTGATACAGAACATAATAAAACTCAACTACGGCACCTTCAAAATCAGGATTGTCAAGAATTTCATTGAAGTTGAAGTTAGATATAAGGTAGTCCAACCGAGAAAAATCTGCTTTATTAAAATCAAAAGAAAGCTCCTCCTCACTAGGGCTAACAATATGCTCCTCGTCAATTATAACAAAAATATTAATAGGAGGGTGCAAGACATCAATGGTAGTAATTGAAGTTAAGCTCTCATCCACGGAACATGCACAATAGTCAGAATAAAAAATTAGGTCTAGCTGTCTTCCATAGGAATTCCGAACAAGGCTAAGTTGATGGAGACCAAGTGTAGTTATACTATCTACAAAAAAACATTCAAGCGAGGACGAAAAATCAGAAACTAAGAAAGTAGAATCATCGTCAGAGAGAGACCAAGAAAGACTTGGAATATTAAAATCACTCATTAAAATGAGTTCGTCAGAGATATTCATACTATTATGAACAAAAGTTATACAGTCAACTGTTCTTTCATATAAAATACAAGGACTCGACGGAGGAATATATGTCAAAAAGACATAAATATCCTTATTATTAAACACGAGTTTAACACACAAGATCTCCAGACCATGAGGGTTCGGGACAGGAACAACTACACAATTAATGCAGCTTCGGACTGCTAATAACACTCCACCACCCTTCAATCTCAGATCGGAAACATAGCGATCCCTACGAAAGACTTGGAAGTCTGAACTAAAAAGTTCACAGTCAGAGAAACTACAATTTAGCCCCGTTTCAGTTGGAGCAATAACATCATAGGAAGAATTCTGAGACGAGGCAAATATCGCCTGGGTTTTGGTGCGCAGTCCATCTACGTTTTGATAGTAAAGGGACAATTGTCTAAGTTTTTTGGACCAGAACCAGGTGCATTATTACGGCAAGATATAAATTCTTTAAGAAATACTCCAGAAGGCCATGAATCAATATTTAACAACTGATTGAAAAGTATTAGACAAAACAATTTTAAAGAAGGCAATGGAACTAGGTTCTTTACTAATTTTATCACATTTAACTGCTAGTCCTGTTAAAATAAATTTTCTTGAAAGCAAATAGCTTATGACATCATCCGGGGATGTTTGGGGATCAAGTCTAGAAACGAAAATGGCTTTTGGACGCTGACGAAGTCGCGGGCGATTGCTAGTACGTTATAAAAAGGAAGAGTATTTGTAAAATTTTGTCTGAGGTTGGGGATATTTTAATAAATTTATTTAAGGGGGGCACTCCCAAGCGTATTTTCAGTAAAAATTGAGGTACACTTTTCTCAGGAACCACTTGGCCGATTTCGTACAAATTTTGCAGGCATGTATTTTACTCGCAACTTAGCAAATAAGATAGATGGCGATTAAAAAACATTTACATGGAGTTTTTTATAAAGCTTCAAAGTTTAATAATTTTCTCGTGCAACAGAAAACCTTGTAAAAAAAGTCATAATCAAAATTAAAAAAAAAACCCTATACGGTTGACCGCCAGTAGTGCCACCTTCTCAGCAAAAAAAAAAAAATCAGGTGGATAGGTTGTTTAGTTTTTTTAGAAAAGTGTACCTAAATAATAAAAACACTACTTTTCAGGAGAAGAAAAAAACCAAGTTTTTTTTAGTTATTTAACAAATGTAAATATATAAATAATGTAGTAATATAAAATTATTGATTATAAATAAAAAAACTGATTTGTCGGGTTAGTGGTACTGGTTGTGGGGGTGGTGATTACGTCAGTGGGTCGGCGCGGTCGAGAGTGAGCCGAGCACCAAGCTACAAGCGCTGCATCAATATGCATGACTTCCCAAGTTTACATATGTAATTATTTGAAACACTTCTACTCATCCGAGAGTGGTGTGGTTCAGCAATCAATTTAGAGTCCAGTTTACATTATTAATCGGAAATAAAAAAAAACATAGATTTTTCTTTCAAATTTTTAGGTAGTGCTCCCCTTGAGAGAAAAAATTTGTAAAATTCTTAAGAAACTTTTTTTTTACACTTTTCATAAATTCCGTAAAAAAACATTCACAATTTTAGAAAAAATTTTAGATATCTCTTATGAAACCATGCACTATAAAAGTTATGTGGTTGCGATGATACCTTTTAATTTCCTTATAAAACTAATATGTTTATCCGCACTAGTAACCATAGGCAGCGTATTATAAGTTTATATCTATTATTAAGGTTTTTTTTTTTTTGAAAAATTGCACCTTTTAAATATTAAAAAGTTCCGCTTCTATGTAGCCGTTATGTTACTTTACGAAACTCAAAGGACCTATCATTGAATCCACTTCAAAGATACTGTGCTGGGATTATATGTCGACCGGGGTTTTCAAATTACGACCTTTGTATTGTAGACACGCTACTCATTAGGCTACACCAAGATTTCTTTATTTATTACTTACTTACTAAAGATGGTGCTACAGCTCAAATCGCTTCTATCCTTTTCCGTTCAGTGACCACGTCTTCCAGTCTGAAAATATATCATAGCTGGCAAGAGAATCATTCCAGCGCCTCCGTAGTCTTCCGACTGGTATTTGTCTGTTGACTTTCGCCTTTGGTGTGTAATTCTTCCCTCATCTATCCGCTCCATATGACCAGCCCATTGTAGCTTCTAGAATGTTTAGAGCTTAAAGATTTAAAAGAGAATCATTCTTTTTTGTCATTCGCAAATCAAACATACAATTTAATACTGCGTGTTACGTCATCTCGTATCGGATTGATTCCCGTTTAGTTTTTGATTGATTAAATCATGATTTCCATTCCATTCACATTACACTCCTAAATGTTTACAAAATTGCCAATTCCGTAAATGTAAAAACTTGGGTAATTCATCTTCTAACTCGATTAGTCACCTCATTCAATGTACTACCAAAAATCCGGTTCGTTAATAAAGTTGAGATCTTTTAACGTCCAAAAAATAAATTTTATCAAATTGTTTATACCAAATTTAGTATCGCTATTTTCTGGATCGTTTCATTCTCATTGAATAAACACGAGTAGCTTTAAGACTTCTTTTCGACTTAGTTTTTTCTTCTTTACCAGATTTCAAGTGACTGTACCCGTATGACTACGATTTCAAGAAGATTCTTTTCAAAATCGAATCTTTTGTCGGTTTTATGATTTGCAAAAAAAATCCGACTGAATAATGCCAACCTTTAACACTTTTTATTCATGGTCTTCCCGGTTTCATTATAAAGAGGCATAAGCATTAACACCATCATCAATGCATCATCGGAATAATTAATTCTGTCGAGTGATGTTACCTTTTTTCCATGTTCTTTTTATAGGAAGAAGAGAAACAAAATATGTAAAAAAAAAATTTTGAAAGATTTGAATTATTATACATCTTGAGAAATTAGTTTTTATTGTGATTCTATGCGGAAAATGATAAAGCTAATTACTATTGCGCGTTAAAAAAAAATATTTTACATGTTTTTAAGTAGTTTTTTTTATTGTGCGTAGGTTTGTAACTATGGTCAAGATCTTTTGACCGGTGATTTAGGTGTTGTATGAATCTCATGAGAAGCCACGTTTTTTCTTCAAATTCATGGAAAACTTAAATAAATTAAAATTTCTGATGATAAATGAAGTGCAACGCTAACCTTGATATTTTCTATACATTGACTTATCTACGGATATATACATTTATTTTTTTATTGTATAAGATTTTTCAGATAATTTGTAATTTATTTCTGAAAGTTTGTAGGAAGTTGTTATGGTGATTTGGTCATATTTACAAAACGTTTTCGTTATGGCTTATTAGTCTTACTATGAATATATACGATACTTGTAATACAATAGTAATAGTGATTAAAATGTCTATTTGACGGAGTTTGCCATTATCATTATCATTTTCAATATTAATAAAAAAGCACTTGTACCCGTGCTTTCCACGCGAATTTTGTACGAGAATGAAGGACATTTTACAAGGCCCACCTTATTGTTATTGCTGAATAAGTAAAAAAATAAATAAGTTAAAATAATTTCTCCTTTCAGAAATATTTGTGTATTGAAAAAATTGAATTATTGAATCTACTTTAATTAGATTCAAATGGATTCAGTTTTAGACATCAAGTCGTTAGTTTCGAACTAAAAACATCGATTTTATTTTGAACTCACGCATGGAATAAATAAACTGCCAACAAGTCGGGCGAAACTTTATTATTCTTGGGACAAGTTGCGGATGAATGGAAAGTCAATATGCAGGTTAGAGTGGTTAGGGAAGGCTAAGTGAAAGGGAGTTCTTGGGCAGGGCTGTAGTCAATTAAACAATATTTCATTCGTTTCTGCAAGTTTAGGTTTTTATGAGGGGAGGAGGAGGGGTAATAGTAAGGGTGGGTGGATGTTAATAGCTTTTTAATTAATTGCTTGAATCACGTCCAATATTCTCTGTATAGAATGTGTATCATAGACGAAATTGCATAGAATTTTCAGAAGATTCGGTGTATTTTACATTCACGAAACCGAACATTTGTATGGGAGGGGGGGGGGGGGGGGGGGTAGAGAAGGTAGGGGAATCGTAAAATTTGATATGTTGTTTTATTTTGCTTCTCTTGTGAGTTGCTTGTATAAAATTTCAAGTTCGTAACTTCTAGTTTGTTGGTTATTGGTTGATTTAATAAAATTGGCCGAAATCATGGTTTTGTATGGGAGGGGGTAGAAGGGCAAGGGGGATTTCAAAACTTTTAAAGCAACTTCATTTGAATTATTTTTATAAGTTTTTCTGCAAAATTTGAAATTGATAGCTTTTAAGAGTTAGCTGACAACTTATTTCTCGAAAAAATAATGTTGTATTGTAGGGGGTAGAGGAGGGAAGGGAATCGTAAGACTTGTGATGCAGTTTTCTTTCTTTTCTGTTGTAAAATGCTCGTACAAAATTTCAAGTTCGTAGCTTTTAATTTGTAGATTATTAGTTGATTTAATGAAATTGGTCGAAATCATACTTTTGTATGGGAGGGGGTAGAAAGGCAAGCGTGATTTCAAAACTTTTAACGTAATTTCATTTCAATTATTTTTGTAAGTTTTCATGCAAAATTGCAAATTGATAGCTTTTAAAAGTTAGGTGATAATTGATTTCTTAAAAATGGTCGAAAAAATAATTCTGTATGGGAGGGGGTAGAAGTTTTAAAGGTTTTCAACCAGTTAATATTTCGTATATTTAGGGATTTTTTTTAAATGCATTTTGCAAATTTTCAAGTTTCTACCTTAAAATTTCACTCAAAAATTTTCAGTTTATGTGTTTTTTTCAATGCACATGAAACACCTTGTAACGTGCACAAGGTGGGGGGTCGGCTTATAACTATTATGGATCAAATTATTATTATTTTTCTATGTACATCAAATAGATGTATTCACATGCAAAATTTAAACTTTGTATCTTTCAACAGAGTCCTAAAAAAATCACTCAAAATTTTTGACATTTTTGCTTATCACGTCCCTCCCCTTTTACCTCCCAACTTAAAATTTTTACCAAAATTAAACATTATATAGTTCTACAATCTGACCAATTTTTGATTTGATATCTGTACCTTTTTTTGAGATATAAGGATTCGTAATTTTGAAAAGTGCGCCATTTTTGAAATGCTCCCCATTCCCCCCCACTACTATTATTTCAAAATGTTATATTTTTTTTGTATTTTTCTAGTATAGCTTAATATAAGTTTTAAGTTTCAATTACATAGCTTGAGAGATAGTTGAGATACTCATTTTTAAGTGTTTTTCTTTGCACCCCCCTGACCCTCCCCCTTACAATAATTAACCACTCTAAGCTGATTCCGAAGGAACTATGTGCCGCACTGACGGTTCCAAAATATGAATTTTTTACGATAAGTAATTTCGAAGATATAATCATTTGAAAAAACAATTCGGCCGACAATTGATTTTTAGCCCCCCCCCCCTTTCGGACACCAATGGACAAAAAAATTAAATTATTTTTAAAAGTTGTCCCACAAACCCTTCTATATGTGTGTTGAGTTTTAGCTTCTTAGCTGTTACCATGGTTGAGATATTTGAATTCGTATTTTTTGGCTTAAGCGCTCCCCCCGCCTCCCCCTGAACCCGTACATCCCCCAAAATGTCCGCCTGAGATCCGCAACTATCTACAATCCTTCCAAAAATGAACTTTCTATCTTGAAGGGTTTGGGAGTTAATGTGCGCTGATCGTACACGTCGGCGTACGGCGTACAGACGGATTTTTTTTTTTTGCATTTTTCGACTAATTTAGTCATGAAACGCGAAAAAACAAAATTTCAGGGTAGCAAATTTTTTTTTTCCAAGTCGATCACAATACTTTATTATTAAAATAATAAAGTAAAATTATTTGAAATTACGATATTTTTACTGTAGTCAAATCGTAAGAAAAATATTCGTAAAAAAAATATCGGCGGAAATCGAACCCGGGGACGTCCGCGTGACAGGCAAGTTTTTCCACTGAGCCACCGATACCGACGAAATTATCTCGGAAAAAAATTGTCACCTACTTCACGTGACTTCAAATATAATGCAGAGTTTTCCATTTTATATTAATAAATAAGGGCATACAAATCTTTAAAAAAAATATTGATTCTTTCAAAACGGATTATTTTTAATCATTTTCTTCAAAAAAATATCGGCCAGAATTTAGCCAATCAAAGTGAGTCACGCGTTTGCAAATATATGCACAGTTTTTACTTATTATTATGAATTATGAATAAAATGAAAAATTATTCTTTCTAAGTGTAATTCCTATTTTTGTAAGAAATAAAGGGAAAAAACTTACGAAGCATGCCAAGGAAGTGGTGAGTGTCAATATACATTCGAGTAAAGTTTTCGAGCACAGCTAGGGTATAGCCTAGTGGGTAGCGTGCTAGTCTACAATGTAAAGGTCGTGAGTTCAAATCCCGGTCAACGCATAATTCCAGCGCACTACCTATTTTACCTGAAACGAGTCAATCTGAGTGAAACATAAAAATTTAAGTTTTTTCTTAAAAATCAAATTTTATTTTAAAGAATCTTTATTCCAAACAATTTTGTTTGCGACTTCTGTATGGAAGGTAATAGAGGCAGAGGAGGGAGGTTTGTAGTTTTTGTATATGACACCGGACGTGGCATGCAAAATGTTTCGCGCTGAATTTAAAATTTTTAGTTTTTATTATTTTCAAAGAAATTGTACGTAGTTTACCTGAAATTGGAGGGTTTTATATGATTTGGAAACTGTTCATCAACATCCTTATCACCATGCTTTGTTTCAATTTCAAAATCGATAGCTCTCACATGTTCGAAGGAGAAATGCGTTTCTTGAATTTATAATATAGATATTTGTATGGGAGGGAGCGGAATGAGTGCAATGAAGCTGATAAATATTTTAGTATTTATTGCTATTATTAAGGAAAAAATTCTTGCAAAATTTTAAGTTTGTACTTTTTGTAGTTTTAATGGAAATCGATATAATGCATTTACCAAAATTATGAATTTGTGTGGGAGGTGGTGGAAGGAGTATACAGATAGGAATAAAATTTTTCGTCGTCAATGATATTTCTATTATTTTATAATACTTTCAACAAAACTTCAAGTCGATAGCTTTGACAATTTCGAAGAAAAATAGTTGAATTGAAATTTCAAAATTTCGTGAAATTTGTATGGAAGGGGGTGGAAAGACTGAGGTGAAGGTAATTATTTTTTAAAAATGGTTGTGATTATATTGAAATTAATACTGACAAAAATTTGCACATTTAGCTTTGCTAGCTTTAATGAAAATCATTTTTTACAATTGTTTATTTGTACGGGAGGGTTTAAATGGAGTAATTAGATTGGATCAATATTTTGTGATATTAATGATATGTGCATTATTATACTTTGACCCAAATTTCAAGTTGATTCCTTAAATAGATTCGAAACAATTTCTTAAAATTTCGAAAAATTGTATAGGAGGGGGTAGGTGGAGTGAGGGAATGTAGCCCGTTCACGAACTTAAAGTTGCTTTTTTGGTAGAAATGACACACAACAAGTTTTAGCACGATAGCTCAAAGTCAGACGGACAGAAGGTCGCTCGAAATCGTGGTTTTTGAGCGACAACAAATATTTCTGTACCCTTAGCGGCTCTGTGCGACCACTATTTTTTAGCGTCACAAACGGTAAGGCAAACACAATATACTCTCATATAGAGTATAAAAATAATACCCAGCAAACAACAACAAGCGCTCGCAAATAACGATTCCAAAACGAGCATGAAAAGACACAAGACAAATAAACCTCATCAAGATCTTAGGCAAACCAAAAATTAGCGTAAACAAGAAGGGTCACAGGACTTCGATTTTGTTATATACAAGCAGTTTTCATCTCAAAATGCGCATTGAACGTTGGAAATGGTGGAAAATGTAGAGGCTTAGTTTGCAGAGGATCTTACTCGAGTGCGGACGTGCTTGTATGTGAGCACATAAATGAAAAGTTCAACGGTATAAACAACAGAACAGAAAGCATCTGCGATCTTTTGTTCGGCATTAAAATTGCCCAGCAAACAATTTAATGGGCGCTCGTAAATAGCGATCTTAAAACCAGTACGAAATGCCACAAAACAAATAAACTGCGTGTTGATCTTAAGCAAACATAACAAAAAGGGCCGCTAAAAGTCGAACTTGTTATATGTACAAGCAGTTTTCATTTCACCATGCGCATGAACAGACCCAGCAAACAAAATAGTTCATTAAAGATTCGTTAATGAATTATATTAACGAGCGTTTTGATCATTAACGAGCGTCGTTAACGATACATTAACGAGTCATCAAGCGGACTTAATGGACATTCATTAATGAATTACTTTTAACTATTCATTAATGAGTTGTAAAACGTTTAGAAGAAATGAGTATATAATGGAAGATTGCAATTGCTTCTTTGTTTCTGTTGTTTATGCTTTGAACACACCCATAAGCACACGCAAACTCTATAGAGTTTGCAGAGAAAAAATCGCTCAACGAAAAGTGCGATATGCTTATAGACATAGCTAGTCGACATAATTTTCGGACTCGAATATCGCACGTGTGATGTGAACTGTGCAGAGTTTGGTTTACATATGGCTTACATAATTTTATTTTATCCTCCTGCTCGGTTTTCGAAAGTTAAGATTACTCACCTTGTTATTTGTTTTTTAAGCATATTGCAGCTCGGGCATGCAAAACAATCGTTTTTCGATCATAAATTTATGAACACTCGTTAAAATGTTTGCTGGGGAGTCAAAAATTATTTCACGTCGATATCTCAAATGCAAACGGTGAAAAACCTGGAGTTTGCAGATGAGCCCGCGTGTGCTTGTGAGTCAAGTTCTTTAATTAATCATTAATCTTTCATAAAAAATATCGTTTATGAATCGTAAACGATATTCATTAATGAATCAAAATAAAAATCATTACCGACATACTAAAGATTCATTGATAACGATTATACACTTGCTTTTATACTTGTTTCTTGTATGTGTTTTACAATCCATTAAAGAATCGTTAAAAGTAATTCATTAACGATTCCTTAACGGATTATTTTGATTGCTGGGTCATAAATAATATCGTTTATGAATCTTAAACGATATTTGTCAATGAATTAGAATGAAAGCCGTTAATGATGCATTAATGATTCATTGATAATGAGTATATACTAGCTTATATGTAAACTCGTTTCCCACCGGGTCTCGATTTTATCTGAATTTATCGAATGCCACTTTGAAATTCACGTAGTTAACACTGATACAAATATTTAAGATATTACATTGAAAATGAATTTGACAACGATTAATGTATATATCTGAATTCTGTGCGCCTAATATCTCTGGTTTTGTAATATATCCCAATCTTCAAAAAGCTCTCGACTTTTCTTAATTTAATAGAATCTCAGTAGAATTAAATGACTTGTTGCCAGCGTAGCTCCCATTTTAGAAAGCAATTGTTATAGGCTTCTTTTGAGTAAAATGACCTACAGTACAGCCAGCTTTTTGTAAAATTTAGGCGATACGATTTGAAAAACGCATATATGACACAAAAAATTTTCGCTCTCTAGCTCGAGGACGCGTTGAGAAAGTACACATCTTGAACACGACATTTTCAACGAAAAGTTAAGTCCAATTTCGTAAACGGCGCGCCACCCCTTCTACCACCTCCTATAAAAATGACTCAATTTCAGAATTTCATAATAAACGGATTTTCTCAAAAAGTCTGAAATTTAGATTATATTATTTTTATGCTAGCAGCAATCTACAGTTTAAAAATTATTTGAATGGTCTCACTCCTTCTACCACATCTCATACAAACTGAACTTCTTGTTGAAATACTCTAAACCAATTTACTCAGTACGTATAAAATTGATAGATCTGAAATTGTGAATACTAAATATTTATTTATGGTTACTAAGATCAAAAAAGATTAACTGATTAGCTTCACTCCTTCTACCCCCTCCCATACAAAGTGGCACATTTTCAGAACTTTACATAAGATCGATTTTCTTGAAAAGTATGAATGTTATTGATTTGAAATTTGGAAGATATCAATTGCATAATCTTCGTAATTATTATTGAAAAAAACACTGATAACCACCCGCTCCTTCTACCACCTCCCATGCAAACTGCGCAATTATACTAAATTAAATACACTAATTTTCTCAAAACCTATCAAATTATGTATAAAACATTTCGATAGCTACTATCATGTTGTGAAAAAATTATTTCAATACCGTCACTCATTTTATTAATCTTAGAATCAACAAATTTCTCTTTCATCCAGAGTATCGCATGATGGGGCTTTACGCTCAATCGTAGTCGTATTATGTTTTTTTATTTTGTTATTGTGTAAGGGTTGATAGACCTTCGCATAAATCTCTACCTAGAAATTTTCATTTTCACAGTTCGTCTTGCAGGATCATAATCACGAGATCCAAGCGATATGTATACTATTTCTACTAACTCTTTCAGTATCAATTGAAGACTATTTGTAACGAGATCTTTCATTTTAGCGACGTTTTCGTCGTTGATGGCCGTTCAGCTCGATAGTTGCCGCGAATCAACTCTCACCTTCATGTGAAACGTTCGTGTAACTCCTTGGTATTTGTTAATCATATAACGTCCTTACTGGAGGCCATATGCAGCAAATGACACGGTTCAATTGGAGTTTTACCAATTTTACTTTATTATTCTAATAATAAAGTATTGCTACCCTGAAATTTTTTTTTTGCGTTCCATGACTAAATTAGCCTAAAAAATGCCAAAAAAATATCCGTCCCGCCGTACGCCGTACAATAGACTCATATCTCCAAGGCCCTTAAAGGTTTCTACCTTGTTAATTTTTGGGTGGATTGTTAATTCGGTAAGTGAGCTCCATTTTCTAAATTTTGGTGAGTGTCAGGTACAAGAGGGAGGCGGGGGAGGGAAGGAGTCAAAAATTTCACTTGCTAATATCTCCGCCACGAATGCAGATAGAAAGCTGAAAATCAGCAGAGGTATGAAGAGAGTTGTGGGACAAACTTTAAAAATAATTTAATTTTTTTTATCCATTGGCGTCCAAAAGGGGGGGCTAAAAACAAATTGTCGGCCGAATTTCTTTTCAAATGATTATATCTTCGAAATTATTAATCACAAAAAATTCATATTTTGAGACTATTAAGGTGGCATATAGATCCAGCAGAATCAGCTTAGAAAGAGGCTTATTATTGTAAGGGGGAGGGTCAGCGGTATAAAGAAAAACACTTAAAAATGAATATCTCAATTGTCTCTTAAGCGATGTTATTCAAACTTGAAATGTATACTAAGCTATACTAGCGAAATATAACATGTGGACATAAGTGTAGTAGTGTGGGGAAATGGGGAGCATTTAAAAAATGACGGACTTTCCAAAATTAGAAATTTTTATATCTCAAAATTGAGTACAGATATCAAATCAAAAATTTGTCAGATTTTAGAACTATGTAGTCTTTAATTTTGGTAACAAATTTAAGTTGGGAGGTTTAAGGGGAGGGAGGTGGAAAGAAAAAGTGTTGAAAAGTCCGAGTGATTTTTTTAGGGCTTTGGTGAAAGATACAAAGTTTAATTTTTGTACGTTGATACATCTATTTAATATAGATAGAAAAAAAGAATTATTTGTTCCACAATTGTTTTAAGCCGATACCCCCAGTCTAACGTGCACAAGGTGTTTCATGTGCATTGAAAAAAACACATAAACTGAAAATTTTTGAATGAAATTTTAAGGTCGAAACTTGAAAATTTGGGAAATGCAATGGGTTTCCTCTGATGGTGTTACTCAGAACCAGATCGACCATTTGGCTATAAGTCGCCGATGGAGAAGATGTCTCCTCGATGTGCGAGCGAAACGTGGAGCTGACGTGGGGAGCGATCACCACTTGATGGTTGCCTGCTTGAGATTGTGTACAGCAGCTATCCGACGACCACAAATTCTTCAAATGAAGCGCAAGCTTAATGTGGATAAACTTAAAGATCCCAACAAAAAACGCGAATACACCACTATTCTACGCGAAAAGTCATCCACATTGGGTGAATATGAAATGCGCACACTGGACGCCAATTGGGAGGCAACCAAAAACACTTTTCTAACTAGTGCTGAAGAATCTGTGGGATATGTGCAAAGCGGTGAGAAACCCTGGATGTTGCAAGGTCAAGGTTGGCAATCGGAAAAAAAGCGAAATTGGCAATCATCTCTCAACCCGATGTCAACCAGCGAACGCCCGACTTGAGGCAGAACTACCGCGATGCTCATATACAGCATAAGAGGGCTGTTAGACGCGACAAGAGAAAGGCCATTGAAGATCTGGCAAACAAGGTAGAATCTGCGGCTTACCTTGGGGATATGGGTTCACTTTTCAAAATCATGAAACAGTTGACGAACAGGAATTTGACCGCCAACCACCTGGTGAGAGATGTCAACGGAACTCTCCTTAATATGAGTGAACACCAATTGCGGCGATGGAAGGAATACTTCTCTGATATTTTAAACATCTTGTCAGAGGAAGATATTCCGGAAACAGAGCAACTACCAAACATCCAACCGCAACAATCCTCTATTAGGGACGATCCCCCAGATAAGGAAGAGATAGTTTCCGCTATTTGGTCAATGGCGGGAAGGAAAGCTCCAGATATAAGCGGACTACCAACCGAACTCCTCAAAGCGGACCCGGAAATCACAGCCGATATACTCCTCCCACTCTTCACTAAGATATCCGACTGAATGGAAGGAGGGCGTTATTGTGAAAATTCCGAATAAGGGCGACCTTCGGGATTGTGGCAATTGGCGTGGTATATGTCTACTTCGGTATCCTTTCCCCTTTCTGGAGGTTAAGAGAGATCTCCCTTCGCACGAAGCTGCGAGTTTTTGACGCATGCGTCAAATCCGTGTTGTTATATGGTTGTACTACGTGGAAAGTGACCGTTCGACTTACCAAGAAACTACAGACTTTCGTAAACCAATGCCTCCGACGCATTTTAGGAATATTCTGGCCAGAAGTGATCTCCAACGACGAACTTTGGAGTACAACTCGCCAGACTAAAATAGGTATTGAGATTCAACGGCAAAAGTGGCAGTGGATCGGTCATACTTTGAGGAAACCAGAGCAAAACATCGCAAAACAGGCTCTGGATTATAACCCTCAAGGAAGACGTCGGGTTGGTCGACCATGTAACACATGGAAGCGAGCAGTTGAGCAGGAGGCCAGAGGAATAAACAAGTCCTGGCAACAGCTTAAAGCCGATGCTCAGGATCGCGCCTTGTGGAAGAGAGTTGTTTCTGTCCTATGCCCCTATAGGGGGTCTTAACAGGAATTTGAATGTCTACTTACTGCCGTATCAAAAATTATGGCTAAGGTAATTCTCAATAGGATTAGTGATGTCGTCGAGAGCACTCTCGAAGTTTATCAGGCTCGATTCCGTAAAGGGTCGTTTTGTACCGACCACACAAATACCCTACGGATAATATTGGAGCAGTCAGCCGAAATGGGTTCGCCACTACATCTCATGCTTGTAGACTTCGAGAAGGCTTTCGACAGCGTTAAGCGAGATTACATATGGAATGCTTTGCGTAGGAGAGGTATTCCAGATAAGGTCATAGCTATGATTAAAGAATCATACGAAGATGCAAGGTGTCGCGTCTTGCATAGAGGAGAGCTGTCCGAGAGCTTCCCTGTGCGAACGGGTGTCAGACAAGGCTGCATATTATCACCAGCCCTGTTTCTGGTGGTAATAAACGACATCTTGAAAGCTGCACTGGAAGGTGGGGAAGATAAAGGTCTTCAATGGAAACTATTTAACATCTTAAGTCACCTTGATTATGCTGATAACGTGTGTTTTGTTGCACATACCCGTTCGGACTTAGAGTCAAATGTTCGCTCGTTGCATTCTAAATGCAAATAGGCGGGACTGAAAATAAATGTGCGTAAAACCAAGTACATGCACATGGGTTCGAACGCAACCACACCGATTGTTCTTAACGGACAGGATGTGGGAGAGGTGCAAGATTTTTGCTATCTCGGAAGCATTGTTAGCATAGACGGCGGAGCCGAAAAGGATGTTGAGGCTCGGCTAAATAAAGCTCGTCAGGCCTTCGGTATCCTTTCCCCTTTCTGGAGGTTAAGAGAGATCTCCCTTCCCACGAAGCTGCGAGTTTTTGACGCATGCGTCAAATCCGTGTTGTTATATGGTTGTACTACGTGGAAAGTGACCGTTCGACTCACCAAGAAACTACAGACTTTCGTAAACCAATGCCTCCGGCGCATTTTAGGAATATTCTGGCCAGAAGTGATCTCCAACGACGAACTTTGGAGTACAACTGGCCAGACTAAAATAGGTATTGAGATTCAACGGCGGAAGTGGCAGTGGATCAGTCATACTTTGAGGAAACCAGAGCAAAATACAGGCTCTGGATTATAATCCTCAAGGAAGACGTCGGGTTGGTCGACCATGTAACACATGGAAGCGAGCAGTTGAGCAGGAGGCCAGAGGAATAAACAAGTCCTGGCAACAGCTTAAGGCCGATGCTCAGGATCGCGCCTTGTGGAAGAGAGTTGTTTCTGTCCTATGCCCCTATAGGGGGTCTTAACAGGAATTTGATATAAAAAAATCTCTAAAATTTTATAATATTAACTGGTCGAATTCCTTTACAACTTTACCATTTATAAGGAATCTATTATCACCTAACTATTAACAGCTATCAATTTGGAACTTTGCACAAAAACTTATAAAAATAGTTGAAATGAAATTGCGTTAAAAGTTTTGAAATCGCGATTGCCTTCTATCCCCTCCCATACAAAAGTATGATTTCGATCAATTTCATTAAATCAACTAATACCCAACAAATTAAAAGCTAAGAACTTGAAATTTTGTACGATCACCTTAGGAGATTAAGAAAATACAATTGTGTTACTAATTTTACGATTCCCCTACCTCCTTTACCCCTCCCATATAAATGTTTGGCTTCGTGAATGTAAAGTGCACCGAGTCCCATGAAAATTCTATGCAACTTCGTCTATGAAACTGACATTCTATACAGAGAATGTTGGATGTAATTCAAGCAATCAATTAAAAAACTATTAACATCCACCCACCCTTACTATCAGCCCACACCCCTCTCCTCATAAAAACTCAAAATTGCATAAATAAACGAACGAAATATTGATTATATGTATTGGAGGTCTTGAACGTTTCCCCAAAGACTTAAATTGACAATATCCCTGCCCAAGAACCCCCTTTCACTTAGTCTTCCCTAACCACTCTAACCTGCATATTGACTTTCCACGCATCCGCAACTTTTCCTAAGAATAATAAAGTTTCGCCCGACTTGTTGGCAGTTTATTTATAGCTTAGATGGAATCTGAGAGTATTATAATTTTGCTCTAAAGTTTGTAACACCAAGAAATAATGCTCGCAAAGAAGCGCCAAGGGTACAGAAATATTTGTTTTCGCTCAAAAATCTCAAAACTGGATGTCCGTGAGTCCGTCCGTCCGTCTGTGCGCTCTCTACCTGGGGAACTCGTTGAGCTAGAAAGTTCAAATTTTCAACACGTTGTTTTTGATGAAAATATAAGGTTAAGTTCGTGAACCAAATCGCCAAATCGCACCACCTCTTCTACCCCCTCTCATACAAGTGGATTTGATCGAAAAGCATTACAGCTATTGATCTGAAATATGGAATATATTACTTTTATGATGACTTCACTCTACCGTGTAAAAATTATTCGAGTCCTTCCCTTTCTTCCACCACCTCTAATATAAAATGCACTTTTTTATGAAATTCTCGAAATAAATGTACTCAAACGTATACAGTTTGTCGAGCTGGAATTGTGCACTAAATATTTATTTTAAATTATTAGAAAGACCAAAAAAATTAGACGATTAGTTTCACTCCTTCTATCTATCTATCTACACTGGCGTTACAGTCCAAATCGGACCTTGGCCTCATGACATTCAGGTTCCTTAACATGTTTCATTACTTATGGTAGAAGAGTTGTTAGCCCTTCGAACAACGCTCTATCTAAGAATTTTTCATTTTCGTAGATTGAGGTGACCAAAGTAAATTCAAGCAGGCAATGTGCTGTAATTATATTTTGCGTCGACCGGGATTTGAACTCACGACCTTCGAATTACAAGACTAACATGCTACCCACCAGGCTACACCCTACCTCGATCAACCCCCCCCCATAAAATCTGACACAATTTCACAATTTACATAAAGTCGATTTTACTGAAAAATATACATGCTACTGGTCTGCAATTTAAAAAATATCACGATCATGATGCTTGGAGTTATTTCCGAAAAGGTCACTAAGAACTCGGCTTTCCTTCTACCACCTCCCATACAAACAGCAAAATTTTACTAAGTATCATACACTAATTATCTTAGTACCTATTAAATTTTTTAAGTCCAAATTTTGTATAAAACATTTTGATAGCAACTCTAGCATGATGTGAAAAATTTAGTTCAATGCCGTCACCCTTTTTACCACTCCCCATATAAAATTTCTTGAAATCCCAAAAGTTTCTCTTTCATCTAGAGTATCGTACGATTTTGCTAGAGAGTATTATAAGTTTGCTCGAAAGTTTATAACACCAAGAAATAATTCTTGCGCAGAGGCGCCAAGGGTATAGAAATATAGAAATATTTGTTGTTGCTCAAAAATTTCAAAACCGTATGTCTGTCCGTCCGTCCGTCAAAGCATGAATGTTACTAGTATGAAATCTGAGAGATGCCAATTTCATAATATTCATAGTTATTTCTGAAAAAAATACTAAATAGCGCCCCTTCCTTCTACCACCTCTCATACAAACTGCACAATTTCACTGAATGTAATACACTAAATTTCTCAGTACTAATTCAATTGTTGAAACTTGAATATTTTATACTAGAACATTTTAATAGCTAATCATGATGTGAGAAAAAGTAGTCCAATGCTGTCAACTCTTCTACCACTCCCCATACAGAATACTTTACGATCACAAAAACGTCTATTTCATTGTAGTACTGTTATGTTTTTGTTTCTTGTCAATCGTGAGAATCGCCAGACCATAAAAACGTAGCTCCGCGATGGCCAAAAAGGTGCGTTCATACTGCATAAAAAACGCAAATTTTTGATCACACAAAGTAGTAACTATCGGCGAAAGTTAGTTACTTTGGTTTTATGAAAATTAGTATTCTCTCGAATTGCTTTGCATCAAAAGTAATGTGAAATCTACCGGCATGAACAAACTGTTACGTCTATCCTATCATTCTCCTTCTACCTACTCATTAAGTTTCAGCGTACTACGTTCGATGGTTTCTTCAATATATTGCAATAAATTTAAAAGAGAGCGATATGTTATTAGATATGTTTAAAATTTCACCATTAAAAATACTCATTCTAAATTGAAATGAATAAATTAAAACTAGTTTTTCGTACAAGAAAAAACCCTAAAACATGCTAAGTACAATATTTCTATAAATTAATTAAACCCAATCGCAGCTACTTAATATATTGTATATACACATGTACAAATAGTTTCCGAGTTGCCAGTCATTACCGTGTTAAATCCACCTATGCCTCGTTACAAAATACACATTTTTTAATTCATTATGGAAATACACGACTAAGGAGAAATGTATTTATTTAAAATAAATCTTGATTGCTGCTGCTAAAGAAAATTCGATTGGCGGACAAATCTCGTAAAAGTTACGGTCGAATTTCCTTAAATGGGGGACGACGTTGAAGGCGTAGGATGTCAATAGATGAATCGTCTTCGGTTATTCACGGTCAAAATCCACAAGTCACTCGCGGTGATCGTTGTTGGAATTTTTTGGAGCTTGCAGTTTTTTTTCATAGCTCGACAAGCTCAGAAGATACACAAGTAGTAGAATTTCTTCGAATTTTAGTGATCAAATATAATTGTGCTGTCTAAATATTTGTAATAATTGCATTCGAAGTGTGTTTTTTTGCCTAAATTGGTATTTTTTATGAGGCAAATTGTTAATGTGCTGGTTAAACAACAATTGTAAGATGAAAGGTAAATGAACTCTAGTGTAAATATTATTTAAGATCTTAGTGAAGTGTTCGTTAATATGAGAAATAGTATAAATAAGTTTTTCACATGAAAAAGTACTAAACGATCTCGATACTAAAGTTAAATTTGAAACTCTCTTAATGTTCAGAGGCGTGCCAACCGTGGGGGATATTACAGATTTTAGAGTTATCTCCTGCGCCCTCATTCGTCAAGTAGTTGGTTCGCTCCTGTTAATAGTCTGTACAAACCGACAGAATTCCGATTACTTTAAATGCAAATGTACTGAAAACAAGTCAAGTAAGTGAATTTTTCATACAGCAAAAGTCGCTACTTTCGACAAAAGTGTATACTTTTTGTATACTCCAAGGCCCAAAGCATTAGGCGCGCAGAATTTAGCCCGACCAAACAAATTCAATAATCGTTTTCAAATTACTATCAAATTTATTGCTTCTAATATTTGTAAAAGGAACTTGGTGTGAACTACATCAATTTCGGGAATACTTTCGAAAGCCGGTGAGAATACATTATAAGTCCACCACAATTTAAAATGAAAAATCGTCTGTTATTTGTGAAATGTCGATATCTTTCCATTCCTGTTAAGCAACATCGCTAATCATCCAGTGAGGAATTATTTATCTTACAAGTAAATCGTTTTATAAAATGTACTAGGAGAACCGCAAGTTATAGAATAATGTACACTGGTTTTTTATAATTTTTCTAATTCTGCTAATTTGAAAGTGAATTTAAAATCCTGCATCTTGTTAAAAATTACAAATTAACAATTGCACAGAATTAATACTGGAAACATGTCTTATAAGTAATCTTTAACAGAACAATTTAAACTGTAAATTTTCTTGAAAAATCTTATATCTTTTTTCATTTTACAGAGATAGATAACAGTTCTCCAATGATATCTGTTCAAATTTATTTTAGTAAGCTTTTGTAGCTTGCAAAATGAGTCCATCTACTATCTACTGCAACGAATTTGCAAAGATATCTTAGGTGAACTATTTATCTATGGTTTGGTGAATGTTCTCACAGTGCATTTTGAATTGAAAGGAAAGATTTCCGGATTCTACACTGTTACGCTTTATTATTCGTGACGTTTCGGTCTCTTCTGAGACCTTTATTAAACTGCTATTTATCTATCTCCAAACTATGTAAAAAAACTACGATTGTAGGAGTATTTGGCCAAATTCGTTTTGAGAAATCGTGAAATTGCATCATATAATCGAAAAGCACCCAGAAAAGTGAGTCGCATATGCGTTGAGACAAGAAATTATATTTTTTTTTTAATTTCCAACGAAAGCAGAGGAACAGTCTTATTATATAAAGGTGGGTTGGATTCCAAGCGAATAGATTTAACTTTTTTTCAGAGACCGTGGATTTTATATTTCTGAGTAGGTAGAGGGCAAGCGTGCATTTTGCATCCTTGAAATATCTTTGAGATTATAAATGGTTAGCGCACTTCCATATTGTATATGTATATTTTCTGTTCAGCATCTTCATACTTGGTTATAATGTCGAATCATGCAACTTTACGTTCGAAAATGATAGTGCAGTTAATACCTTTAATAGGAAACTTGATGAGATTTCAATTTCCCTAGAAATTTTACATATTAATTTTCGTTGTTTTTGTTGTTGATACTTTTAACACAATAATTTTAAATAATTTGATTTGTGTAACGATTTAACGTCGTGCATTGTTTTGCTGAGTGAATTCGATTTTCTTCTTGTTTTACTTCAATGGCACTACAGCCCAAATCGGGCTTTAGCCTCATGACCTTTAGGTTCCTTAACATTTATTTGTTACCATGGGTTGTTAGCCCTTCGCACAACTCTCTGTCCACGATTTTTTTCATTTTCGCAAATTGAGTTGGCGTACATATACCCACGCAAGCGCTGTGTTGGAATTTATGTCGGCCGGGGCTTGAAATCACGCATTATAGACCAGCACTAGGTTACACCCAGGTTGGATTCGATCATGTGTCTCTGAAATTAGAAAGGAAATTCCACTAAGCCCGGTGCATTCTATCATTTTCCGGACACTCAGAAACATCTTTCAACCTGTTCATCAATCTGTAATAATAAAATACAAAGTTTGTAAGTCTTTTTTTCTGTAGCTATATGGGCGGTCTCCAGAGAAATTTAAAGCACGCAGAGGCCTGAAAATGTGAGCCTTGAAGCCCACAAGATCGAACTGATACAAGTTCGTGAACGGACCAAATCATTCCACCCCTTCTACCCCATCCCATACAAAATGACGCGATTTCGAAATTTTACAACAAACGGATTTTCTAGAAAAGTATAAAATCGATTGATCTGAAATTTGGAATGTATTCTAATGATTTCAAACGGCGGTAAAAAAATTATTCAAATTCCCCCATTCCTTCTACCACCTCACATACAAACTGCACTTTTTCATGAAAAACTATAAACCAATTTACTCAGTAAAATATATGGAGCTGAAATTATACACTAAATATTTATTTAGAATTATCAGTAAGATCAAAAAAATTAGACGGTTAGCGTCATTCCTTCTACCCCCTCCCATGCAATATGACACAATTTCACAATTTTACAAAATGTTGATTTTCCTGAAAAGTATGACTGCTACTGACCTGCGATTTAAAACATTTCAAATGCATGATGTTTATACTTATTTTTAAAAAAGCCATTAAGAACTCCCCCTCACCCTACCACCCCTAGTGCACAATTTCACTAAATCAAATACACTAATTTTCTCTATTCAGTTTTTGAAGCTTAAATTTGTATATAACATATTGGTGGCAACTCTAGCATGATGTGAAAAATAGGTTCAATGCCGTTACCACTTCTATCCCTTCCCACACAAAATTTCTTAAAATCAAAAAATTCTCTTTCATCTAGAGTATCGCATGATTAGGCAGCCCCGGAACAGATTGACGCATAGAAAGAAGTGATCTACAGTTTCATTTTCAGGTATCAGTAAGTGTGTGTGTGAGGGGGAATCTATAATTCTCATTAAAACCAAGTTTATTTAAAAAAAGAAATGTTCATGCCAAAGCGGGTCACGGGCAACGCCGTGCCAGACTGTTAGTAGGCAATAAGCGTGGCTTCGCAAGAGAAACGACTACAACTTTGAGTTATGCCCCTACTCTCATATTTCATCTAGAGTATAATCACTGCAGTAAACGCATATGTTCCTATATAGTTCTCTCAAATTCGTGACGTTACAGGTATTTAATAACTTAGTTGAAGCTTAATTTCGCGAAAAATCTAAAAACTCGATTAACATTAGCTCTTCTTATCCAATGGCTGCTCCCAAGCTTTCTGATCTATAGCTTCCGTAAAATTAGATCAGTTTTTTATCGTATGATTGGGCTTAATGCTCAATCGTTGTCCTGTTATGTTTCTATATAGGGTGTATCAACAAGAGGTGTAGGATTTGTTTCCAAGACTCAATCAAGACAATCAGAGAATGTACGGCGCTGCTGGTGGTCCGCCAGCTGCAGTTATTGAGCCAATTGGACCTTGTACTGAGCCAAATCTTTCGGCAATATTCGCTGCAGCGAATATTAGACGTGGAGAGGTTAAGATCTTGAGCACCTTGACGAATGGTGATGTTTGGGTTGTTTTCAACATTGTCCTTCAGTGCGGCGATATTTTCGATCGAGCGTCCGGACCGAAGTCGTTTCAGTGTCTTCACATCTTGCACTGAGCCAGTCTCTTGGAATTTTTTAAGTAGGTTGCGCATACACGTCTCAGAAGGCAAATGATTACTCTCAAAATTTGCTCGAATTTTGCGCATTGTAGCTGCAATTGAGCGCAAAAAAATTCAACAATTGTCAAGAGACCAACTGTCAAATAATAGGCCTTTTTCAAACATCCTATATTTGGTTATAGGATAGCTTTAAGAGCTTAAGTTTATATAAGCAAGGTTATTCTTATTAATTTTCCTTGGACAGATAAATACCGACAATGCACAAAACAAAAATAAAAGCCAAGTGCTAAATACTATGCTAACATAACATAGCTATAAAGATCATTCTAATCTCTAAAATAAGTTTCATTGTTAATAGCCATTTAAGAAATTCTATGAATTAATTTATTATGAATTATGGTTATGAAATTTAATGAAGCGATTGTTTATGGCTATTCGTTAATCCTGTAAGAGTGATTATTTTTTTTTGTAAATCATTGCGCATGCTTGTTAATAAAGCAGTTTAATGCTTTTTTATATTTGGATTAAGAAGTATGGGAAAAAATCCCGTAAAGCCCAATCACATGATTCTTTAGATGAAATGGGAAAGAGTTTAAAATACCGGAAAGTATGTCATATCAAATTCCTTCGAATAGTGAATTGTTACTTTCGTATGGGAGGTGGTAGAAGCTTTGTTATTTTTGTATATGACACCAAACGTAATGCAAAATGTTTCCTGCTGAATTTAAAGTTTGTAGAAGGAAATTGGACATAGTTTTCCTGAAATTGGGTCATTTGTATGGGAGGTGGCAAAGGAAGTGGAGGATCTTCGATGATTTTGAAACTGCTTATCAACATCGATAGCTTTGGCAAAATCTCGTGAAATTTTTATGGGAGGGGTAGAAGGAGTGAGGTGAAGTTGATAATTTTTTCAAAACTAATTGCAATTATAATAAAATTAATTCTCGCAAAAATCCGTCCTATCAACTTTGCTAGTTTCATTGGAAATTGTGCATTTATATGGGACGGGTTAGAAGGAGTGAAGGGATCGGATCAATATTTTGTGGCTATAATGATATATCTTTATACTTTGGCCAAAATTTCAAGTCGATGGTTTCGAAGAAAAATCAATTTTTTTTAAAATTCATGAAATTTGTATGGGAGGAGGTAGAAGGAGTGGAGGATGTGCACTGTTCACCCGAGCCCATCACCTACACGAACAGCAGCAGCAGATACAATAGCAGGTATAACTGATGTAACAGCTGATGAAGGATCCGCTTTGAGTCCTCCCACACTCGAAGAAGTAAAAACAGCCCTAAGGAACCACCCAAACAACAAAGCGCCGGGCACTGATCAAATCCCAGCTGAACTTCTGAAAGCCGGCGACACCTGCATAGCGCATCTCCTACATAGATTAGTCGCGGACATATGGACGCAGGAAATACTTCCTGAAGATTGGCGCAAGAGCATCATATGTCCAATTTATAAAAAAGGTGACAAACTCTGCTGCGAAAACTACCGAGGAATATCTCTGTTGTGTACGTCTTATAAGATTTTGACGAAAATTCTAGAAAAGAGAATTAAGCCCTATGCTGATAAAGTAATTGGTGAATACCAAGGCGGATTTAGAGCTGGACGCTCAACCACGGACCAGATATTCTCAGTTAAACAGGTGCTGGAAAAGTGCTGGGAATATAATATTGATGTGCACCAGATATTTGTTGACTTCAAACAAGCATACGACAGTATCGACAGGCGCGTACTGTATAAAATCATGTTGGAGTTTGGAGTCCCACCGAAACTGGTCCGACTGACAAGAATGACAATGACTGAGTCTTTGTCACAAGTCAGAGTAGAAAACGATCTGACTTCCAGTTTTAAAACAGACAACGGCCTTAAACAAGGTGACGGCCTCGCACCAATGCTTTTCAACTTAACACTCGAATATGTTTTTCGGAAACTTCCCGTTGACACCAAGGGAACACTATGCTTCAAATCCACACAACTCGTAGCATATGCCGACGACATAGATATCCTTGCAAGATCTCTGGAGAGTGCTAAGGAAGTATTTGTAAACCTTGACTCGGTAGCAAGGGAAGTTGGACTACGCATTAATGAAAACAAAACAAAAATTATGACGCAAACTAGGAAAAAGACGCCAATCAGACAAAATATTACAGTAGGAGACTATAACCTAGAAAACGTAGACAACTTCATATATCTAGGGGCAAATCTATCGAAGGATGGAAGCGAACCCATCGAAATTAAAAGAAGGATAATGATGGCAAACAAGACTTATTATTCGGTACTTCCAATAATCAAAAACAAGAACGTGCACAGGAAAACAAAACTTAAGCTATACAAAACAATCATAAGACCTGTGCTATGCTATGGCAGCGAAACGTGGACATTAACTCAGGCGTCCGAAAAACGACTTAACGCCTTTGAAAGGAAGGTCCTCAGAAGAATCCTCGGACCTGTGAGGGAAGACTCGATCTGGAGAATACGATACAATAGAGAATTGTATGCCATCTTCGACAATCCAGAAGTGTCAACCCTCATAAAATTTAAAAAATTACAATGGGCTGGTCATGTGGAGCGGATGGATGACGGAAGAATTCCCAAACGCACACTAAAAGGGAAAGTCAACGGACAAAGACCGGTCGGAAAACCACGAAAGCGCTGGGAGGATTCGATTGACGCAGACAGCAAATCACTGCTAAGATTTTCAAACTGGAGGACGCGGTCACTGAACCGAGATGGATGGAGGCAAAGCATTCAGGAGGCCAAAGTCCGATTTGGGCTGTAGCGCCATCGTAAGTAAGTAAGTAAGTATGTGCACTGTTCACGAACTTAAAGTTACTTTTTTGTTTAAAATAACACACAACAAATTGCAGCGCCATAGCTTAAAGCGTTCGACAGGCAGACAGAAGGACAGACGGTCACTCGGAATTTGAGGAACAGCAAATATGTCTGTTCTGTTGGCGGCTCTTTGCGAGCATTATTTCTTAGCGTTACTAACGATACGGTAAATATAATATACTCTCAGTTTCCATCTAGAGTATAAAAACGTACGACCGCCACATTCCTTTTCACTCCGTCTAGCTCTCTCTTTCTCAAATAAAAATGGTATAAAAATGTGTAATCCGGAAAATTTTCCCTTTAATTTGAAATGCACTGTGAAAACATTCACCAAACCATCAGCATCAAAATACTCGTAACATCACGAATTCCGGAGAACTATATAAGAACGTAGTGATTATCTTCTACAATGGCACTACCCGCCCAAATCGGGCGTTGGCCTCCAGACCTTCAAGTGGCTTAACATTTTTCATTATTTATTGTGGAAGGGTTGTTAGACCTTCGCACATGCCTATATCTTCGAATTTTGTATTTTCGTAGATTGAAGTGACCAAGCAGGCAGTGTGCTGAAATTTTGCGCCGACCGGGATTTGAACTCACGACCTTCGCATTATAGACCAACACGCTACCCACTAGGCTACACCCTAGCTTAACGTAGTGATTATACTCAGATGAAATCTGTGGGCAGTGGCGTAACTAACAGCAGAAGATGTCTCCGCCCGCGCGAAATTTTCAGAGCTTCCTCACAGAGCAACGCTTCTTGCGGTGAAATTTTGTGTACTAGCTTATAATGTTGAAATGAAGCGCTGCAAATTTCAGCAAATGTACCAGATTTTCCAAGTGAAATCACGACAGGTTTAATAGTGGTAGGTAGCTTACGAAATTTTTACGGAACTTTGGACGTTCCCCCTGTGAAAGCGATGCAGTACAATACACCCACAGCCAGTGCCAGTCTAACCAAGGTGCTAGTGAAGCAGTTCATCAGGCGGCATGCTTGAGAAAGATAACATCATGAATGACCAAAATGTTGAAACCATTGAAACGGAATGGAGGAATCAAGGTTCCCGGCAAGTCAAGGCGTGGAAGAGAGGGTTTGGTATGGGGAAGACACAATTCTGAAAAAGCAGTAATGAAAGGGGCGAAAAAAAGGAAGACGATAGAGGTTCACGTTGCCTACTGCAAAAATCTTAAACCCCACATTGGGTGCTGCTGTAACGAAATGGAGGAATACATTCTGCCAATAAATAATGGGAGGTAATTTCTGTTCCTGGTTCCGCCTTCACTCATTATCAAGAGGCCCTGCTTCACAGAACGTATTGGCAGTAGTTTACCGGCAGACGAAGTGAACCTCTTTCGGATTCCTTTTTTTTTTCGTTTTCATCACAGTTGTTAATGGATGGTGTCTTAACCGGAGTCCCACCGCGATGCCCTCAATTCTGACTTCCATGCAACGCCGTACCAGATGTTCGTGTCAACCCTGCTCTCACCATTTTATAACAATTTTATGAAGAAAAAAAAAATTGGGCAATTCGAAATTGTTCGGCATAAGGAGCTATCTCAGCGTAGTAAACGTGTTGCTGTTAGGCTTTTCTACTTCCATTGAAATATCGTATCATGACAATTTTTTACAATTGTTCGGAGTTGATTGCTCTAAAATTTGTCGCAAAACTTTGGATTTCTTATTGTCATTGAAATTAGTAGTTAACATATCTCGGAGCACTGCCACATTTTCTCGCTAATTGTAAATATCAAAAAACAAAAAAATTGTCAAAAATTTTCAAATAGAAAATGTCACAAATTTAATCTTAACTGTCACACACTCAAACATTTTGTCACAGAATTTGGTCGGAAAAACAATTTTTTTTCTAGGATTTCGGTCGGAATTTTGTAACGTTTGTCGTGCGCATTCAATACAAAAAACATAACATACAACGATACTCTAGATGAAAGAGAAATTTTGTAAGGGAAGTGGCGGAGGGGTTGACGACATTGAAAAAATTTTTTCACATCACACTAGAGTTGTTATCAAAATGTTTTATACAAAATTTCGGATTCAAAAATTTAATAGGTACTGAGAAACTGGATTTACTGAATTTAGCGAAATTGTGCAGTTTGTATGGGAGGCGGTAGAAGGAGGGACGAGATCTTAGTGACTTTTTCAGATATAACTAAAAACACAATGTTTTTGACATGTTTTAAATTGCAGTTCAGTAGCATTCATACTTTTCAGGAAAATTGACTTTCTGTAAAATTGTGAAATTGTGTTAGATTGTATGGGTAGAAGGAGTGGAAATAATTGTCTAATTTTTTTTTTGTCTGACAAATAATTCCAAATAAATATTCATTGCACAATTTCAATTTGTATAGAGCATTTCATGAAAAGTGCAGTTTGCATGGGAGGTGGTGGAAGGAAGGGGAGAACTCAAATAACTTTTATACAGTAGATTTAGATCATCATATAAATAGTATATTCTAAATTTCAAATCAATAGCATTTATACTTTTTGAACAAATCCGTTTATTTTCAAATTGCGAAATTGTGTCATTTTGTATGGGAGGGGGTGGAAGGAGTGAAGCTAATTGTCTAAGTTTTTTAGTGAGGTGAGGTGTGCAGGATCAAGAGTAGAGCAAACCCCGAACGGAAAAACCATTTTGTACGTTGGTTCCGAGTGTGAAGCCAAAATATCTAAGTCGGGCGCAACTTTATTATTTTTAGGACAAGTTGTGAATGTTCGGGAAGTTAGTATGCAGGTTGCGAAGAGGAGAGTTACTATTGTTAAGGTAAAATACTTGGCCTTAAATCTTCGATTTGAAAATTTCCCGCTCTTTGCTCGAAGCTAGGGTCCAAACTTAATAAGAGTGGGTCCGTTTCTACACAGTAACTCTAAGGAAGAGTACTGAATATTAAGGGAATGGAGGGTTTTAGGGAAGGGTTGTGGTCAATTATTTAAGACTTAATGAATCCTGTAGGTATATTTTATTTTAATCGTTTGTTAATGCAAGTTTTGGCTTGGAGGAGGGTGACAGAAGATGTTAATAATATTTTAATTGATTATTTGAATAACGTCCAAAATTGTTAGTTTCATAGGCAAAGTTTCATAGAAATTTTATGAAACTCGGAGTATTTTATATTCATGAAACCATTCATTTGCATGGGAAGAGGTAAACTAGATGAGGAAATTGTAAAATTTGTGATGCAGTTTTATTTCAATAATAATAATAATAGGTTATTTCATTAAGAAATGGATTACTACATTTATATATATTTTGAAACAATTAAAAAGAATTGGAACTAGGTAGACACAAAAATTTAAACTTTTTACATAATCAAACATAATTAACCTCAAGAAAGCTGACTTTTTTACTTGTGGAACACTCATGTGAAAATCCAATTGCGAGAAGTAAGACAGCAATTTCCGTTCACTTGGAACCTTCCAAAAGAACGGAAATTACGAAATTATAAGCCTTGCAGAATTCCGCAGCATCGCACGGACTACGGGTTTTATGAACTGGTTCGTACGAAATTTCAAGTTTCTAGCTTTTCATTTGTTGGTTAATAGTTGATTTTTTGGTATTTTTGTCAATACAGTTTAGGGCCCCCACTTCGATACAAAACAGGGTTGGCTCAAATTATTAAATTATTTTATGTATATAAAATAGATGAATGGACGTTCTCCCCCCACCAACTTAAGAGTTTTACAAAATTATATAATAGATCATACCGTTTTACAATCTGACAAAATTTCAATTTAATATGTGTACATATTAGATATTGAGATATCAAATTCCTGTTAAGACCCCCTGTAGGGGCATAGGATAGAAACAACTCTCTTTCACAAGACGCGATCCTGAGCATCGGCCTTCAGCTGTTGCCAGGACTTGCTTATTCCTCTGGCCTCCTGCTCAACTGCTCGCTCTGGTTTCCTCAAAGTTTGACTGATCCGCCTTTGAATCTCAATACCTATTTTAGTCTGGCCAGTTGTACTCCAAAGTTCGTCGTTGGAGATCACGTCTGGCCAGAATATTCCTAAAATGCGTCGGAGGCATTGGTTCACGAAAGTCTGTAGTTTCGTGGTAAGTCGAACGGTCACTTTCCACGTAGTACAACCATATAACAACACGGATTTGACGCATGCGTCAAAAACTCGCAACTTCGTGTGAAGGGAGTTCTCTCTTAACCTCCAGAAAGGGAAAAGGATACCGAAGGCCTGACGAGCTTTATTTAGCCGATCCTCGACATCCTTTTCGGCTCCGCCGTTCATGCTGACAATGCTTCCGAGATAGCAAAAATCTTGCACCTCTTCCACATCCTGTCCGTTAAAAAGAATTGGTGTGCTTGCGTTCGAACCCATGTGCATGTACTTGGTTTTATGCACATTTATTCTCAATCCCGCCTCTTTGCATTTAGAATGCAACGAGCTAACATTTGACTTTAAGTCCGAACGGTTATGTGCAAGCAAACACACGTCATCAGCATAATCAAGGTGACTTAAGATGTTAAATAGTCTCCATTGAAGACCTTTACCTTCCCCACCTTCCAGTGCAGCTTTCAAGATGTCATTTATTACCACCAGAAACAGGGCTGGTGATAATATGCAGCCTTGTCTGACTCCCGTTCGTACAGGGAAGCTCTCGGACAGCTCTCCTCTATGCAAGACGCGACACCTTGCATCTTCGTAGGTTTCTTTAATCATAGCTATGACCTTATCTGGAATACCTCTCCTACGCAAAGCATTCCATATGTAATCTCGCTTAACGCTGTCGAAAGCCTTCTCGAAGTCCACAAACATGAGATGTAGTGGCGAACCCATTTCGGCTGACTGCTCTAATATTATCCGTAGGGTATTTGTGTGGTCGGTACAAGACGACCCTTTACGGAATTCAGCCTGATAAACTTCGAGAGTGCTCTCGACGACATCACTAATCCTATTGAGAATTACCTTAGCCATAATTTCTGATACGGCAGTAAGTAGACATATACCACGCCAATTGCCACAATTCCGAAGGTCGCCCTTCTTCGGAATTTTCACAATGACGCCTTCCTTCCATTCAGTCGGATATCTTCATTCCACACCTCAGTAAAGAGTGGGAGGAGTATATCGGCTGTTATTTCCGGGTCCGCTTTGAGGAGTTCGGTTGGTAGTCCGTCTATACCTAGAGCTTTCTTTCACGCTATTGACCGAATGGTGGAAACTATCTCTTCCTTATCTGGGGGATCGTCCCTAATAGAGGTTTGTTGCGGTTGGATGTTTGGTAGTTGTTCTGTTTCTGGAATATCTTCCTCTGACAAGATGTTTAAAATATCAGCGAAGTATTCCTTCCATCGCCGCAACTGGTGTTCACTCATATTAAGAAGAGTTCCGTTGACATCTCTCACCAGGTGGTTGGCGGTGAAATCCCTGTTCGTCAACTGTTTCATGATTTTGAATAGTGAACCCATATCTCTAAGGTAAGCCGCAGATTCTGCCTTGTTTGCCAGATCTACAATGGTGCCCCTCAGGGCTCGGTTCTTTCTCCCACCATTTTTCTAATATTTATTAATGACTTGCTCTCTTCAACTTTCAATCCCATGTATAGCTTCGCTGATGACTGCACGTTAGACTTCTCCAATCACGTCAACACTACGTCCTCACCCCGATGTACTAGCTTAGTAGAACAACGTAGGTACATGGTTCAATCATTGAATGACGAAGTGGCTAAAATTCTTAGTTGGGAAAATAAGAATCAAGTCGAATTTAATGCGTCGTAAGCCCAGTGCTGTCTTGTGTCCAACAAACGTGACTCTAACCTTGATCCAATCAACTTCGGAGGCCAGCCATTAACTCTTCAAGTGTTAGGAAGTTAGGCATCCAAATCACAGATAACTTGTCTTGGAACGATCGTATATTTAACACCGCCAAGGAAGTATCTAAATGTTTGGGTTACCTATAACGTTGTAAAAACTCCTTCACCGCTTCTTGATTACTGGCAATTTATAAGGCCTATATAAGATTACGTCTTGAATTTAATTCCCACCTATGGGCGGGAGCTGTAAGAACCTCTCTCTCCTATCTGGATAGTATTCAGCCTCGGACTATTAAAATTAAAGGAGATTCCGACATTACTTCATCACTCGATTCACTCGAGCATAGACGAAATGTAAGCTCCCTAACCCTTTTGTACGGCTAGTATAAAATAATGGAGATTGTTCGAACGAAATTTCTTATCTCTTACCTCCATGTATGCCTGTACCCCGAAATAATCGAGTTGCTTCACGCGTTCATAAGTATTCTCACAACCCTATCTTCGGTCGCACTGTCAAATTTCGTGATTCGTTTTTGAACTGGACTTTTCGAATATGGAACTCGATCCCCATCTCAGTATTTCCGCATGACTACAACATTCAACAATTCAAAAGAAATATTCATACCCACTTCCGTCTCTATCCTCTTAATTCCCAAAAACCAATATACTTGCTCCCTCACTGGAGTTGTACTTCAGTACAAAAGGGCAGCCCCTTTAGTTCCGGTGTCATAAAAAAAGATTGATATGTCCAAATGTTATATTTTTTTCATATTCAGCTAGTATACTTATATCAGTTTCAATTAAATAGCTTAAGTCTTAATTGCTAAATTTATTTTTAAGCATTTTCTTTGCACACCCGGTCCTCCCCCGACCCTCCCCCATACAAGTATTGTCCTCACTCTAAGGTGATTATGGTGGATCCCCTCCTCTTTTCGGATCCCAATGGGTAAACAAAATAAATTATTCTTAAAGTTTGTCCCACAAAACTCCCTCTATATGTGTCTATTTTCAGCTTTCTATTTAGAGCCATGGTTGAGAAATTTGAATCTGTAGTTTTCGACTGTAACGGTCTCCCGCCTTCCCCTTAACCCTAAAAAACCCTAAGATTAGGGTCCGCCTGCGAACAGCACCCAACTAAAATCCAGCCAAAAATGAAGTTTCTTGAAGGGTTTGGGAGTTATTGTGCGATGAGCGTAAAAGCACGGCGTACAAACAGACTGATTTTTTTTAGGCTAATTTAGTCATGAATCGCAAAAAATACAAAATTTTATGGTAGCAAAATTTTTTTGTTTCGATCACAATACTTATACAATAATAAAGTAAAATTATTAAATTAATTTTTTTCAACAGATTCCATCATCATAATTGCCTAAAAAAATGAGCACAACACAATACAATAATTATAGTCATCATGTTGTTAAAAACAATTTCCATTGGAGCAATTATATTTGTATTGCAACAATTGTGTAATGCAATTTATATTCCACCTGGTCCACGATACAGATGTCCTCTTAAGTAAGTAAAACTAATTTCCTTTTAAATATTATTGTACAAAGAAGAAGATTCTATAATTTTACTAAAAAAAATTCCTTATATCGATAGGTCCCAATTTATATTTCCCTGTATTTGTTTGCAAGGGTCCGACAAAGGATTGTATTTACGATGCGAGAATACAAATTTGGCTAGCTTATCGGTTGCATTCGAGAATGTTGCTAGCTTAGGTGCACCGATTGAGAATGTCACGATCTACAGGAGCAATATCGGTAAGTTTTATTTTAGAGTATTTTAATGCACCGAATAATCGCTGTTGTTGCTTAGAACGTCTTTATGGAACCATGTTTTATAAGGTCAAGGCTAGAGTCCTTTATATCGATGAGACTCCATTAAAATCGATAGATGAACATACCTTCTATGGAATTAATCGAACTTTACAGGAACTCCATATTACAAATTCACATCTCCTTGAATTTCCTCATTTGGCTTTTAAGGTAAAAATATTGTATTTTTTTTTTTCAATTACCCTTAAGCATCAATTTTATTAATATTTGTGAAATTTTCAAAGGTCCTTGGAAACCTGACCGTCCTAAATATCGACGGACATAGAATACAAAAATTAGAAAAGGATATTTTGGCTGATAGCTATCTAGTTCAACGCTTAGAAAAATTACACTTGACTAATGGACCTCTGGACGATCTTCCTATTGAAAGTTTTCAGGTATGGTTTTAAAATTTGAGAAAATTTCGATAGTTTTTTATTTATTTGTTCCGTTCAGGCACTGCGGAAATTAAAAACATTAGATTTGCATGGAAATGCTTTAATCTCGCTGAAAAGAAATCAATTTAAAAATTTACGTGATGTTGAAGTACTGGATCTGAGTCATAATAATATAACGAAATTGGAATCGCAACATATTGCCGATTTGACAAAATTGATTTGGTGTAATGTTTCGCATAATGCACTCACGGAATTGGCTAGGTATATAAAAATATTTTTTTTTAGCTTATAATAACATTTGTAATATCTGAGAAGAAGATTATCGAAAATTAGCTCGTCTCGTGTGGCTAGGCTGTTTTAATAAATAACTTTTATTTTTAGGGGAACATTCGCAAGAAACTCGGTTTTGAAAGTTTTAAATATGGCTAGTAATAAAATCAAAAGATTGGATGCAAATAGTTTCAGAGGAATGCGTTTTTTGAGGTCAATATTTCTTTAGTTTTATTAAAATTAAAAATACAATTTAATTTAACAAAATTCTAGACGTTTGTATCTAAATGATAATTTAATAACTGATGTTGGACGAGGCACATTTGGTTCAGTTACACGTATCGGAACAATTGATCTGGCAAGAAATTTCTTAAAGAAAATCGACTATCAAATGTTTTTCCAATTAAATTATGTTGAGGTAAAATATCAATGCTAATCAAATTTAAAAAAAATGTTTACAGCAAGAAAAAAAATTTTTTTTTTAGATTGTTGACGTATCCGAAAATAATATAACAGAAATTCAAAAGCAAGCATTTAAGGATTTATATTTAGCAAAAATCAACATATCACATAATCATGTGGAGAAAATTGAAAATTATGCTTTTGAAAATTGTGCTAATATTACGGTACTTGATTTATCGTATAATGAAATCAAGAAATTCGAACGTGATGTATTCGATTCGACCACATATGCGACAGAATTGCAACTTTCTTATAATTATCTAACGGATTTATCACAGGTAAGATTTGTAATAGTATGGTGAATGCTTTCACAGAGTATTTTGAATTCAAAGGAAAGATTTTCGGATTTCAAACTGTTCTGCTTTATTAAACGTGATGTTTTAGTTTCTGGTGAGAACTAACCTTTTTTTTATCTCGTTATTTATTGCACACTCTACATAATGGTATACTAATTAGAGATGACCAAAATAGTTTTTTTTTGCTGAACTAGTTAGCTAGTTCTTATTCGCTAAAGGGATTAGTTCTTTGCGTTAGTTTTTATACTCTAGATGGAATCTGAGAGTATTATAAGTTCGCTCTAAGGTTTGTAACGCCAAGAAATAAGGCTCGGAGAAAAAAATGAATGATACGGAAGTTAATATTATCACTCAAAAATCTCAAAACCGGATGTCCGTCCATCCGTCCGTCCGTCCGTGCGCTCTCTAGCTTAAGAACGCGTTGAGCTAGATAGTTCAAATTTTGTACACGTCGTTTTTGACAAAAAAGTAAGGTCAAGTTCGTGAACGGGCCAAATCGCTTCACCCCTTCTACCCCCTCCCATACAAAATGACACAATTGCGCAATTTGACAATGAAGAGATTTGCTCAAAAAGTATAAAAGCTATTAACCTGAAATTTGGAATATATTACTATTATGATAATATCAATCTACCTTATAAAAATTCTGTGTGTCCTACCCCTCCTTCTACCACCTCCCATACAAACTGTACTTTTCATGAATTATTCCAAGCCTATTTACTCAGTGCGTATAAAATTTAGCTAGCTGAAATTTTGCACAAAATATTTATTTAAAACTGTTAGTAAGGTAAAAAAATTAGACGATTAGCTTTACCCCTTCTACCCCTTCCCATACAAAATGACACAATTTCGCAATTTGACAATAAATGGATTTATTCGAATAATGTAAAAGCTATTAATCTGAATTTTTGGATATATCACTTTCATAATAATATAAATCTACAGTAGAAAAATTATTGGAGTCCTCCCTCTCCTTCCACCCCCTCCCATACAAACATCACTTTTTCATGAAATGCTTTAAGACGATTTTCTCAGAACATATAACATTTATCGAGCTCATATTTTGTAATAAATTCTTAATTAGTCTTATCACTAAGATCAGAAAAAAATATTTGATTAGCTTCACTGCTTCTACCCCCTCCCATACAATATGGCACAGTTTCACAACTTCACAAGAAATTGATTTTCTTGAAAAGTATGAATGGCACTAGTCTGAAATTTAATAGTTGTCAATTTTATAATATTCTTAGTTATTTCTAAAAAAAATCACTAAAATCCCCCCACTCTTTCTACCACCTCCCATATAAACTGCACATTTTCATTAAATCTAACTCACTAATTTTCTCAGTTCCCATTCAATTTTTGGAGTAAGCATTTTGAATGAAATATTTTTATAGCTACTTTAGCATGATGGGGAAAAAATTAGTTCAATGCTATCGTCCCTTCTAACACTCCACATACAAAATTTCTTGGGGTTACAAAAAAATTCTATTTCATCTAGAGTATCGTAAGATTGCGCATTACGCGCAATCGTAGCCCTGTTATGTTTTTAGTTAATTTAGTTTACAGGAGGTCGTATCTGCCAAATTCAGGTTTTTGCAGATATCTCGGGTTCAGAGAGAGAAAGTAGAAGGAAAAAATCATACTCAACTTGATCCGAACATCTATTCTCGAGAAATATACAAGTGAATAGAGAAGGGTAACAAAACAGAAGAAGAAGAAACTGAAAAGCTGATAGTTCGTTCGTGAGCTAAACGTATCAAAATGAAAAAAAAAAAAAAAAAAAAAAAAAAATTCACCTGTCAGATTAGTTCGATCCACTAATAATTCTGTAGTCTGTTTTCGAACTAAACGCTTATATATCTTCGCGAGGTACAATCATATTGATCTCATAGCTTGTTTGCAAATTGAACACAGACATTAGAGCAATCAGTGTGAAAGTGTTATCAACTCAGTTCCACAATTAAACGTACGAACATTCATACAAGATATAGTTCATACTCTGCGCGAGAGGTGAGATACGATCGAACTGAGTTTGCGGTAACTCAATCAAAAGGAGCTTTTGCGAATGTATTAAACGATAGGGTTATGCTTGTATGTGAATAATGGCTTGTCAACCGAATGCACGGACTTCCGGACATTCATCTCACTAATAGCTCATTTCGAACTAAATATGAAAATTTTAGTGAATAATTCGTTTAATTCAATGATGTTAATAGTTCAAATGAACTAGTTCGTTTGAGAACTACACATCTCTAACACTAATGCAGTTTTCGTCGAATTAATTGTATGTAGCCAGGACATAATGTTTCGAACATTGTACTATTATATGGTTAAATTGCTTGAAATTTTCCGGCAAAATATATTAGAATTATCGATTCAATTTATTATGGCTGGCGGCTTAATGCCATTGCATAAACGATATGTGAAAAACAACAGATGAAAAAGTTAGTTAGTAGTTAAACAACTTTAAATTTCCAAAAGTAAATCAAAATGGTTTCGTGAATGTTTTCACAGTGCATTTTGAATTAAAAGAAAAGAATTCCGGATTTTTCACAAATAGTGAAAAATCCGGGAATCTTTCTTTTTAAATCAAAATATTAGTCCAATATTTTATTTATATATATACATATCCAAATATATCTCACCGTATATCGAGTTCTTACCCGAAAACCACAAAAAAACATCCCTACAATTACACTAAATCGATAGCCTTAAAAAAAGCTGTGAAAAAAATCCAGGTCCGCCTTGCCGATCCGCATCCATGAAATCTGACATTTTTGATTGAAATTTATGGACCGCGAAAAAAAAAAACACAGAAACTCATTTGCTATGCCGCGTTATTGAGATAATGCATGAGAGAATGGAAAAATACGTGTGTTTAAAAGTTCCGTTGTTAGGTTATCACACGGCTCCGTTCGAGTGAAATTGTGGTATTTTTGTTGGGGTCAGAGTTAAATAGTTATGGTTAGTGTAAGTCTGGATGTAGCCTAGTGAGTATTGGTCCACAATGCGAAGGTCGGGAGTGCAAATCCCGGTAGAAGTATAATTCCCATACACTGCTTACGTGGGTATATCTGGGTCACCTCAATCTGCAAACATGAAAACTCGTAGATAGTGTGACGAAAGCCTAACAGCCAACAACATAACAACCCAACAAATAAAAATGTTAAAGAACCTGAAGATCAGGAGACCAAGGTCCGATTTGGGCTGTAGTGCCATTGAAGAAGAATAAAAATCGTAATGGTAGCTGGAGTATGGCTGCAAACGGGGTGGATCAATGCCATCTCCTCCATTACAAAAAATTTCGTTCAGCTGTAAACGGGAGTCTAAAGGTCCAAGAGTAATATTGGTTGAAGGCCTAGATGAAAATACACCAAAAGGGCAGAAGTTCTCAGAAGGCGAAAATCTCTATAGTGGGAGATTAGGAAGAAGGAAGAAGACTGGGAATTCGGACTTAACGTTTAAGCTCCGACGCACCTGAAGGAGGATTTCTGCTGAATTGACCTTCTACATATTCTTCTAATAATTCTAATTAAAGTGGATGCAAAAACTGTTGCTAAATTTTGGCGAGACAACTTCATGAGCATTGGTGGTCTCCATTGGTGGAATGCTCGCTACGACGCGGGCGACCCAGGTTCGATTTTTGGCCGATAGAACTTTCTTGTTAATATTTTTCTTTTACCAGATATTGCAGACCATTTTTTCTACCTTTTTGACCTTTTTCTCACCAGCCAGCCTGAGAAACATTCTGTTTCTGTTAAATCCCCATCGCCACTTGGAAATACGAATAATTTCTTGATTTGAGCGCAATTTCCAGTTGCAGCACCGCTAACAATCAAGGCACCACGAAGAAGTATTTGGTTGTTCAAAATAGCCAATTGAAGGGCGCTATATGATTCCTTCAATGCCTTTAATTGGAAATTGTGCTTTGAATACAATGAAGCTTGTAGACTTGCCACTGATATTATCCTGAAAGGTATGAAGCTCTACATACCTTTCAGTCATAAAAGAATCAGGCCGTCGAAGGACTCTTGGTTTAACAAAGGTTGTTTCGATGCTATTCAGGCCAAGAAAGAAACATTTCAAACCTTAAAAGGCAATGAAACACCTTCCAATAGAGAACTCTTTAATGCCATACTCAAGATCTTTTGGTCTACATCACAAAACGTTGGAACTCATGCATACATAAACATGGGGAAGGTCAAATTCTTACACTTGATATTGCAAAAGCTTTTGACAGAGTTTGGCATGAATGTTAAACTTAGTGCCATAGGTCTTAATGCTACCCTTGTTCAATGGATTGAGAGTTCTTCTTCTGAACGCAACATACGAGTAGTACTAAATGGCGTTACTTTTTCCTCTTTCACAATAGATTCCGTCCCTCAATGCTCTATTTTATCTTCAATTCTTTCCCAAGTTTTCATCAACGACCTTCTGTCGTCTACTCTCAATCCAATTCATAGTTTTGCGGATGACAGTATTTTAGATAACACATATGAATTCGATTCTGCTGTGGAATCGAATGGAGTTATTCCATTCGCTTAACTCGGATCTCAGCTTAATCCTGGAATGGGGCAGGAAAAATAGAGTAGAGTTCAATGCCTCCAAGACACAGGCCTGTCATCTATTGCTCAAATGTGATATTCCAGTGTTAGCTCACAATGCGACCTTTAGCGGCTCTCAAATTTGCACCTAGGATAACTTCACACTTATAGGCGTTAAAATTAATGACCATCTGACTTGGGTCCAGCACATCCGTGATGTTGCTACAAGGCATACATTAGACTACGTTTAGAGTAAAACTTGCATCTTTGGTTTGGGCACCTAAAACATGTAGCGTGTGTGAGCGGCTGGAACGCTGTGTTGCGTTTCGTCCCAGGTCTGCTTACGACGGACTCGTCAGTAAGGCTTGTGTAAGCAGGCCCTGCCTAAGACGCTAAGCGAATACCGTGCAGGTAGTGAGATTAGAACCCGGGGATTTCGAGTTGCAAAGCGACCGTGCTGGCCACCGAGCTATCTAGACCCCACGGCTTAGTCGGTCAGTAGCGATACAGTATAAGCCGCCACAGTACTCCCCCACCAGTGTGAATGAGAATATGCTGCGTTCTAGCGAGACGAAGGTGTGATCGTGTTGATCACGTCGGGGTCACCAATGTAGCGTGAGTGAGCGACTACAACGCTGTGTTGCGTTTTGTCCCAGGCCTGCTTATGACGGACTCGTCAGTAAGGCTTGTGTAAGCAGGCCCTGCATTAGATGCTAAGGGAATACCGTGCAGGTAGTGAGATTTGAACCCGGAGATTTTTGAGTTGCAAAGCGACCGTGCTGGCCACTGAGCTATCTAGACCCCACGGCTTAGTCGGTTAGTAGCGATGCAGTATAAGCCGCCACAAACACACCTCGCGTGCTCGATCGTATTCAAAACCATGCGTTCCGATTAATTGGAGACGAAACCACCATGTCTTCTATAGATTCTCTCGAGCATCGCAGAAATATCGGAGTACTCAGTATTTACTATCGCTACTTCCATGGTAAATGCAGTGCGGGACTAAGCGCACTTATTCCTCCACTCTATACTTTTCCCCGCGACACTCGCCAAGCCGAACTCTCACACTATAGGCTGGCCCTCTAAGTTGCACTCGGTTCCATAAAAAAGAAAATGTAGGATTTTCAGTTCTTTGCACGACGTAGAGTAAGTAAGGGGGTTGTTGGGAAACTTGCCTAGCGTTTGGTAATTTTTTGAAATAGGATTTTTGACGGGAAGCTAATTTCAAGAACGCCTATGGGCCGTTTTTTTCGGATATGTGGTTGTCCAGACGATGGTGCCGGAGTTTCTGAAATCTTTACTGGGAATGCAATGGTATTGGGGCCTCCTGTATTTTTCTGGATATTTAATTTTTTTTAAATGTGGTTGGCAGAAAAACGGTGGTGGACCTGCGGGTTTTCATACTTTAGAAGAAATTTGAGAGTATATTGTGTTTGACTTACTGTTTGTAATACTAAGAAATAATGCTCGCACAGAGTCGCCAAGAGTACAGAAATATTTGTTGTTGAAAACCACGATTTCGAATGACCGTCTGTCCGTCTGCCAGCTTGTCTACAACATAACTTTCAAACGCTTTGAGATATCGTTCTGAAATTTTTTTCATATTATTTTTAGTAAAAAAAAACTTTAAGTTCGTGAAAGGGCAACACCTCCTCATCCCTTCTGTCTCCTCATCCCTTCTACCCCCTCTCATACAAATTTCATGAATTTCGATATTTTAAGATATTAATTTTTCTGCCAGGTTACTTAAGTTATTTACTTGAAAATTAGGTCAAAGTATATGGATATGAACATCGTTAACGTCCAAAAGTATTTATCCGATCCCTTTACTCCTTCTACCCCTCCGATACAAATGCACAATTTTGATAAAAGCCTTTTTCCGCATTTTATTGAAACTAGCAAAGCTAACAATTCGAATTTTTGCCAGAATTTTGCATAGCTTTACCCCTTCTACCCCCTCCCATACAAATATCTATATTATAAGTCCAAGAATGATATTGATGGTGATAAGAATGTTGATAAGCAGTTTTAAAATTACCCAAAACCTCCTACTTTTTCTGCCACTTCCCATACTAATACCCCAATTTAAGGAAAACAATGTCAAATTTCCTTGAAAATTATGAAAGCTACAAACTTCGGTGTCATTTACAAAACTTACAGACCTCCCTGATCGGCTTCAACCACCTCCCAAACAAAAGTCACTATTCCAAAGAATTTCAGTTAACATATTTTCCGGTACATTCAACTTTTCCCATATCACCTAGAGTTTCATATGATTGGGCTTTACGCCCAATCATAATTCCGTTAAGTTTATCCTCTAGATGAAATCTGAAAGTATTATAAGTTTGCCACAAAGTTTGTAACACTACGAAATAGAGCTTGGAGAAAAAAATGAATGATACAGAAGTTCATATTATCACTCAAAAATCACAAAACTGGATGTCCGTCTGTCTGTCCGTCCGTCCGTGTTCTCTCTAGCTTGAGAACGCATTGAGCTAGAAAGTTAAATTTTTGTACACGTCATTTTTGAAAAAAAGTAAGGTTAAGTTTGTGAACGGGCCAAATCGCTTCACTCATTCTACCCCGTCCCACAAAAAAATGACACAATTTCGCGATTTGACAATAAACGTATTTTCACGGAAAATATTAAAGCTATAGATCTGAAATTTGGAATATATTACTTTTATGATGATTTCAATCTATTGTTTAAAAATTATTTGAGTTCTTCCACCACCTCCCATACAAATCGCACTTTTTCATGAAATACTACGTATAAAATTGATCGAGCTGAAATTGTGCACTAAATATTTATTTAGAATTATTAGTAAGACCATAACAAATTAGACGATTAGCTTCACTCTTTCCACGCCCTTCCATACAATCCGCCACAATTTCACAACTTTAGAAAATCGATTTTTCTGAAAAGTATGAATGCTATTGATCTGCAATTTAAAACAAGTCAAAAACGTGATATTCGTAGTTACTTATGAAAAGTCATTAAGAACTTGCCTCTCCTTCTACCACCTCCCATACAAACTGCACAATTTCACTAAATCCCGTACACTAATTTTCTCAGCACCTTTTAATTTTTTGGAACTTGTATTTTATATAAAATATTTTAATAGCAACTCTAGCGTGATATGAGAAAATAATTCAATATCGTCACCCCCTCTACCACTTCATGACGGAGTTCAGGGATGTTTTAGATAATGTGATTGCTACAGCAATGGTGGCGGATCCACATGACTTTTTATAGATTTTTAATTTTATTTTAGACTGTTTTAAAATGTTCATGGAACAGCCCTGGTTTATTTTTGAATTTTGGTTTTTAATGTGGCTGCCCGGACAATAGCGGTTCCTTTGGGCCTTTTTCTTTATTTTTGAATTCATTTTTTTTTACTTGGGCGATGTTCACTAGGCCTTGGCTTTGTATACTCTAGATGAAATCTGAGAGCATTATAAGTTTGTCACAAAGTTTGTAACGCCAAGAAATAAGGCTCGGAGAAAAAAATGAATGATACAGAAGTTCATATAATCACTCAAAAATCTCGAAAACGGATGTCCGTCCGTCTGTCCGTCCGTCCGTCTGTCCGTCCGTCCGTGTGCTCTCTAGCTTGAGAACGCGTTGAACTAGAAAGTTCAAATTGTACACGTCATTTTTGGCAAAAAAGTAAGGTCAAGTTCGTCAACCGGCCAAATCGCTTTACCCCTTCTACCCCCTCCCATACAAAATGACACAATTCCGCAATTTGTCAATAAACGGCTTTTCTCGAAAAGTATAAATGCTATTGATCTGAAATTTGGAATATAATATTTTTATGATATTTTCATTCTGCTGTATAAGAATTATTTGTGTGCTCCCCCTCCTTCTACCACCTCCCATACAAACTGCACTTTTTCACGAAATGTTTTAAACCAATTTACTTAGTGCGTATACAATTTATCGATTTGAAAATGTACACTAAATATTTATTTAAAATTATTAGTAAGACCAAAAAAAATTAGACGATTAGCTTTACCCCTTCTACTCCCTCCAATACAAAACGACACAATTTCGCAATTCGACAATAAACGGCTTTTCTCGAAAAGCATAAAGGCTATTGATCTAAAACTTGGAATATATTGCTTTTATAATAATTCCAATCTGTTGTATAAAAATTATTTCAGTCCTCCCTTTCCTTCAACCACCTCTCATACAAACTGCATTTTTTTATGAAATACTATAAACCAATTTACTCAGTACGTACGAAAGCTATCGAGCTGAAACTATGCACTAAATATTGATTTAGATTTAGTAAGACCAGAAAAAATTAGATGATTAGCTTCACTCCTTGTACCCCCTCCCATACAATTTGACACAATTCAACAATTTTACACAAAGTCGATTTTCCTGAAAAGTATGAATGCTACTGATTTACGTTTTAAAATATGTCAATCAAATGATGATTACAGTTATTTCTAAAAAATTCATTAATAACTCCCCATTCCTTTTACCACCTTCCATACAAACTGCACAATATCACTAAATCCAATGCACTAATTTTCTCAGTACCCATTAAATTTTTGAATCCTAAATTTTGTATAAAACATTTCGATAGCAACCTTAGCGTGATGTGAAAAAATTAGTTCAATGTCGTCACTTAAAATCCCAGACATTTCTCTTTCATCTAGAGTATCGCACGATTTGGCTTTACGCCCAATCGTAGTCCTGTTATTTTTCATTTTGTGTTGCAGCCATGGAGGTGGGGTTCCGTTTTTTCATGGATTTGAATTTTTCGTTTCTAAATTTGGTTGTCGATGAGGGCTGCTCGCCCGAGGAATTTTCCTGAGTTCTGATTTTAAATAGTGGAAGAGTCTTATTATCTGCTAACTTAGGCCTAATTTAAGCACACTGCCTTCTTGGGTATACCTTGGTCACCTCAATCTACGAAAATGAAAAATTCGAAGATAGAGGGTTGTGCGAAGGTCTAACAATCCTTCCATTATAAATAATGAAAATTGTTAAGAAACCGAAGGTCAGGAGGCCAAGGCCTGATTTGGACTGTAGTGCCATTGTAGAAGTAGAAGTCTTATTATCAATTTTTTTTTGAAAATATGATTCCCAAGGCAGTGGGTTTCTAGGAAATCTTTTTTCCACCAAAATTTTGCCACCTTTGGTAACTGCGTACTTTGTCTAATGTCTAATTCGGGGGCTAGTAAGTTGGTTTTAAAAGTGTGTTTTAAAAAGAAGAAATAACTGCAATGAGTTTAATTTAGTGTATCGCCGACATTATTTTTGACAGAATGTATATCTATGGGCCTTAGATGACGCATTTAGGATGCGGATCGCGAGCGACAGCTTGTGTAGAGGTTGCGAGGAAGACGAAGAATCTATCGAACATTATCTTTGTCACTGTCCGCAAATCTCCAACAGTCGTCTCCTTTGTTTAGGCTCTAGATTCTTCTCAGAACTAGACGACCTCAGAGGCGTCCAACATTCGAGCCTGCTACAGTTCACAAACCGAACCAAGTGGTTAGAGCAAGAGGAGTGACTTCCAACTTATAACAATACGGGGAGTACAATGGGCCCAACTAGATGGCCTCAGTGCTTGTGGTTCCGTGCAACCATCCTCCTACAACCTAAACCTAAACCTATGGGCCTTAGAGTTTAGTCACCCTGATCTATATGGACATTTTAAACCTATTGGTATCCATTTACTTTATTTTGAGTTTAGTATTTTGTTTTAATGTTTTGTAGAAGTTATTTATCGATTCTTTTCACTTTCTATATTTATGTATTTGTAGGTTCCACTTCATAATATGACTGGTCTGAAAATTCTCAACGTTTCGCACAATATAATCGAGAAAATTTCGAAAAACACATTCCCAAAACTCTACGAACTTCATACCATCGATGCGGCATATAATAATCTCACCGAAATCGCTAATGCTGTATTCCAAACGTTATTTTCACTTCGATCTTTGAATCTGAGCTATAATCTTTTGGAGGAAGTTAAATCTGCAACATTCGGCACACTACCGACTCTTCTCGAATTGGATTTGAGTAACAATCGAATTAAGTCGATAGTTAGAGGAGCGATGGCAAAATTAACCAGTTTACGAGAATTCACGCTAAAGAACAACATGTTGGAGAAACTATTCCAGATTCCGATATCATTGAATCACATCGATTTAAGTAATAATTGGCTCCAAGAAATACCGCCACAAACATGGCCGCAAATGAATTCTCTACTAACGTTGGACTTGAGCGGAAATCGTTTGACAAATAATTTACAAGGTGGTAGCTTTAAAGGACTTTTGGTCTTGCGAAATTTGAAATTAAACGCTAATGGAATTATGAAGGTTCCATTGGATAGTCTTTCAGATTTAGTGACTTTACAAGGGTTACATTTGGAGGTTGGTAAAATGATTTTTTTTTGTTTTTTTTTAGAAATCTTTTTTATATCTTAATTTTTGAAATTTTTCGCAGCACAATAATCTAACACATCTGGGAAAATCTGCGTTTGGAAAATTACCAAGTCTATTCGAGGTCAATTTATATAATAATAACATTAATAATATCAGGTAAGATAGACTAAAATAGACTAAAATAGACTTGAAATTTATATCAGCATAATTAAATTTACAGCATTCGAGCTTTCGATGGTCTTCTGCAATTGCTTACCATAAATTTGTCGTCAAATGCTTTGAAAACGCTTACGAATGGAGCATTCATGGGAATGGTATCGTTGAAAAAACTGGATTTGTCATATAATCTGATTGAAAAATTAGATAATAAGACGCACGGTGTTCTCGACGATTGTTTAAGTTTAGAAATGGTAAGGAAATCTTTTAGAAAGATTTTAACTCACCCAATTTACTTATTAATTGTATTTGTTTTTTCCAGGTGAATATCAGCCATAATAAAATAAGTTTTGTGACCAGAAAGACTTTTCCATCAACACCGTATGTTCCTTTCAAATTAATGGAAATAGATTTGAGTTATAATGCCATGCCGGTATTGACCTATGATTTAACGTTTGGTACGAAAAAAGTGAAAAAATTATACGTTTCGCATAATTATATCAACGATATTCGAAAAGGTAGGTTTAGATATTTTATTTACTAGTAAGCTAATAGAGGGAAAAACGTTATGATTACCGATAGTTTGAAACCTTTCATATGTAAAAAGCTGAACACAGTGTTCTGATTTCTTAATGGTGGCGTTTCGGTTTCTACTGAGACCTTTATCAATCCGATATTCTCCCCTCTGACAATTTGCTCAATCAGATAAAAGTCTCAGCGGAGACTGAAATCAAACGATCAAAATATCAGAACAGTTTAAAATTCGGAAATAACCTTTAATAATTCTTTGAAAGCACAATTATAATAAAATTCTTCATTAGTAATATTTGAAAAATGCAATTTTTCAGGCGTTCTTGGCAATCTAACAGCTCTGGAAGTACTAGATTTATCATTCAACGATCTTAGTGATCTTACAATAGAAAAGGACATTTTCCGTTTGCCAAATAATATTTCAGAAATTTACCTACAGAATAATCGAATAACAAAAATACCCTACGAAGAATTTACCAAGCCAAAAAATTTAACGAAAATCGATTTACGTGGAAATCAAATCGAAGCATTTGCAATGGAACTGACCGATAAGGTGAAGCATCAAACTGAAGTGTATTTTGAAGGTACCTATAAAATACTGGAATTTTGCGAAAATTTTATTTTTTCCTATTCTAGGAAATCTATTGCATTGCGATTGTGGTATTCGACCAATCAAACATTATCTACAAACAATGACCTATCCCCCGGCAGAATTTGCAAATCTCGAATGTTTTAGTCCAACTTACATATCGGGGAAGCTTCTGACTCAAGTTGCAGACGATCAGCTCCAATGTGTTACTGGTGTGAATGCAACTTATCCGCCTGGTGAAGATTACGATATTCTTCCGGATTTACGATTCAGGGAGATATCATAGTAAGTTACTTATTCCATCAATCGAAATTTTCAATCCTAATTATAGGTTTTTTTTATCCTTCAGTCGCCGCGGTAAACTCTATCTTCACTGGTACGTTACCACCACTTATGATGTTGCCGATTTCTACGTTAATGTTCGCGATAAGAAGAATATGATTTATTTCGATAAGCATTTATCGTATAGTACCCGTGAAATCGAAATCGATGGTTTGGATTTGGAAAAGGCAATTATGGCATCGGATTTCGTACAAGTTTGTGTTTTGGCGAAGAATAGTGGCGGTGTTATTGGTCGATGGTTCGAATCGCAATGTGTTCGAATCCCGGAGAAATTTGAAAGTGTTATTTTGAAATATGTTGCCGGATATGATCATGTTCATACAATTATGGCTCCAATTAAACGTCGATCATCAGCGAATTTTATTTTGAATGCATCATCGTCGGCGAAATATTCGAATTGGGGTGTTCTAACTTTTGCGATGTTCCTGAGCTTGCAGATATCACAGTGCCTTAATTTGAGCATTGTATGTCCTCTAGTTCGTTGATTTTTTTATATTTATATTTTTATATTGTATATTTTTTGTTTTGTGTTTTTTTAAAAGCTTAATTACAAGTCATCATTGAGCAGCTATTAAATGTTTCCATTTGAATTTTTTGTATTTTGTTAAAAAAAGTGAGGACATATCATCATCATGTTGCTCATATCATCATCATTTTGCTCATTTCCCTTTACCTCAGTTAGTACTCGCGTAATTCTCGAACTGTAAGCGTCAGCGGGTGAGACAATGCTGAAGCTAAGATTATTTTTGTGGCACTGTCAGCCCTTCGAAGCGAGGTGGGATTGAGCATGGTATGTTAGTGTAATAATAATAATAATAATAACAGGACTGCGATTGGGCGTAAGGGCCAATCATGCGATACTCTAGATGAAGAGGAAATTTTTGATTTTAAAAAATTGTGTATGGGGAGTTTTAGAAGGGGTGGCGTCATTGAACCAATTTTTTCACATCAGGCTAAAGTTGCTGTAAGAATGTTTAATTGCAAATTTAAGCATCAAAAATTTAATACGTACTGAGAAAATTGGTGTATTGCATTAAGTGAAATTGTGTAGTTTGTATGGGAGGTGGCAGAAGGAGTCGGGAGTTCTTAGTGAGTTTTTCAGAAATGATTATGAACATCATACATTTGACATGTTTTCAATCGCAGATCAGTAGCATTCAACATTTTCACAAAAATCGACTTATTGTATAGTTGTGGAATCGTGTCATATTGTGTGGGAGGGGGTAGAAGGAGTAAAGCTAATCGTCTAATTTTCTTGGTCTTATTAATAATTCTAAATAAATATTAAGTGCACAATTTCAGCTCGATAAATTTTATACGTACTGAGTAAAATTGTTTATAGTATTTCATGAAAAAATGCAGTTTATATGGGAGGTGGTAGAAGAAGTAGGGGGATTCGAATAATTTTTATACTGCAGATTAAAATATGAATAAGAATAATAAATTCCAAATTTTAGATCAATAGCTTTTATGCTTTTCGAGAAAATATGTTAATTTTCAAATTCCGAAATTGTGAAATTTTGTATGGGAGAGGTGGAGCGATTCGGCTCGCTCACGAACACGTCCTTACTTTTTTGTCGAAAACGCGTGTACAAAATTTGAACTTGCTAGCTCAACGCGCTCTCGAGCTGGAGAGCACATGGACGGACAGACGGACTACTGACGGATATCCGGTTTTGAGATTTTTGAGTGATAATATGAATTTCCGTATCATTCATTTTTTCTCTGAGCCTCATTTCTTAGTGTTACTAACTTTGTGGCAAACTTGTGATACTCTCAGATTTCATCTAGAGTATAAACGAAACATACGATTGGGCGAAAAGCCCATTCATGTGATACTCGAGATCAGTGGTCTGCAAAGTGAATTCCACGGAACCCTGGGCTTCCTTCAAAATGGCAAAGATCTTGGCGTAACAGTCTTGGAGGCCAAATTTTATATTATTCATAAAAAAAGAAGAATCTTATATATTAACATAACAGGACTACGATTGGGCGTAAAGCCCAATCTTGCGATACTCTAGATGAAAGATAAATTTTTCGATTTCAAGAAATTTTGTAGGGGAAGTGGTACAGTGGTTGACGACATTGAGCTAATTTTTTCTCATCACGCTAAAGTTGCTATCAAAACGTTTTATACAAAATTTAGGATTCAAAAATTTAATAGGAACTGAGAAAATTAGTATATCGGATTTAGTGAAATTGTGCAGTTTGTATGAGAGGTGGTAGAAGGAGGGACGAGATCTTAATGACTTTTTCAGAAATAACTATAAGTATCATAATTGAAAAAATAATAATTCTAAATTAATATTATGTGCATAATTTCAGCTCGCTTAATTTTATACGCACTGAGTAAATCGGTTTAGAGTATTTCATGAAAAAGTACGTTTTGTGGGAAGAGGGGAAGGATACGCATAATTTTTATACAGTAGATTGAAATCATCATAAAAGTAATATGTTCCAAATTTCAGACCAATATCTTTTATACTTTTCGAGCAAATCCGTTTATTGTGAAATTACGCAATTGTGTCATTTTGTATGGGAGGGGCTAGAAGGGGTGGAGCGATTTGGCCCGTTTACGAACTTGACCTTACTTTTTTATTAAAAATTACGTGTACAAAATTTGAATTATCTAGCTCAACGCGTTCTCAAGCTAGAGAGCACACAGACGGACGGACGGACAGATGGACGAACATCCGGTTTCGAGATTTTTGAGTGATTATGTGAACTTCTGTATCATTCATTTTTTTCTTCGAGCCTCATTTCTTGGCGTTTCAAACTTTAGAGCAAACTTATAATACTCTCAAATTTCATCTAGAGTATAATTATGTGAGCATCGAACATTGTCAGTGACTGTTTTTATGTATTATAGAAGTATCGGAATGAAACTCTTGAAAGGTGCACTACCATAGATGTGCGCAAATCAAAAATCATGTTTGTATGTTGCCGTTAAGATAGGAATAATAAAATGAGAAAAAATGTAATCGTGTCAAATCGTACGGACGAGGTGGCCAGATAACAGGTCCATATCGTGAAATTAATCGATCATCATCTTTCTGTAAATTAACTGTATCGCGCGCTGTGTAGCATAAGGCGCCATACTGTTGAAACCACATATCTGCGACAATAATGCTTTTCAATTGAGGCAAACTGACTCTTGCACCAACGCTTGCTCTCCTTATATATCGTTCTTTTCGCCCGAATCATATATGCATAGTGTAGGAACGTTCATGATCGGAATTCGTGCCCGCGAGTAGTTGTTATTGTTTTCATTCGAGGAACATGGTACAGGTGTTTTGTCACTACTACAGAACTGCAGCTGGTTGAAGCCCTCGAACATTTGATGAGCGAAATTGTGCGGGGACGTTCATGATCGAAATTCGTGCCCTCATGTATTTGTTATTGTTGCAACAATATGTAATAATATGTTCACATTTCGCTCTCTCAAGCCTTGCCCCCATGAGACTCTCTCTAAAATAAACCAAAATCCGACCATACCAAAAGATATTAGTTCACTCTTTTTTTCAACGATCATTGAAATCTCTGAACAAAGCAAAACTCTCTCACTTAAAAGGAACAAGACGGGGAATTACCGCATAGACGGCATGTATTTTGTGCATGCGTAAGCACACATGCCAATCTATGATGAATTGTTTTTTTTTATTTTATTGAATAAAGTGGAAAGTACCAAAAAAATATTTGCTTCATTCAATATGTCATTAAATTTTGAGGGAGCTATTGTTAAAAAGAATAATGGTTCCATAATGTTTGGAAACAACTTCTTAGGGTTGCGCGAACAAAATAGTTTGGGCAACCCTGCTCTAGATGAAAGAGAAATTTCTTTGATTTTAAGAAATTTTGTATGGGGAGTGGTAGAAGGGGTGACGGAATTGAACTAATTTTTTCACTTCATGCCATAGTTGCTATCGAAATGTTTTATACAAAATTGAAGCATCAAATAGTTAATAGATACTGAGAAAATTGGTGTATTGGACTTAGTGAAAATGTGCAATTTGTATGGGGAGTGGAAGAATAAGTGGGGAGTTCTTAATGACTATTTAAGAAATAATACAAACATCATTCAATCGACATGATTTAAATTGCAGATTGGTGGCATTCATACTTCTCAAGAAAATCGATTTTTTTGTGAAGTTGTGAAATTTTGTCATATTGTATGGGCGGGGGTAGAAGGAGTAGAGCTAATCGCCCAATTTTTTTTCGGTCTTACTAATAATTCTATGTAAATATTTAGTGCACATTTTCAGCTCAATAAATTTTGTAGGTATTGAGTAAATTGATTTGTAGCATTTCACGAAAAAGAGCTGCTTGTATAGGAGGTGATCGAAGCAATGGCGGGTTCCTATAATTTTTGTACCGTAGATTGAAATAATCATAAAAACAAAATATTTCAAATTTCAGATCAATACGTCTTATACTTTTCGAGAAAATGCATTTATTCTCAAATTCCGAAATTCTCCTATTTTGTATGGGAGGGGTAGAATGTTTGAAGCAATTTACCCCGTTCACCTTTTTGTCAAAAATGAAATGCATTAAATTTGAACTTTTCAATTAAGTGCGTTCTCGAGCTAGTTAGGAGACAGACGGATGGACGGTCCGATTGACGAACAGACGGACGGACGGGCATCCGGTTTTGGGATTTTCGAGTGATAATATGAACTTCTGCGACATTCATTTTTGCTACGAGCCTTATTTCTTAGCGTTGCAAACTTTGTAGCAAACTTATGTCTCAGATTTCATCTGGAGTATAATTAACTTGTTGTTCAAGTTATTTTAAATCTGAGTTTATTTCTCAGAAAGATCAATTGGTCTCATAAATAATGGACAAATCATTCGAAGAATGCCCACATTTTAAGTTAATTCTTCTTCTTCTTTAATGACCCTTTAGTCTAAATTGGGATTGTGCCTCCTGACTAACCTACAGGTTCCTAAACATTTCTTTGTTATTGTGAAAGGGTTGTTAGTCCTTCGCACAAATTTTACTCAAAAAACTCTTTGCGATTGCAGTTCGTGGGACTCCCTACAGCTGGTTTAAAAGCTATCTTACTTCCAGATCTCAATACGTCATGGTTGATAATGTTAGCAATGCTCCACTCGCTATTACTAGTGGCATTCCACAAGGAAGTGTATTGGGTCCTGTTCTGTATAACTCAATCGCAAAATGAAGTCAATCTCAATGGTGCAATATCACTCTACACAGACGACATAGCGCTAATATGCACTTCAACTAGTATGCCAACACTCCAAGATAGTATAAACAACGACTTCGACAAAATCAATGTATGGATTAACGCGCATAAATTAGTTGCTAATTCGAGAAAACCAAGTATATTTTCTTCAATAAGCCATCATAAGTTGAAGTAAACATTGTTCATGGACAGGGTTGTCAGCTTCAAGTACCTCGGGGTTCACCTCGACGAACACTTATCTTGGGACTCACACCTAGATGCTGTAAGAAGAAAATTGGCCCCGATTGCCGGTATATTTAGAAAAATACGAGATGTCCGAAAGATTAAAAGAACGCAAATTTTTATTTCTATTTTGAGCCAATTAAATTATGGCATAACAATCTGGGGTTCTACCTTCTATTCTAAATAGGAAAACTATAAAATAAAAAGTTACAATAAAATTTAATTCAACGTCAAGAGAGCTGATTTTTTACCTGGGTGGGGATCATGAAAAAATCCAACTGTGAGAAGTATTGATTGAAAAATCTGAGCATTCATGAAAACTATAATTACCGCGATGCTGTGGGAATCTACAAAATTCGTAATTTCTCAAGGCATGATACGGAACATTGAAATTAATCGAATCAGAGTCGATGACTCCAGTTATAACTTTAAAAGCGAAGACCACTCTTACGTGCAAACGTCTGTTCTCCAAGGAGTCCAACAAAAGAAGATTCAAACGATCATCATAAGATGGAAGCCTAAGCGGATCTGACCACAGAAGGCCAAGAAGGGCAAATGATGAACAGAAAAAAATGGAGACCAGACAGGGCTCGCATACTCCAGAACAGAACTGACAAAGGCACAGTACAAAATTTTAGTAACGGATGAATCATTGAACCCATCGAATCTTCGTTTGGCAAAACCAAGTACAGCGCTAGGGTGTAGCCTAGTGGGTAGCGTGTTGGTCTTGTAATACAAAGGTCGTGAGTTCAAATCCCGGTCGACGCAATATTCAATTCCAGCGCATTGCCTGCTTGGATATACCTTGGTCACCTCAATCTACGAAAATGAAAAATTCGTAGAAAGAGGGTTGTGCGGAGGGCTAACAACACTTCCACAATAAGTAATGAAAAATGTTAAGGACCCTGGATATCAGGAGGCCAAGGTCCGATTTGGGCTGTAGCGCCATTGTAGGAGGGCACTTACTAATATTAAGAGGTAAGTTATTTAGCACACACCCGTTATAAAAACATGCAAAGTCACTCTGCAAAGATAAGCTGATTGCTTGTGATTAGACATAATTTTATATATTTTTGCGTCGTCGGCATAGAAAAGAATGTTCGAGTCAACAATAAATGCACTCACGTTATTGATAAACAACAAAAATAGCAGTGGGCCAAGATAACTACTTTGAGGAACCCCAGAAATGTTGTAAATCTCAGAAGATAAGGCACCACGGAATAGCACTTTTTGAACACGATTAGTAAATATAACTTAATCCACGAAACAAAACCAAGCAGTTAAGCTTGTGCACAAGAATAAGGTGGTCAATTTTATTGAATGCATTTCTGAAGTCTGTATAAATACAGTTAACCTGCTGCCCTTTCTCGAGAGCAGAAAGACAAAAATTAGAAAATTGCATCAAATTTGTAACGGTGGATCGGCCTTTCACAAAGCCATGCTGAAACGATCCTAGTATAGAATGGAAGTACAAAACATCACAAAAAATTTACTCAAACAATTTAGCAACACAAGGAAGAACGGCAATTGGCTTGTAATTACTTACAACATCGCGCTTGCCAGATTTATGTAAAGGTGTTATAGTAGAGAATTTCCACAATAAGGAAAAAACATATAAGAATTATGATTGGGCGTAAAGCCCAATCATATGATACTCTAGATGGAATGAGAAAGAGTTCAATGTACCGGAAAATATGTCACCTCCAACTCTTTTAAATATTTAATAGTGACTTTTGTATGGGAGGTGGTAGAAGCAGAGGAGGAAGGTTTCTAATTTTTGGATATGACACCTAATGTGGTATGCAAAATATTTCGTGCTGAATTGTAGGTTTGTAGCTTTCATTATTTTCAATTGGACAGAGTTTTCCTTAAATTGAGGCATTTGTATGGGAGGTGGCAGAGGAAGTGGAGCGTTTAAGATGATTTTGAAACTGCTTTTCATCATCCTCATCACCACGCTTTGATTCAATTTCAAATTCGATAGTTCTAATATATATATTCGAAGGAGAAATGCTTTTCTTGAATTTATAATACAGATATTTGTATGGGAGGGGGTAGAAGGAGTGAAGAGGAGCTGATAATTTTTTTTAGCATTTATTGCAATTATCAAAAAACAAATTCTGGCAAAATTTTAAGTTTGCACTTTTTCTAGTTTTAATGCAAATCGATATAACGCATTTAACAAAAATTATGCATTTGTATGGGAGGGGGTAGAAGGATTGTACGGATCAAAACACATTTTTTTCTCGTTATTGATATTTTTATTTTTATACTTTATGCAAAATATCAAATTGATAGTTTTAACAGTTTCGAAGAAAAATAATTTAATTTAAATTTCAAAATTTCGTGAAATTTGTATGGGAGGGGGTAGAAGGAGTGAGGTGAAGTTGAAAATTTTTTTAGTTCTGATTAAAATTATAATAAAATTAATTTTGACAAAAATTCGTTATTATAACTTTGCTAGTTTCAATGAAAATCGAAAAACTGTATTTTTCAAAATTATGCATTTGTATGGGAGGGGGTAGAAGGAGTGACGGGATCGAATCAATATTCAGTCATATTAATGAAATTTATATTATAATACTTTGTCCCAAATTTCAAATCGATAGCTAAAATAGTTTCAAAGAAAAATCAATTTCTGAAAATTTCGGAATTTCATGAAATTTGTATGGGAGGGGGTAGAAGGAGTGGGGGGATGTGGCCCATTCAGGAACTTAAAGTTTCGTTTTTGCTAAAACTGACACACAACAAATTTCAATACGATAGCTTAAAGCCTTCGAGAGTTATGCTGTAGACAGACGGACAGACGGACAGACGGACAGACAGCAACTCGGAATCGAAGTTTTTGAGCGACAACAAATATTTCTGTACCCTTGGCGGCTCTGTGCGAGCATTATTTCTTAGCGTTACAAACGGTAAGGCAAACACAATATACTCTCAGATTTCATCTAGAGTATAAATATCATGTTTCTGACATGTTTAAAATAGCAGATCAGTAGCGTTCATACTTTTCAGGAAAATCGGCTTCTTGCGAAGTTGTGAAATTGTGTCAGATTGTATGGGAGGGGGTAGAACAAGTAAAGCTAATCGTCTAATTTTTTCGGTCTTACTTATAGTTCTAAATAAATATTTAGTGTGCCATTTGAGCTCGATCAATTTTATCCGTACTGAGTTAATTTGTTTTTAGTATTTCATGCAAAAGTGCAGTTTGTATGGGAGGTGGTGGAAGGAAGTTGAGGACTCAAATAACTTTTATACAGTAGATTGGAATCATTATGGAAGTAGTATATTCCAAATTTCAGATTGATAGCATTTATACTTTTCGAACAAATTCGTTTATTGTCAAATTATGAAATTATTTCATTTTGTATGGGCGGGGGTAGAAGGGATAAAGATAATCATTTATTATTTTTGATTTTACTAATAATTCTAAATAAATATTTGTTGCGCAGTTTCAGCTCGATAAATTTCATACGTACTGAGTAAATCAGTTTTTAGTATTTCATGATAAACTGCAGTTTGTATGGGAGGTAGTGGAAGGAGGATGAGGACAGAAATAACTTTTATACAGTAGATTGAAACCATCATGAAAGTATTACATTCCAAATTTTAGATCAGTAGCATTTATACTTTTCCAGTAAATCCGCTTATTGTCAAATTACGAAATTGTGTAATTTTGTATGGGAGGGGGTAGAAGGGGTGGAGCGATTTGGCCCGTTCACGAGCTTGACTTTACTTTTTTGTCAAAAACGAAGTGTACACAAATTGAACTATCTAGCTCAACGCGTTCTCAAGGTAGAGAGGACACGGACGGACAGACGGACGGACATGTGGTTTTGAGAGTTTTGAGTGATTGTTTGAACTTCTGTATCATTCATTTTTTTCCCTGAGCCTTATTTCTTGGCGTTACAAACTTTGTAGCAAACCTATAATACTCACAGATTTCATCTAGAGTATAAAAATCTTGTCTTCAATATAAACTTTATTCATATATAACTAAAAAAATGCATTGACAAACGGCTAGGTAAATCATTCTTTATGCTACTGTGTGGTTCTGTTTTATAGCGGGAAGTACCGTTTATCAAGTTTTGGCATTTGCGTTTCGCGTTAGGCTATTTTTTGGGCATTTTCGATAAGGCCGCAGCTCTGACGATGGCTTCTCGGAAGGAAATCGTATCAGAAGTACGGAAATTGGTGGTAAAACATCGAAACGACAGAAAATCTTTCGGAGAAATAGCCAAATTATTAAATTCAAGTAAATCGAGAGTTCTAACCATATTCAACAACTACAAAAGCAGGTTTTCCGTTGAAGCCGCGCAGTGGTCGACCGAAGGAGCTGGTTTGCAGAGATGTCTCCTTTATTTTGAAAGAAGTGAACCATAACCCAAAGGCGCAAGCGATGAAATTGGCGGAGGACATAGCAAAACGAATAGGAACCACGGTGCATCTAAGAACAATTCAAAGAACATTAAATAATAATGGTTATCACAGCAGAACACCACGCAAAAAACCCCTTATACGTAAAAAAATCGCAAACTTCGCTTAGAATATGCCAAAAAGCATCAAGACAAAGGACTTGATTTTTATACTCTAGATGGAATCTGAGAGTATTATAAGTTCGCTCTAAGGTTTGTAACGCCAAGAAATAAGGCTCGGAGAAAAAAATGAATGATACAGAAGTTAATATTATCACTCAAAAATCTCAAAACCAAATGTCCGTCCGTCCGTCCGTCTGTCCGTCCGTGCGCTCTCTAGCTTGAGAACGCGTTGAGCTAGAAAGTTCAAATTTTGTACACGTCATTTTTGACAAAAAAGTAAGGTCAATTTCGTGAACGGGCCAAATCGCTCCACCCCTTCTACCCCCTCCCATACAAAATGACACAATTACGCAATTGGACAATAAACGGATTTGCTCGAAAAGTATAAAAGTTATTGGCCTGAAATTCAGAATATATTACTTTTATGATAATAGCAATCTATCATATAAAAATTGTGCGTGTCCTTCCTCTCCTTCTACCACCTCCCATACAAACTGTACTTATCATGAATTACTCTAAGCCAATTTCCTCAGTGCTTATAAAATTCAGCGGGCTGAAATTGTGCACCAAATATTTATTTAAAATTGTTAGTAAGGTCAAAAAAAAATGAGATGATTAGCTTCACTCCTTCTACCTCCTCCCATACAAAATGACACAATTTCGCAATTTTTACTCAAAAAGTATAAAAGCAATTGGTCTCAATTTTCGTTTATATTACTTTTTTAATGATTTAAATCTACAGTACAAAAATCATTTGCTTCCTCCCTTTCCTTCCACCCCCTCCCATACAAACTACACTTTTTCCTGAAATGCTCTAAGTCGATTTTCTCAGAACATATAACATTTGTTGAGCTCATATTTTGTAATAAATATTTAATTAATATTATTACTAAGACGACAAAAAAAATATTTGATTTGCTTCACTACTTCTACCCCCTCCCATACAATATGACACAGTTTCACAACTTCACAAAAAATCGATTTTCTTGAAAAGTATGAATGGCACTAGTCTGAAATTTAAGGGATGCCAATTTTATAATATTCCTAGTTATTTCTGAAAAAATCATTAAAATCCCCCCACTTTTTCTACCACCTCCCATACAAACTGCACATTTTCACTAAATCAAACTCACTAATTTTCTCAGTTCCCATTCAGTTTTTGGAGTAAGCATTTTGTATAAAACATTTTCATAGCTACTTTAGCATGATGTCGAAAAAATTAGTTCAATGCTATCATCCCTTCTAACACTCCCCATACAAAATTTCTTGGGATCACAAACAATTCTATTTCATCTAGAGTATCGTAAGATTGCGCTTTACGCGCAATCGTAGCCCTGTTATGTTTAGAAGAAGGTTTTATTCACCGATGAATCAAAGTATAACATATTTGGAAATGGCGGTAGAGCTAAAGTTTGGAGGCGGTGGCAATGTGATGGTTTGGAGTGCTGTCGCAGCGTCGGGTGTAGGAAATTTGCTGTTCATTGATGGTGTCATGGATCGCTATCTCTAGATCTTGCTACACAATTTAAGGGAAACGGTCAGACCATGGTGAAAGCTGGATATTCCAACAAGACAATGATCCCAAGCACAGCGCTCAATAGTGAAGGACTGGCTACTATATTATGCTCCAAGACAGCTCAATACACCCCCACAAAGTCCGGACTTGGATGTCATCGAGCACGTTTGGGAGCTTCTGGATCGAAAAATAAGAAAACACGACATTAGAAGTGCTACAATGCTAAAAGAGGAGCTCATTGAGGAATGGAGTCAAATAACGCCTAACGAATTAAAAAATTTGGTCCATAATTTTTTTGCATGATACGAGCTCCGGCAAAATTGAACCATTCATTCAATGCTAAATTCTAAGCACGTTGTCCTCCTCAGTAGTATCAGGAGCGAGGCGCCATACAAAGAGTACTTTACTTTACTTTGCTTTAACTTTAAACCAGCAATTTACGATGTTTTTTTTCGTTTTCGCAGATTGAGGGGCCCACGAGCAGTGTACAGGAATTATACGTCAACGGGGATTTGAACCTACGACCTTCCAACACGCTACCCACTAAACTATACTTTACAGTTGACATTGTTAAAAGAAAAAACAAAAAATTCCGATAAGTGCGCAAACTTGAAAAAGCATCAACAGCATTTAATTGGTTTCCTTTTTAAATATGTAGAAAATTGAAAAACTTATTTCTCCAGTATTTCAAAATGAAGTCGATGATAACGCTACAGGATGATTTATTTTTGTTTCCGTTTCACGTTTTCGAATCCGATTGAACACTTCGGGGGATGAGATTAACTTTAGCCAACTACAGAGCGGAAGCAATGAACTTACTCCTTCAATATACGTATCTCTAGCTAGAACGCGTGTATTCTTTGGCTCGGTCAAACAAAATTCTATTTGAACGGAATGAGATAGCTGAATAACTTCAAAGGAATATAAAAAAAAGGATACGAGCTCTACTGTCATGGAGTTTTACTAGTGAAAGCCACAAACAAAAATCTCTATATTTCGTTCGCGAGCGGGAATTTCCTGATTTGCTTTATTGATGTTTCAGCAATTGATTACACCCGAGCGCAATTCAGCCGTGAATCAATAAAAACATAAAAAGTCCTTGAATTAAAATACGCCCTTACCTCGTTTTTCGAATCGAAACTAGAGCCAATGTTTCTGTGTTTGAGATGTGTATGTATGCGTGTGCCAGGATATGTCGCAATATACACACTTCCATCCGCCTCTCTTTTCAGAAAAAAAGTCCACACAAACAACATTACTTTGAAATGTTTCCTCTCGTTGAAGGCACTCCTTGAAATCACGGATAAGCGGAGCAGCAGATGCTGTTGTGTCCTGCACGAAGCAGCGCGACGAAACAACAAGGGTGTAGCGCGAGTAATTGAAATTGAAGCCGGTTGCTATGGAGGTGTCTCCATGAAAAGAAATTGGCCAATAAGAAACTCGAAATAACCGAGAGCGGGACAGAAGAGGAGCGGCTTCAATCTTTCGATGGGGTGGCAGAGCATCAGTTGAAATTTATATACAATACACACGCACACATGTCTCGAAAGCGGCGCGTCCTGCAGTGGTGTGTGTAAGCGTTAGTTGACAGCAAGGGGTGTTACAACCGCTGCACGACTGAGGGTATTTTTATGTACAAAGGTCTGTATGTAAACTTGAGGAATCCATCAAATAAATGTTTTCTTATTTTGCTTCGTTTCGAAATTTCCATCCGACCATGTTTTGATGGGGCCTTGTTGTTTGAGGGATGTCCACCACCATCCACTCATCCGTCTCCCCATTCTCTTCAATCGGCATCGGCTCCATCGTTCGGGCTGCTGACATCTTTTGATGATTTTCATCTCATGAAAGTTCCCTTGTATGTTTGTATGTGCGAGTGTTTTATTGAGTTTTCGGGAGATGGCGTATAGACCCCGAGGGTGGTATATTCTTCCTTGTTGGGGTGCTTTGACTAAGAAGCTATGTGTACGACACAAAGTGTTTATGAATCCTTGCCAAGTGCTTTTTAATTTTGACGTGTTTGCGCGAGGTCTCCAGTGACAGCATTTCCGAAGGTGGTAGTTTCTAGTCGTAAATTTTTTCCATAACTTTCTTCTGGGCGCTTGTCAAAAAAATAGGGAGGCTGCTTTTGCGGAAGAAAACATTTTTTTCTCGTACCTTCTTCATTCCTTGTCTTCATAAGTTTTGATTTTCTTATATGGAAAAAAACAAAAGGAAATCTGCAAATATTTTTACAGACGAGAAAAATTTTGGATTTTCCACGTGAGTAAATAACGCGAGAGAGAGAGAGAAAATAGAGACAATAAAAATTTATTGCTTATTGTTGTTCAACAAATCGAAAAATAGGAAAAATCAGTAAACTATGATTGCAGTTATGGCAGAAATTTGTCTAGTTATCAAGTTTCATGGTTGTGTTATCTTAGAGAATTCAGGGAAGTAATTGCCACCAACGCATGTTAAGATAATTAAAATATCGAGAAATTATTGTTTTTAGGACAAGATTCTTATTATTCTTAAATTTCGCAAAAAGCTATGCGTGGCAAATATGAGGCGGTTAATGCCGTAGTGGACTATCCCGTTTCTGAATTTAATTGTGATAATGGGGTTCCAGGTTTATGCAACTCTAATATGCGCAAAGAGTTTGAAGAAGTTGATTCTTATTCGTCTTACAGATCTCTTAAGCGCTGCATAAACTACACTCAGATCAATTTGGCATTGAGAAGATGGACACCACAACACTTTTAAAGAAAAATGTGGGATTCCCCACTCCGACCTCATCTATGCATAGAAATATAATTGTAGTGTCTGTCTGTTATTTATTTCTAAATTACTACAAGTTAGTGTTTTGCTTTATTTGGACAATTACAAAGCAGAAACACACGTTTTTAAAATTCTTCTCTGACTGTCTGTCCGGCTCTCACGCAAAAACGTCCGAACCGATTATAATTCACAGATTTATTAGGTATGCTTCGAGATGTAAGCTGCGTTTCGCCTTATTTCAATACCCTTGCGCCTTCTACCACCTCCATACAAAACGACTCAGCTTAGAGAGAGGGTATTTATTGTAAGGGAAAGGGTCACGGGGGGGGGGGGGGGTTGCAAAGAAAAACATTTAAAAGTGAATATCTCGACTATCTTTCAGGCTATGTAATTGTATCTTAAAACATATATTATGCCATACTAGCGAAATACGAGAAAAATATAAAATGTGGAAATAATAGTGGGGGGGGGGGGGAATGGGGAGCATTTAAAAAATGACGCACTTTTCAAAATTATAAATCATTATATCTCAAAATTGACTACAGATATCGAATAAAAAAGTTGTCAGATTGTAGAGCTACATAACTTTTAATTTCGGTAAAAACTTTAAGCTGGGAGGTGTAAGAGAAGGAAGGTGGTAAGCAAAATGTCAAAAATTTTGAGTGATTTTTGTAGGGCTCAGGTGAAAGATACAAAGTTTAAATGTTGCATGTGGATACATCTATTTGACACACATAGAAAAATAAATAATAATTTGTTCTACAACTGCTATAATCCGACCCCCCCTCCCCTCCGGTCTAACGTGCACAAGGTATTTCATGTGCATTGAAAAAAACCTAAACTGAAAATTTTTGAATGCAATTTTAAGGTAGAAACTTGAAATGTATTTAAAAAAAATCCCTAAGTATATGAAATATTAACTGGTCGAATACCTTTAAAACTTCTTCCCCCTCCCATACAAAATTGTTTTTTCGACCATTTTTAAGAAATCTATTATCACCTAATTTTTAAAAACTATCAATTTAGAAATTTGCACAAGAACTTTTAAAAATAGTTGAAATAAAATTGCGCCAAAAGCAGTGAGATCGCAACCTTCTACCCCCTCCCATACAAAAGTATGATTTCGACCAATTTCGATAAATCAACTAATAACCAAAAAACTAAAAGTTACGAACTTTAGGTTTTTTACGAGCACCTTACAAAAGAAACCAAATAAAATTGCATCACAAATTTTACGATTCCCTTACCTGCTCTACTCCCTCCCAAACAAATGTTTGGTCTTGTGAATGCAAAATACACCGAATGTTATGGAAATTCTATGCAACTTCGTGTATGAAACTGACATTCTATACAGAAAATATTGGAAGTTATTCAAGCAATCAATTAAAAAACTATTAGCATCCATACTACCACCCCTCACCTTCCCCTTATAAAAACCCAAACTTGCATAAACGAATGAAAAATTGATTTTATTTACTGGAACTATTAATCGTTTCAGCATTTAAGTTTTGAATTGACAGCAGCCCTGCCAAGAACTCCCTTTCACTTAGTCTTTTCTAACCACTCTAACCTGACTTTCCATGCATCCGCAACTTGTCCCAAAAATAATAAAGTTTCGCCCGACTTTTTGGCAGTTTATTTATTACTGTTTCATTTCTTATTTTCGTTTTTTAATTTTTCAAATATACAGATTTTTATACTCTAGATGAAATCTGAGTGTATTATAAGTTTGCCACAAAGTTTGTAACGACAAGAAATAAGGCTCGGAAAAAATGAATGAAATTTGATCAAAAATCTCAAAACCTGACGTCCGTCCGTCTGTCCGTCTGTCTGTCCGTTCGTGTCCTCTCTAGCTGGAGAACGCGTTGATCTAGAAAGTTCAAATTTTGTACACGTCGTTTTTGACAAAAAAGTAAGGACAAGTTCGTGAACGGGCCAAATCGCTCCACCCCTTCTATCCCCTCCCATACAAAATGACACAATTACGCAATTTGTCAATAAACGGCTTTTCTCGAAAAGTATAAATGCTATTGATCTGAAATAATTTGGAACATAATAGTTTTATGATGATTCCATTCTACTGTAAAAGAGTTATGTGTGTCCTTCTCATCCTTCCACCCCCTCCCATACAAACTCAACTTTTTCAAGAAATGCTCTAAACCAATTTACTCAGTGCGTATAAAATTTATCGATTTGAAATTGTGCACTGAACATTTATTTAGAAATATTAGTAAGATCAAAAAAAATTAGATTATTAGCTTTACCCCTGCTAGCCCCTACCATACAAAATGACACAATTTCGCAATTTGACATTAAACGAATTTGCTCAAAATTATAAAAGCTATTGATCTGAAATTTTGAGTATGTAACTTCTTTTAAAAATTCAATCTGCTGTATAAAAATTATTGAAATCCTCCCTTTCTTTCCACCACCTTCCATACAAATTGCACTTTTTTATGAAATACTAAAAACCGATTTACTCAGTACGTATGAAATTTATCGAGCTGAAATTATGCGCTAAATATTTATTTAGAATTATTAGTCAGAACAACAAAAATTAGGCGACTAGCTTCACTCCTTCTAACCCCTCCCATACAATTTGACACAATTCAACAACTTTTCAAAAAGTCGATTTTCCTGAAAAGTATGAAAGCTATTGTTCTGCAATTTAAAATATGTCAATTAAATTATGTTCACAGTTATTTCTAAAAAAGTCATGAATAACTTCACACTCCTTCTACAACCTCCCATACAAACTGCACAGCTTCACTAAATCCACTACACTAATTTTCTCAGTACCTATTAAATTTTTATACTCAAGATGAAATCTTAGAGTATTATAAGTTTGCCACAAAGTTTGTAAAGCCAAGAAATAAGGCTCGCAGAAAAAAATTAATGTACAGAAGTTCATATAATCACTCAAAAATCTCAAAACCGGATGTCCGTCCGTCCGTCCGTCCGTCCGTCCGTTCGTCCGCGTCCTCTCTAGCGTGAGAACGGTTTGATCTAGAAAGTTTAAATTTTGTACACGTCGTTTTTAACAACAAAGTAAGTACAAGTTCGTGAACGGGCCAAATCGCTCCACCCCTTCTATCCCCTTCCCATACAAAATGACACAATTTCGCAATTTGTCAATAAACGGCTTTTCTCGAAAAGTATAAATGTTATTGATCTGAAATTTGGAACATAATAGTTTTATGATGATTTCATTCTACTGTATAAGAATTATTTGTGTCCTCTTCATCCTTCCACCCCTTCCCATACAAACTGTACTTTTTCATGAAATACTATAAGCCAATTTACTCAGTGCGTATAAAATTTAGCGAGCTCAAATTGTGCACCAAATATTTATTTAAAATTATTAGTAACATAAAAAAATATTAGACGATTAGCTTTACCCCTTCTACCCATACAAAATGACACAATTCCGCAATTCGACAATAAACGGATTTCCTCTCAAAGTGTAATAGCTACTAGTCTGAAATTTGGAATATATTATTTTTATAATAATTCCAATCTACGGTATAAAAAGTATTTGTGTCCTCCCTCTCCTTCCACCCCCTTCCATGCAAACTGCACTTTTTTCATGAAATGAACCAATTTACTCAGTACGTATAAAATTTATCGAGCTTTCAGCTACAAAATTTCTTGAAATCAAAAAAATTCTCTTTCATCTAGAGTATCACACGGCTACGATTATTTTTATTTTTTCTTATGTTTGAATCCTAAATTTTGTATAAAATATTTGATAGCAACCTTAGCGTGATGTAAAAAAAAGTTCAATGTCGTCACCCTCTCTACCACTTCCCCTACAAAATTTCTTAAAATAAAAAATTTCTCTTTCATCTAAAGTATCGCACGATTGGGCTTTACGCCCAAAATCGTAGTCCTGTTATGTTTTATTATAATTCCTTAGTATGTTGAGATATCCCCTATAGATGAAATATATGTATGTATGTATATGGTATGTATAATTTGTATGTATAATTCGACATTATTAAAATTATTAGGACCGGAAAAAAAATCGAAGTCATTTCAATTATGACAAAATTTTGCGATGAAATATTTTTTAGATATTTTCAATTTGCAATGTAATAGAGCATTCGCGATACGCTATGCCAAACAACCAATCAATAGGAAAATTACCAAATACGATATCTCTCACAGAAAAACATAACAGGACTACGACTGGGCGTAAATCGTGCGATACTCTAGATGAAAGATTTTTTTTATTTTAATGAATTTTTTAGGGGAAGTGGTAGAGCGGGTGACGACGTCGAACTAATTTTTTCATATCACTCTAAGGTTGCTATCAAAACGTTTTATACAAAATTTAGGCTTCAAAAATTTAATTGGTACTGAGAAATTTAGTGTATTGGATTTAGTGAAATTGTGCAGTTTGTATGGGAGGTGGTAGAAGGAGTGTGAATTTATTAATTACGTTTTTAGAAATAACTGTAAACATCATTTAATTGACATATTTTAAATTGCAGATCAGTAGCATTCATACTTTTCACGAAAATCGACTTTTTGTAAAGTTGTTGAATTGTGTCAAATTGTATGGAAGGGGGTAGAAGGAGTGAAGCTATTCGCCTAATTTCTTTTTGGTCTTACTAATAATTCTAAATAATTATTTAGTGCATAACTTCAGCTCGATAATTTTCATACGTACTGAGTAAATTTATTTAGATTATTTCATAAAAAAGTGCAGATTGTTTGGGAGGTGGTGGAAGGTAGGGGAGGACTAAACTAATTTGTATACAGAAGATTGAAATTATTATAGATGTAATATATTCCAAATTGCAGATCAATAGCTTTCATGCTTTTTGAAAAAATCCGTTTATTGTCGAATTGCGAAATTGTGTCATTTTGTATGGGGGGGGGGGGGGGGGGTAGAAGAGGTGAAACTAAATGTCTAATTTGTTTTTTCTTACTAATACTTCCAAATAAATAATATTTAGTGCAAATTTTCAGCTTGCTAAATTTTATACGCACTGAGTAAATTGGCTTAGAGTATTTCATGAAAAAGTACATTTTGTATGGGAGGTGGTAGAAGGAGGGATAGGACACGCATAATTTTTTTATGGTAGATTGATATCATCATAAAAATATTATGTTCCAAATTTGAGACTATTGATCTTTTATACTTTTCGAGCAAATCCGTTTATTGTCAAATTGCGCAGTTATGTCATTTTGTATGGGAGGGGGTAGAAGGGGTGGAGCGATTTGTCCCGTTCACGAACTTGTCCTTACTTTTTTGTTAAAAACGCCGTGTACAAAATTTGAACTTTCTAGATCAACGCGTACTCAAGCTAGAGAGGACACGGACGGACGGACATCCTGTTTTGAGATTTTTGAGTGATTAAATGAACTTCTGTATCATTAATATTTTTCTCCGAGCCTTATTTCTCAGCGTTACAAACTTTGTGGCAAACTTATAATATTCTCAGATTTCATCTAGAGTATAAATAGTTGTTGTTGTGATTCTTTCTGATGGCATGTTGTGAAGGTACCTTAAGATTGATGGTCAAATTATCGTAATAAATGAATAAAATATGGTAAGCAGTGCAGTCGTTAAAATATTAAAATTGAGGGATTTTAGAAATTTTAAGAACACGATCGCTAGTAATTGTTTTTGAATTATTAATGAGATGAGAAATTTGATTGATGTGTTTATTTTATTGCCCGGAGTCACAGGTCTTAAATTTTCGGTTTCAAAACCTCTTGGTAAGGAAGTCACAATCTTCCAAGCTGAACTTATTGCAATAGAGCTATGTATCAAAGAGAATATTAGGAGAGCTCATTGCAACAAATCTATCTATTTCTTATAAGATAGTCAGGCAGTTCTTAAAGCTTTGGCATCCAACAAACACGGAAGCTTGTGAGGGACTGCCTTCAAAACCTAATCATCCTGGGAAAGAGGACCAAAGTAACATTAATGTGGGTCTCAAGACATACGGGAATTGAGGGAAATGAAGAGGCAGACCGCCTTGCAAAAAATGGCGCAGAAACAAATTTTATTGAACCAGAGCCATTCTGTGGAAATCCAAAGGGACACTTCAACCTTATACTTAGAGAGTGGATTGAACAAGAGCATAGAATCTATTGGAATAAACTTTTAGGCTTATCAATCTCAAAACAATTTATCCTACTACGAAAAAACAAAGTAGAGGATATTCTAAAATTCAGCAAGAGTGTTATTAGTACTCTAATCGGCCTATTGACGGGGCATAGTGGATTAAACCACCACCTCAAAAATATGGGTTTCGCTGAAACCGACATCTTCCGCCTCTGTCTCAGTGACACATAAACGACAGAGCATGCCCTATGTCACTGCGAGGCAGTAGCAAGGAAATAATTGAATCTTCTAGGAAAAGAATTCCTTACAACTGATGAGCTAAATATACATGGATTGCAATAAACGTACAATAGACAAATAGGTGGCGGTGCTCTTAAGTGTCCCCATAATTAAATAAATAATAAAATAAATATGGAAAGAAAAGAAGTTGCAAATTTTACCAAAAATTGTTTTTATAACATTATTGTGGTTTGGTGAATGTTTTCACAGTGCATTTCGAAATGAAAGAAAAGATTTCCGGATTCTACACTGTTACGCTTTATCATTCGTGACGTTTCGGTCTCTGCTGAGATAAAGGGCTCAGCAGAGACCGAAACGTCACGAATAATAAAGCGTAACAGTGTAGAATCCGGAAATCTTTTCTTCCAACATAATTGTATTCTTTAACGATAATTTTCCGTGAATGCCATCAAAATTAAAATTTAGTATTAGTCTTCTGCTAAAATACGCAGAAGATCTTCTACTATTACTGAATGGAGTTTAACGATACATCCTTTCCTCTTCTTCTGACTCTTCAATATTGTTGATTAGTTTGTAGCCTGGGAAGTTTGTTGCCAGTAACACTTCAAGTGTTTTCATGCTGCTTTTTGTTAAGGATCCATCTGATCTCTCTAAAAGTCCGATATCAGTCGGGGTGTCTTTTGCTAACACCTTTTGGAGTTTCGAGATCATCTATTTCTTCACAAAATCTTCTCCTTGACTCTCTTTTTGACTTCTTTAGAAGTTTATTGTATTCAGTAAGGGAGTTTTTGTATTCGTTTCAGTTACCAAAGGTATTGAACAATTTCGTTGTTTCTTTGTGTTTTGCCGCTAGTTTCGCGTTCCACCAAGGTGCTTGTTTTATCATTTTCTTGTGTGAACGGGACAGCTTTGATCAACGACATATATTATATTGCCAACGAGTTTGTTCGCAATATGAGCAATGTTGTCTGGGCTGCATATTGAATCTTCTGCGCTACCTATTTCGTACTCAAGGATTCCACTCGTACTTCCTGCCTGGAAGTATTGATGAATATCAGGGTGCTGCCTTTATTTATTGTTAGTAGTTAGATAGTTCAAAAGTGACTCACCTCTTTTGTTTATATTACTACTAATCCATGTTCGTTTGCATTGCAGCCCAGGATGACTGATATATTATGAATTTTACTGTATGCCATCTATCTTCTCACCAGGAAAGTATTATGCTGAGGTGAATATCGCCTCTTGGACCCCTCCTGCTGTTGGAATTTTCATCAGGACCGCAACTAAATCTGTCCTAATGAAAATAGGAATATTTAGATATTTAATTTCAGATGATACAAGAAGCGCAGATCTTGGCCTGTTGCTTCTTTTATCATAAATCAATTTATCCATTTTTTGTGGAATTCCAATAATTTTACCCTGCGCGACTGGTTCTTCTAGGAGGGCAACATGGAATTCTTCTTTTGCAAATCTCCAGGTCAGTACGTCCATGGCCGCTGCTGCACGATGGAGATTCGCCTGAATAACTTAAAGGCTATTCAGGCTTTTGGCCATCGTCGGTAGATTGTGGCTTGCCGCTTCTGACTTCCTTGGCTTTAGGGCGTAGAGTCACACTCGAGAATTTGAACCAGACTCGGTGCCCCTTCTGTTTAAGCCCCTCCTTCGATTGGCCGTCAATGGAAAAGGTTATAATTGTGTTTGTACCCTCTTTCCTCCTACTGAGGACTTTCCAATTTGAGGCGCACAAACCATCATTTTGAGCATCGGTGTGGGGGAAATATCCCGTGATTATTTCTAATCGCAGAATGTTTTCCTCCCGGACAACCCTGATGGTGATGGAGTCGTCCGAATGTTCTTAGCTATTCTCTCCAGCCACGATGCAGTTTGCTCGTCTCGGCACACAATTAGCATTCACCCTGGCTTGAGGCTCAAATCAAATTCCTGTTAAGACCCCCTATAGGGGCATAGGACAGAAACAACTCTCTTCCACAAGGCGCGATCCTGAGCATCGGCTTTAAGCTGTTGCCAGGACTTGTTTATTCCTCTGGCTTCCTGCTCAACTGCTCGCTTCCATGTGTTACATGGTCGACCAACCCGACGTCTTCCTTAAGGGTTATAATCCAGAGCCTGTTTTGCGATGTTTCGCTCTGGTTTCCTCAAAGTATGACCGATCCACTGCCACTTTCGCCGTTGAATCTCAATACCTATTTTAGTCTGGCGAGTTGTACTCCAAAGTTCGTCGTTGGAGATTACTTCTGGCCAGAATATTCCCAAAATGCGCCGGAGGCATTGGTTTACGAAAGTCTGTAGTTTCTTGGTAAGTCGAACGGTCACTTTCCACGTAGTACAACCATACAACAATACGGATTTGACGCATGCGTCAAAAACTCGCAGCTTCGTGCGAAGGGAGATCTCTCTTAACCTCCAGAAAGGGGAAAGGATACTGAAGGCCTGACGAGCTTTATTTAGCCGAGCCTCAACATCCTTTTCGGCTCCGCCGTCCATGCTGACAATGCTTCCGAGATAGCAAAAATCTTGCACCTCTTCCACATCCTGTCCATTAAGAACAATCGGTGTGCTTGCGTTCGAACCCATGTGCATGCACTTGGTTTTACGCACATTTATTTTCAGTCCCGCCTCTTTGCATTTAGAATGCAACGAGCGAACATTTGACTCTAAGTCCGAACGGGTATGTGCAAGCAAACACACGTCACCAGCATAATCAAGGTGACTAAAGATGTTAAATAGTTTCCATTGAAGACCTTTACCTTCCCCACCTTCCAGTGCAGCTTTCAAGATGTCATTTATTACCACCAGAAACAGGGCTGGTGATAATATGCAGCCTTGTCTGACACCCGTTCGCACAGGGAAGCTCTCGGACAGCTCTCCTCTATGCAAGACGCGACACCTTGCATCTTCGTAGGATTCTTTAATCATAGCTATGACCTTATCTGGAATACCTCTCCTACGCAAAGCATTCCATATGTAATCTCGCTTAACGCTGTCGAAAGCCTTCTCGAAGTCCACAAACATGAGATGTAGTGGCGAACCCATTTCGGCTGACTGCTCTAATATTATCCGTAGGGTATTTGTGTGGTCGGTACAAGACGACCCTTTACGGAATCCAGCCTGATAAACTTGGCTTGAGGCTAAGTCCATCAAATTGTGGCTTTCTATCCTCTTTGGCTGCTGTTGGAATTTCAGCCAGGATGGATTATCGGACTGCAGCTAGCTGCTATGGAGTTAGGATTTTGAGCGAATGCTCGATATGTATAATACCTGTCTTTGCTCGTTTGACCGCGTCCCTATAGCTAGTATCGAACAGGGATGACTCAGCCTCTTCTGCAGGTCTATGCGTGATGCTTTTGTTTGCGGTCTTGTGCCTCTTATTTTAATTTCCGGCAGAAGGCGGTGTTGTTGATGAGGTTCTACCTCCTTTTGTCGTCATTTTCTGTGCCGGTGCTAATGTATCTTGCATTGGCATGCAGGCAAGGCCGTATGCCTCGTTTGTATTCTTGCCGTGGTTACGGTGGTACTTATACCTTCTTCTAGCGGCACTGCTTAACCACCTTTTATTTACCTTTAGACTCGTCCAATTGAGGCTTGCTGACGGTTGGCTTCTGGAGGGGTGCTTGTTCCGCTTACCACCTCTTTTACGGTATTAGCCGCTGTTTGTGATGCCTTGGAGGAAGGATCAGCCCCTTGTTTATTATTTCTAATGTTATTCATGTGAATCCCACGAGTAGCGCGAGAAAGTAGTGTCAGCCCTGGCACAGCTCCGCAGGTAGTACGTACACTTGCAAATCACTATAGGGATAAATCCCCTTGTAACCATAGAGCTTCTTGAGAGCTGCCTGAAACATGACCAGTCCAGATTTCAATAGAATCCATGCTCTGATAGGATATGCAACCGACAGCTAGCTGAACGCTTTTAATCCCCACCATCACCAATCCGCCAAAGACCATAGATAGGATACGGAGCCGACAGTTAGCTGTTCGACATATTCCCCCCTATCTTGATAGGATACGGAGCCGCTAGAAACCTATTCGACTTATTCCCCCCTATCTGTAGATCTTTTGACATTACCCAGTCTGCACCACGTGGAGGCGATCTACCCAACAGACCAAAATATTATAATATTTTATTTACAGACGCAGTGAAAACAGATGGAAAAGCATTTTCCCTTTTTTTAAAGGACAATCAGGGTTCATAAGAATCTCCATTTAAAAAAAGTTTGCTTGAAAAAAAACGAAACTAGGATATTTAGTTTCGCTTATTTCTGAATTGAATTTGATTTAATTTTTTGAATTGAAAAAACTTTATTTTGAATTTCAGTTTTTTTTTGTTCATAATCAAAAGTGACACCGGCTTCTTAAGCTATTTCATTGGTCTTATACAGCCTTTTTAGCTTTCTTTTAATTTAGAAAAAAAGTGGACATAATTTCGAAGGAAGATCTAAACTGGTCTTAAGTTTTTAAAGAACTATCGATTTGGATGTGCACAATGGGTCTATGTGGATATCTAAGTGTCGGAGGCTATTTAAGTTCTTCAAATTTCAAGAAAGCGTAATTTTATATAGTTGCAGTCCTTTATAAATTATTCACTAGTGTAATTGCCATTACCGAATCATGTTTTGGGATGGCATCAATCTGTAAAGAAGTACTTCCTTTTGGCTTCGCTTGAGGTTACAAATGAAGCAGTTACCACCAATGACATCGCTGTAGAAAAGTAATCAGAGAGTCGATAACTACTTCTGCTTTATTTGTAATGCGTTAAAAAGCAGATGATGTATAACTTCCAAGTCCCACGGAGTACTTTTCTTTTTCTCAAATACCACCAAAACATCAAAAACGTCAAATAATTTCTGATAACTAATAAAATGATTGGGAAATATCTGAACGTCTCGAATAATGTCATCCGTTTGACGAAATTTTGAAAGATGTCTCTAGTTCAGCAATAACATGCCGGATCCCATTCTTCAATTCTATGCAGATTGTTGCCACATACTTTCTTCTTTACGAAACCCCAAAAGAAACAGCCCGACAACTTCAAATCTCTAATCGGCATGCGAATAGTACCAAATACAATTTATCCCTGCCCTCATCTCAACGTGGGAATAAGCGTATGAACGTAATAGTGCCGATTAAACTATGTCCCCAAAACATGACAGCAATTTGAAACTAATCCGTTAAATAAACCAAAAATAAATCCTTTCAATTTATCCGATTTTCATACAAAACTCTCAGGAGTGAGTGTCCTGAATGAAAACTCCTCAGGACAAATGAACAAACATAGGTAGTAGCTATGTATCAAAATATAATTTCAATTCTTACGAAAGCACTTGCCATCATTTATGTTGTTCTTTAGTTCCGTCAGAGCGTGCGAAACTCTTTTCTGTTGTACGATTGTTGTTGTTGCTGCTGTAGCTGTCGTCATCCTCTGCGCGTTTGTCCTTACGAGAGGAGCAGCTATACAGATTACATGAAAGCAAATATTTACATGGAAAAGAAAATGAGTTCTGAAAAGGGCAACTATTTACATAAATTCTTATCCAAATTGAAAATTGATGTCGTTACGAAACATTCGAATTCAGAGTTTTGTGTCAACACGATTTTTTTCAGTTTAATTTTATTTTTGCGAGAATGTATTTATGTTCTTGTCCTTTAAGTACTTTTGTGCTTCTGTTTTTGTAGAAAAAACTCATAAGATGTTTGGGAATATTTTAACTGAAATCGAACATACATATATTCGTATATAGACATAATGGATATCTGTAAAACTAAAATTTCCATTCTTCTATAACAAGAAGAATGGAAATTTAACTAAACATGGAAACTTATTAAAATAATTTGATAAACATGAAAATTTGTGTAAATGTTCCTATTAGATTATAGACAAGGTGTGGCCGGCTATCTGTGGGTCCAGCAGATCCGTAGTTCAGCTTGTGCCCAGAATAACTCGGTGCATGGTTGACTCTGCGCATTTTATATAATTGCAGCTTTATAATCAAAAAGACAAGGTGTGAGAGTTTTCCTCCCACTCTACACTCAACCCCATAGCCCACAGCTATCGATGGAAAAGAGTATTTCAAAGAGCGTATGGATCTAATCCCAGCATACGCATGACGGCCAATAAAACGATTATTTTCAAAATCGACATCCAGAATAAATCAATTACCCATCTACACACTGACAAAGTAAATTATACCTATTTAAGGTACCTTCTTCAAGAAACCAATTAAATGTTGTCACGCTAATATAATAAATTTCCGTTTCCTATCCACCTTAACACGAATACATGAAATACCAAAACTAATTAAACTCGATAAGAGATCCAGAAAAATTTCGATAATGTCCTAATCAAGTTTCACGTAACATGGTAGAAAACAATCCAAAAAAAACGCACAAATACAAAGAAAAACCTTTTCATTTTCTTTTTCTTTGTCCCATTTTATTAACACTTGATTTAACAAAAGGATATTTGTTAACCTTGCGCCCCATCCTCCCCTCTCAAACCAATGACCGCCCACGTCGAAGCAATGGAATAGCGTAAACTCAGCTTGAAATAAAATTCAATCCGAAAATAGCAATAAACTCTAATTGATTACGATTGGAGTCCATTTCCATTGATTGTGCGCTTTCACTGACTCGGCACTAACCTTATTTTTACGCTATTTGTAATTTTCTTTGCAGTCCTCTGTAACATAGATCGCCCACGACTTACCCCACTCTATGCTTCTTTCCACAAAAAAGGACGAAAAGGTATATAGTGTCTGTGTTTCGAACAAAAGGAAAACATTTCGCACAAGTTTTCTTCATTGAGTTTCTTTTTCGAAAAAAAATAGAAAAAAAAATAAAAATAAAAGAAAAAGAGAAATACAACATCAACTAAAAAGTTCTGTTTGCTCAGCGTCTTAACGTTTCGGTGCAATGCAGAGATCAGAAGGATTTCAACCTTTCTGCAGCAGCATACTTAGCAATAAGCTTATGCGGTACTTAAACTTATCGCAAGGCTTATTTATGATATTTGAGACTAAAAACTTTGTTTACGACGGTAACTTCAAGAGCCTTGAAAAGAGAGACCATTGTTAAAGTCCGATGCGGGGTGGTAGAAAAACGCACACAAAAAGGGGTGCGATTGCACAAATAAATAATTCTTGCAATCAAGACAAAGTCAAATTTCTTGATTATACAGCTGAACAGATTTTATCAAGTGGTCGAATACTTGAAGATTTGTTTGATTTAAACTTAACTAAGACTACAACAAAAGATTGAATTCAAATGTGGCTTGTGCGTTATGCAGAAGAACTTACGAGTAGAGGTACTGATACCCATACTATTATGCTAGTATTCAATACTTTGAATTCGTTATTTTCATACTTAACATAAAATTACTTTATTATCCTAAGAACAAACAAACAAACAAAGAATACTGAATTAAAACATTTATTACCGGTGCTCTACAATATCTATATTTATAATTTTTAAGTTAATTAGGATAATGCTTCCGTTCTGTCGAAAGTGTTGGAGACGGCTGTGGATCGCAAAATAGTCCGCTATCTAGAAGAAAACAAACTTCGGATGTTCTACAGGTGACCTCTTGGTATATCTGACTGATCGTTAGAACTCTTGCATCCATAAATTTGGCGAAGTTCAAGTTTTGGCACTTGACAGAGTTTGGCACAAATATCTGCTAGTGCCGCTCAAAGCAATCGGCTTGAATAATAACCTCGTAAAATGGATTGAGAGTTTCTTATATGAACGCCCCATACAAATCGTATTGGAAGGTGTGGCATCTTCCTCCTTTTCCATAGATTTCGGAGTCTCTCAAGACTCTGATTTATCACCCAAACTCTTTCTAATTTTTATAAATGAAATTCGAATCGACTACTAACACTCACCGTGTCTCAGTAGAATCTAAACGTCCCAAACTATTTGGATCATTGAACTTTGACCTGAACCTAATATTGGAATGGGGCCGGATAAAAAGAGTATAGTTCACAACACCTCAAAAATACAGGCCTTTCATATTTCCCTTAAACGTGATGTTCCAGCGTCAGTCTCTAATGTAGCCTTTTTTGGTGTCTAACTAGACTCTTCCGAATACTTCTCAGTCCTTGGCATTAAAATAATTAACCATTTTAATTGGAACCAGCACATACTCGACGTAGCACTTGACGCTTCCAAGCGCCTAGGAGTTCTCCGAAGATGTAAAATATTTTTTTCCCAGTGACCTAGCTAATATACATTAGGCCTACATTAAACCACGCCTTGGGTATAATTCGTATTTATGGGCTGGGGCATCCAAAATGTAACTTGCGATGCTCGACCATGTCCAGAGACAGGCTTTCCGACTAATTGGGGATGAAGCCAACACGATTTCTGTAGCCACCCTAGAGCATCGCAGAAATATCGGAGTACTAAGCATTTACTACCGCAACTTTCATGGTAAATATAGTGAGGAACTTGCTAAACTTATTCCACCTCTTTACATATTTCCTAGAAATACTCGCCTAGCTTCCAACTTCACGTACAATAAGCAGTCATTCAAAGCCCGAACTTCAAAGCTTTGGAATGCATCACCAGAAGCTGTATTCCCATTGTCAGATGACCTTCGACGTTTCAAATTCAATGTCTACCGGCATTTTAGGCTTTTCTCTCCTTTTAATCCCGCTTACTCTTACCTCCTTGTTTTTCTCCCTTACCGAAACGACTGTGTAAATTGCATTAAAGGGTAGCTCTCTAAGTTGGGTTCGATCACATAAAAAAATAAAATAAAAGAAGTTACCATTTTTTTCGAAATTTAATCACCAATATGTAAAATGGGAGAATACCTCTGTTTGTGGAATCCCCGTATCTTTGCAACGCAGAAAAACACAGAATTTTTCTTTCTCGCTTGAAATTTTGTTTTTTTTTTGCTTTTCTTGACCAAATTAGCCTAAAAGTGCAAAAGAAATCCTTCTGGCCATGCACATATGGACTCATATCTCCGAGATCCTTAAAAATAGGAAATTCATTTTAGAGTGGATTGTGTATGTGGGTTCAAATAACTAAGTTTTTCGAAGTGTGATCAATGGCGTCTATTGATGCAAGGGAAGCATTGCTTCTCCTACGTTGTGCCTTCTGTTGAGTCTTGAAACATTAAACTAAAATCAGAACCATTACGTAAATTTATTCAAAAATTTCAAAAAGAAAACGGGCATTATTTCCGCTTAACACTGTAAACATCATATACGTGCACAGTACAACTTTTTTTAAACAAAACCATTTGGATGAAAGTCCAAAGCTTTCCATAGAGAAAAATCGGCGAGATGCGATTTAAAAAATGCCTGCACAAGACTGCCGACTAGTACGTGGCAAAATGTTCGTGCCCATCAAGCGCAAATTCGACTTTTATAGGAAGGGGAGATGCGTTAAGGTAATTGCTTCCAGCCAGTGCTTTCAGTCGCAAGCTCTGGCTATCGATCAAAGTATTGCCATTATTAAAATTTCGGTACTAATTGAAAATTGATCAGGAAGAAAAACGCGAATAGGTAGGTGGACTGGCAATATTGCCTTTATTTGTCGTGATTTGAGAAGAAACGAATCAGTCTAAGCTTTTGCAGGTCGGGCTACATCTTTGCGTCCTTACTTGTTTTGTTACTTAATAAGTTTAAAGTAAACCTTATATTAATTGTACAATATTTTCAAAGTTTATGTTTAATAAAAAAAAGGTTGAAGGATGTATCAAAAGAAGATGTCGCCATAAGATATCATCGAATTTCTTTCAGTTTCGTAAATATAAGGGCATCTGTTGGTAAGGGATTGGAATGTCCTTTTATTTATGAAGTCAAGCGTTTTAATTTGTTATTATTGACTTTAGATGGTTTCATTTCTATTGAAAATTATTGAATCGCTTTTAGCTTAGCTATTAATTAGGGCAATAAGGTGGAATTTTTAGTGTGGTGTGCCGTGAAGTGCGTAGTGTCATTGTTTTTATTTGGCTGGAGCAGGTAGTTTTTTTTTAAATAAATCTTGTGGCTTAACAAATAAATATAGTAATTGTAATTGCTTCCACTAGTAATAATATTACGTGAAACGACTCAGTGCGATATGGAAGGGAAAGTCGGGGAGGATGGGGGGCTAGAGTCAAAACTACATTTGATAATATATCCACTACGAATGCAGATAGAAAACTGAAACGTGACATTCGTCTAGATTGGTTTATGGAAAAAAAAGGGAAAAATAATTTAATTTTTGTATCCATTGGGGTCCGAAAAGGGGGGTTAAGCGAATTGCCGGCCGAATTTCAAATTCTCAAATGATTATACATATCTATAGAATTACTAAACGAAAAATGTTTATATTTTAGGATCGTTTTGGTGGTATACAGCTCCACTATCATTGATTTCGGGAGGCCATTCCTTACAAGGGGGAGGGTCGGAAAGTTGGTGCAAAGAAAAACACTTAAATTAATATTTCGGCTATCTTTGGAGCTATGTTTTTGAAATTTGGAACATATATTGAGTATGTAAAGGATATGAAATTTGCACATATCAGTAGCGGGTGCAAATGGGGGGAATCTCAAAAAAGCTAATTTCCGACTCTCCAATTCGCTTAATGTTTTCTGACTATAGTTGCATTTAGTCCATTTTCTGCCAATAATGCAACAGAAGGATCCCAAAAACCTCTAAACGTAGACCTAAAAATATCGATTTCGCAAAAATGAAATTTAGATTATAGATAGAAAATATAGTATTAAGCCAGTGAGGAGAGAACTACATCATTTTTAATCATTCATTACGTAATCGTAATTATTAGTTTTTACTTACTATTACCACGTTTACTAATGTGGGCTTTATATTATTGGAGCTATCTGTGTTAAAGCTTTAAATAAATAAATTACAACTCTTTACAAACCAAAAGCATAATTTTGGAAATGGAAACCGTTTTCTCAGCACTGAGCAGCGTTGGTAATTTATTGAAAAGATTTGAGAATATCACAGCATTCTTATAGTTTTCGCAATTCTATTAAATTAAGTGAAATTTCACCTCGTCACTAAATCATTCGTGACAAACATAGGATTTCCAGGTCGCGCAGATGAAGTTCAACCGATTCCCTAATATTTTTTGTATGAAACGTCGAAGATGGTGATTGTGGTTTATATGTGGGTTGAAGTAGCAGAAACCAACAGAGAATTTTAGATTATTATACCTAAGTTTAATGAAAAATTCGAAGATATTGGGTTGTGCGAAGGTCTTACAACCCTTCCACAATAAATAATGAAAAATGTTAAGGAACCTAAAGGTCAGGAGGCCAAGGTTCGATTTGGGCTGTAGTGCCATTGTAGAAGTAGACGATAAGTTTAATCTAATGTTTGTAATACTGATAAATGGGGTTCGGACAAAAAAAAAAATAGATTACGCAGAAGTTCGAAGACCTTGAAACAAAATGTCCTTTTTTGCAAGTTATTTTTGGACAAAAAGTATGATCAATTGAAGTAAAAACTTTTCGGATTTCACACTGTTATGCTTTATTAAATGTGACGTTTCGGTTTCTGCTGAGATCTTCATCAAACTCCTTCAGTTATCTATTTTTCAAACTATTTTATTGAAATAATACAACTTTATTGTACATATAGAAAGTTAATTTACTCTAATATTAAGTTTTGACAATATTATTGACATAATGTTTACTTTCAAATACCAAAAATTCCTTAAACATAATTAAAAAAAAAAAGCTTAGAAGGGAAGGGGATCTAAGTTTATGCCTTATATATTTTAATTAGCACATTTCGCAGGGAGGGGTAGTTGTAGGATGAGGTTTTACTAATTCCTGCAACTACGTCCGGAGAATAGCGACTCCACGGAGCTCAGCTAACTATCCCCTGTGGGATAAAGGCAGTAGAATTCAACCACAGGGTGAAAACAAATTGTCGGCCGAATTGTTTTTTTAAATGATTATATCTTCGAAATTACTTATCGTAAAAATTCATATTTTGGGACCATCAGTGTAACATATAGTTCCTTTGGAATCAGCTTAGAGAGTGGGTAATTATTGTAAGGGGGAGGGTCAAGGGAGGTGCAAAGAAAAACACTTAAAAATGAATATCTCAACTATCTCTTAAGCTATGTAATTGAAACTTAAAATTTATAATAAGCTATACTAGGAAAATACAAAAAAAATATAACATGTTGAAATAATAGTAGTGGGGGGAAATGGGGAGCATTTCAAGAATGGCGCACTTTTCAAAATTTCGAATCCTTATATCTCAAAAAAGGGAACAGATATCAAATCAAAAATTTTTCAGATTGTAGAACTACATAATGGTTAATTTTGGTAAAAATTTTAAGTTGGGAGGTGAAAGGGGAGGGAGGTGATAAGCAAAAATGTCGAAAATTTTGAGTGATTTTTTTAGGACTCTGTTGTCTAACGTGCACAAGGTGTTTCATGTGCATTGAAAAAAACACATAAACTGAAAATTTTTGAGTGAAATTTTAAGGTAGCAACTTGAAAATTTGCGAAATGCATTTAAAAAAAAATCTTAAATATACGAAATATTAACTGGTCGAAAACCTTTAAAACTTCTACCCCCTCCCATACAAAATTATTTTTTCGACCATTTTTAAGAAATCAATTATCACCTAACTTTTAAAAGCTATCAATTTGCAATTTTGCGTAAAAACTAACAAAAATAATTGAAATGAAATTACGTTAAAAGTTTTGAAATCGCGCTTGCCCTTCTACCCCTTCCCATACAAAAGTAAGATTTCGACCAATTTCATTAAATCAACTAGTAATCAACAAATTAAAAGCTACGAACTTGAAATTTTGTACGAGCATCTTATAACAGAAAAGAAAGAAAATTGCATCACAAGTCTTACGATTCCCCTCCTCCTCTACCCCCTCCCATACAAAATTATTTTTTCGAGCATTTTTAAGAAATAAGTTGTCAGCTAACTCTTAAAAACTATCAATTTAAAATTTTGCAGAAAAACTTATAAAAATAATTCAAATGAAGTTGCTTTAAAAGTTTTGAAATCGCGCTTGCCCTTCTACCCCCTCCCATACAAAACCATCTTCTTCTTCTACAATGGCGCTACAGCCCAAATCGGACCTTGGCCTCCTGACATGCAGGTTTCTTAACATTTTCATTACTTATTGTGGAAAGGTTGTTAGCCCTTCGCACAACCCTCTTTCTACGAATTTTTCATTTTCGTAGAATGAGGTGACCAAGGTATATCCAAGCAGGCAATGTGTTGGAATTATCTATTGCGCCGATCGGGATTTGAACTCACGACCTTCACATTACAAGACCAACACGCTACCTACTAGGCTACACCCTAGCTCCATACAAAACCATGATTTCGACCAATTTCATTAAATCAACTAATAACCAATAAACTAGAAGTTACGAACTTGAAATTTTATACAAGCACCTCACAAGAGAAGCAAAATAAAACTACATATCAAATTTTACGATTCCCTACCTTCTCTACCCCCTCCCATACAAATGTAAAATACACCGAATTTTATGAAAATTCTATGCAACTTCGTCTATGATACACATTCTATACAGAGAATATTGGACGTGATTCAAGCAATTAATTAAAAAGCTATTAACATCCACCCACCCTTACTATTACCCCTCCTCCTTCCCTCATAAAAACCCAAACTTGCAGAAACGAATGAAATATTGTTAAATTGACAAGAGCACTGCCCAAGAACTCCCTTTCACTTAGTCTTCCCTAACCACTCTAACCTGCATATTGACTTTCCACTCATCCGCAACTTGTCCCAAGAATAATAAAGTTTCGCCCGACTTGTTGGCAGTTTATTTAGTTTAGTTTTCCTGTGCACATTCTTGTTTTTGATTATTGGAAGTACCGAATAATATGTCTTATTCATGTATATCGTAATCCATCTTTTGACTTCGATATGCTCACTTCCATCCTTCGATAGGTTCACCCCTAGGTATACAAAGTTGTCTTCTTTTCCTAGGTTAAAGTCTCCTACCGTAATATTTTGCTTGATTGGTGTCTTTTTCCTACTTTGTGTCATAAATTTTGTTTTGTTTTCGTTAATACATAGTCCTACTTCTTTTGCTACCGAGTCAAGATTTACAAATACCCCTTTAGCATTTTTCTCACATCTTGCAAGGATATCTATGTTGTCAGCATATGCTACGAGTTGTGTAGATTTTAAGCATGGTATTCCTTTGGTGTCAACGGGAGCTTTTCGAACAACAGATTCGAGTGACAAGCTGAGAAGCATTGGTGCGAGGCCGTCACCTTGCTTAAGGCCGTTGTTAGTTTTAATACTGGAAGTCAGATCGTTTTCTACTCTGGCTTGTGACAAAGACTCAACCATTGTCATTCTTGTAAGTCGAATCAATTTCGATGGGACTCCAAACTCTAACATGATTTTATACAGTACACGCCTGTCGATACTGTAGTATGTTTGTTTGAAGTCAAGAAATATGTGGTGCATATCAATATTATATTCCCAGCACTCTTCCAGCACCTGTTTAACTGATCCGTGAAAATATCTGGTCAAGATCTTATAAGACGTACACAACAGAGATATTCCTCAGTAGTTTTCGCAGCAGTCTTTGTCACCTATTTTATAAATTGGACATATGAAGCTCCTCCGCCAATTTTCAGGAAGTGTTTCTTGCGTCCATATGTCCGTGACTAATCTGTTTAGAAGATTTGCTATGCAGGTGTCGGCGGCTTTCAAAAGTTCAGCTGGAATTTAATCAGTGCCCAGCGCTTTGTTGTATGGGTGGTTTTTCAGGGCTGGTTTTACTTCTTCGAGAGTGGGAGGACTCAAATAGGACCTTTCATCAGCTGTTATACTTGATATTATGTCTGCTGCTGCTGTTCGTGCAGATGATGGGCTCGGGTTGCGGAGTTGTTGAAAGTATTGTGGCCATCTTAGTTTTAAATCTTCCGTATTACTTATGATGTTGCATTCTGTATCCTTGCAGAGGGTCGTTGGAATCCCTCTTTCAACTTTTTAACTAGCGAATACGCGGCTCTTGTGTTGTGTAATTTAAAATATTCGTCCAGGTTTTTAATTTCGTCATTATTGTACTTCCTTTTTCTGTCTGCATATTTTGTTTGCAAATCGTCTGAGATCGTTAATGTTTTTTAAGCTTGATTTTTTCGCTCTAATACAACTTGGCATCCATTGTCGAATCAATCATTTCTTTTACTCCAGGGTTGTTGTCCTATAACCTCCTCTGCGACACATGCAATGCCATCTTTGATGTTTGCCACATTTCTTCTATTGGCATGTTGTTCAGCATTGTCGCGAAGTGCCTCTCCAAGGCTTATACATATTTCGTTACTATTTTCTCGTCTTTGACTTTTCCAATGTCGAGCTTAGGAGCCGGTATTGTTCTTGAGTGTTCTCGGATTGCGATTCGACATCGGAAGTTAGTCCTTATAAAATATTATAGATAAAATAGTGATCTGTGTCGCAAGCGATCTTTTGCGATATTGAATTCGGTGTTTTAAATTTTTGAGAAATCCTCGGTCACTAAATTTCTGATACGAAATCAGCTCGCCAAGTTATTAACTTTTTTTTCACGGCGCCGACCACAACTTAAGGCGTTCAATCTTTAATGTAATTTACTCATTCATTTCGGTAAAGTAAGAAAAAAAAGGAATTGGAGGTTAAGTAAGTTTAAAACGAGGAAAACGCCTAAAATGCCGAACGTTGAGTTTGGAAACGTCGAAGGTATGACAATGAAAATACGATCTCTGGCAATGCATTCCAAATCTTTGAAGTTATGAAGGTATGAATGATTGCCTATGTTTCATTATACGAGAATTTGAAAGCTTAATAGTAAGCTCGTGTGCGCTTGAATCTAGTCGAGTATACCTAGGATATGTGAAAAGGGGTGGAAAGAGGTTAGAAAGTTCCTTATTGTATTTATCTTGGAAGTACAGATAGTAAATACTCAGTATTCCGACGTTGCTGCGGTGCTCCATGGAGTCTATTGAAGACGTGTAGGCTTCATATCTCTGAATTAGTCGGAACAACTGTCTCTGGACATGGTGGAGCATCGCGAGTTGAGTTTTTTATGCCCCAGCCCATTATGTGAATTGTACTCGAGGCGTGGTCTTATGCAGACCTTTTAGATATTGGCTAGATCAATAGGATTAACGATTTTTTACATCTTCGCAGAACTTTAAGATATTTGGAAATGTCAAGTATGTGGTGATTCCAATCAAGATGGTTATTTATTTTAATGCCAAGCTGTGAAAATGTGTTCGGGTGGGTCTAGTTTCACACCACCGAAGGCTACATAAGAAACCGTCGCTGGAACATCATATTTGAAGGAAAGATGATAGGTGTGTGTTTTCGATGCGTTGAACTCTACTCTATTTATTCTGCCCCATTCCAAGATAAGGTTCAGGCCAGTGTTCAATGATTCAAATAATCCCGCACTTTTCGATGCCACCAGGACGCGGTTAGTGTCATTAGTCGCATTGAATTCATAGATGCTTTCCAGGGTACTGTAATTTGCAAAGCCCATTGCTCAGATTGAGAGTTGACGATAGATGGTCATTAATAAAAAATAATAGCCTTGAAGGACGCGGCAATCTGTAGGTAAAGAAGATTCCTCTCCATTCATTATTGGATAGTGCTTTCAAATATGAAAATCTCATTTAATTTTACGAGGTTATAATTAAAGCCTACAGCTTTCAGCTTCTCCGGGAAACGTTCATGCCAAACTCTGTCAAACGCTTTAGCGATATCAAGTGCAAGAGCCTGACTTTCGCCAAATTTATACTGGCAAGAGTTTCAACGTTCGGAAAGCATTTTTCTTGATCCGGATGGCCGTAACACACTCGTTAGTGCAACACGAATTCTTTGATGGTTTAACTCGTTTATAACTGAATTGTATGGAGAGCCTCATACCCTCACGAATTCCTAATGAAAATTCTCTCAAATCGAGCTAGGAAATTTGTAGTTTGAATTTGTGTACAATTAAATTTTATTGCTGCTTTTAATTTTGAATTTTACATATAAGTAGGCACCAATAGCCTTTTCTAAACTATAATCTTTTATCTAGCTACAGGATGCTTTACGATATATATTTAAATGTATGCATCGATTACACTACCATAAAAGACCGCGTCTCAAAAGTTTCCTGATAGTGTCTTGAGACGGCGGACCCAAATAAAATATTTTATATGATGGTGTAAAATGAACAGATGGCGAGATTGCGAAATTGTACGTGTTACGAAGGCATTAATAAACGATTAATACACGAAAAGCGAATCAAAGAGCTCTTCGAGGACATGTTTTACATGCAACGCAAATATTTATGAGGAGCGTTGTTCAGATCGTGATCGGAGGAGTGAAGGGTATTTGGGGGGGATATTCGAATAAGGGTGTCAAAAAGAAAGAGGCATTCGACGAATTTAATAAAAGGATTAAGTGCCATCACTTCCTAAATCCTTCGCATTTATTATAAACACTTCAACTTGTTGGCTATAAATAACGTCTATTGCGTTATTAACTCATCCCCTGAGGGTGTAAACTCATCGAAATCGGTGTGTATAGAGTAGCTACGACGATATGGGCTATGCTGGTGCGCATCTACATATATATTCTTGCTCCGCTTACGTAAAATATAGTTAAAGATTTTCCCAATGTATTCGTGAATGTTGTTTAGCTTCGGAAAAGGAACAAGTGGAGTAATTTTGATTACTCAGAACAAGTGCCGGAATATATCAGTGCCTGCACTCGACGCGGTACAGCAGCACCCCGTATACTATTGCTTTGGTCCTGAATGACGAAGAATTGAATTTTCAAACCGAACAAATGTGTGAGTGCATTTGAAATTTCATTTTGCCATGGTGTACAAGTGCTTTATGGACGAACGCAAGTGGTTTTTCAGTGCCTACTTGCACACAAAGTTCTGATGGCTTTGGGTATATTTCCAAGAGAGGATCCTTTCGATGTACATAAAATGGCAAACAAAGCGTTTTATTCGATTGAAAAGTGAAATATAGAGAGGGTACTGTGCGCTATACGTTTGGTACGTATACATCCTTTGTTTGTAATATTAAGCATGCCGTAAAGCACACGATTTGTATACAAAATTAAGGGTCCTTGTAAATTTTTATCAATCGATATTATACTAGAGTTATAGGGTACACAATCGTTTTTCGATGCAGTATTTTTTTTTAATGGTATTTGCCATAACGAGCGTTTGAATTGATTAGGTTCGAAAATGCAGGTTCATTTCAATTTCACAAATTATATTTGGTTTGATTTGAGCTGGGTGTGTGTTTCACTGAAGCTTAACTCGAATTTAATTAAATTGAAAATTAATTATTTAGATAGTGCGGTTCCTTTGGTTTGCTAAATTGGCAAAACTTAGTTTTAATTAATATTCCTAGTAACGTTATTATGAATTTTTTATGAAATCGTATGTGAGGTGGCAAAAGAGAAGGATGAAAGCTAGGGGGTGCAGCCTAGCGGGTAGCGTGTTGGTGTACAATGCAAAGGTCGTGAGTTCAAATCCCGGTCGTCGCATAATTCCAGCACACTGCCTGCTTGGGTATACCTCGGTCACCTCAATCTACGAAAATTAAAAATTCGTAGATAGAGGGCTGTGCGAAGGTCTAACGGCCTTTCCACAATAAATAATGAAAAGATGTTTAGGAACTTGAAGTTCAGGGGGCCAGGCTTGATTCGGGCTGTAGCGCCATTGTAGAAGAAGAAAAGGGAAGAATTGAATATCGTTTTAATTATTAAATGAAATCACTCTTAACTATGTATGATTTTTTTTTGTAATCGGAGTAACCATTTAAAAATGTGTTAATCAATTCCGATTTTTTTTAGTTTGCTAACGTTAAGAAATTACAAAAAATGGAATTTTAAATTTTTGCTTGGTTGAGATCAAGGATGATGCATAAAATTGAGTGCCATGTGGGAATACTTTTTGATTCGGAAATTTTCGAAAATTGTGTCCATTCTTAACTGGCTTCAAACTTTTACCAAAAAAAAAAAAAGTCATAATTTGTATTCTCTCTTAATTGCTAATATTCAGTCAGCCACAAAGTAATTTTCAGTACAATGGAGTTTGCTGTTTTATTTTAGAAATCTTGAGTTTTTGAATTTTTATTAGTTTTTGGTTCGTGTCGAAGCTAAGCATTTTAGCAACGGATGATTTAATGCGGGACAGAGATAGTTGCATTGGGCTTAAGTATGCCAAACAAGAATGGCGAAACAATTCAATTTGACAATTGTTTCGGATAATTTAACATGGGACAGAGTTAGTTGCAATAGGCTAAAGTGTGCCAGACAAAGATAGCGAAACGATTGTTTTGAAAAATTTCGAGCATTTCGCCAATAAGGGAGGGAAATACTTTCATTCCCATTCTCTTACAAGGCAAAGCATGTCGATAGTCTCTCCATATTATATATCCTTCTTTGTTGAGATATTTAAAATTTAAAAAAAAATCAAACATGTTTTTTGCAAAAATCAAGAACAATAAAAATCTCCGAATCGAAGATATAACAGACGTTGTCGAATATCTTTATCAAGAAATTTAGGATACCAAAGCTATCGAGTAGGTCGAAATTGCACAACAATAAGCTTCAATCTAGTTAATGAATATTTTCAGTTTACAAGAAATTCCAAAAGGTGATTATAACATGATGAGAGAAGATATTTTCCGTGAAATTCAACATTTCATTGAGATAGTAGGCTTCTAGATCATAAAGTTGTAGATAATCCGGTATGCAATGATTGTGAGAAGTAGGTTAACTTTGAATGAATTCATTTGCTTTTATTTTTCATTAGGTTTTAAGAGCTGGTGCTGCCACAATTTTTGATACATTTGAACTAATACAAATAATTGGACAGAATCGTGCCAATTATATTGAAGAAGAGCTCACTACACTCCATAATTGTTACAAACATTTCACAATGAAGCCCTATTTATTTGAGCGCCTCCAGATGGAAATTGGCTGTGTAAATTCATTTCAATCGATAATGTGATTTTTTCATATTTTCAGATCGAATTATTGCAGATATTGAACAAAGAAGGAAAACTGGAATCGACTCGTGGTCCTACTTATTTGAATAGGGTGGCAAAGTATTCGACAAAAAAGCCGCAATGGAAATTGCATACAGAAATTCATTGAAAATTTTGAACGATTCGTATTCTAAGTCTTAAATCTTTTTTTTTTTTATATTTTTAATTTTTAGAGACGTTGGTAATTTTGGTTTTAAGAAAAATAGATTTTTTTTAAGGTATTAAAATTTCTAATGCAATTGTTTCATTTAGAGATCATGGGGTAAAGATGGAAATTCGTTACTTGTTGCCCATAGCGGATAATAATGTAGCTCATTCAGCTGAATAAAAATTTACATTGCCCAAAAAAAAGATAACAATAAAAGAAAATAATGAAAATAAAAATTCAAAATATATTATACGTTCTTTCCGGTTTCACTAATAGATGACGCAAACGATAAGTACGCAGCTTATTGATTTGGCACATACGTCATTTTGTTCGTCTGGCATTTAGCTAAAAACACAATCTGCCAAAAATAAGCGTCTTTGTGATCATGTCGAGTTTTGTGTCTGGAAAAGAACATTTGCGGCATGCATTGCTTTTCTTATTTAATCAAAAGAAAAAGGCTGTTGAAAACCATCGTTTGCTGGTAGAAACTTATGGTGAAAATGCTTCATCGGTTACAACATGCGAGACATGGTTTCGAATATTCAAAAGTGGCGATTTCAATGTGAAATCATTCTGGTAGACCACAAAAGTGCGAAAACGAGCAATTGCAGGAGTTATTGGATAATGATCCAACTCAAACTCAAGATCAATTGGCAGAAGCATTAAATGTGACACAAGAAATAATCAGCGGACGTTTACGAGCAATGGGGAAGATCAATAAACTCGGTAGATGGGTCCCACACAATTTGAATGAACGTCAAATGGAAAATCGCAAAGTCACTTGTGAAATGCTGCTTCAGCGCCACGAAAGGAAATCATTTTTGCATCAAGTTGTGACGGGTGACGAAAAATGGATTTATTTTGAGGACCCGAAGCGGAAGAAATCGTGGCTTGCACCTGGCGAAGCCGGTCCTTTAACACCAAGGCCAAATCGCTTCGGTAAGCAGACCATGCTCTGTGTCTGGTGGGACCAGAGCGGTATTGTGTATTATGAACTCTTGAAGCCCGACGAAACCGTTAATACACAACGCTATCGCCAATAAATGATTAGTTTAAACAGCACGCTGATCAAAAAACGACCGGAATGGGCCAGAAGACATGTCAAACTGATTATGTTACACGACAATGTGCCGCCTCACAAAGCAAAGCTGGTAAAAGACAAATTGAAATCGCTTGGATGGAAGATCCTTTCACACCTCCCATACTCCCCAGACCTGGCACCGTCTGACTATCAAATATTCGCATCTATGGGGTATTCGCTCAAGGAGCAGCACTTAAGCAATTTCGAAAAAGTTGGAGAATGGCTCGACGAATGGTTTGCCGCAAAAGACAAGCAGTTTTTCTGGGATGGTATTCATAAATTACCAGAAAGATGGGCGAAATGTGTAAAAGCCGCATACACCTGGCATATATGTATATAACATAAGTCCTTAATAAATATAATAATAAAATAAATAAAATAATGATAATAATTTATATAATTTCCGTAGATAGTATAACGTAATATTGCTGTTGATTGATGAAGCAGGTTCTGGTAAAAATATGTTTTGCATAATGGTTCCCAGACAATCGTCGATTGCTATATGGAAAGCAGAAATATTTAATTTTTATAATTACAAGAATACCCATCAGAATTTAGGCTGAAGTTCGCCCAACTATGAAATTTTAACACATTATTTCAGAATTCATATAATGTAATAATAATTTATTTCAAAATTAGTAGTTAGTCACTAGCCATGTCAAGGATGTGGCATCTTCATGATTTTTTTAAATATTGCAATATTATTGCTTTTGAGAATGTGGGAAGGCTTCTTGTTGAAAACTTTAATAGCCAGGTTGATGAGAATAGGTCCAATTTCACAGAGAAATTTTTCTTACGTAGACTACATTTTAAGTGAAACAAAGTAGCAACTCTTAATGAAGCTAGTAGTTAGAGGAAAAGAAAAATAAATTATTTAAAAGTCACTCTATCACCATGTATTGTTACATTCGATCGCGCGCGGCATAACCCAGCTGGAAAGGAATAATTAATTTTTTTATATAGAAGTTGGTGGTCAAAGGATATGATTGTCTGGGAATTCTAAAAGCGACACTCATCATCATCATCATCAATGGCGCGACAGCCCAAATCGAGCCCTGGCCTCCTGAAGTCGTCGCCTCCAATCGTCTCGATCCAAAGACCGCGTCCTCCAGCTGCTAATTTTTAGAATGGCTTTGCTGTCTTCATCAACCGAGTCTTCCCATCGCTTGCGCGGCTTGCCCACTGGCCGGTTACCACTCGCTTTGCCTTTAAGAGCACATTTGGGGATTCTTCTGTCTTCCATTCGCTCTACATGGCCAGCCCACTGCAGTTTACGTAACTTGATGAACGTTGAAGCTTCTGGCTCGTCGTAGAGTTGATACAACTCATGGTTGTATCTTATTCGCCATTCCGTTCCTTCCTTCACAGGTCCCAAAATTCTTCGGAGGACCTTTCTTTCGAATGCGTTAACTGCTTTTTCGGAAGTTCGCGTTAATGTCCACGTCTCGCTGCCATAACAGAGCACAGGTCGTATAATAGTTTTATAAATCCGCAGCTTATTGTTCCTGTGCACCCTCTTGGATTTCATTATTGGAAGTACCGAATAATACGTCTTATTTGCAAGTATTATCCGTCGTTTGATTTCGTCTGTTTCATTACCGTCCTTTGCCAGATTAGCCCCAAGATATATGAAGTTGTCCACACTCTCCAAATTATATTCCGCAATTGTTATGTTTTGTCTGATTGGCGTTCTCCTTCTTGTTTGCGTCATTACTTTTGTTTTGCTTTCATTAATGCGCAACCCGACTTATTTTGCGGCGGAGTCAAGATTGACAAATACCTCCTTAGCACTAGGGAAGGATCTTTCTAGAATGTTAATGTCGTCAGCGTATGCTACTAGTTGGGTGGACTCGAATAGTAGTGTCCCGTTGGTGTTGACTGGGATTTTTCGGACGACATACTCTAGTGCCAAGTTGAAAAGCATAGGGGCTAGACCATCTCCCTGCTTTAAACCACATTCCGTTCGAAAGCTGGTTGTGGAATCGGTTTGTATTCTCACTTGGGATTCAGTGCTCGTCATTGTGAGTCTTGTTAGTCGGACTAGTTTTGGAGGAATTCCAAAGTCAAGCATGATTTGGTACAGTACGCTCCTGTCGATACTGTCGTATGCTTGTTTAAAATCTACGAATATTTGGTGCACGTCTGTGTTATATTCCCAGCATTTCTCAAGCACCTGTTTCACCGAGAATATCTGGTCTGTTGTAGATCGTCCGGTTCTGAATCCGCCTTGGTATTCGCCAATTATTTGATTAGTAAAGGGCTTAAGACGACGTTCAATAATTTTTGTCAGTAGTTTATAGGACGTACACAACAATGATATACCTCTGTAGTTCTCACAGCAGAGTTTGTCTCCTTTCTTGTAAATTGGACATCTAATGCTTTTTCGCCAGTCGTCGGGTATGATTTCCTGTGTCCAAATTTTGCATATCATGTTGTGCAGTATTTCAGCGACACAGTTTCCACCGTTTTTCAGAAGTTCAACTGGTATCTCATCAATTCCCGGCGCTTTGTTTCGTTTTTGGTCACATAGGGCTACTTTGATTTCAGCAAGCGTGGGTGGTATCGATGATGGTTCATCTTAGTCAGTTGAGGCTTCAATTGAAATGTTGTCTGTCGTTATCGGTGCTACTGGGATGGGATTCAAAGATGTTCAAAGTAGGAAGCCCATCTCCTTGTGATTTCTTGTGCATCGCTGATGATGTTGCCCTCCACGTCTTTGCAGAGACTGGTTTTTGGCTTATATCCCTTTTTTAAGTCTTTTACTATTGCGTATGCGTCCCGCGTTTTATTTTTTCTCATGTCGTCGTCCATTTTTTGTATTTTGTCATTATGATACTTCCTTTGTTTTCGTCAGCAGGTCTTTTTCGCATATCGCCTAAGCTCGTCGACACTATCGGTCAGAAAAAATACCATTGAATGAACAGTTGAATGTTTCGATTGGCAAGGGGCACAAGTTCATTTGTATTTTTTATTTTACATTTTCTGCACTTATACCCCTTGGCATCTAAACGCCTCAATTGTCATATTGTTATAAAAAAAGGCACCATTCTCCAATTTCAAATTAATTATACATACCTGCAACAGACTATGAAAAACAACAACAACATTATCAGCATCAGCTGTAGTCATCGAACAGGCCAGCCGATCGGTCCTCGATAGCCAAAACGCAATGCGCTACCAACAACAACAATAGTACGAGTATGACTGATTTTGCTAAAATTATTCTATAGAAACGAATAGTGCAACTGCAATGATGAGTCGAGGAACAGAGCTCGAGGAAGAAGGTGATCGTTTTTGATAGAGATTTTTTTCAGTTTTGTTCAGTTTTCTTTTTAGAAATTAACCCGTGAATTGTTAACTATGAATGATTTTCATCTTGGACTGAAAAGTAAAACGTTTCCGTGCCGTGAATAAAATGAAATATCGTCGTACACGCATGCTTTTGAGAAGAACAAAGAAAAATGTGGTTAGTGTTAGACAGAAAAAAAAGAGGATTTTTGGTTAAAGTGTTGTTTAACTTGTGGAGCCTGAGGTTAAGATCACCTAAGAAATAAAAATACACATTTGTGCAGAAGACTGAGTTTTGGCAATGAACATTTTTTTTACGAAAAAAAGAATATATTTATTTATACAACTATCCAACTACGCTATATTTAACTGGATTAATGTTCCTGCAAAGAATAAAATTAAAAAAAAAAAACAAAAAACAACGAGTGACGTCGAGGCAACGAGGCTGAGCGGAGGGGGCCCGCATACTCAACAAAGATACCGGTATTGCCCTTGTTGTTGCAATTTTTTTTCATGCTTAATAAAATAAGATTAGAGAAAAATGATTTTTTTTTTGTTTCTGCATGTAATAATCTCAATGAGGAGTAAAGACGGCTGTAGAGCATCCCGGAACGACTCCTGAAGGTGGAGTGAGTCGCGATCCGGGAGACAAAGGAATGTAAGTATGGATGTTCCAGGCTCCGTACGGAAGCAGTTGAGCAAACAATAGTTGCAAAATTCCACAGGACCTTTCCCTCTTTCCCATATTCCTATTTCCCGCAGCACCTTCAAGGATGGTGTGCTCTTCTGCGTGGTTTTTCTCCACGCCCACGCCGGCAAATCGTGCTGCCCAGATCCGGAAGATCTACATTATTCTGTTGACGTTTTGGGAGTCGCAGCAATGTGGACCCATTTCGTTACAAATCCAAAAGCATGAATCCATTATTCCTAATCCAACTCTTCACTTTAGGATCGTAAAATTTCTTTATATTTAGCGGAAGCCATTATACCATCAATTTTAAATAAACTGCCAACAACTCGGGCGAAACTTTATTATTCTTGGGACAAGTTGTGGAGGAGTCAATCAAATCAATCAAATTCCTGTTAAGACCCCCTATAGGGGTATAGGACAGAAACAACTCTCTTCCACAAAGCGCGATCCTGAGCATCGGCCTTAAGCTGTTGCCAGGACTTGTTTATTCCTCTGGCCTCCTACTCAACTGCTCGCCTCCATGTTACATGGTCGACCAACCCGACGTCATCCTTGAGAATTATAATCCAGAGCCTGTTTGGCGACGTTTCGCTCTGGTTTCCTCAAAGTATGACCGATCCACTGCCACTTCCGCCTTTGAATCTCAATACCTTTTTTAGTCTGTCCAGTTGTACTCCAAAGTTCGTCGTTGGAGATCACTTCTGGCCAAAATATTCCTAAAATGCGTCAGAGGCATTGGTTCACGAAGTTTCTTGGTAAGTCGAACGGTCACTTTCCACGTAGTACAACCATATAACAACACGGATTTGACGCATGCGTCAAAAACACGCAGCTTCGTGCGAAGGGAGATCTCTCTTAACCTCCAGAAAGGGGAAAGGATATCGAAGGCCTGACGAGCTATGGAGAATAGAGATATGGAGAAAAGAGCTGAAAAATTTACTGCTAAAGCAGAGGAGCTCTTTTCCACAGATATTGAAAAAGAGCAATCGCAGTTAATCACTGCGATAGGGAAAAAAGCCGATTTTTGCTATCCCTAGTCTTGACCTCAAGTTCTGATTTGCAAGCTTTTCTTAAAACTTAGCTCTTTTCCATATTTGTTCCCAGCCATTATTTATAAAATCTTTCTATTAGTTTTAAATTTACCAAAGAATAACACACTAATCACGCAGAATATTAACTTTATTGCAACAATGACAAGTGACAATACCAACTAACTGACAAATGATCTGTAAATAAAACGAATTAGCTCGATCAACGCGTATGACATACATACGTACTGAAAAAATACAAAAAGGCAGTTTAGCCGTAAAGTTGTTACGCATATGATGCCGTTATTTTCAGAAGTTGCAAATGTTTTGTCCAACTAAAAGTGAGGCTCAACTGACATTTTAATTTTTTTGAGAGTTGAAAATTATTATTTGTTATAGCTTTTGTGTTTGGTACATTACGTGAAATAATTCTGTTGAAAATTTGTTAAGCTCAATTCAAAACAGAGAAAGTTTTGAACAAAAAATTTTGTTTCTGACTTTGGCTGGAAATGTTTTTTCCAGCACTGTATATATTTAGCTATCTCTAGCATTATATATTGGTCAATATTTAGATTTCCTGTAAGTTTGTAAATTTCAACTCATGGTGTCAGTGCGAGGAGGCTATGAATAGCTTCGACTCCTTTATTCATAAGTCTTCCTATTCGATTAATATTGCATGCAGGTGTTTGGCTCCATATTAGCAATCCATAATTTATATTACATATTACATATGCGTTAAATATAATTCGTCGACATCGACGTAAGATGCCAATAATTGTAGCAATTTGTTTCCTTATTGCGGCTATATGACAGGTCCATGTTAGCTTTTCATCAGTAATTAGACCAAGATATTTGGCTTGTTTTACTCTATTTAATGACTGGTTATTTTCAGCGATAGGTTGATGTTTTCTTTGTTATTTTGTCTAAATAGAATGTAATTCATCTTTGAAGCATTTATTGTTAATCTAAAGCCATCTTTGGTATTTAACCAGATCGTCATTAATCCGAAAATTTCCCTCACCCTTCGATCTCATTGAATATAGCAGTAAGGTGTCGTCAGCGAAGATTATATACTTTCTGTGTAGACCAGCTTTCTGCAAATTATGAATGTATAGGAGGTACAAGGTGGGACCCAGAATTGAGCCTTGTGGTACTCCTATAATGACGTAGAGCTCATCACTGAGCTCATCAAAATTTTTAGTCACATAGTTTCTATCGGTAAGATAACTCCTAATGAGTTCATTTGTTTTTCCTCTAATACCAATCTCATCAAGTCCATCTATCAGTGTTTTATGATCCACAGTATCAAATGCTTTCATTAGGTCAACAAATAATGCTACTACATTATTTAATTCATCAAGTCCCTTGTTGATAGCTATATTGCACAGCATCGAAAAGAGCAGCAGCTGCGTTGCTATTTTCCTGAAAGCCATACTGATTTGGATCGAACCCACTCGTTTTTTTAACGAAATTTCCTTCTGTTTTTAATTTTTCCAAATACTTTGCTGAGCGCCGTAAATAGTGCAATCGGTCGATAGTTACCAAGGTTATTTTTATCACCACCTTCATGTACTGGAGTAATCACTGCTGATTTCAATATTTTCGGGAACACTCCCTCTTCCATATGTTTGTTAATTTTATGAGCCAAAACCTGAGCAGTTATATTTTTTAGGTCCTTGAGGTCGTTAGTGGTGATTCCATCAATACCATGCGCTGTGCCTACTTTTAGCTGGGATAATGTACATAACACTTCTTCAATGGTTGTGGGAGTTAGAAACTTGGTTTTGTTTTGTCTAGGAACTGAAATTCTAGACTATGTTACTGCTTGACGTTTATTATATTATATTATTATATCAGCTAATAGTTTATCAGCAACAGGTGCAAAATGTTGTTTCATAGTATTTGCAATAGTTTTCGAGTTCCTTTCAGTTTTATTTAAAATTATTAATGCGTGAACTCCTGTTTTTCGTCGTATTTTTTTCTAGGGATCCATTGATAACTTTTCCCATTTTTGAAGGATTTTGTTGTGAATTGAAAGGCGTCTTTTAGTCAACTGAACATAAAAGTATATTAAGAAAAAAATGATGTTTATAAATTGCCGTCAAGGAATTCAGTGCTGTACATTTCGGTTCAAAAAGCTGTTAGACCAGTTTACATGCGAGATGTCTGGTATACATTCCAACAGGTTTCCAGTAGCATTAATGAAATTTTTGCTCAGATATTTCTCCTTGGCTTTTTGTACAACTTGGCTTATCATTTTCTTAAGCCTTTCGTAGCCTATTGTAGATTTCTTGTCCGCAGAATTTTTTTTTATACTTGTATAGTTTTACTTAATAATTTTAATAATAAAGTATTGTGATCGAGTTTAAAAAAAAAAAAATTGTTACCCTGAGATTTCATGACTAAAATAGCCTTAAAATGCAAAAATAAAAAAAAAATAAACTGCCAACAAGTCGGGCGAAACTTTATTATTCTTGGGACAAGTTGCGGATGTGTGGAAAGTCAATATGCAGGTTAGAGTGGTTAGGGAAGGCTAAGTGAAAGGGAGTTCTTGGGCAGGGCTGTTGTCAATTTAACAATATTTCATTCATTTCTGCAAGTTTGGGTTTTTATGAGAGGAGGAGGAGGGGTAAGGGTGGGTGGATGTTAATAGCTTTTTAATTAATTGCTTGAATCGCTTGAATGTGTTTCATAGACCAAGTTGCATAGAATTTTCATAGGATTCGGTGCATTTTACATTCACGAAACCAAACATTTGTATGGGAAGGAATAGAGGAGGTAGGGGAATCGTAAAATTTGTGACGCAATTTTATTCCCTTTCTCTTGTAGTGTGCTTGTACAAAATTTCAAGTTCGTAGCTTTTAATTTGATGGTTATTAGTTGATTCAATGAAATAGGTAGAAATGATACTTTTGTATGGGAGGGGGTAGAAGGGCAAACGCGATTTCAAAACTTTTAAAGGAATTTCATTTTAATTATTTTTATAAGTTTTTAGGCAAAATTTGAAATGGATAGCTTTTAAGAGTTAGCTGATAACTGATTTCTTAAAAATGCTCGAAAAAATAATTTTGTACGGGAGGGGGTAGAAGAGGTAGGGGAATTGCAAAATTTGTGACGCAATTTTATTTCCTTTCTCTTGTAAGCTGCTCGTACAAAATTTCAAGTTCGTAGCTTTTAATTTGTTGGTTATTAGTTGATTTAATGAAATTGGTCGAAATCATACTTTTGTATGGGAGGGGGTAGAAGGGCAAGTGTGATTTTGAAACTTTTAAAATAATTTCTTTGCAAATATTTTTATAAGTTCTTATGCAAAATTTCAAATGGATAGCTTTTAATAGTTAGGTGATAATTAATTTCTTAAAAATGGTCGAAAAAATAATTTTGTATTGGAGGGGGTAGAAGTTTTGAAGGTATTCGACCAGTTAATATTTTATACTTTTAGGAATTTTTTTTAAATGTATTTCCCAAATTTTCAAGTTTCTACCCTAAAATTACATCCAAAAATTTTCAGTTTTCGTGGTTTTTTCGTTGCACATGAAACAGCTTGTGCCCATTAGACCGGGGTGGTCGGTTCATAACAATTGTGGATCAAATTATTATTTTTTTTCTATGTATATCAAATAGATGTATTCACTTGCAAAATTTAAAGTTTCTATCTTTGAGCAGAGTCCTAAAAAATTCACTCAAAATTTTCGACATTTTTGCTTACCATCTCCCTCCCTTTACACCCCCTAACTTAAAATTTTTATCAAAATTATAAATTATGTAGTTCTATAATCTGACGAATTTTCAATTCGATATCTGTACTCAATTTTGAGATATAATGATTTCTAATTTTGAAAAGTGCACCATTTTTCAAATGCTCTCCATTTCACCCCACTACTATTATGACCAAATTTTATACTTTTTTTGTATTTCGCTAGTATAGCTTAGTATATGTTTTAAATTTCAATTACATAGCTTAAGAGATAGTTGAGATATTAATTCTTAAGTGTTTTTCATTGCACCCCCCCCCCGACCCTTCCCCTTACAATAATAAGCCTATTTCTAAGCTGATTCTGGTGGATCTATATGCCATCTTAATTGTCCCGAAATATGAATTTTTTATGGTAAGTAGTTTCGAAGATATAACCATTTCAAAAAAAGATTCGGCCGACAATTTGTTTTTAGCCCCCCTTTACGGACGCCAATGGATAAAAAAATTAAATTATTTTTGGAATATGTCCCACAGCTCTTTCTATACGTGTGCTGATTTTCATCTTTCTATCTACATTCGTGGTGAAGATATTAGCAAGTGTATATTTCGACTTTTTCCATCCCCCCGCCTCCCCCTTCCACCCCACACTCCCCAAAACTTGGATAATGGAGCTCACTTACCAAGTTAATAACCCACCCAAAAATCAACATTCTACCTTCAACGGTCTTGGAGGTACGAGTCCATATGTACGGCGTACGGCGGGACGGATTTTTTTTTTTTGCTTTTTTAGGCTAATTTAGTCATGAAAGTCATCCGGAATTATAGCACTCAGCGTCTTACTTCAGATACCAGCTAGCGAACCCTTGTCGCAGAAATATCAAGCGGTTATACAAGATATTATAGACTGCTACTCTAATTCTGAACATAGGAAAATGCAGAAGCTTTTGTCGGAATTTGATCTCGGCGACAAAAAACCATCTCATCTTTTCAATGAAATGCAATAACTTGGACGAACTTCAGTTGGTGAGGACATTCTCAAGCAAATTTGGTTGCAGCGTTTACCCTCACATGTCCAAATGGTTTTGGTAGTGAGCGATGGCACACTAAACTCGGTTAAACAGGCAGATAAAATGGTTAAAGTAGTAGGACATCAGCAAATAGTAGCAGCAGTTTCATGTACGTTGACTGCATCAAATCTTCGCTCACCGCAACTCAATCTTTGCTAGAACGCAAAGTTGATTAGCTAGTTAAGCAGACAACAACTTACTCGTTTTTCGCGCAATCGATCCAGGTCAATAAGCGACAAAATTCCATGCCATCCAAAAAACTTAAAAGAATTATGATTGGGCTTTATGCCCAATCATATGATACTCTAGATGAAATGAGAAAGAGTTCAATGTTCCGGAAAATATCAATATATCAATCCAATTCTTTTAAATAATTAATAGTGGCTTTTGTATGGGAGGTGGTAGAAGCAGAGGAGGAAGGTTTGTAATTTTTGGATATGACACCTAATGTGGTGTGCAAAATAATTCGTGCTGAATTTAAGGTTTGTAGCTTTCATTATTTTCAATTGGACATAGTTGTCCTGAAATTGAGGCATTTGTATGGGAGGTGGCAGAGGAAGTGGAGCGTTTAAGATGATTTTGAGACTGCTTATCATCATCTTTATCACCACGCTTTGAGTCAGTTTCAAATTCGATAGTTCTAATATATTCGAAGGACAAATGCTTTTCTTGAATTTATAATACAGATATTTGTATGGGAGGGGGTAGAAGGAGTGAAGAGGAGCTAATAATTTTTTTTAGAAGTTATTGTAATTATTAAAAAACAAATTCTGGCTAAATTTTAAGTTTGTTCTTTTTCTAGTTTTAATGGAAATCGATATAATGCATTTTACAAAAATTATGCATTTGTATGGGAGGGGGTAGAAGGAGTGTACGAATCAAATCACTTTTTTTTTCTCGTTACTGGTATTTCTATTTTTATACTGTGTGCAAAATATCAAGTTGATAGCTTTAACAGTTTCGAAGAAAAATAATTTAATTTAAATTTCAAAATTTCGTGAAATTTGTATGGGAGGGGGTAGAAGGAGTGAGGTGAAGTTAATAATTTTTTCAATGCTGATTGCAATTATAATAAAATGAATTCTGGCAAAAATTTGTTTTTATGACTTTGCTAGTTTCAATGAAAATCGAAAAACTGCATTTTTGAAAATTATGCATTTGTATGGGAGGGGGTAGAAGGAGTGACGGGATCAGATCAATATTCATTCATATTAATGACATTTATATCATAATACTTTAACCCAAATTTCAAATCGATAGCTTAAATAGTTTCAAAGAAAAATCAATTTCTGAAAATTTCGGAATTTCGTGAAATTTGTATGGGAGGGGGTAGAAGGAGTAAGGGGATGTGGCCCATTCACGAACTTAAAGTTTCTTTTTTGTTAAAAATGACACACAAAAATTTCAGCACGATAGCTCAAAGCGTTCGAGAGTTATGCTGTAGACAGACGGACAGACAGCAACTCGGAATCGAAGTTTTTGAGCAACAACAAATATTTCTGTACCCTTAGCAGCTCTGTGCGAGCGTTATTTCTTAGCGTTACAAACGGTAAGGCAAACACAATATACTCTCAGATTTCATCTAGAGTATAAACAGTATGATACTTGTTGGTATCATTTTAAATTCGGCGAAAAAGCTACGATTTGTCAAAGTCCGTGTAAATTTCAGTCTTCAAAAAACAAATAAGCCAACGTCATTCGGGGACAATGAACGTTGGGAATAGCACAACATTCCAATAATCGTCTCCAAGTATACGATAAAGAAACTCTACAGAAGTTTTTAATCGACCCCGGTGCAGATATTTCTGTCCTGCTATCGAACAAAAATTTTAAACAACTTACGACAAACACAACCAAATTGTATGCCGCAAATGGTACAGAAATTAAAGTATTTGGAGAAAAACGTTTAGTACTAAATCTTGGGTTACGAAGACCATACCAATGGACACTTATTATAGAAGATGTTAAAATGCCAATAATCGGAGCTTTTTTCATCGAACATCACGATCTTTTAATTGACTTGAAAAGAGAAAGACTCATCGATTTTAAGATCAAATTAGAAACAAAATGCTTGGCGAGTATTTCAGATTCCATCGGAATTACAACATTTGATGCTAAGAATCCTTTTGCGACATTATTGGAACAATTCAAAGACATCACTATTCTTCCAGATCTTAGGAAAAAGACAAAAACTACAGTGACACATTATATTCAAGCAAATGAACCTCCTGTATTCTCACGCTCACGGCGTTTAGATTAAAAAAAAATCCAAGCAGCAAGAAATGAATTTCAGTATCTAATGGAACATGGAATCTGTCGACCAAGTGAAAGCAACTGGGCCAGTCGTTACACATGGAGAATGGAGATCCTGTGGTGATTACCGATCATTAAATGCTATTACTATACCAGACAGGTATCCAATACCCTTCATCCAAGATTTTTCGAACATACTTAATGGCAAAAAAATATTTTCTGAGCATATCACCAAAAAAAAAAAATCTAGGGCTTAGCCTAGTGGGTAGCGTGTTGGTATTGTAATGCGGAGGTCGTGAGTTCAAATCCCGGTCGGCTATAGCGCCATTATAGAAGACGAAGAAGATATCACCAAATACCAATTGAGCCATGTGACATTCCAAAAACTGCTATAACTACGCCCTTTGTTTTATTCGAATTTATATAATGACCTTTGGTATGTGTAATGCTGTGCAAACATTTCAGAAAAAAATCCATGAAACATTACAAGTGTTGAGATACGTATTTCCATACATTGGTGATATACAGGGTGGGCCATTTAGTGGTTTCTTTTTAAATCATAGGTTATTTTGACACTGAAAGCTCGAAATCTTGACAGAAAGTCAGTATCATACCTCCGCGGCACGAAATGAGTCGCTTTATACTTGAACAACGTTCACAACAACAGAAAAAACAAAACAACAAAAACACAACAAAAAATCATCTTTTGTGACGAGGTGCATTTTCAACTCGGAGGCTACGTTAATAACAAAATTGCCGCATCTGGGGCTCAGAAAACCCGCACGTTATTGTCGAGAAGCCAATGCATCCACAGAGAGTGACAGTTTGGTGCGAATTGTGGAGTGGTGGCATCATTGGACCATTTTTCTTCGAAAATGAGGCTGGGAACAACGTTTCGGTCAACGGTGAACATTACAGAGCCATGTTATCCGACTTTTTTTTACTGAAATTGAAGTCATGGATTTGGACGACCTCTGGTTCATGCAGGATGGCGCGCCATGCCCCACAGACCATGCCACAATCGATCTTTTACGCACCGAATTCCCAAATCGTGTTATCAGCCGTCTTGGCGATGTCAATTGACGGCCTCGGAGCAGCGATTTGGCCCCTTTGGACTTTTTTTTTCTCGGGAACCGTGAAGGACCGATGTTATGCAAACAATCCAGAAACGATTCAAGCACTTAAGGCCAATATCATCCAAGCAATCCGTGAGCTACAGCCCGAAACCATTGACATGGTCTTGGAAAATTGGAGTGACAGATTGCACTACTGCGAAGCCAGCTGAGGCAGCCACTTGAACAAAGTTGTATTTCATCATTAATGGGAATATTTACTCTTACTAATGGAGCCATAATAAATGGAAAAAAATTTAATTTTGCTCATTTTATTAAATTTTTAAAAAGAAACTTGTATTTGGCCTACCCTGTATGTGTCGCCTCCGAAAATTTAGAACAAAATATGTAAATTGCATCTAACGAAAGTTTTTCAACGTTTAAAGGCTCATGGTCTTACCATAAATGTCGCAAAATGTATGTTCGGAAAGGAAAGCGTTAAGTTTCTTGGTCATCTAATAACCAAAGATGGGGTTAAGCTACTCCCAGAAAAAGTGGACGTTTTAAAAATTTTCAACTTCCGAATAAGGTCAGCGAACTGAAACGGTTTTATGGATAATCAATTTCTATAGACGTTTCATTCCTAACGCGATCAAAAGTTAAATGATTCGTCGACAATTATTATATCTTTTTATTTTAAATCTCATAAACTTATGTTTATCCACGATCTTAATAATTTTCTTAGTCAGTTGTACTAGGTATAGCCTAGTGGGTATTGTGTTGGTCTTATAATGCATAGGTCGTGAGTTCAAATCTCGGTCGGCGTATTATATAATATAAGTGGAATATAATTCCAGCACACTGCCTGCTTTGATATATCTTGGTCACCTCGATCTACGAAAATGAAAAATTCGTAGAAAGAGGGTTGTGCGAAGGGCTAACAACCCTTCCACAATAAGTAATGAAAAATGTTCAGGAACCTGAATGTCAGGAGGCCAAGGTCCGATTTGGGCTGTAGCGCCATTGTAGAAGAAAAAGAAGGTGTACTTTTGTTAACGAAATTTTTAGCATTATAACTCTGTGATCAACCTCCCGCCAGGTATTGAGCTTGAAAGAGAGTGTTGATGTTGAGTTACTTATATTCGATACTGCATGATCAATTAAAGTTTGAGTTTTCTCTATGATTGTCGTGGCAGAGGTCGTATTAATAATCATACAATTATTTGTCAGGATCATGTCCTTATAACAGTTCGGAGCACTAGAATCAAATAGATTTATATTATTATCTATTGTTAGATTCTTATAATTAGAGTAGACTTGATCCAGATGGTCTAAGAAGTTCTGATTATCATCAGAGGGTGATTTATAAGAAGTGGCTATTTTCATCATTATACTTTTCAAGAGGATTTCAACTTTTATTGTGTTAAATCTTCGATCTACCAATAATGTGTTGAATTTTGTTGTGCTTTTTATGAAAATAGCCGTACTTCTACCTTTTATATCTATTCAATTCCATAATAAAACAATATTTACTTCACCACATATCAAATTCTCCTGAGAACCGCAGGAAGTAGCTTTCTAGCTCGAGCTAAATATTCAGTCCACAGGATGCATTTAATTTGGAGCAATCGAAACGATTTATCCAAATGACTAAACTCACAGCAGTGGTGAATTGATCTGCTAGGATACCGCAACGACACAACACAATACCTCAAGAGATATATGATGATAGGTATACAGAAGCATTATAGACATGGGACATCCACACAGGAGCGATCTAATTGAGGCGAAATCAAATCTCGTCCAATACAAAACAACAAGCCTCTTATTGTTCCCATTTTTATATCCACATCCTAACACATAGAATCCTTGGAAGCGCAAACACTCGAAACTGCTCACTCCTTGCATCATAATATATCGTCTCTTCCCGAACAATGGAACCACGTAATCTTCTCTTTCAAAAGTCAAAACTCCTGAACTACTGAAGCAAAATTCCTTCGAAACAGCGCCGTATCGAGATATACAGAAGACCTTTTATTCCTTTGGATGCAATTCCTTTTTATTTCGTCCTCGGATGGTGTGCAAATAAGAGGCGAGGGTGCTTAACATCGAACACTGTTTGAATATTTATTAAAAAAAAAAAAAATTATTTGTCAGTATGTGTGTGTTCGCTCTTTTGTGCATTTCCAGCTTAATCCTTCCATGAAACCAACAAAAGGATAAATACGGTGCCCCCTTCGGAGCGCCTCGAAATATCCGTCAAGGCAATATTTTCCGCTCAGTTTATGCCTTTCACGGAGACATATACATAGTATATGTGTACTATTCAAGTATTCCAGGGGTGATACGATGTCACAACGACGATTTCGACCTGATTCATAGCCGCATCAACATGATTCCTATTAATACTGTACTCAGGCCTTCGCTCTATTATCCTTCGAACCCTCGAATTTTTGTATCCTCTTTTGGATTCATATCGGGCCAAGTGTACAAATTTAATAGCGATACCCGATTATGAGTGCTAAAGTGATCAAGCCGAAGACAACGAAGCGTTAAATTGTTTGGGGGTGGTTTTCAATTGTCCGCCTGGCATTTATATTTGTCAGGGTACTATTAAAATGTTTATTTACATTTAATATTTGACGCTTTATTGGGACGGGTTGTTTATGTTGATGCGTCTAACGACTTAACGACGAACACATATGAACGTTCTCTCGGTAGCATTAGGCGATAATCTTTGAAATTTATTGCAATCGGTTCATCGTTTATTGCGGTTTATTACTTGGCAATATGTCGGTGCGGGAATGGAAATAGTTGAGATTAATTTATGAAGTTTAGACATATATGGAGATGCTGATTTCATATTTATGGAAATGAACTGGTGAGAAATTGTCAGTTTAATACTTTCGGGATTTTTATGATTAATAGCGTGTAATAAGAATCCTTCTAGCTAGGGCGTAGCCTAGTGGGTAGCGTGCTGATCTACAATGCGAAAAACGCGAGTTCGATTCGACACATAATTCCAGCACACTGCCTGCTGGGATATACCTTGGTTATCTCAATCTACGAAAATGACTGATTGATTGATAAATAAATCATAATATCTGTTGTTTTACATAGTGAGTTTCGCTTAGAAGTTCAGTTTTTACTAACTATACAACTTTTGCAAATAGTTTGATTTTTTTATACTCTAGATGCAATCTGAGATTATATTGTACTTGCATTACCGTTTGTAACGCTAAGGAATATTGCTCGCACAGAGTAGCCAAGAATACAAAATTATTTGTTGATGCTCAAAAATTCGATTCCGAGCGACCGTCTGTCTCTCCGTCTGTTTACAACATAACTTTCGAATGCTTTGAGCTATCGTGCTAAAAAAATGTTGTGTTATTTTAATAAAAAAACAAACCTTAAGTGCGTGAAGGGCTACATCCCCTTACCGTTTCTACCTCCACTCACACAAATTTGATGATATTTCCAAATTTTAAGATATTGATTTTCCCCCGAAGTTATTTAAGCTATCGACTTGAAAACTAGGTCAGAATATATTGAAATGAATATCATAAAGGTCCAAAAATATTGATCTGATCTATTCACTGCTTCTTCTTCTACAATGGCGCTACAGCCCAAATCGGACCTTGGCCTCCTGACATTTAAGTTCCTTAACATTTTTTTTATTACTTATTGTGGAAGAGTTGTTAGTCCTTCGCACAACCCTCTTTCTACGAAATTTTTCATTTTCGTAGATTGAGGTGACCAAGGTATATCCAGGCAGGCAATGTGTTGGAATTATATATTGCGTCGACCGAGATTTGAACTTACGACCTTCACATTACAAGACCAACACGCTACCTACTAGGCTACACCCTAGCTGCTGCTTCTACCCCCTCAAATACAAATGCACAATTTTTAAAAAATAGTTTCTTTGATTTTTATTGAAACTAAAAAAAACTGAAATGACGGATTTTTGCCAACATTTTCTTTTCAAATTGCATTCAGTTTTGAAAAAAAATGTTAACTTTTATCCCCTCTAATACAAATTTCACAAAATTTTAAAATTTGCGTTAAATTATTTTTTTTGAAATTGTCAAAGCTGTGAACTTGAAATTTTGAGCAAAGTATAATAATGAAAATATCATTAATGTTGAAAAATTTCAATTCGTGTACTCCTTCTACCTTGTAGCGAGTGAGCGGCTACCCCAGTTTATTGCGTTTCGTCCTAGGCATCGGACTCGTTAGTAAGACTTGTGTAAGCAGGTCCTGTCTTAGATGATAAGGGAATACCGTGCAGGTAGTTGGATTCGAACCCGGGGATTTCGAGTTGCAAAGCGGTCGTTCTAACCGCTGAGCTATCTAGACCCCACGGCTTAATCGGTTTGCAGTGATGCAGTATGAGCCGCCATAGCTCCTCCCATATAATTGCGCTCCACTCCTTCTACCCCTTTCCATGCAAATATCAATATTATAGATTGAAGAAAAGCATTTCTCCTTCTAACACATGAGAGCTATCGAATTTAAATTTGGAGCTTTCGATGGTAACAAGTGTATTGATAAGCAGTTTAAAAATTATCCAAAACCTTCCACTTCCTCTGCCACCTCCCATAGAAATGCCCCAATTTATTTGAAAACTATGAAAACTACAAACTTTAAATTCAGCATGAAACATTTTGCATGTCACGTTCGGTGTCATATACAAATAAACTGCCAACAAGTCGGGCGAAACTTTATTATTCTTGGGACAAGTTGCGGATGCGTGGAAAGTCAATATGCAGGTTAGAGTGGTTAGGGAAGACTAAGTGAAAGGGGGTTCTTGGGCAGGACAGTTGTCAACACTTTGCGGAAACGTTCAAAAGCTCCAGTATGTATAACCAATATTTCGTTCGTTTATTTATGCAAGTTTGAGTTTTTTGAGGGGAGGGATGAGGGTTGATAGTAAGGGTCGGTGGATGTTAATAGTTTTTTAATTGACGTCCAATATTCTCTGTATAGAATGTGTTTCATAGACGAAGTTGCATAGAATTTTCATAAAATTCGGTGTATTTTACATTCACGAAACCAACATTTGTATGGGAGGTGGTAGAGAAGGTAGGGGAATCGTAAAGATTGTGACGCAATTTTATTTCCTTTCTGTTGTAGTCTTCTCGTACAAAATTTCAAGTTCGCAGCTTTTAACTTGTTGGTTATTAGTTGGTTCAATGAAATAGGTAGAAATGATACTTTTGTATGGGAGGGGGTAGAAGGGCAAGCGTGATTGCAAAACTTTTAACAAAATTTCATTTCAATTATTTTTATAAGTTTTCCGGCAAAAATTGAAATGGATAGCTTTTAAGAGTTAGCTGATAACCGATTTCTTAAAAATGCTCGAAAAAATAATTTTGTATGGGAGGGGGTAGAAGAGGTAGGGGAATTGCAAAATTTGTGATGCAATTTTCTTTTCTTTCTCTAGTAAGGTGCTCGTACAAAATTTCAAGTTCGTAGCTTTTAATTTGTTGTTTATTAGTTGATTTAATGAAATTGGTCGAAATCATACTTTTGTATGAGAGGGGGTAGAAGGGCAAGTGCTATTTTGAAACTTTTAAAATAATTTTATTTTAAATATTTTTATAAGTTCTTATGCGAAATTTCAAATTGATAGCTTTTAATAGTTAGGTGATAATTAATTTCTTAAAAATGGTCGAAAAAATAATTTTGTATGGGAGGGGGTAGAAGTTTCAAAGGTATTCGACCAGTTAATATCTAATACGTTTGGAGATTTTTTTTAAATGTATTTCCCAAATTTTCAAGTTTCTACCTTAAAATTACATCCAAAAATTTTCAGTTTTCGTGTTTTTTTCGCTGTACATGAAACACCTTGTGCCCCTTAGACCGTGCTGGTCGGTTCGTAACAATTGTGGATCAAATTATTATTTTTTTTCTGTGTATATAAAATAGATGTATCCACATGCAAAATTTAAAGTTTCTATCTTTGACCAGAGTCCTAAAAAAATCAAAATTTTCGACATTTTTGCTTACCACCTCCCTCCCTTTACACCCCCTAACTTAAAATTTTTATCAAAATTATAAATTATATAGTTTTTGATTTGATATCTGTACTCAATTTTGAGATATAACGATTTCTAATTTTGAAAAGTGCACCATTTTTGAAATGCTCCCCATTTCCCTCCACTACTATTATGACCAAATTTTATATTTTTTTTATATTTCACTAGTATAGCTTAGTATATGTTTTAAATTTCAATTACATAGCTTAAGAGATAGTTGAGATATTAATTCTTAAGTGTTTTTCTTTGCGCCCCCCCTGACCCTCCCCCTTACAATAATTAGCCTATTTCTAAGCTTATTCTGATGGATCTATACGCCATCTTAATTGTCCCAAAATATGAATTTTTTATGGTAAGTAGTTTCGAAGATATAACCATTTCAAAAAAAGATTCTGCCGACAATTTGTTTTTAGCCCCCCTTTTCGGACGCCAATGGATAAAAAAATTAAATTATTTTTGGAGTATGCCCCACAACTTTCTCTATATGTATGCTGATTTTCATCTTTCTATCTGCATTCGTGGTGAAGATATTAGCAAGTGTATTTTTCGACTTTTTCCATCCCCCCGCCTCCCCCTTCCACCCCACAATCCCCAAAATTTGGATAATGGAGCTCACTTACCAAATTAACAATCCACCCAAAAACCAACATTCTACCTTTAACGGTTTTGGAGGTACGAGTCCATATGTACGGCGTACGGCGTACGGCGGGACGGATTTTTTTTTTTTGCTTTTTTAGGCTAATTTAGTCATGAAACGCGAAAAAACAAAATTTCAGGGTAGCAAATTTTTTTTTTTTCTGTGTCGATCACAATACTTTATTATTAAAAAATAATAAAGTAAAATTACAGGTCTCCCCTATTTCAATCAACTCCCATACAAAATTTAATATTCACTTTTCGAAAGAATTTGAGCTAAAATATTTTCCGGTACATTAAACTCTTTCCCATTTCATCTAGAGTATCATATGATTGGGCGTAAAGCTGTTATTTTTCTAGTTATATTAATATTGTTGCGAGCTAGGGGTTCGCCGGGATTTCAAGTAAAACACAATTCGCTTAAAAATAAGTGATAATTTATTTATTCGCACTTTTATTTAATTCGCACTTTAACTTAATTCACACTATATGGCACTACCGTCGATATTGTTCTTTCGCTTTCTTGCACCGGTTGGTGTCTTCCATAAATGTCGTTGAATAACTAACTTCCTTCTGAAAGTTTTCTGCTTTTGTACGATTTTTCCCAATTCTCGAAGCTTCCGTCGGGGTGTCGTTGGTGTGTGGCTAGACTATTCGGGAAGGTTCTAGATCTTTGATTATGGCTTTTTACATATTGGGGACTGTTCTATAAAATTCTGGCATATTCAGGAAAGATCAATATTGCATGGTTGCCAAATCTATAACAATATATATGTTTCTAACTAAAGGAAAAGAAATATTCAAAGAAAACGGCAAGAAAAAACAAAAACAAATCGATGAATTTTAACTGGAACTAAAAACTTATAGTTCGGGTAAGTTAATTAGTAAGTATGGTTAACTGCTATACACTATACATAAATTCAAAAAGAGAAGAAACTTGTTCAAGTCTATTTTTTATTTTATTTATTAGTGTATGTGCTCTAAATTCAGTGTCGGCTAAAGAGTGAAGTCTTTTATTTGAAAAATATTTTTGAAAGTTATTGATCAACTTTAAAATTTAGTTCTGAGCTATCTGGATTTTATCCATACGACTTTTTGTTCAGCAAGGGAGCACCATATGGTAACACTGGTTGAAAAATTTACGTAAATATGAGCATTTTATTGTTGATGTTTAACTATGATTTTCTGTTTATGAAAGGATAAAGGATTCTTATAAGAGCATTAGTCTTATTTATCGTTTGTGTTATGTTGTCTTTAAACGTCAGCTTTTTGTCGAAATGAAAAACAAGGAATTTGAAATTATTACTCCATTGTATTTCTTACCCATGAAGGTTAAGATTGTGGGTTGGAGTGTACCGATATGTTTTGAAAAATATATAGCCTGTATTTAAGAGGCGATTTCCATTTGTTTAGATATTCAATTTCCACTTTTAAGGCATTTTCGACATAGGTACAGACATTTGAGTAAACATTGTCAGACAAGTAAAAAAAAGATAAAACAGCGGTCTCAGGACTGATCCCTGAGATACTCCAGCACATATAAAGTAATTTCTGGAAAGAGTTCTTTGAATACATACTCTAAAGTTAAATCTAAAGTTAAGAAACTACGAACGATATTGACTAAGTACTAGGGAAACCTGCATTTAATCATTTTATAGATAAGACCATCGTGCCAAATGTGGTCAAAAGCTTTTTCAATATCTAGTGCAATAAGGGCCACAGATTTCTTGCGAACTAATGTGTTTTCAATGGAATTTTGTATTCTCAGTAGCTAGTGTGTTGTCGAATGAAACTTTCTAAATCTGAACTGTTCAGCTGGAAGAATATTTTTTGAATTTATAAACTCATTTAACCTGTCTTTGATTATTCTCTCAAAAAGTTTATCAAGATTGCTGAGGAGACTGATTGGGCGGCAGCTGCTCGTTCGGTACCTAGCAAAGGTCTCGCGTAGTGGGTAGCGTGTTGTTCTACAATGGGAAGGTCGTGGGTTCAAATCTCGATAGACATATAATTCCAGCACACTGCCTACTTGGGTATACCTTGGTCACCTCAATTTACGAATTCGTAGATAGGGGGTTGTGCGAAGACCCAACAACCCTTCCATTATAAATAGGTAATGCTAATGTGAAGGAACCTGAAGGTCAACAGGCCAAGGCTGTTGCAAAAGTAGAAGAATAGGAACGTTTTATCTAGATATTTCACAATATTTATAGATTTGGTAAGTGAAAATAATTTTCATATTTATATTCTAGATGAAATCTAACGTTTGTAACGCTAAGGAATTAATATTGTAGGTGCAGAATCACTAACTAATAATTCGAATTTGCATCCCAAATAATGCCGTCTGGTTTCGGTGTGCCAAGAGCTCCTGAGTAAGACCGACTCTGTGATGTACATCGGTCCCTCTTTGGACCCCGATCAAAGTATATATCCATCAAGTAGGCGGGGGCTAGCAGCTTGTTAAAATATTTAAAAAATTAAATTTAAATATTAATAAAAAATTAGTTTATTAAATATAATATAACTTACATATATTTGAGTGCAACAATGTAAAAAAAACCTAGACAGGGTGGCAGGCGTGTTCTAGACGGTTTGCCATGATTTTTACCCCGGAAAATTTAGAATAGCAACAACAAAAAGACAATAAATAGTTCTTTAATTTAAATTAAAAGAATGAAATGGAAAGCTGCATGGGGTGTATGGAAACCGTACACCGCGGTATCATATCCATCACCTCAATTTCGCGAGACTAAAATCAACGTATCTGGAATATCTGAAAGAACACAACAAATTGAAATCATGGCAATGCACGAATTGTACGAGGAAATCTAAATTTGGCTCGAAATCGGATAACACACCAGTTAAAATGTAGTTAAACACATCGATGAAAAATTATTCGAAATAAAATGGGCAAAACGATGTAAAAGTGCAACAGTTCCACTTCAAGAAGGCCTACTCAGTAGACTTAAGCTATTAAATATGTCATCACTCTCTAAACGAAGTGAGGTAGCTGATGTAGTTTTTGCTCATCAACTTCTTACAGGGTTAGTTGATTCTTCCACGCTTTTGGGCTTAATGCAGTTTGCAGTTGGTCAATTTTTACCCAGGCAGCCTAGACTTCTTCAGATTTGCTTTCACCGGACAAACTATGGTATGAATGAGCCGATTTCGCGTCTCGCGAGAGAAGTTAATAAGAATGCTGATGTATTCGACTTCTCTATCGATAAGATGTGCTTAAAGCGTAAACTTAATGCTGGTTGATACCAATTTTTTTTTGTCAATTTTTTGTTAATTTTTTGTTATTTTTATTTATGTACTTGGTGTAGGGATGTTCTTGTTTGTTTCGTCCCTTCACTAAATGATGAGCCAGAGGATAATTTGGTTTCTATCTTTTGAATTTGGAACCGACTTATGGCATTTCCTTGCATTAAGGAATTCTGATAGTGATAGATGGTTACTGTTCGCTTTCTATCATTTAGTCTCCCATAACATCTGCATATATTTGTCAGTAGCAGCCAGTAAAATTGAAAAATATTCAAGCTTCTCCGCTCGTTACGGTCATTCGCACTCCCCTTCCCCTTCCTTCCCAGTCCATTCCTTCCCTCCATGACTGTGTTTGTGCATTGCATATAAATACCGAAATAGCCTATAACACAGGTCATTCTGTAAAAAAAATAAAAAAATAAACTGCCAACAAATCGGGCGCAACTTTGTTATTCTTGAGACAAGTTGAGGATGTGTGGAAAGTCAATATGCAGGTTAAAGTGGTTAGAGAAGACTAAATGAAATGGGGTTCTTGGGCAATTTAACACTTAATTGCGGATACGATCAATGGTTTCAGTACATAGAATCAATATTTCATCCGTTTATTGATGCAAGTTTGGGTTTTTATGAGGGAAGAGGTGAGGTGTAAGGGTGGGTGGATGTTAATAGTTTCTTAATAGATTGCTTCAATCACGATCAATATGCTCTGTTTAGAATGCCAGTTTCATACCCGAAGTTGGCATAGAATTTCCATAAGATTCGGTGTATTTTAAATTTACTAAAACGAACATTTGTTTGGGAGGGCGAAGAGGGAGTAAGGTAATCATAAAATCTGTGATGCAATTTTATTTCGTTTCTCTTGTAAGGCGCTCAAACAAAATTTCAAGTTCGTGGCTTTTAATTTGTTGGTTATTAGTTGATTTAATGAAATTGGTCGAAATCATACTTTTGTATGGGAGGAGGTAGAAGGGCAAGCGTGGTCTTAATCGTTTTAATTATTTTAAAATTTTTGTGCAAAATTTAAAATTGATAGCTTTAACTAGATAGATGATAATTGATTTCTTGAAAATGGTAAAATAAAATTTCTTATGGGAGGCGGTGGAAATCTTAAAGATATTCGACCAGTTAACATTTCAAACATTTATTAATTTTTTTTAAATGCATTTTGCAAATTTTCAAGTTTCTACCTTAAAATCTCATTCAAAAATTTTTAGGTTTTGTGTTTTTTTCAATGCACATGAAACACCTTGTACACGTTAGACCGGGAGGGGAGGGGGGTCCGTTTATAACAATTGTGGAACAAATTATTATTTTTTTCTATGTAAATCAAATAGATGGTTCCACATGCAAAATTTAAACTTTGTATCTTTCACCAGAGCCCTAAAAAAATCACTCAAATTTTTTCGACTTTTTTGCTTACCACCTCCCTCCCCTTACACCCCCTAACTTAAAATTGTTACCAAAATTAAAGACGACATAGTTCTATAATCTGAAGAATTTTCGATTCAATATCTGTACTCAGTGAGATATAACGGTTTGAAATTTTGGAAAGCGCACCATTTTTGAAATACTCCCCATTTCCCCCCACTACTGCTTGACCAAATTTTATATTTTTCTTGTTTTCGCTAGTATAACTTAATATTTGGTTTAAATTTCAATTACATAGCTTAAGAGATAGTTGAGATATTAGTTTTTAAATGTTTTACTTTGAACCTTCTCCCTTACAACTATTGCCCTTCCTTTTGGTAGATTATAGTGGAACTTTATGCGACCTAATTGGTCTTAAAATATGAATTTTTTGATTGAAGTAGTCCCAAAGATATAATCATTTGAAAAAAAAAAAAAATCCGGACGACAATTTGGTTTTAGCCCTCCGCCCCCTCCCTCCTTTTCGGAACGCAATGGATAAAAAAAATTCAATTATTTTTAAGAGTTTGTCGTACAATCCTCTCTATACTTGATTTTCAGCTTCCTACCTTCATTCGTGGTGGAGATATGAGCAAGTGTAGTTTTTGACTCTTCCCCTCCCCCACCTCCCCTTCCACCTGATACTCCCTAAAATAATCGAGCTCACTTACCCAATCAGTAATCCATCCAAAAAGGAACATTCTAACTTTAACGGTTTCAGATATATGAGTCATATGTACGGCGTACGGAATGACGCATAATTTTTTTTTCGCCCTTTTAGGCTAATTTAATCGTGAAGCGCGAAAAAAAAATTTCAGGTCACCAAATAACAACACGGATTTGACGCTTGCGTCAAAAACTCACAGTTTCGTGTGAACGGAGATCGCTCTTAACTTTCAGAAAGCGGAAAGGATACCGAACGCCTGATGAGCTTTATTTAGACGAGCCTCAATATCCTTTTCAAATGCGCCGTCCATACTGACAATACTTCCGAGATAACAAAAATCTTGCACTTGATAATATGCTGCCTTGGCTGACTCCCGTCCGCACAGGAAAGCTTTCGGACAGCTCTCCTCTATGTAAAACGCGACACCTTGCATCTTCGTAGGACTCTTTAATCATAGCTATGACCAGCCTGCGAAGTAGACCCACCTCCACGTGGTGCAGGCTGGGTAACGCTAAGAGGTCTGCAGATGGGGGGGAATCCGTCGGTGGTAGTTGCCTTGAGTTCAATACTTATTGCAATATATTACGCCGGCTCCGCAACCCATCAATTGCTGAACGGATGTCAATTAGTAGCCTATGGCCCTGCGAGGTGTCGCTGAGGTCCCAAGGAAGCAAAATCCGAGCATATAAGAATGATGTAAAGCGAATGGGCTGTGAATGGATGAATGAATGGGTATGAATGAAAATCATGGAGCTGAAAAATGTGTAAAAAGTGTGCAAATGTAAGGAAAGTAGCAACTGGAAGGTCCAAAGCGGCACCCTGTTAGGGCCGGGTTGCGACATTAGCTGAAGTTCAAATCCGTTGTTGAAGTTGAGATCTATGAGGGGGGACAAGGTCGATACTGGCGTGAGCCTGCACGTAATGTATCCAACCCAGCATAGATAACCATGGGCCCAATTGAGCATAAATGAACACTAAATCGACGAACCGAAGAACAAGTGTGCTAAAAGCCACAATGTTGCTGACGTTAAATGTCGAAAATATGAGCACAAATAGTTGTAAATGGAGGCAATCGATTATAACTAGTTGCGAAACGCTGATGCAAAGTAGCAAGGTTCACTGATGATTGGCAAAGTCGAAATTAGTGTGAGCCCGTACAACAGATGGAAACAACTGAAGTTGAATAAGCCGGCACACTAATGCTATTAAATGTGCAATGGATAGAGGAGAGTAAGTCGGCAGCTTGCTGTCTTCTCCGAAACCTTCCGAGGGGGGGGGGGAGCAAGTCAGCGTCTGGTGTATTGAGCCTTCTTTTAAAGAGGGCTTATTACACTATATTCACTGGCTCCGAAACCCGACAACTGTAGAACGGATAAAGTCGATGTCTTGTATATTGAACTTAGTTCGATCATACTACTGCAATGATGGGAGGATGTAGTTGATATACCATCAGCTCCGTAACCCATTTAGGTGGGGGGATAAAGTTGAATGGTCCGTCAACTCCTCCTATCATACCCAAGTAGGGGGGATTAAGTCGATGTGGTATATTAAATTGAGTAATCAATTTAATCATACTAAGATCACCGGCTCCGTAACCTACACGATAGGGGGATAAAGTTGAACAGACCGTATGGTCCGTCAGCTCCGCAACCTATCGCGCAGGGAAGAAAGTGCTGGTCCAGAAAGCTTCGGCGATTCCAGTAACTACTTTTGGGGCCGACCGTCCCCACGAACCCGAAGGGTGCAACTGATCATAGTGCAGGGAGCTATGCTTCAGATGTGTAGCCTTACCAGGGGTAAACTGGTACACCGGGAGTTGGGGAGCCCATGGAAGGTTACTTCCACCCCCAGCGTTGGTTGAGGATGTCTTCGACATACACGGTGTGGCTGATGGTGCCCACATCGCGGGTAGAGCAATATCTCGGCGTAAGGTTGCGTGATTTAGATTAACAACCTGTTGCCATGAACGAGAGATTGGCAGAGATTTAGATAGGTCTCGCTTCTAACAGTAAGAATGCTTACCCTGCAAATAGTAGAAACTGCTACCTTCAGCGGCGTTAATGATTGTCGTCAGAAACAATCCGTGTTGCTAAAGACTGCTGTGGAAAAAGGATCCCTCTGATGACCATTTAACGAGTACTACAAAACTCCACAAATAATTTGCCATTTTCGGGTCTCTTAATCCAAGGTCGTGACGCGTCGACCCAAGGCTCATCATGCTTCTCCGTGACGTGTTATAGTCCAGTGTTGTCAGAGTCAACCTGGGCCGCTCATATCTCCTGAGATGATAATAATATCACCTCCTAGAACACGCTCAGTTGGCTATAAAACTTCTCTTTGTCACTAGGTGTTCCGTTATTAGTTGGTGCGTGGCACTGTAGAATTGTGACGTTTCTGACACTGGTCCTGAACCTGACGACGACAATCCTATCCGAGATCGGTTCCCATCTGATGAAACTGTTTCTCGCTCTCGTTGTAAGGGCGACCTCCACGCTATTTTTGGCTTCACTCTCAGAACCAACGTACGGAATGGTGTTTCCGCTCTGGATTCATTCTTCTCCTGATCCTGTTCACCTGACCCCAGTCAAGCCCAAGATTTGGATGTTATAGTTCACCATTTCACGGTTGATCACTGATCGGCGGTGCAAGAACCGAGTGACCTCAGCCCTTCCGCCTTCATTCAATGTTCGAATGTTCCAGAAGCCAATCATAGTCCATTTTGGAATGCCAAAGTCGTTACCGTAGAATCCGTCCATATCCGAGGCGCTCTATCCGCTTCTCGTATCAGTTAGGTCTTAGATCTTAAGAGTAGCTAGAGTGTAGTCTAGTGGGTAGCGTGTTGGTCTACAATGCGAAGGTCGTGAGTTCAAATCCCGGTCGACGCATAATTTGTTCTGGAATTATGCGTCGACCGGGATTTGAACTCCTTGTTTGGGTATACCTTGGTCACCTCAATCTACGAAAGTAAAATTTCGAAGATAGTGGATTGTACGAAGGTCTAACATCCCTTCCAGAATAAATAATGAATAATGTTAAAGAACCTGAAGGTCACAAGGCCAAGGCGCGATTTGGGTTGTAGTGCCATTGTAGAAGTAGAAGATCACGGGTGATAATTTTTAGGGCCTGGCTGTTTGTGAATTCTACTTTTTTCTAAACGCAGTTCCGTAGAGTCGCTAGTCTCCAAACATAGTTGCAGGTATTGGTAAAACCTCATCCTTCAACTACCCCCTGAGGGGGTGGTGGTGGACTAAAATTTTGCAAAAAAAAACTCAGCTTACGCTACAAAAAATCCAAAGGCTAGCTTGTTTTGGCATCACAGGAGCAGTGAAAACATGTCCTATAGCGGCAATTGTTCCTAAACATCCCTCTGATATATCTCCAAATAAAAAGGGAGATTATCAAAGGGGTGTTACAGGAAAAAAATACAACTCAGGAGATCTTAGGGTCACCTCAAAATCCTAAAAAACCCGAAAATAGAGGTTCTAACCTCCACACTAGCTGACACTATGCCGACAAAATTCAACTTTGAAACCCCCTTCAAAGTTATAATCAGAGATCGCAAAGAAGCATCCAATAGAATATAGGAAGAGCTCATCGCAACAAATCTATTTATATCCTATCTAGTCAGACAGCTCTCAAAACCCTAGCATCCAATATATACGGATCGAGGATAGTTTAGGACTACCTTCAAAACCCACTCATCCTGCGAAAAAAGAACAATGTAATCTCAATGTGGGTCCCAGGACATATGGGAAATGAAGCGGCTGATCGCCTTGCAAAAAACGGCGCAGAAATCATTTTTATTGGACCAGTACCATTCTGCGGAAAACCAAAAGGGCACTCCAAACCTATGCTTAGAAAGTGGGCTGAACAAGAGCAAAAATCTACAATACATAGACTTCCAGGTTTATCAATTTGTAAAAAATTAATCCTACCACAGAAAAAAAAAATATTTTAAATATCAGCAAGAGTGATATTAGTACTCTAATCGGCCTAATGACGGGGCACAGTGGAGTAAGCCGCCACCTCAAAAATATGGGTTTAACTGAAACCGACATCTACCGCCTCTAGACTCAGAAACGACAGAACACATCCTGTCCATGTCAGTGTGAAGCACTAGCAAGGAAAAGACACAACCTTCTCGGAAAATGTTTCCTTTCTACCGAGGAACTAGCCAATATGGCTCCTTTAGAGATACTTAAATTAGCCAAAGCTATAGTTATTGTAGGGTAAAGGGACAATAAACGCACAATTGGCCGTGAAGGTCGCAGCGCTCTACCCAAAACCACGAAAAAGAAAAAAAAACATAACAGGGATACGATTGCGCGTAAAGCGCAATCTCACGATACTCTAAATGAAATAGAATTTTTTGTGATCCCAAGAAATCAATATGAAAGTAATATATCCCGAAATTCAGACTAATAGCTTTTATACTTTTCGAGCAAATCCATTTAGAGTCGAATTGCGAAATTGTGTCATTTTGTATGGGAGGGGGTAGAAGGGGTGAAGCTAATCGTCTAATTTTTTTTTAACCTTACTAACAATTTTAAATAAATATTTAATGTACAATTTCAGCTCGCTAAATTTTATACGCACTGAGTAAATTGACTTAGAGTAATTCATGACAAGTACAGTTTGTATGGGAGGTGGTAGAAGGAGGGAGAGGACATGCATAATTTTTCTACGGTAGATTGATATTATTATGAAAGTAATATATTCCAAATTTCAGGCCAATAGCTTTTATACTTTTCGAGCAAATTCGTTTATTGTCAAATTGCGCATTTGTGTCATTTTGTATGGGAGGGGGTAGAAGGGGTGGAACGATTTGGCCCGTTTACAAACTTGACCTTACTTTTTTGTCAAAAACGACGTGTACGAAATTTGAGCTTTCTAGCTCAACGCGTTCTCAAGCTAGAGAGCGAACGGACGGACGGACAGACGGACAGACGGACAGACGGACATCCGGTTTTGAGATTTCTGAGTGATAATATTAACTTCTGTATCATTCATTTTTTTCTCCGATCCTTATTTCTTGGCGTTACAAACTTTAGAGCAAACTTATAATACTCTCAGATTTCATCTAGAGTATAAAAACTGAAGTTCCACTGAATTTTCTTTAAAATTTCGAACTTTCTAAAAAAAAAATCCTCAAAATTCTGAGAAGAAAATTTATGAATGAGTTCCACAAAATATGCCAGCTTCCAAAGGCATAGCAAAAAAACTATCAAATCTTAATTGTTTGCTATAAATTGGAGTAATACAAAAACTCTCACAATGTATGTAATGTTATTAGCGTTATCTCTATTTGTTTATCACAAATTGAATTTCTCCCTTCTATCATTAAATCCATGTACTTCGATAAGTGTTAAAATTGAATCGTTATCAAATGGATTTAAGTTTGTGTTACAAAAAAAAACTCAATTTCGACTTATTTGTAACATGAAAATCGACCATCAATCTAAATACGTACAGTGTCGCACGCGACATCAAGGATCAAAACGTGTCCGATTATTTATCTCCGATCATAGAGATACCTGATTCGGTTCGGAAGTGTCATATCCCTGAAACCACGGGCGACAATATTTGCTTTCGGGTTGTAATCACACGCATCAATGGCATCCTTATTGGGTGTTAAATTAAACAGACGGCACGTGCCTCAAGCCGTGTTACGTTTAATAATAAACGCATCCTTAACACATTATACGAATTTTTCTCTTTCTCACCATGACCACGGCAGACCGTTTATAGAATGTATGTAAGTTTTCTTTAAGTAATGTATACACGACAAATATACAGATAGGTATAGGATGAATTGTATTTTAGTAGAAATTACAGGATATTCGATCGGAATTTTTTCATTATTTTCTGATAAAAATATACAAGACAGGAATGAGGAACATGCTGAAAATAATGGCAATGTATAATATGTATAAAACCCTTGATGTTGGGTAAATTTGAAATTCCTAAAATGTTACGATATAATTTTGTATTCACTAAAACGAAAAGAACTTATTCTTAATCTGAATAAAATAACAAGCAACGTTTTAAACTAAATTAACAATTATTACTAAGGAAATGTGACAAAAAATGGTATTTAAAATTTGTTTTGAAACCTTTTCAAAACAGGTAGTAGATTGAATTGACGAAGTTTATGACATCTTTTGAAACTTTAAAGTTATTGAATTTGGGACATTTTTGGTAAAAATTCCACGACTGAAATTTGACAAAAACTTAATTGGGGACAAAACAATAATCAATAGCTAGAAATGCGACATTTTTCGCATATTACTTTGTCGTGGAAAATTTTTCGCTGCTGCAGATTTCAAAATCTTTTGTCAAATTCAATCCAGCATGAAAATATAATTTTCATTTTGTTCCAAAAACTATTATTTAAAAATAAATTATTATCGAGTCTATTTAACTTTGTCAAACAAACTGTATTTTCAAAATAATAAGAAATTTTTCTTTTCAAATTAAACAAAAAAATATTTATGATTGAAATGATTATTTCAGAGGCTCTATTGCGTCACAGCCAGCCAAATAAAACAAATTGCTGGGAATCTCTAAATTATACCATAATAATTTTTCAGTAACTTTATGATTGTTTATTGTTAGCAGTTAACAAAAAAAACGAGGCGGCGCGTTTTTATTCGATAAACATTCATACATTTTTTTTTCTTTAATCATCACGTCCGCCTAACGTACTTCTACTCGTTAAGAAAGCTAAACCATAGTCATCATCTTAGATATTCAGAAGAAAGATTGTAGATTTTTCTATTTACTAGTTATTTTGATAGGATGACACTCGGACTCAGACAAAACAATAATTTTCAGCTTCGTTATGTGTTGAATGTAGTAAATCGTGCGATAAATGCATTTCAAAGTGATGTGAGTTACGATATGTTTTTAAATTATGACCTCGAGAAATAACATTTTTGTTCGAAATTTATGGCACTAGTGTGTTTAAGCACGTTAAATTGTCACACTACGAGCTTTACTTTATGCATAAATAATAGTTGTAAGTATTATCAAGATGCATTTGATTGGCGAGTTTCAGAATATCATAATAGTCGCGTCTATTAAGAGATGGTCGTAAACGGCAACCATTTCTATTTGAATTTTGATTTGAACGATATTTGCTGAAAATTAAGAAGCAGCAATCTCATTGTATTTAAAACAAAAATTTAGTGATAATATGTGTGTCCTGTTTGCATAATTATATGATAGGATTAGGTTTCTGATTTTATTTGTGTGTGGATAATCTAATTTCGTCATTTATACAATAATGGCAATGGGATTAGAATATAGTTGTCATAAAATTTTATATTATTTATATGATAGTTTGGAAATGAAAAAGGAGAGATGATTTTCATATCTGTAAATTTATTCAAAATAAATGAATGTTTGTTTTAATTTTTCAGCAACAAAACGAAATAATTCTTCATTATTGCAGAGATTAGTTAAAGCCAGTAGTCGTTGAACTTCAAGTAAAAAGAAAATCACTTCGTTTTTAAATTAAATGGCCCCAAACTTTATTTATCGTTTTTCAATTAAATCACTTTTACACTTTTTTTTTTTTTATGGCACCGATTATAACTTAGGGGGTCACCCTTTAATGCATTACGCAGTTACGTCGGTATAGGTAGAGGATGAAATTTGGTATTTGGGGAAAACACACGGAAATGGCGATGGACATAATTTTTGAAGCGCTGAAGGTTATACTTGCTTGGAAATATGCTAGAAGGCAACGCGTTCCAAAGTCTGGACGTTCGGGAGATGAATGACTGTCTATATTTCACTGTACGAGTAGGAATAGGGTTGACGGTAAACTCGTGTGCGCGTTTAGCTTGACGAGTATTTCGGGGAAAAATGAAAAGTGAAGGAATGAGTGATGTAAGTTCCGCACTATACCATGAAAGTAGCGATAGTAGATGCTGAGTGCTCCAACGTTCCTACGATGTTCGAGGGAGTCAATAGAAACCGTAATGGTGTCGTCTCCAATTAGTCGGAACGCATGTTTTTGATCGAGCAGCGCAAGGTGTGTTTTGGGTGCCCCAGCCCATAAATGCGAATTGTACTCTAAACGAGGTCGAATGTAAGCCTTGTAGATGGTAGCTAAGTCGTGAGGTGTAAAATATTTTTTACATTTGTGAAGGATACCTAGGCGTTTGGAGGTATCAACGGCAACATCAAAGATATGTTTGCTCCAATCAAGATGGTTATTTAATTTTACGCCTAATATGATAAACTCATCTACAGAGCAAATTGGTACGCCATTAAAGGCTAAATTAGACGACGACGCTGGAACATCACGTTTAAGGGAAAGATGACAGGCCTGTGTTTTAGCAGCGTTGAGCTCTACTCTATTTTTCCTGCCCCATTCCAGGATTAAGCCGAGGTCGGAGTTCAACGAACCGAATAACTCCTTGCGTTTGGAAGCAACAGATTGCTTGTGAGAATCCTCAGCAGAGTTAAATTCAAAGGTGTTATCTAAAGTACTGTCATCTGCAAAACTATGGATCGGATTGAGAGTAGAAGACAAAAGGTCGTTGATAAATACTAAGAACAGATTAGGCGATAGGACAGAACCCTGAGGGACACCAGAATTAGTTGGAAAAGAGGAAGGAGTAACGCCATCTAATACGACTCGTATAGTGCGTTCGGACAGGAAACTCGCAATCCATCGAATGAGGGAACCATCGAGACCAATGGCCGTTAGCTTAACAAGGAGACAATCATGCCAAACTCTGTCAAAAGCTTTTGCAATGTCAAGAGCAAGAACTTGACCTTCGCCGTATTTGTGCAAGCAAGAGTTCCAACGTTCCGTCAGGTATACCAAGAGATCTCCCGTTGACCTTCCAGAACGGAAACCGTACTGGCGATCGTGGATAAGCTGTTTATCCTCAAGATAGTGAACGATTTTGCGATTGACAGCAGTTTCCATCACTTTCGAGAGCACTGAAGTAATGGCTATCGGGCGGTAGTTAGCGGGGTTCGCTTTGCTTCCTTTCTTGGGAATTGGCTGAACATTCGCGACTTTCCACAATCGTGGAAAGCACCCAGAAGAGTAAGATAGATGAAAAAAATTGCGAAGGGGTTTAGCCAGAGAGGAGGCACACATTTTAAGGGTAATAGCGGGAATGCCATCAGGACCAGCGGACTTGTGAACATTGAGCTTCTGCAGGATCCTGAAAATGAGACGCGTTCGAAAATGTAGCGGAGGCAGCGAAAAACCTGATGGTGTTACAATAGGAGGGGTTTGGTTTGAAAATGGTAGTGTAGAATTTCTCGCGAAATTTACTGCCAATAGGTTCGCTTTCTCAACCGGATCAATAACAGTACGGTCGCTATCAACGAGTGGTGGTGTTGATGAAGAGATGAAATTATTGTTGACCGCTTAGACAAAAGACCAGAAAGATCTTGAACCTTTTGGACTCTGAAGGATCTTCCGCCGAAGTTTTTGGTCGTGATCAAATTTAACACGTTCAAGGATAGATTTGCATGTATTTCTTGAACGCTCTCTGTTAGCTGGAGTTGGAATATTTTGAAAATTTTGAAACGATTGTTTCTTAGCCTGAATTGCTGCAAGACATTCATTAGTGAACCAAGAGTCCTTCGACGGCCGGACTCTCTTTGGACTTGAAGGTATGTAGAACTTCATACCTTTCAGGATGGTATCGGTGGCAAGTTTACAGGCTTCATCGCAGTCATTAGAATCGAAGCACAATTCCCAATTAAAGGCATTGAAGAACTCGTTTAGCGCCCCCCAATTTGCTCTTTTAAAATGGCAAACAGTTCGGGGTGCCTTAACTGGCAGGGGTTTCAGTGCTACAACAGGAAATTGCGCACGAATCAAGGAGTGATCCGTATTTCCAATTGGCGATGGTGATATTACAGAGAGAGAGTATTTCTCAGGTTGATTGGTGAGAAATATATCAAGTAAATTAGAGAATTGATCTGCAATTTCTGTTAAACGAGTAGGGTCATTTACCAGCTGCGTTAAACCGTTTAACGAGGCAAAGAGCTCAGTATCACGTCCCTCTTGGTCCGTGCAGGAAGAATATTTAAGCCAGGCAGTGTTGTTTCGCTCAGAATATGTCGTTTTTACTCTTTACACTATTCGTGCTGTCGATCATACGACCTAATCGCCTTCTAAATTCCGACTGACTTACAAAATGTTGCCTTATCCCTGGCATTAATCGCGCTCCGTATATCACACGACTCGATCGGCTTCTCAATACCGACCGACCAATAGTATTGGGTGGGTTTGGTGAAGCTCGGAAAACACTAGAAAATAGTATTGGGTGGGCTTGGTGAAGTTCGAAAAACACTAGAAAATAGTATTGGGTGGGTTTGGTGAAATCGAAAAACACTAGAAAATAGCGCTTGCTCCTTTTATTTCGTTCTTTTCGGCCTTCTAATCTGTTTCTGAGTACGCGCGAGCAGTTCGAAGTCACAAGCAATTGATGATGGCGGATATTCGATGATCGCGAATACTAGATAAACGACTGGGGCCGACATGTAACAGCATGTAATAGCATGTAATAACTGTGAAGTTGTGATACTTTGCTGGTATATGGTGTATTACTAGGTGTGGCAAATGCGGATTAGGATTCTGGAAAGGGTGAACATCTGCTTGTCAATCAAATTCCTGTGAAGAGGCATAGAACAGGAACGCTCTCTTCCACAAGGCGCGATCCTGAGCATCGGCCTTAAGCTGTTGCCAGGTCTTGTTTATTCCTCTGGCCTCCTACTCAACTGTTCGCTTCAATGTTTTTACATGGTTGACCAATCCGACGTCTTCCTTGAGGATTATAATCCAGAGCCTGTTTGGCGATGTTTTGCTTTGGTTTCCTCAAAGTATGACAGATCCACTGCTACTTCCGCCTTTGAGCTTCAGTGCCTATTTTAGTCTGTCCAGTTGTACTCCAAAGTTCGTTATTGGAGACCACTTCTGGCCAGAATATTCCTAAAATGGTTCATGAAAGTTTGTAGTTTCTTGGTAAGTCGAACGGTCACTTTTCACGTAGTACAACCATATAACAACACGGATTTGCCGCATGCGTCAAAAACTCGCAGTTTCGTGCGAAGGGAGATCTCTTAACCTCCAGAAAGGGGAAAGAATACCGAAGGCCTGACGAGCTTTATTTAAACGAGCGTCGATATCCTTTTCGGCTGTGCCGTCCACGCTGACAATGCTTCCCAGATAAAAAAAATCTTGCACTTCTTCCACATCTTGTCCATTAAGAACAATCGGTGTGCTTGTGATCGAACCCTTGTGCATGCACTAGGTTTTACGCACATTTATTTTCGGTCCTGCCTCTTTGTATTTAGAATGTAACGAGCGAACGGTTATGTGCAAGCAAACACACGTCATCAGCATAATCAGGGTGACTTAAGATGTTAAATATTCTCCATTGGAGACCTTTACTTTTCCCACCTTCCAGTGCAACTTTCAAGATGTCGTTTATTACCACCAGAAACAGGGCTGGTGATAATTTGCAGACTTGTCTGACTCTCGTTCACTCAGGAAAGCTCTCGGATAGCTCTCCTCTATGAAAGACGCGACACCTTGCATCTTTATAGGATTCTTTAATCACTGCTATGACCTTATCTGGAATACCTCTCCTACGCAAAGCATTCCATTTGTAATTTCGAAGTCCACAAACATTAGATGTAGTGGCGAACCCATTTCGGCTGACTACTCCTATATTATCCATAGGGTATTCGTGTAGTCAGTACAAGACGACCCTTTACGGAATCCAGCCTGATAAACTTCGAGTGTGCTCTCCACGACATCACTAATCCCATTGAGAATTACCTTAAATATATTCATGAAATAGTTTTACTGCGAAGACGGTAGCCAAAGCTTTTCTGTGAAGTTGGGAATAATTTGTTTCAGCAGGGAACAGTTTGCTGAAGGCAAAGAGGACTGGTTTCTCTACTCCATTCACTACATTCACGTCAGCCAAAACTGCACCAACTCCGTAGGAACTTCCATCCGTACATATTACTATTGGATTTGTTGGATCATAACACATCATTGTCTAAAAGAAGTAGTTTACTTTTTTCAAAGGTATCTTCAAAAGCTTCACTCCATACGAACTTCTCTCCTGTCCTTAATAATTTATATAAGTGTTTAAGCTTAACAGACAAATGTGGGATAAATTGACCGCAATAGTTCAACAAGCCGAGGTTTGCTTGAAGTTCTGACAAATGTTTTGGGGAACGAGCATTTAATTTAGCAGACTTATTTTCTTCACTTGGCCTTATTCCTTCTTTCGAAATTCATCGAATTTTCGAAAAACTTACATTTTAAAGATTTATTTGTATATTGTGTTCATTTAACCGGTTTAATACTTTAAATAAGTTTTCTTTATATTCTTTTAAATTTACAGCTCCGATTAATATAGAATGTAAATATTGACTGTATCCCTTTTATATTTAACTAGCAAACGCCCGCGACTGCGTCCGCGTAAAAATAGCAATAATAAGCAATTTTTGAGAGTGTAGTCAACAACACATTATGTGGGATATTTAATCTGCTTAGTTTAACACAATGTTTTGTATTTCTTTGGAATGAGAACCACAAATTATTAAGAATGAAACCATGATACGCGCATTTGAATGGGACAGGGTCGTGATCAAATCAATCCCGTGACTTGAGCTCATAATCGTATTGAAGAGAGTATGAAAAAAAAACATTAAGCTTAAAAACATAATAGGACTACTAAAAACATAATACGATACTATGGATGATCGAAATGTTTGTGATGTTAAGAAATTTTGTATGGAGAGTGGTAGAAGGGGTGATAGCACTGAACTAATTTGTTTTACATCATGCTAGAGTAGCTATAAAAATGTTTTGTACTTCATTTAAGCTTCAAAAAATGAGTAGCGAAACTTAGTGCATTGAATTCAACGAAATTGTGCAATTTGTATGGGAGGTGGTAGAAGGAGTGCGGAAACAAAGGAAGTACCATAATGACAAAATTCAAAAAATGGACGACGACATGAGAAAAAATAAGACGCGGGACGCATACGCAATAGTAAAAGATCTAAAAAAAGGATATAAGCCAAAAACCAGTCTCTGCAAAGACGTGGAGGGCAACATCATCAGCGACGCACAAGAAATCAAAAGGAGATGGGCTTCCTACTTTGAACATCTTTTGAATCCCATCCCAGTAGCACCGATAACGACAGACAACATTTCAATTGAAGCCTCAACTGACAATGATGAACCATCATCAATACCACCCACGCTTGCTGAAATAAAAGCAGCCCTATGTGACCAAAAACGAAACAAAGCGCCGGGAATTGACGAGATACCAGTTGAACTTCTGAAAAACGGTGGAAACTGTGTCGCTGAACTACTGCACAACATGATATGCAAAATTTGGACAGAGGAAATCATACCCGACGACTGGCGAAAAAGTATTATATGTCCAATTTACAAGAAAGGAGACAAACTCTGCTGTGAGAACTACAGAGGTATATCATTGTTGTGTACGTCCTATAAACTACTGACAAAAATTATTGAACGTCGTCTTAAGCCCTATACTAATGAAATAATTGGCGAATACCAAGGCGGATTCAGAACCGGACGATCTACAACAGACCAGATATTCTCGGTGAAACAGGTGCTTGAGAAATGCTGGGAATATAACACAGACGTGCACCAAATATTCGTAGATTTTAAACAAGCATACGACAGTATCGACAGGAGCGTACTGTACCAAATCATGCTTGACTTTGGAATTCCTCCAAAACTAGTCCAACTAACAAGACTCACAATGACGAACACTGAATCCCAAGTGAGAATACAAACCGATTCCACAACCAGCTTTCGAACGGAATGTGGTTTAAAGCAGGGAGATGGTCTAGCCCCTATGCTTTTCTACTTGGCACTAGAGTATGTCGTCCGAAAAATCCCAGTCGACACCAACGGGACACTACTATTCAAGTCCACCCAACTAGTAGCATACGCTGACGACATTAACATTCTAGCAAGATCCTTCCCTAGTGCTAAGGAGGTATTTGTCAATCTTGACTCCGCCGCAAAAGAAGTCGGGTTGCGCATTAATGAAAGCAAAACAAAAGTAATGACGCAAACAAGAAGGAGAACGCCAATCAGACAAAACATAACAATTGCGGAATATAATTTGGAGAGTGTGGACAACTTCATATATCTTGGGGCTAATCTAGCAAAGGACGGTAATGAAACAGACGAAATCAAACGACGGATAATACTTGCAAATAAGACGTATTATTCGGTACTTCCAATAATGAAATCCAAGAAAGTGCACAGGAACAATAAGCTGCGGATTTATAAAACTATTATACGACCTGTGCTCTGTTATGGCAGCGAGACGTGGACATTAACGCGAACTTCCGAAAAAGCAGTTAACGCATTCGAAAGAAAGGTCCTCCGAAGAATTTTGGGACCTGTGAAGGAAGGAACGGAATGGCGAATAAGATACAACCATGAGTTGTATCAACTCTACGACGAGCCAGAAGCTTCAACGTTCATCAAGTTACGTAAACTGCAGTGGGCTGGCCATGTAGTGCGAATGGAAGACAGAAGAATCCCCAAACGTGCTCTTAAAGGCAAAGGGAGTGGAAACCGGCCAGTATGCAAACCACGCAAGCGATGGGAAGACTCGGTTGATGAAGACAGCAAAGCCATTCTAAAAATTAGCAGCTGGAGGACGCGGTCTTTGGATCGAGACGATTGGAGGCGACGACTTCAGGAGGCCAAGGCCCGATTTGGGCTGTCGCGCCATTGATGATGATGAGAAGGAGTGCGGGGGTTTTGGTGATTTTTCGAGTAACAAATATAATTATCATGTAATTAATATACTTTAAATTTCAGATCTGTATCATTCACACTGGGTTCGATTCCCACTCCAGACGGGATTTTTTTAAGCACGAATTTTTCAGTTACTACTGGCGATGAAAAATTGTTCGAAATAAAATGGGCAAACGGTGTAAAAGTGAAACAGTTCCACTTGAAGAAGGCCTAGATACTCAGTAGGTGGTTTCTGTTCGCTTTCTATCATTCAGTACCCCATAACATCAGCAAATATTTGTCAAATAGCGCCAGTACAGCTCAAAAATATACCAGCTTCTCCACTTGTTACGGTTGTTCTCACTCCTCTTCTTCTACCTTCCTAATCCCATTCCTTCCCTCCATGACTGTGTTTGTGCATTGCACATAAAGGCCGAAATTGTCTATAACACAGGTCATTCTGTAAAAAAAAAAATTGTATTGGAGGGAGTAGAAGGAGTGAAGCTACTCGGTTAAATTTTTTCCCGATATTAATAATAATGCTAATTAAGGATTAAGCTAGGGTATAGCCTAGTAGGTAGTATGTTGGTCTTGTAATGCGAAGGTCGTGAGTTCAAATCCCGGTCGGCGCAATATATAATTCCGGCACATCCCTGGTCACCTCAATCTAAGAAAATGAAAAATTCGTAGAAAGAGGGTTGTGCGAAGGGCTAACAACCCTTCCACAATAAGTATTGAAAAATGATAAGGAATCTGAATATCAGGAGGCCAAGGTCCGATTTGGGCTGTAGCGCCATTGTAGAAAAAGAAGGATTAAGTACAGAATTTTAGCTCGATGAAATTTATATGTACTGAGAAAATTGGTTTACAGTATTTCGGGGAAAACTGCGGTTTGTATGGGAGGTGGTGGAAGGAATGGGGGGACTCAAATAATTTGTATACCAAAAGACTGCATTTATAATAGAAATAATATATTCCAAATTTCAAATTAATAGCTTTTATAGTTTCCAAGAAAATTTGATTAATATATTTTTTCAAAATGAGTCACTTTGTATGAGAGTGCGTAGAAAGCGTGAGGGGAGTGAAATAAAACCAAAAGCAGATTACATCTCGGAGGACACCTAACAAACTGTGCAAGTTTCATTACAATCGGTTCAGCCGTTTGGGCGTGAAAAGCAACCGGACAGACAGACAGACAAAAATTTCAAAAACCTGTTTTTATGCTTAGTTATTGTTGAAATAAAGCAAAAAACTAACTTATAGCCATTTATAAGCAAATAAGAGACAGCCACTACAATTATAATAATATGTATAGATTACATGTTTTTATACACTCGGCAGAAAAAGTCTGCGTACACACTCAACACATCCAACGTATCTATAAAAAACATCGTTTTAAGTAATTTATTTCATAATAATTTTTTTTCTTTTTTTTCATGGCCTTATTACAAACATAAAACAAAACAAAAATGATGGTTATTGTACTCAAATATTAAAATTGAAAAACGAAAACAAATACTGAATTGCAACAATAAAAAGTCTGCGTACAAATATTTCTTTTCAAAATAAAACAATTGTTTTTCCTCGTTAATAGTTTCTGGAATATCCTCGTCTCTTTATTACTTCCCACCACCGTTTTTGCATGGAATCGGCCAGCTTCTTAGTGAACTCTGGGGTTATTGAATTACACTCCTAGATCAGAACTTACCTTCGACGTTATTATGTGCGCTCGAATCCTTTGTTCCAAGTGATGCCACAAATGCTCTATTGGATTAAGGTCAGGAGGGGCGGTGTACGAAGCTGATTTTGGGCATTATACAGCAACCAGAGTCTTACTACCTCCGGAGTGTGCTTGGGGTCGTTGTCTTGTTGGAAGTAAAAGTTGACGCTTAAGCCCAAATGTTCTGCACTTTTCTTCAAATTACGCTTGAGAATATTAAGGTAGTCTATTTTATTCATAATACTTTCAATAAACTCCTCCACTAGCCATACACCCCCATATCATAACACCGCCACCACCGTGCTTTACTGTTTGACAGAGATTTTTTACGTCGAAGGCCGCACCAGTTTTCCTCCATACAATCTTCCGACCTTTGATTCCAAAAATACAAAATTTACTTTCATCCGAGAAATTAACTTGTTTCCAAAATTCTTTTGGCTTATTTATGTGTTCCTTAGCAAACGACAGCCGTTTGAGTCTGTTTACTGTTGTTATAAATGGCTTTCTACGGGCAACGCGTCCGTGATACCCATATTTTCTAAGAATTTTACGAACACTATCATCAGAAATAGACTTGCTGTAATTTGCCATATCAGCTGCAGTTAATCTAGGATTAGCCTTCATCTTTCGGAGCAAACTCCGAGATTGCTGAGGGTTCATCTTTGGAGGACGGCCAGATCTGGGTTTTGAAACCAAAACTCCTGTGTTTTTGAAGTTGTTTACGACTCGTTGGACAGATGAATGACTTCTGCTGACTATTGCACCTATTTCACGATATGACGTACCTTTTTTCCACAAATCCACGATAATTTTCTTTTCCACAAATTCAATTTCCTTTCCTTTATTAGACATCTCTTACTTAACGTTTTTAACGCAAACCTTAGATAAAAACACGTTTATCAACTTTCCTACGCAAACTTTATTGTTATTAATGATTTAACTGCCACTCAGAGATTTTGACTTCCCTTTATACGCTTTGAACGCAGACTTTTTATTCCTGGAATTTCAGACTATTTTTCGTTTCCGAATTTTAACGTTGTTTTAGAGTACAGTAATTCTCATTTTTGTTTTGTTTTATGTTCATAATGAAGTAATGAAAAATAGGAAAAAATAAAATGTTAAAAACGATGCTTTTTATAGATATGCATGTCGGATGTGTTGGGTATGTACGCAAACATTTTCTGCCGCGTGTATATAAATTAGAAAACTTACCTTTATATACATTGTATGAAATTAGAGATGCACAAGCGCCTGTATCTACATCCATTGACAGCTCCTGATTCTCGACTATGACTTTCATAACATCTGGACCACTAGCTTTTTGTCCGATTGAACTGCATCAATGCTTTCTACATCTCAAGCTGGGCAGAACTGACGTAGCGGCCATCTTGAATGACTCCAGAGGGTATGACGTCATGGATTTTTCCATTTCACAAGACCACCTGTATTATTTTTCTACAAACTTGTCGTAAAAGCACGTTTTGCCGAAAACAAGAAAAGAGCATAATTAGTTCAAATTAAGCACGAAAATATTACGCGAGTGCACACTTTTTCGTAATAACTAAAATTCTACAATTTTCTGTGTGAAAATGAAAAGGAGAACTCTGCACAATATGAGTGACAGATTTTCTTCGGTGTGAGAAGCCGAGATTTAACTTTGATCGCACTTTTTTCAATGAAAAATCCATTGCACTAATATCAACGTGTCATAATTACATGCCGAGCACTATCAATTAAGTACCTTAGAAAGCTGAACTATCTTTAGCACTGCATTTAAGAATAAACGCGATTCTTACGAAGCCCGCCGTGTCAGCTCCATACAAAAGCGATCGAATTTGTATGGAACTGTCATGTTTGTTATGACTCCAACGTGTTGTTGTTGGATTCAGTTACTCGGCTTTCTACTATAGAGGACTTTGACTGTATTCGATTTGACATCTGCAACCAATTCTGCAGCTGGTTCGATTTCCACCGTTTGAATTTTACCGAAATCGTTTGCTAGCTGCTGGACTGCTTTTTCCATATTACGAATGTTTTAGTTTTGATTTGGCTTAGCCTTAAATTGATGACTTTTATTTTGCGGTGTTTGCAGACCGTAGCGGTGTGACCTTTTTTTTCCGCATTTACGAGAAGAGGTCAACAATTTCGCGGAATGGGGAAATATTTTTACCTGGAGGTCTTCTAACACTCAATACAAAATTTCTGTCAAATCGAATTACTAACATTTTAGTTATCGCCAAATTAACAAGTCAATCGGAAGTAAAACGCTAACTATGGAAAAAATTGAGCTTCGTGCTGTCGTAAAGTTCCTTAGCAAGCAAAGAAAAATGCCACAAATTATTTTAGGAGAAATGTCGTCTATTTAGGGGGACTCTTGCCCTGGAAAAGCGATGATTTATAAGTGGCACAGTTTATTGAAGCAAGGCAGAGAGTCAATTGAAGATGATAAACACTCGGGCCAGTGTGTAGCCAAGTGGGTAGCGTGTTGGCCTACAATGCGAAGATCGTGAGTTCAAATACCGGTCGACGCATAATTCAATCTACAAAAAATGAAAAATTCGTAGATAGAGAGCTGTGCGAAGGTCTAACAACTCTTCCACAATAATTAATGAAAAATGCTAAGGAGGCCAAGGCTCGATTTGGGCTGTAGTGCCATTGTAGAATTATAAACACTCGGGCCGGCCGATTGGAGCCACTTCCTCGAAAATCGTCGAAAAAATGGAGAAACTTGATGCTCGTTTAAAGAAGAAACAATTCGCAAGAATGGTTTGAGTATCAGATGCAACCATTTTGAATATTTTCCATGATCATCGCGGCATTTTTAAAGTCAGCACAAGATGTGTACGGAGAATGCTCTAAGCGGTTCAGAAAAAGCAGCGCGTCGGGTGTTCACGTGAGTTTTTGGATTTCTGTAGCGAGAACAGGGATGAAATTTTTACCCGAATTGTTACTGGAGACGAAGCTTGGCCTCATCATTATGAGCCTAAATCAAAGCAGGAGCCAATGCAGTGGCCCCCAAGAAGTTCAAGGTCTTACAATCCGCCCGAAAAATCATGGTCACTATTTATGTGATTCAGAGGGGGGATTAATGATCGAATATAAAGAAAAAGGAAAAAATATCACAGGGGGGTACGGTACCAACCTGCTACAAAAACTAAAGGATACAATCAAAGAAAAAGGAAGATGAAAGTGGACTCAAGGTGTGCTGCTTTCGCACAACAACGTACCTGTTTACAAGAGCCACGTTGAAACGGCTGCCCTACAGAAATACGGCTACAGAGTATTGGACCACCCCTCTTATAGTCCAGATCTGGCCCCTTCCGATTACTATTTGTTCCCAAAACTGAAGAAAGAACTTTGTGGAAGTAAATTTACCAACGATGAAGAGGTGAAGTCGGAAATTTCAGCCTATTTTGAAAGCCTTGATAAAACATTTTTTTCTTAGAAGGAATTAATAAATTTTGTGAAAGATGTGATTAATGTATTAGGCTTAAGGAAGAACATATTGAAAAGGAAAAATATTAACATGTTCAATTTTACCCACCTTCCCTGTCATTCCGCGAAATTTTTGACTTCCCCTCGTAAAGCACTCCCAATTATGTTTTGTATGCAAACGATTACAGTAATGGCAAGTTTTGACTTTTGACTGTTGATCTTCGTATTGACTTTTGGAAGTATGATGCGTACGTGATGTTTTGATGTTTATACTCTAAATGAAATCTGAGAGTATATTGTGTTTGCCTTACCGTTTGTAACGCTAAGAAATAACGCTCGCATAGAGCCGCCAAGGGTACAGAAATATCTGTTGTCACTCAAAAACCTCGATTCCGAGTGACCGTCTGTCCGTCTGTCTGTCTGTCGTCTGTCTACAGCATAACTCTCGAAAGCTTTAAGCTATAGCACTAAAAATTTTTGTGTGTCATTTTTAGCAAAAAAAGAACTCCTTCTACCCCCTCCCATACAAATTTCATGGAAACATTAAGAAATTGATTTTTCTTTGAAACTATATAAGCAATCGACTTGAAATGTAGGTCAAGTGATATAGATGTCATTAATATCACGAAATATTGATCTGATCTCCTCACTCCTTCTACCCCCTCCCATACAAATGGACAATTTTGAAAAATACATATATTCGGTTTTCATTGAAACTAGTAAAGCTGAACAGACAACATTTTGCCAGAATTAATTCTAACATAATTGCAATTAGTTTTAAAAAGAATTATCAACTTCACCTCTATCCTTCTACTCCCTCCCGTACAAATATCACGAAATTTTGGAATTTAAATTAAATTTTTTTTCTTCGAAACTATTAAAGCTATCAACTTGGTATTTTGTATAAAGTAAACACATAGAAATATTATTAATGCAACAAAAAAAATTATTTTGATCCGTACACTCCTTCTACCTCCTCCCAATTTTTGTTAAATGCATTATATCGATTTCCATTAAAGCTAGAAAAATTACAAACTTAAAACTTTGCCAGAATATGGTTTTTAATAGTTGCAATAAATGTTAGAAAAAATTATCAGCTCCACTTCACTCCTTCTACACCCTCCCATATAAATATCTGTTATAAATTCAAGAAAAGCATTTCTCCTTCGGATATATATATGAGAGCTATCGACTTTGAAATTGAATCAAAGCATGGTGATAAGGGTGATGATAAGCAGTTTCAAAATCATCTAAAACGCTTCACTTCTTCTGCCACCTCCCATACAAATGCCCCAGTTTCAGGAAAACTATGTCCAATTTCTTTAAAAATAATGAAAACTAAAAACTTTAAGCTCAGCAAAAAACATTTTGCATGCCATGTTCGGTATCATATGCAAAAAATATAAACCTCCCCTTCTACTTCTACCACCTCCCATGCAAAAGTATCCATTCACTATTCGAAAGAATTTGAGATGACATGTTTTCCGGTATATTAAAGTCATTCCCATTTCATCTAGAGTATCATATAATTGGGCCAATTATAATTATCCAATCATAATTCTGTTATGTTTTAAAATTTTCAACGTGCACTCAACCCAACTTTTTTTTTTGTTTTTTTCCTCATCGCGAAAATGTTATATCTTGCTTTTTATACTCTAGATGAAATCTAAGAGTATTATAAGTTTGCCACAAAGTTTGTAGCGCCAAGAAATAAGGCTCGGAAAAAAAAATTAATGATACAGAAGTTCATATAATCACTTGAAAATCTCAAAACAGGATGTCCGTCCGTCCGTCCTTGTCCTCTCTAGCGTGAGAACGCGTTAATCAAAAAAGTTCAAATTTTTTTTTACGAAATGACACTATTACGCAATTTGACAATAAACGGATTTGCTCGAAAACTATAAAAGCCATTAGTCTGAAATTTTGAATATATTACTTTTATGAAGATTTCATTTATCGTATAAAAATTATACATGTCTTCCTTCTCCTTCCACCACCTCCCATACAAACTGCACTTTTCCATGAAATTCTCTAAGCCAATTTACTCACTGCGTATAAAATTTATCGAGCTCAAATTTAGCACTAAATATTTATTTAGAATTATTAATAAACTTCACCCCTTCTACCACCTCCCATACAAAATGACACAATTTCGCAATTCGACAATAAACGACTTTTCTCGAAAAGTTTAAATGCTATTGACCTGAAATTTGGAATATATTATTTTTGTAATAATTGCAATCTGCTGTATAAAAATGATTTGAGTCTTCTTCTTCCTTCTACCACCTCCCATACAAACTGCACTTTTTCATGAAATACTCTAAACAAATTTACTCAGTAAGTGCAAAATTGATGCAGCTGAAATTGTGCACTAAACATTTATTTAAAAATATTCTTAACACCAAACAAATTAGGCGATTAGCTTCACTCATTCTACTCCCTCCCATACAATTTGACACAATTCAACAACTTTATGAAAAGTCGTTTTGCCTGAAAAGTATGAATGTTACTGATCTGCTATGCCAAATAAATGATGTTTACAGTTATTTCTAACAAAGTTATTAATAACTCCACCCTCCTTCTACAACCTCCCATACAAACTGCACAATTTCAATAAATTCAATACACTAAGTTTCTCAGTACCTATTAAATTTTTGAATCCTAAATTTTGTATAAAACATTTTGATAGCAACCTTATCGTGATTTGAAAAAAATTAGTTCAATGTTGTCACCCCTTGTACCACTTCCCCTACAAAATTTCTTAAAATAAAAAAATTTCACATTCATCTAGAGTATAGCACGATTGGACTTAACGCCCTATTGTAGTCCTGTTATGTTTAATTATAAGAATAAGCTTTTAACTTTAATAACAACTCAAAATATTATCGTTATAAAATATTTTATTAAATTCTATTTGTGGTCGCGACCACTTTCGACCGATGCTGAAGATCAAGAGAGCGGGTTTTCCTTCTGTCACATTTTCAAATCCAATAGTCTTATAAATTTATAGCACTAGTCATATAATTAGAGTTACCATATAACAGAGTTTCCAACGGCTTCGGAAATTTTTTTGGTTAGACAACACTACGTAAATAATTGATTCGGTAACGAAGCTGAAAATATAAGCTTAAAGTTTTTCGAAGAATAGCAATTTCGATAAAATTTTATAATTTTTATTGTGTAAAATAAAAATGGAACATTAAAGAAGTTTACTTACACATAACAAATTTATTTTGTTGATATCATCCGATAACGCGAAACGAACGCAAATTAATGGATTCCAGCGGATTTCTGAAAATTGCTTTATTTTTTATTTCGAAAAATGGACTGCCTCTAGCGGAATTCGGCAATATAAGATTAAATAAATATGAAATAGAAATTATTGTGATTTTTAGGAATTTTGTATGATGCTACGAAATACTACTAAATGAATGTCCGTGCGGAATAAAAATTTGAATATAGGTAGGTATATGTGTATTAAATCAAAAAATAAAAATAAAAATAAATGAAGCTCGGCTGAGCGCCGACCTAAGGCTACCGACACACGATGGGAGTTAATATATATTATCTCGCTTTTCGATATTACTAGTGTCATTATCCTATACATAATTCGGCCTACTTATATCAAAATAGGAAGTTAATATATATTAACTCGCATCGTGTGTCGGTAGCCTAAGACTAAAAATTATAATATGATATTCTTAATATTAACCCTCGGATACAAAGATAATTTAATCGTAAGCAAAACCAAACACGCAACAGGAAAAAAAATGCATGCACAACTCCGATGTGCGAAGAAACGATGCATGTGAGAATGTTAATGTTAAATACGCCATTAAAATCTCAAGTCCAATAAGTGGACTGATAAGAAAGAATTAAACTGCTGACAAAACATAACAGGGCTACGATTGCGCGTAAAGCGCAGTCTTACGATACTCTAGATGAAATAGAATTTTTTGTGATCCCAAGAAATTTTGTATGGGGAGTGTTAGAAGGGATGATAGCATTGAACTAATTTTTTCGACATCATGCTAAAGTAGCTATGAAAATGTTATATACAAAATGCTTACTCCAAAAACTGAATGGGAACTGAGAAAATTAGTGAGTTTGATTTAGTGAAAATGTGCAGTTTGTATGGGAGGTGTTAGAAAGAGTGGGGGGATTTTAATGATTTTTTCAGAAATAACTAGGAATATTATAAAATTGGCATCCCTTAAATTTCAGACTAGTGCCATTCATACTTTTCAAGAAAATCGATTTTTTGTGAAGTTGTGAAACTGTGTCATATTGTATGGGAGGGGGTAGAAGTAGTGAAGCAAATCAAATATTTTTTTTCTCATCTTAGTAATAATATAAATTTCATATTTATTACAAAATATGAGCTCAACAAATGTTATATGTTCTGAGAAAATCGGCTTAGAGCATTTCAGGAAAAAGTGTAGTTTGTATGGGAGGGGGTGGAATCAAAGGGAGGAAGCAAATAATTTTTGTATTGTAGATTTAAATCATTAAAAAAGTAATATATACCAAAATTGATACCAATAGCTTTTATACTTTTTGAGTAAATCCATTTATTGTCAAATTGCGAAATTGTGTCATTTTGTATGGGAGGGTGTAGAAGGGGTGAAGCTAATCATCTCATTTTTTTTGACCTTACTAACAATTTTAAATAAATATTTGGTGCACAATTTCAGCCCGCTGAATTTTATAACCACTGAGGAAATTGGCTTAGAGTAATTCATGATAACTACAGTTTGTATGGGAGGTGGTAGAAGGAGGGGGACGACACGCACAATTTTTTTATGATAGATTGATATTATCATAAAAGTAATATATTCTGAATTTCAGGCCAATAACTTTTATACTTTTCGAGCAAATCCGTTTATTGTAAAATTGCGTAATTGTGTCATTTTGTATGGGAGGGGGTAGAAGGGGTGGAGCGATTTGGCCCGTTCACGAACTTGACCTTACTTTTTTGTCAAAAACGACGTGTACAAAATTTGAACTTTCTAGCTCAACGCGTTCTCAAGCTAGAGAGCGCACGGACGGACGGACAGACGGACGGACGGACGGACGGACGGACGGACGGACGGACGGACGGACATCCGGTTTTGAGATTTTTGAGTGATAATATTAACTTCTGTATTCATCATTTTTTTCTCCGAGCCTTATTTCTTGGCGTTACAAACCTTAGAGCGAACTTATAATACTCTCAGATTCCATCTAGAGTATAAAAATAAGACTGTAGCAATATGTGTGTTTGGAATGGAAAGTAATTTCATGACATAAACAAAATAAACTGCCAACAAGTCGGGCGGAACTTTATTATTCTTGAGACAAGTTGCAGATGCGTAGAAAATCAATATGTAGGTTAGAGGGCAAACTAAGTGAAAGGGCAGGGCTGTTGTCAATTTAACACTTTGCGGAAATGTTCATAAGCTCCAGAACATACAGGGTGTTTGGTACTCCGTGTGCCACCTTGTAAGGGGTTGTTCCTAGATATATTTTGAGAAAAAAATTGTTTTACGGAGATGGTCAATTTTCAATATCCGCGGAGATACAGGGTGATCAAGAAAAGTGTTTCGGACCAGTACCCTCACTCACTCAAAACGCAATATCTTGAAAACTAATAATCGCAATTCAAAGTGTTATAGCTTGTTTTTTAGGAAATCGAGTTACCTTTCATTTGGTGTAATAGTCAGCATTGTAACAGGTCCGAAACATTGTACAGGTCCGAAACACTTTTCTTGATCACCCTGTATCTCCGCGGATATTGAAAATTGACCATCTCCGTAGAACAATTTTTTTGTCAAAATGTATCTAGGAATAACCCCTTACAAGGTAGCACACGGAGTACCAAACACCCTGTATAATCAATATTTCATTCATTTATCTATGCAAGTTTGAGTTTTTATGGGGGTAGGGGTGAGGGGTGATAGAAAGGGTGGGTGGATGTTTATAGATTTTTAATTGATTGAATCACGTCCAATATTCTCTGAAGTATAGTTCGTAATTAGGTTAAGTTTTAGTTATAGTTGAAATTCATTAAAAAGGTTTTTTCTTAGCTTTTTCTTTTGTTTGATTCAAAAAATATATATTAATATAACCAGGAAAAAAACATTCTATTTTCAAAAGTTGTATAGTTAGTAAGAACTGAACTCTTAAGCAAAACTCAATATGTAAAAAAAACGAATATTCTTGACAATAAATCTATCTATCTATCTATCATAAGATGTAAAATACACCTATTTTACATTCACGAAACCAAACATTTATATGGGGGGGGGGGTTAAAGGAGGTAGGGGAATCGTAAGATTTGTGACGCAATTTTATTTCTTTTCTCTTAAGGTGCTCGTACAAAATTTCAAGTTCGTAGCTTTTAATTAGTTGGTTATTAGTTGATTTAATGAAATTGGTCGAAATCATTATTTTGTATGGGAGGGGTTAGAAGGGCAAGCGCGATTTCAAAACTTTTAACGCAATTTCATTTTAAATATTTTTGTGAGATTTTATGCAAAATTTTAAATTGATAGCTTTTAATAGTTAGGTGATAATTGAATTCTTGAAAATAGTCGAAAAAATAATTTTGTATAGCAGGGGGGTAGAAGGTTTGCAGGTATTCGACCAGTTACTATTTCAAACTTTTAAAGATTTTTTTTAAATGCATTTCGCAAATTTTCAAGTACCTATCTTAAAATTTCATTCAAAAATTTTCAGTTTATGTGTTTTTTTCATTTTACATGAAACACCTTGTGCACGTTAGCCCCCACTTCGGTGCATAACAATTTTGGAACAAATTATTATTTTTTTTTATGTAATAGATGTATCCACATGCAAAATTTAAACTTTGTATCTTTTACCAGAGCACTAAAATATCACTCAAAATTTTTGTTTTCCACCACCCTCCTCTTACATCCCCCAACTTAAATTTTGTACCGAAATTAAAGACTATATAGTTCTACAATCTGATAAATTTTTGATTTGATATCTGTACTCAATTTTGAGATATAACGATTTGTAATTTTTGAAAGTGCGCCATTTTTTAAATGCTCCCCATTTTTCCCCACTACTATTATGTCCACATGTTATATTTTTTCATATTTTGCTAGTTGAGGTCAGTATACGTTTCAAGTTTCAATTACATAGCTTAAGAGACAGTCGAGATATTCATTTTTAAGTGTTTTTGTTTGCACTCCCCTGACCCTCCTCCTCACAATAATTAGCCTGTTTCTAAGTTGATTCTGATGGATCTATATACCACCTTAATGGTTCCAAAATATGAATTTTCTGTGATTGGTAATGTATACATATATGTATATATAATCATTTGAAAAAAAAAATCAAAAAAATCGACCCCCTCCCTCGCCTCCCCCATCCACCTGACACTCACCAAAATTTAGATAATGGAGTTCACTTATCCAATGAACAATCCACCCAAAAATGGAGATATGAGTCCATATACGGCTTACGGCGGGACGAATTTTTTTTTTGCATTTTTAGGCTAATTTAGTTATGAAACGGAAAAAAAAAATTTCAGGGTAGTAAATTTTTTTTTCTGTGTCGATCGCAATACTTTATTATTTGAATAATAAAGTGATTTAAAAATGAAATTATGATATCGGGTTTCGGTCGGTACACAACAATGAGGAATGGTAGAAGGAGTGAAAGGATTAAATTACTTTTTTCCCATCATGCTAGAGTAGCTACAAGAGTTTTTTATAAAAAATTACAGCTTCAAAAATTAAAAAGGTTCTGAAAAAATTAGTGTATTATTTTAATGAAATTGTGCAGTTTTTATGGGAGGTGTTAGAAGGAGTGGGGGGTTTTAAGTGAGTTCTATAGAAATTTCTTTGAACAATATGCAATTAACTTTTGAAAATGAGTCATTTTGTGTGGGAGGGTGTAGAAGGGGTGGAGCGATTTAACCCTTTCACGAACTTCACCTATGAATTTAACTCTGCCGCGGAATCACACAAGCATTCTACTGCTTCCAATCGCATGGAGTTATTCCGTTCGCTGAACTCGGACCTCAACTTAATCCTGGAATGGGGCAGGAAAAATAGAGTAGAGTTCAACGCTTCTAAAACACAGGCCTGTCATCTATCCCTCAAACGTGATGTTCCTGTATTATCTCAAAATATGACCTTTGGTGGCACACAACTTTGTACCTCGGATAACTTCACACTCCTTGGCGTTAAAATTAACGATCACCTAAATTGGGCTCAACACATCTTTGATGTTGCCCTTGACGCTTCTAAACGTCTAAGTGTTCTCCGAAAATGCAAAAAGTATTTCACGCCGAACGACCTCGCAACCATCTACAAGGCATACATTAGACCACGTTTAGAGTACAATTCGCATGTATGGGCCGGGGCACCCAAATCACACCTCGCGTTTCTCGACCGTATTCAAAAACATGCGTTCCGACTGATAGGAGACGAAACCATTACGTCTTCTATCGATTCTCTCGAGCATCGCAGAAATGTTGGAGTACTCAGCATTTACTATCGCTACTTCCATGGAAAATGCAGTGCGGAACTAAGCACACTCATCCCTCCACTCTATAATTTTCCCCGTGATACTCGTCAAGCTGAACGCTCTCACGAGTTCACCGTTAAGCCCTTGCCTTCTCGTACAGTGAAATATAGGCAGTCATTCATTTCCCGAACATCAAGACTTTGGAACGCATTACCATCCAAAGTGTTTCCCAACGAGTTCAACATCCAGTGCTTCAAAGGCAATGTACACCATCACTTTCGTCTCTCTCGACCTAAATTAAACTGATTTAACTTGATTTTTTTTCCCCAAATCCTATACCGACACAGCTGTGCATAGCATTATAGGGTGACCCCCTAAGTTGTGTTTGGTTCCTTAAAAAAAAAAAAAAAAAACCTTACTGTTTTGTCAAAAACGACGTGTATAAAATTTGAACTTTCTAGCTAAATGCGTTCTCAAGCTAGAGAGTGCACAGGCGGACGACGGACATTCGCTTTTGAGATTTTTGAGCGACAACAAATATTTCTATACCCTTAACGCCTCTATGTGAGCATTATTCCTTGGCGTTACAAACTTTAGAGCAAAGTTTTAATCCCCTCAGATTCCATCTAGAGTATAAAAAACAGTTTTCACAAGAATAAAATACCCTTTGTACTGAAAATGAAATGTTAAAAAAAGCGGTATTTTATCATTTTTAACAGCACTATACTAACAAAATTAACTGAATCAATTTACTGAAATTTAATTGAAATTCCTTTCTAGACCAATTACTACTTCTTATAATATTTCTATGTTATTACAAAAAAATAAACGTTTTCTCGAATCCTTTTCAAAACAAAGATTCCGGTAGAACTCCGCCATGTTTTTTCCTCCATCTCATCATAGCGATACCACGGACATTTTTCCACAAAAAGAAAACGCTATGATGAAAACAATTGAAAATTGTCACAAAGCTTCCGTTTTGAGATGAAGGAGAGCAGTAACTAAAAAATAAAAAGAGGAGACACCAAGAGCAGAAAGAAGAGCACACATCGGAAAGTAATTTAAATCCGCGCATTGATTTAACACAACGCTAAAAAAATTACACTGCGTCCTCCTTCTCAGTCAAAACACAAAGCACAATTGTACATCTTAAAAAAAGAAGAAGATCTACAATGTGACGTATATCTATACAATATTATGTGATAATGCAGCTTTATACTACACATCTCGGCTCTCTATATCCTTGCGCCTTACCTACATGCTATGTGTGCAATGTAATGTAATCCGCAAGCAGCTACTGCCACAAAAGGAAAAGGAAATCATATATTTTGCTGTACCCCGAATTGTATACATAAATGCCATCTATTATAAACTTTGGCAAACATACGAAAACTTGATGTACCCCTCGTGTAGCGACCGTTCGAGGGTTGCAAATACATTTCCCTTGTCCTGGCACCCATCGTTCCGTTTCGTGAACGTGTTGTACATATCGACACAAAATCCCATAGCGAGTACCTACAGAGAGCTGCACACATCCCTTCTTGTTCCAGACCGAACGAACCCCGAACCAAACCCACCGCCATCCAATCCGGCACCCTCAGCATTCCGAGCATCCCCTAAAATATATTTGTTTATCTCGTCCTGAACCACCTCGAAGCGTGCCGTCTCGCTCCGTTTGCCGGGCGAGAACGGCATCTGGATCTCAATCACGAGATCCCAATGGTGTACACGGTCTGTTGGAAACGCGCGGTTTTCAAAAATAAATGTTGTAGTTGTGTAGAAATACAATTTTCGTAGGTGAAAGATTTTCATTGCAGCTCGGCGGCAGGGCAGACATTTGGTGCGAGTGTTCGGTTCAGGCCAGACGCAAAAATCTAATCAGTGCCATCTTCCTATCTACCTTATCGCTTTTTATTTTTGTTTTTTCGTCGGTACAAACGCCCCAGCATCTCTCACACACATCTGTCTTATCTGACTTTTGAGCTTCAGCAGGTTCCGAGGAGTGACACCTATCGCAAGCCGTGTCGGTTTTACCGTCGCCAGTTTTTCAACGCCAATTTACTTGAACAAGTGTTCATTTTCGGATAACGCTCCTTATAGTCATGAATGATAACGGACAAATTTTCAATAAAACTTCAGTAATAATAAAATTAGTCTCAAGTGTTACAGTGTATTAAATAGATAAAAACAAAAATAAGAAAAAAAAAATCGAAATCGGTGGAATTGTTAATTAAATCAATTTTTTTTATTTAAATAAGTCAATTTAAGTTCCTATTTGTGCATTAGTTCTAATGATTAAGTGGTGGATTATTTTATCGAAACATAAATAGCATTAATTAGTCACAAGGACACCGATTGTAAAATGCATTCGTCGTCGTCGCTATCGCCATCACCTCTGGATTTACGGCCCGCCCTTTCGACATCTCCGTCAGCCAATACGAACTCGAGTGAGGATAAATCTCGCACGCCCTTAGTGAAACCACCCTATTCGTATATCGCGCTCATTACTATGGCCATTCTGCAGTCACCACAAAAGAAACTAACACTTAGCGGAATTTGCGAGTTTATCATGACCAGGTAAGTTACTTTATGGGTTGACATAATTTCGAGAGGGTTGTTTTCGTTAGGATTTGAGAAAGGATTATTATCAATTAGTTAGAACGTTCCAAGTTTCTGGGTAGGTACTTCTGGCGGCAGGATTGGGATTGGATTATTCTGTTATCTGTTAATACATCAGAATGGAGCTAATAGTGTATTGACATCGGCTTTCGAAAGAACCTGCGAATATCATCCCGAAATTCAAGTAGTTCGTACCAAGCTCCTGTTACCAATATTTGAATCAATATATCTTAAAATATGCACAAAGTAGTCACCTTTATCGAAAGTAGTGATTTTCGTTGTGTGGAAAATCAGCATATATTCGGTTTTTTTCAGTAGATTCGAAAGTAATGCCGTCGGAGTGCATATTACAAAAACTCCGAAAAGTATGAACATTTTATCAATTTTTCTATAAAATTTTCAGTTTCATTGCTTCTTAAGATTAAAAAAATCACTTACTTAAATCTGTGAAAGTATTTTCAATTTATTTATTTTAACAAATTGAATGACAATGTGGTTTGATTATATTCTAGGTGAAATCTGAGAGTATTATAAGTTTGCCACAAAGTTGGTAAAGCTAAGAAACAAGGGTCGGAGAAAAAATAAATGATACAGAAGTTCATATTATCACTTAAAAATCTCAAAACCGGATGTCTGTCCGACCGTCTGTCAGTCCGTCCGTTTGTCCGTCCGTCCGTCTGTCTGTCCGTATCCTCTCTAGTTTGAGAACGCGTTGAGCTAGAAAGTTCAACTTTTGTACACGTCGTTTTTGGCAAAACAAGTAAGGACAAGTTTATGAACGGGCAAAATCGCTCATCTCTTCTACCCCCTCCCATACAAAATGACAAAATTTCGGAATTTGACAATAAACGGATTTTCTCAAAAAGTATAAAAGCGATTTATCTGAAATTTAGAAAATTTCATTTCAAAGAAGATTTTAATCTATTGTAAAAAGATTATTTGAATCCCCTTACTCCTTCCATCACCTCTCGTAAATCAATTTACTCACTACGTATAAAATTTATCAACCTGAAATTGTGCACTAAATATTTATTTAGAGTTATTAGTAAGACCGAAAAAATTAAAAGATTAGCTTGATTCCTTCTAGCCCCTCCCATACAATATGACACAATTTTGCAACTTTACAAAAAGTCGATTTTCCTGAAAAGTATGAATGCTACTGATCTTTAATTTAAATCATGTCGATTAAATGATGTTTACAGTTTTTTTTCTGAAAAAGTCTATAAGAACGCCCCACTCCATCTACCACCTCCCATACAAACTGCACAATTTCACTAAATTAAGTACACTGATTATCTTCGTAACTATTAAAATTTGAAGCTTAAATTTGATAGCAACTTTAGCATGATGTGAAAAAATTAGTTTAATTCCGTCGCCCCTTCCACCACTCATCATACAAAATTTCGTAAAATCAAAAGAAAAAAAATCTCTTTCATCTAAAGTATTGCATGATTGGGCTTTACGCTCAACCGTAGTCCTGTTATGTTTTTATTTTTCACTTAGAAAATTGAAGCCCCTTTAAATGAACAGAATGGTCTGCAGACTGTCAGAATATAGTTAAGGAGTTAGAACCCCATCTCCTTACTATTTGCTTTTTGGCTCTCAAACAACTGATCAAAAAGTTACTGTTTTGAACATGATTCAATATAAGATCCTCTTTCGTATTGGACATTTTGGATATTAATGTTACGTTTTGAATATTCATCTGTACAATCGGCGATAACTTTTGGCATTGTAATAAAATTTGATTCATTACTATTCACCGTCTTAAAAAAAATTATAGTCTATGCGCGATATTAGCTGACTATGTACTTTCGAATATTTCTCTCAAGGAATTTAGTTCGAATAATTTTTTTAAAATACTCAATACGTACATTTGATTTAATCGACGGATTTTCGTACAATTACATACAAGTCAGATATTTAAATCGCAAGACATGTGACCATTAACTACACTTTATGGCCACATATTTTGCTTTACTTCTCTGTTTTCATTTCATACGTCTTCCCTACGTACAAAAGTTGATAAGTGGTTTGTGGCTTAACTTCAAAAATATTAGAACAGCAGGATAATTTGAGCCGATCCAAGTATCTCCGAAATATGACGTCATTAGGATATGCTGACAATTTCGAGTAATGGGCAATGAAGGCTTAAAAAATTTTTAAAGTGTTTTTATAGCTGGGTCCGAAAGTTGAAATTTTGTCTTTAGTTTTACCACAGACTTTCCGTTCCATTCAAAAAAACCATTGCAGGGTAACCGGCTAAATTATGATAAGTGCTCAATGGAGAATTATCCACTCTGGGGATACGAGGCGAAAGTTTGTTTTTTTAGTTTTATTTCTTTTTAGTGAAAATTTATAAAATGTAAAAGGTTAGGTTCAGTAAAATTTGTTTGTTACGGTGCGACCTAATTTCGCGACACCTGGGAAATAAAAAAAATAGAATTATAGGATATAAAACGGGTATGAAATAGACGTTATATCCGGTTTAAGCTGTATTTGTAATAGTTTATTCTAAATTTTGGTTTTAAATGTTAATGTGTCGAAATTGAATTTACGCAATGGTCACAAGAAGCAGACTGAATTGATTACATAATTTACATAAGCTTATGTTATTGTTTTTTAAGTCAGTCTCGAGCTGCATATACCCAATCTTTTAGAAAAAGAAAAACTCTGATGGCTATCCTCCTAGTATGTTTCTTAATGATGTAGTCAGTGCAGATTCTACTGCAATTAGCAACTTATTTTCTAACCATTTTCGTATCGCCTTCAATTGCAGTACGCCGCTAATATTCGTTGGCAACTTTCAATACATGACAAAGTTTCCATCTTCGTCTTGAGTTCAACAAGATCTTTTTATTGACGACACCACTATTTTGAAATACATTGATAAACTTGCTAGTAATGTCTCTAGTGGACCAGATGGTGTTCCTTCTTCTGTGGATTAAAAGTGTAGCTCATTCCTTTTACCTATCCTTCTTCTTCTACAATGGTGCTACAGCCCAAATCGGACCTTGGCCTCCTGATATTCAGGTTCCTTAACATTTTTTATATTACTTACTAGCAAACGCCCGCGACAATAATAAGCAATTTTTGAGAATGTATGTAGTTATAATCTGCTTACTTTAATGGCTCTTTGAACACAATGTTTTGTATTTTGTTGGAATCAGAACCATAAATTATTAAGATGATACATTTGAATGGGAGAGGCTCGTGTTCAAATCAATCCCGTGATTTGAGATCATATATGTACGTATTGAAGAGCATTAAGGACATGTGAATAATTGTAACTTGTACTAATTAATAAAAAGCCCAAATAAAATGACATTAAGCTTGAAAACAGAACAGGACTACGATTGTGCGTAGAGCCCAATCATACGATACTATAGATAACATCGAAATTTTTGTGATATTATGAAATTTTGTATGGGAAGTGGCTGCACTGAACTTATTTGTTTCACATTATGCTAGAGTAGCTATAAAAATGTTTTGTACCAAATTTAAGCTTTAAAAACGTATTGCATTGAATTTAATGAAATTGTGCAATTTGTATGGGAGGTGGTAGAAGGAAAGGGGGGCTTTTGGTGATATTTCGAGAAACAACTATAATTATCATGCAATTGATATATTTTAAATTTCAGGTCCGTATCATATACGCTTTTCAAGAAAATCGAATTTTTGTAAAGTCGTGGAATTGTGTCGCATTGCATGGGAGGGGGTAGAAGGAGTGAAGCTACTCGGTTAATTTTTTCCCGATATTAAAAATGCTAATTAAGGATTGAGTACAAAATTTTAGCTCGATGAAAGTTATATGTATTGGGAAAATTAGTTTAGAATATTTCATGAAAAGTGCAGTTTGTATGGGAGGTAGGGGAAGGAGTAATGGGTTTTAAGTGAATTTTTGAGAAACAACTAAAATCATTATGCATTTGATATATTTTAAATTTTAGATCTGCATCATTCACGCTTTTCAAGAAAATCGGATTTTTGTAAAGTCGTGCAATTGTGTCACATTGTATGGGAGGGGGTAGAAGGAGTGAAGCTAATCGGTTAATTATTTCCCAATATTAATAATAATGCAAATTAAGGATTAAGTACAACATTTGAGCACGATGAAAGTTACACGTACTGAAAAAACTGGTGAATAGTATTTCATGAAAAAGTGCAGTTTGTATGGGAGGTGTTTTATGGAATAGGGGGATTCAAATAATTTGTATACCATGGATCATATTTCTGATAAAAATAGTATGTTCTAAATTTCAATTGATTTGCTCTAATGGTTTTGGAGAAAATTTGATTATTATATATTTTTGAAAATGAGTGATTTTGTATGGGAGGCGGTGGAAGGCGTGGGGATATTGAAATAAGACCACACGCAGATTACATCTCGGTACACATCCAATAAACTGTGAAAGTTTCATTACAATCGGCTTAGCCGTTTTTGCGTGAAAACAGGAAAGACAGACAGACAGACAGAGAGATTTTTTAAAAACGTGTGTTTCTGCTTAGTTATTGCTAAAATAAAGCAAAAAACTTATTTATAGCCATTTATAAACAAATAACAGACAGACACTACAATTATATTTATATCTATAGATTGTGGAAGGGTTGTTAGCCCTTCGCACAACCCTCTTTCTACGAATTTTTCATTTTCGTAGATTGAGGTGACCAAGGTATATCCAAGCAGGCAATGTGCTGGAATTATATATTGCGTCGACCGGGATTTGAACTCACAACCTTCGCATTATAAGACCAACACGCTACCTACTAGGCTACAACCTATCCTTGGGTATCTGTTTAATTCATCGCTTCGTAGTGGAGCTTTCCTATGTCATGGAAATACTCAGCTATATTTCCCTTGCATAAGTGAGGTAAAAGAGGTAATGTAAGTAATTACAGGCCTATAGCGAATCTTCCATGTGTTGCTAAGCTATGTATTTGAATTCATTGTGTGTGATGTAATTTATTTTAATTATAAGTCGATTATTGGTTCATTCCAGCATGGTTTTGTCAAAGGTAGATCCACTGTAACTGATCTTATAGAATTCTCGAACTTCTGTCTTTCTGCTATTGAAAACGGTCAGCAGGTGGATTGCATATACACTGACTTAAGTAAAGCCTTTGACAAAATTTACCATAATTTTCTTGTGCATAAGCTCCGCCTGCTTGGTTTTCCTGATATTTTCGTCCTTTGGTTTATGTCGTATCTTAGTGACATTTAAAAAGCACACTTTCACGGAGCCTTATTTTGTGAAATATTTAATACTGCAGACGTTCCGCAATGTAGCCATCTGGGTCTACTTCTATTCCTTCTCTTTATTAGTGACGTGAGTTCGTTTATCTCTAACTCCAATATTCTTCTCTATACCGATGACGTGGAAATCTTTATGGTTATATCCAGCAGCAATGATTGTTTATTATTGCAAAGTGATATCTCGTGTTTTCTGGACTGGTGCTTACTTAACAATTTATATCTCAACATTAATAAGAGAATATCACTTAATTTTGAATATGTTGTGGATGGATGCTCTTTACCTCGTAATGACAAAGTACATGATTTGGGTGTACTATTCAACTGTAATTTTACATTTGATGATCATGTGAATCACATTGTTGGTAAAGCGAACGCTATCCTCGGTTTTGCTAGGAGAAAATCGAAAGAATTTAATGATTTCTTGACAACGAAAATGTTATATTGTGCACTCGTCCAATCTATCCTAGAATATGCTAGTCCTATCTGGTTGCTATTTTATTCCATTCACATAGATAAAATCGAAGCAGTTCAACGTTGGTTCTTAAGATTTGTCCTTCAGGGCATGCTCTGGTCCGATCCACTCAGCTTACCGCCGTATGTTGATCGTTTCAAACTGCTGTCTATGGATTCCCTTGAGAAAATGCGGATACATGTTAGAGTTGTTTTTGGTTTTAAAGTTATTTCAGGTATAATTGACTCTGACAATTTGCTGTCTATGGTTAAATTCAACGTTCAATGCCGTCCTTTGCGAAAATATGAGCTTTGCCGAATTCCGCAGCATCACACGAACTACGGGTTTCATGAACCCGTTTCATATATGTTAAGAGATTCCACTACTTCTCGCAATTGGATTTTCACATGACTGTTCCTCAAGTAAAAATTAGCTTCTAAGTTTGATTCTGAAAAAGTTTAATTTTTTGCGTCTATCTAATTCTATTTCAATTTGATTTTGATTTTTTTTATTGTTCCTTATTTCTTATGTACTTACATAAATGTAGTAATCAGTTTCTTAATGAATAAATTATTATTATTATTATCACTGAATTGTTAGTTCTTATGAGCTCAACGATAAGCTAAAAAACATAAAAGGACTACGATTGAGCGTAAAGCTCAACCGTTCCATACTGCAGATGAAACAGAATTTTTTTGATTTTAACTAATTTTTTCACATCACGCTAGAGTTGCTATAAAAATGCTTTATGCAAAAGTTAGGATTCAAAAATTTAATAGGTACTGAGAAAATTAGTGTATTGTATTTGGTGAAATTGTGCAGTTTTTATGGGAAGTGGTAGAAGGATAAAGACCTTCTCAGAAATAACTATAAACATCATGTTTTTGAAATGTTTTAAATTGCAGATCACACTTATCAAGTTGTGAAATTGTGACAGATTGCATAGGACGGGGTAGAAGAAGTGAAGCTAATCTTCTAATTTTTTCTGTCTCACTAATAATTCTAAATAAATATTTAGTGCACAATTTCAGCTCTATCAATTTTATACGTACTGAGTAAATTTATTTAGAGTATTTGATGAAAATGCCTAATTTCTATGGGAAGTGGTGGGAGGAAGGGGACTTGAATAATTTGTATTTAGTAGATTGAAATCTAGCTAGGGTATAACCTAGTAGGTAGTATGTTGGTCTTGTAATACGAAGGTCGTGAGTTCAAATCCCGGTCGGCGCAATATGTAATTCCGGCACATTACCTGCTTGGATATACCTTGGTCACCTCAATCTAAGAAAATGAAAAATTCGTAGAAAGAGGGTTGTGTGAAGGGCTAACAACCCTTCCACAATAAGTAATGAAAAATGTTAAGGAACCTGAATATCAGGAGGCCAAGGTCCGATTTGGGCTGTAGCGCCATTGTAGAAGTAGAAGAAGAAGATTGAAATCATCATAAAATTAATATATTCCGGATTTCAGATCAATAGTACTGCGAACTGCGAAATTTTGTCATTTTGTATGGGAGTAGGTAGAAGGCGTAAAGCAAAACATCTATTTTTTTTTGGTCTTACTAATAATTCTAAGTAAATATTTAGTTCACAATTTCAGCTCAGTAAATTTTATAGCCACTGAGCAAATTCGCTTAGAGAATGTCAGGAAAAAAGTGCTGTTTGTATAGCAGGTGTTGGAAGGATGTGGTGTAGGATGCACAGAATTTTATACCGTATATTGAGATCATCACAAAAGTATTATATTCCTAATTTCAGATCAATAGCATTTATGCTTTTTGACTTAATCCGTTTATTGTCAAATTGCGAAATCGTGTCATTTTGTATGGGAGAGGGTAGAAGGGATAGAGCCATTTGGCCCGTTCACGAGCTTGTCCTAACTTTGCCGTCAAAAACGACGAGTAAAAAATTTAAATTGTCTTGTTCAACGCGTTTTCGAGCTAGAGAAGACACGGACAGACGAACGGATATCCGGTTTTGAGACTCTTGAGTGACCATATGAATTGAAACAAAAGGTTTCCGGATTCTGCACTGTTTTGCTTTATTATTCGTGACGTTTCAGTCTCTGCCGAGATATTTATAAAACTTTTGGATATATGGTACAATAATCAAGAGGGGATGATACTTTTGAAAATTTCGCCCAAGCAATTATTTGCCAAGATTTTAATTCTATACGTATTACAAAGATTCAATGGTAATTTCGTGTTAAGACCTCCTGTAGAGGCATCCGTGCTTTTATAGGTGAGAACTATTTTTGTCATATGTTCTTGCAGGAGCCCAGGGAAGAGCGTGGCTAGCCAATTAGAGTAGGTACATGGCCGGTCAAACCAGCAGAATCGTAGCAATCCTAGGCTTTGCATAAAAGCCAATAATGTTGTAGGTATTTGGGCTACGTACAGTAATCAACCTGCGTAATCTACTTACACATTTAAACCGTAAAATTTCGTCCCTAGCGTGGTACCTATCGTATATTGCTAGCTAGCGTATCATACCGCAGTTATTTTAGGCCGTAAGGCGTGAGGCACGTTTCAGTATACCACATCTACTGTTTGGTATACTGATACGTGCCTTACGTACTAAAATATTAGTAGGTTAGTGATTTGGAAAATATCGTACATTCAATGGTTATTAAAGTGCTTGGTACGACTTCTTGCTGGGAGGACTTAACAGAAAATTAATTGATTGACCAATTGATAAGGGCATAGAACAGAAACAGTTCTCTTCTATGAAGTGCAATCCTGAGCATCGGTTTTTAGTTGCCGCTGGGACTTCTTTATTTATATGGCCTTTTGTTTAACATCTCCCATCTGCTGCTTATTCGACCAGCCCGACGCCTTCCCTGTGGTTTGTAATCTACTGGTTGCTTGGAGATATTTCGCACTTGCTTCCTCAAAGTTTGACCGATTCACTGCCATTTGTTGCCTTTGAATTTCAGTGCCAATTTCAAGTTGCCCAATTGTAATCCAAATTTTGTTGTTAAATATGAGATCTGGCCAAAATTCGTTAGTTCGAGGCATTTTTTCGTGAAAGTTTGCATTTTTCTGGTAAGCTTGATGTTCACTTTCCATATGGGACAACCATATAACAACAAGCAGCTTTGTGTAAAGGGAAAGCTCTCTTAATTTCCAGAAAGGGAAAGGATACCAAAGCCCTGATGACCTTTATTTAAGCAACTCTCTATATTCTTCACGACTTCTCGCCATAATTCCGTAACAAAAATCTTGCGTTACTTCTTCATCTTGTAGATTAATGACAGGCCGTGGGTTTGTGCTTGAATACAAGTACTTGGTTTTAAGTTCAATTATTTTCAGGCCTGCCTCTTTGCATTTGGAATGTAGTGAGTGGACATTTGACTGTGAGTCTGAGCCGTTATATGCAAGCAAAAACACGTCGTGAGCATAATCAAGGTGACTAAGATGTTAAACAGTCCCAATGAAGACGTTTACCACCCCATCATTTATTACTACCAGAAACAGGGCTGGTGATAATATGCATCCTTGTCTTCACCCGTTCACACACGAAAGCTCTCGGATAGCTCTCCTTTACATAAGACTCAACGTATTGCATATTCGAAGGATTCTTTAATCATAGCTTTGATGTTGTCTAGAATTTCTCTCCTAGGTTAATCATTCCATATGTAATCCACAAAACATGAGATGTAATGGCGAACCAATTTCGGCGGACTGCTCCAATATTGTCCGTAGGTTATTTATTTGCTTGATTCCATCCTGATAAACTTCGAGAATGCTTTCTACAATACCACTAATCCTACTGATTAAGATTACCTTATATATAATTTTCAGTACGGCACTAAGTAGACATATACCACCCCCATTGGCAATGACGCCTTCCTTCCATTAAGCCAGATATCTTCCTTCATTAGACACCTCAATAAAGAGTAGCAGAAGTATATCGACTAATATCGGGATTCCTTCCACCGTCGCAACTGATATTCACTTATATTATGGATAATTCCGTTTACATTTCCCACCAGGTGGTTGAAATTGATGTTGCATATTTATACTCTTGATGAAATCTGAGAGTATATTGTGTTTGCCTTACCGTTTGTAACGCTAAGAAATAATGCTCCCACAGGGTACAGAAATATTTGTTGTCTCTCAAAAACCTCGATTCCGAGTTGCTGTCTGTCCATTTGTGCGTCTGTCTACAACATAACTCTCGAACGCTTTGAGCTATCGTGCTGAATTTTGTTGTGTGTCATTTAAAAAAAAAAATTAGCTTTGAGTTCGTGAACGGGCCACATCCCCCACTCCTTCTACCTCCTCCTATACAAATTTCATGAAATCTCGAAAATTGATTTTTCTCGGAAACCATTTCAGCTATTGACTTGAAAACTAGGTCATAGTATAATGATACAAATGTCATTAACCTCAAGAAATATTGATCTGATCTCCTTACTCCTTCTACAACCTCCCATACAAATGCACAATTTTCAAAAATGTATTTATTCGGTTTGCATTGCAACTAGCAAAGCTAAATGAACCAATTTTTGTCATAATTAATTTTATTATAATTGCAACTAATTTTGGGAAAACTATCAACTTTACCTCACTCCTTCTACCCCCTCCCATACAAATCTTAAGAAATTTCGGAATTTTAATTAAATTAGTTTTCTCCAAAACCGTCAAAGCTATCAACTTTAAAATTTGAGAAAAGTAACTATTTTAAATATGATTGATGTCAATAAATTTGGTTTTGATTCGGATATTCTTTCTACCACCTCCCATATAAAGGCAGAGTTTTGGTAAACGCATTTACCCGATTTTCATAGAAACTAGAAGAAGTAGAAACTTGAAATTTTGCCAGAATTTGTCCCTTAATAATTGTAATAAATGCTAAAAAAATATCGCCTTCACTTCACTTCTTCTACCACCTCCCATACAAATTTTAGTATTGGAAGTTCAAGAAAAGCTTTTCTCCTTCGAACATTTGAGAGCTATCGACTTTAAAATTGTAACAAAGCAATGCGATTAGGAAGTTGATAAGCAAATTCAAAATCATCCAAAATCTCCCACTTTCTCTGCTACCTCCCATACAAATACCATAAATTCAGACAAAAATTTTCAATTTCCTCGAAAATTCTGAAAGCAAGAAACTTTAAATTCAACATGAAATATTTTATATACTAGATGAGGGAGGTGGTAAAAGCAGAGGGGGGAGGTTCTACTTTTACTTTATTATTCTAATAATGAAGAATTGTGATCGACACAAGAAAAAAAAAATTGCTACCCTGAAATAATTTTTTTCGCGTTTCATGACTAAATTAGCCTAATTAGCAAAAAAAAAATCCGTCCCGCCGTACGCCGTACATATGGACTCATATCTACGAGACCGTTAAAGGTAGAATGTTCGTTTTTAAGTGGATTGTTGATTGGGTAAGTGAGCTCTATTTTCTAAATTTTGGGGGATGTTAGGTGGAAGGGGAGGCGGGTAGAGGGAAAAAGTCGAAAACTACACTTGCTAATATCTCCACCACGAATGCATATAGAAAGATGAAAATCAGTAGAAATGTAGAGAGGGTTGTGGGACAAACTTTAAAAATAATTTAATTTTTTTTTCCCCTGGCGTCCGAAAAGAGGGGGCTAAAAACAAATTGTCGGCCGAATTGCTTTTTCAAATGACTATATCTTCGAGATTACTTATTGTAAAAAATTCATATTTAGGGACCATTAAGATGGCATATAGTTCCCTTGGTATCAGCTGAAAGAGTGGCTAATTATTGTAAGGGGAAGGGTCAGGAGGGGTAATATCTCAACTATCTCTTAAGGTATGTGATTGAAACTTGAAACGTATATTGAGCTATACTAGGAAAATACAAAAAAATATATAACATATTGAAATAATTATAGGTGGGGGAAATGGGAAGCATTTCAAAAATAGCGCACTTTTCAAAATTACAAATCCTTATATCTCAAAAAACAGTACAGATATCAAATCAAAAATTTGTCAGATTGTAGAACTACATAATACTTAATTTTGGTAAAAATTTTAAGTTGGGAGGTGTAAGGAGAGGGAGGTGATAAGCAAAAATGTCGAAAATTTGAGTGATTTTTTTAGGGCTCTGGTGAAAGATGCAAAGTTTAAATTTTGCATGTGAATACGTCTATTTGATGTACATAGAAAAATAGTAATACCTTGATCTATAATTGTTATAAACCGAGCCCCCCAGTCTAACGTGCACAAGGTGTTTCATGTGCGTTGAAAAAATACATAAACTAAAAATTTTTGAGTGAAATTTTAAGGTAGAAACTTGAAAATTTGCGAAATGCATTTAAAAAAAATCCCTAAAATATACAAAATATTAACTGGTCGAAAATCTTTAAAACTTCTACCCCCTCCCATACAAAATTATTTTTTCGACCATTTTTAAGAAATCAATTATCACCTAACTATTAGAAGCTATCAATATGAAATTTTGCACAAAAACTTACAAAAATAATTCAAATGAAATTGCGTTAAAAGTTTGAAATCGCGCTTGTCCTTCTACCCCCTTCCATACAAAAGTATGTTTTCGACCAATTTCATTAAATCAACTAATAACCAACAAATTGAAAGCTATGAACTTCAATTTTGTGTGAGCACCTTACAACAGAAAAGAAAGAAAATTGCATATCAAATTTCAAGATTCCCCTACCTTCTCTACCCCCTCGCATACAAATGTTCGGTTTCGTGAATGTAAAACACACCGAATTTTATGAAAATTCTGTGCTACTTCGTCTATGAAATACGTTCTATACAGAGAATATTGAACGTGACTCAAGCAATTAATTAAAAAGCTATTAACATCTACCCACCCTTACTATTACCCCTCCTTCTCCCCTCATAAAAACCCAAACTTGCAGAAACGAATGAAATATTGTTAAATTGACAACAGCCCTGCCCCAGAACTCCCTTTCACTTAGTCTTCCCTAACCACTCTAACCTGCATATTGACTCATCATCCACTCATCCGCAACTTGTCCCAAGAATAATAAAGTTTCGCCTGACTTGTTGGCAGTTAATTTGTATATAACACCGAACTAGTATACAAAATGTTTCATGCTGAATTTAAAGTTTGTAGCTTCATAAGTTTTGAGGAAATTGAACAAGTTTTATCTGAATTTATGGCATTTGTATAGGAGGTGGCGGAGAAAGTGGGAGGTTTTGGACAATTTTGAAACTGCTTATCAACATTCTAATCATATTGATTTGCTCCAATTTTAAGGTCGATAGTTCTCATATGCTCGATGGAGAAATACTTTTCTTGAATTTCTAATACAATAATTTGTATGTGAGGTGGTGGAAGGAGTGAAGCGAAGTTCATATTTTTTTTAGCATAGCATATATTATTAGGTGATAAATTCTGACAAAATTTAAAGTTTTTACTTTTTGTAGTTTTAATGAAAATCAATTAAATGCAAATTTTTCCACATGAATGATATTTGTAGTAGTATACTTTTCTCAAAATTTAAAGTTGATTTCTTTGACGGTCACGGAGAAAGATAATTTAATTAAAATTCTGAAATTACGTGAAATTTGTAAGAGAGGGGATAGAAAGAGTAAGGTGAATTTGATAGTTTTTCCAAAATTGGTTGAAATTGTAATAAAATTAATTCTGATACAAAGAATGCATTTGCATGGGAGGCGGTAGAAGGAGTAAGGGGTTCAGATCAATATTTTTTGACGTTAATAACATTCACATCATTATACTATGACCTAATTTTTAAGGGAATACCTGAAATGGTTTCGGAGAAAAATCAATTTCTTTAAATTTCGAAATTTCATTAAATTTATATGGAATGGCGTAGAAGGAGTGGGGGGACATATGACAAATTTGAGCACGATATGCCAAAGCTTTGGAAATTCATGTTGTAAACAGACGCGCAGACAGACAGACGGACAGATGGTCATTCGGAAACGAGGCTTTTGAGCGACAACAAATATTTCAGTACCCTTGGCGATTCTGTGTGAGCAATATTTCTTAGCGTTACAAACGGTAAGGCAAACTCAACATATTCTCAGAATTCATCTAGAGTATAAAAACGACAGGACCGATTATGTCCAAATGTATTTCAATTAGTTAGAACTTCCGTCCAATTCTTGCCATCAGGAAAACTTATTAAAAGGAATAATTTCCGGACTTCACACTCTTACGCTTCATTCAATGTGACTTTTCGACCAGTTTACCAAACTGTTAGTATCATAAAGTTCTCAGAAGAGACCGAAACGTCACATTTAATAAAGCATAAGCCATTGTTTCCTTTTACGAAAAATTTAAATCGTAAACGTGGGAAATTTTACAAACTCTATTGTACGTAATATAAATATTTCCAAAACTGATCCAAAAAATTTATTTATTTCTTGTTATTTTTCGTTGAAATGACTGTCCCGCAAAGGGGGATCTATTCAACCCATTTATCTGGATGAAAAAACCAAGACTAATTCAATAGCACTCCCAATCATTTTTTGTTTTTTTCGTGTAACAAAACTAATGCAAGAGTTTAATCTTTTCAATTGCGAAGAAGTAGAACTAAATTATAAAAACATTTTTTTTTTAATATTGTTGAACTAACCTATAAGACATGACTCAATAAAAATACAATTGAAAGTGTTAAAATGAAATCACGCTACTTAATGTCGAATAACATTCAAGAGATTCACGTATGAGTCTATTTATTATTTTTCGTAATGCATGTCAAAGACAGGGCATGACCCGTAAGCTTTTTAATACAAGCAGTGATTATTTTGTGTTTGTGAGATAAGATTCAAAAATTATATTTCAATAACAAGAGGCTTTTTTCTCCCATTTGAAGTTTTTAAATTTATATTCTTTTCGCGCCCCATTATGTCACATTATTAATACTCTAGAGAGAGAAGAATTAAAGGATTAATATCAGACGGGAATTGCGCAAATTTGTACGTTTTTATATCTAATATAATTTTCTTCAAAAATTTTATAAACCCCACTATGCATATATATATATATATACGTCTGGTTATTATGCAATACATTTAAATAGTTAAATATTGTACTTAATCATATTCCTTATGTTGAATATTGTTGTTAAATTTATTTAATTTTTTTTCTTATAATACTGACGCAATGATGAAAAATAAACGTGTACAGAATGAGATAGAGAAAATATTTTTTAATATTATGAAAAATATTAAAGCTACGAAAATCTTAAATAAATTAAAACATTTTTAGCAGTTTACTTAAGTATCACGAAGTGAAAATGCTTTCTTTGTAATTTATTCGGTTAGTTTAAAGTAGAAGGCAAGCCTAGTGTGAAGATAGCCAAATATTTGACAAGTTTTATTTGAATAATTGAAGGAAATATTTGAGACTTTTTAGCTAAAAGAAAAAAATCACTCGACATTATGATGGTGGCATGGCGTTAGAAAAGTCTTCTGAATTTTCTGTTATTAAATATTTATTTGGTGCAGTATTCAATCATTGTGTGTAGAATATTACATTTGGTATTTTAGCGTAATCTTTTGTGAATAAATGTTTCGCAGTTGTTACAAAAAATATTGTCGCAATTGTGGAATAAAGCAGTATTAAAGGGAAATCTAAAGTAAAACCAATTACGTTTTTTAAAAAAGAACTTGATATGAGGTTTAAATGCTTAGAATAATTTTCCGTACTTTCTAGTTCTCATAATTTTACCCCCAAAGGGAAATCTCTACAATTGAACAAATTATTTGAATTGCCAAGGAAGTAATTCAATATTTTGGAAATAAAGTTGTAGCTAAATATCGAGGTGATCAACGTAAATAGTAAAAAGAGATCTGTGACCCGAAAATTTTTGAGAAGCATTTATTTACTAGATAGGTCCGTTTCATTCATAGATTTCAATCAAATTTGTTGCTGTGCATTGACGGGGGTGAGGTGAAATGTTTATTCTAGAACTTTTATTTTATGTATATATTAGTTTTCCACACGAAGGGTCCATGGAAAAACGATCAAGGTAAATTTATTTTCTCGATTTTATGATTATTGCGCCATTTGTCGGCTCATTGGTGTACCTGTTGCTCTTCTTCTTCAATGGCACTATAGCTTAAATTGGACTTGAGCCTGCTGGCCTTCAGGTTCCTTGCCATTTTCATGTCTTATTGTTGAAGGGTTGTTAGGTCTTCGCACAAGATTTATCCACGCAAGTAGTGTGCTGAAATTAAACGTAGGCCGGAATTTGAACTTCCGATCTTTGCATTGTAGATCAATATGCTACCCACTAGGCTACACCTTAACTAGTAGCTCTAGTAAATTAAAAAACCGTCAATGCAAAATAAAACCTAGTAAGAGGGGTAGTAAGTATGACATAGAAGTCAAAGCTTATAAGGCGACATGAAAGTTTATTTTTCGATTTCCCAACATTTGCAAAAATGGACTTTCGTCGTTTTTTTCTCCTGGACCCTTCACTTATTATGAAAAAACTAAGATAAATTATTGCAATCGTGAAAATTTGTTTGACGAATGTCCTCTATTTGGTGTTCTACTATTTAAAAAAAAAAAAATTTGTTCGGTGATGTCTGCTTGAGTGTCTGTATGTTTTAACTATAAATTGAGAATATCGAACCCCTAGCGGAAACACTATTCTGTACATTGGCCCTGAAAGTGAAGCCAGAAATGGCGTGGCATTCGTCCTTACACCGAGAGCGAGAAACAGTCTCATTAGCTGGGAACTAGTCTCGGATAGGATTATCATCGTCAGGCTCAGGACCAGTGTAAGAAACGTCACAATTCTGCAGTGCTATGCACCAGCTAATATCGCAACATCTGGTGACAAAGAGGAGTTTTATAGCCAACTGAGTGCCACCTTCGAACGTGTTCCAAGAGGTGATATTATTATCATCTCAGGAGATATGAACGCCCAGGTTGGATCAGACAACACTGGACTAGAACACGTCATGGGGAGGCATGGTGACCCTTGGGTCGACGCGTCACGACCTTGGATTAAGAGACCCGAAAACGGCGAATTATTTGTGGAGTTTTGTAGTACTCGGCAAATGGTCATCGGAGGGACCCTTTTTCCACACAAGAGTCATCATAAAACATCTTGGGTTTCCCCTGATTGTGTTACTCAGAACCAGATCGACCATTTGGCTATAAGTCGCCGATGGAGAAGATGTCTCCTCGATGTGCGAGCGAAACGTGGAGCTGACGTGGGGAGCGATCACCACTTGATGGTTGCCTGCTTGAGATTGTGTACAGCAGCTATCCGATGACCACAAATTCTTCAAATGAAGCGCAAGCTTAATGTGGATAAACTCAGAGATCCCAACAAAAAACGCGAATACACCACTATTCTACGCGAAAAGTCATCCACATTGGGTGAACATGAAATGCGCACACTGGACGCCAATTGGGAGGCAACCAGAAACACTTTTCTAACTAGTGCTGAAGAATCTGTGGGATATGCGCAAAGCGGTGAGAAACCCTGGATGTCGCAAGACACATGGGACAAGGTTGGCAATCGGAAAAGAGCCAAATTGGCAATCATCTCTAAACCCGATGTCAACCAACGAACGCCCGACTTGAGGCAGAACTACCGCGATGCTCATATACAGCTTAAGAGGGCTGTTAGACGAGACAAAAGAAAGGCCATTGAAGATCTTGCAAACAAGGCAGAATCTGCGGCTTACTTTGGGGATATGGGTTCACTTTTCAAAATCATGAAACAGTTAACGAACAGGAATTTCACCGCCAACCACCTGGTGAGAGATGTCAACGGAACTCTACTTAATATGAGTGAACACCAGTTGCGGCGATGGAAGGAATACTTCTCTGATATTTTAAACATCTTGTCAGAGGAAGATATTCCGGAAACAGAACAACTACCAAACATCTAACCGCAACAATTCTCTATTAGGGACGATCCCCCAGATAAGGAAGAGATAGTTTCCGCCATTCGGTCAATGGCGGGAAGGAAAGCTCCAGGTACTCCTCAAAGCGGACCCGGAAATCACAGCCGATATACTCCTCCCACTCTTCACTAAGGTGTGGAGTGAAGGAAGATATCCGACTGAATGGAAGGAGGGCGTCATTGTGAAAATTCCGAAGAAGGGCGACCTTCGGGATTGTGGCAATTGGCGTGGTATATGTCTACTTACTGCCGTATCAAAAATTATGGCTAAAGTAATTCTCAATAGGATTAGTGATGTCGTCGAGAGCACTCTCGAAGTTTATCAGGCTGGATTCCGTAAAGGATCGTCTTGTACCGACCACACAAATACCCTACGGATAATATTAGAGCAGTCAGCCGAAATGGGTTTGACACTACATCTCATGTTTGTAGACTTCGAGAAGGCTTTCGACAGCGTTAAGCGAGATTACATATGGAATGCTTTGCGTAGGAGAGGTATTCCAGATAAGGTCATAGCTATGATTAAAGAATCCTACGAAGATGCAAGGTGTCGCGTCTTGCATAGAGGAGAGCTGTCCGAGAGCTTTCCTGTGCGAACGGGTGTCAGACAAGGCTGCATATTATCACCAGTCCTGTTTCTGGTGGTAATAAATGACATCTTGAAAGCTGCACTGGAAGGTGGGGAAGGTAAGGGTCTTCAATGGAGACTGTTTAAGTCTTAAGTCACCTTGATTATGCTGATGACGTGTGTTTGCTTGCACATAACCGTTCGGGCTTAGAGTCAAATGTTCGCTCGTTGCATTCTAAATGCAAAGAGGCGGGACTGAAAATAAATGTGCGTAAAACCAAGTACATGCACATGGGTTCGAACGCAAGCACACCGATTGTTCTTAACGGACAGGATGTGGAAGAGATGCAAGATTTTCGCTATCTTGGAAGTATTGTCAGCATGGACGGCGGAGCCGAAAAAGATGTTGAGGCTCGGCTAAATAAAGCTCGTCAGGCCTTCGGTATCCTTTCCCCTTTCTGGAGGTTAAGAGAGATCTCCCTTCGCACGAAGCTGCGAGTTTTTGACGCATGCGTCAAATCTGTGTTGTTGTATGGTTCTACTACGTGGAAAGTGACCGTTCGACTTACAAAGAAACTACAGACTTTCGTAAACCAATGCCTCCGGCGCATTTTAGGAATATTTTGGGCAGAAGTGATCTCCAACGGCGAACTTTGGAGTACAACTGGCCAGACTAAAATAGGTATTGAGATTCAACGTGTGGCAGTGGATCGGTCATACTTTGAGGAAACCAGAGCAAAATATCGCAAAACAGGCTCTGGATTATAACCCTCAAGGAAGACGTCGAGTTGGTCGACCATGTAACACATGGAAGCGAGCAGTTGAGCAGGAGGCCAGAGGAATAAACAAGTCCTGGCAACAGCTTAAAGCCGATGTTCGGTATCGCGCCTTGTGGAAGAGAGTTGTTTCTGTCCTATGCCCCTATAGGGGGTCTTAACAGGAATTTGATTTTGGATATGAAAAACATAACAGGACTACAATAGGGCGTAAAGCCCAATCGTGCGATACTCTAGATGAAAGAGAATTTTTTTGATTTTAAGAAATTTTGTAAGGGAAGTGGTAGAGGGAGAGACGACATTGTGCTAATTTTTTCACATCACGTTAGAGTTGCCATCAAAATGTGTTTTACATAATTGAGGATTCAAAAATTTAATAGGTATTGAGGAAATTAATGCATTGGATTTAGTGAAATTGTGCAGTTTGCATGGGAGGTGTTAGAAGGACGTGAATCGTTCCAAATGACTTTATCAGAAATAACTATAACATCATGCTTTTGACATGTTTTAAATTGCAGATTAGTAGCATTCAAACTTGTCAGGAAATTCAACTTTTTATAAAGTTGTGAAATTGTGTCAGATTGTATGGGTAGAGCGATTTGGCCCATTCACGAACTTGACATTGTTTTTTTTTGCCAAAAGCGACGTGTACAAAGTTTGTGCTCACGAGCTCAACGCGTTCTCAAGCTAGAGAGGACATCCGGTTTTGAGATTTTTGAGTGATTATGTGAACTTCTGTATCATTCGTTTTATTCTCCGAGCCTTATTTCTTGGCGTTACAAACTTTGTGACAAATTTATAATACTCTCAGATTTCATATAGAGTATAATAATTGGTATTTACTCTGGAAATACGAGGGGAGGTGAAACATTTAGCGGGATGACAGGGAAGGGGGTAAAATTAAACAAGTTATTATTTTTCCTTTTCATTATACTTTCCCTCAAGCCTAATACATTTATCACATCTCTCATAAAGCTTATTAATACCTTTTAAAAACATAACAGGGCTACGATTTCGCGTAAAGCGCAATCTTACGATACTCTAGATGAAATAGAATTTTTTGTGATCCCAAGAAATTTTGTATGGGGAATGTTAGAAGGGATGATAGCATTGAACTAATTTTTCCCCATCATGCTTAAGTAGCTATAAAAATGTTTTATACAAAATGCTTACTCCAAAAATTGAATGGAAACTGAGAAAATTAGTGAGTTAGATTTAGTGAAAATGTGCAGTTTGTATGGGAGGTGGTAGAAGGAGTGGGGAGATTTTAGTGATTTTTTCAGAAATAACTAGGAATATTATAAAATTGACATCTCTTAAATTTCAGACTAGTGCCATTCATACTTTTCAAGAAAATCGATTTTTTGTGAATTTATGAAACTGTGTCATATTGTATGGGAGGAGATGCAGGAGGAGCAGTGAAGCTAATCAAATATTTTTTTCTGATCTTAGTGATAATACCAATTAAGTATTTATTACAAAATATGAGCTCAATAAATGTTATATGTTCTGAGAAAATCGGCTTAGAGCATTTCATGAAAAAGTGTAGCTTTTATGGGAGGGGGTGGAAGGAGAGGGAGGACGCAAATAATTTTTCTACTCAGATTCCATCTAGAGTATAAAAATGTTTTATCAAGGTCTCCAAAATAGGCTGAAGTTGCCGACTTCACCTCTTCATCTTTGGTAAATTTTCTTGCCCGAAGTTCTGTTGGGAACAAATAGTAATCGGAAGAAGCTAGATCTAGGACTATAAAGGAGGTGGCTCATTATTCCGCAGCCGTATTTCTGTAGAGCAGCCATTGTAGCTATTGCCCTTGGGAACAGGTTCGTTGTCGTGCGAGAGCAGCAGGTGCGTTCTTGTGCAAAAGCAGTACACCTCGAGTCCACTTTTTTATTCTTTTTTCTTTAAGGGCATTCTTTATTTTTTTTTGCAGTTTGACATAGTATCTCCTTGTGGTTATTTGTCCTTTTTCTTTATATTCGATCATCAAAACCCCCTTTATATCTCAAAAAATTGTAGCCATGATTTTTTCCGGCGCAATGTGACACCTTGAACTTCTTATGGGGTGATGCGCCCTTTCGGAACTTCTGCATTAACTTCTGTTTTAATTTAGGCTCATAGTGATGAACCCAAGTTTAGTCTCCAGTAACAATCCAGGTCAAAATTTCATCACTATTCTCGCTACAGAGGTCCAAAAACTCGCGTGAACATTCGATGCGCTGCATTTTCTGAAACGCTGCCAGCCTTCTCGGTACCCATTTTGCGCTGAGCTTAGACATGCCGAGATGATCGTGGAGGATATTCCAAATGGTTGTAACTGATATTCCAACTTTTTTTTGCAATTTGTTTATTCTTTAAATAAGCATTTTCGAGAGCAAATTTCTTTACTTTTTCGACGATTTTTGAGGAAGTGGCCTCAATTGGCCAGCCCGAGCGTTCGTTATCTTCAATTGACTTCAATAAACAAAGCCATTTTTAAATCATTGTTTTTCTAGAGCAAGAGTCCCCGTAAACAGATGACATTCCGTCTAAAATGATTTGTGGCGTTTTTCCTTGCTTCGTAAGGAACTTCATGATAGCACGAAAATTTTGTCCATTGTTGGCGTTTTCTTTCCGATTTACTTGTTGATTTTGCGATAACCAAAATGTTAGTGATTCGATTTGACAAAAGTTTATATTTGTACCTGAATGGCGGACTTTTTTCAAATGCACTAAAATGAATCTTACTGCATTAATTATGTAGTAAAACCAACAGAGGAAGGGATCTTAGAGCGCGCTCGGAACGATTTTCCACCTGTAAAATCAGGAAAATTGCGTTTTAAAATCTCATTTTTGAATTCCTAAAACACCCAATTTTATGAAAATTCTATGCAACTCCGTTTATAAAACTGACATTCTATACAGAGAATATTGGACGTAATTCAAGCAATCTACTAAAATATTACTAACATCCACCCCCCTCCTTCTCAATTTCTATCACCCCTGATAAGAACCGAAACTTGCAGAAATAAATGAATGAAGTATTGATTACATATAATGGAGCGACTCATCGTATCCGCAATTAAATGTTAAATTGCCAAAAGCTCTGCCCTAAAACCTCCGTTCACATAGTCTTCCCTATCGACTCTAACCTGCATATTGCCTTTCCACGCATCCTCAACTTGTCCCAAAATTAATAAAGTTGCGCCCGATATGTTAGCAGATTTTCTTATATTACTCAAACCAGACATTTGTATGGGAGGATGTAAAAGAGTTTATGAAATCGTAAAATTTGTGATGCAGTTTTATTTTGTTCCTCTTGTAAGGTGCTCGTTCAAAATTACAAGTTCGTAGCTTTTAATTTGTTGGTTATTAGTTGATTTATTGAAATTGGTCGAAATCATACTTTTGTATGGGAGGGGATAGAAGTTTAGAAGGTAAACGATCAGCTAATATTTTAAATTTTGAAGCATTTTTTTAAAATTAGTTTCACAAATTTTCACGTTTGTAGCTTAAAATTTCAATCATAAATTCTAAATTACTGTGTTTTTTCTATACACATGAAACACCTCGTGCAGGTTAAGGCCCCTTTTCGGCAGATAAGAGTTCTGGTTGAAAATGTTATTTTTTCCTTGTGTATATCAAATGTATGTATGCACGTAACTACATAGCAGTTCTCGAAGAATATGATCGGCAGCCTAAAAAGCAATTTTTATGAGTAAAAATAACATAATTACTTAAAAATATTAAAATCTGAAGGAAAAGGATCAATATCTTAGCTCAGGATGAGTCAAATTTACTTTCAAATCCCGCAAATTCTTTGTCAGGATGTCTACAATACAACCTGACTATAGAAGTTAGTCAGAGATTTAATTTAAATCATCTTTTTTTGAAAAGGATATTAAGAAGAAATTTACTCGAAAAGATATTTTGCAATAACTTCACCAGATGAAATTTCTACGAAACCGGCTAAATTTAGACTGAAATCTGTTTTACTTCCTACAATTAATAAGAGGTAATGCCGCAAGTTTTGTTGGAATATCTTTTTTACGGTTTGTGAGATTCTCATTACCTTCCAAAAACACGAATTCTTTGAAAATTGCCAAAAACGTCTTAAATAACAGTCTATATCTCAGGTTTAGATAAACCAAATTTAACTATGTACCACTTAAATAACAGGTCTGTCTGCAAGCGAACCTCATTTTTAGTTTTTCAATATAGTTTATTGGAACGTAATAAATTTCAAAAAACCTCTAAAACAGGCGAAAATTTGCGAATTTTGCTATTTTTCGAGTCCTTCCCCCACTCCCTCAGCGGCCGCAATATTTTTATCGTAATCTACGCAAAAAAACAATGAGGCTTAAAAAAAAAAACATCGAGATCGCAGCATTTCGCCAAACAGGCCTTTTTTGATTTAATCCGACTGGACTTTAATGTATATGGAACGTTTTCGATCGCAGATCTGTAGCGTGTAAACTTTTCAGGAAAATCGACTTTTTGAAAAGTTGTGAAATTGTGTCATATTGTATGGGAGGGGGTAGAATGAGTGAAGCTAATCATCTAGCTTTCTTGGTCTTATTAATAATAAATATAATAAATTTTGTATGTTTTGAGTAAATAGGTTTATAATATTTCATGAAAAGTGCAGTTTATAAGAGAGGTGTTAGAAGGAGTACGGGGATTCAAATAATTTTTATACCGTAAATTTAAATTGGTATAAAAATAATATCTTCCATTTTCAGTTCAACAGCATTTATACTTTTCGAGAAAATCGGTTTACTGTCAAATCTCGAAAATGAGTCATTTTGTATGGGAGGGGGTAGAAGGGGTGGAGCGATTTAGCCCGTTCACGAATTTGACCTTACTTTTTTGTCAAAAACAATGGGTAGAAAATTTGAACGGTTGTGCGAAGGGCTAACAACCCTTCCACAATAAGTAATATTAAATGTTAAGGAACCTGAATATCAGGAGGCCAAGGTACGTTTTGGGCTGTAGCACCATTGTAGAATAGAATAGAATAAACGATATGTTCCAAATTTCAGATCAATAGCTTTTATACTTTTCGAGAAAATCAGTTTATTGTAAAATGCCGAAATTGTGTCATTTTGTATGGGAGGGTGCAAAAGGGGTGAAGCGATCTGGTTCATTCACGGACTGGATCTTACAATTTTGTTAAAAACGTGAAAAACTTCTTCTTCCTCTCATACAGTTGCAAATTGTGAAAAATTCATTTTTTCGATTTTCATTGAAACTAGCATAGCTGATAAAACGAGTTTTTGCCAGAATTCATTTTATTATAATTGCAATTAGTTTTGAAGAAATTATCAACTTCACCTCACTCCTTCTACCCCTCTTCAATCAAATTATTTTTCATCGAAACTCTCAAAGCTATCGACTTGAAATTTTGTAGAAAGTATATTGATAGAAATATGATTGATGACAAAAATGTTTGTTATGATCCGTGTACAAGGATTATACGTACGGGAGGGAGGTCCCATACAAATGCATAATTTTGGTAAATGCATTATATCCATTTCCATTAAACTACAAAAAGTGCAAACTTAAGATTTTGCCAAAATTCGTCTCTTAGTAATTACGATAAATGCTAAACAAATATCAGCTTCGCTGCTCTCCTTCTACCCCCTCCCATACAAATATCAATATCATAAATTCTAGAAAAGTATTTCTCCTTCGAACATACGAGAGATATCCACTTTGAAGTTGAAACAAATCATAGTCATAAGGATATTGATAAGCAATTTCGAACCATCTAAGGCCCTGCACTTCCTCTGCCACCTTCCATTCAAATCCTCCAATTTCAGGAAAACTAAGTTAAAGTTCTTTGAAAATAATGAAAACTACAAACTTTAAATTCAGCATGAAACATTTCTCATGCCACGTTTGGTGTTATATACAAATAAACTGCCAACAAGTCGGGCAAAACTTTATTATTCTTGGGACAAGTTGCGGATGAGTGGAAAGTCAATATGCAGGTTAGAGTGGTTAGGAAAGACTAAGTGAAAGGGCGTTCTTGGGCAGGACTGTTAACAATATTTCATTCGTTTCTGTAAGTTTGGGTTTTTATGAGGGGAGGAGTAGGGGTAATAGTAAGGGTGGGTGGATGTTAATAGCTTTTTAATTAATTGCTTGAATCACGTCCAATATTCTCTGTATAGAATGTGTTTCATAGACGAAGTTGCATAGAATTTTCATAAAATTCGGTGTATTTTACATTCACGAAACCGAACATTTGTATGGGAGGGGGTAGAGAATATAGGGGAATCGTAAAATTTGGTACGCAGTTCTATTTCGCGTCTTTTGTAAGGTGCTTGTATAGAATTTCAAGTTCGTAGCTTTTAGTTTGTTGGTTATTAGTTGATTTAATGAAATTGGTCGAAATCATAGTTTTGTATGGGAGGGGGTAGAAGCGCAAGCGCGATTTCAAAACTTTTAAAGCAACTTCATTTGAATTATTTTTATAAGTGTTTCTGCTAAATTTTAAATTGATAGCTTTTAAGAGTTAGCTGATAACTGATTTCCTAAAAATGCTCGAAAAAATAATTTTGTATGGGAGGGGGTATAGGAGGTAAGGGAATCGTAAAACTTGTGATGCAATTTTCTTTCAATTTTATTGTAAGATACTCGTACGAAATTTCAAGTTTGTAGCTTTTAATTTGTTGGTTATTAGTTGATTTAATGAAATTAGTCGAAATCATACTTTTGTATGGGAGGGGGTAGAAGGGCAAACGCGATCTTAAAAATTTTAACGTAATTTCATTTCAATTATTTTTGTAAGTTTGAATGCATAATTGCAAATTGATAGCTTTTAATAGTTAGGTGATAATTGATTTCTTGAAAATGGTCGAAAAAATAATTTTGTATGGGAGGGGGTAGAAGTGTTAAAGGTTTTCGACCAGTTAATATTTCGTATATTTAGGGATTTTTTTTAAATGCATTTTGCAAATTTTCAAGTTTCTACCTTAAAATTTCAATCAAAAATTTTCAGTTCATGTGTTTTTTTCAATGCACATGAAACACCTTGTGCACGTTAGACCGGGGGGGGTCGGTTTATAATAAATATGGATCAAGTTATTATTATTTTTCTATATACATTATAGGTATTCACATGCCAAATTTTAACTTTGTATCTTTTACCAGAGCCCTAAAAAAATCACTCAAAGTTTTCGACATTTTTGCTTATCACCTCCCTCCCTTTACACCTCCGAACTTAAAATTTTTACCAAAACTAACCATTATTTAATTCTACAATCTGACAAATTTTTGATTTGCTATCTGTACCGTTTTTTGAGATATAAGGATTTGTAATTTTGAAAAGTGCGCCATTTTTGAAGTGCTTCCCATTTCCTCCCCCTACTATTATTTCAAGATGTTATATTTTTTTTGTATTTGTCTAGTATAGCTTAATATACCTTTTAAGTTTCAATTACATACCTTAAGAGATAGTTGAGATATTAATTTTTAAGTGTTTTTCTTTGCACCCTCCCTGACCCTCCCCCTTTAAATAATTAGCCATTTTATAAGTAGATTCCAATAGAACTATATGCCACCTTGACGGTCTCAAAATATAAATTTTTTACAATAAGTAATTCCGAAGATATAATCATTTGAAAAAAAAATTCGGCCGACAATTAGTTCTTAGCCCCCAATGGATAAAAAAATTAAATTATTTTTAAAAGTTGTCCCACAAAACCCTCTATATGTGTATTGAGTTTTAGGTTCCTAGCTGTTACCATGGTTGAGATATTTGAATTCGTATTTTTCGGTTTAAGTGCTCCCCCCCTCTCCCGGAACCCTTACACCCCCCAAAATGGGTATCCGCCTGAGATCCGCAACTATCAACAATCCCCCCAAAAATGAACTTTCTGTCTTGAAGGGTTTGGGAGTTAATGTGCGTTGAGCGTACACGTCGGCGTACGGCGTACGGCGGACGGCGTACAGACAGACGGATTTATTTTTTTTTGCATTTTTAGGCTAATTTAGTCATGAAACGCGAAAAAAAAATTTCAGGGTAGCAAATTTTTTTTTTTCTTGTGTCGATCACAATACTTTATTATTATAATAATAAAGTAAAATTGTGAACTTCTCTTTCTGCTTATACAACCTCCTATACAAAAGTCATTCACTATTCGGGAAGAATTGAGATGACATATTTTACACCCAATCATAATTCTGTTATGTTTATACTCTAGATGAAATCTGAGAGTATATTGTGTTTGCCTTACCGTTTGTAACGCTAAGAAATAATGCTCGCACAGAGCCGCCAAGGGTACAGAAATATTTGTTGCCGCTCAAAAACTTCGATTCCGAGTTGCTGTCCGTCCGTCTGTCCGTCTGTCCACAGCATAACTCTCGAACGCTTTGAGCTATCGTGCTGAAATTTGTAGTGTGTCATTTTTAGCAAAAAAATAACTTTAAGTTCGTGAACGGGCCACATCCCCCCACTCCTTCTACCCTCTCCCATACAAATTTCACGAAATTCAGAAATTTTCAGAAATTGATTTTTCTTTGAAACTGTTCAAGCTATCGATTTGAAATTTGGATTAAAGTATTATGGTATAAATGTCATTAATATGACTGAATATTGATTCGATCCCGTCACTCCTTCTACCCCCTCTCATACAAATGCATAATTTTGAAAAATGCAGTTTTTCGATTTTCATTGAAACTAGCAAAGTTATAAAAACGAATTTTTGTCAGAATTCATTTTATTATAATTGCAATCAGTATTGAAAAAATTATCATTTTCATCCCACTCCTTCTACCCCCTCCCATACGAATTTCACGAAATTTTGAAATTTAAATTAAATTATTTTTCTTCGAAAATGTTAAAGCTATCCACTTGATATTTTGCATAAAGTATAAAAACAAAAATATCAATACTGAGTAAAAAATTTGTTTTGATCCGTACACTCCTTCTACCCCCTCCCATACAAATGTATAATTTTTGTTAAGTGCATTATATCGATTTCCATTAAAACTAGAAAAAGTATAAACTTAAAATTCTGCCAGAATTTGTTTTTTAATAATTGCAATAAATAAAAAAAAAATTTTCAGCGTCTCTTCACTCCTTCTACCCCCTCCCATACAAATATCTGTATTATAAATTCAAGAAAAGCATTTCTTCTTCGAATATATTAGAATTAGCGAATGTCAATGGTCTATTGCAACTCGAGCATATCTTTCTGGGATGCCCGTAGTAATGCTCGCAGCTGAACAGTGTACGTCCAAGTCGTGTTCGTACTGTCCGAATACAGTCGTGTCGTGAGAACGAGGGGTTGTATTTGGGGCGATTTATAGAAGGGTTATGGGAGTCCAGCAATGCATCTTGCTGGACCAGGACTCTTGAAGATGCGCTAGGCTTGTGGATTTTGTTTATTATGAGACGGAAGTTTGGTGATTCCGTGACTAGGGGTAATGTAGTGGCTTCCTTAGCAGCAGCATCGGCTGCTTCGTTGCCAAGGATTCCGACGTGTCCAGGAACCCAGCCAAGAGAAATGGAAGGGAAAAGAGAGAGTGCATGTCGGACGGTGGCAACTGAGGGGCATTTTTTAAAGGGATTGGACAGGGCTTGAAGGATACTCAGGTTGTCGCTGTATATAACTGTGGTTAGGGTCTGCATACTGGAAAAGTGTATGGAACTTAAAATGGCTGCAACTTCAGCTACGTAACTACCTGAGTACTCAGGGAGAATAGCTTGGTGAAGAGTAATGGGGGTGCTGTTCACGCAATGTTTCACCACTGCGTAAGAGGGAATGAACTGAGAGTAAGATCCATCTGTGTATAAAACAAGTTTGTTGCAGGCGAATTCTAAGGACTGTTTGTGGAGAATATGGTAAGTGGAGGCATGAGTAGTGTTTTTGGGGAAAGCACATAGCGAGATGTCAATAGGTGGGCACTAGGGAATTATTTGAGGCGAATTAGTGCATGCGGTGAGTTGGGGAGGGAGAGGTTGAGGTAGAGGATAGCGGTGAGTGTGTAGGTAGGAAGCAATTTTTGATATTGATGATTCAAGTTTGCCTCTCCGAGAGGAGGGAGTTAAGGATATGGGAGAGTCGAGCTCGGATAAGAGAATTTCGTGGGGGTGTGTGGTTGAGGTAAGTGCTTTGCTCGCTAGGTTCAGGGATCTGGAGAGGGAGGTGACTTCAAAAGAATGGTATTGGGATTCAACGCGTAAAGAGGGGATTGGGGTCGCACGAAGCGCTCCGGTTGCTGCTCTGTAGCACTTGTTTATATAGACATCCAGTTTATTTTTGTTCATTTTGGTGGTCCAGGAGTAAAAGGTTATGCCATGCTGTAGAATCCCTTCAGTTAGCGTTTTCGATAGTTGCAGTGCAACCTCTAAATGAGGGCCCTTCTTCTTTGAGCACAGCATTTTAAGGAGATTGTGAATGGATTGGAGGCGATTGGAAAGGTGTTCGATATGGGCGTTCCAGAGGAGATTGGATGTGAACGTGATTCCAAGAATACGGAGTTGTCTTTGGAAGGGAATGGTGGAGTCATCAATGTCAATGGAGCGGGATTTGCAGGACGTTTTCCAGCAGAGATGAAGGGCGTCAATTTTAGAGGATGGTATTATTGCACCAACTTGCTGGGCCCAGAGATTGAGCGACCGGTAGATGGCTTGGAGTTTGCTCTGTACTGCAGCCGGTGTGCCCGATGCGAGGATGTAGAAGTTGTCCGCGTAAGTGCCGACAAAATCTACGTCGGAATAGTATATGGAAGTTGATATGTGGCGGAGGAGGAGGTTGGCGTAGGCGTTATAGAGGACGACCGACAACGAAGATCTTTGTGGAACACCATTGTAGACTGGAAGAGAGTTGGAGTAGTGGCCGTCAACTTCTACTTTGATTTCTCTCGAAGAGAGGAAGGAGTGCAGCAGTTTAAGGCATTTTTCGGGGATACCCCAAGCATGTAGTTGAATTAAAGTTGGTGTAAGGAGTACACGCTCAAATGCCTTCTCTATGTCGACTGACAGAAGTACGCTGTGCTTACGTGATTTAAGATTTTGAGCAATACGGTGCTCGAGAAGGTGTATAAGAGTATGCACGCCGCGTCCAGGGCGGAAACCGTACTGCTCATTCTCTAGATATTTCTCTGCTATCAGAGTGATCCTTTTAGCCAAAATCTTCTCCAAGATTGTAGAAAGGACGGGAAGTAGTGATATTGGACGATAACTGTCGAGAAGGTGCACATCTTGCCACTTTTGGGGACAGGTTTTAGGATAGCAGTTTTCCATGAGTGAGGGAGGATGCCCGAGGAAAGAATATTGTTATATAGGAGAAGGAGACGCGATTTAAATTCAGGTGAAGAGTGTTTTATCATGGCGTACGATATTTTGTCGTCCCCAGGTGCCGTGTTCTTAGCAATGCTAAGTTGGTGCATCAATTCATCCATTGTGAAAGGCGCTTGGAGGCATTCATGACTCAGTGGTTGAGGTGGGAGTAGATCAGGGTTGAAATTGAGTTTTTCTTGGATGAGGTGGGGAGGAAAGGACAAGTCGGAGCCGTATTTACTCCATTTCGTGGCGAGGAGATTACATATTTGGGTGGGATCGCATATAATTGAGGATTGGTGAGTAACATACGGAAAATTTTGGGGAGATCTATCTGATCTCAGACGTTTTACTTTGTTCCAGAGGCTGCGGGAGTCAAGTTTAGGGTCTAAGGAGTTAACGAACGTTTCCTAGGAGATACGTTTGGCAACCTTAGATTCCCGTCGTAGTGAAGATTGTGACTTGCGGTACGCAATGGCATTGGAGGGAGTGGGAGATCATTTGAACTGTCTCCAGCAAGCATTCTTAGATTGAATGAGTTCAGCTATACAGGGAAATAGCTAGTTAGGTCGTCTGCGTGAACTTTGGGCTGGGTGAGACATGGGTATAGATAAAGTGGCGGCAGATCGAAGTATTCTTTTAAGTTTGGCCGCTTCTTGATTGGGATTGGCGGATTGTGTGTATTGATAAGAAAGGTGTTGAGTAGACGATTCAAAGAGGTCCCAGTTGGCCACATATTTAATTATGTAATCCTTATTGATTTTTGTGTAGGGCATTACTAAATATTCGAACTGTCAGAATACGTGGAAATCATGATTCGTCTGGGTTTATTTAAATGCTATAACTAATTTTAATTATTTGCCTTCCGGAAGGCTCGGACTGATACACTAATTATATTTTTGTAATATTAGAAAGGTTAAAGCTAATCGTTTAATTTTTTTCGTTTTACTAATAATTCTAAATAAATATTTGGTGCACAATTTCAGCTCGATAAATTTTATACGCACTGTGTAAATTGGCTTAGAGCATTTCATGAAAAAGTCGAGTTTGTACGGGAGGTGATGAAAGAAGGGGAGCACTCGGATAAGTTTTATGAAATAGATTGAAATCATTATAAAAGTCAAATATTCTTAGTTTCAGTTCAATGCCTTTTATACTTTTCGAACAAATCCCTTTATTGTCGAATTGCGAAATTGTGTCATTTTGTATGGGAGGGTAAAAGGGGAGGAGCGATTTGGCCCGTTTATGAACTTGTCCTTACTTTTTTGTCTGAAATGACGTGTACAAAATTTAAGCGCTCCAGCTCAATGCGATCTCAAGTTAGAGAGGACACGGACGGACGGACGGACGGACATCCAGAGTGATTATATGAACTTCTGTATCATTAATTTTTTTCCCCGGACCTTATTTCTTGGCGTTACAGACTTTGTGGCAAACTAATACTCTCAGATTTCACCTAGAGTATAAAAAGAAATAAAAGATGTCTATTTTGCATTGCAACAATAGTAACTGAATTTCCATACAAGTGATATTTTCGACGAGAGTAACTACTTTGCATGTATCTTAAGGCACAAAGTAATCAGTAATGCAGAATTTACTCCGCGATCAACAAAACTAACAATATTTTTCAATTTATCTTAATGCTAACTAATTGAATTTTGAAGCAACTTTCGATAAATTCAGCTACTTTCAAAATCCAATGTGAATACACTACTAAATTAATCTGCAAACATAAGCGTTACGTCTGAATTTAAAACCAAAAAAATTCATTATCATAAAGAGCTTACATAATAAAAATAATAAATAAAAAAAAAATTCCACAATTCCTCTTATGAAGTGGCAAATGTTCAAAAATAGTTCGTCGAACGCAAACATAATTTTGATAATAATGCTGCCAAATCTAAATTACATACGTAACCTACTTGATCTCTTGCATTACCTCTACGGCCATAATAAACATATCATAAAAACTCCAAAAAAATAACATTATCATTGACAGCAAAAACTCTAGGACTTTTATTGGGCAATTAAAGCAACGCGAGAATTTCTGTTTATACTTCATTTTATATAACATAGAGAGTTTAATTTTGAACAGCACTTTGTACGATTTACTTTTTACAGCATGTTATCACTGCTATTTATTTAACCGGGACAAATAATATACCTGAGGCTATGCAAATAACTCAGGATACTTAGTCAAATCTCGCATTTTATATGATTTCTGTTAAATTATTACTATCATTATCATCGTATTGTAATACATTTATGTAAGGCAATAATAATAATTGCGGGTATTATACAGCAAATATATATTTTATTTCAATGTGGGATGCTATCTAATATTTATTTAGATCCACATAAGCAAGATTTTATCCGTTCTCAGCTGCGATAAAAGCTTAAAATTGTAATATACTTATTGTTTAGATTAAAGTTATCATAAAATCTAAAAATATTACTTTTCAGAAATGTTGTGATAAAAGATTAAATAAATATTTAAGCTAAAAAAAACAAAAACAAAATAACAAGTTAAACGTGTCAAGAATTTTGTGTACAAAATTCAAAAACAAAAATATGAACAATATGAATATGTGCATTAATTAAATTTTAATTTTACCTTATTTTTTTTTTACAGATTTCCATACTACAAAGAGAAATTTCCGGCCTGGCAGAATTCAATTCGTCACAATTTAAGTTTAAACGATTGTTTCATAAAAGTTCCTCGCGAACCAGGTAATCCTGGCAAGGGAAATTTCTGGACGCTGGATCCTTTGGCCGAAGATATGTTCGATAATGGAAGCTTTCTGCGTCGACGCAAGCGTTACAAGCGAGCCCCTTTAACGCAGGGCGTACCATTTCCTGCCGTATTCGGTCCATTTTCTCCGTTCTGGATCCGAAAACCCGTTCCGGTTCTACCGATGCAATTCAATTCGCCGAATTTCGGCGGATTTCGGGAAAATTTCGACGTTTTCAATGCCCGATCAGAATTGCTAGTCGGACGAAATCCCGGCATCGATCAGAAACTCGAATTTTTTAATAATAGCGAAATTTCCGGCGATTTATATTCGAATCGCGAGAAATTCGAAATATTCCGCCGTAATATGGATCTGTTCCGTCGAAATTCGGTTGCTTTTGACTCGTTCGGTCATTCCGTTGAGAAAAAGCCGAATTTAGGTATTACAGATGCGGCCAATTTCCGACCATCAAATCTCGATTGTTTCCTGAATAAGTCGAAAAGTTTCCCATCATCGATCGAAGGCGGTAGTGCCAATCGATTCGTACATTCTATTGTACCTGACAATACCGACGGATTGAGTCGAAACACTCCGTCCAGATACGTTCCGAGTTCGGACGATCAGGATCTGTCGTGCGATCGAATCGACGTCGAAAGCGAACAGGATGAGTTCCGGCGATCCGAATCATTCGATAGTTTATGTAACAAGCCGGAAAATAATTCGTCACAGCATAGAACTGGCATGATTGAAAAATCGCCACAAAATCCTATGGATCTGTTCCAGAACTACAAGAACATCGATGAAGGAGGTATTCACGAGAACCACGGGTCACACGATAATTCCGATCCGATAGCAGCGAATCAAAATGTTCCAAACGAACAGCCAAACGGCGATAGTAGCTATTTTTCCGAGCTAGTCGGACGAGTGACGAGCCTATCGCCGGATCTTACCGACGATGAAAAACTTCCTTGCCACATAGACATTTCGAATAAGGATACGTCGAAATGGAGTAAACGACTGTACGAACCAACCGTTCTAGGTTTCGAATTCGCCCATAAAAAACGTAAAAACGGTAACGCCAGAGGATTTAGTATAGAAAATTTAATAGGTCGAACGATTGAAGAAGAATAACCAATCGTATTTTAGGCATTTCACCTATGATAATGTTAATAATTTATTGTAGTTTTCAACTTGTACAAATTGTAAGAGAAAAAAAATATAAAAAAAAAAAATTTCTGTGACAATTCAACTAGTCCTCGATGTGAATTTCTTTTAGCCATTAGTTGTGTAATAATCGTGTGTAATAAAAATAACAAAAAAAAACAAAAACAAAAACAAAATCAGGATATGATTTATTTAATGTGTGTATAGTGGGCCTTAGCTCAATTTATTATTATTATTAATTTTAACAATGAATTGAAATGTAAATAGAAAATCTGGTCTATAATTTTTTCGGACTTATCCATAAAAATATTGCAAAATGTATCATTAGGACGTAGATTTAATATTGTAAAAAGGTTTTTTGTACTTATATTTTATGTAATGTGATATAAAACAAACGGAAGAAATATAATTATTAATGAATTTATGTTCACAAATGAAGGTTTTCTTGGTTTTTTAGTTCTTCATATATAAATGGGAACTATTATGATCGTAAAAAATATATTCGTTTTTTAACATATTTGCACTGATTGAGCGAATTAAAAAAAGTAGGTTCGACCGCAAAAGATCAGCCATATCGCCTGGCAGACTTCTTTTGTTTTTGATAATGATCGTAAGCTGAAAGCGGAAGTAATAAACATATGCAAAAACTAAAACAATTTGTAGAATAGTTTTTCTTTTAACTTAAGCACATGTTACATTTATCTATATTATACATTTAGTATTACACTCTCTTAAGCTAGGGTGTAGCCTAGTAAGTAGCGTGTTGGTCTTGTAATGCGAAGGTCGTGAGTTCAAATCCCGGTCGGCGCAATATATAATTCCAGCACATTGCCTGCTTGGATATATCTTGGTTACCTCAATCTACGAAAATGAAAAAATTCGTAGAAAGAGGTTCGTGCGAAGGGTTAACAACCCTTCCATTATAAGTAATGAAAAATGTTAAGGAACCTGAGTATCAGGAGGTCAAGATCCGATTTGGGCTGTAGCGCCATTGTAGAAGTAGTATTTCGGGATTTTAACTTTCTGAAAGCGTGTCAAGGAAATTTAGCTTTTATTAGTTAACATTGCTATTACTATTTTTGTTATATACTGACACTACTTGAATTAATATGAACTAACAACCAACAACAATCACAAAATTCTGAAGAGTACGGCGAAAAACCAGTGAGAAGAGTGAAAAATTGGAAAAGTTATGACACTGTGAATATTGGAGTTTAAAAAGGGTAGTTTTGAGATAATTGAAGTTGAAGTTCCAGTATGTTATGTTCCCGGGCGTATTAATTGCCAACATAATTCCAACAAATAAAGCTCTCCTAAGCTCATCCCATCATTTATTCATCAGTCCCAGTTGGATTTAGCAGTAACTTCATCCCAGTTAAAATCCTTCATACATTGTGACCATAAAGTATCCGGACTTTGTAATTAAAATTAGTCTGGGAAAAGATATTCAAAAAATTTTTTTTGATAACCAGGTAGGACTGTCCGTAATTATTATCCCAAAAATTAGCGCGGTCTGTTAATCAGTTTGCTCACAGCAGTCGGTTGAATGGGTACACCTACTGAGGTGTAGTCCACGACGACTTTTGTTTTATGTCCTCGATAGAAGATAGAAAGTTCTTTTTTCGGTGGATTAGACAGGGTGTTTTTTTAAGGGCGGAGAGCTTTAAATTAAAATAAAATGCAAAAAAAGTTTTTAATATAAAATTGGCTTTATACGTATGAAAGATAATTTTATGGCATTGATTAAATATGATTTCGGGCATGTGGTCGCTGCAGCTGGCGTGTATATGGCGTAATCTGGAAGTCCAATTTTTACCCACTCTTCGCAGTATATCGGCAATAACGCGTCGATTGTTGACTTCCAAATGTTTAATAGTTTCTGGTTTATCGGCGTAGACATATCCCCAGAGGAAAAATGTAAATGCGTCGAATCGCATGAACCAGATGGCCGCTTAACAGGTCCATTTCGTAAAACTAATCGGTCATCAAAAGTTTCTTTTAGTTTTTTAATTGTATCACGGGCTGTGCGGCATGTGGCGCTATCCTGTTGAAACCACATGCCTGCGACATTAATGCCTTCCAATTGAGGCACGAAGAAGTTAGAAATCATGTTTTTGTACCGCTCACCGTTGACTGTAACGTTCTCACCAACATCATTTTTGAATACATATGGACCAATGAAGTGCACCAATTGGTGATTTTTTCTAGATTTAATGGAGTTTCGACAATAGCTTGTGGGTTATCATCGCTCTGCGGCAATTCTGCTTATTGGCATAGCAATTTGTCCAGAAGTGTGCTTCATCATTGACCAATAGCTGGATCAATAGCAATGCTTCCTTTAGCCTACTCACCAAATATACGGCGCGAACGTCGATCGTGTGGCTTCAATTCCTGTACAACTTTAATCTTGTAAGCAAGTAAACCAAGATCTTTACGCAAAATTTTCTGACAACAGACGAAATCAAACGACGGATAATACTAGTGTTGTGATCCTACCTTAATGTAATACCTTGATTGTAGTTTGTGTATAGCAAAGTCACCACACAAACTGTAGTCAAGGTAACAAAATAACGTAGTTGGCTTAGAAAAAGATTGGGCATAACAGGAATCAATTCAATTGTGAGTTATAAATTAATTTTCATCGGAATAAATAAAAATACCAAAAAATATATTCTACCAGTAATTCTTTTATTCTAATGGCTCATCGGCGCATTTAAAAATCAGCTCATCGCTTTACATTTTGGTCCAATCGAACCGGATTTTTGGTATTGTATAATTATTTTATTATTTCGAGTGAATTTAAAAAAATGGAGAACTTAAAAAATCAGCGTAAAAGTGTTATCGGACAATTAACACGCGTGAAAAATATTGTGATATCGGCAAATGGTCCTTTGTCCGATACCGAATTAAAAGTGCGATTAACTTTCATAGAAACATTGTTCGATAAATTCGAGAAGTTGCAAACCGAAATAGAGCAACTTGATGAAGAAGAATTTAATACGGATGCTCGCGAAAAATTTGAAAACAGTTTTTTCACTTTGAAGGTTATGATTTTAGATTTAATTCAGAACTTAGATAAATCCGTTAAAAATGAGTGTATCAATCCGAATTTAAGTATTGCGGCTAATGCTTACGAAAAACGGGTCAATTTGCAACAATTGCAATTACCGATTTTTAGCGGAAATATTCGCGAATTTAAGACATTTTATGAGACATTTTGTAAATTCGTTCATGATGACGAAACTAAAAGCGACATTGAAAAGTTTACCCATTTGCGTAATTGCCTTCGCGATAGTGCGGTTAAAGTTATTGAGGCATTAGAGACTTCATCGGTCAATTATCTGAAAGCTCTAGATCTTTTAAGGGATCGATATGAAAACGATCGAGAGCTGCTCCAAATACATTTTCGGGATATTATCAGCTTGGAAGCAAAATCTAGTTCAAAATTAAGACATTTTCTAGATTCAATTAATGCCCACATTCGGTCTGTCTTGTCAATAGCAGATAAGGCGACGCTCTTCGATTCCTTATTGATATATTTAATGTCGTCGAAATTAGATAATAACACGCGTTTCGAGTGGGAAAAAGAAATTCCTTTAAAGACTCTGCCAAATTTAGATGACTTTAAAAATTTCTTAAAGAAAAGGTGTCAAATTTTGGACGGTTACAATGACACCAAAACTGATGAACAATCGTCAATAAAACCGAAATCTTTTCGCAAAACGTCGTCGTATGTATCGTCGCGAGTGAAAACGTGTGCATATTGTTCGGTTTCTGATCATCTCATATACACTTGCAAGCGTTTTAAAGATTTATCGGTTGAACTTAGGTCGAAAGAAGTAAAACGAATGAACTTATGCCGGAATTGTTTAAAGTCAGGGCACTTCGCGTCGTCGTGTCAATCTTCAGTATGTCTTAGCTGTTCCGGTAAGCACCATACTCTTCTACATTCGGGCAACATCTCAGGACCTTCCACATCTATGGAGCCCCTCGCACGAAATTCTAGTCGTATGGATCAAAACTCATTTTGTTTAGGTGGGGAGAGTCCACCTGAAGGTCATGTTCTCCTGGCGACGGCAATTATTAAAATCTCAGGAGATCCTTCTAGCGGTATTACGATGACAACGTGTCGTGCATTGCTTGATTCAGCGTCACAAACTAATTTTATGTCAGAACGTTTGGCCCAACAATTAAGACTGAAGCGAAGGAAAATCAATAGTTCAATCGGAGGCATTGGAACTACCGGCATTAAGGTTAAGCAATCCGCATCTTTTACGATACAATCACGGTGTACAAGCTTCAGTACTACGATAAACGTTCTTATAATCCCTAAAATTACGGAACAAAAGCCAATTCAAGCTATCGACATCAATCAAAGGCCTATTCGGAATGATTTTGAGTTAGCAGATCCTGATTTTAATAATCCCCGTGCAATAGATCTGTTGTTGGGTGCTGACCTATTCTTTCAAGTCTTGAACTCAGAGCGTCATTCTTTGGGCAAAAATCTTCCAAGTATTGCTGGTAGAACCAGCAAAAATGTATGTTTATCGGCTAGTATATCCTCTGATAAGTCTAACGTCGACCACAATTTGTCAGAGCAAGTAAACTTATTCTGGGAGTTAGAAGAGGTTCCGCAGACAAACTCCAGAATGACTATAGAAGAAATTGAGTGCGAAGATTTCTTTAAACGAACATTCTCCAGAGACAAATCTGGACGTTTTATAGTTCGACTTCCCTTTCGCTCTAGCTCACTTCAGCTAGGAGAATCTTTTGAAATCGCGAAGCATCGGTTTCTCAATTTGGAGAGAAGATTAAATAGGGAACCTGATATCAAGAAAATGTATTCTAATTTTATTGACGAATACAAAGTATTTGGTCACATGGAGCCAAGTGACATCAATAACAACTGCAATCTAAATTATTATTTACCGCATCATTGCGTCCTGAAACCAGATAGCTCGAGCACAAAGCTACGTGTAGTTTTTGACGCGTCGTCAAGAACGAGTACAGGAATATCATTAAATGACATCCTTATGGTAGGTCCAACCACACAAGATGATATATTTGCTATTCTTTGCCGTTTTCGCACTCACCGATACGTCTTCACGGCGGACATTTCAAAAATGTACCGACAAATTCTTGTTCATCCGGAAGACAGAAAATATCAGAAAATAATTTGGCGAAATAATCCATCAGAGCCTTTGCAGGAATTTACACTTAACACCGTTACGTATGGAACTTCAGCAGCCCCATTTCTAGCAATTAGATGTCTTCGGCAACTCGGCATGGAGGTTCAGGACAGAAATCAACAATTATCAAACGTTATTGACAAAGATTTCTATGTCGACGACCTAATTACTGGTGCGGATACTTTAGCTGATGCTCAGCGCCTGCAAAGGGACATAATTGCAATCTTGCATAAGGGATGTTTCGAATTGCGGAAATGGTGCGCTAACCACGCACGGTTATTGGATCATATTCCATCAGAACATTGTGAGACGCAATTTCTATTTAATGCTAACGATGCAGTAAAAACGCTAGGCATGATTTGGCAACCAAAAAGAGATAAGTTCCATTTTAATCGACCACATATTAAAGAAGCTTCTCGCACCACGAAACGATCTGTGTTATCAGATATGTCAAGAATCTTCGATCCACTTGGATTGCTAGGCCCAGTAATTATTTTGGCAAAGTTATTTATTCAAGAACTTTGGGCCTCAAATCTTCACTGGGATGACCCTTACCTGACGATTTGCAACAGAAATGGATTGACTTTCGTCAGCAATGAAGTGCTGTTGATAATGTGGCCATCGATAGATATATTTTATCTCAGAACAACGCTAACGTAATTCAACTTCATGGTTTCAGCGACGCTAGTGAAAGGGCTTATGGCTGCTGCATTTACTTTCGAACTGAAGATCATCACAACAATATTGTAGTCAAACTAATGTGCGCGAAATCAAGAGTGGCCCCAACCAAGAAAGTATCACTTCCACGTTTGGAATTATGCGCAGCTGAGTTGCTGGCTAAATTAGTTAATCGTTTGCAGTTAACGCTGAAAGTACGGGTGGATCGTACATATTATTGGACGGATTCCACAATCGTGTGCTCTTGGATTGCTGCACCTGCAAATCATTGGAAGACGTTCGTAGCAAATCGTGTGTCAAATATCCAGCATCTAACCAATCAACAAAATTGGCTGCACGTTGATTCCAAAAATAATCCAGCCGATATAATATCCAGAGGTATGTCGCCACTGGAATTAATGAATTCAAAACTTTGGTTTTTTGGTCCCGATTTCTTAAGTAAGTCAGAATCCGCATGGCCAAACACGGTTCCTCATATAGCAGATACAAGCATTGAACGTCGGGATATGAAATCATGCCTCATTACAGTTGAAGGTGAAGAGGATTTAATCCTGAGGATCAAATTTCACAATTCATTCGAAAGTCTTCAACGAATTTTTGCCTATTGTCAGCGTTTTATATCAAACACAAAACTACAACGACCGGATCGATCGGTCGGTCCTCTGAGTGCAGCAGAACTCAACGCAGGCCTGCATCTCATTATCAGAGCAATTCAATTAAAAGAATTTAAGTCCGAGCTTCGATGTTTGGAATCAAATCAAATCGTAGATGCAAGAAGCAAACTTAAATCTTTAAACGCTTTTTTAGACGACAAGAAAATAATACGCGTGGGTGGCAGGTTGGACAATTCGTCGCTGTCCTATGATTCGAAGCATCAAATTATTCTACCAAAACATCACTTCACCACCCTGTTGGCATCCTATCTTCACAGGAAACATCTTCATATTGGAGCTCTTGCCTTATTAGCACATATGCGACAGAGGTTCTGGCCACTAGGTGGAAAAAATTTAACTCGTCTTACAGTCCACAAATGCTTACGATGTTTCAAATCAAAACCAAGGGACATTCATCAACTTATGGGCAACTTACCGCAGCATCGATGTCAACCACCATCTCGACCATTCCTGAACGTCGGTGTGGATTTCTGTGGACCGTTCAGTACACATTATAAGATCCGTGGGAAAAAACCAACGAAAACATACGTAGCTATATTTGTTTGTTTTGCCACCAAGGCAGTCCACTTGGAATTGATAACAGATCTAACTTCAGCAGCCTTCTTAGCAGCTCTCAAAAGATTTATTGGCCGCAGAGGAGTTTGTGCCAACATCTATTCGGACAATGCTACTAACTTTGTTGGAGCTAGCAGGGAATTAAAGGAGTTTCGCAGTTATTTTCTTTCTACTACTTATCAAGCTGATGTTAAAGATATATGCTTAAAAGAATCAATTACATGGCATATGATACCACCGCGCTCTCCCCATTTTGGTGGTCTTTGGGAGGCGGCGGTAAAGTCCGCGAAATATCATTTGCGACGTATTTTAAGCAATGCCTCGTTGACATTTGAAGAATTGAATACGATTGTCATCCAAGTCGAAGCCGTGTTAAATTCACGGCCAATTACAGCTATTTCGGATGATCCTAATGATTACAATGCATTAACACGCGGCCATTTTCTTATAGGCTCTCCACTTACGGCGATACCCGAACCGAAGCTTACGGATGTTGAACCAGGGCATTTAAAACGATGGCAGAAAGTACAACAGTTACAGCAGCACTTCTGGCATCGCTGGTCAACAGAGTATCTCCAACAATTACAATAGCGTCAAACATGGCATACGAAATCAATCAACATTGACATCAATACTCTAGTTCTTGTTAAAGACGAAAACTTACCATCCACCAGGATGACTTGATTCGAGTTGTTACGGTTAGAACCAAAAATGGCATAATTAAACGAGCTATAAGTAAAATTTCTCCATTGCCATTATAAAATATTTATATTATTGTTATCACTTAAATATCACAGTTTGCTTTCTTCTCACATTTGATTTATATAAAAAATGCATTTATTTGAATTACTTAGTTGAAAAAAATACTAATAAATATTATATTATTTTCAAGGTGGCCAGGATGTTGTGATCCTACCTTAATGTAATACCTTGATTGTAGTTTGTGTATAGCAAAGTCACCACACAAACTGTAGTCAAGGTAACAAAATAACGTAGTTGGCTTAGAAAAAGATTGGGCATAACAGGAATCAATTCAATTGTGAGTTATAAATTAATTTTCATCGGAATAAATAAAAATACCAAAAAATATATTCTACCAGTAATTCTTTTATTCTAATGGCTCATCGGCGCATTTAAAAATCAGCTCATCGCTTTACAACTAGCGAATGTATTATTCGGTATTTCCATTAATGAAATCCAAGAAATTGCACAGGAACAATAAGCTGCGGATATATAAAACTATTATACGACCTGTGCTCTGTTATGGCAGCGAGACGTGGGCATTAACGCGAACTTCCGAAAACGCAGTTAACGCATTCGAAAAAAAGGTCCTCCGAAGAATTTTGGGACCTGTGAAGGAAGGAACGGAATGGCGAATAAAATACAACCATGAGTTGTATCAACTCTATAACGAGCCAGAAGAAAAAATTGTATGGGAGGTGGTAGAAGGAGTGAAGCGAAGTGCATATTTTTTTTAAAATTTATTAAAATTATTAAGGGACAATTTCTGACAAAGTTTGAAGTTTGTAATTTTCCTAGTTTCAATGAAAATCGATTAAATGCATTTGCCAAGAACTGTGCAGTTGTACGGGAGGGGGTTGAAGGAGTAATTGAATCAAAGCCAAATTTTTCGACATCAATATCAATAAATATTTATAATAGTATACTTTTTCAAAATTTAAAGTTGATAACTTCGACGGTTTTGGAGAAAAATAATTTAGTGAAATTTCCGAAATTTTGTGAAATTTGTATGGGATGGGGTAGAAAGAGTGAGGTGAAGTTGATAGCTTTCACAAAAACAGTTGCAATTGTAATAACATTAAATATGATAAAAGTTGGTTCTTTTAGCATTACTAGTTGCAACGAAAACCGAATAAATGCATTTTTGAAAATTGTGCATTTGTATGGGAGGTGGTAGAAGGAGTAAAAGGATCAAATCAATATTTTTTGACGTCATTGATATTCATATCGTGATACTATGACCTAATTTTCAAGCAATAGCTGAAAAGGTTTCGGAGAAAAATCAATTTCTTTAAGTCTCGAAATTTCATGAAATTTGTATGGGAGTGGGGGGATTTGGCCCGTTCACGAGCTCAAAGTTACTTTTTTCCTAAAATTGATGTATTAAAAGTTTCAGCAAGATAGGTCAAAGCTTTCGAAAGTTATGTACAGACGGTCACTCGGAATCGAGGTTTTTGAGCGACAACAAATATTTCTGTACACTTGGCGACTCTGTGCGATAATTATTTCTTAGCGTTACAAACGGCAAGACAAACACAATATACTCTTAGATTTCATTTAGAGTATAATTAGCAGCTGGAGGACGCGGTCTTTGGATCGAGACGATTGGAGGCGACGACTTCAGGAGGCCAGGGCCCGATTTGTGCTGTCGCGCCATTGATGATGATGATGGCGAATTGACACATTTGGATCATCATGACCCCTACGCTATTTATATGTTCTAAAACATATGTTATATGTTTCTGAAATATAGAGAAAAGTTTAATTAAAACAATAAAGAAATTGGTTTTAGTTTTATTTTATTTAAAGAGCCGTGTGCTCTGGATGGGGACTACCGAAGAACTGACTAAGCCAGATTCCCTCAGAAAATAAGCTGGGCTCACAACCGTTTGAGTCAGAAATAATTCTTATCTTATAAAGTATACAAAAAAGAGCTTACGCTAGTATGCTAACCGAAATTCGTTTAACTGAAAATCGTTTACATTGTCAAAACTGAATAATACGAATATGAATAATATTGTTTACCTTATCAAAACTGAACAATACGAAAATGAAAAATATTGTTTATATTTTCAAAGTAAACACAAAAATGCGATTCAAAAATATTTTGAAGCTTGTTTACAATATTAAAAGTGAACTTAAGAAATAATGCAATGTTTCAAAGCATGCACATAGATTGGTTAAATAAGTACATACATAAGCACGAATTAGAAGTGCACTGGTGCATAGCAACAAGAATAGTTGTAAGTTATTACATGCATGTAACACGCCGCTCACCATCAATCACTTGTTGGGTGCGCACTGTATGACGTCTTACGGGATGTGTATTATCGTTCAGAGTAAAGTATTGCAAAAACGACCCATAGTTTCTCGAATTAATCGCTCTGATGGACGATTACGAGCATCATAAAATGCACGTATTGACCGGTGAGTTTTTAGAATTGAACCATGGTTCTCAAAATAAATTTGAATAATTTACAAACGTTGCTCCGTCATCAGTTTAGTCTACTCACGATGAATTACTAGACCAAACTAACTCCAAGACAACCGGAAACTACGAAATCAGCTGTCAGAGGAAACAGTGCTGCCAGTTCAAAGTTCTCTGCCTTTAAAAAAGCACCGAGCTCAACGTTTATCTATTACAATTTTCATTTTACTTTCAGTATAACACTTCCACTTGTGCATCGACTAAGTTTCCTTGTGTGTCTTCGCTAAAGTCTTACGATTTTCGGAGTAATGTATTTGGTTTGTAAGTGTAGATGTCAGTAAGTTAGTGTAACGGCCATAAATAAATATAATGAAAAACATTTTACCCGATTTGAAATTGAAATTGTTTGGAGCTCTTTGTTTAAAAAGATTATAAGGATTTTCTTAATCTCAGATAAAATGTAAGATACACTTTAAAATGGCTTCGAAAATAAATTTCAAAATGGCTTTTATTAAAGCTGAAGCGGAGAGCTTACTTTTAGCGGACATACAATGTTAAAATGTATATGAAATGTGAGCAAGATCGATGCACTTCCTCGCAACAATTAAATACTTTGCAAACGCTTTTTGTCCCGCTGGGACTGAAAAAAGTGAAACGCCGGGAAAAAATATTTACTTAGTAAGACATGCCCCATATACTGTGATACACTCTTCATATTGTTACATCCTAGCCTGCGAGAAAAAGTAGAAGACTCTGAAAGTGAGAAAAAATGCTTTAGTGTTGTTAAATTTAAAATCTTCTTTGCCCTTAAGTACAATCAAGACGGTCTTATTAGTTGGAGAAAAACAAATGGCGCGATTTTAAAATGGTGTCAATAAAAAATTTTAACAGATGAATAAAACGATAAGGATCATGCAAGAGAAAGCAATAAATGCAACTACAACTGAATTTCATTTATGACTTTGAGGCGCTTTATTTTCGGTTGCGTTCATATTTTTTTCTTTTATAGTTTCTTTTAGCTATGTATTTATAACAAAAAAAGCATGACGATCAAATGGACAGTACGCGTTAGAGAATGTTGGACAGATACTAACCGGTTAATGAGAAACAGACTTTTAACACAAAATTGTGCTGAATAACACGTGCCGTTATAGAGAATAGTGCCCATAGTGTGAGTCAATAAGGACACGAAGCCATTATGTGTTATTATAATGATCGCACCAATGAAAAGGAAAAGTTATATGCTAACAACAAAGTAAGAAATCGAAATGTCCAACACTTGGTGTCGATCACTGTGCTTTCTCTGTATATATAAAAAAACATTGGAGTAGGCAAAAAAAAGCGCTTTTTTTTAAACTCAGTTAGGCAGGAAGTACTTGACCTAACAATAACAAGCCCCTGCCTGGCTGACAAGTGCGAAAATTGGCACGTATCAAAGGAAGCCTCATTATCAGATCATAGGCATATCTGTTTTGATATTAAGACTTCATTTGAATATATCGGACAATACAGAAACCCTAAACGCACCAACTGGAGTCTGTATCAGTCAGTCCTAGAATTTGAACTAGGTATCGAAGAAGAATCAATAAGCCACCCAGACTACATCGATAAAATCACGAACAAACTCGTATACAATATAATTAATGCTTACGAACAAAGTTGTCCTGTTCTACAGAAAAAAAGGGCCAAACAAGCACCTTGGTGGAACGAGGAACTAGCGACAAAACGCAAGCAAACTAGGAAACTGTTCAACAGAGCAAAGACCTTTGGGAATTGGGACAAATACAGAGAGTCTCTAACCGAATATAACAATCTTCTAAGAAAGTTGAAAAAACAGTCTTGGAGAAGATTCTGTGAAGATATAGATGATTTCCCAACAGCCTCAAGACTTCAAAAGGTGTTATCAAAAGACACCCCGATAAATATTGGACTTTTGGAGAGACCGGATGGGTCCTCTACTAAAAGCAGCAAGGAAACCCTTGAGGTGTTATTGGTAACACATTTCCCAGGCTGCAAAATAATAAACAACAATGACGATTTAGAGGCGGAGGAAAGGACATATCGTCAAACTCCGCACAGCAAAAGCATTGCTGGTAAAATCTTCACTCCGGAAAAGATCAGATGGGCGATCAATACCTTTAAGCCTTACAAATCAGCCGGAGTAGATAAAATATTCCCCGCATTACTGCAGAAGGGGTTAGAGATCTTAATGCCAATAATGATAAAGATCTTTAAAGCCAGCTTTATTTGGAGATATATCCCAAAAATTTGGAGGAAACCGAAAGTGGTATTTGTACCGAAGGCAGGGAATCGTCCCATGGATCAGTCTAAGTCATATCGTTCTATAAGCCTTACCTCCTTTTTCGTCAAAACGATGGAGAAGTTAGTGGACATACACGTAAGAACAGGACCCAACAAGGTTCGTCTTAATACCAATCAACATGACTACCAAAAGGGCAAATCAACAGAGTCAGCCCTTCACGGTCTAGTAAGACAAATCGAAAAGGCAAAAGACTATAAAGAAATTGCACTTTGTGCATTCCTAGATATAGAAGGAGCATTTGACAATACTCCACATGAAGCCATAATAGCGGCGGCTAGGAAAAAGGGTTTGGAAACGGCCACGACTAGATGGATACATGCCATGCTAAGGAGCCGAACGACAACCATGGATCTAGGGGATAGCTCATTGACTGCACAGACCTATAGAGGCTGTCCCCAAGGTGGAGTACTATCTCCACTTCTTTGGTCAGTTGTAGTAGATGAACTCCTAGATCGTCTAACAGAACAAGGATACGAGGCTATAGGATATGCCGATGACCTCGTCATTATCGTTAGGGGCAAACATGATTTAATTATATCAGAAAGGATACAATCAGCCCTAGAAGTGATAATGAACTGGTGTCAGTCTAAAAACTTGAACATCAACCCAAGTAAGACTGATTTAGTACCATTTACAAATAGAAGAAAAATGTACATCGTACCCCCTTCAATAAATGGTACAATAATACCCTTTTCAGATGAGGTAAAATATCTGGGTGTTATACTAGATAGCAAACTCAACTGGAATAAACATATAGAATGGACTCATGCCAAAGCACTAAAGGCATTTTGGGCCTGTAAGAGCTTATTTGGCAGAAAATGGGGACTAAAGCCCAAAATAATTTACTGGTGCTACAGAACAATCATTCTTCCAATAGTCACATACGGATCAACGATATGGTGGACTAAAACTTTACAAAGAGCACAGCTTACGCTACAAAAAATCCAAAGGCTAGCTTGTCTTGGTATCACAGGAGCTATGAAAACCTGTCCCACAGCGGCAATGGAAATGTTCCTTAACATCCCTCCGATACATCTACAAATAAAAAAGGAAGCTATCAAAGGGGTGTTACGCATACAGAGGGAAAACAAGTACAAACCAGGGGATTTTAGAGGCCACCTCAAAATCCTAAGAAACCCAAAATTGGAGGTTCTAACCTCCACATTATATTCTAACCTCCACGGATGCTATGCCGACAAAATATAACTTTGAAACCCCCTTTAAAGTTATAATCAGAGAACGCAAGGACTGGCAATCCTCGCTACCTGAAATGGAAGAGGGATCAGCCATCTGGTATACAGATGGTTCGCGCACCTCTGAGGGGACAGGAGCCGGAGTCAAAGGCCCTAACTTCTCGGTTTCAAAACCACTCGGCAAAGAAGCCACAATCTTCCAGGCTGAACTAATTGCAATGGAGCTATGTATCCAAGAGAATATAAGGAGAGCTCATCGCAACAAATCAATTTATATCCTATCGAATAGTCAGGCGGTTCTCAAAGCCCTAACATCCAATAAACACGGATCGAGGTTAGTTTGGGACTGTCTTCAAGACCTAATCATCCTGGGGAAAAGGAACGACGTAACCTTAATGTGGGTACCAGAACATATGAGAATTGAGGGAAACGAAGAGGGTGATCGCCTTGCAAAAAATGGTGTGGACAAAAAATTTATTGGTCCAGAGCCATTCTGCGGACAACCAAAAGGGCCAAAAGCTCGACACTTAAGAAGTGGGTTGAACAAGAGCACAAAATCTCCTGGAATAGACTTTCAGGCTTATCAACCTCAAAAAAACTAATCATACCACAAAAAAAAATAAAGTGGAGGATGTCTTAAAATTCAGAAAGAGCGATATTAGTACTCTAATTGGCCCTGTGGAGTGAACCACCACCTCAATAATATGGGCTTAGCTGAAACCGACATTTGCCGCCTCTGTCTCGAAGACTCAGAAACGACAATACATATCCTATGCCACTGTAAAGCAGTGGCAAGGAAAAGGCATAATCTTCTGGGGAAAGGTTTCATTTCCACCGAGGAACTAGCCAACATGGCTCCCTTAAAGATACTCAGATTAGCTAAAGCTATTGAGTTATGGTAGGGTATAAGGGCCATAATCGTACAATAGGCCAAAAAGGCCGCAGTGCTCTCACGTGTTCCCCTAATTTAAATAATAATAATAACAGAATGACTTTAATTATAGGCATAGAAGTAATAGTAAAGGAAGACCATTTCTGAAAGAGAATTGAAGCTTTCTTGCGTTGAAAAAAAAAATGAGTAAGAAAAAAACGAGAAACTAGTTTAAATCCCAGTGCCGCCGTTAAAGTTTTAATAATTGGATGGGGGGGCTTTGTATATTAAGTGTGCCTAATTCAGTAAGAGTGTGCTTTTTTTTCGCAAACACAATTTTATCAATTAAAATGAAAAACGCAAACTTAGAAAATTACTTTTTTGAATCGTAGTGAAGATCTTGAGTATTTAATTTTTTTTTTACCACAAATAATATCGGAAATTTCGTAAATGTTAGTCGTTTTCGCTTTCTAATTTTTTCTGTGTATAAGTGCATTACACAAACTCTGGGCTGCAGGGAATGCATGTAAGATGTAAATCTCAATTTTCACTCTTAACGGTGCGAACAGGTTTTCTTCAATATGCTCAAAAACACAAAAGTCAAAAAATTCATATTTCGGTCAATTTTTATCGAAAAGAAAATTTAAGAACACAATTTTTATTTACGTTTGCAGCTATTTTTTTCGTTGGAATCGATTTAACATATCTACTTTAGTTTATGAGAAAAGCGTGAAAACGCTTTTTCTGCCCAACGAAAGTTGAAAGCCTTCCATGGGGAAAAAGATGCGATTTTAAAACAGCATATACAAGATCGCCGGACAATACGAGCAAAATTTTCTCGCGCGACGAGCGCAAATTCGACTTATATTGGAAGGAATGATGCGTTAATGCAATCGCTTCCAGCCAGCGCTTTCAGTCGCAAGCTCCGCATCTCGATCAAAGTATTGCCAGTATTAAAATTTCTGTACTAGCCGAAAAATGATCAGGAAGAAAAATGTGAAGTCGATCTGGCAATATTGCTCATATTTGTCGTGCTTTGAGTGGGCGACATCTTTTTTTAGACGTCTTAATTTTTTTTATTAAGAAAATAAAAACTAGAAACTTAAACTAAGGGCTGAATTAATTTATTATTCAAAATTTTTAAAGCTTATTTTTAATAAAAAAGGTTGATGAGCCTGTCAATGCAAGACGTCACTAAAATATTTCTTCGAATTTCGATCCGTTACCACCCTAGTAATTAAAATGCCATCTATTGAAGGGATTGAACAACGTTAATTTATTAATTCAGGCGCTTTAAGCTTCTGTGATGTAGTAGGGTGAATGTAAATCGTTTTTTTCATATCACGTTCGTGATTCCTGGGTATTTTCAACATTAATAATGTTTCAAACAGCTGACGGTCTTAGTAATATTTATAATATATTGCTTAAGCGTAATAAACCAATATATTTAAAAAATAATTGCTTCCTCTAGTCACGCCACTACACTGAATGGCGTTTGTGCTTTATGTCTCTGTCTCGCTCCGGCTTTAACTTGTCGGATGCTGATCTGATTACGGAAAGAGTTATTAATTTTCATTTCATCATGTTGCCGTATTTCAGCGGAAATCCGGAACCGGAACAGGTAGAAGCCTGGAATACAAAATAGGCATACGTTGACGAAAATACCTTTTCAATTGTATTTAATTTCTTTATTTTGAATCATTGGTTTGGGCTATAGTGCGTTTACAAAAATACTCTTATTCTTTTAAATATGTAGATATCATCGACAGAGAAAAAAAGTTTGCTACTCTGAAATATTTTTTTTCGCTTTCACGTCTAAATTATCTTAAATAAACTGCCAACACGTCGGGCGAAACTTTATTATTCTTGGGACAAGTTGCGGATGAGTGGAAATTTCAAATTGATAGCTTTTAATAGTTAGGTGATAATTGATTTCTTAAAAATGGTCGAAAAAATAATTTTGTATGGAAGGGGGTAGAAGTTTTAAAGGTTTTCGACCAGTTAATATTTCCTATATTTAGGGATTTTTTTTAAATGCTTTTCGCAAATTTTCAAGTTTCTACCTTAAAATTTCACTCAAAAATTCTCAGTTTATGTGTTTTTTTCAATGCACATGAAGCACCTTGTGCACGTTAGACCGGGGGGTCAGTTTATAACAATTATGCCACAAGTTATTATTATTTTTCTATGTACATCAAATAGATGTATTCACATGCAAAATTTAAACTTTGTATCATTCACCAGAGCCCTAAGAAAATTACTCAAATTTTTCGACATTTTTGCTTACCACCTCCCTGTTCTTACACCTCCCAACTTAAAATTTTTACCAAAATTAACCATTATGTAGTTCTATAATCTGACAAATTTTCGATTTGATATCTGTACTCTTTTTTGAGATATAAGGATTTGTAATTTTGAAAAGTGCGCCATTTTTGAAATGCTCCCCATTTCACTTCACTACTATTATTTCAACAGGTTATATTTTTTTCTATTTTCCTAGTATAGCTTATTACACATTTTAAGTTTCAATTACATAGCTCAAGAGATAGTTGAGATATTCATTTTTAAGTGTTTTTCTTTGCACCCCCCCCCCCCCTGGCGCTCTCCCTTACAATGATTAGCCACTCTCTAACCTGATTCCAATGGAACTATATGTCACCTTGATGGTCCCAAAATATCAATTTTGTACAATAAGTAATTTCGAAGATATAACATTTGAAAAAACAATTCGGCCAACAATTTGTTTTTAGCCCCCCCCTTTTTGGACGCCCACGGATAAAAAAATGAAATTATTTTCGAAATTTGTCCCATAACTCTCTCTATATCTGTACTGATTTTCAACTTTCTATCTGCATTGGTGATGGAGATATTAGCAAGTGTAGTTTTCGACTTTTTCCCTCCCCCTGCCTCCCCCTTCCACCTAACACCGCCCAAAATTTAGAAAATAAAGCTCACTTACCCAGTCAATAATGCACCCAAAAACGAACATTCTACCTTTAACGGTCTCGGAGATATGAGTCCATATGTACGGCGTACGGCGGGACGGATTTTTTTTACATTTTTAGGCTAATTTAGTCAAGAAACGCGAAAAAAAAAATTTCAGGGTAGCAAAGTTTTTTTTTTTCTTGTGTCGATCACAATATTTTATTATTAGAATATTAAAGTAAAATGCAAAAAAGACCAATAGCTTCAAATCCCTTCTAGATAGATAGTTCATATTTGATGGTCTAAATTTTGGGAAGTGTGGGATGATTAAGTGGGAAGGATTGAAGTCGAAAACTGCGTGCACTATACCTACTATCACTAAGAATATAGATAGAAGCTGAAATTCGACATTCGGAAAAAAAGTGAAAAAAAATAAAAATTATCCCGTGTGGTATAAAAAGGGAAGGGGGTTGAAAACCAATTGTCGGCCGAATATTTTTTTTTCAATTTTTCAAATGATTATATCTTCGAAATTACATAACACAATAAGTTCATATTAAATGAACAGTTATGTGGCTCATAGATCCACTATAATCAGCTTAAAGGAGGCCAAAGAAAAACTCTTAAGAATTAATTTCTTGACTATCTCTTAAGCTCTGTAATTAAAATTTGGAACGTGTATTAAGCTATACCAGTGGAATATGAGAAAAATATTAAATTTGGGCATATATTAGTTGGGAAAATTGGAATTATTTCAAAAATGGTGGACTTTTGAAAATTTTCAAACCATTATATCTCAAAATCCAATTAAGATTTTAAGTTGACATTGTGTCAGCTATATAACCTTAACTTTTGGTAAATTTTTAAGTTGGGGGTGTAAGGGGAGGAAGGTGGTAAGCTAAAATGCTAACAACTTTCATTGATTTTTTTGGACTCTGGTAAAAGACACAAAGTTCCAATTTTGTAGATTCATGCATCTATTTGATATATATAAAGAAAAAATAATAACTTGAACCAGAACTGTTATACAGGGTAGGGGATGGAGGGGGGAGACTCTAATCAGCACAAAGTGTTTCAAGTAAAATAAGAAAACCAGAAAAACTTATAATTTGTGATGAAAATTTTAAGCTACAAACTTCAAACTTTGAGAAATTCATTTAAAAAATGCTTAAAAGTTTAAAATATTAGCTGGTCGCATACTTTCAAAACTTCTATATACCTCCTCTCATACAAAAGTATTTTTTGACCATTTTCAAAAAATCAATTATCATCAAGCCATTGAAAGGAAAGATTTCCGGATTCTACACTGCTATGCTTTATTATTCGTCACGATTCGGTCTCCTCTGAGACCTTTATCATGGCTGTTTGATATAAGTCTCAGCAAAGACTGAAATGTCACAAATAATAAAGCATAGCAGTGTATAATCCGGAAATCTTTCGTTTCAATTCGAAATGCCATATGAAAACATTCACCAAAGCAAAAGCTATAAACTTAAAATTTTGTAGGTTTGTTGAGTAGATCGCCTCTACGTGGTGCAGACTGGGTAATGCTAAGAGATCTACAGATAGGGGGGAATAAGTCGAATAGCTTGCTATTGGCTCCGTATCCTATCAAGAAAGGGGGGAACATGTCGAACAGATAATATCATAGCATGGAGACTATTGAAATCTGGACTGCTCATGTTTCAGGCAGTTCTCAAGAAGCTCTATGGTTACAAGGGAATTTATCCCTATAGTGATTCGCAGCTGTACGTACTACCTACATGGTGACCATTATAAAGTACGACGCTGGAGGAGTAAACCTCGTATATAAAAATCGCCTTATCCACGGTGGAACAGCAATGGATGAATGGTTAGTGGATAACTAACCATTAATATGCGAACTCTGGATACCTGGTGACCTCCAGTTTTAATCAGCCTTCCCCTAGTCATGCGGAGCTCTGCTAGGGGTGACTCTACTTTCTACTTCATGGGAACATGAATAAAAATTATAATAACAAAAACAAGCAAGGGGCTGATGCTTACCCCAATGCATCACAAATAGCGGTTAATAACGCAACGGAAGTGGGTAGTGGAACAAGCACCCCTCCAAAAACTATGCTTGACTTAACTGTAGAGGGTAATACTTCGGTCAATAAAAAGCACATAACACTGCCACTAAGAGGGGATAGCAAAACCGCAAAAAAACCACAAACGGACAGACAACTGCTATTAGCAGAGCTAAAGCAGTTGAGTCTGACAGAGAATAAAAAGAGGTTAAGCGGGGCCGCTAGAAGAAGGTATATGTACCACCGTAACCACGAGAAAAACCCAAAAGAGGCATACGACCTTGCCTGCATGTCAATGCAAAGAACATTAGAACCGGCATAGAAAATGGCGACAAAAAGAGGTAGAACCTCATCAACAACACCGCCAGCCGCCGGAAATGAAAAGAAAAAGCAAAAGACCGCGAACAAGATCATGCATAGACTGGTAGAAGATGCTCAGCCATCCACGTCGGGCATAAGCTACAGGGACGCGATCAAAGGAGTAAAGGTGGGTATCATACACACCGAGTATCCGCTCAAAATACTCACTCCGGAGCAGCTACTTGCAATCCAAAAATCCATCCTAGACAGCATTCAACAGCAGCCATAGAGGGAATAAAGCCACAATTTTGTGGACTTAGTTTCAAGCCAGGATGGATGCTAATTGTGTGCGGGGACGAACAAACCACATCGTGGCTAGAAACAACAGCCAAAAATATCAAGCCGGATGACTCCACCACCATCAGGGCGGTCCGGGAGGAGGATATTCCGCAATTAGATGTAGTCACGGGATATTTCCCCCAAGAAGAAGACTCGACAGAGAAAATTACTACCCTTATCGACTCTCAAAACGTAGGTTTGTGTGCCTCAAATTGGAAAGTCCTTAGTAGAAGGAAAGAGGGCACAAACACAATTATAACCTTCTCCATCGACGGCCAATCGATGGAGGGGCTTAAACAGAAGGGGCGGCGAGTGTATAAATTCTCGAGTGTGACTCTACGTCATAAGGCTAAGGAAGTCAGAAGTGGCAAGCCGCAATCTACACACGATGGCCAAAAGCCTGAATAGCATTAAAGTAATTCAGGCAAATCTCCATCGTGCAGCAGCGGCCATGGACGTACTGACGTAGAGATTTGAAAAAGAGGAATTTCATGTTGCCCTCATACAAGAACCAAGAGCCACGCAGGGTAAAATTATTGGAATTCCACAAAAAATAGGTAGGCTGATTTATGACAAAAGAAGCGAGAGTCCAAGGGCGGCACTTCTTGTGTCATCTGAAATTAAATACCTAAATATTCCAAATTTCATTCGAACAGATCTAGTAGCTGTATTAGTGAAAATACCAAAGGCAGGAGGGATTCAAGATATAATAATAGCCTCAGCAAACTTTCCTGGCGAGGAGTTAGAGACTCCACCTCAAGGCGTCATGGAACTAGTGGTCTGCTGTAGCAGACTCCACAAATTACAGGTAAGACTGGGTTGTGACGCCAACGCACACCACACTATCTGGGGAAGTAGTGATATCAACAAAAGAGGTGAGTCACTTTTGGAGTTCCTTACTACTAACAACCTAGATATAATAAATAAAGGTAACACACCGACCTTCATAAATTCAGTAAGGCAGGAAGTACTTGACCTAACCATAACAAGCCCCTGCCTGATTGACAAGTGTGAAAATTGGCAAGTATCAAAAGAAGCTTCATTATCAGACCACAGGCATATCTGTTATTAAGACTTCATTTAGTTACATATAACAATACTGAAACCCTAAACGTACCAACTGGAATCTTTACCAGTCAGAGTACGAAATAGTTATCGAAGAGGAAACAATAAGCAGCCCAGACTGCATTGATAAAACTACAAATAAACTCGTAAACAATATTATCAATGCTTACGAACAAAGTCGTCCTGTTCTACACAAAAAAAGAGCCAAACAAACTCCTTGGTGGAACGAGGAATTAGTGGCAAAACGCAAACAAACTAGATAATTGTTCAATAAAGCAAAAACCCTTGGTACCTGGGACGAATACAGAGAGTCCCTTACTGAATATAATAAACTTCTAAAAAAGTTAAAAAAAAATAGTCTTGGAGAAGATTCTGTGAAGAGATAGATGATCTCCCAACGGTGTCAAGACTCCAAAAGGTGTTTTTAAAAGACACCTTGACAGATATCGGACTATTAGAGATACCAGATGGGTCGTTAACCAAAAGCAGCATGGAAACTCTTGAAGTGTTATTGGCAACACATTTCCCAGGCTGCAAGATAATTAACAATAATGAAGATTTAGAGGTAGAGGAAAGGATGTATCGTCAAACTCAATTCAGCAAAAGTATTGCTGGTAAAATCTCCACTCCGGATAAGATCAGATGGGCGATCAATACCTTTGAACCCTATAAATCAGCCGGAGTAGATAAAATATTCCCCGCATTATTGCAGAAGGGGTTAGAGATCCCAATGCCAATAATGATAAGGATCTTTAAAGCCAGCTTTGTATGGGGATACATCCCAAAAATCTGGAGGAAAGCGAGAGTGGTATTTGTACCGAAGGCAGGGAACCGTCCCAGCGAACAGCCAAAGTCATATCGTTCTATAAGTCTTACCTCCTTCTTTGTCAAAACGATGCAGAAATTAGTGGACATTCACATAAGTACGGGGTCTAACAAGGTCTGTCTTAATAACAACCTAAATGCCTACCAAAAAGGCAAATCAACAGAGCCAGCCCTTCATGGTTTGGTAAGACAAATCGAAAAGGCAAAGACTATAAAGAAATTGCCCTTTGTGCATTCCTAGATATAGAAGGGGCATTTGACAATACTCCCCATGAAGCCATAATAGCGGCAGCTAGGAAAAATGGTTTGGAAACGGCCACGATAAAATGGATACACGCCATGCTGAAGAGCCGAATGACAACCACGGATGTAGGTGATAACACAGTGACTGCACAGACCTATAGAGGATGTCCCCAAGGTGGGGTACTATCCCCACTTCTTTGGACAATTATAGTAGATGAGCTTCTGGATCGTCTAACAGACCAGGGATACGAGGCAATAGGATATGCTGATGATCTCGTCATTATCATTAGAGGCAAATATGATTCAATAATATCGGAAAGAATACAATCAGCCTTAGAGGTGATAATGAACTGGTGTCAGTCCAAGAACTTGAATATTAACCCAAGTAAGACTGAGATAGTACCATTCACAAATAGAAGGAAAAACCACATTGTACCTCCTTCAATAAATGGAACATCAATACTCTTTTCAGATGAGGTAAAATATCTAGGTGTTATACTGGATAGTAAACTCAACTGGAACAAACATGTAGAATGGACTCATGCCAAAGCACTAAAGGCATTTTGGACCTGCAAAAGCTTATTTGGCAGAAAATGGGGATTAAGGCCCAAAATGATGTACTGGTGTTACAGAACAATCATTCTCCCTACATACGGATCAACGATATGGTGGACTAAAATATTACAAAGGAAAGCAGGGCTTACGCTACAAAAAATCCAGAGGCTAGCTTGCCTTGGTATCACAGGTGCAATGAAAACCTGTCCCACAGCGGCAATGGAAATGTTCCTTAACATCCCTCCGAAACATATCCAAAAAAAAGGAAGCTATCAAAGGAGTGTTACGCATACAGGAGAAAAACAATTATAAATCAGGGGATCTTAGAGGTCACCTCAAAATCCTAAAAGATCCAAAAATAGAGGTTATAACTTCCACACTATCGGACGCGATGCCGACAAAATTCAACTTTGAAACCCCCTTCAAAGTTATAATCAGAGAACACAAGGACTGGCAATCCATGCTACCAGAAATAGTAGAGGGATCAACCATCTGGTATACAGATGGCTCTCGCACCTCTGAAGGGACAGGAGCCGGAGTCAAAGGTCCTAACTTCTCGGTGTCTAAACCACTCGGTAAAGAAGCCACAATCTTCCATGCCGAACTAATTGCAATGGAGCTATGTATCCAGGAAAATATAAGGAGAGCTCATCGCAATAAATCCATTTATATCCTATCGGAAAGTCAGGCGGTTCTCAAAGCTCTAGCATCCAATAAACACGGATCGAAGATAGTATGGGAATGCCTTCAAAACCTAATCATCCTGGGGAAAAGGAATGATGTAACCTTTATGTGGGTACCAGGACACATGGGAATTGAGGGAAATGAAGAGGCTGATCGCCTTGCAAAAAACGGCGCAGAAACAAATTTTATTGGTCCAGAGCCATTCTGCGGAAAACCAAAAGTGTACTCCAACCCCATGCTCAAAAAGTGGGTAGAACAAGAACATAAAATCTACTGGAATAGACTTCCAGGCTTGTTAATTTCAAAAAAACTGATCCTATCACAAAGTGAAGGAAATTCTAAAATTCAGCAAGAAGGATATTAGTAGTCTAATCGACCTAATGACGGGGCACAGTGGAGTAAACCACCACCTCAAAAATATGGGCTTAGCTGAAACTGACACTTGTCGCCTTTGTCTCGAGGACTCAGAAACGACAGTACACATCCTATGTCACTGTGAAGCAGTAGCTGGGAAAAGACACAGTCTTCTTGAAAAGAGTTTCCTTTCTACGGAGGAACTAGCCAATACGGCTCCCTTAAAGATTCTCAAATTAGCTAAAGCTATTGAGTTATGATAGGGTGAAGGGACTATAAATGCACAATAGGCCAAGAAGGTCGCAGTGCTCTCACGTGTTCCCCTAATAGTAATAATAATAATAAGATTTTGTACAAATTTCAATAAATCAACTAATAACCAAAAAATAATCAGCTACGAACTTAAAATTTTCTACAAACACCTTTCAAGAGAAACTTAATAAAACTCCATCACAATCTTACGATTTTTAATATAAAATACTCCGAATTACATTGAAATTCTAAGCAACTTCATGTACGGAGCTAACATTCTATACAGAGAATTTTCGTCAACCACTCACACTTTTTTGCACCACCCGAACCCAAACTTGCATAAACGAATGAAATATTGATTATAAATAATTGAGACATTGATTGTAATCGCATTTGAGTGTTAAATAATTGACAGCAACCTTGCACTGGGGTTCTGGTTCAATAAGTCTTTCCTATTCACCCTAACCTGTGTGTTGACTTCTCATGCATACTCAACTTGCCGCAAGAGTAATAAAGTTGCACCCGACTTTTTGGCAGATATCTATCTTTGCTTACAGTTCTATAAACATATTTTTGTAAATGTTTCCATTCATCATTGAGTTTGACTAACTTATCAATGCAGTGGTCAGTTCATCTGGTAAAAATTCGTTCTTTTTGCCAAAATATATAAATTTCTTGCATCACCAATGATGCGCTTTCTTTTATTGCCACATTTACAACTCTTAGAATAAGAAAAAGACGCTTAATACCATTGACACATAGCGGTCCTAATTATAATTTGGCTAATTCGTAATTTGGCTCGTCTTCAGCTAGTAGATTGGGGACACACAGTACTTTGCTCATCTGTCACATTTTTAAAAAGTTGAATTGCATATCCAATAGGCAATAAAATTTTACAAGGAAGGCAACAAAAGAAGAAAAACGATCCCTTGTCCTGTTTTGGAATCGTTTAAGAGTCATCTTTCATAGCTAGGCCTTTAAATCACGATTCCAAGATTTTGTATAATTCATTTATGAAAGCTCCAGCTCATTCTTCATCGTTATAGCCTAAATTATGAGAAAAATGAGAGGATTTAGCTAAATGAGATGATTTAGCTGAGAGCATGGTGAGATGATTTAGCTGATAAGTGATCACTATTTTGGTAATTTAGCTAAATTAGCGTATGACACACAGCCGCTTAATGATAATTTAGGCCTTAATTATAATTTAGCTGCGCTATGTCTCAATGGTATAAGACTGGCTTCTTCGAATGTAGTTTGACTTCAACGATTTGATGGGAAATATGTCCGTCAAGTGTGCATACAAATCTTTTCTTCTGACGAACTACCTGAAGAAGTTGATGCAACGTTACAAGTCTAGGAATTAAATTACTGAAAGTGGCTTTACAGTCTCTGCTGAGACCTTTATCAAACTGATCGACAACTACCAAATATTAAGATTTTATTCAGAGTGCGGTTAATTGGGTGTGGTGATTAGGGTAGGCGGTGAACTGACTATCGATTCTGACTTCACCGAGTTTGGAGTTGTACTGAGTGGCATAGAGGAGTTAGTTAAATAAACTCTGAGCAAGATCTAGCGGAGGAGAGTGCAACTAGAGAATGCATGCCCCTCCCACCGCCCTCCAAGCTTTGTGGAGTGTGGTGCGAAAATTAAATTAAGCGGTCACTTCTCATGATATTCCGAAACTTTATGCTCAATGTGGGTCGCCTCGCAGTTGTCCGATTAAGTAAAATAAACTGCCAACAAGTCGGGCGAAACTTTATTATTTTTGGGACAAAATGCGCATGCGTAGAAAGTCAATATGCAGGTTAGAGTGGTTAGGGAAGACTAAGTGAAAGGAGCTTCTTGAGCAGGGCAGTTCTCAACTAAACACTTTCCGGAAACGCTCCATATTTCATTCCTTTATTTACACAAGTTTGAGTTTTCATGAAGGGAGGGGGGAGGGTGATAGTAAGGGTGGGTGGATGTAAATAGTTTTTTAAGTGATTGCTTGAACCAAATCCAATATTCTTTGTATAGAATATCAGTTTCATAGACGAAGTTGCATAGAATTTTCATTAGATTCGGTGTATTTTAAATTCACGAAACCAAACATTTGTATGGGAGGGGGTAGAGGAGGTAGAGGAATTGTAAAATTTGTGATGCAGTTTTATTTCGTTTCTTTTGTAAGGTGCTTCTACAAAATTTCAAGTTTGTAGCTTTTAATTTGTTAGTTAATAGTTGATTTAATGAAATTGGTCGAAATCATACTTTTGTGTGGGAGGGGGTAGTAGGGCAAGTGCGATCTCAAAACTTTTAACGTAATTTTATTTCAACCATTTTTGTAAGTTCTTGTGCAAAATTTCAATTTTATAGCATGTAATAGTTAGGTGATAATTGATTTCTTGAAAATGGTCGAAAAAATAATTTTTTATGGTTTTAAAGATATTCAACCAGTTAATATTTCAAACTATTATAAATTTTTTTTAAATGCATTTCGCAAATTTTCAAGTTTCTACCTAAAAATTTCATTCAAAAATTTTCAGTTTATGTGTTTTTTTCATTGCACATGAAACACTTTGTGCACGTTAGACCTCCACTTCGGAGCATAACAATTTTGGAACAAATTACTATTTTTTTTCTATTTATATCAAATAGATGTGTCGACGTGCAAAATTTAAACTTTGTATCTTTTACCAGAGCCATAAAAAAATCACTCAAAATTTTCAACATTTTCGCTTTCCACCTCCCTCCCCTTACACCCCCCAACTCAAATTTTTTACCAAAATTAAAGATTATATAGCTCTACAATCTGAAAAATTTTTGATTTGATATCTGTACTCAATTTTGAGCTTTGGTGATTTGTAGTTTTGGAAAGTGCGCCATTTTTGAAATGCTCCCTATTTCCCCCCACTACTATTATTTCAATATGTTATATTTTTTTCGCATTTTTCTAGTATAGCTTAATATACATTTCAAGTTTCAATTACATAGCTTAAGAGATAGTTGAGATATTAATTTTTAAGTGTTTTTCTTTGCACCCCCCTGACACTTCCCCTTACAATAATTAGCCACTCTTTAAGCTGATTCCAGTGAAGCTACATGCCACCTTAATGGTCCTAAAATATTAATTTTTACAATAAGTAATTTCGAAGATATAATCATTTGAAAAACAAATTCGGCCGACAATTTGTTTTTAGCCCCCCTTTTCGGACGGACGCTAATGGATAAAAAAATTAAATTATTTTTAAAGTTTGTCCCACAACCCTCTCTATATCTCTACTGGTTTTCAACTTCCTATCTGCATTCGTGGTGGAGATATTAGCAAGTGTAGTTTTTGACTCTTTCCTTCCCCCCGCCTCCCCCTTCCACCTAACATCCTCCAAAATTTAGAAAATAGAGCTCAATTGCCCAGTGAACCATCCACCCAGAAACGAACATTCTACTTTTAACGGCTTCGGAGATATGAGTCCGTACGGCGTACGGCGGGATGGATTTTTTTTTTGCATGTTCAAGCTAATTTAGTCATGAAACGCGAAAAAAAAATTTCAGGGCAGCAAATTTTTTTTTCCTGTGTCGATCACAATACTTTATTATTAGAATAATAAAGCAACACTAGAGAACAAAGAAAAAAAAAAACAACGTCCGACGGCTGTTGGAGAACTAGTTAGATAAACTTTTAGAATGGTGAAAAATAAGAACCGCCGTAATATACAATCGTATAACAATACGAACACACGAAGCTTCATGCGAAGAAATCTCTTAGCCACCAGAAAGGGGAAAGGATATTATGGCCTGACTAGCTTTATTTATACGAGCGTTAATTTCCTTTTTGGCTCCGCTGTCTGTATTGGTAAGGATTCTCATTCTCAATCAATCAAATTTCTGTTAAGTTCCCCTATAGGGGCATAGGAAATAAACAGCTCTCTTCCACAAGGCGCGATCCTGAGCATCAGCCTTGAGCTGTTGTCAGGAGATGTTTATTCCTCGGGCCTCCAAATACTCGCTTCCATGTGCTACATGGTCAACCAACCCGACGTCTTCCTTGAGGATTATAATCCAGAGCCTGTTAATGTTTCGCTCTGGTTTTGCTCAAAGTGTGACCGATCCACTGCCACTTCTACCACCGAATCTCAATGCACAGTTCGTCGTTGGAGATCACTTCTTGCCAGAATATCCCTAAAATGCGTCGGAGCCATTGGTTCACGAAAGTTTGCAGTTGCTTGTTAAGTCGAACTGTCACTTTCCACGTAGTACAACCAAATAACAACACGAATTTGATGCATGCGTCAAATACTCACAACTTCGTGCTAAGGGAGATCTCTCTTCAACCTCCAGAAAGGGGAAAGGATACCGAAGGCTTGACGAGCTTTATTCATACGAGCCTCAATATCCTTTTCGGCTCCGCTGTCCATGCTGACAATACTTCCGAGATAGCAAAAATCTTACACCTCTTCCACATCTTGTCCGTTAAGAACAATTGAACCCATGTGCATGTACTTGGTTTAAGTCCTGCCTCTCTGCTGGAATTTTACTTCGACCGAGATTTGAACTTGCGACCTTGCATTGTAAGCCAACATGCTGCTCACAAGTCTACACTAAGGCTACAATTGATTATTGGAAGTACCGAATAGTATGTCTAGTTTTCATTATGAGTCTTTTGTTTTCTTTGATTTCATTGCCGCCTTTTCTTTGGAGAGCACTTCTCTTTGTGCATATTTATTTGACGTAAATTTAACAATTCAGTTTATTATGCTTAAGATGTTGGAAATATATGTTTTTTTTAATACTGAATTTTCTTTTGCATAATATTTTAAAAGCCAAAATCAATTCTGTAAATATTAATATATATCCATAAATTTAACTGTTTATTTTCGCGTTTAACGACGATAGCAAAGATATTAACAAATATTTGAATAATCCGTTCAGTGGGTAGTGCTGGTTAAGTTCTTGCCGTCGGTTTTGGTCTTATGATTTCGAAATTAACTTTTCCGGTTGCTCCTCGAAACAGTGCACAGCATGCCTCCATTGAGGTATTCTCGAGCGAATCACCATTCAATTTCGTTATTAAGTCGCCACGTTGCATTCGACTGTCGATATCAGCGCAACCTGCCGATATCTGAAAAAATCATAAAACCGATTAGAACAATTTGTTCAATTCAAGGCGAAACGTACTTACGATTTCTGACACCATGACACCTTTTGGATTTCCAACTAGTGCGAGTCCAAGATCCTTGCCAGGCTTTCGGGCTACATCCAATGTGATTGTTTCAATTTCGGGCGGATCATTTCGCCAAACCATCATCTTAACCTGATGTAAATAAACAAAACAATTATATTAATTATTCATAATAATTAAATTATAAACTACTACTAACGGTCTCGTAGGGCAAATTAAACATTTGGTAAATCCTATTTGCAGATAATTCCGCCGCATTAAGAGGAGTTCCATTCAATTCGATGATTTGATCAAAAACTTGCAGCCGTTTATCATTTGCTATAGCTCCGTCAGCGTATACATTCGTAATTACTACTCCAGTCTGTAATTTTTGTTTTATAGATTTACGATTTCCGATATTATATTTGTGAAAATAAAATAAATACCGTCACAAAGCTCTTTTTACCGCCTACCACCATACAACCCAATGGCTTCTTTTCCACTTTGATTTCAATTAGAGTTTTCTTATTCGTTTTGATTTCAGCAACTGATGGATCTTGCGGTTTTTCTGGCTCTGGTGGTTTTTCTGAAAGTACATCATTTTGATGAAATTTGTATCGTCTTTTTATTTCTGCTCAGAATTACCCTCTTTTTTCTTTTCTTTTTCCTTTTCTTCTTCCTTCTTCTTAGCTTCTTCATCTTCTTTTTTCAGCGAACACATAACTAAATTTACAATTCCACTCGCTCGTTTTAGGATACCTGCAGCCTATATTTAAAGTGAACAAAATTTTAAGTTAAACGAAAGGTTATCGTAAAAAAAATATTGATCTGTAAGTTTTTTATACTCTAGATGAAATTTGAGAGTATTATAAGTTTGCCACAAAGCTTGGAACGCTAAGAAATAAGGCTCGAAGAAAAAATGAATGACACAAAAGTTCATATTATTATTCAAAAATCACAAAACTTGATGTCCGTCCGTCCGTGTCCTCTCTAGCCCGAGAACGCGTTGAGCTAGAAAGTTCAAATTCTGTACACATCATTTTTGACAAAAAGGAAGGTCAATTTCTTGAGTATGCCAAATCGATCTACCCCTTCTACTCCTCCTGTACAAAATTACTCAATTTCGCAACTTCACGATAAACAGATTTTCTCGAATAGTATGAAAGCTATTGATGAGAAATTATATATTATTTTCGACGATTACCTGCAATTGTTCTACCCCCGTCCCATACAATATAACACAATTCAACAACTTATCAAGAAGTCGATTTTCCTGAAAAGTATGATCTGCAATTTAAATCAAGTCAAATACAAGACGATTATAGAGTATTTCTGAAAAATTCATTAAGAACTCCCCAATCCTTCTACCATCTCCCGTACAAGCTGCATTATTTCAGTAAATCAAATAAACTAATTTGTTCAGTATCTATTCAATTTTTGGAGCATAATTTTTATATAAAACATAACAGGACTATGACTGGGCGGAAAGCCCAATCGTCCGATACTCTAGATGAAAGAGAATTTTTTTCATTTTAAGAAATTTTTTAGGGGAAGTGGTAGATGGGGTGACGACATTGAAATAATTTTTCCACATCAAGCTAAGGTTGCTATCAAAATGTTTTTTCTACAAAATTTAGGATTCAAAAATTTAAAAGGTACTGAGAAAATTAGTGTATTGGATTTAGTGAAATTGTGCAGTTTGTATGGGAAGTGGTAGAAGGAGTGTGAATTTATTAATGACGTTTTTACAAATAACTGTAAACATCATTTAATTAAAATATTTTAAATTGCAGATAAGTAGCGTTCATACTTTTCAGGAAAATCGACTTTTTGTAAAATTCTTGAATTGTGTCAAATTGTATGGAAAGGGGTAGAAGGAGTAAAGCTAATCGCGTAATTTTTTTTAGTCTTACTAATAATTGTAAATAATTATTTAGTGCATAATTTCAGCTCTGTAATTTTCATACGTACCGAGTAAATTTATTTAGAGTATTTAATGAAAAAGTGCAGTTTGTATGGGAAGGGGTGGAAGGAAGGAAAGGACTCAACTAATTTTTATATAGCAGATTGAAATTATTATAAAAGTAATGTATTCAAAAATTCAGATCAATAGCTTTCATACTTTTTGATAAAATCCGTTTTTTGTCGAATTGCGAAATTGTGTCATTTTGTATGGGAGTGGGTAGAAGGCGTGAAACTAAATGTTTAATTTTTTTTGGTCTTACTAATAATTTTAAATAAATATTTAGTGCTCAATTTCAGCACGCTAAATCTTATACGCACTGAGTAAATTGGTTTAGAGTATTTCATGAAAAAGTACAGTTAGTAGGGAGGTGGTAGAAGGAGGGAGAGGACACTCATAATTTTTATAGGGTAGATTTATATCATCATCAAAGTAATATGTTCCAAATTTGAGACCAATAACATTTATACTTTTTTTCGAGCAAATCCGTTTATTGTCAAACTGCGTAATTGTGTCATTTTGTATGGGAGGGGCTAGAAGGGGTGGAGCGATTTGGCCCGTTCACGAACTTGTCCTTACTTTTTTGTCAAAAACGACGTGTACAAAATTTGAACTTTCTAGATCAACGCGTTCTCTTATAATAATATCAATCTACCATCTAAAAATTATGCGTGTCCTCCTCCTCCTTCTACCACCTCTCATACAAACTGTACTTGTCATGAATTACTCTAATCCAATTTACTCAGTGCGTATAAAATTTAGCGGGCTGAAATTGTGCACTAAATATTTATTTAAAATTATTAGTAAGGTCAAAAAAAATTAGACGATTAGCTTCACCCCTTCTACCCCCTCCCATACAAAATGACACAATTTCGCAATTCGACAGTAAATGAATTTGCTCGAAAAGTATAAAAGCTATTAGTCTTTATTTTGGGATATATTACTTCCATAATAATTCCAATCTACAGTATGAACTATATTTACGTCCTCTTTCTGCTTCCACCCCCTCCCATACAAACTACACTTTTTCATTAAAATGCTCTAAGCCGATTTTCTCAGAACATATAGCATTTATCGAGCTCATATTTTGTAATAAATACTTATTTAGCATTATTACTAAGATCAGAAAAAAATATTTGATTAGCTTCACTGCTTCTATCCCCTCCCATACAAAATGACACATTTTCACAAGCTCACAAGAAATCGATTTTCTTGAAAAGCATGAATGTTACTAGTCTAAAATTTAAGAGTTGTCCATTTTATGATATTCTTAGTTATTTCTGAAAAAATCACTAAAATCCTCCCACTCGTTCTGCCACCTCCCATACAAACTGCACATTTTCACTAAATCTAACACACTAATTTTTTCAGCTCCTATTCAATTTTCGGAGTAAGCATTTTGTATAAAACATTTTTATAGCTACTTTAGCATGATGGAGAAACAATTAGTTCAATGCTATCACCCCTTCTAACACTCCCCATACAAAATTTCTTGGGATCACAAAAAATTCTATTTCATCTAGAGTATCGTAAGATTGCGCTTTACGCGCAATCGTAGTCCTGTTATGTTTTTTAAAATGGCTTTGCAGTCTTCATCAATCGAGTCCTCCCATCGGTTGCGTGATTTGCCTACTGGACGGTTACCACTCGCTTTGCCCTTAACAGCACGTTTGAGGATTGTTTTGTCCTTCATTCGCTCCACATGGCCAGCACACTGCAGTTTACGTAGCTTGATGAACGTTGAAGCTTCTGGCTCGTCGTAGAGTTACAACTCATGGTTGAATCTTATTCGCCATTCCGTTCCTTCAATCATAGGTCCCAAAATTCTTCGGAGGACCTTTGTTTCGAATGCGTTAACTGCTTTTTCGGAAGTTTGCGTCAATATTTACGTCTCGCTGCCATAACAGAGCACAGGTCGTATAATAGTTTTATAGATCCGCAGCTTATTGTTCCTGTGCACTTTCTTGGATTCCATTATTGGAAGTACCGAATAACACTTCTTATTTGCAAGTATTATCCGTCGTTTGATTACGTCCGTTTCATTACCGTCCTTTAATACATTAGCCCGAAGATATATGAAGTTGTCCACACCCTCTAAATTATATTCCGCAATTTTTATATTTGGTCTGATTGGTGTTCTCCTTCTTATTTGCGTCATTACTTTTGTTTTGCTTTCATTAATGCGCAACCCGACTTCTTTTGCGGCGGAGTTAAGATTGACAAATACCTCCTTAGTACTAGGGAAGGATCTTGTTAGGATGTTAATATCGTCAGCGTATGCTAATAGTTGGGTGGACTTGAATAGTAGTGTCCCGTTGGTGTCGACTGGGATTTTTCGGACGACATACTCTAGTGCCAAGCTGAAAAGCATGGGGGCTAGACCATCTCCCTGCTTTCAATCACATTCCGTTCGAAAGCTGGATGTGGAATCAGTTTGTATTCTCACTTGGGATTCAGTATTCGTCATTGTGAGTCTTGTTAGTCGGACTAATCTTGACTCCGCCGCAAAAGAAGTCGGGTTGCGCATTAATGAAAGCAAAACAAAAGTAACGACGCAAACAAGAAGGAGAACGCCAATTAGACAAAACAACAATTGCGGAATATAATTTGGAAAGTGTGGACAACTTCACATATCTTGGGGCTAATCTAGCAAAGGACGGTAATGAAACAGACGAAATCAAACGACGGATAATACTTGCAAATAAGACGTATTATTCGGTACTTCCAATAATGAAATCCAAGAAAGTGCACAGGAACAATAAGCTGCGGATTTATAAAACTATTATACGACCTGTGCTCTGTTATGGCAGCGAGACGTAAATATTGACGCAAACTTCCGAAAAAGCAGTTAACGCATTCGAAACAAAGGTCCTCCGAAGAATTTTGGGACTGTGATTGAAGGAACGGAATGGCGAATAAGATACAACCATGAGTTGTATCAACTCTACGACGAGCCAGAAGCTTCAACGTTCATCAAGCTACGTAAACTGCAGTGGGCTGGCCATGTAGAGCGAATAGAAGACAGAAGAATCACCAAACGTGCTCTTAAAGGCAAAGCGAGTGGTAACCGACCAGTAGGCAAACCACGCAAGCGATGGGAAGACTCGGTTGATGAAGACTCCAAAGCCATTTTAAAAATTAGCAGCTGAAGGACACGGTCTTTGGATCGAGACAATTGGAGGCGACTACTTCAGGAGGCCAGGGCCCGATTTGGGCTATCGCGCCATTGATGATGGTTGTGCAGTATTTCAGCGACACAATTTCCACCGTTTTTCAGAAGTTCAACTGGTATTTCGTCAATTTCCGGCGCTTTGTTTTATTTTTGGTCACATAGTGCTGCTTTGATTTCAGCAAGCGATGGTGGTGTCGATGATGGTTCTTCTTCATCAGTTGTGTCTTCAGTTGAAATGTTGTCTATCGTTTTAGGTGCGAATGGGTTGGGATTGAGAAGATGTTCAAAGTAGGAAGCCCATCTTCTTTTGATTTCTTGTGTGTTGCTGATAATGTTGCACTCTCCGTCTTTGCAAAGACTGGTTTTCGTCTTTTATCCCTTTTTAAGTCTTTTACTATTGCGTATGCGTCTCTCGTTTTATATTGTCTCATATCGTCGTCCATTTCTTGTATCTTGTCATTTTGGTATTCCCTGTGTTTTCGTCTGCAAGTCTATTTCGCATATCGCCTAAGCTCGTCATATCTTTCTTTTTTGGCTCGCGTTGGTCGTTCAGTAAAAATTTTGTACACCATGTTCTTTCTAGCTATCGCATCGCGGCATATTTTGGATGTTTTCATATATTAGTGTCAGGTGTTTATTACGTGCTGACATGTAAGCCTCCGCCACCGTTTCGTCTTTAAGCTTGTGGAGACTGAATTTGCGAGCTCTACTCGTTTTCGAATATCCACGACAAGCTTTTCGTTATCTATACTTATCTCTGACTAGATAGTGATAAGAGTCACAATTTGCACCATGGAATGTTCGTCATCAATTATGCTGGAAGCAGCCCTTTTCTCAATTAGAACGTGGTCTATTTGGTTCAAGGTGTAACCATCTGGTGATGCCCCGTTCGTTTGTGAATATCGCGATGTGGGAAGCTCGTAGAACTTAGAGTGATATTTTTGCTGGTTGCGAAATCAATAAGACATTGGCCATTGTCGTTGGTTATGTAATAGATACTGTGCCCTCCTGTTGTTCCTCTATGAGCCTTCTCCTGTTCGACTTTGCATTAAAATCCCGAAAGACAATTTTTAGCTCATTTGAGGGCAGGGAATCATAGGTTGTCTCTAGGGTGGCATAAAATTCGTCTTTAGTTATATCCTCCTTGTCTTCTGTTAGTGCGTGGACGTTGATCAACCAAGTGTTGAAAAATTTAGTCTGTATTCGGATTTCACACAATCTTTCATTTACTGGTTTGAAACTCGTAACCTGCCGTTTAAATTTTTTATCAAAGATAAAGGCGACTCCTAACCCTCTGCTTCCCGACAATTTTCCACTTGGATAGATTGTGTGTGATCTCATGTCCATGATTTCGTTACCGACCCCACAACTACTCCGGTGCTCTATTCGCCCTCTCGGTACGCGGTCGACGACCTAAAGTCCAACAACAATAAGATAAAACTCGTAACTCGAGCAGCCAGCAACTGGAAGTCCTTCAAAATGAGCTCCGACTAACAGGCGCACATAATCTTACCCGAGTAGTAGGAAAAAATAGTTGTCCGAACACCAACCTTATCGGCGGAACGAGCATTTTCCCAGCACTTGCACGGACCATGCGCTCGGACAAAAAAATCCCTTCAGCCGATCATAAAATATATGGCCATTGCCATGACACACTCGTACAAAATCAATTCTTTTGTTCAAACTTCAATGTATGGGAGCCGTCCGAATGATCATTAACCAAGTATGCTCCCATGCACTCCCCAAAGATAATAGTCGTAGGATTACCACATTATCAGCCTAACAAGCATTTTCCCTGCACCTGCATAAAACACGCGCTCGTAAGAGTCAAATTCTCTCGGCCGAGCTCCATGTTAAAATATTTATAACATAGTCGAACGAAAGAAATATCCTCGGTCGAACTCTAATGTGTGGCAGCTTCCCGAATGACCACCAACCATGTACGTTCACATGCATTCCCTGATGGTAAAATACGGTTTTTTTGCTTACTGTTCAGTTAAGATTATGGGCGCCTTTTAGAGTAACGATTTCATGGTAACGCTTTTACGGTAATGCACACAATTTTTGGTTGAGTCGAGCCATTAGACGTATCCATGCCAAAAAGAGATGGAAGGTACGATCTTGCGTACCATCTAGTTTTTCATTCCTTACATCATGCCCATAAAGTTCATTGCTGGTTTGGGACTCAACTCAGCAAATAGAGTATATCTGAATATTTCGGAAAATACATATGTATAACAAAAATTCTTATATCTGGTGAGCGTATGGCTCAAACCTACCACACATCTGCGAGTTTCTCCGGAACTTGACGTTATATGGAGATGCTCGCAGACTTTATTCGAATAATTTTTTTAATTGCATAATGTGCTATCGTATTTATATATCTATATAATGGAGCAAAATTTCGAACACAATTACGCCACCTTGATTCAGTTTCATTAAACCACAATCAATTAAAAAAAAGAATTGCAATGAAATGACGATTACTTACCGTGTCATAGTTAGTATCTACAATAACGTCTTTATTTATAGCTAAGATCATTTCGCCGACTTTCAATCCAGCCTGAAATGGTTAAATATTCAAAAAGATTGGTTAAATCCTTATCGGATAGTTTCACCTCTTCTGCAGCAGACCCCTCCTGCAAGTCTGAGACGAAAATACCGGCACCCACTTCGACATGTTTACCTTCGATTATCATGATACCAATACTGACGCCAACTTTTTGCACCTGAACCAATCTTACATTCTTGTACGTCTTAAACAGGTACTCAGTCTGGCATGGAATAAAAATTAATTTTAAATAAGTTTTTAACATGTTGTTAAAATGTGTTTCTTACCTCATCGGTAGTTGCTGGGAATTGAGTGACGGGCTTAATAGGTAGAATACATTTGTTCATAGGTCTCCTACGTAAAGATTGTAAAAGGTAATCACTTGGGATCATTTCAGAAACCGCATTTAATTACCGTAAAAGAACAAAAGCAATTTTCTCGCCAGCAAGATTTTTAAATACTCCGGAAGCGTTCAAATGGCACCGATCCAGCAAAACGGTTCCATTAACTTCGAGAATTTGATCTCCGGATTTGATATTAACATTGGTTAGAAGTCCGTTGGGATTAATACCAGCTACCACACAAGCCATAGTTTGCCGATCCTTGTGACCGACCAAAGCCAGTCCGATATCCGTATTTGGAGGCCGGACAACTTCTGCTTTATGAACTGTTCCCAAATTGCCATATCTCTTTTTGATCTTCTCTAAAATTAAACAAGACATTTTAAAAGAACAATTTCGCAATCACTCTCTTTGTAATACATACTTAGCGTGTAGCCGAATTCGTCCTCTGTTTCGGTATCAGACTGCAGTTCGGTTTTACTTCTTTTCACGTTTCCGGCTGAAGCTCGATCGATTTCATATCCAGCAGCCGAATGTGTCCTACCCGTCATATCGCGGGTATCTACTTCATCTTCTTCGTCTTCTCCTGCTGCTTCTGCTGCTCCATCTGTCCCGCCTGCTGCTACCGATCCTGCTGTGGTCGATTCGGGTTGTTTGCTGGGCATTTTTATTGATCCTGAAACCGATCATTCTACTGCACTATGTTCTTCGTCTCATTTCGAAACTATACCTTTTTTCGGAAGGGCCTCCCCATTCGAAACAAAGCCATTTTCGGACGGTTTTTTCGGACCGCTTCCACCGCTTTGAGGTGAATCAAAAGTTTGAATTTTCAATGTAAGAGATAGCCCAGCTTCCTTTATGTAGGACACAAAAATCTGTTCGGTTGCATTTCGTACGTCATTTTCGTTTACGTACAGTATCCGATCGCCGATCTAATCGAATTCAAATTGGATTTAGTGTTTTTTATTCCGAATTTCATTTAAAATATTTTAAAATAAGATCTTACTTTTAATTTTCCACATCGATGAGCCGGTGTTTGGGGAACTATATCCTTAATAAAGATTCCAGTTACCTTCGATGTCGGTGAATCTTTTACCTGAAAATTATTGACTGAATGAAAATGCCTTACGCTTTCTTTTCGAAATAACTTTTAAAATACCTCCCCGCGAACGATGCAAATTCCGAATGATTCCTTTGGACCTTTTTCCAAACTAATGGATTTCGTATTTTCTAGAATTATGAGTTATTATTTTTTGAAAAATATGCTTAATTTTTTTTCGGGACTGCAAATATAATTTAAGGGGCAGTCTTTAAAGAAATCCACATCTAAGTGGTGGCATTTATTTAAAAATATTTTTACGTACAGTCTAATATTGCATAGTTGGATAATACAGGGACTGTTAAATTCAGACTGAGATATGTCCGCTTGTAAGAAAACCACAACAATTGCTTTATGTATTATGAACTTTATTTAAATAGCTCAACATTACGTTCATTGCTGGGTCGTATTAATATAGATTGCTATTCCTTACTCAAGAAAACAAATCGTAGTAGTTTTACTGGGTTGAAATCAAGTATTCAGTGTACAGACAAATCTATTTCATTCGCAAATTTGAGTTTAAAAACTATTTTGGTGATACTAACTTAGATGTAATTATATTGAAGACGGGCGTCCCACAGAGATCTTTACTCGGACCACTTCTCATCTCTCGATATGCAAACGATAATAAATTAATTGCATTCTTCTTCACTGGCACGACAGCCCAAATCGGGCCTTGGCCTTCTGCTTTTCAGGTTCCTTAAGCTGTTCATTTCATTGTGTAAGGGTTGTTGCACAACCCTCTATCTTCGAATTTTTCATTTTCGTAGATTGAGATAACCAAGGTATATCTAAGCAGACAGAGTGCTGGAATTATGCGTTGACCGGGATTTGAACTCACGACCTTCGCATTGTAAACCAACATGCTACCCACTAGGCTACACCCTAGCTAAACTGCCAACAAGTTGGGCGAAACTTTATTATTCTTGGGACAAGTTGAGGATGCATGGAAAGTCATTATGCAGGTTAGAGTGGTTAGGGTAGACTAAGTGGAACCTCCTTTCGGGCAGGGCAGTTGTCAATTTAACACTTAATTGCGAATACGATCAAAAGTTCCAGTACATATAAACAATATTTCATTCGCTTATGCAAGTTTGGGTTTTTTTATGAGGGGAGAGGGGAGGGGTGACAGTAATTGACTCACGTCCAATATTCTCTGTTTAGAATTTCAGTTTTATAGGCGAAGTTGCATAGAATTTTCATAAAATTTGGTGTATTTAACATTCACGAAACTAAACATTTGTATTGGAGGGCTGTAGCGGAGGTAAGGGAATCTTTAAATTTGTGATGCAGTTTTGTTTCGTTTCTCGTATAAGGTGCTCTTACAAAATTTCAAGTTCGTAGCTTTTAATTTGTTGGTTATTAGTTGATTTATTGAAATTGGTCGAAATCGTACTTTTATATGGGAGGTGGTAGGGGCAGGCGCGATCTCAAAACTTTTGACACAATTTCGTTTCAACTATTTTTAAAAGATTTTGTGCAAAATTTCAAATTAATAGATTTTAATAATTAGTGTAACAACTAAGTTATTAGATGCCGTACGAGAAAAATCAAGAAACCAAACGTCACAACAACGTACTGCCGCAGCAGCTGTCAAATACCACAACGTCGCAGTATGGCAATATTACGATAGCACAACATCGCAGTATGGCAACATTACGATAACGTAACGTCGCAGTATGGCAACATTCCGATAGCGCAACATTGCCGTATGGCAACATCACGATATGACAGCACCACATCGCCAGCTATAAAAACAGCAGCAGCGCACCGGACAAATCATTCTACTCTATTACGCCTCTGCATCCACATCGCGTCTAACGCTTTTAGAAATAATCCTTCCTTTGACGGCTCTGCATCCCTATCGGGCCTAAGGCTCTTGGAACTCTCATTATCGTTAACTCTCATTATCGTTATCTTGTACGGATATTAAATATATAAAAAAATAAAATTTTATAAAAAGTTCTCATCCTCTGTTTTACTGCCTGAACCCCTTTAAATAAAAGTATCAGATAAATATTTGCTACATTAGGTAATAATTGATTTCTTGGAAATGTTCGAGGGAGTAGAAGTTTTGAAAGTATTCAACCAGTTAATATTTAATACATACCTTCTGAACGTTAGACCAGGTGAGTCGGTGCATAACAATTGTGGAAGAAATTATTATTTTCTGTATGTATATCAACTAGATGTATCATGCAAAATTTAAACTTCGTATCTTTCACTAGAGCCCTAAAAAATCACTAAAAATTTTCGACATTTCTGCTTATCACCTCCTTCCCCTTATACCTCCCAACTTTAATTTCTTACCAAAATTAAAAATTATGTAGTTCTACAATCAGACAAAATTTTAATTTGATAACTGTACTCAATTTTGAGATATACCGGTTTGTAATTTTTGAAAGAGTACCATTTTTGAAATGCTCTCCATTTTCCCCCACTACTATTATGTCCAAATGTTATATTTTCCTTGTACTTGCCTAGTATAACTTAAGTTATGTTCTAAGTTTCAATTACATAACTTAAGAGATAGTCGAGATATTCATTTTTAAGTGTTTTCCTTGCACCCCTCTGACCCTTCCTCTTAAAATAATTAGCCACCATCTAGGCTGATTCTGATAGATCTGTATGCCACCTTAATTGTCCAAATATATGGATTTTTTTATTGTAAGTAATTTCGAAGATATCATCATTTAAAACAAAAAAAAATAATTCGGCCGAAAATTTGTTTTTAGCCCTCCGCCAACCCCCCCCCCCCCCTTTCGGACGCCAATGGTTGAAAAAATTAAATTATTTTTAAAGTTTGTCCCACAACTTTCTCTATACCTATGCTGATTTTCAGCGCCCTGTCTGCATTCATAGTGAAGGTATTAGCAAGTGCAAGTTTTGACTCTTTCCATCCCCCCGCCTCCGCCTTTCACCTGACACTCACCAAAATTTAGATAATCGAATTGGGATAATGGAGTTAGGTAAGTCCCAATTAACAGACCACCTAAAAACGAACTTTCTACCTTTAAGGGTCTCGGAGATATGAGTCCATATGTATGGCGTCCGGCGGGACGGATTTTTTTTGCATTTTTAGGCAAATTTATTCATGAAACAAAATTTCCGGGTAGCAAAATTTTTTTTCTGTGTCGATCACAATACTTTATTATTAGAATAATAAAGTAAAATGTTCGATGAAAGCCTCCAATTTCGTACTAAGGTTCGGCATAAGCACAAAGCATATTAAACAAATGCAACATTAAAAGTTACGTAACCGAAATCGAGTACAATTTGTGTTTCGGTAAAGTGCGCATGGCTGGAATGTCTTTACTACCTAGAAAAGAGTTAGCGGTATTTGTGCCTAGTTTGCTACTCCCAAGATTTAGATGTAAAATAAATTGTTGTGACTTTAATCTACAGCCATAGAAATGCTGACGAAAAAAATCTAGAAAGTATTTTTATCTCTTGGTTCGATATCGATTTAGCACTGACCCCATCATACTGAAATCGGATTAGAAGTTATAGCATAACCACAATTGGTATAAGAAATTATGTAAAATATACTCATGTCGGTATCTACTAGAATTATGTGAAAATTTTGCTCAGCGAAATAGGCTTTTGAGATTAAAATAAAATTCGATAAGTTGCTTCGTAAACTTTGAGCTGACTGTGACAAAATTATGCATTATTTCCGGCTACTAAATCTAAACCTTGTCATATCCATGGTCGTGATTTCAAATCTTGATTTATCTGCCAGGACTGTATTAACCTTATTTGGAGTTCTTTGCTGAATTCATTTGATGTGTCCCTAGATCACTACCATTAAGATACAGCACAATTCCATCTTGGCATTTTATTATAAGTTATTATTTTTCTCAATGCACAAATTGGGCCATGGCTTCCTAACCTGCATGTTCCTTCACATTTGGTCGATTAAGCGTTCCACTACCCTATATGCTAAATTGAATATTTCGCACAGTTTATTTCACATTAACAGATCAGCACCTCTTCGTAGAAAATAACATCTAAAGCCCAACCGCAACTCAGATGCAATGCATCTACTCGACCATACCGCAACTCGTCAATCTGCTTGCAGAATAGTTGATCTTTGCTCACTGTTAATTTCTATTAACTTTTCAGACCAGTGATCAAGTTAGCAGATTTCTGATCAGTTGAGCTGCGATCAGGTCGTTGAAGCATTCCAACACTGATCATGTTAGTGAAATACTGAGCAAGCGATCACAAAACTGAGCAGTAAGCAAGTTTTCTTCTTCTACAATGGCACTATAGCCCAAATCGAGCATCGACCTGCTGAGCTCTCTGTAATATATTTTTCGCCAATTAGAAATACGGACCACTTTCTGATTCGTGCACAATTCTCAGTTGCAGCAGTAAAACCGCTGCCAGTTAAGGCAGCTCGAAAAATTGCTTGGAATTTTAAAAGAGCTGATTGGAGGGCGCTAAATGAGTACTTCAATGCCTTTAATTGGAAATTGTGCTTTGATTTCAGTAAAAGCGATAAAGCCTGTAAACTTATCACCAGAACTGTACTGAAAGGCATGAAGCTCTACACACATTCCAAATTAAACAAAGTTCGGCCGTTGAAGGACTCTTGGTTTACAAACAAGTGTTTTGTTGCAATTCAGGCGAAGTAACAGTCGTTTTTAAATTTTAAAAATCATTAAACTTTAGGTAACAGAGAGATTTATATGAAATGAAGAAATGATCAGGACCAGAAACTTCGACGAAAGATGCTTCTGGATTCTGAACGAGGCTCAAGATCTTTCTGGTCATTCGTCAAAACTGTCAACAATAATTTCATCTCTTCATCAACACTACCACTCGTAGATTACAAGCTTACCGTAATTGGACCTGTTGAGAAAGTTAACCTATTGGTAGCCAGTTTCGCGAGAAACGCCAGACTACCATCTTCAAACCAAACCCCTTCTATCGCAACACCATCTAGTTTTTCGCTGCCTCCGCTACATTGTCGCACTAGTATCATATCCAGGATTGCGCAAAATCTCAATATTCACAAGTTCCCATTACCCTAAAAATGTGCTCCTCATCTCTGGCCAAACCTTTCCACAATCTCTTCCAACTGACTTACTCTTCTGGGTGCTTTCTACAATTGTGGAAAGTTGCGAATGTTCAGCCAATTTCGAAGAAAGGAAGCAAAGCAAACCTCGCCAATTACCGCTCAATAGCCATTACTTCGGTGCTCTCGAAAGTGATGGAAACTGCTGTCAATCGCAAAATCGTTAAATACATATATCGAGGATAAACAGCTTATTCACGATCGCCAATACGGTTTCCGTTCTGGAAGATTGACGAGAGATATCTTGGTCTATCGGACGGAACGCTGCAACTCTTGCTTGCATAAATACGGTGAGGGTCAAGTTCTTGCGCTTGACATTGAAAAAGCTTTTGACAGAGTTTTGGATGAATGTTTCACGTCCATTCGCCTTGATGCTACCCTCATTCAATTGATTGAGAGTTTCTAGTCCAAACACTCTATACGAGTAATATTAGATGGCATTACTTCTTCCTCCTTCCCAATCGATTCCGGTGTCCCTCAGGTTCCAGTCTTATCGCCGGCTCTGTTCTTAGTATTTGTTAACGAACTCTTTTCTTCTACTCTCAATCCAATCCATAGTTTTGCGTATGACAGTATTTTAGATAAAACCAATGAATTTGACTCTGCTGCGGAATCAAACAAGCATTCTATTGCTTCCAATCGCAGAGAGTTATTCAGTTCGCTGAACTCAGATCTCGATTTAGATCTGGGGCAGGAAAAAAAGAGTATAGTTCATTGCCACTAAGACTCAGGCCAGTTATCTTTCCCTGAAACGTGATGTTCAAACGTCGCATTCTAATGTAATCTTTAATGGCATAAAATTTAAAGCTTCTATTACTCCCTCGAGCATCGGAGAAATGTCGTAGTTCTCAGCATTTATTATCGCTACTTCCATGGTAAATGCAGTTCGGACCTGTGCGCACTTATTTCTCCAGTTTGCACTTTTCCACGAAATATTCCTCCAGCAGAACATGCCCACGAGTATACTGTCAAACTTTTTCTTCCCGTACAGTAAAATTTAGGCGGTCATTCATTTCCCGTACATCCAAACTCTGGAACACATTGTCGGCTAACGTTTTCCTAAACAGGTATAACCTCCAGACGTTCAAGAATAATGTTCACCGTCATTTCCGTCTCTCTCCATCCGAATTTCCAAAATACGCCAAATTTCAATCCACTTCCTTTACCGACTTAAATGTGCAACGCATTGAAGGGTGACTCTAAGTTGCACACCTTCAGGCTCCGTAACATTTACCATTACTTATTGTGGAAGAATTGTTGGTCCTTCGCACAATCTACGAATTTTTCATTTGCATCAATCAATCAATAGGCAGCGTGCTTGAATTATGCGTCGATTGGAATTTGAACTTACGATCTTCGCATTGTCGACCAACACGTTACCCACTAGGGGGCTGCACCCTAGCTAGAGCAGAGCAATGAGCAAGTGTTCTGCGAGTAGGTCAACGAAATACGATTTGGTCGAAGAGATGCGATTTGGTTGGTTAAATATGATTTAATCAGTTAGATCGATTTGGATAGAAAGCTGCAATGGGTGGTGGATGATACATGAGGAGCTAGTTAGCTGGCGGCTACTTAATAGGCTATAGCGTGCTCGGTGGACCATGTATCACATGGAAACGAGCAGTTAAAAATTAGGCTAAGGATCGCGTCTTGCGGGAGAGAACTGTTGACATAGGTTCTTAGCAAAAAATGTATTTTGTATCCAAGATCAATAAAATAGTAAAAATCATTCAATGAATCCCAAAAAAAACCCTCTACCTACAAAGGCTGAATATCACTTACATGAAGGACAGATTCCTCAAAAGAGCAAACATGAATGATACTCGACCTATGAATGTTTTGTCTTATTCTTATTTCAAGCCGCTGTTTTATATCAATGTATGTTTATCGGAAGTAGTGTTCTTTTCCAGATTGGACGGATGATTGGGTTATCAGATTGAGAATTGGAACCGAATGCTGAATCGGAAGAAGTAGAACCTGATTTGTGCTGTACATAGTTTACAAACAATCTTTTAGTATTTTAAATATATTTAGATTGAGATCTCTTACTCTCGTCAAACTGCTCGTTTCATCATCTAGGCACGTGAAATCTTTAAATGCATAAAATTAAGGAGAAAGCATTCAAAAGGAAGAAGACACATACCGGGGATCCTAATGTTTATTTTGTATTGAATCAGAATAAAAAACTAAGTACTAGTCCGGGCTTATGAGTTCCCTATATGCATGTATGTAGACTCCAGGAACTTCAGACAGAGGTAATAGAGTACAACGAAATTTTCCGCTATAGTTTCGCTTTATTTCAGATAATGAGAAGCTAAGAAACATAAAAGAACTACGATTGGGAGCAAGTTACGCTCATTTTATCAAATCTATAGTTTGGTTTGAAAAAAACTATCATATTTTGCGTTGGAGGAAGTATTTCGGTAATTGTACTCCAGATAAAATCTGAGAGTATTATAAGTTTGCCACAAAGTTTGTAACGCTAAGAAATAAGGCCCGGAGAAAGAAATGAATGATACAGAAGTTCTAATAATCACTCGAAAATCTCAAAACCGGATGTCCGTCCGTCTCCTCTCTAGCTTGAGAACGCGCTGATCTAGAAGGCTCAAATTTTGTACACGTCACTTTTGACAAAAATTTAAGGAAAAGTTCGTGAACGGGTCAAATCGCTCCACCCCTTCTACAACCTCCCATTGTATGGAAGGGGGTAGAAGGAGTAAGGCTAATCGGTTAATTTTCCCGATAATAATAATTATGCTAACTAAAGATTTAGTACAAAATTTTAGCTCGATCAAAGCTATAAGTACTGAGAAAATTGGTTTAGAATATTTCATGAAAAAGTGCAGTTTGTATAGGAGTGGAGGTGGTGCAAGGAGTGGAGGGTTTTTAGTTATTTTTTGAGACGCAACTAAAAATATCATTGAATTGATATATTTTATATTTCAGAACAGTAACATTCACACTTTTCAAGAAAATCGAATTTTCGCAAAGTCGTGGATTTGTGTCAGATTGTATGGGAGGGGGTAGAAGGAGTAAACCTAATTGGTTAGTTTTTTCCTGACATTAATAACAATGCTAATTAAGGAGTTAATACAAAATCTTAGCTCGATCAAAGTTATACGTACTGAGAAAATTGGAGTTTAGTATTTCATGAAAAAGTTTAGTTTGTATGGGAGGTGGTGGAAGGTGTTGGGGGATTCAAACTATTTATATACTTAAAGATTGCATTTATAATAGAAATAAAATATTTTAAATTTAAAATTAATAGCTTTAATAGTTTCCATGAAAATTTGATTATTATAAGTTTTTGAAAATGAGTCACTTTGTATGGGAGGGGGTAGAAGGCGTGAGGGGAGAAAAATAACACCTAAAACAGATTACTCTCAGAGGCAGACCTAATAATCTGTGAAAGTTTCATTGCAATCGGTGTGGCCGTTTTTGCGTGAAAACCGGAAAGACAGACAGACAGAGAATTTTTTTAAAAACGTTTGATTTTGCTTAGTTATTGCTAAAATGAAGCAAAAAACTTATTTATAGCCATTTATAAACAAATAACAGACAGACACTACAATTATATTTATATAGATTATTATTAGTAAGACCAAAAGAAATTGGAGGGTGGTTGGGTGTGTATAGATAAGGTCAGGATCAGATGCCTGATCGGCGTCATAAGGCGACACCCAGTGTTGTAAGTATCATATACACATCAATTGTGCTCATCGGTCCTCCACGTGGTAGCCACCGGGTCCTGGTCTTGTCCATCCGGATTTGACTTTCTACACTGATAGGCGCGAGAGTTAATGAAACAGAAGAATTCTAGATCTATAATAATATGGCCCTCTAAGTTAGGGGTTGGGCGATGTGTTAACAACTCATCCTCGGAAAAACCACACCCGTTTCGAAACCTGAGGCAACGCCTCGGACTGGATTGATTTGACTCCCTTCCGTCGAACCATATTAAAATAGTATTAGGTGACTTTAACGCGAAAGTGGGCAAAGAAGAAGCTTTCATAGGGGCAATTGGAAGGCAGAGTCTCCATGATATTAGTAACGACAATGGCCAGAGACTGGCGGATTTTGCAAGCAGCAAAAGTCTTATTATAAGCTCAACATGGCTCCCGAATCGTGACATTTGTAAGAGAACGTGGGCATCACCCGACGGAAGAACATTCAATCAAGTAGACCACGTTTTAATAGAGAAAAGAACGGCCTCCTGCATTCTCGACGTGCGTACATGTCGAGGTGCTAATTGCGACATAGACCACTATTTGCTAAAGACCAAGTTTCGATGTCGAATCGCAAACCGAGAACACCCAAAAACACAACCGTTTCCTAAATTCGACATAGGAAAACTCAAGGATGAGAAAGTAGTTGCGAAGTAATAGAAGATATGTGGCAAAATATCAAAAATGGCATTTCATCTGTCGCAGAGGATGTGATGGGACAACAACTCCGGCTCAAAAGAAAGACTGGTTCGACAACGAATGTCAAGATGCCTTAGACCGAAAAAATCAAGCGTACAAGATATTGACAGAACGGCGAATACGAGCCAAACGGGACAAATATAATGATCTTGGGAGATTTGCAAACAAAATATGCAGACAAAAAAGAAAACGAATGTACAATAATGACGAAAGTAAAAACATGGATGAACATTTTAAACTACACAACACAAGAGCCGCGTATTCCCTTGTTTGAAGAACGAAAAGGGGATACCAACCGAAAACGACCCTCTGCAAGGATGCAGAAGGGAACATTCTAAGTAATGCGGAAGATTTAAAATTAAGATGGGCGCAATACTTTTAACATTTTCTTAATCCGAGCCCAGCACCTGCACGAATAGCAGCAGCAGACACGATAGCAGATATAACTGATGTAACAGCTGCTGAAGGATCCGCTTTGAGTCCTCCCACACTCGAAGAAGTAAAAACGGCCCTGAGGAACCAACCAAACAACAAAGCGCCGGGCACTGATCAAATTCCAGCTGAACTTTTAAAAGCCGGCGACACCTGCATAGCGCATCTCCTACATAGATTAGTCACCGACATATGGACGCAGGAAACACTTCCTAAAGATTGGCGCAAAATCAGTATATGCCCAATTTATAAAAAAAGGTGACCAACTCTGCTGCGAAAACTACCGACGAATATCTCTGTTGTGTACGTCTTTTAAAATCTTGACGAAAATTCTAGAAAAGAGAATTAAGCCCTATGCTGACAAAGTAATTGGTGAATACCAAGGCGGACTTAGAGCTGTACGATCGACCACTGACCAGATATTCTCAGTTAAATAGGTGCTGGAAAAGTGCTGGGAATACAATATTAATGTGCACTAGATATTTGTTGACTTAAAGCAAGCATACGACATTATCGACGGGCGCGTACTGTATAAAATCATGTTGGAGTTTGGAGTCCCACCGAAATTGGTTCGGCTTATAAGAATGACAATGACCGAGTCTTTGTCGCGAGTCAGAATAGAAAACGATCCGACTTCCAGTTTTAAAACAGACAACGGCCTTAAGCAAGGTGATAGCCTCGCACTAATGCTTTTCAACTTGACACTCGAATATGTTGTTCGGAAACTTCCCGTTAACACCAAGGGAACACTATGCTTCAAATCCACACAACTCGTAGCATATACCGACGATATAGATATCCTTGCAAGATCTCTGGAGAGTGCTAAAGGAGGTGTTTGTAAACCTTGACACGGTAGCAAGGGAAGTTGGACTACGTATTAATGAAATCAAAACAAAAATTATGACGCAAACTAGGAAAAAGACGCCCATCAGTCAAAATATTACGGTAGGAGACTATCCCCTAGAAAACGTAGAAAACTTTATATATCTTAGCGCGAACCTATCGAAGGATGGAAGCGAACCCATCGAAATCAAAAGAAGGAGAATGATGGCATACAAGACGTATTATTCGGTACTTCTAATAATTAAAAACAAGAATGTACAGAGGAAAACCAAACTTAATCTATATAAAACAATCATAAGACCTGTGCTATGCTATGCCAGCGAAACGTGAACATTAACTCAGGCGTCCGAAAAACTACTTAACGCCTTTGAAAGAAAAGTCCTCAGCAGAATCCTCGGACCTGAGAGGGAAGACTCGATCTGGAGAATACGATACAATAGAGAATTGTATGCCATCTTCGACAATCCAGGAGTGTCAACCTTCATAAAATTTAAGAAGTTAAAATGGGCTGGTCATGTGGAGCGGATGGATGACGGAATAATTCCCAAACGCACAGTAAAAAGGAATGTCAAAGACCGGTCGGAAAACTACGGGAGCGCTGGGAGGATTCGATTGACGCAGTCATCAAATCACTGCTAAGGTTTTCTAACTGAAGGACGCAGTCACTGAATCGAGATGGATGGAAGCAAAGTATTCAGGAGGCCAAAGTCCGATTTGGGCTGTAGTGTCATCGTAAGTAAGTAAGTTAGTAAGAAAAATTGGACGATTAGCCTTACCCCTTCTACCCCTCCTATACAAAATGATACAATTTCGCAATTCGATAAAAACGGATTTGTTCGAAAAGCATAGAAGACATTGATCTGAAATTTTGAATACATTACTTTTATACTGATTTTAATCTACTGTATAAAAATTATTTGAGTCCTCCCATTCTTTTCAACACCTCCCATACAAACTGAACTTCTTAATGAAATATCCTAAACAAATGTACTCAGTACGTTTTAAATTTATCGAGCTGAAATTGTGCACTATATATTTAATTAGAATTATTAGTAAGACCAAGATGATTAGTTCACAAAAAGTCGATTTACTGAAAAGCATGAATGCTACTGATCTGCAATTTAAGACATGTCAAGAGCATGATGTTTTGAATTATTTCCGGAAAAGTCATTAATAACGCGCCCCTCCTTCAAAACCCCCCATGCAAGCTGCACAATTTCACTAAATCCAATACACTAATTTTCTCAGTACCAATGAAATTTTTGAATCCTAAGTGTTTTATGAAACATTTTGATGGCAACTCTAACGTGATGTGAAAAAATTAGTTCAATATCGTCACCCTCTATACCACACTACAAAATTTCTTAAAATCAAAAAATTTCTTTATCATCTAGAGTATCGCACGATTTGGCTTTACGCCCAATAGTAGTCCTGTTAAGTTTTTCTATCGTACTAGACAGAAGCACACCGATTATGTTAAACGAATAATATTTTAGTCGTCGGAGCTGAAAAGGATGAAAAGTCTCGCACCTAGTCAAGCCGTTGGTATTCTTCGCGCTTGCTTTTAGCGTCATCTCTGTTAATTTGTGCTCCGCAAGGGGGTAGTTGTAGTATGAGGTTTTACCAATTCGTGCAACTATCTTTGGAGACTAGCGACTTCAGGGACCTGAGCTAACTATCCCCCAGTGGGATAGGGGCTGCAGAATTTACCCACATCCAGTCCTGCTTGCCCTAAAACTGGCAAATGGACACTCACAGGATCATGGGCTTATCGCCCGTGATCTTAACTCCTAACTGATACGAGAAACGGATACAGCGCCTCGGATACGGACTGATTCTACGGTAACGACTTTTGGCATTCAAAAACGGAAATGGATTATGATTGGCTTCTGGAACGTTCGAACATTGAATGACGGGGGAAGAGCTGGGGTTACTCGGTCCTTGCACGGCCAATCACTGATTGACCGTGAAATGGAGCACTATAACATCAAAATCTTGGGCTTGAGCGAGGTCAGGTGGACAGGATCAGGAGAAGAACGAACCCCTAGCGGAAATACTATTCTGTTCATTGGCCCTGAAAGCGAAGCCATAAATGGCGTGGCGTTCGTCCTTACACCGAGAGCGAGAAACAGTCTCATTAGCTGGGAACCAATCTCGGATAGGATTATAGTCGTCAGGCTCAGGACCTGTGTCAGAAATGTCATAATTCTGCAGTACTACACACCAACTAATACCGCAATATCTGGTGACAAAGTGGGGTTTTATAGCCCACTGAGTGCCACCTTCGAAAGTGTTCCAATAGGTGATATTATTATCATCTCAGGAGATATGAACGCCAAAGTTGGATCAGACAATACTGGACTAGAACACGTCATGGTGAAGCATGGTGACCCTTGGGTCGACGCGTCACGATCTCGGATTAAGAGACTTGAAAACGGCGAATTATTTTTGGAGTTTTGTAGCAGTCGGCAAATGGTCATCGGAGTGACCCTTTTTCCACACAAGAGTCATCATAAAACATCTTGGGTTTCCCCTAATGGTGTTACTCAGAACCAGATCGACCATTTGGCTAGACGTGACAAGAGAAAGGCCATTGAAGATCTGGTAAACAAGGCAGAATCTGCGGCTTACCTTGGAGATATGGGTTCCCTATTCAAAATCATGAAACAGTTGACGAACAGGAATTTCACCGCCAAACACCTGGTGAGAGATGTCAACGAAACTCTCCTTAATATGAGTGAACACCAGGTGCGGCGATGGGAGGAATACTTCTCTGATATTTTAAACATCTTGTCAGAGGAAGATATCACAGAAACAGAACAACTACCAAACATCCAACCGCAACAATCCTTTATTAGAGACGATCCCCCAGATGAGGAAGAGGTAGTTTCCACCATTAGGTCAATGGCGAGAAGGCAAGCTCCAGGTATAGACGGACTACCAACCGAACTCCTCAAAGCGGACCCGGAAATAACCGCCGATATACTCCTCCCACTCTTTACTGAGGTGTGGAATGAAGGAAGATATCCAACTGAATGGAAGGAGGGCATCATGGTGAAAATTGCGAAGAAGGGCGACCTTCGGGATTGTGGCAATTGGCGTGGTATATGTCTACTTACTGCCGTATCAAAAATCATGGCTAAGGTAATTCTCAATAGGATTAGTGATGTCGTCGAGAGCACTCTCGAAGTTTCAGGCTGGATTCCCTAAAGGGTCGTCTTGTACCAACCACACAAATACCCTACGTATAATATTAGAGCAGTCAGCCGAAATGGGTTCGCCACTACATCTCATGTTTGTGGACTTCGAGAAGGCTTTCGACAGCATTAAGCGAGATTACATATGGAATGCTTTGCGTAGGAGAGGTATTCCAGATAAGCAGACAAGGCTGCATATTATCACCAGCCCTGTTTCTGGAGGCAATAAATGACATCTTGAAAGCTGCACTGGAAGGTGGGGAAAGTAAAGGTCTTCAATGGAGACTATTTAATATCTTAAGTCACCTTGATTATGCTGATGACGTGTGTTTGCTTGTACATAACCGTTCGGACTTAGAGTCAAATGTTCGCTCGTTGCATTCTAAATGCAAAGAGGCGGGACTGAAAATAAATGTGCGTAAACCAAGTACATGCACATGGGTTCGAACGCAAGCACACCGATTGCTCTTAACGGACAGGATGTGGAAGAGGTGCAACATTTTTGCTATCTCGGAAGCATTGTCAGCATGGACGGTGGAGCCGAAAAGGATGTTGAGGCTTGGCTAAATAAAGCTCGTCAGGCCTTCGGTATCCTTTCCCCTTTCTGAAGGTTAAGAGAGATTTCCCTTCGCACGAATCTGCAAGTCTTTGACGCATGCGCCAAATCCGTGTTGTTATACGGTTGTACTACGTGGAAAGTGACCGTTCGACTTACCAAGAAACTATAGACTTTCGTGCCTCCGACGCATTTTAGGAATATTCTGGCCAGAAGTGATCTCCAACGACGAACTTTGTACTCCAAAGTTGTTGGCAAGACTAAAATAGGTATTGAAATTCAAAGGTGGAAGTGGCAGTGGATCGGTCATACTTTGAGGAAACCAGAGCCAAACAAGCTCTGGATTATAATCCTCAAGGAAGGCGTCGGGTTGGTCGACCATGTAACACATGGAAGCGAGCAGTTGAGCAGGAGGCCAGAGGAATAAACAAGTCCTTGCAACTGCTTAAGGCCGACGCTCAGGATCGCGCCGTGTGGAAGAGAGTTGTTTCTGTCTTATGGTCCTATAGGGGGTCTTAACAGGAATTTGGTGGTTTGGTTTGGTTGTTAATTATAATAATTTATTTCAATTTATCAAAGCAATGATTACTTTATTAAAAAACATATTAGAATTATGATTGGGCGTAAAGCTTTGTGGCACACCAGCTGTGTTGGTTAAAGTAAAGGAATGCGCTCCTTGAAAAATCACTATTTAGGTACGTTTGGATAGGTAAGTATAAGGTCTAAAAGTAAAAGGAAATCCTTGTGAGTATAGCTTGGAAGCAAAATGGTAAGTTCGGTATATATGCAGTCAGTCTGCTCCTTCAATTACAGGAAATTGGAAAATTCTATTAAATTTATCGTGGTCAACCTAGCTTTGGAAAACCCGTGATGGACTGAACTAATGATTCATTTACAATTCATTATATCACTAACAATAGCCTCGAACAACTTAGGAATGCATGAAAGATTAGCATTAGGTTGCTATTTGTATACATCAACGCTTCTTGCTATCTTGAGCAATCGTTAAATACATGACATAAAGACAAACCAGAGAACGCTTTACTACGACAGGATGGATGCCATCTGGGCCTTTAGAGCATCTAGTTAAAATAGATCTTCCCTTCTTGTAAGACGATTGTATAACAAGGCAGATAATAATCGATAACCTCACTAAGAAATTGTGAAACTTCGTGCGCCAATTTTGGGTATTTTCTGGTCATCTTCCAGGACGAACTATTTAGGTGAAAATGGCTTTTAAGATTAAAAAATGAACGTGGTTTGAACATTTCTTACGAAATCCAGAGCGAATCATCGCCGAAGCAAGATGTCGACACCTCTGGTATCGAGATTGGAAAGACCCTGTGTACTTTCAGGAAACAGAAATTTTATAAAATAGTCAAAATGGGTATCATTTCTAAGTAGTTACAGCTCAGATATATTCCATAATGAAGTGTTGTTATCTGCGATGAGGTATTCCATAATATGTAACTCGATTAATTTTTTCAACTCCATTACACATTTTTTTAGCACTAATTTAAACCTTTTATCTTTTATTAAAGAAAAGATTTCCGGATTTCAAATTCTTCTGATTTATTAAACGTAAAGATTCGGTCTCTGCTGAGACACAGTTTGATAAATAACTAAACAGATACCCGTAACGTCACGATTAATAAATCAGAACAGTTTGAAATGCAGAAATCTAATGTGCACTGTAAAAATATTCACCAAACCATTAAATCTTTTATACTTTTCATATTTCTATGAATTTAAAAATTTGTTTTCCCCCGTACCTTCAAATCGAATAACGGTCATGATGGCGGTTTAATAAATCGTTTTCAAGTAAATAAAATTTAGAACATTTCTACCACTGTTTTGTTTTTAAAATGTGCAATTTATCACGATTAATACATTTTTAATATTTCTTTTTCTTTTACTTGAATGTAAAATTATATTTCCCGAAATTAAAACATTCAAATTATAATTTATTTTTTTTCGTTCACGAAGCGGACAGTTTAATGGACAGCGTTGAACTAGTTTGAAAAGTTTATGTGCTTTAAAGAAGCCTCAAATGCACAAATGGAAACCTTTTTAGTTGCCATAAAAAAACTTAAACAGCAGCAATAACAATAACAACAATCTGATACGTAACTTAATTGCATTATGCTATACGAAAATATCGATTTTTAAGATTTTTAATCAAACGTACATCAAACTTGCGCTTTAAATCGCTGAGGCACTTACACGAGCCCGATAATGCGATTTTATGGTTAAAGTTCCTGCGGATAATTCCCTACCTACGAGTGTACATTCAATATACATATTAAAAAAAAATGGGAAAAAACGCGATAAATAGTTACGAACCAACGAAAATATTGTGTATAACATTTTGAATAGCTATAAGGAATTATTCTTAATCCATGTGGAGATTATGCGAAAATTTAAACTGCCAGGAAACATGTTCATAACTAATGAGACACTCATTTGGTTAATTCGTTATAATGTTATTACACGCGGCTGAATGTGGTTTGTTGGTCTGTTTATTTCGGAATTCTTGGCATGGCGTGAGGTTTAAAACCAATTATCATAAGTATTGCTGACCGTTCGATTCATGTTTGTCCTTATACTGTTAAATTCTTGTTAGAAATTATGGGCATGCAAATATATCGGTGACTTTGGTTTTTCGTTTTATTTATTTTTTTATGTAGAAGGAGGGTACATGGAATTTAATTAATTTATATGAATTGCGTAGTTTTGTTTTTACTGCTGAGTTGTAGATTTAAGATGTATTTTCCAAGAAAAGACAACACTGGTTGGCTTCTTTTCCTTCTACAATGGCACTACAGCCTAAATCGGGCCTTGGCCTCCTAACCTTCCGGTTTCTTAACATTTTTTTTCATTATTTATTATGGATGGGCTGTTAGCCCTTTGCGCAACTTTCTATCTAAGAATTTTTCATTTTCGTACATTGATGTAACCAAGGTATATCCAAGCAAGTAGTGCGGGGGAATTGCATTCAGTCGACCGGGATTTGAGCTCACGACCTTTGCAGTGTAAGACCAACACGCTACCCACAAGGCTACACTTTAGCTTGTGGTTGGCTAGATAGGAAAATAAACTGCCAAGAAGTCGTGCGCAATTTTATTATTCTATGGATAATTTGAGGATGCGTGGAAAATCAATATGCAGGTTAGAGTGGTTAGAGGGAAGACTAAGTGAAAGTGGTTTCTGGGTCAGGGCTATTGTTAACCCGTAGCTGACAAGGTGGGTCGTATGCGACCCATAGCTAGTTGTCAGTAATTTTGTTGACAGACATTTTGTCGAGTAAGTAAATGATAAATAAGTAAGAAAAATGACGTTGTAATCAAGATGTTATATTATATATATATATATATATATATGTATATATGCAGCTGCGAACAAAATAATACCACCAACGTCACCAACAATCTTTCCAAAGGCATTGTAATTCTATTTGTTAGTTTAAATAACTAATGAACACATTTTTAAAAGTAAAAAAGTTTTATAAAAATTGTGTGATAAAAATATTTAAGGTTTTATTTACCGTTTGAAAGCTGTTTAAACAAATCTTGTAAAAACATAAAAATAAGGCGAAAAAAAATTGCACCACAATTCCAAAGTGCACTTAAGGTTAAAAAAATAGAAAAATTGAATTGGTTTGCGATAGTTATCTGTTCCAGCTGATGACGTCCTTCAGTTTTAATATTTAGTTGCGTGACCTTTATTGGAAATAACGGCTGCACAACGTTTTGGCATTGAATCAACCAAGCTCTGGCATCGACTTAGCGGAATTTCGTTCCAGGACTCCTTAATCACATTCCAAAGTGATTCGTTGCTGCTTGGCTTGGCAGCAGCAACTGCTTTTTTTATATCAGCCCACAAAAACTCAATAGGGTTGAGATCTGATGACTGCGCAGGCCACTCCATGACGTTCACTGAATGCTCTCTGAACCATTTCTTCGCTTTGTTGCTGGTGTGTTTGGGGTCGTTGTCTTGTTGAAAAACCCACAGCAAAGGCATCTCGTACTCTGCATAAGGTAGCATAATTTTTTCAATTATTTCAACGTAAACGTGTTGGCCCATAATTGTTTTTATCCAATGTATTGGGCCTATGCCATAATGCGAAAAGCAACCCCACACCATTACACTTGACTCCCCCATGTTTAATGGTTTTACATGTGTATTGAGGATTGTATTCTGCATTCGGAGGGCGTCTGACGTATGAACGAGACCCTTTTCCGCCATACAGAACAATTTTGCTCTCGTCTGACCATAAGAAGTTCCTCCATTTTTCAACTGGCCATTTCAGGTGTTCTTTTGCAAACTCAATACGTTTGGCTACATGCTTCGCACTTAGGAGTGGAACATTTCTTGGGCTACAGGCTTTTAAATTGTGATGTCTTAAACGATTACGAGCTGTTTGCACCGTTGCAGCTATATTGAGATCCTTTTTCAGTTCAGTTGCCGGCTTAAAAGGCTCCTTCTTGCTCTGGCGTATCAACTGATTTTCAAGCAACTTCGACATGGCGCGTTTACGTCCACGTGTTTCAGCTTTTTCTTGGAAAGTTATGGCATTGCGTATCATTTTGTTTGAACATCCATCAAAATAACACACTTCGCTATAAGCTTTGCCATCTGAAATAAGTTTTCGAATAAAGTCTCTTTTTTCAGCACTGCAATGCTTTCCGCGACCCATTTACCATTAAATTTGTGTAAAAACTAACGAAAACCGAACAAGAACACTTTAACTTGTACAGGGATCAAATTAATAAACTCAACTAATGCGCTCTTCAACAGAATTGTCAGTGGTGCTATTATTTTTTTCCTTCTATTTTGCATTTTTCTCTGAAAATCACTTAAATTGAAAAGAACCGTTATCATTATGAACAATAAACTGTTTTCTGCGGAAAGTGAACATGTTGTGTGATATATTTATCAGCAATGTACAAACAATTTTCGACACGAAATGTTTTTTTTTAACAAATAGAAAAAATGTCGTGGTGGTGCTATTTTATTTTTCGGCACTGTATATATACATATATATATAAATAAATAAGTAGCCTTGTCTAAAGTGTTACACAAATTAATAATAAACCTTATCAACTCCTGGTTAATTTAACACTTAATTGCGAATACGGTCAATAGCTCCAGTACATATAATCATTTTCTCATTCGTTTATTTATCCAAGTTTGGGTTTTTATGAGGAGAAAAGGTAGGAGTGGTAAAAAGTTCCTGTTAAGACCCCCTATAGGGCATTTCTTTTTTTTTTTATGTATCACCGGAACTAGAGGGGTTGCCCGTCTGTACTGAAGCACAGCTCCGGTGAGGGGGGAAGGATATTGGTTTTTGGGAATTAAGGGGATAGAGACGGAAGTGGCTATGAATATTTCTTTTGAATTGTTGAATGTTGTAGTCATGCGGGAATACTGAGATGGACAGCGAGTTCCATAGTCTAACAGTCCGGTTTAAAAATGAATCACGAAATTTGACAGTGCGACCGAAGGTGGGGTTGAGAGAATACTTATGAGCGCGCGAAGCAGCTCTAGTATTACGGGGTAAGGGCATACGTGAGAACAAGAGATTAGAGATTTCGTCCGAACAATCTCCATTGTAGTAGCGATACAAAAGGGTTAGGGAGCTTACAGTTCGTCTATGCTAGAGTGAATCGAGCGAAGAAGTGATGTCAGAATCTCCTATAATTTTAATAGTCCGAGACTGGATACTATCCAGATAGGAGAGAGAAGTTTTTGCAGCTCCCGCCCATAGGTGGGAATTAAATTCAAGACGTGGTCTAATGTAGGCCTTATAAATTTTTAGTAACCCAGAAGGGGTGAAGGAGTTCTTACACCGTTTTAGGAAGCCCAAACATTTAGATACTTCCTTGGCGATGTTAAATATATGATCGTTCCAAGATAAGTTATTTGTGATAACATCTTAACACTTGAAGAGAGGTTAATGGCTGGCCTTCTAAGGTGATTGGGTCAAGGTTAGAGTCACGTTTGTGGGACACAAGACAGCACTGGGTTTTCAAAGCATTAAACTCAACTTGATTCTTATCGCCCCAACTAAGAATTTTAGCCAAGTCGTCATTCAATGACTGAACCATGTACCTACGTTGTTCTACTAAGCTAGTACATCGGGCTAAGGACGCACTGTTGAAGTGATAGGAGAAGTTTAAAGTGCTGTCATCGGCGAAGCTATGTATAGGATTGAAAGTTGAAGATAGCAAGTCATTAATAAATATCAGAAAAAGGGTGGTAGAAAGAACCGAGCCCTGAGGGACACCAGCGTTAATTTTATAAGAAGAGGAAACCACACCATCCAATACCACACGCATTGAACGATTGGCTAAAAAACTTTCAATCCAGGAAATAAGAGAGTCGCCCAAGCCAATAGCTTTAAGTTTGATTAAAAGGGCAGCGTGCCATACGCTGTCAAAAGCCTTGGAAATATCAAGAGCGATAATACAAGATTCACCAAACTGGTGAATGCTCTTGTTCCAATGTTCAGTGAGGGTGGTTAAAAGGTCTCCTGTGGAACGTTTTTTGCGGAATCCATACTGTTTGTCGTCAATAATATCATTGATGTTGAGATATTCTATTACTCTATTGTTGATGATTGTTTCCATGACCTTGGACAGAATTGAGGTCATTGCTATTGGGCGATAATTAGCGGGATAGGAGCGTTCTCCTTTTTTTGGAACTGGCTGAACATTTGCAAGCTTCCATGAAGATGGGACTGTGGAGGACGATAAAGAGAGACGGTAAAGTTTGCCTAGAGGTTTAGCTGGAGAAGCGCAGCAATTTTTAAGGACAAGGGCAGGGATTCCATCTGGACCGGACGATTTGTTAGCGTCTAGATTCTTAAGAACTCGGTATACGTTTCGCGAACGAATACTAATCTGTCCTAAGGAGGAATTTAGCGTAGTATACGTTGGAAGGTTTGAGTTCGTTGGTGGTAAAGAAGAGTTGGCAGCGAATTGATCCGCTAAGATGTTTGCCTTCATGTTACGATCCGTAATAACCTCATTGTTGTAGATTAAAGATGGAATCGATGATGTAAAACTACCTCTGATGGAACGAGCGCGTAGGACAGAAACAACTCTCTTCCAGAAGGCGCGACCCTGAGCATCGGCCTTAAGCTGTTGCCAGAACTTGTTTATTCCTCTGGCCTCCTGCTCAACTGCTCGCTTCCATGTGTTACATGGTCGAACAATCCGACGTCTTCCTTGAGGATTATAATCCAAAGCCTGCTTGGGATGTTTCTCTCTGGTTTCCTCAAAGTGTGACCCATCCACTGCCACTTCCGCCTTCGGATCTCAATACCTGTTTTAGTCTGGCTAGTTGTACTCCAAAGTTCGTCGTTTGGAGCTCACTTCTGGCCAGAATATTCCTAAAATGCGACGGAGGTATTGGTTCAGTTTTTTGGTAAGACGAACGGTCACTTTCCACGTAGTACAACCATATAACAACACGGATTTGATGCATGCGTGAAAAACTCGCAACTTCGTTTGAAGGGACCTTAACCTCCAGAAAGGGGAAAGGATACCGAAGGCCTGACGAGCTTTATTTAGCCAAGCCTCAACATCCTTTTCGGCTCCGCCGTCCATGCTGACAATGCTACCGAGAAGGCAAAAATCATACACCTCTTCCACATCCTGTCCGTTAAGAACAATCGGTGTGCTTGCGTACGAACCCATGTGCATGTACTTGGTTTTACGCACATTTGTTTTCAGTCCCGCCTCTTTGCATTTAGAATGCAACGAGCGAACATTTAACTCTAAGTCCGAACGGTTATGTGCAAGCAAATACACGTCATCAGCATAATCAAGGTGACTTAAGATGTTAAATAGTCTCCATTGAAGACCTTTACCTTCCCCACCTTCCAGTGCAGCTTTCAAGATGTCATTTATTACCACCAGAAACAGGGCTGGTGATCATATGCAGCCTTGTCTGACATCCGCTCGCACAGGGAAGCTCTCAGACAGCTCTCCTCCATGTAAGACGCGACACCTTGCATTTTCGTAGGATTCTTTAATCATAGTTATGACCTTATCTGGAATACCTCTCCTACGCAAAGCACTCCATATGAAATCTCGCTTAACACTGTCGAAAGCTTCTCGAAGTCCACAAACATGACTGCTCTAATATTATCCGTAGTATATTTGTGTGTGATCGGTACAAGAGAATCCAGACTGAAAAATTTCGAGAGTGCTCTCCACGACATCACTAATCCTATTAAGAACTACCTTAGCCATGATTTTCGATACGGCAGTAAGAAGACATATACCATGCCAATTGCCACAATACCGAAGGTCGCCCTTCTTCGGAATTTTCACAGTGACGCCCCCTTTCCATTCAGTCGGATATCTTCCTTCATTCCACACCTCAGTAAAGAGTGGGAAATTAAAACGATGAGAGTATCAGTTTCAAAATTCTTAATGTTATCGACAGCAGTAGCAAATAGCATGCAACGGCGTACTAATTCTGGAAGCAAAGCTAAGTTGCCTCTGTTGATCGTTAAGTGTCTCACATCCGAACAGATCACTAGGTCAAGAAATGTTCCGAATGAGTTAGGTATTGGATTAGATTGATGAAGACCTGTTGAAAGCAAACTATTCAAAATGTTTGCATCTTGCCGTGGACAGGTAGAAGGTAATCTTCACTATCGGAAAAAGACCAATTGAAAAGAGGCATATTGAAGTTGCCAACTACAAGTAGCACATCTTGGGATTGCTTAAGAGTACTGCCATAATCAGTTGCCTTGTATACTGCATCGTAGACAACATAGAGTGATGATAGTGGTATATCTAAAAGTAAATATATTTGTTCACTCGTCAATGGCTAATACTTCCGCTTGTAACACAGTTGCGACTTCTGGAAGATGAAAAAAGTGTGGATGTCGAGGTCCTAGGAATAGATAACTGCTCCTTTCACTTGGTTAGTTTTAGATCCGTCCGTATAGAAACGATTATCGTGTATGTCGTTTCATTTAGGAAACTTAATCTGAAATTTCCGTTTCTCAATCTGTGGTTGGTTTGTGCAATCGTACTTGCAGTCTAAAAGGGAAAATGCGTCTCTAATGACGTTTAAAATTTTGCCATGACTAGAGAGAATTACCATCAGGGCAGTTGATGTGGTTCTACACAAACATGCCATCAGTTCGAATAGTTGTAAAGGTGCTAGGTTGGTTTTTATTACCACCGCTGGCTACCACACCAGCGTGTCATCGCAAATAATTGGTCAAACTATATTGGTATATATCTAATGGATGTGATGCAACTTGATGACTCATCTCAAGCCGAATGTGTTTTTGAAAGCGAAGAGGGCTACGATAGCTCTTTTTGCTCATTCTTGTATGTTGACCTTCCCGGATAGTTAGCTATCTAGAATAAAACCTAAATATTTAACATGGTTCGAGACGACCACAATGATACTCGGAATGGTTGATGGTTTGAAAACGTATGGTCTTCTTCTTCCAGAGAAGAAGACCAGATCTATTTTTGAGTGTTGTTGGTAACTTCTTTATCTAGTGTTCAGCTGTCTAACAGTTGTAAAGCGACAGCATAAGGTCAAAAAGAAGTTGTTCAAACTTACAAGTTGGCATTATAATAATATCGTCTGCATATACTACTGTGGGGTAGCCGTTCGAATTTAGAATGGTTAGGTTCCACAGGAGACACTCTTGTGAAACGAGCCTTTTCCTGTCTTGTTTTGTTACCCATCCATGATACGATATTGGTGAGCGAAGACTAACAATCCTTCCACAATAAGCAATAAAAAAATGTTAAGGAACCTGAAGGTGAATAGGCCAAGGCCTGATTTGGGCTGTAGTACCACCACTCCCTTCTGGTTTTAATAATAATAATAATTGGCGTTTATTAAAATCATTATATAGAAATATAAAATCTTATACATTTAAAAAACAAAAATGAAAAAACTCAACATTTAAATACAAAAAAAATTATAAACAATCGTCAGCAGAAAAAAATTTCTATAAGACTAATGAAAAAGAAAACAAGTGATCAGAAAGATATAATAATAAAGTAAAGATAAAATAAAAATTTGAAAGAAATAAAAACTAAAAGGACTTTAAAATATCGCTTTTAAAAGTAGTTCGAGTATCGGTAAAGTCGATTTTGTCACATATTGAATTATAATAAGTAATGCACCTGGATAATGGTTCATTCTGTCCGTAATTAGTAACGTGCGGGTATTCACGAAATAAGATCCTTTGACGAAGCGGACGTTCAGGAGCATATATCGGAATGAAAGAAAGCCACTCTGGACAGTTAATGCGATAAGACATAATATCTTTAATTAACATGATGCAAATCATTTTCCTCCTGTCAGATAAGGAATGTAAATCAATCAGTTGATGGAATAAGATGGAATATCAGAGTACCAGTTCAACTTACGAAGAGCAAATCTCGTAAAGTTACGCTGGATACGTTCAATTCGATTGATGTGTACTAAATAAACCGGATCCCATATAACACAACAGTACTCCAAAAGGGGTCGAACCAGAGATGTGAAAAGAGCCTTCAAAGTATATGGGTCTTTAAATTCCGCCGAGTTCCTTTTGATGAAACCAAGCATTGAATTAGCTTTAGCAACTGTGTAATCGATATGGGGTACAAAAGTAAATTTAGAATCAATTAAAAGGCCGAGATCTTTGACTTCAGCCACACGCCGCAAATCATCAGCTCCAAATTTATAATTGAATAGAACCGGATTTAGACATCTATAAGCGGAGAAAATCAAGCATTTACTGATATTAAGATTGAGAGAGTTTACGTCACACCAAAACACAAAATTGTTCAGATCATTCTGAATTTTATAACAATCTTCCAAGCATGTTATACGAGAGAAAATCTTAACGTCATCCGCGTATAAAAGACAAGAGCAAAAATCAAGTACAGATGAAATGTCATTAATAAAGAGAATAAATAGTAAAGGGCCCAGATGGCTGCCCTGAGGAACACCAGATTCCACAACGAATGTATCTGAGCTATGACCGCTAATTTTAACGAACTGTCTTCTGTTAGATAAATACGAAGTCAACCATTGAAGGAGGTTCGAATGGAAACCAAGAGCCCGTAGCTTAGCAATAAGAAGTCCATGGTGGACTCTGTCAAAAGCCTTTTGAAAATCTGTGTAGATAACGTCAACTTGGAACCCATTCTCGATAGAATCAACGCAAAATTTAGTGAAAAGAGTTAATTGTGTAGCTGTAGATCGACCCTGGATAAAGCCATGTTGACAATGGCAAATAGATTCCTTAATTGAGAAATATATTTTATCCTTGACAATAGCTTCGAATAATTTCGGTAAAGACGAAAGCATAGAGATAGGCCTATAATTTTCAACAAGGTGCTTCAGACCTGCCTTATAAATGGGGGTTATAAAAGATATTTTCCAGATATCCAAAAACTCTCCAGACGACAGTGATTTATTAAAGATTAAGGTTAAACAGTGGCATAAAGAAGATGAGCAATTTTTTAAGAACACCGCAGGAATCAAATCGAAACCTGCGTTTTTTTGGCTGTCAAGATTATTAAGAGCTAATAGAACATCTTCGTCGGACAGGGAGATATCCCCTAGGTCTGTAATAGCGTTCAAGGAATTATATTTGTCATGAGACACCTCACTACGATCTGAGTTATATACTGACCTAAAATACGACGCAAAAAGATCACAAGATTCTCCGATGTCATTGGGTGAAATGCCTAAGTATTCCATCGACTTCGGGAGCTGAGACGACTTGCGTTTAGAGTTAAAGTATACCCAGAAGACTCTACTATTATTTTTGATATTTGATTCTGTCGAGGATAAGTACCGACTATAAAGAAAACGATTCAGAAAATCGAATTCCTTCCTATGACGCAGGAAAATGATGTGGTCATTTATGCATTTAGTTATTTTAAACCTCTTATATGCCTTGTTTTTGCGGTTTTTTAGATTGCTGAGGCGAGAATTGCCCCATGGAACTTTCGGAGTAGCTTTCTTTCTATACACGGGGACGAATAAATCTAGAGCCATCTGCAATCTGGATTGAAAAATTGAAAAAGTGTCTGATAAATTTAAATTAAGGAAAATACTATCCCAATCAATTGATTGAAAATACTCGTTCAACGCAACAAAATCGGCTTTAAAAAAGTTGAAGTACGATGAAGAACTGCTCAAAGATGACTTGTTTTCTAGGACGTAAAATTTAAAAAGAATGGAAATAGCTTTATGATTAATTGAGTTGTTCAAAAGAGGAGCACGCACCTCATATAAATAATGTTCAATATCGTTACTTATAAAAACTAAATCTAATAATCTATTAAGACTATTTTTTACAAAATTGATTTGGAATAAGTGAAAAGAGAGTAATGAATCGATGACTAAGAATTCCGTTGGCGTCTTCATATTGAAGGGTATAAAACATTTTTCATCATCCGAGAATGTGATCCACAGTATGCCATTCCTGCTGGATGAATTGCGGAGAATATTTACTCGTTTTGTATTGAGGAAGTTGTATTGGTCATATGTTTCACACCTACAATTGTGATATATTCATATATTAAAATTTCTATTTCTTTTCCTGAGAGACTTTAACGTTTTCATGATTTTTTCCCATCCCTGCTCATAAAAAAGTTTATGGATCAAATTTTAGTTCGATAACCATTTTACGTATATATCACATCGATAACATCTTCAATACAGGGGAAATAGTATTAGAAACCATAGGTCGTACCTAAGCTTATATGCTGCTTGATGTTTTTTGGCTGTGAATGTATTTTTTTTTTTAGTTTCAATTTTGATACAAGTTCGTGATTGCATTGTTTTGTTGTTACAATTTTTAATGATTGGTTTAATTTTTTCCAATAAATTTAGTTATTAAACAACGGTAGGCTAACTAAATTTGACTGAATTTCAAATTTCTTATGCAATTAAATGTTGTTATCGACGGTTCATTTAATATTTAATACCAATAGCAAATTAAGGACAATCCGTTTTAATGAATAGCAAACTTTTTTCGGTGAATATTTGATAGCTTTTTCTCAAACGATATTATTTGTTTGAGCGGACGAACGTACATCTAAATTGAAATTCCAAGGTTTCTTAAAAATAAAAAAAAAAAAGTAATAAAACAACTGGTGCCCCGATTTTTTTTTAACAAATATAATTTTAAATAAACTTTAAAACTGAAACAACAAAAGTTTATAAAAACACCACATGCTTTTTATGAGGTTTCTCTAATGTCGATGAGGGAAAATTGAAGTATCTGCAAGAATCATCGTCGTCGTCGTCAAAGTATTGCTAAAAGTAGTGTGTAGATGAGATGAGTTTCTTTTATTTTTGTTTTCTTTAATGTATTTTTTGTGTTTTTTGTTTTTTATATATTTTTTTTTTATTATTTCGATTCTTAAATATTTTATATAGTCATCACAGTTAGCGGAGCTGAAAACATCTTCAGTTAAGAAAGTTGTTCACCATAAATGAAGTTTACATCTCTAACTATTTTATATAAATTCAATGTTCCTTGAGTCATGGTGTGCTTCCTTCGAATAGGGCTCGAAATTCCCCGCTTTTAGGTCGGGGAAGTCCTTTTCGAATTGTTTGAGTGGTATCAACAATACTGTTTTGTGAGCCTTCTAATGAATTATCTTTCTGGTCATCGTCGTCGCTACAAAATAAAAAAAATTTCGAATTAAAAACATAACACAATTATGATTGGTCGTAAAGCCCAATCATATGGTACTCTAGATGAAATTGGAAAGAGTTTATTGTACCGGAAATATGTCATCTTAAATTCTTTCTAATAGTGAATTGTGACTTTTGTATAGAAGGTGGTAAAAGCAGAGGGGGAAGGTTTGTAATTGTATGTGTGTTATACCGAAAGAAGTATACAAAATGTTTCATGCTGAATTTAAAGTTTGTAGCTTTCATAATTTTCGAGGAAATTGAACAATTTTTGCCTGAATTTATGTATTTGTATGGGAGGTGGCAGAGAAAGTGAGAGGTTTTCGATGGTTTTGAATGTCCTTATCAACATTCTACTTACATTGCTTTGTTACTCATATGGTCGAAGGAAAAATACTTTTCTTGAATTTTCAAAACAAAAATTTATATGGGAGGTGGTAGAAGGAGTGAAGCGAAGTTTATATTTTTTTTTAGTATTTATTGCAATTATTAAGTGACAAATTGTGGCAATATTTTAAGCTTGTACTTTTAGTTTCAATGAAAATCGATTAAATGCATTTATCAAAATTGTGCATTTGTATGGGACGGGGTAGAAGGAGTATTCGAATCAAAACCAAATTTCTTGGCATCAATGATACTTGTAATAGTATACTTTTCTCAAAATTTAAAGTTGATAGCTTTGACGATTTTGGAGAAAAATAATTTTGTTCAAATTCTAAAATTTCGTGAAATTTGTATGGGAGGGGGTAGAAAGTGTGAGGTGAAGTTGACAAATTTTACAAAATTGGTTGCAATTGTAATAAAATTGATTTTGACAAAAATTGGTTCCTTTAGCTTTGCTAGTTGTGATGCAAACCGAATAAATGCATTTTTCAAAATTGTACATTATGGGAAGGGGTGGAAGGAGTAAGGGGATCAAATCAATATTGACAGTAATGATATTTATATTATAATACTATTGCCTAATTTTCAATTCAATAGCTGAAACGGTTTCGGAGAAAAATCAATTTCTTTAAATTTCGAATTTTCATGAACTTTGTATGGGAGGGGGTAGAAGGAGTGGGGGATGTGGCCCGTTCACGAACTTAAAGTTACTTTTTTGCTAAAAATTATATATGAAAAATTTCAGCACGATAGGTCAAAGCATTCGAGAGTTATGTTGCAGACAGGCGGACAGACAGACTGACAGATGGATAGACTGACAGACAGATAGACTGACAGACGGACACTCGGAATCGAGATTTCTGAGCGACAACAAATATTTCTGTACCCTTGGCGACTCTGTGCGAGCATTATTTCCTAGCGTTATAAACGGTAAGGCAAACACAATATACTCTCAGATTTCATCTAGAGTATAATTAAGATAAGGATAATGCAAAAAAAAAAATCTTACTCTTTACAGTCGTCAGCTTCTGCCGCTAATGCGTTTACGACCGCCGTGATCGTATTTGACTCCGGATTACTGAGTTGTTCATCTTTTTGTGCCATAATATTTGGATTTTTGCCGATTTTATTGAGTCGTTCGGCAGCTACGGTTTCCATGGTTTTACGCATTAGTGGATATTGATCCAGAACGCAATTGAAATGATCGACACTTAACGAAAATAAATTACAATATGTTTCAGCCCGGACACTGGCTACTCTTCGTGCGTTTGTTAATAAGCAAATTTCACCAAAATATGATCCGTCCGATAGAGATGTTGCGACCTACAACCAACAACATTAGATTGCGTTTAGTTCGGATTTATTTAACATTACCTCTCCGTTTGCCATTACGATATCGACAACACCTTCCTGAATAAAGTACATTTTTGTTCCAATCGTACCTTCTTTGATTATAATATCACCTGTTCGTTTGCGATAAAATCGATTAAATAAAACCAATTTCTGTAATCAACACAATTACCTGGCTGAAATACTTCGTATTTCAGTTTTGTAACAACATCCGAAACAAAGTTGGAATCTGCGTTAGCAAAAAAAGGCACTGACGCAACAAGAGACCTGAGCAAAATTATAATTTACTAAATTTTCTTGGAGCAATCAAGTTAAAAATTTACCTGCAATTGTAATTGATAACATCTTCGCGCAATTTCTCACTCAACTCCCCAAGAATACACTCCTCGTCGAAAAATTTGCCTTGATATCTATGCTCAAAGTATTCCGTAATCCTTTGGCGCATGTCACGCGGTAATTTTCTATAGGCCATGTACTCTTCAACCTGTTTAACTTTCTCACGATATTGACGTCGACTAGAATCCAAACTTTGAATCAAATTTGTTGCATGACCCAAGAACAATGCGTAACATGTTGCGCCTGATATCATTGATAACATCGTTAACCACATATCGGTTAATGATTGCGGTGGGAATCTAAGAAAAACGAAGCGAAATCCATCATATTAAAAAATCTCAATACGGTTTTTCAGCTGTCTATCTCAAACCTTCCGTATCCTATACATAACATGTGAGACATTGCTTTAAAAAGAGCCCAGGAGTACTGTTCCAGCCAGTATGCTTCCTGTGAACGATAAAAACAAAACAGAAAAGAACCGATGTTTTTAATTAACATGTAATTTAATTGGTATGTGACATGCCTCCTAATAATGTGCTCATGGTTTTTGTTACCGATTTTCTTTTTTTCATTTTAAACAAAAATTTTTTAAACGCACTTTCATGCAAAATCTGAATAATAACTGAATTCATTTTTTTTTTGAATAGAAATTAGTTATGCCTGCATTATAAGGCGATAAAATTGTGCTAGAAAAAGTGTTGAAGAGTTGAAGAGAAAAAATTTAAAAAATTTTGTTTTTTAAAAGACGTACCTGCTTAAATACAAAATTTGAATTAAGAATAAAAAAATTTAAGGTTGAAAATTAAAATAAAAAGTTATTTACCAGATAATTTTATGTTCTAAGAAAGTTATGCAGAGAGAATTATTAAGATTGAGATACTAAAAGGCACTAAATAGTATTTACATCATTTTTACGGAAAACTAATATATTTTATTCATTAAAAGTACATCTTAAGAAACGTGCTATTGATTCTATCTATCTTCATTATTTTACTCGATACTAGTGTTAGTAAATCTTATCTACAATTCTGTTTGTTTTTGAAAATTTTTTGGTGGAAGCTTTTGCTATTGATACGTTTCGCTATGAATTCAAAGCTTAGGCCTGTTAAAAATTGTTTAAGAATTTATTTCATTTTGTTCTGTATGCGAATGATAGAAGGACTCGAGACTAATCTGTACGAGTTTTATTGCTTAGCATTACAAAGGTTAGAGCGAATACAATATACTCTCAGATTTAATCTATTTTCGATTCGGAAACATTCCTCCCAGTCACGGAGCCTTATGACCAAACTCTATTTGAGATGGCCCGTTCGTTTACAGTACATGTGATTGTCAACGGGATTCACAACAGCATCTCCTAAAAATCGAAGGTACTTTCGAGAATAATCCTTAAAAGGGCATGGAGAACACACCAAACTCTAATAGGCTGTGCTTCTGTGTATCCCAACGATAACTCGAGAAAATCTCTATAGAAAAAGATCGGAATAATTCGGAACAATTGGGCTTCTCGCCATACTTCGCTGTATAATTTTTGAGAATAGTTCTCAACTGGAAGCAGGAGCTTAACCTAAACATTCTATTTTTGATCTGACCGAAAAATTATTTATTGAAGAGCAGCTAAAACAAGTTTTTCTTATTCTTTTGATAAGAGGCACGGTTCCCGAGCTAAATAGCTTTGAATACTCAAGATGAAATCTGAGAGTATTATAAGTTTGCTACAAAGTTTGTAACGCTAAGAAATAAGGCTGGGGAAAAAAAATAAATGATACAGAAGCTTATATAATCACTCAAACAACTCAGAACCGGATGTCCGTCCGTCCGTGTCCTCTCTACCATGAGAACGCGTTGAGCTATAGAGCCCAAATTTCGTAGACGTCGTTTTTGATGAAAAAGTAAGGACAAGTTCGTTAACGGGCTAAACGAGCTACTCCTTATACCCCTATCAAACAAAATTGCGCAATTTCGCAATTTGAAGATAAACGGATTTTCTCGAAAAGTATTAATGATATTGATATGAAATTTGGAATATATTACTTTTATAATGATTTCAATCTACTGTATAAAATTATTTTTGTCCTCCCCTTCCTTCCACCACCTCCCAAACAAACTGCACTTTTTCATGAAATACTACAACCAAATTTACTCCGTACGTATAAAATTGCTCGAGCTGAAATTGCGCGCTGAATATTTATTTAAAATTATTTGTATGGCCAAAAAAATTAGATGATTTGTTTCACTCCTTCAACCCCCTCCCATACAATCTGACGCAATTTCACAACTTTATAAGAAGTCGATTTTCCTGAATAGAAAGAATGCTACTGATCTGCAATTTAAAATACGTCAAAATCATGAGGTTTTTAGTTATTTCTGAACAAGTCATTACGAACTCGCTCCGTCTTCTATCACCTCCCATACAAACTGCACAATTTCACTAAATCCAATACATAAATTTTCTCAGCACCTATTAAATTTTTGAATCCTAAATTTTATAAAAAACATTTTGATGACAACTCTAGCGTGATGTGAAGAAATTATTTAATGTCGTCACTCCCTCAACCACTACACCCTACAAAATTTCTTAAAATCAAAAAATTTCTCTTTCATCTAGAGTATCGCACGATTGAGCTTTACACTCAATCGTAGTCCTGTTATGTTTATACTCTAGATGAAATCTGAGAGTATATTGTGTTTGCCTTACCGTTTGTAACGCTAAGAAATAATGCTCTCACAGAGTTGCCAAGGGTACAGAAATATTTGTTGTTGCTTAACACCCTCGATTCTGAGTGACCGTCTGTGCGTCTGGCCGTCTGTCTGTCCGTCTGTCCGTCTGTCTACTACATAACTCTCGAAAACTTTGACCTATCTTGCTGAAATTTTATATATATCATTTTTAGCAACAAAGTAACTTTAAGTTCTTGAACGGGCCAAATCCCCCCACTCCTTCTTCCCCCACCCACACAAATTTCATGAAATTTCGGAACTCAAAGAAATTGATTTTTCTCCGAAACCATTTCAGCTATTGGCTTGAAAATTGGGTCATAGTATAACGATGTGAATGTCATTAACGTCAAAAAATATTGATCTGATCCTTTTATTCCTTCTACCACCTCTCATACAAATTCACAATTTTCAAAAATGTATTTTTTCGGTTTTCATTGCAACTAGTAAAGCTAAAAGAAGCATTTTTTGTCATAATTTATGTTATTACAATTTAAAACGATTTTTTGAAAGCTATGAACTTCACTTCACTCTTTCCACCCCCTCCCATACAAATTTCACGAAATGCCGGAATTTTAACTAAATTGATTTTCTCCAAAACCGTAAAAGCTATCAACTTTAAATTTTGAGAAATGTATACTTTTACAAGTATCCATGATGTCGAAAAATTTGGTTTTGATTCGAATACTCCTTCAACCCCCTCCCATACAAATGCACAGTTTTTGGCAAATGCATTTAATCAATTTTCATTGAAACTAGGAAAATTACAAACTTCAGACTTTGCCAGAATTTGTCCCTTAATAATTGCAATGGATGCTAAACAAAATATAAACTTCGCTTCACTCCTTCTACCAACTCCCATACAATTTTTTGTATTGAAAAATTCAAGAAATGTATTTCTCCTTCAAATATATGAGTAACAAGGCAACGTAATTAGGATGTTGATAAGCAGATTCAAAATCATCCAAGACCTCCCACTTTTTCTGCCACCTCCCATACAAATTTGTCCAAAAATTATGAAATCTACAAACTTTAAATTCAGCATGAAACATATTGTATGCTACGTTCAGTGTTATATACAAAAATTACAAAACTCCTCCCTGTGCTTTTCCCACCTCCCATACAAAAGTCGCTATTTTTATATTTTCCGGTACAATAAACTCTTTCCTATTTCATCTAGAGTATCATAATTCTATTATGTACAAACAACTCTAGATGAAATCTGAGAGTATATTATAAGTTTGCTCTAAAGTTTGTAACGCCTCCTCCTCCATCCACCACCTCCCATACAAACTGCACTTTTTAAAGAAATACTCTAAACCAATTTACTCAGTGCGTATAAAGTTTAGCGAGCTGAAATTGTGCACTAAATATTTATTTAGAATTATTAGTCAGACCAAAAAAAAATTAGTTGATAAGCTTCACCCCTTCTACCCCTCCCATACAGAATGACACGATTTCGCAATTCGACATTAAATGGATTTGCTCGAAAAGTATAAAAGCTATTAGTCGAATTTCGGGATATATATTATTTCCATAATGATTTCAATCTACAGTATAAAAATTATTTGCGTCTTCCCTCTCCTTTCACCCCCTCCCACACAAACTACTCTGTCACATTAAATGCTCTAAGACGATTTTCTCAGAACATATAACATTTATCGAGCTCATATTTTGTACTAAATACTTATTTAGCATTATAACTAAGATAAGAAAAAAATATTTGATTAGCTTCACTGCTTCTACCCCCTGCCATACAATATGACGCAGTTTCACAAATTCACAAAAAATCTATTGTTTTGAAAAGTATGAATGTTACTAGTCTAAAGCTTAAGAGATATCAATTTTATGATATTCTTAGCTATTTCTGAAAAAAATCACTAAAATCCCCCCACTCTTTCTACCACCCCGTATACAAACACATTTTCACTAAATCTAACACACTAATTTTCTCAGCTCCTATTCAATTTTTGGAGTAAGCATTTTGTATAAAACATTTTTATAGCTACTTTAGCATGATGGGAAAAAAATTAGTTCAATGCTTTCACCCCTTCTAACACTCCATACAAAATTTCTTGGGATCACAAAAAATTCTATTTCGTCTAGAGTATCGTAAGATTGCGCTTTACGCGCAATCGTAGCCCTGTTATGTTTTTTATATGTGCTTGGAAATCAATTGTGTGTTGAAAACGCTGAGCATTGGACAATTGGCTTACATCAGAAGGAGCACTGATAAATCCAACATGTTTCAAGGGCACTCGATTTCAACAACGATAAGCGGTTGAGTCCGACATTCAAAGTGTGCCAAGACTCGGGCCAGTAATTATGAAGAAGATATTTTAGGGCCTGGTGTGATGCCTTTGAGCGATACCATTCAGGGTACGGAACCGGGTGTTTCAGCAGGATTCTTCACCAGGTAAACTCAGCTGTATCTTGAGGAAAACATTACTGAGTTCATAAGGGCATCAGATTGGCCATCTGGGAGCCCAAACCTCAATCCATTTTAATACTCCTTATGGTCAGCCCTTGACCAATTGGCCTGCCGAAGACGGCACCCAAATTTGGAGAGCCTGAAAAGGTCCCTGATCAAGGCAAGAATCAAATTTCCGCTGGCAAAAGTTCCCACTGCAATTGACGACTGGCCACGCAGTTTTCGAACTAGTTTTCTGGCAAAAGGAGGTCATTTTGTATATTTTTTTGTAATACTTTTTGAAATATTTCCAGAAAATATTAATTTACAAATTTAATGTCATCGTTCCCTATTGAAAATTGTCCTTGTAACAGAACTTATGGCAGGACTAGGTAACGAAGCGAAGAGCAGCTAGCGGATATTTTCACCAAACCACTTCATACTGAAGCTTTCGTTCAAAAGGCACTCATTATAACTTATGGGGTTACCCTTTAGTGCATTGCATGTCGGTATAGGAGGAGAATAAAATTTGGTAGTATTATGGAAATTTTGGAGGAGAGAAACGGTAATGGCGATGGAAATTATTTTTGAAACGCAGAAAGTTATACTTGTTTGGAAATATGCTAGCAGGCAATGCGTTCTAAAGTCTGGACGTTCGGGAGATGAATAACTGTCTATATTTCATTGAATGAGTAGGAATAGGGTTGACGTTAAACTCGTGCGCGTATTTAGGTTGACGAGTATTTCGTGGAAAAATGTAAAGTGGAGTAATCGATGATCTAAGTTCTGCCCTACATTTACTATGAAAGTAGCGATAGTAAATGTTGAATACTCCAACGTTCCTACGATGCTCGAGATAGTCAATAGAAATCGTAATGGTGTCATCTCCAATTAGTCGGAACGCATATAACGAAGTCGAATATAAGCCTTGTAAACGGTAGCTAATTTGAGAGGCGTAAAATATTTTTTGCATTTGCGAAGAATACCTAGGCGTTTGGAGGTATCAGGGTAACATCAAAGATATGTTTGCTCCAATCAAGAGGGTTGTCTAACTTTACGCCTAATACGATAAACTCATCTAAAGAGCCATTAAAAGCTAAATTAGACGACGACGCTGGAACATCACGTTTAAGGGAAAGATGACAGGACTGTGTTTTAGCAGCGTTGAGCTTTACTCTATTTTTCCTGTCCCATTCCAGAATTAAGTCGAGGTCGGAGTCCAGCGAACCGAATAACTTGCTGCGTTTGGAAGCAACAGAATGCTTGAGAATCCGTATGATCTAAAGTACTGTCATCTGCAAAACTGTGGATTGGATTGATAGTAGAAGACAAAAGGATGTTAATGAATATTAAAAACAGACTAGGCGACAGGACAGAACTCTGAGGGAGACCAGAATTAGTTGGAGAAGAGGAAGAAGTAAGCCATCTAATACTACTCATACAGTGCGTTCGAACAGTTAGTTTAACAAAGAGACATTCATGCAATCTCAAGAGCAAGAACTTCGCCATATTCATGCAACCAAGAGTTCCAGCGTTCCGTCAGATAGACCAAGAGATTTCTCGCCGACCTTCCAGAACGGAAACCATATTGGCGATTGTGGAGAAGCTGTTTATCTTCGAGATAGTGAATTGACAGCATCACCATCACTTTCAAGAGCACTGAAGAAATGGCTGTCGGGTGGTAGTTAGCGGAGTTTGCTTTGCTTCCTTTCTTGGGAATTGGCTGAACATTTGCGACTTTCCACAATCGTGAGTAGATTAATGAAAAATATTGCGAAGGAGTTTAGTCAGAGAAGAGGAACACAATTTAAGGGTAAATGGGGGGAATGCCATCAGGGTCAGCGGACTTGTGAACATTGAGCTCTTCCAGGATCCTGAATATGAGATGTTTGCGGAAATGTTGTGGAGGCAGCAACAAACCTGATGGTGTTGCCAATAGGTTAGCTTTCTCAATCGGATCGATAACGGTACGGTTGCCAAGAACGAACGGTGGTCTTGATGAAGAGATGAAATTATTGTTCATCGTTTTGACAAAAGACCAGAAAGATCTGGAGACTTTTGGATTCTGAACGATCTTCCGCCGAAGTTTTTTGTCATGATCAAATTTAACACGCTTGAGGATAGATTTGGAGGTATTATTTGATGCATTATAAAGCTCTCTGTTGGCTGGAAAATGTTGAAACCAATGTTTCTTAGCCTGAATTGTCGCGAGACATTCATTTGTGAACCAGGAGTCCTTCGACGGCCGGACTCTCTTTTTTGACTAGAAGCCATGTAGAGTGAGAGAGAGAGAGTGGTACAAAACCTTTCAGTCTAGGACTGAAAGAAATTCATCAATGTGAGGAAGTACTGAATTTACAGCATTGTTGAATATTTTTGAACTACGAGGGGAGGTCAAAAATTTCTCCCACAAAGTTTATTAATTCTTGCTAAAAAAAATGTTTAAGCAAGGCCTTTAAAATAGGCTGAAATTGCTGACTTCACCTCTTCATCGTTGGTAAATTTTCTTCCCCGAAGTTCTTTCTGCAGTTTTGAGAGCAAATAGTAATCGAAAGGGTTCAGATCTGGACTATAAGGGGGCTGGTTCAATATTCCGTAGCCGCATTTCTGTAGGACAGCCATTGCAACGTGGCTCTTGAGAACAGGCTTGTTGTCGTGCAAATACAGCATACCTCGGGTCCACTTTCCTCTTCTATTTTCTTTGATGGAATCCTTTAATTTTTGTAGCAGGTTGACATAGTATCCCCCTGTGATATGCTGTCCTTTTTCTTTATAGTCCAAAATCAAAATCCTCTCTGAATCCCAAACAATCCATGATTTTTCGGCGGATTATGAGACGTAGAACTTTTTGGGCGTGAAGCGCCTTTACCAGCCACTGCATTGACTCCTGCTTTAGTTCAGGCTCATAATGATGGAGTCAGGTTTCGTCTCCAGTAACAATCCGGGAAAAATTTCATCCCCGTTCTCGCTACAGAGATCCAAAAGTCGCGTCAACGCGCTGCTTTTTCTGACCTGCTGAGAGCATTCTCGGTACACATCTTGCGCTAACTTTAGACATGCCAAGATGATCGTGGACGATATTCAATATGGTTGCATTTGATACTCAATTGTTTCCACTTTTTTGACGATTTTTGAGGAAGTGGCCTTAACTGGCCGGACCGAGTGTTTATTATCTTCTGTTGACTCTATGCCATGCCTGTATAAACTATGCAAATTATAAATCATCCTTTTTCCAGGGCAAGAGTCCCCGCAAACAGATGATATTTCTTGTAAAATGATTTGTGGCGTTTTTTCTTTGCTTCATAAGGAACTTTATGACAGCACGAAACTCAATTTTGTCAATAGTTAGTATTTTCTTGCAGATTGACTTGTTGATTTGGCGATAACTAAAATATTAATAATTCGATTTGGCAGAAACTTTGTATTTATACCTGTATTGAGTGTTAGAATACCTTCCCTTCATTCCGTGAAATTTTGGACCCCCCTCGTATTATGTGAATGTCATGCGATCAATTTCAGAACTATTATATGATAAAATTGAATTGAATAGGGTACTTGGGAGCATGTAGTTTTTCACTTTATTGTAACCTCTTTCCTTTTGTATTTCTGACGTTCTTTACAGAATAAAGATCTTAAGAGATGGGAATCGGAACTTTGTTTGGTTCTATCTTTCATTTATGTACCAATTCATGTACGAGAGTTCAAATAGTTTTAACTATCATCAACTGGAAGCGTAGAATAGAGTATTAAAAATATGTATTTTTTACTCGTCCAATGGCAACACCAGTTACTAAAATTAATCAAATCCTCCTGAAGAAAATTGTCAAAGTTGGAATTAAGAGACCTGAAGATTTTAATGTCATCAGCATAAATGAGTACTTCCGGATATTTAAGAACAGAGATAAAATTATTAATGGCCAGGATAAACAGAAGTGGGCCCAAATGACTTCCTTGAGGAACACCAGAATGTGTAATAAATGGCTTAGAAGTACAAGTCTGAAAAATAAATTGATAAGTTCTATTAAGTAGATATGACTTGAACGAATTGATAAATCATGTAGGAAAACCCAACAAGTCCAAATTCAACAATATGATGCAGTGGGGTAATTTATCAAAAACCTTACTAAAATCAGTATAAATACAATCAACCTGCTTACCCTCCTCAATACCCGAAATGGATTTATTTGCGAACTCCATCAGATTAGTGACAGTGGACCTATTCCTGAAGAAAACATGTTGTTTACTCGAAATGAAGGATTTACAGTGAAACGACATGCACCCATACACTACAGATTCAAGAAGCTTTGGAGTAGCTGATAGTTTAGCTATTGGTCGATAGTTGACAACATCAGATTTTGCACCACCTTTGTGAGTCGGTATGATAAAGGATGCCTTCCATACGTTCGGGAAATTCCCAGTTTTTAGGGACCTTTGAAAGAGGAGGGAGATTGGTTCAGCAATAGAGAGACAGCAGCGTTTCAAGACAACTGCAGGAACTACATCTGGGCCAGGAGAAGAAACATCCTTAAGGCGAGAAATATGGTTAACTATATCATTATAAGAAATCCTTATATCAGACAAAGTAGTTGAAGCAGTACCTCTAAAATTATCAAAGTATGAAGTGTCAGGAACAAAGTCACTATCAGTAAAAGATCCACTGAAGAATGTGACAAAAAAATTACAAATAGTAAATTGATTATTACTATTATTATTGCCAAGGAATTAAAAAGAAGCTGGATAACCATCAGATTTACGCTTACAATTAACAAATTTCCAAAACTTCAAGGGATCTCTATTAATATCCGACTGCACTTTAAGTAAATATTCAGAATACAAGCGAGTAGATAAATCTTTGAATAAGTCATAATATTTTTCATACAAACGAAAATCAGTGTCAATCTTCGTCCTAGTATACCTATTCCAAGCAGCTTTGCGAGAAATGCGAATTGCACACAACTCACTACTGTACCAGGGATAAGACAATGAGATATTGTTGCGATGGTCATATACAGCTTAAAAAGGCTGTTAGACGCAACAAGATAAAGGCCATTGAAGATCTGGCCAACAAGGCAGAATTTGCGGCTTACCTTGGCGATAAGGGTTCACTATTTAAGATCATGAAACAGTTGACGAACAGGAATTTCACCGCCAACCACCTGGTGATAGATGTCAACGGAACTCTCCTTAATATGAATGAACACCAGTTGCGGCGATGGAAGGAATACTTCTCTGATATTATAAACATCTTGTCAGAGATTCTAGAAACAGAAGAATTATCAAACATCCAACCATCCATCCTCGTTAAGCTAGATTACATATGGAATGCTTTGCGTAGGAGAGGTATTCCAGATAAGGGCATAGCTATGATTAAAGAATCCTACGAAGATGCCAGGTGTCGCGTCTTGCATAGAGGAGAACTGTCCGAGAGCTTTCCTGTGCGAACGGGTGTCAGATAAGGCTGCTGTCAGTATCACCAGTCCTGTATCTGGTGGTAATAAATGACATCTTGAAAGCTGCACTGGAAGGTGGGGAAGGTAAAGGTCTTCAGTGGAGACTATTTAACATCTTAAGCCACCTTGATTATGCTGATGACGTGTGTTTGCTCGCACATAGCCGTTCAGACTTAGAGTCAAATGTTCGCTCGTTGTATTCTGAATGCAAAGAGGCAGGACTGAAAATAAATTGGCGTAAAACCAAGTACATGCACATGGGTTCGAACACAAGCAGACCGATTGTTCTTAACGGACAAGTTGTGGAAGAGGTGCAAGATTTTTGTGACAAGGATATTGAGGCTCGTCTAAATAAAGCTCGTCAGGTCTTCGGTATCCTTTGCGCTTTCTGGATGATAAGAGAGATCACCCTTCGCACGAAGCTGTGAATTTTCGACGGATGCGTCAAATCCGTGTTGTTATATGGTTGTACTACGTGAAAAGCGACCGTTCAACTCACGAAGAACCTGCAAACTTTCGTGAACCAATGCCTCATTTAAGGAATATTGCGGCCAGAAGTGATCTACAACGACGAACTTTGGAGTACAAATGGGCAGACTAAAATTGGTGTTAAGATTCAAAGGCGGAAGTAGCAGTGGATCGGTCGCACTTTGAGGAAACTAGAGCGAAACATCGCCAAACAGGCTCTGGATTATAATCCTCAAGGAAGACGTCGGGTTGGTCGACCATGTAGCTCATGGAAGTGAGCAGTTGAGCAGGAGACCAGAGGAGTAAACAAGTCTTGGCAACAGCATAAGGTCGATGCTCACGATCGCGCCTTGTGGAAGAGAGTTGTTTCTGTCCCATGCCATGGGGTCTTAACAGATATTTAATTAATTGATTGATTCTGAATGGGACGCTGGCGCTAAAAATTCAAAGTAGCGAAATCAAAATTGGAAAAATTTTACGAATGTGTGAAAAAAATCGCCGTTGATTTCGAATTTTATATTAAGAACTTATAGCAAGAAATTTCAAATTTAATATAATGATTTAAATTTATAATTTTCTAATGTTGCTCGTGGTGCACTTAGCTACGAAAATTAACAGTAAAACAATTTAGCAAGTGTCAGAGAAATTTCGATTCCTCGAAAATTCGCAGTCACTGATATTGAACCTGATTTACAACTGGTTGGTAGATAGGTTTCGCAGATGTCACAAACATTCCAAAGACTAAGGGTCTGTTTCAAACGAACATTTAGTTCTAACTAAATGTTGAATTCAAACTTCGACTGTGAAACCAGTCCTTAGCCTGCGATCTACGAGTTCCACTAACCAAATGCATCAATTTCCTAGTTTATTAATTTGCAACCTAGAACTGTAGTCCTGGTGGTATACGCTGTATACCTAGAACCTATATATATATTAACATTTTCTATTTCTGTTTATTTTATATTATACTTACATGTTTTCATTAACTATACTATCGCCTTATAATAAGATCAAAGAAAGCTTTCATTACAAATTCTTTTTGTAAAATAGTGCAAAGAGAGTTAAAAAGTGCAATATTAAAAAAAATAATATTAAATTGTATGCCTAATATCTACTAGCATTATATATTTTTTTAAATAAACTATCTACAAAATGAACCACATTACTTTTATAATTTTGCTGTCCTGATCTATATTCATAATAAAATATATATTTAACGAGATTTATATACCCCAGAAAGGCACGTCACTTCCATTTTTCATTTCATTCTTAATAATATCCGAGATAAAAAGACACAGGATAAAATTCTATTACCTACCTGTAACTCATTAATTGACACCCAAGAATTTGACGGAAAACCTTGTAGCATAGGTACAAGAAACTGCAAGCAACCACTCCAATGGCCAATTAACAGCATCATGCAAATCAAATTGAAGATTCTCATGAAAACTGATGCCATATTCAGGAACTGTAATGGAAATTCTCGATTAGTTGTTATTTTAATTCGAATAAGAAAAAATAAAACGCAGAAAAAATTTCATAAACTTTTGAGCTACAATTAGCGAACGTTAAGCAACAAATTGATTAAAAAAGACGATCACGGATATCTGCCAGCGCGATATTTAATCATAATCATAATGTTAAACTGATTATTATTATTACATATTTTTTTTGTAAATTATTAGATATAATTAATTTGTTTTGATTTTTTTTTTAATTAAACGACTAATTAGCTTGCTTTGGTGCACGAACCTTTATTCAAAAACTTAGCTTAATAATAATTGTAAATAAAAAAAAAAATTATTAAGAATTATTTTGCTCAATTTTCGATAACTAAAATCAAAAAACAGAAAAATTTAAAACCAAAAATCGAAAAGATAAACATAATCATCTAAAACAAACTGAAATACGGGGCCCACTGGAGAAAAGTGTTGAAATACAATCGAACATTCTATCTAAATATCGCTAATTAAACATTTTTAGTTGTTAAAAAATTATTTTTTTAGTTGATTCTGCAGAACCTATATAATTATATAATATGAAATAAAAGCATCAGTAGTAGTTCAAAGTTAATTTTTTTTTGTAGACAAAATATTGGCCAGTGATTATTATAGATATAGTCAAAAAACAAATAAAGCTTTAGCGAGATAAGAGTTATAGTTTTTTTTTACATAACTTACTTAGTATAAAGTTGCAAAACAATTAACAAAAATTTAAAATTTGAAAAAATATTAAATTTTTTTTTTCCCAATGATAGTTTTGTTTTTCAAAAAAATTTAGACTAAAGTGAAAACGATCGGAATAATAATATAGTTGATTGTGAAAGCTAATTGTTTATAGCAAAATGCAACATAAATTTTATGTAATAGTCCAATGCTCATAAAGTGTGTACGAAATAGAGCTATTTAAAATATATACAAGTCTGTAATGTTTTTTTTCAGTTTTTTTTTTTCGTCAAAAATTTTCCACATCACTACAATTAAATAGCGTTTTATTATAATGCGCCATCAAAATAACATTAAAGCCTTAAAGTTTCAAACAGAATTAAAAATTAAAAATTTTGTTTTGAATGCATGACTGAACAAAAATGAGAGGCGATTGTTTTTTTTTTCGAAAAATTAATTAAGTAAAATGCACAGCAGGAATTATAAAAATTATAATTTAATAAGAAAAATTAATTAAGAAAAAATAGTTGAAATAATTTTTTCAAAAATAAATCAATAATGAAATTATAGTTTTTTTTAAAGCATTTTTCATCACAATTTGAATATGTGTTACCTTCAATATGAGGTTGCTTTTGGTTAAGCCTTCTTTATCTTTTCTGTGCATTCTTCCTCTTCGATCAGCACTTTTTTTTTGTAGATTCTGCAGAATCTAGAACCATACATTTAAGCTCATATGAGCTAAAACTGCTCTTTTAAGTTTTCAAAAGACTAATTTAAATGATACGGATCTTTATGTGTTTTAATTGATTGAACTGATTGGTATATAATTTTGGTTCGCTAGGTGTTTATGTTTAAAAATAAATAATTAAAAAATTAAAAAAAAAAAAATAGAAGTGAATTTAGAAGTTTTTTTGGTTTTTTGATTTCGAAAATGTTTTAAATAATAAACCATAATTAAAAAAATTATAAATTCATAATAAAACTAAACATTTAAATACGAATACAAAAATTAAAAGTAAAAAGTGTTAGATTTTTTTTTATTTACTATTTGACACTGTGTGAGTGTTTGTAAAACTCAAAATATAAGATTGAATATTTAAAGCAGGGGTACACAAAACAAAAAAACGGTTCTTAACATTGACCACCGATGCGTTTTCTTATTGGAAAGGATTATTATTATTTTTTTTATAAAAGCCTGTATAACCTATTTGTATTCAATCTCCTATTATAATCGTTTACTTTGAATTTTCGCATCATTGCTAAACCAATTAGTTTTCTAACATATTGACAATTTGTGCAAAAATATATACGAAAATATCGCAAAGTAAAGAGAGAACCAATTTTTTTTATTGATTTAATTTTTTTTTGTTTATTGTAAAATTATACACGATCAAGTGATATAAGAATATTAAAATATTATGTATAGTACGAGTAGAAGTATTTATAAGAAAAAAATCAAAATAAATAAATTGAGAATTGTTATTATTATGAAAAGCTTAGCTTGATTATTTTTGAAGAATATTTTAAATATATAGGGAATATTTATATTTTCATGTAAAGCTGAAGATTATATGCTTGTTTCGCATTTTATAATATTATTTAACAAGAAAAACAATATAAAAAATAAATAAATTAGTTATAATTGAACTTAAATGATATTTAATACGAATTTAACGAAGGCTAAAAAAGATAAGACTATGTTTTGGTATTAAATCTTAAAAGAATCGAAATATTTTCGTAATTTAAAAATTTCGAGATATTCGATATATTTCTTTCAAAAGGATTACATTGAAGAAAATTCAAAAGGTGGTACACTATATAATTATTTTTATATTCACAAAAAGTTTTAATGAATCGAAAGGAAAGATTTTTGGATTCTACACTGCTATGCTTTATTATTAGTGACGTTTCGGTCTCTGCTGAGAGCTTTATCAATCTGCAGAGACCAAAACTTTACGAATAATAAAGTGTAACAGTGTAGAGTCTGAAAATTTTTTCTTTCAATTTGAAATGCACTGTGAAAACATTCACCAAACCATTAGTTTTAATGGAATTTTAACTTGATAAGAGAAAAAGTAAGGACGTCTATCATTGTTCTTAGAAATGTCTTTGTTGTCCTTGTTTTAGATTTACCATGAAGAAATTGCAATTATGTTGGATTGAGTCGATTTCTGTACTTATTGCTTTTAAAGATAATAGAAATATAAAAATATTTTTTAGTTGCCATGCTTCAGCGAACCTGAAGGGATACCAGTTACAGCAGTTGAACAAGATTTTTATTAGTCAGTAAATCTTAAATTTTAGACTTCTATAAGAAATATTCATAGGTACTGACATACCTCGACTTATCACGTTTCGACTTAAGTCATTACAACGAATTTGACTTATGTCGTTCATGTTTCGACTTATAAAACAGGATTTTTAATTTTATTTGGAAATACAAACATTTTGATTCGATTTTTATGAAACTGCTATAATTCTTACACTCTAGATGAAATCTGAGAGTATTATAAGTTTGCTCTAAAGTTTGTAGGCTCGGAGAAAAAATGAATGATGTTAATATTATCACTCAAAATTCTCAAAACTGAATGTTCGCCTGGACGTCCGTCCGTATTCGCTCTCTAGCTTGAGAACACGTTGAGCTAGAACGTTAAAATTTTATACACGTTGTTTTTGAAAGTATGGTCAAGTTCTTCAACGGGTCAAATCGCTCCACCTCTTCTACCCCCTCCCATACAAAATTACGCATTTTCGAGATTTGACAATAAGCCGATTTTCTCGAAAAATATAAAAGCTATTGATCTGAAATTTGGAGTGTATTATTCTTATATCAATTTCAATCTACGGTATAAAAATTATTTGAATCCCTCTACTCCTTCTACCACCTCTCATATAAATTGCACTTTTTCATGAAATACTATAAACCAATTTACTGAGAACGTGTAAAAGTTATCAAGTTAAAATTTTGAATAAAATATTTATTTAGAAATATTAGTAAGACCAAAAACAATTAGATAGTTTGCTTCACTCCTTCTACCACCTCCCATACAATATGACACAATTTCCCAACTTTTGAAAAAGCCGATTTCCCTGAAAAGTTTGAATTCTACTGATCTGCGATTGAAAACATATCAAATGCATAATGTTTATAGTTATTTCTGAAAAACTCCCTAAGAACTCCCCACTCCTCCTACCACCTCCCACACAAACTGCGCAATTTCACTATACACTAATTTTCTCAGTACCTATTAAATTTTTAAAGCTTAAATTTATAATAAATCATTCTAATGGCAACTCTAGCATGATGTGAAAAAATTGGTTCAGTGCCGTTACCCCTTCTACCACTCCCCATACAAAATTTCTTAACATCAAAAAATGTTTCTTGATCTAGAGTATCGCATGATTGGACCTTACGCCCAACCGTAGTCCTGTAATGTTTGATTAACTATGTTCAGTATATAAGCTTCGATTTGTGTTATTTTTGATGTATGTCGCGGTTTCACAAAACGAATTTATGACAAAAGTCGAGGTATTTTTGCGTAAAAAATTCAGTTTGTATTAGAAAAAATTATTTCTGTCCTAGGGGCATAGGACCAAAGAAATATTGGTTCATAATACTTTGGCACCGGGGCTGACGTAGCATGAGCGTCAGCCTTGTCTGGTTCCCACGGTTGACGGACACCCTACATCAAGCAACTACTGCTAGTATTTCTTTTTATGTGACACCAGAACTAGAGCGGCTATCCTTTTGTATTGAAGTACAGCCCCGGTGAGGTAGGCAGGATTTTCATCATTATCTATGGCGCGACAGCCCAAATCGGGCCCTGGCCTCCTGAAGTCGTCGCCTCCAATCGTCTCGATCCAAAGACCGCGTCCTCCAGCTGCTAATTTTTAGGATGGCTTTGCTGTCTTCATCAACCGAGTCTTCCCATCGCTCGCGTGGTTTGCCTACTGGCCGGTTACCACTCGCTTTGCCTTTAAGAGAACGTTTGGGGATTCTTCTGTCTTCCATTCGCTCTACATGGCCAGCCCACTGCAGTTTACGTAACTTGATGAACGTTGAAGCTTATGGCTCGTCGTAGAGTTGATACAACTCATGGTTGTATCTTATTCGCCATTCCGTTCCTTCCTTCACAGGTCCTAAAATTCTTCGGAGGACCTTTCTTTCGAATGCGTTAACTGCTTTTTCGGAAGTTCGCGTTAATGTCCACGTCTCGCTGCCATAACAGAGCACAGGTCGTATAATAGTTTTATAAATCCGCAGCTTATTGTTGCTGTGCACTTTCTTGGATTTCATTATTGGAAGTACCGAATAATACGTCTTATTTGCTAGTATTATCCGTCGTTTGATTTCATCTGTTTCATTACCGTCCTTTGCTAGATTAGCCCCAAGATATATGAAGTTGTCCACACTCTCCAAATTATATTCCGCAATTGTTATGTTTTGTCTGATTGGCGTTCTCCTTCTTGTTTGCGTCATTACTTTTGTCTTGCTTTCATTAATGCGCAACCCGACTTCTTTTGCGGTGGAGTCAAGATTGACAAATACCTCCTTAGCACTAGGGAAGGATCTTGCTAGAATGTTAATGTCGTCAGCGTATGCTACTAGTTGGGTGGACTTGAATAGTAGTGTCCCGTTGGTGTCGACTGGGATTTTTCGGACGACATACTCTAGTGCCAAGTTGAAAAGCATAAGAGCTAGACCATCTCCCTGCTTTAAACCACATTCCGTTGGAAAGCTGGTTGTGGAATCGGTTTGTATTCTCACTTGGGATTCAGTGTTCGTCATTGTGAGTCTTGTTAGTCGGACTAGTTTTGGAGGAATTCCAAAGTCAAGCATGATTTGGTACAGTACCCTCCTGTCGATACTGTCGTATGCTTGTTTAAAATCTACGAATATTTGGTGCACGTCTGTGTTATATTCCCAAGCACCTGTTTCACCGAGAATATCTGGTCTGTTGTAGATCGTCCGGTTCTGAATCCGCCTTGGTATTCGCCAATTATTTGATTAGTATATGGCTTAAGACGACGTTCAATTATTTTTGTCAGTATTTTATAGGACGTACACAACAATGATATACCTCTGTAGTTCTCACAGCAGAGTTTGTCTCCTTTCTTGTAAATTGGACATATAATGCTTTTTCACCAGTCGTCGGGTATGATTTCCTCTGTCCAAATTTTGCATATCGTGCTGTGCAGTATTTCAGCGACACAGTTTCCACCGTTTTTCAGAAGTTCAACTGGTATTTCGTCAATTCCCGGCGCTTTGTTTCGTTTTTGGTCACATAGGGCTGCTTTGATTTCAGGAAGCGTGGGTGGTGTAGATGATGGTTCATGTACGTCAGTTGAGGCTTCAATTGAAATGTTGTCTGTCGTTATCGGTGCTACTGGGATGGGATTCAAAAGATGTTCGAAGTATGAAGCCCATCTCCTTTTGATTTCTTCTGTGTCGCTGATGATATTGCCCTCTGCGTCTTTGCAGAGACTGGTTTTTGGTTTATATCCCTTTTTCAAGTCTTTTACTATGGCATATGCGTCCCGCGTATTATTTTTTCTCATGTCGTCGTCCATTTTTTGTATCTTGTCATTATGGTACTTCCTTTGTTTTCGTCTGCAGGTCTTTTTCGCATATCGCCTAAGCTCGTCATATCTTTCTTTTTTGGCTCGTGTTGGTCGTTCAGTAAAAATTTTGTAAGCTTCGTTCTCTCTATCTATTGCGTCGCGACATTCTTGGTCGAACCAATCATTACTTTTTCGCCGTGCTTGATATCCTAATACCTCTTCCGCGGATGATTTGATGCCGTCTCGTATTTTCATCCACGCATTCTCCACTGGCATATTTTGGATATTTTCGTATATTGGTGTCAGGTGTTTATTACATGCTAGCATATAAGCCTTCGCCACCGTTTCGTCGTTAAGCTTGTCGACATTCAATTTGCGAGCTCTACTCGTTTTCGAATACCCACGACAAGCTATTTTGCATCGATACTTAGCTCTGACTAGATAGTGATCAGAGTCACAATTCGCACCGCGGAGAGTTCGTACATCAAGTATACTGGAAGCAGCCCTTTCTCAATAAGAACGTGGTCTATTTGGTTGAAGGTGTGACCATCTGGTGATGCCCACGTTCGTTTGTGAATATCGCGATGTGGGAAGCACGTAGAGCTTACTATGATATTTTTGCTGCTTGCGAAATCAATAAGACGTTGGCCATTGTCGTTGGTTATGTCATGGAGACTGTGCCCTCCTGTTGTTCCTCTATGAGCCTCCTCCTTTCCGACTTTTGCATTAAAATCCCCTAAGACAATTTTTAGGTCATTCGAGGGCAGTGAGTCATATGTTGTCTCTAGGGTGGCATAAAATTCGTCTTTAGTTACATCGTCTTTGTCTTCTGTTGGTGCGTGAACGTTGATCAACCAAGTGTTGAAAAATTTAGTCTTTATTCAGATTGCACACAATCTTTCACTTATTGGTTTGAAGCTCGTGACCTGCTGTTTAAATTTTTTGTCAACGACAAAAGCGACTCCAAACTCTCTGCTTCCCGACAATTTTCCACTTGGATAGATTGTGTGTGATCTCATGTCCATGATTTCGCTACCTAGCCATTTCGTTTCTTGGATGGCAGTTATGTTGATGTTGTGTTTTGCCACTTCTTCGAGAAACTCTTTCAGAGCTTCTGTCCTAAATAAGGATCGAACATTCCAAGATCCAATAGAGTAGTCCATTTTTCGTTTGCGGGGCCGTTGCCGTTGAGTCCATCCTTTCCGAGGCTGTTCTTCAGGTTTCTGGACAGTGTTCTTTTTCCGGTGATGCGTTGTAGGTGCCTCGCCCAACCCCCGACCTGGAGGACCGGTCCTACTTATTTATTACACCCTAGTAGAAAAAGGGTGGGAGTTTTGAGCTAAATATGACATGCTGGAGTTCTCACAGCTATGCTGCAAGTCCAACTATGTCATACTTTTTGCCTACTTCCTGAGACGCACTGGTGTTACTGGCCATTCACGTTAACTCCATGTACCCTCCTCCTTTCTCAACTCGGGCTTGGGACCGTCTATGGCAGGATTTTGGTTTTTGGAATTAAGCTATGAAAACTTTTATTGAGTAGCTGAATGTTGTAGTCTTCCGGGAATACTAAGGTGGCCAGCGAGTTCCATATTTGAACAGTCTGGCGTAAGAACGAATCACGTAATTTGACAGTGCGATCGAAGATAGTGTTGAGAGGATACTTATGAGCGCGGTGAAGCAGCTCGAGTATTACGGGGCAAAGTTAGGCATGGAGTTAAGAGAATGGAAATTTCATCCGAACAATTTCAATTCTAGTAACGACACAACAGGGTTAAGGAGCTTACATTTCGCCTATGACCAATTGAGCGATGAAGAGATGTCAGAATCTTCTATAATTTTAGCGGCCAGAGACTGGATGCTATCCAGATAGGAGAGAGAGGTTTTTGCAGCTCCCGCCTATTGCTGGGAATTAAATTTAAAACGTGGTCTAATGTAGGCCTTATAAATTGTCATTAATTCAGAAGAGGTGAAGGAGCTTTTACAACGATTTAAGTAACTGAAACATTTAGATGCTTCTTTGAGAATTTCAAATATATGATTGTTTTAGGATAAGTTATCTGTGATTTGGTTACCGACTATCTTAGCATTTGCCGGATTTGAGAGTGATGGGAGAAGTCTTATGTGCAGTCATCAGCGAAGCTACGATGGCAGTGCCAGAAGTACCCAATCTAACAAAGGAAATACAAAAAAGTTGGGAAAAAATATCTTTTGTTCATTAGATAGTCTCCGTTTAGCTCGTTGCACTTTTTCCAGTGATATTCAAAAGCTCTGAGACCATGTTTATAGTGAAAATCGACGGTCTTTTCAAAATAGTCATCAATCGCAGACTCCACCTCTTCATTGTGGGCAAATCTTTTAGCACCGAGCCACTTTTTCAAATTTGGAAACAGCAAATAATCCATGGGGGCACAATCTGGCGAATGAGGTGCATAGGGAAGCAATTCGAACTTACGGATGTGTGAACTGGTGCATTGTCTTGATGAAACAAAACTTTCTTTTTTGCCGCGGTCGTTTTTTTTTCTTGATTTGATCACTCAAACGCTAAGTTCGCATAATACTCGCCGTTGATTATTTCTGAAGATAATCAATGAAAAATTTCCCACGCGCAACCCAAAAAACTGACGCCATGACCATGCCTGCAGATGGTACTGTCTTCATCTTTTTTGGAGCCGATTTTTCCCTCTGAGTTTATTGGTTTGACTTTTCTTCATTTCAGGTCAGAAGTGATGTACCCATGTTTCATCAATGGTTATTAATCGAGGCGAAAACCCGGCTTTTTTGTGGTGAACTTCGCCAAACACTCGATTGAAACATATCCACGACGCTTTTTTCTTCTATTGTGAGTAACCGCGGCATCCTATCGGATAGTCAGGCGATTCTCAAAGCCCTAGCATCCAATAAATATCAAAACCTAATCATTCTCGGAAAAAGGAACGATGTAATCTTCATGTGGGACCCAGGACATATGGGAATTGAGGGAAATGAAGAGGCTGATCGCCTTGCAAAAAAACGGCGAAGAAACAAATTTTACTGGTCCAGAGCCATTCTGCGGAAAACCAATAGGGCACTCCAGCCCTATACTTAAAAAGTGGGTGGAACAAGAGCGTAAAATCTACTGGAATAGACTTCCAGACTTACCAATCTCAAAAAAACTAATCCTGCCACAAGAAAACAAAGTGGAGGATATTCTAAAATTCAGCAAGTGCAGTACTCTAATCGGCCTAATGACGGGGCATAGTGGGGTAAACCACCACCTCAAAAATATGAGCTGCCGCTTCTGTCAGAAACGACAGTAAACATCCTATGTCCCTGTGAAGCAGTAGCTAGGAAAAGACAATCTTTTTGGAAAAGGTTTCCTTTCTACCGAGGAACTAGCCAACATGGCTCCCTTAAAGATATTTAGATTAGCCAAAGCTATTGAGTTATGGTAGGGTAAAGGAGCAAGAAACGCGCAATATTCCGAGAAGGTCGCAGTGCTTTCACGTTTTCTCCAAATTATAAAAAAAAAGTCGCGGCAACGTTCTTGCAAACAGCTCTCCCATGTCCAATTTTCAGTCAATATGCGATATACAGCACTTTTTGAAATGTCTACCATGACTGCTAGGTTGTGCATTGTCAGTCGACGGCCATCTAATAGAATGGATTTTTCTACCATGTCTGTCGTAGTCATCTCATTAGGTCGACCATGCGATGTTCGTCTTGGCAGTTCCTAATGCTTCGTTTAAACTCTGTCACCCAATATTTTACTATTGTAAGCAAAGAAGCAGCCTCCCCTAGAGTAGAATCTAGTTCCGCTTTGATATTGGTTGGACTGAGGCCTTTCAAATAAAAGTGTTTTATCACATACATACATACATAACGATAACAAATTTTTCCATGTTTATAAATTCATTAAGAGCGTTTATTATTCATGGCTGCCAAACAAATAATAAACAACGAAACGTCGAGAAACTTCAAACCTAAGCCGTATAAGGTTGGCACTTTTTACCGTAGACAATTTTTCAAACCACAACCGTTATCCATATCTATTTGTCAGGGCTGGGTACATCTGGGAGCGTACGAATGTATTTGATTGAAAGTTGAAGATAGCATGTACTTAATAAATATTAGAAAAAGTTTGGGAGAAAGAACCGAGCCCTTAGCGATATCAGCGAAAATTTTATAAGAGGAAAAAAACACTTCATCTAATACAACAAGCACGAACGATTGGATATAAAACTTTCAATTCAAAAAATAAGGGAGTAGCCCAAACCAAAAGCATTAAGTATGGCTAAAAGCGCCGTGTGTCACACTCTGTTGAAAGCCTTGGAAATAACCAGAGGACCAATAAAAGATTTACCAAACTGGTGAATAATGCTTTTGTTCGAACGTTCTGTGAGGGTAATTAAAAAGTTTCCCGAGGAACGATTTTTGCAGAATCCATTTTGTTTATCATCCTTAATATCACTGATGTGAAGATATTCTATAATTTTAAGGTTATTGTTCTACTAGGAGTACAAATAAGTTTCCGCTGTTTGACAAAAGATGGCCCCACCAGAAGGTTATGTTGAAATTGTCAGATGTGAAATGCAATTTCGTAAGTTTGGACATCTAGTAACAACATAATCTTGAAATACTAGTGACTCCTTATTAGCATCACATAATTTTGTTCGTGCGAAAATATCAAGTTTTGTGTGTCATTTGCGGGAATTTTTGATTTGCTTCTTTAATTTGAAAAAATCTGCAGTTGAGGCGCATCAATTGCTTGTAGAAGCATATGGTGAGACTGCTTTAAGTGAGAGAAGTTGTCGTGAGTGGTTTCAAAAGTTTAAAAACGGTGAGTTTGACGTGGAAGACAAAAAGCGTAGTGGAAGGCTGAAAGTGTACGAAGACACGGAATTTGAAGCATTATTAGAGGATGATTTGTGCCAAACGTAAGAAGAACTTGCACTTACGTTAGAAGTGACTCAGCAAGCAATTTGACATTGTTTACAATCGTTGCAATTGATTCAAAAACAAGGAAATTGGATTCCATATGAACTGAAACCGAGAGTCGTCGAACGTCGATTTTGCTGCTTGCTAGGCTTAAAAAAAGGGTTTTTTTTGCATCGTATTGTCATTGGAGATGAAAAATGGATCCACTATGATAAGCCAAAGAAGAGAAAATCATGAAGACCACCTGGTCATGCTTCAGCAACGACAGCCAAACCGAATATTCATGGTAAAGAACTCATGCTGTGTATTTGGTGGGATCAGCTTGGTGTCCTGTATATGAGTTGATCAAACTGGGCGAAACCATTACTGGAGCTCTCTACCGGTCACAATTAATGAGATTGAGCCGAGCACTCAAGGAAAAACGCGCGCATTACTACTCCAGATACGACAAAATTATTCTCCTACATGATAATGCTCGTCCGCATGTTGCGGCGCCAGTCAAAACCGATTTGGAAATACTTATTTGGATAGTCCTGCCCCTCCCGCCGATCACTTATTCCGGTCAATGGCACATGACCTGTCTAAGCAGCGCTAATTTGCTAATTTTTGATTCCATTATCGCCTTCTATCGAAGGTAATGGAATTAAGCGTTCTCCTTTCTTTGTAACTGGCTGAACATTTGCAAGCTTGTGCGAAGATGGTATAGCACAGTGCGATAAGGAAAGACGGTAAAGTTTTCACACAGGTTCGGGAAAAGAAGCGAAGGAATGCCATCTGGACCGGACGATTTGATAGCATCTAGATTCTGAAGCGAACAATTTAGTCCCTAGGAAGAATTTAGAGATAGTGGGTTATGCGGACGATATCAACATATTATCACGCTCTTTTACATCCGCAAAAGAAATTCTACTAAGCCTCGATCAAGCAGCAAAAGAAGTTGACCTGAAAATCAATGAAACAAAAACGAAAATAATGACACAAACAAGGAAAAGGACCCCCAATAGACAAAACATTACAATTGACGAATATAATTTGGAAAATGTGGACAAATTCATATATTTAGGCACAAAATTGACAAAGAGTGGAAATGAAACGAACGAAATAAAAAGACGAATCCAGCTCGCAAATAAAACGTATTATTCAGTCTTAGCTATTCTTAAGGCCAGTTGCGTACACAGGAAGACCAAACTCCAAGTCTACAAATCAATAGTAAGACCTGTGCTTTGCTACGGATGCGAAACATGGACCCTTACAAAAGCATCCGCAAATATGTTAAACGTTTTCGAAAGACGGGTCCTGAGACGAATAATTGGAGCGAAACGTGATGGTGACCGATGGCGAACTAGATACAACAGTGAGCTGTATGATATATTTGACGAACCGGAGGTTTCTACTATCATCAGACTGCGGAAGCTGCAATGGGCTGGCCTTGTACAAAGGATGGACGAAACTCGAATACCTAAAAAGGTATTCGAGGGAAAAACGGAGGGCCGGAGGCCAGTGGGAAAACCCAGGAAACGCTGGTCCGACTCTGTTGACGAAGACTGTTCATCGCTGCTCGGATTTCAAAATTGTTGGACGCGGTCACTGGACCGAGATCGCTGGAGACTTCGGCTACGGGAAGCCAAAGCCCGAAAGGGGCTGTAGCGCTGCGAAGAAGAAGAAGAAGAATTTAGGGACGAACTCTAAACTTCCAAAGTATACTTGGAAGTTTCTTCGACATAGCGAGGAGTAATAACAGAATTATAGTGATGCTATCTTAGACGAGGCATATACCGCGAAACAAGTTTTTGAGACATAGCATCGGATTCTGCAATACACCGTGATACATATATGCCCGCAGAGAATGATGAAGCAAATACTACTTTACCAACTACTAATACTAAGCAAGGGTACACGCCTATTGGGATAGCGTGTCTACAATGCGAAGGTCGTGAGTTCAAATCCCGGTCGAAGTATAATTCCAGCACACTGACTGCTTGGGAACATTTTGGCCATTTCGATCTACGAAAATGAAAAATTCGAAGATAAAGCACTGTGCGTAGGGCTAACAACCCTTACACAATAATAAATGAAATGCTCAGGAACCTGAACGTCAGGAGGCCAAGGCTCGATTTGGACTGTAGTGCCATTGTAGAATAAGTACATATACTAATACGAATATCAATATTTATAGATGAATAAAATATGAATATTTAGTTACTTTTTTTAATATTCAAAATGAATTATGTATTTATTTTAATTTCGAAATTTAAAAAAATTTATAAAATAGCGGACAAAATGAGTGGAGAATAATATAAAGATATTTTCTTTCAAAAATATTTCATAAAGTTTTAGCTCAATAGCACAGAAAGAAAGGCAAAAACTCAAAACATTTATAAATCGATATCCTTTTAAGGACTGAATACTATCATTGTATTCATAAGAAATTTTTTTTGCAGAAAACAGCGATAGTGTGGTCCCGTTTTATACTAGATGAAATCTGAGAGTACTACCTATATATTGTGTTTACCTTATCGCTTGTAACGCTAAGAAATAATGATCGCAAAGAGTCGTCAAGGCTACGGAAATATTTGTTGTCGCTCAAAAACCTCGATTCCGAGTGACCGTCTGTCCGTCTGTCTGTCTTTTTGTTCGTGTGTTCGTCTGTCTGCCTGTTCGTCTGTCCGTCTGTCTGCCTGTTCGTCTGTCCGTCTGTCTGCAACATAACTCTTGAAAGCTTAGACCTATCTTGCTGACATTTTTATACTCTAGATGAAATCTGAGAGTATATTTTGTTTGCCTTACCGTTTGTAACGCTAAGAAATAATGCTCGCACAGAGCCGCCAAGGATACAGAAATATTTGTTGTCACTCAAAAACTTCGATTCCGAGTTGCTGTCCGTCCGTCTGTACGTCTGTCCGTCTGTCTACAACATAACTCTCGCACGCTTAGAGCTATCGTGCTGAAATTTGTTGTGTGTCATTTTTAGCAAAAAAGTAACTTTAAGTTCGTGAACGGGCCACATCCCCCAACTCCTTCTACCCCCTCCCGTACAAATTTCATGAAATTTCGAAATTTAAGGAAATCGATTTTCCTCCAAAACCTTTCCAGCTATTGACTTAAAAATTAGGTAATAGTATAATGATATAAACATCATTGACCTCAAGAAATATTGATATGATCCCCTTACTCCTTCTGCCACCTCCCATACAAATGCACAATTTTCGAAAATCCATTTATTCGGTTTGCATTGCAACTAGCAAAGCTAAATGAACTAATTTTTGTCATAATTAATTTTATTATAATTGCAACTCATTTTCGAAAAACTATCAACTTTACCGAACTCCTTCTGCCCCCTCCCATACAAATTTTACGAAATTTCGGAATTTAAATTAAATTAGTTTTCTCCAAAATCGTCTAAGATATCAACTATAAAATTTGAGAAAAGTATCCTATTATAAATATAATTGATATCAAAAAATTTGGTTTTGATTCGGATATTCCTTCTACCCCCTCCCATACAAATGCAGAATTTTGGTAAATGCATTTAACCGATTTTCATAGAAACTAGAAGAAGTAGAAACTTAAAATTTTGCCACAATCTGTCCCTTACTAATTGTAATAAATGCTAAAAAAAATATCGCCTTCACCTCACTCCTTCTACCACCTCCCATACAAATTTTTGTATTGAAAGGTCAAGAAATATGAGAGCTATCGACTTTAAAATTGTAATAAAGCAATATGATTAGGAAGTTGATAAGCAGATTCAAAATCATCCAAAATCTTCCACTTTCTCTGCCACCTCCCATACAAATATCATAAATTCAGACAAAAATTGTTCAATTTCCTCGAAAATTATGAAAGCAAAAAACTTTAAATTCAGCATGAAATATTTTATATACTACATTCAGTGTTAAATACAAAAATGACAAACCTCCCCCTCTGCTTTAACCACCTCCCAAGTAAAAGGTAAGTAAGTATGTCATTTAGAGTATCATATGATTGCGCTTTACGCCCAATCATAATTCTGTTATGTTTTATATATCATTTTTAACAAAAAGGTAACCTTAAGTTGGTGAACGGGCAAAATACCCCCACTCCTTCTTCCCCTTCCCATACAAATTCATGAAATTTCGAAATTCAAAGAAATGGAATTTTCTCCGAAACCATTTCAGCTATTGACTTAATAATTAGGTCATAGTATAATGATGTAAATGTAGTTGACGTCAAAAAATATTGATCTGATCCCTTTACTCCCTTCCATACAAATGCACAATTTTTAAAAATGCATTTATTCGGTTTGCATTGCAACTAGTAAAGTTAAAAAAACCTATTTTTGTCATAATTAATGTTATTACAATTGCAACAAATTTTGTGAAAGCTATCAACTTCCCCTCACTCTTTCTACCCCCTCCCATACGTTAATTTTACCTAGATTTTTTTTCTCTAAAACCATCAAAGCTATAAACTTTAAATTTAGAGAAAAGTATACTATTATAAATATCATTGATGTCGAAAAATTTGGCTTTGATTCGAATACTCCTTCAACCCCCTCCCATACAAATGCACAATTTTCGGCAAATGCATTTAATCGATTTTCATTGAAACTATGAAAAGTACAAACTTCAAACTTTACCAGAATTTGTCGCTTAATAATTGCAATAAATGCTAAAAAAAAATATTAACTTCGCTCACTCCTTCTACCACCTCCCATACAAAGTTTTGTATTGAAAATTCAAGAAATGTATTTCGCCTTCGAACATAGGAGTAACAAAGCAATGTGATTAGGATGTTGATAAGCAGATTCAAAATCATGCAAAACCTCCCATACAAATGCCATAAATTCAGACAAAAATTGTTCAATTTCCTCGAAAATTATGAAAGCTACAAACTTTAAATTCAGCATGAAACATTTTGCATACTACGTTCGGTGTTATATACAAAAAATACAAACCTCTGCTTTTACCACGTCAGAAGTCACAATTTACTATTCGAAAGAATTTGAGATGACATATTTTCCGGTACAATAAGCTCTTTCCTATTTCATCTAGAGTATCTTATGATTGGACTTTACGCCCAATCATAATTCTGTTATGTTTTTTTGTTGGACTAGATCTCTCCGATATTGGTATCGGGTTTGACCCTTTTTGTGTCACTTTACTGTTTATTAATTATAAAATCGTTTCACACGTTTTCGCAATAAAGCCGTTATGAAGTCTTTCGTACAAGTAGATACTGTTCTCCCTCCCCGAGTGAATCTCGTTCAAGTTGGAACAATTTCAACTTAACATATTGTGTTTGTATGAAAATTGATTTCAAGGGAGAAGAAATTATGTAGAAAAACTTGCAAGTTGATATAAATTTCGAGTTATGGGAACTGTAACTTAAAGAATTTTGACTCTATCTCAGCAGTCATGCATTCCATCATATATCCGTAGGAGTGAGATAAATTTCGTTTAGATTCTTCATAAATTTGCGATCTACATCAGACCAAACATTCTCGGTGAAACAGGTGCTTGAGAAATGCTGGGAATATAACTCATACGTGCACTAAATCTTCGTAGATTTTAAACAAGCATACGATAGTATGTTCTAGCCCCCATGCTTTTTAACTTGGCACTAGAGTAAGTCGTCTGAAAAATTACAGTCGACAGCAATGGGACACTACTATTCATGTCCTTCCAACTAGTAGCATACGCAGATGATATTAACATCATAGCAAGATCCTTCTCTAGTGCTAAGGATGTGTTTATCAGTCTTGACTCCGCCGCAAAAGAGGTCGGGTTGCACATTAACGAAAGCAACACAAAAGTAGCGACGGAAACAAAAAGGAGAACGCCTATAAGACAAAACATAATAATTGCGGAATATAATTTGGTAAGTGTAAACAACGTCATATATCTTGGGGCTAATCTAGCAAAGGACAGCGACAACAATTATTTCTGTACCCTTGGCAGTTCTGTCCGAGCATTATTTCTTAGCGTTACAAACCGTAAGGCAAACACAAAATACTCTCAGATTTTATCTAGAGTATAATTAGGAGCTAGAGGATGCGGACGTTGGATCGAGATGATTGGCGATTTGGGCTGTCGCGCCATTAATGATGATTACTGTACCAGAATAAATTATTTTATAACATTTATTCAAATTCAAATGCTAATAACGTCCGCTTCTCGATTTTTTAACACCACTCTCTTTCTTTTTAATGGGTTTACCCCAGTTATCATCTCTCACAGAAAGACATCAAGTAAACCGCTTTTGGGAATTTCTGTGATCTCAAATAGTAGAAATCCATCAAAAATCGGTTGATAAAAATTTCCACGATTACAAAATTCTTTTTCAATGGATATTTATTATTTTATTTAGGGAACACGTGAAAGCACTGCAACCTTCTTGGCCTATTGTGCGTTTTTTGCCACTTTACACTACCACAACTCTTCTTCAATGGAACTACAGCTCAAATCGCGTTAAGGGCTTCTTATCTTCTGGTTCCTTAACTTCTGTTTGCTATTGTGGAAGAGTTATTAGCGCTTTGCAAAAAACTCTCTATCTATGAATTATTACTTTACTACTTTTGTAGATAGTGTGCAGGAATTATACGTCGACCGAGGTCTTAAATTCAAGATCTTCGCATTGTAGACCAATCAACTAGTCTACTTTCAGGCTAGTGGAGAGCTATAAATTCGAAAACAGAAAAATCTAAGATAGGGCGACCTCAATATGCATTCCGCAGGTGGGATGAAAATGAAAGAAAGGAATAGAAAAGAGAAAGCCTACTCATTATCAACGAAATAGATGAGTGGGGCATTAACTCTTTGACAGGGACGATATAATTTCCTACAAATACTTTTTTTAGGATAACCAAGCTTAACTTAGAGGATCACCCTTTAATGCGTTGCATAGTTCAGTCGGTATGGAAAAAACTAAGATGGATAATATTATAAGAATTTTGTTGGGAAGAACGTGGACATTTTTCTTGAATCGTTGGATCTGTAATTTCAAACATGTCATTTGCATGATGTTTATAGCTATTTCTAAAATAAAAATTTCAGCTAGAGTATTGAATGATTGGGCTTTACGCGAAATCGTAGGCCTGTTATGTTCTTTGGTTCAGCGTCGACTCAGCTAAACATTTTTGTAAGTCTGGCTAATGCTGAAAGCCCCAAACATGAAGAGAATCCTCTACTTGTAGATACTTGCGAGTATTCAAAAATGTATGTCATTCTTCCCACAGCTTTTTTTTTCTTCCACAGAGGAAGAAATGTCGACGGATTCTCTAGACTTCTCTAGGCTTCTACTCACTAAATTTGCATCTTAAAGAAAAAAAATAAATAAATAATAATAATAATAATAGAGTTATGTAAGTTTTATAAAAATAGTGGAAACTGCTATAACTAATATTTTAACGATAACGAATTTTAATATTTAAACTCTTTTTTCAACTTAGAAAAGCGGCCGACCTGAATTGACTCTAATTTCCGTAAGGGTCTTAATTCAGAAGAATAGTCAGAGGGGTAATCAACAATTTAGGAAGTAGAATCTAGGTGTATATTTTTTTTTTCCCAAGAGTACATTCGTGTATTTAGTATTAGCAAAAATTGAAGGTATGACTCAATCCAAGATATAGAGCAATTCGATTGGTTTATGTGTAAAAAAAGGCATATCGGACTTATATTTTATTTTAGTACAGAAACTGAATTTATGTTATTAAAGAGAACAAGAAAAGGTGATTTCTTGACAATGTTAGTTGCTATAAATTGTACGGTTAATATTGGACTACTCTCTATAAAATCGCTCAAAATATCAAAGCCTAGATACTCTAAAATATACCTTAATGTTTTCATCTACTTGCTATAAACTTTCCTTAGCGACATCAACAGATGATCAGTTTCTTTTTTGTATTAAACAGGTCACAAAAATATTATTCCAAAAAACTAGATATAAATCCTAACAGAAAAACAATTTCGAGAAAAAAAAAATTGTTTGAAAAATCCAAACTATAAATTCAGTGGAAAATGTCAATTGTAAAATAATCAAATGTTTATATTGTTTCTTCAATAAAATTAAATAACTTTCTGGATCGCAATAAATAATTATATGGATTTATAATGTAAAAAATGATATTTTTACTAAAATTCCTGCTGTCAATATTAAAAAGAAATAATTAACATAAAAACACTATCAATAAATAACATTGTTTATATATACCATAATAATAATAATAAAAAACAAGTTACAAAGACATCAAAACACAATTCAAAAGAACATCGAGATTATTGTTACGTTTAACGTAAAACCACATTGATAGCATTATAATTATTAATTTTATGTATTATTGATTATAATAATTAAGTACGAAACTCTTTCATGTTTGAGGTAATCAACTGTATAAGCTATTTACCTTAGTATGATAGAACTCACAATGATTAATGAACCGTCAATATACCATCTAAAAAATTTAATTTCATATTGAATATTCCATTCAGAATTCAAATTTAACAAAAAACTAAATAAAAAATGAACATAAAATTAACAAAGTGTGGACGGAAAAAAGCAATAAATTATGAAGCGTACAAAATATAAATAAAATTCATTTTTTATGGAAACTTGTCGTTTTTTTTTATAAAAGGATGAAAAAATTAAAGAAATAATAAAAGATGATTTCAAAATTTTTTTTTTTATGGAATAATTTAATAATTTTGAATTTTAATTAACAACTGATTTGATACTATACTGAATTTATTTTTTTAATCCGATGGTTTCCGTTCGGTATTATTACAACAAAAATAGTTGCAATTATAGCGAACATAATTTGCAAATTTGGAAGAGTAAAATGACAGGCGACAATTTATCGACATAGTGAACTTTTATATTCATGTAAATTTTTATTTAAGAATAAATTGGAGAATTTTGGAATTTTTTTTCGAATCCTATTTGAATTTATTAGTTTGGACTTAGTCAGCGGATATTTCAGTTTAGGTAGTTTGGTTAGTGAAATACAAATAAAGAACAGATACACTAAAAATAAGTTTTTTTTTAAACAAAACTTGTTTTTTTTTATTAGCAGAACTTTTACTTCGAATTATCACCTCATGCTGGTTAATACATATTTTTTTTTGTTCAAAAAGAAAACTAATCGCAAGGACATCAATAAATAAACAATAGTTATGAGATTTTCATCTTACGCCAGCTGTAAAAATTTTGGTCTCCAATTTTTTATCATCTTTTTTCCATGAATCCGTTGTAATCTAAAAGATGGTTTCATTGCATTTAAAAAGTTGTATCTGTTAAGTCGTTTATCTTATTTATTATTCTATTGGGACGTTACGATTTTAATTTTGAGAATTATTTGTGGGAGTATGGTGAATTTAATTTTCCTACTAGGAACATTTAATTTTTTTTTCGTTCAATTAATGAGTAAAACGGTTCCAAACTCTTCAAAATATTTTTAACACGTTAATTGCCATGTTTTTAGAAGAAAATCTTCTTGGACTGCTATATTTTCTTGTAGTGATGAATTGTATTAACCAAAAACTATTAAATTATTAAGTTCATTAGTCAGCTTAGGATCTTGTTTCATTATTTCTTATTTTATCTTACGTTTATTTCGTTGGTGCAATAGAGTTGATCGCAGAACTAGGTGCAGCCTAGTGTTGGTTTTAGGAACATTCTGAACAAAAGTCACCTTCATCGACGAACTTTGCAGTACAACTGGGCTGGCTAAGATAGGCATTTCGATTCAAAGGCATAAGGGGCAGTGAATCCATTGCAACACAATTCCAAATATGCTCCGGATAATAACTATCGAGGAAGTCATCCTATTGATCAACGTTATAGAATGAATAGAGAGAAATGGTACTGGGAACAACTGAAGACCGATGGTCAGAGTCGTGCCGAGTGGAAAAGACCTGTGCCTCTATAGGGGACCTTAACAACAAATTGATACGCGTGGTTTAGCCACAACGATTTCTCCATATTCTTTTTGTTAGCGACATCCGACAATATTTGCACAGTCAACAGATTGGTAGATAACGCCCTTGGCAATGCTCCTTCACCTCAGTTTTCCTAGAGATAACGCTTTGAATTATCTTTGGCCACTTTCGTTGAGAAATTCGATAATGGTCGACAAATTAGCCATCTGATGCAGCTGAGAGTTTCTAACGAACCATGATGCGTTAAGAGCTGTCCTGAGGCATCTGACTTGTTTCACCTGTAGTCTCTGTATATGGGACTAGGCGGCATGCCCCTGGCTGGTGAGGTATAGCAAAGAGTTGGGTGGATTATGCTTTTGCACATTAGTATGTTACTGTGAGTTGTTGTCTGTTCATTGGGTAGAGCAAGTTGGATGTTGTATTGGTCTTTTGTAGGACGAACTGTATGTGCTATAAGAAGCTCAGGGCTGTATCCCGCCTAACTCGTAGGAATTTCTTTACAGATTTCAATGAGATTTAGTCTCCGAAGATGGAGATATGATCGCTTGGCGGTAGTTTTTTCTTGAAGCTATACCCTTCAAAGTATAGCTTCACTGTTTTTTAGGGTTGATACGAATCATCCAGCGTTTAAATCATTTCTCAAATTTTGTCAGCGGTTACCAAAAGCGTTACAGGAAAGATGTATCATCCGCGTACTAGGCGGTTTTGATGCATTTAATCTCGGTACGTCTGGCATAAGTACTCAGAGCAGAAGCGGTGGTAGAACTGAACCCTGAAGAATCCCAGCGCTAATTTCCAATATGGGCAATTTCACCTCTCTTATGTTGGTTCTAAATGTTGTGCCATTTAGGAAGGACGACACCAAGTGAACCAGCGGGAATCGATGGTACGCAGGCTTGTGCACAAGACCGTTGTGCGAGAACTTGTCAAATGCCTACTCGACATGAATAAGCCGTCAGATATGATCTCTATGACTCTCACGAGCTGCGAGGTGGTAGAGTGTGAAATTACTCGAAAAGAGAGCGTCCTGTCCAGGATTCGGAATCATTATGACGTCAGCGGATTTCGATAAAGAAGGGGGGGGGGGAGGGAAGGCAAGTAGCCACTTACCCAAATGGCTTTTATTGTTGCAACAAGTTCCATAATCGCCCTGTTTGGAACATTTTTATGAGCGGCATTGCTTATGCCGCACGGCCCGGTTGCTTTAAGATTTCCAAGTCTGGCTAGGACATGTCTTACTGCGTTCGGAGAAGCAGGAGTGAGAGGAGTGTCTGCCACAGGTCCACGTGACTGTAGCTAGAGCAGCATTGTAACTCAAGAGATTTAGCAAAGCACTCCACCTTGTCGGAGTCGCATGCTTGTCGAGCGTCAACTTTGGATAGTCTCCCACCTTTCCCTGTCGCCCCCAGATATTATGTCGATCTTCCTTCTCTCGTTGTACAGGCCTTGCAAGGCATATCTCACTCTCTGAACAGTTTTGATGCATTCAGCTTTTAGGCTGGGATCAACAGTGAATCGGTGTTGTTTACAAACACGATTTCTTCAGAGACCGAATTTGACCCCCTCCCCCTCTTCGAGATATCAAACGTATGGGAAGTTGTAACCGATTCAACCGACTCTACCAATATCGCCAGGGAAATTCACTCGCTCAACTGCTTTCCATGTAATGGATAACCATATTGATGAATTTTCGTTGGATCAAAATCATCTTCTCCTAACAAGAGCAGGATTGAACAGTAGTCAGAGGACAGTTCATTCAAGGCATTGATCTTCAGGTGCACGGAGATGTGAGGTCAGGCCTACCTCGAGCGCCGTAGAATGTGAGTGTGAGAGAGCCGATAGACGATATGTTATGATTATGTTGTTATTCATAGGTGTGTTGTACTCTGCCTCTTGGGTTGTTGATCCTATTGAACCAGCTCGGGTATTTGGCGTTAAAGTCACCGCCCAAAATACACAATAATTAATCCTACTGTTAGGAGTATAGCTTATGTTTATTATATTGCGGGTTCTATGCGAAATACAATATCCGTGGTCCCATTAAGATTATGCTGACGCTAATTTCCGTCAACTCGAGAGTATCTATGACTAGGTTTGGTAGAGGGTGCTGTTCTTTATCACTTTTCATATAGATAGCAACACCTCGCCCCTGGGAGTTCTCCATCCTGACGGTAAAGTGTATTGTTGCGCAGCCGCGGTTCGTCAAACGCATTTAAATGAGATTCTCTCACTAGAATCACATTCGGCAAATCAAGGAGCCTCTTGATGGTCAGACCATCGGCGTCCATAACGCCGATCTGATGTTCTTTAAAGATCGGCCTTTTATTACAATATGGCTAGGAACATGCTACTTATGTTGCTGATCTTCGGTTGCACAAGGCTGGGCTCCACCGGGAATACATCAAGCACCATCCGTCAGTATAGTTAGTTTTGAAGTCCGTTTTTGGAAGCTTGCATAGAATCCTCAAGGAAGACGCCGGGTTGGTCGACCATGTAGCACATGGAAGCGAGCAATTGAGCAGGAGGGCAGAGGAATAAACCAGTCCTGGGAACAGTCGATGCTTAGAATCGCACCTTATGTGAGAGAGCTGTTTCTGTCCTATGACGCTATAGGGGGTCTTAACAGGAATTTGATTGATAGATGTTCCTGGTGGTTGCTGCACTGGGTTAGGGCTGTTGAAGAGCAAAGCAAAGGATCGTCAAGGGCCGAGGAGTAGGAACCATAGGAAGGGGGTTGATCTCACGATGTGTACGGATATGGTTGCAGTCAAAGCTTTGTTCTGAATCGCATTGTTGAGAAGGCAGCTTTAATAATTTTGCGCTTCACCCCAATCCACGTATTTGACAGAGCTGGTAGATTTCGTCAAAGTATTGTGTGAGCCAGCACACAAGTTTAGCGACACCCACTCTGCGCGTGTGTCAAAATCGCTGACAATGACGGCATTATCCAACTCCAGCTTTGCATTTAAACGCCTCAGTCTTAATTACTAGACAACAACATCAGGTCGTAGAGATATTTTGGGCTGTGGACGACCTCTACTAAAATCATCGGCTTTGGATTCTTGTTATGGGTCCGTTTCATTCGATCTACCTTGACTGGTAGAAACCCTTGCATAATGAGGTCCTCTTTCATCTCTTCTTTTGAGAATATCTGCAAAACTACTGGAAGTACCACTTTCAGGTTTTTTAGTGCGAAACAATGAAACTGCACCCTGTTGCGCCCTAATAGATCAATCATGCCCCTGTAGTAAAAAGCCGTCCACTGTGGCTCGTTTGAATTTGGCATCTACAGCAGATTTCGCAAGATCGTAGATCTTGGAAGTCAGGAATATAGCAAGATTTTCCCTCTAAGGAGGAGGGAGGAGTCATCTGCATGTGGTTGACCTCTTGGCACTTGACCGATCGATCACCTGCTGTTGAGCCTCCGATTTGGTTCCGGAGCTCCAGCAGTATCTGCTCTGAGGCAGGATCCAGAACGGGTTCGGAAGGACCTAAAATCTCGGTAAACCAGCTCCAATTCTTGCGCAAACCCAGTGCATGAGTCCAATTTACTTAAGAGTGAACCCTGGTTATCGCTACGCGATCGTATCGAGGAAAGCCTTTCTGGGCCTGCTCTTCGATTTTCGGATCTGGTGCGGTCTGTCATTGCAATTCGGACACTAACTGTGAATCGGGGTAGGCCTCCATGTTAAGGCAACATGGTACTTACTGAGAAATCTCACCAGGCGGTTCTACTATTGACACATTCAACATATTACACTAACAAAAATGTTACTAAGTTTCTGTCAATCTTTTATTTCACAGTGCCAGAGTGGCTTACGCGGGAAAAGGTTATTTATTCGGAAGCTTTATATTACGCCACTGAACGAGAGCGATAGTCGAATACTTTGCTGACAATAATTCCGTGCTCGCTACTGCAGCTCTCACGCTCGCTGCTTAGTTTTCTTTTTCATTGGTACCCAATGTTTATACAAAGTTTTCTGAAAATTTCGATTATTTATCACGGTGAGTTTGAAAAAAAAAAATGGTTAATATTAGAAAAAAAAAATCAAGTGAAAAGGACTTTTATTTTTGTAGTAACTCAATTTGCACTAAAAAGAAATAATTATATATGTTTCGGCTTAGAAATTAACTAGTACGATATTTTCCAAGTTATTTTTGAGCGATACAGAAAAAAGATTGTAAAGTACTAGATGGGTCAAGAACTGATAAGTATTAAAAAACATGTACACGGCACATATCTCCAAGATTTTTGTTCGTCATATAACTCGATAAAATTTGGCAAAATATTATTGAATGTATTCAATAATTGTTTACAAGCTTATATGTAATAGATTTAACCATAAACCCTCTAAAAAATTAGTGTGTTAATTATTTCCTTATTCCGTTCAGATCATTTTCACGAATTTACATATTTTATTTTAATTGCATATCTATCCAGGTACCTTATTCAATTTAGTTGGCGTTTTATAAATTTTATTCGGGTTAGTTTACGTCTCTATAATAATGCTCTATTACGAAATTCACCATTACACTATATAATTGAGTTCAAAGGCAAATCTCAAGTTTCAAAAGGGATAAATCCAAGTCCAAACCATTAATGAATAAGAAAGTTTTTCATCTAAACTGTTTAAAAAATAACTTTTTTCTAAAGTTGGGATTTAATAGAATTTTAGTTTCTGATTCAGGAGAGCGGCAGTTAATTTGGGCAAAGCTACACATAGAGAAATTTTGCGGTTCGATTTGAGCGGAAATATACAATGATTTCGGTACAGCGTAATATCAGATAAAGGTTTTTTAGTATTCGAAAAAAAATTTTAAACCAACGTTCACTTCGACTGGATATGGATAATACACAATCGACTCTACCATCAGTCAACATTAGTGATGTGAAAGAAGTAAATATTCGTTACACGAGTACTCGTTACCGACTGAAATCCGAAGTAACGAATACCGACACAGATTTATACTCGTTACTTAAGTAACGAAATGAGCTCCGGAAAAAGTAACTGAACTGTTACTCGAGTATTCGTTCCGCGAACAAAAAATTACCTATACCGAAAGTAACGCTTAGTTGCTTTTTCGTGACATCACAGGAGAAAAACCTACTCTTATGCATAACGTCGTACCGCCATTCCAAAGCAAGAACGAGAAGGAATACTCTTACTCTATCTTAAAGTAAAGTCTACTGATAAATTGATGTGTTTTTTTCGTTTCGTTTCTTGCAACAAAAAGAATGTCGTCGTTACAAGTGTTAGGGTTTTGGTACCAGTGATCCCAGGTTGTAGAATTTTTTAATGTTTGGCGTGATAAAGGGATTTTTCCTTTATCAATTTAAGGGATTTTTGGCAAAGAAAATTTCGATTTAATAAAAGTTATTTCCTTTACATTTTTGTTTTATTTACGTTAGTATTTAAATCGATTTTCTACTTAAAAGAGGGATAATTAAAAGACCGGACTTGGCATCACTGTGTTGATAGTACATGTATACAACAGGCCAACGAAATTAAGAGCGATTCACAAGCGATTTCACATAATTACTGCATGTCAACTATAGGCGAGGCTAGGGTGTAGTCTAGTAGGTAGCGTGTTTGGTTTACAATGCGAAGGTCGTGAGTTCAAATCCCGGTCGACGCATAATTCCAGCACACTACCTGCTTGAATATACCTTGGTTACCTCAATCTACGAAAATGAAAAATTCGTAGATAGAGGGTTGTGAGAAGAGCTAACAACTCTTCCGCAATAAATAATGAAAATGTTAAGGAACCTGAAGGTCAGGAGGCCAAGGCCCGATTTGGGCTGTAGCGCCATTGAAGAAGAAGAAGAAGAACTATAGGCGATTTCTTCTATTTGAATTTATCATTTGCAAAACTGGCTTACTCATCCCGGTTAATTCAGATTAACTTTCCTTAAAGTAATAAATAGGTACTGGTACCGAAAAGTAACGAAACTTCACGTTACTAGTCTTCATAGATCATTATTTGGGATCCTCATGTTAAATTCTACCTCGCAACATCCACGAAGCAGTATACATTTTTTATTGAGGTTCAGGTTCGGTTTGAAGCCTTGGTTAATTTTGCATAGAATTAGAATTTGAAAATTAATTTTGAGATTGTTTTACTAATTTATTTTATTATTAAATTATCCGACAACAAGTCGGGCGCAACATTTTTTATTTTTGAGGGGTCAATATGCAGGTTAACGTGGTAAGGGTAATAGTTAAATCTCGGAAATTTTCTCAATACCGAAAATTGCCGATCCGCGATTTCGGAACAGGGAACCGAACTAGTAAATCATGAGAGTTGCGAAAGAGGCATTTCGAAAAAGAGTTTCTAATATTTATTCGTAAAAATATGAATAAGAACGCTCACTAAAAATTTAAATTGATAGGTAGCTCGTGTCGATTTATGAATGTTGATATTGGGTCAGCAGCATAATAAGTTTTAGAAGCATTGACTAGAGAATCGGCAGATTTTTTCATTTAATGTGGATACATTTAAAATATTTTTTTTCCATCTTGTTTCCTACTAAGCGATTTTATCTTTTTGTTCCTTGACAAAAAATAGTCTTACTATTTAGCTTACGAATTTTTTACCTAACTAAAATATATCTCAAATACAAACATATTTTAAAATATTAAATATTAATTAAATGTAAGACTAATTGAATTTCTGGACATATTAATCAGGAAAAATGGATTCACCCACTTTTGCAACTTTAACGCCTGAAATATCGCCTACATAAATCGTTTTTATTTATTTATATTTTTTTTATCGGAGTCATTAGTGCGAGGAATAAATAAAAATAAAATATTGCATAAAAAATTAACTCAACGTTTAGGTATATAACAATTGGAATTTACTAAAAGATTTTTTTTTTTACTTTGACGATTATCAAAATGCAATTGGATACTGACTACCTAACAACAGATATAAAAGGGATATAATACGACTACAAGGTAACGTCTTACACAATGAAAAAAAAAACACAGAGAACCATATGTGGAGTAAAATATAAATTAAAAATAATAATAATTTTCTTTTGTATGAAAATTAAAGTCATAAAAATAATCGAAACAAAAAGGCAAAAAAAAAAATTAAAGAACATTATATTTCGATTGATATTGGACTCAGAGCTGCGAAACAAGCACATACTTCGCTTAAAAAAGCAGTTTGAGGTCCACATTTAGAAGAAACTGGTTGCAAAGGATAGACACACAGAAGTGGAAAAGTAGAATATTGAACAAAAGCAATTTATTACTCTTTTACGTTTTAAATCTTATTTATCTTATTGTTATGTTAGTATTTTTCATTTCATATATATTTTTCCGGGTTTTTTCTTTTCATTTCTCTTAATTACTTTGTAAATTAAATTATTTTGCTTTCGCAATATATTTTCTGAGTCGATTGAATCTTTTCGATTATCTCATTTTATAATTTTTCTGAATTCGAAATGAAAATCTCGTTAGAGAAATCTCACCTGGGTAAGCTTTCATATCTCACGTAATGTGCTTACTTTATTTGTTTTTATATAAATAAATTTATATTTAATTTTTTACGAACATAACATATAATTTTATGATTTACGCAATGTAAATAGTAAAAATCAAACTGATTCCCATATTGATTTTAGTTGGTAGAACGTATTTAATGACTGAGTTTATACTGATTATATGCAATAGTGGTATATAATGTGTATATAAAATCACTCTGAAAAATTAATGAAATTATAATAAAAAGTAACTCACTAGTTATATATATTTATATATATATATAAATATATAAATATTTTATAAACAATAATAATAATTAAGAACGATACATATGAAGAACAAATAAAAATTAAAGCATCTTGCGATTCACTAGAACGAACTAAAGTATTTTTTTTTTTAAACTTTATGACTTTGGCTGTATAATTTTATAATTTATTTTTTTTTAAATGTATTTTTCACAAGTAAAATATTATAAAATAGATTTTTTTCTTTTTAATTTTGGACAAAGAAAAAAAAAACAAACAAACAACGAAAAACTTATTAATAAAAAGTAAATACTTACATAGACTTCCTCCCATTGTGAAACATAACGCACAAGCCTAGAAAGTCGTAGCAGTCGAACCAGTGAAAGAAGCTTTGCTAAGCGCAATATTCGCAAGGCTCGTCCAGCATGAAGAATTTGAAATGAATCAGAAAAATCCTAGAATTTGGTTTTAAGTTACGGTTAAAAGTTCTTTTTGATGTAGTTAGAAAATCTCTTACGCTTACTTGGTTGAATATCAAGAAAATATAGTCAAGCGGTATGGACGAAATTAAATCAAGAAAAAACCAAGTTTTTAAATAATGTTTTGCTATTAGTTTCGGATCCAATATCACTTGTTCCGCGTTGTCCTGTTGCATTATACCTAGGAAGAGAGAAGGATAATGAGCAGTCGATATTATTTGTTCAAATATATTATTCGATATTTATTAGTAAAATACCATACAGTGATCCCCCGACATTGGCAGTTTTGACATTCGCGAATTTTTCTTATTCGCAAATATTAAAAAGGGGAACGTTTTAATATTCGTGATTTGATTATTCACAGAAGAAAAAATAAATAAAAGGAAAATCAAAAAAGGTTTAGTTGGTTTGAAAATTTTAAAAAAGTCATAATTTGCACAATTTTAAATTGTCTGGTGAATCGGAGTCTGCTCAGAAATTTCCGGAGAACTCCAAAGGATCATAGAATAGGGAAGATACTGACCACAGCAGGTTTTCATTCAACCAAATAGACTACGTTCTAACTGAGAAAAGGGCTGCTTCTAGTATACTTGATGTACGAACCCTCCGCGGTGCGAATTATGACTCTGATTATTATCTAGTCAGAGCTAAGTATCGATGCCGAATAGCTTGTCATGGACATTCGAAAACGAGTAGAGCTCACAAATTCAATGTCGACAACGAAACGGTGGCGGAGGCTTACATGTCAGCATGCAATAAACACATGACACCAATATATGAAAACATTCAAAATATGCCAGTGGAGAATGTTTGGATGAAAATACGAGAGGAAATCAAATCCACCGCAGAAGAGGTATTAGGATATAATGCATGACGAAAAAATAATAATTGGTTAGACCAAGAATGTCGCAATGCAATAGATAGAAATAAACTGCCAACAAGTCGGGCGAAACTTTATTATTCTTGGGACAAGTTGCGGACGCGTGGAAAGTCAATATGCAGGTTAGAGTGGTTAGGGAAGACTAAGTAAAAGGGGGTTCTTGGGCAGGGCAGTTATCAATTTAACACTTTGCGGAAACGTTCAAAAGCTCCAGTATATATAATCAATATTTCGTTCGTTTATTTATGTAAGTTTGAGTTTCGTGAGGGGAGGGGTGAGGGGTGATAGTAAGGGTCGGTGGATGTTAATAGTTTTTTAATTGATTGCTTGAATCACGTCCAATAATCTTTGTATAGAATGTCAGTTTCATAGACGAAGTTGCATAGAATTTTCATAAGATTCTATGTATTTTACATTCACGAAACCAAACATTTGTATGGGAGGGGGTAGATGAGGTACGGGAATCGTAAAAATTGTGACGCAATTCTATTTCCTTTCTCATGTAGTGCGTTCGTACAAAATTTCAAATTCGTAGCTTTTAATTTGTTGGTTATTAGTTGATTTAATGAAATTGGTCGAAATGATACTTTTGTATGGGAGGGGCTAGAAGGGCAAGTGCGATTGCAAAACTTTTAAATGAATTTCATTTCAATTATTTTTGTAGGTTTTCATGCAAAATTTGAAATGGATAGCTATTAAGAGTTAGCTGATAACTGATTTCTTATAAATGCTTGAAAAAATAATTTTGTATGGAAGGGGGTAGAGGAGGTACGGGAATCGTAAAACTTGTGATGCAGTTTTCTTTCTTTTCTGTTGTGAGGTGCTCGTACAAAATTTAAAGATCGTAGCTTTTAATTTGTTGGTTATTAGTTGATTTAATGAAATTGGTCGAAATCATACTTTTGTATGGGAGAGGGTAGAAGGGCTAGTGCGATTTCAAAACTTTTAAAATAATTTCATTTCAAATATTTTTATAAGTTCTTGTGCAAAACTTTAATAGTTAGGTGATAATTAATTTCTTAAAAATGGTCGAAAAAATAATTTTGTATGGGAGGGGGTAGAAGTTTTGAAAGTATTTGACCAGTTAATATTTCATACTTTTAAGGATTTTTTTAAAATGTATTTCCCAATTTTTCAAGTTTCTACCTCAAAATTATATCCAAAAATTTCCAGTTTTCGTGTTTTTTTCGCTGCACATGAAACACCTTGTGCCCATTAGACCGGGGTGGTCGGTTCGTAACAATTGTGGATCAAAAAATTATTTTTTTTAAGTATATCAAATAGATGTATCCACATGCAAAATTTAAAGTTTCTATCTTTGACCAGAGTCCTAAAAAAATCACTCAAAATTTTCGAAATTTTTGCTTACCACCTCCTTCCCTTTACACCCCCTTCCCTTTACACCCCCTAACTTAAAATTTTCATCAAAATTATAAATTATTATATATAGTTCTATAATCTGACGAATTTTTGATTCGATATCTGTACTTAATTTTGAGATATAACGATTTCTGGTTTTGAAAAGTGCACCATTTTTGAAATGCTCTCCATTTCTCCCCACTACTATTATGACCACATTTTATATATTTTTTGTATTTCGCTAGTATAGCTTAGTATATGTTTTAAGTTTCAATTACATAGCTTAAGAGATAGTTGAGATATTACTTTTTACGTGTTTTTCTTTGCACCTCCCCTGACCCTTCCCCTTACAATAAGTAGCCTATTTCTAAGCTGATTCTAGTGGATCTAAATGTCATCTTAATGGTCCCAAAATATGAATTTTTTATGGTAAGTAGTTTCGAAGATATAACTATTTCAAAAAAAGATTCCGCCGACAATTTGTTTTTAGCTCCCCCTTTTCGGACGCCAATGGGTACGAAAATTAAATTATTTTTGGAGTTTGTCCCACAACCTTCTCTATACGTGTGCTAATTTTCATCTTCCTATCTGCATTGGTGGTGAAGATATTAGCAAGTGTATTTTTTGACTTTTTCCATCCCCCGCCTCCCCCTTCCACCCGACACTCCCCAAAATTTGGATAAAGGAGCTCACTTACCAAATTAACAATCAACCCAAAAACCAACATTCTACCTTTAACGGTCTTAGAGGTACGAGTCCATATGTACGGCGTACGGCGGGACGGAATTTTTTTTGCTTTTTTAGGCTAATTTAATCATGAAACGCGAAAAAAAAAATTTCAGGGTAGCAAATTTTTTTTTTTTCTGTGTCGATCACAATACTTTATTATTAGAATAATAAAGTAAAATTACAAAATTTTTACTGAACGACCAACACGGGCCAAAATAGATAGATACGACGAGCTTAGGCGATATGCGAAAAATACCTGCAGTCCAAAACAAAGGAAGTACCATAATGGCAAGATACAAAAAATGGACGACGATTTAAGGCAAAATATAACGCCGGACGCATACGCAATAGTAAAAGACTTAAAAAAAGGATATAAACCAAATACCAGTCTCTGCAAAGACGGAGAGGGCAACATTATCAGCGACGCACAAGAAATCAAAAGGAGATGGGCTTCCTACTTTGAACATCTTCTCAACCCCACCCCATTAACATCTATCACGACAGACAACATTTCAATTGACGCCTCAACTGATGAAGAAGAACCATCATATTTTTTTTAGCATTTATTGCAATTATTAAGGGATAAATTCTGACAAAATTTTAATTTTGTGCTTTTTCTAGTTTCAATGAAAATCGATTAAATTGTGCATTTGTATGGGAGGGGGTGGAAGAAGTATTCGAATCAAAACCAAATTTTTTGGCATCAATAAAATTTTTATTAAAATACCTTTCTCAAAATTTGACGTTAATACCTAACGGTTTTTGAGAAAAATAATTTAATTAAAATTCTGAAATTGCGTGAAATTTGTATTGGAGGGGAGAGGAAGAGTGAGGGGAGCTTCATAGTTTTTCCAAAATTGGTTGTAATTGTAAAAAAATTAATTATCGCAAAAATTGGTTCCTTTAGCTTTGCTAGTTGCAATGCAAATCGAATAAATGATTTTTTGAAAATTGTGCATTTGTGTGGGAGAGGTAGAAGCGGTAAGGGGAACAGTTCAATATTTTTTGGCGTTAATGATATTCATATCATTATTTCTTCTACAATGACGCTACAGCCCAAATCGGACCTTGGCCTCCTGATATTCAGGCTCCTTAACATTTTTCATTACTTATTGTGGAAGGGTTGTTAGCCCTTCGCACAACCCTCTTTCTACGAATTTTCATTTTCTTAGATTGAGGTGACCAAGATATATCCAAGCAGGCAATGTGCCGGAATTATATATTGCGCCGACCGGGATTTGAACTCACGACCTTCGCATTACAAGACAAACACACTACCTACTAAGCTAAACCCTAGCTAATATCATTATAATAGTAACATTATACTATGACTTAATTTTCAAGTCAATAGCTGAAATGGTTTCGGAGAAAATTCAATTTCTTTAAATTTCGAAATTTCGTGAAATTTGTATGGTAGGGGGTAGAAGGAGTGGGGGGATATGGCCCGTTCTCGAACTTAAAGTTACTTTTTTGCTGAAAATCACATATGACAAAATCCAGCACGATAGGTCAAAGCTTCCGTGAGTTAGGTTGTAGACAGGCGGACAGACAGACGGACAGACGGTCACTCGGAATCGGGGTTTTTGAGTGACAAGAAATATTTCTGTACCTTTGGCGGCTCTGTGCGAGCATTATTTCTTAGCATTACAAATGGTAAGGCAAATACAACAGCTGGAGGACGCGGTCTTTGGATCGAGACGATTGGAGACGACGACTTCAGGATTACCCGATTTGGGCTTTCGCGCCATTGATGATGATGATTATGAAACGGGGCTATTCGAAGAAGCCAAATAGGACGTTTCCATCCAAAACAGAAAGGACAGTTCCAGGCTTCAAGGTGGCTAAAGACATGGGTCGCTAAATTTTTGAGCATTGAAGGGAAAAATAAAAATTAGTTGCCCCTCTTTTGGCTAGCTAATAAGAAATCGTGGGTCACAGGTATTTTATTCCAGAAGTGGTTTAATGACTGTTTTATTCTTGAAGTTAAAAAATACCTGGTTTTTCGGAACCTTGACTTTAAAAGATATTACATATACAATGCATCAGTACACCCCTGAGCTTTAGTAGTAGCGCATCCTAATGTTGAAATATCATTTTTGCACCCCAAATACGACGTCATTAATCCAACCTCTTAATCAGGGAATAATTGCAGCATTTAAAGCTTATTACACCAGGCGATGGTTCCAACGAATTTTGAATTCAATTGAATTTATCTCGGAAGAAACTTCCAGGTGGAAAAAAATCAATATCGCGGATATGCATTGTGGATATTGATGCCTCGATAATGAAATTGAAGCCAAGCTAAATCAATGCTTGGAGGAGAAATATTTGGCCCGAAGTTGATAATAACAGAAAATCATCTTCCGCCTATAACCCAGCAATAAGATCAAATCGTGGATCTTGCACACTAAATCGGAACGAAGGATTTGAAGATATGTTGCGAGATGAGAGTGTGATCTCATAAAATTTAACAAAAACGAAGCAAGGAGTCATTCGAGATGGTAGATGAAAAAATTTAGCACTCCGACGACTCCTTACGTAAAAGTACTTACTGAAAGTAATAAAAAGCTAATAATATAATATGTTATTACTTATTAACCATCACGGAACAGGAAAATAGACTTGATATTCGCGAATTTGACTTTCGCGGAATTTTTGTTTTTTTGGAACATAATACCCGCGAATGTCTTGTGATTACTGTACGTAAATTATGTTTTTATGGAAAACGTTGTGATTCACTGATAATATTCAAGTTTAAGAACTTTATTTGGATTGGTAATTTTTTGGCAATTTCTTGCTTCAAATGCACCAACAACGCCATATAATGTTACTCTTTTCAAGATAGTCAATGAATATTATACCATGCGCAATCCTAAAAATGAAGGCCATAATCTTCCCGCTGACTTTTACGTTTTCGCCGCTTCGGATGGCTTTAACCGGCTTCTCGCCACTCAGCTGACTGCCGATTTGACTCTGGAGTGTAGTGATGGACCCAGGTTTCATCCATTGTCAGATTTCAACGCCGAAAATCCTGTTTACTTTTTGTTTTTCATGGACAAATGTTTGTGCACGATGATGAATACACCGCGTTTTCATATCTTTATAATGTCAACTATTTCCTACAACTGCATTTTACGGTCTGCCACAACGATTTTGTGCACTTTTTTAATGTTTTTTGGAACAACTGTCGAATTTGGGCGACCAAAGAGTTCAGCATAATCGGTGTCTGGCGGACGCGTTTAAATTCCCAACCAACTTTTGACTATTGCTTTCGATTAAGCAGAGTTTAAATAACACTTATCAAGCCAAACTTTTGCTTGAACGGTATTTTCTCCCTTCAATTAACACCTGAATTTTTTCAGATTCTCATGAAATTTTGACATGTATCATCTGAAGATTCTACAATGGCGCTACAGTCCAAATCCTGATATTCAGGTTCCTTAACATTTTTTTTACTACTTATTGTGGAAGGGTTGTTAGCCCTTCCCACAACCCTCTTTCTACGAATTTTTCATTTTCTTAGATTGAGGTGGCCAAGGTATACCCAAGCAGGTAATGTGCCGGAATTATATTTTGCGCCGGCCGGGATTTGAACTCACGACCTTCGCATTACAAGACCAACACACTACCTACTAGGCTATACTTACCGTCTGAAGATTGGTACTTCATAAAAATCATATGGATCTGTCACTAGTGGCGCCATCTATATGTCATCCTTAGAACTTATTGAGTGATGTAGTACTTGAAACCATGTTTCTGATAAGAAAATTTGAAACAATGCATTGAATTTTTTTTTTTTTTACAGAATGACTTGTGTTATAGACGATGGAAATAGAAAAGGGAGTGAGTTCGACCATAATGAGTGGTGAAGCTGGGATATTTTTCAATTGTACTTGTTGATCAGACTGCAGGCCTGATACTTTGTGCCTTGAATTACACGCAGTGTAGCCACTTTCGTCCAAAAGTATTGATTTTGAGTATTGAAAGTAATGCAAATGTCGTCAATGTGTACAGACTATTAGGTAGGATTTTTTTTTTAAATACAGTAATTTAAAAAATAATCGAAACAAAATATGTTGGCGATGTGAAAGTGTAATAGTTTCAAATCGGAAGATTGGTACATTCAGTAGATGATCCATCATTAACAAGCTGAAAATATTGTTATGTGTCGGCCCCAGTCGTTCATCGAATATTCGCGATCTTCAGCTATCTACCATTATGCAAACAGGCACACATATTACTCATAGACTGGGCTTCGCGGAAAGATGGGCTGAAGAGCCACCGAAAATGAGAAACTTCGTGTGCTGACAAGCGGACGAAATGCAACGTGTACGAAGATTGGAGAGTCGAAGTTAGGAAAGCGATTAAGTTATGTGACCTACAGCGAGAGATTAATACCACATATAGCACAGCTAAATTATTAATTCGGATATGTGTTATACACTAATTTAGCCTAATGAACATCAAATCACCAAATATTGATCATTGATCATTTAGGACTTAATGATGAAGAAGTACTAGAGCTGCCCATTTCGTATGTGTGTTTTCATGCTAGAAGAAGAGTAATTTTCTAACAGCTCTGACTTATATGAAACCTTTGAAGCATGATTTAATGTCCCAGCTATGAAAGGTGACTTGCAAACGCCTCCAATACGGGACTAAGGATTCGTTTTCTTCTTTTGAGCCCCTAACTTGGATCCAGACAACCAAAATGAACGGAAAATGGACGCACTCATCGACGCTCTTCAAGATATAGTGCTGTAACAGGCATTAAAATTTGCCGGAAAAAAGACACCGCAGAAGGCTTCGGTAATGCTCTAACGATTATCGATGCTAAACAATTGCCACAAGCTAATTGGTGGGTCCCAAAAATGACTGGGACCGAGAAATCCTTGTGCCAGAGGTCAGAACGAAGCAAAAGTTACCGAAGGAGTGTACGACGTTGTTGTGCGAGTGGAAACATCGAGTAGTCTTGAATGAAACAGAATCAAATAGATTGCTCAGGATATGATTGGCGAATCCTGAGAGTTACTGTCGAAACCATCCAAAAATTGTGCCAGATGGCAGAGCACAGTAAGTAGAGCGTTTCCTGATGATGAGATTGCAGGCCGATACGACGTGATTGCTGTACACCAAGAAGAACATCAATTGCTTGTTCAGAATGTGTCTCCAGATCAGTTTCGCGAAACGATTGGCGAGATTAGGAACATATGACTAGGGCGGATGAAAGCCCTAGAGTGCCAAGGCAGAATTTAAGATCTGGAGCTCCACAATGTTGGAACCGCGGACGTGCAGGACATTTAAGAAATGACTGTTGCAATCCAAGAACGTCGCCGATATCTTATTTGGAATGCAGTGGTCATCTCGGTATGCAGAATTGGAGACACGGCCATCATCCAGAAAATAATTTATAACACCAAACAGAATGATCAGAAATTGATAATTACTTCACGGACTGTGATCTGCAAAAACAACTTTAAAAGACCCGAGTGGAAAAATAGCCTGAACAGAAATAAAAGTTACGTTGCCACCAAATACATCAAGCATCGACACCATATACGATGCAACTCATCAAGTTTTCGAGAAGGTAATTTGGAATAGCAGTGCAATCGCTGATACCGATCACCAGGGTCTCAGCGTAATTAGGAAGGAGCCTACCAAATAAAAACCAGAATAAATAACGAAGAATACCGGAAGTGTAGTGAAAAGATGAAAGGAGTAGGCAGAGTGGCGAAATACCATGACTGCCTTAACGACAGTGAAAACTCTGTTCGGGATAAACAGGAGGTAAAGAGCGGGTAATTTTACATGTCGGCCTCAGTCGTTCATCAAATAATCGCGATCTTCTATTCTGCACACGCACGCATAGATATCGCTTTACGAAAACACGTCACGTGCCGAAAAGTGGCCGAAACGCGACTCGTAAGAAGATTGTAGTGCGAAAAAAGAACGAAGCGATATTGTGGACAAGAAAGTGTTAAAGTGATTATAAGAAGGCATAGAATAATGTGTACGGTTATGTAATTTAAAACCGAACCAGTTTTATTTTTATTTAAAATCCAGCGAATCCTAGCGCACTTCAATACATTCTTGCAATATGTCCAACTTTAGCATTTTAAATTAATCTTAAAGGCTGAGCTAAAGAAATCATGTTAACAACATAAAAAAAAGTCTTTTACAACAGCTTGAGCGCAATATTAAAGATGATATACTCTTACAATTATCCTTAATTTCATAGCATATGCTCTCATCGCTAGAGCGATTATTATCTTTACAATCACTCCTAAATCATAGAAAATAACACTTGAGAAAAAATCAGAAGGATTTGCACGATATTTTATTACAAACGGCTAACTGAACATATCATTTTATTACTCTACTCATAAATTTCGATTGTTGTTGAACGAAAATTTCGCTACACGAATAGGATGAAATTTATCAAGACACGGAGCATGAAACAAGTGCGTTTATGTTCACTGTGATAGGGTCGACGGTAATAAATGGCATTGGTACATGCATTTCCGGTACTAAAAACCCAATTTACGCGTAATAATCGATGTGTAATACTCCGATTCGATTTTCTTTTGTACGATCCTATTCAGTACAGTAATTCGGCCAGCATCCTTGTAACTAGGGCCGCAATTCAATCGAAACATTAAATTTGTATGCAAACACGGTTTACTTATTGGGTAATTTATTCTATAATAAAATGTACTTAAACGGAAAAACGTGATAAATTGTATTCCAACCGTATGAAAGTGGTATTCTCGAAGAGATGACGTTTAAATTATGTTTAAGTCAGTAATAATTTAGTGCTAAGGAAAAACAGATAAATTTTGTTATCGAAAGAAAATGTTGAAGGGCAGAAGGGGTCGAGAAATGTTGGTAATCTATTTTTTGTGAGTTTTTTTTTTATGTTCGGTTTGTTGAAATTTAAGACCAAACTAAAACAAGGAGTGGTGCGACGCGTTCGCTATACATATTTATCGTTTCTTTGTTTTTCTCTCATACAAAACACTTTTGAATTATAACTATTAATTATGTAAATATCATTGAAGTACGTTTAAGCATTCCTAAAGTGCAAAGTAAATTTATAAAACGAAATGTAATCCTTGTTATCTGGTCATGTTAGTTATATGTAAGCAATAAATGAATTGAATTGAATTGAATTGTTGAACCGATCGAAAAGTTTTGTATGGCTAAGCTAAAGAGCAGCTCAAGACAATTTTTATACTCTAGATGAAATCTGAGAGTATATTGTGTTTGCCTTACCGTTTGTAACGCTAAGAAATATCGCTCGCACAGAGCTACCAAGGGTACAGAAATAATTGTTGTCGCTCAAAAACCTCGATTCCGAGTGACCGTCTGTCCGTCTGTCTGTCTGTCTGTTTGTCCGTCTGTCCGTCTGTGCGTCTGTCTACAGCATAACTCTCGAAAGCTTCAAGCTATAGTGCTAAAAATTTTTGTGTGTCATTTTTAGCAAAAAAGTAACTTTAAGTTCGTGAATGGGCTACATCCCCCCACTCCTTCTACCCCCTCCCATACAAATTTCATGAAATTTCGAAATATAAAGAAATTGATTTTTCTTTGAAACTATTTAAGCTATCAACTTGAAATTTAGGTCAAAGTATTATAATATACATGTCATTAATATCACGGAATATTGACCGGATCCCTTTACTCCTTCTAGCACCTCCCATACAAATGGACAATTTTGAAAAACATATATTTTCGATTTTCATTGAAACTAGTAAAGCTGAAAAGATGAAATTTTGTCAGAATTAATTCTACTATAATTGCAATTTATTTTAAAAATAATTATTAACTTCACCTTACTCCTTCTACTCCCTCCCATACAAATTTCAGGAAATTTTTAAATTTAAATTAAATTATTTTTCTTCGAAACTGTTAAAGCTAGCTACTTGATATTTTGTTTAAAGTATACAAATAGAAATATAAATAAGGCAAAAAAATTTTTTTTGATCTGTACACTCCTTCTACCCCCTCCCATACAAATGAATAATTTTTGTTAAATGCATTTCATCGATTTCCATTCAAACTAGAAAAAGTACAAACTTCAAATTTTGCCAGAATTTGTTTCTTAATAATTGAAATAACTATTAGAAAAAATTATCAACTCCGCTTCACTCCTTCTACCACCTCCCATACAAATATCTGTATTATAAATTCAAGAAAAGCAAATCTCCTTCAATTATACACATGAGAGCTATCGACTTTGAAATTGAATCAAAGCATGGTGATAAGGATGATGATAAGTAGTTTCAAAATCATCCGAAGCGCTTCACTCCTTCTGCCACCTCCCATACAAATGCCCCAATTTCAGGAAAACTATGACCAATTTCTTTAAAAATAATGAAAGCTAAAAACTTTAAATTCAGCAAAAAACATTTTGCAAGCCATGGTCGGTGTCATATACGAACAATACAAACCTTCCCCTCTACTTCTACCACCTCCCATGCAAAAGTCTCTATTCACTATTCGAAAGAATTTGAGATGCCATATTTTCCGGTATTTTAAAGTCATTTCCATCTCATCTAGAGTATCATATAATTGGGCTTTAAGCCCAATTATAATTCTGTTATGTTTTAAATGTATGTTTTTTTTTCGTTTTGACAATTTTTTGGTTCCATATTGGACCCCAAAGTCCGAGCTGGACCTGATGGGTTTTACAGTTTTTTTTTCAAAACGTGCTAGTGTTTTTTATCACTTTTGTGCTTTATTTTTAGCAAATTCTTGATCCATTGTGTTTTTCCTTTATTATGTCTAAGCATAAAAATTACAGAGCTGTATCCATGCTTTTCAGCAAAATCTTATATACTTTATTTTACTTGTATATTGGATCATTTCAGCCATTAACATGAATTCTGCCGGGGAACCTTTCTATCCACTAACCTTCTTGAGTTCACCAAGTTTGTAGCAAAACTATTGAGAAATCGCAGCAAAGTCGATTGCCGCTACACTGATTTTTCGTAAGGCATAATACTAATCATAGTTTTTTTTTATGTTCAAGCTCATATATTCAGTATCTACTGGCTTGGTTTCAATCCTATCTGTCAAACAGAAGCTAGTTTGCTCGTTTGTTTCTTTCTGTTTTTGTCTTTCTTCCGGTGTCCCCCAAGAGTCTATCATTAAACCTCTACTCTTTCTGGTTTTTATTAATGACTAGCGATGGCCCGCGACTTTGTCCGCGGAAGAATCGCAAAATAAGCAATTTTTGAGAATTTAGTAAGTGATATGGGAGTGGGGAGACAGTACTGAACTAGTTTATTTCACATCATGCAAGAGTAGCTATAAAAATATTTTGTAACAAATTTAAGCTTGAAAAATTGAATAAGTACTGAGAAACTTAGTGCATTGGATTTAACGAAATTGTGCAATTTGTATGGGAGGTGGTAGAAGGAGTGATGGGTTTTTGGTGATTTTTCGACAAACAACTATAATCATAATGATATATTTTTAATATTAGATCAGTAACGTTCACACTTTTGAAGAAAATCGAATTTTTGAAAAGTTGTGGAATTATGTCACATTGCATGGGAGGAGGTAGAAGGAGTGAAGCTAATCGGTTAGTTTTTTCCCGATATAAACAATAATACTTATTAAGGATTCGATAGAAAATTTTAGCTCGATGAAAGTTATATGTATTGAGAAAATTGGTGTAAAGTATTTCATGAAAAAGTGCAGTTTGTATGGGAGGTGGTGGAAGGAGGTAGAGGTTCTTAGTAGTTTTTTGAGAAACTACTACAAACATCATACAGTTGATATATTTATAATTTCAGATCAGTAACATTCACACTTTCCAAGAAAATCGAATTTTTGAAAAGTCGTGGAATCGTGTCACATTGTTTGGGAGGGGGTAGAAGGGGTGAAGCTAATCGATTAAGTTTCCCCCATATTTATAATAATGCCAATTAAGGATTTGGTACAAAATTTTAGCTCGATGGAAGTTATACGTACTGAGAAAATTGGTGTATAGTATTTAATGAAAAAGTGTAGTTTGTATGGGAGGTGGTGGAAAGAGTGGGGGGGATTCAAATAATTTGTAAACTAAAAGATTGGATTTGTAATAAAATTAATATATTTTAAATTTCAAATTAATAGCTCTTATAGTTTCGAAAAAAAATCGATTATTACATATTTTTGAAAATGTGTCACTTTGTATGGGAGAGGGTAGAAGTGACATAAAATCAAAAGCAGATTACATTTTGGAGCATACCTAATAAACTGTGAAAGTTTCGTTATAATCGGTTCAGCCGTTTTTGCGTGAAAGCTGGACAGACAGGCAGACAGACAGACAGACGGACAGACAGAGAAGAATTTTAAAAACGCGCGTTTCTGCTTAGTTATTGCTAAAATAAAGCAAAAAGCTAACTTATAGCCATTTCTTAACAAATAACAGACAGACACTACAATTATATTTATAAATATTTACCTCTAATCTTAAGCTGATAATTTTAAATTTTTTAATTTGGAGCCTTCCCAGTTGGACTGTTTAGTAAAGTGACGTGGTATACTCTCAACGATCCTTACTAAATGTCGATAAATATATACTATGAAACGTCTTACACACTTGAATGATCACAATTTCGTTTCATATCAGCATGCATCATAATTTTTTTGTCACTAGCTACTGCGAAATACTGCACATCTATATGGAGTCCTCATTTATTGCCTAATCTTGAACCTTTAAAATATAATTATTGCCAAATAAGCAAAAGATACCAATTCCAGGTTGTCAAAATACCCTGCATTCAATTCTAGCGACTGAATTTTTGAAACGAATAGCTACTGATATGTTTCTTACATTTTTCAAAAATTTGTTATTCTAGGGTTTAGGTAGTTGGAGAGTAGTCTCGGGAAGAGAGCCACATTGCACTGCAACCATCAAGTTGGATCTATTACCCCATTATAAGATGGATGGAGCTCCTCTTATGCTAGTCACTTGGTAACTGAAGCAGGACGTCTAGTTCTGAGAAGAGTCCGGAGCCTAAAGAAACACTGTAACGAGTATTGAAGATTTGGGGACAGTGACAAAGATAGTGGTCTTTGTCTTCCTCGCAACTTCTGCGAAGATTGTCGATCGCAATCTGCAAACTGAATGCGCGTGTGAGCTTAAGCGGACAATGACCGACAATAGTTCGGACGCTATATCGAATACATTTAACACCTAAGCTGTGATGTTTCTATTCGGTTCTTCACAAAAGGATTTGGTCATTCATTCTTCAAAATATTTCGCTTGAAGCTACTCTTCAGTACGGTTAGTGCTACATCGATAGACTTCCTCCAATACATAGTGTTTGCAGATCCTTGTCTGCTGCGTTGTTACCTGACAGATCACCATAACTCGATATCCAAATTAAAAGTACTTCGTTTAGGTTATTCAAGTTGTGTCTGCTGAACGAGAAATTGTAACAATTTCCGCAACTGCAAATTTAAAAAAAATTTTGTGCACTCGTTAATGGCTAATACTTCCGCTTGGAACACAGTCGCGTATTCTGGAAGATGGAAAGGAGTATGGATGTCGAGCTCGTGGGAATAGAGCCCTGCACCTGTTCCCTGGTCAGTTTTAGATCTGTCCGTATGGAGATGAGAGAATGCCCAGGCGCTGAGTATCGTATTCGTTACCCATACGTTTCGTTTAGGAAGCTTAATGTGAAACCCCCGATTCTCAACTTCTGGCTGGTTCGTACAATTGTACTCGCTATCTAAAAGGTAAGATGTGTCTCTAATGACGTTTAAAATTTTGCTATGACCAATTAGTGATGCTGGCCATGAATTAGAGGTTTTTAATCTAATGGAAACTACGCCTGCTGTTGTCTTATAAAAAGATCAAGTGTAGTTAGTGAGAGAATTACCGGCAGGGCTGCAGTTGGTGAGCACCTGTTATACACAAACATGCCATCCGTTGAATTGGCAGCAAAGGTGTTAGGTTGGTTCTTAGTACCAACGCTGGCCACCACACCAGCGGGTCATAGCAAATAATTGGTCTAACAATACTAGTATACAGTACAGTGAATGAGGTACGGCTCAAGGCCCCATCTCAAGCCAATGTCTTTTTGCAAGTGAAGAAGACTGCTGTGGCTGTTTTTGCTGGTTCTTGAATGTTGGCTTTCTTTTTTGGAGGGTTAATGGTAAGTCAGCCCAACGTTAGACAGTTGTAGAGCGGAGAGCATAAGGTCACCTAAAAGTTGCTTAGACTTGCCAGTTAGCATGATGACAGGATCGTCTGCATATGCTATTGTGGGTAGCCGTTCCGATTTAAAATGAAAGGAAGTTCATTTTTTTAGGCGATATTATGCCGCCTTGTGGCATTATTTTGTCTCGCAGCCCATCCGTTCTACGATATTTCGTGAGCGAAGAAGCTTGCATATCTATGCAATCAAGAAAGGTTCTACACTATGACAGCGCAAGGCATAAAGTTGACGTGATTAAATGCCTCTTCCGCTTCGAAAAAAGCTCCGATTTCATCCTCTATATAATGAAAAGATTTCTCTACGGCAGCTACCGTGTAATGTGTATGAGTGGACCTTCCTTTTAATTAGGCGTGTTGATGTGGGGTTCACCAGTCGTTCCAGACTTTTAAGAAGGAACGAAGTTAGGTGATGGGTCGGAATGTCTTCGGGATGTTGTGGGTGGCTCTGCCTAGATTAGTTATGAAAACTACCTTAACTAACCATAACTTCTTCTACAATGACACTACAGCTCAAATCAGGTTTGGCCTCCTGACCTTCAGTTTTCTTAACATTTTTTTAAATTATTGTGGAAGGGTTGTTAGCCTTTTGTACAACTCTCTGAATATGAATTTGTTATTTTCGTAGATTGAGGTGAACAAGGCACCAAGCAGGCAGCGTGCAGGGGTTATGCGTTGATCGGGATCGAGAACCTTCGCATTGTAGACCAACATGTTACCCACTAGGATTCTTGTATGTTTTCTGGCGTTACAACTATTTATCCACTCCTAGTTAACTAAAATGAGATCGACACTTGAACTTCGTGGCCGGTACTCAAAGCATCCGGGGAAATGCGTTTGGATAAAAAGTTCAAGTGACTTGTTACTAGACACCGTCCAGGAACCATGACCATTATCCAGTAATTCAATATTCTACGGTTGCTACAAAATATAAACTGTTCTAGTCGTTACAAGATATTCGGATATCAAATCCCAAAATATACAAAATGTGGTTTAGGAAAATGCGAATTTAAGGGCACCAATTGCTGCCAGCTTGTAATGAGGAAATGCCGAACACAAAGGTTAAGAGCGCGAAGGATGTGCTGCACACGTTATTATAATTTGGAAGGATGATGGGATACCCAATAAGGGGGGGGGAGAGAGTAGCTTCTTGCTGTGCCTGATGCATGTCTTTTTGGGAGGTTGTGCTTTAAAACTGTTTTTCATGTTTGTTTTCCACCATGTCTGACCGTTCATGTTATTTTTGCAGTCGCCACTGAAATTTGCGCGAGTTACTGAGATATCGTGCCTTGAACCGGGGAGGGATGTTGATGAAACAAAAATTGTTTTGAACATGACATGTTGCGGCTATTTTAAGATAGGATAGTGGTATGCCCTGATACCAACTGCAGTCGCATATTCAAAAAGTTAACAAAGTCACAATCCCGATTTAATAAAATAGATTAGGTTTATGAAAATATGGTTATAACTATCATAAAAAATCAATGAATAGCAAAATTTGAATAAAAGAAGTTGACTCAAGGACTTAAAACATAACTAATGCATCGAAACCAAAATTTCAGGATGGTGCAGAGTCATTTTGAAGAAGAATGCAAATGAAAGGATATTTCTCAACTCAGTTTGCATTTTCGTTAAAAAAAATTAATGAACATAATTGTCCGAGGACCATTGTTATACGACTAAAATAAAATTTCTTATTCAAAATTTCTTTGTAGAAATAATTCATCATACATAAAATCAGGCCTCCATAGAATTCTATTTTTTTCCTCATTTTCCTCAACTAATTTCCATAGTAGAAAAAATAATGATTATAAGACATGAGGGATTTACAGTGGCTAAAAATTTTATACGTGTCCGAAACAATTTTATGCACCATGACATTAAAACAAGACCACATCCTTGTCATCGCATATATATGGAGAGCTGAATTCGTATCAGCCATGAAATAGTAGGAAGAAAACCATCAGAATATTTCCCAAGACAAGATATATGACCTACTTTTATCATTTTTAGGTGCTCTTATATAAAATGTTTCTATTAAACTTATTTTATTCCTCTAATTGAAGCGTCTTGTTCTCTTTGCTTTAGTACAAATATTTCATGATTTTCATTTTCCGGCTGAGACATGACTTTGAGCGAAATTCCGTCTTAACCATGAACTTGATAAAAACAGATATTATTCTATGTTTCTTTTATTTTTCTACGGTAGAATATCTTAAAGAAAATTCTTGAAAGTTTTCTTCTTTTTACGAAATAACGAATATGACACACGTCACCTTAAGATTTCCACTAATTAGGAAAACGCAGATATCAAATTCTAAGCATTTTCAACTATTTTTGCTTGAAGTTGACATGTATAAGTAATCTCATTTCTATTGTAAGGAGGTATACCTCATAATTATAATAAGAGGGAATACATATGCATGCAATGAATTAAAGAATCGTAATTTTTTACTACTCCATGGCGTGTGATGTGATGCATTTGAATTCTAAAATTAAACAAAGTGAAGAAAAGGTGAAACGAAAAAGAAATTATGAGAAATATTGTAAGGAGTTCTGAAGACCTTGAACAATAAGTTTATTTATTATTGTGTTGGCTTAATGAAATGTTTTTCTGGTTGCATTTTAAATTCGAAAATACTTAAGTGCAAGCAAAAATATTATGATTAATTTTATGAAAGTAAAAAAAAGGATGATTTTCATAGAAATAATCTAGAAATGTTTCTTGTACTTATTAATTATTCCAAAAATTAAAAATAATGACAAGGACGACAAAATTTTACAGTAGGAGACTATAACTTAAAAAACGTAGACAACTTTGTATACCTAGGATCAAACTTATCGAAATGGAAGCGAACCCATCGATATAAAAAGAAAAATAATGAGGCGGATGTATGTATGTATGTATGTATTATTCGGTACTACCAATTATTAAAAAAACAAAAAAGTACACAGGAAAACTAAACTTAAGCTACCTTGTATAGAACGACCCGTGCTTTGCTATTAACTTAGGCGTCCAACCAAGAATATATTGCCCTTAAGAACATGAAAAAATTAAAATCTTTTTCAACAAAGAGTTACAGCAAAAACTCAAAACCCTCAAGCCGAGTCCTACAGTCTTCATAGAAATAAATCGAATGATAGCTAAGCCCAAATCAAGCGACATGAGACAAATTTCCGTAACTGCAATTACGTGTGAGCGCTTACCCGAAAAGATAGAAGCCTTTAAGAAATTCTACGAATACCTATGTGCACATAAATAGTCCCAGCATGATAGAGATAACATAGCCTTAGTAAAACATACTGTTGCAGAGTTTGAATCAGACAACATGACTAACAATACGTTCACACCGTATTCGTTCCCTTAACAGCAAAAAATCATTCGGTCCCGATAATATCTCCAATTGCATGATTAAGAAAATTTCCGAAAAAGCTATTGATTTTTATACTCTAGATGGAATCTGAGAGTATTATAAGTTTGCTCTAAGGTTTGTAACGCCAAGAAATAAGGCTTGGAGAAAAAAAGAATGATACAGAAGTTAATATTATCACTGAAAAATCTCAAAACCGGATGTCTGTCCGTCCGTCCGTGCGCTCTCTAGCTTGAGAACACGTTGAGCTAGATAGTTCAAATTTTGTACACGTCGTTTTTGACATAAAAGTAAGGTTAAGTTCGTGAACGGGCCAAATCGCTCCACCCCTCTTACCCCCTCCCATACAAAATGACACAATTGCGCAATTTGACAATGAAGAGATTTGCTCGAAAAATATATAAGCTATTAGCCTGAAATTTGGAATATGTTATTTTTATGATAATATCAATCTACCGTATAAAAATTATGCGTGTCTTCCCCCTCCACCTCCCATACAAACTGTACTTGTCATGAATTATTCTAAGCCAATTTACTCAGTGCGTATAAAATTTAGCTGGCTGAAATTGTGCACCAAATATTTATTTCAAATTGTTAATAAGGCCAAAAAAAATTAGACGATTAGCTTCACCCCTTCTACCCCCTCCCATACAAAATGACACAATTTCGCAATTTGACAATAAATGGATTTACTCGAAAAGTATGAAAGCTATTATACTGAATTATGGGATATATCACTTTTATAATGATTTGAATCTACAGTAGAAAAATTATTGGCGTCCTTTCTCTCCTTCCACCCCCTCCCATACAAACATCACTTTTTCATGAAATGCTCTAAGACGATTTTCTCAGAACATATAACATTTATCGAGCTCATATTTTGTAATAAATTCTTAATTAGCATTATCACTAAGATCAGAAAAAAATATTTGATTAGCTTCACTGCTTCTACCCTCTCCCATACAATATGACACAGTTTCACAACTTCACAAAAAATCGATTTTCTTGAAAAGTATGAATGGCACTAGTCTGAAATTTAAAGGATGTCAATTTCATAATATTCCTAGTTATTCCTGAAAAAATTACTAAAATCCCCCCACTCTTTCTACCACCTCCCATACAAACTGCACATTTTCAATAAATCTAACTCACTAATTTTCTCAGTTCCCATTCAATTTTTGGAGTAAGCATTTTGAATAAAACATTTTTATAGCTACTTTAGCATGATGGGGAAAAATTAGTTCAATGCTATCATCCCTTCTAACACTCCACATACAAAATTTCTTGGGGTCACAAAAAAATTCTATTTCATCTAGAGTATCGTAAGATTGCGTATTACGCGCGATCGTACGTAGCCCTGTTATGTTTTGTTAATACTAATAAATAACTATCTTAACAATGATCATTTTCCAAACAGCTGCAAAATTGCGAAATTAATACCGATTAAGAAATCCTCGGGCTCTAATGACAAAGAAAATTTTCACCCAATTTTAATGCTTTCGACGTAGGAAATTATTTTTGCGAGGAACAGAATATTGTTCTATACCATCAATTCGGCTTAAAAAAATACCATTCCACAGAGCTTGCATTACTAAAAATGCAAAATGATGTCACAAATAACTTAAATAATATGGTAGCCAGAGTAACGTGTTCCGTTGACATCAAAAAAACGTTCGATCTTGTATAGATTAAAGGTCTTTTGTACAAACTAATCAGCCAGAAGGTACCCTTCAAACTACTCAGCATGTTCTATAGTTTTCTAGACAATAGAAAACTGTGTGTAGAAGTAAATGGTGAGCAGTCGTCATTAATAGCACTAAGATCTGGAGTTGCCCAAGGATCGGTTAACGGACCTAAGCTTTATAATTTTTTCATACACGACTTCCCCCATTCTGCACAAGAAAACTGGCAATTCTGTTTGCAGATGATACAGCCTTATATGCTCCATCCAACGATCTGAGAGTAGCAATGCCAAAAGTTAAGAAGCACATGGCGGTAATTGATAAGTATTATAAAACATGGGATATCCAGATTAACTCGGATAAGTCTTTACTTATCTGTTTTAGAAATCCCAGCAAAGGATGAAGAAACACGGCAAAGCATATCAAAAATCTCACCTATTAATTAATTAATTAATTTATTTATTTCAGTCTACAGATAAAAAAGCTCCAACATTCTACTAACAATTATACAACCTTACAAACTATGCGTAAAATAAGAAAACAAAAAATAAAGTTACTATTAACATAAAAGAGAAAAGATAAAAGATAAAAACTATGTGATACTAGAAATCGATTGTGTAAGATAATCGTAATAGCTCACATCTGAAAGCAATTCTATCAGAAGTCAATTCCTCAAACTTTATTGCAACAAGTACAACAATATGTAATTGGTTCATATTGACCATAGCACGTTCTGTGAGAAGGAATATGAAGAAGGGGTCTAGTTCTCAAGGAGCATCCAGGAACATAGATATTGAACAATGTAAGCAACGAGGTAGATTTAATTTTGTAACTCAAAACATCCTTCACGAACATAACATTAATAATAAACCATCTAGATTCCAGAGTTTGGAGACCAAGAAGAAGGCACCTTGAATTATAAGAAGGCATTTCATTTTGCCAGTGAAACCTACGAATCACAAAGCGAGTAAATGATCTCTGCACGGACTCTATGCGCGCCCGGTGAAGTGAGGTATGAGGATTCCATACAACAACTGCATACTCGAGATGAGAGCGAACTAGCGACATATACAATGTCTTCAATGTCAAAGGATCATGAAAATCAGTGAAATTCCTTTTAATAAAGCCTAACATTTTGAATGATTTAGAACATACCATATGGTTAATGTGAGGAGAAGGATCAAATTTGTGATCAAACATAACTCCAAGATCACAAATGACATCCGGAGTGTCAATTATTATTCCATCAATATTATATTCGAAAGAGAATGGTGTGGGAAGGCGGTAAAGAGAATATTTTTTACATTTAGAAGGATTTAAATCAATTCCTTAACGCTCGAATTTCAATGATTTTCAAAAAATTTAGGCAAGGGAAGTAATTTCGCAATACCCCTGTAGTTCGTGACTTGATCACGACGACCAGATTTCAATAGGGGCTTAATAAATGAAAATTTCCAAGTATCTAGAAATATTCCAAGTTTTAATGAAAGATTAAAAATTATTGTAAGCGCAGAAGATAAAGTAGATCTCCATATCTTCAACATTAAATTAAAAAATAAATCAGGCCCATAGAATGTGTCATCATTCAACTTACCTAAATTAAGTTCAATTTCATCACAATCAAACTGAACAAGCCCCAGATCGGCATTAAAATAAGCATTACCAAAATTAAGCGAGCGAGAGTTACGAACTCGTCCATATACCGACTCAAAATAATCAGCAAATAGATCAGAACTTTCTTGCAAATTGTGAGAGGTCCCACCATTATATTCCAAACAGCTAGGTATCGCAGAACTAGAACGCTTCAATTTAATGAAACTCCAAAAAACTTTAGAATCATTTTTGATATTATTCTCAACCGACGAAATATAATTTCGAAAATAGAATTGATGAAAATAGTGATACTCTTATGAAGTAGTTTATAGTTATACCGATTATATTCACTAGGAAATAACTTTAAGCTTTATATGCCTTATTTTTGATATTCTTCAGTCTCAGTAGCTCTCTATTAAACCATGGAGGATGATGGTGAAAAATGGGTGTGAGGAATAAAACTATTAATTCCCACTTGAACCAAATCTAGCAGCTTTGCATAACAATAATCAAGATCTGAAGAGTTGCTTTCAAATTCTGAGTTCCAATCGATTTGCGCTAAATAGTTATTGAACCTGACGTAATCACCCTTAAATCATACTTAGAATTGACAATATTGATGTGAACAAACTGATAGAAACTAATATTAAGAATAAATGGTAAATGATATAGGTCAATTAGCGATACAGGATAAATTACTTTTTCAATATTGCAAATTAGTTCTGAACTTATAAATGCTAAATCTAGAGTTCTACCTTTATAATTTTTAAAGTGATTGACCTGATTCAAATTAAAGCTAAAGGCAGTGTCAATTACTAAGCTTTCAGATCGTGATGTAAGATCAACCGGAAGGAGACAATCACCGTCGTGCGAAAAAGTCCAGTGGACATCCGGAAGTTTAAAATCACCAATAAGACATAAATATTCGTTCTGCGATGCATCGGAGAATAACGAGTTAATTTTGCACAACTGTTCTATTGAAAAACAATATCAAGTACTTCGGGGTACATTTTAATAAACTTTTTAAATTTAAAGATCACGCGAAAATCACGTGAAGATCACAATGGAAAAATCAATTCGAAATAAAACCAAAAACCAAACTCAACGTTAAAAGCAAACTTCTTTTGTATAAACACATAATACGATAGATCGACTCATTATCAACCACCATAGCGAAAAAGATGGGATCCTGCGCAATTGTATTTCAAAAAATATTGAAGCTGAATCAGACTATATTCCAATAAATACACAGAATCAGAAATAGCACCTCTTATGACGCACGCTATTAACCTCTGGAACGAAAAAATTAATAAAATAAAACATCATGCTAACCCGATTATTAGAAAAATTGTTGAGGATAACACTAATAGCTCAGCTGCGAATAAGATTTACATGTCTCCAATAATTCCAATTAACGACCATATAAGTAGTTCAAGTCAAGATATGAATACAATTATCAAATTGTATGCAACAAAAGATCAGACAAACCATTGTGATTAAAATGGGTAGTTAATTTTATCTCTTCTATTCTCAACTCGCACCATTTCCTTACTCATTTACTTTTTTCCCTTTCCTTTCCATCTCCGTTTAAGGACTTTGCAATTAAATAATATTGGACTATAATACGTACGATAAAAGGAAGAATTATCACATCTTAAATTGCCAATGTGAATAAACATAAGAATTTACTATTAAAACAAATAACTAATACATATAAGATTTAGCATGTAACTTCTGAACTTATTATTATAAATTTATCGTACGGATCTAATAAATTTCTGGTTAGAATAACATTAAATGATAGAATAAGACTGCAACGAAAACAAAAAAAAAACTATATTTCAAATTTGGCAATAAATTAATCTAATCTAATTTTAGGCGTCCAAAAAATTACTTAGCGCTTGGAAGAAAGGCCCTCAGAGAAATCCTCGCATTTGTGAGGGAAGATACGATAATGCGACACAATAGAGAACTATAAGCCATCTTCGTGTCAACCGCATAAAATTCAAGAACATACAATGGGCTGGTCACACTAAAGGGAAAAGTCAGTGGACAAGAAGGCTGTGACGCAATCGGTAGTAAGTAAGTTTTCCAAAAATCCGGGGTAATGATAAATGAGACCCGAACGAATCGAGCAATGGCAGCGTTTCAGTTGAGCACGTTGTTATACTCTAGATGCAATCTGAGAGTATTATACGCCACGAAATAATGCTCGCAGGACCGCCAAAGGTACAGAAATATTTGTTGTAGCTAAAAAATCTCAAAACCGGATGTCCGTCCGTCTATGCGCTCTCTAGCTTGAAAACGCGTTAAGCTAGAAAGTTCAAATTTCGTAGACGTTATTTTTGATGAAAACTTAAGATTAAATTCATGAACGGGCAAAATCACTCCACACCTGCTACCCCTTCCCATACAAAATGACATAATGTCACAATAAACAGATTTGCTCGAATAGTATAAAATCTATTGATATGAAATTTGGAATATATTACTTTTACAATGATTCAAATCTACGGTATACAAATTATTCATATCCTCAAGCCACCTCCCATACAATCTGTACTTTTCATGAAATGCTCTAAACTAATTTACTCAGCGCGTATAAAATTGATCGAGCTGAAATTACACACTAAATATTTATGTAGAATTATTAGTAAGACCGAAAAAAATTAGACGATTAGCTTGACTACTTCTACCTCCTCCCATACAATCTGACATAATTTAATAATTTTGCAAAAATTAGATTTTCCTGAAAAGTATGTATGCTACTGATCTGCAATTTAAAATATATCAAAAGCATGATGTTTATAGTTAAATAACTAAAAATTTTAAATTGCAGATCAGTAGCATACACACTTTTCAGGAAAATCAACTTCTTGCAAAATTATTAAATTATGTCAGATTGTATGGGAGGAGGTAGAAGTAGTGAAGCTAATCGTCTAATTTTTTTAAAAGAAGTCATTAAGAACCCGCCCCTCCTTCTACCACCTCTCATAGAAACTGCACACACCCAGAAATTTTTTTCATGAAATCAGAGAAAATTGTCGTTGTTTTAACGAATTTCACCATTGATTTCGAGCCATGGAAATTTCTCGTAAAAATAATAGTATGATAATTGTAAAATGTATTTCGTTAAATTTATGGAATGTATAATGGGGAATGTAAATTATGGGCACTTTTCGTAAAAAAGGTAAAATAAAATTAATGAAAATTTTTGTCGATTTTATGACATCAAAAGTAACACAATATTTCATTAAAATTGTGAAACCACCTGTAGCAAGTGAGCAGCTATCGCGCTCTGTTGCGTTTCGTTCCAGGCCTACTTAGGACGGACTCGTCAGTAAGGATTTTGTAAGCAGGCCCTACCTTAGACGCTAATGCAATACCGTGCAGGTAGTTGGATTCGAACCTGGGATATAGAGTTGCAAAGCGGCTGTGCTAATCACCGAGCCATCAACACCCCACGGCTTAGTCGGTTAGTAGCGTTGTACTATAAGCAGCCACACGCTTGCGATATGTAACAAATCAATAGAGCCTCTCGTAGATTTTAAAATGCAGACGTAAATTTAATGAACTTTGCATGAATACTAGGAAGCGATAACATTGAAAATAAAATTACGATAACTAATCATTAAATTGAGTTTATCATTTTGTAAAATAAACTGCCAACAAGTCGGGCGAAACTTTATTATTCTTGGGACAAGTTGCGGATGAGTGGAAAGTCAATATGCAGGTTAAAGTGGTTAGGGAAGGCTAAGTGAAAGGAAGTTCTTGAGCAGGGCTGTTGTCAATTTAACAATATTTCGTTCGTTTCTGCAAGTTTGGGTTTTTATGAGGGGAGGAGGAGGGGTAGTAGTAAGGGTGGGCGGATGTTAATAGCTTTTTAATTAATTGCTTGAATCACGTTCAATATTCTCCGTATAGAATGTGTTTCATAGACGAAGTTGCATAGAATTTTCATAAAATTCGGTGTATTTTACATTTACGAAACCGAACCTTTGTATGGGGGTAGAGAAATCGTAAAATTTGATATGTAGTTTTATGTCGCTTCTCTTGTAAGGTGCTTGTACAAAATTTCAAGTTCGTAGCTTTTAGTTTGTTGGTTATTAGTTGATTTAATGAAATTGGTCGAAATCATAGTTTTGAATGGGAGGGGATAGAAGGGCAAGTGCGATTTTAAAACTTTTAACGTAATTTCATTTCAATTATTTTTGTAAGTTCTTGTGCAAAATTTGAAATTTATAGCTTTTAATGGTTAAGTGATAATTGATTTCTTGAAAATGGTCGAATAAATAATTTTTTATGGAAGGGGGTAGAAGTTTTAATGGTTTTCGACCAGTTGATATTTCGTATACTTAGGGATTTTTTTTAAATGCATTTCGCAAATTTTCAAGTTTCTACCTAAAAATTTCACTCAAAAATTTTCAGTTTATGTGTTTTTTTCAATGCATATGAAACACCTTGTGCACGTTAGACCGGGGTCGGCTTATAACAATTATGGATCAAGTTATTATTATTTTTCTATGTATATTAAATAAATGTAGCCGCATGCAAAATTTAAACTTTGTATCTTTCACCAGAGCCCTAAAAAAATCACTCAAAATTTGCGACATTTTTGCTTATCACTTCCCTCTCCTTACACCTCCCAACTTTAAATTTTTACCAAAATTAAAAACTATGTAGGTATACAATCTTTTTGATTTGATATCTGTACTCGTTTTTGAGATATAAGGATTTGTAATTTTGAAAAGTGCGCCATTTTTGAAAGGCTCCCCATTTCACCCCACTACTATTATTTCAACATCCTATATTTTTTTTCGTATTTTCCTAGTATAGCCTAATATATATTTCAACAATAATTAGCCACTCTTTAAACTGATTCTGGTGGAACTATGTGCCACCTTAATGGTCCCAAAATATGATTTTTTTATGATAAGTAATTTCGAAGATATAGTCATTTGAAAAAACAATTCGGCCGACAATTTGTTCTTAGCCCCCCTTTTCGGACGTCAATGGATAAAAAAATTAAATTATTTTTAGAGTTTGTCCCATAACCCTCTCTATATCTACTGATTTTCAACTTCCTATCTGCATTCGTGATGGTGATATTAGCAAGTGTAATTTTCAACTCTTTTCAGATAAAACACCTTGTTCGCATTGCAATGCAATACTATGATAATTTTAATTTTTTTCGTAAAACTCAGATCAATTAACTGATACATACCTGTTCTAAAATTGACTACGATGTCTATTAAGAAAATAGTATCACTGAGGCAGTTAAAGGCAATCCATCTTGTGCTTAAATCATCGTTGAAGAACGAAATTGCTACTGGCAGGATTATGAGGTTCGCTACTAGAAGAAGAAGCATGCAAAGATCCCAATAAAATCTGAAAGATAAAAACCATTTTAATAACGTTCTTTTAACTATTCAAAATTTTAATAACGATACCCAGATTGAAGCTTAAATAACTCAATACGTACCTAAATGAACTGCATGGATGAATGACCCAATGGCCAGAAGTTTTCTGTCTAATACGTTCTTTAACTAGGGCTTTCCGGCTGCCAAATAATTTCATGGCCAACCGATTGTCTGTTGGTTGGAACCATGATTGTAATTGATTTTTTAGAAAATTGGCAGAAATTTTCTCGCTAACGACCGGTATGGAAGGCATTGGCTCCTCTTTTGGAGTCCCATAAAGTGATACGTCATCGAAATGCACCTTTAATTTTTTAATGAGAATTTTTAATTAGTTTATTTCTAACTAATTTTCTTTATTTTGAATTCATAGTTGATTTATGTAAGGGGTAAGTGAAAGAGTTTGAAAATTTTGTCAACTACTAAATAATTTAGTATGAAACTATAGAAGAGTTCTTATTGGTTCGTTAAATTTATTATAATAAACCTTTGTTCTTGCCATTTCGTTTCCTGGATCGCATATTAGTAAGGCTTCATCGTCTATGGCTGTCACCAACGAATCAGTGCAGGTATTTTCAACGGATATCCGAAGATCACTTTCGTTGAAATTCGAACAATATGAACATCTAACGGATTCTGAACTGGCTGTGCCCAACAATCTGAAAAAAATAATTAAATAATTTGAATTAACTTATTTTATATTTTTATTTGTCTAATTACTATAATTTTATTCGTAAATCTAACGCACGAATTTCAATGATTTCATATTTTTTATACTTCTAGTTTTGCTGATGATTTGAGTAGCACACATTTCAACATTGCCTTCTCACAAATTAAGTAATTTCGCCGAAATATCTTAAGAGCTAAGTCAGCACAAAAATAATGCTTAACTGATAAATTTTAAGCCATTAGTCTAAGTAATTTTATATGTATTACACTTAAGGATGTAGTATAATAATTTTTTTTTTTCTGGCTAAAATATAATACATATAAGAGAAATGTATTTTTTTATTTGAGGAATTTCAAGATTCTTAGAATACCAGAAATAAGCTCTGTCAATAGTTCAGTGGGAGTTTTAAAATTGTTTTCGGTTTATTTAATGATACGATGTGTTTGAAATAATTATGATCTTAAACTTGTACAATGGCACTAGCCCAAATCGGGCTTTGGCGACCTGACCATAATATTAATATTTTATTTTCCATTACTTGTTATGGAAGGGTTGTTAGACCATCGTATAGCCCTTTGTCTATGGATTTTTCGTAGATTAAGATATACCTAACCGCTTTGAGCCATCGAGCTAATTTTTTTTGTTATTTCAACCAAAAAAAATCCTAACCTTCGTGAACGGGCCATATCCTTCTACTTCTTTTACCACTTTTCACACAAATATCACGAAATTTTGAAATATCAAGATTTTTCTCCGTAGCTATTAAAGCTATCGACTTGAAAATTTAACCAGCACTCAGATAAAACCTTCGTCTAACTGCAATAGTTTTAGTATGATTGATTGAAGGAGAATCAAAATTAGTAGATTTGTTCCAGAACTCAAAAGGAAGATGACATCAATTCAAAGGAAAAAAAATTATTGAAAAAGTTGTCGATCCGATATGATAATCATGTAAGTAGTAATGTGGAAATCCTAGTGTTTATTAATAGGATTTTTGAGTTTAATATTAAAGGGAAAATAATGAGAGCAAATCGATACCCTATAAAAACGAGCGTTAGTTTGACGAGAAATTCCTTTTTTATGCGTGGTATGTAATATATCTTTGAGAAACTATGCAGTTTATGCGTGCTTTAAAGGAATGAAGATAAAATATGTGAAAATGATGAGCGATGTCTTCGTCTACAGTCGAAGAATAATATATCTTTTTGATGACACCAGAATCAGAACCCTTTCGTACTAAAACAAAGCACCGGTGAGGTGGGAAAGAATTTGGTTTTGGGAATTAAGGGTATGATAGTGGCTGAGAATAGTTTTCTTGAATTGTTGAATTTTGTAGTCACGAAGTTTGAAAGAGCGATCGAAGATTGGCTTGAGAGAATACTTATGACGAGTGCAGCGCAAGTATTAGGGGTAAAGTCATGCAAGATGGTAAGAGATTATAGATTTCGTCCGAACAGTCTTTCGATACAAAAGGGTTAAGGAGCTTGCAATTTGTCTATGTTCAAGCGAATCGAGCAATGAAGAGATGTCAGAATCTTCTCTAATTTTAATGGCTCGAGACTGGATGCTATCTAGATAGAAGAAATAAATTTGTGCAGCTACCGTTCATAGGTGTTAATAATTGTAGTAATTCAGAAGCTTCGATGCTTTCTTGATGATGTTAAATATATAATCGTTCCCCAGTACACATAAGTTATCTGTGATTTGGATACCTAACATCTTAGCACTTGTAGAATTAGATAATGGCTGACCTCCGAAGATGATTGGACCACAGTTATAGTTGCGTTTGTGGGACACAAGTAGTAGTAGTAGTAAGTTTATTGCCATTTTTCCATAATAACGTTGACTTATAAAACTAAATAATTCATCACTTAATCATATTATTTTTCAAATTTAGCTACCGCACATAGGTGCACTGAGCATAAAATATTTAACTATTTCGACTTATTGTATTAATTAGACGATTCAATGATATTGCAAAGTTTAAAAATTTAAAAGAAAAAAAAAAACAATATAGTGTCATAATGTATACTGGCAATGGGCGTATACACTATTCATTGTGTTTTGTTTCATATCAGGTACGGGTAGCGTTCCATACTGTGCATTACTCACTTATTCGCATTCATTTGTGGTACGACACCAAATAAAACACCGTAGCTTTCCGATCATATGATTCATGGCAACTATTTTCCCTTATCGCCTAGAGTTGAAGCGACACTACTCGATGGGATAAGGGAGTCCAGCTGTCACGGTATGACTTACAATCTTATAGATTAAGATTATGCTATATGTATTCCAAAATTAAAACAAAAATGATACATAAATGTTCTAGTTTAACTTATTTTTAAATTATTTCATTATTCAGGAGATTCATTTTTAGTTATTTAAACATTTTTTTTTATTTATTTATTTTTTTTTTAACCCCTATGGTGAAAACTATCTCTATAGCTATGATGATGATGATTTCTTTGCTCGGAACCTCTACCAAAATTTCTTTCGTTAAGTATGTTTATGGGTGAAAGATAAAAGTTATCGTCCAAATTATTCCTATAATTTTCTTGAAAGAGTTGTGTTAGAATTCCATTTTCATGATTTTCAAGTTTTTTTACGCGTTTGCACCATAGTTTCGCTAGATATGACATGAGAGGCTCTAAGTTAGATTCTTTATATATTGTTTTATTATTATAATATTTATTTCGCGTTCTAAATTTTTTATTTATGCAATTCCTTAACACTTTTCTATCAAAGGCCTACATTTTTTTGGCATACGTTGTAGAGATTGTAAGCCAACATGGAAATCCATAGGTTAAAATAGGTTTGATTATCTGCTTGTATAGGAGTAGCTTGGAGTTTTTATGTAATTTTCCTTTATTGTGTAGTACTGGAGTCAACATATTGCCTACCTTTTCCGCTTTTCCAAGGGCAGCTTCTACATGTTTATTAAACTTAAGCAGGTTATTAAAAGTTATACCTAGACATTTTAAATTATTTTTAAATGGGATTTCCTTACCATCTAAACTAATTTTGAGTTGCTTACAGATTGACGGGACTTTTCTTATTCCCTTCCCACTTGCATTCCTAAAACAAATGCAATTTGATTTGTTTGCATTGATTTCTATGCCCCAGGTCTTGTAGTAATCGTTAATTTTGTATAGATGCTGCCTCATTAATCTCAGAGCCTGTTCTGGCCTCCGCGACTCTGCATATATGACTGTGTCATCAGCGTAAAATAAAGATCTTGATTGAATAACATTGCCATCCATCAAATAATGGGGGAAGTCGTAAAGAAAAAGGTTGTAGACTTTCGGACCCAAAATAGAACCTTGCGGCACTCCACTTCTCACATGAATTTCCTGTGATCTCTCATTATCCATAAAAATAAAGAGTTTCCTATCTATAAGAAAGCTGTATAGCAATCTCATAAGATGTAGCGGTAGGTTGAGCGAAATAAGCTTACTCAATAATCCGTCTCTCCATACCATATCAAATGCTTTCTTGATGTCAAGAGACCATAGAACGGTGACCTGTTTATTCCTTAAGTTCATGGTGATGTAGTTATGGATCTTTAAAAGTGCGTCTTCAGTGGAGTGTTTTCTCTTAAATCCAAATTGTTCATTAGGAACAATATTACGATCCTCACAAAATTCGTCTAATCTCTCAGCTAATACTTTTTCGAATAACTTGCCTAAATAAGATAATAAGGAAATTGGCCTAAAGTTACCCACATCATAGGAGTCTTTCGACTTCTGAATTGGGAGAAGTTTCGCGATTTTCCATTTAACTGGAAAGTATCCACAATTGATGCAATTGTTAAAGAGAATTGTAAATATCTGATTGCAGTTTTAGACAACTTATAATTATAAAATTGGAAATTTCGTCAGGACCTGCTGACTTTTTTCCGTTCAGACTTTATACAGAAAGAAAATATAAATTGACCTTAATCCAATAAAACATGGCAATTGATATGGCTTTTTAGGGTATCCCGGCTTATAAATGGAGATTCGCAGTCTCCAGAGGATTTATACCGCAAGCTGAAGTTTGAGAGGGCAATGAAGTCACCATCAATTAATTGCTTTTACTCAAAATCTCTTACAGTATTCCGCACGAAATCAGTTGAATCTAAATTGAAAGTGGGGCTAATGTCTTTGTAGAGTTCACAGTAAAACTCTTTAAATACTTGCAACTTATCATCAGTGTTGGAGAAACATCGATTTTCAAGTTGGACTTTGTCAATCGAACGATGGGTTTTTCTTCCAACGATTCGGTTTATTTCCTTGAAAGTGTTGGGCCCGGGCTTTAGGTTCGAAATTTTATTCTGAAATACTGCGTTGAAGTAATTGTTCAATTTAATACTAGTTTGCTCTGAAAGTATATTAATATTTCTTTTGAAATCACGGCATTCCCTATTCCACATATTATAGTTGTTTTGGAGTTTTCTTCTCCATATTTTAACAAGATCCAGTTCCGCTCGAAGATCCGTAGGAATTTTTTCCTGCCATTCGTTGACTTCTTTCTTATTGGCATGTTTTTCGGATATTTTGAAAAGTGCATCGGTGAAGTAATTGTTGTAGAAATCGATTTCTGAGCTACTGTATAATTTGTCGTCTTCAATCAAATTAAGATTAAGCTCATTATCGAGATCAGCCTTAAACACTCTCCAGTCAGTGTTCTGAAACGACAAGATTTTTGGATCTGGCTTCAGAAGAATGCTACAGTACTCTAATTCAATTTCTATCCTTACAGCATAGTGGTTGGAGAAAGACGCTAGTGTTTCGCATGCGAAGTTAGGGTCGACCCTATTAAGGCAGTTACTGGAGGTAATAAGAAGTCTATACAACTTCCGCTCAATGGGAATGTCGTGGTGTTCGGGTGCACTAATTGGATATTGGATGATTGAACATTTTGATTGAACCAATGTTGCATTGCAATTCCGGTAGTATTATTAGTATGGTTAGCCCAATTTATATGCCTTGCATTAAGATCACCTCCCATGATAACGTAGTCGAAATTGTTGCTGGAGCTGTATTCATTAATTTTGTGGAGAAGTTTATCTACACTATTTGCCGATAGATTTTTGGGATTCACATAAAGTGCTGATATAAGAACCTTCTTACGTTGTCCATCTCTACTATTTAGGAGTAGAGTTATAGCAGAACCCGAGATTTTGTCACAATTTATATCAAAATCATTGACGTTAAGATTTTGCTTGAAGATTATAGCGGTCCTTGCCAGGCATCATTCTTGCGAACGACATAACCAGATATAGAAAGTTTGTTATGTTGTTCAAGACGTGTTCACTTAATAACAGTATATCAGGGCTATGCTCTAATACAAAATCGGATAGGAGAATTCTTTTAGCTTTTGAAACTACTAACCTAACATTAAGAGCTATAATTTTTAATTTGAACATAAACTAAAAAAAAATTGAAAGCACTCTGCTTGCTTTTCTGCAGGTGTTCTTAGGCACTTATATTTGGGAACAAATTCATTGATTCTATGAATAAGTTCTCCAAAAGATATTCCGAAAAAATGTTCAGTTTCTTGAAAGAATGTATTGCTTTTTGGCATTTCCGGTGCGTAGTCCTTTCTACATCTCATGTTTGTAGACTTCGAGAAGGCTTTCGACAGCGTTAAGCGAGATTCATATGGAATGCTTTACGTAGGAGAGGTATTCCAGATAAGGTCATAGCTATGATTAAAGAATCCTACGAAGATGCAAGGTGTCGCGTCTTGCATAGAGGAGAGCTGTCCGAGAGCTTCCCTGTGCGAACGGGTGTCAGACAAGGCTGCATATTATCACCAGCCCTGTTTCTGGTGGTAATAAATGACATCTTGAAAGCTGCACTGGAAGGCGGGGAAGATAAAGGTCTTCAATGGAGACTATTTAACATCTTAAGTCACCATGATTATGCTGATGACGTGTGTTTGCTTCCACATAACCGTTCGGACTTACAGTCAAATGTTCGCTCGTTGCATTCTAAATGCAAAGAGGTGGGACTGAAAATAAATGTGCGTAAAACCAAGTACATGCACATGGGTTCGAACACAAGCACACCGATTGTTCTTAACGGACAGGATGTGGAAGAGGTGCAAGATTTTTGCTATCTTGGAAGCATTGTCAGCATGGACGGCGGAGCCGAAAGGATGATGAGGCTCGGCTAAATAAAGCTCGTCAGGCTTTCGGTATCCTTTCCCCTTTCTGGAGGTTAAGAGAGATCTCCCTTCGCACGAAGCTGCGAGTTTTTGACGCATGCGTCAAATCTGTGTTGTTGTATGGTTGTACTACGTGGAAAGTGACCGTTCGACTTACCAAGAAACTACATACTTTTGTAAACCAATGCCTCCGGCGCATTTTAGGAATATTGTGGCCAGAAGTGATCTCCAACGACGAACCTTGGAGTACAACTGGCCAGACTAAAATAGGTATTGAGATTCAACGGCGGAAGTGGCAGTGGATCGGTCATACTTTGATAAAACCAGAGCAAAATATCGCAAAACAGGCTCTGGATTATAATCCTCAAGGAAAACGTCGGGTTGGTCGACCATGTAACACATGGAAGCGAGCAGTTGAACAGGAGGCCAGAGGAAGAAACAAGTCCTGGCAACAGCTTAAGGCCGATGCTCAGGATCGCGCCTTGTGGAAGAGAGTTGTTTCTGTCCTATGCCCCTATAGGGGGTCTTAACAGGAATTTGATTGATTGAGTCCTTTCTAAGAAAGCTGCTATAAGTTACATTATTTTTTCGAAAATTTGAAACTTGATTGTCTACAATTTCTTGTCTGCGCTCCCTTAGTTTCATTTGGTCTTTTTTTTTTATTTCAATATTTTTTTTTCTTTGTAAATAGAAACTACAGCCTCTAAAATTCGCGGGATGACCCACTTGGTGACAGTTGACACATTGGGGCTCAGCGTCCGTCAGATTGTTTTTGGGGCAATTCCCTGGTGTATGCTCATCCATGCATTTTACGCATCGATATACAGCTGGGCAGTTTGCCGCTACGTGCCCGTAAAATTGACAGTTTCTACACTGTATGTCACCCACACTTCTAGGCTTTTCCCACGATATTTTCTGGCTTAAGAAATATTTAATTTCAGTTATTTTTCTAGGATCCTCTCCCAGTTCTAGCTGTATTAAGTACATGTCTAGGTCTAATTTCTCCCTCTTTGACCTAGCCGTAAAAAATCTCTTTACGGAGCTGAGTTGCAGATCTTCAGAGAGCCTAAGAAGTTCTTCTTTAACTTCTTCAGTATCAAAAGAGCTATCTAATCCCTTCAGAAGTATGGAAATTTTTTTCTTTTCAGTATGAGTAAAGGTGTAAGCAGAAATTTCGTTTTTTTTTTAATTCACTAAAGACCCTCTCGTACATATCGACATTACTAACGTACAGTCTAACCGAAGAGTTTCTATTATTTTTTTTATATAATATTTAGTTCCCGGAGGAAAATCTGAGACGATAACCCTTGAAATTGCCTCCACTTCCCTAGCCAGTGCATCAAAGATGACAATAGGCGGACAGAACTTGATTTTTTCTTGACTTCTATGCCTTACTATTATTATTCACTGGTATATTGACGTTGTTGGCAGTATTAGTACCTTGCTTACTATTGTCCGTGGTTTCCAGTAGATGAAATTGGTTGGATGATCCTGGTATCGGGCTCTTGTTGACCGTGGTGTTGTTTCTTCTCGGGATGCCATGTTTGCGTTTGACAACTTGCCAGTTGTAAACATTCAGTTGATGATGATTATTGTTTTTGTCATCAGACACATCCATATTTGAATTAGACAGCTGTTCTCCAGTTGGATGTATTGCTGTCAGCTGCAACTCTGAGTGCTGACTAGGTGTTGCTAGGGCCTGCATTGAGGCTGCTTCCGTAGCCTCTCCCAGAATATGCCTCGTTAAGAGCGGAAAGTTCCGCTTATCCATGCTATCGGTCATGTTTGCTTCTTCACTGATTTTTTTTAAAACGACCTTCAGGTCGCGCCTTTGTGTTTCTCGCTTTTATAGATTGCTTTGGTTATGGGTTGGGAAGACCCGGCGTGAACGCTTCCAATGGAATTATTTATTTGTGTTAGACGATCCGTACACTTCGGTGGCTCAGAGCGAACTCCTTGTGGGACACAAGACAAGCTTTTCGAAGCGTTAAATCTAACTTTGTAATGCCCCAACGAAGACTTTTAGCCAAGCCGTCAGTCAATGAATGAACCATAGATCTAAATTGCTCTACTAAGCTACTACATCGGGCTAAGAACGCGGTGTTGAAATGGGAGGAGAATCTAATGTGCTGTCACCTCTACAGTTATGCATGGATTGAAAGTTGAAAATAGCAAGTCATTAAAAAATATTGTATTAGGAAAAGGATGGAGAAAGAGCCGATCTCTGGTTTTATAAGAAAGGGAAAACCACACCATCTAATACGACGTACATTGAATGATTGTTTAAAAAACTTTTAATCTAGGAAATAAGGAAGTAGCCCAAGGCAATGGTTTTAAGTTTGGCTAGAAGAGCGTTGTGCCCTTCTCTCTGCCTAAAACCTTGGAAATATCAAGAGCAACAACATAAGATTCACCAAACTGTTGAATGATTTTTTCCAACCATAAAATCATTGATGTTAACGTATTCCAAAACTCTTTGGTTGATGATTGTTTCTATGACCTTCGACAGAAGTCAAGTTGTGTGTTACCGGGTGATAATTAGCGAGATCAATGCGTTCTCTTTTTTTTTTTGGGATTCGCTGAACATTTGCAAGCTTTCATGAATATGTGACAATGCGGACGATAAGAAAAGAGGTCAACTTTGTATAGAAGTTTAGCAAGAGAAGTGCAGCAATTTTTAATGAAAAGGGCAAGAATTATATTTGGACCGGACAATTTGCTATCTAGATTCTTAAAAACTCGGTATACGTTGCGCGAACGAATGGTAATTTGTCCTACGGAAGAAATTAATATTTTGAAAAAAAAACCCGCATTCTATCACAAGATGGTGTAAGAACTCTACCGGGTAATTGAATGACAGGAAAAAACATAACAAGACTACGGCTGGTTGTAAAGCCCAATCGTGCGATACTCTAGGTGAAAGAGATTTTTTTTTTATTTTAACAAATTTTGTAGGGGAAGTGGTAGAGGGGGTGACGGCATTAAACTAATTTTTTCACATCACGCTAAGGTTGCTCAATCAAAATGTTTTATATAAAATTTAGGATTCAAAAATTTAATATGTGCTGGGAAAATTAGTGAATTGGATTTGGTGAAATTGTGCAGTTTGTATGGGAGGTGATAGAAGGAGTGTGAAGCTATAATGACTTTTTTAGAAATAACTGTAAGCAACAACAATATCGACTTTTTGTAAAGTTGTCAATTTGTGTCAAATTGTATGAGAGGGTGTGGAAGGAGTGAAGTTAATCGCCTAATTTTTTTTGGTCTTACTAACAATTCTAAACAAATATTTAGTGCATAATTTCAGCTCGATAAATTTTATATGTACTGAGTAAATTGGTTTATAGTATTTCATAAAAAAATGCAATTTGTATGAGAGGTGGTGGAGAGAAGGGGAGGAATCAAATAATTTTTATACATCAGATTAGAATTATTATCAAAGTAGCACATTCCAAATTTCAGATCAATAGTCTTTCTGCTTTTGAAAAAAAATCCGTTTATTGTCGAATTGCGAAATTGTCATTTTGTATGGGAGGGAGTAGAAGGGGTAAGGCTAATCGTCTAATTTTTTTTGTCATACTAGTAATTCTAAATAAATATTTAGTGCACAATTTCAAATCGATGAATTGTATACGCACTGAGTAAATTGGCTTAGAGCATTTCATAAAAAAGTGCAGTTTGTATGGGAAGTGGTGGAAGGAGGGGGAGGACACAAATAATTCTTATACAGTAGAATGAAATTATCATAAAAGTATTATACTCCAAATTTCAAATCAATAACATTTATACTTTTCGAGAAAAGCCGTTTATTGACAAATTGCGTAATTGTGTCATTTTGTATGGGAGGGGGTAGAAGGGGTGGAACGATTTAGCTGGTTCACGAACTTGACCGTTTTGCGAAAAACGACGTGTACATAATTTGAGCTTTCTAGCTCAACGCGTTCTCAAGCTAGAGAGGACACGGACGGACGGACAGATGGACGGACGGACGGACACTCGGTTTTGAGATTTTTTGAGTGATAATATTAACTTCTGTATCATTCATTTTTTTCTCCGAGCCTTATTTCTTGGCATTACAAACTGTGTGGCAAACTTATAGTACTCTCACATTTTATCTAGTATAAATAAAACAGAAAATCAATTGCAGTTTTAATTAAAACGTTTAGTGGAAGTGTTGTAGCCAAAACGCTGCAAATTGGCGACCCGACGTGATCGGAAGTGAAGTGAAAAACGTTTATTGCCGGGCTACAAAACGCGAAAAATAAGTGATTTACGCAGGAACCGGTCATTTTTTAAATTTTGAACATGCCACTACTGCGTTCTCCACATCAGGCTGATACCTCGCCGCCGAGGCGAGAAGTTGAAAATATTCCTGACGACTGTCCGACTGTCGACGGCCGCGCAAGACCCAGGACATAGTCTTCCAGGTACTAGTGGAGTGTACTCTATATACACTAACACTACTTTTCTAATAGAGTTTTGGCAATGCATGTACAGCGATTGCGAGGAAAATTTTGTTCGAAATTTGAATTTTCCCAATTTTTTTGCTTTTATGAAGTAAACACAATCATAATATTTACGAAAATCATATATATTTTCGATTGTAGTGAATGAATCTCTACAAAAACTTGTAATTTAACGCAAGATTGTGCTCATGTCCATATATTAGAAAACAGTCAAACTCAAGCAAACTACAAGTTTGACTGTTTTTCACACTCTTATGTTGTTCTCTTGTCCTTCTAAGCTCATGCTGAGCTATTGGTATTATTGCATTGTCCAAACTCTATTAGGAGAGTAGTGTTAGTGTGTATCGAGTATCTCTAGTGGAGTGAAGCCTGCCTCGGACCTAGAATAGAAAATTATCAAACTCCGACACTCATGTTGATGCGCTTGCCTTCATAAAATTACCACAATTATTCTGGCACGACAACCCAAGTAGATATTTTACCCTGGCGGAAATGAAATTCACCACAATGTAGCGAGTGAGCGGCTGTATTGCGTTTCATCGCAGGCCTGCTTATGGCGAACTTGTCAATAAGGCTTGTGAAAGCAGGCTCTGCCTTATAGTGATTTCTATTCGGGAAAAAAATGTGACTCGTTTTTGCCCTTAACATTTTTTCTAGCAGTTCTTATGTTCTATTGGAAAAAAAAATTCTGCCCTGCTAGAAAAATGGTTTGCGCACTAGGTAAAACTTGACCAGAAAATGCACATTTCTTGCCCCGAATTTTTCGGCGGTTCAACACAATTGACCTGTAATGTACAACAACAAGAAAAAAATAAATCATCTGACAACATCGGTAACAGATTCTAACGGATAGATCTTACTTAAAAGGACTTAAAACTTTACATGAAGTATGCAATATGAGTGCATACGTAACTTTTCTTAATTTTCCCAAAATCTTCACAGGACCATTTAGAGATAACAAGACAAATTAAACCGCTTTGTTTTGACAGTTTCGAAAGTCAATCAGCTGTTCGGTATACAGACAACATGATAAAAAAAATGCAAAAAACTTGCACTTAGTTTGTTCTATTGTAGATTGACCTGACCGACGGAACTGAGAAAAATGAGTGCAAAACTGCAATAATTTTGCATTTTAAAGGGCAAAAACGGGTCACATTTTTTTGGCGAATAGAAATCACTATTAGACGCTAAGAGAATATCTTACAGGTAGTTGGATTCGAACCCGGGGATTTCAAGTTTGAAAGCAGCCGTGTTGTCCACTGAGTTATCTAGACCCCACGGCTTAGTCGGTTAGTAGTGTTGCAGTATAACCCGCCACCCAGCATTTACTGCTGGCGCCATGTATTGGGAAATGGCGGGTTGACAGAAAATTGTATATTAGACTAGCGATCACCTGCGACTTTTTCCACATAAGAATCGCAATAATAAGCATTTTTTGAGAATGTAGTTAGTAATGCATTATGTGTAAATTCTGATTAGTCTAACAATGTTTTGTATTTTGTTGGAATCAAAACTATAAATTATTAAGAATGAAACCATGATACTCGTATTTGTAAAGGATGAGCTCGTGATCAAATCAATCCCGTGATTCGAGATCATATACGTATTGAAGAGCCTTAAGGACATGTGAATAGTTGTAGCTTGTGTTAATTTAAAAAAAAGCTCAAATAAAATAACATTAAGAATAATAACATAACAGGACTACGATTGTGCGCAAAGCTCAATCATACGATACTATAGATGAAATCGGAATTTTTGTGTTCTTAAAAAATTTTGTATGGGGGTGATTTTGTAGAAGACGTAACAGCATTGAACTAATTTGTTTCACATTATGCTAGAGCAGCTTAAAAATGTTTTACGCCAAATTTAAGCTTTAAAAATGGAATAAATACTGAGAAAATTAGTGGATTGGTTGTAGTGAAATTGTGCAGTTCGTATGGGAGGTGGTAGAAGGAGTTAAGGGTTTTTAGTAATTTTTTGAGAAACAATTTTAATCATCATGCAATTGATATATTTTAAATTGCAGATTAGTAACTTTCATACTTTTCAAGAAAATCGAATTTTGGAAAAGATGTGATTTTGAGTCACATTGTATTGTATGAGAGGCGCTAGAAGGGGTGAAGCTAATCGGCTTATTTATCTCCATTATTAATTATTATACTAATTATGGCCTTAGTACAAAATTTGAGCTCGATAAATGAGCAAATTGGTCTATAGTATTTCATGAAAAAGTGCAGGTTGTATGGGAGTTAGAGGAAGAAGTGAGGCGTTTTTAGTGAGTTTTTAAGCAACAACAATAATCATCATGCAATTGATATATTTTAAATTTCAGTAACTTTCATACTTTTCAAGAAAATCGAATAGATGTAATATTGTTTTATATTGAATGATTTTTTTTATTCCTGACGACTGTCCGACTGTCGATGGCCGCGCAAGCCCCGGACATAGTCTTCCAGGTACTAGTGGAGTGTACTCTATATACACTAACACTACTTTCCTAATAGAGTTTTGGCAATGCATGTACAGCGATTGCGAGGAAAATTTTGTTCGAAATTTGAATTTTCCCAATTTTTTTGCTTTTATGAAGTAAACACAATCATAATATTTACGAAAATCATATATATTTTCGATTGTAGTGAATGAATCTCTACAAAAACTAACTAAAACTAACTAATTTAACGCAAGATTGTGCTCATGTCCATATATTAGAAAACAGTCAAACTCAAGCAAACTACAAGTTTGACTGTTTTTCACACTCTTATGTTGTTCTCTTGTACTTCTAAGCTCATGCTGAGCTATTGGTATTATTGCATTGTCCAAACTCTATTAGGAGAGTAGTGTTAGTGTGTATCGAGTATCTCTAGTGGAGTGAAGCCTGCCTCGGACCTAGAATAGAAAATTATCAAACTCAGACACTCATGTTGATGCGCTTGTCTTCATAAAATTACCACAATTATTCTGGCACGACAACCCAAGTAGATATTTTACCCTGGCGGAAATGAAATTCACCACAATGTAGCGAGTGAGCGGCTGTATTGCGTTTCATCGCAGGCCTGCTTATGGCAAACTTGTCAATAAGGCTTGTGTAAGCAGGCTCTGCCTTATAGTGATTTCTATTCGGGAAAAAAATGTGACTCGTTTTTGCCCTTAACATTTTTTCTAGCAGTTCTTATGTTCTATTGGAAAAAAAAATTCTGCCCTGCTAGAAAAATAGTTTGCGCACTAGGTAAAACTTGACCTGAAAATGCACATTTCTTGCCCCGGATTTTTCGGCGGTGCAACACAATTGACCTGTAATGTACAACAACATGAAAAAAAATAAATCATCTGACAACATCGGTAACAGATTCTAACGGACAGATCTTACTTAAAAGGACTTAAAACTTTACATGAAGTATGCAATATGAGTGCATACGTAACTTTTCTTAATTTTCCCAAAATCTTCACAGGACCATTTAGAGATAACAAGACAAATTAAAACGCTTTGTTTTGACAGTTTCGAAAGGCAATCAGCTGTTCGGTATACAGACAACATGATAAAAAAAATGCAAAAAACTTGCACTTAGATTGTTCTATTGTAAATTGACCTGACCGACGGAACTGAGAAAAATGAGTGCAAAACTGCAATAATTTTGCATTTTAAAGGGCAAAAACGGGTCACATTTTTTTGGCGAATAGAAATCACTATTAGACGCTAAGAGAATATCTTACAGGTAGTTGGATTCGAACCCGGGGATTTCAAGTTTCAAAGCAGCCGTGTTGTCCACTGAGTTATCTAGACCCCACGGCTTAGTCGGTTAGTAGTGTTGCAGTATAAGCCGCCACCCAGCATTTACTGCTGGCGCCATGTATTGGGAAATGGCGGGTTGACAGAAAATTGTATATTAGACTAGCGATCACCTGCGACTTTTTCCACATAAGAATCGCATTAATAAGCATTTTTTGAGAATGTAGTTAGTAATGCATTATGTGTAAATTCTGATTAGTCTAACAATGTTTTGTATTTTGTTGGAATCAGAACTATAAATTATTAAGAATGAAACCATGATACTCGTATTTGTAAGGGATGAGCTCGTGATCAAATCAATCCCGTGATTCGAGATCATATACGTATTGAAGTGCCTTAAGGACATGTGAATAGTTGTAGCTTGTGTTAATTTAAAAAAAAGCTCAAATAAAATAACATTAAGAATAATAACATAACAGGACTACGATTGTGCGCAAAGCTCAATCATACGATACTATAGATGAAATCGGAATTTTTGTGTTCTTAAAAAATTTTGTATGGGGGTGATTTTGTAGAAGACGTAACAGCATTGAACTAATTTGTTTCACATTATGCTAGAGCAGCTAAAAAATGTTTTGCGCCAAATTTAAGCTTTAAAAATGAAATAAATACTGAGAAAATTAGTGGATTGGTTGTAGTGAAATTGTGTAGTTCGTATGGGAGGTGGTAGAAGGAGTTAAGGGTTTTTAGTAATTTTTTGAGAAACAATTTTAATCATCATGCAATTGATATATTTTAAATTGCAGATTAGTAACTTTCATACTTTTCAAGAAAATCGAATTTTGGAAAAGATGTGATTTTGAGTCACATTGTATTGTATGAGAGGTGCTAGAAGGGGTGAAGCTAATCGGCTTATTTATCTCCATTATTAATTATTATACTAATTATGGCCTTAGTACAAAATTTGAGCTCGATAAATGAGCAAATTGGTCTATAGTATTTCATGAAAAAGTGCAGTTTGTATGGGAGTTAGAGGAAGAAGTGAGGCGTTTTTAGTGAGTTTTTAAGCAACAACAATAATCATCATGCAATTGATATATTTTAAATTTCAGTAACTTTCATACTTTTCAAGAAAATCGAATAGATGTAATATTGTTTTATATTGAATGAGAGGGGGCAGAAGGGGATAAGTTAATCGGGTTACTCCCCGATTTTAATTATAATACTAATTAAGGATTCAGTACAAAATTTGAGCTCGATAAATGTTATACGTACTGCGCAAATTGGTTGACAGTGTTTCATGGAAGAGTGCAATTTGTATGGGAAGTGGTGGAAGGAGAGGAGGGATTCAAATAATGTGTGTACCATAGATCATGTTTATGATAGAAATAATGTATTCTTATTCAAATTCAAATTTTTCGAATTCATTTATTTCATCATTATATATCAGTTTGTATAACACAGAGTAACTTATTTTAGAGAACAGATTACAAGATCTTAGCAACTAGAGAGGATTTTGTAGACATTTGCTGATTAGAACTGTGGGTTTTATTATTATTATTAAACTGACCAAGGAAAAATTTTCAAAAAAAAAACCTTGCGTGTATAACTTAATAACTACTTAAAACTAAATTTAAATTTAACTTAACCTAACTTATGATAAATCAAGAGATACTTGGCTGCACTTTATTGCAATTGATTGAGAAGAGTTGAAATGAGCGTGTTCTTGACGATTTGGGACCTGAGAGCAAAAGATGAGAATCTCTTATCAACTAATTTTTGTACAGTAGGCACATTGGCTATTTCGTGGAGGGCCTTGGTCGAAAAGTAAAATGGTTTTTTGAGAATCATTTTCAGACACTTATTTTGTGAAACTTGTAATTTATTTTTATGGGCGTTTGCACACTGGCTCCAGACAGGTGAGCCATAAGATAGCCTAGGCTGCAGAACAACCTTAAAAATTATCATCTTGTTAGCCAAAGAGTTTTGATTTGCGGTTAATAAGTGGATAAAGCGAATAAATAGATTTGGAGACTTTGAAGCATACGTTTTCAATATGACTGCTGAAGGTCAGTTTTTTGTCCAACACGACACCAAGGTACGTAAGGGTGTCGGACCAAGTAATATTTTGACCAATAAAATTTATGTCGCGGTTTGGGAGATTGGATCGTTTTCTCCTCTTTGTAAAGAACATGGCCTGAGTTTTAGATGGATTGATTTTAATTTTCCAGCGATGATAGTACTGATACAACAGTTCTAAATATGTTTCCAGGCATATTATAATTTTATCAGGGTCATTGTCACTTACATAAAGACATGTATCATCTGCAAAAATCGCTAGCTCGCATTTTGGATGAATTGGAATATCTGCAGTATAAATATTGTACAGCGTTGGACTTAGACAGGAGCCTTGTGGAACGCCCGCAGGTATTGGTCGATGGGTGGAGAAGCTTGAGTTTATTTTTACTGAGAAGGTCCTGTTCAGTAGAAAGGATTGAATTATTTTCGTTAGGTAAGAAGGAAAAGAGAATTTCAGTAATTTGAAAAGAAGGCCTTCGTGTCAAACACTATCGAAGGCCTTCTCGATATCAAGCGTAACCATGCCTACAGATTTCTTATTGTGGAGAGATTTTCGAATATCTTTGGTGACTCTATATAGTTGGTGATTGGTCGAGTGTCCACGTCTGAATCCAAACTGGAAATTAGGGATCACTTCAGAGTTGTCAAGAAAATCTTCAATGCGACGCGCAATCACCCGTTCAAAAATTTTGCTGATTACCGGAAGTAAGCTTATAGGTCTGAAGTTTTTAGGATTACTTGTATCTTTACCGGATTTTGGAATGGGGACAACCACAGCATGTTTCCAGGAAGAGGGAAAGTAGCTGAGTTTAATACAAGCGTTTATTATCAAATTTAGTGCAATAATGCAGTTCTTGGGAAGTTTCTTAAGCAGAAGATTGGGGAGTTTGTCGCATCCTGGCGCCTTATTATTTTTCAATTTTTTTAAAATGGTGATAATTTCTCGAGGCTTGCATAGTGCCTTTGATGGTAAGTCAAAACTTGGTGGAATATTCTTGAGAGAGTTATTAACAGAGTCATTGTTGATTTTGGAACCCATATGCTCAGAGGTGCGATGCGCGAAATAGAAATAGTCTGCTAACAATTCGGATTTTTCCGAGTCATTATATATCTTTTTATTGTTTTTATCAAGAAGAGTGGGGATGGTGTTTGCCAGTCTTCGATTAAACAATTTATTTAATTTCCACACAGTTTGTGAGCCCCTCTCGAGATTGGATAGCATGGTGTTCCATTTGGAGTTACGCAGCTTGATTAATCTGTAGCGAATAATTTTCGTTAGGTAGTTGATTTGGGATTTAGAGTTTGGGTCTCTGCATCTTTGCCAGTGTCTACGAAGCGCGTTTCTTTCTCGAATTTTACTTTTGGTTTCCATATCTATTTCAATGTGAGTATGGCAATGTTTGCTTTTCCTTGGGGTACTATGTTCTACAGCTTTCCATAAATTGCTGATAAATTTTGAGAGTAAGCTATCTATTTGTTCGGAACAAGTAATGTCAACGAGGTTTAGGGAACCTATTGGGGTAAGCTCCTTTAGTACTCCGTGGTATCTGAACCAGTTAGTTTCTTTAAAACATAGCACTTCATTCAAGCGATGTTGAGTGCTGATTTTTCCTTTAAAAGAAAAGGATACCGAAAGGTGAGGCGAAGACAATGCGCAGGTGGTTATAGGCTGCAAAATATCTGCTCTTCCATTGCTGATAACGAGATCGAGAGTTGATTCTTTGCCTCTTGGTGGATAGCAGGTTGGACCTGAAGGGGTGTGAATAAAGATGTTTCTTCTACATATAAGGTTGAAGAGAATTTTTCCAGCTTCATTTGCTTTTACACAGTTCCACAGTCTGTGTCTGGAATTTAGGTCGCCGCACAATATATACCCTTGTTGAGAACTAACAAGGTGCTCGAGGTCTTTTTCAAAAAGCTTATGTTTAATCGCGTTGAGGTGGTACCAGGAAAATAGGCTGCAATAATCGTAGTATTAATTTCATCAACTTTAATTGCTATTGTTTGTATAATTTTCGTCATGGGAATGGGAAGTTGTGTGTGCTTTATAGATTTTTTAATACATATGGCTACTCCACCGCCTGTTCTTATTCTATCATTTCTATAAATATGGTAATTCGGATGGTATAATTTATCATTAGAGTGAAGCCAAGTTTCCGTAATAACAAATATGTCTGTATTTTGGGATACAATGAAGTCAAATGTTTCAATAAACTTATTGCGGATGCTCTGAGCATTCCAAAGAATAATCTGAATACTACTTAAGCTATCCATATAAAAATCTGGTTGCTAAATTAATTATGACGTTAAATTGATCTTGCTTAGTCTTACATGTAGCGAGTCTACTGATTAGCTCCGTAGATATTTGTACTAGAACTTCAGGCGAGAATAGGTCGTCACTAGAGTTAGGTGCAAAATTTACCCCCTTCATTGCCGTGGGTATATTTCTGGCAACACTGCTAAAAGATGGTCTGTTTATTTCCTGAGATGTCATTGTATTTTTCGATGTTGTTCGCATTGCGGGAAAATTTCTGTCAAATGCACCAAAAGTGTTGAATTCAGATCGAGGGTGTTGTTTATTACTTTTACTGTTTTGTCGACTAGTACGTTCCTTGATAAGAATGTATTCTTCGCGTTTCTTGCAGCTACGATCGTTAGCGAGGTGTGCTAAGGTGCAATTCGCGCATTTAATTAAATCCGTTTGTCCTTCTTTGAGTGGGCAGTCTTTATGATTGTGTTTTTCGCTACAAATCATGCATTTCGTTGGCAAATGGCAGTGGGTAGATCCATGTCCAAACATTTGGCAATTACGACACTGAGTTATGTTATTTTTATTTTTGGCATGATAGCTCCAGTGAACGACAGTATGCATTATTGTTTTGAATTCACGTATGTAGATCTTTGAGTTGCGTGCCTTTCTCAAGCAGAATTAGGTATTTTGGAGAGCAGTTGCGTCGTTTCGAGACATCAGTGTTGAATTTCTTGATGTCAAGACATGGCAGTTTGCAGTGTTCTTTAAGATGCTTCAAAAGCTCATCGCACGGCATGTCATGGAGTCCGGAGAGAACAATTTTTGTTGGACGTAAATCTGGTCGTTGGTGAGTGAAAAAGTTGACTTTTTTAGTTGTCAGATGGTCGCTTAGTTTTCCAAAATCGTCTAATTTCTCCAGAAGCACTCTAATCCCAATGGACATGAGCTTAATTTTGTAGCTCGTAATATTCAAGGTGAACATTATAGCACTAATGGTTTCGCGCTTTAAGTCAGGAAGAGTAATAGGTGGAATTTTTACCTTGCTGTGTTGACTTGTTGATTGGTTGTCAGCTGCTGGTTCCTCGTCAAGCGTGCTTGCAAGAGGGTGAAATTTATTTTTGTAGTTCGGCATGATATTGTTTTCGTTGCGTGGGAATTTAGTTTATCCCTCAGGAGCATTTTCTTCGGGGAAACCTCCCGATTTCGCTTCGTTTTGATTCTTGTAGCGATATAAAACCGGTTTCAAGTGACACTGATTCAATTGAACAACTGGCGTAACGGTGCAAATTATGAAAATCACTGAAGTACTTGTGCACTGATCGAATGCACAAGTCGAACTGATAATTATATTCTTAATTTCAAATTATTCGCTCTTATGGTTTTCAAGAAATTTTGATTATTATGTATTTTGGAAAATGAGTTATTTTGTATAGGAAGGGGAAGGAGGCGTGAGGTATTGAAATAAGACCAAATGCAGATTACATCTGAAGCATACCTAATAAACTGTGAAAGTTTCATTACAATCGGTTCAGCCGTTTTTGCGTGAAAGCCGGACAGACGGACAGAGAAAAATTAAAAAAAAAACGTATGTTTGTGCTTAGTTATTGCTAAGATAAAGCAACCAACTGACTTATAGCCATTTATAATCAAATAACAGACAGACACTACAATTATATTTATATGTATAGATTTTTTTAAGCAAATACATACATACATAATTTCAATTTCCAATCGAGTTGCCATTTTGCCTGTTGCAATTTTAAGATCGAAATAATATTAACTAGCTAAAAATAGACACAAACCAAATATAGAAATAAAACAAAATATATTCCTTGCAAGACAACTATTGAACAATGCTGTTTTTTTTTTAATTTAACTTAAATTTTATTATATTTTATATTTATTATTTCAATATTCACAATTAATTTCACTACCAACTGATATATGGCGAAATATGCAGAGCTAATACTAACTTGGTGAAAATTCTAATTTATTTGTAATAAAAACGCACACATTTCGTATATTCACCAGCGACTTGTGTTCTTTTCGCATTCGCGATAGATTATGAGACATAATTCTGGTTTTTCGCCCGTATAGATATCACCAACCACTTTATACAAAGGATATTTTATAGTAATTTATTGTTAATCAGAGGTGTTATTATACTGGCGTTCGAAAGTAACCTTTCGCAGGAGGTTGAATATGGTATAACGTAAATGTTTAATAATGTGTAAAGCGTTTAACAGCCCACAATATGTTTACTGCCGGCGGCGTGGCACACATTCAATCCATATGCCAAAATTCGACAAGGAAGCACGAAACGAAAAAAAAAACTACTCATGTCTAACGACTATCAAGATAAGCGCAATAGATTGTTTTAGCTTAACTTTTATATTTTTATATTTCATGGCCGACACACACAGGACTCGCTTTGTTGACTGAATTCTGTTTTCCTATATTTCTCAGCTTAATGTCTATAATTTTACTTTTGTAAGACTGCTGAACTATATGCCAATCGTTAGAAACTGCTTTGTAAAGAAGGAGAACGTTATTTATTTCGCGATTGTTAAATCGATAGAATTTAGTGATGTCAATTGGAATTGAATGTTGGTAAATCGTATGGGATTTTAGTTATTGAAGAATGAATTGCAAGTGAATGGCATTATGATAGGAAATTACCACCTAAGAAGGATGAAAATGTATTTTTTTTAATGGATTTTTAAGTGTAGTTAGTGTATGTATGTAAGTCGTGAAAAATTGTGTCATTTAAAAAAATATTTTCAAGGTGTAATAAATTGTAGCTAGGGTGTAGCCTAGTAGGTAGCGTGTTGGTCTTGTAATGCAAAGGTCGTGAGTTCAAATCCCGGTCGACGCAATATATAATTCCAGCACATTGCCTGCTTGAATATACCTTGGTCACCTCAATCTACGAAAATGAAAAATTCGTAGATAGAGGGTTAACAACCCTTCCACAATAAGTAATATAAAATGTTAAGGAACCTGAATATCAGGAGGCCAAGGTCCGATTTGGGCTGTAGCGCCATTGTAGGAGTAGAAGTAATGAATTGTTAATGAATACTCAATTTTTTTAAATTTTGATCGTACTTTTTCGACTCATGTATTAAATTTTGGTGTTTATAAGAATTGAGGCAGAAGTACTGTTCTGTGACAAATTAACCGAAGATAATAGCTAAATGAACGATCTACGAGTAACTAGCGTCTAGAATATGGGTCAAGTTGAACTTGATGCCTCAAAAGAAAAGTTCTAAGGATATGCAATGAGTCTACTCGACAAAAGTCTCGACTATTCCGAACTCTTTTTTTCACTCAGCCACATCGCCTTACTTAATTTCTTACCAAATTCCACTTTAAAAATTTAATGAATCTTTTCGACGCCATAAGATAAACAGAAACGATTAAAACGTTTATGATTATTCTCTTCAGTAAAACATAAAAAACAAAAGTTTCTAACGTAAAAAACAGAAATTTTTAATAACTGCCTTTTTTTCGCCTAAGACTTTAAGTACTCTCTAGTTAAGTTTCACAGACACAACATTATTACCTCAAGCAGTTTCCAATTAAGGGTAAATGAAAGAAAAGTTTATCTGTTTTCGTTTATTTTTCTTTTTCTTTTTTGCTCAGTCCCTTTTCCTATTTATTTCCGCCCATGTTCATTTAATTAAAGAATCCTACAAGTTTCCTTCTATAAGACTTCTAATTAGCATTTTATAGCGATCCTTAGTACCATTATGGGTGAAAAGAAACCAGAAAGTATTTAGAAAGCTTTTAATAGTTTTATCTATCTTTCGACTTGGATTATAACGCATTATGCTAAGCTGGTGGTTTTAAAAATTACCGCATCTTTCGTGTCTACTCATATGATGGGCAATAACGATTAAAGATTTTTAAATTTAATTTTTTCCCAGTAATTTATTTTAAAATACATTAGGAACCGGTTATACTGAAACCGGTTATACCGAGCACCCGGATATAGCGATCGATTATAGCAAACGCGGATATAACGAGCAATCTGATTAAGCGAACGACATCATGAGGAAAGTTTGCTATAAAAGATTCATTGTAACCTTGAATTTAATTTCTTCTTCTTCTACGATGACGCTCTAGCCCAAATCGGGCCTTGGCCTCCTGACATTCAGGTTTCTTAACATTTTTTCATTATTTATTGTGTAAGGGTTGTTAGACCTTCGCACAACCCACCATCTACGAATTTTTAATTTTCGTAGATTGAGGTGACCAAGGTATACACAAGTAGGCAGTGTGCTGGAATTATGCTTCGACCGGGATTGAACTCACTCGCATTGTAGACCAACACGCTACCCGCTAGGCTACATCCTAGCTGAATTTAATTAGACTGCGTTATTTTGCGTGTATAACTTTAAAATTTATGAGTGAAAAGTTTATTGGGGGTAAACTGGCAAAAAAACGTCTAATTGTGATAGTATGTGCAAATTTGTCGGAAACCCAAAAAAGCAGATATTTCATCATCGGTTATTGCGAACTTCGGTTGTAAAGGACGAAAAGTGATGGTCCCTTCAAGTTTGTTATAACCGAACTCTACTGTATTTCCGGTTAACTTCGCTCGAAAGTCAAATATAAATAATGTGCGAAATTTCGGTAACCTTAAAGGTCGAGAAATTACTAACTGCTAAAAGGGACATCGGATTTACTAAATGAATTTCATATCCCCTTGTGTGGACAGCATACATTAAATATTCATATCGTGCCATCCGATCAACACAAGAAGACCCTAATAATTCTAAATTGTCATTACAAGCACATATGGTACCTAACCGAGAGAGCTTCAAGCTTAACACAGCATGACAAAATAACATAACTAAATTTCGATTTTGCCATGAAAGTGATATTTTATTCAATGACAAAGTATGGTCGAATTTTCGATAGGGGTCTCCTTTATATCGGATATCTAAACTATGATGACATGTATTGCGTTTTCAGTTAGCACGATGATGGATTTCTTTGAAAGACTTTCGAATAGTTCATTGCATATTAGATTCAATGAATATTACATACGCAAAACTTTTTAGATAGAAGTATCGTTTTTTTTCTGACCTTTTTGGACATACATACATCTATACATATAAATATAATTATAGTGTCTGTCTGTTATTTGTTTATTAATGGCTATAAATAAGTTTTTTGCTTTATTTTAGCAAAAACTAAGCATAAACAAACGTTTTTAAAAATTTTCTCTGTCTGTCTGTCTTTCCGGTTTTCACGCGAAAACGGCTAAACCGATTGTAATGAAACTTTCACAGTTTATTAGATGTGCACCGAGATGTAGTCTGCGTGTGGTGTTATTTCAATACCCCCACGCCTTCCACCCCCTCCCATACAAAATGACTCATTTTCAAAAATATACAGGGTGTTTGGTACTCCGTACATAACCTTGTAAGGGGTTATTCCTGGATATATTTTGAGCAAAAAATTGTTCTACGGAGATGGTCAATTTTCAATATCCACGGAGATACAGGGTGATCAAGAAAAGTCCTTCGGACCTGTACCCTCACTCACTCAAAACGCTATATCTTGAAAACTAATAATCACAATTCAAAGTGTTATAGCTTGTTTTTTAGGGAATCAAATTACCGTTCATTTGGTGTAATAGTCCGCATTGTAACTGTATCCAATTCTGAGATATATGCTTCAGAACACAAATTTTTGACAGTTTGACCGTCAAAATTCTAAGATCAATGTAGTTTTTCTCTAAAAAACCCATTATAAAAATGTCATTTTATTGTTGTTTTCTTTTGTGTCATATTATTGCCTACAAAAGACGCATACACTTGCATTGCACAAGTTTTATAGTTTAGAAGAAATTATCATTCCAATAATTTAGCACTTTTGTCAAAAAAGCAAGAATAGGTTGATCAACACTCTCCGCTTGAACTAAAAGAACTTAAGAATGGTTTTTACGGTTTATTTCAAATTTCCTTAATTACAATAAATGTTCAAAATGGCTACCTTCATTTTGAATGCACGCTAAAGCTCGTTTTGCCAGTGTTCTCTTTGTGTTCATACTCCTCAACTGCTGCCTTACTTCTGTTGCTGCCGCATCGATTCTGGTGTTTAGATCCTGCAACGTTACTACTTCCGTTGCGTAGACAAGGTCCTTCATCCGTCCCCATACAAAGAAATCCATAATAGTTAAATCAGGGGATCTTGCAGGCCAGTGTATCGGTCCATTTCTACCGATCCAGCGATTGCTATAATTGGAATTTAACCAATCTCTGATCTGTCGGCCGTAATGAGCTGGAGCACCATCGTGTTGGTAAAACATGGAAGCCAATCGTTGCAGTGGCATATCATCCAATAACTCCTGTAGATCATTTGTCAAAAAATGCAAGTAATTGGAACTATTTAAGGTAGGCGGAAGCCTAATAGGACCAATAAAATCGTTGCCAATCACACCTGCCCATAAATTGACACTGAATCTGTGCTGAAATGATGCCTCTCTTCTTGTATGTGGATTGCTTTCAGCCCATGTGTGTAAGTTGTGGAAGTTTGTGATACCGTCCCTGGTGAATTGGGACTCATCCGTCCAAAGAATGTTGCTGATAAAATTCTCGTCACTTATTTGTCGTTCAAGGAGCCAATTGCAAAACTCCATCCTTTTGGTAAATCAATGGGTAACAGCTCCTGCACTGGTGTGTGGTGGTAGGGATGCAAACGTTCTGCTTTCAGGACACTCCAAACTTTCCACGTAGAGACGTTAAACCGCAATGCCAAGCGTCGTATACTAGTTGATGGATCATTTTAAACTACAGCTAGGATTCGTTGATCAATTGAAACAGCGATTACCGGCGCAGGATTTGCATTCACTCTGCTTGTCCTAACACTGCCTGTTTCCCTAATCCTTCTGTAAACGTCTTGGAATACTCTCGGGTAAGGTATTCGACGATTGGGAAATCTGTGATGATACAAAGATCGCGCCGCTTGCTCATTTCCCTGACACTCTCCATAGAGGAAAATTATGTCTGCATATTCTTCGTTCGTGAACTCAGGCATTTCGAAATTCTTTTCTAAATTTTAGTGACACCTTGTTCTTTTACAAATTTAACTAAAACTGATAAAAATATGAAGTATGGTTTGCTTTTATAGGCTTTTCATTTTGTTAGGTAACCCATTAAAAAGGCAAAGTGCTGCACCTAGTTGTGTTGAAACTCATTTTAATTTAATTCATTTTCTCGATAATTTTAATACTACCTAAAGGACATTCACTGATAATTTAAATAGTAATTAAAGGACACAAAGAATATTTCAGTTTAACAACATTTCAGGTAGTTTTTTTAGAACGAGGGTTGGTTTATGGCATATTTTATTTTTAAGCCATATGTATTTTCGCTTATTACCTGGAAAACGGGAAAACCTAAGTCATAAGTATGTGTGCATCTTTTGTAGGGAATAATATGGCACATAAAAAAACAACATTAAAATGACATTTTTATAATGCGTTTTCTTGAGAAAAACTACATTGATCACAGAATTTTGAGGGTCAAAGTATCAAAAATTTGTTGTCTAAAGGAAATAACTCAGGATTGGGTACAGGTACAATACGGACTATTGCACTAAATGAAAGATAATTTGATTCCCTAAAAAACAAGCTATAACACTTTGTAATGCAATTATTGGTTTTCAAGATATAGCGTTTTGAGTGAGTGAGGGTACAGGTCCGAAGGACTTTTCTCGATCACCCTGTATCTCCGTGGATATTGAAAATTGGCCATCTCCGTAGAACAATTTTTTGCTCAAAATATATCCAGAAATAACCCCTTACAAGGTTATGTACGGAGTACCAAACACCCTGTATACCAATCAAATTTTCTTCAAAACCATTAGAGCAAATCATTTGAAATTTAGAACATACTATTTTTATCAGAAATGTTATCTATGGTATACAAATTATTTGAATCCCCTTACTCTTTCCACCACCTCTCATACAAACTGCTCTTTTTCATGAAAGGTTATTCACCAATTTTCTCAGTACGTGTAACTTTCATCGAGCTTAAATGTTGTATTTTATCCTTAATTTGCATTACTATTAATATTGGGAAAAAATTAACCGAGTAGCTTCACTCCTTCTACCCCCTCCCATACAATATGACACAATTCCATGACTTTACAAAAACTCGATTTTCTTGAAAAGCGTGAGTGATGCACATCTGAAATTTAAAGTATATCAATTGCGTAATGATTATAGTTGATTCTCAAAAATTCATTTGAAACCATCTACTCCTTCCACCACCTCCCATACAAACTGAACTTTTTGCTATACACCAATTTTCTCAGTAAGTTTAATTTTAATCAAGCTTAGATGTTGTACTTAATCCTTAATTTGCATTAATATTAATATCGGGAAAAAATTAACCGATTAGCTTCATTCCTTCTACCACCTCCCATACAATGTGATGCAATTCCACGACTTTACTTAGATTTGATTTTCTTGAAATCTGTAGATGTTACTGATCTGAAATTTAAAAAATGTCAATTATAAATTAATTTTAGTTGCTTCTCAAAAAGTCACTTAAAACCCCCTACTTCTTCCACCACCTCCCATACAAACTGCACTTTTTCATGAAATATTCTAAATTAATTTTCTCAGTACATATAACTTTCATTCAGCTCAAATTTCGTACTCTATCCTAAATTAGCATTATTAACATCGGGAAAAAATTAACCGAGTAGCTTCACTCCTTCTACCCCCTCCCATACAATGTGACACAATTCCACGTCCTTACAAAAAATTCGATTTTCTTAAAAAGCGTGAATAATACAGACCTGAAATTTAAAATATATCAATTGCATGATGTTTCTCGAAATATCACCAAAAACCCCCCTTTCCTGCTACCACCTCCCATACAAATTGCACAATTTCATTAAATTCAATGCACTAAGTTTCTCAATACCTACTCAATTTTTGAAGCTTAAATTTGGTACAAAACAGCTTTATAGCTACACTAGCATGATGTGAAACAAATTAGTTCAGTGCAGCCACTTCCCATGCAAAATTTCATGATATCACGAAAATTTCGATTTCATCTATGGTATCGTATGATTGGGCTCTACGCACAATCGTAGTCCTGTTAGGTTTTCAAGCTTAATGTTATTTTATTTGGGCTTTTTTTTTAATTAACACAAGCTATAATTATTCACATGTCCTAAATGCTCTTCAATACGTATATGATCTCAAATCACGGGATTGATTCACAAGCCTCTCCCATTCAAATGCGAGTATTATGCTATCATTCTTAATAATTTATGGTTCTGAATCCAACAAAATACAAAACATTGTGTTCAAAGAGCCATAATTCATAATTCATAATATATTTATTTCCCAAAGTTTCTTCATAACATGCTTACGCTAATTTTTCTTACAGTTAGTGGCCAGATTGTGTTTGAAATCTTTACAGCTTATGGATGAATAGTTAAACAATAAGACATTTTGATTTATGACACTTTTCTTAATATAGTTGGATGAAGTAAGGAAAAAGAGGGGAAAACTCAAAAACCTTAAGATAGTTGAACTTATAACTAACTTAAAAACTAATTTACATAATAAAAAGAATAAACAGTAACTAGGTGGTAAATTCTATTCAATGATAGAGAGAATTAAGGGGTTGTTGGTGTATTCACATCTACTTAAAAAAATTTCACTCATTTTATTGATATATGTTTGGATAAAATCTATAACAGCCAGTTTGTGGAGGCGTCTTGTTGAAAAATACCAGGGCTTATTAAGTATTAATTTTAGGCATTTGTTTTGCGCTATTTGTAATTTTTTTTTATGGACATGAGCGCATTCATTCCAAACAGGACTTGCATATAAAAGACAGGGTTTCATCACAACTTTGTACAGGAGTAGTTTGTTTTCCGTCGATAATTTTGACTTTCGGTTAATCAGAGGGTATAATATCCTAATGAGCAACAGAGTTTTAGAAATAGCATTTGATACCTGATGATGGTATGTTAGCTTTTTGTCTAAGTGCATCCCAAGGTATTTTATGCTGTTGGACCATGTTATATCTTCTCCGACAATGTGAATTGTAGGGGAGGGTAGGTACTGGGAGGCTCTTCTTTTCGTGAAAAAAATTGCTGCAGTCTTCGCTGTATTCATTTTTATTTTCCAAGTCGTGAAGAAAGTGGTGATTTTACAAAGCTGATTCTGTAGGTTATTGATGATTGTAGTGGGGTCTTCTGATATGGTAAAAACTGCCGTGTCATCTGCAAACGTAGCTAATTCACAAGTAGGGTCTTTAGGGAGATCGGAAGTATATATGTTGAAAAGTAGGGGACTTAGGCAAGACCCTTGTGGTACACCAGCAGGAATAGAGCGTCTTTCTGATTTAGTGGATTTTAGCTTTACTTGAAAAGATCTCTGCGAGAGAAAAGAACCGATCAATCGGATTAAATATTCGGGAAACGAGTAGTTCATTAACTTAAATAGGAGTCCATTGTGCCATACTGTGTCAAACGCTTTTTGGATGTCTAATGTGATCATGCCAACGGAAGTTTTGTTCTGGAATGCTTTTTTGACGAATTTGGTGACTCTTAGAAGTTGATGACACGTGGAGTGCTTCGCTCGAAAACCAAATTGATGGTCAGGGAGAATATCGTTTTTTTCGGTATGAAGTTGAAGACGGTATAGGATTATTTTTTCAAAGATTTTTGAAATTGAGGAGAGTAAGCTGATTGGTCTGTAGCTACTGGGCGAAAAGGAGTCTTTTCCGGGCTTATGAATAGCTATAATAGTTGCTTCTTTCCAACTTTTAGGAAAGTAACCTAATTTTAGGCAACTATTAAAGATGAAGCACAAGAATACTACTCCTTTTTTGGGGAGATTCTTTAAGAGAATATTGGGTATACCATCTTTTCCGGGGCATTTCCTGTTTTTAGTTCTGCGAAGAATGTTTTTAATGTCAGTAGGTTTACAAAGTTGGGTTGGCTGAAATTTTGGTAAGGGAATCGAGAGCAGGTTATTAATTTTATCATTGACATCGTTAGTGAATTGGTTTTGGGTGGAGTTTGAGCCTACGATATCATGAGAGGAATGGAATTGGTCCGCAAGAGCCATTAAAGTAAGCGGATTTATAATATAATGTATTACTAACTACATTCTCAAAAATTACTTATTATTGCGATTTTTATGCGGATGAAGTCGCGGGCGTTTGCTAGTATCTAATATAAATTGTCGTTTATATGTATGTGTAAATTGTATATTGCATCAATTACCGAAGGCAAAGGAATCAAGATGCAAAAATTAATTATTTGAAGTTCATAACTATCAAAGAAATTAAATTTTAGCTGATGTTAAGATACACGCTGTCGCATAGGTTTATTTTATTTTATTTATTTATACAGTAGAACCAGTGCTGTAGTTATAAAAGCAGTTGCTAAATTTATGAAATAATCAGTTGAAAAGCCATTCAATTATCATATGCAGCATTTTTCTATAACTAAGAGGTGTCCCATTAAGACCGTTTATTTTGGATTATTTTGAATTTAGCCACATTTTTTTGTTTTGGTCGTGCAGCGTTTGCCGGATATTCTGTTCAATGCATAATCTCCATGCCCTCCATGTCACATCAGAGCTTATCAAATAAACAATGCGTTTTTTTTCAAAATTTAAAATAGGCGGTCTTAATGGGACACCCCTTACTAGCACTGTTAAAAGATTTTGATGTTAAATGACAGCCAATGTACTGCAAGTTTTTAAAAACGTACAGTAAAGTACTGTACAGTACTATACAGTACAGTACATTTTTTATCGGTCAAGTATTTGTGCCATAAAATTATTATGATTCTTATTAACAAGGAGTAATATTTCATTTTTCAAGAAAGGAGACAAACTCTGCTGTGAGAACTACAGAGGTATATCATTGTTGTGCACGTCCTATAAAATACTGACAAAAATTATTGAACGTCGTCTTAAGCCCTATACTAATCACATAATTGGCGAATACCAAAACGGATTCAGAACCGGACGATCTACAATAGACAAGATATTATCGATGAAACAGGTGCTTGAGAAATGCTGGGAATATAACACAGACGTGCACCAAATATTCGTAGATTTTAAACAAGCATACGACAGTATCGACAGGAGCGTACTGTACCAAATCAAGCTGGACTTTGGAATTCCTCCAAAACTAGTCCGACTAACAAGACTCACAATGACGAACACTGAATCCCAAGTGAGAATACAAACCGATTCCACAACCAGCTTTCGAACGGAATGTGGTTTAAAGCAGGGAGATGGTCTAGCCCCTATGCTTTTCAACTTGACACCAGAGTATGTCGTCCGAAAAATCCCAGTCGACACAAACGGGACACTACTATTCAAGTCCACCCAACATTAACATTCTAGCAAGATCCTTCCCTAGTGCTAAGGAGGTATTTGTCAATCTTGACTCCGCCGCAAAAGAAGTCGGGTTGCGCATTAATGAAAGCAAAACAAAAGTAATGACGCAAACAAGAAGGAGAACGCCAATCAGACAAAACATAACAATTGCGGAATATAATTTGGAGAGTGTGGACAACTTCATATATCTTAGGGCTAATCTAGCAAAGGACGGTAATGAAACAGACGAAATCAAACGACGGATAATACTTGCAAATAAGACGTATTATTCGGTACTTTCAATAATGAAATCCAAGAAAGTGCACAGGAACAATAAGCTGCGGATTTATAAAACTATTATACGACCTGTGCTCTGTTATGGCAGCGAGACGTGGACATTAACGCGAACTTCCGGAAAAGCAGTTAACGCATTCGAATGAAAGGCCCTCCGAAGAATTTTTGGACCTGTGAAGGAAGAAACGGAGTGGCGAATAAGATACAACCATGAGTTGTATCAACTCTACGACGAGCCAGAAGCTTCAACGTTCATCAAGCTACGTAAACTGCAGTGGGCTGGCCATGGAGAGCGAAAGGAAGACAGAACAATCCCCAAACGTGCTCTGAAAGGCAAAGCGAGTGGTAACCGGCCAGTAGGCAAACCACGCAAGCGATGGGAAGACTCGGTTGATGAAGACAGCAAAGCCATTTTAAAAATTAGCAGCTGGAGGACGCGGTCTTTGGATCGAGACGATTGGAGGCGACGACTTCAGGAGGCTAGGGCTCGATTTGGGCTATCGCGCCATTGATGACGATGAATATTTCATTTTATTACTGTTAAACTACAGTAAATGTGTGTCGGAGAATAGTGGAGGATTGCGATTATGCGATGGGCGACTAGGGTGACATGCAACAATATGTAATAGTGTAAGGAAAATTTACAGACGGAGAAAATAACCGCCAAAAAAGTTAATGCACCGCTATAAATAGAAGAGCGAGAATGCTCTATGCCATAATGAAGAAGAGAAGCTGTCAAGTGTCGAGTTGCTGTTGCGGCAGACAAAAAATCGCGCATATCGCTAGCGAAAAAATAAATCCTAAAGATTTTTTTTTTTGTAAATTTCAGTTTGTTCATTTCAACAAATATTTTATTTTATTTTCAAGGAACATAACAAAAACATAACAGGACTATGATTGGATGTAAGGCCCAATCGTGCGATACTCTAGATGAAAGAGAAAGATCTTATTTTGGATTGGAAATGGAGCTGGAAATCAAATATTTGTTAACAAAGTTACTGTTGCGATTGAATCTGTAAGAAATGGGGAATGCAGCGCCCAAACTAGTGCATTGGTTCTACGTTGCCTTTATCAGACCCATCTTGCTTTATGGCGTGATTGAGTAGTGGACTGCCCTAAGGACAGAAACAAACCGCACTCTTTTCGGTAAGGTGCAGAGAACATCATGTATATATGCATAAGTGGGGCTCTGAGAACAAACCCCTTCGCAATATTAGAAGCAGTTAGTTTTATATGCTACCTCTCGATATTATTGGTAAACAGATAGCTGCAAGAGAAGCCTTCCGCCTTAAAGAAACTCGTCAGTGGACCTGCATTCAAACTGGCCACTCCTTAATTTTGGAAGATTCCAGAATTTAGCCGACACACTACACTCTATCAAATGATGATTTTCATAATAATTTCCTCGAGATAAGAGTACCACTCAGCAGGTGAAATACGGGAGGAAGAGTCCGTATCCTTTTATACTGATGGCTCCAAAACTAGAAGTGGAGTGGGATGAGGTGTTTTCTCTGCAATGCTTAACTTAGCATATCTTTCCGTTTTCCGGATCATTGTGTTCCATGCAAAAGTAATGACGATAAAAGAAGCCTTGGCCTGGCTTAAGTGTAATATAAAATCTATGGATGATATTGGCATCTTCACTCACATCTAAGACTGTTCTTGATTGTCACGCGCCTCTGTGGGAGATGGCTGAACAATTCAACATTCGCCAGTGCTGGGAATAGGGCCACCCTAGGGAACTATAGGACCAACGAACTCTCCCGGCACGGAACCACCTTGTAAAGCCAACAAAAGAAAGACATCAAGTAATACCACCAGACAGATTTGGCCTGTGTTGGATCGAAAACGCTCTGATAGACTGATCTCGCTAAGCAGGCAAATGATTAGCTTCGTAATAGGAGTCGTTACAGGACACAGCCTGTTAGGGAAACTTGCTCAGAAGCTTGGCCTTCCGTTTAATAATTTTTGCAGGAGCTGCAAAGATGAGAAAGGTGAAGAGATAATTCTTCATCTGTTATGTACTTGCACTGCTCTCTCTAGAGGAAGGAAACGCCACCTAGGCACACGCTTCTTCGATAGTTTCGGAAATCAGGATTCTCTTCTGAGATCGTGTGGCATCACAACAGACCAGCTTATGGTCTATTTACGCCCGGACTTGTGTCTGTGCAGCCACCTTTACCGACCCACCTACCTAACGCTTGAGTGGACTAAACAAATGGAAATTCGAGGGACCCAAATTTGGACTGTAGACAGGATGAGGTAGTGTGTCCCAACCCATTCTTGCCATGGTTGCTTGGGTCAGCCGGGCGGTATGAGGGCGAGCATTGTCGTATAGCAAAATAAAGCTTTTTCTTTGAGATCCGCAATGTTTTACTTTCATTGCTGCCTTCACTTTGTTCATCAGTATTGCAGTATTTACTGTACGCAAATCTTCAAAAAAACACAAAAGACGATACTCTGGATATTCCAAAAGACGGTCAACATGACTTTTCCCTCTGATGCTAGCGTTTTGAATTTCTTTCGGATAGGGGAGCTGGTATTTTGAACTGTTCTACCCACTTATAACAATTTCCGCGGTTCATACAATATAATTCAAGAAAAGTTTTTTCACCTTCAGAAAGCCAAAAACGTATCACTGGTCGTTGTTCAAATAATAACTAATAACTTCAAGCTATAAACATAATAATTTTTATCCAATAAATATTCTCAGCTCATCCCAGTGATGCCAACCTAAAGTCATACAAGTACAAAACTTCTCCCATAAACCATTTCATTTCTACATCAATTTGTCTCTTTAACTCTTGAATATCTCTCATATTTCTAAATGAATCGTTGGTATTGGCCCAGGTCAAGGTATTTAGAAATTGATCCCGGGCCCCACCTTGGCCGGGTCCCGAGGTGATCATCTCCAGCTTCACCCCCTGTATTGATTTCGTTGAATGAAATATCTGCTTACTTTCGATTTACTTTCAGTACATTTCCTTCGAAAGTAACATAGATCGGTGTGAATGAGTTTCAATCTATTACGAACTTTTTGTCATAATAAAAACAAAAGTGTTGAATCCTTTTATGGGAAATAGACTTTTATATTTTTTCTGAACATAACAAGCCCTGTGGTGGTATCTTTACAGACTGCAAATTACTTGGATACAATGCGAATATCTCCAAGACAGTTGTTCTTCTTAAGGTTTTTTTTTTTGTTTTTTTTTTTATATAGTACGACCGCTTCAGTCCTTTGTATTTGATTAATGTTTTAAGTTGTTTTTTCTTTCCTTTTTTTATCCCCAAGTACTATTTTGTGTTTTGTTATATTTTAAATAGGGAAGTTCCATGTAAGAGTATTTAAAATAAACTTTATTAGTACTTGCTTGCTGGAATAGCTTTTGTTTTTAAATGCTGCATTGAAATTCATAGTGGATAAGTTTTAAAATTTTATTTCAGACAATACAAATAGTGGTTAAGAAGCTAGAAAATGCGAAAAACTTTTGAAAATTTTTTATCCATTGGCGTCCGAAAGGGGGGGTAAAAACAATTCGTCGGCCGAATTGTTTTTTCAAATGATTATATCTTCGAAATAACTTATTGTCAAAAATGGGACCATTAAAGTGACATATAGTTCCACCGGAATCAGTTTAGAGAGTGGCTAATTATTGTAAGGGGGAGGGTCAGGGGGAGGGTCAGGGGGGGTGCAAAGAAAAACACATAAGAATGAATATCTCAACTATCTCTTAAGCTATGTAATTGAAACTTCAAACATATATTAAGCTATACTAAGAAAATACAAAAAAAAATATAACATGTTGAAATAATAGTAGTGGTGGAAATGGGGAGCATTTCAAAAATTACGCACTTTTCAAAATTACAAATCCTTATATCTCAAAAATGAATATAACTATTAAAAGCTATCAATTTGAAATTTTGCACAAAAACTTTTAAAAATAGTGGAAATAAAATTGCGTCAAAAGTTTTGAGATCGCGCCTGTCCTTCCACCCCTCCCATACAAAACTATGATTTCGACCAATTTCATTAAATCAACTAATAGCCAACAAACTAAAAGCTACGAATTTGAAATTTTGTACAAGAACCTTACAAGAGAAACGAAATAAAACTGCATATCAAATTTTACGGTTCTCCTACCTTCTCTACCCCCTACCATACAAATGTTCGGTTTCGTGAATATAAAATACACCGAATTTTATGAAAATTCTATGCAACTTCGTCTATGGAAGACTTTCTATACAGAGAATATTGGACGTGATTCATGCAATCAATTAAAAAGCTATTAATATCCACCCACCCTTATTATCACCCCTCCTTCTCCCTTCATAAAAACCCAAACTTGCAGAAAAAAATGAAATATTGTTAAATTGACAACAGCCCTGCCCAAGAACTCCCTTTCACTTAGTCTTCCCTAACCACTCTAACCTGCATATTGACTTTCCACTCATCTGCAACGTGTCCCAAGAATAATAAACTTTTGCCCGACTTGTTGGCAGTTTATTTTTTGATTGACACAGAAAAAAAATTTGCTACCTTGAAATTTTCTTTTCCGCGTTTCATAACTAAATTGGCCTAAAAATGTAAGAAAAACATTCATCCCGGCGTACGTCTGCCGGAGATATGGACTCGTATCTCTGAGGCCGTTAAAGGTAGAATGTTCGTTTTTGGGTGGGTTATTAATTGGGTAAGTGAGCTCCATTATCTAGATTTTGTGGAATGCCAGGTGGAAGGGGAAGGTGGAAGGAGGGAAAGAGTCAAGAGCTACACTTGCGTATATCTCCACTACGAATGCAGATAGGAAGCTGAAAATCAGCATAGGTATAGATGGAGTTGTGGGACAAACTCTAAAAGTAATTACATTTTTTTTATCCATTTCAAATTCCGAATTTTTTCTTCAAATGATTATATCTTCGGAACTACTTGATCCATAAAATTATTATTTTAACACCAATCAGGTGGCATATAGTTATAACTACAATCTACTGAAAGGGAGGCCATAACTGTAAGGGGGATGCCAGTCGGGGAGCAAGGATAAACATTTAAAACCTAATATCTGAACTATCTCTTGAACTATGTAATTCAAACTTAAAACATATATTAAGCCATACTAGCGGAATACAAAAAAAAAATATATATATAAAATTTGTTTATAATAGTAGTGGGGGGAAATAGGGAGCATTTCAGAAATGGTGGACTTTTCAAAATTTCAAACCGTTATATCTCAAAATTGGAAACAGGTATTGAGTTGAAATTTTGGCAAATTGTTGAGCTATATGATCAATAATTTTCATAAAAAGTTTAAGATGGGAGGTGTAAGGGGAACGAGGTGGTGGCCTAAAATGTCGAACATTTTCACTATTTTTTTAGAGCTCTGGTAAAAGATACAAAGTTGAAATTTTTCACGTGCATACCACCATTTGATGTACATAAATAAAAAATATTAATTTGAACCAAAACTTTTATCCACCAAAGGAGGGGCCCTAACCTGCGCTAGGTGTTTCACGTCTATTGAAAAAAACAGAAAAGATCAAAATTTTTGAGTGAAATTTCAAGCTACAAACTTGGAAATTTGTGAAATTAATTTAAGGGGATTCAGTACTTGAAAATCATGAAAAAAAAACGAAATAAATTTTCATTGGCTTAAAAAATTCTACAACTCTTTCTGCACATTTTACAACTTGACCCTTTTCAATATTCCAATTAGAAGTATTTTATTTTTAATTTTTAATCTGAAGGGTTTGAAGCGATTAGAGTCGATCTCGGTTCTTTCAAACGCTTCTCCTGAAAAATCACGTTTTTTACCTTTTAGGAGCACAGATCTCAGGTAAATATCACCCGATTGAACTGAAATTTGGCACAAATGTCCTACGATAAATTTTCTGAGCCGATTTAAAATACATAACAGAATTATAATTGGGCTTAAAGCCCAATCATGTGATACTCTCGATGAGATGGAAATGACTTTAATATACCGGAAAATATGTCATATTAAATTCTTTCGAATAGTGAATAAAGAATTTTGCATGGGAGGTGGTAGGAGTAGAGGGGAGGATTGTATTTTTCGTATATGACACCGAAAATGGCATGCAAAATGTTTTTTGCTGAATTTAAAGTTTTTAGTTTTCATTATTTTTAAAGAAATTAGTCATAGTTTTCCTGAAATTGGGGCATTTGTATGGGAGGTGGTAGAGGAAGTGGAGCGCTTAACATAATTTTGAAACTGCTTATCATCATCCTCATCACTATGCTTTGATTGAATTTCAAAGTCGATAGCTCTCTTATGTATACCTGAAGGAGAAATGCTTTTCTTGAATTTATAATACAGATATTTCTATGGGAGGTGGTAGAAGGAGTGAATCGGAGCAGATAATTTTTTCTAACAGTTATTTCAATTATTAAGAAACAAATTCAGGCAAAATTTGAAGTTTGTAATTTTTCTAGTTTGAATGGAAATCGATAAAATGCATTACTAATATTAAAATACACAAGGAGAATACCCCTCTTCGACCCATCGTCAGTTCGGTAAATTCACTTACCCAAAAACTGGCTAAGACTCTCGCGACAGAGTTACGTCCGCTAGTAGGTAACACATCACACTCTGTCAAAAATTCCGCACGTCTAGTAGAAATTCTTCAGAAAATCAACTTGGAACCAACTGATATTTTAGTCAGCCTAGACGTGGAATGACTTTTCACCAACATCCCGATTAAAGACACCTTAAGTATCATCAGTAAACTCATTCCGGACAACAGGTATGACTTAATAAAATTTTGCTTAAATAATACTTTCTTTTCAGCTCTAGGAAAACTCTACAAGCAAACGGAAGGAGCAACAAATGGGATCTCCAATTTCACCGGTGGTAGCGGAAATTTTCATGGAGGAATTCGAAAAGAACGCCCTGGACTCAGTTCCATTAACACCGAAATTATTTTTACGGTATGTGGATGACACCTTCATCATTTGGCAACATGGGAAAAAAGAGCTCGACAAATTCTTAGCACACCTGATCTCACACCACGAGAAAATTAAGTTCCCCAGAAACAGAAAGCAACGGGAAACTGCCATTCTTGGATGTACTCGTCGAAAGGAATGACACGTTACTAAGCTTCGGAGTATACAGGAAACCAACTCACACCAACAGATATCTCCACGCTCATTAACATCACCACCCAAGCCAGAAAACAGGCGTACTGAAGACCCTAATACACAGAGCTCGACGCATAACTTAAGGAAATCCGGGCAGTCTACCAAAGGAAAAGGAACAGTTGAATCGGGAATTCACAGCAAATGGATACAAAGCGAGCGAAATTATTAAGGCGTGGAAACGGAAGCATCCAAGGACAACAGAACGAGAAGACACTGAAGAAGGAAATGCAGACAAACGATGGGTAAAACTACCTTACATCAAGAGCACGACGGATAAGATAGGAAAAATCCTTCCAAAATCAAACATCAAGACAACATTCACTACCCCGACTACCATCCGAGGAATTTTAGGAAACCGGAAGAACAAAAAACCATTGGAGACTGAAGGAGTATACAAAGTACCATGCAACTCATGCGATAAAGTATACATAGGAGAAACGGGACGCATAGTCCAAGCAAGGATCAACGAGCACCAACGATGCACACGGAAAAACCAGATACAGTCATCAGCGATCGCGGAACATGCAACTACAGAGGACCATACAATCGATTTCGACAATATGCAAATTCTGGCCAGGACAAATCAATATTATCAACGAATAGTACGAGAAGCAATAGAAATTTCTAAACATCCACAGAACTTCAACCGAGACACCGGATACAAGTTATCAGCAGTTTGGCTACCTGCCTTAAAATTTGGTAGGAACAAAATCCGTACCCAGAAATCCTTAACTAATTTAACTACGTGATACTAATTAATTAACCTTAATTAACTAATTTAACCCCCCTTGTCTATATAATAATTGTCATTTGTAATTGTTGATCAGTTTGATAAAGGTCTCAGCAGAGACCGAAACGTCACGAACAATAAAGCGTAACAGTGTAGAATCTGCCAATCTTTTCTTTCAATTTAAAGTGCACTGTGAAAACATTCACCAAACCATTTTTTTGCATTATTAATATTTCCATTTGTATACTTTATACAAAATATCAAGTTGCTAGCTTTAACAGTTTCGAAGAAAAATAATTTAATTTAAATTTCGTGAAATTTGTATGGGAGGGGTAGAAGGAGTGAGGTGAGGTTGATAATAATTTTTAAAATAAATTGCAATTGTAGTAATATTAATTCTGATAAAATTTCGTTTTTTCAGCTTTACTAGTTTCAATGAAAATCGAAAATATGTATTTTCAAAATTGTCCATTTGTATGGGGGTGGGGGGGGGGGGGGGTGGGTAGAAGGAGTAAGGGGATCGGGTCAATATTCCGTGATAATAATGACATCTATATCACAATACTTTGACCTAAATTTCAAGTCGATAGCCTAAATAGTTTCAAAGAAAAATCAATTTCTTAATATTTCGAAAATTCATGAAATTTGTATGGGAGAGGGAGTGGGGGGATGTAGCCCATTCACGAATTTAAAGTTACTTTTTTGCTAAAAATGATACACAACAATTTTTAGCACTATAGCTCAAAGCTTTCGAGAGTTATGCAGTAGACAGACGGTCACTCGGAATCGAGGTTTTTGAGCGACAACAAATATTTATGTACACTTGGCGGCTCTGTGCGAGCGTTATTTCTTAGCGTTACAAGCGATCCCAAGAAATTTTGTATGGGGAGTGTTAGAAGGACAGAACTAATTTTTTCCCCATCATGCTAAAGTAGCTATAAAAATGTTTTGTACAAAATGTAAGCTCCAAAAATTGAATGGGAACTGAGAAAATTAGTGAGTTAGATTTAGTGAAAATGTGCAGCTAGTATGGGAGGTGGTAGAAAGAGTGGGGGGATTTTAGTGATTTTTTCAGAAATAACTAGAAATATTATAATTTAAATTTCTGACTAGTGCCATTCATACTTTTCAAGAAAATCGATTTTTTGTGAAAATGTGTCATATTGTATGGGAGGGGGTAGAAGCAGTGAAGCTAATCAAATATTTTTTTCTGATCTTAGTGATAATGTTAATTAAGTATTTATTACAAAATGAGACCTCAATAAATGTTACATGTTCTGAGAAAATCGTCTTAGAGCATTTCATGGAAAAGTGTAGTTTGTATGGGAGGGGGTGGAAGGAGAAAAAGGACGCAAATACTTTTTCTACTATAGATTTAAATCATTATGAAAGTAATATATCCCAAAATTTAGACTAATAGCTTCTATACTTTTCGAGTTTGTATGGGAGGTGGTAGAAGGAGTGGGAGGATACGCATTATTTTTATACGATAGGTTGATATTATCAAAAAAGTAACATATTCCAAATTTCAGGCCAATAGCTTTTATACTTTTCGAGCAAGTCCGTTTATTGTCAAATTGCGCAATTGTGTCATTTTGTATGGGAGGGGGTAGAAGGGGTGGAGCGATTTGGCCCGTTCACGAAATTGACCTTACTTTTTTGTCAAAAATGACGTGTACAAAATTTGAACTTTCTAGATCAACGGTTTCTCAAGCTAGAGAGCGCACAGAAGGACGGACGGACGGACATCCGGTTTTGAGATTTTTGAGTGATAATATTAACTTCTGTATCATTCATTTTTTTCTTCGAGCATTATTTCTTAGCGTTACAAACTTTAGAGCAAACTTATAATACTCTCAGATTTCATCTAGAGTATAAAAATGTTATATTGTGTTAAAGTTGCCAAAAATTACTAAAAAATGTAAACTCTTATTAATAATTCCCAAAGCACTATTTTGCCAAAAGCTCCCTACAGGGCATAGACAATATCGTCAAGAATCATGTGTCCAAATTTGAAAAAAATTGGTTGAGCCATTCCCGAGTTCTGTGTTCCTAAAACACGCCTGTTCCTAGGCGGGAGGGAGGTGGAAGAAAGCAAATATTGAACCCCCTTAAGAAAATGCTTTAAAGTTTGGGATATTAGTTAGTCAAATACCTTCAAAACTTCTACCCACTCCCATCAATCAATCAATCAAATTCCTGTTAAGACCCCCTACAGGGGCATAGGACAGAAACAACTCTCTTCCACAAGGCGCGATCCTGAGCGTCGGCCTTAAGCTGTTGCCAGGACTTGTTTATTCCTCTGGCCTCCTGCTCAACTGCTCGCTTCCATGTGTTACATGGTCGACCAGCCCGACGTCTTCCTTGAGGATTGTAATCCAGAGCCTATTTGGCGATGTTTCGCTCTGGTTCCCTCAATGTATGACCACTTCCGCCGTTGAATCTCAATACCTATTTCAGTCTGGCCAGTTGAACTCCAAAGTTCGACGTTGGAGATCACTTCTGGCCGGAATATTCCTAAAATGCGCCGGAGGCATTGGTTTACGAAAGTCTGTAGTTTCTTGGTAAGTCGAACGGTCACTTTCCACGTAGTACAACCATACAACAACACAGATTTGACGCATGTGTCAAAAACTTGCATCTTCATGCGAAGGGAGATCTCTGTTAACCTCCAGAAAGGGGAAGGGATACTGAAGGCCTGACAAGTTTTATTTAGCCGATCCTCAACATCCTTTTCGGCTCCGCCGTCCATGCTGACAATGCTTCCGAGATAGAAAAAATCTTGCACCTCTTCCACATCTTGTCCATTAAGAAGAATCGGTGTGCTTGCGATCGAACCCATGTGCATGTACTTGGTTTTACGCACATTTATTTTCAGTCCCGCCTCTTTGCATTTAGAATGCAACGAGCGAACATTTGACTCTAAGTCCGAACGGTTATCTGCAAGCAAACACACATCATCAGCATAATCAAGGTAACTTAAGATGTTAAATAGTCTCCATTGAAGACCCTTACCTTCCCCACCTTCCAGTGCAGCTTTCAAGATGTCATTTATTACCACCACAAACAGGGCTGGTGATAATATGCAGCCTTGTCTGACACCCGTTCGCACAGGGAAGCTCTCGGACAGCTCTCCTCTATGCAAGACGCGACACCTTGCAGAGTGGAAGGAGTATATCGGCTGTTATTTCCGGGTCCGCTTTGAGGAGTTCGGTTGGTAGTCCGTCTATACCTGGAGCTTTCCTTCCCGCCATTGACCGAATGGCGGAAACTATCTCAGCCTTATCTGGGGGATTGTCCCTAATAGAGGATTGTTGCGGTTGGATGTTTGGAAGTTGTTCTGTTTCCGGAATATCTTCATCTGACAAGATGTTTAAAATATCAGAGAAGTATTCCTTCCATCGCCGCAACTGAGAGTTCCGTTGACATGGTGGTTGGCGGTGAAATTCCTGTTCGTCAACTGTTTCATGATTTTGAAAAGTGAACCCATATCCCCAAGGTAAGCCGCAGATTCTGCCTTGTTTGCCAGATCTTCAATGGCCTTTCTCTTGTCGCGTCGAACAGCCCTCTTAAGCTGTATATGAGCATCGCGGTAGTTCTGCCTCATGTCGGGCGTTCGTTGGTTGACATCGGGTTGAGAGATGATTGTCAATTTGGGGTTTTTCCGATTGCCAACCTTATCCCATGTGTCTTGCGACATCCAGGGTTTCTCACCGCTTTGCACATATCCCACAGATTCTTCAGCACTAGTTAGAAAAGTGTTTCTGGTTGCCTCCCAATTGGCGTCCATTGTGCGCATTTCATATTCACCCAATGTGGATGACTTTTCGCGTAGAATAGTGGTGTATTCGCGTTTTTTGTTGGGACCTCTAAGTTTATCCACATTAAGCTTGCGCTTCATTTGAAGAATTTGTGGTCGTCGGATAGCTGCTGTACACAATCTCAAGCAGGCAACCATCAAGTGGTGATCGCTCCCCACGTCAGCTCCACGTTTCGCTCGCACATCGAGGAGACATCTTCTCCATCGGCGACTTATAGCCAAATGGTCGATCTGGTTCTGAGTAACACCATCAGGGGAAACCCAAGATGTTTTATGATGACTCTTGTATGGAAAAGGGTCCCTCCGATGACCATTTGCCGAGTACTACAAAACTCCACAAATAATTCGCCGTTTTCGGATCTCTTAATCCAAGGTCGTGACGCATCGACCCAAGGGTCACCATGCCTCCCCATGACGTGTTCTAGTCCAGTGTTGTCTGATCCAACCTGGGCGTTCATATCTCCTGAGATGATAATAATATCACCTCTTGGAACACGTTCGAAGGTGGCACTCAGTTGGCTATAAAACTCCTCTTTGTCACCAGATGTTGCGGTATTAGTTGGTGCGTAGCACTGCAGAATTGTGACGTTTCTGACACTGGTCCTGAGCCTGACGACGATAATCCTATCCGAGATTGGTTCCCAGCTAATGAGACTGTTTCTCGCTCTCGGTGTAAGGACGAACGCCACGCCATTTCTGGCTTCACTTACAGGGCCAATGTACAGAATTGTGTTTCCGCTAGGGGTTTGTTCTTCTCCTGATCCTGTCCACCTGACCTCGCTCAAGCCCAAGATTTGGATGTTATAGTGCTCCATTTCACGGTCGATCACCGATTGGCGGTTCAAGGACCGAGAACCCCAGCTCTTCCCCCGTCATTCAATGTTCGAACGTTCCAGAAGCCAATCATAGTCCGTTTTCGAATGCCAAAAGTCGTTACCGTAGAATCAGTCCGTATCCGAGGCGATGTATCTGTTTCTCGTATCATTTAGGTCTTAAGATCACGGGTGATAAGCCCATGATCCAGTGAGTGTCCATTTGCCATTTTTAGGGCAAGCAGGACTGGCTGTGGGTGAATTCTACAGCCCCCATCCCATACAAAAGTATTTTTTTTACCATTTTTCGGAAATCAATTATCACCAAACCATTAAAATCTATCAACTTGAAATTTTGTTCGAACACTTCTAAAACTATTTTAAATAAAAATGCATGAAAAGTTTTGGTAAAGTAGGATTTCGACCAATTTCAATAAATCAATTAATAAACAACAAATTAAAAGCTACGAACTTGAAATTTTGTACGGACACTTTTCAAAAGAAACTTAACAAAACTGCATTACAAATTTTGCTATTCCTTCGCCTCATCTATACATTCCCAAGCAAATGTGTCGTTGTAAGAATATAAAATACATCGAGAATTTCGTAGAATTTATTTCGTCTTTGAAAGTAACATTCTAGACAGAGAATTTATTGATCTTTATCGCAGTTAAATGTTAAATAATTAACAAGAGCCCTGCCCTTGAATTCCCTTTCATATAGTCTTCCCTATCCACCCTAACCTGCACATTGACTTCCCACGTATAATCAACTTGTCCCAAGAATTAAAAATTTGCGCCCGAGTTGTTGGCAGATTTTTTTTTTAATCATATCGTTTCTTCTGGCCTGGCGATTTTGGAAAGATCTATTCCCTTAGATAGGTATAATTTTTTGATATTGTACCCTGTTCGTTTTCGAGTAGCATGGAGAGGCACTCGACTGCCGAGCAACAGGAACGCTCGGTTCTAAATCAATCATGAATTTCAAGAAAACCGTGAAAAAAAAAATACTTTAATTCACAACTACAAAGTTACAGATCGCTGCCTTCAAGCAGCATCCCGATACGACAGAAAACTTATAGAAACATCAATTAGCATTCTTAATGACTTCTGACAATTCTTATGAAAGTTTCGATAGTTTTTCAGTGGTAATTTGCCATTCTGAAGGTTTACTCTTACTCATCCAGAAAATTGAATGCTTGAATGAAACTTAATGAAGTAGATCGTAAATATTTTAGCTTAAGAAATCACACAAAAGAGCACAGTGTATCGCTGCGAAAACTTTCTTCATCAAACCTTTTATGCAAGCTCAAATTGAAATTGTAATTTCAAAAGTTCTATACTATCGTCATACACATATGTAGCTACCTAGTTGCATTTTCCACAAATTTTAATAATAAATAATTTCATTTTTCTCTGAAAAAAAAGGGGGACAAAAAAAAATTCACGATAATTTTGCGCTCTATTACGCAAAGTAACAAGCAAAATGTGCACGCAGTTGAATGAATAGAATTTCATTTGGGAAATTAAAAAAACGTACTAACATCGAATGCCATGCGGGATTGATTTATACGCTTTATGCTTGAAATTTATACCAATGATTACAAATTGGTATTAATTGATTTATTACTGGATAAATGGCATAATTAAAATATATGCGAAGTGAATTATTATTTAATCATCTGTCTTATTAAAAATTGACGATGAAACGTATGGCTGACGGTGGCTAGTGATGATATATATGCATAAATATTTTTTTTTTAAAGTACTGCACTTAATTTTTGAATTTATGCGGTTTTAATGAATTATGCTTTTTGAGGGATGCATATTGCAATTGAATACATTGCAAAATATGTTAATAATATTTTTCTTATAATAATTATACAAAATAATAATTTGTTCAATTAAACCGAATTGACACCAATAAGGAAGAAAAACCTAAACAATGTCTGACTTAATTGGTAGGTATTAGAAGAACAATTAATTTATTAAATTGGGTCATGTGATGCCGCTTTATTGTTGTTATTGTGTTAAAAAAAAAAATAAAAAAAAATGAAAATAAAAAGTAAAGAAAAAAAAATGATAAAATTAAAAAACCAATTGAGAGATCTTCATTCATAAGCCCGTTGCATTATTAATTCAGTATGCACATTTGAGTATGCACACTGGAGTACACACATATGCATTTTCAGATATGTGACTGGTTCTCAGGAGGACTCTGATTCAATGCATGGCTAATTGTGTTGATTGCTTCCATATCTGCTGACAGGATTTCCAGTGGGAATTCAAGCTGAGCATGGTACTTCTGTAGAATCATATTTAAAGCAACGAGCGGTTACGTTGTGCAGAAATAATAAAAGGATTATGCTTTATGCACTTGCATTTTAATCGATTTAGCAAAATTTTCACAGTAATCTAGAGCAGAAAGATTTAAGAATCAAAAGCAGATTTTTATGAATTTTCTTTTTTCATCTTTTTATTTTCAAAAAAATCTACTTGATTGCGGAAAAGAGAAGCTCTTTATTTTTATCATCTTAATTAATGAACAAATCGATGTTGATAAACGGTTTATCGTGTGCATTGCATTGACCTATAAATTATGACATAAATGGTAAATCCTTATTTCAGATAATATAATAAGTCGGGTGACTTAGTTCGTATGGTATGTTTGAACTGTATCCGGATTATGATAATCTCATTTGAATTTGATTAATGGTTGTGAAATATTTTTGAATAAATTTTGTAGAAATCTATGGGTGTAACTAAATAGGTGAGCATATTATTTGTCGAGTGTAATAAGGGATGAAATTATATTTGATGGAATATATAAATTTGGATTTCAGTGAATAATCAATTCAATCAATCAATTTAATTTCCTGTGCCCCCTATAGGGGACTAGGACAGAAACTGTTTTATTACACAAGGCATGATCCTGAGCATCGGCCATTAGTTGTCGCCAGAACTCGTTTATTCCCCTGGGTTCCTGCTCGCTTCCATACGCAACATGATCGACCAGCCCAACGTCTTGAAAATTACAATCAAGAGCTTGCATGCCGATGTTTTGCTCCGGTTTCCTCAAAGTGTGTCCGATCCACTGCCACGTCCGCCTTCGACTATCAGTGCCTAATTTAGTCTGTTCAGATGAACTCCAAAGTTTGTCGTTATAGCTCACATCTCGCTAAAATGCGTCAGAAGAATATTAGTCTACGAAAGTTTTCAATTTCTTCATAAGTTAACCGGATTCTTTCCATATAGTACAACTATATAATAACACGGATTTGACACATACGCTTAAGTGATACATACACGCATAACGACCACCAGGCAATAATAGTGGCAATTAACCCTTTTTTTTTTTTTTTTAAGGGACCGAACACAGCTTAGGGGGCTACCCTATAATGCAATGCACAGCTGTGTCAGTATAGGAGTTGGAGAAAAAGGAAAAAAAACCAAAAAACTGAAGTTGAGTCAATTAAATTCGGGTGGGGAAAGACGAAAGTGACGGTGTATATTGAATTTGAAGCACTGGAGGTTGTAATCATTGGGAAACACTTTGGCTGGCAATGCGTTCCACAGTCTTGATGTTCGGGAAATGAATGTCTGCCTAAATTTCACTGTACGAGAAGGCATGAGTTTAACGGTGTACTTGTGAGCGCGTTCAGCTTGACGAGTATCACGGGGGAAATTATAGATTGGAGGAATGAGTGCGCTTAATTCCGCACTGCATTTACCATGGAAGAAGCGATAGTAAATGCTGAGTACTCCGACATTTCTGCGATGCTCGAGAAAATCGATAGAAGACGTGATGGTTTCGTCTCCAATCAGTCGGAACGCATGTTTTTGAATACGGTCGAGCAACGCGAGGTGTGATTTGGGTGCCCCAGCCCAAACATGCGAATTGTACTCTAAACGTGGTCTAATGTATGCCTTATAGATGGTTGCTAGGTCGTTCGGCGTGCAATACTTTTTGCACTTTCGGAGAACACCAAGACGTTTCGAGGCGTCGAGGGCAACATCAAAGATGTGCTGTGCCCAATTCAGGTGGTCATTAATTTTAACGCCAAGAAGTGTGAAGTTATCCGAGGTGCATAGTAGTGCGCCACCAAAGGTCACATTTTGAGATGATACTGGAGCATCACGTTTGAGGGATAGATGACAGACCTGTGTTTTGGAGGTGTTGAACTCTACTCTATTTTTCCTGCCCCATTCCAGGATTAAGTTGAGATCCGAGTTCAGCGAACGGAATAACTCCACGCGATTGGAAGCAATAGAATGCTTGTGAGATTCCGCAGCAGAGTTAAATTCATAGGTGTTATCTAAAGTACTGTCATCCGCAAAACTATGGATTGGATTGAGAGTGGACGACAGAAGGTCGTTGATAAAAACTAGGAATAGAGTCGGAGATAAAACAGAGCCTTGAGGGACGCCGGAATCTATTGGGAAAGAGGAAGAAGTAACGCCATCTAGTACTACTCGTATAGTGCGTTCAGAAAGAAAACTCTCAATCCATTGAACAAGGGTAGCATTAAGACCTATAGCCCTAAGCTTAACTATGAGACATTCATGCCAAACTCTGTCAAAAGCTTTTGCAATGTCAAGTGCAAGAACTTGACCTTCGCCGTGTTTATGTAAGCACGAGTTCCAACGTTCTGTCAAGTAGACCAAAAGATCTCCCGTCGACCTTCCAGAACGGAACCCATACTGACGATCATGGATTAGATGATTATCCTCTAGATATTCAACAATTTTGCGATTGACAGCAGTTTCCATTACTTTCGAGAGCACTGAAGTAATGGGTATTGGGCGGTAGTTTGCGGGGTTCGCTTTGTTTCCTTTCTTTGGGATTGGCTGAACATTCGCAACTTTCCACAAACGTGGAAAGCACCCAGAAGAGTAGGAAAGATAAAAAAGATTGTGAAGAGGTTTAGCTAAAGAAGAGGAACACATTTTAAGGGTAATGGGGGGAATACCATCCGGACCAGCGGATTTGTGAATATTGAGCTCTTGAAGGATCCTAGAAATAAGTCTCGTGCGAAAATGCAATTTACGTAGTGAGAAACCCGAATCACTTAGAGAGGGGGGCGATTGGTTTGAAGGTCGAAGGCGTGAGTTTCTAGCGAAACTTGCTGCTAGTAAGTTAGCTTTTCCGACAGGATCAATAACGGTACGGTCGCCATCAACAAGAGGTGGTATAGAAGAAGAAATGAAATTGTTAATAACCGTTTTGACGAATGACCAGTAAGATCTCCAGCCTTTAGGGCACTGAAGGATCTTCCGTCGAAGTTTTTGGTCATGCTCAAATTTAACACGATTGAGGATGGATTTGCAGGCATTTCTTGACGCATTGAAGAGTTCTCTGTTGGCATGCGTTTTGTTACCTTTAAAAGTTTGAAATGCTTGTTTCTTGGCCTGAATTGCATCGAGACATTCTTTGTTGAACCAAGAGTCCTTCGACGGTCTAACTCTTTTATGACTGGAAGGTATGTAGAGCTTCATACCTTTCAGGATAATCTCGGTGACAAGTCTACAAGCTTCATCGCTGTCATTGGAATCAAAGCACAATTTCCAATTAAAGGCATTGAAGAAGTCATTTAGCGCCCCCCAATTTGCTCTTTTGAAATGCCAAATATTTCTTCGGGGTGCCTTTATTGTCAGCGGTGTAAGTGCTGCAACTGGAAATTGTGCACGAATCAAAATAAACTGCCAACAAGTCGGGCGAAACTTTATTATTCTTGGGACAAGTTGCGGATGAGTGGAAAGTCAATATGCAGGTTGAAGTGGTTAGGGAAAGCTAAGTGCAAAGGGGTTTCTTGGGCAGGGCTGTTGTCAATTTAACAATATTTCATTCGTTTCTGCAAGTTTGGGTTTTTATGAGGGGAGGAGGAGAGGTAATAGCAATGGTGGGTGGATGTTAACAGCTTTTCAATAATTGCTTGAATCACGTCCAATATTCTCTGTATAGAATGTGTTTCATAGACGAAATTGCATAAAATTTTCATAAAATTCGGTGTATTTTATTTTCACGAAACCGAAAATTTGTATGGGAGGGGGTAGAGAAGGTAGGGGAATCGTAAAATTTGATATGCAGTTTTATTTCGCTTCTCTTGTAAGGTGCTTGTATAAAATTTGAAGTTCGTAGCTTTTAGTTTGTTAGTTATTAGTTGTTTTAATAAAATTGGTCGAAATCATAGTTTTGTATGGGAGGGGGTAGAACGGTAAGCGCAATTTCAAAACTTTTAAAGCAACTTCATTTGAATTACTTTTACAAGTTTTCATGCGAAATTTGAAATTGATAGCTTTTAAGAGATAGCTGATAACTGATTTCTTAAAAATGCTCGAAAAAATAATTTTGTATGGGAGGGGGTAGAGGAGGTAGGGAAATCGTAAAATTTGTGATGGAATTTTCTTTTTTTTCTGTTGTAAGGTGCTCGTACAAAATTTCAAGTTCGTAGCTTTTAATTTGTTGGTTATTAGTTGATTTAATGAAATTGGTCGAAATCATACTTTTGTATGGGAGGGGGTAGAAGGGCAAGCATGATTTCAAAACTTTTACCGTAATTTTATTTTAACTATTTTTCTAAGTTCTTGTGCAAAATTTCAAATTGATAGCATTTGATAGTTAGGTGAAAATTGATTTCTTAAAATTGGTCGAAAAAATAATTTTGTATGGGAGGGAGTAGAAGTTTTAAAAATATTCGACTAGTTAATATTTCAAACTTTTGAAGATTTTTTTTAAATGCATTTCCCAAATTTTCAAGTTTCTACCTAAAAATTTCATTCAAAAATTTTCAGTTTATGTGTTTTTTTCATTCCACATGAAACACCTTGTGCACGTTAGACCCCCACTTCGGAGCATAACAATTTTGGAACAAATTACTATTTTTTTTCTATTTATATCAAATAGATGTGTCGACGTGCAAAATTTAAACTTTGTATCTTTTACCAGAGCCATAAAAAAATCACTCAAAATTTTCAACATTTTCGCTTTCCACCTCCCTCCCCTTACACCCCCCAACTCAAATTTTTTACGAAAATTAAAGATTATATAGCTCTACAATCTGACAAATTTTTGATTTGAAATCTGTAGTCAATTTTGAGATTTGATGATTTGTAATTTTGGAAAGTGCGCCATTTTTGAAATGCACCCCATTTTCCCCCACTACTATAATGTCCACATATTATATTTTTTTCATATGTCGCTAGTAAAGCTTACTATACATTTTAAGTTTCAATTACATAGCATAAGAGATAGTTGAGATATTAATTTTTAAGTGTTTTTCTTTGCACCCCCCCTGACCCTCCCCCTTTCACTAATTAGCTTCTATCTAAACTGCTTCTAGTAGATCTGTATACTATCTTGATGGTTTCAAAATATCAATTTTTTATGGGAAGTAATTTCGGAGATATAATCATTTGAAAAAAAAATTCGGCCGACAATTGGTTCTTAGCCCCCCCTTTTCGCACGCCAATGGATAAAAAAATTAAGTTATTTTTAGAAGTTGTCCCACAAACTCTTGTATATGTATGGTGATTTTTAGCTTCTTAGCTGTAACCATGGTTGAGATATTTGAATTCGTATTTTTCGGTTTAAGCGCTCCCCCTGCCTCCCCCTGAACTCGTACACCCCCCAAAATTGGTATCCGCCTGAGATCCGCAACTACCTACAATCCCTCTAAAAATGAACTTTCTATCTTGAAGGGTTTGGGAGTTAATGTGCGCTGAGCGTACACGTCGGCGTACGGCGTACGGCGTACGGCGTACGGCGGACGGCGTACAGACAGACGGATTTTTTTTTTTTGCATTTTTAGGCTATTTTAGTCATGAAACGCGAAAAAAAAAAATTTCAGGGTAGCAAATTTTTTTTTTTTCCCAAGTCGATCACAATACTTTATTATTAAAATAATAAAGTAAAATGGTCCGTATTTCCAATTGGCGATGGTGATAGAACAGAGACAGAATATTTCTCTGGATGGCTGGTGAGAAAAAGGTCAAGAAGGTTGGAAAAATGTCCTGCAACATCTGGTAGACGAGTAGGTTCATCTACCAGCTGTGTTAAACCGTTTAAAGAAGCAAAAAGCTCAGTATCACGCCCCCCCTGGTCCGTAGTAGAGGAATGTTTAAGCCAGGCAATGTTATGAACATTAAAATCGCCCGCGATAACGATTTCAGCGTCAGGGTTTGCAGTGTTTATTGACTGGATAGATTCAGTTAACCCATCCAGTTCAAATAAAGTGTTCGCTGCAATCATTGCTGGGCTTCTATACACATAACAGAAGTACATGACATGTCTTTGGATCAGCAATTTTATCCAGATATAATTAAATTCTGGATTGGAGCAGGTCCCTAAATAGGGAACTAATTGGAAAGACACATCATCGCGGATGTAGAGTGCGACATCCCGTTGGCGAAAAAATGCGGGAATAAGGTGATAACCGGGAACAGAATAAAACTGTTCACTTCCCGGAAACACCTTGCATTCGCCAAGTGCTAGTATATCCGGTCTTTCGGTTTGGGTATGGATATACAGCGAGAGATAGGCAGAGTTCAGTCCACGAACATTAATTTGATCGATAGTGAAACTACCCATGATCAACAAGACTCTGGGACCGAAAAAAAACAAAAGATAATTGCAAAATCGTGCAGCCAAGAAAAAGTAAACAAAAAAATGGTATAGAGGAGAAAACACAAAGCAGAGAAAAAGCAAAAAATAAAATACCTACGACAATGTACATAAAGATTTAACTATTAAATTTTGCTAGGACATTAAAAGTAAAATTGGCTAATACGGAAACAAAAATAAATTAGATTAAAAAGAAAAAAAAAAAAAAAAATTTATGTAAAATTACCTAGGAAAATAAAAGAAAAAAAAAAGAAAATTGTGCTAAAAAAAATTTGTCTAGGGCAACAACAACAAAAAAAAAATACATCTAATTCTACTATTATTAAACCATAAAATAAATAAAAAAATCAAATAAAAAGAAACAATACTAAGGTAACACCAAAATGGAAACAAACACAAACAGAAATGACTACAAAAACAATTAAGCCAGTTCGCAATCAGCAGCGTTAAACTGTTACCAATGCAGTTCTATGCCTTAGCATGGGCAACAACAAAACACTGCAGACTCCGGACTAACTGATACTTAGCTTCGATTGTTACATGATGCCGACGCGCGCATGATGAAAATCATGAATTATATTTTTAGGTTTAATTTTTAGCACAGCACAAAATCACACTGCACCACACTTCTACCCTGGTAGAAGAACTCGTAAAAAGCGCCAGCATGCAAAAGCGCAGACAAAAGAATGGAAAGATAATACACCAGATGAAGAAATTTTTAAGATGGTACTGAACTTCGATTATGACTTGCAAGAAGATATAGAAAATCAAAATGTAGTAAACGATCCCAGTAAAGCCTGCGACGCTGCAATGATGAGAAGAAAAGCTCACAGCACACGGAAACCAAACTACTGGTGGAATGATAACATTGCTCGACTACGCAATAGATGTAATAAAGCTAGACGGCAGCTGCATCGGAAAAGAACAACTGTAAATAGTAGTATATTTAACGGTACATACAAGAAACCTACATAGGTCAGACCTTAAAAGGCAATTACGCACAGTAAACGAGAATGTTTTAGAGAATTTTTAACAACAGGAACGGTAACTTATGGAATGGAGCATATAAGGTAATGATGTCGAAACTGAAGGGACAAAGGGGACAAGCACCAATGTGTCCAATACTTATGGAGAATGTGGTCGAATCGCTATTCCCAAAACGCTTCGATAGTAATGCTACGGCAATAATAGAAAGTCCCATTGAAGAAAATTACGAATCAGCGGTGGTGATTGAGAACAATAAATTACCAGGGTTACATGGCATACCGAATAGAGCGCTTAAGCTAGCTATACAGCTCAACACAGACGTCTACGCAGAAATGTACACGAAATACCTAAAGGATGAAATTTTTTTCCAAAATATGGAAATGTCAATATTTGGTTCTACTTCCGAAACCAAACAAACCGCCCGAAGGGCCGAGTTCATGTAGGACGCTGTGCATGCTTGACTCACTGGGAAAAATCCTAGAATGGTTTATCCTTAACAGATTAAAACAACATCTACAAGAGAATGAAAACTTTTCAGAGAATCAATATGGATTCAGCAAAAGGCGCTCTACAGTCGATGCAATAAAAAAAAAGCGATAGACATTTCTGAAAAGGCTATTGAAAGGAGTAGATGGAAGAATTGATTTAAAGAATATTGCGCTAATTAATACTAGACGTCAAAAACGCATTCAATGCGGTGACATGGCCTCACATCATGAAAGCTCTACTGAAATTGGAAACCCTACGAATGGTCAGGAGCTTTCTCGCAGGTAGAGTATTACTATATGATACCGAAGAAGGAGTGAAGAAGTATAGCATAACATGCGGAGTCCCACAGGGCTCAGTACTAGAACCCATGTTATGGAATATACATCTTACGACTTCCAGTACCAAAAGGTGTACAAATAATCGGCTCCGCGTATGATATAGCACACACTGTGGTATCAAAAGACTTACAGAGTATCAACAATATAACCACTAAATTTATTTCTGACATTAAGAACAGGCTTAGACCATTTAATCTAGAGCTAGCACAAAAAACAGAAGTAGTTCTTTTTACAAGCAGAAAACAATGAGAGCATATAACGTTAAATATAGATGGACTGGAAATCATATCCCAACTCTCCATTAAATACTTGGGTCTTATGATTGACGCAAGATTAACTTTTAAGGCGAACATCGAAACTGTCTGCGCAAAAGCAGGACGAGTGAACTCCGTCCAGTTGCAGCCAGTACAACTGAAAATATACCAGCTTCTTGATTCGTTACGGTCGTTCGCACTCTCCGACCCCTACCTTCCCAGTCGCATTCCTTCCCTCTATGACTGTGTTTGTGCATTGCACATAAAGGCCGAAATTGCCTATAACACAGGTCATTCTGTAAAAAAAAAGTAGAAGAATATTTATTCTAGCCAAAACAGGAGGATACTTCTTTCAAGAGTGACGCGAAGTATTTTAATCTAAGCTACCCCGATATGGAGTGAAGCACTACGATACAAAACTTACACGAATATGTTAAAAAAAAGGCCATAGAGTAAGTGCGTGAAGGGTTTGCAGTGGATTTCGCACAATCTCATACGACGCCGCGATGTCAGAGCTGGTTTACTGCCGCCAGACATACTAACTGCTGAAGAACCACGAATATATCACAAAATGAATACGATAAACCGATGCTTAACAGTGAAAGAGAAAAAAGTAGAGCAACGGGTAAGTACTAATGCATGGCAACTGCAATGAAACATCGTAAGCAAAGGCCAATGAACGTAAAGACTCATAAGGGATGTAGATAAGTGGGTCGGACGGAAGCATGGTGAAGTAGATTACTATAGTACCAAATTTCTATCAAGGCATGGCTGTTAGAGAAGCTATTTGTACAAATATGGCCATGACTTCCTGGTATCCAAGTTGTACAGATACCATAGAAAATGCAAAGCATGTATTCTTTCACTGCCTAATCTATGAAACGGACAGAAGGAGAGTAGAGGACGTCGTGGGAGAACAACATTGTCCCAAATATGCTGAGCAGCAATGAAATCTGGAACGCGGTGACTGAGATGTGCGTGACAATTCTCATGGAGCCAAGGAGACTCATAAAACTACGTAGGAAACTATCTGACGCAGAAGTACCTAATGCAACTACAACAGTTGACAGTTTAATTAAGTAGGCAGTAACATATACAGGGTGACATAAGACATTTGAGCTTTATGCTCCTCCGTTCTCCTGTCGCAAAACTTAACGGTTATCGGGGGTAGTGAGTTAGGCGAAGGGTTTGTAGCGTTGAAGGTTCAAGTCCCGCACTTCAAGGCTTTCAACGCTTTCACCCGCGTTAAAAAAAAACATGCGTCAAACACTCACAGCATTGTTGGAAGAGAGATCTCTGTTGACTTTCAGAAAGGGGAAAGGATATCGAAGGCCTGACGAGTTCAATTTATACGAGCCAGAGGCTCCGCCGTCCATTATAACAATGTTTCCGAGGTAGAAAAATATTGCACCTCTTCCACATCTTGATCGTTAAGAACAATCTGTGTGCTTGTGCTCGAGCCCAGGTGCATGTACTCGGTTTTACGATCATTTATTTTCAGTTCTGCTTCTTTATATTTAGAATGTAACAAGCGAACATTTGATCCTAAGCCTGAATGGTTATGTAATCAAGGTGACTTAAGATATTAAATTGTCCCTAATGAGGATTTATATCTTACCCATCTTCGAGTGCAGCATTGAAGAAGTCATTTATTACCATCAGAAACAAGGCTGGTGATAATATGCAACATTGTCCGACACCCCTCCGTACAGGACACTACTCCTCTATGTAAGACGCGACATATTGCATCTTTATAGGATTCTTGAATCTTATCTGGAATAGCTTTCCGAAGCAAAGCATTCCAAATGTAATCTTGCTTACCGCTGTCCAAAGCCTTGTCAAAGTCTACAAACATGAGTTGTAGTGGCAAACCTATATCACCTCTTGGGACACGTTTAAAAATGGCACCCAGTTCGTCATAAAGCTCTTCTTTGTCGCCAGGTGCTGGGGCATTAGCTGGTGTGACAGAAATGTGCCATTTCTGACCCTAGTCTTGCGTCTGACGATGATAATCCTATACGAGAGTGGTGCCTAGCTAATGAAACTGTTTCTCACTCTCGGTGTAAGGACGACCGCTACGCTATTTTTGTCCGACCGCTACGCTATTTTGACCCAACGCACAGAATGTTGTTTCCCCTCGGAGTTGATTAGACTCCTGATCTTGTCCGCCTGACCTTGGGCAAGCCCAAGATTTGGATGTTATAGTGCTACATTTCATGGTCGCTCACTGATTGGCGGTGAATGAACCGAGCAACTCCAACACTTCCACCAATGTTCGAACATTCCAGAAGCTAATCATAGTCCGTTTTGGAATCGAATAAAAACTGTAAACTACCCACCAAAATATGCAACATCTTGAAGTGAAAGCAAGATAACATACTAAAAAAAACGAACGAGGCATAGTTTTGGGCAGCTAATCATTATACTCGGACCATGAGCAACAGCGAAGAAGCTTACGGTTTGGATATGGGATCAATAAAAGGGCGAGCGTGGGTGTAAGGGGGACATTCGTCTTTGAAAGAGATTAAGTTCGGCTGATCGATAATACCTAGTCAAGTCATAAATATTGGTACACAGAAAAATCGACGCCAAATCAAAACGAATTAATATTTTTCAAAACTTTTTTTTTCTTTTTATTGGATTATTCAATGGCTACAAAACTTAAAACAACTTATTCGAAATGACTTCAATTTGCCTTCCAGCACGACTTGAGACGATCTGGTCACTCATCGATCGCGAGACGCACTTCATGCATGGGGAAATTGTCCACTGCACGGGCAAGGGCTCGCTTCAACGACTCAATATTTGGGTGTCAAGTAGAGCAAGCCATGCCCTCTAACACGGACCACAACTTGTAATCCAACGGGTTGAGGTCTGGACTACCAGCTGGTCAATCATCTGTTGATATGACGTCCGGAACGTTGTTTTTAAGCCACAGTTGAGTCGTTTTTGCCTTGTGAGCTGGAGCAGAGTCTTGCTGGAAAGTCCACGGCTTTTTGGCGAATATTGATTGGTTGAGAGGCTTCACAATGGGTTCCAAGACGGTCGATTGATATACTTTGGCCGATGTTTTCACTCGTTTCTAGCAAAAATGGAGCTTGGTAACGCCATCGGAGCTCACTCCCCACCATACCATTTCAGACGCGGGACGGTGGCCTCTTTGGACCCTTGGTATGAGTTGCGATGCTTCTCTGGATGTCCGAGCATACACACGGTCGTTCTGTTTATTGAACGATTCTTCTACGGTGAAGATTTTCTCGTCAGTAAACAGAATTCGTCTGTGAGCGTTCTTTGCGTACCGGCTGCGTAACGCTTTCGATTTTCGCTTGCATTGAAGGAAAAACTTCAATGCGGCCGTGAGCAGGTGTCTAGTGTGTCGCTTGTACGCGCTGAGTCCCAAATCTTTTTTGGTAATCCGAGACATGGATTTTTGCGAAATTTGCATTTCCCGCGACAAGATTTTCTGTTTTCGCAGCGGTTTTCGGTTGATTCGTTTCTTCACAGCTTTGATCGCTTTCGGAGTTCTCACAGTGCGCGAACGGCCGGATCTTTGACGGTCTCGTACTCCACCAGTATCCTCAAACTACTTCACAGCACGATACACAAATTTGCGAGCGATTCCAAGCGGTCGCAACGTCCGAAAGATATCGCCTTTTTCCATGTTGTATTTTAGTAGGCCAACTACAACAATACGATTTTCGACGTCGCCTCATTCCATGATTGTAAACAATCGATGCCAAAAACGTTTTACGTGGCAATGAAGCAGAAATGTCAACTGTCAAATCGCAGTTAAGACGAAATGGATGCGCCCAATATTGCATTCGTAATGAATGCGTTTAGTTGTGTACCAATATTTATGAATTGACAAGCGGAAATATTGCGATAGGCATCGATTTAATTAAGTGATACAAAGTAAGACTTGTGTTTTGCCTACAATACTTCTACTTCTACAATGGCACTACAGCCCAAATCGGGCCTTGGCCTCCTGACGTTCAAGTTTCTTAACATTTTTCATTATTTATCGTTGAAGGGTTGTTAGACCTTTGCACAACCCTCTATCTTCGAATTTTTAATTTTCTTAGATTGAGGTGACCAAAGTACACCAAAGCAGGCAATGTGTTGGAATTATGCGTCGACCGGGATTTCGAACTCACGACCTTCGTATTGTAGACCAACACGCTACCTACTAATCTATGTTAAAACACCATAGGACTACCATTGGGCGTAAAGCCCAATCAAGCGATACTCTAGATGAAAGAGAATTTTTTTGATTCCAAGAAATTTTGTATGAGGAGTGGTAGAAGGGATAACGGCATTGAACCAATTTTTTTACATCATGCTAGAATTGCTTCTATACCTAGTCGTGCCATAAGTTCTGTCACACGTATATGGGCAATTTTTGTATAAATGAAAAAGAGTTTTTGACAAAGGAAAATATATTTTATTTTGGCATACTAATGGAAGTAAAATAAGCAACAAATTATTCAAAGTGGCCGCCTTTAGCCTTAACACAGCTCTTTAATCTGTTGGGCCAGTCATCGATAGCAGTACGCACTGTTTCTAGCGGAAAATTAGCTACTGCTTCTGTCAAAGATCGCTTAAGGCTCTCGATATTTGGGTGTCGTCTCGTGCACACCATGGACTCTAACTCCGCCCACAGTTTGTAGTCCAGGGGATTCAAATCTGGGCTCCCAGAAGGCCATTCCGTCGCCCTTATAAACTGTGGAATATTGGTTTCCAACCACGCTTGTGTGGTTCGAGCTTTGTGGGCTGGCGCAGAATCTTGCTGGAAAACCCAATGTCGATTGTTGAATAGCGTAGAGTTCAGCGGCTTCACACATCCCTCCAGGATGTCCGTTTGATAATTTTTCGCTGCAGTTTTTACGCCTTTTTCGCAAAAATGAAGCTCGGTGACCCCTTCGTAGCTGACACCCCACCATACCATGACTGATGCTGGATGATGTCCTCGCTGTACCCTAGTGGCAACTTCTCGGGCTTCTATGGAGCTGTGGGCATACACCTTATCATTTTGGCGGTTGAAATGTTCCTCCATCGTAAAAATTTTTTCATCGGTAAATAAAATTTCTCGATGTTTGTTGTTGCCGTACCGCCGAAGGAGCTCTTTCGATCTGGTGCTCCTAATTTGCTTCAACTGCTCAGTCAGCAAATGTCCCGTTGATCGTCGAAAGGCACTCATCCCGAGGTCAGATTTTATGATGCGAGACATACTTCGGGTGGAGATGTTCATCTCTCGAGCCATGATTCGTTGTTTACGAAGCGGATTTCGACGAATTCGACTCTCGACCGCTTTGATGGCAGCAGAAGAATGTACATCACGCGGACGTCCAGAACGAGGTAGATCTTCAATAGTCTGGATCGCGTTATATCTCTGGATCGCACGATACACAAATCTTTGCGTTATTTTTAACGGGCACAACAACTTGAAAATTTCACTCGCGGATTTTCCACACTTATGTAGTGCAATCACTGCAGTTCGGTTTTCTATTACACCCCATTCCATCTTCACACGTTAACGAACACATTTTAAATGACCATCAACTGTCAACAACATTATGACGTTTATAAAACTGGCCGATATGGAAATGTCACTCATAAAATAAAGTTGTTGCCAATGTGAGAAATTATGTGACAGAACTTATGGCAGGACTAGGTACAAAATTTAATCTTCAAAAATTGAACAGGTACTGAGAAAATTAGTATATTGGATTCAGTGAAATCGTGCAGTTTGTATGGGAGGTGGTAAAGGAGTCAAGAGTTTTTGATGATTTTCTCAGAAATAACTATAAATATCATTCAGTTGACTTACTTCAAATTGCCGATAAGTGGCATTCATACTTTTCAAGAAAATCGACTTTTCGTAAAGTTGTGAAATACGGATAGAAACAGTGAAGCTAATCGTCTGATTTTTTTTTGGTCTTACCAATAATTCTAAGTGAATATTTAATGCACAATTTCAGCTTGATAAATTTCATACGTACTGAGTAAATTGGTTTAGAGTATTTCATGAAAAAGTGCAGTTTGCATGGGAAGGAGTGGAAGGATTCATATAATTTTTATACTGTAGATTGAAATCGTTACAAAAATTATATATTCTGAATTTCGGAACAACAGATTTTAAACTTTTTTAGAAAATCAGTTTATTGTCTAATTCCAAAATTAAGTTATTTCGTGTGGGAGGGGAAGAAAGGATGGAGGGTTTCGGCGCTTTCACGAACTTGCCCTTACTTTTTCATCGGGTACAAAATTTAAACTTTCCAGCTCAACTCGTTCTCGAGCTAGAGAGGACACGGACGGACATCCGATTTGATATTTTTGAGTGATAATAAGAACTTCTGTGTAATTACAATCTTTCTTCTTAGCGATACAAACTTTCTGGCAAACTTATAATACTCACAGATTTCATCAAGAGTATAAAAATTCTGCCTTTATAGAAAATGCAGAGACACAGTCATGGAGGGATGGATAAATTTGAATGGAAAGGTTCGGGAGAGAGAGTGAGAGCGAGCGGCGAACCTCGTATATTTTTCAGTTGAACTGACTGTTACTAACAAATGTTTACAGATGTTACGGGAGACTGAAATATTGAAAGCTAATAGAATCTATATACTGAGTATATTAAGTTTGGGTGTAACATACTGCGTAGCTTGTCGGTTTACAATACGAAGCTCAAACCCCAATCGAAGGAAAGTTCCAGAACTCTGCCTACGTGGGTATATCTGGCCCACCTCCAGTGAACCGCCATCGAAGAAGACGAAAAAGGAGAGTATCTATATTAACCTTCTAGAAGTTGAACTCCCTGAGATTTTTAATTAAAACTCAGAGGACCGGTCATCGACTGATTACGATATTCAACACACTGAGCAGGGGGGAAGCCTCTGGGACGGATAAGCGATAAATAGAAATTCATGTATGAGTAGATGGTGAACATTCGCAACAAAAGCGATTCGGCTAGTCGATATATGGCAATACAGCGCGAATAGTACGATAGTGAGCGATTTAAAAAAATAAATTCATAATTATATAATTAAAACGCTAATTAATCAAATTCAAATTTTATTAATAATGTGCTGACAATCAGAGCGATCTAGCGCCTAAAACTAGATATAACCAACACCACAAAATTCGAGTCAGATCACAACTACACTGTAAATGTTACATTCAAAAAACTTTGAAGACGTTTATCTCAAAACATTGAAAATTTTCAACAACTCCTTTATCCAGTTAACCCTTCAATTATTTTATTGTATTAAATGTGACTCAAGTGCACTGTAGTATTCAATAACTGAAAGTTATCGAAATAACGACACCTTGGCATCCTCAACCTAGCGAAATACGATACAGATGTAATTTGGGTCAATGGAAAATTGAAGATATTGATTAGACGACAGATTTGGAAAACTACTGAATTGGGTACTCAATGTTAACGAGCACTCCCACTAGTAGACATCTTGAATTGAGTTCCCCTGGCCTAGTCAGCCAACTTCTGAGTGCTGCACTGGTTACATTTATCAATCAATTAGATACTCAAACGAAAAACGTATTAAACATAGTCGAATTTTCAAGTATCAGGTTTACACCATACCTATAAGATCCTGAATTTTCTATCTCGTATTTGACAACAATTTTAGAGCTTTTGACTTGAGGTTTACGTGCTTTCTTGAGTAAACTAAAGGAGTTCAAGTTCAATTTATATATATATACGAGGCATTCGTTTACAAAACTCTATCAATTCAAATTTCGAAAAAAAGAGATAATGCTAACCATTCAATTCTTATTAGGTAATCTTTCTAGAAATGCAGGAATACCACATTTTATTTGTAAGCTACCCTATAATATACCAGGTGTATAAGCTCAAATCCGTTATTTTTTAGTCAGAAAAATATATGTTTATATTTTCGTACCGTAGCACCTCCCAGTTGTGTATCTCCAAGTAGTTTCGGATCATTTGTGACGTGCGCAATGGTGCGTTGTCATGGGGAAAAATCAGCTTGTCGTGGCTTTGTTGATAATCCGCCAGCAGAGCACGGTGCAATTTGATCAGTTTTAGTGGTAGCGGTGAGCATTGACAGTTTCACCAGGTTTCAACATTTCATAGTAGACGAAACCCTGTTGATCCCACACACGCACAGCATCGTCGTCCGTGCGATTTGGTCCTAGGGAAGATGTTGATGGTTGGCTGGGATCAACCCACGATTTGTTACGTTTAGAATTCTCGAGATATATCAACTTTTCATCGCCAGTCAATCCGATGCAGGAACGGCTTTCTTGCTGTTTGGCGAGCAAGATTTCGCATGTGCTTAGAAGTCGTTCCATCTACCTATCGTTCAATTCATGCGGCACTCATTTTCCGAACTTTTGAACCCCACCCATGGCACGTCAACGCATGGAAATGGCTGGTTGAGTAACACCCAATTGCTCGGGCAAGCATTTTTTTTGCAATTGGGTATCGTCCTCGTCCAAAACAACTTGCAATTGATGGCCCTCAACTTTCCTGGGACGATTTTCACGCTTCTTGCCGCTCATGTCAAAATCGCCGTCCTTAAACCAACGAAACCAATCTCTGCGCGTTGTTTCCGATAAAGCACTGTCACTATATGCATTCACATACATTCGATGCGATTAGGCAGCCGATTTCTTCGCAGAAAAGCAGAGCTTCCCGCACATGCTCTTTTTTCGGGTACACCAACTAGACATGATTAGCAAAGGAGAAATGTATGTTGTTGTACAAAATTGCTGATAATGTGAACTGATTAATGCTGACAAATGAAATAATCATAAAAAAAAGTATCGCATGTCCATGGTAGCTTAACACGCTCACTAACGACATCTATGAGCAAATAGCGGATTTAAGCTCAGACACCTGGCATAGATTGAGATTTAATCTTTAAGGAATATGAGAGAGCATACGTTTGTAATACTTGTTAGTCAATTTCTGTAAAACGATTTCTGATGACAGACTTTGTTTACAAGACACGACATTTGCCACTTTTTCTGATCGATTCGGTACATAAATGAAAGATGCTTAAGATTACGATACGCATGTGGCTTCTTCTTAAGGCGTGACGTAGAGACACATGTCAACAAAAAATTATTTTATTTATACATATTTAAATTTATTTTTAAATACTAGCGATCGCCAGCGACTTTGTCCGCGGAAGAATCGCAAAATAAGCAATTTTTGAGAATGTAGTTAGTAATATGTACATTATGTGAGATATATAATCTGTTTAGTTTAATGACTCTGTAAACACAATGGTTTATATTTTGTTGGAATCAGAACCATGAATTAATAAAAATGAAACCACGATACTCGCATTTGTATGGGACAGGCTCGTGATCAAATCAATCCCGTGATTTGAGATCATATAAGTTTGGAAGAGCGTTAAGGACATGTGAATAGTTGTAGCTTGTGTTCATTAAAAAAAAACCAAATAAAATAACATTAAGCTTAAAACCATAACAGGACTACGATTGTGCGTAAAACCCAATCATACGATACTATAGATGAAATCGAAATTTTTGTGATCTTAAGAAATTTTGTATGGGAAGTTGCTGCACTGAACTAATTTGTTTCACATCATGCTAGAGTAGCTATAAAAATGTTTTGTACCAAATTTAAGCTTCAAAAATTGAGTATGTACTGAGAAACTTAGTGCATTGAATTTAATGAAATTGTGCAATTTGTATGGGAGGTGGTAGAAGGAAAGGGGGGTTCTTGGTGATATTTCGAGAAACAACTATAATCATCATGCAATTGATATATTTTAAATTTCAGGTCTGTATCATTCACGCTTTTTAAGAAAATCGAGTTTTTGTAAAGGCGTGGAATTGTGTCACATTGTATGGGACGGGGTAGAAGGAGTGAAGCTACTCGGTTAATTTTTTCCCGATATTAATAATGCTAATAGGATAGAGTACGAAATTTGAGCTCAATGAAAGTTATATGTACTGAGAAAATTAGTTTAGAATATTTCATGGAAAAGTTCAGTTTGTATGGGAGGTGGTGAAAGGAGTAGGGGGTTTTAAGTGACTTTTTGAGAAACAACTATAATTAATTTACAATTGACATATTTTAAATTTCAGATCAGTAACATTAACAGTTTTCAAGAAAATCGAATTTAAGTAAAGTCGTGGAATTGTGTCACATTGTATGGGAGGTGGTAGAAGGAGAGAAGCTACTCGGTTAATTTTTTCCTGATATTAATATTAATGCAAATTAAGGATAAAGTTCAACATTTACGCTTGATGAAAGTTACACTTACTGAGAAAATTGGTGAATAGCCTTTCATGAAAAAGTGCAGTTTGTATGGGAGGTGGTGGAAGGAGTAGGGGGATTCAAATAATTTGTATACCATAGATCACAGTTCTGATAAAAATAGTATGTTCTAAATTTCAAATGATTTGCTCCAATGGTTTTGAAGAAAATTTGATTAGTATATATTTTTGGAAGTGAGTCATTTTGTATGGGAGGGGGTGGAAGGCGTGGGAGTATTGAAATAAGACCACACTCGGATTACATCTCGGTGCACATTTAACAAACTGTAAAAGTTTCATTACAATCGGTTTAGCCGTTTTTGCGTGAAAACCGGAAAGACAGACAGACAGAGAAATTTTTTAAAAACGTTTGTTTCTGCTTAGTTATTGCTAAAATAAAGCAAAAAACTTATTTATAGCCATTTATAAACAAATAGCAGACAGACACTACAATTATATTTATATAGATTATCCCATATGTGTGTCGATTTTCAGCTTTCCAGCCAGAGCCATAGTTGAAATATTCGAATTCTGAGTTTCCGGTTCTAGCGCTTCTCTGCCTTTCCCTTTACACCTCCAACACCCAAAACTGGCGTCCGCCTGAGTATCTACAATCCAACCAAACATGAGCTTTCTAACTTCAATGGTTTCTAAGGTATTGTGCGTTTCATGTGCGGATATGAAAACATGCTCTTTGAGTGACATCATGCGCAGAACATGAACGCTTTTGGTGTGCTGGTGTCGTTATCTCTTCTTCCATTGTATCTCGGATTCGACGTTGAGCGTAGTCTGTTTAGCTCGTCTCTAAGTCTCTTATTAATTAACATTTGCTTAATTAAGTTGCCTTGATCAATTCGACTGACCAAATGTTTTCCTTTAGGTTGAGCGGTAAATTAAAAAGTCGGGAAACTTTTAGCCACTAATTTTCTTCTTCCTTAATGGCATTACAACCCAAATCGGGCCTTGGCCTGCTGACCTTTCGGTTCCTGAATGTTTCATTTATTATTGTGAAAGGGTTGTTAGCCCTTCGCAAAACCCTCTATCTACGAATTTTCATTTTCGCAGATTGAGGTGCCCAAGATATACCCACGCAAGTAGTGTGCTGAAATTATACGTTGACCGGGATTTGAATTCTCAACCTTCGTATTGTAGACCAACACGCTACTAAGTAGGCTACAACCCAGCACTAATTTTCTAGCACTATCAAAGTCTGGAAAGTGGGTAATCTCAAATCTGGCAAAGATAAATCTGAATGTTTATATGGTTGTAGTGTATAGTATGTAACCGATCAGGTGATACCAACAAATTGTAAATTTCCTGGAACCAACGGTTACGATATATTTTGGCCAGATATCATCTCCAACGATGACCTTTTAAGTACAAATGAACAGACTAACTCCGAACTCCGCCATAGATCGGTTGAGAAAGGAGGAGGGAAAATAGAGGTAACCTGAGTGGCCAGCAACACCAATGCGTCTGAGGAAAGAAGTAAAAAGTATGACATAGCACCGCTGTGAGAATTCCAGCATGTCATTTTTAGCTGAAAACTCACAACTTTTTTTTATTAGGGTGTAATAAATAAGTAGGACTTGCCCTCCAGGTTGGTGGTTGGGCGAGATGACGACAACGCACCACCGGGAATAAAAACATTGCCCTGAATTGAACCTGAAGAACAGCCTCCGAAAGGATGGATTCAACGGCAACGACCGCGCAAACGGAAAATGCACTATTCTTTTGGATCTTGGAATGTTGATCCTTATTTAGGACAGGAGCTCTAAAAGAGTTTCTCGAAGAACAGAACTGCCCTCCAAGAAACGAAATGGCTGGGTAACGTAATCATGAACATGAGATCACACACCATCTGTAAAAGTGGATAATTGTCGAGAAGCAGAGAGTTTGTCGTTGACAAAAAATTTAAACAGCAGGTCACGAGATTCAAGCCAGTAAGTGAAAGATTGTGTGCAATCCGAATGAAATCTAAAATTTTGAAAGTATGGTTGATCGACGTCCACGCACCAACAGAAGACAAGGACGATATAACTAAAGACGAATTTTATGCCACCCTAGAGACAACCTATGATTCACTGCCCTCGATGACCTAAAAAATGTCTTAGGGGATTTTAATGCAAAAGTCGGAAAGGAGGAGGCTCATAGAGGCACAGCAGGAGGCCACAGTTTCCATGACATAACCAATGACAATGGCCACCGTCTTATTGATTTCGCTAGTAGCAAAAATATCATAGTAAGCTCTACGTGCTTCCCACATCGCGATATTCACAAACGAACGTGGGTATCACCAGATGGTCGGACCTTTAATAAAATAGACCACACTCTAATTGAGAAAAGGGCTGCTTCCATTATACTTGACGTACGAAACCTACGCGATGCGAATTGTGACTCTGATCACTGTCTAGTTAGAACTACGTATCGATGTCGAATAGCTTGTCGTGAATATTCGAAAACGAGTAGAGCTCGCAAATTCAACATCGACAAGTTTAATGACGAAAGGAAGGAGAAGGCGTACATGTCCGCACTGAATCAACACTTGACACCAATATATGTATGTGTGTGTGAACATCTTCTCAATCCCTCTACATTAGCACCCCGATCAAGACAGACAGCATCTCAATTAAGGTTTCAACTGACGAAGAAGAATCATCATCGACACTACCCACGCTTGCTGAATTCAAAGCAGCCCTATGTAAAACTAAACAAAGCGCCGGGAATTGACGAAATACCAGTTGAACTTCTGAAAAACGTTGGAAATTGTGCCGCTGAAATACTACACAGCATGATATGAAAAATTTGAATAGAAAAAATCATACCCGACGATTGGCGACAAAGCACCATATGTCAAATTTACAAGAAAAGAAGGCAAACTATGCTGTGAGAATTACAGAGGAATATCATTGTTGTGCACGGCCTATACGTCCTACCTTAAGCTTTATATTAACGAAATAATTGGCGAATACCAAGGTGGATTCAGAACCGGACGTCCTATAACAGACCGAATAGCTTTGCTGAAACAGGTGCTTGAGAAATGCTGGGAATATTACACAGACGTGCACCAAATCTTTTTAGATTTTCAGCAAGCATACGATAGTATCGGCAGGAGAGTACTGTACCAAATCATGTTTGGTTTTGGAATTCCCCCAAAACTAGTCCGACTAACAAGAGTCACAATAACGAACACTGAATCCCAAGTGAGAATACAAACCGATTCTACAACCAGCTTTCGAACGGAATGTGGTTTAAAGCAGGGAGATGGTCTAGCCCCCATGCTTTTCAACTTGGCACTGGAGTATGTCGTCCGAAGAATCCCAGTTGACACTAATGGGACACTACTATTCAAGTCCATCCAATTAGTAGCATACGGTTACGACATAAACATTATCGCAAGATCGTTCCCTAGTCTCGTCTCGTCTCGTCGCAGCGCTACAGCTCCTCTCGGGCCTTGGCTTCCCGTAGCCGAAGTCTCCAGCGATCTCGGTCCAGTGACCGCGTCCTCCAATTTTGAAATCCGAGCAGCAATGAACAGTCTTCGTCAACAGAGTCGGACCAGCGTTGCCTGGGTTTTCCTACTGGCCTCGGGCCCTCCGTTTTTCCCTGTACATGGCCAGCCCATTGCAGCTTGCGCAGTCTGATGATAGTGGAAACCTCCGGTTCGTCAAATATATCATACAGCTCACTGTTGTATCTAGTTCGCCATCGGTCACCATCACGTTTCGCTCCAATTATTCGTCTCAGGACCCGTCTTTCGAAAACGTTCAACATATTTGCGGATGCTTGTGTAAGGGTCCATGTTTCGCATCAGTAGCAAAGCACAGGTCTTACTATTGATTTGTAGACTTGGAGTTTGGTCTCCCTGTGTATGCAACTGGCCTTAAGAATAGCTAAGACTGAATAATACGTTTTATTTGCGAGCTGGATTCGTCTTTTTATTTCGGTCGTTTCATTTCCACTCTTTGTCAATTTTGTGCCTAAATATATGAATTCGTCCACATTTTCCAAATTATATTCGTCAATTGTAATGTTTTGTCTATTGGGGGTCCTTTTCCTTGTTTGTGTCATTATTTTCGTTTTTGTTTCATTGATTTTCAGGCCAACTTCTTTTGCTGCTTGATCGAGGCTTAGTAGAATTTCTTTTGCGGATGTGAAAGAGCGTGATAATATGTTGATATCGTCCGCATAACCCACTATCTGGCTGGATTTATAAAGCAGCGTGCCTCTTGTATCAACGGGTAACTTTCTGATGACGTATTCTTAAGCTAGGTTAAAAAGCAGAGGGGCCAGCCCATCACCCTGTTTTAGTCCGACATTTGTGTCAAAGGCATCAGTTAGTTGATTGTTGACTCTGACTTGTGATGTTGTTGATGTCATCGTCATTTTGGTCAGTTGGACTAGTTTTGCTGGGATGCCAAAATGCAGCATTATTTTGTACAGCACGTTTCGATCAATACTGTCGTATGCTTGTTTAAAGTCCACAAAAACCTGATGAACGTCGATGTTGAATTCCTAGCATTTTTCAAGCACTTGCTTGACCGTAAAAAGTTGATCAGTCGTTGATCGACCAGCTCTAAAACCGCCTTGGTACTCCTCAATCACATTGTCAGCGTAAATTTTAAACTTATTTTCTAATATTTTTGTCAGTATGTTATATGACGTGCAAAGTAGTGAGATACCTCTGTAGTTTTCGCACTGCAGTTTGTCTCCCTTTTTGTAGATTGGGCAAATAATGCATTGGCACCACTCCTCCGGTATTTGCTCCTGATTCCAGATATACTGAATCACTTTATGGATGGCATTTCGGGTGCAGCTTCCGCCATATTTAATTAATTCCGCTGGAATTTCGTCGATGCTCGGCGCTTTATTGCTTTTCTGGCTTCTGATGGCAAATTCGACTTCTTCCAACGTTGGAGATTCCAGTAGGCATTCGTCGAAGGCTTGGAGACCTGTCAGCTCCGATGTTCGGGAGCCGTGTGCGAGATTAAGGAGTTCTTTAAAGTATGACGCCCATCTTTCCTTAATCTGACTATCCTCGGCGATGATAGTGCCATTTCTGTCTTTACAGAGGGTTGTCTTAGGCTGATATCCACGTCTTAGGCTTTTCACTACTTTGTAGGCTTGTCTTGTTTTATTGCTCGCAAGATTGTCATCGATATTTCTCAATTGGTCGTCATAATATTTTCTTTTCTTACATCTAATGACCTTATTTGCTACTCGTCGGAGATTTTCGTATTTTTCTCTCTTCGCCTGATTTTTCTTATCTAACGCATCTTGGCATTCGTCGTCGAACCAGTCATTTCTTTTGCGCCGAGCTTCATACCCAACCACTTGCTCCGCAACGGTCTTTATGGTTGCCTTTATATCCATCCAAACTTGGTTCACAGGCTTCGGTATGTCATCCTGCAGAATCGGAGTGAGCTCTCTTTCAAGTGCTGCTGCGTAATTTTCCGCAACTGACGCCGTTTGGAGCTTTTCGATGTCGAACTTACGAAGAGGGCTGGTCTTTGTTTGATACGCCTTTGACATACGACATCGTTATTTGGATTTGACCAAGTAGTGGTCTGAGTCACAATTTGCTCCTCTGAATGTTCGAACGTCAATGATGCTGGAGGCCCATCTGCGCTGTATAAGGACATGGTCTATTTGGTTAAAGGTATTGCCATCTGGTGATGCCCATGTTCTTTTATGGATGCGTCGATGTGGGAAGCATGTCGAACTTATAACTATGTCTCTGCTGCATGCAAAGTCTATCAGGCGCTGGCCGTTGTCGTTACTTTCGTCGTGGATGCTATGCCCTCCAGTTGTTCCACGATGAGTCTCTTCGTTCCCGACCTTAGCGTTGAAGTCGCCAAGTATTATTTTAACGTCGTTTGAGGGCAATGAGTCGAATAGCCTTTCAAGGCTCGTATAAAAGGCATCTTTCGTTTCCTCATCTTTTTCTTCCGTCGGGGCATGTACATTTATTAGCCATATTTTGAAGAATTTCGCTTTGATGCGGATCGCACACATCCGTTCGTTAATTCGCTTGAAGTCGATGACGTGGGATTTGAATTCCCTATCCACAATAAAGGCGACTCCAAATTCACGGCTTCCTAAGGGCTTCCCACTTTTAAAAATTGTGTGCGATCTCATGTCCTGAATCTCGCTACCAGTCCATTTCGTTTCCTGGACTGCCAACACATTTAATTTGTACTGACTGGCCTGTTGTAGTAATTCTTTAACACCAGGTTTGCTTAACGATCTGATATTCCAGGATCCAAAAGCATAGTCCGTTGTACGTTTGTGCGGTCGTTTCCGTTGGTCCAATCCTATCCGAGGCTTCGTCTTGGGTTCCAAAACAATGAAGATTTTTTTACGGTGACAGGGGAGTTAACCCTTCGCCCAACCTCCGCTCTGGAGGAGTGGTTATTATTGTTGTTTCCGTTATCAGGCGCGGAAAACTCGCCTTCACCCTTCTACGTTAGCAACTCTCAAGTGAGAGTTCCCAGCGGCCACCACGAGGAGGTGTAGGTAGGATTCGGTAGCAGAGCTGACGATGTTCTTCCGGTACGTTAAAAATTGGACGTAGCTTTCCTGAAATTGGGGCATTTGGATGGGAGGTGGTAGAGGAAGTAGAGGGTTTTAGATGCTTTTGAAACTGCTTATCAACATCCTTATCACCACGCTTTGTTTCAATTTCAAAGTTTACAGCTCTGATATGTTCGAAGGAGGGATACTTTTTTTGAAGTTATAACATACATAGATGTTTGTATAGAAGGGGATAGAAAGAGTACATCGAAGCTGATAATTTTTTTTAGTATTTATTGCAACTATATTAAGGGACAAATTCTGGTAAAATTTTAAGTTTGTAATTTTTCTAATTTTAATGGAAATCGATACAATGCATTTACCGAAATTATGCATTTATATGGGAGGTGGTAGAAGGAGTATACGGATCAAAATAAAATTTTTCGTCGTCAATAATATTTCTATTGAACTTTCAACAAATTTTCAAGTCGATAGCTTTGACAGTTTCGAAGAAAAATATTTTATTAAATTTCAAAATTTCATGAAATTTATATTAGTTCAATTTCAAGTAGTAGATGTAGGAAGAGTGGGGTGAAGTTGTTTATTTTTTAAAACTGGTTGCAATTTTAATGAAATTAATACTGGTAGAAATTTGTTTACATAGCTTCGCTAGCTTCAATGAAAATCGAATAAATACATTTTTTGAAAATTGTGCATTTGTATGGGAGGGAGGTAGAATGAGTGATGGCATCAGATTATTATTTTGTGATGTTAATGAAATTTACATCAGTATACTTTGACTCAAATTTAAACCTTAAGTAGTTTCGAAGAAAAATTAATTTCTTACAATTTCGAAATTTAATGAAATTTTTATGGAAACGGTTGAAGAGGGGGGATGTAGTCCGTCCATGAACTTAAAGTTACTTTTTTGCTAGAAATCAAATTCCTGTTAAGACCCCTTATAGGGGCATGCTAGAAATGACACACAAATATTTTCAACACAATAGCTCAAAGCGTTCGAGAGTTATGTTGTAGACAGACGGACAGACAGACGTGCAGACAGACGGAGAGACAATCACTCGGAATCGAGGTTTTTAAGCGATAATAAATATTTTTGAACCCTTAGCGACTTTGTACGGGCATTATTTCTTAGCGTTATAAACGGTAAGGCAAACAGTCTCAGAATTCATCTAGAGTATAATTAGCAACTGGAGGACGCGGTCTTTGGATCGAAAAGATTTGAGACGATGACTTCAGGAGGCCAAGGCCCGATTTGGCCTGTCGTGCCGTTGACGATGATGGACAGACTAAGTTTGGTTTGCGGGAGTCTGAATGGCCCATATTAAAGCAGTAACGAATAAACCGAGCTAGTAACTAAAAAAAGTCTGGCGTATGTATCGACCTGCAAGTAATAGCCTGACGAATTACCGTGACTTTAATCTGGATTTGATAAAGTTTCAAGAACTCATCGTAATCTAGAACTTCGTCATTTTCACTCGTATCATTCGAGAAATCCGACAGTCATCGCCCACATTTCAAAAATGTGAGACATAAATCTCGATTGGTTTAACAAATAACGAGCTTGGGAAGTTAATCTTTACATAAACATGCACTTATTTGCTCTCAGATACCTTAAAAGCATCCTTTTTACCTTTAAAGCATCCTTTTTCTTCCCAGAAATATAAACCCTTTTGTAATCTTTCAAACATTATTCTACCATAAAATCTGACAATAAAATATAAAATCTCGAATATTTTTCAATAAGTTATTCTTTTGACCGAAAAAAAACCCTCATCACAGATTGATTTGCGTGTGGCACTTTACAAAGATTTATACAAATTGAGAACGAAAAAAAAAACTCTTAAAAGCCCAATTTACAACATCAGTTATTGTTAGGAAGTTTTCATAAAAGCTCCTCAAAAATACGGGAATTAGTTGAAATTGCTCCTTATTCTCCATTTATATTCGCTAAATAAAACCGGTAACCTTTTACTTAATTCTATTATGTAATGAGTCGGCAAAATAAAATACCAAAATCCTTATGCTTACTCTTCAAAATGTCCATTCCTAGGGGTTTCGGGCAAATTAAATGGTAACGAAGAGGAAAAAAATCCCTTTGAAAAATATGCTACTTCATGGCAAGTCATTATTCAAACGTTTACATTTTTTTTTTTAAATAGAAAATTACATTAAAGATTTGCGGGTTACTAAAAAAAATTTAAGAAAATCACGAATTTAATGATCCTGAAAGTGTATAAAATTAAGTTGGGAAGTAAAATTCTTTTGTAACCTCTATTAAAACGATTATGTCCTGCTTTCTAAAACAAATACATCGAAGCAATTTAACAAGACTTAAAAGACAGAACCTTTGAAAAAAAAAAACACACGCACGTCTATTACGATGCCATTAATTTGAACAATAACAATCATTTTAGGCTACAAACAATTTTAATGATTTTTAAAAACCGAAAAACGAAGTCGTTTGAAAAGTTTTAAATGCCAGAAAAAACCTCGTTAAAAAATGAATTATTTGAAAAATATCATTGAGTAATCCTTTTTGGTTTTGTGTTTAAATAAAATTACATCGCTTTGATAATTCAATTTAATTGGATTACATCAATTTACTTGAAAAAAAAAACTTTGCTCTTGATGAAACAAATGAAACAAATAAACAGATAAGAATAAGTGAAGCTTTCTTTCAATGCCTCTGGTAAATTAAATTTTCCTTTTGATCACCTTAAGTCTATTAAGTCGGCAAATCTACCTGGATATAAAATATCGAGTTCAGAATAAAATCAATTCAGGATTTTCTCGGTTTATTGTTTTTTATTTTGTTTCTTGTCTTTACAATATCGTTTCTAAACTACTGTATAGCTACAAATCTCGATGTAATTACGTTAGGTTATGTTGTCACATTGAAATCGATTTCAAGAAACTTGTCTGTCCCGAAAGTGATTTTTCCGGAATTATTTTCAAAGTGGAGATTTTATAGACGAGCTAAGATAATAAATAGGAAATTGTATGAAATATTGTTATTGGTATTTTCTTACAAGGACAATTGTTAAGGGCAAGAGAAAATTTCTGTAAGTATATTGAAAAATTTATGACGATTTAAGTTCAAGAAGAAAAAATTTTGTAAATAGCAATATCAATCTCGATTTTGAGATAATATCGAGATTTAGCGACCGGTCATCCAGTAAGTCACAGCAAGAACTATTTATAACTTAAATATGCATTAGTTACTTTTAAACAATCTTAATATTGATATTTACCTTTGTGTATTACGAAAAATGGTCCAAACGGCTTAAGAATTTCACTAAAATAAACACGAACCGAACACAAAAACAATAACATCAAAAATATTATTTCAATTCTGCCACAATTAGTCGGATGCGGTTATGACTGTTATGATTTATGAATAAACTGTATGGAACGATTAACATATCACATAGGGTATTTATGTGATAACAACGTTCGAGTTGGACTATAGCGCATTATTTAAATTCCGGAAACTGATTAAATAAATTGCCAACTGCAACTTTATTACTTTTGGAATAAGTTGAAGATGCATAGGAAGTTAATATGTAGGTTAGAGTGGTTAAGGAAGACTAAGTGGAGCCCCTTCCACAAGTGGAACCTCATTTAGGGCAGGGCTGCTGTCGATTTAACACTTAATTGCGAATACGAGCAACAGCTCCAGTACATATAATCAATATTTCATTTTTTTATCTATGCAAGAATTTTATTCTTTTTTTTTGTATGTATATCAGATAGATGTATCCACATGGAAAATTTAAATTTTGTATCTTTCACCAGAGCTTACAAAATCACTCAAAATTTTCGACATTTTTGCTTACCCTCCCCCTAAGCCCTCGAAAGGAAAATATTTATCAAAATTAAAAACTATGCAGTTCCACAATCTGACGAATTTCAAAATGATGTCTGTACTCAGTTTTGAGATATAATGGTTTGAAATTGTGTAAAGTGCACCATTTTTGAAATGCTCCCCATTTCTCCCCACTACCTGTATGTCCAAATGTTATATTCTTGTCATAATTTCCTTGTGCAGCTTAATATATTATCCAAGTTTCAATAACATAGCTCAAGAAAAAGCCGAGATATTGATTTTTAAGTGTTTATATTCTGGATGAAATCTGAGAGTATTATAAGTTTGCCACAAAGTTTGTAACGCCAAGAAATAAGGCTGGGAGAAAAAAATGAATGATACAGAAGTTCATATAATCACTCAAAAATCTCAAAACCGGATGTCCGTCCGTCCGTCCGTCAGTCTGTCTGTCTGTCTGTCCATCTGTCCGTCCGTGTCCTCTCTAGCTTGAGAACGCGCTGAGCTAGAAAGTTCAAATTTTGTACACGTCTTTTTTAACAAAAAATTAAGGCCAAGTTCGTGAACGAGCCAAATCGCTCCACCCCTTCTACCCCCTCCCATACAAAATGACACAATTTCGCAATCTGACAATAAACGGATTTCCTTGAAAAGTACAAATGACATTGATCTGAAATTTTGAATGTAAAACTTTTATGATGATTCCAATCTACTCTATAAAAATAATTTGTGACTTCCCCCTCCTTCCACCCCCTCCCATACAAACTGCACTTTTTCATGAAATGCTCTAAGCCAATTTACTCAGTGCATACAAAATTGACCGAGCTGAAATTGTGCACTAAATATTTATTTAGAATTATTAGTAAAACCAAAAAAAAAATTAGGCGATTAGCTTTACCTCTTCTACCCCCTCCCATACAAAATGGCACAATTTCACAACTTTAGAAAAAGTCGATTTTCATGAGAAGTATGAATACTACTGATCTGCAATTTAAGACATGTCAAAAGCATGATATTTATAGTTATTTCTGAAAAGTCATTAAAAACTCGCCCCTCCTTCTATAACCTCCCATACAAACTGCACTACTTCACTACATCCAATACACTAATTTTCTCAGTACCAATTAAATTTTTAAATCCTAAATTTTGTATAAAACATTTTGATAGCAACCTTACCGTCATGTGAAAAAATTAGTTCAATGTCGTCACCCCCTCTACCACTTCCCCTGCAAAGTTTCTTAAGATACAAAAATTTCTCTTTCATCTAGAGTATCGCACGATTGGGCTTTATGCCCAATCGTACTCCTGTTATGTTTTTATTTGCAGCCCTGACCATCCCCCTTACAATAATTAGGATGCCTCTAAGCTATACGCCACCTTAATTGTCCCACAATATAAATTTTCTATGGTAAATAATAAACCCACGCAGGAGGGTAGTTGTAGGATGAGGTTGTACCAATTCTTGCAACTATCATTGGAGACTAGCGACTCCACGGACCTGAGTTAACCATCCCCCTGTGGGATGCGGGCAGTAGAATTTAGCCACAACCTGTCCTTTTTACCCTAAAAATGGTAAATGGACACTCACTCGATCATGGGCTTATCACCCGTGATCTTAAATCCTAACTGATATGAGAAACGAATACAGCGGCTTGGATACGGACGGATTCTATGGTAACAACTTTTGGCATTCGAAAACGGACTATGATTGGCTTCTGAATCGTTCGAGTGTTGAATGACTGGGAAAGGGCTGGAGTTACTCGGTCCTTGCACCGCTAGTCAGTGATCGACCGTGAAATGGAGCACTTTAACATCCAAATCTTGGGATTGAGCGAAGTCAGGTGGACAGAATCAGGAGAAGAATGAACTCCGAGCGGAAACACCATTCTGTATGTTGTTCCTGAGAGTGAAGCCAAAAATGGCGTGGCGGTCGTCCCTACACCGAGAGCGAGAAACAGTCTTATCAGCTGGGAACAAATAATGGATAGAATTATCGTCGTCAGACCCAGGATTAGTGTCAGAAACGTCACAATTCTACATTGTTGCGCACCAACTAATACCGCAACACCTGGTGACAAAGATGAGTTTTATAGCCAGCTTCGACCGTGTTCCAAGAGGAGATATTACTATCATCTGAGGAGAAATGAACGCCCAGGTTGGCTCCAACAACACTGGACTAGAACACGTCATGCAGAAGCTTGCCGACCCTTGAGTCGACGCGGCCTTGGATTAAGGGACCCGAAAACGGCGAATTATCCGTGAAGTTTTGTAGTACTCGACAAATGGTCATCAGAGGGACCTTTTCTCCACAAAAGAGTCACCATAAAACAGTTTGGGTTTCCTCTGATGGTGTTACTCAGAACCAGACCGACCACTTGGCTATAAGTTTGCCGATGGAAAAGATGCCTCCTCCATTTGCGAATGAAGCGTTTAGCTGACGTGGCGAGCGATCACCACTTGATGGTTGCCTCCTTGAGATTGAGCACAGCAGCTATCCGACGACCACAAATTCTTCAATTGAAGCGCAAGCTTATTGTGGATAGACTTAGAAACTCCAACAAAAAGCGCGAGTACACCACCATACTACGCGAAAAGTCATCCACATTGGGCGAATATGAAATACGCACACTGGACGCCAATTGGGAGGCAGCGAGAAACACGTTTGTAACTAGTGCTGAAGAATCTGTCGGATATGTGGTGAAAAACCCCGGATGCCGCAAGACACGTGGGACAAGATTGGCGATCGCAGAAATGCCAAATTGGCAATCATGTCTCAGCCCGATGTCTACCAATGACCACCCGACTTGACGCAGAACTACCGCGATGCTCATATACAGCTTAAAAAGGCTGTTAGATGCAACAAGAGAAAGGCCATTGAAGATCTGGCAAACAAGACAGAATCTGCGGCTTACTTTGGGGACATGGGTTCACTATTCAAAATCATTAAACAGTTGACGAACAGGAATTTCACCGCCAGCCACCTGGTGAGAGATGCCAACGGACCTTTCCTTAATATAAGTGAAAACCAGGTGCGGCGATAGAAGGAATACTTCTCTGATATTTGAAACATCTTGTCAGAGGAAGATATTCCAGAAGCAGAACAACTACCAAACATTCAACCGTAACAAACCTCTATTAGGGACGATCCCCCAGATAAGGAAGAGATATTTTCCGCCATTCGGTCAATGATGGGAAGGAAAGCCCCAGGTATAGACGGACTACCAACCGAACTCTTCAAAGCGGACCCGGAAATAACAGCAGATATACTCCTCCCACTCTTTATCAAGGCGTGGAATGAGGGAAGATATCCAACTGAATGGAAAAAAGGTGTCATTGTGAAAATCCCGAAGAAAGGTGACCTTCGGGTTTGTTACAATTGGCGTGGTATATGTCTGCTAACTGCCGTATCGGAAATCATGGCTAAGGTACTTCTCAATAGAATTAGAAATGTCGTCGAGTGCACTCTCAAAGTTTACCAGATTTGCACCCTGACCATCCCCCTTATAGCATCTTTCTAAGCTATGTGCCACTTTAATGGTCCCAAAATAGAAATTTTCTATGGTAAATAATTTCAAAGATATAATAATTTGAAAAAAAAAATTCGGCCGACAAACTGCTTTTAGCCCCCCCCCCCGTTTTCGGACTCCAATGGATAAAAAAATTAAATTATTTTTAAAGTTTGTGCCACAAACTCCTCTATGTGTATGTTTTATTCAGCTTCCTAGCTAGAACCATGATTGAGATATTCGAATTCTTAGTTTTCGGTCTTAGAGCTACCCCCCTTCCGCCCCAAATCCCCTAAACCCGTACACCCCCCAAAATGGAAGTCTGCCTGATATCTGCAACCATCTACAATCCAAAAATGAACTTTTTATCTTGAAGGGAGTTGGGGAGTTAATGTGCACTGAGCGTGTGGCGCACAGTGTAACATTTTCGCAATCAAGCGGGATTTAATTCAAAAATTGTAAGCCAAATATTACCCTAATTGACTATATGATTATTTAGGTAACTATCCAATTAAGTAAAACCCAAATTAGTTTGAGAAATTAACTGTAGGAATAGTAACAGGTCAAAGTCCACTTATAGGGTAATATAATTTGAAAGGAAAAAAAAATTTTTAGTAATCATTCCTTTGACTTTGTTCAAACATTATATATGATATGTATGAAATTTGCTTTTTCTAATTTGAAAAGATAAATTATTTGCAATTAGATTTAAAAAAAATGGAACTACAATGTGGTCTAGGTTTAATGCTATAATTAATTAAAATCATTGAAATTTCCGATCGAAATTTTGCCTCTAAATTTCATTTTCAAGATTGATTTAGTTACATTATCCCGGATTATCCCATCCCAAGACTAAACTTATTTTAAAGCTAAAGGTGTTTAGGAAGACTTGGAAAATCATTCAGAAGAGCAAGATAAAAGAGCTAGTAGAATCTAATACGGCCGAGGAAATTTCCATTGCAGTTTAAATGAAATTACGAAAGATGGGAAAGAAATATTCAGCTATGATTTTGAAGGAGCTTTCATATGCATCACCCATTCACGGTATTACCATTAATAAGGCTAGAAGGGTTTTCGCAGAGCCGAAATGCCGAAAATGTTGTCTGGTGATGAAGCCCTCTCTTTAATGGTCGATGCTGACCTTTCTACATATCAGTACAATGTTATACGCGACCAAGTAAAAAATCTTCTCCCTCATTTATACCCAACTTATAATTTCGTAAAGGAGGTTAAACAAAGATGTTAACCAGCTGGAATATCTGTCACAGAATCTTGAGCTGAAATCTTTAATTGATCATATCATCACACGATTATGTATGTAGTGTACAAAAAGACGTGATTCAATCTTTGGAAGCCTCTTATACAGAAGGAATACAGATTGTCATAAAGTGAAGGAACGATGGGCAGTTAAAATATAAGTATACATTGTGACCATAAATTATGTGGAATTTGTAGTTAAAATGAGTCTGGGAAATCATTTTTAAAATTTTTTTTTATGTAAGCAGGTAGGACTGTCCCAGTTTGCTCACAGCAGCTGGTTGAAAGGGTACATCTCAGTAGTCTACGGCGATTTTTGTTTTATGTCCTCGATCGACTGAAAAAGGATTCCACGGAGCGGAAATTTCAGTTTGGAGAATAGGAAAATGTCACACAAATCTGGTGAATGTGTTGATTGATTGAACTCGTTGCTTTCTGGCCTCAAATTCGGTCACAATTGAGGCTCAATGCGATGGCGCATTTTCATCGGAAAATCCATGAACTCTCATTCCACAATAGCAGCCGTTTTTTAAGGATTTACTCACGCAAATGCTGCAATAACGTTAAATAGTACTCCTTATTGACCATTTGTCCCTCCGGAATGAATTCATGATGGATCAAACCTCGAATATCGAAAAAAAAAAAACACTGAGTATCGTCTTGGTTTTTGATTGGATTTGGCGTGTTTTTTCCGGTTTCGTCTCATTTTTTTCCTACATTCCGATGATTGTTGACTGGTTTTCATGTCAAACTCGTAGATCCATGACTTATCACCAGTTATGATGAATGTGGGATCAGAATTCGCACGATCAAACGTGTCCAAAGTGACCTGTTCACGGTACTTTTTATGCTCTTGATGAAATCTGAGAGTATTATAATTTTGCTAAAAAGTTTGTAACGCCAAGAAATAAAGCTTGGAGAAAAAAATAAATGATACAGGAGTTCATATCATAACTCAAAACCGGATGTCCGTCTGTTCGTTCGTGTCCTCTCTAGCTTGAGAACGCGTTGAGCTAGAAAGTTCAAATTTTGTATACGTCGTTTTCAACAAAAAAATAAGGTCAAGTTCGGGTCAAATCGCTCCACCCCTTCTACCCCCTCCCATACAAAATAACACAATTTCGCAATCTGGCAATAATCGGATTTGCTCGAAAAGTATTGTTATAAATCTGACAACCTCGACGTCCCCAGCAATATCGAGAGAAGTCCAGCAACATGTCAAACGCTATAAACATGTTTCCAGCAACTTCTACCGAACTCCACAATGTAGGCAATCTTTCTAGACACACACACACAACGACACCTGTCTGGGAGACTTAGTATAAATAGCCGCCAACTTTCAGACAACGAGTCAGTCATTTTGGTGACACCTATCGGTGGAAGAACGCGAATCGGTACAAGTGATAGATTGGCAGTGTTCCTGAGTTGTACGAATTAAGTTTTAGAGCGAATTTAGTGAAGTGATCAAGAAATAAAATAAAGTGCAATAAATAAATTATTCGTTGTTTTTAAAACGAATTGAGTTTTCTTTGGAATCTGGCGAACCCCTAGCTCGCAACAATTGGTGTCAGAAGAGTGGGATTCCAAGGATAAATTCGGGTTAAAAATCGCGAGTGAAATTAAAAATTCTCGGAACGGATAATTTTGTGAGAGCGGAAAAAGTGAAACTAAAATTCTTGAACGGACAGTGAGAATTTTCTGAAATCGAATATTCTCGAGTGCTCTAGTGAACAGTGACTTTAATTAGCGAAGTAAAAATCGCGGAACTAAAATTCTCGAACGGACAGTGAGAATTTTGTGAAATCAAATAATCTCGAGTGATTTAGTGAGCAGTGACTTTAATTAGCGAAGTAAAATCGCGGAACTAAAATTCTCGAACGTACAGTGAGAATTTTGTGAAATCGAATAATCTCGAGTGATTTAGTGAGCAGTGACGTGAATTTAAGTGGTAGTGAAAATGCCGCGTTATTTAAAAGACTTAAAAGTAACGGAGCTGAAGGAAGAGCTCAGTAGACGCGAGTTATCTACAACAGGGAGCAAGTCTGAACTTGTCAGCCGTATGATCGAGACACTTGAGGCTGAGGGTGAGAATGCAGATAGTTTTGAGTTCCAAATCGAAGAAACTCGTGCAGAGGAGTGTTCTGGTGCATCGAATGCTCTGACACAGTTAATGCAACAAATGATGCACAAATTGGATCAACAATCAGCTGTGACAACGGACATGAATCGGAAATTAGAACAACAATCAGCGGACATGCATCAGAAATTTGAACAACAATCGGTGGACATTAAACAACAATCTGCGGACATTAAACAACAATCAGCGGACATTAATCAGAAATTAGAGCAACAATCTGCGGACATTAATCAGAAACTAGAGCAACAATCTGCGGACATTAACCAGAAATTAGATGAGACCTCAAGGGACCTCAACCATAAATTGGAACTACAAAATAATAAAATAGACACCATGGGTAAAGCAATAGAAGAAAACGTAGAGAAGAAGCTTCGAGTCTTCGAAGAAGAAGTCGAACGCCTAAAAAAGGACTTCGATAATGTAAAAGCAACCGGAGTCATCAAGACAGAGCATGTTGCGCACAAGGGTCTCAAGGCTCCAATCTTCGATGGACAAACACCGTGGGCTATTTATAAGACCCAATTTGAGGCTGCCGCAAGAAACAACCATTGGAATGATCTGGAACGAGGAACGGCTCTTATATTGGCGTTAAGAGGTCCACCAGCAGAAGTTCTTCAAACGATTCCGCAGGATCAACAACAAGATTTTTCAACGTTAGTCCGGACATTGGATCTTCATTACGGCAGTGACCACATGCGAGAGATCTACAAAACTCAGCTGTACAACCGAACTCAAAAGAATGGTGAAACACTTCAAGAGCTGGCACGCGATATTGAACGACTCACACTATTATCGCTGCCTAATGCGCAAACAGAGCAACGCAACGATACAGCTGTTTTCGCATTTAACAATGCTGTACAGGACAGAGAGCTGCAACAGGCGTTAAAACTGGCAGGTAAGAAAACGATTGGCGAAGCCTTAGTATATGGCCTGACGTTCGAAGCTGCCAAGCAAAGCTCGCGGAGTAACTATCGAGTTCGAGAAATAGTAGAAGAATGTGTGTGCCAGAAAGCCGAGTACACCAAGCGGAGCGAAGGATCTGGTGCTCCCCGATGCTGGAATTGTGGACAGGCAGGACACTTAAGACGCGACTGCCGCAAACCCAGAAAAGCGATCAACTACTGTTCCGGCTGCGCTGCTAAACAAAGAGGAGGAAGGGGCGAACCGTCACGAGAGCACGCTTCGCCTAATGACAGTCCGGGAAACGAGTAAAGGCCAACTTCATGGGGCAGAAGTTGGCTGGTAGAATCGACGCCCCCGGAACCATCATCGCAGTTTCTCGACTACATCGTTGTGAAAACGACTTATGTATGAGTGGTCGAGTCGACAAAATAAACTGCATCATAACAGTCGACACAGGCGCAACACGGTCAGTGCTAAGATCTGACCTCGTAGATCGTACTTGGCTTCACAACACCAAGAAGTACGCACTTCGCACTGCTACAGGAGAAAATACAACGGTCCATGGAGAAATAGCTCGTGACATACAACTTGGGGATTTGACCTTCTCGCATGTATTCGTGGTAGCTGACATTACCGATGAGTGTATCCTTGGAATGGATTTTCTGAAACCACACGGTATCCAGCTGGACTTAGGACAACGAATAATGAAGTGGCGGAATATTGAAATCCCGATAGAAATAACATACTCCAAAACAACAAAGCTGCGAGTTGTATTATGCGAAGATGCGGACATACCAAAGTCATCTGAGAATGTTATTTGGGCAGAGCTCGATGGTGATCCCGGGAACCACCGATTCTACCTCATAGAACCGGAAACGACACCTGCATTACGAAGTCTGATACTAGGAAAAACGCTCGTAAAAAGGAATGAGAAAATGATGGTACCAATAAGAGTCCTGAACGTTGCGGACAGCACTACCAGCGTAAAGAAAGGAGATGTAATTGGCAGCTGTGAACCAATATCGGTGGTGACGAGTATCGACAAGGCAGAACCACATGACGTACCCTCTAAAAATAAGCCAAGAAGGAAGGACAATGTAACATCAACACTTCTTCAGTCAAGCAACCTTAGAGGAGAACAACACAGGCAAGCAGTAGATCTAATCGAAGGATTTAGCGACGTCTTTTCCACCGGTGATGACGACTATGGCAGAACAAACTTAGTGAAACATCGCATAGATACGGGAAGTGCTACACCGATACGTCAACCTCCAAGAAGAGTACCATTAGCGAAACAAGGAGAAGTCAATTCAATGGTCAAAACTATGGAGCATCAGGGAATCATCGAAGAATCAAAGAGCCCGTGGATATCGCCAGTAGTGCTGGTAAAGAAGAAGGACGGCAGTACCCGTTTTTGTGTGGACTACAGGCGACTGAATGATGTTACGAAAAAGGATAGCTATCCACTACCTAGAATCGACGATATCATGGACACCCTGACCGATGCTAAATGGTTCTCAACGTTGGACCTGAAGAGTGGTTACTGGCAAGTGGAGATAGACGAAAAAGATAGAGAGAAGACAGCATTCTCTGTCGGCAGTGGACTGTGGCAGTTCATCGTAATGCCATTTGGCCTGTGCAATGCTCCAGCTACGTTCGAAAGACTGATGGAATTCGTTTTGCGTGGTCTGAGTTGGAAAACTTGTCTCGTTTACCTAGATGATGTGATCGTTATCGGAAAAACATTCAATGAACACCTAAAAAATCTGCAGGAAGTCTTCCAGCGACTGCGAGCGGCAAAATTAAAGCTGAGTCCGAAAAAGTGCACTTTGTTTAGTGCAGAAGTCAAGTACTTGGGTCACATCGTTTCAGCTGATGGCGTAAAGACAGATCCGGAGAAGATACTGGCGGTGAAAAATTGGCCTACTCCGAGTGATAAACACCAGTTGCGCAGCTTCCTAGGCTTAGCGACATATTACCGACGATTTGTAAAAGACTTTGCTAACACGGCGAAATGTCTGCATCAGTTAACAGAAAAAGGGAAGCCATTTACATGGAGTCAACAGTGCCAGGAAGCATTCGAGAGGATAAAAGACCAACTCTGCGACTCCCCAGTTCTGGCGTATCCAAAACCAGGTCATGGTTTCATCATAGACACTGACGCCAGCAATGTCGGTATCGGAGCAGTACTATCACAAGAGATCGATGGGCAGGAGAGAGTGCTATCTTACTACAGCCGAGTACTCTCAAAATCAGAAAGGAACTATTGCGTAACTCGCCGAGAGCTACTAGCCATAGTAGAAGCAACAAAACATTTTCACAAATATCTCTATGGTCAAAAGTTCCCTCTTCGAACGGATCACGCATCGCTTAAATGGCTACTTCAGTTTAAAAACCCCGAAGGCCAAGTAGCCAGATGGATCGAAAGGCTCGAATCCTACGATTTCGAGATTGTTCATCGAAGAGGAAGAATCCACGGAAATGCCGATGCGCTTTCACGTCGTCCTTGTCCACCGAACTGCAAGCATTGTCACCGTATAGAAGGAAAAGAGGCCGGAGAAACCATTCAGAGGATAACGACCGAACCAAAGACTGGATGGAATCAGCAAGAACTGGAAGACGCCCAACGTAAAGATCCAGATATTTCACCGATCATGGCATGGAAGGACGAAATGAAACGGCCTGAGTGGAAAGACATCTCACAATTCAGTGAAACCTTAAAGTGCTATTGGGCACAATGGAACTCCCTTCACCTAGACGGCGGATTATTAAAACGGAAATGGGAGAACGCTGATGGAAAGTCGTATCACATGCAAACCATCGTCCCGCATTGTAAAGTCGAGGAGGTTTTGAAGGAATATCATGGAGGTACCTCCGGTGGGCATTTGGGAGTAAACAGAACCTTGGCAAAGATACGAGAAAGGTTCTATTGGATCCATCTCCGAGATGATGTCGAAAACTGGTGCCGTAAATGTACTACGTGTGCATCGAGTCAGGGCCCACACCGCAGATCAAAGGGAGAAATGCAACAATACAACGTGGGAGTCCCATTCGAGAGAATTGCTGTGGATATTGCTGGACCATTCCCGGAATCAGAAAATGGTAATCGCTACATTTTAGTGGTCATTGATTATTTCAGCAAGTGGCCTGAAGCTTACGCAATTCCAAACCAAGAAGCAGTAACCGTCGCAGAACAAATTGTTACCAACTGGGTGAGCAGATTTGGAGCGCCACGCGAACTACACTCCGATCAAGGGCGCAATTTTGAATCTCAAATATTCAAACACGTGTGCCAAATGCTGGGAATAAACAAAACGAGGACAACTCCATTACACCCACAGTCTGATGGAATGGTGGAACGTTTCAATCGGACATTGAACTCAAACCTATCCAAACTCGTCAGCGAGAGGCAACAGGACTGGGACCAGCACATCCCTCTATTTTTAATGGCCTATAGAACATCGGTGCATTCAACAACAGGAGAAACTCCGTCCCGAGTCATTTTCGGAAGAAATATTCGAGTCCCTGCGGAGCTAATGTTTGGAGTGCCACCAGACCAACCAACCAATGCTAAAGATTATGTCTCGGATCTTCGATGTCGACTAAAGACAATTTATAACCTGGTCAGAGATAAAATTGATTTGGCGTCCGACCGCATGAAGACGAGGTATGATCAACGGGCGAACTCATCAGGATTCCAAGAGGGCGATTTGGTTTGGTTATACAATCCCAAACGACAGAAGGGCAGATCGCCGAAACTACAGCGAAACTGGGAAGGCCCTTACCAGATCATCAACCGGTTAAATGATGTCGTCTATCGGATTCAACTACATCATAAACCCCGCACTAAAATGAAAGTGGTACATCTAGACCGACTAACAAAGTACCAGGGTGCCATGGAGGAAGTGAACAACTCTGTTCGGGACGAACAGGGACTAAGGAGAGGGTAATGTTATAAATCTGACAACCTCGACGTCCCCAGCAATATCGAGAGAAGTCCAGCAACATGTCAAACGCTATAAACATGTTTCCAGCAACTTCTACCGAACTCCACAATGTAGGCAATCTTTCTAGACACACACACACAACGAAACCTGTCTGGGAGACTTAGTATAAATAGCCGCCAACTTTCAGACAACGAGTCAGTCATTTTGGTGACACCTATCGGTGGAAGAACGCGAATCGGTACAAGTGATAGATTGGCAGTGTTCCTGAGTTGTACGAATTAAGTTTTAGAGCGAATTTAGTGAAGTGATCAAGAAATAAAATAAAGTGCAATAAATAAATTATTCGTTGTTTTTAAAACGAATTGAGTTTTCTTTGGAATCTGGCGAACCCCTAGCTCGCAACAGTATGAATGATATTGATCTGAAATTTGGAATAAAATACTTTTATGATGATTCCAATTTAGTTTATAAAAAAAATTTGTGCCTTCCCCCTCCTTCCACCACCTCCCATACAAACTGCACTTTTTCATGAAATGCTCTAAACCAATTTACTCTACATCCTTCTACAATGGCGCTACAACCCAAATCGGACCTGACATTCAGGTTCCTTAACATTTTTTTTTATTATTTATTGTGGAAGGGTTGTTAGCCTTTCGCACAACCTTCTTTCTACGAATTTTTCATTTTCGTAGATTGAGGTGACCAAGGTATATCCAAGCAGGCAATGTGCTGAAATTATATATTGCGTCGACCGCGATTTGAACTCACGACCTTCGCATTACAAGAGCAACACGCTACCTACTAGGCTACACCCTAGCAACCAATTTACTCAGTGCATGTAATACTTACCGAGCTAAAATTGTGCACTAAACATTTAATTAGAATTATTGGTAAGACCAAAAAAAATTAGACGATTTGCATAGTGCATATAAAATTGATCGAACTGAAATTGTGCACGAAATATTTATTTAAAATTATTAGTAAGAGTGAAAAAAATTATATGATTAAATTCACTCCTTCTACCCCCTCCCATACAACCTGACACAATTTCACAACTTTATAAAAAGTATGAATGCTACTGATCTACAAATTTTAAACATGTCAAAAGCATGACGTTTATAGTTATTTCTGAAAAGTCATTAAAAACTTTCCAATCCTTCTATCACCTCCCATACAAACTGCACTATTTCACTACATCCAATACACTAATTTTCCCAGTACCTATTAAATTTTTAAATCCTAAATTTAGTATAAAACCTTTTGATAACAACCTTAGCGTTATGTGAAAAAATTGGTTCTATGTCATCACCCCCTCTACCACTTCCCCTACGAAATTTCTTAAGATTCAAAAATTTCTCTTTCATTTAGAGTATCGTTATGGTTTTTAAAAAAAAATCGGCTTTATTGGGACGAGTCGAGCAAGGGCGCGTTTCATAGCCAAAGTATCCATCAAATTCAATCGAACGGACTTGCAAGAGCTATCTCCTTAATACTGGCATGACGATTTTCGAGCACCATTTCCTTCACTTTTCGAATGTTTTCGTCGGTTGAAGAGGTCGGAGGTCGTCCAGAACGAGGCATATCTTCAACGATCTCTCGACCGTCCTTAAAGGCATTGAACTACTCGTGTTTTTCATTGTGCTGAATCACCGTAAGCTTTTTCCATCATTCGTAACGATTTCGCACACGAAATTTGGTTGGAAACTCAAAATTTGAAACAAATTCTTTGTTTCATATTTTTATCCATTGTAAAAATCGCCGTGGACTACTGAAGTGTCCGATTCTACCAGCTGCTGTAAACAAGCTGATTAATAGACCGCGCTAATTTTTGAGATAATAATGAAGGACAGTCTTGCTTACAAAAAAAAAATTTTTTTTTTTAAAATCATTTCCCAGAATCATTTTAATTACAAAGTCCACATACTTTATGGTCACAATGTAAGCAGCGATTTTCGAAAGGAAGGCAGTCGGATGATAGTCTTGCAGTATTTCAATCGTATCTATCCAAATGTATTGTGGTAATGAGAATTCTAAACGCATCATCTGGTAAAACTCTTCTCAATCTAATACTCGATATTGTCGCCCAATGAAACTTATTTTTATTAAGGAATCGACGGAAAAAATAAATCAAACAACAACTTTCTGAACCGACTGCTAATATCGTCCGATCTATACGTTGCTAGTGTTCGACATAGGCCTAAGACCAAATGAGCAAATAGTAGCAATGAAGCTCTACAAAAAACATAACAGGGCTACGATTGCGCGTAAAGCCCAATCTTACGATACTCTAGATGAAATAGAAATTTTCGTGGTCCTACAGAATTTTGAATGGGGAGTAGTAGAAGGGGTGATAGCATTGGACTAAGATTATTTCCATCATGCTAGAGTAGCTAAGAATTTGTTTTGTACAAAATGTAAACTCCACAAATTGAATAAGTACTGAGAAAATTAGTGTGTTAGATTTAGTGAAATTGTGCAGTTTATATGAGAGGTGGTAGAAGGAGTAAGGGGATTTAAGTGATTTTTTCAGGAATAACTATGAATATTATAAAATTGGCATCACTTACATTTCAGACAAGTAACATCCATACTTTTCAAGGAAATCGATTTTTTGTAAACTTAGTTTGTCATATTGTATAGGAGGGGGTAGAAGCAGTAAAGCTAATCAGTTAATTTTCTGATATTAATTATAATACTAATTAAGTATTTGGTACAAGATTTTTTTATTTATATATATGTAGACAACTAAAGTCTATTTTACAAAGAAAAATAATAATAATAATAGAATAAATAACAATCATTCTTAATTCTAAATTAGAAATACATAAAGAAAACTAAATAACCATTACTACAACTGCAATAATCTAAACAGCAAACAAAATATGATTGTATTAGACCTAAGAATTTTAATAATATCTTACATATTATCTTACAAATAAAGTCTTAAATTTAGTCATTATTTTGTTTTTGTAAGTATTTCTAATTACAGAACTGTTGAAGCAATCTGTATGCAAATTAAAGTTTTTTATGGCACAAGCAATGGGATCATTCAACATGAAATTAGAAGAATGATTCTCCATTTTCAGAATTCTATTGTTTCGAAGACTAAACCTGTGATCAACAAATATAAAGCGGGGAAGGAGCACGTCCGAAATTAAATTATAATTAATTAAATCGAATGCAAGGGTTGCCGAAGCAAGCTCTCTTGTTCTCTCAAGGGTGTCATATCAAGCAAAAGTAGCCTACATTTGTAAGAAGGCAAACGGTAGCTACTAAACTGAAGGCTTCGTAAAGCAAACAGTAAGAATTGCACTTGTACTCTTTCAACCCTGTATGAGTCGACCTGAGTGACCAGACAACACTTGCATATTCAAGCAGAGGCAACAACAACGTACAGAAAAGAGTTTTACACAAATGTGGGTTATTGAATTCCTTGACTCTCCTTTTTAAGAAACCCAACATAGCAATACCACTGTTCGAAATTTTATCTATGTGGGACTTGAAGGTCAACTTTGTTTCAAATATTACTCCAAGATCTTTAATTTGAGAGACACGTTTTAGCTTTTCATTGCTGATATTGTAGTCATACTGCAAAGAGCCAACTATTTCTTTCTAGAAAATGTTATTACTGCACAGTTTTTTACGTTTAATTGCATAGCGTTGTTCAAACACCAATAAGATAAAATGTCAATATTGTTTTGCAATATAAGACAATCCTGATTTGAGTCAATAGCTCTGAAGATTTTTAAGTCATCAACGTAAAAGGATATTTTGCAATCGTTCAAGTGTAATGGCACGTCATTAATGAAAAAATAAATAAAAGGGGCCCCAATATACTACCTTGAGGAACGCCAGAGGAGACTGTAGTCGTTTTAGAAAGATGTGATGAGAATTTAACTTGTTGTGTACGATCGATCAAGTAAGACCTCAACCACTTCAAAAAAACACCTCTTATACCATAACGCTCCAACTTGAAAAGTAGCAGACCGTGGTCTACAACATCAAAAGCGCTAGAAAAATCAGTGTAGATAGAATCTACTTGAGTTCTGTTGCACAATTTTTGCCTAATAGAGGTAGAATATTCCAACAGGTTAGAGACAGTTGACTTACCCTTTAAGAAACCATGTTGACACGGATGGATTTGAGCTCGATGTATGTTATACGTACTGAGAAAATCGGTTTAGAGTGTTTCATGAAAAAGTGCAATTTGTATGTGAGGTGGTGGAAGGAATTAGAGGATTCAAATAATGTTTATACTATATATCAGATTTACGATAAAAATAATATATTCCAAATTTCAAATCATTAGCTTTGATAGCTTCCAAGAAAACTTGATTATTGTAAATGATTGAAAATTAGTCATTTTGTATGGGAGGGGGTAGAAGGGGTAGAGCGATTTTACCAGTTCACGAACTTGACCATAATTTTTCGTCAAAAATGACGTGAACAAAATTTGAGCTTTCTAGCTCAACGAACTAGAGAGCGAACGAACGGAGGGACGGACAGACGGACATCCGGTTTTGAGTTTTTTGAAAGATAATATTGACTTTTGCATTATTCGTCTTTTTTCTTCGAGCCTTATTTCTTAGCGTTATAAACTTTAGAGCAAACTTATAATATTCAAAGATTTCATCTAGATGATAAAAAGGCAAGTATGACCAAAATGGATGATGAAAAAAGCAACTGCAGCCAGAGAATGTCAGATGCAGAATGACGGTTATATTTCTAAGATAAGTCCAAGATAATAAAATTTCTATGATAAGATAATTGTAAAATTATTAAATTTATAGCATAAGTTAGGTAAAGAACTAAAGTGTATAATACCATTTTCAAAGTAAATTAAATTATAAATTTATGACTAAAAAAAGAAATTGAAATGCTTAATTTAAATTTTTCATCAATTGCGGGGGGTGGGGCAAGATCGGCGGAAATACTGGTATCAAAACATAAACAGATCTTAATAAAATGCCATGGAGATGCAATTCCATCCAAAACCCATTGATATTTTCAATGCAGAAATGAAATCCCGATAGACTGCGAAAATATTACATTGTGCGGCGTACAGAGGGATTTTTTTTTTTGCATTTTTAGGCTATTTTAGTCATAGAAAGCAAAAAAAAGGGTAGCAAATGTTTTTTCTTCCAATTTTTATTAATTTCAGATTATGAATGTTGTATTTTACATGAATTCTATTTAACAAAATAGAAATAAGTTTAATTTTTAAATTAATTTTTTTTTAATAAAATTTATTTTAATAACAAACAACAGCATTTTCACTTCAAGGAAAGATTTTTATAAACTACGGTGGTTGCACTCTTTAAATTTAAACGAAAGTCATTTTGAATCAAATCTTAGCACATCACTTTATTTCAAAGTGGAGAATTTTTGATGTACTTACTTTGAACCATTTTATATCAAAAACACAGTGGTTAGATTGAAAGAAAAAAATCAAATAATTTCCTTTCAAAACTAAAAAAATACCCTTCGTCGTATTAAAAACTTTCGTTTCATTACAAAAACAAAGATATTATTATATTGATTTTAGTTTTAAAGTTTGAAATATTATTTCGAAAAGATTTCATATTGATCTTGATTTTAGTTTTAAAATTTAAATTATTATTTCGAAATGATGTCCTTTTAATGATATGACCTTTGGAAAATGTATATTTAAAATGTTTTGATTACGTGATTTGACAGGACTCCCATCTTGCGCAAAAACCGAGAAATCCTTCTGATTACATTTCGAATATAAAAGATATTTTTCTGGGCGCGAAAATCCAGTAAATCACAAGTGTTTATATCTTAAATATTAGTGACTCTTAAAATATTTTAATATTGATATTTACCTTTGCGGCTAATGAAAAACGATCCAAATGATTTATGAATTTCACTAAAATAAACACGAACCTAACACCAAGACAATAAAATCAAAAATATTATTTCAATTATGCCACAATTAGTTGGATGCGGTTTGATTTATGAATAAACTACAAGGCACGATTAACATGTCGCATAGGGTATTTATGTGATAACAACGTTCGAGTTGGACTATGGCGCTTTATTTAAGTTCCGGAAACTGATTAAAAATGATATACACAAAAACATAAATTTTTATCAGAAAAAATTCTATTAATATACCCGTCTTTACCATAAACGAAATATGAAGATCGCGTCTCAGTGCTCTATTAATAGTTAAATGTAAGATAATGATATGCTCTTCAGCTTCATTGGAGTGAGTTACGAGTATGTGCAACGCATGAAAGATACATAAATGCACTTACGATAATATACGCTTTCGTATGAGTTGCGTTCATATATTTTGCCAGTAACCTCGAAATAGCTAGTTCGGCAATATTTTTGTATGGATAACGATGAAAACTGAAAAGAGCCAAACTAATTGCAATACAAAGCAATATTTTGCCATAGTAAAAATCTACATAAGCTGCATTTACTTTGCTATGATAATTTGAATTTTTTTTTTGTGATAAAAGCGTTACACCCTCCGCCATTAACTTTACAATGGGAGGTGGTTGCATTTTATATGCAACAAATTTTTATTACTAGGAAAACAAAACAAAAAAAAATAGAAGGAAAATATTTGGCACCATTCCAAATTGTTGGGTGGAAAAGATAAACATGAAAGCAATTGCGCATCATTGTAATCGTTCGTCCTTTTTAGAAGGAAAATAATTTCCAGTTGAAAAATATAAAGTTTCCGTTTTGTATACCACCCTGCACTTCTCGATCCCCTGCCATTCATTCACTCCCAATAGAGTTGCATAAAGCAAGCAACGAAATAGATAGGAATAGTTCTATGTGCAAGTATAGTAGCGAAAAGTTTTAGGTTTTCTGTCTTTGAATGGAAACGATAAAATAAAAGAGGAAATAGTTTCGGGCGACTCTAGTGAAAAGTCGTTTGTTGTTCGTTAAAGGATATTGCCTGTAAATTTCATTACTATACTACAAATCAAAATGTCAGTTAGTTTAGAATTGTATATACGAGAAGATAAAAAGCGCGCTGGTAAAACAACACTATTCATGACGACGACGAAGACAGTTTCTCTTTGCTGTTGTCAGGTGTAGGCATGTACTTGGAGTTATCTATGGAATCAAATCAGTGATAAAGGCTTCAAGGGATTCAAGTGGATGGATGAATGTACACTTCGGAAAATTGCAATTTTTCGCTTGTAAGTTTAGTTTTTGGAGAAATCAAAAGACGTGCTTATCGATCTTAATTTTGGATTCGATTGAGCTTGAAAAATTCAAATGGATAATTTCTGGATGAAAAAAAAAAATCAATTTTAGAATTGAAACTGAAAATGTCGGCGAAAAATTCGGGCGCAACTTCATTTTAGCTTTAGTTGGGGGTTGATGTTAAACAATTTTATTAGATCATCTGAACTGAGCATTTTAAATGTCATTCAATTTAAAATGCTCTGTTCCGAATATCAAAAAGAATAATTTCGAGAAATTTGGTTTAAAATGTTTTTATAGTATGTACTTTTCCATGTTTGAATGGTTTAGTTCTCCGCATGATAAAAGGAAACTACTGTGATTGGGAAATTTTTCCAACTAAACTATTTAAGGTACGAGGAAAATTAGATTTTGATCTTACGTTTTTCTGGATGTCTCGTCGATAATTAGAGTAAATCTAATCAGAAAAGAATCGCAGTGGTCGTAGAAGCTCAGGCACATTGTCGGACAGACTTGTATTATTTTTGAGAATGCTCGCCAACCAGAAGCGGAAGCAATAACCATTTATCTCTAAAATAAGTAGTAATTACTTAATTATTCTAATAATAAAGTATTGTGATCGACTCAGAAAAAACATTGTGCTATCCTGACATTTAGTTTTTTTGCGTTTCATGAATAAATTAGCCTAAAAATGCAAAAAAAATCCGTCCCGCCGTACACAGCACATATGGAATCATGTCTCCGAGACCGTTAAAGATAGAATTTAAATTTTTGGGTGGATTATTAATTGAGTAAGTGAACTCCATTACTTAAACTTAGACGAGTATCAGATGAGAAGGGGAGGCGGGGGGAGGGAAAGAGTCGAAAAGTACACTTGCTAATATTCCCATCACAAATGCAGACAGGAAGCTGAAAATTAGAATAGGTATAGTGGGGTTGTGAGACAAACTTTAAGAATAATTTAATTTTTTTATCCATAGGGGTCTTAACGAGAGCGAGGGGGGGGGGAAAGGGCTAAAAAAAATTGTCGACCGAATTCGTTTTCAAATAATTATATCTTCTCAATTACCTATAAAATTATTATTTTAAGCCCAATTAGGTGGCATAAAGTTTCACTATAATAAACTAAAGAGGAGGCCAGGTTTCCCAATAGATGGCGCCAAAAATGGTGGATCGGAAATGTCACATGGTAAAATGCCGAAATAGGCGTCATTTGCAGGAATTTTTGCTTTTTGCCTTCAATTCAAAAAAATCTGCGGCAGAGGGGCGTCGAATGATTGTTGAAACTTATGGCGAGGGTGCTATTAGTGGAGGAACGTGTAGCATATGGTTTCAACGCTATAAAATGGGTGATTTCGACGTGGAAGAGAAGGATCGTTCCCGAGCAGTTAAAAAAGTGTGAAGACGCATAATTGTAGGCATTAATGACGTATATTCATGTCAAACGTAACAAGAATTTGCAGATTCATTGAGCGTGACTCAACTAACCATTTGGGAAGTTGAAAAACATAACAGGACTACGATTGTGCGTAAAGCTCAATCGAGCGATACTTTAGATGAAAGAGAATTTTTTTAATTTTAAGAAATTTTGTAGGGAAAGTTGTAGAGGGGGTGACGACATTGAACTAATTTTTTCACATCACGCTGGAGTTGCTATCAAGAAGCTTTATCCAAAATTTAGGATACAAAAATTTAATTGGCACTGAGAAAATTAGTGAATTTGATTTAGTGAAAATGGGCAGTTTGTATGGGAGGTGGTAGCAGGGGAAGAGGCGAGTTCTTAATGACTTTTTCGGAAATTACTATAAACATCATGTTTTTGATATGTTTTAAATTGCAGATCAGTAGCGTACATACTTTTCAGGAAATCTATATTTTGCAAAATTGTGAAATTAAGTCAGATTGCATGGGAGAGGGAGAAGGAGTGAAGCTAACCGTATATTTTTTTTTTATTTAGTGCTCAATCTCAGCTCGATAAAATTTATACGTACTGAGTAAATTTGCTTACACCATTTCATGAAAAAGTGCAGTTTGTATGGGAGGTGATGGAAGGAAGGGGAGGATTCAAGTAATTTTTATGCAATAGATTAAAATCATGATAAAAGTAATATATTAAAAATTTCAGATGAATAGCTTTAACGCTTTTCGAGCAAATCCGTTTTATATCGAATTGCGAAAAGGTGTCATTTTTTATCGGAGGGGGTAGAAGGGATAAAGCGAACCGTCTAATTTTTTTAATCTTATTAATAACTCTAAATAAATATTATGTGTACAATTTCAGCTTAATAAATTGTATACGCACTGAGGAAATTGGCTTAGAGCATTTCATGAAAAAGTGAAGTTTGTATGGGAGGTGGTGGAATGAGGGAAAGGACACGAATATTGAAGTCATCATAGAAGTAATATATTTTAAATTTCAGAACAATAGATTTTATACATTTCGAGCAAATCCGTTTATTGCCAGATTGCGAAATTGTGTTATTTTGTATGGGAGGAGGTAGAAGGGGTGGTGCGATTTGGCCCGTTCACGAGCTTGACCTTACGTTTTTGTTAAAAACAACGTATACAAAATTTGAACTTTCTAGGTCAACGCGTTCTCAAGCTAGAGAGGAAACGGACGAACGGACAGACATTCGGTTTTGAGATTTTTGAGTGATTATACGAACTTCTGTATCATTAATTTTTTCTCCAAGCTTTATTTCTTGGCGTTAAAAACCTCGGAGCAAACTTATAATAGTCTCGGGTTTCATCTAGAGTATAACAAGATACGTGGAATGGCTTTTTTTCACACGCGAACATCAACGGCTAAAAAGGAAGGGTATTTGCATCGCATTGTCACTGGGAATGGGAAGTGGACGCATTCTGATAATCCAAAGTGAAAAAAATCGTAGGACGGCCAAGCGAATGGAACACTAAGACATCCAAATATTAGACTTGAGTGAGATCATGTAGACAGGAGAGGAGAATAACGAGCCCCGAGCGGAAGCACCATTCTGTACGTTGGTTCTAAGAGTGAAGCCAAAACTGGCGTAGCGGTCGTACTTACACCGAGAGCAAGAAATAGCATCATCAGCTGGGAACAAATCTTGGATAGAATTATCGTTATCAGTCTCAGGACCAGTATCTAAAACGTCACAATTCTGCAGTGCTACCCACCAACTACTGCCGCAACACCTGGTGACACTGAGGAGTATTATGGCTAACTGAGTGCCAACTTCAAACGTGATCCAAGTAGTGATATTATTATCATCTTAGGAGATATGAACGCCCAGAACACGTTATGGGGAAGCACGACCTTGGAATAAGAGACCCGAAACAGAAAATTATTGGTGGAGTTTTGTAGTACTTGGCAAATGGTCATCGGAGGGACCCTTTTTCCAGACAAGAGTCAACATAAAACAGCTTGGGTTACCTCTGATGATGTTGCTCATAACCAGATCGACCATTTGGCAATAAGTCGTCGATGGAGAAGATGTCTCCTCAATGTGCGAGCGATGCCTGGAGCTGACGTGGGGAGCGATCAACACTTGATGATTGCCTGCTTGAGATTATGCACAGCAGCTCCGATGACAATAAATTCTTTTAATCAAGCGCAAGCTAATGTGGATAGACTTAGAGACTCCAACAAAATGCACGAGTACATTACCATTCTACGGGAAAAGTTATCCACATTGGGCGAATATGAAATGCGTACACTGGACGCCAATTCGGAGGCAACCAAAAACACGTTTTTAACTAGTGCTGAAGAATCTGCGGGATATGTGCAATGCGGTAAGAATCCCTGGATATAGCAAGATACATGGGGCAAGGTTGGCGATTTGAAAAAAGCCAAACTGGTAATTATCTCTCAACCCGATTTAAACCAAAGAATTCCCGATTTGAGACGGAACTATAGTAATGCTCATATACAGCCTAAAATGGCTGTTAGACGCGACAAGAGAAAGGCTATAGAAAATCTGGCTAGCAAGGTGGAATTTGCGGCTTGTCTTGGAAATATGGGTTCACTATTTAATATTTAGAACCATTTGACAAAAAGGAATTTCTTCGCCAACCACCTCGTGAGAGAACTCTCCTTAATATGAATGAACACCAGTTGCGGCGATGGAAGGAATGCTTCTCTGATATTTCAAACATCTTGTCACAGGAAGATATTTCAGAAACAGAACAACTACCAATCATCCAATTGCAACAATCTTCTATTAGGGACGGTCCCCCAGATAAGAAAGAAATAGTTTCCGCCATTTGCTCAATGGCAGGAACGGAAGCCCCAGGTATAGACGGACTACCAACCGAACTCCTCAAAGCGGACCCGGAAATAACAGCCGATATATTCTTCCCACTCTCTACTGAGATGTGGAATGAAGGAAGATATTCAACTGAATGGAAGGAGAGCGTCATTGTGAAAATTCCGAAGAATGACGACTTTCTGGATTGTGGCAGTACCGAAAACAATGCTAAGGTAATTCTCAATAGGATTAGTGATGCCGTAGAGAGCACTCTCGAAGTTTATTAGGCTGGATTCCATAAAGGATCGACTTGTACTGACCACACAAATTTTCTTCTTCATTGGCACTACAGCACAAAATGGGCCTTGGCCTCCTGATCTTCAGGTTCCTGAACATTTTCATTATTTATTGCGGAATGGTTGTTAGCCCTTCGAACTACCCTCTATATACGAATTTTTCAGTTGCGTAAATTAAGGGTAACCAAGGTATACCCAGGTAGTGTGCTCGAATCATGCATCGACCGAGATTTGAACTCGCGATGACCAATACGCTACCCACTAGGCTACATCCGAGCGACCACACAAATACTCTAGGCTGCATATTATCACCAGCCCAGTTTCTGGTGTTAATAAATGACATCTTGGAAGCTGCAATGGAGATTATTTAACATATTCAGTTACCTTAATTATGCTGATAACGTGTGTTTGGTTGCACATAACCATTCGGACTTAGAGTCAAATGTTCGCTCGTTGCATTTTAAATGCATAGAGGTGAGGCTGAAAATAAGTGTGCGTAAAACCAAATACATGAATAAGGGTTCGAACACAAGCACACCGATTGTTCTTAACGGACAGGATTTCGAAGAGGTGCAAGATTTTTGTTATCTCGGAAATATTGTCAGCAAGGGCGGCGGAGCCGAAAAGGAACGCTCGTCTAAATAAAGCTCGTCAAGCCTTAGGTATCCTTTATCCTTTCTGTAAATTAAGAGCGATTTTCCTTCATACAAAGCTGTTTGATGAATGCGTCAAATCCGTATGGTTATATGTCGTGAACCAATGCCTCCGACGAATTTTAAGGATATTCTGGCCAGATGTGATCTCGAGTACAATTGGGATGACTTAAATAGGAATTGAGATTCAAAATTGGAAGCGGCAATGGGTCGGTCATACTTTGAGACCAAAGAAACCAAAGCAAATCATCATTAGACAAGATCTGATTTATAATTCCCGAGGAAGACGTCGACATGGTCATCCATGTAGCAAGTGGTACCGAGCATTTGAGCAGAATGACACAAGAATAAACCAGTCCTGACGAGAACTAAAGTTCGATGCTAGAACTGTTTCTGTTCGTCGTCCCTATAGAGAGTCTTAACAGGAAATTGAGAACCTTGTATAATGGAAGAACTATTTGCTTTTCATATTGCTTAAATTACTTTTCTTGACCAACTACTTAAATTGTTAATCAACTGAAAATGCCACCCACAAACCCTTCCGCCATATGCTACCGCTCCACCGATTCAATCCTCGCGCCGGCCCTGAGTATTTGCACAGTAAACAATATTTTATGAAAAGAAGAGATTAGAAACTATTTTCGAGTTATCGTTTCTTAGAAATATTATTGACTAGCGATATGTAACTTCTACTCTTGTGCAATCTTAAGGATATCACATTTTTTTATGTTGAGGATATAAGTATACGTAACATCACAAATATTTAGTCTCTTACTTTCAAGTCAAACAACAAGAACTTTTAAAACACAACTGCAGAAAATCACCGAGGCCTACTTTTTTTGCGGTTACACTATTTACTGAATTTTATGACGATGTAAGCTAAGAGCTTTTTCCAAAACTAAAATTATACGTGATTTTAAGATTATTTTCAAGATAAAATTGTCCAGGTATTTTTATTTATATATATTACTAATTTCGTATTTGCAAAGAATGTACGTGGCTTAAAAAACAAACCAAAAAATAATATTTTAAAACACCATGGAAATATATACTGCACACTCAGTACGACACCAAATAACTTATACCACGTGTTTAACCAGTGCGAAAATATTAGAAACTAAATTGTAATGAATTCCGGTAAAAAAAAAAAAAAAATACACATAGAGCACGTACGAATATGTGTTACAGCATATGGTCTTCATGTGTGCTCTAAGGATTTGAGTAAAATCAGGATTGCCGTAACGTTTTTTTAGATCTTCAGTTTATGCGCTCTTCCTTCGATGAGACATCTATCCGTGTAGTGTTGTAGTATGTGTAGTTACTGTGACACAGCAATATGTTGAAGATTTTAAAAGCAGATCTATCTTCTTACTCTTCTTCTTCATTCTCTTCATAATCATTTAAGTACAGAAATTATCAATTAATTATGTATAATTTACAAATAGGTGCTTACATATAAGCCTCTTATCCTCTGCTCTAATTACATCTAACTATAATCTGTATATTAAGTTATACACGAAAGCGTTACGATATACAACTTGCAGGACATGAGTCTCTGCAAAGCTATACGTACCATATGTGTGTAGGAAAATTAATTAAAACGTGCCTTGATGTGCGATTTATTAATTAATTTTCCTTTAATATTCAACTCATCTTCAATTTAAGTAGTGAAACACATATTTTTATGGGCGAGGAGATTTTTTTTTTCTAAATTTAATAAGTTCAGTAAAAACCGAATATATGATAACCGAAGAACACGTTCCACCACGTTCTTATTGAGAAAAGGGCTGCTTCCCGCATACTTGATGTACGAACTATCCGCGGTGCGAATTGTGACTCTGATCACTATCTAGTCAGAACTAAGTATCGATGCAAAATAGCTTGTCGTGGATATTCGAAAACGAGTCAATCAATCAATCAATCAAATTCCTGGTAAAACCCTCCATAGGGGCATAGGACAGAAACACCTCTTTTCCACAAGGCGCGATCCTGAGCATCGGCCTTAAGCTGTTGCCAGGACTCGTTTATTCCTCTGGCCTCCTGCTCAACTGCTCGCTTCCATGTGTTACATGGTCGACCAACCCGACGTCTTCCTTGAGGATTATAATCCAGAGCCTGTTTTGCGATATTTTGCTCTGGTTTCCTCAAAGAATGACCGATCCACTGCCACTTCCGCCGTTGAATCTCAATACCTATTTTAGTCTGGCCAGTTGTACTCCAAAGTTCGTCGTTGGAGATGACTTCTGGCCAGAATATTCCGAAAATGCGCCGGAGGCATTGGCTTACGAAAGTCTGTAGTTTCTTGGTAAGTCGAACGGTCACTTTCCACGTAGTACAACCATACAACAACACAGATTTGACGCATGCGTCAAAAACTCGCAGCTTCGTGCGAAGGGAGATCTTTCTTAACCTCCAAAAAGGGGAAAGAATACCGAAGGCCTGACGAGCTTTATTTAGCCGAGCCTCAACATACTTTTCGGCTCCACCGTCCATGCTGACAATGCTTCCAAGATAGCAAAAATCTTGCACCTCTTCCACATCCTGTCCATTAAGATCAATCGGTGTGCTTGCGTTCGAACCCATGTGCATGTACTTGGTTTTACGCACATTTATTTTCAGTCACGCCTCTTTGCATTTAGAATGCAACGAGCGAACATTTGACTCTAAGTCCGAACGGGTATGTGCAAGCAAACACACGTCATCAGCATAATCAAGGTGACTTAAGATGTAAAATAGTCTCCATTCAAGACCTTTACCTTCTCCACCTTCCAGCGCAGCTTTCAAGATGTCATTTATTATCACCAGAATCAGGGCTGGTGATAATATGCAGCCTTGTCTGACACCCGTTCGCACAGGGAAGCTCTCGGACAGCTCTCCTCTATGCAAGGCGCGACACCTTGCATCTTCGTAGTATTCTTTAATCATAGCTATGACCTTATCTGGAATACCTATCCTGCGTAAAGCATTCCATATGTAATCTCGCTTTACGCTGTCGAAAGCCTTCTCGAAGTCTACAAACATGAGATGTAGTGGCGAACCCATTTCGGCTGACTGCTCTAATATTATCCGTAGGGTATTTGTGTGGTCGGTACAAGACGACCCTTTACGGAATCCAGCCTGATAAACTTCGAGAGTGCTCTCGACGACATCCCCAAACCTATTGAGAATTACCTTAGCCATAATTTTTGATACGGCAGTAAGAAAACATATACTACGCCAATTGCCACAATCCCGAAGGTCGCCCTTCTTCGGAATTTTCACAATGACGCCCTCCTTCCATTCAGTCGGATATCTTCCTTCACTCCAGACCTTAGTGAAGAGTGGGAGGAGTATATCGGCTGTGATTTCCGGGTCCGCTTTGAGGAGTTCGGTTGGTAGTCCGTCTATATCTGGAGCTTTCCTTCCCGCAATTGACCGAATGGCGAAAACTATCTCTTCCTTATCTGGGGGATCGTCCCTAATAGAGGATTGTTGCGGTTGGATGTTTGGTAGTTGTTCTGTTTCCGGAATATCTTCCTCTGACAAGATGTTTCAACAGATTCTTCAGCACTAGTTAGAAAAGTGTTTCTGGTTGCCTCTCAATTGACGTCCAGTGTGCGCATTTCATATTCACCCAATGTGGATGACTTTTCGTAGAATAGTGGTGTATTCGCGTTTTTTGTTGGGATCTCTAAGTTTATCCACATTAAGCTTGCGCTTCATTTGAAGAATTTGTGGATAGCTGCTGTACACAATCTCAAGCAGGCAACCACCAAGTGGTGATCGCTCCCCGCGTCAGCTCCACGTTTCGCTCGCACATCGAGGAGACATCTTCTCCATTGGCGACTTATAGCCAAATGGTCGATCTGGTTCTGAGTAACACCATCAGGGGAAACCCAAGATGTTTTATGATGACTCTTGTGTGGAAAAAGGTCCCTCCGATGTCCATTTGCCGAGTACTACAAAACTCCACAAATAATTCGCCGTTTTCGGGTCTCTTAATCCAAGGTCGTGATGCGTCGACCCAAGGGTCACCATGCCTCCCCATGACGTGTTCTAGTCCAGTGTTGTCTGATCCAACCTGTGCGTTCTTCTCTCCTGAGATGATAATAATATCAGCTCTTGGAACACGTTCGAAGGTGGCACTCAGTTGGCTATAAAACTCCTCTTTGTCACCAGATGTTGCGGTATTAGTTGGTAATAGATAGAGATAATCCTATCCGAGATTGGTTCCCTGCTAATGAGACTGATTCTCGCTCTCGGTGTAAGGACGAACGCCACGCCATTTCTGGCCTCACTTTTAGGGCCAATGTACAGAATAGTGTTTCCGCTAGGGGTTCGTTCTTTTCCTGATCCTGTCCACCTGACCTCGCTCAAGCCCAAGATTTGGATGTTATAGTGCTCCATTTCACGGTCGATCACCGATTGGCGGTGCAAGGATCGAGTAACCCCAGCTCTTCCCCCGTCATTCAATGTTCGAACGTTCCAGAAGCCAATCATAGTCCGTTTTCGAATGCCAAAAGTCGTTACCGTAGAATCAGTCCGTATCCGAGGCGATGTATCCGTTTCTCGTATCATTTAGGTCTTAAGATCACGGGTGATAAGCCCATGATCCACTGAGTGTCCATTTGCCATTTTTAGGGCAAGCAGGACTGGCAGTGGGTGAATTCTACAGCCCCCATACCAGAGGGGGATAGCTAGCTCAGGTCTGTGGAGTCGCTAGTGTCCAAAGATAGTTACAGGAATTGGTAAAACTTCATCCTACAACTACCCCTTTGCGGGCAAACGAGTAGAGCTAGCAAATTCAATGTCGACAAGCTTAACGACGAAACGGTGGCGCAGGCTTACATGTTAGCATGTAATAAACACCTGACACCAATATATGAAAATATCCAAAATATGCCAGTGGAGAATGCGTGGATGAAAATACGAGACGGCATCAAATCCTCCGCGGAAGAAGTATTAGGATATCAAGCACGGCGAAAAAATTATGATTGGTTCGACCAAGAATGTCGCGACGCAATAGATAGAAAGAACGAAGCTTATAAAATTTTTACTGAACGACCAACACGAGCCAAAAAAGAAAGATATGACGAGCTTAGGCGATATGCGAAAAAGACCTGCAGACGAAAACAAAGGAAGTACCATAATGACAAAATACAAAAAATGGACGACGACATGAGACAAAATAAGACGCGGGACGCATACGCAATAGTAAAAGACTTAAAAAAGGGATATAAGCAAAAAACCAGTCTCTGCAAAGACGCAGAGGGCAATATCATCAGCGACACAGAAGAAATCAAAAGGAGATGGGCTTCATACTTTAAACATCTCTTGAATCCCTCCCCATTAGCACCGATCATAACAGACAACATTTCAATTGAAGCCTCAACTGACGAAAATGAACCATCATCGACACTACTCACGCTTGCTGAAATCAAAGCAGCCCTATGTGACCAAAAACTAAACAAAGCGCCGGGAATTGACGAAATACCAGTTGAACTGCTGAAAAACAGTGGAAATTGTGTCGCTGAAATACTGCAAACCATGATATGTAAAATTTGGACAGAGGAAATCATACCCGACGATTGGCGAAAAAGTATTATATGTCCAATTTACAAGAAAGGAGACAAACTCAGCTGTGAGAATTACAGAGGAATATCATTGTTGTGTACGTCCTATAAAATACTGACAAAAATAATTGAACGTCGTCTTAAACCCTATACTAATCAAATAATTGGCGAATACCAAGGCGGATTCAGAACCGGACGATCTACAATAGACCAGATATTCTCGGTGAAACAGGTGCTTGAGAAATGCTGGGAATATAACACAGACGTGCACCAAATATTCGTAGATCTTAAACAAGCATACGACAGTATCGACAGAAGCGTGCTGTACCAAATCATGCTTGACCTTGGAATTCCTCCGAAACTAGTCCGACTAACAAGACTCACAATGACGAACACTGCATCCCAAGTGAGAATACAAACCGATTCCACAACCAGCTTATGAACGGAATGTGGTTTAAAGCAGGGAGATGGTCTAGCCCCCATGCTTTTCAACTTGGCACTAGAGTTAACGCGAACTTCCGAAAAAGCAGTTAACGCATTTGAAAGAAAGGTCCTCCGAAGAATTTTGGGACCTGTGAAGGAAGGAACGGAATGGCGAATAAGATACAACCACGAGTTGTAGCAACTCTACGACGAGCCAGAAGTTTCAACGTTCATCAAGCTACGTAAACTGAAGTGGGCTGCCCATGTAGAGCGAATGGAAGACAGAAGAATCCCCAAACGTACTCTGAAAGGCAAAGCGAGTGGTAACCGACCAGTAGGCAAGCCACGCAAGCGATGGGAAGACTCGGTTGATGAAGATAGCAAAGCCATCTTAAAAATTATCAGCTGGAGGATGCAGTCTTTGGATCGAGACGATTGGAGGCGACAACTTCAGGAGGCCAAGGCCCGACTTTTGCTGTCGCGCCATTGATGGTGATGATGAAGAACACATATGATGAATAATAGTTATAAATAAAATGCCAAATAATTATAATGTATTATCGTTTAGTTTTACTTTAGATGAATTCTGAGAGGATGTTGTGATTCTGAAGGTCAAGATATCAAGGCGCGTTTCGGTCCTAAGCTTTTTAAAATTTATTTCAATTTAACAAAAGGAAATATTTCTAATTATATAAATGTCCTTATTTTATAATTATTATCACTTCCAACTTGATTAACAAACCATTAAATTATCCGCTAACAACACTTTTATAAACCTATAATTAAAAAATAAATAAACACAGAATTCTAAAACTCTCTTACCGATCATCTCTAGCACAGGGTTTGTAAACATACCTGAAAAGAATGAAAGATATCCATTAATAATAATAATGTTCTAAGGTAGCATATAGAACTTTCAAATTCATTCAAATTCAAAAGATAATACTTGAGTGCAAAAAAAAAAAGTAATGTTACCCTTGAATACTGCACATAAATTTTTTATGTTTCGCATAAATCGCATGCATCAAGAAACTTTGAAAGTTTCGTTGAGTGTAAAACTTTTGAATTTTAATATTTTAGTTTTGCCATAGTTCACCTGTACATGTTTCACATATCTATATGCAGTTTTCAATTCTTTTTTTTCAACACATACAAAACCGAAACAACTCCGTAAAGAAAAAAGAAAGTCAGGGCTAAGAGTGGAATGCATGAAAATAATAAATGCAGTTTATAAGTAGAGAAATCTGAGAGAAAGTTAGCTCCTGTTTGCGACTTGAGAATGAAATCAATAGGCGACTTCATGTCATAAGAGAAGCAAAAATGAAAAAATACCCTTGAAGAACAAAACTTTCAGTTTTTTATGCAATTTTATTGTTCTGATATGCTTTGGGGTAGAGGATGAATAAAAAAAAACAACAACATAAAAACACACAAAGAATGTTTGTTAGCCATACGAAAAAAAAAAACTTTTTATACAACGAACTTTTAGAGTATTCGGCTATTGTTTATTTTGTAATCTTTCATATTTCTGAACATTTTTAGGGTTTGATTTTAGTTATAACGGTTTTTTTTTAATTATCTAGATTTAAAAGTGATAAAGTTTCCTGATTGGAATTTCATTATTGCTGCTTGTTTTTTTTTCAAATATTAAAAATAAATTTTTTGAAATCAGTACAAATCATGTGCTTGCCAACGTTTGTAAGACGACGATAAAAGGTTTGCAAAAAGATAAAAAACATCAAAACACCATACAGAAAAAATCTCCCAATAAGTCGGGTGCAACTTTATTATTATTGAAACAAGTTGAGGATGCGTCAATATACAGGTTGGGGTGGATAGGGAAGACTATGGGCATGGGGTTTCTAGGTCAGGGCTGTTGTCAATTATGTAACACTTAAATTAAATGCAATTACAAAAAGCCCCTGCCTGGCTGACAAGTGCGAAAATTGGCACGTATCAAAGAAAGACTCATTATCAGATCATAGGTATATTTGTTTTGATATTGAGACTTCATTTGAATATATCGGACAATACAGAAGCCCGAAACGCACCAACTGGAATCTGTACCAGTCAGTCCTGGAATTTGAACTAGGTATCGAAGATGAATCAATAAGCAACATTGATAAAATCACGAGCAAACTCGTAAACAATATAATTAATGCTTACGAACAAAGTTGTCCTGTTCTACAAAAAAAGGGCCAAACAAACACCTTGGTGGAACGAGGAACTAGCGACAAAACGCAAGCAATCTAGGAAATTGTTCAACAGAGCAAAGACCTTTAGAAACTGGGATGAATACAGAGAATCTCTAACCGAATATAACAATCTTCTAAAAAAGTTGAAAAAAGAGTCTTTGAGAAGATTCTGTGAAGAGATAGATGATTTCCCAACGGCCTCAAGACTCCAAAAGGTGTTATCAAAAGACACCTCGATAAATATGGGACTTTTGGAAAGACCGGATGGGTTCTATACTAAAAGCAGTATGGAAACCCTTGAGGTGTAATTGGCAACACATTTCCCAGGCTGCCAAATAAAAAAAAACACTGAGGACTTAGAGGCGGAGGAAAGGACATATCGTCAAAATCTTCACCCCGGAAAAGATCAGATGGGCGATCAACACCTCTAAGCCTCACAAATCAGCCGGAGTAGATAAAATATTCCCCGCATTAAGTTAGTGGACATACACGTAAGAACAGGACTTAACAAGGTTCGTCTTAATACTAATCAACATGCCTACCAAAAGGGCAAATCAAGAGAGTCAGCCCTTCACAGTTTGGTAAGACAAATCGAAAAGGCAAAAGACTATAAAGAAATTGCACTTTGCGCATTCCTAGATATAGAAGGAGCATTTGACAATACTTCCCATGAAGCCATAATAGCGGCGGCTAGGAAAAAGGGTTTGGAAACGGCCACGATTAGTTGGATACATGCCATGCTAAGGAGCGAATGACAACCATGGATCTAGGTGATAGCACATTGACTGCACAGACCTATAGAGGCTGTCCCCAAGGTGGGGGTACTATATCCACTTCTGTGGTCAATTGTGGTAGATGAACTCCAAGACCGTCTAACAGAACAGGGATACGAGGCTATAGGATATGCCGATGACCTCGTCATTATCATTACAGGTAAACATGATTTAATTATATCGGAAAGAATACAATCAGCCTTAGAAATGATAATGAACTGATGTCAGTCTAAGAACTTGATCATCAACCCAAGTAAGACTAAGTTAGTACCATTTACAAATAGAAGGAAAATGTACATCATACCCCCTTCAATAAATGGTACAATAATACCCTTTTCAGATGAGGTAAAATATCTAGGTGTCATACCAGATAGCAAACTCAACTGGAATAAACACATAGAATGGACTCATACCAAAGCACTAAAGGCATTTTGGGCCTGTAAAAGCTTAACAAACAACAATTACAAACCAGGGGATTTTAGAGGCCACCTCAAAATCCTAAGAAACCCAAAATTGGAGGTTCTAACCTCTACATTATCGGACGCTATGCCGACAAAATTTAGCTTTGAAACCCCCTTCAAAGTTATAATCAGGAACGCAAGGACTGGCAATCCACGCTACCTGAAATGGAAGAGGGATCAATCATCTGGTATACAGATGGTTCGCGCACCTCTGAGGGGACAGGAGCCGGAGTCAGAGGTTGCGAGGAAGACGAAGAATCTATCGAACATTATCTTTGTCACTGTCCTCAAATCTATAACAGTTGTCTCCTTTGTTTAGACTCGAAGTTCTTCTCAGAACTAGACGACTTCAGAGGCGTCCAACATTCGAGCCTGCTACGGTTCGCTAACCGAACCAAGTTGTTAGAGCAAGAGGAGTGACTTCCATCTTATAATAAATAGGGGGAGTACAATGGGCCCAACTAGATGGCCTCAGTGCATTGTGGTTTTATGGAACCACTCTCCTACAACTTAAACCCTAAACCTACAAATTTTCAAGTTCGTAGCTTTTAATTTGTTGGTTATTAGTAGATTTATTGAAATTGGCCGAAAGACGGGAAGAAAAACAAGGGGAATTTTAAAAACTTTAATGCAACTTTGTTTTAAATATTTTAAGAAGTATTTGTGCAAAATTTCAAGTTGATAGCTATGTTTTCTTAAAAATCGTCGAAAAAATACTTTTTTATGCGAAGGGATTGAAATTTTGAAGGTATTCGACCAGTTAATATTTTAAACATTTTTTTTTAAATGAGTTTTCCATATTTTGAAGTATGAAGGTTTTTTTTTATTTCACATGAAACTCCTTGTGCAAGTTAAGGCTCTCTTCGGGGGATAACAGTTATGACTCAAATTATTATATTTTTTTATATATATAAAATGGATGTATATGCATGCAAAATTTTAACTTTGTATCTATTACCACAGCCCTTAAAAAATTACTCAAAGTTTTCGACTTTTTGGATCACCACCTCCCTCCCTTTACACCTTCTAGAGCGTTGATTTTGACGTCGACGACCGGCGTGGCAGCGGAAGATAGAAATTTTTTGCGGTATGCAATGTGCTATTGAAACCGAGTGAAACCATCACGGGAGATCACTGTCGCCTACAATTGATGCGTTTGCGCCGAGAATTGAAGGAGAAACAGCCAGAGTATCACGAAGGACACGACAAAGCTATTTTGCTGCACGACAACGCTGAGCCACATGTTGCTTAAGTTGTGAAAACCTATAGGGAAACACTAGAATGGGATATCCTACCCAACTCGCTGTATTCTCCAGACATCGCCTCTTCCGACTACCACCTATTCCAATGGATGGCGCATAGCCTGACTGAGCACTTCCATTCTTAGGAAGAAAAAAAAATTTGGTCTACTTATGGATCGGCTCAAAAGAAGAGCAGTTTTTTCGACGAGGAATTGGTATGCTGCCAGAAAGATGGGAAAACAGTTGAATATTAAATATTTAACTATTTTTGCAAATTAAAGACTCGAAACTAAAAAAAAAAACATAACAGGGCTACGATTGCGCGTAAACCGCAATCTTACGATACTCTAGATGAAATAGAATTTTTTGTGATCCCAAGAAATTTTGTATGGGGAGTGTTAGAAGGGGTGATAGCATTGAACTAATTTTTCCCCATCATGCTAAAGTAGCTATAAAAATGTTTTATACAAAATGCTTACACCAAAAATTGAATAGGAGTTGAGAAAATTAGTGTGTTAGATTTAGTGGAAATGTGCAGTTTGTATGGGAGGTGGTAGAAAGAGTGGGGGGATTTTAGTGATTTTTTCAGAAATAACTAAGAATATCATAAAATTGACATCTCTTAAATTTTAGACCAGTAACATTCATACTTTTCAAGAAAATAGATTTTTGTGAAGTTGTGAAACTGTGTCATATTGTATGGGAGGGGGTAGAAGCAGTAAAGCTAATCAAATATTTTTTTCTGATCTTAGTGATAATGCTAAATAAGTATTTATCACAAAATGTGAGCTCGATAAATGTTATATGTTCTGAGAAAATCGGCTTAGAGCATTTCATGAAAAAGTGTAGTTTGTATGGGAGGGGGTGGAAGGAGAGGGAGGACGCAAATAATTTTTATACTGTATATTGAAATCATTATGAAAGTAATATATCCCGAAATTCAGACTAATAGCTTTTATACTTTTCGAGCAAATCCATTTATAGTCGAATTGCGAAATTGTGCCATTTTGTATGGGAGGGGGTAGAAGGAGTGAAGCTAATCGTCTAATTTTTTTCAGTCTTACTAATAATTTTAAATAAATATTTGGTGCACAATTTCAGCTCGCCAAATTTTATTCGCACTGAGTAAATTGGCTTAGAGTAATTCATGACAAGTACAGTTTGTATGGGAGGTGGTAGAAGGAGGGGGAGGACACGCATAATTTTTATACCGTAGATTGATATTATCATAAAAGTAATATATTCCAAATTTCAGGCCAATAGGTCTTATACTTTTTGAGCAAATCCGTTTATTGTCAAATTGAGGATTTGTGTCATTTTGTATGGGAGGGGGTAGAAGGGGTGGAGCGATTTGGCCCGTTCACGAACTTAAAGTTACTTTTTTGCTAAAAATGACACACACAAATTTTTAGCACTATAGCTCAAAGCTTTCGAGAGTTATGCTGTAGACAGACGCACAGACAGACAGACGGACAGACGGACAGACGGACAGACGGACAGACGGACAGACGGACAGACGGACAGACGGACAGACGGTCACTCGGAATCGAGGTTTTTGAGCGACAACAAATATTTCTGTACCCTTGGCGGCTCTGTGCGAGCGTTATTTCTTAGCGTTACAAACGGTAAGGCAAACACAATATACTCTCAGATTTCATCTAGAGTATAAAAACAGCGGTCTCGAGTAAAATCGCATAAGCCACGAATTTTGTTCACAAGTGTTTATCGCAATTCATCTCGTAAAGAAGCTTCCGTGCAGTAGTGGGCAGCGTGCTGAATTCACAGTGAGTAGGTCATGGGATCAATTCCCACTCCAGGCAGTAGGGTTTTTCTAAGCTCGAATTTTTAGTTCCTACTGGCAATGAAAAATTATTCGAAATAAATTGGGCAGACTATGTAAAAGTGAAAAAGTTTCACTTCTAGAAAGTCCATCCTAGAAGGCCGACCCTAGTATGGTGGGCAGAAAAAAAAATATTTTTATAAACGACTTTCAATAGGAAAAATAAGTTGCACTTTGGCATCTTTAATTTGGGAAAAAAAACACAACAGAATTATGATTTGGCGTAAATTCAAATCACATGATATTCTAGATGAAATAGAAAAAAGTTGATTATACCGGAAAATATGTCATCTCAAATTCTTTCGAATAGTGAATAGCGACTTTTGTATGGGAGGTGGTAAAAGCAGAGGGGGGAAGTTTGTAAGTTTTGTATATAACGCCGAATATAGTATACAAAACGTTTCCTGCTGAATTTAAAGTTTGTTGCATTCATAATTTTCGAGGAAATTGATCAATTTTTGCCTGAATTTATGGCATTTGTATGGGAGTTGGCAGAAAAAGTGGGAGGTTTTGGATGATTTTGAATCTGCTTATTAACATCCCAGTCACATTACTTTATTACTCATATGTTCGAAGGAGAAATACTTTTCTTGAATTTTCAATACAAAAATTTGTATGGGAGGTGGTAGAAGGAGTGGAGCGAAGTTCATATTTTATTAGCAAAAATTGGTTCATTCAGCTTTTCTAGTTGCAATGCAAACCGAATAAATGCATTTTTGAAAATTTTGTATTTGTATGGAAGGGGGTAGAAGGAGTGATCAGATCAATATTTTTTTACATTAATGACCTTTACATGACCTAATTTTCTATTCAATAACTGAAATTGTTCAAAATCAATTTCTTTAAATTTCGAAATTTCATGGAATTTGTATGGGAGGAGGTAGGAGGAGTGGGGGGATCTGGCCCGTTCACCAACTTAAAGTTACTTTTTTGCTGAAAATGATATATTACAAATTTCAGCACGATAGGTCAAAGCTTTCAAGAGTTATGTGTAGACAGATGGACAGAAAGACGAACAGACTCGAAATTGAGGTTTTTGAGCGACAACAAATATTTCTGTACCCTTGGCGACTATGTGCGAGCATTATTTCTTAGCGTTACAAACGGTAAGGCAAACACAATTTACTCTCAGATTTGATCTGGAGTATAAAAAGGAATCGCTTTGCGATAACTGGTATGAATATTCGGTATAAGATGATCACAATTTTTCCACAAAGCATAAAGTGTTACAACGTTACGAAATTCGCTTCATTTCGGTAATCGCCATTCGATTATGTCTCAAAGATCTTGTTAGGTAGTAAACTAGCTACTTCATTTTCCTTATTTAATTTCCCTTAAATTTTTCTATTGTGCCTGCGATAATTGTTGATATTATCTTGCATAAATGATGTTCTGTCGCTTCATTCCTATCCATCGTAATCTTACAAATCCCCATATCTACTTCGCTAACGAAACAACTAATTGCTTATGTACGAAAATTTCTTGAAATACAATAATGCATTATATTTACTTATTACCTCCTACATATCTGCAAATATGCAGCAATTATCATTAAATCGTAGAGATTACCTACTCACTACACACTTAAAAACGGTTTCGTATATTTATGAAGCTAAGAGAGAGAGCGATGCGAATCTTTACAACTGTCGCCAGTTACAATTGAAAGAAGTGTTAAGCGTAAAAGATTATCTCCTAATTGCCATTCATTAAACAAATTAAGATGTCGATTAAACCAAAATGTTTAAAGTATCTTCTTGACTGAATCACAAATGAGACCGAGCCCACGGTTTCTTTATTCTTTACGTGTTTTTTTTTTTTTTTTATTTGCGTTGAAGCGAATAAAAACGAAGCGCAAACATTTTCTCGTCCTTTTCGAATGGCATTTAGATTCTGTACGGAATAGAATATTTAAGCGCTATTTTATGATTCTGTGAAAAAATTATGAGTCCTTTAGAAAGCGTTTGCCTTGACGAGCTTCAAGAAAATGCATTGCACTAGATTTTAAGGTCGATTAACAAAGGAATGTAATTCTTTGTAAGGAAAAAAAAGGATGTTTGATGTTTCAGTTAGAATGCAGACAAGGTCATGAATAGAAGTGCGAATTTTTTTCTTCTTCTAAAGGTTAAGTTAGTTTTAAAGGCATACAACTTTAACTTGTGTTTCCATTGAAGATATGGTAAGTAAGAGTTTTTCTTTTGTAACTAACTCATTAACTAAATTAAAGACGAGGTTTAGCGAGATTTTAAGTGCTTTCCGAGAGTATTTGAATTCACTAACATCCAGGTTAAGGCAATTGTAAAAAGAACACCATTATTTCTTGCTGTAACACGCAAAGAAGTTGACTGAGGCGTCGATTCCTCACAAGTGTAATGAAAGTAAAGGGCTTGAAATATTATATTTAGAAACTAGCAAACGCCCGCGACTTCGTCCGCGTAAAAATAACAATAATAAGCAATTTTTGAGAGTGTAGTTAGTAATACATTATGTGGGATATATAATCTGCTTACTTTATTGGCTCCTTGAAGAAAATGGTTTGTATATTGTTGAAATCAGAACCATGAATTATGTAGAATGAAAGCATGATACTCCCATTTTTAAGGGACAGGCTCGTGATCAAATCAAACCCGTGATTCGAGATCATATATACGTGTTGAAGAGCATTAAGGACATGTGAATAATTGTAGCTGGTGTTATTTAAAACAAATAAAATAACATTAAGCTTAAAAACATAACAGGACTACGATTGTGCGTAAAGCCCAATCATACGATACTATGTATAGATGAAATCGAAATTTTTGCGGTGTTAAGAAATTTTGTATGGGGAGTGGTAGAAAGGGTAACAGTACTGAACTAATTTATTTCACATCATGCAAAAGTGGCTATAAAAATGTTTTGTACCAAATTTAAGCTTGAAGAATTGAATAGGTACTGAGAAACTTCGTTCATTGGATTTATTGAAATTGTGCAATTTGTATGGGAGGTGGTAGAAGGAGTGGGGGGTTTTTGGTGATTTTTCGAGAAACAACTATAACTATCATGCAAGATATTCTTTAAATTCCAGATCTGTATCATTCACACTTTTCAAGAAATTGGAAGTGTTATATAGTCGTGGAATGTGTCTCATTGTATGGGAGGAGGTGGAAGGAGTGAAGCTACTCGGTTAATTTTTTCTCCCGATATTAATAATAATGCTAATTAAGGATTAAGTTCAAGTTTTTACCACGATGAAATTTAAATGTACTGAGAAAATTCGTTTAGAGTATTTCATGAAAAAGTGCGGTTTATATGAGAGGTGGTGGAAGGAGAAGGGGGTTTTTGGTGATTTTTTTAAAAACAACTATAATCATCATGCAATTGATATATTTTAAATTTCAGATCAGTAACATTCAGACTTTTCAAGAAAATCAAATTCTTGTGAAGTCGTGGAACTGTGTCACATTGTATGGGAGGGGGTAGAAGGAGTGAAGCTAATCGGTTAATTTTTTTCCGATCTTAATAATAATGTTAATTAAGGATTTAATACAACATTTTAGCTCGATGGAAGTTACACGTACTAAGAAATTTGGTGTAAAGTGAAGTCAGCACCGTAAAAACTGAGAATGCGAGACTGAACACCGAAATTGCCAACCTGAAAGCTCAGATTAACTATTTACAATATGATAGTCGCAAAAACAACGTCATCGTGAAAAACGTTCCCGAAACACCGAACGAAAATTTAGTCCAAATAGTACAGTCTATAGCTGCAGCTATCGGAACTAATGTCAACGAGCACGACATTAGTAACGTATACCGTCAGCGGCATAGTCCAAATGCTGCTAGTGTCATCACGGTACAGTTCACACGGCGAATCAAGCGGGACAACATGCTAAGTGGCTACAGAATGACAGTCAACGCGAAAAAAAATGGTCCAGGAATCGATGCTAAAACCATAAACAAAGAGGGGAAAATTTTCGTCATGGAGCATTTAACCCCAGGTACTGCAGGATTACTGAGAGAAGCAAAAGCTAAGTTATCGCCTAGATTCAAATACATTTGGGTTAAAAACGCCCAAGTGTATGCAAGGAAAAACGAAAATGAAGCAGCTGTCCACATATCGAATGAGGCAATCTTGAGGAACATGATCCGGGAATAGTATGTAAGCTAGTTTGTTTCTTTTGTTTGTTTTTTTACGTCGTCATCATGTTTGAATTACTCGACAAATTAGAATATTATAAGAAAGTTAAAACAAATATCTTTAATCACATCATAGATTGTAAAAATTTTTTGATTGGAGAGCAAAATTCCCTAAAAATATTTCACATGAACGTCAGAAGCGTAGCAAAAAACTTTGATGAACTTTTATTGCTATTGGATCAATTGGATTATGTATTTGATGTCGTCGTTCTAACGGAAACCTGGTTAAACCCAACAAACTCTTTTAACATTAGAGGATATAAGTTTATTAATGCATGGAACAAATTAAACAAATGTGACGGTGTTGCTATTTACGTTAAAGATACTTTTACAGTTTCCGTTATGACTTACGATCTTATAGGGGCAAACTCGTTAGACTTAGAATTAAAATTAAATAATCTAGTGATTAACATTACTGGAATATATAGATCGCCCAGCGCGGATCCGGTAGATTTTATTAACTCACTAGAAAAGTTCCTGGAGTGCAGAAAAAGACTGTCTAATCATATAATTATTGGCGATATAAATATCGACATACTCAAGCAATCTCCATCAGTAATAGCAAATGATTACCTAAACACTCTTCAAGGCTATGGGTTTAATGAATATCTCGAAGGTAAAACTAGGATTGTCAACAATAAAGGAACTTGCATTGACCATATTTTTTCCAAGTGCAAATCTGAACTAATGCCCATAATTCTAGAAACCCATATCACAGACCATTTCAGTACAATGGCAATATTACGTTTCAATAATAACAGACGAAACGCAATATCAACAGATTTCTCTAGATGTAAGCCTAACATTAACTACGTTAAACTTACACATGCAACCAGAATTGAGACCTGAGGAGATGTATATAGATCGAAAAATGCAGAGAATTGTACTAACGCTTTCTTTAATACATTAAACACACTTATAAAAAAGTCCACTTACACGATATCTCTCGAACTAAACTCTAAACTTAGACCAATAAAGAGCTGGGCAACAAAAGGCATAATCACTTCAATTCATTATAGGAATAAACTCGCAAAACGTTTGTCCAAACATAATAATGCAAATGACATTTTGGTACGGAAATATAAAATATATAGAAACAAATTAAGCTCGGTAATTAAAGCCGCGAAACAATTATATTATCAAAAAGAAATTTATAACTCTCTCAGCAACCCAAAACAACTTTGGAAAAACATTAACGAAATTTCCACTCACTGCAGTAAGTCGGAGAGATCAGTTATTAAGGAAATATATGATAATAACAAACAAACTGTAACATGTAGACAACAAATTGCAAACATAATGAATGAGCATTTCAGTACTATTGGCGAAAAAATTTCCTTAGAACTCTTATATCAACCTACAACATCTCCCAGCTTCGTTCCAAATACTCGTAATAGTCTATCCATATTTTATTTAAATCCTATAACGCAACCTGAACTTATGCAACACATTAGCGATCTAAATCCAAATAAATCACCTGGTATTGATGGTCTTACTTCTCAAACTTTAAAGACTCTCTCCAACTTCATAATTCAGCCTCTACTACATACCTTCAACATGTGCATAGTACAAGGAATCTTCCCCTCAAAATTGAAGAGTGCTGTAGTGATAGCCTTACATAAAAATGGAGACAAAAGTGATCCAGGTAATTTCAGGCCTATATCATTGCTTTCTGCTTTAGCAAAAGTGTTTGAGAAATGCATCAAGAGCCGTTTGGAAAAATTTCTCGAAGAAAATGATATTCTGTCAAAGAATCAGTATGGTTTTAGAAAGAATACTAGCACAACCGATGCTGTTTATGATATGACCAAATATATCTACAATGCACTAGATAATAATGAAAAAGTATTGGCAATATTTCTTGATCTCAAGAAAGCGTTTGACACGGTCGATCACAGCATACTATTAAAAAAACTGGAATTGATAGGTATAGTTGGGAATGCGTACTCATTGCTAAGATCTTATCTTTCAGATCGCACGCAAATAGTTAGAGTAGGTGAAATGTATAGTGAGCCTTTAACCGTTAAGTGTGGAATACCACAAGGAACGGTTTTAGGTCCGATATTGTTTCTTATATACTTAAATGATCTTTGCAGAATAGATGGGGCTAATATAAATGGGCATTTAATATGTTTTGCAGATGACACTTTCTCTGATATTTAAAGGCACTAATTGGATCGAAACTTTTGCAAAAGCAAACGTTGGCTTAAGATCTGTTGTAGACTAATTAATTTAAATAAAACAAATTATATATGCTTTGGAGAGACTCTCAATAATAATGCTTCGCATTGCTCAATTCTTTCACAAAATTGTGTATTAAAAAGTGTAAATGAAGTGAAATATCTTGGTATCACTATAGATAAGAAACTGAAATGGGACAGGCATATAACTTATATATGCAAAAGAATTCGGAAGACAATCCACTCATATTTATTACTACGCAATGTCTTAAATATAAATCTTTTACGAATGGTATATTTTTGTCTTACACAAAGCATAATCCAATATGGTCTACTAATTTGGGGTTCAACGCATACCGCTACCTTGACACCATTAATAAATTTGCAGAGCAGAATAATAAAAATATGCTTAAGAAAATCGAAGTTTTTTTCTACAACACAATCATTCTTTGATTTAAAAGTAATGAACATCAGACAATTGTTTGCTTGCGATTTGCTTAAATTCATGTATATTAACCAATCAAAATTTTTATTATTCACTACCATTTATAATATCGGGTTTTCCAATAGGGACTTGACAACTTTGAATTCAATTTGTGAACGCACCCTTTCACTAATCATCGAACTGTCACTGTCAATCTATTCAGTAAACTTAACATTTTTATCATGGTAAAGTACACGATGGAACAACGTCTCAAATGGTTTGCATTTTATTTTGAAAAAAAGTTGTCAAGTCCTTATTTGAAAACCCTTTACAAGAAGCCAAGTAAGATCTGTTTTGGATATAAGTAAATGTAAGAAAGAACTCACTAAAAGACATGCTTCCGTACTAGGACCTGTATCCTATAATAACTTGCCAATCTCAATTAAATGTAAATTAAATTTATTTAACTACAAAATTATTATTAAACAATTTATCAGCGATAATCCGCAATTTGTAAATAATCTTAATAATTATATGTTATCATAATATCTCTTCTTATAAGTTATCACAATCAGATTGTACATTGTAGTATTCGCTTTTTTATTTGATCTCTTTTAAATTTGAAAATATTATTATTATTATTATTATTTTTTTTTTTTCCTCTTTATGAATTAATGCTTTTAAATTCCTAGCTTATTTTATTATTTTAATTTAAGAAATAATGTTTTCTCATACAAATGAATTGAACTCTCACACACAAGCCTTTGGCTCATGTGAGTTTGTGCCATATTTTATATTTTATTTTTGTATTTTTTTTAAGATTGAAATCAACATATTTTATTTATTTGTACTACATTTATAAACGAATATTTCCACAAATATACAAATATACTACTACTACTATGAAAAAGTGTAGTTTGTATGGGAGGGGGTGAAAGGAGTGAGGAAACTCAAACAATTTGTATACCAAAAGACTGCATTTATAATAGAAATAATATATTCCGAATTTCAAATTAATAGCTTTTATAGTTTCCAAGAAAATTTGATTAATATATATTTTGAAAATGAGTCACTTCGTATGGGAGGGGGTAGAAGGCGTGAGGGGAGTGAAATGAAACCAATAGCAGATTTCATTCCGATGGACACCTAACAAACTGTGCAAGTTTCATTACAATCGGTTCAGCCGTTTCCGCGTGAAAAGCGATCGGACAGACAGACAGACAAAAATTTCGAAAATGTGGTTTTTTGCTTAGTTAGTGCTAAAATAACTCAAAAAACTAACTTTTAGTCATTTATAAGCAAATAACAGACATACACTACAATTATATTACTATGAACAGATTATTGTATTCAACCAGGCTTGTATTTGTACGGTGACACCACCGCTCAAACAAAAGTTTTTCAACAAAATTGTCAAGAATTTGTAGATTTTGATGTTGGCTTACAGAGCTTCTAATCTAAAAAAAATATGTGAATGTTATTATACTCAAGACGAAATCTGAGAGTATTATATGTTCGCCACAAAGTTTGTAATGCTAAGAAATAAGGCTCCGAGAAAAAATGAATGATACAGAAGTTTATATAATCACTCAAAAATCTCAGAACCGGATGTCCGTTCGTGTCTATTCGGGCTTGCGAACGTTGGCGGGCCAAATCGCTTCACCCCTTCTAGCCCCTCAGATACAAAAACACATGACATAATTTCGAAATTTGATAGTAAAAGGATTTACTCGACAAGTATAAAAGCTATTGATCTGAAATTTTGAATATTTAACTTTTATGATGATTTCAAACTACTGCATAAAAATTATTTCTTTCCCCCTCCTCCCATACAAACTGCACTCTTTCTTAAAATGCTTTAAGCCAATTTACTCGGTGCGTACAAAATTTATCGAGCTGAAATTGTGCAGTAAATATTTATTTAGAATTATTAGTAAAACTAAAAAATATAAGACAATTAGCTTTACCCATTCTACCCCCTACGAAATGACACAATTCGACAATAAACGGATTTGAACTGAACTTTTCCATGAAAAACTCTAAACAAATTTACCCAGTACGTATAAAACTTATCGAGTTGAAAATTTTGAATTATTAGTAAGACCAAAAAAAATAAGACGATTTGCTTCACTCCTTTTACCTCCTCCCATACAATCTTACACAATTTCACAACTTTGCAAAAGGTCGATTTTCCTGAAAAGTATAAATGCTACTGATCTGCAATTTAAAACATGTTAGAAGCATGATGTTTATAGTTATTTCTGTAAAAGTCATTGGCACCTCGTCTTTCCTTCTACCACCATACAAACTGCACAATTTCATTAAACAACTCTAGCGTGATGTGAAAAAATTAGTTCAATGTCGTCACCCCCTCTACCACTTCCCCTAAAAAATGTATTAAAATAAAAAAAAATTTTCTTTCATTGCACGAGCTTCGTACACCGCCCCAATCTCCAGACCTTCATCCAATAGAGCATTTGTGGCATACTTGGAACAAAGGATTCGATCGCACACAATGACGTCGAAGGTAATGCTCAAAGAAGTCCTGATCCAGGAGTGGAATTCAATAACCCCAGAGTTCACTAAGAAGCTGGTAGATTAAATGCAAAAACGGTTGTGGCAAGTAATAAAGAGACGAGTATATCCCACAAGCTATTAACGAGGAAAAACAATTGTTTTATTTTGAAAAGAAATATTTGTACGCAGACTTTTTATTGTTGCAATTCAGAATTTGTTTTCGTTTTTTAATTTTAATATTTTTATGGAGTACAATAATCATCATTTTTGTTTTGTTTTATGTTTGTAATAAAGCCATGAAAAAAACATAACAGGGCTACGATTGCGATAAAGCGCAATCTTACGATACTCTAGATGTCATCCCAAGAAATTTTGGATGGGGAGTGTTAGAAGGGGTGATAGCATTGAACTATTTTTTTCCCCATCATGCTAAAGTAGCTATAAAAATGTTTTATACAAAATGCTTACTCCAAAAACTGAATTTTGTATGGGAGCGGGTAGAAGGGGTGAAGCTAATCGTCTAATTTTTTTTTAAGCCTTACTAACAATTTTAATTAAATATTTAGTGCACAATTTCAGCTCGCTAGATTTTATATGCACTGAGTAAATTGGCTTAGAGTAATTCATGACAAGTACAGTTTGTATGGGAGGTGATAGAAGGAGGAGAAGGACACGCATAATTTTTATACGGTATTGATATTATCATAAAAGTAACTTATTCCAAATTTCAGGCCAATAGCTTTTATACTTATCGAGCAAATCCCTTAATTGTCAAATTGCGCAATTGTGTCATTTTGTATGGGAGAAGGTAGAAGGGGTGAAGCGATTTGGCCCGTTCACGAACTTGACCTTACTTTTTTGTCAAAAACAACGTATACAAAATTTGAACAATCGAGCTCAACGCGTTCTCAAGCTGGAGAGCGAACAAACGGACGGACAGACGAACGGACGGACGGACGGACGGACGGACAGACGGACATCCGGTTTTGAGATTTTTGAGTGATAACATTAACTGTATCATTCCTTTTTTTCTCCAAGCCTTATTTCTTAGCGTTACAAACCTTAGAGCAAACTTATAATACTCTCAGATTCCATCAAGAGTATAAAAAGAAAAAAAATTATTATGAAATAAATTACTTAAAACGATGTTTTTTTATATATATGTTGCATGTGTTAAGTGTGTACGCAGACTTTTTCTGCCGAGTGTATATGGATAATCACAGAACTTATTTCAAATCGCTTATCTGGAATGCGCAAAGCTTATGCAATAAAACTGCCGAAACGTTTGATTTTTTAAAATAGAATGATATTGATATATTATTTGTTACTGAAACATGGCTTAATCTACCGATAAATTAAACGATCCTTGCTACAAAATCTATAGGCAAGATAGGCCAGATATTAAAGGTGTGGATGTCGCAATTTTCATTCGTAACTGTATAAATCATATCCTACTAGTCCCTCTAGCCACAAAAATAATCGAACACATTATTATTGAAATTACTGATCCAAAAATAAAATTAATAGCAACTTATTTTCCTGGGACTAAGCTAAACAAGCGCAAACTTAATTTGTTCAACAACGATTTAAAACTTCTGTTCAGGAACCACTCTAATGCACTAATATGTGCCGACCTTAATGCTAGACACCGACAATGGAATTGCTTCAGCTCAAACAAAGCTGGACGCTTACTTTTTGATAAAATCACTAAGAGAAATCTGGTAATTCAGCTCCACATACTACCCTAAAGGAAGGTGTTCTACAATTGATTTACCAATAAGCAATGGCCCCATCGCAATTACTGCATCGATAGCATTCAAAGAACTGTCCTCCACTAATCTACCTGTGTCTCTCTATATTGCTCAACGCACCAATACCGAGTTTCGATGACTCAAGACCCTGCTATTCCAAAACAAACTGATTAAAATTCAATAGATCACTCAAAAATGACTTCAGCAATATTAAACTAGACCTATCTGAAGCTATAACACACGATGAGATCGATTTAAAAGTTCAATATGTAAGCAGAAATATACTGGATGCTGCCAGAAATTCAACTCCTAGATGTCGAAATTTCGACTACAGTTTAAATTAGACAATAGAATTAAATCTCTGATCCAACGAAGAAATACCGTAAGAAGACAATGGCAGAGAACAAGAACTTGTCAGCTTAAAATGCTTTTAACTTAGAAAATCCAAACCCTTCTCGTTGCTAGAAATAAACGCTATGCTCTCCAATCTGGAAAAGGGATCCTCAAAACTTTGGCAGCTAAATAAATTATACAGAAAGGGTCACCTCTAAAAAAATAGGAGTCAAATCATTTTCCAAGATTAAGCGAAAGCAGATCTTCTGGCCGATAATTTTCAAAAGTTTCATACCATTTTCCAAACCTTAGGAAACAATGCGACTGACTCAGAAGTTAATTTAGTAATTTTCAAACTATCATACTTGTTACGCATCGCAACCCTTTTAAGTGCTTCGAAGAGCCATCTATATGTAAATTGTAATTCACCTCATTGTAAAAGTCAGCATGCACCACAACTGTATAAAATAAAAAAAAACCAAAAGTTCAGTGCGAAGGTATCAAGCAGCGAGCGAGCATCCCAGCTCCGAAAATTTGGCATAGCTGTAGAAAAATAAAAATAAATAAAAGGTTGCGTGCAACGTGCAACATAATTTTTGGTCCGTCGATAGCCGCATAGGGATTTACTGGACAATAACATGGTAAATAATTTATTTTATTAATAATTCGGACACATAGTGAAAAAACAAAATTAAAATCGCGTGTGCATTAACATAACCTCCAAAAACAAATTATTTCGTACATCCCTAAAAATGAACCGATTGGTTAGATCTCGCCAATCAATTCAAAAAGAACTCTCACTAATTGAAGACTATGTCGAGTCGTTTGATATTCAACGCTGCAAAATTGAAGATCTAAGCATTTATCAGCAGCAACTTGAAAACCTTCGTGCCAAGTTCGACACAATACAAGAGCAAATCCTTGATGCGCTCAATGAAGATATCATATCCGACGATCAGCATACAATCTCGTGTAATTTTATTTCTGCGCAATATCAAATAAGTGCCGAAATACTTCGATTACAGAATACGCATAAAGTTCCTAGTTCCGTTAGCCCCATTATTAAAACTCAATACGTAAAAACCGCTCGCTTACCGGAACTTAAATTACCGCTGTTCTCGGGAGGTTACGCCGCGTGGCTCGCCTTTAAAGATCGCTTCGCTTCCATTATCGGAAACCGTACAGACTTATCAGATGTTGATAAGCTCCAATACTTAATCGGCAATTTATCTGGAGACGCTTTGCATGTCGTGGACCGCATTGAAATTTCATCCATTGGTTATGCGTTAGCATGGCAAGCTTTGTGTGATCGATATGATCACAAACGACTCATTATCGAAACTCACATTGATGAGCTTTTTAAAATACCATGCATGACCTGTGAATCATCTACTCAATTATCCGAGATAATTGACACTATCGAGAGGCATTTACGCGCGTTAAAGAGTCTCAATCAACCGATCGAATCTTGGGACATGATCATTATTCATCTCACTACGTCGCGCTTATCTAGTGATACACTAAAGGACTGGCAAAAACAAATCGATTATAACGAAATACCGACATGGGAAAAAATGTTAACATTCCTTCAACACCGAGTACGAATTTTTGAATCAATAGAAGCTAACACAAAGCCAAAAAATACAGGGGCATTCAAAAGGGAAATGGTATCCAAACCAGCTGCTCTCAAACACAAGTCGTGTGTGACAGTTACAAAAAATCCCTGTCCAATTTGTGCTGTACCGACACATGCAATATACCGATGTGAACAGTTTGCTAAGCTCAGCGCTAAACAAAGATACTCCAAAATAATGGAACTACGCTTGTGTGTCAACTGTCTTGGGCACTCACACATCGCCACAAACTGCAATTCAGTACGGACGTGTTCCCATTGTCATCGAAAACATCACACATTGTTGCACTCCCATTATGTGCCAGATTTAAACATCTCCAAGGAACCTGTCACAACAGCCATTGCTAATAACAGTGAAACTGCACTTCTATCCGTGTCAAATCGTGATGATCGTAGTAATAAAGACTGCAGTATCACATCAGCGTCCCTCTGTACACAAACAGTTTCATCGAAAATCCTTCTCTCTACCGCCCTTATCTTACTGAAGGATTCAAAGAATCGGTACATACAGTGTCGCGCTCTTCTTGATAATTGCTCAACGATAAATGTCATAACTGAATCGCTCGCAAAGCGATTAAATTTAGTGCCGCGGAAAACGCAAGAGACAGTGCTCGGCATCGGTCAATCTGCTATTAATGTAATTAACTACCACGATAGCTTCGCGAGTCTCAAAGTTCTCAAAGACATTGGATTTTATTGTTATGCCAAAGATTACAGCTCAATTACCAGATCAACCTATTGACATATCTTCTTGGAGTCTACCACGGAACGCGAAGTTTGCAGATCCTTATTTCGCACATTCCAGCAACGTAGACATTCTACTAAGTGCAGGCATCGTCTGGGATATCATACTAGAAGGGACAATAAAATTGTCGGAAGACTTACCCACATTGCAAAATTCACAATTCGGCTGGATAATTGGAGGTAACTATTCCATCCACTCCACTCAGTCAACGACCTCAAACGGCATATGCAACCTAACAACTACGGATAACCTCGATTTCCTACTCAGACGCTTTTGGGAATTGGAGGACGTTCCTAAATCTGACAATCTTTCCGCTGAAGAGCGAGAATGTGAAGATCACTTCTCAGCGACCTGCAGGCGTGACGAATCAGGACGCTATATAGTTCAGTTACCCACCAAGAATGCAGTCTTAAAAGGGTTGGGTGATACGAAAGCTATAGCAACTCGAAGATTTCAACTCCTTGAACATAAACTTAATCGTGATACTAAGTTACGCCAAGACTATGTAGCATTCATGGCCGACTATCTATCTCTTGGACACATGAGGCCTTTCAAACCTACCACGAACAATTCTCCTTGTAACTACTTGCCGCACCATTCGATACTCAAGCCTTCCAGCAGTACTACCAAGCTCAGGGTGGTATTCGATGCCTCAGCTGCTTCTTCAACGGGCATATCATTAAATAACGCATTAAAGGTGGGTCCAGTTGTTCAACAGGATCTGTTCAGCATCATTCTTCGTTTTAGACAACATACTTATGTAATAACGGCTGACATTGAAAAAATGTACAGACAAATTAAAGTACATCCACGCGATCAGGCGCTGCAACTAATATTCTGGCGAAACGACACAAGATCCTCTCTTGAAACGTATGCCCTAACAACTTTAACATATGGAACAGCTAGTGCTCCATATTTAGCAACAAGAGTCTTAAAACAGCTGTCCATTGACGAAGCACAAAACTTCCCACTTGCTGCAGAGGTGTTCCAAGACTTTTATGTCGATGACATATTGACCGGAGGTAACGATATCCACAAACTGCTAGAGACTCAAAAGCAACTCATTGCCATGCTGAAGGCAGCTGGTATGAACCTTCGAAAGTGGTGTTCAAATGACGAACGGTTACTCAACAACATTCACGAAGAATATCGAGAACTTAATTTCACCCTAAACAAAGAAGATCAAGTCATCAAAACTCTCGGTTTAATTTGGGATACTCACGATGATGTTCTCAGGTACAAGTCTCGTCCAGAATATCCTGTCTCGTCACAAATCACCAAGCGAAGCATATTATCGACGATTGCTTCCCTCTATGACCCTTTGGGTCTTCTATCGCCTGCTATCATCAAAGCGAAAATTCTGATGCAACAAATTTGGCTTCAAAGGATTGGTTGGGATGATCTTCCATCGCATGACACCGTCACTCAATGGATATGCTTCAGGAGTCAGCTCAATGCCCTGTCTACGTTAAAAATAAAACGATGCGTCATACTCAATAGCGCCTCACGAATTGAGCTACATGGATTCGCGGATAGTTCTGAACTCGCGTACGGTGCAGCGATCTATATTAGGTCTATCGGATCGACTGGTAACATCTCGTGTAATCTTCTATGTAGCAAATCGCGCGTGACACCGTTGAAAAAAATAACTCTGCCGCGCCTCGAGCTATGTGCTGCCGTTCTTCTTACGGAATTAGTTAAAAGTGTGCTATGGTCCTTAACAGTGAAACTTGACAGTATTACATTATGGTCGGATTCTACAATAACACTCTCATGGATTAAATCTCCGCCCAATCGCCTTAAAACCTTCGTAGCGAATCGTGTTGCTATGATTCAGGATCTTCATCAACATCATCAATGGCAGCATATTAATGGAAAGCTCAATCCCGCGGACGTGGTGTCTCGTGGAGTTCTGCCTGCCGACCTCGAGCACAATAACTTGTGGTGGTCTGGACCAGAGTTCCTCTCACGGCCTTTCAGTGAATGTGAAACCACGACGTTCACCATGTTATCTCCAGACGACATTCCTGAGCTTAAAACATTCGTCGCAACAACTTCCAGTTCTCAAACTGACCTGGATACATTCGATAAGTATCGCTCATTTCGCATATTATCGCATGTCTATGCATATACCTTTAGATTTTGCCATAACTCTAGAAAACCTACTCAAGAGCGTGTCATTGGTCCTCTTACTCCCGAAGAACTTCAACACGCAACACTATGGCTTGTCAAACGGGTTCAACACGCAGCCTTTGCAGAAGATTTTAAACGATTAGAGAAGGGATGTGACACTACACGTCGCAGTAAAATACATTCGCTGCTTCCATTCATAGCAGAGAATGGTGTCCTCAGAGTCGGCGGTAGGCTTCACAACTGCAGCCTACGCTATGATCAGAAACATCCAATACTTCTGCCAGCTGATCATCACTTTACAAAATTGATCTTTCGACACTATCACGAACGCGAGCTACATTGTGGACAGCAAGCACTACTCAGCGCCGTACGACAAACCTATTGGCCAATTCATGGTAAAGTATTGGCCAGAAAAACAGTTAATTCTAGTGTCATCTGTTTCCGGTCAAAACCTCACAATTCACCACAACAAATGGGTCAGCTGCCATCGACTCGGGTCAATCCTTCTGCTCCATTCTCAATTGTCGGCGTAGATTATTGTGGTCCCTTCATGACAAAACACAAGAATCAACGAAAGGGACCTATTATTAAATCATACGTAGCTTTATTTGTATGTTTCGCAACCAAGGCTATTCATTTGGAGGTGGTAAGCGACTTGACCACAGATTGCTTCTTAGCTGCTCTACGTCGATTCATTGCACGTAGAGGTAGACCAACTACAATACACAGCGACAATGGTCGCAATTTTGTTGGAGCATACAACGAAATTAAGCGGTGGACTCAATTTCTTTCATCATCACCTGAAATCGAAGTATTTTGCTCTGATGAAGGAGTGAAGTGGAAATTCATCGCTCCGCATTCACCACACCTGGGTGGAATTTGGGAGGCGGGAGTGAAATCCGTGAAATTTCACTTGAAGCGCGTTTCGAAGGACCAACTTTTCACTTTCGAAGAACTTACAACTCTGCTCACGCAAATCGAGAGCTGTGTCAACTCCCGACCACTTGTAGCGCTAACTGATGATCCTACTTCGCCTCAAATGCTTACTCCTGCTCACTTTCTTATTGGACGGCCATTGAACGCACTATCGGAACCCAGCGTCGACAACATCCACATTTCACACTTAAACCGCTGGCGACGCTGCCAACATATGACCCAATCATTCTGGCGCAAATGGTCATCAGAATACCTACAAACGCTTCAGCAACGGAAGAAATGGACTAAATCTCTTCCAAACTACAAGCTCAACGACGTCGTCCTGGTTCATGATGCACAGCTGCCACCTACTCAATAGCTACTAGGAAAAATCATTCAGTTGCGACTTGGACCTGATGGAAAGGCTCGCATCGCACATGTCAAGACGAAGATTGGAGACATACAACGATCAATTACAAAAATTTATCCTCTTCCTATAAACTAAATATTTCACTCATTAATGTCATTGTATTGTTTAATTGAATTAATTGAATTATTTGAATTGTTGAATATTGCTTCACTAATATTCAAGGCCGGGAGCATGTTACGCATCGCAACCCTTTTAAGTGCTTCGAAGAGCCATCTATATGTAAATTGTAATTCACCTCATTGTAAAAGTCACCATGCACCACAACTGTATAAAATAAAAAAAAACCAAAAGTTCAGTGCGAAGGTATCAAGCAGCGAGCGAGCATCCCAGCTCCGAAAATTTGGCATAGCTGTAGAAAAATAAAAATAAATAAAAGGTTGCGTGCAACGTGCAACAATACTATTCACCTGAAATAATACCGTCAGTCCTGTGCAAACCGTAAGAAATTAAAAGCATTATTCGCTCAATAAAAACTAAGAAAGCTCCAGGTCCTGACGGTTTACTGCCTGTCATGATTAAAAACATGCCAATGCTGCTTTCATAGTTTGTTTAAATTCCATTCATAACTTTTGTCTAAAGATTGGATACTTTCCTCTAGCGTGTAAAATAGCAACAGATATCCCTATACTAAGGCCAGGAGAAGATTCCTCTGAACCTGGGAGCTATCGTCCCATTAGCCTACTCCTTATCCTAGGCAAAATTTTCGAGAAATCAATTCTAAGACGCCTGACTAATACGACCGAATACACCAATACTATTCCACGCTTCCAATTTGGCTTCCGCCCAAAACATTTTACCACCCATCAGCTTCTCAGAGTTAAATCGTTTATTCAAAGACAAATTAACTAAAGAGTCAGTTAGCATGATAATACTTGACATCGAAAAAGCATTCAACTTAGTTTAGCACAAAGGCCTTATCTCTAAGCTTGTTAATATTTTTTTTCCACCATACTTATGCCAAATCATAAGCTCCTTCCTAGCAAACAGAAGTTTTAGTGTCAAATAAAAAGGGAAATACTCCAGCCCAAGATCGATTCCCGCAGGTGATCCGCAAGGTTTATGCCTCAGCCCAACACTGTATAACATGTATACTGCTGATCTCCCAAAGCTCTGCCACTGCGAACTGGCTGATTTTGCCGACGATACAGCGATATTATCTGCAGGCTTAGATCCACAGATCATAACAAATAATTTGCAGCGGCAACTAGAAGAAATTTCCGATTACTACACCAAGTGGAAAATAAAACTGAATACTTCTAAGACCCAGTGTATATTTTATACGAAGCGTCAAGCTTCACAATTTCTACCAGCAACTTTTTCTTAATATCTTAGAACAACCAATTCATTGGTCAAATTCTGTCAAATATCTTGGTATTCACCTTGATTCAAAAATTACCTTCCAAACGCATATTAACCAGACAGTTTCAACAATTTCTAAAAACATCAGAATACTCTATCCACTAATAAACAGAAAATCACAATTATCCAAGAAAAATAAGTTGCTTTTATACAAATCAGTATTCTTATCCGTGCTATCCTATGCCGTGCCCATCTGGATCGACTGTGGAACTGTTCACCGCAAAAAACTACAAATAATCCAAAACAAGTATCTAAAGATCATATTAAACGAACCCTGGCACATATCAACACGGCTTTTACACGAAAATGCTAACATTAAACTGTTAAACGACTGTGTAATCGAAATTACGGAAAAATTTAAAGAAAGGTGTGCAAATAGTGATATCCCTTCACTAGCCTCTCTCTACAACGAGATTTAGCAGCTAATCGACAAGCATTGTTCCGGTATTAGTATAAGTTTAGTTCTAGTTATAGTATAAGTTTTTAGTTTTAGTTTTTAACCTATCAAAGGGTTTTGATCATTTTTTCCCTTATATGTAATAATCATTGCTTATGTTAAGGTTAAATTTCTATTTGCTCTAACCTAATTTTTTATATAGACCTAAGTTGCAAAGGCATCACGTCTAATCTCTGTATAGTTTTAAATGAAATGTCAAATTGTATCTGAAAACTAGTAAATAAGTATCTATTTATCTATCTAATCATTTAAATTTTTTCGATCTTAATAACAATACCAATTAAGTATTCAGTACAAAATTTGAGTTCGACAAATGTTATACGTACTGAAAAAATTGGTTTAAAGTATTTCATGAAAAAGTGCAGTTTGTATGGGAGGTGGTGGAAGGAGTCGGCCGACTTGATTAATTTTTACACCACTTATAACAATTATGATAAAATAATATATAATAAATACTAAATTTCAAAAAATTTCAAAACATGCATCGCTATCAGACCATAGGCATATCTGCTTTGATATCAAGACGTCATTTTGCTACATAGAACAATTCAGAAACCCTAAACGTACCAATTGGAATCTTTACCAGTCAATTTCTGAAGTGAAGTATGATAAAGGTCTTGGCAGAGACCGTAATGTAACGTTTAATAAAGCAGAGAAGTGCGAAATCCGAAATTCGTCAACTTTACAATTATAACATATTTCTTTTTTGCAAAATTTATGTATCATAAATTCCAAATAATAATTTATCCGATCACAAATCTAAATCATTCTTCATTTTCTATGAAATGATCGCTATTCGTTCAATCTTGCTTCTATTCTGTTTATGTAATATTTCAATCAATTTCAAGCACTTTATTCTTAACATTGTTATGATTGTAAACGGGCACAATAATAATCAGATCACATTGAAAAATGACGTAACGATGTGTATTTATGCGAGATGATTTCCAATGCATTATTGCAATCTAAGAGATATAATGCGAACAGTTATATAGATACAAACTACACAATCGCACACATATTATTGCATAATAGCATCTCAATACAAATAATGAATTCTAAATTTAATTGTACGACAAATTTTATAGTTCAATTTAAATTAATAGGATAATTGCTTATACACTATGATATAATTATTAGTATGCTGTCGCGCTACGCAAGGTAGGATAACATTCCGGAGAAAAAATGCTATCGCGTAACCTTTGATCGCATTAATGTTTTCTATAGTTTATGAGTTAGTAGTTTCGAGACATATTTCTATTTAGGTTTCAGTAGCTGTGAAGGAGTAAAATTCTTGACGAAAATATCGACGTACAACGAAAAATGAAAAGAAGAAGCTTTGATGATGTTACCGATTTATAAACATACCGAAAATAAATCTTTGCAATATCTGGAATTCCCCGGGGCGGAAATTGGTCAATAACGAAACCGACGCCTCTCCAGATGAAAGACTAAAAGATTCTTTCACTTATCTGATCGGAGATAAGTCAAGTATTATGAATCGATGCATATTGAATAATTTTTCCATTTACATTGGGAGGTAGTGTTATACAGGTAGGTGAGCTATAGACTAGTGAGTAGCGAATTGATGTATGCACAGTGCGAAGGTTGCGAATTTGAATTCCTAACGAAACTTAAATATTATACAGTAGTTGCGTATGGTGCAAATATATGGTCCGATTCTATAATTACAGTAGTATACCAATTTTCAGGTGAATCATTTCAATACATTCGAAAAAAGTGGCTAAAATTGGAAAACCATTGTAAGGTAGAGAAGGAAATCGAAAAAAAAATAACAGATTAAGATTGGGCGCAAAGCTCAATCATGTAATACTCTAGATAAAATTAGATGGAGTTAAATACACCAGAAAATATATCATCCAAAGAAAGGAAGCAAAGCGAATCCCTCTAATTATCGCCCCATAGCCATTACCTCAGTACTTTCAAAAGTAATGGACACTGCTTTCAATCGAGGGCTAGTCAACTTTCTTGTGGATGAAAATGAAATACATGATCGCCAATATAGATTTCCTTTGGGACGGTCAACTGGCGATCTCCTTGTCTATTTAACCGAGCGTTCGAACTCCTGTATCCACAAATCGGAGAAGGTCATGTACTAGCTCTTGACATTGCTTAAGCGTTTGACAGAATTTGTCACAAATATCTCTTAGCCAAGCTGAAGGCCCATGGTTTTCACACAGCTTTTCTTAAATGGATTGAGAGTTTTCTCTCCGAGCACTCTATTAAAGTAGTGATAGACGTAGTAACTTCTGCACCCTTTTCCACTGATTCCGGCGTCCCTCAGGGCTCAGTTTTATCTCCTACCCTCTTTTTAGTCTTCATAAACGACCTTCTGTCACCTAATCTCAATGCTATTCATTGTTTCACAGATGGCATCACTTTGGATAACACCTTCCAATTCTACTCCCCTGCGGAGGCAGTCTTTAAATGGCGTACAGATTTCATCTTCTGCAGACTTCACGTTACTAGATGTAAAATTTAACAATCGCATTGATTGGAGCCAACACATCTACGAAGTTGCTCTTGATAATTCGAAACGTCTAGATATTCTACGGAAGTGTAAGAAATTCTATTCTGCGTCCAAACTAGCTGCAACCTATAAGGCTTAAATCCGACCATGCCCTGAGTACAACTTGCATGTTTGGGCTGGGGTCCTAAAATCACATCTGGCTATTCTTGACCGTATCCAGAAACATGCATTCCGGTTAATTGGAGATGAAGCTATATCAGCCTCAATTGACTCTCTCACGCACCGTCGAAATATCGCAATAATCTGCATTCACTATAGATACTTCCACTTCCAGCAAAGAACTAAAGGCCTTAATACCACCTATATTCAATGCCCCCCGAAATACTTGCCAAGCTGCACGCTCACAAGAGTACCCTATGAAACCCTTGCCGTGGAAAACAGTGAAGTTTAGGCAGTCCTTCATCCCTCAGACGACAGTGTTGTGGTATTCATTACCAGGCAATATCTGAATACAACCTTCATCAGTTTAAGAACAACGTTTACCGCCTCTTCAAACTCATCCCTCCTGTGTTTTCCTGCTGATTTTTCTATTTCCTTACACGTGTCAAATTAACTGTGCATCGCGCATTTAACGGTGCCCCCTAAGTTTATTTCGATAGCCATAAAAAAAGGGTGGTGAAAGGAAGGGAAGGACTCAAATAATTTTTATACAGTACATTGAAATCATCATAAAAGTAATATGTTCCAAATTTCAAATCAATAGATTTTATGGTTTTCGAGCAAATCCGTTTATTGTCGAATTACGAAATTGTGTCATTTTGTATGGGAGGGGGTAAAGCTATTCTTCTAATTTTTTGGCCTTATTAATAATCTATACATATACATAAATATAATTGTAGTGTCTGTCTGGTATTTGTTTATAAATGGCTATAAGTAAGTTTATTGCTTTATTATATCAATAGCTAAGCAGAAACAAACGCTTTTAAAAATTTTCTCTGTCTGTCTTCTGTGTGTCTGTCTATATTTTCGGCTTTCACGCAGAAACGGCTGAACCGATTGTAATGAAACTTTCACAGTTTATTAAGTATGCACCGAGATGTAATCTGCGTGTGGTCTTATTTCAATACCCCTACGCCTTCTAACCCCTCCCATACAAAATGAACCATTTTCAAAAATATATAATAATACAATTCTTTGAAAACCATAGAAGCGAATAATTTGAAATTTTGAATACATAATTTTTATCACAAATGTGCTTAATGGTATACAAATTATTTCAATCCCTCTACTCTTTCTACCACCTCCCATACAAACTGCATTTTTTCATGAAATACTTGAAACCAATTTGCTCAGGACGTGTAACATTTATCGAGCTCAAATCTTGCACTAAATCCTTAATTAGTATTATAATTAATATCAGGCAAAAGTAAACCGATAAGCTTCTCCCCTTGTACTCCCTCTCATACAATGTGACACAATATCAAATCTTTTCCAAAATCGATTTTCCTGAAAAGCATGAAAGTTACTGATCTGATATTTCAAAAAATCACAAGAAACCTCCCACTCCTTCCACTTACCACCTCCCATATAAACTACACAATTTCACTTAAAAATAACGCACTTGTTTTCTCAGTATCTATTCAATTGTTGAAGCTTCAATTTGGTAAAATGAGTTTTTATTGCTACTCTAGCGTGATGTGAGACATATTATTTCATTGCTGTCACCCCTTCTACCACTCCCCATACAAAATTTCATAAGATCACAAAATTTTCAATTTCATCTATAATATCGTATGGTTGGGATTTACGCACAATCAAGATCCTGTGACGTTTTTAAGCTTAATGTTATTTTATTTGGGCATTTTTTAATTACCACAAGCTACAACTATTTACATGTCCTTAATGCTCTTCAATACGTATATGGTCTCAAATTACGGTGTTGATTTGATCACGAGCCTGTCACATGCAAATGAAAGTATCATGGTTTCATTCTCCATAATTTATGGTTCTGATTCCAACAAAATAAAAAGCATTGTGTCCAAAGAGCCATTAAACTAAGCAGATTATTTATACCACATATAGGCAATGTATTACTAACTACATTCTCAAAATTACTTTTTTTACGATTCTTACGCGGACGAAGTCGTGGGGGATTGCTAGTTGTAAATAAATATTTAGTGCACAATTTCAGCTCGAAAATTTTATACGCACTGAGTAAATTGGTTTAGAGCATTTCATGAAAAAGAGCAAATTGTATGGAAGGTGGTGGAAAATGGCTGTGAAGAGAGAGCATTCAAATAATTTTTATACAGTAGATTGAAATCATCGTAAAAGTAATAAGTATATTTCAAATCAATAGCTTTTATATTTTTCGAGAAAATCCGTTTATTGTCGAATTGCGAAATTGTGTCATTTTGGTTGGGAGGGGGTAGAAGGAGTGGAGCGATTCGGCCCGTTCACGGATTAGTCCTTACTTTTTTGTCAAAAACGACGTGCACAAACTTTAAACTTTCTAACTCAACGCGTTTTCAAGCTAGAGAGGACACGGACGGACGGACATCCAATTTAATATAATAAAGCCAATAGGAAATTATCCCAAAGAATGTCGTGTATAAGGAAGCCCTTCACGGAAAGAAATGTACGCTGTTAAAATGAACTTCTGTCGCAATTAATTGCATACTCAAAGAAAAAATGGTCAATTAAACAGTTTTCTGTTGAAAGAAACGTAAAAGCGTTTCTTGCAACAAATCAATTAACTCCTCACACGTTCAACAAATGCTTGCAATATCAAAGAAAAAAAATGACCCGCCAAATTGTTTATGCCGAACGTGTCGCCAAGTTGAATCAATGAAATGTGCATCTCTTTTGTTTTCCATAACGCTCATAGTTTTATTTCTACTTGAAAAACTATTCTACTGATCGCGATACAGTTACTTTCGTACTTGCGATTGATTTCAGGGCCATTATCGTTTGAGTCGTCGAAGAAGTGAGATCATCAAATTAAAGTTAAAAATGGAGCAAGGTATGGAAACAGTGATGGTCGAGTGCCGCGATGAACAGCTGTTAAATTTATTAAAAAGTTGGGAGCTGGAACATATTTTTTTGCTATTGACCGGTGAGTTTCTTGAATTTATTATTTAGTTGTGCACGATAAATCAATTTATTAAAATTGAAGTGAAATATTTAGTATATTTTTTATCAAATTACATTTTAACCCTTCGTTAGACGTGTTAATTCTAACCACCAACTCAGGTATGTGGTTTAATTTAATTACAAAGTGTATAGTTTGTTAGATTTTTTTAATAACCATTCTGGTAAAGTGTTTATACGATAGTTCTTCAGGGAGTAAAAATTGATTTGAGATTTTTTCTGATTTTTTAAATGTAGAATTACGTCTAAGATTTCTTGTATCGGCTTAGACGACATTTAGAATAGAGGTCATTTTATCTCTGTCGTAATTTTTTTTGTGGAAAAGAGAGTTATGTTGACGCAACGTTGCAACGTACATTTTCAAATTTTCTAATAAACCGTGTTCACTTGGTATGACCGTTTCAGAAAAAGAATTAAATAGTTTGAAGTCCAAACAATAATTAATCTGAAAACCGAATGGACAAATATTTCAATTACTCAAAGTGGCTGCGAAAACGCATCGATGATAGGAACTGAATTAAGAAATTAGAAAGTTTGGGCAAAATAAACAATTGAAGTATTACTATTACTATTTTTTTAGAGGCTGGAATTTCAATTGACGAGCTCCAACATTTAAATAATCAAGATATTAATCAACTTTTTTCCCACTTTCTCACAAATTGTATTGAAAGCAAAGTTTCGCAACAAGTGGAAAGACTGAACAATAGATAAGGTCTGCAAAACACAACAACTAAAGAATAGATTTGTAATTTTTAATTGTAAAAGTTTCAGCTGACGATGAGACACAATCTTTGTCCACTACGGTTTTACAGTGGATAAATCTGCTTCCTTCTGAGAACCACTCGAGTTCCACATCTTCGTCTATTAAGGACTGCCCAAGTCAAACTATTACGGTAAATTCAGAGAATTCATGCAAAGTCCTAATTAATATTAAATAATTTCAGTGCAACATTGAAGAGATTCTGCAGCAATCCGCCAAATGAAAAAGTATTTTAGAATATTATAAGGATAAGAAAACATTACAACCGGTTCATCAACAAATATTGGCGAATTCCATTATAGATTTTCTGTCGGCCAAATATAGAGCTTTATCTCCAAAACAAATGATCAACATAAGCAAACAAATTGAAGAGTATTTCCTAGGCGAGAATCCAGTAAATTGTTGAAATGATATTAAATCGTTTTTTACAAACGTAAATTTTTTCAGGAAACTTACAACGTCCCGAGGACAACCAAACGAGTGGAAAACTTCACGATCGGTATTTCAATATAAGAAAAAAATAAACTGCCAACAAGTCGGGTGAAACTTTATTATTCTTGGGACAAGTTGCGGATGAGTGGAAAGTCAATATGCAGGTTAAAGTGGTTAGGGAAAGCTAAGTGCAAAGGGGTTTCTTGGGCAGGGCTGTTGTCAATTTAACAATATTTCATTCGTTTCTGCAAGTTTGGGTTTTTATGAGGGGAGGAGGAGGGGTATTAGCAAGGGTGGGTGGATGTTAACAGCTTTTTAATAATTGCTTGACTCACGTTCAATATTCTCTGTATAGAATGTGTTTCATAGACGAAATTGCATAAAATTTTCATAAAATTCGGTGTATTTTACTTTCACGAAACCGAAAATTTGTATGGGAGGGGGTAGAGAAGGTAGGGGAATCGTAAAATTTGATATGCAGTTTTATTTCGCTTCTCTTGTAAGGTGCTTGTATAAAATTTCAAGTTCGTAGCTTTTAGTTTGTTAGTTATTAGTTGATTTAGTGAAAATGGTCGAAATCATAGTTTTGTATGGGAGGGGGTAGAACGGTAAGCGCAATTTCAAAACTTTTAAGGCAACTTCATTTGAATTACTTTTATAAGTTTTCATGCAAAATTTGAAAATGATAACTTTTAAGAGATAGGTGATAACTGATTTCTTAAAAATGCTCGAAAAAATAATTTTGTATGGGAGGGGGTAGAGGAGGTAAGGGAATCGTAAAATTTGTGATGGAATTTTCTTTCTTTTCTATTGTTAGGTGTTTGTACAAAATTTCAAGTTCGTAGCTTTTAATTTGTTGGTTATTAGTTGATTTAATGAAATCGGTCGAAATCATGCTTTTGTATGGGAGGGGGTAGAAGGGCAAGCATGATTTCAAAATTTTTACCGTAATTTTATTTTAACTATTTTTCTAAGTTTTTGTGCAAAATTTCAAATTGATAGCTTTTGATAGTTAGGTGATAATTGATTTCTTTAAAATGGTCGAAAAAATAATTTTGTATGGGAGGGAGTAGAAGTTTTAAAAATATCCAACCAGTTAATATTTCAAACTTTTAGAGATTTTTTTTAAATGCATTTCCCAAATTTTGAAGATTCTACCTTTAAATTTCATTGAAAAATTTTCAGTTTATCTGTTTTTTTCATTCCACATGAAACACCTTGTGCACGTTAGACCCCCACTTCGGAGCATAACAATTTTGGAACAAATTACTATTTTTTTTCTATTTATATCAAATAGATGTGTCGACATGCAAAATTTGAACTTTGTATCTTTTACCAGAGCCATAAAAAAATCACTCAAAATTTTCAACATTTTCGCTTTCCACCTCCCTCCCCTTACACCCCCCAACTCAAATTTCTTACCAAAATTAAAGATTGTACAGTTCTACAATCTGACAAATTTTTGACTTGATATCTGTACTCAATTTTGAGATTTGATGATTTGTAGTTTTGGAAAGTGCGCCATTTTTGAAATGCTCCCCATTTCCCCCCACTACTATAAAGTCCAAATATTATATTTTTTTCATATGTCGCTAGTAAAGTTTAGTATACATTTTAAGTTTCAATTACATAGCATAAGAGACAGTTGAGATATTATTTTTTAAGTGTTTTTATTTGCACCCCCCCTGACCCTCCCCCTTTCACTAATTAGCTTCTATCTAAACTGCTTCTAGTAGATATATATACTATCTTAATGGTCTCAAAATATCAATTTTTTATGGGAAGTAATTTCGAAGATATAATCATTTGAAAAAAAAATTCGGCCGACAATTGATTCTTAGCCCCCCCTTTTCGCACGCCAATGGATAAAAAAATTAAATTATTTTTAAAAGTTGTCCTACAAACTCTTGTATATGTATGTTGATTTTTAGCTTCCTAGCTGTAACCATGGTTGAGATATTTGAATTCGTATTTTTCGGTTCAAGCACTCCCCCTGCCTCCCCCTGAACTCGTACACCCCCCAAAATTGGTATCCGCCTGAGATCCGCAACTACCTACAATCCCTCCAAAAATGAACTTTGTATCTTGAAGGGTTTGGGAGTTAATGTGCGCTGAGCGTACACGTCGGCGTACGGCTTACGGCGGACGGCGTACAGACAGACGGATTTTTTTTTTTGCAGTCTTAGGCTATTTTAGTCATGAAACGGGAAAAAAAAAAAATTTCAGGGTAGCAAATTTTTTTTTTTTCCCAAGTCGATCACAATACTTTATTATTAAAATAATAAAGTAATTTAAAAAGATTACTCCAAACAAAAATACCCCAAATAATGAAAAACCATCCATACCCGAGGAGATACAATTTTGGGCTTCGATATAAAATTTTGGGCTTCGATACAACGATAGCCCTCCAATAAGTGGATTCAAAGTTTTTTGTACCGCCGAACAGATTTACTTAAATCAGGCAGTATTGTTTCTTTTCTAAGGGAATGGCCGTTATTGAAAAATGCATCTCTTGGAACAAAATTGGTAAAATGGTATTTTTTCAAAATTTTTATTCAAACTAATAATATTAGTTTCAGATAAGTATCGATTTTGATCACCCTTACCCGCAAAAAGGAAATGCATTGTTTTCAAAATGGACAGAGTTTGCTGCCAATATCGTGCCATACTTAAAAGATAACGTACGTGACAGAGATTCATTATCTTTGTTGAATAATCTTAAAGAAAATATAGACGAAGGTAATTATAAACCGAAACAAAATGATAAAAGATAATTGTTATCGTTAAATATATATTCTAGATTTTCGGGACTTCATCATTTCTTCTTTGTTGAATTCTAGAATTCTATCAAATACCATCTCAACGGATGCTTAATGGAAATACTCTAAAAAGGAGAAAAATAAGCATCAAAGAAGCAAAAGATGCTTTTATTTTGAACTTAAAAAGTATCTCGGATTTATCAACAGCACTGGATGACCTTCGCAATAGATTTTTTCAATTCGAAGACAACATTACAACCATTTTTAATTATAGTAGGTGAGAAAGTTAAAGAATTTTATGTTTGTTTCGATGATGTAAAATTTAAATTTTCATCATTTTTGTCTGCTCTGGATGGTTGTTTTAAAATATTTCTGAGTATTGCTCCGGTGTGTGGATTTTCTTACAAAGGTTTTTTTATGACTTCACAACAACTGATGAAAGTCCTTTTCCCCAAGTTTCTGGACTTATCACTTTTTTACGTAACTGCAATGTTCATTGAAAGTACAAAGCAGCTCTACAAATAATTTTTTTGTTGAAGTTATTTTTATTTGATAATTATGGTGATCTGTTCTATTTTTCAAACGAATTATAATTCTGTTGAGAATCTCATAGATCATTTGAAAACAGTTCATGAAAAAGGGACGTTTGATACGTATAAATGTGGAGAAGTACAATGTTTTCAAATATTTTCCAATCGGAAGGCTTTTAAAAAACATATAGTTGTAGCTCATAAGACTAAATTAAAAGATATACCCGTTGCTGATACAGTTTTACACAAATATGTTGCTCAAAATAAAATCATTAATGAAAATCGAGGAGGAAATTCGCAAGCTATGAAATATATATCTTTACAAAAAATCGATCATTTTAAAAGCTTTCCGATTCATATTTATACTTTATCCACTGATAAAACGTTTGCAAGAAATAAACCACTGGTATGTTAATAATGAAACTAAAATTCATTTCTTTTCAAGTTAAGTAAAATATTTAAAAGAATTTAAATAAAGATTAGCTCATAAGGATATTGAAATCTGCTATTTTGTATTTCTATCACTGGATTAATAAACATGTTCATTTTCTATACAAAACTTATATTTATTTTTATTGTATATAGTTTTTGGCAATATTACAGGTCGAAATTTTGTAAGTTTATTTTAAAAACATAACAGAATTATGATTGGGCGTAAAGCCCAATCATATGATACTCTAGATGAACTACTTACTTATCTTTTGTATGGGAGGTGGTAAAAGCAGAGGGAGAGAGTTGTAATTTTTGTATGTAACACTGAATGTAGTATATAAAATACTTCATGCTGAATTCAAAGTTTCTTGCTTTCATAATTTTCGAGGAAATTGAACAATTTTTGTCTGAATTTATGGTATTTGTATGGGAGGTGGGACAAAAAGTGGGAGATTTTGGATGTTTTTGAATCTGCTTATCAACATCCTAATCACATTACTTTGTTACAATTTTAATGTCCATAGCTCTCATATGTTCGAAGGAGAAAAACTTTTCTTGAACTTCCAATATAAAAATTTGTATGGGAGGTAGAAAGAGTGGGGTGAAGGCGATATTTTTTAGCATTTATTACAATTATTAAGGGATAAATTCTGGCAAAATTTCATGTTTCTACTTCTTCTAGTTTCTATTGAAATCGGTTAAATGCATTTAACAAAATTCTGCATTTGTATGGGAGGGGGTAGAAGGAATATCCGAATCAAAACCAAATTTTTCGACATCAATTATATTTAAAATATTATACTTTTCTCAAATTTTAAAATTGATAGCTTTGACGATTTTGAAGAAAACTAATTTAATTGAAATTCCGAAGTTTCGTAAAATTTGTATGGGAGGGGGTAGAAGGAGTGAGGTAAAGTTGAAAGTTTTTCCAAAATTGGTTGCAATTATAATAAAATTAATTATGACAAAAATTGGTTTATTTGGCTTTGCTAGTTGCAATGCAAACCTAATAAATGCATTTTTGAAAATTGTGCATTTGTATGGGAGGTGGTAGAAGGATCAATATTCCTTGAGGATAATGATATTTGTATCATTATAATATGACCTAATTCTCAAGTTAATAGCTGAAATCGTTTTGGAGAAAATTAAATTTCTTTAAGTTTCGAAATTTCATGAAATTTGTATGGAAGGGGTTAGAAAAAGTGGGGGGGATGTGGCCCGTTCACGAACTTAAAGTTACTTTTTTGCTAAAAATGACATACAACAAATTTCATCACGATAGGCCAAAGCTATCGAGAGTTACGTTGTAGACAGACGGACAGACGGACAGACAGACGGACAGACAGCAACTCGGAATCGAGGTTTTTGAGCGACAACAAATATTTCTGTACCCTTGACGGCTCTGTGCGAGCATTATTTCTTAGCGTTACAAACGGTAAGGCAAACACAATATACTCTTAGATTTCATCTAGAGTATAATTAAATAATAAGAAGATGATTTAACCATTATTTTAACTTTAGAATGGTTAATTAAGCAAATAATGTTTTCGATTGTTACGTCTAGCCGGTTGAAATACCAATTGTGAACTGTAAAATTGAACGGGAATTTAGTTGATTGAAACATTAAAAAATGTTTGTTTAGAACTTTTTCATTGTCTCTCTAAACGTTACGCCAAAAGCGAAACAACATATATGTATATTGGTCAATTCAACATTCTATTAAGTTGAAATAACCATGTTTTTTTCGCGTTCAAAACAATCTATACGTATGGTTGAAATTAACCATTTTCGCATTAGGCGCCATTTTAAACGCAAAAATGGTTGGTTTGATCAAATTTTCGTTTATTTTGAACCATGCATTTCTCTCTGTGTAAGATAAACAGACAGATGATCACATGACGATTTTTTGGCCTTATATCTTCACACCAACATACCTTTTTATCTACCTAATTATTAGATAATTCATATTCCTCCCAAAATCCGAGATTAATTTTATTCCATTACTGTTGGTTGTGTTTCTCATTGAATGCACTCCTTTTCGATACTGCATATTTATTTAAGCCAACATTTAAGATATTCCGGGATCTAATGTTGAAAATAATTATTTTATCTGTCTAAATACAGAAATATATCTATCGACAACAAACATCCTGTCTATATTTTATAGTTATCATTGTGAAACAGATATAACGCTGAGTTACCAAACTGAGAACCATGCGTAATTTTAAAGGTTTATCTCAAGCCAAACATGCACATAGCGACTGTAAAGGATTTATGTGAGATAGAAGCATTTTCACAACAGTAATATTTATATCTGTATAGTGTTGTTCTCGTAAAGGAGTTCCAAGCCAATAAATCCATTCAAAATTTTATGTTTCTGGCGTACCTTACAGGAGAACTTAGTTATCGGATATGTAACGATGCATGCGACCATTAATCTCAAAATTTCAAGCTTCGGTTGATTCTATTCGTCCTTGTTGGTGGTACTCAGTACGGACTCTCTCATCCCTAGGAATGAAATGTAGATATAATTCTTGATCCCAACATCATATTGGATTAACGTTTAGAAAGAGCACTATATAGCTTTAAGTTATCTCCGCTATATGTTTGTGTGAGTTTTAGTCCCATTTTCTTTCCAGTACCGGACCAATCAATCTTTATGCGATTATTTAACCATATAAAGAAGCACACACTCAGCAGAAATAAATTATGGTTCGTTTTCTCTTCATGTTTAGTTCGTGACATTTATGCGATAAACGATTTATCAATTCGTTTAATAGATTTTCACTTTGTTTTCCGCCTTCTTGACCAATATCCTTCCAAGATTTTATGAGTTCATAATATTTATCTACATGGCTAAATGTTGAAATGATTTTTTTTCCAAACTATACGATATTGTTCAATGATTCGATACGGACATTGCTCCCTTGTTGACATGAAGTGCAACTTTTTGTTCCATATCGATGAGTTGATTAATTTATTTGCCCTCAATTTAGATCTAACTTTGGTTTATGGAAAGGGCTATGCTGAAGGTTAAACAGAGATTTTTTTGAAAAAAAAAATTCTGTTTATGGACTGAAGCTTAGTTAAATTATTAATGAAAGTAGGATTTTCTTGTGATTTTTATTAGGTACTTTCTTTATTACCATTCCCAATTAAATGAAAATAGTTAAAAGAAAAATACTGTGGAGGCAACGTTCTTCTTGACTGTTTCCAATTGCTAAACATTCTCGACAAGTTTTGGGACTTGAATTACGAATCATCAAAACAGCATTGGAGAAAAACAAACCAATTTACAACTTAAATTTGATTAGATTTATTATTAACTACATAATTCGTTACATTAAGTAGGTCAGCTATGATAGAATATTCCAAAATATGTATTTGAAAATCTAAAAATACATTTGAATATGAACACGAGCTATTCAATAAGACGTGAATTTAGACGAAAATTTTTAATTTCCTTAGATGAAAAAGTATTCGTGTCTGCTAATAGCATTCGAGTCAATGTCCTGTCCTAAATCTTAAACATCATAATTTTATTAGATTAAATGCTTTGACAAATAAAAAAAATCGTGTAAGGTTGTGAAATGACTTTTTGTATGGGAGGTGGTAGAACGGGTTAGGTTAGGTTAGGTTAGAGTGGCGGCCTTAGCCCACATAGACCCTTTGGGATCCATAGTGATACCACATCGGAAAATAAGGAAAACCTAATGGTTCGCTGGTATTGCGAGTTCCTTGTTGAGCTCAAAGGATTTCGCTGCTGCCGCAAAGTTCAGAACGTTTCGCATACTACAGCTCGACACCTGTTTGAGATCGGAGAAGAACGGAGAGCCGAGGGTTATAAGCCTTCTTCTGGTAAGCGCCGGACACTTACATAACACGTGCTCCATTGTCTCTCTTACTCCCGGCTGGTTGAAATTCCTGCAGCGATCATGGGTTACCAAACCCATCCTATAGGCCTGTGCTCCTATAAGACAATGGCCAGTGATGATGCCAATCATTGTCGCACATTGCTTCCTGGGTAGTGATAACAAGAGTTTTGTTTTCTTTGCATCATACCTGTTCCACATTGATTTTGTGGTTCTACAAGTTGTGGTCGTATGCCATCTAGCTTCGGCTAGATTCGTGAACTGTGTGTCCAAATATCCTTTGATGATCATTATAGGCGGTGGTACGTTTTCTGCGAGTTCGTGATCAAGAACGGGTTACAAAATACAACTATTATTTTTTGCAGCTGACGTTATTAAAAAATGAAAAAATTGAATTTTTAATGGCGACCTGCCTGCTCCTTTTAACTTAACTATAATAAAGCTCTAGTTACGAAGTCTGACCAAAGGTTTTCTGGTACCACGGGTGCCGCGATTCCTATGGAAGGTTACTGGAGCACGTGGAGACTATAGTTAGTTCAAATCGCTGAAAGAGTTCTTAAAAGTTTGGCGTGGAGTTGCGTTTTCGAACCAGGTGCCTTGACCCACAGATAGGCGGAGATGTTAAATAGGTATCGCATCGAGCAGTATAAATACTAAACTTGCATTTAGTAAAGACTGCAACCTTTGAGGGTGTTAATGATTCTCGTCGTTAAAGCCAATCGTGGAGTTAAGCCCTTGTAACAGATGTCTTTTTGGTTGTGCACCCACGTTAATCTCTCACATAGGTCCTGTCTACTCCTTTTACCATCTCACATATAAATGTCCCATTTCAAAAAGTATGAGACGTTAAATTTGGCAGAATTTTTCTTTATTTCATTTCTTCCTCTTATACAAACTTGTATGCAAAATTTCAAACGATAAATTTAAAAAAGGCTTTGAATACGCGAGCTGACAGCTTGAAAATTTACTAAAATTAACTGAACATTGGCAAAAATAAATTTGATAAAAAATTTTGAAATTATCAATCGTCCCGATACTCTGCGATCTCCTCTACAAATGGTAAAATTTCAGAAATAAAAATAATTTTCTTGAAAATGTACTGGAAGTAAGCTGTTTTTTGTTTCATACAATGAAAGTACATGTTTATGTATCAGGACCGCGGAATTCAGTCCGATTCACCAATTTAACTTGCAATATATGATCGAAAAAGTTGGACGGAAAATTTAATACGATCATTTTCTTTACGAGTGTAGAAACTTGACTTGACTTACTCGAAGCATTTTCATACAACTACATATCAAACATCCTGACATTCTGTTCATTTTTGAGTTGAACCACAAACCATCAATAAAATCGAGTGTGTAGAAAAGACGTGTGCAACGAAAAAAAGTGAAGGAACATAAAAAGCACACTTCATTTCACTTCACACAGATCTATTCCATCTATTTTTTCATTCCATATGAGTTTCCTATGTACAACAGTTCATTTATGGCTTATGGCTCGAATCGAAAAATATTATAATATAATATCAGGATTTTTCGAATAATCTGAGCTGATGGCTCGAACCTATTTCAAAACTCACAATAGCAAGTATCTCCGAATTATCACGACATAAGGAGATGCTTGAAGACTTTGCCGAACGAGTATGGTAAGCTTATTCATTGTTTCAAATATTCGTAAGAGGAGCTTTGTGTAAGCTATCAGATTATACTTTAAATGAAATCTGAGATTATTATAAGTTTGCCACAAAGTTTGTAATGCTAAGAAATAAGGCTCGGAGAAAAACTGAATAATACAGAAGTTCATAATATCACTGAAAACTCTCAAAACTGGATGTTCGTTCGTCTATCCGTCCGTCCGTATCCTCCCTAGCTAGAGAACGCGTTGAGCTAGAAAGTACAAATTCTGTACAAGTCGTTTTTGCTGGAAAATTAAGGCCAAGTTCGTGAACGAGTCAAATCGCTCCACCTCTTCTACACCCTCCCATTCAAAATGACTCAATTCCGGAATTTCACAATAAACGGAGTTTCTCGAAAAGTATATCAGCTATAGATCTAAAATTTAAATTTTATAATACATTATTTTAGTGATGGAATCAATATAGAATATAAAAACTGTTTGAATCGCTTCACTACTCCTACCACTCCCAATACAAACTGCACTTTATGTTAAAATACTATAAACCAATTTACTTAGTACATAAGAAATTTATCAAGCTGAAATTTACCACTAAACATTTATTTAGAATTATTAGTAAGATCGAACTAGCTAGAGTATATCCTAGTAGGTAGTATGTTGGTCTTGTAATGCAAAGGTCGTGAGTTCAAATCACGGTCGACGCAATATATAATTCCGGCACATTGTCTGCTTGGATATACTTTGGTCACCTTAATCTAAGAAAATGAAAAATTCGTAGAAAGAGGGTTGTGCGAAGGGCTAACAACCCTTTCACAATAAGTAATGAAAAATGTTATGGAACCTGAATATCAGGAGGCCAAACTCCGATTTGGACTGCAGCGCCATTGTAGAAGAAGTAATATCGAACAAAAATTAACTGATTAACTTCACTCTTTCTACCCCTTCCCATACAGAGTGACGCATTTTCATAACTGTACATAAAATCGATTTTCTTGAAAAGTATAACCGTTATTTATCTGAAATTTTAGTGATTTCAATTGCATAATCTAGGGTGTAGCCTGGTGGGTAGCGTGTTGGTCTTGTAGTGCGAAGGTCGTGAGTTCAAATCCCGGTCGACGCAATATATAATTCCAGCACATTGCCTGCTGGGATATACCTTGGTCACCTCAATCTACGAAAATTAAAAAAAAAAAATTCGTAGAAAGAGGGTTGTGCAAAGGACTAACAACCCTTCCACAATAAGTAATGAAAAATGTTAAGGAACCTGAATGTCAGGAGGCCAAGGTCCGATTTGGACTGTAGCGCCATTGTAGAAGAAGAAGAATTGCATAATCTTCGTATTTATTACTGAAAAAATGCTCAAAACTACCTGCTCCTTGTACCACTCACCATACAAACTGCACAACTTCACTAAATTGAGAGCTTGAGATTGTGTACAGCAGGTATCCGAGGGCCACAAATTCTTCACATGAACCCCAAGCTTAATGTGAATAACTTTAGAGACCCCAACAAATATTCTGCACGAAAAGTCATCCACATTAGTCGGACATGAAATGTGCACATTGGACGACAATTGGGAGGCAACCAGAAACACTTTCTAACTAGTGCTGAAGAATCTGTGGGATATGTGCAAAGCGGAAAGAAACCCTGAATGACGCAAGACACATGGGACAAGGTTGGCGACCGGGAAAAAGCCAAATTGGCAATCATCTCTCAACCCGATGTCAACCAAAGAACACCCCACTTGAGGTAGAACTACCGCGATACTCATATACAGATCAAAAAGGCTGTCAGACGCGACAAGAGAAAGGCCATTACAGATCTGGTCAAAAAGGCAGAATTTGCAGCTCACCTTGGGGATATGGTTTCACTATTTAAAATCATGAAACAGTTGACAAACAGGAATTTCACCGCCAACCACCTGGTGAGAGATGTCAACGTAGCTCTCCTACTTCTCTGATTTTTTTTTTGCAGAATGACCTATGTTATAGGCAATTTCGGCCTTTATGTGCAATGCAAAAACACAGTCATGGAGAGAAGGAATAGGAGTGGTAAGGTAGGGGAAGAGAAGTGAAAACGACCGTAACGAGTGGAGAAGCTGATATATATTTTTCTGATATTTTAAACATTTTGTCAGAGGAAGATATTCCAGAGACAGAACAACTACCAAGCATCTAATCACAAAAGTCCTCTATTAGGGACGATCCTCCAGATAAGGCGTCAATGGCGGGAAAGAAAGCCCGAGGTATAGACGGACTACCAACCGAACTCCTCAAAGCGGACCTGGAAAGAACAGCCAATATACTCCTCCCACCTTTACTGAGGTGAAGAATGAAGGAGAGATATCCGACTGAATGGAAGGAGGGCGTCATTGTGAAAATTCCGAAGAAGGACGAGCTTCGCGATTGTGACAATTGGCGTGGTATATCCGTATCAAAAATCATGGCTAAGGTAATTCTCAAAAGGATTAGTGATATCGTGGAGACATTCTCAAGGTTTATCAGGCTTGATTTCGTAAAGGGCCGTTGCACCGACCACACAAATACCATACGGATAATATTGGAGCAGTGCGCCGAAATGAGTTTGCTACTACATCCCATGTTTGTGGACTTTGAGGAGGCGAGATTTCAGATGGAATGCTTTGCGTAAGAGAGGTATTTCAGACAACATCATGGCTATGATTAAGGAATCCAGGGTGTCGGGCCCTACATGGAGAGCTTTCCGAGAGCTTTCCTATGCACACGGGTGTCAGACAAGGCTGCATATTATCACCAGCTCTATTTCTTGTGGTAATAAATGGCATCTTGAAAACTACACTGGAAGGTGGGGAAGATAAAGGTCTTCAATGGAGACTATTTAACATCTTAAGTCACGTTGATTATGTTGGTGAGTGTGGTTGCTTGCACATAGCCGTTCGGACTTAGAGGCAAATGTTCGCTCGTTGCATTCTAAATGCAAAGAGGAAGGACTGAAATAAATGTGCGGAAAACCATAAGAATTCGAACATAAGAACACCTATTGTTCTTAACGGACAAGATGCGGAAGAGGTGCAAGATTTTTGTTATCTCGGAAGCATTTTCAGCATGAATATTGAGTTTTGTCAAATAAAGCACTGCAGGCCTTCGGTATCCTTTCCCCTTTCTGAAGATTAAGAAAGATCTCCTTTCGCACGAAGCTGCGAGTTTTTGACGCTTGCGTCAAATCCGTGTTGTTATATGGCTGTACTACGTGGAAAATGGCCGTTCGAATTACCAAGAAACTGCAAACATCCGTGACGTATTGGCCTCCGACGCATTTTAGTGATATTTTGGCCACAAGTGATCTTCGACGAACTTTGAAGTACAACTGGATAGAATAAAATAGGCATTGAGATGTGGATCGGTCACACTTTGAGGAAACCGAAGCGAAACATCGCCAACCAGGCTATGATTATATTCATATTATAAGGAAGGCGTCGGGTCGGTCGACCATGTAGCACACTGAAGGGAGCAGTTGAACAACTTGAGCTTTACGGCCAATCCTAGTCCTGTTACGTTTTTTTTTCTCTCAGACATCTTGGCATTCGTTGTAGTACCAATCACTTCTTTTACACAGGGATTGTTGTCCTGTCACCACCTCTGCGATGGATATAATGCCATCTTTGATGTTTTGCCACATTTGGCCTATTGACATACTGATGCTGCTGCTCAGCATCGCCGCGAAGTGTCTCTCCAATATTGATACGTACTTCGGAACTACTTTCTCATCCTTGAGTTTTGCAATGTCAAATGTAGGAACCGGTTGTGTTTTTGAGTGTCTTCGGTTTGCTATTCGACATTAGAATGTGTAGTGATCTGTGCCGCAATAAGCCCCTCGACACGTCCGCATGGCGAGAATTCCGTCCTTTTTTGAGGTGAATCTGAATATTAAAGTGGTTCAATATCTTGTCGGATGCGACCTCCTCAAACATTGACATAAAATTTGAATCGAAGAACCAATTCCGTGCTGCAATATACGCGAAAGTACTCATCTTTGCATAGTTTAAGATCCTAACTAACCTCCTGCTATATAAGATATTTTCAGCTTCTCTGTAGCTTCCGTCGTCTATGATATGATTTGGCTGAGTTTAAGACAGTTTTCATATTAAAAACATAGTTCAGGTCTGGTGTCATAGAAAAAATACTCTATTTAGTTTTTGTTAGCCCTACGATATCCTTAACAAGAGACCTAGAAAATATCATTGCATTTTCTCTGCTATGACTTTCAAATTGGATCTGTTCCAAGTCTTAAGCTTTCGAAATATTTAAAGTAACTACCTATATAAATAATTGGTAGACTCCTTGCCAGGAAAAATATATTTTTCCCGAAGAACTAAATTCTCCATGAAAATGAATTTGTCTGTACGAGTAAAGCGTAGAAATCTTGAAGCTCAACAAATTATTTTGGATGTCCTTTGAATATAAATTTAATACAAGTGGTACACGATTCAAACGAGCTCGTTTCTGATTTAGTTTCGTTTGCAAAAGTGTTATATCTTACGTCTATGAATGAAGTCAGGTGCCAAGTTCGATAAAGGTCTGGGATGAAGTTAACATTTATTGGGATTTTTTTTTTAGTTTTGAGGAGAATTGAAATAATGTAGTTTCTGAAATTATGCATTTGAATGGAAGGCTGAGCAGCTGAGCAAATAAAATTTGACGTTGATCACACCAATATAATTTGGTCGATTGATAGTGCCGAGAAAAATCAGATTTCTTCCAATTTTCAAAAATGTCTAGTTAAGAGTGCAAACCGCTCCGGATTATTAAGCGAAAACAAACATTTCTGTTCCAGCCGTAAGCATTTTTTCATACCATTAAGAGAATAAAATTCTTGTAACCTTATCCAACCAATACCAATCATAAGTGAAGAAGAAAAAAAAAATGTCAAGGTGCCTTTAGCTAAATGTTCGTTCTTACGAATATTTTGATGTAACATATGACCGATAGACACTATCGTCTTACTCAAAAGTCGATTATTTCAAGATCATATTTATTTTGAATTTTTTTTTTATCTCGAGGCAACCAGTCATTAATAACGCCCCACACATAATATAAAATCCTGGCGTCGTCCATCGGTCAATTTGATCACCACTTAAATAAATTATCTTGGTTGGAGGGAGGTTGATCGCAGCACAACATGAATTTGCACTTGACAATGCACTAACCGATTAAATTGGTTAACATTTTGATAGTGACTGGCTACTCGGATATAAAATGCGCTTGCGAATAGGAACTGTGATTGCATTTAATCGTATGTTCTTCAACGAGGTCGCATGCTCAGCTTTATCCAATTCAATGATCTCATATATCAGCATAAATTTTTATAAATATATCAAACTCAACCAACATGGGCACGATACATGCACTTGTAGCCAATTAATGTTGTCTCTTATTGTTGTTTTAATTGAAATATTTTGTTTGTTTCCGAAATCTTATTAAGTTTTATATTTCAATTCGATTAAGTTTTTCATGCAGAATTTTAAAAACCTTGGATCCGTTGTATGTAGATTGAGCCGTTGTGTTGGATACATTTCGATCGTTTTCGTTGAAATTCATTTCGCACTAGAAATTGCTGTAAATTAGTTGATTGGCCTTTGCTATGTTTATTAATTAACATATGACTTTGAGTAGAATTCTTGGACATGCAACAGCATTAGAAGATACTTGTGTTGTTATCTTGCAGTAAGTTTGTATGGGTGAATTTCATTCCTTGACAACATTTACTAGTTTGAAAATTTGCACTTCCGGTTTTATTGTGAAGCTAACTAATGCATTATAATGAAATACTGGAAACGATGGCGGCGGAAAACTGGTCGCATACAAATCAATCGAAGATCAAAGAATTTGTTTATCTTGTTTTCGATCGATTAGAATTTGCGTAGTATTTTAATATCTTCGTACAATGAAAGGAAAAAAACCCACAATGTATAAAATGAACAAACATTTTCATGTATCGTATATTACAATATTTTGCGCTGTTACTATATTGAGGATGAAAATAAGGTCTGTTGTGGAGATCGCCTCCTGGCGGTGCAGACTTCGTAATGATAAAAGATCTACAGATAGAGGGAACAAGTTGAGAAGCTTGTTTTCGGCTCCGTATTCTATCTAGACAGGGGGAATAAAGTAGAATTGCTTGCTGTCGACTCCGTATCTTATCTTTGGTCTTTGGCGGATGTGGTAGGAGAATTAAATCGTTGAGCTAGCTATCTCTTCCGCATCCTCCCACAAAATTGGTATTCTCACAATCTGGACTGGTCATGTTTTAGGTAGATCTCTAGATATTGAAGATTACAAGGGGATTTATACCTAAAGTGTTTCGTAAGTGTACGTACTACCTATATGGTGGCCATTATAAAAATCCCCTAATCTACGTTGGAACAGCAAATGCCAAAGAAGAATGGTTAGTGGGTAACTAACCCCTAAAATTCGAACTCTGGGTACCAGGTGTGCTCCAGCTTGAATCAGCCTACCCCTTGTAAAACGGAGCTCTGCCAGAGATGACTGTACTGTATCGCCCTAATCGTGGGAATCAAATGGAGAAACCTAGTCTAACTAATAAAGGGGCAGATGTGCCTTTAAAGCATCGCAAACAGCGGGTAATGACAGAAAAGAAGAGGTGAATAGAACAACTAATCCTCTAGAAATAGTACGTCAGGTGACTGAAGACACCCATCCTTTGGTCACGAATAAGTACAAAAGACCGCCATTTAAAGCAGATAAGAAAACTACCAGCAAGCTTCCATTGAACGAGTCTTGAGAAAAACAAAAAGTAGTGATGATGCTAGGAAACGGTATACCTACCACCATAACCACAGTAGTAAAAGTATATATACACTGCATGCATAAGTCTTTGCCACGTACCGAAGCAATGGCAAGAGGTTAATGTACTTTTCATACCTTAACCAGGCAGAGCCTTCCATAACATCTCGAAGGCTTTTCGACCCATCAGCCTAACTTCGTTTCTTCTTAAAGGCCTGGAAAGACTAGTGGAAAGCTACCTACGTGCAAATCTGAACCACTCAGTCAGGTTCCCCGACCAACACGCCTATCTGAAAGTTTTGAGGCTTCCGTGGCTTAGTGGGCAGCGTGCTTGCTTCACAGTCAATAGGTCGTAGGTTCGATTCCCACTCCAGACAGTGGGATTTTTTAAGCACGAATTTTCAATTGCTACTGGCGATGAAAAATTATTCGAAATAAAATGGGCAAACGGCGTAAAAAGTGAAACAGCTCCACTTCAAGAAGATCTGTATACTCAGTAGATGGTTTCTGTTCCCTTTCTATCATTCAGTTCCCTATAACATCTGCAAATAGTTGTCAGTAGCAGCCAGTGCAAGTGAAAAATATACCAGCTTCTCCACTCATTACAGTCGTTCTCACTCCCCGTCTCCCACCTTCCCAATTACATTCCTTTCCTCCATGACTGTGTTTTTGTACTTTTGCCGAAATTGCCTATAGCACAGGCCATTCTGTAAAAAAATGGTCCACTAACACTGCCTTGCAAGTGACGATAGTCGCCGTAGAGAAAGCTTTCCATCACAAAGAGGTTGCACTCGGTGCCCTTCCAGAAGTGTGAGGTGCTTTTAACCACGTCAACATTGCTGCCATACTTGAGGCCTTGCGCGGCCATAGTGTGGTACTTCTCCTGACTGCATGAATAGCTAAGCTTCTTCGCTCACGAAAAATCGTAGCACGGATGGATGAAGAGACAAGAAAAGGCTCTGTCCACAATGAACATCACAGGGCGGCATAATATCGCCTCTCCTGTGAGTCCTAACCGTGAATGAACCCCTTTCCATTTTAAATCGGAACAGCTACCCCACAAAAGCATATGCAGCCGATCTTGCCATCATGCTAACTGGTAAGTTTAACCAACGGTCTAAAAATGAAACAGTTCCACTTCAAGAAGACCTAGATACTCAGTAGATGGATTCTGTTCGCTTTCTATCATTCAGTCCCCCATAACATCTGCAAATATTTGTCAGTAGCAGCCAGTACAACTGAGCAATATACCAGCTTCTCCACTTGGTACGGTCGTTCTCACTCCCCTTCCCCAACCTTCCCAATCCCATTCCTTCCCTCCATGACAGTGTTTGTGCATTGCACATAAAGGCCGAAATTGCCTATAACACAGGTCATTCTGTAAAAAAAAAAGTTCAAGGGGACCTTATGCAGTCCGCTTTACAACTGTTAGACAGTTGGGCACAAGATAAAGGAGTTACCATCAACTCTCAAAAAAAAAATCTGGTCATCTTCTCCAGAAGAAGAAGACCACCAAGCATTTGGGGTATCACTATGGTCGTCTCGAACCAAGTTCAATGTTTAGATCTTATTCTTGATATTAAATAATACTGGAAGGCCAAAGTTCAATAACGAGCAAAAAAGGCTATCGTAGCCTTCTTCGCTTGCTAAAAGACATTCGGCTTGAGATGGGGCCTTTAGCCGCACCTCATCCACTGGATGTCTACCAGTATTGTCAGACCAATTATTTGCTAGAGCGCGCTGATGTGGTGGCCAGCGGTGGAACTAAAAACAAACCTAGCATCTTTATAATTAATCCAACGGATGGCATGTTTCTGTATAACAGGTGCTCTTAGAACCACACCAACTGCAGCCCTGAAGGTAATTCTCTCATAACCTCAACTTAATCTTTTTATAAGACAAACAGCAGGCCTAACTGCCATGATATTACTTACTTGGCCTCCTGAATACTTTGCCTCTATCCATCTCGGTTCAATGACCGCGACCTCCAGTTAGAAAATCTTAGCAGTGATTTGCTATCTGCGTCAATCGAATCCTTGTTGTCCGTTGACTTTCCCTTTTAGTGTGCGTTTGGGAATTCTTCCGTTATGAATACGCTAGACATGACCAGCAGATTGTAACTTCTTAAATTTTATGAGGGTAGACACTTCTGGATTGTCGAAGATGGCATACAATGCCCTATTGTATCGGATTCTTCAAATCGAGTCTTCCCTCACATGTCCGAGGATTCTTCTGAGGACATTTCTTTCAAAGGCGTTAAGTAGTTTTTCGGACGCATGAGTTAAAGTTGACGTTTCAATGGCATAGCATAACATAGGTCTTATGATGGTTTTATATAGCTTAAGTTTTGTTTTCCTGTGCACGTTCTTGTATTTGATTATTGGAAGTATCGAATAATAAGACTTGTTTGCCATCATTATCCTTCTTTTGATTTCGATGGGTTCACTTCCATCCTTTGATAGGTTCGCCCCTAGGTACATGAAGTTGTCTACGTTTTCTAGGTTATAATCTCCTACTGTAATATTTTGTCTGATTGGCGTCTTTTTCCTAGATTGCGTCATAATTTTACTTTATTATTATAATAATAAAGTATTGTGATCGACACAAAAAAAAAAAAAAGTTTGCTACCCTGAAATTTTTTTTTTTCGCGTTTCATGACTAAATTAGCCTAAAAATGCAAAAAAAAAAAGTCCGTCTGTCTGTACGCCGTCCGCCGTCCGCCGTACGCCGTACGCCGTACGCCGTACGCCGACGTGTACGCTCAGCGCACATTAACTCCCAAACCCTTCAAGATAGAAAGTTCATTTTTGGAGGGATTGTAGATAGTTGCGGATCTCAGGCGGATACCCATTTTCGGGGGTGTATGGGTTCAGGGGCAGGCGGGGGGAGCGCTTAAACCGAAAAATACGAATTCAAATATCTCAACCATGGTAACAGCTAGGAAGCTAAAACTCAACATACATATAGAAGGATTTGTGGGACAACTTTTAAAAATAATTTAATTTTTTTATCCATTGGGGTGCGAAAAGGGGGGGCTAAGAACCAATTGTCGGCCGAATTTTTTTTTCAAATGATTATATCTTCGAAATTACTTATCGTAAAAAAATTATATTTAGAGACCGTCAAGGTGGCATATAGTTCCATCGGAACCAGCTCAGAAAGCGGCTAATTATTGTAAGGGGGAGGGTCAGGGGGGGTGCAAAGAAAAACACTTAAAAATTAATATCTCAACTATCTTTTAAGCTATGTAATTGAAACTTAAAACGTATATTAAGCTATACTAGACAAATACAAAAAAAATATAACATGTCGAAATAATAGTAGTGGGGGGAAATGGAGAACATTTCAAAAATGGCGCACTTTTCAAAATTACAAATCCTTATATCTCAAAAAATAGTACAGATATTAAACCAAAAATTTGTCAGATTGTAGAACTACATAATAGTTAATTTTGGAAAAAATTTTAAGCTAGGAGGTGTAAGGGGAGGGAGGTGATAAGCAAAAATGTCGAAAATTTTGAGTGATTTTTTTAGGGCTCTAGTGAAAGATAAAAAGTTAAAATTTTGCATGTGAATACCTATATTTAATCCACATAGAAAAATAATAATAACTTGATCCATACTTGTTATAAACCGACCTCCCCGGTCTAACGTGCACAAGGTGTTTCATGTGCATTGAAAAAAACACATAAACTGAAAATTTTTGAGTGAAATTTTAAGGTAGAAATTTGAAAATTTGCGAAATGCATTTAAAAAAAATTCTTAAATAAACGAAATATTAACTGGTCGAAAACCTTTAACACTTCTACCCCCTCCCATACAAAAATATTTTTTCGACCATTTTCAAGAAATCAATTATCACCTAACCATTAAAAGCTATCAAATTCAAATTTTGCAAAACAACTTACAAAAATAATTAAAATGAAATTGCGTTCAAAGTTTTAAAATCGCGCTTGCCCTTCTACCCCCTCCCATACAAAAGTATGATTTCGACTAATTTCATTAAATCAACTAATAACCAACAAATTAAAAGCTATGAACTTGAAATTTCGTACGAGCATCTAACAACCAAAATAAAAGAAAATTGCATCACAAGTTTGACGATTCCCCTACCTCCTCTACCCCCTCCCATACAAAATTATTTTTTCGAGCATTTTTAAGAAATCAGTTATCAGCTAACTCTTAAAAGCTATCAATTTCAAATTTGGCATAAAAACTTATAAAATTAATTCAAATGAAGTTGCTTTAAAAGTTTTGAAATCGCGCTTGCGCTTCTACCCCCTCCCATACAAAACTATGATTTCGACCAATTTTATTCAATCAACTAATAACCAACAAACTAAAAGCTACGAACTTGAAAATTTATACAAGCACCTCACAAGAAAAGCAAAATAAAACTACATATCAAATTTTACGATTCCCCTACCTTCTCTACTCCCTCCCATTCAAATGTTCGGTTTCGTGAATGTTAAATACACCAAATTTTATGAAAATTCTATGCAACTTCGTCTATGAAACACATTCTATACAGAGAATATTGGACGTGATTCAAGTAATTAATTAAAAAGCTATTAACATCCACCCACCCTTACTATTACCCCTACTCCTCCCCTCATAAAAACCCAAACTTACAGACACGAATGAAATATTGTTAACAGTCCTGCCCAAGAACTCCCTTTCACTTAGTCTTCCCTAACCACTCTAACCTGCATATTGACTTTCCACTCATCCGCAACTTGTCCCAAGAATAATAAAGTTTCGCCCGACTTGTTGGCAGTTTATTTGTTTTGTTTTCATTAATACGTAGTGCAACTTCCCTTGCTACCGAGTCAAGGTTTACAAATACCTTCTTAGCGCTCTCCAGAGATCTTGTAAGGATATCTATATCGTCGGCATATGCTACGAGTTGTGTGGATTTGAAGCATACTGTTCCTTTGGTGTCAACGGGAAGTTTCCGAACAAAATATTCGAGTGTCAAATTGAACAACATTGGTGCGAGGCCGTCACCTTGCTTAAGGCCGTTGTCTGTTTTAAAACTGGAAGTCAGATCGTTTCCTACTCTGACTCGTGACAAAGACTCGGTCATTGTCATTCTTGTAAGCCGAACCAGTTTTGGTGGGACTCCAAACTCCAACATGATTTTATACAGTACGCGCCTGTCGATAGTGTCGTATACTTGTTTGAAGTCAACAAATTTTACAGGACGTATACAACAGAGATATTGCCATTATATTAAAAACCTTTAATTCGTGGTCAGCACTAAAAATTGGCCATGGCAAAATTTTAAACGCTACTAGAGACGCAAACTCACTTTTCGGTTGCGTGCATGATTGCATGAACCAACCGCAGGTTGAAAAATGGAAGTTTCACGTTAAGTTTCCTGAACGAAGTGAATGGGCAGCAAACACGATACTCAGCACCTGAACAGGTCCTCATCTCTATACGGATGGATCTAAAACTAACCAAGGGACAGGTGCAAGGATTTATTCCTACGACCTCGACATCCACACGTTTCATCTTCCAGAACACGCGACTGTGTTCCAAGCAGAAGTATCAGCTACTAACGAGTGCACAAAGATTATTTTGGATATTTAGAACAGCCTTGGATATTGTTAAATTTTCTCGGACAGAAGGGCTGAATTGCTGACACTCCAATCCTAGACCCCACGTCCAGATTAGTGTCCATTTGTAGACACAATTTAAATCACCTAACGACTACAACGGAAGTTTTTCTAATTTGGAAACGAGGCAGCAAACACGTTTGCACGGCAAGGATCTTCTAACATCAATTCCACTAGAAAGTCAGTCGACATAGCATCAATAGTGCTGAAGGCTAGCTTCAAACAAAATATTTGGAATTCTGTCTTAGCAAGGTGGCGGCAGCTGGACAGCTGTAGAACGGCCTTTGGGAAGAACGAATAAAAATTTACAGCTTAGCTGTTACAACGTAGTCGCTACAGCGGCCGAACTATTGTTGGCTTGACCACAGGTCATTGCTTGCTAAAGCTGCACGCATTCAGGCTACAGATCGCAAGTCACAGCCTTTGCAGAGGTTGCAAGGAAGACGAAGAATCTATCGAACAGTATTTTTGCCACTGTCAGCAAATCTCAAACAGTCGTTTCTATTATTTGGGGTCTAGATTCTTCTCAGAACTAGACGACCTCGGAGGCGTCAAACATTCGAGCCTTCAGTGGCTAGCAGAGGAGTAAAACCGATCTCATAATGAATAGGGAGAGTACAATGGGCCAAACTAGATGGCCTTATTGCAATGTGGTTCTATGAAACCACCCTCCTACAACCCAAACCCTAAACCTAACCATAGCAAAACATGAAATGAAGCGTAAATCTTGCAGGCCTATCAATGCGAAAGGCGTTATAACCAGCACAGAATAAAGTAATGGAAAGGGACAGAAACTCATCAACAACACCGCCATCTATCGGACGCGATAACAAAAGGCTCAAGATGAAAAGCGTCATACATATACCTGCAGAAGAGGCCCAGCCTTGCACGTCGCGCATTAGGTACAGAGACGCGTTAAAGGGATCAGAATCGGTGTTTTACATACTAAACATACTCACAAGCTCAGAGCAGATAGCTGTAACACAAAAATCAATCATGGTCGAATTACATCAAACGGCCAAATAGAGAATAAGCCCACATTTTGGAGGACTTAAAAGTTATTCAGGCGAATCTCCAACGTGGAGCAACGGTCATGGACGTAATAACATAGAGATTCTCATTAGGAGGAATTCCATATTGCTCTTCTGCATGAGACAAGGGCCGCGAAGGGAAAAATTATTGACATTCCTCAAAAAAGGTCAAATTAATTTTCAATAAAAGAAGCGACAGGTCGAGAGCTACACTCCTACGATACTATCACCCGAAATTAATTATCTGAATATGCCTTTTCATTCGAACAGATTCAGCTGCAGTCCTGGTGAAAATACCAAAGATGAAAGGGGTTCAAGAGGCAATGCTTGCTTGCCTTGGCCTACTTTTCTGGTGAAGAGCCAGATGATCCACTTCAAGACGACAAGGAGCTAGTGGAGCACCGTTCTTCCCCGACCTCAAGCAGGTGCGGTATGCGGAATCTGTTGAATTTTGCCGCGGCAACGGGATTCCTTGAGCTCAACAAGGAGCTTACAACATCGCTAGATGCCACACATTAGGTTTACCTAAACTCATGCCGTATCACTGAAAACCCCAATGTGGGCTAAGGATGCCACTCTAACCTAACCTAAAGAAGTTAAAAAAAAGAGTCATGCAAAAGATTTTGTACACCTTCCAACGGCCTCAAGACTCCTAAAGGTGTTAGCAAACGGCACCTCGATTTATATTGCACTCTTAGGTCCTTAACAAAAAGCAGCATGGAGATGCTTGAAGTATTATTGGCAAAATATCTCCCAGGTAAGTAGGAACCTTATACTGAGAAAGTGGATTGAACTATAGTACAAAATCTACTGGAATAGACTTACAGGTTTATCCATCTCCAAAAAATTAATGCTACTCCAGAAAAAATCATCTTGGAAAAGGCTTTCTTTCAACTGAAGAACTAGCTAACTTGATTTGGCTGATGTTGTTTTCCATTATTAACGGCATACCTTCCTCTTTACAATGAAATAAACATCCGATTATTTATCTCAAAAAATGCCATTTTTCTTTGAATACCAAAATAACACCTCTTATTGGATAACCCTATAATATTGCTAAAATCAATCAGCATTTAAACAATACTTGTATTTTTTTTTTGGAAATTTCGTATTTCTTTCTTAATTTGTTATTATTTTCCTTAACCACTTTTTTTTATTAATAAGATTGGAAAATACTTTAAAGTACTGATCAAGTAATTTGGTACTGAATCCACGAATACTTGTTACAAGTACTTAAATATAAACTGTTCTGCTTCATTAATCGTGACGTTTTCGTCTTTGCTTAAACCTTTGTTGAACTGATCCGTTTGAAATAGGTCAAAAATTCAAGATTAATAAAGCAGAGCAGGGTACAGTGAAAAACTTTCCTTTAACACTCATACTATGGTGCGACACTTCCTCTTCTTATGCAGCTAATACTCTACTAATATTTTCTCAACTACAAACTCCCATTAGTTTTCGACGCCAACATTCATAAAACAAAACTCAAAACGACTCTCGGAAGTATCTTTCTCATAGTTTACGAGTGTCGAAACTGAACGAATTTTTTATGCAATTAAATAAACTTAATTATAAAAGTTAAACAGATCCTCAATTCCACAAAAATTATCTCTATATGAAAAAAGAAACAAAAAGAAAAATATTCAAAGGGATTTTTTCTACTTTCGAAATTATGAGAGTTTAGAGATTACTTTTTGTTGGAGCCTTGCCGCGAAATTTTAGTTAGTTTTGCGGAAATCTTAAGGAAGGGTATTATAAATTTAATCCAATCCAGCGGATAAAGAATCTTGTACAAAGTTTTTTGACATTGTAATCATCCGCATCGCATTCATAAGTTCCTGTGAAACATCCGGTGAAGCCAAAGGATTGCAGTGATAGTTTGTTGTTGGTTTGTCGGTTTTTGTATAAAATGTAAATTTATTACAGTTTAATTTTCATAAAGAAATTTTTTCATGAATTTGGTTCCAAGCGAAATCATGAATTATTTTTAAGAACTCTGAATAAGTAATCAGCTTAAATACCGACAAAGTTTTTAACTATGCAAAAAACACGATTTAAACTTAACCTAAAATTTACAGTGAATCTTGTATTCCTATTTGTAGAACATTTTTATGAAAGCAGTCCTGTTTTCGAGATTTGCGATAACTTTGTTTTTTAATCTGTGCCACAAACCGCATATTCGAAGGCTAGAGAAAAATAAAAACCTATGCAATAGTCGTTGCTACACAATCCAACGTAATAATCATCATTTGACCAAGAATTCTTTTAGAAAATCTCAATTTTATACTCGGATTACGTTACCTGAACTTTCAAAAAGGAGGTTTACCTAAATCCCTTGCGGATTTCTTTTCGTTTTTGTTATTTTAAAGGACGTAGAGCTTTTCGTTTTATAGAAAACTCGTATTGTGTTAAATTTATCCAACTAGCACTGGCTGAATCAATACAATGATTAATTCACAAGTTCGGGTGCAATGGTAAATTCTATGGGAAAATAACTATTGATTTTATCGATTTATTATAAGCTTAAGCTATCCTCTTTGCAAGATTTCGAATGCAATTTTCTTAACATTGAATTATCGGTCCTAGGGGATTGTCGACAAAAGCGTATTCTGTTCGTCGGGAAGTTTTTGCCACGTCAATATTATCGGAGAGGCTAGTTCAATCATTTATTTATGAAATGTTAGATGAGAGAGCTATAAGTCACTTCCAGACTTTTTTCTACTTGGGAATTCCATTTTTCATACCGATTTGAAATATTCCCGTACTTTGTGAGTTTTACAAGAAATGTGTCGGAATTCAAGGATAATTGGATGGATAGATTTATACCTTGAAAGTTTATAGATGAAAATTTTTTTTTTGTGCTCTAGAATTCCAATTGATACTACTTTCGTAATTTATGCTTTTATTTCGGTACGAGTACATACATAAAAAATACAAAATATTCGTTTTTTGTACTATTTAGTTTAGTTTAATTACTCTAATAATAAAGTATTATAATCAACTTGGAAAAAACTGAATTTACAACCCAGAAAAATATTATTGTTATGTCTTATAAGAATTTAGTCCAACAAAAAAAAAACAGCCCATAAAATATCTCTGGCGGCTTGACAAATGAGGCAGGGGAGTCACTGTATGACCAAAATAAATCTATGCAAAAATAATACAACCACATACATTCTTTAATCAATTATATCAAAAAATGAATATCGGACAAATGTGTTTTTTACACTACGCCCGAGGCATGAGTGCTAAAATGTGTTAAAGTGCGACGCATATAACCGTTCGGTACATTCTAAATGCAAAGAAAACTGAAAATAAATGTCCGCAAAACCAAGTTCATGCAAATGGATTCGAACATAAGCGCACCGATTGTTCTTACGGATAAGATGTGGAAAAGCTACATGATTTTCCTTACCTTGGAAGCAAAGTTAGCATGGACTCAAGGATATTGAGGCTCGTATAAATTAGAGTCACTCTATGAAAAAGAAAGAACAAGGCACCTGGTAGAAGAGTCTGGACACCTTGTCAGATGGGGCGCTGTTTATTTTCATATGTATGCGTGCAACGTGTCGGTATAACTTTTTAGTGGTTTTATTTCGCGAATATCTTTAATTTGCAGTACTTTTAAGTGGTGAAAATTTAATTTGGTAGGTTTCACGTTCTAATGAACGGATTGCAATCACATTTGCTTACTTATCGCATGCTGGAAAATAGCAGTGCGCTTTTTCAAATTTAATGGAAAAGCTGGTTATCACCTTGGCCGAACTCTAGTACGTCTTGTTCTTTCTTTTTCATAGAGTAACTCTAGTATAAATAAAGCCCTTCCAGCTTTCGGTAAACTTGCCTCTTTCTGGCTGCGAGTGTTTGAGTAATGCGTTAAATATGTGTTGTTTATGGTTGTACTACATAGACAGTGACCGTCAGGCTTACCAAGAAACTTCAAACTTTTGCCTCTGATGTATTTCAGGGATATTTTGGCCAGATGTGATATCCAACGACGAACTTCGGGACAGATCAAAATAGGTATTGAGATTCAAAAGCGGAAGTGGTAGCGGATCGACTACAATTTGACGAAACTAGAGCAAGACATCGCAAAAAGAGCTCTGAATAATAATCGGCTTTGTCGAAATATAGTACATGGAAGCGAGCAGTTGAGCAGAAGACCAGAGGAATAAACAAATCCCCTGACGACAACTAAAGGCTGATGCTCAAAATCAAGAGAATTTTTTCTGTCCCATGTCCCTATAGGGAGTTCTTAAAATTAATTGATTGATTGATTGCAATGAACTGACATGAACTGAACACGAAAACGCGTACGGGAAACACTATTCTACTACCGCAGAATTTCATGAACTTGACCGAAATAGCATTTCACCTGTAGACAGCTTTGAATTACGACCTCAGCATTTCTCGATTTGTTCGTTTTGCTCTTTCGTGACTATAAAAATGTCCTTCAAGAGAACATGGCCGACATGTAACATTTTTATTTAATTAAAAGTAATGTGATCACCATAGTTCGTACTACATACAAAACTCTATAGTGTCTCTACCTTTCACTTTAGATACATATATCTAAATCTACGTTATACCCATTTCCGTTATTATTTTTTCTTTTTAATTTTCAAGTCCTTTGGGAGAAGCGTGCATGAGTCGTATTTCAATCCTGAATATGTAAAATACTATGGTTTTACTGTGGTGGCACAAGAAATGAAGGAAAAAGGTGAAAATGAGAATTTAAAATGAATTTGCGGTGAGGACTTTCTCTCTAAATATGAAAGCTATAGGTATAGGCGGAGATGCAAAATAAAAAAGGTTACACTTATGAATAGGTATACTATTATAAAATTCTTCGCATCACATATGTTTCATTTCCATAGGCAGTAGAATACATTAGGGGAGAAATGCACGTGGGCTTGGTATAAAGTTTTTTGTATATTTAAATATTCGCCCCTGAATTTGTTTTAGTGTTTTAGAACAACTTTTTTTTAGTTCATTTGCCTAAATTGGAATTTAAATGTAAAAAAAAAAAAAAAATTAAAAATTCTTATATTTTTCTTTATGATTTCATTGCGGAAAGCATAAATAATTTCATAGAACGTAGGCATATGGAGTAGTGCAAGTGAAATTGGAGTAGTTTAGCAGAGACGGAGGCATTTAATTTGAATAAGGTTGATATTTAAATTATAAGGATTTAATTCAATTAGAGGATTATGGTTGTGCCGGAGTAATAATCTTACGATACGTAAGATGAAATGCAAGCGATCTTAATGCACTAGGAAACTATGCCATATCAAATTCTTCAGAAAATTTAATAAGGACATTTCTATGAGAGGTGGTGCGAACTTGTTAGTTTTAATACTCTAGATATAGATTATAAGTTTGCTCCGGTAATATAATGCTAAGAAATAAGGCTCGGGGAAAAAATTGACTGGAACAGATGTTCATACTCAGAAAGTTCAAAATCTCCGTCTCACTGTTCGTCCATTCGCACTTTAGGTTGAGAATGCATTAAGTTGGAAGGTTGAAATTTTTTTCACGTTATTTTTGTTGAAATAGTAAGGTCAAGTTTGCGAATGGGCTAAATCCCTGCACGCCTTCTACCCTCTTGCATAAAAAATGGCTTATTTTTGCAACTTCACAATTCACCATTACCTACAAATTTAAAATGTAATGTTTTCCTTATAATAGTTCTTGTAACACTCCTAATTTAATTGTATTTTATTTTGAAGCTAAAATGAATAGAAAAGGTCAAATTTTACCAACTACACAATTGCTTATGATTCCAATTTTTGAAAATTTTAATGTCCATGTAACACATGAATCGAAATCAAATTTCTGACAATACCTCCCACATAGGCATAGGACAGGAACAGTTCCCTTCCACAAGGCGCGATCTTGAACATCGGCCTTTAGTTGCAGCCAGGACTTCCTCATTCCTCAATTGCTCGCTTTCATGAAGATTATAATCCAAAGCCTGTTTGGCGATGTTTCGCTCTAGTTTCCTCAAAGTGTGTCCGATCCACTGCCACTTCCACCTCCGAATCTCAGTGCCTATATTAGTCGTAATACTCTAAAATTCGTCCTTGGAGATCACTTCTGGCCAGAATATTCATAAAATGCATCGCAGGCATTGGTTCACGAAATTTTTCAGTCTGCAGTAAGCCGAACGGTCACTTTCCACGTGGTACAACCATAAACCAACACAGATTTGGCAGTTTCGTGCGACGGGAGATCTCTCTGAACCTCCAGAAAGGGAAAAGAACACCGAAGGCCTGACGAGCTTTATTTAGACGAGCCCCAATATTCTTTTCGGCTCCGCCGATGATGTTACAATGCTCCATTTAACGATCGATCACTGATTGGCAGTGCAAGGACCGAATGACCCCAGCCCTTTCCCCGTCATTCAATGTTCGGACGTTCCAGAAGCCAATCATAGTCCGTTCGCGAATACCAAAAGTCGTTACCGTAAAATCGGTCCGTATCCGTTTCTCGTATCAGTTAGTTTTAAGATCACAGGTGATAAGCTCACGATCCAGTGAGTGTCCATTTGCCAGTTTTAGGGCCAGCAGTACTGACCGTGGGTGAATTCTACTGCCCCCTTCCCATAAGGGGCTCATATCCGTGGAGTCGGTAAAAGTCTCCAAAGATAGTTGCGTGAATTGGTAAAACCTCGTCATACAACTACCGCTTGTGGTATAAATAAATGTAACAAATATTATTACAAATTTATCGATGAGCGTTTAGAACACGCCAAACTAAGGGAGAATATCTAAAAACTATACCTGCTTCAATTCCTCCTGCAGTGGTTTTCTGTGACAGATATGTTGCTTGAAAATTTTGCCGCGGTTTGGTTATTTCTTACGGTATTCGAAATAACTTAGAGATAAGCCTTTTAATGCTTAATGTTAGATAAATCGACACGTATAAGAGAAACAAGTGGGAATGGAAAAGTTAGAAAGGAAACGTATTAGGGCTAAGTAGGAAATGTTGGTGGACGTTGTTTCTGAATTATTGGGGACTGTAGGTACTTCGCTGGAAACTTACTGCCTGGTAATGCATTCCACATTATGCACGTCCGAGGAATGATGGACTGCCTAAAATTCCCTGTTCTCCACGGCAGATGCTTCACGGTATTTTCGTAAGCGTGTGCAGCTTGGCAAATATTACAAATATTACATGGGGCATGTAAGAGAGGAGGTATTAGATACTTTTGTACATTTACCATGGAAATATCTATTATAAATGCAGAGTTCTCCGACATTTCCGTGATGCTCGAGGGAGTCTACAGAATCCGATACCGTTTCATCTTCAATTAGACGTCACGCACGTTTTAAGATACGATCGACCAACGATAGGAGTGATTTAGGGGCTCCAGCAAGACGTGGCCGTATATAAGCTTTCTAGATGGTAGCCAGCTCAGGCGCAGAAACGCTGCAGAATACCTAAATGTCTTGAGGCATCAGCAATTTCGTAGATGTTTCAACTCCAATCAAGGCGATTGTTAAGCTTTACACCAAGTAAGATAAAATCTATAGAAGGTGGAATCTGCACGCGACTGAAGCGGCTGACGCTGGAACTTTATGCTTTAAAAATAGATGATAGAACTGGGCTTTTGAGTTACGAAGTTCTACTCTGTTTTTATTGCCACATTCCAGGATTAAGTAAGGTCAGAATTTAATGAGCCTATTGACTCGTTACGCTATGAGGACGCTAAAGTCGGACGTGCCTCCGCAGGAGAGTCGAATTGGAAGATTGCTATTAGCGAAACTATAGATAGGATTGAAAGTTGACGATCGAAGATCGTTTATAAAGCCTAAAAAAGAGTGTGTGACAATACTGAGCCTTGACAGACGCCAAAAATAATAGAAAAGATGCAGAAGCAACTCGATCGAAAGTCATACAGACAAATTATCTGCGTTAAATTTTTGGTAATTTTTTTTTCGAAAAAATGTCACAAATTTAATCTTTAATGTCACACATTTGAACTCTAATGTCACAACTTTTGTTGACAATGAACATTTTTCTGTGACATTTCTGTCAAAATTTATTGACATTGTTAGGTATCCAATGCAAAAATTATGGTGATCTGGGCCGGATAGTAGTACACCGATTGCAGGAACTTTCTTGATTTGGCTCCAATTAATAAAGCTCGCCAGATCGTCTATAGTCTTCTATTCTCCTTAGAGTGGCTAAATGGGTGTAGAAGTTGCAGTGCAAAAGATTTTCAAGACATTTAAATCAAATAAAAAAAATGCAACCACTAGGTAGCGTGTTGGTTAACAATGCGAAGGTCGTGAGTTCAAATCCCGGTCAACGCATTATTCCAGCACACTGTCTGCTTGGATATACCTTGGTTACCTCAATCTACGAAAATGAAAAATTCGTAGATAGAGAGTTGTGTTAAGAGTTAACAAGAGTTAACAACCTTTCCACAATAAGTAATGAAAATGTTAAGGAACCTGAAAATCAGGAGGCCAAGGCCCGATTTAGGATATCATGCCATTGAAGAAGAAAAATAAAATGTACGCTAATAAAAACATATATATTAATGGTGTTCCCGTACTAATAACTCTTAGATCTGAACTAGTAATTACTCCGGTTGTTTTATTTATTTAAGAATTTGCATTACTCGGGCATTTCTGTTACTTTGATCTCACTTCTATTTTAGCCATTTAATAAAATTTCCGATTGAAATTTATTGCAAGTACTCAAAATAAATAAAACGGCAAATTGCAGCAATCTCAAGAACAAAACGAAAATTTAATGAGTACGTCCTTCACTTCTATATGTAGCGTGCAACTACCGAAATTCTTATTCAACTCTTATATAGGTTCATAGGGGAAGTTAATGTGCAATTAAAATATAAATTATTCAGTTAAGTTTTTGTTTCAAACATTCAATTTGCGTGGTCCATAAGTCAACCAACATATGTACATATGTATCATTAAAAAGAAAAAACTAAGTAGAAAAAATTTAGAAACAATTAAAAGGAAATGCATGGTCTATACATATAGTCTATAATTATATTGTGTGCGCACTTACTTCGGGTCATAGAAATAAATAGTGTGTTGCATTTTTTTTAAACATACATATATCCGAGAACGGATTTAAAACATTTTCGTACTAAATGCTAGCTACAAAATAACTTCCGTTAAAATAAAAATTAAATAATAATTCATAAATTATGAGACGCCGCAGATAATTCCCATGTCAGTTGCGTGCGTGAAATGTGAAAGATTCAATCGAGTAATTTTCAACGCGATTCAAGCTCGAAAGCGACCAGAGATGGTTTCGTACTAATTTAAAGCATTCCAGACCGATTTAGAGCGCTGCCGCCAGCACTAGCTTGTCGTATATACATATGTGTAAACGAACGACAAGTAGGAGCGAATTAACTTCATCTTCATCATCAGCATTGGCAAACTTGCAGTACGTGTACCTCGTTGCTGACTTTTTTCTCTATCACAAACAGTATAGTGGTCACCAATTCACGTCCATGACGAGATGAATAGGTCAAAGCCATATTCGCACCCGTTTTCCAGGTGTAAATCATGCCAAGTACGCTACAAGCTATTACACTTTATCCTTGAAACGCGTGATTATAGACCTAGGCCAGCGAAGCATTTATGCATGAATCAGGAAGTTTGGGAGCTATTTAGAGAGTTGAAATTGCTTCCAGCCGGATGACATACTTTCTCACATGATGGAGCCATGATTCGGGTGTAAGCATCCAGCAGCCAGGCAGCTCGGAGACGGAGCAATCAAGACGCAATTCAATTTATCTATTGCCCGAATCAAATGCACACTCACTGAACAGTGGCTATGCTGACTTTAAAACAACGCTGGAACCCTCCAGTTGACTGATTGTACTCCTATTCCGCCCATCGACTAATTGGACAAATGTAAGTTTAATTTTGACTAAGTCAAAGCTAAGCATTGCAATGGAAAATCATATTTTTAATTAACTTATTGATCGCTTCACTAGTTTGTTCGGTTTTTCAGTATACGAGACCGCATCGTCGAATACTTTGCCCAATTTATTGGGTTTCACGCTTCATTGATGGAAAACATAAAAGTGATTTGCATTTGAACTTAATGGGATTTTTAGGCTGAATGGCAGCTGTAATATTCGATAGTAACAACTTGTTTCGAATCGTATCTACCCGGATACACATCACAGAGGAGACAACATCATCTGATTCGGATTCGCACAACAACATTCGCCATAATGGACAATTGAGCTGCAATGGAACGTAATGACCTATAGGAGCGATACTAAAAAACCGATTGTCCAGAAAATCTGCACGATACGAATGTGAATCGATGGCATTCGCTAGATTCGAATGGAATGACTGCAGGGTAATATAAACATTTTCAGTACATCTGAGCCGAATCGTTACGACCATTCGATATGGAAATTTACTGCACTAATAATCGTATCGGGGAAGTTAACAAGAGATTCGGTGTTGGTTTGAATTCAATATTGACTGGCGGTTGATATCGTAATAAAGTAGCTAGCTATACCTTATATTCTATTAAAGCATTGAATAAAATTTAACGAATTATGTAAATATTTGGAGTAAATCTGATTACTGCAAATTAGTGTCATACATAGTAGTTCACTGATGCTGTGTATCAATGTAACTCTTACAACAATTCCTATGAAACCTAGAATTTTCAAATTTTACCCTTCCGGAATGATAGTAATTTATTCATCAAAAAATGTATTACTATTTTATTTTATTTAGGGGCACCGCGACCGTTTTGGTCTATTGTCCTTTACACTACCATAACTCTATAGCTTTGGCTAATCTAAGTAAATATATTTAAGGGAGCCATGTTGGTTAGTTTATCAGTTGTGAGGAAACCCTTTATTAGAAAATTTAATCTTTTCCTTGCTACTGCCTCGAAGTGACATAGGACGTGCTCTGTCATTTCTGAGTCTCTGAGACAGAGGCGGCAGATGTCGGTTTCAGCGAGACCCATATTTTTGAGGTGGTGGTTTACTCCACTATGCCCCGTCAATAGGTCGATTAGAGTACTAATGTCACTTTTGCTGAATTTTAGAATATCCTCCACTTTGTTTTTTTGTGGTAGGAAAAATTTCTTTGAGATTGATAGGCCTGAAAGTCTATTCCAGTAGATTCTATGCTCTTGTTCAATCCACTCTCTATGTATAAGGTTCAAGTGTCCTTTTGGTTTTCCATAGAATGGCTCTGGTCCAATAAAATTTGTTTCTGTGCCATTTTTTGCGAAGCGGTCTGCCTCTTCATTTCCCTCAATCCGCGTATGTTCTAGGACCCACATTAACGTTACTTTGTTCCTCCTTCCGAGGATGATTAGGTTTTGAAGCCTTGTTCCGTGTTTCTTGGATGCAAGAGCTTTGAGAACTGCCTGACTATCCGATAAGATATAAATAAATTTGTTGCGATGAGCTCTCCTAATATTTTCTTGGATACATAGCAACATTGCAATAAGTTCGGCTTGGAAGATCGTGGCTTAATTACCAAGAGATTTTGATACCGAGAAATTAGGACCTGTGACTCCTGCTCCAGTCCCACCCGAGGTGCGCGAGCCAGTAGCATGGATTGCTAATCCTTGCGTTCTCTGATTATTACTTTGAATGGGGTTTCAAAGTTGAATTTTGTCGGCATGGTATTTGACAATGTTGAGGTTAAACCCTCAATTTTTGGATTTTTTAGAATTTGGAGGTGACCTCGAAAATCTCCCGATTTGTAATTGTTATCCCTCTGTATGCGTAGCACCCCTTTTATTTCCGCCTTTTTTATTTGGAGATGTATCGGATGTTCAGGAATATTTCCATTGCCGCAGTAGGGCAGGTTTTCATGGCACCTGTGATAGTAAGGCACACTAGCCTTTGCATTTTTTATAATATAAGCTGTGCTTTTTGTTGTAATATTACAGTCCACCACACTGTTGGTCAGTATCTGACTATTGGAAGGATGATTGTTCTTAAATGTATTACTACATTTATGTACATAAGAAATAATGCAGAAGTTGGAAACAATAAAAATAAACTGCCAACAAGTCGGGCGCAACTTTAAACTTATTTTACAGAATCAAAAAAAATGAACTCAAGGAAGCTGTTTTTTATTTCGGCAACATTCGTGTCGAAATCCAATAGCGAGAAATAGTTATTTAAATCTCTTAACATGTATGAAATCCGTAGTTCGTCCGATGCTGCGCAATTCTACAAAGATCGTATTTTCGAACAGGACAATGAGGAACATTGAAATTAATCGTCAATAATAACTTTAAAACCAAAAGCAACTCTGGCATTTATCTCACTTTTCTCAAGAAAATCGATAGATAGATCTAAACGATCAGCATATGGCGGTAACTTGAGAGGATCGGACCAGGGAAGGACTTGCAGAACAAATCTTAAGAATCGACGCAGTGCTGCTTCAATTCTATCTATGTCAGAGCGGTAAATAGATAAAACTAGCATATTTTAGGATAAATCGGACGAATGCACAAGATAACATATTCGATGTTGAGAAATCATTAAATTCTGTCGATCGTTCCTGAACAAATCCAAGGATAGCGTTCGCTTTATAAGCAATATGATCCACGTCATCATCAAAGGTAAAACTATTGTTGAATAGAGCGCCAAAATCACGTACTTTGTCAGAAGGAAGTAAAGAGCATTAATATACAACATAGTCGAAATTAAGTGACATTCTGTTCTTAGAATGCAAAACAGTAGTGCACTTATTAAAGTTGAGATGTAAATTGTTGAGTAAGCATTAGTGCTGGAAACGCGAGGTACCTTTTTGCAATAATATCATTGTTGCTAGAGATAATCTTAAAGATTTTCGCGTCATTCGCATAGAGAAAATATGTATTCGAGTTAGAAATAAAAGAACCGTTAATAAATAGAAGGAATAGAAGTGGTCCTAGATGGCTACCTTGCGGAACAACTAAAGTATTAAATATTTCGGAAGATAAGGCCTCACGTAAGTGTGTTTTCTGAATGCAATCACGAAGATATGACTTAATTCAAAAGACGAAAATATCAGGAAAACCAAGCGGGCGGAGCTTATGAACAAGATTATTATGATCAATTTTGTAAAAAAAAACTCCTTGAGAGTGAATAAGTTTTCTAAGCTTTTGCTTTTCGAATTTTCAAATTAATTAAATCATCGTTAAACTAAGAAAATCTCCTGGTAGATTTCGAACAAATTACAAGGTTATGTAACCTTAACATTTTTTTTTTTTACAGAATGACCTGTGTTATAGGCGATTTCGGCCTTTATGTGCAATGCACAAACACAGTCATGGAGGGAAGGAATGGGATTGGGAAGGTTGGGGAATGGGAGTGAGAACGACCGTAGCGAGTGGAGAAGCTGGTATATTGCTCAGTTGTACTGGCTGCTTACTGACAAATATTTGCAGATGTTATGGGGGACTGAATGATAGAAAGCGAACAGAAACCATCTACTGAGTATCTAGGCCTTCTTGAAGTGGAACTGTTTCACTTTTACACCGTTTCCCCATTTTATTGCGAATAATTTTTTATCACCAGTAGCAACTGAAAAATTTGCGCTTAAAAAAATCCCGTCTGGAGTGGGAATCGAACCCACGACCTATTGACTGAGAAGCAAGCATGCTGCCCACTACGCCACGGAAGCCTCAACATACATCTAGATAGTTAAAAAAAAATTAATTTTTCAAAATGGTATGCATTCGAAAGTACAATCCTTTGAGCGTTATAGCGTTGTGTAACCGACAGGGTGAGCAACGACCAGGAGATGACTCAACACTTTAAATGCGTTTTTCTACGAAAGTTTTTTTCAAAATCGGTACCAGATATCTTCGCGACTTCTGGACCAATCGGAATCTAGTTTTGAATAGTTATATTTCACACAATAATCTAGTACTCAGTGGGATGTTATTTCGATGACTGGCATAGTTTTTTGCCATAAGTACTGATCAATTTTGAGGTGAAAAATCGCCTGTTTTAATCCAGAGACTGCGATGATCCGAAAAATTTAATTTTTAAATTCCGGTCCGATAAGTACTAGTTTTATTTATCTACTTTAAGAAATATTTTGTTTCTGGATAAAAAATGGCGGAGGCGCGGCTGGTACCGTGAATGGTATCAACAAAAACCCATCCCAAGGAAACGACTGTAACTTATTTACCATTTGAAATTTTCAACCATATTTTCACATAATATAGACAAAATGTATACTTTAAAAAATATATCATGATTCTTCAATAAAATTCAGTTTTATGCACGAAAAAAAATCTTAAGCATAACCGTAGCTTTTGCCGTCGTAGGTGTATGTAATTAAGGGATTAGTGTAAAAATTATAAGTGGCTTTGTCAACATCGGATTCATTCAATATAGGCGACCAATCGCAATTGGATGTGCTCAGAATTAAAGTTCCAAAATTAGCTTCGGCGAAATTAAAATAATAATTAACAATAGAGTTCGAGTTCGAAAATCCTGTTCGAATGTTGCGTGAAGGGCAGGATGAATTGGCAAGTCCAGCAGCAAGGGAGTGTGAAATCTATCTACCATCGTAAAGTTGGCATCAGATGAGAAAATCAGATCCAAAATCTGCCTTGATCGTTCGAAATTGGACACACTTGAAAAAGTCCGGAAGCAAGCATATTGTCCACAAATTGTATTTTGTATTCATCGAATACTGCTTATCAAAATTTAAAACATCATTAATAATATTAAAGTCGTTAGTTTACATGTGTTCGAAGGAAAAATGCTTTTATACTCTATATGAAATCTGAGAGTATTACAAGTTTGCTCTAAAGTTTGCAACACCAAGAAATATTACCAGAGTCGCGAAGGATGCAGAGATATTGGTTGTCGTTCAAAAAACTCGAACCCGGATATCCGTTCGTCTGTCTGCCCATCTATCCGTCCGTCTGTCCATTCGCCTGTTCGCTCTCTAGCTTGAGATCGCTTTGAGCTAGGAAGCTCAAATTTTGTACACATTATCATTGGTGAAAAAGTAAGGCCGAGTTTGTGAACAGGCCAAATCGCGTTACTCCTTCTACCCACTCCCATAAAAAATGACTCAATTTCGTAATTTGATAATAAGCAGATTTTCTCGAAAATTATAAAAGCTACTGATTTGAAATTTCGAGCATACACTACGATCATTTCAATCTGTATAAAAATTATTTAAATCCTCAATCTCCTTCCACCATCTCCCATATAAACTGCACTTTTTCATGAAAAAATGACTTGAAAACACTTTACTCAGTACGTATAAAATTTATCGAGCTGAGATTGTGCCCGAAATATTAGTAAGACCGATAAAAATTAGACGAATAGCTGCACACCTTCTACCCCGTCCCTTACAATATGACTAAATTTCACAACTTTTCAAACAGTCGATTTTCTTGAAAAGTATTAATGCTATTGATCTGCAATTTAAAATACGTTAATTAAATTATGTTTAGTTATTTCTGAAAGGAATCGTTAAGATTTCCCCACTCCATCTACCACATCTCATACAAACAGCACAATTTCACTAAATCCAATACATTAATTTTATCAGTAACTATTAAATGTTTGAAGCTTAAATTTTCAGTAAAACATTGTGATATCAGATTTAGCGTGATTTGAAAGAATTAGTTTAATGCCGTCACCCCCCATACATTTTTTTAAATCAAAAAAATTCCCTCTTTCATCTAGATTATCGCATGATTGAGCTTTACGTCCAATCATAGTCCTGTTATGTTTTGAATTACTAAAATATAAATATGAGAGATTTAACATTTATTAAAATAATTAAAAGACAAATTTAGTCAAAATTTCATATGTCTACATCCTCCAGTTTTAATGAAAATCAGAATAATGTATTTTTGGAAATTGTGAATTCGGGACGAGATAAAAAGAGTAAGCTGATCGTAACATAATTTTCCGACGTTGATGGTATTTACATTGTTAAACTTTGGTCAAATTTTCATTTCGATAGCTTTGATATTAATGAGGAAAAATAATTTTCCTCAAATTTCGAAATTTCATGATATTTGTATGAGAGGTGGTAGAAGAAGTAAGGTGAAGCTCAACATTTATTCCAATTATTACATAATAAATTGACAATGAACAAATATATACACGATCTTTGCATATTTGAACTCTTTCTATCTTTGTTTGTTCAACGTGGACGCCTGCCGCTAGGGCTTTACTCTAAGGTTGTCTTCCGCAACATGGATTGTTTTTGTGACGACAACCAATAACGCCTCCGGAGGTTCCGGTCCATGTTGAGCTTCTCGTTTAGCATTCACACTATGAAGTGTAAGACATCTCTTTACGTCTTGGAACCCGGTCAATCACGCAACTCCATGGCCAGCAGTTGATTATCCTAGCCTCGTATGAAGCAGCAAGTCAATAAAATGGAAACCGCATGTAACATAATGCAGTTCCGGCTGCGGCTCACCCGTGATATGATGATCACTCATAGCCACTAAGAGTACCTGGGAGGGACTTCAACCATGGCTGCGCTGATTCGCCCGTACCACATCGTGCCAGTCAATCTAGTATTTGTCAATTCCGATCATCCGTCAAATCCCGAATTTTTTTCATTAAGCTCAAAGCCACCCATCAAATATACAATACAGTATTTACCACAGATTTCGCTCCCTATTGGTCTTAGGTGCATTGCTAGCATTTCGCCGGCCTGTTTTCAGTACTTTCTGCTGAACAACGCACTATCCTGCTTTCCTCTAACAACATGATTTTCTCTGATCCCTTTGAGTGTTCGATACTTTCGCTTTTCCGCCCGGATACCAGGCGCAAGCTGTTCTCTCACCTCCGTTCGCTATATTATTCTGGAATACCGACCATCCTTCAATCTCCCATACGATACTGCATAGGGCCCTCCAGCATCCAATTTCACTCCCTTCAGCTAACTCCTAATATAAATTTTCATTTTCTTGGATTGAGGTAACCAAGGTATATCCAAGCAGGCAACGTGCCGGAATTATATATTGCGCCGACCGGGATTTGAACTCACGACCTTCGCATTACAAGACCAACACACTACCAACTAGGCTATACCCTAGCTTTAGGTTATACCGTGCTTTCGTAGATTTACAGACCTATGCCAACTAAGACCATCAACAATAATCATCTCTAGCCTAGCTTGCGACAAATGAAGCCCGCGTACCATATTGTAAACTCGCTGGAACGATATGATAGAGGGTCCTCAACACCTCCTTCGTAGTACCAGGTTTTAAATCATTGGTCTTCATGGACCGCGGCATGCTACCCCACTTCAGTCTAAGTACAGATACTAGATACACTCCCACACACAAATAGAGTTTGGACAATGCATACACAACGATTGCGCGGGAAATTTTGTCCGAAATTTGAAATTTCTCAATTCTTTTTCATTTATGAATTAAACACAATCATAATGAATTGTTATTTACGAAAGCCATATTTATTTTCGATTATAATGAGTGAATCTGCACAAAAAATTGTAATTTAACGCAAGTTTGTGTTCATGTACATACGTCTGAAAACCGTCCAACTCAAGCAAACTTCTTGTTTGCCTGTTTTTCATATTCTTATGCTGCCTTCTTGTACTTCTAAACTCACGCTTAGCTGTTGGTATTACCGCATTGTCCAAATTCTATTAGAATAGTAGTTATCACTACTCTCCTAATATCACACTATCGTGTGTATCGAATATCTCTACGTCTAAGAAGTAAAACTTCTGAAATCAGCCCAGTAACCCCCTACGGAGTGACCACTGTAGCTAATTAAGTTTTTAATCAGATCATATTTCTTGCTGCTTATCGCCTCAGTCTGAATTTTTATCTACTGTTTACACGGATAAGTTGCATTTATACATGTATCAATGCAGAAATTAATACTAAAAATATAACATAGTTTGAAAAATTGAATTGAAGCATCAATTATACTTAGTTCAGTCCAGACAAATATACATAAATGTTCACATCTAATTGCGAAAAATATTTACAATTCCGAACAAAGACCATGTTCATTATATATTTTACTGCATTCAATACAGATTTTCAAGATATACACAGATATTCAGTAGCAATAATTACAATAACTTACGTAATTAACAGCGAAAAGATATTCCTCAGCCGGATACGGAATTAATAACAGATTAAAGAAATGCGACAATTCCATAGCGATAAATTTTGCAAATAAAAAAATCATAACATAGAATAATGCATAATAAATATGTTTACAAGCGTGATGATTTTTTAGGGCGATATTCAGCCGGTTTATTGATTTTTCAGAATATCGCACGTAATTATTTAATTTTTTTGTTCAGTCGTTAACTTTTTAATACTGTAATATGAATAATTTTAATACTATAAATTATTTATAGATGTAACGTGTATGCAAGGTGAACAAATTCAAGTCAACAACAAGAAGCAGGAATGTACGAGCAAATTCGAATTTTTATTACGAGTTGGTACTATGGAAAACTGGAAACTACGATCGAACATTTACGTGTAGTTTTCTTTTAATCTCTCTCTTACAATGTGCATACAATTATATTTATAGAATTCTTTGAATCAATGAAGATCATTCCAGAGCAGATACGAACAAAATAGCAACCAAAAATATGCACATAGAATCGGTACATACTCCGGAACTTTTTACACCCACAATTCCTGAATTGCACAAGCTCATTTGAATTCCGGGCATATGTGTATATATGTATATGGCGCTCGTACTATAAATGAAACAATAAGATGAAAAAAAATGGGAAAAAATACCAAAAGTTTCGTAGGAGTGAGCACATATGGAATCAGTTTTCTAAGCTCTGAAAAACTATTTTAATCCTGGTTTTGCAATAAATGATTTATACCAAATGAATATTCTACTGATATCGATTTATTAAATTTTGAAATAGATTAAAAGCTATAACTGGAATATGATTGGGTTCAAAGACCAATCATGCGATACTTCGCATGAATTCGAAAAAAATCGAGAGAATTTTGATTATTGAATAATAGCCAAATGATTTATGAGTTCGATAGATTCAATTTATGCAGTTAAAGAAAAGTGCAATTTGCATGAGAAGTTGCAGAATTGGAAAGGGGATTTTGCCAATTTCATTTCATGTTCTGAACTATCTAAGAGGAGAGGGTGGGTAGAGAGGGATGGGAGCGTGGATGGTTGCGATATTTTTTTGATCAATGAAGTTTTTGTATGATTAGTGCAAACAAGTCTCAATCCAAAGAAACAAGAGCCCTTACGATATGAAGAAACTTTAAACTTTATTGTAATAGGCAGCAATGTGTTTAATAGGCGACATCTAACATATACAGTAGCCGACAAAAGTCTACATACGGCCCTTATTTTCGCTGCTTGACGAGCCCAACAGATGATGTATTCTTGTTTATAATCTATTTTTATTGACATGTAACAAATAAATCTTATCTCCAATATAAACTTAACAATCTATTCATAAAAAAACTAAAGCATCGACAAAGTCTACGTACGATCATTAGATCCACCAAAAACTTCATTAAGGAATTTACATTTCATTTCTAAACTTAATATTAATATTTTGTTTTAACTGCCTGCAAGCGTCATAGCATTGATGCGACCAAATTTTCTAACTCGTTAGGCGTTTTTTGACCCCATTCCTCAATATGCTTCTCTTTTAGCATTGTAGCACTTCTAATGTCGTGTTTTCTTATTTTCGATTTCAAGCTCCCAAACGTGCTCGATGACATTCAAGTTCGGACTCTGTGGGGTTGTATTGAGCGCTCTTGGAGCATAATACAGTAGCCAGTCCTTCACGATTTGAGCGGTGTGCTTGGGATCATTGTCTTGTTCGAATATCCAGCTTTCGCCAAGGTGCAACTTGTCGACCGATTCCCTTAAATTGTGTTACAAGATGGTTTTGTAGAGATGGCGATCCATGAAGCCATCAATGAACTCCAACTTTCCAACAACCGACGCTGCGACAGCACCCCAAACCATCACATTGCCACCGCCATGTTGACTGTAGGAATTAGGTGTTTTCCACTCCCGTGTTTTCCTTTCTCCAAACTTTAGTTCTACCGCCACTTCCAAATATGAAATACTTCGATTCATCGGTGAATAAAACCTTCTTTCAAAAATCATGTCCTTTCGGCAAATTCTAAGCGAACTTTGCGATTTTTTCGCCTATAAGGGTTTTTTGCGTGGTGGTCTGCTGTGATAACCATTATTATTTACTGCTCTTTGAACTGTTCTTGGATGCACCATGGTTCTTGTTCGTTTTTCTATGTTCTCCGCCAATTTTGTGGCATATGCCTTTGGGTTTTGGTTCATTTCTTTTAAAATAAAGGAGACATCTCTGCGAACCAGCTTTTTCGGTCGACCACTGCGCGGCTTGCTTTCAACATAGAACCTGCTTCTGTAGTTGTTGAATATGGTTTGAACTGTCGATTTACTTGAATTCAAAAATTTGGCTATTTCTCCGAAAGATTTTCTGTCGTTTTGATGTTTTACCACCAAGTTCCGTACTTCTGATGAGATTTCCTTCCGAGAAGCCATCGTCACAGCTGTGGCCTTATCGAAACTGCCCAGAAAATAGCCTAACACGAAGCGCAAATGCCAAAACTTGATAAACGGTACTTCTCGTTGTAAAACAGAACCGCACAGTAGCATAAAGAATGATTAACCTAGCCGTATGTGGACTTTTGCCAATGCATGTTTTAGTTATATATGAATAGCTTGTAAAGTTTATATTTTTAGAAAAGATTTTTTTATTAAATATCAATTAAAATAGACTTAGAACATAACTGCATCATTACACTTTTAATTAGTGCCATGAGCCTCGTCAAGTATGCTATTTCTGCTAAAAATAGCGACTTTTTAGGTGTATTATCACAACAACAGTGCATCGATCAACAGTGCATCGATCAACATTTTTCGACTTTTGGCGATGAAGCACCATCTATCGGAAGTATAGATTGAAACAAGCCGTTTCCCAATAGATGGCGCCAGTAGTAAATGGTGGTCAAAGCTGGCGGACTCAAAACGTCACATGGTAAGGTTAAGCATCTGGCAACAACTCCTTATCATTAGATTTGTGAAGTTTTATCGGCATCATATACTTTTTTTTGGGCGAAAATGTCGAAGTTTGATCCAAATAAGCGTCATTTCCGGGAAGTTTTGCTTTTTGCCTTCAATTCAAAAAAATCTGCGGCTGAGGCACGTCAAATGATTGTTGAAACTTATGGCGAGGGTGCTATTAGTGAAAAACGTGTCACGAATGGTTTCAAGGCTATAAAATGGGTGATTTCGGCATGGAAGACAAGGAGCGTCCCGTAACGGTGAAAAAGTTGAAAAACGCAGAATTGGAGGCATTACTGGACGAAGATTCGCGTCAAACGCAACAAGAACTTGCAGATTCACTGCGCGTGACTCAATAAGCCATTTTTCATCGTTTAAAAACCTTGGAAATGATGCAAAAAAAAGGATATTGGATGTCATATGAGTTGAAGCCAGAACGGCGTCGAAAGGGCTTTTCACATGCGAGCAGCTGCTTCAGCGGCTAAAAAGGAAGGGCTTTTCGCGACACATTGTCACTGGGGATAGAATTGAATCCATAATAATCCAAAGCGAAAAAAATCGTGGGAATACCGTAGCCATGCATCAACATCGACCGCCAAGCCCAACATCCAAGGCTTGAAAATAATACTTTGTATTTGGTGAGATCAGCTCGGTGTGGTGTACGGCGAGCTACTGCAACCGGGTGGCAAACCATCACAGGAGCTCAGTACCGAATACAGCAAAAGCGCTTGAAGGAAATACGGTCGTAATACGAGAAGAGACAAGATAAAGTGATTTTGCTGCACGACAACACTCGGGCACATGTTGCTTACGTTGTGAAAACCTACCTAGCAACACTGAAATGGGACATCCTACCTCACCTGCCGTATTCAGCGGACATCTCCCCTTTCAACTACCACCTATTCCGATCGGTGATGCACGGCCTGGCTAAGCAACACTTCCGTTCTTATGAAAAAGCCGAAAATTAGGTCGATGGGAATCGTGAATCGACTCAAAAGAAGAGCAGTTTTTTCGATGCAAAATCTGTATGCTGGCAAAAAGATGGGAAAAAAGTTGTGTCTAGTGACGGATAATTCTTTGAAGAATAAATATTTAACAATTTTCGCAAAATAAGGGCTCAAATTTTGGAAAAGAACGGCGGTGTAGGATTTGTTTTTTGAATAAAACGAGCAATTGCGGCCATTTGTCAGATATTATGTTTCATACATAATCCCCTTGTGCTCACTTTCTAATGCAATAAAAGTTTCAGAGACATCCAAAACAATTGTTTGTTTTATTCAAATAACAAATCTTACACCGTCGTTCTTTTCCTCTTCTTGGTACCTATAGCTCTCGTTGATACACTCGATAGTTTCCAATTCTAACACATAGCAAAATTATTTAAATAACTAGTTAATTTTTTGTTAGGTCATATAACTTTTAGTAAGAAATTGTTAAAAATTTGAATATGATAAAAATATTTCTTTTTTATTTTATTTTAAATGAAATATTTGTAATTTAATTTAATTTTTTTAAAGCCATCAAAACAACTTAGAGGTTCACCCTTTAATGCGCGATGCATAGTTGAGTCAACATGGGTAAGGAAAATAATTGCATTTACCGAAATTTGTAGGGAAACATAGGAGGGAAGAGCTTAAAGTCGCGGTTGACGTTGCTCAAAATTGCTGGAGGTTGTATCCATTGAAAGAAATTGTCTGGTAATGAATTCCACAGCACTGTCGTCCGAGGAATGAAGGACTACCTGAATCTCACTCCACTCCGTGGCAAGGGATTCACAGTGTACTCATATGAGCGTGTAGCTTGGCGAATATTTCGGGGCGCACTTAATAAAGGAGGTATGAGGGCTTTTAGTTCCTTGCTGCATTTACCATAACAATAACTTTAATAAATGCAGAGTGCTCCAATACTTCGAGGGAGTATATAGGCCGATGTACCATCATCTCCGATTAATCGGAAAGCATGTTTGTGGATTCCCCCCGCAAGGGGGCAGTTGTAGGATGAGGTTTTACCAGTTCCTGCAACTATCTTTGGAGACTAGCGACTCCACGGACCTGAGCTAACTATCCCCCTGTGGGGTGGGGGCTGTAGAATTCACCCACAGCCAGTCCTGCTTGCCTTAAAAATGGCAAATGGACACCCACTGGATCATGGGCTTATCACCCGTGATATTAAGACCTAACTGAAACGAGAAACGGATACAGAGCCTCGGGTCGGACTGATTCTACGGTAATGACTTTTGGCATTCGAAAACGGATTATGATTGGCTTCTGGAACATTCGAACATTGAATGACGGGGGAAGAGCTGGGGCTACTCGGTCCTTGCACCGCCAATCAGTCATCGACCGTGAAATAGAGCGCTATAACATCCAAATCTTGGGCTTGAGCGAGGTCAGGTGGACAGGATCAAGAGAAGAACGAACCCCCAGCGGAAACACTATCATGTACATTGGTCCTGTAAGTGAAGCCAAAAATGACGTGGCGTTCGTCCTTATACCGAGAGCGAGAAACAATCTCATTAGCTGGGAACCAGTCTTCGATAGGATTATCGTCGTGAGGCTCAGGACCAGTGTCAGAAACGTCACGATTCAGTAGAGATACGCACCAACTAATACCGCACAATCTGGTGAAAAAGAGGAGTTTTATAGCCAACTGAGAGCCACCATCGAACGTGTTCCAAGAGGTGATATTATTATTATCTCGGGAGATATGAACGCCCAGGTTGGATCAGACAACACTGGACGTCATGGGGAGGCATGGTGACCCTTGGGTCGACGCTTCACGACCTTGGATTAAGAGACCCGAAAACAGCGAATTATTTGTGGAGTTTCGGAGTACTCGGCAAATGATCATTGAAGGGACCCTTTTTCCACACAAGAGTAACCATAAAACATCTTGGGTTTCCCCTAATGGTGTTACTCGGAACCAGATCGACCATTTGGCTATAAGTCGCCGATGGAGAAGATGTCTGGATGCCGCAAGACACATGGGACAAGGTTGGCAATCGGAAAAAAAAACCAAATTGCCAATCATCTCTCATCCCGATGTCAACCAACGGACGCCCGACCTGAGGCAGAACTACCGCGATGCTCACATACAGCTTAAAAAGGCTGTTAGACGCAACAAGAGAAAGACCATTGAAGATCTAGCAAACAAGGCAGAATCTGCGTCTTACCTTGGGGATATGGGCTCACTATTCAAAATCATGAAACAGTTAACGAACAGGAATTTCACCGCTAACCACCTGGTGAGAGATGTCAACGGAACTCTTCTTAATATGAGTGAACATCAGATGCGGCGATGGAAGGATTACTTCTCTGATATTTTAAACATCTTATCAGAGGAAGGTATCCCAGAAAGAGAACAACTACCAAACATCCAACCGCAACAATCCTCTATTAAGGACGATCCCCCAGATAAGGAAGAGATACTTTCCACCATTCGGTCAATGGCGGGAAGGAAAGCTCCAGCTATAGACGGACTACAAACCGAACTCCTCAAAGCGGACCCGGAAATAACATAAATATACTCCAGCCACTCTTTGCTGAGGTGTGGAATGAAGGAAGATATCCGACTGAATGGAAGGAGGGCGGCATTGTGAAAATTCAGAAGAAGGGCGACCTTCGGGATTGTTGCAATTGGCGTGGTTTATGTCTACTTACTGCCGTATCACAAATTATGGCTATGGTAATTCTCAATAGGATTAGTTATGTCGTCGAGAGCACTCTCGAAGTTTATCAGGGTGGATTCTGTAAAAGGTCGTCTCGTACTGACCACACAAATACCCTACGGATAATATTAGAGCAGTCAGCCATAATAAGTTCACCACTACATCTCATGTTTGTGGACTTCGAGAAGGCTTTCGACAGTGTTAAGCGAGATTACATATGGAATGCTTTGCGTAGGAGAGGTATTCCAGATAAGGTCATAGCTATGATTAAAGAATCTTACGAAGATGCAAGGTGTCGCGTCTTGCATAGAGGAGAGCTGTCCGAGAGCTTTCCTGTGCGAACGGGTGTCAGACAAGGCTGCATATTATCACCAGCCCTGTTTCTGGTGGTAATAAATGACATCTTGAAAGCTGCACTGGAAGGTGGGGAAGGTAAAGGTCTTCAATGGAGACTATTTAACATCTTAAGTCACCTTGATTATGCTGATGACGTGTGTTTGCTTGCACATAACCGTTCGGACTTAGAGTCAAATGTTCGCTCGTTACATTCTAAATGCATAGAGGCGGGACTGAAAATAAATGTGCGTAAAACCAAGTACATGCACATGGGGTCGAACGCAAGTACACCGATTGATCTTAACGGACAGGATGTGGAAGAGGTGCAAGATTTTTGCTATCACGGGAGCATTGACAGCATAGACGGCGGAGCCGAAAAGGATGTTGAGGCTCGGCTAAATAAAGCTTGTCAGGCCTTCGGTATCCTTTCCCATTTCCGGAGGTTAAGAGAGATCTCCCTTCGCACGAAGCTGCGAGTTTTTGACGCATGCGTCAAATCCGTGTTGTTATATGGTTGTACTACGTGGAAAGTGACCGTTCGACTAACCAAGAAACTATAGACTTTCGTGAACCAATGCCTCCGATGCATTTTAGGAATATTCTGGCCAGAAGTGATCTTCAACGACTAACTTTGGAGTACAACTGGCTAGATTAAAATAGGCATTGAGATTCAAAGGCGGAAGTGGCAGTGGATCGGTCATACTTTGAGGAAACCGGAGCGAAACATCGCAAAACAGGCTCTGGGTTATAATCCTCAAGGAAGACGTCGTGTTGGTCGAGCATGTAACACATGGAAGCGAGCAGTTGAACAGGATGCCAGAGGAATAAACAAGTCCTGGCAACAGCTTAAGGCCGATGCTCAGGATCGCGCCTTGTGGAAGAGAGTTGTTTCTGTCCTATAAATGGTCGTAACAGGATACGTAAAGTCTGCGGAAGGTAAAATCTGTACGCCATTTAAGGACATATTAGCGGTAGACGTCAACACGTTTTGCTTAAGAGGTAGATGATAGGACTTCGTTTTTAAGGCATTACACTCTACTCTATTTTGTCTGCCCCATTCTAGAAACAAACTGATATCAGCATTCAATGAGTGTATTGGCTCTATACGACATGAGGCCACCGATGTCGGACGCGCCCCGGCCGGGATGTTATTTTTCTTCACTGCGAAAAGAATTTATGAATGAAGATAACAAACAAAATTCTCGAAATTTGAATTAACTTATTAAGTCAAATACCGCCAATAAATGTATAAGTAAAAACGGATAAGCAAAGAATTCTTTATTCTCAAATATTTGGATTTAAATCTTAGATAAATTATATGCATTATAAAGTTTAGCCTTATCGGAGTCAGTACTACTCATATAACTGCAGCAGAACAATATTTAAACGCGCAGTCTAGTATACGATTTTAAAAACACGTACAATAAAATATAGTTAGAATGTGGAAGCTAGGGTATAGCCTAGTAGGTAGTGTGTTGGTCTTGTAATGCGAAGGTCGTGAGTTCAAATCCAGGCCGGCGCAATATATAATTCCGGCACATTGCCTGCTTGGATATACCTTGGTCACCTCAATCTAAGAAAATGAAAAAATCGTAAAAAGAGGGTTGTGCGAAGGGCTAACAACCCCTTCACAATAAGTAATGAAAAATGTTAAGGAACCTGAATATCAGGAGGCCAAGGTCCGATTTGGGCTGAAGCGCCATTGTAGAGATAGAGAGAATGTAGAATACACTATTTGCAGGATTTTTTTCCATCCGTTTGCAATCGCAAGATGTTCGCCACATCATCCGCCAATTTCTATCTTTCTGTTCGTCCTATTTAAATCTAAAATCATGATTTCTGACAATTTTCTTTTCTGTTAAGTCTTTTTTTTTTGCAAAGAATATTTCTTCACTGAGATTCTCGCAAAAATTATAATAAGATCGATTTGTTATTTATCTTTCATCGAATTATTTCAGACAAGTATTTTCAATATTAAATTGAACGTTAAACGTTTAAACATTTCCAATTCATTTGAAATTTAACATCCATACCATAAACAGAGTCATGTTAAATTGCTCGATGCAAATCCAATTTGTATTCATGCATTTTCTATCATTTTTAAAAGTAGGTGAATGTTCACTGAATCGTAAATCCCCCGTTCCCATTCACAAATCTTCGCATTCCTTTTTTAAGTCCTGAAAGCAGCTCTAAGCCCCTTCAGAATTTTCTTCGACAACAGACTTCCAGAATATTCGTATACCTTTAGAATATATAAATATTTATTATACGAAAGGTGGAAGCAATGGAGCCAAAGATTTTTGAAATATAGTATGTACACAATATTATGAAGTTGGACAACCGGAAGCACCATTTATTTTGGGTGGAGGAAAAGACTACTTTCGACTTATGTTTAAATATATCCTACTCGTCATCTCACTCTTTCAACCAAGCATTAAAGTATTTTAAGTGCCCACTTAAAAATGGAAAAAAGTAGATAGAATAAAAAAAAAGAAAAAAGAAATTTTGTCATCTGTACCTTAAAATATTGTAAAATAAAAATGGCAGTATTTTCCGACAAAGAAGAAAGAAAATTCGAATCATTTCTCTTTGAAATGTTTCAGAATGCCTTAAAATCCTTCCAATTTGAAATGCTTCTTCTCAAGGAACGCACACAGAAAAAATGATAAGATCGGAATTTTTTTTTTATTTATTATGAATTATGCATTGCATATAGGTTGGTAGGTTTATATCAATAATAATCGTATTCAGGTCTGGAAGAATTCCGTCACGTTCTTCCTTACTTATAAATAAAAATTCGTTTGCCTTCTGAAAGTATTAAGCAATTGATTTTTATTTATTTTCTTCCCTTATCAATCGGTTGTATGATTAGCGAAACAGAAACCAATTCGGTACTATGAATTTTTAACAATGTGCTGGAAATTGATTGTTATTGAGCCTATAAATAAATAATTATGACAATTTTTGATTGAATTATGTTTTATTGAGTGCCTATTTGAAAATGTCGACACACTGTTTAATGTTAGAGAGGTTCGTGTTATGGAAAATCAATGCAATCGAGTGATCGAAATTTTTGAAATAGATCTCTCAGATATATAAATATATTTTTTAAGTTACTTAAACTAGATTTACAGTTAATATTATAATTAAAAATGACGGACTAAATTAGAAGAGATTAAGAGCCCTTGGTAAAAACCGCCAAAGGTAGGCCGTTCCATATTTTGCTTACTTGAATTACATGCAACTTTTTTCCTTCTAAATTTTCCATCTGTAACATTCAATAATTTAACCATTTTGTAATGAGCCCTTTTGGTACCTGTTATAAAAAAGCCCTTACGGCACCACTGTATTATAAAAGAGCGACACGGCCACATACAAATTTTATCATACAAACCGTGGCCGGTGCCCTCAGCAGTCATTCTAAGCTCTTGCACTGCACCAGGAACAGTTCTTGGTCAGTCTTGAAAATAGAATTATCCTATATTAAGACCTTGTGTTTTATTTTTTACCCAATACTCCTACCTCCTTTACGCGGCCCTATACAACATAGTCTGCATCCCGCAACTCTGTCCAAAATTGTCGCTACTTATGCCACGAACCGTACAGACGCCCCGTAAAGAGAAACGTAACACATCTCAATAAATCTCTCCCACTAAATAATATTTGTAAATAAAAGGTCGAAAAAATTTATTCCACAGAAATTAAATTAGATTTATTTTGAATTTTTTATTATCAAAAAGCACTTGCCAATTTAATTTTATTGCATTTCTTTTTTTACATTTATAACAATTTTTCTATTTTCGAATTTATCCTCGATAAAAACCAAACCACACAGTTTTATCAATAAATTTATTGATTTATCAGATTGGAAAAAAAATTACTTATTACTTTGTTGAACGATACGTTTAACAAATTTGTTAAGGAAAAAAACCACAAATGTTACTTCGAATTGCAATAAAATGGTATAAAATGCGTGTAATTGAAATGAATGGAAAAGAAATGAATTAACGGAGTTTCGAGCATAAATCAAACGATTTTGAAAGGTATCTGCTCATATAAATAAATATACGTATACATATTCTCCAACCAATAAATTATTCGTGATAGATAAATGAATTATATTTGCTAGTTTTTGGTATTTCATTAAATCAAAATCTGCGGTAGTGGTTTTATCTACTTAAATACAATTTCGATTTTAACCGACTACAGAGTGTGTTATAAAACGAATATTTCTTTTGTTGTATAAAATTGCTACATAGTAAATCTTGTTATTTTATAAACAAATAAACATGTATATTGTTTTGCGATAAGGATGATAAATTACCGAAAGTGTTTCATTTCGATTGAATTATTTATTATTGATGGTTTGTAATAGAATTTATCATTGTGTTTTATGTATTTAACGCTGAAAAAAGTGGCTCCTACAGAATCACAAATGGTACAGAAATGTTTGCTACTGCTCAAAAACATCGTATTCGACTCAAGCCTGTCTATCCGTTCTCAAAAGCTCAGAAATCGGATCTAAGGGTAGGTGTAGCGAAATCGATGAAAAACTTTTAAGGAGATTCGTTTGATTAACATGTGCCAGTGAGTGGTCCAGCCTGCATGTTTATCGTATGGTTTCCGCGGGCGCCACACAGGTACATATGAGTGTTCTGCAATGGGACCATTGCTAATAACCTCCGATGAGATTTTATAGGGGAGATCTGGCGAGTGCAAAGAAATCCTTGAACTTAAGATCACGCCAATGTGGCAAGCCAGGTGGGCTAACAGCACAGATTTATTGAAATTGCTCATTTCCCAAGAAAGAAACTAGACTTTGACTTCTGTCTCAGTTTGAGCTTTTTCTTGACAAGGTACGGTATTATAAAATTAATTGCTCCTCAAACGGAGTCTGAGTGTGACGGCGGATTGTATTAGTAGGGTGCCATCTGAAAGCTGGCTGCATATCATTGCCAAATGTCCAAGAAATGCAGATATCAGGCAGCTGAAAGACATAGGGCTGAATGCAGATGGAGACAGTAGCGGCTCGTCAGGTGAAGCACATGAGGCGGCGCCTCACCTGCCAGAACATTTTCGATCAATTGAATTTAACATAACATTCCTAATACGATTAAGTTTTGCATATTCAATTATCGTTTTAGATCATTCTCGTATCAGTGATGCGCCTCTGTCTTTTTACCTTTTGCTCGAAGAAAAAAAAAACTTAAAAGCGCTTGGACAAAAATGTGCGAGCCCGTAAACGATCGGTTTCCCCAAATGAGGCGATTGAAAGATTTGCTCACACAGCCCGTTCAAACATTGCTGCACACACGCACACACGTTGCTGCAACTTGATTGGACGATTTCGACGTCATTAGAGATACTCGATACACACTAACACTTCTATCCTAATAGAGTTTGGACAATGCTCTAATAACAACAGTTAAGACTGCGTTTAGAAGCACAAGAAGGCAACATAAGAAATACGAAAATCAGCCAAACTTGAGTTTGACCGATTTCAAATGTACGGACACCAACGAAAACTTGTGTTAAACTACAAGTTTTTGAATGAAATTCTCATTAAAACCGAAAATTAATATGACTTTCATAAATAACAATTCAATTTGATTGTGTTTACTTCATAAAAGAAAAAGAATTGAGAAAATTCAAATTTCGGGCGAAATTTCCCGCGCGATCTCTGTACATGCATTGTCCAAACTCTATTAGGGCAGAAGTGTTAGTGTGTATCGAGTATCTCTAGACGTCATAAGAAGAGAAAGATCTGAGGCGCGAATTTTATAGCCTAACCATTGTATTGTTGTTGTTATTTGTCATTTTTGGTTGTAGAGTAGTGTGGGGCTCGATGGGACAAATTCGATACATTTTGGTTGTAGAGTAGTGTTAAGCTGGATGATACGAGACCGCTCTTAATTTTGAGAGCTTCCTAAACTGAGCAAAAAAGTGACGAGAGGTTTATATTTTAATTTATTTTTCGATTTAGTTTTATAATTTATCAAGCTAGAGGTTTCATTTATTGAAAGTATTGCTAGTACATAAATTTGCTCGCAAGCAAATTATTAAGTATCAACGCAATTAATAAAATATGTTGATGCTAAATACAGCTTTCAAAATAGTGAAACAAAATTTGATTGATTGATCGATATACGAACTACTTTATAAAATCAGCAGTTCAACCGCTGCCATTTTTATTGCAAGAGCATTTAACTGTAGTTATTGCAATGAAATATATATTTTTTTTTCTATCTCTTTCGCACTCATTGATTCAGCTAATCAATCATGAGATAGCACTTAAAATGCACGAATGAGTGCGATAGAGAGATCGCGATGTGGTTTACCGCTGGTCAGAGAGAACAGGAAACACTCTCATGTATTCATAGATAGGAGATATATATGTAGGTAAAATTTCTCCAGGCTGATAATCTATTTTCACCAAAAAGTTTCGAAACTGTTCATTGACTCTTCATAGGTGTTTCATCGATGTTTGGCTATCAGGGCTGTAGATAAATGATGGTGATGAGTCGCATAAGATATTTAGAAGCCTCTTGGTTTTAAACATCAAAATGAAATTTTGCTTTCTTACAGCGAGACGTCTGATCAGACGAAGATTGTTCTTCATACTGCGGAAAATTTTGGAGATCTGAAGTAAACATAAATCAAAAACAAAGAAATTTTTTTCTATATACCATTGATACTGTTTATTCCATAAGGAGAAGACCCTCAGGGGAAAATATGAAGTGGTCTTCTGCCCCTTTTTTCATCGAGTGTAAGCAAATTATATATCTATGCTACTGGCCAATTCGTTAGCAGCGTCTATCATTAATTGTAAATTTGGGGAGAGGGCGTCGTGTTAATTACTTATCCTCGACGTGTTTTGAAACCAAAGCCCGAATTAGCATGTATCGCCATTGTAAGTAAGTAAGTAGGCAAAATGTTACAAATTTTTTTTTGGCGTAAAAATAAGTACTGTGCTCACGCTTGAGAGAAAATTTATCTCAAAGTCCATACAACATTTGAGATTCAACGGCGAAAGTGGCAGTGGATCGGTCATACTTTGAGGAAACCAGAGCAAAACATCGCAAAACAGGCTCTGGATTATAACCCTCAAGGAAGACGTCGGGTTGGTCGACCATGTAACACATGGAAGCGAGCAGTTGAGCAGGAGGCCAGAGGAATAAACAAGTCCTGGCAACAGCTTAAGGCCGATGCGCAGGATCGCGCCTTGTGGAAGAGAGTTGTTTCTGTCCTATGCTCCTATAGGGGGTCTTAACAGGAATTTGATGATGCCATACAACATACGTCAAAATTTATCGCGATGTTATCTCAAGCTATAATGCATAAGGTTTCTCGTCCTTGCACTCATATAACTATTTATAAGAAGAAAAGACGAGTCTACGTTTTTACTTTATTTATAATTCACTAACAATATTTTATAACCACATGTCCTCGCTGGAAGAGTAGAATTGAGAATACAAAAACAGACAGTCTGACGACGCTTTTATACTGCCGACCTGTCTGAATCGCTAAATTGCTGAATGGCTGAACTATGACTTATTCGCTCACATGTTGTCTTGTTGGTGTCAACCGCTAAGGTTTTCTGTGGCGCTGCAGTCGCAGTGTTCCTACACTACCATGATTTATCGAGATAAAGAATAGCCTAGGACATTCTTTAGCGAGATAAACACGGCGTTTAACAGTTGAAAAGATCAAAATGGAGGAAACAGAAGTGCCGATACAGAAAACCCTATAAGAATCTACATTAGAAAATGAATAAGTACGCCTCAGTAGCTTTTCAACTATGCAAACAAGTTTCTCAAACGTGCTGTCATGTGGATGTTTCCATAAATTTCAAAGGACTCCGTGTTAAATCAGCAAACTAGAGCAATTAAAGAATAACGAATGCTTTAAATTATTGTAAAATAAAACCAATTTTAGAATTACATCTCGCATGAAATGCCCTTTCTGGCAATGTTTTTTCTAGTAGGGATCCACAGGAGCTCTCATTCGTTGATTTTTTTCTAGCTGCTCAGCAAGAACACTCTCACTGGCAATAATTAAGTCTTGTAATAAGTCAATTATTTTTCACTACTTTCAAATCTTTCATAAATTTTAACGAACGTCACAAACTCACAGCTATCTCCATGAAGTCTCCATATTGCCCTAAATAAAATACCGATTTTCTACACAAGATATATTATAGCAAGCGAATACACAGTTCTAGGCTTAAGACATCATCATGCGATACTCTAGATGAAATGGGTAAAAGTTTAATACCCTAGAAAATATATTATCTCAAATCGAATAGAACACTGAAGAGTGACATTCGTATTGGTGGTGGAAAAAGGAGTGAGGAAAAGTTTATAATTTCAAATAAGTAATTGCGCTTAATACGAAAGCTTTTCGTGCTAAATTTCATAATTGATTTTCAAAAAAAAAATATAAATTGACTTGAAATGTTATTAAATTGCCATGCTCTGTATAAATTTTCAAATTTTCTTCTACAATGGCGCTACAGCCCAAATCGGACCTTGACCTCCTGATATTCAGGTTCCTTAACATTTTTCATTACTTATTGTGGAAGGGTTGTTAGCCCTTCGCACAACCCTCTTTCTACAAATTTTTCATTTTCTTAGATTGAGGTGACCAAGGTATATTCAAGCAGGCAATGTGCCGGAATTATATATTGCGCCGACCGGAATTTGAACTCACGACCTTCGCATTACAAGACCAACACCTACTACCTACTAGGCTATACCCTAGAAATTTTCAAATTGATAGTTCAAAAAGAAAAGGATTTCTTAGTTGTTTGGGTGCTTCTCTGCAAAAGGTTTCGGAAAGATGATTGCTTTCACCAGAAATCTGAATTTTTACAAGAAGGGATTATTAAAGTCGGCTCAGCTGCTGTATGGACCCCAAAAGGATGACTGGATTCTCCAAGAATACAACGACCCAAATATGGAGGTAGCCTCTGCATATCTTGGGATGCAGAAAATGGGATAACAACTTTGGACTGGCCATCGCAGAGTCCCGATGCAATTCCAATTGAAAATGTGTGGTCGCTCAGCTAAGCTAAACTAAAAGGTAAAAAATGATCCACTACGCAACAGCTCATTCAAAGTTTAAAACAAATTTGGAGTGGTCTAAGTGTGGGTTACGCTAAAAAATTGAGCCAAAGTTGTCAAAGAAGATGCCAGGCAATTATAGATAGCAGCAGTGACTGGACGTCATATTAACATAGTTGCGAAATTAACAGTTTAGCTTAAGAAATAAATATGAGTATATTGAATTTCGTAGTATTTACTGCTTTTTTTTAAGACACGTTCTTCTTAAATACACTGTAATGTTTTCAAGTAGCCAGTACACTGGAAGAAAAAATAATTTTTCGGCGTCGAAATTAAAATTTTATTATTGTTTATGAAATAATTTGCATAGCTTTATGACTTTTTCCGTAGTAGTATGCTCTTGGTCTAGGTTCGCCTTGTTTTCAATCCTCTTATTATTAAGTAGTATGATCGTTACTTAGTTTCAAAATAAAATAATTTACATCCTTGTACCCTCGTCCTAAAGCCTATAAAATTTATCTCCAATTCCATACAAAGTACTTCAAAATTTATCGCGATGCTATGTCAGAGGTGAAATTTATCGTAATCTATACATATAAATATAATTGTAGTGTCTGTCTGTTATTTGCTTATAAATGGCTAGAACTTAGTTTTTAGAGTTATTTTAGCACTAACTAAGCATAAAAACACATTTTTGAAATTTTTGTCTGTCTGTCTGTCTGTCTGTCTGTCTGTCTGTCTGTCTGTCTGTCTGTACGACCGCTTTTCACGCACAAACGGCTGAACCGATTGTAATGAAACTTGCACAGTTTGTTAGGTATCCATCGGAATGAAATCTGCATTTGGTTTCATTTCACTCCCCTCACGCCTTCTACCCCCTCCCATACAAAGTGACTCATTTTCAAAAATATATATTAATCAAATTTTCTTGGAAACTATAAAAGCTATTAATTTGAAATTTGGAATATATTATTTCTATTATAAATGCAGTCTTTTGGTATACAAATTATTTGAGTTTCCTCACTCCTTCCACCACCTCCCATACAAACTACACTTTTTCATGAAATATTATACATCAATTTTCTCAGTACGCATAACTTTCACCGAGTTAAAATTTTGTAGTTAATCCTTAATTAGTATTAGTATTAATATCAAAAAAAAATATCCAATTAGCTTGACTCCTTCTACCCCCTCCCATACAATGTGACACAATCCTCGACTTTTCAAAAAGTCCATTTTCTTCAAAAGCGTGAATGTTACTGACCTGAAATTAAGAACATATCAATTTCATAATGATTATAGTTGTTTGTCGAAAAATCACCAAAAACACCCCCATCCTTCCACCACCTCCCATACAAATTATACAATTTTACTAAATCCATTGCAGTAAGTTTCTTAGTACCTATTCAATTTTTGAAGCTTAAATTTGGTACAAAAATTTTTTAGACCTACTCTAGCATAATGTGAAACAAATTAGTTCAATGCTGTCACCCCTTCTACAACTCCCCATACAAAATTTCTTAAGATAAAAAAAATTTCTATTTCATCTATAGTATCGTATGACTGAGCTTTACGCGCAATCGTAGTTCTGTTATATTGTTAATCTTAACGTTATTTTATTTATGTTTTTTTCAAAATTAACACAAGCTACAACTATTTACATTTCCTTCGCTCGCCAATACGTATATGATATGATATGATATCAAATTACGGGATTGATTTCATCACGAGCCTGTCCTATACAAATGCAAGTATCACGGTTTCGTTCTTAATAATTTATGGTTCTGATTCCAACAAAATAGAAAGCATTGTGTTCAAAGAGTCATTAAACTAAACAGATTATATGTCTCATATAGTGTATTACTAAATATATTCTTCAAAATCGCTTATTATTACGATTCTTACGCGAACGAAGTCGCGGGAGATCGCTGAGTTTTGTTAATGATTATAGTAATTGGTGCAAGAATAATCAATATCCCCCTTCTACCACTTAACATACAAATGTGGCACTATATTACATTACATTTTTTTGTTTCAAAGTTTTAAAATTAAAAAATGAAATTGTTGTACTCTGATTTGGTTGTAGTGCAAAGCAAGATTATTGAAATTCTCTTTCCTCTCCTTGCGATGAGCCAAATCGATATGCCATACAAATACATCCAAAGCATCAGTCATATCTATATAATATGTTAAATCCCAGCAAAAAGCGTTGCACGCCGCTTAGGGTAGGTATATGGCCGGCAAAACCAGCAGAATAGTATCTATCCTATATCGATTTGTTAAGAACAGGCTAACCAAAAAAGGCATTAATGTCGCAGGTATTTCGGCTACCTACAATAACCAACCTGCGTAGCCTACTTACACATATAAACAGTAAAATTTCGTCCTTAGCGCGGTACCTATCGTATAGGGCAAGCCAGCGTATACTAATTTCAGTGCGTAAGGCGTGATGCACATATCAGTATACAAAAAAAAAACAGTATATAAATTAGTAGGTTAGTGATTTGGTCGGTACTCTTACCATAGGGAAATACCCTACCTTTATTAAAATGGTTGGCGGGTACGATTTTTTGCTGGGTTCTCTCAAGACTACCGTCATAAAATATGGCATACCTAAGGATCTTTGGAGAAAACCCATCAAAAGTGTATATAACACTGCTTGATTTTGTACCATGTATTCATACATCATATGTGTATGTTGTGTCGCTGTATTACATCAAATAAACGGCAAATGCTGGTTATAATGAAACTATTGAAAGTTTCCTTTTTTCAATGATAACGTGTTGACCGTTTATGAAAGAAATTAAGTGAAAAAGTCTATTACCGTGTTTCAATATTTTATTTTGATTTTTGTCAGTGCGGGAATTATAATAATTTTTAATTGAAATTAAGTGCAAAATTCCATTGCTGTGTTTAAAATTATATTTTGATTTTTGACTTTTAAACTATAGAAAGTTTTACCAGTTCGCTTTTTCAATCATATCGTGTTGATTGTTAATGAATGAAATTTATTGAAGCTAAGTGAAAAGTCTGCTGCTGTGTTTAGAACTTTATTTTGATTTTTGTCAGTGTAGGAATTAAAAGAAAAGAAATTTAAATTACGTACAAGTAAGTAAGTAAAACTACATTATGCCTAGGAAGAAGAAATCAAATATTTCGAATAGAACCAAAAACGCTAAGAGGATAAGATTGGCTCACGAAGTTGAAACTGAGCAGGATCGAGTAAGTCGACAGGAATCAAATAGAATTCGACAATCAATATCTAGAAGATTAGAATCTACTCAAGCACGACTACAGAGACTGCAAGATGATTGCGCACGTCACGTAGTCACAAGAAGTTATGAATCTATTCACTCGCGACATCAGAGGTTGAGAGACGATTGTGTGCGACACACAGTTACAAGAAGTGCCGAATCTGGTGATGCGCGACATCAGAGATTACAAGATGATTGTGAACGTCACGCAGTTACAAGAAGTTCTGAGTCTAATGACGCGCGACATCAGAGGTTGAGAGACGATTGTGTGCGACACACAGTTGCAAGAAGTGTCGAATCTGGTGAAGCGCGACATCAGAGATTACAAGATGATTGTGAACGTCACGCAGTTACAAGAAGTTCTGAGTCTAATGACGCGCGACATCAGAGGTTGAGAGACGATTGTGTGCGACACACAGTTGCAAGAAGTGTCGAATCTGGTGAAGCGCGACATCAGAGATTACAAGATGATTGTGAACGTCACGCAGTTACAAGAAGTTCTGAGTCTAATGACGCGCGACATCAGAGGTTGAGAGACGATTGTGTGCGACACACAGTTGCAAGAAGTGTCGAATCTGGTAAAGCGCGACATCAGAGATTACAAGATGATTGTGAACGTCACGCAGTTACAAGAAGTTGTGAATCTAATGACGCGCGACATCAGAGGTTGAAAGACGATTCTGAGCGACACGCAGTCACAAGAAGTGTCGAATCTGCTGACGTGCGACATCAGAGATTGCGTGATGATTGTACGCGTCACGATGTGACAAGAAGTCTCGAATCCGATTACTTACGAGAGCATAGGTTGCAGGGTGATCGTATTCGTCATGAACTCTCTAGAAGCGTTGAGTCAGAGGACACACGAAACCAACGATTGCGGAACGATCTTATGAAACATGCTTCATCAAGATTTATGGAAGCAGAGGATGACCGTCAACGACGTTTGGAGTTAGATCGCATTCGTCATGAACATCTGCGTGAAAACGAAACCCAAGAGCAACATGAAACACGCATTGCAATGCATCGCCAACGTTATTGTGAATCGCAACAGCACAGAAGCTCCACTTTGATTCAACAGTGTGAAAATATGAACTCCAGGCGTCAATCTGAATCAAATTTACAACATGAGCGTCGCCTAAGATCTGATAGGCTCTCAAGAAATACCGTCAGAAATATACAGACCGATACAGAGAGACAACGACATTTGTTTCAGGATCAAGAAAGAAGAAGTAACAGACAGATCTTGAGATGGCATGAAAAATTTAATAGTGGTTTTAACTATCAACCGAATATAAATTATTCAAAAGAAGCGGAGATAGGTAAAATGAATGTAATGTGCAACTTCTGTAAAGCACTGAAATGGAAAGGAGAATCAAAAGGTCTTTGTTGTTCCTCTGGAAAGGTGCGCCTGGAATCAATTCTGCAGTCCCCCAAACCATTGAAATCCTTGATAAACGGAGATCATCCGTATTCTCGGCATTTCTTGAATAATGTCCGGGCTTATAATTCAGCTTTTCAAATGACTTCGTTTGGCGCAAAAGAAATAAATGAAGGACATTTTATGCCGACTTTCAAAGTACAGGGGCAAGTGTATCACTTAATAGGCTCATTGCTTCCTAAAGAAAATGTCAAAGAAACGTTTTTACAAATTTATTTCATTAGCGATTATATACAGCAACGAGATACAAGACTGGGACACTTTCCCAACTTAAATACATCATTAATTTCTAACTTACAAACAATGCTGAACGAAACAAATCCTTACGTTAAAGACTTTAAAACTGCGTTACAATCTTTCCCTTTAGATTCCAATCAGAATGACTATAAAATAGTTATCAATGCTGATCGAAGACCGCCATCAGAGCATAGAGGTCGTCATAATGAGCCCACTACAAATGAAGTCTCGATACTGTTAGTAGATCAGCAATGTGATAAACGAGATATTGTACTGCATAAAACAGATAATACCTTACAGCGAATTGCGGAAACTCACAGATCGTACGACGCACTACAATACCCCTTAATCTTTTGCCGAGGTGAAGATGGATACAATTTTGGAGTCTACCAAGTTGATCCAGAAACAGGCTTGGCAAATTTGAGCAAGAAAATTTCTGCTCTACAATATTATTGTTACAGGCTCATGGTAAGAAAGGATGAATATAATCATATACATAATTTTAAGCAGTTACTTAACCAATACTTAGTTGACGTTTATGCAAAAATTGAAACAGAAAGACTGATTTTTATTCGAACCAATCAAACTAAACTTAGAGTTGAGAACTATATACATCTGCAAGATGCAATAAGCCGAAATGAGAGTACTGATAACTTAGGAAGATTAGTTATCTTGCCGTCTTCTTTCACAGGAGGTCCAAGATACATGCATGCACGTACTCAAGATGCGTTCTGTTATGTAAGGAAATATGGACGTCCCGAACTATTTATAACTTTCACAACAAATCCTAAATGGGAGGAAATAGCCCGTGAGCTTTCTGCAGGTCAATCTGCATCCGATCGACATGATATATCCACAAGAGTATTCAAGCAAAAACTGAAAACATTGATGGATCTATTGGTGAAAGGAAAGTTATTTGGTTCTGTTCTATGCTATATGTATAGCGTAGAATGGCAAAAGCGAGGTTTGCCACATGCGCACATTTTACTATGGCTGGAAAATAATATAACGCCGGATCAAATTGACAGTGTAATTCGAGCGGAATTCCCTAACGAAGTAGAAGATCCAGAGCTGTTTCAAATTGTTAAAACGCATATGGTTCATGGTCCGTGTGGCGCTTTCAACAATCAGTCACCCTGCATGAAGGACGGGCTCTGCACCAAAAAATTTCCTAAGTCCTTTACTATGGAAACTTGCACTGGTGAAGACAGTTATCCATTATACAGGCGCCGATCTCCTGCAGATGGTGGATGTAAAGCAATGGTTCGCTTACATAACAGTTCCGTTGAAATTGATAACCGGTGGATAGTTCCATTTTCACCCGTTTTATCTCGAGCTTTCAAGGCACATATTAACGTCGAACTCTGTAGTAGTGTCAAATCAATAAAATATATTTGTAAATATGTAAATAAAGGCTCTGATTTAGCTGTTTTTGGTGTGCAAAATCAGTACGATGAAGTGACATCTTACCAAAGTGGACGCTATATTAGTACTTCAGAAGCAGTTTGGCGGATGCTCTCATTTTCTATTCACGAAAGATTTCCTCCGGTTACACATCTTGATATACATTTGGAAAATGGACAAAGAGTTTATTTTAACCCTGACAGCGTTCACGATAGAATAGAAAATCCAAAAAACACAACTTTGATGGCATTCTTCCAATTATGCCAAACTGACAGTTTTGCTAAAACTTTACTTTACGAAGAGGTTCCTGCCTATTTTACTTATAACAAGCCAAGTGGAACCTTTCAACGTAGACGACGCGGTACTATCCTTGAAGGATACCGCGACGTATTTCGAGAACATGCTCTGGGTAGGATCTACACAATTCATCCTAATAATCACGAATGCTATTATCTTCGTATGTTATTACATGTGATTAGAGGACCAACATCTTTTGAAAGTCTTAGGACCATTCATGATGTCTTACATGAAACGTATCAAGCGGCATGTTTAGCGCTCGGTTTATTGGAAAATGATAATCACTGGCACGAAACATTGACAGAGGCCAGTATGAGAAGTGGCGGAGAAAAACTTCGGGAGCTATTCGCCATTATTTTAGTTTTTTGTAATATATCAAATCCACTGGAGTTATGGAATAAATTTAAAGAAAATTTCGCTGAAGATTTAATCAGAGATCTCACAAGATGCTATGCGGATATTGATATCAATACTCATATTGACGAATTAAATAATCGAGCACTACTTTTACTTCAAGATATAGTTCTTTCAATGGGTGGAAATACCATTGATAATTTCGGTTTACCAGCTCCACGAATAACCGATACGCGTTACGAATTGAATAGAGAATACCTGGGAGCAATGAACTATAACTTAGTGGAACTTGAAAATATTATTCACCAAAATGAACCAAAACTAAATAATGGTCAGAGACAAGTCTTTGAATGCATTCTTAATAGTATAAATACTACAAATGGTGACATATACTTTTTGGATGCACCAGGAGGTACCGGAAAAACATATCTGATAAACCTTCTCCTGGCCAAAATTAGAAGCAATAAGAAAATTGCAATACCTGTGGCATCTTCCGGAATAGCTGCAACACTTTTACCTGGTGGAAAGACTGCGCACTCCATGTTTAAGATACCAATTGAAGCGGATCGCATGGAAAATCCTGTGTGCGGCATTTCAAAGAACAGCCACAAAGCTAAAGTGTTACAAGACTGCGTATTTATAGTTTGGGACGAATGCACGATGGCCAATAAAGTATCTATCGAAGCAGTTAATAGAACGTTGCAGGACATTAGAAATGATAATAGACCTTTTGGAGGAGTAACATTTTTATTCTCGGGGGATTTTAGACAAACATTGCCGGTTATTCCCAGAGGTACACGCGCTGACGAAGTCAATGCGTGTATTAAAAAATCCTTGCTTTGGAGGAACATTAAAAAACTAAATCTGACCGAAAATATGAGAGCTCGATCGGGAGATGCTGAATTTTCCAGAATTCTTTTATGTGTTGGAGAGGGCCAGCTCCCTGAAATTCAGAAAAATGAAATAATTCTCCCACCTGCTCTTTGCCGTATAGTTGAGCAAACTGACTCCTTAATTCGAGAGATTTATGAAGATGTAGAGAATCTCAGCCGAAAAGAAAATTCTTGGCTTTGTGAGCGGTCCATTTTGGCTCCTAAGAATGAGATGGTAAACCATCTAAATAATGAAATTCTAGGTAAGATTCCAGGTAATTTAACGTCATACTACTCCATTGATTCAGTTTGCAATCAAGACGATGCAATTCAATTTCCTGTAGAATTTTTAAATAGCTTAACAGCACCTGGCTTACCAACACATAAAATAGATCTCAAAGTTGGAGTTCCTATTATTTTACTTAGGAATTTGAATCCTCCCAAACTTTGTAATGGAACTAGACTAAGAATAGTCTCATTACAAAACAATTTAATTGAAGCCATAGTCTTAACCGGCTGTGGTACAGGCGAAAAGGTATTTATTCCCAGAATTCCTATCATACCCAGCAATTATCCTTTCCAATTTAAACGCTTACAATTTCCCATAAACCTATGTTTTGTTATGACTATTAACAAATCACAAGGCCAAACCTTTGGAAAAGTAGGCGTAGATTTAAGTAAGAATTGCTTTACTCATGGGCAGCTATATGTAGCATGCTCAAGAGTCAGTGATTCCTCCAATCTTATAATTTACACTACTGATTCTAACAAAACACACAACATTGTATACAAAGAGGCCTTAAACTAATAGTGTTTTCTGTTCTGGAATATAGTTGGATAGCAGTTTTTTCTGGGAATGGAACAAAAATGTACTGAACACTTTTAGAAAGAATATAATGGCGAAAACGGGGCAACATTTGCGATGACTGTAAGCAGATTATATGAATTATATGTGCAAACATAACAAGGCACATTGCATCGGGTTTTACGCGGACGAAGTCGCGGGCGATCGCTAGTCTTTCATATAAGCTGTACTGTGTTTATGTCTTGACATATATGTAAGTTTGCATAATTACTTGAAGACGGCGCCAACGTCAGTCTCCTATGGCTTATCGCAATAAAGAATGACGTGGGCCATTATTTAGAACGAGCAATACTACGTTTGACAGTTGAAAAGTTTAAAGTGGAGGAAGCGGAAGCTATTGTGAAAATTATAAAGAATAAAAAAGTGAAGCAGCAAACGTCAAGCAAAGGATAAGTCCTCATTTACGAGGAGAAAAAGTTACTCCTGAATTGTTTAAAAAGGAAAGGGTAATTTGGAATAAAGGAAGTGCTCTACACAGCAACAGGAACGCTGTTAGCCATGCTTGTAGGCTTGCAAGTGCCGAAGTAAAGAAACCAAGCCTTCACAAATTTACATTTTTATACTCTAGATGAAATCTGAGAGTATATTGTGTTTGCTTTACCGTTTGTAACATTAAGAAATAATGCTCGCGCAGAGTCCAGAAATATTTGTTAGCGCTCCAAAAACTTCGATTCCGAGTGACCATCTGTGCTGAAATTTGTTTTACGTCATCCTTAGCAAAAAAACTTTGAGTTTGCGAACGGGCCACATCACCCAACTCCTTCAAATTTCATGAAATTTCAAAATTTAAAGAAATTGATTTTTCTCCGAAATTATTTAAACTATCGGCTTAAAATTTAGGTAAAGTATAATGCTGTGAATATCATTAACGTGAAAAAATATTGATCTGATCTCTTAACTCATCTACCCTCTCCCATATAAATGCATAATTTTCAAAATTTCTTCGATTTTCATTGCAACTGGAAAAATTAAATAACCAATTTTTGCTTGCCACAATTAATTTTATTACAATTGCAACCAATTTGAAAAAAAACCTATCGGCTTAACTCTACTCCTTCTAACCCCTCTCATACAATTTTTCACGAAATTTTAATTAAATAATTTTTGAAAGAAAAGATTTTCGGATTCTACACTGTTACGCTTTATTATTTGTGACATTTCGGTCTCTGATGAGACCTTTATCAAAGTGATCGACAATTACAAAACACAATTATTATATAGAAGGAAGGGTAATTAAGGTTAAATTAGTTAATTAAGGTTAATTGATTAGTATCAGGTAGTTAAATTAGTTAAGGATTTCTGGGTACGGATTTTGTTCTTACCAAATTTTAAGGCAGGTAGCCAAACTGCTGATAACTTGTATCCGGTGTCTCGGTTGTTCTGTAATCCGGAAATCTTTTCGTTCAATTCGAAATGCACTGTGAATTCTTCTTCTTCAATGGCGCTACAGCCCAAATCGGGCCTTGGCCTCCTGGCCTTCAGGTTCCTTAACATTTTCATTATTGCGGAAGAGTTGTTAGCTCTTCACCCAACCCTCTATCTACGAATTTTTCATTTTCGTAGATTGAGGTAACCAAGGTATATTCAAGCAGGTAGTGTGCTGGAATTATGGGTCGACCGGGATTTGAACTCACGACCTTCGCATTGTAAACCAAACACGCTATCTACTAGACTACACCCTAGCTGAAAACATTCACTAAACTAAATAATTTTTCTTTAAAACCAACTATCGACTTTAAATGTTGACAAAAGTATAATTAAGCAAATATTATTAACGTTCCGATCTGATCCATGTACTCATTTTACCCCCTCCCATACAAATGTATAGTTTTGGTAAATACATTATATAAACTAGAAAAAGCGAAACTTTAAATTTTGCCGGAATAATGCCTTAATAATTATAATTAATACAGAAAAAAAGTATCAACTTCGCTTCACTCCTTCCAAACCCTCTCATAGAAATATTTATATTATAAATTAAAAAAAAAACATTGCTTCTTCGAACATATGTGTGATATCGAATTCAATATTGGAGCTATCGAAGGTAAGAAGGATGTTGATAAGCAGTTTCAAAATCATCCAAAACCTTAAGCTTCCTCTGCCACCTCCCATACAAATACCCCAATTTCAAGGAAACAATGTCCAATTTCTTTCAAAATCATGAAAGCTACAAACACTAATTTCAACAATTAACATTTTGCATACCACGTTCGGTATCAAATACAAAAATCACACGTCTCCTCTCTCTGCTTCAACCACCTCCAACACAAAAGTCAACAGTCAGTTTATTGTACCGGAAAATATGTCATCTCAAATTCTTTCGAATAGTAAATAGTCACTTTTGTATGGGAGGTGGTAGAAGGGGTAAATAACACCGAACGTAGTATGCAAAATGTACAATGATAAATTTAAAGTTTGTAGCTTTCATAATTTTCGAGGATATTGAACATTTTTTGTCTAAATTTACGGCATTTGTATGGGAGGCAGAAAAAGTGGAAGGTTTTGGATGATTATGAATTTGCTTATCAACATTGTTTTGTTACAATTTTAATGTCAATATGTCTCATATGTTCGAAGGAGAAATACTTTTATTGAATCTGTAATTCAAAAATTTATATGGGAGGTGGTAGAGTGTAGCGAAGTTCATATTACTTTATAATTCTAATAATAAAGTATTGTGATCAAAACAAGAAAGAAAAAACATTTGCTACCCTGAAATTTTTTTTTTCGCGTTTAATGACTAAATTAGCCTAAAAATGCAAAAAAAAAATCCGTCCCGCCGTACGCCGTACATATGGCCTCATATCTCCGAGACCGTTAAAGCTAGAATGTTCGTTTTTGGGTGGATTGTTGATTGGGTGTGTAGGTGGAAGGGGGAGGCGGGGGAGGAAAAAAGTCGAAAACTACACTTGCCAATATCTCCACCATGAATGCGTAAGAACTGCAGCGAAAAATTATCAAACGGACATCCTGGAGGGATGTGTGAAGCCGCTGAACTCTACGCTATTCAACAATCGACATTGGGTTTTCCAGCAAGATTCTGCGCCAGCCCACAAAGCTCGAACCACACAAGCGTGGTTGGAAACCAATATTCCACAGTTTATAAGGGCGACGGAATGGCCTTCTGGGAGCCCAGATTTGAATCCCCTGGACTACAAACTGTGGGCGGAGTTAGAGTCCATGGTGTGCACGAGACGACACCCACATATCGAGAGCCTTAAGCGATCTTTGTCAGAAGCAGTAGCTAATTTTCCGCTAGAAACAGTGCGTACTGCTATCGATGACTGGCCCAACAGATTAAAGAGCTGTGTTAAGGCTAAAGGCGGCCACTTTGAATAATTTGTTGCTTATTTTACTTCCATTAGTATGCCAAAATAAAATATATTTTCCTTTGTCAAAAACTCTTTTTCATTTATACAAAAATTGCCCATATACGTGTGACAGAACTTATGGCACGACTAGGTAGATAAAGTTGTGGGACAAACTCTAAAAATAATTCAATTTTTTTATCCATTGGCGTCCGAAAAGAGAGGGCGAAAAACAAATTGTCGGCCGAACGTCTTTTCAAATGATTATATCTTCGAAATTACTTTTCGTAAAAAATTCATATTTTGGGACCATCAAGGTGGCATATAGTTCCATTGGAATCAGCTTAGAGACGGGCTAGTTATTGTAAGGGGGAGGGTCAGGGGGGGTGGAAAGAAAAACACTTAAAAATGAATATCTCAACTATCTCTTAAGCTATGTAATTGAAACTTGAAACGTATATTAATCTATACTAGGAAAATACAAAAAAAATATAACATGTTGAAATAATAGTAGTGGGGGGGAATGGGGAGCATTTCAAAAATGGCGCACTTTTCAAAATTACAAATCCTTATATCTCAAAAAAGATTACAGATATCAAACCAAAAATTTGTCAGATTGTAGAACTACATAATGGTAAATTTTGGTAAATTTTAAGTTTGGAGGTGTAAGGGGAGGGAGGTTATAAGCAAAACTGTCGAAAATTCTGAGTGATTTTTTTAGGGCTCTGGTGAAAGATACAAAGTTGAAATTTTGCATGTGGATACGTCTATTTGATGTACATAGAAAAATAATAATAACTTGATCTATAATTGTTATAAACCGACCCCCCGGTCTAACGTGCACAAGGTGTTTCATGTGCATTGAAAAAAACACATGAACTGAAAATTTTAAGGTAGAAACTTGAAAATTCGCGAAATGCATTTAAAAAAAATCCCTAAATATACAAAATATTAACTGGTCGAACACCTTTAAGACTTCCCCTCCCATACAAAATTATTTTTTCGACCATTTTTAAGAAATCAATTATCACCTAACTATTAAAAGCTATCAATTTGAAATTTTGCACAAAAACTTACAAAAATAATTGAAATAAAATTATGTTAAAAATTTTGAAATCGCGCTTGCCCTTCTACCCCCTCCCATACAAAAGTATGATTTTCATTAAATCAACTAATAACTAACAAATTAAAAGCTATGAACTTGAAATTTTGTACGAGCACCTTACAATAGAAAAGAAAGGAAATTGAATCACAAGTTTTACAATTCCCCTACCTCCTCTACCCCCTGCCATTCAAAATTATTTTTTCGAGCATTTTTAAGAAATCAGTTATCAGCTAACTCTTAAGAGCTATCAATTTCAAATTTGGCATAAAAACTTATAAAAATAATTCAAATGAAGTTGCTTTAAAAGTTTTGAAATCGCGCTTGCTCTTCTACCCCCTCCCATACAAAACTATGATTTCGACCAATTTCATTAAATCAACTAATAATCAACAAATTAAAAGCTAAGAACTTGAAATTTTATACGAGCACCTTACAAGAGAAGCGAAATAAAACTACATATCAAATTTTACGATTCCCCTACATTTTTTACCCCCTCCCATACAAATGTTCGGTTTCATGAAAGTAAAATAAACCGAATTTTATGAAAATTCTATGCAGCTTCGTCTATGAAACACATTCTATACAGAGAATATTGGACGTGATTCAAGCAATTAATTAAAAAGCTATTAACATCCACCCACCCTTACTATTGCCCCTCCTCCTCCCCTCATAAAAACCCAAACTTGCAGAAACGAATCAAATATTGTTAAATTGACAACAGCCCTGCCCAAGAACTCCCTTTCACTTAGCCTTCCCTAACCACTCTAACCTGCATATTGACTTTCCACTCATCCGCAACTTGTCCCAAGAATAATAAAGTTTCGCCTGACTTGTTGGCAGTTTATTTTTTTTAGCATTTTATATATATGCTTTTTCTAGTTTCAATGAAAATCGATTAAATTCATTTACCAAAATTGTGCATTTGTATGGAAGGGGGTAGAAGGAGTAGCTGAATCTAAACTAAATTTTTCGCCATAAATAATATTTATAATAGTATATTTTTCTCAAAATTAAAAGTTGATGGCTTTACGGTTTTGAAGAAAAATAATTTAATTTTAATTTCGAAATGTCGTGAAATTTGTATGGGAGGGGGTAGAAAGAGTCAGGTGAAGTTTATGGTTTTTTCAAAATTGGTTTCAATTGTAATAAAGCTAATTATAATAAAAATTGGTTCATTTAGCTTTGCTTGTTGCAATGCAAACCGAGTAAATGCCATCTTGAAAATTGTACATTTGTATGGGAGGGGGCAGAAAGAGTAAGGGAATTTTTACGTAAATGATATTAACATTATTATACTATTACCTAATTTTTAAGTCAATAACTGAAATGGTTTCGGAAAAAATCAATTTCATTAAATTTTGAAATTTCATGAAATTTTTATGGGAGGGTGTAGAAGGAGTGAACGGATATGTCCCGTTCACGAACTTAAAGCTACTTTTTTGCTAGAAATTATATAGGAGAAATTTCAGCACGATAGGTCAAAGCTTTCGAGAGTTATGTTGTAGACAGACGGTCACTCGGAATCGAGGTTTTTGAGCGACAACAAATATTTCTGTACCCTTGGCGACTCTATGCGAGCATTATTTTTTAGCGTTATAAACGGTAAGGCAAACACAATATACTCTCAGATTTCATCTAGAGCATAAAAACTCCAAGAAATCGGACTGTACTTGTGATCTAGAGGATGGCGCGACATGTGACCAAGTAGACCGGTTTTTTACACGAAATAAATTTTATCGGAAGCCAAAGCACAGTACTAGGCCTTACAAGAAATCAAGGGTACGTTTGTCCGTCTGTGTCCTCTCTGGTTCGATAACGCGCTGAGCTAAAAAGCTCAAATTTTGTACACGTCGTAGCCAAGTTCGTGAATTTGGAATATACTATTTTTATGATGATTTCAATCTTCTACAACTTCTTCTACAATGGCAGTACAGCCCAAATCGGGCCTTGGCTTCCTGACCTTCAAGTTCCTTAACATTTTCATTATTTATTGTAGAAGGCTTGTTAGCTCTTCTATCTAAGAATTCTTATTTTCTTAGATTGAGGTAACCAAGATATATCCAAACAAGCAGTGTGCTGGAATTATGCGTCGACCGCGATTTGATCTCACGACCTTCACATTGTAGTCCAACATGCTACCCACTAGGCTACACCCTAACTGAATTGATCTACGGTATAGCAATTGTTCGAATCCTTTCACTACTTCGCCACCAATACACATTGCATACGTTTGAACCAATTTTTGAAACACTTTTTTCACTCTGAATGAGGTACCTCCAAAACATGCATTTTAAGTGCATCAACCCCTTCTGCAGGCGACGAAAAGCGTTGACATCGCAATTTACTTTTGATGTGCAGGAATAAAAAGATGGGCTTATCACCCGTGATCTTAAGACCTAAATGATACGAGAAACGGATACATCGCCTCGGATACGGACTGATTCTACGGTAACGACTTTTGGCATTCGAAAACGGACTATGATTGGCTTCTGGAACGTTCGAACATTGAATGACGGGGGAAGAGCTGGGGTTACTCGGTCCTTGCACCGCCAATCAGTGATCGACCGTGAAATGGAGCACTATAAACAAGTCCTGGCAACAGCTTAAAGCCGATGCTCAGGATCGCGCCTTGTGGAAGAGAGTTGTTTCTGTCCTATGCCCCTATAGGGGGTCTTAACAGGAATTTGAAATAAAAAGAAATCATTGGCTGCCGAATCAGAACTGTATAGTAGATAACTCATCAATTCGATGTTTTGGTTGCTCGAAAAGTCACTTGTTTGAGCCGATGTGGTGCTTGCATTATCATGTTTGAGAATGATTCGTCTTCTTCTCCAAACACTTCTGGCAAACCACTATTTAGTGGTGTACCGTTCCGAATTGACCTCCCTGCAATATTGAATGTGTGCGAGTGCAACTAATTCCCAAGCATGACCCTATTTCACGGTATGTCACATGCCGATCGGTCTGAACCACGCACAGAATCAATGTTTTTAACACACAAACTGACTTTGAACGACCTTCACGAAGTTCGTCCTGGAGCGAACTACGACTACGATTGAAATCGGTGAACCAGCGAAACACGGCTTGGGATGGTGCTTCATCACCAAAAGTCGAAGCGCGTTGATCAGAACACTGTTGCTGAGTCAATCCACGTCGAACGTAATAAAAAAATCATCGCATTTCGGTCGAGATGAATGTTTCAAGTCACTGTACAAAACACCTATAGAAATCTTCTGACAAAATGCTCTAAATACATTTAAGATTAAAAAAGGCAAACTTCAGATTTAACATATTCACACTGGTGTCGTCATATCTCAAAACTTAAGTAGTAGTAGCCATTGAGATTCGGAGGCGAAAGTAACAGTGGATGGGAAGAAACCATTACGAAAGAACGCCAAACAAGCTCTGGATTATAATCCTGAAGGAAGACGCTGACTTGGTCGACCATGTAGCACATGGAAGAGAGCAGTTGAGCATGATGCCGAAGGAATGGGCAAACTTTAAGTTTGTGAACGGGCTACAACCCCCACTTCTTCTAGCCCCTTCCATACATATTTCATGAATTTTCGAAATCTAATGTATATAATGATTTTTCTACTTAACTATTTAAGCTATAGAATTGAAGGTTATAGTACCTATATAATGATGTAAATATCATTATCGTCAAAAAATATTAATCTGATCCCCTTACTTCTTCTACCCCTTCCCATACAAATGCACAATTTTCAAAAATGCATTTATTCGGTTATCATTGCAACTAGAAAAACTAAAAGAACAAATTTGAGTCAAAAGAACCAATTTTTGTTTCAAAATTTTGACAAATACATTTCATAGATTTTCATTGAATCTAGAAAAAAATTACTATTTTGCCACGATTTGTCCCTTAATAATTACAATAAATGCTAGAAAAAAATTAACTTCGCTTCATTTCTTTTACCACCTCCGATACGAGTTTTTGTATAGCGAATTGAAGAAAAGTATTTTTCGACTTTAAAATTGTAACAAAGCAATGTGATGAAGATGTTGATAAGCTGATTTAAAATCATCCAAAACCTTTCACTTTCTTTTCCACCTCCCATACAAATACCAAAAATTCAGACAAAAATTGTTGAATTTCCTCGAAAATTATGAAAGCTACAAATTTTAAATTCAGTATGAAACATTTTGCATACTACGTTCGATGTCACATACAAAAATTTTAAACCTCCCCCCTCTACTTTTGCCACTTCCCATATAAAAGTGACTATTCACTATTCGAAAAAATTTGAAATGATATATTTTCCGGTACAATAAACTTTTTCCTATTTCATCTAAAGTATCATATGATTGGGTTTTACGCCCAATCATAATTCTGTTATGTTTATACTCTAGATGAAATCTGAGAGTATTATAAGTTTGCCACAAAGTTGGTAACGCCAAGAAATAAGGCTCAAAGACAAAAATGAATGATACAAAAGTTCATATAATCACTCAAAAATCTCAAAACCGGGTGTCCGTCTGTCTGTCTGTCGGTCTGTCCGTCCGTGTCATCTCTAGCTTGAGAACGTGTTGATCTAGAAAGTTCAAATTTTGTACACGTCGTTTTTGACAAAAAAGTAAGGACAAGTTCGTGGATGGGCCAAATCTCTCCACCCCTTATGCCTCCTTCCATACAAAATGACACAATTACGCAATTTGTCAATAAACGGCTTTTCTCGAAAAGTAAGTAAGTAATGCTATTGACCTGAACATAATAGTTTTAATATGATTCCATTCTACTGTATAAGAATTATTTGTGTCCACCCCCTCCCATACAAACTGCACTTTTTCATGAAAACTCTAAACCAATTTACGCAGTGCGTATACAATTTATCGATTTGAAGTTGTGCACTGAACATTTATTTAGAATTATTAGTAAGATAAAAACAAAAATTAGACGATTAGCTTTACCCCTCCCATACAAAATGACACAATTCCGCAATTTGACATTAAACGAATTTGCTCAAAAAGTATAAAAGCTATTAATCTGAAATTTTGAATATATTACTTCTATAATAAATCCAATCTGCTGTATAAAAATTATTTGAGTCCTCCCTTTCTTTCCACCACCTCCCATACAAACTGTACTTTTTTATGAAATACTAAAAACCGATTTACTCAGTACGTATGAAATTTATCAAGCTGAAATTATGCACTAAACATTTATTTAGAAGTATTAGTCAGACCAAAAAAAATTAGCTAATTAGCTTCACTCCTTCTAACCCCTCCCATACAATTTGACACAATTCAACAACTTTACAAAAAGTCGATTTTCCTGAAAAGTATAGATGCTACTGTTCTGCTATTTAAAATATGTCAATTAAATGATGTTCACAGTTATTTCTAAAAAAGTCATGAATAACTTCACACTCCTTCTACCACCTCCCATACAAACTGCATAGCTTCACTAAATCCAATACACAAATTTTCTCAGTACCTATTAAATTTTTGAATCCTAAATTTTGTACAAAACGTTATGATAGCAACCTTTGCGTGATGTAAAAAAAGTTCAACGTTGTCGCCCCCTCTACCACTTCCCCTACAAAATTTCTTAAAATAAAAAAAATCTCTTTCATCTAGAGAATCGCACAATTGGGCTGTACGCTTTACGATAAGTTTTATAAATTTATTTATTTCGAGAATTAAATTATATGGTATTTTTCCTATAATATTGCATTTTCTTTTCCTCTTATAATTATTTTTTTTATAAAAGTAGATTGAGGACATGGTATTTTAAAAATTTGATAAAGCCAATGCTTTGTGATCCTAAAAAAGGCAGCATTCATGTCGCTCCTCCTCATTTTGATCTTCAGTCTGGCAAACATTTTTCGAGTGAATTCTAGCTTATTCAGATCTACCAAAATGTAAGTTGTGCTATTGAAAATCCAGCGAATGTTAGGTTTTCTTCCGGAAACTTTAACCTTCTCAAATTTTTATCCGCGGCAGTGCAGTCAATTTTTAAATCGAGAACTATTCGATTACTTCTTGCAATTTACATACTTTTCAGTTCATTAAAATTACCGGAAAATTCAAATTGTTTAAGTACTTTGCACTATGGCGGAATATAATACTCTTGAGCGCTTCAAACTACATAAAGGTACAAAAAAAGTTGTGTTATCGATAGCGTAGTCGATTGAGTTCAAAAGTAAATCAGTCTTTAAATTTTAGGATCTGGATCTAGTAGAGCACTGTTTACTGCCTTTCCGTAGCGTCTTATAATCTTATTATAAATATTTTGGATATATGGAGGAACTGCACCTTATGATTCAGCATTTGATTTAACACTACACGCTTTTGGACTTTCAGAAACTAGTGAGCCTCTATTGAGCGTCTTGTCCATATATGGATCCACAAATAGCAAATCAAAACAGTAGTTATTTAAAGAAAATAGGAAAGAGAAAAAACTGAAGACTGAGAATTAGGCTCTTCAAAATTTCCAATAACACACATCAAAGGAACATGTGTCAATGTAAGGGCACAACCGACGTCGTGTGAACAGTGGCATCATTCGTTGGCGATGAAGGCGCAGAATGGTAATGGGATTGGTGATGGTCACATGCCCCATGGTGTACATAAACTTAAATGTTATAAACAATTTTGTGGAGAAATTCCTTTCCAAACTATGCCAGTGTTAAAATAAAAATTCGAAACTAGTACACCTCATAAATTTATTTTCTCCTATTCACCGCACCAGTACAACATTTACGTACAAAAGGTAAAACCCTCTAGTCTCCAAAAAAGTTGTGAAATACTCTCTAATTGCAAGTATCAGTCTCGCTATAAAATTCCAATAATACAGATTAACAAAATGCAACTTGAAAACCAAAATCACAATAATTACATTCCTATAGTGTTGCTTTCATATCATACCAATATGAATTCCATTTAATTGATACACAAATTTAGCATTTGATCTAATTCTCACTTATTTCCGATAAAATACCGATATCATCAGAATATTGAACAAAGGTTCCGGAATTTACCACTTGGAGAATTGGAATGCTACTCTCTATCGCTATATAAATGTATGTGCGTTCGTATCTACCAATTAAGTTAATCGAATCATGAAATACATCATCACCTACTCGCATACATATGTTACTAGTAGATGCGGAGTACTTAATAACCTGTGTGCCGTTGAATTCTCAAAGGAAATGAAAATTAGCTATGTTATTAAGTTAGTAACAAACATCACATATCCTGAGATTTCATAATTCTTCGCTAACATTATGAATATAGGAAAAAATAAAAAGTGCTCGAATTGATTGATTCGTGAAAAGTTCATCGAAGGATAAATGTGATGTGAGAGGGTCGTATTGTTTGCTTAAGATTTTTCGGGTGAACCTCAAGAGAAACGAAGATGTTTGTTAGCATCCAGAATATACATATGTACATACATATATATTTTTTTTTTTACAACACAACATGAATTCTGCATCGAGATACCTTATAACATATGAACGGATGACATCTTTGCCATCACATATTTTCTAAGATCTAAATCTGTTTTTTTTTCTTACGAGAAAGTTTCCGGTTCAGTTTCTCGTTACTGTGTTGACACTGAAATTTATTTGAGTTTTCTGCTCCTTCTTCAAAGATGGAGTTTTCTTCTTGAATTTGCCAATCGAAATGCTCTCTGCCTGCCCCGAAATTGACGTCTTCCTTCACCGAACGTTTTGATTGATAATGCTTTTCTTCTCATATTCGAAATTGGATTGATTGAAGATTTTCATATATAGAGCATTCATATAAACATATACACGTACATAAAAAAAAAATAAAATACAAATATCGCTATTAAATAGCGACGTATATAATCAGTGTTTTGTTCTAACTTATTGCTATATATGCTACACATATTTATTTACTTCAATAATGAAGAACGTGCTCTGATATGGTAGGAATAATAAGAGAAAAAATTTATTTTGTTTGGCGATTAATTAACGTTTTATTTAAATGGTTTTGTTTGTTTCTCTGGTTAGTGACTAATCATTTAGATTATGAATCTAATAAAAATCATGCCGGAGGCGGCATTTACCTTCAGACCTAATGGAATATCGTTATGTACACAGAAATTCTATTAATTTCAATTTATAAAATTCATGCTTGATTTCAATAAGGCTTTCGGTCATTTTTTCCTGAATTGTAGTTAAGTTTAGGCATGACTTTACGTTTTAAATTTCTTTTAAATTTTGCAATATAAATTAAAAAAAATTTTCTAACTTTGTTTGTGTAGACCGAGAGTCGTTGAACATTTTGACGTCATCTAATATCGTTTTTTTTAAGAATTAGCTACGTTATTAGTGGTAATCAAAAATTAAGTCTAACAGCCTGGACTGTGAAAACCGCGGCATCACTCTTTTCAAGAAATTAAAAATAAAAGCATCCTCGTCACTTTATTTAACCTCTTTCCTACTGGATTCAATCCAACAGTTATATCGCTGTGAAATAGGGATTTCTGGAAAGAATATTCTAAATATTAGGTTTAAGCTGCAATACCTCGAATATGAGAATTCAACACTCGTACTCTCCGCAGAGCAACTCCTAAGGACATTGAGTCACAGAGACCTTGCATTTCGTTTTCGATCTTGTGATAACTAGCCGACTTCCACCCTCCCATACATTTTGCACAAAATTGAAATTCAAACAAAGTCGTTCTCCAAATCGATGGAAGCCTTCGACATGAAAATCGCAATACAACTAATTGTTGAAGACATTGGACTACAAATTCGAAGTTTCTTGGATTTTATCCAAAAAGTTGCTCGCTTTTGAAAATTATCCGAACTCCTGCTACCACCTCCCAAACAAATTGCACGAAATTTATATTGAAACAAAACCACTTTTCTTCAAAACTATAAAAGCTGTCGACCTAAATCACCATCGAAATTTCGAAAAAAAACAAGATTAAATTGAAATTTTTTAGTTACTTAGTATTAATGCCTTTTTCCAATTTTCATTAGAAAAGGAAATCAGTACTTAAAAGCATTACATTAAAATTTCACCAGCATTTGTGCAATGTTATTAAAAAAAAATTGAATTAATATTAAATTGTTATTTAAAGCTGGTGATTTATTGATGATGATTTCACTAGCAAAATAAAGTACTAAATTTAACAAAAATTTTAAAAACTAAATTGGAATTTATCAATGAGCTCTGTTCGTTTTCCAAATAGTTTTATTGCATCGCGATTTCGTACATTTCTATAGTGGTATGCAAATAAAATCTTAATTCTTATTTCAACAAAGAAAAATTCAATTGCAGACTTAGGCACTGATAATATTTCGACATCGTTAACACAGTTTTCCATTTATCACTCCACCGAAATATGAGTCACTCAATAAATAAACTCACTAGAGAGTCCAGACCAGCTTCATAAATATTCAGATTTTCCATCGAATTTCCAGATTTTAACCTAATTACTAGAGAAACGCCATGGTGTATTTGACTAGCTACATGGGAAATTTTATACTATTGTTTGCAAAAAAAACCTACTCCTCGTTAATTGCTTTTAAAAAAACAAAAACTTTTCACATTTTTATACTTTCAGAAAGTATTTTAATACAAGTTAATTAAATTAGAAGCAGCGATAGGAGATAAAATTGACAAAGCATCGATGGGACCGGTAGGATAAAGACCTGAAAACTTTTCATCTGCTTGATGAAGAACAAAATAACCTTTTTATCATGACTAAATATCTCCAGCAAACATTTGGTACGCGCTTTCTATATTTTCTTTTGAACTTTAAACCAATTATAATGGCGTATACGTGTTTTATTTACGCCGCTTTAGTGTTGAAAAATTGTGGCCGCAAAAATAAAATTAAATAATTCGTTCAGAACCGATGACTATTTTGTTCAGGTGAAAAGATTTCGAATTTCGCTTTATTTTTGATGAAAATATAATGAAAAAAAAATCGAAAGTAAGTCAATTCAAAGACGAAAGTCATTACTTTCGACGATCAAATACTACGCGGAGCATAACAATAAATGCAGTCAAACTATGCTCATTTTATTTAGTAAAATACCATTGTTGTGTGCTGCGTTTGTCTAACCGTTTGTAACACTACGAAATAATGCTCGAACAAAGTCGCCAAAGGTACAGAAATATTTGTTGTCGCTGAAAAACCTCGATTTCGAGTAACCGTCTGCATGGGTATCTGTCTGCAACACAATTCTCAAGCGCTTCGATCTATTGTGCTGAAATTCGATGTGTGTCATTTTAAGCAGAAACGAAACTTTAAATTTGTAAACAAGCTACGTCCCCCTCTCCTCCTATTACGACCTCCCATACAAATTTCACGAAATTTTAAAATTTCAATTAAATTATTTTTCTACGAAACTATCGAAGCTATCAGCTTGAAATTTTGAGCAAAGTACAAGAATACAAATAACATTGACGTGAAATTTTTTTGTTTTGATCCGTATACTACTTCTTCCCCCTCCCAAACTAATGCATAATTTTGGTAAATGCATTATACCGATTTCGATTATAACCTCAAAAAGTGGAAACTGAAAATACGCCCAATCATAATTTTGTTATGTTTCTATTATGTTTTCTATTGGATTGAGGTCTGTGGAGCAAACCCGCCATGACATCACTCGAACGCTCTGTAGATTCCGATGAATTTATTCGAGTGCTCGAAAATGCCAGTTTCAATATTACGTAGGCTCAAAAGGCACCCCCAATCATTAAACTGCCTCCATCGAAATATTGTTTCCAAAGAATTTTTGGATCCTTTCGCAAATCACGCCAATACTCATTGAAACCATCTGTGCCATTCAAGTTCTACTTTTTCTCGTCAGAAAAAAATAGTCTTGAGAAGATAATAGTTAAAATATGAATAAAAAGTTAATGTTCAGCATTTTACATTAAAGAAGTTGGTTTGCATATCATCGCTTATGGAGCGACACCGCATATCTCAATATCTCACTTTTAGCCTAATTGCGATATGCAATAAATCTTGTTCCCCCCGAAAATTCAAATCCAATGCCATACTACTACTACTACAATGGCGATACAGCCCAAATCGGACCTTGGCCTCCTGACATGCAGGTTCCTTAACATTTTCATTACTTATTGTGGAAAGGTTGTTAGCCCTTCGCACAACCCTCTTTCTACGAATTTTTCATTTTCGTAGAATGAGGTGACCAAGTTATATCCAAGCAGGCAATGTGTTGGAATTATATATTGCGCCGACCGGGATTTGAACTCACAACCTTCGCATTACAATACCAACACGCTACCCACTAGGCTTCACCCTAGCTTCCAATCCAATGCCATGCATATCACAATTGGGCCTAAAATTAAGATATGCGGTGTTGCTCCTTAGCCGACCTCATTTATTCGCGAATTCTATCGTTGGTGCCATATTAAGTGCTAAAAGCTTTTGGAGACAAATGTGCTTAGAACTCGTCAACACCCTATAGACTGTCCATTTAACACATTTACGAGGGGAGGTCAAAAATTTTACCGAATGAAGGGGATAGACAAGGGAGGGGGAGGTCATTCAATACAGGTATATGTAAATACAAAGTTTCTGTCAAATCGAATCACTAACATTTTAGTTATTACCAAATCAATAAGTCAATCAAAAAGAAAACGCTAACTATGGACAAAATTGAGTTTCGTGCGGTCATAAAGTTCCTTACCAAGCAAGGAAAACCGCCGCAAATCATTTTAGAAGAAATATCATCTGCTTACGGGGACTCTTTCCGGAGAAAAGCGATGATTTATAAGTAGCATAGTTTATTCAGTCGAGGCAGATGGTCAATTGAAGATGATAAACAGTTGGGCCAGCCGATTGAGGTTACTTCCTCAAATATCGTCGAAAAAGTGTAAAAACTTGTTCTCGAAGATGCTCGTTTAAAGAAAAACGAATAGCAAAAAAGCCCCAGATACAACCGTTTTGAATATCCACCACGATCATCTCGTCATGTCTAAAGTCAGCGCAAGATGGGAACCGAGAATGCTCTCAGCGGTTCAAATAAAGCACCGCGTCGAGTGTTCACGCGAGTTTTTCGATCTCTGTAGCGAGAACAGGGATGAAATTTTGCCCGGATTTTTACTGGACACGAAACTTGGGTTCATCATTATAAACCTAAATGAAAGCAGGAATCAATGTAGTGGCTTCGTAAAGGCGCTTCACCCCAAAGAAGTTTGAGGTCTCACAATCTGCCAGAAAAAAAAAACACGGACACTATTGGGATTCAGTGTGGGTTGTGATGATCGACTATAAAGAAAAACGACAAAACATCACAAGGGGATACTATGCCAACCTGCTTCAAAAATTAAAGGATGTCGTCAAAGAAAAGAGAAGAGGAAAGTGGACTCGAGGACTGTTCACAAGAGCCACGTTACAATGGCTGCCCTACAGAAATGCGGCTGCGAAATATTGAACCACCCGCCTTATATTCCAGATCTGGCCACTTCCGATTACTATTTTTTTCCCAAAACTGATGAAAGAACTTCCGGGAAGAGGTGAAGTCGGCAATTTCAGCTGATAAAACATTTTTGTTTTTAGTTTTTTTTGTTTTTTTTTTGTAAGGAATTAATAAACGTATGTGATATATGTATTAGGCTCAAGGGAGAATATATTGAAAAGGAAATATAATAAATTGTTTTATTTCACCCCTCTTCCCTTTCATTTCGCGAAATTTTTGACCTCCCCTCGTAGTCCACAGTTCTTGGCGATTTGGGAGTTGCTTGCATTTGGAATTAAACCTGCAACGCTTATTTCGGTCTGAAAGCTTGCGTTTTGGTCCTTCCGTTCTGTTTTTCCATAATTTGTATCACATTTCGAATGATAGCGCCAGACAAATTGAGATTTTTAGCGTTCTTCAAAAAATGCAAGAACCTGGCTTATTTCCAAATCTGCAAGCACTGTTCCGCGCTACAATTCAATAAAAACCGACAAGAACAACAACGATCTTACTAATTTTGGAAAAAAAATTTGACTTGTTATCAATAGTTTATAGTTATGCTGCGGCTAAATATAAGGAAAGTTAAACTAACGGTAATTACAGCGTTCCACTTCTACTTCTACAATGGCACTACAGCACAAATCGCGTCTTGGCCTCCTGACATTCAGATTCCTTAATATACATATTTCATTACTTATTGTGGAAGAGTTGCTACACCTTTGCATAACCCTCTATCTATGAATTTTTGAATTTTCGTTGATTAAAGTGACCAAGGTATACCAAAGCAGGTAGTGTGCTAGAATTATGCGTCGAGCGGGATTTGAGCTCGCAACCTTTGCATTGTAGACCAACACGCTATCCACTAGGCTACCTTAGTGATCAGTTGTTGATAATTGTTTTTGTTTGCCAGTACATCTCTCTAAATTAAGAAATAACTGTATTTTACTAAATAAATTGTCAAAATTTTAAAATATTTTGTTTGCGCTTACGAAGGGTGTATCAACAAGAAGTATAGGATTTGTTCCCAAGACCCAACCAGCTGGCGTAGCTGGTGGTCCGCCGGCTGCAAATCTTGAGTCAATTCGACCTTGTACGCATGTAAAACCAAATCTTTCGTCAATATTCGCTGCAGTGTGGACGTGGAAAGGTCGAATTCTTGAGCACGGAGACAAATGAAGGTGTTTGGGTTATGTTGAACACTGTCCATCACTGCGACGATATTTTCCGTTGAACGTCCGTGGCGAATTCGTTTCGGTATCTTCACATCTTGCACTGAGCCAGTCTCTTGGAAGTTTTTGAGTAGGTTGTGCACACACGTCTCAGAAGGCATGATTACGATCAAAATTTGATTAAATTTTTCGATTGAACGCGAATTTTCGAAATAAGATTCAACGTTTATGTAGCGTTCCATGGTAAATTTCTGGCGTTTATAGATGAAAAATGTCAACTTTTGAGAATATTCAAAATTTTTTTGAAGGCACCGAGTATAATTTAGGGGGTCATCCTTTAGTGCATTGCATAGTTAAGTCGGTAATGGAAGTGGATTAAAATTTGGTGTATTATGGAAATTCAGATGGAGAGAGACGGAAATGGTAGTGAACATTATTTTTGAAGGACTAGAGGTTATACCCGTTTGGAAAATTTTTAGCTGGTAATGCGTTCCAGATCTGGATGTTCGGAAAATGAACGGCCGCCGAAATTTTACTGTATGGGAAGATAAAAGTTAGACAGTATACTCGTGAGCATGTTAGGCTTAGCGAGTATGTCGTGGAAAAGTGCAAAAATAAGTGCGCTTAGTTCCGAACTGCATTTACTATGGAAGTAGCGATAGTAAATGCTGAGTACTCCGACATTTCTGCGTTGCTCAAGGGAGTCAATAGAAGACGTAATGGTTTCATTTCCAATAAGTCAGAACGCATAATTTTGGAATCGATCGAGCAGCGTAAGATAAGGTTTGGGTGCCTCAGTCCAAAGATGTGAATTGTGCTCTTAGCAAGGTCAAATGTAGGCCTTGTAGACAGCAGCTAAGTCGTGAGGCGTAAAGTATTTTTTGCATTTACGAAGAATACCAAGGCATTTGGAGGCAACAAGGGCGATTTGAAAGATGTGTTCAATCCATTTGAGATGTTTATTGAATTTTACACCTAAACGGACAAAAAAGTTCTACACCATTAAAGGATACTTTAGAAGACGACGCACGTTTAATGGAAAGATGACAGGCCTGTGTCTTAGCGGCATTGAACTCTGCTCTATTTTTCGTGCCCCATTCCAGGATTACATCGAGATCTGAGTTCAGCGAAGGCAATAACTCTCTGCGATTGGAAGTAATACAATGCTTGTTTGCTTCTATTTATTTTATTTATTTATCGCCTTCTATAATAAATGTATAGGCTACAGAAAACTTAAAATTAAGAAGTAAAAAGCAATTCAAAAATATAAATATAAAGGGAATCTCTTTTAAATATACCTTTACTTAAAGTAAAGTCAATTTTGTTCACCAAAAGAATTAAATAACAGCACAAATTTCGTAATTAGCTCATTAATGCCATAATTTGTTCTATGAGCATCCTGAAATTGCAGACACTTATGTCTTACCAATCTCTCTGGGGCCCGCAATTTAAAAACGAAAGAAGTTCATACGATACGTAAGAATGTCTTTCACAAAAATTATGCGAAGTAAGTTTCTACGGATGGAGAGAGTTTGCAACCCAATTAAAACATAACATAATAACATATATCATTATAACTCCAGATGCAAAATTAAATCTGCGCAACGCAAACCTGGTGAAGTTTCGTTGGATGCATTCTAGCCGAGCAACGTGAATATTATATGATGGGCTCCAGAGCAATATTCAAGGATCGGCCTTAACAGAGAGGAAAATAACGATAACAGTGTATAAGGGTCATGAAAATCTGAGGAGTTCCTTTTTATAAAACCCAGCACAGATTATGCCTTGGCTGTAATGAATTCAACATGGCGCTTAAATGATAATTTAACATCAAAGATAATACCGAGATCTTTAATTTCGTCCGTTCTTAAGAAGGCGATATTATTAAATTTATACTCGAAGATTATGGCGTTAAGAAGTCTATACGTTAAAAAATTTTTGCATTTAGCAAGACTAAGAGTCAGTAGGTTATCTACACACCACTCCGAGAGTGCATTGTTGGAGTTTTCGACAGTCTTCTAAAGTACTGATTTTAGTGAAAATTTTCAAATCATCTGCGTATAACAGGCATTTTGAAAATTTTAATATCGAACGCACATCATTTATAAAAAGGAGAAATAGGAGTGGTCTCAAATGACTTCCTTGAGAAACTTCAGAGATTACATCAAAGGTCGAGGAGATATAATTTTTTTTTTTTTTTTACAGAATGACCTTTTTTATAGGCAATTTCAGCCTTTATGTGCAATGCACAAACACAGCTATGGAGGGAAGGAATGGGATTGAGAAGGGAGGGGAAGGGGAGTGAGAACGATCGTAACGAATGGAGAAGCTGGTATATTTTTCAGTTTTACTGGCTGCTACTTACAAATATTCGCAGATGTTGTGGGAGACTGAATGATAGAAAGCGAACTGTAACCATCTACTGAGTGTCTAGGCCTTTTTGACGTGGAACTGTTTCACTTATAAATCGTTTTGCCCATTTTATTTCGAATAATTTTTTATCACAGTAGCAACTGAAAATTTGTGCTTAATAAATCCCACTGTCTGGAGTGGGAATCGAATCCACGACCTATTATCACAAACTGTTTCCTATTAGTTAGATAAGAAGATATCCACAAAAGCATATTTAAAAATAACCCAAGAGCCAGTAATTTTTGAACAAGTAGCTTATGGTGAACTTTGTCAAAGGTCTTTTGGAAGTCAGTGTAAAGTACATCAACCTGAAGACCATTTTCAATGGCATTATTAGAAAATTTGGTAAAGAGCACTAAGTTTGTAGCAGTTGATCATCCATTTACGAAGCCATGTTGTTGATATGCAATAGATTCTTTTAGTCGGAAATAAAGCTGATCTCTAACTATGCTTTTGAAAAGTTTGCAGCAATAAGTTTGGATATTGGTGCTTCTGACCTGATTTAAATACTGTTCATCTAAAAATTTACCAGTCTGAAGTGATTTATTACAGATGATGGTTAGAGGCTGTGCCAACGAAGATGAGCAATTTTTTAAAAATATGGCTTGAATTAAGTTACATACAGCAGCAGAATCAAATTCATATGTATTATCTAAAGTATTGCCATCCGCAAAACTATGGACTGGATTGAGAATAAAAGACAAGAGATCGTTATTAAATATTAAGAACAGAGTTGGCTATAAGACAGAACCCTGAGGGACATCGGAATTGGTTGGGAATGAGGAAGAAGTAACGCCATCTAATACTACTCGTGCAGTGCGTTTGGACAAGAAACTCTCAATTCATTGAATGAGGGTAGCATCAAGGCCAATGGCCGTGAGTTTAACAAGAAAACATTTATGCCAAATTCTGTCAAAAGCTTTTGCAATGTCAAGCGCAAGAACTTGACCTCCACCGTATTTGTGCAAGTAAGAGTTCCAAAGTTCCGTTAGGTAGACCAAGAGATCTCCCATCGATGTTCCAGAACGGAAACCGTGTTGGCGATCGTGGATAAGCTGTTTATCCTCGAGATATTTAACGAATTTGCGACTGATAGCAGTTTCCATCACTTTCGAGAGCGTTGGAGTAATGGCTATTGGGCGGTGGGGTTCGTTTTGATTCCTTTCTTCGGAATTGGCTGAACATTCGCGACTTTCCAAAATTTTTTTTTTTTTTTGTGTGATTTATTTTTAAGCAAAACCATATCAACTACGCTTTGAGTTAAGAACAAAATAAGATGTGGTAGTAGTAGCTTTGAAAATCTATCCGATAAAAAGTTCCGAAGGATGCTACTACCCTACATATAATTTTTGGACAAAAATCTAAAATTACATTCGCAAAGTCCAACTCAATTTGCACTCAAAATTTTATTTCTGAAAAACACTTCATCTTACGAAAAAAATTGTTACAAAACTTGAATTATATAAAAAAAAATTGGCTAAATAATTGCAAATCGATCCAATTATATCTTGGATAGTTTTTCAACTCGGTAACGGGCGACTCTAGGACTTCGTTCCTCAAGTGCTGCCGGTACTTAGGCAAGGCTAACCATAAACTTGAGGGGAAAAAATGCAATATTGCATACTTAATCACACTCATATCCCGACAACGACATTGGAACAAGTCCTTGTGATTGTGACCGAGCCCCTGAAGAAATCCTCAACGATACCTCAAGAAGTGCATGCCTTACAGAAGGAAATGGCTTTTTGCTATTCTAGAGGACACTTCTAGCGCTAAGTTCTAAGGATTTGGCATCGCATAGAGAGCTAAGGTCGCTAGATGACGAGTGTTTTTCTTATTTCGGGGACGAAATCTAAAGTGAATGAATGAAGCGACGAAATGTTTGTTGAAAATGGTGACGACGAAAAATTATTATGTACAAGGAAAATCAGTTACGATTACGTTACCTTCCATTCAGCTTGAGACCCTTCTGTTTCTTATTCGGCCGATTCAAACTGCTGCTGTAGGAGAAACAACAGGACGATTGCTTCGACGACGAGCAATTGTGATGGTTTTTTGTCGGACTGTTAGCCCGGCGCGTTGTCGAATCGATCGGTGCACTCAATTGTCGATTAAACTCGGTCTTACGCCGATTTATGTCAGTTAAACTGTTTTTGATACCGTTCAAACCACCACTCGACGACGTTGTCTGATACTGACTCTGAATCGTGTCGTTCAGCAAACCGATATTACAACTGTAATTAGTCTTGCCGTGCTTCTTACTACGCGTATCCTTCGAGTCACTCTTAACGCGCGGCCGACACGCCGGATATGTCTTAACGTTCCCGTTGGCCAGAACCGATCGGGACTGGGCCGTCTTCTCGTCCAAATACAAACTAAGGTATTTATCGCTCGGCTGCAGCGAATTATCCGATACGGTATTCGACTTGACGATAATTTGATTCTTCTGATATTTCTTGTCGACGTTGCGCGCCTTGAGCGAGAAGTTGCGCAACTTGCGGGAGTGTTCTTTGATTTTGCTGGCGTTCAGAAACGACGGACTTTTCGCAATATTCTTAAATATATTGTTTGTCTTTTGTACCATGTGCTGCGACTTGCCGCCGCCACAAAAACTCGGTTTCGTGTAGATATTGCAGTCACTGTAGTGGCTCTTCAAGAGTACACTGTTCGGCGCAGTGTCGTCCAACTGACTGTAGCGCGATATCGGATCGGAATTACTGAGATTATGTGCAACGATATTTTTATACTGACTGTTACAGTAGATGTGCCCGTCGGTGTAGTGTAAATTGTGGAAGTTATTATCACCGGCACCAGCACTAACCGTTCCACTACCGCAACTACTACCATTCACGAGTCCCGCGTAATCCAAAATCGTACTATTGGTCTGGTTGTAATACTGCTGATTGGCGCCACTACTGTACGAGTGCTTCTTGGCCTGTCCGGCAGCGGTACTACCCGGCGTACCGGTCGACACATTGTCGTTGTAAACGCTACAGATTTCCGATGTAGGCACGTTTATATTATCGCTACTCGACGAATTTTTATCGTTATCATTTCTCAAACATACTTTATTTGTCTTAATCCGTTTAAACGACTCACAACTGCACGAAGCGGACTTCAATAAATTGTAATTGGCGCCAGTGCTGCTCGTGTTCCCGCTCGTAAGGTTAACCAAAGACTGTCGAAGCAAGTGGTGACTCAATCGCTGCTGATCGCTCGAGTTTTCCCCGCTGAAAGTATACAAGAAGAAAAAGAGAGTTGCGCATGAGATTGCTAGTGACTGGATGAGGAGAAATACTCGAAAAATAAAAAGCAGAAAAAGCAAAAGTTCACATAACATAAGCACAGTTTCAGTATGGAGGAAAAGCTCATATCACACGACGTTTCAAGGAACATGGCCCCAGCCAGCAGCCGGCATCCTAGCGCTAGCATCCACCCACCCTTCAGCTGAAACTTTCCAGCTCGACTTCTGCCGCTTCCAGCTTCAACCGTCGCTTCCGTTCGCGACGTCATCGGGCCAAAAGCACTCATCCGCATTATCGGAAGTCGCTCAGAGGCTTCAGTGTGCCCGACTTCCGAGTGCACACCCCCAGTATGCCATCCGAAAGCACAGCACATCAAAAATAAAGAAAAATGCCAGGCAAAAGGAACTTAATCCCGTGCACCTGCCAGCACTAAGTGCTGGCATCTAATGCTCTCTAGCACTACACATCCATCATACAAGCGGACCACATAAGCATGGGAAAATAATTAAAAACATGCAAATCTCTCAGAAATGATACAGTGATGCAGTCAATTATTTTTCCGACTTCAGATTGGAGTTAGGCGTAGAAAACCCTGAAAGGAACTGTCAGCTCGCTCGGTCGAAAGGACATGCAAATCCTCGTCCTACATAAAGCGCCAAATGGGTTAATTAAAACTCTATAAAATATTTGTGTGTGTAAAATGTTCTGAAATGAAATCTGTTAAGTAAATGAACAATGGACCACTATTTTGGACTGGCGAGCAGCTCGAAATTAACATAAAGTTGTCCGTCATATTCAAGTGTATTGTTCGTATCGTGCTTTTATTATGAAATGGGCAAATGGTCGGTTTCAAATCTGTATAAATCTCAAAATCAAAATATTATGGCCATTGGGTATTACGCCACAATAACTCAAGTCCTAATAAGGAGCTAACAGCGGCTGCGGCATGACCTCCTGATTACATTATTTAGTGGACATGAGCAGGGCTGTCGTAAATCCATCAGAGGGTATACGCGCTTGCAAGGCTATACTGGTCACTGATCACTGATACTAAATTCATAAAATCATCAAATCACAAATAATATTGAACTGCAATTAAAAAATACTAAGCAACAATTTATTATACATTTATAAAGATGCGCTCCCAGTGCAGAACAAATACCGCGTGGTGATCAAAGGGCTTGCAATTGTGTATAAGAAACACAATATTCAAATGATTATAGCAATTACAGTGCTTTACTGGCAGTGTATATATGTATAAAGCGAAATGCAATGTATAGAATAGATATTCGGTTTTTAATATTATATTCAAAGAAAATAATAAAAATAATTATTTTTCCTACAAAAAAATAAGAAAAATTTAAAAAAATATTACAAACATTGAAACGAAAAAAAAAACATAACAGAATTATGACTGGGCTTTAAGCCCAATCATATGATACTCTAGATGAGATGGAAATGACTTTAATACCATATACCAGAAAATATGTCATCTCAAATTCTTTCGAATAGTGAATAGAGACTTTTGCATGGGAGGTGGTAGAAGTAGAGGGGGACGTTTGTATTTTTCGTATATGACACCGAACATGGCATGCAAAATGTTTTTTGCTGAATTTAAAGTTTTTAGTTATCATTATTTTCAAGGAAATTGATCATAGTTTTCCTGAAATTGGGGTTTTGTATGAGAGGTGGCAGAGGAAGTGGAGCGTTTAAGATGATTTTGAAACTGCTTATCATCATTCTTATCACCATGCTTTGATTCAATTTCAAATTCGATAGCTCTCATATACTTGTAGGAGAAATTTTTTTCTTGAATTTATAATACAGATATTTGTATGGGAGGTGGTAGAAGGAGTGAAGCGGAGCTGATAATTTTTTCTAACACTTATTTCAATTATTAAGAAACAAATTCTGGCAAAATTTGAAGTTTGTACTTTTTCTAGTTTGAATGGAAATCGATAAAATACATTTAACAAAAAATATACATTTGTATGGGAGGGGGTAGAAGGAGTAAACAGATCAAAACATTATCAAAATATTATTCACATTATTAATATTTCTATTTGTATACCTTATACAAAATATCAAGTTGATAGCTTTAACAGTTTCGAAGAAAAATAATTTAATTTAAATTTCAAAATTTCGTGAAATTCGTATGGGAGGGGGTAGAAGGAGTAAGGTGAAGATGATAGTAATTTTTAAAATAAATTACAATTGTAGTAAAATTAATTCTGACAAAATTTCGTCTTTTCAGCTTTACTAGTTTCTATGAAAATCGAAAATATGTATTTTTCAAAATTGTCCATTTGTATGGGAGGGGGTAGAAGGAGTAAGGGGATCGGGTCAATATTCCGTGATATTAATGAAATCTATATAGTAATACTTTGACCTAAATTTCAAGACGATAGCTTAAACAGTTTCAAAAAAAAATCAATTTCTTAATATTTCGAAATTTCATGAAATTTGTATGGGAGGGGTTAGAAGGAGTGGGGGGATGTAGCCCATTCACGAACTTAAAGTTCTTTTTTTGCTAAAAATAACACACAGAAATTTTTAGCACTATAGTTCAAAGCGTTCGAGAGTTATGCTGTAGACAGACGCACAGACAGACAGACGGACAGACGGACAGACAGACAGACGGACAGACGGTCACTCGGAATCGAGGTTTTTGAGCGACAACAAATATTTCTGTACCCTTGGCGGCTCTGTGCGAGCATTATTTCTTAGCGTTACAAACGGTAAGGCAAACACAATATACTCTCAGATTTCATCTAGAGTATAAAAATACTTATTGTAAATAGATATTTTCCTTAGAACAGTTTCACTTTATTATTAGGCTGGAGGAGCGCTAAAACCGAAAACTAAGATTTCGAATATCTCAGTCATGGTTCTAGCTAGGAACCTGAGAATCAACATATACGAGGGCGGTTCAAATATGATTGAGACAAACGCTATAGATGGCGCGCCTGTAAGTTTTGGAGGTCGCGGCTTGAGTATGTAATAGCTGGGTCCCTTACGAATAGTGTGGCATAGTTTTCGTCGCGAACGCACGTTTCACGCGCGTACTACGACCATGAGTGAATATCAATTGCCGACCGCCGTTGCGCAACATATTGTCATTCGTTTTTTGGTGTGGGAAGGCGTTAAAAACACGGAAATTCTTCGGCGTTTGCGAAATCGGTAGTGAGTGCCTGAGTAGGTCTGCTGTGTTTAAATGGGCCAAAGCGTTCAAAGATGGCTGCGAAACCGTCGAGAATGAGCCACATGATCGTCAACCGCGAACCAGCATAACACCAGACAACATTCGCCGCGTAGAACAACTCATTTTGGAGGACCGTATGGTGAATGTTCGAAACATTTCGGCTGAAGTCGGCATTAGTATTGGTAGTGTAGAGTCTATCATCCACGAACACCTTCAATATCGCAAAATAACGACGCGATGGGCTCCCAAACTGTTGAACTTCGAGCAAAAATTCATGCGGTTGGAAGTTTGTCGTCGCTTGCTGACGCGACACGAGGCGGAGGGGAATGAATTTTTGACGCGAATCTTCACTACAGACGAGACATGGGTACACTATTACACTCCCAAAAGCAAGGTGTCGTCTAATGAGTGGAGGAAGAAGGAGGAAGGGGCGCCAGTCAAAGCGAAGACAACCAGGTCCGCGGGTAAGGTTATGTGTACTGTATTCTGGGATCGGCGGGGAGTACTGTACGTTGACTTCCTGCGCGCACAACGTTCCATCAATGCTGCATACTACTCTAACCTTCTGAAAGCACACGTGAAACCCGTTTATTGCTCGAAATGGAGGAGCATTCCAGCGCGAAGTGCTATTTTTCTCCATGATAACCCGCGCCCTCATACCGTCTCACGCTCGATACAATATCAGAATGGGGGTGGGAGGTACTAGAACACCCCCCCTACAGTCTGGATTTATCACCCTGCGACTACCACATGTTTGGACCACTGCAAGAAGCCCTCGGAGGTCAAAGATTCAACACCGACGACGAGGTAGAGGAGTTTGTGCGCACATGGCTGTCCAAGCTGCCCAAGGAATTCTTCGATACCGACATCAAAAAACTTTCGGAGAGGTGGCAAAAATATGTAACTAGTGAGGGAAATTACCTAGAAAAACTGTAAATTTTTGTAAATATTTTCGATAATAAATAAATGTGTCAGAGCGTTTGTCTCGATCATATTTGAACCGCCCTCGTATATAGGGGTTTGTGGGACAAACTTTAAAAATAATTTAATTTTTTTATTCATTGAGGTCCGAATTTTTTTTTTTTTAAATAATTTTTTTTTTGAAATGACTTACCATAAAAAACTTTTTTGGACCATTAAGATAGAATATGGATCCACCAAAATAAGCTTAGAAGGAGGCTATTTATTGTAAGGAGGAGGGTCAGGGGGAGTGCAAGGAAAACCACTTAAAAATGAATATCTCGACTATCTCTTAAGCTATGTAATTGAAACTTGGAACACATATTAAGCAAAACTGGCAAAATACCAAAAACTAAAACACTTGGACATAACAGTAGTGGGGCGAAATGAGGAGTATTTCAAAAATGGTGCATATTCCAAAATTTCAAACCGTTATATCTCGAAACTGACAATTTGATATCTGTATCAAATTGAATTTGATTTTTATCAGATTGTAGAACTACATAGTCTTTAATTTTGGTAAATTTTAAATTTAATTTTAAGATGGGGGGGTGTAAGGGGGTGGTAATCAAAATTATCGAAAATTTTGAGTGATTCTTTTAGGGCTCTCGTGAAAGATACAAAGTTTCAATTTGTCTACGTGGATACCTCTATTTGATATTCTTGGAGAAAAAATAATAATTTGTTTCATAATTATTAAGCATCGAAAGGGGGGTCTAACGCACACAAGTTGTTTCATGTGAAATGATAAAAACACGAAAAATGAAAATTTTTGAAAGAAATTTTAAGTTAGAAACTTTAAAATTTGCGATATTCATTTTAAAAAAAATGTCGTAAGAGTATGGAATATTAACTGGTCGAATACCTTCAAAGCTTCTACCCTCTCCCATACAGAATTATTTTTTCGACCATTTTCAAGAAATCAATTATCACCCAACTATTAAAAACTATCAATTTGAAGCACTGCACAAAAAGTTTTGGAAATAGTTCAAATGAAACTGCATCAAAAGTTTTGAGATCGCGCCTGCCCTTCTACTCCCTCCCATACAAAAGTAAGATTTCGAACAAATTCAATAAATCAACAAATTAAAAGCTACGAACTTGAAATTTTGTACTAGCACCTTACAAGAGAAACGAAATAAAACTGCATCACACATTTTACAATTCCCTTACTTCCTCTACACCCTCCCATACAAATGTTTGGTTTCATAAATGTAAAATACACCGAATTTTATGAAAATTCTATGCAACGTCGTCTATGAAACACATTCTATACAGAGAATGTGGGACGTGATTCAAGCAATCAATTAAAAATCATTAACCTCCACCCACCCTCACAAACCCAATCTATATAAATATAATTGTAGTGTCTGTCTGTTATTTGTTTAGAAATGGCTAAGTTGCTTTTTTGCCTTAGTTTAGCAATAACTAAGCAGAAACTCCGGTTTTTAAAATTCTTCTCTGTCTGTCCGTCTGTCTGTCTGTCTGTCTGTGTGTCCGAGATGTAATCTGCTATTCGTTTTATTTCCCTCCCCTCAGCCTTCTACCCCCTCCCATACAAAGTGACTCATTTATTTAAATGTATACCATAGCATAATTTCTGTTATTTGGTTAAAAACAAAAGCAAACCTGAAATTTTGATAGTAGTTATTATACATATATATGATATCTCCTTATTTAAAGTTCCACTGAGACCATTCCTGTGATTAATCATCCTGTCAACAATAAACAAAATACATTTGCCACATTGAATCATCGAAATGGTTGGTATATTCTTATGATTAATACAAAAGTTCAATTTGAATTAAAAACTTTCCAGACAAATAAATCTACTGTTCTATTCGAATTGATCAGTCGAACAGCATTTCGATTTATCTATATGTATGGTCATATTATTCACATGTCCATGTGAACTGTATTCGTTGGTCGTTGGATGAAATCACTAATTCTCACAACAATTCAAATTCTTTTCAGAGTCATTGTAGATCTGGAAACACCGATATAGTTTAATGCCAAACTGGGAGCATTCAAATTGAACCACATTTCCATATAGCACAAACAGTGTGTAGTTGACAACACACATAGTATGATATGTTATGTAGTTTGTAGCGTAGCTACCAGGGCCAAATCAAGTTTAGCATTGATTTATTCAACATACCAAACCACATACAAATACCCTGGGGCAGATTTTCAGTATATGATAGGAGATTGCACTGTCACAATCCAGAATTCCGACTAAACGAAGTATTTACTAGGGAATTCATGAAGTCGCTGGACTGGTTCATTAGACTGACGGTCAGCTTGCATCAAAGGATTCGTCCAGAAACAATCTGAAACACATCCCTTTGGGGTGCCCGAACAGATTTTGCATCACGCATCGCCTTCATGGCCTCGAATAGGTGACCTAATCTTAGCCGTGATAGTGACCATCGATGCTATGTATATAATTACTTTATTATTTATAGGTATTGTATTTATTGTGTAGCATGTGATTTTCGTGGATCGACCTTACATGCTAACGAACCGGTTTCCAAGCGTATAGTCCCAGTTTTTATAATTCAAATCGAAACATCTCAAGTAAATGACTCGCATAAATAATATCGACACAATTCCAAGATATTCGTAATCATATGACATAAATAAATTTAAAAGGGGATTTTTTTTATTTCCAAGTATAGTATAACATAATATTTTTATTTTTGCATAAGGCTCGAAACATAATTTAATAAAGTCCAATTGGGGCGGCATACATTTTGTAATCGAAATATGTCTGAGCGCTAGCTTGAGAGTTGTGCTTTTAATTTACATGTTTTGATCATTCCAATTGCTGAGAGATACAATTTAATTATAATAATATGAATGCATCCAGTTCTAGTAATAAAATGATTTAAATAGTCAAGTATTAGTATGAGTTGTAGGGAAATTAAATTAGAAGTTAGTACCGTCACATTTATGATTAGTACATATAATTATAGTTAAGTAAAGACAAGAGCATAGATAGACAATTATGTGTATCAATAAAATCTTACCTTATAGTTTTTCGACCGGTAACTTCATCATCAATAAGATTATCACGGTTACAGTTTTAACTGAAATATTGGTATCCTAAAGATCAGGAGATGAAAAACCTAATTGGCATACAGACACGAGCATTAATAGAAGAAAGTAATAACAAATGGTGGGCGGAGTTGTCAAAAATTTTTGGAGTCGTTAAATTCGTAAATAATGTTGAGAATAAAATGTTTAAACCCCTGATCCAGGATGGCGAGTAAAACTCGTAAACATCGAAGGGATTTGATTGAAATCAAACTATATTTTGGTTCAACCTTGGGGGAGGCTTATCACCTACTTGATGGTCAAACAAAAAAGTCTTATCTTCAAGCATTTAGGAGTGATTGTACGCAGAGCGTACATGTATAACGTACAGAGAGACCGATTGTTTTTTACATATTTGGGTTTTTTTATGGTTATCGAAATAAACTTCGGGGAACACCCTATAATGCGCGATGCACAGTTAATTCAACATGGGTAAGGGAAACAAGTGGAAATAGAGAAAATGGCAGAGAAACTCATGAGAGAACTAAGCTAAGTTGCTAATAAAACGTGAAAAAAACAAGCAAATTTGTTTCCCAGTTCAACAACAATAACTTATTACCGGAATAAAAACGTAATTATAACGTGAAATACCTTTTACTGAAATTTAAATTAATGGATTTTGCTATCTGGCTCATCACGCTGATAGCGCAACTTCAAAATAAAATGAAGACTGTGAAATTTCTTTAAAAAGGTCCATAAAAAATAAGGATAGAACTCGTTGTCGGCTTCCGCCACGGGCATCTGAAGTGTATAATCCTCCACTGAACGGAGAAAAAATGTCAACCTCAATTTTGCAGTTTCGAGTGTTTTTACTCTAGATGTAATCTAAGAGTATTATAAGTTTGCTCTAAAATTTGTAATTCGAAAAAATACTGACCGCACAGAGTCGTGAAGGGTACATAAATATTTGTTGTCGCTCAAAAATTTGGTAACCGTATGTCTGTCTATCCATCCGTCTGTCCGTCCGTTCGCTCTATAGAACGCGCTGAGCTAGGAAGGTCAAATCTTGTAGATGTCATTTTTCGCGATAAAGTAAAATCAAATTCTTGAACGGGCCATATCGCCCCCTCCTCCTCCCTCCCCCCTCCAAATACAAAATGACACAATTTCACAACATTATTATAAGTTATTTTTTTGGAAGATACAAGTGCTTGAGACCTTAAACTTCCAACTTTCCATTTCATGATATCGGGAGTATAAATTGAAACCCGCGGTTTCCTAATAGATGGCGCCAGCAGTAAATGCTGATCAACAATGGCGGATCAGAAACGTCACATAATAAACTTAGGCATCTGTTAACAACTCCTTATCATTAGATTTGTGAAGTTTTATCGGCGTTATATACTTTTTGGAAAAACGGCCATAATACAAGTAGAGACACGACAATATGATTTTGCTGCACGACAACTCTCGGCCACATGCTGCTCACGTTGTGAAAACCAATCTGGAAATACTTAAATGGAACGTCATACCCCACCCGCTGCATTGTCTAGATATCGCCCCTTCCGATTATCACCTATTTCCGATTGACGACGCATGGTCTGGCTGAACAGCACTTCCATTCTTACGAAAAAGCCAAAAAATGAGTCCATTCGTGGATCAACTCAAAAGGAGAGCAGTTTTTTCGACGTGGAATCTGTATGCTCCAGAAAGATGGAATAAGGCTGTGGCTAGCGATGGGCAGTTCTTTGAATAATAAACGTTTAACCATTTTTGCAAAATAAAAGCTCGAATTAAAAAAAACGGCAGTTTTCAATTTGTACTGCCAGTATATATATCTATTTCTTTAAAGAAAAATGAAATTTCCCTACTCCCTCTACCACCTCATATACAAACTGCACAAATTCACGAAATATATTATCCGGTTTTTTTTCGTACCCATAATATGTACGACGCTCAAATTTGGTGTAATGTATTTTCGTAGCAATTATTGTGATATGAGAACGAATCAGTTTAATGGCACTTCAATCACCTTTCATACAAAAACGTAACAGAATTATGATTGGCGAAAAGTCCAATCATGTGATACTCTAGATGAGATGGAAATTGCTTTAATTTACCGGAGAATATGTCATCTCAAATTCTTTCGAATAGTGAATAGAGACTTTTGCATAGGAGGTGGTAGAAGTAGAGGGGGAGGTTTGTGTTTTTCATATATGACACCGAACATGGCATGCATAATGTTTTTTGCTGAATTTAAAGTTTTTAGTTTTCATTATTTTTAAAGAAATTGGTCATAGTTTTCCTGAAATTAGGGCATTTGTATGGGAGGTGGCAGAAGAAGTGGAGTGTTTAAGATGATTTTGAAACTGCTTGTCATCTTCCTTATCACCATGCGTTGATTCAATTTCAAAGTCGATAGCTCTCATATACCTGAAGGAGAAATGCTTTTTTTGAATTTATAATACAGATATTTGTATGGGAGATGGTAGAAGGAGTGAAGCGGAGCTGATAATTTTTTCTAGCACTTATTTTAATTATTAAGAAAAAAATTCTGGCAAAATTTGAAGTTTTTACTTTTTCTAGTTTGAGTGGAAATCGATAAAATGCATTCAACAAAAATTATGCATTTGTATGGGAGGGGGTAGAAGGAGTGCACGGATCAAAACAAATTTTTTTCATATTATTAATATTTCTATTTGTATACTTTGTACAAAATATCAAGTTGATAGCTTTAACAGTTTCGAAGAAAAATAATTTAATTTAAATTTCAAAATTTCGTGAAATTCGTATACGAGGGGGTAGAAGGAGTGAGGTGAAGTTGATAATTATTTTTAAAATAAATTGCAATTATAGGAAAATTAATTCTGACAAAATTTCGTCTTTTCAGCTTTACTAGTTTCAATGAAAATCGAAGATATGTATTTTTCAAAATTGTCCATTTGTATGGGAGGGGGTAGAAGGAGTAAAGAGATCGGGTCAATATTCTGGGATATTAATGACATCTATATCGTAATACTTTGAAGTCGATATCTTAAATAGTTTCAAAGAAAAATTAATTTCTTATTATATCGAAATTTCATGAAATTTGTACGGGATGGGGTAGAAGGAGTGGGGGGATGTAGCCCATTCACGAACTTAAAGTTACTTTTTTGCTAAAAATGACACACAAATTTTTTTAGCACTATAGCTCAAAGCTTTCGAGAGTTATGCTGTAGACAGACGGGCAAACGGACAGACGGACAGACATTAACTCGGAATCGAGGTTTTTGAGCGACAACAAATATTTCTGTACCTTTCGCGGCTCTGTGCGAGCGTTATTTCTTAGCGTTACAAACGGTAAGGCAAACACAACATAATCTCAGATTTCATCTACAGTATAATGAGAAAATATTTCAACTTTACAATAAGAAGGTTTTCGTGGAAAATAAGTTATTACTTTTATTGTAATCTTATTTAGATTTAAAAAATATTTAAAATCCACCTACTCCTTTTATCCCCCCCCCCCGCATTCAAAGAGCACCTAAAATAAAATTTTAAATAAAATTTTGAGTCTTAAATTTTATACAAAGCATTTTGGTAGGTACTATATTGAACTGTGAAAAAATAAGTTCGATCCCGCTACTCGCTCAACCACTTCCCCTACAAAACTACAAAACGGCACAATTACACAACTTTATAATATGTATGTCGATTTTCTTGGAAAGCATATGGGTTACTGATCTGAAACTTAAATCGTACTATTTTCATATCGATTTTATCTACATCTGTAGAAATCGTTTAAATCCTCCCAAGCCTTCGTCCACCTCCCATACAAAAGTCACAGTTTAGCAATACGCATTGAAATAATTTTCAAGACAATACTGATCTAATTAGATAGAAATTACAAATAATCGTAAATAGGTTATTGTTATGGCGGGAAAATCATTCCTTCCAAATTCCATCTAGAGTATCGTATGATTGGGGTTTACCGGCAATCGTAGTTTTGTTATGTTTCCAAACCCGTTTCGAGCTTATTTCAATTTCGCAATTTTCAGAACTCAATCCTTCAAATTAACAAGTCCATTAAGAGTAAATTAATGGAATTCGGCTAAACATTTTGCATATTTTATCCTTGTTTCCTGCGTTATATTTCCTTTCTCTTTTCGTTGTGAATCGCAGATCCAGGAGATTCTTCTAATTCGAGCACAATGAAATCTCAAATTGATATAGAAAATAAGACAGTGACTGGAATTATAAATTTACAACACACTGAATACAAACTTAAATTTAGTGCTTGATTCAAGAAAATGATTGGTTTTTCTTAAATTTCAGAACCAAGTCAACCATTTGGCCATAAGTGGCCGATGGAGAAGCTACCCGATGGCCATAAATTCTTCAAATGAAGCACAAGCTTAATGTGGTAAGTTTGGAGATCCTAAAACATGTAAAACGCGAGTATAACACCATTCTACGCGAAAATCCATCTGCTTCAACATTAATAACAAGTACTGAAGAATCTGTTGTCGTAAGCGGTAAAGCGGTGGCCAACTCTGCATGTTGCAAGACACATTAGTGTTGGGTAGGACAGGAATTTTTGTCTCAAGTTTGTAAAACGGGCTCATTTGCAATTTGAGGCGATACAGTTTCATCGTCGACAACGGGATGAGCGATGTTAATGGAACTTTCCTTAATATGAGTGAACACCAGTTGCGGAGATGGAAGGAATACTTCTCTGATATCTTAAGCATCTTGACAGAAGAAGATATTCCAGAAACAGGACAATTGCCAAACATACAACCGCAACAATCCTCTATTAGGGACGATCCCCAAGATAAGGAAGAAATAGTTTCCGCCATTCAGTCGATAGTGGGAAAGAAAGTCCCGGGTATGGAGAGATTATCAACCGAACTCCTCAAAGTGGACCCGGAAATAACAGCCAAGATATTCATCTAGTCCAACTACATGCACATGTATTCGAATGCACGCGCACCGAACCGATTGCTTGAAACGGGCAAGATGCGAAAGAAGTGGAAAATTTTTGTTATCTCGGAAACATTGTCAGTTTGGACGGCGGAGCACAAAAGGATAGTGATGCTCATTTAATTTAAGCTCGTTAGGTATAAAAGGGTATAAAGGGGAATAAAATAGCCACTGGGATTCAAAGGCGGAAGTGGCAGTGGATTGATCACACTTCGAGGATACCAGAGCAAGGCATCGCCAAAAATGCTCTGGGTTATAATCTTTAAGGAAGACGTCGAAGTTCAAAATTTGTACGCGTGATTTTTGACAAGAAAGTGAGAGCAAGTACGAGAACGGGCCGAATCGCTCCACCTCTTTTTCCTCCTCCCAAACCGATTTTCTCAAAAAGTATTAAAGCTATTGAACTGGAATTTTGAATATATTATTTTACTTTATTATTTTAATAATAAACTATTGTGATCGACTTGGAAAAAAAAATTCCAAAGAAAAACACGTAAAAATCAATACCTCGGCTATTTGTTGAGCTATGTAATTGAAACTTGTTACTTATATTAAGCTGTACTAGAGAAATAAGAAAAAAATATAACATTTGTACAAAATAGTAGTGGGGAAAAATGGGGAGCATTGAACTTTTCAAAATTTCAAACCGTTATATCTCAAAACCAAGTATCTGTACTTTAAATTCAAATTTTGTCAAATTAAACAGTTTTGAATTTTGGTAAAAGTTTTACGTCGGAAGGTGTAAGGGGAGGGAGGTGCTAAGCAAAAATGTCAAAAATTTTAAGTGATTTTTTAGGGCTCTAGTAAGAGATACAAAATTCAAATTTTCCATGTGGATACATCTGTATAACAAATACTTACAGAAAAAATTATAAAAATTCTACAATTGTTATGCACCGACCCCCCTGGTCTAAAATGCACAAGGTGTTTCAAGTGCAATGAAAAAACACATAAACTGAAAATTTTTGAATGAAATTTTACGGTAAAAACTTGAAAATTTGCAACTTGCTTTTAAAAAAAAATTCTAAAAGAATGAAATATTAACTGGTTGAATACCTTTCAAACTTCTACCCCCTCCCATACAAAATTATTTTTTGGACCATTTTTAAAAAATAAATTATCACCTAAATAAAATTAAAAGCTATGAATTTGATATTTTGCACAAAAGCTTTCGAAAATAGTTTTGAGATCACACTTGCCCTTCTACCCCCTCCCATACAAAAGTATGATTTCGACCAATTTCAATAAATCAATCAAATTAAAAGCTACGAACTTGAAATTTTGTACGAGCACCTTACAAAAGAAATGAAATGAAACTGCATTACAAATTTTACATTTTCCTTACCTCCTTTACCCCCTCCCATACAAATGATTGGTTTCGTGAACGTAAAATACACCGAATTTTATGAAAATTCTATGCAACTTCGTCTATGAAACTGACATTCTATGCAGAAAATATTTGACGTAATTGAAGCAATCAATTGAAAAATTATTGACATTCACCCAGAGATCTCCCTTCGCACGAAGCTGCGAGTTTTTGACGCATGCGTCAAATCCGTGTTGTTATATGGTTGTACTACGTGGAAAGTGACCGTTCGACTTACCAAGAAACTACAGACTTTCGTAAACCAATGCCTCCGACGCATTTTAGGAATATTCTGGCCAGAAGTGATCTCCAACGACGAACTTTGGAGTACAACTCGCCAGACTAAAATAGGTATTGAGATTCAACGACGAAAGTGGCAGTGGATCGGTCATACTTTGAGGAAACCAGAGCAAAACATCGCAAAACAGGCTCTGGACTATAACCCTCAAGGAAGACGTCGGGTTGGTCGACCATGTAACACATGGAAGCGAGCAGTTGAGCAGGAGGCCAGAGGAATAAACAAGTCCTGGCAACAGCTTAAAGCCGATGCGCAGGATCGCGCCTTGTGGAAGAGAGTTGTTTCTGTCCTATGCCCCTATAGGGTGTCTTAACAGGAATTTGACCCACCCTTAATATCACCCGTTCCTCATAAAAACCCAAACTTGCATAAATGAATGAAATATTGATTACATATACTGGAGCTATTGATCGTATCCGCAATTAAGTATTAAATTGACATCAGCCCTGCCCTGAAAAGGATCCACTTGTGAAAGAGGGTTTCACTCGTGAAAATGGGTTCCAGTTGTGAAAGGGGGTGCCACTTAGTCTTCATTAACCACTCTAACTTGCATATTGAATTTCCATGCATCTTCAACTTGTCCCAAAAATAATAAAGTTGCGCCCGACTTGTTGGCAGTTTATTTACACTAATTTCAATCTACGGAAAAACAAATTATTTGAATTCCTCCACTCCTTAAACCACCTCCCAAATAAACTGCACTTTTTCATGAACTACTAAAAACCAATTTATAAAATAAAACATTCTTATAGCAATTCTAGCATGATGTGAATGCCGTCACCCCTTCTTCCACGTCCCATCCAAAATTTCTTGGAATCAAAATATTTGTCATCATTTGGAGAATCGTATTATTGGGCTTACGCTCAATCGTAGTCCCGTTATGTTTTTTACATGAAATAGGTATTTAAGATTCTTGTGTAGTACATAGTTTAGAATCTTTTTTTATTTTAGAAGAACATTGATTTTATCCTACTGTTTTATTTATATAGTTTTTGCTTTTCACTACATTTACAATGGCACTACAGCCCAAATCGGGGTTTGGACTACTGATCTTCAGGTTTCTTAGCATTTTTCATTATTTATTGTGGTAGAGTTGTAAGACCTCCAGACAACCCTCTATCTACAAATTTTTAATTTTCAGGCAGTGTGCTGGAATTATGCGTTGACTGGGATTTAAATTCACGACCTTAGCATTGTAGTGCTGCGCACTAGGCTACAACCTAGGTTTTATTCTTTACGCTAAAATTTATTTCAAATAAAAATCATTTGCTGAGGATTCGAACCTGGGGCTACTGTAAACCATTTCTCTTCTTAAGTGTCGATAGACATAAAGCCTGGATCACACCTGGCATATCAGGACGAAATGATGACCGAATAACGAAAGAGCGCTTAAGAACTCCAATGGGCGATTATAATTAGTTTAAAAGCATATTGGATAACTCCGCCATAGACGGTCCCAAGCCCGAGTTGAGAAAGGAGGAGGGTACATGGAGTTAACCTGAATGGCCAGTAACACCAGTGCGTCTCAGGAAGTAGGCAAAAAGTATGACATAGTTGGACTTGCAGCATAGCTGTGAGAACTCCAGCATGTCATATTTAGCTCAAAAACTCCCACCCTTTTTCTACTAGGGTGTAATAAATAAGTAGGACCGGTCCTCCAGGTCGGGGGTTGGGCGAGGCGCCGACAACGCATCACCGGAAAAAGAACACTGTCCAGAAACCTGAAGAACAGCCTCGGAAAGGATGGACTCAACGGCAACGACCCCGCAAACGAAAAATGGACTACTCTATTGGATCTTGGAATGTTCGATCCTTATTTAGGACAGGAGCTCTGAAAGAGTTTCTCGAAGAAGTGGCAAAACACAACATCAACATAACTGCCATCCAAGAAACGAAATGGCTCGGTAGCGAAATCATGGACATGAGATCACACACAATCTATCCAAGTGGAAAATTGTCGGGAAGCAGAGAGTTTGGAGTCGCTTTTGTCGTTGACAAAAAATTTAAACAGCAGGTCACGAGCTTCAAACCAATAAGTGAAAGATTGTGTGCAATCCGAATAAAGACTAAATTTTTCAACACTTGGTTGATCAACGTTCACGCACCAACAGAAGACAAGGACGATGTAACTAAAGACGAATTTTATGCCACCCTAGAGACAACCTATGACTCACTGCCCTCGAATGACCTAAAAATTGTCTTAGGGGATTTTAATGCAAAAGTCGGAAAGGAGGAGGCTCATAGAGGAACAACAGGAGGGCACAGTCTCCATGACATAACCAACGACAATGGCCAACGTCTTATTGATTTCGCAAGCAGCAAAAATATCATAGTAAGCTCTACGTGCTTCCCACATCGCGATATTCACAAACGAACGTGGGCATCACCAGATGGTCACACCTTCAACCAAATAGACCACGTTCTTATTGAGAAAAGGGCTGCTTCCAGTATACTTGATGTACGAACTCTCCGCGGTGCGAATTGTGACTCTGATCACTATCTAGTCAGAGCTAAGTATCGATGCAAAATAGCTTGTCGTGGGTATTCAAAAACGAGTAGAGCTCGCAAATTCAATGTCGACAAGCTTAACGACGAAACGGTGGCGCAGGCTTACATGCTAGCATGTAATAAACACCTGACACCAATATATGAAAATATCCAAAATATGCCAGTGGATAATGCGTGAATGAAAATACGAGACGGCATCAAATCCTCCGCGGAAGAGGTATTAGGATATCAAGCACGGCGAAAAAGTAATGATTGGTTCGACCAAGAATGTCGCGACGCAGTAAATAGAAAGAACGAAGCGTACAAAATTTTTACTGAACGACCAACACGAGCCAAAAAAGAAAGATATGACGAGCTTAGGCGATATGCGAAAAAGACCTGCAGACGAAAACAAAGGAAGTACCATAATGACAAGATACAGAAAATGGACGACGACATGAGAAAAAATAATACGCGGGACGCATACGCCATAGTAAAAGACTTGGAAAAGGGATATAAACCAAAAACTAGTCTCTGCAAAGACGCAGAGGGCAATATCATCAGCGACACAGAAGAAATCAAAAGGAGATGGGCTTCATACTTCGAACATCTTTTGAATCCCATCCCAGTAGCACCGATAACGACAGACAACATTTCAATTCAAGCCTCAACTGACGAAGATGAACCATCATCGACACCACCCACGCTTCCTGAAATCAAAGCAGCCCTATGTGACCAAAAACTAAACAAAGCGCCGGGAATTGACGAAATACCAGTTGAACTTCTGAAAAACGGTGGAAACTGTGTCGCTGAAATACTGCACAGCATGATATGCAAAATTTGGACAGAGGAAATCATACCCGACGACTGGCGAAAAAGCATTATATGTCCAATTTACAAGAAAGGAGACAAACTCTGCTGTGAGAACTACAGAGGTATATCATTGTTGTGTACGTCCTATAAAATACTGACAAAAATAATTGAACGTCGTCTTAAGCCCTATACTGATCAAATAATTGGCGAATACCAAGGCGGATTCAGAACCGGACGATCTACAACAGACCAGATATTCTCGGTGAAACAGGTGCTTGAGAAATGCTGGGAATATAACACAGACGTGCACCAAATATTCGTAGATTTTAAACAAGCATACGACAGTATCGACAGGAGCGTACTGTACCAAATCATGCTTGACTTTGGAATTCCTCCAAAACTAGTCCGACTAACAAGACTCACAATGACGAACACTGAATCCCAAGTGAGAATACAAACCGATTCCACAACCAGCTTTCGAACGGAATGTGGTTTAAAGCAGGGAGATGGTCTAGCTCCTATGCTTTTCAACTTGGCACTAGAGTATGTCGTCCGAAAAATCCTAGTCGACACCAACGGGACACTACTATTTAAGTCCACCCAACTAGTAGCATACGCTGACGACATTAACATTCTAGCAAGATCCTTCCCTAGTGCTAAGGAGGTATTTGTCAATCTTGACTCCGCCGCAAAAGAAGTCGGGTTGCGCATTAATGAAAGCAAAACAAAAGTAATGACGCAAACAAGAAGGAGAACGCCAATCAGACAAAACATAACAATTGCGGAATATAATTTGGAGAGTGTGGACAACTTCATATATCTTGGGGCTAATCTAGCAAAGGACGGTAATGAAACAGACGAAATCAAACGACGGATAATACTAGCAAATAAGACGTATTATTCGGTACTTCCAATAATGAAATCCAAGAAAGTGCACAGGAACAATAAGCTGTAGATTTATAAAACTATTATACGACCTGTGCTCTGTTATGGCAGCGAGACGTGGACATTAACGCGAACTTCCGAAAAAGCAGTTAACGCATTCGAAAGAAAGGTCCTCCGAAGAATTTTGGGACCTGTGAAGGAGGGAACGGAATGGCGAATAAGATACAACCATGAGTTGTATCAACTCTACGACGAGCCAGAAGCTTCAACGTTCATCAAGCTACGTAAACTGCAGTGAGCTGGCCATGTAGAGCGAATGGAAGACATAAGAATCCCCAAACGTGCTCTTAAAGGCAAAGCGAGTGGTAACCGGCCAGTAGGCAAACCACGCAAGCGATGGGAAGACTCGGTTGATGAAGACAGCAAAGCCATTCTAAAAATTAGCAGCTGGAGGACGCGGTCTTTGGATCGAGACGATTGGAGGCGACAACTTCAGGAGGCCAGGGCCCGATTTGGGCTGTCGCGCCATTGATGATGATATTGGATAATTTGCATTTATTAAAAAAAAAACATCTTACAGAACTATATTATAGCACTTTTGCCAATATTATTTATTTTGATAAAAAATGCAATACCGTGAAGGGGCTGGACATGAGATACTCAAACTAACAAGATGTCGCGTCTAAATAGGGGAGGGTTGAAACCACTTTCGTTTCTTCTTATATATTTGGAATATGTCCAGAACGGGTAATCGGCGTATTCGTTTCGAATAAACTTTTGAAAGAAACGTTCGTACTTATTCGCTGAGATTATCTGGTGATCGATTAAGGTTGTTCGTTAGGTGTGGTCCAGGCTTAAGAGACCAACGGTTTTAGGTGGTATACGCAACGCTTACAATAATAGATAGTTTACAGAATAACCTTATACTAATATTTTGCCACAAGTTTAAGTTCTGAGGAACAATTAAAAGTTGAGTCGTTTTATTTGGACCGCAACTTGAGTTCAACTCTCACATTAAAGCAGGCGCAGCAAAGATCCCATTCTCCTATCTTGATCACGTACAATCTCGAGCAATAAAAATATTCTAGGAGATCCTGTGGTGTCATCAACTCTGAATTCACTTGAAGTATATGCAAAAACACATCTTCGACAACATTGCGATGTTTCGTGATTTCGAAACGCATTACCACCCTACGTATTTTCAAACATTCACAACGTCCAAGGATTCCAGACGAACATAAGCCTCCTCTTCCGAGTAAATCCTCCTAAGCCCTGCTTCATCTTATCCCTCTCACTTCATCGGTACTATGTATCTGCACAAAAAGATAAGCCCTCTAGTTTCGGTATTAATTAAAAAAATCATATTTGGTATAATGGTAGCTTAAATTTATGTGAAATGATTCCTAATACATACGATATCATTTTTTTTCCTGCCACTAAAACTTTCTAATGATTGCCGACTTCGTATCAGTATCTAGTTCATTGGTGAATAACTTTAACAGCGAAATATCTCTTTACTAAAAAATCATACTTTCTATCTTACCCATTGCTAATCATTTTTCTGAAACTTAATCCTTCACGTTGTATAACAAACATGTTTAAAACAAATATATTTTTTGTTAAATAAAAATTCTTCACTGCACTAATTACCACCCTTAAATAAACTAAAACTACACGAAATCTCTAAAAAAAATACGATTACATCGAATTTTGATTACGAAACTTTTCACTTCCGCTATAGCTAGTTACACGTACTTATTGGTCAATATTTATCCATATATTAATTTATTTTAAAAACGAATTTAAATAATATTAAAACGATTTTTTGGCGCCTAATTACCGGTCGTAGAAATTGTACTACAAAAAGCCTGATGCCGGTTATTGCAAAAAACGATAGAATTAATATGAAATTTATATCAAGACTTTTTTTTTATAATTAACGTTCAATGCCATACATACATAGGTAGATTTAATGTTCATTAAAAAAAATTTGCCATAGAAAGTTGTCTTTTTTTCTTTAAGATTAATATAGTCTTCAATCAATTAGATTCGAAGAGAACTTGTTCTGTAAGAAATATATGATGATTTGATTCACTTTATAGTTGTATTTGTATAATCAAGTTGTTTTTATGGTCCTTTTAAAGCAATCACGATATATAGTTCCTAAGGCCATGAATTTAAAAGCAAAAAAGTTACTTCGAATCACGTTCAAATGACAAATAATAAAAATAATAATAATACGATATACGTTTAGATTTAAATGAAGATATGTCTAACACAAGTCTTCCATTATAAATAATAGAACCCGAAAGTTTTAGACAAACCCTAATGGCTTATGTATATTCCGCAATATTTTGTGCCCAAACTCATTCTAGCCTATACAAAATATAAAATGCAATTCTTCACAATCAATTTTTTTCTCTTAATATTTTAAACTTCTTTATTACAAATCGATATCTTATTGAGATCTTAAAAATGTTTTAAAGCTAATACTATTTATAATAATATTGTACAAAGATTACAGAAAAATTAAAATTGAACTAGTTGCGCGCTGAGTCTCTGCAAATAAATTAATTTTAATGAAACGGAATTGAAGTAGTTATGGTTGTTTGCCGCATTGCAAGGAATTTTAAGTCGGTCTTATCGTAACAAGTTCATTTTAATATAGAACTTAATTCGCAGAAAAGCCATTTGCATAGTTTGCTAAAGTATGTTGGTGTGAATTGGAAAATCACTGTATACTGTTACGAGTATAATATAAATACGATCATTTGCGAATTAAGGAAATTTAAATTTATTAGAAAATTTAATGGAAAAAATTTCATGTTGATTTAATGAATAATAAATTTTAACTAAATATAAGATAACGTGAATAGTTTAAAATAAAATATACATCTATTTGGACTCATATCTCCAAAACCGTTAAAGGTAGAATGTTCGTATTTGAGTGGATTGTTGATTGGCTAAGTGAGCTCTATTTTCTAAATATTGGATGGTGCTAGGTGGAAGGGGGTGGCGGGGGGAGGGAAAAAGTCAAAAACTACACTTGCTTATATCTCCACCACGAATGAAGATAGGAAGTTGAAAATCAGTAAACATATAGAGAGGGTTGTGAAACGAACTTTAAACATAATTTAATTTTGTTATCCATTGGCGTCCGAAAAGGGGGGGCTAAAAACAAATTGTCAGCCGGATTGCTTTTTTTCAAATGATTATATCTTCGAAATTAGTTATCGTAAAAAATTCATAATTTGGGACCATTAAGGTGGCATACAGCTCCATTGGAATCAGCTTAGAGAGTGGCTAATTATTGAAAGGGGAAGGGTCAGAAAGGTGCGAAGAAAAACACTTAAAAATGAATATCTCAACTATCTCTTAAGCTATGTAATTAAAACTTGAAACATATATTAAGCTATATTAGAAAAATATAAAAAAATATAACATGTTCAAACAATAGTAGTGGGGCGAAATGGGGAGCATTTCAAAAATGGCGCACTTTTCAAAATTACAAATCCTTATATCTCAAAAAAGAGTACAGATATCAAATCGAAAATTTGTCAGATTGTAGAACTACATTGTGGTTAATTTTGATAAACATTTTAAGTTGGCAGGTAGGTGTAAGGGGAGGGAGGTGATAAGCAAAAATGTCGAAGATTTTGAGTGATTTTTTAGGGCTCTGGTGAAAGATACAAAGTTTAAATTTTGCATGTGGATACCTCTATTTAATATACATAGAAAAATAATAATAACTTGATCCATAATTGTTATAAACTGACCACCTCCCCAGTTTAACGTGCACGAGGTGTTTCATGTACCCATTGAAAGAAACACATAAACTGACAATTTTTTACTGAAATTTTATGGTAGAAACTTGAAAATTTGCGAAATGCATTTAAAAAAAATCCCTAAATATATAAAATATTATCTCGTTGAAAACCTTAAAAACTTCTACCCCTTCCCATACAAAAGTATGATTTCGACCATTATTATGGAAATTTTGCATAAAAACTTACAAAAATAGTTGAATCGAAATTACGTTAAAAGTTTTGAAATCGCGCTTGCCCTTCTACCCCCTCCCATACAAAACTATGATTTTGACTAAAAGCTACGAACTTGGAATTTTGTACAAGCACCTTACAAGAGAAACGAAATAAAACTGCATCAAAAATTTTACGATTCCTCTACCTTCTCTACCTCCTCCCATACAAATGTTCGGTTTCGTGAATGTAAAATCCACCGAATTTTATGAAAATTCTATGCAAATTCGTCTATGAAACACATTCTATACAGAGAATATTGGAAGTGATTCAAGCAATAAATTAAAAAGGTTTTAGCATCCACCCACCCTTACTATTCCCCTTATAAAAACCCAAACTTGCAGAAGCGAATGAAATATTGTTAAATTGACAACATCCCCCCTTTCACTTAGGCTTCCCTAACCACTTTAACCTGCATATTGACTTTCCACTCATCCGCAACTTGTCCCAAGAATAATACAGTTTCGCCCGACTTGTTGGCAGTTTGTTTGTATATAACGCCGAACGTGCCTTGCAAAATGTTTTGTAAATTTATTGTTTTCAAAGAAATTGGACATAGTTTTACTACATTTGGGACATTTGTATGGGAGGTGGTAGAGAAAGTGGAAGATTTTCTATAATTTTGAAACTGTTTACCAACATCCTTATTACCATGCACTGTTTCAACTTCAAAGTCGATAGCTCTCATATGTTCGAAGGAGAAAATCTATTATAATATAAATATTTGTATGGGAGGGAGTATAAGGAGTGTAGCGAAGCTGATAATTTTTTTAGTATTCATTGCAATATTAAGGGACGAATTCCGGCAGAATTTTAAGTTTGTAATTTTTCTAGTTTGTAATTATGCATTTGTATGGGAGGGGGTAGAAGGAATATACGGATCAAAACAAAATTTTATATCATTAATGATATTTCTATTACAATTCTTTGAACAAAACCGCAAGTCGATAGCTTTGATAGTTTCGAAGAAAAATAATTTAATTAAAATTTCAAAATTTCGTGAAATTTGTATGGGAGGGGGTAGAAGGAGTGAGATGAAGTTTATGATTTTTTTAAAACTGATTGAAATTATAATGAAATTGACACAGAAAAAAAATTGTTCATTCAACTTTGCTAGTTGCAATGCAAATCGAATAAGTATATTTTTGAAAATTGTATATTTGTATTGGAGGAGGTGGAAGGAGTGAGGGGATCGGATCAATATTTCGTGCTGTTGATGATATTTGTATGGTATACTGGCCCAAATTTCAAACTGATACCTTAACTAATTTCGAAGAAAAATCAATGCCTTCAAATTTCGAAATTTAATGAAATTTGTATGGGAGGGTGTAGAAGGAGTGTGGGGATGTAGCCCGTTCAGAAACTTAAGGTTTCTTTTTGCTAAAAATGACACACAACAAATTTCAGCACGATAGTTCAAAGCGTTCGAGAGTTATGTTGTAGACAGACGGTCACTCGGAATCGAAGTTTTTGAACGACAACAAATATTTCTGTACCCTTGGCGACTCTGTACGAGCATTATTTCTTAGTGTTACAAACGGTAAGGCAAACACAATATACTCTCAGATTTCATCTAAAATATAAAAATTAGACGATTAGCTTCACTCCTTCTACCCCCTTCCATACAATATTACATAATTTCACAGCTTTACAAAAAGTCGCTTTTCCTGAAAAGTATGAATGCTTCTGATCTACAATTTAAAGCATTAAGCTTACAGTTATTTCTGAAAAAGTCATTAAGAACTCGCCCCTCCTTTTACCACCTCCCATACAAACTGCGCAATTTCACTAAATCCAAAACACTAATTTTCTCAGTACCTATTATATTTTTGAAGCTTAAATTTTGTATAAAATATTTTGATAGCAACTAACATACTAAACTCCAAAAATCACTAGCACTTTCAACATTTCTCTGACTAAATCAACGTTATATAACTATTAGGTGGTTGTAAATGAAATGTCGGAATTTGTAGTGAAATTTCAAACAACTGTAACTTTTATTAAATTTAATTTGATTAATTAAAATAGGTATTATTAGATGCATTACACTGGGTTTAGCCTAGTGAGTATCACAGTGGTCTAAAATGCGGAGATCGTGAGCTCAAATCTCTTCTTCGTCAGTGTTGCTACAGTCCAGATCGGGCTGTGACCTCCCGAGGGGTTTCTTAACATTTGTTTTTTTTTGAAAGGGTTTTTAGCCTGTCGCAAAATGCTCTGCCCACGAATTTTTACTTTCGCAGATTGAAGTGGCCAATACTTCGACCAGGATTTGAAGTGTCGACCTTTGCAACACGCTACCCACTAGGCTACACTCAACCTGAGCTTGGATTTGAACTCAGGTAGGGTGTAGCCTAGTGGATAGCGTGTTGGTCTACAATACGGAGGTCGTGAGTTCAAGTCCAGGTTGATTTATTACAAAGCTTACGTGGGTATATTTGGGTTACCTCAATCTGAGGACATAAAAATTCGTCGATGGAGGGTTGAACGAAGGGCTATTATGTGCGACGGGTTTTATACCATCTGTTTGTCAGATGGGACGATCAGCACCCGACCACAATTTCCCTCGGCTTCGGCAAAAACTCAACCGAACGCGACCCCCAAATAGAAAATTATGGTCCAGTGTTCTCAAACCTTCTGAGAAACAAAGGAAAAACATTACTACAATCACGTAATCGATATGGCTGGGTAAATTTTCTTTCCCTGAAACAAGAAGGAATGAGATAGCTGACGTCATGATGAGCAAGAAGTGTAGTCGGGATCTAAACTTGATAGCGGACAGATGAGTCGCGACCAACCAGCTCGCCTAACACGCATGCCACATATATTCAGTGCGGAGTGGCGCTCAGTATGTCAATTTTTCGTCTTTCATGCCATTTGCTAACCCCTGTCATAAAACCGCGTGTTCAAAAATTGCTCCCACTGAATGGAGAAGAGAAATTATTAAAGTTTGTTAAATCGGGTAAAGCAACGGCACCTGCCACGATAACTAAACACCAAAAGCCACGTAACACAGATCAGGAATGTATATACAAAAAAGAAAAAAACTCATAAACAGGTGGAAAAAACCATTTATTTTTCTCCTGAAATCCTTGATGTCGAATTTTAATTCGGTTTAACGTTATAATTTTCAATACAATTAGTTCGATTCTTCTCATGTGGATTGTGCCATAATATAACTGATAGCATAAGACTAACGATGAATAAATATATGTAAAATTCCTTTCCTTATTCCTCCTTGCGAAATGCGATACTAGACCTAGCAACATTAATGAAGATTTTTGGCATACATAAATGTATATATAAAATAAGAATTAATAAATTTTATTGGGATTTGTAATTGAACACCTAGTAGAACAAACCATAAATATATTATGGGAACGTACTCTTAAGGAAATGAGTTACTGAATTGTATTGTAATTTAATAAGGCCCTTCTAACCCCGGTTTCCCGGTTCCAACCCGGTTTATGGAGAATCTATGGCTAAGGCAGGGTGGGTAGGGTAAGGCGCCATGGTCGAGGAATCTGATGAGGTCAACACCGCGGTCAGAAAAAGTCCTGATTTTTATGTTGAATACCTGTTTTGAGTAAGACGAAGCGAGGAGCTCAAAATCTTATTTTAGTTGTTGTGTGCCAAATGCTTTTCGTGTCAGTTTCATGTCAACAAACCCCTCTCCCCATGACTCCCGCAACTAGACCCGGCATCAATCTAGCGCATCGCACCACCATTGAGACTGACACTGAGATGGACGTGGGAGAGTCTCAGCCCGCTTCAATCTCGTACCTTTTGCTTCCTTTAGTTTTTTTTTTCAATATTTCGGTGTCGACATAAACACTCATGGCATGGAACAGAGCTAAAAAACCCTTCCGCAATAATAAATAAAAATGTTATCGAACCTTAAGGTTAGGAGTACAAGGCCTATACAAGTACGTTTATGTCAGTTTTGTAGCAGTTCGCCTTTCTAGACTAAAGAAATTCCTCGAAGGCATTTTTGATGGCAGCATCATTGTTAAATTGTTTGTTCGTCAAAAAATGAACCAAACGTTTTAAAAAGTGGTAGTCAGTTGGCAGGTGTATAAGGAAGAGTTTCATATCGTAACTCTCACTACCTCCACTTGACCTTTTTATAAAACAATCAGCGGGCCTAGCTGCCATTTGATTAAAAACCACTAATTCGTGGTCAGCGCCACTAATTGGTCATGGCAAAATTTTAACAGTCAGACGCAACTCCCTTTTAGACTACGAGTATGATTGCATGAACCAACCGTAGGTTGAGAAACGTAAGTTTCACATTAAATTTCCTGAACAAAACGAATGGGCAACAAACACGATTCTGGCACTCCAATCCTACAAGACTACATCCAAACTAGTGTCCATTTGTAGACACAATTTGAATCGCCTAGCGGCCATAACGGAAATTTTTCTAATTTGGATACCAAGTCATAGTGACCTGCTAGTAAACAAGGCAGCAGATACGCTTGCATGGCAAGGATCTGCAAACATCAATTCCACTCGTAAGTCAGTCGATGTAGCACCAACAATGCTGAAGACTACCTTCAAACAAACTATTTTTGATTCTTTCTTTGGGTGGCGGAAGCTGGTCAGATGCAGAACGGCCTAATACTTTTGGGAAGAACCGAATAAAAATATTACAGCTCAGCTGTTACAACATAGTCGCTATAGCATCCGAACTATTGTTAGCCTGACCACAGGTCATTGCTTGCTAAAGCTGCACGCATTTAGGATGCGGATCGCGAGCCTTTGTAGAGGTTGCGAGGAAGACCAAGAATCTATCGAACATTATCTTTGTCACTGTCTGCAAATTTCCAACAGTCGTCTCCTTTGTTTAGGCTCTAGATTATTCTCAGAACTAGACGAAATCGGAGGCGTCCAACATTCGAGGCTGCTACAGTTTGCAAGCTGAACCAAGTGGCTAGAACAAGAGGAGTGACTTCCATTTTATAATCAATAGGGGGAGTACACTGGGCCCAACTCTCCAACTCATTTAATTTTTGATCAAGCTAGGCTGTTGAACACGCAATTCCTGATGCATTTCATCAAGCAATACTTTTCTGCATTAATGGTTTCACCACGTTGAAAAAAGCAATAGTGAATAATTCCAACTGCACACTACCAAACCTAAACCATTATATTCATAGGATGAAGGCTTGGCATCGACATGTGTTTCTGAGTCTCATCAGCATCTTGCCATTCTGCAACTATTTACTATGTTTATACGGACACCAAACTTCACAAGTGAAACTTCAATCGCGAAGTAAAACATCGTATAAACATTAAGTGAAATGACAGCCTACTATCTCAACACGTGTGAAGTACCATTTTTATGCAATTCCCAACACAAATTAATGAGATTTGCAACATGTTTTGAAATTACACAGCAAATTGCTGACAAAATTGCTATTATTTCCACTTTGATGGGTTGACAAATTGTCAAATTGTTGTTTAAACATATCGCAAGTTTCAATCGGAATTCACAATCGCAATCGAAACTTCTTCGTAAAAACATAGTAATTGTCGCGCAAATCCACTTTTCAACACATATCACTATTCTGTTCAGAAACGGATCGTTTCTGTTCCGGGAGAGCAGGGAACAGCATATTTCCATTCGACGCGTCATCTTTTGCATAGGAAGGGTATGCGAGACCGATCAATCAAGCTCTTGACTTTTCCAAGCTATTGCAAAGGCCGAGAAACTGTCGAATAGAGAGCCTCAAGGTTCTTTGCATTGTCCCTTATAGTTTGGCGCGAGTCTGACTGCACCAGTAAACTCAGGTCGTCCTGCATTTCCACAGGGCTCGCTTTGAAGGGTCATATCTCTTGATCGGAAATTTTCGAACAATCGCTGTGTGGTTCGTTCGTTAATCGTGTCAGCTCCAAGTTTCCTTTTGATGTTACTGGTTGGATCCGTTTATGGCTAAATTTAAATTCGTAAAGGAAAAGTTACTGTTTTGAAGCGCATCTACGTTTTTCTTTTTTTCGATCAGAATGAAGTTTAAAACTGAAATGATTTCACGAGCAATTCTGGGGATATTTATTTCAATATCAATTACCAATAGTGCTCCCTGGCAACTTTACAGATACGAGAATCGCACTAACTTCACTTGAACGTAAAATCTCAAAATTCACCCGCAACAACCTAATAGTTTACAGCATACTCTTCATATTATAATGACATACTTGCTAAGTTTCCAAAAAAGAGTGCATAATAAAATCCGATTGAAAAGTACTAGAATTGTGCAATACGACGATCATTACGAAAAAAAAATCTATCTGTGTATTCAATTCAAACATACATTTAGCTATCTATGCATATTATCTACATACAAGTAGAGAAAGAACTACAAGAAGATTATTAGGAAGATTCCTTTTTGCATTGAAATGACGACAAAAAGAATGAATAAAAAGATTTTTTCGTCGTCGAGTGCTTTATTAGATAGCAATGGAAATGAAACGAAACTTTTTTTTTTCATGTCTGTCGTATCACAAAATGAAATCTTATGTCACTGATGTTATCGTGAAGGACGAAAAACTAAAAGGAAAACTTAATCCATGCCGCAATTGTTAATCTCACCTTTGAAAAAAAAATCCTTTCCTATTCTAGTCCGGCCGAATGAAATCAAGTTATACACTATTTGATTTTCGTTTTTTCTCTTATATTTTTGTTTATACGGTAGTTTTTTCACTGTGTATCCACAAAAGGAATGCAAAGGATGATTTAATAAGAAGTCTTCTAGCGATTTTCTCAGACTTGAAGACTCCTTGTGCCTTGTTTCAACCTGAAATTGATCTTTATCTAAATATTATGAATTTTTTTTTTGTATTAAATTTTCCGATGTACTTTAAGTTAAATTACATTTCATAAATCATTATACAATCAGAGATTTAAAAAAAAATAAAAATAATTTATGAAAAATATAGAAAAAATGTCTGCTTTGAATTGAATAAATGACATATAATATTATTTACCTTAAAATAAATCGTTTGGTCAAATAGAAAATATGCAAAAAAAAAATCAAATAAATTATAAACAAAAATTTAAAGGTAATAATTTGAATTTGGTTCAAAGCTCATAATCCAAGTTCGAAGAAAAGCTAAAGCGAAAGGTGATTCAGATATTAAGATGGAGATATAAACAAATTTCGGGTAAACAAATTATTATTCATTTTTAATCATGTTGTTTGCCTATGAAATAATGCATTAATTAAACATAAATTCCTATCATTCAATTGCAGATTTGATTTAGATTTAAAATCCTTCTTTCACATCAATAAATCAGTATTCAACTTTCCATTCAACACTTTCATCAATTTGTGTTCAATTGCTTTTTAGACGGGTGTCGCTTAAGTGCTTTAATTTAACAAAAATTACAATTATTCCAGGTTCAAGTTCAAAGTCAACGTTACATAAAGTTTCGAATCGAATAAGCCGGTAGCAACAGCAGAACAGCTGCTTTATTGCTGATTAGTCGTCGCATAAGAATGGAAATTAATTAATTAATTGCAGTAAAGACAATTGATCCGTCAAGAACAGTAAAGCTTAGTTGACATAAATCAATGGAAAGAACCAGGAAAACCTCCTCCATAGGAATGCTTTATTCGTTTTAACGTCGCGACATTATAAAATTTATGAAAAATCTAAAGTGTATGACCTTCATCTTCGCAATATTAATCTGCTCGAATTATTATATTCACAAAATTGTGCCTTCTTTTATTTTCACAGTTTTTGAAGAAATATTTGAACTTATTAAGCCGAGACTTGAAAATTCGCATGGGAAGTTGCAGAAGTTGTGCGAAAATTTCGAAAATACCATTGTTGTAAAAAATATTTGTACCAGTTTACAAGCTAATTATTTCTATATCGCAAAAATGTGGCTAAGATCTGATAATTTGTGCAATATGTATGCGAAGTGGTGGAGAAAAATTCAAATTGAATTTTCGATTTTGTACAATTTGGTACTTGTTGTGATTTTTTGAGCTCAAATTGAATATTCTCGTTGCTCAGTATCAATATTCAAGTTAATAGCTCTCCCATGATCGAAGGGAAAAGTTAATTTAAAATTTAAATAAACTGCAATCATGTCGGGCGCAACTTTATAATTCTTGGGACAGGTTGAGGATGCGTGGAAAGTCAATATGCAGGTTAGAGTGGTTAAGGAAGACTAAGTAAAAGGGGGTTCCAGGGCAGGGCTTTTACCAATTTAAGACTTAATTGCAAATACGATCAATATCTCCAGAAGCTATAATCAATATTTTATTCGTTTATTTATGCAAGTTTGGGGTTTTAAGAGGGGAGGGGTGATAGTACGGGTGAGTGAATGTAAATAATTCTTTAATTGATTGCTTGAATCACGCCCAATATTCTCAGTATAGGATGTCAGTTTCACAGACGAAGTTGCAACGAATTTTCATAAAATTCGTTGAATTTTACATTATTAGTTGATATATTGAAATTGTTCGTAATCATATTTTTGTATGGGAGGGTGCAGAAGAACAGGTGCGATCTCAAAACTTTTGACGCGATTTCTTTTCAACTATTTTTAAAAGTTCTGCCCAAAAATTCAAATTGGTAGCTTTTAATAGTTAGGTGATAATTTATTTCCTAAAAATGCTCGAAAAATAATTTTGTATGGGAAGGGGTAGAAGTTTTAAATATATCACTTCAGGAATCCTTAATGCAGGGAATTGCCATAAGTCGATTCCAAATTTAAAAATTGGAAGCTGATTTATCCTCTGGATCATAATTTAGTGAAGAGATGAAACAAACATCAAACTGACAAAAATTTACATACATCGGTGTCAACTAGCATTAATCCTACAGCAGTGCTTATCAATAGAGAAGTCGAAAATATCAGCATTCTTATTAACTTCTCTCGCAAGATGCGAAATCGCTACATTCATACCACAGTTTGTCCGGTGAACACCAATCCGCAGCAATCTGGGATAACTTGGAAAAAATTAACCATCATCAACCCGCATCAAACCCAAAAGGATGGCGGAATCAACGAACCTTGTAAGTAGGTTATGAGCAAAAACTACACTAACTACTTCACGTCGTTTCGAAACATATTTAATAGCTGAATTCGAACAGTATAAGTAGGAAGACGAACTCTGTCGTTTCAATTAAGGAGATATAAAGCTATTCTTACAAATTTACGCTGAATCCATTCAGTTCTGCCAATGTGCTCATCATAATTAGAGGACCAAATTTGAGAACCATATTTAAGGTGAAATCTAACGAAGATGTTCAAGAGACTTAGTCTAACAAACGAATTGTTAAATTGCTTGCATAAGTGTGTGATAAATACTAACATAGAATTACCGTTCTGCACGATCTTATTAACATGCAAACCAAAATCAATTTTATGATCAAATGTAACACCTAGGTCAATAATGGAACTAACTCGATCCAAAGTACTGTCAATAAGACTGTAATTTATCACAAATGGAGAGATTTTCCTAGTAAATTACATTTTTTTTTTTTTTTTTTTTTAATAATTCAAGTTTTATTTTAACACAATTTTTTTGAACATTTTAAATATTGAACTACTCCCCCTTGTAAGAATAATTCTTGTGGTAGGGGTGAGGAGTAATGGCTTACAGATTAAAAATGATGACGCTATATAGAGATACAATTATTATGACAAACAAAATATAAGTATGTAAATAGTAGGTATTACAAATGTAAGTAAAGAAAAGAACAAAAGAACACTCGAAAGTATTAGAAAATTCGCTTTGATTAGCCCGAATAATACAATTTTTTGATATTAGATTTAAAAATGGCCAGATTCCTACTCTCTTTAATTGTACTTGGTAGATCATTAAAAAATTTTATTCCAATGTAAGTATAGTGGCATTGACCTATATATGATTTCCGCTTTGGCAACAGTAATTCAGTACGACTACCACCTCTAGTGTAGTTTGAATTAACTTTAATTACTCCATTTGTATATTCTTTGAAAATTTGGATATTTGTTATGAGCTTAAAAACATTCTTAATGCAGAGAACAGACAACAAGGGAAATAAGCTATTTGTTGGAAATCTTACCGGTTTGCGCAATAGGATTTTTATAAGTAATTTTTGTGTAATCTCTAATGGTTTTATTATTGAAGGTGAGGCTGACCCCCAGGCTATAATACCATACTGAATTACCGAATGGATGATAGCAAAATAAAAAGATCTTATTGCAACTCTGGTTAAAAAATTTCTTACTTCGAAACATATTGGTATTAGTTTTTTTAATCTAGCTATCACGTTTTGTATCTGAATATCCCATTTGAGATGTTGATCGAAGATTACCCCTAAATATTTTGAATGAGTTACTTTTTCAATCTGCTGACAGTGACAGTTTAAAGAACAGTTACTTGAATGAATGCACAAAGCTAAATTGGTGGGTTGTCCAAATTTGTTTGGAGAAAAGGTGATGTAGTTAGTTTTTTGTGTATTCAATGTCAATATATTAAAATTCATCCAATCTTTTAATAGTAATATACTGTAATTAGCTTTAACACTTACGCCTTCCCAGGTATTATCCTCAATGAAAAGAATTGTGTCATCAGCATATGATATAAGTTGGCCGTCTATGTTTTGTGAATGTAGATCGTCAACGTATAGTAAAAATAATATAGGCCCCATAACAGTCCCCTGTGGTACACCAAAATCAAAAGTCAGCTCGTTGCTTAGAACATTATTTATTTTAACTACTTGTGTTCTTTTTGTAAGATAGCTTAATATCCAATCTATTAATGATTTATTTACGTTCATTTTATGAAGCTTGCAAATAAGTTTTGTGTGTGGAATCGAATCAAAAGCTTTGGCTAGATCTAAAAAAACAGCACAAGATTTCAACCCTTTATCTAAAGCCAAGGCGATATATTTACTCAAAAGTGCAATGGCATCATGAGTACTGCGATTCGCTCTAAAACCAAATTGGTTATTTGCCAACAATTTTTTTTCTTCTATTTCAGTAACAAGTCTTATTTTGGCTATTTTTTCAATTATTTTTCCTATATTAGAAATGATAGATATTGGACGATAGTTAGTAATGAGCTCTTTATTTCCTGCCTTGAAGATAGGAGTTATTATTGCCTTTTTATATATATCAGGAAACAGTCCTGTTTTAAAACTAAGGTTTATTATGTGACAAAGGGGCTTTGTGATATAAGTGCTAATATGTTTGATGCATTCAATTGTTAATCCGTCAAACCCAGGAGATGTTCCTCCACCCATTTTTGCAATAACCAAGGCTATTTCTTCTTCCGTCACTACATCAATGTTTGAACTATTTGTAGTTATATATGTTTCAGTTTGCGTAGTATTTGTACTATTTATTATATTTTTTGCTAAATTACTTCCCACATTTGTATAATATTCATTATAAATATTTGCAATTTTTTTAGCGTTATTGTTAACATCTAAGACCTCACCCATATGGTTTATTCTTTCCAGATTTGCGTTTTGTCTTTTATTCCCAATAGCTAAATTGATTGTTTTCCATACCTGTTTTCCATTATTTCCAGCTCCTTGTAACATATTCTCAAAGTATTGATATTTACATTACATGACATTTATCCCAATTCAGTCTAAGATCATTATGGCGACAGCAGTTACTAACTTAATCAAATCCTCCTGAAGAAAATTGTCAGAAATGAAATTAGGAGACCTAAAGATTTTAATGTCATCAGCATAAATGAGTACTTCCGAATACAAAAAAAACGGAGGCAACATCATTAATGACCAGGATAAACAGAAGTGGCCCCAAATGACTTCCTTGAGTAACACCATAATGCGGAGTACATAACTCAGAAGTACAATCCCGAAAAAGAACTGGATAAGGTCTATTTATTAGATATGACATAATGCAATTGATAGACCAAGTAGGAAAACCCAACAAGTCCAATTTCAACAATATAATGCAGAGGGGTAATTTATCAAAAGCCTTACCAAAATCAGTATACATACAATCAACCTGCTTACCCTCCTCAATAGATAAAATTGATTTATTTGCAAACTTCATCAGGTTAGTGACAGTGAGCCTATTTCAGACGAAACCATATTGTTTAATCGAAATTAAGGACTTACAGTGAAACGACATGCACTCGTACACTATAGACTCTAAAAGTTTTGGAATAGATGACAGTTTAGCTATTAGTCGATAGTTTACAATAGCAGATTTTGCTCTACCTTTGTGGGTCGGTTAGATAAAGGAGGCCTTCCACCTAGCAGGTAAAATCCCAGTGTTAAGCGATCTATGAAGGAAGAGAAAGAGAGAGCGCCTAAGCAATAAAGAGACAGCAGCGTTTAAGGACAATTGCTAGAACCTCATCAGGGTCAGGTGGAGAAACATTCTTAAGGTGAGAGATGCGATTAACTACATCATCATACGAAATCGGTATACTAGACAAAGTGGTTGAAGCAGCATCTCTAAAGTCATCAAAGTACGATATGTCAGGGATAAAGAAACTACCAGTTTCTTTTTTCGCGTTTCATGACTAAATTAGCCTAAAAATGCGTCTGTCTGTACGCCGACGTGTACGCTCAGCGCACATTAACTCCCAAACCCTTCAAGATAGAAAGTTCATTTTTGGAGGGATTATAGGTAATTGCGAATCTCAGGCGGATACCTATTTTGGAGGATGTACGAGTTCAGGGGGAGGCAGAAGGAGCGCTTAAACCGAAAAATACGAATTCAAATATCTCAACCATGGTTACAGCTAGGAAACTAAAAATCAACATACATATAGAAAAATTTGTAGGACAACTTTTAAAAATAATTTAATTTTTTTATCCATTGGGGTGCGAAAAGGGGTGGCTAAGAACCAATTGTCGGCCGAATTTTTTTTTCAAATGATTATATCTTCGAAATTACTTCCCATAAAAAATTGATATTTTGAGACCATTAAGATGGCATACGAATGTGCTAGAATCAGTTTAGATAGAAGCTAATTATTGTAAGGGGAAGGGTCAGGGGGGCTGCAAAGAAAAACACTTAAAAATTAATATCTCGACTATCTCTTAAGCTATGTAATTGAAACTTGAAACGTGTACTAAGCATAAATACAACATGTGGGCATAATAGTAGTGGGGGGAAATGGGGAGCATTTCAAAAATGATTCACTTTCCAAAACTACAAATCACTAAAACTCAAAATTGAATACAAATATCAAATCAAAAATTTGTCAGATTGTAGAGCTATATAATTTACAATTTTGATAAAAAATTTTAAGTTAGGGGGTGTAAAGGGAGGGAGATGGTAAGCAAAAATGTTGAAAATTTTGAGTGATTTTTTTATGGCTCTCGTAAAACATACAAAGTTTAAATTTTGCATGTCGACATATCTATTTAATGTCCACAGAAAAAAAATAATAATTTGTTCCAAAATTGTTATGCACCGAAGTGGAGGTCTAACGTGCACAAAGTGTTTCATGTGCAATGAAAAAAACACATAAACTGAAAATTTTTGAATGAAATTTTTAGGTAGAAACTTGAAAATTTGCGAAATGCATTTAAAAAAAATCTATAAGAGTTTGAAATATTAACTGGTTGAATATCTAAAACTTCTACCACCTCCCATACAAAATTATTTTTTCGACCATTTTTAAGAAATCAATTATCACCTAACTAATAAATGCTAGCAATTTGAATTTTGAACAAGAACTTAAAAAAATAGTTGAAATAAAATTACGTTAAAAGTTTTGAGATCGCACTTGCTCTTCTACCCCCTCCCACACAAAAGTATGATTTCGACCAATTTCATTAAATCAACTATTAACTAACAAATTAAAAGCTACAAACTTGAAATTTTGTACAAGCACCTTACAAGAGAAACGAAATAAAACTGCATCACAAATTTTACAATTCCTCTACCTCCTCTACCCCTCCCATATAAATGTTTGGTTTCGCGAATTTAAAATACACCGAACCCAATGAAAATTCTATGCAACTTCGTCTATGAAACTGACATTCTATACAAAGAATATTGGATTTGGTTCAAGCAATTAGTCTCCATCTAAAATAATTCTGTTGAATCTGTATGCTACCTTAATGGTCCCAAAATATGAATTTTTTATGCTAAGTAATTTCAAAGCTAGGGTGTAGCCTAGTAGGTAGCGTGTTGGTCTTGTAATGCGAAGGTCGTGAGTTCAAATCCCGGTCGGCGCAATACATAATTCCAGCACATTGCCTGCTTGGATATACCTTGGTCACCTCAATGTACGAAAATGAAAAAATTCGTAGAAAGAGGGTTCTGCGAAAGGCTAACAACCCTTCCACAATAAGTAATGAAAAATGTTAAGGAACCTGAATATCAGGAGGCCAAGGTCCGATTTGGGCTGTAGCGCCATTGTAGTAATTTCAAAGATATAATCATTAAAAAAAACTGACCGACCTTTTCGAAACCCAATGGAACAAAAAATTAATTTATTCTTAAAGTTTGTCTCACAAACCGCTCTATATATATCTTGATTTTCAACTTCCTTGCTAGAACTATGATTGAGATATTCGAATTCTTAGTTTTCGGTTGTAGCGTTCCCCCCCCCCCCCCCCCCCCCCCGCCACACCTTGACTCTTACACCCCTAAAAATGTATGTCCGCTTGAAATCCGCAACCATCTACAATCCATCTAAAAATTAACTTTCTATCTTGACGGGCTTGGGAGTTGATGTATGCTGAGCGTACAAGTACGGTGTACAGCGTTGAGACCGACGGATTTTTTTTTATTACATTTTCAGGCAATTTTAGCAAATTTTTTTTTTTCAAGTCGATCACAATACTTTATTACTAAGACAATAAAGTAAAATTTTGTTTCAATAAATTTATTTTAATCTACAATAGCACTACAGCCCAAATCGAGCCTTAGTCTCCTGTCCGTCAGGTTCCTCAATATTTTTAATTAGTTATTGTGAAAGAGTTATAAGCCCTTCGTACCAGGGCCATGGGTATAAAAAATAACGCATGAGGCATAAGTTGAACTTGTTGCCCTTCTATTCTCGTTATCAGTGCCGCATAGCGGCCGCTCTCAAGGCGTAGCGGTCGCCTTGTTCGCCAACCCCTTAACAAGGCCTTGCTTGTACAACCCTCTTTCTAAACATTTTTCATTCTCGTAGATTATGGTGACCATGGCATACCTAAGCAGGCAGTGCGCTGGAATTATACGTCGATCGGTATTTCAACTCACGTACTTCGCATTTTACACCAACACGCTACCCACTAGGCTACACCCTAGTCTTAAAAATTTATGGGAGGTCGTAAAAATAGTGAGACGAATAAAAATGAGAAAATATCGTGTTTCTAGCTTTGATAGTTTTTTGAAAAAAGAAATTGCTAAATTGGAAGCAATAACTCTTTTGGGTTATACGGGGAAATCCAGCGATAGTCTTAGCAGATACAAAAAAAAACATAAAAGAATTATGATTGGGCGAAAAGTCCAATCATATGATACTCTAGATGAAATGGGACTGAAATGGGACTGAAATGACTTTAATATACCGGAATGTATGTGTCATCTCAAACTCTTTCGAATAGTGAATAGAGACTTTTGCATGGGAGGTGGTAGAAGTAGATTTGTATTTTTCGTATATGCCACCGAACATGGCATGTAAAATGTTTTTGCTGAATTTAAAGTTTTTAGTTTTCATTATTTTTAAAGAAATTGGTCAAAGTTTTCCTGAAATTGGGGTTTTTAATGGGAGGTGGCAGAGGAAGGGGAGCGTTTAAGATGATTTTGAAACTGGTTATCATCCTCCTTATCACTATGCTTTGATTCAATTTCAAAGTCGATAGCTCTCACATACTTGAAGGAGAAATGCTTTTCTTGAATTTATAATACAGATATTTGTATGGGAGGTGGTAGAAGGAGTGAAGTGGAGCTGATAATTTTTTCTAACACTTATTTCAATTATTAAGAAACAAATTCTGGCAAAATTTGAAGTTTGTACCTTTTCTAGTTTTAATGGAAATCGATAAAATGCATTTAACAAAAATTATACATTTGTATGGGAGGAGGTAGAAAGAGTGTACGGATCTAAACAAAATTTTTTTGCATTATTAATATTTTTATTTGTATACTTTGTACAAAATATCAAGTTGATAGCTTAAACAGTTTCGAAGAAAAATAATTTAATTTAAATTTCAAAAGGGGGTACAAGGAGTGAGGTGAAGTTGATAATTATTTTGAAAATAAATTGCAATTATAGTAGAATTAATCATGGCAAAATTTCGTCTTTTCAGCTTTACCAGTTTCAATGAAAATCGAAAATATGTATTTTTCAAAATTGTCCATTTGTATGGGAGGGGGTAGAAGGAGTGAGGGGATCTGGTCAATATTTCGTGATATTAATGACATCTATATCATAATACTTTGACCTAAATTTCAAGTCGATAGCTTAAATAGTTTCAAAGAAAAATCAATTTATTAATATTTTGAAATTTCATGGAATTTGTATGAGAGGGGGTAGAAGGAGTGGGGGGATGTAGCCCATTCACGAACTTAAAGTTACTTTTTTGCTAAAAATGACACACACAAAATTTTAGCACTATATCTCAAAGCTTTCGAGAGTTATGCAGTAGACAGACGGACAGACAAACAGACGGACAGACGGACAGACGGACAGACAGACAGACGGACAGACGGTCACTCGGAGTCGAGGTTTTTGAGCGACAACAAATATTTCTGTACCCTTGGCGGCTCTGTGCGAGCGTTATTTCTTAGCGTTACAAACGGTAAGGCAAACACAATATATAGGTACTCTCAGATTTCATCTAGAGTATGAAAATCCCTACGTAAATCTTTGAAATTGAAAAACTTAGAGCATGCCTTTAACGTAAGAGCCAGTAATATTTTTTTGGAACATCAATCATATTATCAGATCTCATTGAAAATTAATCATAATTTTCGCATTATTTATTTGCATACTACAGGTGGATTATTTATCGAACCAATAGACAGTATATTACGTGGAATTTGCAACGAATCTCGGACGACTGAATGAGCGAAGAATAAATTAGTCGAAATACGAATGGGTAACTTACATATATTATGTCAATTTCGTATTCACAACTGCAAACGTTTATGAAGGTGTGAAATAAATTTAAAAGCTTCGATTTAGTTGTGCGAATCGCAACAATTACATTAAGATAAAAATTACGATTAAGAAGAAAAATTAAATTGACTTTCAATGAATTACATAAATAGCCTGATATAATTATCTCACATATTGACCACGATTTTTTTTTGTCGAGGATAATAGGCGTTTATTTAGTACATGCGAAAGTATTATTTTATTACACAATAATAGGAAATATTTAGTACAATCATATAAGGTCAATTAAAAATTACAGCCGTTTAAAAATACATCTTTTGATTGTAGGCGAGATGAAATTTTCCATTATATCTAAGAAATTAATGTAATGAAGATAAATTGGATCGATTTTTTTTATTAGAATATTAATTAATAAATTATCCATAAGGTTAAATACTTATATAAAAGAGAATTTAATTTTAATTGAAAATTGATAATGATGTTTGTGATCGCTTCCCACTTCGGAGACTAGTTCGTACATTTTATTCTATTCCATAACGAACACTAAAAAAATGAGGCAAAAGTTATGTATACAAACTCTGAAATATATCTAAACTTTTCTCAGATACTCAAAAGTCTGTTTACGACTAATATATCGCTAGATCTACGTGTCACATCCTTGTGATTTGATAGTGAAATGTGCCAGATACACCTGGAAACTAAATTTTGAGTTTAAATTTAATCGGATGTACGTGTCATGACATGTATATACAAATACATATATGTATTATATGGTACTTATACTTACATTAAATTGTCACCTCAAAAAGTATTTAAAGAGTTGTAAAACTAACAATTAATATTTTTCCAGAAATATGTGATAATAACTAAATTAAGTTTGGATCCATTTTATGCACTCTAAAGAAAAAGCTGATTAGATAGCTTTTTTCCGTTCGAGTAGGTTACAATTTATTCACGCAAATCTTTCTTTCATAGCAGAGTTTTCCAAGATGCAGTATACAGATTTTTATCCGCGGTAATGAAATATTCGTTACTGAAATCACAAATTTACTCTCCGAAATATAATATTAAGCCACTCATCATAAATGGTGTCAACCCTGGTTACTATTTTTATACTTTCTAGATGAAATCTGAGAGTATTCCAAGTTTGGTGTAAGTTTGTAATACTTAGGAATAAAGTTCGGAGAAAAGAATTAATGACCCAGTAGTTAATATTATCACTCAAAATCTTAAAACCGGATGTTCATTTGTCCATCCTTCCATCTGTACGACCGTCAGTCCGTCCGTCTGTTCGTCCATTCGCTTTCTAGCTCGAGAACGGGTCAAGCGAGAGAGTTCACATTTTGGTTCCGTGGAGTAATGGCAGCGTTCTTGCTTAACAGTCAATAGGCTGAGTTTTCGATTCCCATTCCAGCTAGTAGGATTTTTGTAAACACAACACCAACAACATTTTTTGAAAATAAATTTATCAGAATCAAACTGATAAATAAATATATTTACATAGGTATTGTATATATCCAGCCTAACTCTGTAGACTACAAACACCACGACATTCTTGAAATTTTTCATAGTGTCAATTGCTCCTTAACAGAGAATGACAATATCTTCCTTCTCGGCGATTTTAATCGCCCAAATATCTCTTTTCAGACTAATCATTCTGATAACACTATTATACCGGAGAATCTTCTGTCTGATATGGACACCACTATTATCGATACACTATACAGGGTGTTTGGTACTCCGTGCGCCACCTTGTAAGGGGTTATTCCTAGATATATTTTGAGAGAAAAATTGTTCCACGGAAATGATCAATTTTCAATATCCGCGAAGATACAGGGTGATCAAGAAAAGTGTTTCGGACCTGTACCCTCACTCTCTCAAAACGCTATATCTTGAATACTAATAATCACAATTTAAAGTCTTATAGCTTGTTTTTTAGGAAATCGAATTACCTTTAATTTGGTTTAATAGTCCACATCGATCACAAACATCATTATCAATTTTCAATTAAAATTAAATTCTCTTTTATATAAGTATTTAACCTTATGGATAATTTATTAATTAATATTCTAATAAAAAAAATCGATCCAATTTATCTTCATTACATTAATTTCTTAGATATAATGGAAAATTTCATCTCGCCTACAATCAAAAGATGTATTTTTAAACGGCTGTAATTTTTAATTGACCTTATATGATTGTACTAAATATTTCCTATTATTGTGTAATAAAATAATACTTTCGCATGTACTAAATAAACGCCTATTATCCTCGACAAAAAAAAATCGTGGTCAATATGTGAGATAATTATATCAGGCTATTTATGTAATTCATTGAAAGTCAATTTAATTTTTCTTCTTAATCGTAATTTTTATCTTAATGTAATTGTTGCGATTCGCACAACTAAATCGAAGCTTTTAAATTTATTTCACACCTTCATAAACTGTACGCAGTTCTGAGGTATTTGCTTCAAAACAAAAATTTTTGATACTTTGACCCTCAAAATTCTGTGATCAATGTAGTTTTTCTCAAAAAAACGCATGACAAAAATGTCATTTTAATGTTGTTTTTTTATGTGCCATATTATTGCCTACAAAAGATGCACACATACTTATGACTTAGGTTTTCCCGTTTTCCAGGTAATAAGCGAAAATACATATGGCTTCAAAATGAAATATGCCATAAAGCAACCCTCGTTCTAAAAAAACTGCCTGAAATGTTGTTAAACTGAAATATTCTTATTGTCCTTTAATTACTATTTCATTATCGAGGAATGTCCTTTAATTAGTATTTAAATTATCGAGGAAATGAAGTAAATTAAAATGAGTTTCAACACAACTAGGTGCAGCACTTTGCCCTTTTTTAATGGGGTACCTAACAAAATGAAAAGCGTATAAAAGCAAATCTTACTTCATATTTTTATCAGTTTTAGTTAAATTGTTAAAAGTACAAGGTGTCACTAAAATTTAGAAAATAATTTCGAAATGCCTGAGTTCACGAATGAAGAATATGCAGACATCATTTTCATTTATGGGAAGTGTCAGGGAAATACACGAAAGCGCGATCTTTGTATCATCAGATATTTCCTAATCGTCGGATACCTGACGGGAGAGTATTCCAAGACGTTTACAGAAGGATTCGAGAAACAGGCAGCGTTAGGACAAGCAGAGTAAATGCAAATCCTGCGCCGATAATCGCTGTTCCAACCGATGAAGGAATACTACATTAAGTTCAAAATGATCCATCAATCAGTATCCGACGCTTGGCATTGCAGTTAAACGTCTCTACGTGGAAAGTTTGGAGTATCCTAAAAGCAGAGCGTTTTCATCCCTACCACCACACCAGTGCAGGAGCTGTTACCCATTGATTTACCCAAAAGGATGGAGTTTTGCAATTGGCTCCTTGAACGACAAATAAGTGACGAGAATTTTATCAGCAACATTCTTTGGACGGATGAGTCCCAATTCACCAGGGACGGTATCACAAACTTCCACAACTTACACACATGGGCTGAGAGCAATCCACATACAAGAAGAGAGGCATCATTTCAGCACAGATTCAGTGTCAATTTATGGGCAGGTGTGATTGGCAACGATTTTATTGGTCCTATTAGGCTTCCGCCTACATTAAATAGTTCCAATTACTTGCATTTTTTGACAAATGATCTACAGGAGTTATTGGATGATATGCCACTGCAACGATTGGTTTCCATGTTTTACCAACACGATGGTGCTCCAGCTCATTACGGCCGACAGATCACAGATTGGTTAAATTCCAATTATAGCAATCGCTGGATCGGTAGAAATGGACCGATACACTGGCCTGCAAGATCTCCTGATTTAACTATTATGCATTTCTTTGTATGGGGACGGATGAAAGATCTTGTCTACGCAACGGAAATACTAACGTTTCAGGATCTAAACACCAGAATCGATGGGCAGCAACAGAAGTAAGGTAGCAGTTGACGAGTATGAACACAAAGAGAACACTGGCAAAACGAGCTTTAGCGTGCATTCAAAATGAAGGTGGCCACTTTGAACATTTATTGTAATTAAGGAAATTTGAAATATACCATAAAAACCATTCTTAAGTTCTTTTAGTTCAAGCGGAGAGTGCTGATCAACATATTGTTGCGAGCTAGGGGGATCGCCGATTTCAAAGGAAAACACAATTCGTTTAAAAACAATGAATAATTTATTTAATCGCACTTTTCTTAATTTCTTGATCACTTTCAATTAATTCGCACTATATTCGCCGATTTGGCAATGCCGTCGATCTTATTCTTTCGCTTACTTGTACCGATTCGCGTTCTTCCACCGATAGGTGTCGTCGAATGACTAACTCCGTTGTCTGAAAGTTGGCGGATATTTATACTCCAGACAGATGTCGTTGTGTGTGTGTGTCTCGGCTATTCTAGATTGCGTGCATTATGGAGTTTAGTAGAAGTGTCTGGAAACATGTTTATAGCGTTTTACATGTTGATGGACTTTTCTCGGTGTTTCTGGCAACATCCAAATTGCGTGATTGCAAGATCTATAACATTACCCTCTCCTTAGTCCCTGTTCGTCCCGAACAGAGTCGTTCACTTCCTCAATGGCACCATGGTACTTTGTTAATCGGTCGAGATGTACGACTTTCATTTTAGTGCGGGGTTTATGATGTAGTTGAATCCGATAGACGACATCATTTAACCGGTTGATGATCTGGTAAGGGCCTTCCCAGTTTCGCTGTAGTTTCGGCGATCTGCCCTTCTGTCGTTTGGGATTGTATAACCAAACCAAATCGCCCTCTTGGAATCCTGATGAGTTCGCCCGTTGATCATACCTCGTCTTCATGCGGTCGGACGCCAAATCAATTTTATCTCTGACCAGGTTATAAATTGTCTTTAGTCGACATCGAAGATCCGAGACATAATCTTTAGCATTGGTTGGTTGGTCTGGTGGCACTCCAAACATTAGCTCCGCAGGGACTCGAATATTTCTTCCGAAAATGACTCGGGATGGAGTTTCTCCTGTTGTTGAATGCACCGATGTTCTATAGGCCATTAAAAATAGAGGGATGTGCTGGTCCCAGTCCTGTTGCCTCTCGCTGACGAGTTTGGATAGGTTTGAGTTCAATGTTCTATTGAAACGTTCCACCATTCCATCAGACTGTGGGTGTAATGGAGTTGTCCTCGTTTTGTTTATTCCCAGCATTTGGCACACGTGTTTGAATATTTGAGATTTAAAATTGCGCCCTTGATCGGAGTGTAGTTCACGTGGCGCTCCAAATCTGCTCACCCAGTTGGTAGCAATTTGTTCTGCGACGGTTACTGCTTCTTGGTTTGGAATTGCGTAAGCTTCAGGCCACTTGCTGAAATAATCAATGACCACTAGAATGTAGCGATTACCATTTTCTGATTCCGGGAATGGTCCAGCAATGTCCACAGCAATTCTCTCGAATGGGACTCCCACGTTGTATTGTTGCATTTCTCCCTTTGATCTGCGGTGTGGGCCCTGACTCGATGCACACGTAGTACATTTACGGCACCAGTTTTCGACATCATCTCGGAGATGGATCCAATAGAACCTTTCTCGTATCTTTGCCAAGGTTCTGTTTACTCCCAAATGCCCACCGGAGGTACCTCCATGATATTCCTTCAAAACCTCCTCGACTTTACAATGCGGGACGATGGTTTGCATGTGATACGACTTTCCATCAGCGTTCTCCCATTTCCGTTTTAATAATCCGCCGTCTAGGTGAAGGGAGTTCCATTGTGCCCAATAACACTTTAAGGTTTCACTGAATTGTGAGATGTCTTTCCACTCAGGCCGTTTCATTTCGTCCTTCCATGCCATGATCGGTGAAATATCTGGATCTTTACGTTGGGCATCTTCCAGTTCTTGCTGATTCCATCCAGTCTTTGGTTCGGTCGTTATCCTCTGAATGGTTTCTCCGGCTTCTTTTCTACACGGTGACAATGCTTGCAGTTCGGTGGACAAGGACGACGTGAAAGCGCATCGGCATTACCGTGGATTCTTCCTCTTCGATGAACAATCTCGAAATCGTAGGATTCGAGCCTTTCGATCCATCTGGCTACTTGGCCTTCGGGGTTCTTAAACTGAAGTAGCCATTTAAGCGATGCGTGATCCGTTCGAAGAAGGAACTTTTGACCATAGAGGTATTTCTGAAAATGTTTTGTTGCTTCTACTATGGCTAGTAGCTCTCGGCGAGTTACGCAATAGTTCCTTTCTGATTTTGAGAGTACTCGGCTGTAGTAAGATAGCACTCTCTCCTGCCCATCGATCTCTTGTGATAGTACTGCTCCGATACCGACATTGCTGGCGTCAGTGTCTATGATGAAACCATGACCTGGTTTTGGATACGCCAGAACTGGGGAGTCGCAGAGTTGGTCTTTTATCCTCTCGAATGCTTCCTGGCACTGTTGACTCCATGTAAATGGCTTCCCTTTTTCTGTTAACTGATGCAGACATTTCGCCGTGTTAGCAAAGTCTTTTACAAATCGTCGGTAATATGTCGCTAAGCCTAGGAAGCTGCGCAACTGGTGTTTATCACTCGGAGTAGGCCAATTTTTCACCGCCAGTATCTTCTCCGGATCTGTCTTTACGCCATCAGCTGAAACGATGTGACCCAAGTACTTGACTTCTGCACTAAACAAAGTGCATTTTTTCGGACTCAGCTTTAATTTTGCCGCTCGCAGTCGCTGGAAGACTTCCTGTAGATTTTTCAGATGTTCCTTGAATGTTCTGCCGATAACGATCACATCATCCAGGTAAACGAGACAAGTTTTCCAACTCAGGCCACGCAAAACGAATTCCATTAGTCTTTCAAACGTAGCTGGAGCATTGCACAAGCCAAATGGCATTACGATGAATTGCCACAGTCCACTGCCGACAGAGAATGCTGTTTTCTCTCTATCTTTTTCATCTATCTCCACTTGCCAGTAACCACTCTTCAGATCCAACGTTGAGAACCATTTAGCATCAGTCAGGGTGTCCATGATATCGTCGATTCTTGGTAGTGGATAGCTATCCTTTTTCGTAACATCATTCAGTCGCCTGTAGTCCACACAAAAACGGGTACTGCCGTCCTTCTTCTTTACCAGCACTACTGGCGATATCCACGGGCTCTTTGATTCTTCGATGATTCCCTGATGCTCCATGGTTTTGACCATTGAATTGACTTCTCCTTGTTTCGCTAATGGTACTCTTCTTGGAGGTTGACGTATCGGTGTAGCACTTCCGGTATCTATACGATGTTTCACTAAGTTTGTTCTGCTATAGTCGTCATCACCGGTGAAAAAGACGTCGCTGAATCCTTCGATTAGATCTACTGCTTGCTTGTGTTGTTCTCCTCTAAGGTTGCTTGACTGAAGAAGTGTTGATGTTACATTGTCCTTCCTTCTTGGCTTATTTTTAGAGGGTACGTCATGTGGTTCTGCCTTGTCGATACTCGTCACCGCCGATATTGGTTCACAGCTGCCAATTACATCTCCTTTCTTTACGCTGGTAGTGCTGTCCGCAACGTTCAGGACTCTTATTGGTACCATCATCTTCTCATTCCTTTTTACGAGCGTTTTTCCTAGTATTAGACTTCGTAATGCAGGTGTCGTTTCCGGTTCTATGAGGTAGAATCGGTGGTTCCCGGGATCACCATCGAGCTCTGCCCAAATAACATTCTCGGATGACTTTGGTATATCCGCATCTTCGCACAATACAACTCGTAGCTTTGTTGTGTTGGAGGATGTTATTTCCATCGGGATTTCAATATTCCGCCACTTCATTATTCGTTGTCCTAAGTCCAGCTGGATACCGTGTGGTTTCAGAAAATCCATTCCAAGGATACACTCATCGGTAATGTCAGCTACCACGAATACATGCGAGAAGGTCAAATCCCCAAGCTGTATGTCACGAGCTATTTCTCCATGGACCGTTGTAGTTTCTCCTGTAGCAGTGCGAAGTGCGTACTTCTTGGTGTTGTGAAGCCAAGTACGATCTACAAGGTCAGATCTTAGCACTGACCGTGTTGCGCCTGTGTCGACTGTTATGATGCAGTTTAATTTGCCGACTCGACCACTCATACATAAGTCGTTTTCACAACGATGTAGTCGAGAAACTGCGATGATGGTTCCGGGGGCGTCGATTCTACCAGCCAACTTCTGCCCCATGAAGTTGGCCTTTACTCGTTTCCCGGACTGTCATTGGGCGGAGCGTGCTCTCGTGACGGTTCGCCCCTTCCTCCCCTTTGTTTAGCAGCGCAGCCGGAACAGTAGTTGGTCGTCTTTCTGGGTTTGCGGCAGTCGCGTCTTAAGTGTCCTGCCTGTCCACAATTCCAGCATCGGGGAGCACCAGATCCTTCGCTCCGATTGGTGTACTCGGCTTTCTGGCACACACATTCTTCTACTATTTCTCGAACTCGATAGTTACTCCGCGAGTTTTGCTTGGCAGCTTCGAACGTCAGCCCATACACTAAGGCTTCGCCAATCGTTTTCTTACCTGCCAGTTTTAACGCTTGTTGCAGCTCTCTGTCCTGTACAGCATTGTTGAATGCGAAAAACAGCTGTATCGTTTCGTTGCTCTGTTTGCGCATTAGGCAGCGATAATAGTGTGAGTCGTTCAATATCGCGTGCCAGCTCTTGAAGTGTTTCACCATTCTTTTGAGTTCGGTTGTACAGTTGCGTTTTGTAGATCTCTCGCATGTGGTCACTGCCATAATGAAGATCCAATGTCTGGACTAACGTTGAAAAATCTTGTTGTTGCTCCTGCGGAATCGTTTGAAGAACCTCTGCTGGTGGACCTCTTAGCGCCAATATATGAGCTGTTCCCCGTTCCAGATCATTCCAATGGTTGTTTCTTGCGGCGGCCTCAAATTGGGTCTTATAAATAGCCCACGGTGTTTGTCCATCGAAGATTGGAGCCTTGAGACCCTTGTGCGCAACATGTTCTGTCTTGATGACGCCAGTCGCTTTCACGTTATCGAAGTCTCTTTTTAGGCGTTCGACTTCTTCTGCAATTCCGGATGTCTTTTCTGTAATTTGTTCTTCGAAGATTCGAAGTTTCTTCTCAACGTTTTCTTCTATACCCATGGTGTCTATTTTATTATTTTGCAGCTCCAATTTTTGGTTAAGGTCCTTTGAAGTCTGGTCTAATTTCTCTAGTTTCTGATTAATGTCCGTTGTCATAGCTGATTGTTGCTCTAATTTCTGATTAATGTCCGTTGTCACAGCTGATTGTTGCTCTAATTTCTGATTAATGTCCGTTGTCATAGCTGATTGTTGCTCTAATTTCTGATTAATGTCCGCAGATTGTTGTTTAATGTCGGCTGATTGTTGCTCCAATTTTTTCATCATTTGTTGCATTAACTGTGTTAAGGCATCCGATGTACCGGAGCACTCCTCTTTACGAGCTTCTTCGATTTGGAACTCAAAAGTATCTGCATCTTCACCCTCAGCTTGCAGTGTCTCGATCATACGGTTGACAAGTTCAGACTTGCTCCCTGTCGTAGGTAACTCGCGTCTACTGAGCTCTTCCTTCAGCTCCGTTACTTTTAAGTCCTTTAAATAACGCGACATTTTCACTACCGATTATTTCCGCGATTCGAATTCACAAAATTTACGTCACTGCTCACTAAATCACTCGGGAATATTCGATTTCACAAAATTCTCACTGTCCGTTCGAGAATTTTAGTTCCGCGATTTTACTTCGCTAACTAAAGTCACTGTTCACTAGAGTACTCGAGAATATTCGATTTCACAAAATTCTCACTGTCCGTTCGAGAATTTTAGTTTCACTTTTTCGCTCTCACAAAATTATCCGTTCGAGAATTTTAATTTCACTCGCGACTTTTAACCCGAATTTATCCTTGAAATCCCACTCTTCTGACACCAATTGTTGCGAGCTAGGGGGATCGCCGATTTCAAAGGAAAACACAATTCGATTAAATAAATTATTCATTGTTTTTAAGCGAATTGTGTTTTCCTTTGAAATCGGCGATCCCCCTAGCTCGCAACAATATTCTGGTTTTTTTGATAAAAGTGCTAAATTATTGGAATGATAGTTTTTGCTAAACTATGAAACTTATGCAATGCAAGTGTCTACATTTTTTGTAGGCAATAATATGGCACATAAAAAAACAACATTAAAATGACATTTTTATAATGCGGTTTTTTGAGAAAAACTACATTGATCCAAGAATTTTGAGGGTCAAAGTATCAAAAATTTGTGTTCTGAAGCAAATACCTCAGGATTGGGTACAGTTACAATGCAAACTATTACACCAAATGAAAGGTAATTTGATTCCCTAAAAAACAAGCTATAACACTTTGAATTGCAATTATTAGTTTTTAAGCTATAGCGTTTTGAGTGAGTGAGGGTACAGGTCCGAAACACTTTTCATGATCACCCTGTATCTTCGCGGATATTGAAAATTGATCATTTCCGTAGAACAATTTTTCTCTCAAAATATATCTAGGAATAACCCCTTACAAGGTGGAGCACGGAGTACCAAACACCCTGTATAATAACGACTTACATCAGGTAGTGAATTTTCCCAATAAAAATGGGAGATGGCTTGATATGATCTTTACAGACGCATATGATGAAGTGATTGTTAGCCCTGCCTCTGACGCGGAGAATTTTTTCTCTAATACACAACATCACTCTGCTATCATAGTAGAACTACCATGCAACAACATTAATTTTGTTCACTCTTACAATAATAATATTGTATTTGACTTCCGTAATGCTGATTTCAATTGCATTAATAACGAACTGCCTTCGATAGACTGGACATCCCTTTTCTCATGTAATGATCTTGACAATGCCATAACAACGTTTTACGATGTGATCTTTAAAATTATCGATAATTATGTCCATGTAATAAAACAAAAAGTCAAAGTTTCAGAGCCCTGGTTAGATAAAAGAAGAAGAACTAAGCTATTTAAAAAACTTAAGAAAACAGGCGCGATTACTCCTAATCTTCAGAAAAGTTATGACACGCTGGCCTCAGAGTTCTCTTCTAAGTCCCGGGTTGCGTATGAGTGTTATGTAAAAAAAATTGGTGAAGATATCATAACAGAACCAAAAAGATTTTTCGAATTTGTTAATACAAAACGAAAAAGTTCGGGTTATCCCATGACCATGTCTAATGGGATCACGCAATCTTCCTGCCGGCGTAATATCTGCGATATGTTTACCGTTTTCAAGAGGTTTTTAGTGCCCAGTCAGATTCAACCCACAGTGAACCCAACATTTCGGTTCCTACACTTATTGATAATATCTCATTTTCTATTGAGGAGGTGCTCGCTGCTCTCAAAACTATTGATACCAAAAAAGGTCCAGGTCCTGATATTATTCCTCCCCTAATTTTATCAAAGTGTGCCTATCAACTTTTAAGACCTTTACATTTTCTCTTCAAAAAGTCACTGTCATTGGGAACTTTCCCGTCGGCTTGGAAATCATCGCACCTCACACCTATCCACAAAAATGGAGACAAACGAAAAGTTGAGAACTACAGAGGTATAGCAATTCTATCAGCAATACCGAAATTATTCGAAAAAATTATCTGCGATAAATTAACCAATATGATCAACCCTGTTCTTAATGACCAACAGCACGGCTTTAGAAAAGGTCGCTCGACTACAACGAATCTCATGATTCTTGTATCTGATACGCTCTGCGAACTTGAAAATGGGCATCAAGTCGATACAATATACACCGACTTTAGCAAAGCGTTCGATCGAGTTGATCACAATGTCCTGATTTTAAAGTTAAAAAAAATTGGTGTGACAGGATCCTTACTTGACTGGCTTAAATCCTATCTTAATAATAGAGCTCAATTTGTTAAGTTTTAAGGTCTTATTTCCAAGGAAATATTAGTGTCCTCTGGGGTACCCCAAGGAAGTCACTTGGGACCTCTCTCATTTAATGTGTTCATCTCAGATCTATCAGAAGTATTGGAAAATGTTTCACATCTGATGTACGCTGATGATCTAAAAATATATCATGCCATAACCTCGCCCGCAGATGCCGCATTCCTGCAATCCAAGCTTATTGCGCTAGATCATTGATGCATTCAGAACAAATTAGAGCTTAATGTCAGTAAATGCCACGTTATAAGTTTCTCACATAAATCATCCTCATATCACCACGACTATGTCTTAAGTGGAACTCAACTACACCGTGTTGATCAAATTGAGGACCTCGGCTTACTAGTGGACAACAAACTGTGCTTCAAATCTCATTATAATCGAATAATTTCGAAAGCCAATAGACTTCTTGGGTTCACTAAGAGAAGAGCCAAAGAGTTTAAGAATGTATGGGTTACAAAATCTTTACTCTGTTCTCTTTTCCGCCCTATTCTGGAATATATATGTCCCATTTAGGACCCATTTTTCCAGTTCTACAGCAACAGAATAGAGTCAATCCAGAAGCAATTCCTTTTTTTTTGCTCTCAGGGACTTGTATGATCCTAGAGACTTTGAAAACCTTCCACCCTACACAGTTAGGCTGCAATTATTAAATCTTTTACCGCTTGGTTCTAGAAGAACTGTGCTCACATCGTGTTTTACTTTAGATGTTTTGAACGGCGATATTAAGGTTGACTATATCTCCAATAAATTCAGACTCAATGACAATGTCAGGCTGCCGAGACATTCAAATCCACTTAAGGAATATGCACATCGTACTGATTACGGACAAAATGAACCTATTAACAGATGGTGTAGAGTATTTAACAAATTCAGCGCCCACTATACACTTCCAATAAATAAGCTGACATATAAACTGAGAATACGCTCCGTTTTATAAGGTCCCCACATCCCGCTTAACCCTTCCACCAGTGTCTATCATATATCATATATGTATATAAAATAATGTTTAATTAATTAAGGTAAATTTAAATATATTAGGATATATTAAAATAAACTAAATTAAGCAATTTATTTGTAAACTATCTTGTTATGATTAATAAATAAATAAATAAATTTCTAAGCAAGAATTTTTCAATTGCTTCAGGCAATGAAAAATTATTCAAAATAAAATGGGCAAACGATGCAAAAGTGAAACAGTTTCAGTTTTAAAAGATCTGTAAACTCAGTAGATGGTTTCTGTTCGCCTCTTATCATTCAGTCATGAAACACAAACTAATTTTATCAGTGTGTATAATATTTGTCGAGCTGTACTAAATACTCAATTAACATTATTATTAAGATCGGAAAAAAACTTATCGGATTAACTTTACTCCTTCTACCCCCTTCCATGCAATGTGACACAACTTTGAAAAATGACAATTTTCTTGAAAAATATAAATGCTACTGGTGTAAAATTTGAGAGATCTCAATTGCATAATGTTCGTAATTATTACGGAAAAAAATCAATAAATTCCCCAATTCGTCTATCACCTCTCATATAAACTACAGAATTTAACAAAATCCAATTCGCTAATTATACTCTAGATGAAATCTGAGAGTATATTGTGTTTGCCTTACCGTTTGTAACGCTAAGAAATAACGCTCGCACAGAGCCGCCAAGGGTACAGAAATATTTGTTGTCGCTCAAAAACCTCGATTCCGAGTGACCGTCTGTCTGTCTGTCCGTCTGTGCGTCTGTCTACAGCATAACTCTCGGAAGCTTTAAGCTATAGTGCTAAAAATTTTGTGTGTCATTTTTAGCAAAAAGATAACTTTAAGTTCGTGAATGGGCTACATCCCCCCACTCCTTCTACCCCCTCCCATACAAATTTCATGAAATTTCGAAATATTAAGAAATTGATTTTTCTTTGAAATTATTTAAGCTATCGACTTGAAATTTAGGTCAAAGTATAACGATATAGATGTCATTAATATCACGAAATATTGACCCAATCCCCTTCCTCCTTCTACCACCTCCCATACAAATGGACAATTTTGAAAAATACATATTTTCGATTTTAATTGAAACTGGTAAAGCTGAAAAGACGAAATTTTGTCAGAATTAATTCTACTATAATTGCAATTTATTTTAGAAATAACTATCAACTTCACCTCACTCGTTCTACCCCCTAACATACAAATTTCACGAAATTTTGAAATTTAAATTAAATTATTTTTCTTTGAAACTATTAAAGCTATCAACTTGATACTTTGTACAAAGTATACAAATAAAAATATTAATAAAAATAAAATTATTTTGATCCGTAAACTCCTTCTACAACCTCCCATACAAATGCATAATTTTTGTTGAATGCATTTTATCGATTTCCATTCAAACTAGAAAAAGTACAAACTTCAAATTTTGCCAGAATTCGTTTCTTAATAATTGAAATAACTGTTAGAAAAAATGATCAGCTCCGCTTCACTCCTTCTACCACCTCCCATACAAATAAATGTGTTATAAATTCAAGAAAAGCATTTCTCCTTCAAGTATACATATGAGAGCTATCGACTTTGAAATTGAATCAAAGCATGGCGATAAAGATGATGATAAGCAGTTTCAAAATCATCGTAAATGCTCCACATCCTCTCAAATGCCCCAATTTCAGGAAAACTATGACTAATTTCTTTAAAAATAATGAAAACTAAAAACTTTAAAAAAACATTTTGCATGCCATGTTCGGTGTCATATACGAAAACTACAAGCCTCTCCCTCTACTTCTACCATCTCCCATGCAAAAGTCTCTATTCTCTATTCGAAAGAATTTGAGATGACATATTTTCCGGTATATTAAAGTCATTTACATCTCATCTAGAGTATCATATGATTGGGCTTTAAGCCCAATCATAATTCTGTTATGTTTTTCCATTCAATTTTTGAAGGTTAAATTTTGTATACAAAATTTGTATAGTTATTCTAGCATGATGTGAAAAAATTAGTTCAGTGCTATAACCCCTTCTACTACTGCCCATGCAAAATTTTTCGTTTTGAGTATCGTATGTTATGATTGAGCTTTACGCGCAATTGTAGTCCTATTATGTTTTTTTTTTAAGTTTGACTCATGATATTGGTAATTCTGTTTTTATGTGCTACATACACAAATACAGTTATGAGGGAAGGATTACTTTAGGATGGGAAGGTAGGAAAAGAGGAGTGATAACGAGTGAAACATCGTTGATTGTCGGTCCCGCTTCTTACTGCGAAACTGATTTATTCTTTAAAATGAGAGATTTGAGGATATATGGGCGCTCATGATTTTCGAATCGAGAATTTGAAATTTCAAAGATTGGCTAGCCAGATCTAGGTTTTACCAATTTAGTATAACAATTGAATGTTTTTTGTTTTTATTTCCACTTCATAAATGGACGGAATGGATATCTTAGAATAAAATGAGTACAGTTGACAGATTTCGCTTTCATTTGATTTCCCTTCAACTATTGCTTACTTTTGATTAATAAGCGTAGTAAAGATTGCGCGACTTTCATAGATTATTTTTTTTAATTTCGCGCGTCAAAACAATATTTGGAATCCCTATCCAAGCAAGAATAGAGCTCTGTGTCAAAAATTGACAAAATGTCTTCACATTGTCGTTTTATCATTTATTTGGAAGCAAATTTTATTGCCCAAGATAAATTTTTGAAGTATTGAAAAGATTTACGTTAGTGCTGAAAGGGATTTTCATCATAGTGTTAATACACGTACCAGGCCAACGAAATCAAGAGCGATTCATAAGCAATTTCTTGTTGCATATAAAGGCGGTTTCTTCTATTGAGGATTCCTTGTACATATTTGAATTTCTTCTGGCTTACCCAACCCTGCAATATGATATGGCGGTCATTTCAAAGGAACGAGTACTTGAAGTAACAAATAGTTACTGGTACTAAAAAGTAACAAAGCCTGACATCACAATTTCATATATGACAATTTTTTAATTTTCTCATCTGTTACTGACATCTTCTCGCCCAACGGGAAGTAAAACTAACGCTCTTAAAAACGGTAAGAATAAAGGGCTTCTGTACCGCCGATCTGGAAGCAACAGAAAAGCGCTTTCCGAGAAGAGAATTTTGAAGCAAAAAAGGAGCAGTTCCTTGACTCGAATTTTGCAAGAAAAATTGCTTCCATAGAAGCAAGCTTTAAAGCGAGTAGGAAGCACTTGTTTTATTCCTGTCGCAAAACGTGTTAACGAAAACCGATTTTGCTGCCGATAGGAACACGTGTCCTTTTCAGGAAAAAAGGTTTTCACTTTCACTAAGGTAATTAGATAAGAGAACTTTGATGAAAACGAGTGAGTTTTCGTAAGTTATTGTATTTAAACAATTAAAAATTAGGTCGATTCGTGGATGACCACCAAATATGAAGAGTGCTTCCGATGTGGTATCCGAATGCTGCGAGAAATATGAGAAAAAGTAGTGGGTAGTGATGGACAATATTTTGAATACAAAGTATGTACCGTTCTTCCACAATACGTTCCTAATTTTTGATAGAAAACGGCGGAAACTTATCTGTACTCCTAATAATTTGAACCAAAACTGCTTCCACCAAAGGGGGCGCCCTATCCAGCACTAGGAGTTTCACGTGTATTGGAAAAAAACCAAAAACTCAAAATTTTTCAGAGAAATTTCAAGCTAAAAGCTTAAAAATTTGTAAAATTCATTTAAAAAAAAAATGCTTAAAAGTTTAAGATATAAACTAGTCGAATACCTCCGGAACTTCTACTTCCTCACACACAAAAGTATTTTTTCGTTAATTTTTAAGAAATCAATTATAACCAAACCATTAAAAGCTATCAACTTGAAATTTTGTACAAATACTTCTGAAAATATTTCAAATAAAAGTGCATCAAAAGTTTTGGAATTTCATTTGTCCTTCAACCCCCTCCCATGCAAAAGTATAATTTCAATAAATCAACTAATAAACAACAAATTGAAAGCAGGGAACTTGAAATTTTGTACGAACACCTTCCAAAAGAAACTTAACAAAACTGCATCACAAATCTGGCTACACAAATGTATGATTTTAAGAATATAAAATACACCGAGATTTCATAGAATTCACTTCGTCTATGAAAGTAACATTCTATGCAGCGAATTTTGAGCGCGATTCGAGCAATCAATAAAAAAATTATTGACATGTAACCATACCTTCTATCGCAGGAAATATTCGGGACGCCGAAAGTTTAAAGTTGTATTTATCGTCGAAAACAAGTATAAGCACCAAGTTATTTAACTTCAAACCCGCTAATGAACGTTTGTGCGCAATGCGCAATAAGACAAGATTCTTTAATGTTTGGCTCCACATGATCTTCTTGAATTGTATGAAGGTTGACAATGAATTGTCGAAGATGGCATACAGTTGTATCGTATTCATCAGATCGCGCCTTCCCTCACAGGCCAAAGGATTCTTCCGAAGAATTTTTTTTAAAGGCTTAAAGTAATTTTTCGGACGCATGAGTAATGTCCACGTTTCGCCACCATATCATAACACAAGTCTTATAATCGTATATTATTTATAGTTTAAGTTTAGTTTTTCTGTGCACTTTCTTGTTTTTAATTTTTGGTAGTTCCGAATAATACGTCTTAAACGCCAACATATTCTTCTTTTTATATCTTACGCTGCTTAGTTTTTCAAACGGGAAGACGCGGTCAATGAGAGGAGGAAGATGGAGGCAGAGTATACAAGAAGCCATCGTAAGTAAGTAAGTAAGTCTGTCCGTCTGTCCGTCTGTCCATCTGTTTACGACATTACTCACGGACGGTTTGAGCTATCCAGCTGAAATCTTTTTCATATCATTTTTAACAAAAAATAAATTTTAAGCTCGTGAACGGGCGGCATCCATCTACTCCTTCTACCACTTCGCATACAAACTTCATGATGTACACACGATTCACGTCAAATATTTTTGCTCTAATCGATAAATCATGAAGAACACTGATTATGTTTTTAATTATTAACTTTTATTAACAATTTATTTTATCATTTACAAAATTAAAAATTTCTTCTATAACCTAAAGCTCCGCTGTTTCTGTAGCACTTGCTCGTAAAGAAATGGAACCACATATATCTTGCGACAGGATCCATAACTACAAAATATATGAACATAATAAATCCTTGTATCGGCCCTGTTATACAAAACAAATACGCAAATATTATTTCATTGGTGACAGCATATAAAAGTCCGAATACCCAAGTCAGTCCCAACAAAAAGAACAAAAATGTCGAGACTCGAACTAGTGATACTTTGAAAATTTTATCTTTCTTACCAACAACCATGTTCGAACAAAGAATAATGTTACAGTTGATTAAAGAATAGACGATTATATTCGCAAATATTATTAAAGAAACCGGCAAGATGACGCCGAACTCTAGTGAATATCCAGTAGGATAGCAAATTTGAAAATTTTGGTTATGTTCGAACAATTTGTATGATCCTTTGTCGAAGTAAATGATAAGGCCTACTGGCAGGAGTGGCAAGCTCCAGCTGACGATAAACGCCTTGAGAAAGAATCGAGGCGGTCGATTATTGCCCAGCACTTGAACGTAGCGTTTGTATTGAAGATACGCAATGATCAGCATCCATGAAAATTGAACTAGGACCAAGTAATGAAGACAGGCTCCCAGTACTATGCAATCCGAAAGGAACTTGAAATCTAACAACTTATTGTCATTTGCGATGAGGAACACAATCATTAGGAAAGCGATCGCAATCGTCAAATTTAAGATAATTTTAGAGGTTGGCTTTTTTCGCCATTTTTCGAACGCGATTGCAGTTATTAGAATTCCCATTATTCCAACTAGTGATAACGAGCATCCTACTATGGTTATCGTGTCCAGAGCCTTGTATTCTAATTCAGTTAACAGAACAGAGAGGTGACTTCCAAAAAGTAGTGCAAACGGTGTTAAGTGTGAACTTCCATACATCACGACGTTGTTATTGGATTTCGATTTGTTAAGGAACTGCAAGCCATCTTTAGCCCATGTTTTGTAGTTCCAATAGCCACATTCAAGATCTGACTCGTTACTCGTCCGGCTAAGAATTTTCATGAACAATAAAAGATTTTCGGAGAGGTGGAAATCATAGTCCGGTATCGACACGCTTATCGTTCTGCTCGCAACTCTATGTTGGATAATAGCTTCCTGAAGAAAATTATCGTTGAAGTAGATTTTGATTACGATTTTTATCGGTGGTACGGAGAAATTTTCACTGATTCGCGATGGGATCAATGTGAGACTATCCAGCAGCTTTTGCGGTAAGAATGCAGCAACATCTAGATTGTCCTTTTCTAAAATATCAAATGGTGATTCAGTTGATGAAATCAAACTATAATTACTGTGATCGAAATTCTGGTTTATGTCATTGCTATAAAGCGCAATCCCCGAATAATTACTTACGCTTGGGTCGATAGTGAATACCATAAGTTTCGATGTTCGATCCACGATCAAGCCCGAGCTGCTTTGGGTTTTTGGCTGAATAGAAATTGCAATTCGATCGAAAATATTCTCGAAAGCTTCGAGAAGTTTATTCGTAGAGTTGAGCTTGACCGAATTCTGTAGTACACTATCTTCGACATCCATAAGCCTATTAAAGATTCGAATAATATGCGTTGTGGTACTCAGATCATCGTAACATACGGTTCGATTTGAACTGCACGGACCCCCCCGAATATTCGGAAGAATTTTTTTCAAAACTGACTGCATTATTCCACCTGAATAATGGAGATCGGCTGAAGTCAATTTCGAAGCTTTTTCTACCAATTCCATTGTCTCATTTATTGCTTCAGTTAGCTTTTTTTCGGCTTTCTTACTAAAATCAATTTTCTGCAACATGATGGTTGTTTTAGAAATTTCAGTGTTGGATTTCATTCCGGGATCGAATGCTTCCCACTTTGCTCCGTATTCGAAATCACCGATACATTTGCGAGAGATCGGCACATCATCTGCGAGCAAGCATAAACTCTCGGTAGTTGCTGTTCTTCCGAGCCCAGTCTGTGGCCATACAAGATTCGAATTCGAAAATTTCGTTACCTCTTTCAAACAATACTGCGTACTATTCACCCATATCTTACTTTCAAATAGCTTTTTCGACACTTTGCGTTGGAATTTTAATCTCTCTAATTTATGCTTTATTTTAATAACTTCATCTGCGAAGATTGTATCGACAGAAGATCGATTCAAGGATACGGTCGCATGATAAAGCAAATGTATGTTATCGCCCGGCGAAAACTTAACGATTTTCATCATACGAAATTTGGAAATTGTCAAATTTTGAAAATTCTTTATACTTTTTTCAAGCCTTACACTTTGATTTTTTATATCCGACATCTGTTTGCAATTGCTGCAAGGTAAATTGATATTAATCGCAAATGTGATATCATCCAGATTTTCAAAGGGGATGATTTTCGCGGATTGGATCAGTTCGAAATTGTGTATGCTATGCGCTTCGCACCAATAATAAGCCGGAGTTGCACTGTATAGGCTCAACTTGAAAATCGCTTTCGAGTCACTTTTCCACACAAGTTTCTGAATGTTGACCGGAATTATTCGTTCGTAGTCCTGTTTCGCAAAACATGTTATACCGCACTCACTTTTATTTCGATAACCCTCATCACACCAAATATCCATGGGATTGTAAACGATCACCAAAAGTTCACTCGAATGATAAAAATTCAAAAACATTTGGATGCGGATATCACTGGTTTCTTTCACAAACTCTTTTATCGGACAATTTTTGTTTTTCACGCACATTTGATCAAGTCCTAGTTTAACGGAAAGGTGCTTATAAATGTGGGTTGACACATTATTTTGAAATTTGAGATCTTTAGTCCAATCAGATTCATTATCGTGCCGGTAACACCTATCAGGGATAGAGTGAAGCGCGTACGATCCCTCACCACATGCCGACTGGGCGAAAAGATCGCCTTCAAAAATACACACCATCGGCAATTCATCACTGCAATTACGCATATTAATTAAAGGTTCCAAATTCGCTGATAATTTGATGCTAACACAATCGAAAAGCGACAACTCTTCGTACTTGGCTGTGATGGTTTCACCCCACCTGCTTCCAGGAAGTTTCCATACTGCCTGACTAAAGCCATTCGTTTGACGGCGTCCTGGTACCCAAAATTCCGAACCATATTTATTAATGATGTATCGCAAAGCAATGTCCAGTTCTTTAGATTTCAGATCAAATGGAGTCAAGTTAAATCCATTGCAGGACGATCCATTCCAATGGTCACTTTCTGTCACCTTCAGATGGACGAAATATTTTTTCGCAATGAGTGAAAACCAAACTAAATGCTCCCAATCATCTACATTGACAATAGTTTCGTTTAAGCAGACGTATTTCGAATCGCTGTAGCCTTCCTTCCTGTATTTATAGCACAACTGTAAAATTTGAAATCGAAATTTTAGCGAAAAACTTTTCGAGATTTAACCATTAACGTACTAACCATTTCAAATGTGAAAGTAAATCCTGCTAATATAGTTAGGATGAGGAACGTTAGAAAATTGAGTTCCATTTTTCGCCTCTTTATTTAATGAAATTCGATCTCGAAATGAATGCTTTAATTAATGGATTATTCATTTCGAGATCAAAATCTTATTTTTGGTTTACTTACATATGTACATATATGCTATGACTTATAAGAATGTTATTGCGAATTATGTGTTTTTCGATAAATCTTAAATCTAAATTTCGCAGAAAATTTTGCTTGATAATAAATTTTATTCAGTGACTGTTTACGACTATTCGTTAACACTGTAAGAGTAATTGTTATTTTTCTTTTTCTTTTTTTTTTGTGAATTGCAATTTAATGCTTGCCTTATATTTTGTTTAAGGAGAATGAAAAACTCGAAATACATAAAAGTATTTAATTCCAAATATGATAGCCTCACATTCGCAAACCCGAGTAACAATTTCCAGATTAAGGTCGTTATAAGCGAAGTGAGCTTAATATAAAACGTAACAGAATTATGATTGGTCGTAAAGCTCAATCATATGATACGCTAGATTAAATGGGAATGACTTTAATATACCGGAAAATATGTCATCTCAAATTATTTCGAATAGTAAATAGAGACTTTTGCACGGGAGGTGGTAGAAGTAGAGCGGGAGGTTTGTATTTTTCGTATATGACACCGAACATGGCATGTAAAATGTTTTTCCTGAATTTAAAGTTTTTTATTTTCATTATTTTTAAAAAATTGGATATAGTTTTCCTGAAATTGGGGCATTTGTATGGGAGGTGGCAGAGGAAGTGGATCGCTTAAGATGATTTTGAAACTGCTTATCATCATGCTTATCACCATGCTTTGATTCAATTTCAAAGTCGATAGCTCTCATATACTTGAAGGCGAAATGCTTTTCTTGAATTTATAATACAGATATTTGTATGGGAGGTGGCAGAAGGAGTGAAGCTGAGCTGATAATTTGTTTTTAAACACTTATTTCAATTATTAAGAAGCAAATTCTAGCAAAATTTTTAAGTTTGTACTTTTTCTAGTTTGAATGGAAATTGATAAAGTGCATTTAACAAAAATTATGCATTTGTATGGGAGGGGGTAGAAGGAGTGTACGCATCAAAACAAATTTTTTTCACATTATTAATATTTCTATTTGTATACTTTAAACAAAATATCAACTTGATAGCTTTAACAGTTTCGAAGAAAAATAATTTAATTTAAATTTCAAAATTTCGTGAAATTTGTATGGGAGGGGGTAGAAGGAGTGAGGTGAAGTTGATAACTCTTTACTAAACTAATTTCAATTATAGTAAAATAATTTCTGGCAAAATTTTGTCTTTTCAGCTTTACTAGTTTCAATGAAAATCGAAAATATGTATTTTTCAAAATTATCCATTTGTATGGGAGGGGGTGAAAGGAGTGAGAGGATGGGATCAATATTCCGTCATATTAGTGACATCTATATAATAATACTATGACTCAAATTTGAAGTTGATAGCTTAAATAGTTTAAAGAAAAATCAATTTCTTAATATTTCGAAATTTCATGAAATTTGTATGGGATGAGTAGAAGGAATATGGGGATAAAGCCCATTCACGAACTTACTTAGTTACTTTTTTGCTAAAAATGACACACACAAATATTTAGCACTATACCCCGCAAGGGGGTAGTTGTAGTATGAGGTTTTACCAATTCCTGCAACTATCTTTGGAGTTAGCGACTCCACGGACCTGAGCTAACTATCCCCCTCTGGGATGGGGGCTGTAGAATTCACCCACAGCCAGTCCTGCTTGCCCTAAAAATGGCAAATGGACACTCACTGGATCATGGGCTTATCACCCGTGATCTTAAGACCTAAATGATACGAGAAACGGATACATCGCCTCGGATACGGACTGATTCTACGGTAACGACTTTTGGCATTCGAAAACGGACTATGATTGGCTTCTGGAACGTTCGAACATTGAATGACGGGGGAAGAGCTGGGGTTACTCGGTCCTTGCACCGCCAATCAGTGATCGACCGTGAAATGGAGCACTATAACATCCAAATCTTGGGCTTGAGCGAGGTCAGGTGGACAGGATCAGGAGAAGAACGAACCCCTAGCGGAAACACTATTCTGTACATTGGCCCTGAAAGTGAAGCCAGAAATGGCGTGGCGTTCGTCCTTACGCCGAGAGCGAGAAACAGTCTCATTAGCTGGGAACCAATCTCGGATAGGATTATCGTCGTCAGGCTCAGGACCAGTGTCAGAAACGTCACAATTCTGCAGTGCTACGCACCAACTAATACCGCAACATCTGGTGACAAAGAGGAGTTTTATAGTCAACTGAGTGCCACCTTCGAACGTGTTCCAAGAGGTGATATTATTATCATCTCGGGAGATATGAACGCCCAGGTTGGATCAGACAACACTGGACTAGAACACGTCATGGGGAGGCATGGTGACCCTTGGGTCGACCCTTCACGACCTTGGATTAAGAGACCCGAAAACGGCGAATTATTTGTGGAGTTCTGTAGTACTCGGCAAATGGTCATCGGAGGGACCCTTTTTCCACACAAGAGTCATCATAAAACATCTTGGGTTTCCCCTGATGGTGTTACTCAGAACCAGATCGACCATTTGGCTATAAGTCGCCGATGGAGAAGATGTCTCCTCGATGTGCGAGCGAAACGTGGAGCTGACGTGGGGAGCGATCACCACTTGATGGTTGCCTGCTTGAGATTGTGTACAGCAGCTATCCGACGACCACAAATTCTTCAAATGAAGCGCAAGCTTAATGTGGATAAACTCAGAGATCCCAACAAAAAACTCGAATACACCACCATTCTACGCGAAAAGTCATCCACATTGGGTGAACATGAAATGCGCACACTGGACGCCAATTGGGAGGCAACCAGAAACACTTTTCTAACTAGTGCTGAAGAATCTGTGGGATATGCGCAAAGCGGTGAGAAACCCTGGATGTCGCAAGACACATGGGACAAGGTTGACAATCGGAAAAAAGCCAAATTGGCAATCATCTCTCAACCCGATGTCAACCAACGAACGCCCGACTTGAGGCAGAACTACCGCGATGCTCATATACAGCTTAAAAAGGCTGTTAGACGCGACAAGAGAAAGGCCATTGAAGATCTGGCAAACAAGGCAGAATCTGCGGCTTACCTTGGGGATATGGGTTCACTATTTAAAATCATGAAACAGTTGACGAACAGGAATTTCACCGCCAACCATCTGGTGGGAGATGTCAACGGAACTCTCCTTAATATGAGTGAACACCAGTTGCGACGATGGAAGGAATACTTCTCTGATATTTTAAACATCTTGTCAGATGAAGATATTCCGGAAACAGAACAACTTCCAAACATCCAACCGCAACAATCCTCTATTAGGGACGATCCCCCAGATAAGGAAGAGATAGTTTCCGCCATTCGGTCAATGGCGGGAAGGAAAGCTCCAGGTATAGACGGACTACCAACCGAACTCCTCAAAGCGGACCCGGAAATAACAGCCGATATACTCCTCCCACTCTTCACTAAGGTGTGGAATGATGGAAGATATCCGACTGAATGGAAGGAGGGCGTCATTGTGAAAATTCCGAAGAAGGGCGACCTTCGGGATTGTGGCAATTGGCGTGGTATATGTCTACTTACTGCCGTATCAAAAATTATGGCTAAGGTAATTCTCAATAGGATTAGTGATGTCGTCGAGAGCACTCTCGAAGTTTATCAGGCTGGATTCCGTAAAGGGTCGTCTTGTACCGACCACACAAATACCCTACGGATAATATTAGAGCAGTCAGCCGAAATGGGTTCGCCACTACATCTCATGTTTGTGGACTTCGAGAAGGCTTTCGACAGCGTTAAGCGAGATTACATATGGAATGCTTTGCGTAGGAGAGGTATTCCAAATAAGGTCATAGCTATGATTAAAGAATCCTACGAAGATGCAAGGTGTCGCGTCTTGCATAGAGGAGAGCTGTCCGAGAGCTTTCCTGTGCGAACGGGTGTCAGACAAGGCTGCATATTATCACCAGCCCTGTTTCTGGTGGTAATAAATGACATCTTGAAAGCTGCACTGGAAGGTGGGGAAGGTAAAGGTCTTCAATGGAGACTATTTAACATCTTAAGTCACCTTGATTATGCTGATGACGTGTGTTTGCTTGCACATACCCGTTCGGACTTAGAGTCAAATGTTCGCTCGTTGCATTCTAAATGCAAAGAGGCGGGACTGAAAATAAATGTGCGTAAAACCAAGTACATGCACATGGGTTCGAACGCAAGCACACCGATTGTTTTCGATGGACAGGATGTGGAAGAGGTGCAAGATTTTTGCTATCTCGGAAGCATTGTCAGCATGGACGGCGGAGCCGAAAAGGATGTTGAGGCTCGGCTAAATAAAGCTCGTCAGGCCTTCGGTATCCTTTCCCCTTTCTGGAGGTTAAGAGAGATCTCCCTTCGCACGAAGCTGCGAGTTTTTGACGCATGCGTCAAATCCGTGTTGTTATATGGTTGTACTACGTGGAAAGTGACCGTTCGACTTACCAAGAAACTACAGACTTTCGTAAACCAATGCCTCCGACGCATTTTAGGAATATTCTGGCCAGAAGTGATCTCCAACGACGAACTTTGGAGTACAACTCGCCAAACTAAAATAGGTATTGAGATTCAACGGCGAAAGTGGCAGTGGATCGGTCATACTTTGAGGAAACCAGAGCAAAACATCGCAAAACAGGCTCTGGATTATAACCCTCAAGGAAGACGTCGGGTTGGTCGACCATGTAACACATGGAAGCGAGCAGTTGAGCAGGAGGCCAGAGGAATAAACAAGTCCTGGCAACAGCTTAAAGCCGATGCTCAGGATCGCGCCTTGTGGAAGAGAGTTGTTTCTGTCCTATGCCCCTATAGGGGGTCTTAACAGGAATTTGATTGATTGATACCTCAAAGCTTTCGAGAGTTATGCTAGAGCCATTCGGTCAATGGCGGGAAGGAAAGCTCCAGGTATAGACAGACTACCAACCGAACTCCACAAAGCGGACCTGGAAATCACAGCCGATATACTCCTCCCATTCTTCACTAAGGTGTGGAGTGAGGGAAGATATCCAACTGAATGGAAGGAGGGCGTCATTGTGAAAATTCCGAAGAAGGGCGACCTTCGGGATTGTGGCAATTGGCGTGGTATATGTCTACTTACTGCCGTATCAAAAATTATGGCTAAGGTAATTCTCAATAGGATTAGTGATGTCGTCGAGAGCACTCTCGAAGTTTATCAGGCTGGATTCCGTAAAGGGTCGTCTTGTACCGACCACACAAATACCCTACGGATAATATTAGAGCAGCCAGCCGAAATGGGTTCGCCACTACATCTCATGTTTGTGGACTTCGAGAAGGCTTTCGACAGCGTTAAGCGAGATTACATATGGAATGCTTTGCGTAGGAGAGGTATTCCAGATAAGGTCATAGCTATGATTAAAGAATCCTACGAAGATGCAAGGTGTCGCGTCTTGCATAGAGGAGAGCTGTCCGAGAGCTTCCCTGTGCGAACGGGTGTCAGACAAGGCTGCATATTATCACCAGCCCTGTTTCTGGTGGTTATAAATGACATCTTGAAAGCTGCACTGGAAGGTGGAGAAGGTCTTCAATGGAGACTATTTAACATTTTAAGTCACCTTGATTATGCTGATGACGTATGTTTGCTTGCACATAACCGTTCGCACTTAGAGTCAAATGTTCGCTCGTTGCATTCTAAATGCAAAGAGGCGGGACTGAAAATAAATGTGCGTAAAACCAAGCACATGCACATGGGTTCGAACGTTAGCACACCGATTGTTCTTAACGGAGAGGATGTGAAAGATGTGCGAGATTTGTGCTATCTTTGAAGCATTCTTAGCATGGACGGCGGAGCCGAAAAGGATGTTGAGGCTCGGCTGCATAAAGCTCGTCAGGCCTTCGGTAACCTTTCTCCTTTCTGGAGGTCAAGAGAGATCTCCCTTTGCACGAAGCTGCGAGTTTTTGACTGAATCCGTGTTGTTGTATGGTTGTACTACGTGGAAAGTGACCGTTCGACTTATCAAGAAACTACAGACTTTCGTAAGCTAATGCCTCCGGCGCATTTTAGGAATATTCTTGCCAGAAGTGATCTCCAACGACGAACTTTGTTTTGAGTACAACTGGTCAGACTAAAATAGGTATTGAGATTTAATGGCGGAAGTGGCAGTGGATCGGTCATACTTTGAGGAAATTAAAGCGAAATATCGCAAAACAGGCTCTGGATTATAATCCTCAAGTAAGACGTGGGGTTGGACGACCATGTAACACATGGAAGCAAGCAGTTGAGCAGGAGGCTAGAGGAATAAACAAGTCCTGGCAACAGGTTAAGGCCGATCCTCAGGATCGCGCCTTGTGGAAGAGAGTTGTTTCTGTCCTATGCCCCTATAGGTGGTCTTAACAGGAATTTGATGATTGAAACACTCTCAAATCTCATCTAGAGTATAAATATTTAGGTTCGCCACATTCCTTTCTTCTCCCTCTCTCTCTCTCTCTCCTTACTTTTTTTTTCTTCTTTCTTATAGTACCGAACATAACTTAGGAGGTCACAGTCAGTGCACAGTCAATTCCGTATAGGGTAGGTGAACGATGTGGTTACAACGAAGCTTCTGGAGAGGAGAGTTTAAAGTGTCGGTTGATGTTAACCTTGAAACGCTGAATATTGTAAGTTGAAAGGAATACGCGGTTGATGTTCGGTTGACGAAGGACTGGCTATACTACACTGTACGTGACGATAAAGGTTTAACAGTGAACTAACTCATGGGCACATACGGCTCGGGAGTTTTCTGGGACAGTTGAAAAGAGGAGGGATGCAGAGCTGTTGTCGTAAGTCTAGCTCAGGGTATATGCTGTTGCAAGGCTAGAGTGATCACCGGTGACCGATGTTGCTAGATTTATAAAATCATGAAATCATCAATAATATTGAACTGATATTTAACTATCCTACGCAGCCAACTTATGAAATAGTTGTTTTTTATTATGGCACGATTCTTATAATACGTACCAAAGGGATATTTGTAAATTAGTTTCCAAATAACCAACGTGGGTTTTTCACCGGGGACGGTTTTAAAACCACAGTATATACAATAAAATAACTCTCTACATTGCCTATATTGACACGTTTTTCGTGGGAGACCTCTGAATTTTGACGTCATTCCTTCCGAAAAAGAGGGAAACAAGAGCGCTGACCAATACGTCCACGACGTGTCCCGCCGAGTCTGAGATACCTCTTATCTCTCATTCTCGTGCGTGGCGTGATACGAAATGAGCGTCCATTTTTTTTATATTTTTTATTTTCCTCCATCCGTACCTGGACTATAGTCTCATTGTTTTTCTTGATTTCCATTTATTTTGTAAAATATTGTTTTTTTAATAATAATAATAAAAAAAAATAATAATAATAAAGACACCGACATCTAGTACTTCGGATAAAAAAAACTAAAAATAACAATCAGTGCTGGCGGTCATCATCTCGCGCGAAACGAAAAGTAGGAAAAAGAAAAAAAAAAAACCGTTGAGTGGTAATATAAATCGCCGCCGAAGAAAAATCGAAGCTTTTGCTGGTTTGATTTTAGAGACTCAAAAAGTGTTGGTTTTTCTTTCTTCGACTCTGCGAGAAAAGTAAACTTTTGATTTTGGAAAAAGTGGAGATTAAATATAAAAAAAAAGTGAAGATAGTGGTGTATGACTGAAAGAACAATAGAAAAAAAAAACTAAAGAACCAATGGCTTAAACAAAACAAAACATAATAATAAAATAGTGAAGTGCTTCAGAATCGACGAGCCGGCAATCATCCGGGAGAAGGCAGCATCAAGCAGCGGAGCGAAAAGATCATCAAAAAAAAGGAGGACAACAAAAAGGTACCCAACGATTTTTAATGAAACTATATTAGGGAACGAATTCACAAAGATAAACTATAAGACAGTTACGAAATTTTTTTTTCTTCTCTCTTTATTAAAGTTTTTCTATGTACTTCCTCTCTGTAAGATATGTATATGTAGGTGCTGGTACGGACGGAGTACGTAAGTGTTACCAATTAATTATATTTTTTAAAGAAAAGAACACTAATGTCTGTAGGAGAAATGAAGTGCTAAGCGGCACAGTTGTGGCATCGGCGCTCCCCATAGGTGGGATGCTCCTCACCATACCTCTTCGCTACTCTGCTCGCGTCATACCGCCCTGGGGCCCCGTATAGCCTAGGTGGCCATATATGGAGTCCGGGCCAAAATGATCAGCATCAATGATTAGAGCACACATCGGACTATCGACAGCACCCTCGAGGATGAGGGACTCGATTTCCCCACACCCACGCTCCTGAGCAGCCGGCAGGAGGGAGAACCTCATTAATTTCTGCATGCTGAATGGACCTCGGAGGTTCATATCGTATCAGGCGGTCTTAGAGATTTTGCTCGCGTCGTATTCAGACGGCGAGTGCGCGGGTCATGGTCGATGGTGCTTACAATTTCGCTTGCTCTTGTCTAATAAAAAAAAAGTCTTTGCGAAAATGGAAAGACTAGGTTAAATGTTCACTGTCCGGTTGAGGAAGAGGAAACACACGTGTGTTTTCATAAACAAGCCGCACATATGGCAGAATGATTCTACTGTATATGTATACTGTGTTCAATACTTTCCAAATTACAGGGAAACTATTTTGACTTATTTAATAACCAAGTTAATGTTCAAAATTTCTAACTAAACAGATGAAAACCGCAAACAAATGCAAATAATAGCGAAGGATATAAGATAGTCAACACAAGCACATAATTTGAGAATGACCAACAATTTCGACAGAAGATCACCCAGTGCCTTAAAGGCTCGAGGCTGGTCGTTTGTTAAAATGGTCAAAAACAATTTCATTTCTTCTTAAATACCACTTCTAGTTTATGGCGACCATACCGTGATTGATTCTAGCGAAAAAGCTAACTTACTAGCAGCAAATTTCGCAAGAAATTCTCGTCTTTCACCGAAATATCTAAAATGTAAGGTCTGTCTTTGCTGTAATAACAATAAAAAGTATTTTTTGAGATTTTACACATAATTTTCTTAAATAAACAAATAAAATATTAAATTGTTTCATAAAGAAAAATAATGGTCTTGAATAAATTATTTACCTCCATTACCCAATGTTGCTCATAAGCAACTTTCTCTAGCGCCCAAACGGATGGGGGTGGTGACTTCAAATTTTGTGTGAACACTCTTTCAGTAAGTATTTTATGATCCAAATACAAAAAAAATTTTCGAACCACAGGAAAAAAGTCGGGGTCGAAAGGATTAATTGCGGATACGATTAATAGCTTCAGTACATATAATTAATATTTCATTTGATTATTTCAGCAAGTTTGGGTTTTTATGAGGGGAGCGATAAGAGGTGACAATGAGTGTGGGTGGATGTTAATAATTTTTTTAATTGATTGCTCGAATCTCGTCCAATATGCTCTGTAAAGAATGCCAGTTTCATAGACGAAGTTGCATAGAATTTTCATAAAATTCCTGGTATTTTACAATCACGAAACCAAATACCAAACTTTGTAAAGATACTCACCAGAGCCCAAAAAAATCACTCAAAATTATATTTTTGCTAGCCACCACTCCCTCCTCCATTTTAGAACTTATCAAAATTAAGAGCTATGTAGTTCTACAATCTGACAAAATTTCAATTTGATATCTGTACTCAGTTTTGAAATATAGCAGTTTAAAATTTTGGAAAGTGAATTATTTTTGAAATGCTGACCATTTCCCTCCACTACTATTATGTCCAAATGTTATATTTTTCTCGTATTTTGCTAGTACAGCTCAATATGTGGTCTAAGTTACAATTACATAGTTTAAGAGATAGTCGAGATATTAAGTTTCAAGTGTTTTTCCTTGCACCCCCTGACCCTCCCTCTTACAATAATTAGCCTCTCTCTAAGCTGATTCTAGTGGATCTACATTTTTGGTAAGCAAGTAGGACTGTCCTTAATTATTATCCCAAAAATTAGGGCGTTCTGTACACCTCAGTAGCCCACGGCGATTTTTGAAATGGATAAAAATATGTTTCCCACCAAATTTCGTGTGCGAAATCGTTGCAAATGTTGAAAATGGCTTAGGCTGCCGACACACGATGGATATAAAATCGTATTAACTCACTTTTCGATATTACTAGTGTCATTATCCTATACATAATTCGGCCTACTTATATCAAAATAGGAAGTTAATATATATTAACTCGCATCGTGTGTCGGTAGCCTTACGGTGATTCAGTAATATCAAAACCTCGAGCCTACGAGCCTTTAAGGATGGCCAAGAGATCGTTGAAGACATGACTCGTTCTGGACGACCTTATTTTGGCCACGAAACGCGTCCTTGTTAGACTTGTTCCGCTAAGGCTGAATTTTCTTGAAAAAAATTTCCGTGAAAAGGTCTCTTTAGACATGCTCGATAGTGCGAATCCTGATCCTATATTCATGGAGCGCATCATAACTGGTGATGAGACATGGATCTATGAGTTTGACATGCAAACCAGTCAACAACCATTGGAATGGAGGAAAAAAAGGATATAAAACAAAAATCACCGTGAACTACTGAGGTGTACCCATTCAACCAGCTGCTGTAAACAAACTGATTAACAGACCGCCCTAATTTTCGGGATAATAATTAAGGACAGTCCTACCTGCTTGCAAAAAAAAATTGAATATCATTCCCCTGAGTAATTTCATTTACAAAATCCCGGTACATTATGGTCACAATGTGTATGCAAGTTTAATGGTTTCAAAATATGAATTTTGTATGGTAAGTAACTTCGAAGATATAATCATTTAAAAAAAGAAAATGAATTCGGCCGACAATTGTTTTTAGCCCCCCCCCCCCCTCCCCCATTTCGGACACCAATGAATAAAAGAAAATAAAATATTTTTAAAGTTTGTCCTATAACCCTCTCTATACCTATGCTGATTTTCAGCTTCCTATCTGCATTCCTAGTGGAGATATTAGAAAGTATAGTTTTTGACTCTTTCCTTCCCCCGCCTCCCCCTTCAACCTGACACTCCCAAAATTTAGATAATGGAGCTCACTTACCCAATTAACAATCCCCGAAAAACGAACATTCTAATAACGGTCTCGGAGACATGTATGGCGTACGGCGGGACGGATATTTTTTTTTTTGCATTTTTGGGCTAATTACTTTATTATTATAATAATAAAGTATTGTGATCGACACAAGAAAAAAAAAAATTTGCTACCCTGAAATTTTTTTTTTTCGCGTTTCATGACTAAATTAGCCTAGAAATGCAAAAAAAAAAAATCCGTCTGTCTGTACGCCGTCCGCCGTACGCCGACGTGTACGCTCAGCGCACATTAACTCCCAAACCCTTCAAGATAGAAAGTTCATTTTTGGGGGGATTGTAGATAGTTGCGGATCTCAGGCGGATACCCATTTTGGGGGGTGTACTGGTTCAGGGGGAGGCGGGGGGAGCGCTTAAGCCGAAAAATACGAATTCAAATATCTCAACCATAGTAACAGCTAGGAAGCTAAAACTCAACAGACATATAGAGGGGTTTGTGAGACAACTTTTAAAAATAATTTAATTTTTTTATCCATTGGGGTGCGAAAAGGGGGGGCTAAGAACCAATTGTCGGCCGAATTTTTTTTTACTTATCGTAAAAAAATCATATTTAGAGACCGTTAAGGTGGCACATAGTTTCATCGGAACCAGCTCAGAAAGCGGCTAATTACTGTAAGGGGGAGGGTCAGAGGGGGTGCAAAGAAAAACACTTAAAAATTAATATCTCAACTGTCTGTTAAGCTATAAAATTGACACTTAAAACGTACATTAAGCTATACTAAACAAATACAAAAAAAATATAACATGTCGAAATAATAGTAGTGGGGGAAATGGAGATCATTTCAAAAATGGCGCACTTTTCAAAATTACAAATCCTTATATCTCAAAAAATTGTACAGATATCAAATCAAAAATTTGTCAGATTATAGAACTACATAATGGTTAATTTTGGTAAAAATTTTAAGTTGGGAGGTGTAAGGGGAGGGAGGTGATGAGCAAAAATGTCGAAAACTTTGAGTAATTTTTTTAGGGCTCTGGTGAAATATACAAAGTTAAAATTTTGCATGTGAATACCTATATTTAATGTCCACTGAAAAATAATAATAACTTGATCCATATTTATTATAAACCAACCCCCCCGGTCTAACGTGCACATGGTGTTTCATGTGCAGTGAAAAAAACACATAAACTGAAAATTTTTGAGTGAAATTTTAAGGTAGAAACTTGAAAATTTGCGAAATGCATTTAAAAAAAATCTCCAAATATACAAAATATTAACTGGTTGAAAACCTTTAACACTTCTACCCCCTCCCATACAAAATTATTTTTTCGACCATTTTAAAAAAAATCAATTATCACCTAACTTTTAAAAGCTATCAATTTGCAATTTTGCACAAAAACTTACAAAAATAATTGAAATGAAATTACGTTAAAAGTTTTGAAATCCCTCTTACCCTTCTACCCCCTCCCATACAAAAGTATGATTTCGACCAATTTCATTAAATCGACTAATAACCAACAAATTAAAAGCTACGAACTCGAAATTTCGTACGAGCATCTTACAATAAAAACGAAAGAAAATTGCGTCACGAGTTTTACGATTTCCCTACCTCCTCTACCCCCTCCCATACAAAATCATTTTTTCGAGCATTTTTAAGAAATCAGTTATCAGCTAACTCTTAAAAGCTATCAATTTCAAATTTGGAATAAAAACTTATAAAAAAAATTTAAATGGAGTTGCTTTAAAAGTTTTGAAATCGCGTTTGCAATACAAAACTATGATTTCGACCAATTTCATTAAATCAACTAATAACCAAAAAACTAAAAGCTACGAAATTAAAATTTTATACAAGCACCTTACAAAAGACGCGAAATAAAACTGCGTATCAAATTTTACGATTCCCCTATATTCTCTACCCCCTCCCATTCAACTGTTCGGTTTCATGAATGTAAAATTCACCGAATTTTATGAAAATTCTATGCTACTTCGTCTATGAAACACATTCTATACAGAGAATATTGGACGTGATTCAAGCAATTAATTAAAAAGCTATTAACATCCACCCACTCTTACTATTACCCCTACTCCTCCCCTCATAAAAACCCAAACTTACAGAAACGAATGAAATATTGTTAACAGTCCTGCCCAAGAACTCTCTTTCACTTAGCCTTCCCTAACCACTCACACCGGCATATTGACTTTCCACTCATCCGCAACTTGTCCCAAGAATAATAAAGTTTCGCCCGACTTGTTGGCAGTTTATTTAGTCTTGAAAGGCGAACAAAATATCAGGGTATCAAATTTTTTTTAGCTGTGTCAATGGTAATATTTTATTATTAGAATAATTAAGTCAAAATATTAATAGAATATTTTTATAGAAAACCGCAGTTAAAGTTTAATTTCACGAAAAATTCTCAAATCTGGCAAATGAAAGTATGTTTTATGACGGTCTGGTTCGACTATTCGATTAACATTAGCTCTTCTTATCTAATGGTCCAAATCGGCCCTTGGCTTTCTGACCTGTAGGCTCCTAAAATTTAAATCAGGTCTTTGCACAACCCCTCGCAATCTTAACAAACAATCTCAATATAGTATAGCGTTAACTTACCTACGGTTAAACACCTAAGAAAAAAAATTATTGGCATATCACATAAAAACTTGAGTATTAATTTTTTTCAAGACTTTTATGTTTTGTACAAATTCAAAACTGGAAATTTTGTGTAAATCAAAATAATAATAATATTTACAATTCTACCAAAATTTTTTTTCTATACCAGACGTAATGATGTAAAATGGAAGGTGTGGAAACGAATTATTCATAACTTTTTATTTAGTCAGCGTCTTTGCACCGGATAATCGTAAGCATGACAAATGAGTAGTGAATATTTCGAAATTTTTGTAAAGTCACGAATTCTTAATATAAGAACGTAGGAACTATGCTCTAGATGAATCTGAGAGCAGTGGCGTAACTAAGAACAGTAGCGAAATTTTCAATTCTCATTCAACGCTTAATATGGTAAAATTTTGTTTGCAAGGTTATAATGGTAAAAATGAAGCGCTGTGGAAATTTTTTGTAAATGTACCCGATTTCCCGAGTGAAATCCCGGTCCATAAGCTTAATAGTAAATATTTTTTTCCATCAGGGAGCTTACGAAATTTATCATCTGCGGATCAATTGACGTTGTCCCTGTAGGATGGAGGCAAGAAAAGACAAAATACACACACAGCTACTTGCAATATAAATGACAATTGAACACTCACTGGATCATGGCCTAATCACCGATGATCTTAAAATTGAAGTAATACGAGAAACGGATATAGCTCCTCGGATGAGGACTTTTGACTTTCGAAGATGGACTATGATTGACTTCTGGATTGTTCGGACATTGAATGACGATGGAAGTACTGAGGTCATTCGGCCAGAACGCCAATCAATGATCGACCTCGATTTAGAGCACTTTCACTGCCGAATTGTGGCCTTGAGCGAGGTCAGGTGGACAGGATTAATAGAAGAAGAAATACCATTCTATACGTTGGTCCTCAGCGTGAGACCGCAAATGACGCGGCGGTCGTCCTTAAGCCGTGGGCGGCAAACGGTCTAATATCTGGGAATTAATCTCAGATCGGATTATCGTCGTCAGACTCAGGACCATGATCAGAAACATTAAAATTCTGCAGTTCTACGTACCAACTAATGCCGCAATTTTATCTTACGATGACGCTACAGCCCAAATCAGACTTTGGCTTCCTGAATACTTTGCCTCTATCCATCTCCATTCAATGACCGCGTCCTTCAGTTAGAAAATCTTACCAGTGATTTGCTGTCTGCGTCAATCGAATCCTCCCAGCGCTTCCGTGGTTTTCCGACCGGTCTTTGTCCATAGACTTTCCTTTTTAGTGAGCGTTTGGGAATTCTTCCGTCATCCATACGCTCCACATGACCAGCCCATTGTAACTTCTTAAATTTTATGAGGGTTGACACTTCTGCATTGTCGAAGATGGTATACAATTCCTATTGTTTCGTATTCTCCAAATCGAGTCTTCCCTCACAGGTCCGAAGATTCTTCTGAAGACTTTTCTTTCAAAGGCGTTAAATAGGTTTTCAGACGCCTGAGTTAAAGTCCACGTTTCGCTGTCATATCATAGCACAGGTCTTATGATGGTTTTATGTAGCTTAAGTTTTGTTTTCCTGTGCACGTTCTTGTTTTTGATTATTGGAAGTACCGAATAATAAATCTTGTTTGCCATCATTATCCTTGTTTTGATTTCGATGGGTTCGCTTCCATCCTTTGATAGGTTCGCCCCTAGGTATATGAAGTTGTCTACGTTTTCTAGATTATAATCTCCTACTGTAATGTTTTGTCTGATTGGCATCTATTTCCTAGATCGCGTCATAATTTTTGTTTTGCTTTCAATGATACGTAGTCCAACTTCCCTTGCTACCGAGTCAAGGTTTACAAATACCTCTTTAGCATTCTCCAGATATCTTGCAAGGATATCTATATCATCGTGAAGCATACTGTTTCCTTGGTGTCAACGGGAAGCTTCGAACAACATATTTGAGTGTCAAATTGAACAGCATTGGTGCGAGGCCGTCACCTTGTTTAAGGCCGTTGTCTGTTTTAAAACTTGAAGTCAGATCGTTTCCTACTCTGACTCGTGAGAAAGACTCGGACATTGTCATTCTTGTAAGCCGAACTAGTTTCGGTGAGACTCCAAACTCCAACATGATTTTATACAGTACGCGCCTGTCGATAATGTCGTATGCTTGTTTGAAGTCAACAAATATCTGGTGCAGATCAATATTATATTCCCAGCACTTTTCCAGCACCTGTTTAACTGATAATATCTGGTCCGTGGTCGATCGTCCAGCTCTAAATCCGCCTTGGTATTCACCAATTACTTTGGCTTAATTCTCTTTTCCATAATTTTCGTCAAGATTTTATAGGACGTACACAACAGAGATATTCCTCGGTAGTTTCCGCATCAGAGTTTGTCACCTTTTTTATTAATTGGACATATGATGCTCTTGCGCCAATCTTCAGGAAATGTTTCCTACGTCCATATGTCCGTGACTAATTTATGTAGGAGATGCGCTATGCAGGTGTTGCCGGATTTTAGAAGTTTAGTTGGAATTTTATCAGTGCCCGGCGCTTTGTTGTTTGGGTGGTTCCTCAGGGCTGTTTTTACTTCTTCGAGTGTGGGAGAACTCAAAGCGGGTACATCAGTTATACCTGCAATTGTGTCTGCTGCTGCTGTTCGTGCGGGTAATGAGCTGGGATTAAGAAGATGTTCAAAGTATTGCGCCTATGTTAATTTTATATCTTCCGCATTACTTAGAATGTTCTCTTCTGCATCTCTGCAGAGAGTCGTATCCCCCTTTCAATCTTTTGACAAGGGAATACACGGCTCTTGTGTTGTGTAATTTAAAGTGTTCGTCCATGTTTTTAATTTCGTCATTATTGTACTTCCATTTTTTGTTTGCAAATTGTCTAAGATTATTATATTTGTCCCGTTTGGCTCGTGTCGGCCGTTCTGTTAATATTTTGTAAGCCTGGTTTTTTCGGTCTAAGGCATCTTGACATTCGTTGTCGAACCAGTCATTTCTTTTGCGCCGGGGTTGTTGTCCTATCACCTCCTCTGCGACAGATGTAATACCATCTTTAATATTTCGACCATACTTTCAAAATATTAAGCCGCTCATTACAGAGTGGTCGTCATAAACGAATGATTAAAATAATAATTTCGCAGATAGATACAATTTACGTTCTTTTCTTCGCCAATATTTTTTTTAATTTTTAATCAATTGCGAATTGCTAACATGGCGACTAATACTGATTCGACACCGTGTTCTTGTCAGTTGGTCTCTTTCCGACAGTGAAGATTACCTACTGCCAGCTCTTTCTTCCTGCTCACGGCAAGATGCAAAATTTTTGGATAGTATGTTTTCAACGGGATTAATTCAATCCAATCCAATACCTAACTCATTCGAAACATTTCTTGACCTAGTGTTCTGCTCGGATGTGAGATATTTAACGATCAACAGATGCAACTCACCTTTGCTTCTAGAATCAGTACCCCATCCTGCGTTTCATGCTATTTTCTCTTCAAATACTGGTGCTGATAATGTTAAGAATTTTTATACTGCTATTTCTCACGTTTTAACTTTAATAAAGTTGACTTTGTTGCCCTGAATGACAATATTTCAAAATACGATTGGTCGTGCGTACTTAACGAAATAGACATTGAAACTGGTGTTTATAATTTTTACAATAATATGTTTGATTGTTTCTTTCGTTGCGTGCCGGTTACGAGTGATGGTTCTTGTAAAAGATTTCAATGGTTTGACGACGATTTAATAAATGTAAAAAATTTGAAAACTAAAGCATGGAAGATGAACTGTCTCCCAAGGATTGAACCTGACTATAAACGCTACTCTGAGTTACGCGATTTACTTTTTACCAAGGCGGCCTATCAATGTTTTCTGATTGATATAAAAAAGACAATTAAAGACAAACCTAAGCAGTTCTGGAATTTCGTCAATCCTAAAAGGCGAACAGATGGTTTTCCTGCGACTCTGTCTTTTGACGGGGAAGTTAGCGATGGCCCCAAAATAATTAGCAACTTTTTTAAGGATCATGTTGCATTTGATGCCACAGACTGTGATATTAATTTTAAGAATTTTCAATACTTGACAAAATTTTCCTCTACTACACTAGAGATGAAGGATCTCTTTATTGATGAGCCCACTATATCGAAGTTCATCACGAACATCGCTAAGAGTTTTAATAGCGGTCCAGATGGTATACCATCCGTCGTGCTTAAAATGTACTCCTCTGCACTTTTATCTCTACTAAGCTCCTTATTTAACGTATCTCTTCTGGAGTATTCCCTAGTTTATGGAAATACTCGACAAAAACTCTCCTGTTCAAGAAAAGTATAAGGAACGACGTATGTAATTACCAGCCTATAGCTCGGCTGTCTAGTGTTACAAAATTATCTTAGGCAATTGTCTGTGATGTAATGTACTTTCGTTGCAAATCAATAATTAGCCCAACCCAACACGGGCTCACCAAAGGTAGAACCACAACAACAAACCTGCTGGAATTTTCGAATTTTGTGATTCCAGCGATTGAAACAGGCAAACAAGTTGACTGTATACATATATACAGATTTTAGTAAATCAATTGATAAAATTAATCATAACATAGTAATTCATAATCTTTGCTCAATAGGATTTCCTACTATTTTTACTTCTACTTCTATAATGGCGCTACAGCCCAAATCGGACCTTGGCCTCCTGATATTCAGGTTCCTTAACAATTTTCATTACTTATTGTGGAAGGTTTGTTAGCCCTTCGCACAACCCTCTTTCTACGAATTTTTCATTTCCTTAGATTGAGGTGACCAAGGTATATCCAAGCAGATAATGTGCCGTAATTATATATTGCGCCGACCGGGATTTGAACTCACGACCTTCGCATTACAAGACCAACACACCACCTACTAGGCTATACCCTAGCTATTTTTACTACGTGGATCAAATTCTATCTTTCTAATCGCACCAAACAAGTACAATTTCGAAATGCTGTCTCATCGATTATTCCAAACACTTCTGGTGTATCTCAGGGTTCACTTCTGTTTATTTTATTTATTAATGACGTGAGTTCGGTCATCTCCAACTCAAATATTCTCTTGTATGCTGACGATGCGAAAATATTTCATACCATCACTTGTGCAAATGATTATCTACTTTTGCAAAATGACATTAAGCTATTTTTTGATTGGTGTACCTTAAACTGTATGCCTTTGAATGTTGGAAATTGCACCATGGCATCTTTCTCTAGGAAAAATAATACATTGGAATTTATCTATATTTTAGAGGGAATTGCTTTACAGAAATTAAGCAAACCACGCAATTTAGGTATACTATACAATGATAAAGTCACCTTCGACGACCATGTTGATTGTATTGTTATCAAGGCTAACTCCATTTGGGGCTTTGTCAAACGATGGTGTAATGACTTTAATGACCCTTACATACTGTGCTTTTGTTCGTTCAATTCTTGAATATACCTACCCTGTTTGGACTCCATATTATGATACTCATAACAATAGGATAGACTCTGAACAGCGAAGATTTTTAAGATTTGCTCTCAAAGGGCTTCCCTGGACAGATCCATATATATATGATATGTCTTCCTCTTTGTCAAGAACGACATCAACTACTTTCGTTGGACTCACTCGAACATAGGCGATTTATTCTTAGTGCTGCAGTCGCAGTAAAATTAATTTCTGGCGAATCCGCCTTTGTTAGGAACTTTCTCCTTCAAAATACCTTATCGATACTTCAGAGACTACGTTCTTCTCGACATTCCATTCCATCGAACTAATTACGGCCAGCACGAACCGATAACTTCTATTTCATGGGCTTTTAATGTTAATTATAGCAACATTGATTATACTCTAGATGAAATCTGAGAGTATTATAAGTTTGCCACAAAGTTTGTAACGCCAAGGAATAAGGCTCAGAGAAAAAAATTAATGATACAGAAGTTCATATAATCACTCGAAAATTTCAAAACCGGATGTCCGTCTGTCCGTCCGTCCGTGTCCTCTCTAGCTTGAGAAAGCGTTGATGCAGAAAATTCAAATTTTTTACACGTCATTTTTGATAAAAAAAAATAAGGTCAAGTTCGTAAACGGGCCAAATCGCTCCACCCCTTCTACCCCCTCCCATACAAAATGAAACAATTGCGCAATTTCACAATAAGCGGCTTTGCTTGAAAACTATGAAAAATATTGATCCGAAAATTGGAACGTATTGCTTTTATGATGATATAAATCTACTGTATAAAAATGATGCGGATCCTCTCCCACTTTCCACCACCTCCTATATAAACTGTACTTTTTCATGAAATACTCTAAACCAATTTACTCAGTGCGTATAAAATTGAGCGAGCTGAAATTATGCACATAATATTGATTTAGAATTACTATTAAGATACAAAAATATAAGATGATTACCTTTACCTTTTCTACCCCTTCCCATACAAAATGACACAATATCGCAATTCGACAATGAACGGATTTGCTCGAAAATTGTAAAATCTATTAACCTGAAATTTGGAATATATTACTTTTATGATGATTTCAATCTACTGTATAAAAATTATTTGCGTCCACTTTTTCCTCCCACCCTCTCCATACAAACTGTACTTTTTCATGAAATACTCTAAGCCAATTTACTCAGTGCGAATAAAATTTACCTACATAGCTGACATTGTGCACTTCATATTTATTTCGAATTATTAGTAAGGCCAAAAAAATAGACTATTAGCTTTACCCCTTCTACCCCCTCCCTTAAAATCAGACACAATTTCACATCTTAACAAAAAATGGATTTTCTTGAAAGTATGAATGCTACTAATCTACAATTTAAATCAAATCAAAAGCATCATATTTATAGTTATTTCTGGAAAAGTCATTAAGATCTCGCCCCTTCTTCTGCCACCTCCCATACAAACTGCAATCGAAAAATTTTTCTTTCATCTAGAGTATCGCAAGATTGAGATTTACGCCCAATCATAGTCCTGTTATATTTATACTCTAGATGAAATCTGATAGTGATTTCTATTCGCCAAAAAAATGTGACCCGTTTTTGCCCTTTAAAATGCAAAATTATTGCAGTTTTGCACTCATTTTTCTCAGTTCCGTCGGTCAGGTCAATTTCCAATAGAACACTTAAGTGCAAGTTTTTTGCATTTTTTTTTATCATGTTGTCTGTATACCGAACAGCTGATTGCCTTTCGAAACTGTCAAAACAAAGCGTTTCAATTTGTCTTGTTATCTTTAAATGGTCCTGTGAAGATTTTGGGAAAATTAAGAAAAGTTACGTATGCACTCATATTGCATACTTCATGTAAAGTTTTAAGTCCTTTTAAGTAAGATCTATCCGTTAGAATCTGTTACCGATGTTGTCAGATGATTTATTTTTTTCATGTTGTTGTACATTACAGGTCAGTTGAGTTGCACCGCCGAAAAATTCGGGGCAAGAAATGTGCATTTTCAGGTCAAGTTTTACCTAGTGCACAAACCATTTTTCTAGCAGGGCAGAATTTTTTTTTCCAATAGAACATAGGAACTGCTAGAAAAAATGTTAAGGGCAAAAACGGGTCACATTTTTTGCCGAATAGAAATCACTATGAGAGTATTATAAGTTTGCCACAAAGCTTGTAACGCCAAGAAATAAGGCTCGGAGCAAAAAATGAATGATACAGAAGTTCATATAATCAAAAATCTCAAAACCGGATGTCCGTCCGTCCGTCCGTCCGTCTGTCTGTCTGTCTGTCTGTCTGTCTGTCTGTCTGTCTGTCTGTCTGTCCGTCCGTCCGTCCGTGTCCTCTCTAGCTTGAGAACGCGTTGAGCTAGAAAGTTCAAATTTTGTACACGTCGTTTTTAACAAAAAAGGAAGATCAAGTTCGTGAACGAGCCAAATCGCTCCATCCCTTTTACCCCCTCCCATACAAAATGACACAATTTCGCAATCTGACAATAAACGGATTTGTTCGAAAAGTACAAATGACATTGATCTGAAACTTTTAATGTAATACTTTTGTGATAATTCCAATCTACTCTATAAAAATAATTTGTGTCTTCCTTCTCATTCCACCACCTCCCATACAAACTGCACTTTTTCATGAAATGCTCTAAGCCAATTTACTCAGTGCGTATAAAATTGATCGAGCTGAAATTGTGCACTAAATATTTATTTAGAATTATTAGTAAAACCGCAAAAAAATTAGACGATTAGCCTTACCCCTTCTACCCCCTCCCATACAAAATGACACAATTTCACAACTTTATAAAAAGTCGATTTTCCTGAAAAGTATGAATGCTACTGATCTGCAATTTAAAACATGTCAAAAGCATGATATTTATAGTTATTTCTGAAAAGTCATTGAAAACTCGCCCCTCCTTCTATTACCTCCCATACAAACTGCACTACTTCACTACGTCCAATACACTAATTTTCTCAGTACCTATTAAATTTTTAAATCCTAAATTTTGCATAAAACATTTTGATAGCAACCTTAGCGTCATATAAAAAAATTAGTTCAAATTAGTTAGTGTCGTCACCCCCTCTACCACTTCCCCTACAAAATTTCTTGAGATACAAAAATTTCTCTTTCATCTAGAGTATCGCACGATTGGGCTTTATGCCCAATCGTACTCCTGTTATGTTTTTTAATAACGTCAGTAAAAAAGCCAATAATAGAGAAATATAACATTCTAATTGACTTACGTAATAAAAAGTTAATACCTATAGATTCAATTACAAAGTTGACTACTCAGATTTTTCAAACTCACGCTAATCCACCAACACCTCTGAATTTAAACATAGATAATAAATTTGAGATTCTTATTATGAAAAGATTTTCCGTCGCTATGTCAACCACCTAATTTTAATTAAACATTCAGTTGAACACCACATATTGACTACTGATGCACTTCTCTCACCTCATCCAAGACGCCTTAACCCTTTGAAACACAAAGCCGCCAAATTTGAGTTTGAACAGATGGTACAGTTAGGTACATGTCAGCACTCAGCTTTCCCAGTATCACCACCATTGCACATGGTCCCCAAAAAGGATACCAGTGATTGGCGCCCATGTGGCAACTATCGCCGACTTAACGCGATCACATTCTAGCTAGGTATCCAGTGCCTCCTATTCAGAATTCTCAATGTTCTTAAGAGGTTGTAAAAAATTTTCTAAAATCGACTTAGTCAGAGCTTACCATCAGATACCAATTGCAATAGAAGACCAATATAAGACAGCAATAACATCTCTGTTTGGTGTATTCAAATACAATCGCATGAATTTCGGCCTAATAAACGTTGCACAAACCTTTCGAAGATTTATTAACCAAGTTATCAATGGTTTCAACTTCGTATTCGTCTACATAGATGATATTCTCGTAGCCAGTCGTAATATCGACGAACACAAAGATCATATTCAACGTCTTTTCCAAGGGTTATTTGAATATGGTTTAACCATTAAATCTGATGAATGCGTTTACGGAGTATCCGAATTAGATTTCTTCAGTCATCACATTTCTGAAAAAGATATCTTACCATCGAACAATAAAGTGCAACCAATTTAGAGTTTAGCAACCCCGTCTTTATTTAAGCAAATTCAGTAATTTATTAGTATAGTCAATTACTTTGACAGATTCATACCCAATTTGTTGACACCCATTCACAGTCAAGTCGCTCAACTTGTGAAATAAAAGGGCTCCAAAAAACAATTCAGCTGGCCAGCAGACTGGGAGACAAGTTTTGCTAAAACCAAGGAAGCTCTCGCCAATGCCACATTTCTCACTCACCCAGTCGAGAATACTTCCTATAGCCTCACAACTAATGCATCAAATATGGCAGTTGGAGCTGTTCTACAGCAACTTAATGCCGATAATTGGGAACCGCTAGGTTTTTTTTTCAAACTATCCCCTGCTGAAACCAAGTATTCAGCATTCGATAGAGAATTACTTGCAATACACCTGGCAATAAAACATTTTAGGTACTTTCTTGAAGATCGAAGATTGACAATTTTCACCGACCATAAACCGTTGGTAAAAGCAATCCCATCCAAAACTGAGCGTTCACCTCGTCAGACACGATACCTACAATTTATATCTCAGTTTACAACAGATTTAAGACACATTACTGGAAAATCCAACCGTATAGCCGACACGCATAAATAACGTTGACACAAATATAATAGCCTTAAGTCAACAAAATTTAGCTGACCTACAATAAAGTAACACTGAATTACAAGGAATTCTAAGTAATACTAAAAAAACTCAGTCAAGTTATACATTAGAGCTTATGGTTGTTCCTATATCGCAAGAAAAAATATGGTGTGTTGTCGGCATGGGAAGAAGTCGCCCATATGTCTCCAAAGAACTACGTGCGGAAGTATTCCATTCCACTCACAATTTATCACATCTTGGTATTCGCACACGGGTTGGTCGACCATGTAGCACATGGAAGCGAGCAGTTGAGCAGGAGGCCAGAGGAATAAACAAGTCCTGGCAACAGCTTAAGGCCGATGCTCGGGATCGCGCCTTGTGGAAAAGAATTGTTTCTGTCCTATGCCCCTGTAGGGGGTCTTAATAGGAATTTGATTGATTGATTGGTATTCGCGCAACTCGAAGACAAGTCACATTCAGATATTTTTGGTCCTCAATGAATGCAGATACAAGAAATGGTCAAAATCGTGTATTGCTTGCCAAAAGTCTAAGATCCAACGTCATATTCGAACTAAACTCGATCGTTTCAATTTGCTTTCCAAGCGATTCGAACACATCCACGTGGAGATAGTTGGCCCATTATCACCTTGAGCTGGAAATACCTACCTACTTACTATAATAGATAGATTCTCTAGATGGTCAGAAGCGTATCCAATGAAGAACATGTCCGCAATCACAGTGGCGGAGACATTCATTCAACAATACGCAGCTCGTTCTGGAGTTCCTCTCGAAATCACAATGGATCAAGGTAGTCAATTAAAGTTAAAGTTGTTTGCGGAAGTGACTAAATTATTAGGCTCACATCGCATCCATACTACCGCATATCATCCACAAGCAAATAGATTAGTCGAACATTTTCACAGGCATATGTATGTATGCCATTAGGGCTGCATGGCTAGAGAAAATTCAATAAATTGGTGTAACGAATTACCGTTTATATTATTAGAAATTCGTATTGCCATACGAGAAGACCTCCAGTGTTTAACAGCAGATCTTGTCTACGGACAGAGTCTGATAGTACCCGGAGAATTGCTCGCCAATACTACCAAAATTAACGATATAGACCCAACAACCTATGCTTCCCAGTTAAAAAGAACCATGAACAACTTAAAAGCCACTGACACACGAATAAATACTAAAAAGAACATACATTTCTCAAACGATCTAAATACCTGCGATTTTTTTTTTATCAGAGTCGATAAAGTAAGGACTGGCCTAAACTTCCCTTATGAAGGACCCTACAAAGTAGTCCGAAAACTTCGTAAGCAGTTCGTGATCGAAATTAGCAAAAAAACTATATTAATTTTTATAGATCGATTAAAACCCGTGCATATTTTATTATTTCTCATATCATTGATGCTTTGCTGGAAAAGGAGTTTGTAGCGACGCCAACAATGTCGTATTTTACTTTTCAATGATATTTCATATGACAGTGTAATATGTATTTATACGACAGAGTAGCAATGCTTTTAATTCTATTTTTATTCGACGATAATCCTAAAGGGTATTTATTAAATTCAAAATTCGAAATATTTTCCCATCGTTTAAGGTAGCATGTTAATGATGTATTTTGCCATCGCGCCTAGTCCGCATCGCTATTTGGAACCGGTAATGTATATTGAAATTTTATTATTATAGGCTAAGTATTTGTACATAGTAAGTTTCAAGTTAGTTAAGCAAAATAAAAATAGAGTTTATAACGAACAGCGAAAGACTTCGGTCACTTCTTATTTAAGTTTTTCATTTAAGTGTTCCTGCACTGATCACCACAGTTTGGTGTTATGTATTATGAGTTACTTAAACCAAGCGAAACCACTGCTGGAGCTCTCTACCGAATACAATTAATGAGATTGAGCCGACCACTCATTACTACTCCACATACAATAAAATTATTCTCCTACATGATAATGCTCGTCCGCATGTTGCGGCGCTGGTCAAAACCGATTTGGAAACACTTAATTGAAAAGTCCCACCCCACCTGCTGTATTCACGAGACATTGCCCCTTCTGATTATCACTTGTTCCGGTCAATGGCACATGACCTGTCTAAGCAGCGCTTTACATCGTATGATGTGTTGCGAATTGTCGTTGAAGTAACTCCATTTTTTTTTTGCCATCAGAATTAAGTTTTTTTTGCTCTTCCCTCACTTGGTTCGTGATTTGCGTTTTTTTTTCTCTTTCCTTTTATTCATGTTCTTTTTGGCTGTTCCTGGAGGCGATTAGACTATTTTGTAGTTTTTTTTTATTTTTTTTGTGCACAACGTAACAACAACAACGCTAGATTAAAACCTAATAATGATATATACATGTATGTATAATAACAATATAAATAATTATAATATTCAAATTCAGTTCGCGCTAAAATAGAGACAAAAGAAAAAGCTTAGTGGTCGGGGCAGCACTGCTAGAATGCGTGTTGGCGCCAAACACAATCAAAGTTAACGAAAAATGGGAGGGAAAAAAGTTCAATTCGGGCGGTTGGAAAAAAAAGCGGGGGATTGCGAATGCGGACGCAGGACAGTGAGGAACTAATAATTGGAAGTGATATTGAAATTGGAGTGTTTCGAAAAAAAAATTAATTTTCTTGCATTGTTTCCTTGAAAAGGAAAAAAAAGTAATAATAGTGATTAATAAAGTGACATTGAATAAAACGATAATAAAAAAAAAAAATTAATTAAAGTGACATTAAGTTGAACTTAATCAGTAATAACTGACATTAACAAGAATTAAATCACAAAGAATTTAATAACTTAATAAAAACTATGAAATAAGAAAATAAAAAAACAGTGCAGATTGGAAGTCGATTTTCGTTATTCTGGATGCAGCAAGGGCCCCAACGGATAAGTAACAAATGTTCATTTCTCTTCTACAATACCATTTATTTTAAACAATTAGTTAGGGATTTGATGAAATATATTTTTATTGTTAATTCAAATTACATTTCTTTTACTCTTTGTCAAAAATCTTCTTGTGTTATTGTAAGTGTCTAGGAACGGTGGACTTATTGCGCGCATTATTCTGTTTTTTTTTTCTTAAGATGAGTGAGTGAGGAACTTATGAGAGAGTTCCTGGACTCCGTCCGGATGCTGGTAGTTCGTCGTCGTCATGCGTGTTGTCCAAAATTGCCTTCCGCTAATCCAGAGCAGCGGTAGTTGAAAAATTACCCGCTAGGTGAAAATAACGTTTGGTGTTAGTACGGGATCATCATGATCCTTTTCCCGTTTCAGTTTCAGTTTCAGCACAAACCAGGATGAGTGTTTCTTGGGCCAATGACCCATCCCAAGCTCCTGAGCCGCCGGCAAAATTGTGCTGCCCTGGCTCGAGAAATTCTCATCATCTGCTAGCGTGATGAAGGATTCCCTTCATCTTGTTACAGACGATACTAAAAATTCGGTCGATTCGTGGATGGCCACAAAATATGAAGAACGCTTCCGACGTGGGATCCGAATGCTGCGAGAAATATGTGCAAAATAGTTGGTAGTGATGGAAAATACTTTGCATAAAAAGTAATGTATCATTCTCCCACAATATACTCCTAATTTTTGACCACAAACCAAACCACCAAATGGTGTGCCCTAACCAGCACTAGGTGTTTCACGTATATTGGAAAAAAAACAACCAAAAAACTCAAAAATTTTCAGTGAAATTTTAAACTAAAAGCTTCAAAATTTGTAAAATTCATTTACAAAAAAAAAAATAAAATGCTTAAAATACCTTGAATACATCCGAAATTTCCACCCCCTACCATACAAAAGAATTTTTTCGTTAATTTTTAAGAAATCAATTATCACCAAACCATTAAAAGCAATCAATAAAAAAATTATTGACATGTAACCATACCTTCTATCGCAGGAAATATTCGGGACGCCGAAAGTTTAAGGTTGTATTTATCGTCGAAAACAAGTATAAACACCAAGTTATTTAACTTCAAACCCGTTAATGAACGTTTGTGCGCAATGCGCAATAAGACAAGATTCTTTAATGTTTGGCTCCACACGACCTTCTTGAATTGTATGAGGGTTGATATTGAATTGTCGAAGATGGCATACAGTTGTATCGTATTCATCAGATCGCGCCTTCCCTCCCAGGTCCAAGGATTCTTCCGAAGAATTTTTTTTAAAGGCTTAAAGTAATTTTTCGGACGCATGAGTAATGTCCACGTTTCGCCACCATATCATAACACAAGTCTTATAATCGTATATTATTTATAGTTTAAGTTTAGTTTTTCTGTGCACTTTCTTGTTTTTAATTTTTGGTAGTTCCGAATAATACGTCTTAAACGCCAACATATTCTTCTTTTTATATCTTACGCTGCTTAGTTTTTCAAACTGGAAGACGCGGTCAATGAGAGGAGGAAGATGGAGGCAGAGTATACAAGAAGCCATCGTAAGTAAGTAAGTAAGTCTGTCCGTCTGTCCATCTGTTTACGACATTACTCACGGGACGGTTTGAGCTATCCAGCTGAAATCTTTTTCATATCATTTTTAACAAAAAATAAATTTTAAGCTCGTGAACGGGCGGCACCCATCTACTCCTTCTACCACTTCCCATACAAACTTCATGATGTACACACCATTCACGTCGAATATTTTTGCTCTAATCGATAAATCATGAAGAACACTGATTATGTTTTTAATTATTAACTTTTATTAACAATTTATTTTATCATTTACAAAATTAAAAATTTCTTCTATAATCTAAAGTTCCGCTGTTTCTGTAGCACTTGCTCGTAAAGAAATGGAACCACATATATCTTGCGACAGGATCCATAACTACAAAATATATGAACATAATAAATCCTTGTATCGGCCCTGTTATACAAAACAAATACGCAAATATTATTTCATTGGTGACAGCATATAAAAGTCCGAATACCCAAGTCAGTCCCAACAAAAAGAACAAAAATGTCGAGACTCGAACTAGTGATACTTTGAAAATTTTATCTTTCTTACCAACAATCATGTTCGAACAAAGAATAATGTTACAGTTGATTAAAGAATAGACGATTATATTCGCAAATATTATTAAAGAAACTGGCAAGATGACGCCGAACTCTAGTGAATATCCAGTAGGATAGCAAATTTGAAAATTTTGGTTATGTTCGAACAATTTGTATGATCCTTTGTCGAAGTAAATGATAAGGCCTACTGGCAGGAGTGGCAAGCCCCAGCTGACGATAAACGCCTTGAGAAAGAATCGAGGCGGTCGATTATTGCCCAGCACTTGAACGTAGCGTTTGTATTGAAGATACGCAATGATCAGCATCCATGAAAATTGAACTAGGACCAAGTAATGAAGACAGGCTCCCAGAACTATGCAATCCGAAAGGAACTTGAAATCTAACAACTTATTGTCATTTGGGAAGAGGAACACAATCATTGGGAAAGCGATCGCAATTGTCAAATTTAAGATAATTTTAGAGGTTGGCTTTTTTCGCCATTTTTCGAACGCGATTGCAGTTATTAGAATTCCCATTATTCCAACTAGTGATAACGAGCATCCTACTATGGTTATCGTGTCCAGAGCCTTGTATTCTGGTTCAGTTAACAGAACAGAGAGGTGACCTCCAAAAAGTAGCGCAAACGGTGTTAAGTGTGAACTTCCATACATCACGACGTTGTTATTGGATTTCGATTTGTTAAGGAACTGCAAGCCATCTTTAGCCCATGTTGTGTAGTTCCAATAGCCACATTCAGGATCTGACTCGTTACTCGTCCGGTTAAGAATTTTCATGAACAATAAAAGATTTTCGGAGAGGTGGAAATCATAGTCCGGTATCGACACGCTTATCGTTCTGCTCGCAACTCTATGTTGGATAATATCGCAATCTTCCTGAAGAAAATTATCGTTGAAGTAGATTTTGATTACGATTTTTATCGGTGGTACGGAGAAATTTTCACTGATTCGCGATGGGATCAATGTGAGACTATCCAGCTGCTTTTGCGGTAAGAATGCAGCAACATCTAGATTGTCCTTTTCTAAAATATCAAATGGTGATTCAGTTGATGAAATCAAACTATAATTAATGTGATCGAAATTCTGGTTTATGTCATTGCCATAAAGCGCAATCCCCGAATAATTACTTACGCTTGGGTCGATAGTGAATACCATAAGTTTCGATGTTCGTTCCACGGTCAAGCCAGAGCTGCTTTGGGTTTTTGGCTGAATAGAAATTGCAATTCGATCGAAAATATTCTCGAAAGCCTCGAGAAGTTTATTCGTAGAGTTGAGCTTGACCGAATTCTGTAGTACACTATCTTCGACATCCATAAGCCTATTAAAGATTCGAATAATATGCTTTGTGGTACTCAGATCATCGTAACATACGGTTCGATTTGAACTGCACGGACCCCCCCAAATATTCGGAAGAATTTTTTTCAAAACTGACTGCATTATTCCACCTGAATAATGGAGATCGGCTGAAGTCAATTTCGAAGCTTTTTCTACCAATTCCATTGTCTCATTTATTGCTTCAGTTAGCTTTTTTTCGGCTTCTTTACTAAAATCAATTTTCTGCAACATGATGGTTGTTTTAGAAATTTCAGTCTTGCATTTCATTCCGGGATCGAATGCTTCCCACTTTGCTCCGTATTCGAAATCACCGATACATTTGCGAGAGATCGGCACATCATCTGCGAGCAAGCATAAACTCTCGGTAGTTGCTGTTTTTCCGAGCCCAGTCTGTGGCCATACAAGATTCGAATTCGAAAATTTCGTTACCTCTTTCAAACAATACTGCGTACTATTCACCCATATCTTACTTGCAAATAGCATTTTCGACTCTTTGGCGTGGAATTTTAAATTCTCTAATATCCTCTTTATTTTAATAACGTCGTCTGCGAAGACTGTATCGACAGAAGATCGATTCCAGGATACGGTCGCATGATAAAGCAAATGCATGTCATCGCCCGGCGAAAATTCTACGATTTTTATCATACGAAATTTGGAAATTGTCAAATTTTGAAAATTCTTTATACTATTTTCAAGCCTTTCACTTTGATTTTTTATATCCGACATCTGTTTGCAATTGCTGCAAGGTAAATTGATATTAATCGCAAATGTGATATCATCCAGATTTTCAAAGGGGATGATTTTCGCGGATTGGATCAGTTCGAAATTGTGTATGCTATGCGCTTCGCACCAATAATAAGCCGGAGTTGCACTGTATAGGCTCAACTTGAAAATCGCTTTCGAGTCACTTTTCCACACAAGTTTCTGAATGTTGACCGGAATTATTCGTTCGTAGTCCTGTTTCGCAAAACATTTTAAACCGCACTCACTTTTATTTCGATAACCCTCATCACACCAAATATCCATGGGATTGTAAACAATCAGCAAAAGTTCACTCGAATGATAAAACTTCAAGAACATTTGAATCCGAATATCGCTGGTTTCTTTCACAAACTCTTTTATCGGACAATTTTTGTTTTTCACGCACATTTTATTGCCGTCAAGTCCTAGTTTAACGGAAAGGTGTTCATAAATGAGGATTGACACATTATTTTGAAATTTGAGATCTTTAAACGAATCAGATTCATTATCGCGCCGGTAACACCTATCAGGGATAGAGTGAAGCGCGTACGATCCCTCACCACATGCCGACTGGGCGAAAAGATCGCCTACAAAAATACACACCATCGGCAATTCATCACTGCAATTACGCATTTTAATTAAAGGTTTCAAATTCGCTGATATTTTGATGCTAACACAATCGAAAAGCGACAGCTCTTCGTACTTGGCTGTGATGGTTTCACCCCACCTGCTTCCAGGAAGTTTCCATACTGCCTGACTGAAGCCATTCGTTTGACGGCGTCCTGGTACCCAAAGTTCCGAACCATATGTAATATTGATGTATCCCAGTTCTTCAGATTTCAGATCAAATGGAGTCAAGTTGAATCCATTGCAGGACGATCCATTCCAATGGTCCCTTTCGGTCACCTTCAGATGGACGAAATATTTTTTCGCAGTGAGTGAAAACCAAACTAAATGCTTCCAATCATCTTTTTTGACAATAGTTTCGTTTAAGTCAGTGTAGCAGACGTATTCTGAACTTCTGTAGCCATCCATCCTGTAACACAACTGTAAAATTTGAAATCGAAATTTTAGCAAAAAACTTTTCGAGATTTAACTATTAACGTACTAACCATTTCGGATGTGAAAGTAAATCCTGCTAATTTAGTTAGGATGAGGAACGTTAGAAAATTGAGTTCCATTTTTCGCCTCTTTATTTAATGAAATTCGATCTCGAAATGAATGCTTTAACTAATGGATTATTCATTTCGTGATCAAAATCTTATTTTTGGTTTACTTAGATATGTATGTACATATATGCTATGACTTATAAGAATGTTATTACGAATTATGTGTTTTTCGATAAATCTTAAATCTAAATTTCGCAGCAAATTTTGCTTGATAATAAATTTTATTCAGTGACTGTTTACGACTATTCGTTAACCCTGTAAGAGTAATTGTTATTTTTCTTTTTCTTTTTTTTTGTCAATCATAGCTCATGCTTGATAATAAAGCCATTTAATGCTTGCCTTATATTTTGTTTAAGAAGAATGAAAAACTCGAAATACATAAAATTATTTAATTCCAAATATGATAGCCACACATTCGCATACCCGAGTAACAATTTCCAGATTAAGTTCGCTATAAGCGAAGTAAGCTTAATATAAAACATAACGGGACTACGATTGGGCGTAATGCCTAATCGTGCGATGCTCTAGATGAAGAGAATTTTTTTTTTATTTTAAGAAATTTTGTAGGGGAAGTGGTAGAAGGTGTGACGGCATTGTACTAATTTTTTCACATCACGCTAAGGTTTCTATCAAATTGTTTTATATAAAATTTAGTATTCAAAAATTTAAAAGGTACTGTAAAAATTAATGTATTGGATTTAGTGAAATTGTGCAGTTTGAATGGGAGGTGAAGGAGTGTGGAGCGATTAATGACTTTTTCAGAAACAACTATAAATATCATTTAATTGCCATATTTTAAATTGCAGATCAGTGACATTCATACTTTTCAGGAAAATCGACTTTTTGTAAAAATGTTGAATTGTGCCAAATTGTATGGGAGGGGGTAGAAGGAGTGAAGCTAATCGCCTAATTTTTTTTGGTCTTACTAATAATTCTAAATAAATATTTAGTGCATAATTTCAGCTCGATAAATTTTATACGCACTGAGTGAATAGGCTTAGAGCATTTCTTAAAAAAGTGCAGATTGTATGCGAAGGGGAGGAAGGAGGGGAGGACACAAATAATTTTTATGCAACAGATTGGAATTATTATAAAAGTAATATATTCCAAATTTCAGATCAATAGCTTTTATACTTTTCGAAAAAATGCGTTTATTGACAAATTGCGTAGTTGTGTCATTTTGTATGGGAGGGGGTAGAAGGAGTAAAGCTAATCTTCTAATTTTTTTTGGTCTTATTAATAATTATAAATAAATAGTTACTGAATAATTTCAGCTCAATAAATTTTATACGCACTGAGTAAATTGGTTTAAAGCATTTCATGAAAAAGTGCAGTTTGTATGGGATGTGGTGGAAGCAGGGAGATCATACGTGTAATTTTTATACAGTAGAATGAAATCATTACAAAAGTATTATATTCCAAATTTCATATCAATAGCGTTTACACTTTTCGAGAAAAGCCGTTTATTGATAAATTGCGTAATTGTGTCATTTTGTATGGGGGAGGGGGGTAAAAGGGTGGAGCGATTTGGCCCGTTCACGAACTTGTCCTTACCTTTTTATCAAAAACTATGTGCACAAAATTTTAACTTTCTAGATCAACGCGTTCTCAAGCTAGAGAGGACACGGACGGACAGACTGACGGACGGACGGACATCCGGTTTTGAAATTTTTGAGTGATTATATGAACTTCTGCATCATTAATTTTTTTCTCTGAGCGTTATTTCTTAGCGTTACAAACTTTGTGGCAAACTTATAATACTCTCAGATTTCATTTAGAGTATAAACATAACAGAATTATGATTGGGCGTAAAGCCCAATCATATGATACTCTTGATTAAATGGGAATGACTTTAATATACCGGAAAATATGTCATATTAAACTATTCCGAATAGTAAATAGAGACTTTTGCACGGAAGATGGTAGAAGTAGAGCGGGAGGTTTGTATTTTTCGTATATGACACCGAACATGGCATGCAAAATGTTTTTGCTGAATTCAAAGTTTGTATTTTCATTATTTTTAAAGAAATTGGACATAGTTTTCCTGAAATTGGGGCATTTGTATGGGAGGTGGCAGAGGAAGTGTGGATCGTTTAAGATGATTTTGTAACTGCTTATCATCATCCGTATCACCATGCTTTGATTCAATGTCAAAGTCGATAGCTATGATATATTCGAAGGCGAAATGCTTTTCTTGAATTTATAATACAAATATTTGTATGGGAGGTGGCAGGAGTAAAGCTGAGCTGATAAGTTTTTTTAACACTTATTTCAATTGTTAAGAAACAAATTCTGGCAAAATTTGAAGTTTGTACTTTTTCTAGTTAGAATGGAAATTGATAAAGCGCATTTAACAAAAGCTATGCCTTTGTATGGGAGGGGTAGAAGGAGTGTATGGATCAAAACAAATTTTTTTCGCATTATTAATATTTCTGTTTGTATACTTTATACAAAATATAAACTTGATAGCTTTTACAGTTTCGAAGAAAAATAATTTAATTTAAATTTCAAAATTTCGTGAAATTTGTATGGGAGGGGGTAGAAGAAGCGATTTCTAAAAAAGATATCTTACCATCGAACAATAAAGTGCAATCAATTAAGAGTTTAGCAACCCCGTCTTCATTTAAGCAAATTCAGCAATTTATTAGTATAGTCAATTACTATGACAGATTCATACCCAATTGTTGACACCCATTCACAGTCAAGTCGCTCAACTTGTGAAATAAAAGGGCTCCAAAACACAATTCAGCTGGCCAGCAGACTGCGAGACAAGTTTTGCTAAAACCAAGGAAGCTCTTGCCAATGCCTCATTTCTCACTCACCCAATCGAGGATACTTCCTATAGCCTCACAACTGATGCATCAAAAATGGCAGTTGGAGTTGTTCTACAGCAACTTAATGCCGATAATTGCGAACTGCTAGGTTTTATTTTTTTTTTTCAAACTATCCCCTGCTGAAACCAAGTATTCAGCATTCAATTGAGAATTACTTGCAATACACCTGGCAATAAAACATTTAAGGTACTTTCTTGAAGATCGAAGATTGAAAATTTTCACCGACCATAAACCGTTGGTAAAAGCAATCCCATCCAAAACTGAGCATTCACCTCGTCAGGCACGATACCTGGAATTTATATCTCAGTTTACAACAGATTTAAGACACATTACTGGAAAATCCAACCGTATAGCCGACACGCATAAATAACGTTGATACAAAAAAATAGCCTTAAGTCAACAAAATTTAGCTGACCTACAACAAAGTAACACTGAATTACAAGGAATTCTAAGTAATACTAACAAAACTCAGTCAAGTTATACATTAGAGCTTATAGTTGTTCCTACATCACAAGAAAAAATATGGTGTGATGTCAGCATGGGAAGAAGTCGCCCATATGTCTCCAAAGAACTACGTGCGGAAGTATTTCACTCCATTCACAATTTATCACATCCTGGTATTCGCACACGGGTTGGTCGACCATGTAACACATGGAGGCGAGCAGTTGAGCAGGAGGCCAGAGGAATAAACAAGTCCTGGCAACAGCTTAAGGCCGATGCTCGGGATCGCGCCTTGTGGAAAAGAGTTGTTTCTGTCCTATGCCCCTATCAATCAATCAAATTCCTGGTAAGACCCCCTATAGGGGCATAGGACAGAAACAATTCTCTTCCACAAGGCGCGATCCTGAGCATCGGCCTTAAGCTGTTGCCAGGACTTGTTTATTCCTCTGGCCTCCTGCTCAACTGCTCGCTTCCATGTGTTACATGGTCGACCAACCCGACGTCTTCCTTGAGGATTATAATCCAGAGCCTGTTTTGCAATATTTTGCTCTGGTTTCCTCAAAGTATGACCGATCCACTGCCACTTCCGCCGTTGAATCTCAATACCTATTTTAGTCTGGCCAGTTGTACTCCAAAGCTCGCCGTTGGAGATCACTTCTGGCCAGAATATTCCTAAAATGCGCCGGAGGCATTGGTTTACGAAAGTCTGTAGTTTCTTGGTAAGTCGAACGGTCACTTTACACGTAGTACAACCATACAACAACACGGATTTGACGCATGCGTCAAAAACTCGCAGCTTCGTGCGAAGGGAGATCTCTCTTTACCTCCAGAAATGGGAAAGGATACCGAAGGCCCGACGAGCTTTATTTAGCCGAGCCTCAACATCCTTTTCCATGCTGACAATGCTTCCAAGATAGCAAAAATCTTGCACCTCTTCCACATCCTGTCCGTTAAGAACAATCGGTGTGCTTGCGTTCGAACCCATGTGCATGTACTTGGTTTTACGCACATTTATTTTCAGTCCCGCCTCTTTGCATTTAGAATGCAACGAGCGAACATTTGACTCTAAGTCCGAACGGTTATGTGCCAGCAAACACACGTCATCAGCATAATCAAGGTGACTTAAGATGTTAAATAGTCTCCATTGCAGCCCTTTACCTTCCCCACCTTCCAGTGCAGCTTTCAAGATGTCATTTATTACCACCAGAAACAGGGCTGGTGATAATATGCAGCCTTGTCTGACACCCGTTCGCACAGGGAAGCTCTCGGACAGCTGTCCTCTATGCAAGACGCGACACCTTGCATCTTCGTAGGATTCTTTAATAATAGCTATGACCTTATCTGGAATACCTCTCCTACGCAAAGCATTCCATATGTAATCTCGCTTAACGCTGTCGAAAGCCTTCTCGAAGTCCACAAACATGAGATGTAGTGGCGAACCCATTTCGGCTGGCTGCTCTAATATTATCCGTAGGGTATTTGTGTGGTCGGTACAAGACGACCCTTTACGGAATCCAGCCTGATAAACTTCGAGAGTGCTCTCGACGACATCACTAATCCTATTGAGAATTACCTTAGCCATAATTTTTGATACGGCAGTAAGTAGACATATACCACGCCAATTGCCACAATCCCGAAGGTCGCCCTTCTTCGGAATTTTCACAATGACGCCCTCCTTCCATTCAGTCGGATATCTTCCCTCACTCCACACCTTAGTGAAGAGTGGGAGGAGTATATCGGCTGTGATTTCCGGGTCCGCTTTGAGGAGTTCGGTTGGTAGTCCATCTATACCTGGAGCTTTCCTTCCTACCATTGACCGAATGGCGGAAACTATCTCTTCCTTATCTGGAGGATCGTCCCTAATAGAGGATGTTGCGGTTAGATGTTTGGTAGTTGTTCTGTTTCCGGAATATCTTCATCTGACTAGATGTTAAGAATATCAGAGAAATATTCCTTCCATCGCCGCAACTGGCGTTCACTTATATTAAGGAGAGTTCCGTTGACATCTCTCACCAGGTGGTTGGCGGTGAAATTCCTGTTCGTCAACTGTTTCATGATTTTGAAAAGTGAACCCATATCCCCAAGGTAAGCCGCAGATTCTGCCTTGTTTGCCAGATCTTCAATGGCCTTTCTTTTGTCGCGTCTAACAGTCCTCTTAAACTGTATATGAGCATCGCGGTAGTTCTGCCTCAAGTCGGGCGTTCGTTGGTTGACATCGGGTTGAAAGATGATTGCCAATTTGGCTTTTTTCCGATTGCCAACCTTGACCCATGTGTCTTGCGACATCCAGGGTTTCTCACCGCTTTGTACATATCCCACAGATTCTTCAGCACTAGTTAGAAAAGTGTTTCTTTTTGCCTCCAAATTGGCGTCCAGTGTGCGCATTTCATATTCACCCAATGTGGATGACTTTTCGCGTAGAATAGTGGTGTATTCGCGTTTTTTGTTGGGATCTCTAAGTTTATCCAACTTAAGCTTGCGCTTCATTTGAAGAATTTGTGGTCGTCGGATAGCTGCTGTACACAATCTCAAGCAGGCAACCAACAAGTGGTGATCGCTCCCCACGTCAGCTCCACGTTTCGCTCGCACATCGAGGAGACATCTTCTCCATCGGCGACTTATAGCCAAATGGTCGATTCGGTTCTTAGTAACACCATCAGGGGAAACCCAAGATGTTTTATGATGACCCTTGTGTGGAAAAAGGGTCCCTCCGATGACCATTTGCCGAGTACTACAAAACTCCACAAATAATTCGCCGTTTTCGGGTCTCTTAATCCAAGGTCGTGACGCGTCGACCCAAGGGTCACCCTGCCTCCCCATGATGTGTTCTAGTCCAGTGTTGTCTGATCCAACCTGGGCGTTCATATCTCCCAAGATGATAATAATATCACCTCTTGGAACACGTTTGAAGGTGGCACTCAGTTGGCTATAAAACTCCTCTTTGTCACCAGATGTTGCGGTATTAGTTGGTGCGTAGCACTGCAGAATTGTGACGTTTCTGACACTGGTCCTGAGCCTGACGACGATAATCCTATCCGAGATTGGTTCCCAGCTAAAGAGACTGTTTCTCGTTCTCGGTGTAAGGACGAACGCCAAGCCATTTCTGGCTTCACTTTCAGGGCCAATGTACAGAATAGTGTTTCCGCTAGGGGTTCGTTCTTCTCCTGATCCTGTCCACCTGACCTCGCTCAAGCCCAAGATTTGGATGTTATAGTGCTTCATTTCACGGTCGATCACCGATTGGCGGTGCAAGGACCGAGTAACCCCAGCTCTTCCCCCGTCACTCAATGTTCGAACGTTCCGGAAGCCAATAATAGTCCGTTTTCGAATGCCAAAAGTCGTTACCGTAGAATCAGTCCGCATCCGATGCGATGTATCCGTTTCTCGTATCATTTAGGTCTTAAGATCACGGGTGATAAGCCCATGATCCAGTGAGTGTCCATTTGCCATTTTTAGGGTAAGCAGGACTGGCTGTGGGTGAATTCTACAGCCCCCATCCCAGAGGGCGATAGCTAGCTCAGGTCCGTAGAGTCGCTAGTCTCCAAAGATAGTTACAGGAATTGGTAAAACCTCATCCTACAACTATGCCCCTATAGGGGGTCTTAATAAGAATTTGATTGATTGATTGGTATTCGCGCAACTCGAAGACAAGTCACATTCAGATATTTTTGGTCCTCAAAACAAGAAATGGTCAAAATCGTGTATTGGTTGACAAAAGTCTAAAATCCAACGTCATATTCGAACTAAGCTCGATTGTTTCAATTTGCTTTCCAAGCGATTCGAACACATGGAGATAGTTGGCCCATTATCACCTTCAGCTGGAAATACCTACCTACTTACTATAATAGATAGATTCTCTAGATGGCCAGAAGCGTATCCAATGAAGAACATGTCCGCAATCACAGTGGCAGAGACATTCATTCAACAATACGCAGCTCGTTTTGGAGTTGCTTTCGAAATCACAATGGATCAAGGTAGTCAATGAAAGTCAAAGTTGTTTGCGGAAGTGACTAAATTATTAGGCTCACATCGCATCCATATTACCGCATATCATCCACAAGCAAATCGATTAGCCGAACATTTTCACAGGCATATGTATGCCATTAAAGTTTGTAACGCCAATAAAAAAGGCTTGGAGGAAAAAATGAATGATACAGAAGGTAATATTATCACTCAAAAATCTCAAAAATCTCAAAACCGGATGTCCGTCCGTCCGTCCGTCCGTCCGTCTATCCGTCCGATCGTTCGCTCTCTAGCTTGAGAACGCGTTGAGCTAGAAACTCCAAATTTTGTACACGTTGTTTTTGACAAAAAAGTAAGGTCAAGTTCGTGAACGGGCCAAATCGCTCCACCCCTTCTACCCCCTCCCATACAAAATGACACAATTGCGCAAATTGACAATAAACGGATTTGCTCAAAAAGTATAAAAGCTATTGGCTTGAAATTTTGAGTATGTTACTTTTATGATAATATCAATCTACCGTATAAAAATTATGCGTGTCCTCCTTCTCCTTCTATCACCTCCCACACAAACTGTACTTGTCATGAATTACTCTAAGCCAATTTACTCAGTGCGTATAAAATTTAGCGAGCTGAAATTGTGCAAAAAATTTTTATTTAAAATTGTTAGTAAGACCAAAAAAAAACATAACAGGAGTACGATTGGGCATAAAGCCCAATCGTGCGATACTCTAGATGAAAGAGAAATTTTTGTATCTTAAGAAATTTTGTAGGGGAAGTGGTAGAGGGGGTGACGACATTGAACTAATTTTTTCACATGACGCTAAGGTTGCTATCAAAATGTTTTATGCAAAATTTAGGATTTAAAAATTTAATAGGTACTGAGAAAATTAGTGTATTGGATGTAGTGAAGTAGGGCAGTTTGTATGGGAGGTGATAAATTGATAAAAATTAAATTGATAAAATTGCAGATGAGTAGCATTCATACTTTTCAAGAAAATCGACTTTTTATAAAGTTGTGAAATTGTGTCATTTTGTATGGGAGGGGGTAGAAGGGGTAAAGCTAATCGTCTAAAATTTTTTGTCTTATTAATAATTACAAATAAATAGTTACTGCACAATTTCAGCTCAATCAATTTTATACGCACTGAGTAAATTGGTTTAAAGCATTTCATGAAAAAGTGCAGTTTGTATGAGAGGTGGTGGAAGGAGGGGGAGGTCATATGTAATTTTTATACAGTAGAATGAAATCATTATACAAGTATTATTTTCCAAATTTCATATCAATAGCATTTATACTTTTCGAGAAAAACCGTTTATTGATAAATTGCGTAATTGTGTCATTTTGTATGGGAGAGGGTAGAAGGGGTATGGCTATTCATCTAATTTTTTTTGGCCTTATTAATAATTATAAATAAATAGTTACTACATAATTTCAGCTCAATCAATTGTATACGCACTGAGTAAATTGGTTTAAAGCATTTCATGAAAAAGTGCAGTTTGTATGGGAGGTGGTAGAAGGAGGAAGAGGACACATGTAATTTTTATACAGTGGAATGATATCATTATAGAAATATTATGTTCTAAATTTCATATCAATAGCATTTATACTTTTCGAGAAAAACCGTTTATTGATAAATTGCGTAATTGTGTCATTTTGTATGGGAGAGGGTAGAAGGGGTAAGGCTATTCATCTAATTTTTTTTGGCCTTATTAATAATTATAAACAAATAGTTACTACATAATTTCAGCTCAATCAATTGTATACGCACTGAGTAAATTGGTTTAAAGCATTTCATGAAAAAGTGCAGTTTGTATGAGAGGTGGTGGAAGGAGGGGGAGGTCACATGTAATTTTTATACAGTAGAATGAAATCATTATACAAGTATTATGTTCCAAATTTCATATCAATAGCATTTATACTTTTCGAGAAAAACCGTTTATTGATAAATTGCGTAATTGTGTCATTTTGTATGGGAGGGGGTAGAAGAGGTGGAGCGATTTGGCTCATTCACGAACTTGACCTTACTTTTTTGTTAAAAACGACGTAAACAAAATTTGAACTTTCTAGCTCAACGCGTTCTCAAGCTAGAAAGGACACGGACGGACAGACGGACAGACAGACGGACAGACGGACAGACGGACAGACGGACAGACGGACAGACGGACAGACGGACAGACGGACGGACGGACGGACGGACGGACGGACATCCGGTTTTGATATTTTTGAGTGATTATATGAACTTCTGTATCATTCATTTTTTTCTCCGAGCCTTATTTCTTGGCATTACAAACTTTGTGGCAAACTTATAATACTCTCAGATTTCATCTAGAGTATAATTATGCGATTAGCTTCACCCCTTCGTCCCCCTCCCATACAAAATGACACAATTTCGCAATTTGATATTAAATGGATTTACTCGAAAAGTATAAAAGCTACTAATCTGAATTTTGGAATATATTAATTTTATAATATTGTAAATTTACAGTAGAAAAATTATTTGCGTCCTCCTTCTCCTTCCACCCCCTCCCATACAAACTACACTTTTTCATGAAATGCTCTAAGACGATTTTCCCAGAACATGTAACATTTATTGAGCTCATATTTTGTACTAAATACTTAATTAGTATTATCACTAAGATCAGAAAAAAGTATTTGATTAGCTTCACTGCTTCTACCCCCTCCCATACAATATGACACAGTTTCACAACTTTACAAAAAATCGATTTTCTTGAAAAGTATGAATGGCACCAGTCTGAAATTTAAGGGATGTCAATTTTATAATATTCCTAGTTATTTCTGAAAAAATCACTAGAATTCCCCCACTCTTTCTACCACCTCCCATACAAACTGCACATTTTCACTAAATCTAACTCACTAATTTTCTCAGTTCGCATTCAATTTTTGGAAGAAGCATTTTGTATAAAACATTTTTGTAGCTACTTTAGCATGATAGGGAAAATAAACTGCCAACAAGTCGGGCGAAACTTTATTATTCTTGGGACAAGTTGCGGATGAGTGGAAAGTCAATATGCAGGTTAGAGTGGTTAGGGAAGGCTAAGTGAAAGGGAGTTCTTGGGCAGGACTGTTAACAATATTTCATTCGTTTCTGTAAGTTTGGTTTTTATGAGGGGAGGAGTAGGGGTAATAGTAAGGGTGGGTGGATGTTAATAGCTTTTTAATTAATTGCTTGAACCACGTCCAATATTCTCTGTATAGAATGTGTTTCATAGACGAAGTTGCATAGAATTTTCATAAAATTCGGTGTATTTTACATTCATGAAACCGAACATTTGTATGGGAGGGGGTAGAGAATATAGGGGAATCGTAAAATTTGATATGCAGTTTTATTTCGCTTCTCTTGTAAGGTGCTTGTATAAAATTTCAAGTTCGTAGCTCTTAGTTTGTTGGTTATTATTTGATTTAATGAAATTGATCGAAATCATACTTTTGTATGGGAGGGGGTAGAAGCGCAAGCGCGATTTCAAAACTTTTAAAGCAACTTCATTTGAATTATTTTTATAAGTTTTTATGCCAAATTTGAAATTGATAGCTTTTAAGAGTTAGCTGATAACTGATTTCTTAAAAATGCTCGAAAAAAAAATTTTGTATGGGAGGGGGTAGAGGAGGTAAGGGAATCGTAAAACTTGTGATGCAATTTTCTTTTATTTTTATTGTAAGGTGCTCGTACGAAATTTCAAGTTCGTAGCTTTTAATTTGTTGGTTATTAGTTGATTTAATGAAATTAGTCGAAATCATACTTTTGTATGGGAGGGGGTAGAAGGTCAAGCGCGATTTTAAAACTTTTAACGCAATTTCATTTTAATTATTTTTGTTAGTTGTTGTGCAAAATTTCAAATTGATAGCTTTTAATAGTTAGGTGATAATTGATTTCTTGTAAATGGTCGAAAAAATAATTTTGTATGGGAGGGGGTAGAAGTGTTAAAGGTTTTCGACCAGTTAATATTTCGTATATTTAGGGATTTTTTTTAAATGCATTTCGAAAATTTTCAAATTTCTACCTTAAAATTTCACTCAAAAATTTTCAGTTTATGTGTTTTTTTCAATGCACATGAAACACCTTGTGCACGTTAGACCGGGGGGTCGGTTTATAACAAATATGGATCAAGTTATTATTATTTTTCTATGTGGATTAAATATAGGTATTCACATGCAAAATTTTAACTTTGTATCTTTTACCAGAGCCCTAAAAAAATCACTCAAAATTTTCGATATTTTTGCTTATTACCTCCCTCCCCTTACACCTCCCAACTTAAAATTTTTAATAAAATTAACTATTATGTAGTTCTACAATCTGACAAATTTTTGATTTGATATCTGTACTATTTTTGGAGATATAAGGATTTGTAATTTTGAAAAGTGCGCCATTTTTGAAATGCTCCTTATTTCCCCCCACTACTATTATTTCAACATATTATATTTTTTTTATATTTGCCTAGTATAGCTTAATATAAGTTTTAAGTTTCAATTACATAGCTTAAGAGATAGTTGAGATATTAATTTTTAAGCGTTTTTCTTTGCACCCCCCCTGACCCTCCCCCTTACAATAATTAGCCGCTTTCTAAGCTGGTTCCGATGAAACTATATGCCACCTTGACGGTCTCTAAAAATGGTTTTGTTACGATAAGTAATTCCGAAGATATAATCATTTGAAAAAAAAATTCGGCCGACAATTGGTTCTAAGCCCCCCCTTTTCGCACCCCAATGGATAAAAAAATTAAATTATTTTTAAAAGTTGTCCCACAAGCCCTTCTATATTAATGTTGAGTTTTAGCTTCCTAGCTGTTACCATGGTTGAGATATTTGAATTCGTATTTTTCGGTTTAAGCGCTCCCCCCGCCTCCCCCTGAACCCGTATACCACCGAAAATGAGTATCCGCCTGAGATCCGCAATTATCTACAATCCCTCCAAAAATGAACTTTCTATCTTGAAGGGTTTGGGAGTTAATGTGCGCTGAGCGTACACGTCGGCGTACGGCGGACGGCGGACGGTGTACAGACAGACGGATTTTTTTTTTTTGCATTTTTAGGCTAATTTAGTCATGAAACGCGAAAAAAAAAAATTTCAGGGTAGCAAACTTTTTTTTTTTTTTGTGTCGATCACAATACTTTATTATTATAATAATAAAGTAAAATTAGTTCACTGCTATCATCCCTTCTAACACTTCCCATACAAAATTTCTTGGGATCACAAAAAATTCTATTTCATCTAGAGTATCGTAAGATTGCGCTTTACGCGCAATTGTAGCCCTGTTATGTTTATACTCTAGATGGAATCTGAGAGTATTATAAGTTCGCTCTAAGGTTTGTAACGCCAAGAAATAAGGCTCGGAGAAAAAAATGAATGATACAGAAGTTAATATTATCACTCAAAAATCTTAAAACCGGATGTCCGTCCGTCCGTCCATGCGCTCTCTAGCTTGAGAACGCGTTGAGTTAGAGAGTTAAAATTTTGTACACGTCATTTTTGACAAAAAAGTAAGGTCAAGTTCGTGAACGGGCCAAATCGCTCCACCCCTTCTACCCCCTCCTAGAGAAAATTCAATAAATTGGTGTAACGAATTACCGTTTATATTATTAGGAATTCGTATTGCCATACGAGAAGACCTCCAGTGTTCAACAGCAGATCTTGTCTACGGACAGAGTCTGATAGTACCCGGAGAATTGCTCGCCAATACTACCAAAATTAACGATATAGACCCAACAACCTATGCTTCCCAGTTAAAAAGATCCATGAACAACTTAAAAGCCACTGACACAGGAATAAATACTAAAAAGAACATACATTTCTCAAACGATCTAAATACCTGCGATTTTTTTTTATCAGCGTCGATAAAGCAAGGACTGGCCTAAACTTCCCTTATAGAGGACCATTCAAATTAGTCCGTCGACTTCGTAAGTAGTTCGTGATCGAAATTAACGAAAAACTATGTTAATTTCCATAGATCGATTAAAACCCGAGCATATTTTATTATCAGAATGAAAGGCATATACATTTGTTTATATATTAGTTTTTTTTCTCATAACATTGATGCTTTGCTGGAAAGGGAGTATGTAGCGATATTAACAATGTCGTATTTTACTTTTCCATGATATTTCATATGACAGTGTAATATGTATTCATACGACAGAGTAGCGATGCTTGTAATTCTATTTCTATTCGACGATAATCCTAAAGGGTATTGTTAATTAAATTCAAAATTCGAAATATTTTCCCATCGTTTAAAGTAGCATGTTAATGATGTATTTTGCCATCGCGCCTAATCCGCACCGCTATTTGGAACCGGTAATGTATATTGAAATTTTATTAATATAGGCTAAGTATTTGTACATAGTAAGTTTCAAGTTAGTTAAGCAAAATAAAAATAGAGTTTATAACGAACAGCGAAAGACTTCGGTCACTTTTTATTAAAGTTTTTCATTTAAAAGTTCCTGCACTGATCACCACAGGATCAGCTTGGTGTCATGTATTATGAGTTACTTAAACCGAGCGAAACCACTGCTGGAGCTCTCTACCGAATATAATTAATGAGATTGAGCCGAGCACTTATTACTACTCCACATACAAAAAAAAATATTCTCCTACATGATAATGCTCGTCCGCATGTTGCGGCGCTGGTCAAAACCGATTTGGAAACACTTAATTGAAAAGTCCTACCCCACCTGCTGTATTCACGAGACATTGTCCCTTCTGATTATAACTTGTTCCGGTCGATGGCACATGACCTGTCTAAGCAGCGCTTTACAACGTATGATGATACTAAAAATTGGGTCGATTCGTGGTATCCGAATGCTGCGAGAAATATGAGAAAAATAGTGGGTAGTGATGGACAATACTTTGAATAAAAGGTAATGTATCATTCTCCCACAATATACTCCTAATTTTTGATAGAAACGGCAGAAAACCACAAACCAAAGCACCAAATGGGGTGCCCTAACCAGCACTAGGTGTTTCACGTGTATTGGAAAAAAAACAACCAAAAACTCAAAAATTTTCAGTGAAATTTCAAACTACAAGCTTAAAAATTTGTAAAATTCATTTACAAAAAAAAAAAAATTCTTAAAATACCTCGAATACCTCCGAAATTTCTACTCCCTCCCATGCATCCCATTTTTTCGGTAGTTTTTAAGAAATCAATTATCACCAAACCATTAAAAGCAATCAATAAAAAAATTATTGACATGTAACCATACCTTCTATCGCAGGAAATATTCGGGACGCCGAAAGCTTAAGGTTGTATTTATCGTCGAAAACAAGTATAAGCACCAAGTTATTTAACTTCAAACCCGCTAATGAACGTTTGTGCGCAATGCGCAATAAGACAAGATTCTTTAATATTTGGCTCCACACGACCTTCTTGAATTGTATGAGGGTTGACATTGAATTGTCGAAGATGGCATAGAGTTGTATCGTATTCATCAGATCGTGCCTTCCCTCACAGGCCCAAGGATTCTTCCGAAGAATTTTTTCTTCTTTTTATATCTTACGCTGCTTAGTTTTTCAAACTGGAAGACGCGGTCAATGAGCCGAGGAAGATGGAGGCAGAGTATACAGGCGGCCATCGTAAGTAAGTAAGTAAGTCTATCAATCTGTCCATCTGTCTACGACATAACTCACGGACGGTTTGAGCTATCCAGCTGAAATCTTTTTCATATCATTTTTAACAAAAAATAAATTTTAAGCTCGTGAACGGGCGGCATCCATCTACTCCTTCTACCACTTCCCATACAAACTTCATGATGTACACACCATTCACGTCAAATATTTTTGCTCTAATCGATAAATCATGAAGAACACTGATTATGTTTTTAATTATTAACTTTTATTAACAATTTATTTTATCATTTACAAAATTAAAAATTTCTTCTATAATCTAAAGTTCCGCTGTTTCTGTAGCACTTGCTCGTAAAGAAATGGAACCACATATATCTTGCGACAGGATCCATAACTACAAAATATATGAACATAATAAATCCTTGTATCGGCCCTGTTATACAAAACAAATACGCAAATATTATTTCATTGGTGACAGCATATAAAAGTCCGAATACCCAAGTCAGTCCCAACAAAAAGAACAAAAATGTCGAGACTCGAACTAGTGATACTTTGAAAATTTTATCTTTCTTACCAACAACCATGTTCGAACAAAGAATAATGTTACAGTTGATTAAAGAATAGACGATTATATTCGCAAATATTATTAAAGAAACCGGCAAGATGACGCCGAACTCTAGTGAATATCCAGTAGGATAGCAAATTTGAAAATTTTGGTTATGTTCGAACAATTTGTATGATCCTTTGTCGAAGTAAATGATAAGGCCTACTGGCAGGAGTGGCAAGCTCCAGCTGACGATAAACGCCTTGAGAAAGAATCGAGGCGGTCGATTATTGCCCAGCACTTGAACGTAGCGTTTGTATTGAAGATACGCAATGATCAGCATCCATGAAAATTGAACTAGGACCAAGTAATGAAGACAGGCTCCCAGTACTATGCAATCCGAAAGGAACTTGAAATCTAACAACTTATTGTCATTTGCGATGAGGAACACAATCATTAGGAAAGCGATCGCAATCGTCAAATTTAAGATAATTTTAGAGGTTGGCTTTTTTCGCCATTTTTCGAACGCGATTGCAGTTATTAGAATTCCCATTATTCCAACTAGTGATAACGAGCATCCTACTATGGTTATCGTGTCCAGAGCCTTGTATTCTAATTCAGTTAACAGAACAGAGAGGTGACTTCCAAAAAGTAGTGCAAACGGTGTTAAGTGTGAACTTCCATACATCACGACGTTGTTATTGGATTTCGATTTGTTAAGGAACTGCAAGCCATCTTTAGCCCATGTTTTGTAGTTCCAATAGCCACATTCAAGATCTGACTCGTTACTCGTCCGGCTAAGAATTTTCATGAACAATAAAAGATTTTCGGAGAGGTGGAAATCATAGTCCGGTATCGACACGCTTATCGTTCTGCTCGCAACTCTATGTTGGATAATAGCTTCCTGAAGAAAATTATCGTTGAAGTAGATTTTGATTACGATTTTTATCGGTGGTACGGAGAAATTTTCACTGATTCGCGATGGGATCAATGTGAGACTATCCAGCAGCTTTTGCGGTAAGAATGCAGCAACATCTAGATTGTCCTTTTCTAAAATATCAAATGGTGATTCAGTTGATGAAATCAAACTATAATTACTGTGATCGAAATTCTGGTTTATGTCATTGCTATAAAGCGCAATCCCCGAATAATTACTTACGCTTGGGTCGATAGTGAATACCATAAGTTTCGATGTTCGTTCCACGGTCAAGCCAGAGCTGCTTTGGGTTTTTGGCTGAATAGAAATTGCAATTCGATCGAAAATATTCTCGAAAGCCTCGAGAAGTTTATTCGTAGAGTTGAGCTTGACCGAATTCTGTAGTACACTATCTTCGACATCCATAAGCCTATTAAAGATTCGAATAATATGCTTTGTGGTACTCAGATCATCGTAACATACGGTTCGATTTGAACTGCACGGACCCCCCCAAATATTCGGAAGAATTTTTTTCAAAACTGACTGCATTATTCCACCTGAATAATGGAGATCGGCTGAAGTCAATTTCGAAGCTTTTTCTACCAATTCCATTGTCTCATTTATTGCTTCAGTTAGCTTTTTTTCGGCTTTCTTACTAAAATCAATTTTCTGCAACATGATGGTTGTTTTAGAAATTTCAGTGTTGGATTTCATTCCGGGATCGAATGCTTCCCACTTTGCTCCGTATTCGAAATCACCGATACATTTGCGAGAGATCGGCACATCATCTGCGAGCAAGCATAAACTCTCGGTAGTTGCTGTTCTTCCGAGCCCAGTCTGTGGCCATACAAGATTCGAATTCGAAAATTTCGTTACCTCTTTCAAACAATACTGCGTACTATTCACCCATATCTTACTTTCAAATAGCTTTTTCGACACTTTGCGTTGGAATTTTAATCTCTCTAATTTATGCTTTATTTTAATAACTTCATCTGCGAAGATTGTATCGACAGAAGATCGATTCAAGGATACGGTCGCATGATAAAGCAAATGTATGTTATCGCCCGGCGAAAACTTAACGATTTTCATCATACGAAATTTGGAAATTGTCAAATTTTGAAAATTCTTTATACTTTTTTCAAGCCTTACACTTTGATTTTTTATATCCGACATCTGTTTGCAATTGCTGCAAGGTAAATTGATATTAATCGCAAATGTGATATCATCCAGATTTTCAAAGGGGATGATTTTCGCGGATTGGATCAGTTCGAAATTGTGTATGCTATGCGCTTCGCACCAATAATAAGCCGGAGTTGCACTGTATAGGCTCAACTTGAAAATCGCTTTCGAGTCACTTTTCCACACAAGTTTCTGAATGTTGACCGGAATTATTCGTTCGTAGTCCTGTTTCGCAAAACATTTTAAACCGCACTCACTTTTATTTCGATAACCCTCATCACACCAAATATCCATGGGATTGTAAACAATCAGCAAAAGTTCACTCGAATGATAAAACTTCAAGAACATTTGAATCCGAATATCGCTGGTTTCTTTCACAAACTCTTTTATCGGACAATTTTTGTTTTTCACGCACATTTTATTGCCGTCAAGTCCTAGTTTAACGGAAAGGTGTTCATAAATGTGGATTGACACATTATTTTGAAATTTGAGATCTTTAAACGAATCAGATTCATTATCGCGCCGGTAACACCTATCAGGGATAGAGTGAAGCGCGTACGATCCCTCACCACATGCCGACTGGGCGAAAAGATCGCCTTCAAAAATACACACCATCGGCAATTCATCACTGCAATTACGCATATTAATTAAAGGTTCCAAATTCGCTGGTACTTTAATGCTAACACAATTGAAAAGCGACAACTCTTCGTACTTGGCTGTGATGGTTTCACCCCACCTGCTTCCAGGAAGTTTCCATACTGCCTGACTGAAGCCATTCGTTTGACGGCGTCCTGGTACCCAAAGTTCCGAACCATATTTATTAATAATGTATCGCAAAGTAAAGCCCAGTTTTTTAGATTTTAGATCAAATGGAGTCAAATTGAATCCATTGCAGGACGATCCATTCCAATGGTCACTTTCGGTCACCTTCAGATGGACGAAATATTTTTTCGCAAAGTGTGAAAACCGATCTAAATGCTTCCAATCATGTTTTTCGGCAATAGTTTCGTTTAAGTCAGTGTTGCAGAAGTATTGTGAATCTCTGTAGCCATCGTTCCTGTATTTATAGCACCACTGTAAAATTTGAAATCGAAATTTTAGCGAAAAACTTTTCGAGATTTAACCATTAACGTACTAACCATTTCGGATGTGAAAGTAAATCCTGTTAATATAGTTAGGATGAGGAACGTTAGAAAATTCAGTTCCATTTTTCGCCTCTTTATTTAATGAAATTCGATCTCGAAATGAATGCTTTAATTAATGGATTATTCATTTCGTGATCAAAATCTTATTTTTGGTTTACTTACATATGTACATATATGCTATGACTTATAAGAATGTTATTGCGAATTATGTGTTTTTCGATAAATCTTAAATCTAAATTTCGCAGAACATTTTGCTTGATAATAAATTTTATTCAGTGACTGTTTACGATTATTCGTTAACCCTGTAAGTGTAATTGTTATTTTTCTTTTTCTGTTTTTTTAGTCAATCATGGCTCATGCTTGATAATAAAGCCATTTAATGCTTGCCTTATATTTTGTTTAAGAAAAATGAAATACTCGAAATACAGAAAATTATTTAATTCCAAATATGATAGCCACACATTCGCATACCCGAGTAACAATTTCCAGATTAAGTTCGTTATAAGCGAAGTAAGCTTAATATAAAACATAATAGGGCTACGATTCCGCGTAAAGCGCAATCTTACGATACTCTAGATGAAACAGATTTTTTTGTGATCCCAAGAAGTTTTGTGTGTGGAGTGTTAGAATGGGTAGTATTGAACTATTTTTCCCCCCATCATGCTAAAGTAGCTATAAAAATTTTTATACAAAATGCTTACTCCAAAAATTGAATAGGAGCTGAGATAATTAGTGTGTTTTAGATTTAGTGAAAATGTGCAGTTTGTATGGGAGGTGGTAGAAAGAGTGGGAGAATATTAGTGATTTTTTCAGAAATAACTAAGAATATCATAAAATTGACATTTCTTAAATTTTAGAATGGTAACATTCATACTTTTCAAGAAAATAGATTTTTTGAAGTTGTGAAACTGTGTTATATTGTATTGGAGGGGGTAGAAGCAGTGAAGCTAATCAAATATGTTTTTCTGATCTTAGTTATAATGCTAAATAAGTATTTATTACAAAATGTGAGCTCGATAAATGTTATATGTTCTGAGAAAACCGGCTTAGAGCATTTCATGAAAAAGTGTAGTTTGTATGGGAGGGGGCTGAAGGAGAGGGAGAACGCAATAATATTTTTATACTCTAGATTGAAGTCATTATGAAAGTAATATATCCCGAAATTTAGACTAACAGCTTTTATACTTTACGAGCAAATCCATTTATTGTCGAATTGCAAAATTGTGTCATTTTGTATGGGAGGGGGTAGAAGGGGTGAAGCTAATCGTCTAATTTTTTTCGGCCTTATTAACAATTTTAAATGAATATTTAGTGCACAATTTGAGCTCGCTAAATTTAATACGCACTGAGTAAATTGGCTTAGAGTAATTCATGACAAGTACAGTTTGTATGGGAGGTGGTAGAAGGAGGGGGAGGACACGCATAATTTTTATACTATAGATTGATATAATCATAAAAGTAATATATTTCAAATTTCAGGCCAATAGCTTTTATACTTTTTGAGCAAATCCGTTTATTGTCAAATTGCGCAATTGTGTCATTTTGTATGGGAGGGGGTAGAAGGGGCGGAGCGATTTGGCCCGTTCACGAACTTGACCTTACCTTTTTATCAAAAACGATGTGTACAAAATTTGAACTTTCTAGCTCAACGCGTTCTCAAGCTAGAGAGCGAACGGACGGACGGACATCCGGTTTTGAGATTTTTGAGTGATAATATTAACTTCTGTATCATTCATTTTTTTCTCCGTGCCTGATTTCTTGGCGTTACAAACTTTAGAGCAAACTTATAATACTCTCAGATTTCATCTAGAGTATAAACATAACAGAATTATGATTGGAAAGCCCAATCATATGATACGCTAGATTAAATGGGAATGACTTTAATATACCGGAAAATATGTCATCTCAAACTATTTCGAATAGTAAGTAGAGACTTTTGCACGGGAGATGGTAGAAGTAGAGCGGGAGGTTTGTATTTTTCGTATATGACACCGAACATGGCATGCAAAATGTTTTTGCTGAATTTAAAGTTTTTATTTTCATTATTTTTAAAGAAATTGGACAAAGCTTTCCTGAAATTGGGGCATTTGTATGGGAGGTGGCAGAGGAAGTGGAGCGCTTAACATAATTTTGAAACTGCTTATCATCATCCTTATCACCATGCTTTGATTCAATTTCAAAGTCGTTAGCTCTCATATACTCGAAGGCGAAATGCTTTTCTTGAATTTATAATAAAGATATTTGTATGGGAGGTGGCAGAAGGAGTGAAGCTGAGCTGATAAGTTCTTTTAACACTTATTTCAATTATTAAGAAACAAATTCTGGCAAAATTTGAAGTTTGTACTTTTTCTAGTTTGAATTAAAATTGATAAAGTGCATTTAACAAAAACTATGCATTTGTATGGGAGGGGTAGAAGGAGTGTACGGATCAGAACAAAATTTTTTCGCATTATTAATATTTCTACTTGTATACTTTATTCAAAATATCAACTTGATAGCTTTAACAGTTTCGAAGAAAAATAATTTAATTTAAATTTCAAAATTTCGTGATATTTGTATGGGAGGGGGTAAAAGGAGTGAGGTGAAGTTGATAATTCTTTTTAAAACTAATTGCAATTATAGTGCAATAAATTCTGGCAAAATTTCGTCTCTTCAGCTTTACTAGTTTCAATGAAAATCGAAAATATGTATTTTTCAAAATTATCCATTTGTATGGGAGGGGGTAAAAGGAGTGAGAGGATCGGATCAATATTCCGTCATATTAATGACATCTATATCATAATACTTTAACCAAAATTTCAAGTTGATAGCTTTAATAGTTTAAAGAAAAATCAATTTCTTAATATTTCGAAATTTCATGAAATTTTTATGGGAGGAGTAGAAGGAATGGGGGGATATAGCCCATTCACGAACTTACTTAGTTACTTTTTTGCTAAAAATGACACACACAAATTTTTAGCACTATAGCTCAAAGCTTTCGAAAGTTATGCTGTAGACAGACGCATAGACAGACAGACGGACAGACTGTCACTCGGAATCGAGGTTTTTGAGTGACAAGAAATATTTCTGTACCCTTGGCGGCTCTGTGCGAGCATAAATTCTTAGCGTTATAAACGATAAGACAAACACTCTCAGATTTCATCTAGAGTATAAATATTAACGTTCGCCACAGTTCTTTTTTTCTCCCTCTCTCTCTCTCTCTCTCTCTCTTCTTACTTTTTTTTCTCCTTTTTTTTTTTTTTAGCACCGAACATAACTTAGGAGGTCACCCTTTAATGCATTGGATGCATAGTCAATTCCGTATAGGGTAGGTGAGCGATGTGGTTACAAGGAACCTTCTGGAGAGGAGAGTTTAAACTGTCGATGTTAACCTTGAAACACTGAATAAGATAAGGCAAACTCTCTCAAATCTCATCTAAAGTATAAATATTTAGGTTCGCCACATTCCTTTCTTCTCCCTCTCCCTCTCTCTCTCTCTCTCTCTCTCTCTCTCTCTCTCTTCTTACTTTTTTTTTCTTTTTTTTATAGCACCGAACATAAATTAGGAGGTCACCCTTTAATGCATTGGATGCACAGTCAATTCCGTATAGGGTAGATGAGCAATGTGGTTACAAGGAAGCTTCTGGAGAGGAGAGTTTAAAGTATCGGTTGATGTTAACCTTGAAACTCTGAATATTGTAAGTTTATAGGAATACGCGGGTCGGCAATGCATTCCATAGTCTTGATATTCGGGTGACAAAGGACTAGCTGTACTACACTGCACATGATGATAAAGGTTTAACAGTGAACTAACTCATGGGCGCGTACTGCTCGCCGAGTTTTCTGGGATAGTTGAAAAGACGAGGGATGCAGAGCCGTTGTCGTAAGTCTTGCAGAGGGTATATGCTGTTGCATTGCCTGTGTTGACGCGTTTTTTGTGGGTGACCTCCGAATTTTGACGTCATTCCTTCCGAAAAAGAGGGAAACAAGAGCACTGACCAACTCGTCCGCGACGTATCCCGCCGAGTCTGCGATACCTCATATCTCTCATTCTCGTGCATGGCGTTCTTAGAGCTTTTGCTCGCGTCGTATTCAGACGACGGGTGCGCGGGTCATGGTCGATGGTGCTTACAATTTCACTTGCTCTTGTCTAATAAAAAAAAATCTTTGCGAAAATGGAAAAACCAGATAAAATGTTCACTGTAAGCTTTAGGGAGAGGAAACACGCGTGTGTTTTCGAAAACAAGTCGCATATATGGCAGAATGATTCCAGTACCCTAATGGCTCGAGGTTGGTCATTTGTTAAAACGGTCAAAAACAATTTCGTTTCTTCTTCAATACCACTTCTAGTTTATGGTGACCATACCTTGATTGATTCTAGCGAAAAAGCCAACTTACTAGCAGCAAGTTTCGCCAGAAACTCTCGTTTTCCACCATCAAATCAATCGCCTCCCGCTGCAAATCTTTTTACTTTCTCACTGCTTAAACTGAAATTTTGCACGAGACTTATTCCTCGGATCCTTCAAAAGCTCAATATCCACAAATCGCATGGTTCGGACCGTATTCCCCTCATTACCCTTAAAAATTGCACCTCTTCTTTCTTTCTTTACTCTTCTGGGTACTTTCCACGTATGTGGAAAGTTGCGAATGTTCAGCCAATTTTTAAGAAAGGAAGCAAAGCGAACCCCACCAACTACCGCCCAGTAGTCATTGTGCTCTCGAAAATAATGAAAACTGATGTCAATCATTCTATTACTTCCAATCGCAGGGAATTATTCTGTTCGCTGAACTCGAGTTTTAACTTATTCCTGGAATGGGGCTGGAAAAATAAAGAAGAGTTCAACGCATTCAAAACACAGGCCTTGTAGTGGAATACAGGCATTCATTCATTTCTCGAACGTCAAGACGATTTGCCAGCTAGTGTGTTTTCCAACAAATACAACCTGCGGTGCTTTAAGAACAATATCCACCGCCATTTTAATCTCTCCACCATAATAAGCCTCATTCTACTTCCTATACTGACCTAAATGTACATTGCATTAAAAGATGGCTCCCTAAGCTACACTCGGTGCTGTGATAAAAAAAAATGGAACTACATGAGAATGGGATACGCATGTGCAAAGGCTGGCCATGGGAATTCGCGACGTTTCTTCGATACTCATACATATCGATACATATAACACATTCATATGTATCTCCATGTAAAAACATAACAGGACTACGATTAGGCTCAAGGCCCAATCATGCGCTACTCTAAATGAAGAGACATTTTTTGACTTTAAGAAATTTTGTATGGGAAGTGGTAGAAGGGTTAACGGCATTGAACCAATTTTTTCACTTCATGCAATAGTTGCTATAAGAATGTTGTATTGAAAATTTAAGCTTTACAGCTTTATTAAGAACTGAAAAAATGTGTGTATTGTATTTAGTGAAATTGTGCAGTTTGTATGGGAAGTGATAGAAGGAGTAGGGAGTTCTGAGTGAGTTTTCAGAAATAACTATAAACATCACGCATTTGACATGTTTTCAATCACAGATCAGTAGCATTCAATCTTTTCAGGAAAATTAACTTTTCGAAAAATTGTGAAATTGTGTCATATTGTATGGGAAGGGGTATAAGGAGTGACGCTAATCATCTATTTTCTTTTTTTTTTTTTTGGTCTTACTAATAATTTTAAATAAATATTTTGTTCAAAATTTCAGTTCGATAGATTTTATACGAACTGAGTAAATTGGTTTATATTATTTTATGAAAAAGTGCATTTTAGATGAGAGGTGCTAGAAGGCGTAAAGGTATTCAAATAATTTGTGAAATTATTATAAAAATAATATATTCCAAATCAATAGCTTTTATACTTTTTGAGAAAATCGGTTTACTGTCAAATCTCGGAAATGCGTCATTTTCTATAGGAGGGGGTAGAAAAGGTGAAGCGAGCTAAATGATCATTTACCTAAGACAGCTGGAAAATAATTGGTATTAAATAATAATTATTGTTGTGCGAAAAGCTAAAAACCTTTCCACAATAAGTAATGAAAAATGTTAAGGAACCTGCATGTCAGGAGGCCAAGGTCCGATTTGAGCTGTAGCGCCATTGTAGAAGAAATAATAATTATTATTTATTGCAAAAGAGGCAGGACTATAACTATTTATTCTTGTCATTATCCGAAATTGAAAAACACATAAAATAAGGCATACTACCTTTCGACTAACAAAAAGCTGCATGTAAATTTTTATGTATTGGGGAAGTTGGCAGGATCCACCCCGATTGCCGACGAGCTAACCCGTGCTAGCCAGTAAGCATGCAGCAGCCATACTCCGTGCACTGCAGGTTGGACATATTTTCGCTGCATTTACCGTGGAAATATCGAAAGTAAATGCAGAGTACCGCGACGTTTCTACGATGGTCTCTCTCTTTCTCTCGAAAATTAGATATTTATTACAAAATAAACTGCCATCAAGTCGGGTGCACCTTTATTATTCTTGGCACAAGTTGAGGATGCTTAGAAAGCCAATATGCATGTTAGAGTGGTTAGGGAAGACTAAGTGAAAGGGGGTTCATGGGCAAGGCTGTTGTCAATTTAACACTTAACCCTTTCGACCCCAACGTTGCTTGAAAGAAATTTCGCTTGTTTATCGGCTTACGATCAGAGTTATTATTGTTCTTCATTGGTGAAGTGTTATGATAACGGTAGTTTCAAATGTCTAAACGAAGTGTGATCAGTTATTATTGATCACACAATTTGTAGATCATTTAGCAAAGTTAACTTCTATAAACTGCAGCTGTGTCGGCGAAAATATTTTTGTGAAGTTAATAAGACGTGTGCAAATAAGTGATTTTTTTAAAAGTAAAGTTAATAAAAAGGTCAATATCTTAATATATAAAAATAAGTACCGTACATAAAAAAAATACCGGACGAACGCAAATCAAAACACACATGGTCATACATATACATACATACATACAAAAATATGTACATGTATATGTATGACCATGTGTCCATGTGTTTTGATTTGCGTTCGTCCGGAAATTTTTTTTTATGTATAAAGATAGCATATGGATGTATATGTATATGTATGACCATGTCGCCATATGTTTTCCTACAGGCGACGTACAATTGTCCGTGCGAGAAGCACGCCATTGTTGAGTTGATCGAGTTCGTTTGTAATCCAATTTTTCGGTAATTTGTGAAACAGTGAAAACAACAACAGTGGAACAGTGAATCCAAGTGGATTTTTAGAATTCTCCTTATTTTTTTCCAGCAAGCGATTTTCGGATTGATTGATTGGCAATATGCTGCCAATCAGGAGATCGAACATTGCACAACGGAGTCGTAATGCAAAAAGAGTTGCGAATATTCGTGCGAGTCAAACTGATGAAGATCGCGCATGAGATGCTCATCAGAGACGCATACTTATTTCACAAGTTCGAGCAGAACGAACACAAGAAGTTCGACAAACGCAACAAGAGTCTCAGAGATTAAGACAGCGCCACGATCACATTAATCAACGAAACCGACGTAACGCAAATCGACGAGAAGGAAGAAACATCGGCAATGTCGATTTGCATCGTGCTGCTTTCCGCTACGATTCCACCATCGATTACAGTACTCTACCATTCGTTAATATTGGGGCATTGAATGTTGTGTGTCAGCATTGCAATGCGTTGAGGTTCGCGAATGAACTGCCAAGGTTGTGTTGTGCAAAGTCAGATTGCCACTATTGCAGCCGCCACTAGAGCCACTACGCTCATTGCTTTATGGCGATTCGCCTCTATCCAAACATTTCATGGAAAAAACATACAACTACAATGGTTGTTTTCAAATGACCTCATTTGGCGCTGACATTCAAGACTTAGGACGTTACAGTCCAACATTTTTCAAATTCAAATTCCTGTTAGGGGCATAGGACAGAAACAATTCTCTTCCACAAGGCGCGATCCTGAGCATCGGCTTTAAGCTGTTGCCAGGACTTGTTTATTTTTCTGGCCTCCTGCTCAACTGCTCGCTTCCATGTGTTACATGGTCGACCAACCCGACGTCTTCCTTGAGGGTTATAATCCAGAGCCTGTTTTGCGATGTTTCGCTCTGGTTTCCTCAAAGTATGACCGATCCACTGCCACTTTCGCCGTTGAATTTCAATACCTATTTTAGTCTAGCGAGTTGTACTCCAAAGCTCGCCGTTGGAGATCACTTCTGGCCAGAATATTCCTAAAATGCGCCGGAGGCATTGGTTTACGAAAGTCTGTAGTTTCTTGGTAAGTCGAACGGTCACTTTACACGTAGTACAACCATACAACAACACGGATTTGACGCATGCGTCAAAAACTCGCAGCTTCGTGCGAAGGGAGATCTCTCTTTACCTCCAGAAATGGGAAAGGATACCGAAGGCCCGACGAGCTTTATTTAGCCGAGCCTCAACATCCTTTTCCATGCTGACAATGCTTCCAAGATAGCAAAAATCTTGCACCTCTTCCACATCCTGTCCGTTAAGAACAATCGGTGTGCTTGCGTTCGAACCCATGTGCATGTACTTGGTTTTACGCACATTTATTTTCAGTCCCGCCTCTTTGCATTTAGAATGCAACGAGCGAACATTTGACTCTAAGTCCGAACGGGTATGTGCAAACAAACACACGTCATCAGCATAATCAAGGTGACTTAAGATGTTAAATAGTCTCCATTGAAGACCCTTACCTTCCCCACCTTCCAGTGCAGCTTTCAAGATGTCATTTATTACCACCAGAAACAGGGCTGGTGATAATATGCAGCCTTGTCTGACACCCGTTCGCACAGGAAAGCTCTCGGACAGCTCTCCTCTATGCAAGACCCGACACCTTGCATCTTCGTAGGATTCTTTAATCATAGCTATGACCTTATCTGGAATACCTCTCCTACGCAAAGCATTCCATATGTAATCTCGCTTAACGCTGTCGAAAGCCTTCTCGAAGTCCACAAACATGAGATGTAGGGGCGAACCCATTTCAGCTGACTGCTCTAATATTATCCGTAGGGTATTTGTGTGGTCGGTACAAGATGACCCTTTACGGAATCCAGCCTGATAAACTTCGAGAGTGCTCTCGACGACATCACTAATCCCATTGAGAATTACCTTAGCCATAATTTTTGATACGGCAGTCCGACATTTAAGGTAATTGAATTCGATCTTATTTATAGTGTTGTATGATTGGGCTTTACGCACAATCTTAGTCCTGTTAAGCTACGACTATTCACATGTCCTTAAGGCTCTTCAATACGTATATGGTTTCGAATCACGGGATTGATTTGATCACGAGTCTGTCCCATACAAATGCGAGTATCATGGTTTCATTCTTAATAATTTATGGCTCTGATTCAAACAAAATACAAAACATTGTGTTCAAAGAGACATAAAACTAAGCAGATTACATATTCCACTTAATGTATTACTAACTACATGTTCAAAAAGCGCTTATTATTGCGATTCCTACGCGGACAAAGTCGCGGGGGATAGCTAGTATAAAATAAATACTAATCAGCACAGATTAAATTAAATATTTGGTCAAGTGAAATTGTGTAGTTTTAAACAAACAGCAGGTGAGTAATTTTCAAAGCTGTCAAGTTGCTTGTGGGTAACTCAATCAAACATCAAATTCCTGTTAAGACCCCCTACAGGGGCATAGGACAGAAATAACTCTCTTCCACAAGGCGCGATCCTGAGCATCGGCCTTAAGCTGTTGGCAGGACTTGTTTATTCCTCTGGCCTCCTGCTCAACTGCTCGCTTCCATGTGTTACATGGTCGACCAACCCGACGTCTTCCTTGAGGATTATAATCCAGAGCCTATTTTGCGATATTTTGCTATGGTTTCCTCAAAGTATAACCGATCCACTGCCACTTCCGCCATTGAATCTCAATACCTATTTTAGTCTGGCCAGTTGTACTCCAAAGTTCGTCGTTGGAGATCACTTCTGGCCAGAATATTCCTAAAATGCGCCGGAGGCATTGGTTTACGAAAGTCTGTAGTTTCTTGGTAAGTCGAACGGTCACTTTCCACGTAGTACAACCATACAACAACACGGATTTGACGCATGCGTCAAAAACTCGCAGCGTCGTGCGAAGGGAGATCTCTCTTAACCTCCAGAAAGGAGAAAGGATACCGAAGGCCTGACGAGATTTATTTAGCCGAGCCTCAACATCCTTTTCGGCTCCGCCGTCCATGCTGACAATGCTTCCAAGATAGCAAAAATCTTGCACCTCTTCCACATCCTGTCCGTTAAGAACAATCGGTGTGCTTGCGTTCGAACCCATGTGCATGTACTTAGTTTTACGCACATTTATTTTTAGTCCCGCCTCTTTGCATTTAAAATGCAACGAGCGAACATTTGACTCTAAGTCCGAACGGTTATGTGCAAGCAAACACACGTCATCAGCATAATCAAGGTGACTTAAGATGTTAAATAGTCTCCATTGAAGACCCTTACCTTCTCCACCTTCCAGTGCAGCTTTCAAGATGTCGTTTATTACCACCAGAAACAGGGCTGGTGATAATATGCAGCCTTGTCTGACACCCGTTCGCACAGGGAAGCTCTCGGACAGCTCTCCTCTATGCAATACGCGACATCTTGCATCTTCGTATGATTCTTTAATCATAGCTATGACCTTATCTGGAATACCTCTCCTACGCAAAGCATTCCATATGTAATCTCGCTTAACGCTGTCGAAAGCCTTCTCGAAGTCTACAAACATGAGATGTAGTGGCGAACCCATTTCGGCTGACTGCTCTAATATTATCCGTAGGGTATTTGTGTGGTCGGTACAAGACGACCCTTTACGGAATCCAGCCTGATAAACTTCGAGAGTGCTGTCGACGACATCACTAATCCTATTGAGAATTACCTTAGCCATAATTTTTGATACGGCAGTAAGTAGACATATACCACGCCAATTGCCACAATCCCGAAGGTCGCCCTTCTTCGGAATTTTCACAATGACGCCCTCCTTCCATTCAGTCGGATATTTTCCCTCACTCCCACCTTAGTGAAGAGTGGGAGGAGTATATCGGCTGTGATTTCCGGGTCCGCTTTGAGGAGTTCGGTTGGTAGTCCGTCTATACCTGGAGCTTTCCTTCCCGCCATTGACCGAATGGCGGAAACTATCTCTTCCTTATCTGGGGGATCGTCCCTAATAGAGGATTGTTGCGGTTGGATGTTTGGTAGTTGTTCTGTTTCCGGAATATCTTCATCTAAAAAGATGTTTAAAATATCAGAGAAGTATTCCTTCCATCGCCGCAACGGGTGTTCACTCATATTAAGGAGAGTTCCGTTGACATCTCTCACCAGGTGGTTGGCGGTGAAATTCCTGTTCGTCAACTGTTTCATGATTTCGAAAAGTGAACCCATATCCCCAAGGTAAGCCGCAGATTCTGCCTTGTTTGCCAGATCTTCAATGGCCTTTCTCTTGTCGTGTCTAACAGCCCTCTTAAGCTGTATATGAGCATCGCGGTAGTTCTGCCTCAAGTCGGGCGCCCGCTGGTTGACATCGGGTTGAGAGATGATTGCCAATTTGCCTTTTTTCCGATTGCCTCCCAATTGGCGTCCAGTGTGTGCATTTCATATTCACCCAGTGTGGATGACTTTTCGCGTAGAATAGTGGTGTATTCGCGTTTTTTTGTTGGGATCTTTAAGTTTATCCACAATAAGCTTGCGCTTCATTTGAAGAATTTGTGGTCGTCGGATAGCTGCTGTACACAATCTCAAGCAGGCAACCATCAAGTGGTGATCGCTCCCCACGTCAGCTCCACGATTCGCTCGCACATCGAGGAGACATCTTCTCCATCGGCGACTTATAGCCAAATGGTCGATCTGGTTCTGAGTAACACCATCAGGGGAAACCCAAGATGTTTTATGATGACTCTTGTGTGGAAAAGGGTCCCTCCGATGACCATTTGCCGAGTACTACAAAACTCCACAAATAATTCGCCGTTTTCGGGTCTCTTAATCCAAGGTCGTGACGCGTCGACCCAAGGGTCACCATGCCTTCCCATGACGTGTTCTAGACTGAACTGAAAAAACGGAGAAGAGGATCTTATGACATGAGATGTAAAACTAATCATAATCTAGTCTGTGTAACGTGGTTTGAGAATAAACCAGTTCGGCTAATAGAGATAACGAAGAGTCGTAGATAGGCTATCAACCTGTTGCGGTCTGCAAACGTTGTAGTCCAAAAGAAAAAGCTAACGTAGATGTTCCAAGACCTGTGATTGTCGCTTCCTACAACAAAGGCATAGAAGGATTAGATCTTGCTGAAATGCTGATGGAACTCTACAAGGTCAATCACCGCTCAAGGAGTGGTACCTAAAGATTTTCTATTGGTGCCTAGGAATATCCGTTAGAAGTGCGTGGCTCCTTTTTAGAAAACATTTAAATTTGCTACATCCTAAACAAAAGCATAGAGGAATATGAATGAAATTTCAACTGGAAATTGTCAATGCGCTATTGCAATCTTCAGCAGATTATATCCAAAGGAAAAGAGGACGACCGCCCACATTAGAAGAGGATAAGCCGAAGTCTTCCCTTGGCAGCTATCCATCGAGCAGTGTTTCTTCGCACAGCTCAAAAAAGTACAGGTTCCAGCCGAACCCTCCACACGGGAAAAAAATTTAGCTGATTTTGCCGTTTTTTTATAGGTTTCTACCTATAAAAATGGCTCTTTTTGTAGTAGTAATGTAAAAAGGAATATTTACTATAATACATAGGTGAATGAAATTGACCAAATGTATAGCCAGTACTGCTATTTATTTTGGTAAAACTCCATTGTATGAAGTTTTCATATAGCTAAATCTACTATTTTTATATGAAAATCTGAAATGGTGTTTAGTAAAAATAGACAATGTCACAGGTGCTTTCACATTACTGTTTTCATCAGAATATTTACAAATTGAAATTAAAAACGCAAAATAAAACGCAAAATTTTTTTTAGGTAATTCTAGTACATGTGAAAAAGCATGATAATCAGAATATATTGCTTGTATACAGCCTAAGCCATACCCAAGAAAACTCTTCATCGGAAGACATTTGACTTATAACATGTCGAACATAACAAACGTACGAATTATGTACCAAGAAATTTTTTCATACGAAAGGAGTACCGAACGACGCCAGTCAGTATTCCTAAACATTTTAGTAATTTACCCATTTGATTTGTCACTCTAACTTTTAAATACATACATGCTACCGTGGTAAAATGGAATATTAGCTATGTATAAGGCTAAAACAGCATAAAACTAAATGTCTTTGCACATAGCTGAAATAGCAGCTAATAAACAGGGAGAAAGGACTGTATGCATAGTAAAATAACATTTTACCATAATATAGAGCACAACTAACCTTATAAAATCGTTAAATATGCCATGTTTATGGAGCTTTTTACCTTAAAAACTCCACCTATGTTGATTAGGAAATTGTGCTATGCATATTTTTTTCCGTGCAGATATGAAGCGGTATGACAAAATGGAACATTGGGTAGCGTACGGCGGGACGATATTTCTTTTTGCATTTTTGAGCTAATTTAATCTTGAAAGGCGAACAAAATATGAGGGTATCAAATTTTTTTTAGCTGTGTCAATCGTAATATTTTATCATTAGAATAATTAAGTAAAAATATTATTAGATTATTTTTATAGAAAACCGCAGTTGAAGTTTAATTTCACGAAAAATTCTCAAATCTGGCAAATGAAAGTATGTTTTATGACGGTCTGGTTCGACTATTCGATTAACATTAGCTCTTCTTATCTAATGGTCCAAATCGGTCCTTGGCTTTCTGACCTGTAGGTTCCTAAACCCCTCGTGATCTTAGCATTGTTGGGCAAAGAAACCCATCGGACTATAGATAATCTCAATATAGTATAGCGTTAACTTAAAAAAACATAACAGGACTACGATTGGGCATAAGGCCCAATCGTGCGATACTCTAGATGAAAGAGAAATTTTTTGATTTCAAGAAATTTTGTAAGGGAAGTGGTACAGGTGTTGACGACATTGAATTAATTTTTTCCCATTACGCTAAAGTTGCTATCAAAATGTTTTACACAAAATTTAGGAATAAAAAAATTTAATAGTTGCTGAGAAAATTAGGTTATTGGATTTATACAAATTGTGTAGTTTGTATGGGAGGTGGTACAAGGAGGGGCGAATCCGGAAACATACTTTCGACATGTTTTAAATTGTAGATCAATAGCATTCATACAGGAAAATCCGCCTTTCGTAAAGTTGTGAAATTGTGTCAGATTGTATGGGAGGGGGTCGAAGGAGTAGCTTCATTTTTTAGGCTTACTAATAATTCTTAATAAATATTAAGTGCACAATGTCAGCTCGATAGATTTTATTCACACTGAGTTATTGTTTTAGAGTATTTCATGAAAAAGTAGAGTTTGTATGAGAAGTGGTGGAAGACAGGGGAGAACTTAAATAATTTTTATGTGATAGATTGAAATCATCATAAAAGTAATATACTTCATATTTCAGATCAATAGCATCCATTCTTTTCGAGCAAATCCGTTTATTGTCGAATTCTAAAATTGCACTATTTTGTATGGGAGGTGGTAGAAGGGGTAAGACTTATATTTTTGTTTTTTTTTGGCCTGAATATTAATTCCAAATAAGTTATTAATGCACAATTTCAGCTCGATACGTTTTATACGTACTGAGTAAATTGGTTTAGAGCATTGCATGAAAAAGTGTAGTTTGTATGGGAGGGGGTGGAAAGAAGAGGAGGACTCAAATAAATTTTATTCACTAGATTGAAATTGTCATAAAAGTATTATATCCAAATTTCAGATCAATAGCTTTTATACTTTTCGAGCAAATCTGTTTATTGTCGAGTTGTGAAATTGTGCCATTTTGTATGGGAGGGTTAGAAGGAGAGAAGCTAATCATCTAATTTTTTTTGGTCCTGCTAATAATTCTGAATAAATATTTACTGCTAAATTTCAGCTCGATAAATTTTATACACACAGAGTAAATTGGTTTAGAGTATTTCATGAAAAAGTACAGTTTGTATGGGAGGTGGTGAAAGGAGGAGGAGGACATGCATAATTTTTATACGGTAGATTGAATGCATTATAGAAGTAATATGCTCCAAATTTGAGCTCAATAACTTTTATACTTTTCGAGCAAATGCGTTTATTATCAAATTGCGTAATTGTGTCATTTTGTATGGGAGGGGGTAAAAGGGGTGGAGCGATTTAGCCCGTTCACGAACTTGACTTTACTTTTTTGCTAAAAATGACATACTATATCTCAAAGCTTTCGACAGACAGACGGACAGACGGTCACTCGGAATCGAGGTTTTTGAGCGACAACAAATATTTCTGTACCCTTGGCAGCTCTGTGCGAGCGTTATTTCTTAGCTTTACAAACGGTAAGGCAAACACAATATACTCTCAGATTTCATCTAGAGTATAAAAAAAATTAATTATGCGGCATATCAAATAAAAACTTGAGGATTAATTTTTTTCAAGACTTTTATGTTTTGTAGAAACTCAAAACTCGAAATTTCGTTTAAATGGAAAAAATAATAATATTTACAACTAGCAAAGGCCGCGACTTCGTCCGCACAAAAAGAGCAATAATAAGCAATTTTGGAGAGTGTAGTTAGTAATACATTATGTGGGATATATAATCTGCTTACTTTAATGGCTCTTTGAACACAATGTTTTGTATTTTGTTGGAATCAGAACCATAAATTTTTAAGAATGAAACCATGATACGCGCATTTGAATAGGACAGGCTCGTGATCAAATCAATCCCGTGATTTGATCTCATATGCGTACTGAAGAGCATTAAGGGGGATCCTGCTTTAGGAGGCCTAAAAAAAACGTTTTTCGAGCGATGTTTTTAGAAAAGAAAAAAATAAGCCAGTCCTATTTTTGAGAATATATTAATACATAATTGAACATTATACAAAATTTTCTCAGAACATATAACATTTATAGAGCTCACATTTTGTAATAAATACTTAATTAGTATTATCACTAAGATCAGAAAAAAATATTTGACTAGCTTCACTGCTTCTACCCCCTCCCATACAATATAACACAGTTTCACAACTTCACAAAAAATCGATTTTCTTGAAAAGTATGAATGGTACTGATCTGAAATGTAAGGGTTGTCAATTTTATAATATTCCTAGTTATTTCTGAAAAAATCACGAAAATCCCCCAACTCTTTCTACCACCTCCCATACAAACTGCACATTTTCAGTAAATCTAACTCACTAATTTTCTCAGTCCCCATTCAATTTTTGGAGTAAGCATTTTGTATAAAACATTTTTATAGCTACTTTAGCATGATGGGGAAAAATTAGTTCAATTCTAACACACCTTCTAACACTCCCTATCCAAAATTTCTTGAGATGACAAAAAATTCTATTTCATCTAGAGTATCGTAAGATTGCGTTTTATGCGCAATCGTAGCCCTGTTATGTTTTTAGTTAAAATTGAAGAGAATAAAAAACTGAAGCGAACAAACTTTGGTTTGTTTTGATTGTTCATATAGCTTTGGTGTAATCACGCTCGCCAGTTTGAAAAAAATAAAATAAAAAAAATAAAAACTCGGGAAAACGCGCTTCAAAGTTTACGATAAGAAAAAAGCGCTCGGCGCCCCACCGCGTTTAGTGCTGTATCTTCGAAAATACTGCGAATTGGTCTATATAACTTTACGTACGTATTCCTAGATATATTAGGAATAGATTTAAACAATAAAAAAAATAGATTTTTTGAGCCTCCTAAAGCAGGATCCCACCTTAAGGACATGTGAATAATTGTAGCTTGTGTTAATTAAAAAACATAAAAGAATTATGATTGGGCGTAAAGCCCAATCATATGATACTCTAGATGAAATGAGAAAGAGTTCAATGTACCGTAAAATATGTCACCTCCAATTCTTTTAAATAATTAATTGTGACTTTTGTATGGGAGGAGGTAGAAGGAGAGGAGGAAGGTTTGTAATTTTTGGATATGACACCTAATGTGGTATGCAAAATATTTCGTGCTGAATTTAAGGTTTGTAGCTTTCATTATTTTCAATTGGACATAGTTTTCCTGAAATTGAGGCATTTGTATGGGAGGTGGCAGAGGAAGTGGAGCGTTTAAAATGATTTTGAAACTGCTTATCATCATCCTTATCCCCACGCTTTGATTCAATTTCAAATTCGATAGTTCTAATATATTCGAAGGAGAAATGCTTTTCTTGAATTTATAATTCAGATAATTGTATGGGAGGGGGTAGAAGGAGTGAAGAGGAGCTGATAATTTTTTTTAGCATTTATTGCAATTATTAAACAAATTCTGGCAAAATTTCAAGTTTGTACTTTTTCTAGTTTTAATGGAAATCAATATAATTCACTTAACAAAAATTATACATTTGTATGGGAGGGGGTAGAAGGAGTGTACCGATCAAAACACATTTTTTTCTCAATATTGATATTTCTATTTCTATACTTTATGCAAAATATCAAGTTGATAGCTTTAACAGTTTCAAAGAAAAATAATTTAATTTAAATTCCAAAATTTCCTGAAATTTGTATGGGAGGGGGTAGAAGGAGTGAGGTGAAGTTTATAATTTTTTGAATTCTGATTGGAATTATAATAAAATTAATTCTGACAAAAATTCGTTTTTATAACTTTGCTAGTTTCAATGAAAATCGAAAAACTGCATTTTTCAAAATTATGCATTTGTATGGGAGGGGGTAGAAGGAGTGGCCGGATCGGATAAATATTCCGTCATATTAATGATATCTATATCATTATACTTTGATCCAAATTTCAAATCGATAGCTTAAATAGTTTCGAAGAAAATTTAATTTCTGAAAATTTCGGAATTTCGTGAAATTTGTATGGGAGGGGGTAGAAGGAGTGGGGGGAAGTGGCCCGTTCACGAAATTAAAGTTTCTTTTTTGCTAAAAATGACACACAACAAATTTCAGCATGATAGCTCAAAGCGTTCGAGAGTTATGATGTAGACAGACGGACAGACGGACAGACAGCAACTCGGAATCGAAGTTTTTGAGCGACAACAAATATTTCTGTACCCTTGGCGGCTCTGTGCGAGCATTATTTCTTAGCGTTACAAACGGTAAGGCAAACACAATATACTCTCAGATTTCATCTAGAGTATAAAAACCAATTAAATTAACATTAAGCTTAAAAACATAACAGGACTACGACTGTGCGTAAAGCCCAATCATACGATACTATGTATATATAGATGAAATCGAAATTTTTGTGGTGTTAAGAAATTTTGTATGGGGAGTGATAGAAGGGGTCACAGCACTGAAATGTTTTTTACCAAATTTAAGCTTCAAAAATTGAGTAGGTACTGAAACTTAGTGCATTGAATTTAATGAAATTGTGCAATTTGTATGGGAGGTGGTAGAAGGAGTGGGGATTTTTGGTGATTTTTCGAGAAAGAACTATAATTATCATGCAATTGATATATATTAAATTTCAGATCTGTATGATTCAGCTTAAGGCCAATGCTCAGGATTGCGCCTTGTGGAAGAGAATTGTTTCTGTACTATGCCCCTATAGGGGGTCTTAACAGGAATTTGATCATTCACATTCAAGAAAATCGAATTGTTATATAGTCGTGGAGTTGTGTCTCATTGTATGCGAGGGGGTAGAAGGAGTGACGCTACTCGGTTTTTTTTTTCCCGATATTAATAATAATGCTAATTAAGGATTAAGTACAGAATTTTAGCTCGATGAAATTTATATGTACTGAGAAAATTGGTTTAGAGTATTTCATGAAAAAGTGCGGTTTGTATGGAAGGTGGTTGAAGGAGAAGGGGGTGTTTAGTGATTTTTTGAGAAACAACTATAATCATTATGCAATTGATATATTTTAAATTTCAGATCAGTAACATTCACACTTTTCAAAGAAAATCTAATTCTTGTAAAGTCGTGGAACAGAGTCACATTGTATGGGAAGGGAAGGGAGGGAAGCTAATCGGTTAATTTTTTCCCAATATTAATAATAATGCTATTTAAGAATTTAGTATAACAATTTAGCTCGACGAAAGTTACACGTAAATGAGAAAATTGATGTAGTGTTTCATGAAAAAGTGAAGTTTGTATGGGAGGTGGTGGAAGGAGTTGGGGAACTCAAATAATTTGTATACCAAAAGACTGCATTTGTAATAGAAATAATAGATTCCAAATTTCAAATTAATAGCTTTTATAGTTTCCAAAAAAATTTGATTGATATATATTTTTGAAATTGAGTCACTTCCCTGATAGCCAAACATCGAAGAAGAGTCGATGAACAGTTTCAAAACCTTTTGGTGAAAAGAGATTATCAGCCTGGAGAAAATTCTCCTATATATCTCCTATCTGTGAATACATGAGAGTGTTTCCTTTTCATTCTAACCAGCAGTAAACCCCATCGCAATGTCTCTATCGCACTCATTGGTACAATGTAGGTGCTTTTTCATGATTGAATAGTGAAATCAGTGAGTGTGGAAAAGATAGAAACATGTTTGCTGCACTGAGCGTTCAGTATTAATGAATGTTTCATTACCATTCATCGATGAAGGTTATGCCTAAATACGTATGAAATTCCTATTACCAATCAGCGATGAGCGGTAATTGCGAATTCACAGTGGTTTCATAGATGTTTGGGTATCAGGGTTTATTTCTTTGTAGATATATGGTAATGATGAGTCGCATAAGATATTTAGATGACTCTTGGTTTTGTTCATCAGAATGAAATTTAGGTTCCTTACCGCAAGCACGTCTGATCAGACGAAGATCGTTCTTCAAACTGCGGAAAATTTTCAAGATCTAAAGTAAACATAAACCGAAAACAGAGAAATCTTTTTTTTTTTTTTATTTACCAGAAGGCTTTTGGGGAAAACATAAAATGGACTGAATTTAGTTCTGTCCTTTTTTTCATCGTGTGTAAGTAAATTAGACATCTATGCTAATTGATGATTTCTTGCTTTTGTTTACATCAGCACGCACACTTGCGAACTTTCGGTACTATAATATTGGTTCGTATATAATAAGGCATGAATTTTTCCGAGTTTTGGCTATCAGGGTTTATATAGAAGGCGTGAGGAGAGTGCAATAAAGCCAAAAGGAGATTACATCTCGGAGGACACCTAACAAACTGTGCAAGTTTCATTACAATCAGTTTAGCCATTGTGCGTGAAAAGCGGCCAGACAGACAAACAGTCAGACAAAAGTTTCAAAAGCGTGTTTTTATGCTTAGTTATTGTTAAAATAAAGCAAAAAACTTACTTATAGCCATTTATAAGCAAATAACAGACAGACACTACAATTATATTAATATGTATAGTTCTGATGTAGAGTGGAAGGTATGGAAACGAATTATTCATAACTTTTTATTTAGTCAGCGTCTTTGCATCGGGTAATCCTAAGCATGACAAATGAGTAGTGAATATTTCGAAATTTTTGTAAAGTCATTCTAAAGAACCAGATAAGAACGTAGGAATCATGCTCTAGATGAATCTGAGAGCAGTGGCGTAAGTAAGAGCATTAGCGGAATTTTCAATTTTCTCTTAGAGACACGCTTATTACTCGTATGGTAAAATTTTGTTTGTAAGTTCATAATGGTAAAAATGAAGCGCTGTGGAAATTTTTTGTAAATGTACCCGATTTCCCGAGTGAAATCCCTGTCCATAAGTTTGTTAGTGAATATTTTTTTTCATCAGGGAGCTTACGAAATTTATCATCTGTGAATCAATTGTCATCCCCCTGTGGGATGGAGGCAAGAAAAGACAAAATACACACACAGCTACTTGCAATATAAATGACAATTGAACACTCACTGGATCATGGGCTAATCACCGATGATCTTAAAATTGAACTGATATGGAGTTTCATCGCCAACTGAGTGCCACCTTCGAGCGTGTTCCAAGATGTGATATTATTATCATTTCAGGAGTAAATTAACTCAGAAACAAATTGCTTATTAGTTTTGTAAATAGATCGTAATAATATTTAAAAAAAAAAAAAAACCCGGAAGAAAAGAATTTTCTAATTCAAACTTTATCCATAAAATACATCAAAAAGATGAATACCCTTCAAAAACCTTAAACTATTTGAGTAAAACCTCCTTGCTTATCATTCTTTTACATATGCTTTCTCACGAAAATACAAGACATATTTATCTAAATTTACACACTTTTAATACACATAATACATAATTTAATGATTTCTATTTGAAATTTAATGTATGAATATAAATTTAAATTTAATTCAAGATAGTTATACACCTCATGATGTGGAAGTAAATAAATCACAAAATCATGAATCCACTCTAGAGTTAGGTATAACTTAACTCGTATTCACTCGATAATATAATACCTGTATATAGGTAAAATATATGTGTATATATATATATATTATCCAAACTGAAATAGTATGTCACTTTTAATAGGATATTTTTAGAATAACCGAAGTGTGAAGCGAGGCATACATGTGTATGAAGTAGAACGTCGTCGTGTAAAATAAATTGCAGCAATTAACTGAAATAAATGTATGTCTCCGTGAGAGTTACGGCAAGAGCTATTTTATTTACATCCGACACGCTAAACATATTTGAAAGGACTCGTATTTCAGACATTGCACAATTTCGCGTCCTTTGAATATCCCTTTAAACAGATATGTACATCCATATACATATATACATAGGTATACATATTATATCCGAAATTAAGACCTCGTAAAAAATAATATCATAGGAATTTTCATTCATTTCAGAAATGTTTTTCGGTTGAAATTCTATATGCATAGAATAAAACCACATATGCACATTTGTGAAAGAATGGTAGGTGCTAACGAACGGATATAAATGAAATTTCATCTTGCCGTATTGACTGATATTATTTACAATACGAAAATTAGCGCGATTTTCTGATGGGCATAACAAACATTTAAGAATTTGGCTCGCGTTAAGCAACGAACAATTTTGCATAGCAATACCGATGATATCATACTCCTTGTACAATTTTCATTGTACTAACAATTCGTAGTCTTCGCGAATGTTTTCTGCTTCAAGCCCACCATTAAAACCAACAAAAATTTGTTGGAAATGTTAGATACGAGTAAAGATGAAGAAAGTTTGCAATTAGTTTGAGGCTGGCAAAAAGCTTATAAAGTTCGATAAATGTCTGTAAAATGTTTTTTTTTTTCACAAAATTATTATTATTATTTCTTAAATCATGCTACATTTTAACTTTATCCAGAAAACATGCTTAAAATATCCTGTGAATTAGGAAATGCTAAAAAAAAGTGGAAACTATTTCGTAAGTTTAGCGAAATTGTAAAATTTGTGTGAGAAGAAGGATGGCAATTATTAATTTTTTTTACACATTGAGTTGTGTTATAGGCAATTTCGTCCGTTATGTCCAATACACAAACACACTCATGTTGGGAATAAATTGGATTTCGAAGGTAGGGGAAGGGGAGTCAGAACGACTGTAACAAGTGAAGAAGCTTAGTTTTAAGAACTGTTTTTTAAACTCAAGGACGAGAAAATATTAGCGAAATATGTATGTATGGAGCCTTGGAGAGGAACTTCGCAAAAATGCCAGTAAGCCAGTAGAAGAATGGTGGTAAAATATCAAAGACAGCATTACATCTGTCGCGGAGGAGGTGCCAAACGGGACAAATATAATGATCTCAGACGATTTATAAACAAAATATGTAGACAAAAAAAAAAAAACGGAAGTACAATAATGACGAAATTAAAAACATGGACGAATATTTCAAATTCCACAACAAAAGAGAGAGATGAATGAGGGATATCAACCAAAAACGACCCTCTGCAAGGGTGCAGAAGGAAATATTATAAATAATGCGGAAAATATAAAACTAATATGCAAGTCTTTCATTGACCATGATTGAATATAGTTCCATCCATAGCACAGAGACTTTCAAGAATCCATTAACAATCCAAAGTTGAATTTTAGCTCAGTTCAATCTTAGTTATAAAAGTTAATTCGAATATTAATATAAACTGTCTACAAGTCGGGTGCAACTTTATTATTTTTGGGACAAGTTGAGGATGCACGGAAAGTCAATATGAAGGGTAGAGTGGTTAAGAAAGACTAAGAGGAGCCCCATTTCACAAGTAGTTGACTTCGACAGCAGTTAGAACCTAGTCATTAGCGCCACCTGCTTCCCGCATAAAAATATTCACAAAATGACGTGGGCATCACCTGATGGGCACACATTCAATCAAATTGACCACGTTCGCATCGAAAAAAGGACTCTGCCTCTAGCATTCTAGATTTCAGGACTCTACGTGACGCGAACTGTGACTCGGACCATTTTCTTGTTCGAGCTAAATACCGCTGTCGCAAAGCTAACAAGGGCCACACTAAAAGGAGCTGGGCTCCGAAGCTCAATGTGCAAAAACTGAAGGACGACAAAACGAAAGTGAAATATATGGATCGCCCCAAAGCTACCTGGTGTGCCATCAAAGAAAGCATTTACAACGGATCGGTACCAATAATAAAATGTCAACTTCTAAGTAACATGTCAGGCAAAGATTCCAAAACAAAGGCTGCTAACGACATTAACAATTACTTCATCTCAACTGTTCAAAATCTATCTATTTCGGAACGAAATACCTTTGTTCCATTTCATGAACGCTGTTCTATAACTTCCCTCTTCGAATTCGTGCGGACAGCGAAAGATGAGATAGCGACTGTTATCGTGAAACTAAAAAATTCTCAATCTGTGGGACCTGATAACATATCGATCAGACTACTCAAATACTGTAAAGAAATCCTTTCATCACCAATTTCAACTATTGTTAATTCATCTTTAGTCGAAGGAGTTGTGCCAAGCTGCTGGAAGATTAGCAAAGTCGTTCCAGTACACAAATCTGGCTCCATGAGCGATATATATTATAGACCAATTAGCTTATTGTCGAATGTCGGTAAAATCTTAGAAGTTATTGTGAAGAATCAACTCCAAGAGCACTTAACGACTCTCGGAATCAGTATGGATTTAAACCCCAATCAAACACTAAAGGAGCATTATTCGATGTCGTGACTAAACTCCAGTCTTCTTGCGATAAAAAATTTCACATGGCTGCTGCTTTTATTGATTTGTCTAAGACGTTCGATACGGTAGGTCACCAAACTCTACTCAAAAAACTTTTTGCAGTTGCAATTCGTGGGACCCCCTACAGCTGGTTTGAAAGCTATCTTACTGCTCAATACGTCGTGGTTGACAATGTTAGCAGTGCTCCACTCCCTATCACTAGTGGCATTCCGCAAGGATGTGTGTTGGGTCCTGTTCTGTATAACATTTACACGAACTCAATCGCAAAACTTGATCTAAATGGTGCAATATCACTCTACGCAGACGACATAGCGCTAATATACACTTCAACTAGTATACCAGCGCTCCAAGATAGTATAAACAAGGACCTCGACAAAATCACTGTATGGATCAATGCAATTTATGCGCATTGATTGCTAACTCGGAGAAAACCAAGTATATTTTCTTCAATAAGCCACCAGAAACTGAATTAAACATTGTTTTCAATGGACAAACTGTTAGTAAGGTAGTCAGCTTCAAGTACCTCGGAGTTTACCTCGACGGTATATTTAGATAAAGTACGAGCTGATGTTCCCGAAAATTTAAGAAAAGGCATATTTTCATCTCTATTTTTGAGCCACTTAAACTATGGCATAGCAATCTAGGGCTCCACCTTCGATTCCAAGCTGCAATGTATCCAGAGAATTCAGAACCGAGCAATAAAAAACCTATACAACATGAGGGAGCGGGCAAAAACGATTCACGAATTACTCTAGTTCCTAACTGTGGAACAACTATATCGCTTAGAGGTTTCTGCTCAAATTCATGACATTAAGCATCTTAAAACCAACAGCGACATAGTATTTACCTACTACTCCGACATATATCTATACAATACGCGCCGAGCTGACAACATATATCCATCTGCCACCCGTACCTCGAAATTCGGGTCCAATTCAGTGTTAAACAAGGTAATCTCGATCTACAACGAGCTACCGGATGATCTTCAAAAATCTACAAGCAAGATTAAATCTAAATTAAACCAATTCTTGTTATTGCAATAATATGTTTATGTTTATAATCGTTCACTTCGCTAAATAATGAATCTTAAATTTTACTTTATTATTATAATAATAAAGTATTGTGATCGACACAAAAAAAAAAAAAAGTTTGCTACCCTGAAATTTTTTTTTTTCGCGTTTCATGACTAAATTAGCCTAAAAATGCAAAAAAAAAAATCCGTCCGCCGTACGCCGACGTGTACGCTCAGCGCACATTAACTCCCAAACCCTTCAAGATAGAAAGTTCAGTTTTGGGGGGATTGTAGATAGTTGCGGATCTCAGGCGGATACCCATTTTCGGGGGTATACGAGTTCAGGGGGAGGCGGGGGGAGCGCTTAAACCGAAAAATACGAATTCAAATATCTCAACCATGGTAACAGCTAGGACGCTAAAATTCAACATTAATATAGAGGGGTTTGTGGGACAACTTTTAAAAATAATTTAATTTTCTTATCCATTGGGGCTTAGAACCAATTGTCGGCCGAATTTTTTTTTCAAATGATTATATCTTCGAAATTACTTATTGTAACAAAATCATATTTAGAGACCGTCAAGGTGGCATATAGTTTCATCGGAACCAGCTTAGAAAGCGGCTAATTATTGTAAGGGGGAGGGTCAGCGGGGGTGCAAAGAAAAACACTTAAAAATTAATATCTCAACTATCTCTTAAGCTATGTAATTGAAACTTAAAGCTTATATTAAGCTATACTAGGGAAATACAAAAAAAATATAACATGATGAAATAATAGTAGTGGGGGGAAATGGGGAGCATTTTAAAAATGGCGCACTTTTCAAAATTACAAATCCTTATATCTCCAAAAATAGTACAGATATCAAATAAAAAATTTGTCAGATTGTAGAACTACAAAATAATTAATTTTGGTAAAAATTTTAAGTTGGGAGGTGTAAGGGGAGGGAGGTAATAAGCAAAAATATCGAAAACTTTGAGTGATTTTTTTAGGGCTCTGGTAAAAGATACAAAGTTAAAATTTGGCATGTGATTACCTATATTTAATCCACATAGAAAAATAATAATAACTTGATCCATATTTGTTATAAACCGACCCCCCCGGTCTAACGTGCACAAGGTGTTTCATGTGCATGGAAAAAAACACATAAACTGAAAATTTTTGAGTGAAATTTTAAGGTAGAAATTTGAAACTTTGCGAAATGCATTTAAAAAAAATCCCTAAATATACGAAATATTAACTGGTCGAAAACCTTTAACACTTCTACCCCCTCCCATACAAAATTATTTTTTCGACCATTTTCAAGAAATCAATTATCACCTAACTATTAAAAGCTATCAATTTGAAATTTTGCATAAAGTTTTAAAATCGCGCTTGACCTTCTACCCCCTCCCATACAAAAGTATGATTTCGACTAATTTCATTAAATCAACTAATAACCAACAAATTAAAAGCTACGAACTTGAAATTTCGTACGAGCACCTTACAACAAAAATGAAAGAAAATTGCATCACAAGTTTTACGATTCCCCTACCTCCTCTACCCCCTCCCATACAAAATTATTTTTTCGAGCATTTTTAAGAAATCAGTTATCAGCTAAAGTTTGGCAGAAAAACTTATAAAAATAGTTCAAATGAATTTGCTTTAAAAGTTTTGAAATCGCGCTTGCGCTTCTACCCCCTCCCATACAAAAGTATGATTTCGACCAATTTCATTAAATCAACTAATAACCAACAAACTAAAAGCTACGAACTTGTAATTCTATACAAGCACCCTACAATAAAACTGCGTATCAAATTGTACGATTCCCGTATATTCTCTACCCCCTCCCATACAAATGTTCGGTTTCATGAATGTAAAATACACCGAATTTTATGAAAATCCTATGCAACTTCGTCTATGAAACACATTCTATACAGAGAATATTGGACGTGATTCAAGCAATTAATTAAAAAGCTATTAACATCCACCCACCCTTACTATTACCCCTACTCCTCCCCTCATAAAAACCAAATTTACAGAAACGAATGAAATATTGTTAACAGTCCTGCCCAAGAACTCCCTTTCACTTAGCCACTCTAACCTGCATATTGACTTTCCACTCATCCGCAACTTGTCCCAAGAATAATAAAGTTTCGCCCGACTTGTTGGCAGTTTATTTTATTTCGTAACGTTATTGAGTTTTATGTTCTCTTTTTTCTCACATCATTGAATTTTATTTTATTTGCTTTACTTTCATACCCTTTTTTCTCCACTTTTGTCCCATTGTATTAAAACTATTACTTTTTATTTGACAAACTATTATTTTTTTGAAAATATTGTAAAAAAAATGTATATAATTACTATCCTTACGGGCTTAGCTCATGGATTAATTGAAATAAATTTACTTTACTTTACTTTACCACAATCAAAGCACATATTGAGGCATTACCTCAGGCTGAGCCTGAGGAAAGTATTGACCAAATGTGGCAGAACATTAAGGATAGTATTCAGCGCGCAGAGTACACGTTAGGACATTTAGAGCGGAGAAAACGAAACGACTGGTTCGATGAGGAATGCCAAGAAGCCATCACCAAGAAAAACGAAGCCTATCGACTGTTTCTCAAAAGACGAACACGAGCTAGAGAGGACAACTATCAGCGTCTCAGGCAAGACGTCAAGAAGATCTGCAGATGAAAACAACGGAAAATAAACAATGACAAAATTTTATCATTGGACGAAAACCTGAAGAAAAATAACGTGCGAGCAGCATTTAATACCGTGAAAGAAATGAGACAAGGTTATAAACCGCAAACTACCCTCTGTAAGGACGAAGAAGACAACATCATAAGCGACGCTACCGAAATCAATGCACGATTGGTTCAGTATTTCCGAACACTGTTAAATAGAACGACATCACAGACTGAACCGTTTATAATTCCGGAAGATCCAGATGGAGATGAACTGCCCATTGCTTCAACTTATGATGAAGTAGAGCCCTACATAATTTAAAGTCGGAATTGACGGAATCCCTGCAGAGCTCTTGAAAGAAGGTGGAACAGAGCTTACCAGTCGAATATTTAAATTAATAGCTAAAATCTGGACAACTGAAAAATTACCCGATGACTGGCGGAAGAGCATTATATGTCCGGTATACAAAAAGGGTGATCGTCTGCGTTACGAAAATTACAGAGTAATTTCATTGTTATGTACGTGTTACAAAATTTTGACGAAAATCATCGAACGAAGACTCAGTGGATACGCTAACAACATAATCGGAGAATATCAAGGTGGCTTCAGATCCGGACGATCGACAACAGACCAGTTATTCTCAGTAAAACAGGTACGAGTGAAATGCTGGGAATGTGTCAAAGCTTTCCAATGGAGTCAGGTCTCAAATAAGGAGATGTTCTCGCCCCCAAGCTCTTTAACTTGGTGCTCGAGTATGTCGTCAGGAAGGCAACTTCAGTAGCCTCAGTGGACATCAGAGGTACGCTACTCGTAAAATCCGCACAGTTGGTGGCGTACGCAGACGACGTGGATATTATGGCCCGATCAATACTGTGCGTTAAGGAAGTATTCCAGGAGTTAAAGTCGGTGGCGAGTGAAGTAAAGCTCAGGGTCAATGAAGAGAAAACTAAATACATGACCCAGACACGAAGAACTGTCACAGAGAGGCAGAACATTACTATAGGCGAATACAACTTCGAGCAGGTGGACGGATTCGTATACCTGGGAGCCGTTCTCACAAAGGACGGCAATGAGCGACATGAAATCCAAAGAAGAATTACGGCAGCTAACGAAGCATTTTATGCGGTCCTTCCCATAACGAAATGAAGGAAGGTTCATCGAAACAATAAACTACGCATCTACAAGATATTAATTCATCCTGTGGTGCTATATGGATGCGAAACATGGACCTTAACGCGAATATCGGAGAAGGTAATCGACAAGTTTGAGAGAAAAATTCTTCGGAAGGTATACGGAGCAGTTAAGGAAAGGAGATGATTGGCGAATTCGATACAACCATGAGCTGTATCAACTATTTGACGACCCACTAGCATCTATCGTGATAAAGCTGCGCAAGCTACAATGGGCTGGCCACGTGAAACGAATGCACGATGAACGAATTCCAAAACGAGTGCTCAAGGGCAAAGCTCAAGGCAACCGACCGCAAGGGAAGCAACGAAGGCGATGGGAGGACTCAGTCGACGCAGATTGCAGATCGCTTCTCAATTTTTCAAACTGGAGAACGCGGTTGTTGGACCGAGACAACTGGAGGAGGTGCATTCGGGAGGCCAGGGCTCGATATGGGCTGTAGCGCCATTGTATCATCATTTCACAAGTAGAGCCCCCTTTAGGGCAGGGCTGCTGTCAATTTAATACTTAATTGCGAATATGATCAATAGCTCCAAAACATGTAATCAATATTTCGTTTGGGTTTTTATGAAGGTAGGGAGAAAGAGGTATAAGGGTGGGTGGCTGTTAATAATTTTTTAATTGATTGCTTGAATCACGTCCAATATTCTCTGTATAGATTGTTAGCTCCATAGACGAAGTTGCATAGAATTTTCATAAAATTCGGTGTATTTTACATTCACGAAACCAATCATTTATATGGGTGGGGTAGAGGAGGTAAGGGAATTGTAAAATATGTGATGCAGTCTTATTTCAATCTCTTGTAAGGTACTTGTACAAAATTTCAAGTTCTTAGCTTTTAATTTGTTGGTTAGTAGTTGATTTATTGAAATTGGTGGAAATCATACTTTTGAATGGGAGAAGGGCAAGCGCGATCTCAAAAACTTTTGACGCAGCTCAGTTTCAACTATTTTCAAAAGTTTTTGTGCAAAATTTCAAAGTGATAGCTTTAACTAGTTAGGTGATAATTGATTTCTTAAAAACGGTGGAAAAAATAATTCTGTATGGAAGCAGGTAGAAGTTTTGAAGGTATTCAGCAAGTTAATGTTTCATAGTTTTAAAGATTTTTTTCAAATGCATTTCACAAATTTTCAAGTTTCTACCTTACAATTTCATTCAAAAATTTTCAGTTTATGTGTTGTTTTCATTGCACATGAAAGACCTTGTGCACGTTAGATCTCCTTTTCGGTGCATAACAATTGTGGAACAAATTATTATTTTTTTTTTCTGTGTATATCGAATAGTTGTATCGACATGCCAAATTTAAAAAATTTGTATCTTTCACCACAGCCCTTAAAAAAATACTACAAATTTTCGACGTTTTTGCTTTCCACCTCCCTCCCCTTACACCCCCCAACTTCAAATTTTTACCATAATTAAAGACTATGTAGTACTAAAATCCAACAATTCCAATTTGACATCTATACTCAGATTTGAGATATAACGGTTTGAAATTTTGGAATGTGCACCATTTTTGAGATGCTCCTCATTTTCCCTCACTACTATTATGTCCAAATTTTATATTTTTCTCATAATTCCCTAGTATAGCTTAATATATAATTCAAGTCTCAATTACGTGATATTAATTTTTAATTGTTTTTCCTTGCACCCCCTCCCCCTTAACCTCCCCCCTTACAATGACTAGCGTTCTTTGAAGCTGATTCTGGTTGGTCTGTATACATAGTTGAGATACTCATTCTTAAGTGTTTTTCTTTGCAGGGTAGCAAAGTTTTTTCTTTTCTTGTGTCGATCAAAATACTTTATTATTAGAATAATAAAGTAATTAAATTATTTTTAAAGTTTGTTCCACAAGCCCCTCTATATGTTTGTGGATTTCCTAGCTGGAACAATGGTTGAGATGTCTGATATTTGAGATTTTCTTAGTTTTCGGTTTTAGCCCTTCCCACTTCCCTCTCAACCCTTACACCCCCAAATCGGACGGCATACAGACAGACGGATTCTTTTTTACATTTTTAGGCTATTTTAGTCATCAAACGCGAAAATCAAAATTTCAGGGCAAGAATTTTTTTTCCAATTCGATCACAAAAAATAACATCTACTACTAGGAAAAAGACGCCAATAAGGCAAAATATTATAGTAGGAGACGATAACCTAGAAAACGAAGACAACTTTAAATACCTAGGGGCGAACCCATCGAAATCAAAAGAAGGATAATGACTCGATCTGGAGAATACGATACAATAGAAAACTGTATGCTATCTTCGACAATCCAGAAGTGTCAACCCTCATAAAATTTAAGAATTTACAATGGGCTGGTCATGTGGAGCGGATGGATGACGGAAGAATTCCCAAACGCACACTAAAAGGGGAAGTCAATGGACAAAGACCGGTCGGAAAACCACGGAAGCGCTGGAATGATTCGATTGACGCATGCAGCACTGCAAAGATTTCGAAACTGAAGGACGCGGCCACTGAACCAAAGTGGATGGAAGCAAAAGCTTCAGGAGGCCAAGGTCCGATTTGTAGCGCCATCGTAAATAAGTAAGTAAGTTACCAAAACTTATTGAGTTTTTTTTTTGTTTGCTGAATGTTTTAAGAATGAGTTTTGAAATAATGCAAGGATTTCCGAATTTCACACTGCACTTATAAAGTTTGATCGCAGTGGAGGCCGAAACATCACGATCAATAAATCAATGTGAAAACTGGAAATCTATCCTCTAAAACTATAATTCGTTGAATGAATGACTAAATAATTCGCTTTTGTATACTTAAATTAGTGGGTCATGACCCACAATTGGGTCAAATATATTTTTCGAAATTTTTTTTCTGTCTCGCTAAAATGATAAACAAAAGTGTTCCATGCGTGTCCTTGGAATTTGAATATATTTATAAGCGTATTTTTAAAGAACTAAAAGCAATTATAAGGCATAGAAGGTGTTTAAAGATCACAATATTTCATTAACCTTTGAAATGTCGCGTGTCAATCTGCATTGTAAAGCACTTTTTCAGTAAGTTATAATTCGCGACTTTCTTACAGTTTTTAGAAGTATAAATAGTCGGGACAAATCGTGTGAATTTACTAAATATAGAAATGGCGTGATTAAAATAATTGCCGGCCAAAGGCTTACCAACAAAAAACATTTTCTTCACCTTGAAGAATATTATAATAAGACTAAATTGTATTGTACATCTGAGCCGTAAGAATTACCTTAAAATAGTAAAACAAATAACTTTATTGTAATTATTGATACCTTAATTATTATTGTCTCGAAACTATTTGTATTTGCTTTTTTCCCATATATATCTGCGGCTTCGTTTCTCTTAAGAGTGCATAGGACTAAAAAATCCAAAATGGGCAGATAAATAATTTTAGAAAAGCTAGATTGCCAGCAGGTGAGCCCATTTTGATATGGGCTATTACGGCATCCTAAAATCGAAATAGTTGGGTACATTTCTTAATCGAACCTGTTTTTGGTTAATAGCATATCAACCTTCACTATGAATTGGAAAATAGCCCAAAGAAGGAAAATAAAATAATTTAAATTTGTTAAAATTCAAAAAAATAAATGCTTTTCTTAAATTGCAATATATTTTACAAGAAGTCAAAAAACAACAGAATTATAATTAGGCATAATGCCCATTCACCATAAGGTGAAGTAAGGTAAGGTAAGTTTAATGCAACGGAAAATCTGTTATCTCAAATTCTTCAGAATGAATAATGATGCTGAAATTGGTATACGAATGTTGTGGTCTAATTTAAATATCCGTAACTTCCATAATTTCCTTATCAAAATTCTTATCACCATGCTGTGTTCCAATTTTTATGTCGCTTGCTCTGATATATTCGAAGAGTTAATGCTCTTCTGGAAAAGTTGACAATTTTTTCAAAATTAATCGCAAAAACATAACAGAATTGTGATCGGGCGTGAGACCAAATCATGCGAAAAATAAAACTATATATGCATCGTTTTGAAGTTAAGATGCGCACCATAAGGCAAATTTAATGCGACATTATTTAATTTTAAGATGATCCATCACTATGATTCAATGTTGAATCGCGTATAGTCTCCAATGAAATCGGAATTCTTTTGAACGATTTCATTATAATATGAATTTTAAAACTATATAAATCGGATTCCTGTGATCGATAGTCAAAGCAGGCTTTATTCCATTGACACATCAAACTCAAATTCCTGTCAAAACTCCCTGTAGGTCACAGGACAGAAACAACTCCCTTCCACAAGGCGCGGTCATGAGCATCGGCCTTTAGCTTTTGCCAGGACTAGTTTAATCCTCTCACCTCCAGCACAACTGCTCGCCTTCATGTGCTACATGGTCGACCAATCCGATGTCTTCCTTGATGATTACAATCCAGAGCCTGTTTGACAATATATCGCTCTGGTTTCCTCACAGTGTGATCGATCTACTGTCACTTACGCCTTTGAATCACAATACCTATTTTGGTCGACGTTGGAGATCACTTCTTCTAATTTCCACAGGTTATATTTTTTTCGGATTAATATATGTTTCAAGTTTCAATTACATAGCTTAAGAAATAGTTGAGATATTCATTTTTAAGTGTTTTTCCTTGAAACCCCTGACCCTCCCCCTTGCAGTAAGCTCTCTCTAAGCTGATTCTGGTGGAGCTATATGCCACCTTAATGGTCCCAAAATATGGATTTTTTTATGATAAGTAATTTCGAAGATATAATCATTTGAAAAAACAATTCGGCCGACAATTTGTTCTTAGCCCCCGCTTTTCGGACGCCAATGGATTAAAAAATTAAATTATCTTTGTAGTTTGTCCCACAATCCTTTCTACATCTCTGTTAATTTTCAGTTTCCTATCTGCATTCCTGGTGGAAATATTAGCAAGTGTAGTTTTTGACTCTTTCCCTCCCCCCGCCTCCCACTTACACCTAACACTTCCCAAAATTTAGAAATTGGAGCTCACTTACCCAGTCAACAATCTGCTCAAAAAAGAACATTCTACCTTTAACGGTCTCGGAGATATGAGTCCATATGTACGGTGGATGGCGTACGGCGGGACGGATTTTTTTTTTTACATTTTTAGGGTAATTTAGTCATGAAACGCAAAAAAACAAAATTTCAGGGTAACAAAATTTTTTTTTTCTGTGTCGATCACAATACTTTATTATTAGAATAATAAAGTAAAATTACAAACCTCCTCCTTCTGCTTTTATCACATCCCACACAAAAGTCGCTATTCACTATTCGGAAGAATTTGAGATAACATATTTTCTGGTACTATAAACTCTTTCCTATTTCATCTAGATTACCATGTGATTGGGCTTTACGCCCAATCATAATTCTAGTATGTTTTTTATGATAATTTTAATGTGCGATATATAAATCATTTGAATTCCACTACTAATTCTACCACCACCCATGCAAAGTACACTTTCTTATGGAATACGCTAAACCATTAGCAATACGTGTAAAATTTATCGAGCTGAAATTGTGCACTAAATATTTATTAAGAATTATTAGTTTATTAGACCGAAAAAAAAGTTACTGATCTGCAATTTAAAACACGTCAAATGCATAATGCTTACAGTTATTTCTGAAAAATCATTAAGAACCCTCCTTACACCACTTCCCATACAAACAGCACAACTTTACAAAACGCTAAACACTAATTTTCTCAGTAATTAAAATGTTTGAAGCTTAAATTTTGTGTATTATAATTAGTTCAATGCCATTCCGCCTCCTAACACTCCCCATATAAAATTTCTTACAATCAAAAAAAAAATTCTTTCAGTATCGCAAGATTGGGTATTGGGTATATGCCCACTTGTAGCCCTGTTATGTTTTTTATAAATTTGTAATTGCACATTTCAGCATAATAGAAAAAAATCTGCCAACAAGTCGAGCGTAACTCTATGATTATTGAGATAAGTTGAGGATGCGTGGAAAGTCAATATCCACGTTAGAGTGGTTAGGGAAAACTAAGTGGAAGGTCGTTCCAGGGCAGGGCTGTTGTCAATTTAACGCTTAGTTGCGAATAAGATCAATATCTCCAGTATACATAATCAATATTTCATTCGTTTATTTATGTAAGTTTGGGCTTTCAAGAGAGGGAGGGGAGGGGTTATAGTAAGGGTGGTGCTTGAATCACGTCCAATATTCTCTGTATAGAATGCCAGTTTCATAGACGAAGAAACTTTCGACGTAATTTTTAACTATTTGTAAAGTTTTTATGCAAAATTTAAATTTTTCAGTTTTTGTGTTTTTTTTCCTTGCACATGAAACAGCTCGTGGACGGTAGACCCAGCCCCTTCCCCTGGGTGCTTAACAATTGTTGAACATATCGTATTTTTCTAGTATTGCTTAATATATATTCCAAGTTTCAATTACATAGCTTAAGGGATACACCCCTCCTGAAGCTCCTCCTTACAATAATTAGCTTTCTTCCTAATTCCGGTGAACTGTATGCCACCTTCATGGTCTCAAAATATATAAGTAATTTCGAAGATATAATCATTTAAGAAAAAAATTCGGCCGGCAGTTTATTTTTAAGCCCCGCTTTTCGAATATGTGGATAAAAAAATTAATTTATTTTTAAAGTTTGTCCAACAAACTCTTCTATATATATGTTGATTTTCAGCTTCCTAGATAGAACCATGGCTGCGATATTCGAATTCTTAGCTTTCGGTTTTACCGCAACATTAGCAACGTTCTGCGCGAGGGAAAGCATCTCATTGTAAAATTGGAGATTAATAAGCATGCAATGAGTTTTCAAGTGGATACCAGTGCGACATACTCTATAATTGGTGCACCAGGATACAAAGAGCTAGGCGAACCCCCTTGTTGTCTTGCAAACTGTACATTAAGGGAGTATGGAAATGTTCCTGTTCCTGTAATTGGAATAACGAAAGTCGAGGTCTGGCTTGGGAAAACTGCTCATAACTTGCAATTATTCGTATCAAAGACGCCAACCTGGAACAATATTTTTGGCATGGATTGGCTTGATGCGTTTTGGTTAAGTATTAGTCAACAAATATTAGCAAAGGATAATCATTCCACTGTCGATATCTATGAGCTATGAGGAGATATTCTGCAATTTTCTCTACATATTTAAAATGTTGCAACTTCTTTAAAGCTCATTCGGAACTTAAAGCTGAGGTGAAATCAAAATTCTTCAAATCTCGAACGCTCCTGTTCTAACAGCTGGATTTATGCGAACCAGAAGTAAATCAACAAGTTACTGAAGGTATATGGAAACCCCTTTCATTCAGTTCATTGGCTGCGCCTATAGTAAGTAGTCGTGCCCAAGGAGAATGGTAAAATCTGAGCGTGCGGTGACTTTAAAGCGATAAACTCGCAACTCGAATTCGCACAGTACCCCATTCCTCGCGTAGATATCTTTTTTCAAAGATTGACCGATCGGAAGCTTACCTTCAAATAGAACATGACGTGAATTCGAGAAAAAAATCATTGTAGTTAATACCCCTCTGGGCTTTTTTCAATACCAAAGACTGCCATACGGAATAGTAAGATTGTAATTGTAATTTTGTATTGGAGATACAAATATATGTCTTATGGCATACGATTTTAACCACGTTGAGTTTTAGCACTTTATATTATTCCTTTTTTAGTAACGCTAGGCTCGAATCGAACCAATCCTTTCTTTCAGTTTCCTTAAAAATTGAAAACATCTGAATAAGCATTTAAATTACGATGAGTCAAAACGAAGTTAAACGTTTTTTGGTTAAAGAGGAGTAGATAAATTCTAATCGCTCAACAGAGTGAATAATTATTTTCTATTTATTGCAAAGTTTGCATTACTCGATTTCATATCCCTGTAGACCTGATAACAATAAAATTATCTCCTAACATAAATGTCCAAAAAGTCGCAAATATCAATAAATTGTGAAAATTCTAACCATAAACTTTCCTTCTAATCATCATCTCAATTGTTGACAAAATCAACACATGTCTATGACACTTGGCATAGTTTAAGCTGACATATTATTTACAGGTCAACTTAGTTCAGTTGCTAAGCTATTTGTTACATTTCTACGTATACATAAACGGTGGAAGCACTATTCTGACATTTTTCAATATATTTTTCCTTTCCTTTTTTCAAAGGAATGAAACGTTGTTGATGCAAATGACAGCCTCTCAAAATGTTTTTGTTTTGGTAAATTTGCAATATTTTTCCATACAAAAAAGTTGGAGTGAAGTATTGTGCTTTATGTACACCAATGAACAAAAAATTATAGAACATTGCGAATTTTTATAGGTGGTGACCCAATTTTGAGTAGAAGTGAATAAAGGATATATTTCAGTAAATATATAAAATGAACACGCAAAATATATTTGATACAATCGATTATGTTAGTGTTAAATGTCAGCTCTAGTTGCATATCATCTACCACTGAATGAAATTAATGCGCGCGTAGGAACACTATACGGAACACCTGCATGGATTTGAGCGGAATGTTCAAGCTTTTCTTGAGCTAGGGTGTAGCCTAGTAGGTAACGTGTTGGTCTTGTAATGCGAAGGTCTTGAGTTCAAATTCTGGTCGACGCAATATAAATTTCCAGCACATTGCCTGCTTGGCTACCTCAATCTACGAAAATGAAAAAAATTCGTAGAAAGAGGGTTGTGCGAAGGGCTAACAACCCTTCCACAATAAGTAATGAAAAATGTTAAGGAACCTGAATATCAGGAGGCCAAGGTCCGGTTTGGGCTGTAGCGCCATTGTAGAAGTAAGAAGTTCAAGCTCTCAACAAACAGTAATGAAAGAACACGCATGATTATTGAATGTCTGAAGATCTTGAATATTGAACCATTTAACAACAACCATTCGGAAGACAGGAATGACGAGGGAATGCTTGATAGAAGGAATTAACAGCGCTCGGCCAAGAAGAGCGGTAACAGTAATACTAATTGCGAGCATCTACCATCTAATGCGACTCGACTAGAATGTTCAGCAATAACAACCACACGGTCAGAAGGGAAAAGATTCGTACGACGAGAAAATGCTTTATGAACACCTGTGAGTTCTTTACCAAGAAAGCAATACGAACCACAGGACCAACAGGAGAAAGAATCGTACGACGATGAAATACTATATAGAAACCAATAACAACCACACTTATGGGCTCGTACGAAAGGAAAAAGACTCGGGCGAAGAGGTAATGCTTAATAGAAGCACTAACAGCGTTCGGCCGTGAGGGAAAAGCGCTCGGTCAAGAAGGAAGAGATTCACATGACAGCAGAAAATTTCGGCTGACAAAAGCAATATAAAAACATAACAGGACTACGATACTCTAAATCAAAGAGAATTTTTTCGGAATTTAGAATATTTTGTAGGAGGAGTGGCAGAAGGGGTGATATTAAATTAAATTTCATGCTAGAGTTGCTAGCAAAAATTCTTATACAAGAATTAAGCTTAAAAGATTTAAAAGATACTTAGAAAATTAGTGTACTGGACTTAGTGGAAATGTACAGTTTGTAGGGGAGGTGGTAAAAGGAGGGGCGAGTTCTTAATGTCTTTTTCAGAAATAGCCATAAGCATCATGCATGTAACATGTTTTAAATTGCAGATCAGTTACATTCGTTCTTTTCAGAAAAATTGATATTTTTCGGAGTTAAGAAATTGTGTCATTTGGTATGGGAGGGGGTAGAAGCAGTGAAGGTAATCGACTTATTTTTGGTCTTACTAATAATTTTAAAAAAATTTCAACTTGATAAATTTTATACATACTGAGTAAATTGGCTTACAGTGGAACAAAAGAAACAAAAGTCGACTGAAAAGCATAAAAGAGAAGAAAATATTTGCACTTAAAGGTTACAGATACCGAGTGTGCTAAATTCGTGGTCACCACTGTATAGTTTTTCATGAAACCGTGCAGTTTGTATGAGAGGTGGTGGAAGAAGTAGGGGGATAAAAATCATTTTTATACCGTAGATTAACATTATTATAAAATAATATATTCCAAATTTAAAATTAATAGCTTTTATATTTCTCGAGAAAATTCATGTATTATCAAATTCTAACATTGAGTCATTTTGTATAGGAGGGGGTAGAAGGAGTGGAGCAATTCGGCCCGTTAAATAACTTGTCCTTACTTGTTTGTCAAAAACGGTATGTACAATATTTCTCTAAATCAACGCGAGCTAAGGATGTCACGGATGAACGGACGGATGGACAGACAGACGGACGGACAGACATCCGGTTCCGAGATTTATGAGTGATAATATGAGCTACTGTATCTTTCATTTTTTTTCTCCGAGTCTTATTTCTTAGCGTTCCAAACTTTGTGGCAATCTTATAATACTCTCAGATTTCGTCAATAGTATAACGACGGTACTTCGGTACTTCCAATAATGAAATCCAAGAAAGTCCACTGGAACAATAAGCTGCGGATATATAAAACTATTGTACGACCTGTGCTCTGTTATGGCAGCGATACGTGGACATTAACGCGAACTTCCGAAAAAGCAGTTAACGCATTTGAAAGAAAGGTCCTCCGAAGAATTTTGGGACCTGTGAAGGAAGGAACGGAATGGCGAATAAGATACAACCATGAGTTGTATCAACTCTACGAGGAGCCAGAAGCTTCAACGTTCATCAAGCTAAGTAAACTGCAGTGGTCTGGCCATGTAGAGCGAATGGAAGTCAGAAGAATCCCAAAACGTGCTCTGAAAGGCAAAGCGAGTGGTAACCGGCCAGTAGGCAAGTCTCGCAAGCAATGGGAAGACTCGGTTGATGAAGATAGCAAAGCCATCTTAAAAATTAGCAGCTGGAGGACGCGGTCTTTGGATCGAGACGATTGGGGGCGACGACTTCAGGAGGCCAAGGCCCGATTTGGGCTGTCGCACCATTGATGATGATGATGATAACGACGAGCATTTTAGATGAACAGTCAGTCTGATTTGGAGCCGTCAACGATTCAGTCAATGTTCAGAAAGCGAAAGAGTTGGCAAGTAATAATTTGTAAGTGAAAAAGTCTCGAGTGGAAAGTGATTTAGTTAAATTAATTAAATTGAACTTATTAAACTGGTGGTGTTAATTTTTACCTGAAATCTAACAACCCCTTGGGCACTTCATTAGTTTAATGCTAGGTTTTAGTTGAAGAAACATATTCAACAACATCCCATCGGCAGTGTTTGCTTACGAAGCATACATAAATCTTAGATTCAAATAAAATGTAATCCGGCTTTGAAGTTATGAGCATATTAAATGATGGTTTTGAATAATTTTTATTCATTTTAAGGACTATAACCAGACAAATGACGATTTTTTTTTCTATGGAGTGAGTATTTTTGCTAGGTTCAAAAAATTTGTTTAATGAAAGAGACTAACTTCTTATCCTATAAATTTGAAAATATTGGTTTGGTACGACCCGCATTAGAGTATGGTCTAACAGGACCGTATTATATTCAGAATTAATAATATGTGGATAAAATACGACTTTGAAATCGAATATTGATTATATACATATGCCTGAACTAAAGCAAACTACTTATATTTTACTTTATTATTATAATAGTAAAGTATTGTGATCGACACAAGAAAAAAAAAAAATTTGCTACCCTGAAATTTTTTTTTCTCGCGTTTCATAACTAAATTAGCCTAAAAATGCAAAAAAAAAATCCGTCTGTCTGTACGCCGTACGCCGACGTGTACGCTCAGCGCACATTAACTCCCAAACCCTGCAAGACAGAAAGTACATTTTTGGGGGGATTGTAGATAGTTGCGGATCTCAGGCGGATACCCATTTTGGGGGGTATACGGGTTCAGGGGGAGGCGGGGGGAGCGCTTAAGCCGAAAAATACGAATTCAAATATCTCAACCATGGTAATAGCTAGGAAGCTAAAACTCAACATACATATAAAAGGGTTTGTGGGACAACTTTTAAAAATAATTTAATTTTTTTATCCATTGGGGTGCGAAAAGGGGAGGCTAAGAACCAATTGTCGGCCGAATTTTTTTTTCAAATGATTATATCTTCGAAATTAATTATCGTAAAATTATCATATTTAGAGACCGTTAAGGTGGCATATAGTTTCATCGGAACCAGCTCAGAAAGCGGCTAATTATTGTAAGGGGGAGGGTCAGGGGGGTGCAAATAAAAACACTTAAAAATTAATATCTCAACTATCTCTTAAGCTATGTAATTGAAACTTAAAACGTATATTAAGCTATACTAGGCAAATACAAAAAAAATATAATATGTCGAAATAATAGTAGGGGGGGGGGGGGGAAATGGGAAACATTAAAAAAATGGCGCACTTTTCAAAATTTCAAATCCTTATATCTCAAAAAATAGTACAGATATCAAATCAAAAATTTGTCAGATTGTAGAACTACATAATGGTTAATTTTGGTAAAAATTTTAAGTTGGGAGGTGTAAGGGGAGGGAGGTGATAAACAAAAATGTCGACAACTTTGAGTGATTTTTTTAGGGCTCTAGTGAAAGATACAAAGTTGAAATTTTGCATGTAAATACTTATATTTAATGTTCATAGAAAAATAATAATAACTTGACCCATATTTATTATAAACCGACCCCCCCGGTCTAACGTGCACAAGGTGTTTCATGTGTATTGAAAAAACACAGAAACTGAAAATTTTTGAGTGAAATTTTAAGGTAGAAACTTGAAAATTAGCGAAATGCATTTAAAAAAAATCCCTAAATATAGGAAATAGTAACTGGTCGAAAACCTTTAACACTTCTACCCCCTCCCATACAAAATTTTTTTTTCGACCATTTTCAAGAAATCAATTATCACCTAACTATTAAAAGCTATCAATTTGAAATTTTGCATAACAACTTACAAAAATAATTAAAATGAAATTGTTTTAAAAGTTTTAAAATCGCGCTTGCCCTTCTACCCTCTCCCACACAAAAGTATGATTTCGACCAATTTCATTAAATTAACTAATAACCAACAAATTAAAAGCTATGAACTTGAAATTTCATACGAGCATCTAACAACAAAAATGAAAGAAAATTGCATCACAAGTTTTACGATTCCCTTACCGCCTCTACCCCCTCCCATACAAAATTATTTTTTCGAGCATTTTTAAGAAATCACTTATCAGCTAACTCTTAAAAGCTATCAATTTCAAATTTGGCATAAAAACTTATAAAAATAATTCAAATGAAGTTGCTTTAAAAGTTTTGAAATCGCGCTTGCGCTTCTACCCCCTCCCATACAAAAGTATGATTTCGACCAATTTCATTAAATTAACTAATAACCAACAAACTAAAAGCTACGAACTTGAAATTCTATACAAGCACCTTACAAGAGACGCGAAATAAAACTGCGCGTCAAATTTTACAATTCCTTTATATTCTCTACCCCCTCCCATACAAATGTTCGGTTTCATGAATGTAAAATACACCGAATTTTATGAAAATTCTATGCAACTTCGTCTATGAAACACATTATATACAGAGAATATTGGACGTGATTCAAGCAATTAATTAAAAAGCTATTAACATCCACCCAGCCTTACTATTACCCCTACTCCTCCCCTCATAAAAACCCAAACTTGCAGAAACGAATAAAATATTGTTAAATTGACAACAGCCCTGCCCAAGAACTCCCTTTCACTTAGCCTTCCCTAACCACTCTAACCTGCATATTGACTTTCCACTCATCCGCAACTTGTCCCAAGAATAATAAAGTCTCGCCCGACTTGTTGGCAGTTTATTTAATTTTAAACTTCGAACTGGAATATGATTTAAAATTCAGCTGCGAAAATCACAACACCATATCATCTTCGTTAGATCAAAATTTCTGAACAAAGTTTCAGAATAAATATTCAATAACTTTTAAAATACTTTTCATTTCGCTACTTCTTCCTACCTCCATAAATTTTTAGTACTCTCAAAAAGGATTCAAATATTAATATGAATTCTTATCACGTAGCCAATAACTATAGAAAATATAGAATTTACTATTTGAAAGAAATCATATAACAATGAAATAGAAAACGTGATTCTTTTACTGTTTGCATTAAGGAAACAATCAAGGCGCCCGAACTGACAATATAAATATCATTAAATTAAATTAAAGTAAAACATAACAGAATTATGATAACTCTGTACACAGATGAAATGGGAAAGAGTTTAATGTAAATACCCAAAAACATATCATCTCAAATTCTTTCGAATAGTGAATAGTAAATTTTGTATGGGATAGCAGCAAAGAGGAAAAACATGTAATTTTTGAATATGGCTCCGAAAGTGGCATGCAAAATGTTTCGAGTTGTCATGATTTTGGCAGGGGAAGTGAAAATTTTGCTTTTGATGAATTTCTAATATAGATATTTTTATTGGAGGTGGTAGAAGGAGTGACGCGAAGATGATATTTTTTTTAGCATTTATTACAATCATCAAGGGACAAATTTTGGCAAAATTTTAAGTTTCTGTAGTAGGGGGACAAATTCTGGCAAAATTTTGAATTTCTGTAATAGGAGAACCCGGAGCAAGCGGCAATAAGTAGACCTAGACCAACCTGTTACTGCTCAACTATATAAATACTAACTAATAAATATAGATCCAACTTAATTTTCTGCATTTCCACTAGTACTATATGTTATACATGTATGTAATATTGTTATATGTTTATGTAATAACTTGTCCTGACCACCTAATTCTGCTCCGTACCTGGGCCAGAACGGGGCAAATGACAATATTTTCTGTTTTTGAAAACAAAAGTACTGTTCTTTTGCTTCCTTACAATATTATTGTATTTTTGTGGTTATTACATCACAATATGTTTATAGAAAAATTTGCAGCTCCCTTCATTAGCCATTTTGTATTTTTAAGACTTATTTTAACTTAGTACTCTGTTCTGCCCCGGGTTCCTCTATACTTGTTTTAAAATCAATATTGTTATAGATCTGGCAATGATCTCTCTCAAATCTGCCAGAACTATTTAGAATATTCTTCCAACATGTAGAGGGCTTCTAGTAACTTCTCAAAGACACAAACAATGACACCCGACGCCATCTAGTAACTTCCAGAATAGTCCAGACCGAGCAGAAAAACATACACCAGAGAAGGTTCGAGACTCGGATAAATCCATTATAAATAGCCAGAGCTCACGACAATGGATGGAGTTACTCAGTGACAGTTTCATGGAAAACACCTATCGGTGTAAGTAAGCGAAAGTGATAGATCGGCAGTGTTCCTGGGTTGTACGAATTAAGTTTTTAGAGCGAATTTAGTGAAGTGATCGGGAAATTGTGTATAACGTGCAATAAATAAATTATCCTTATATTTTAAAACGAATTGAGTTTTCTTTGGAATCTGGCGAACCCCTAGCTCGCAACAATATTATGCAATTACTAAAGTTATGCATTTATAAGAGAGGGGCAGAAGGAGTAAGCGTATCAAAACAAAAGTTTTCGTCATTAAGGAGATTTGCAATATTATACTTTGCTCAAAATTTCCAGTCGATAGCTTTTGCAGATCCAAAGAAAAATAATTGAATTGAAATTTGTATGGGAGGGGTAGAAGGAATGAGATAATAAGTTGATAATTTTTCCAAAATTTATTGCAATTGCAATGGAATAATTCTGGCAAAAATTCGTCTTTTTTCGGTTTGCAAGTTTCAATGAAAATTGAAAAAATTCCTTATTCAAAATTGTCCATTTGTATAGGAGGGCGAAATAATCTATATGACGTTAATAATATTAATATCGTTACACTTTGACCTAATTTTCAAATCGATAGCTTAACTAGTTTCGGAGAAAAGTCAATTTCTTGAAATTTCGAAATTTCATAAAATTTGTATGGGAGGGGGGATGTGGCCCGTCAACGAACTTGAAGTTTCTTTTTTGCTAAAAACGACTTAAAACCAATTTCAGCACGAAAGCTACAATGGCACTGCAGCTCAGATTGGGTCTTGGCGGCCTAACCTTCAGGTTCCTTAACTTCCTTCATTACTTATAGTGAAAGTGCTGTTAGCCCTTCGCACAACCCTCTATACCAAGGTATACTCAACTATGCAGCATGCTGAAATTAAGCGCCGGTAAAGACTATTCTCCCCAGGGGGGTAGTTGTAGGAAGAGGTTATACCAATTCATGCAACTATCTTTGGAGAATAGCGACTGCACTAGTGTTGGGCAGCACAAGAATTTTTGTCCCATGTTTGTATGAGGGGCTCATTTGAAATTTGAAGTGGTACAATGTCCCACCTCAAATGTCCCATTCAAAAGCTCCATGTCCCATTCATACATACAATGTCCGTCCCATTCATACAGTTTGCCTTTTTGAGGAGCAATGGTAGCAAACAAGCGAAAAATGACGTATATTGCGCTTTTATGTGTGCGCGTAGAATATCTTAACCCTACTAACACCGTTTCTTGTTGAGATGCGGTAGTAAAATGACGTATTATTAGGTGTGGCATTTGTGGGTTGCGTTTATAATATACATTCTTTTTTATTTTATTTATTCTTATTTAATTTTAAAAATTAAAATACAAAATCTCCTTAATTAATATCACAAAAAAATACATTCTTATTTATTTCAGTTATTCTTATTTACACTTATTCGGTTTCACTAGGGTTAAAACACTATACTAGCCATGTAAGTCAGTCCAACAACAACAAGTTGTAGTCACAATAAAAATGACAGTTCCGTACAAATTCGCCAGCTTTTGTATGTAGCGGACACGGCGGGCTTCGTAAGAATCGCGTTTATTCTTAAATGCAGTGTTAAAAATAGTTCAGTTTTTCAAAATACTTTATTAATAGTGCTCAGCATGTAATTACTATACGTTGATATCAGTGCAATAGATTTTTAATTGAAAAAAGTGCGATGAAAGTTAAATCTCGGTTTCTCCCATCGAAGAGAATCTGTCATTCATGTGCAGAGTTCTGCGGTTCGTAATATTTCCGTGCTGAGAGCTTTGCTTTCAGCCATACAAATGCATGGGACAAAACCCGGTGAAGTGAGTGTGATTTGAGTGTTACAAATGTATTGGTACAGCAGCCATACAAATGCATGTTTTTAATTCAGATGCGACAAAAGCTCTGAAGTGGGACAAAAACTTTGAAGTGGGACAACAATATTTTTTGTAGTGATGGGACATTTTGACGTGCATGAATGGGACATTTGTACCACTTCTTGTATGAGTAACGCAACACTAGACTGCACGCACTTGAGCTTACGATCCCCTGTGAAATGCGGACGGTAGAATTAACCCACAGCCAGTAATGCTTGCCCAAAAATGACAAATGGACACTAACTGGAACATGGGCTTATCACCTACCTGATACGAAAAACGGATACAGCGCCACGGATACGGACAGATTCCACGGTAGCGATTTTGGCGTTGGAGAACGGCCAATAAGTGATCAACCGTTAAATGGAGCATTATAATATCCAAATCTTGGCCTTGAATGAGATCAAGTGGACAAGATCAGGAGAAGAACGACCCCCGAGCGAAAACACTGTATAGCCAGCCGAGTGTCACCTTCGATCGTGTTCCAAGAGGTGATATTATTATCATCTCAGAAGAATGCCCAGGTTGGCTCTGACAAGACTAGAGTAGAACACGTCATGGGGAAGCATGGTGACCCTTGGGTCAACGCGTCAAAATCTTGAATTAAGAACCCCGAAAACGGTGAGTTACTTGTGAAGTTTTGAAGTACTCGGCAAATGGTCATTGGAGGGACCCATTTTCCACACCAGAGTAACCATAAAACATCTTAGGTTTCCCTCGATGGTGTTACTCAGAACTAGATCGACCATTTGGCAATAATTCACCGATGGAGAAGATGTCTGCTCAATGTGCGACCGAAGCGTGGACCTCCCGTGGGGAGTGATCACCACTTGATGGTTGCCTGCTTGAAATTGTGCACAGCAGCTATCCGACGACCACAAATTCTTCATATGAAGCGCAAAATTAATGTGGATAGACTTAGAGACCCCAACAAAAAGCGCGAGCACACCACCATTCTACGCGAAAAGTCATCCACATTGGGTGAAAATGGAATGCGCGCACTGAACGCCAATTGGGACGTAGCCAGAAACACGTTTGTAACTAGTGCTGAAGAATCTGTCGGATATGTGCAAAGCGGTGGGAAACCCTGGATATCGCAAGAGACATGGGACAAGGTTGGCGATCGGAAAAAGCAAAATTGGCAACCCGATGTCAACCATAGAACACCCGGCTGGAGCAAGAACTACCACGATGCTCATATACAGCTTAAAAAGGCTGTTAGACGTGACAAGCGCAAGGCCATTGAGGATCTGCGGCTTACCTTGGGGATATGGGCTCACTATTTAAAATCATGAAACAGTTGACGAACATGAATTGCACCACCAACCACCTGGTGAGAGATGTCAACGAAACTCTCCTTAATATGAGTGAACCAGTTTTGGTGATGGAAGGAATACTTTTCCGATATTTAAATCATCTTGTCAGAGGAAGATATTCCAGAACATCCAACCGCAGCAATCCTCTATTAGGGTCGATCCCCCAGATAAGGAAGAAACAGTTTCCGCTATTCGGTCAATGGCGGGAAGGAAAGCCCCATGTATCGATAGACTACCAACTAAACTCCTCAAAGCGGACCCGGAAATAACAGCCGATATACTCCTCCCACTCTTTACTGAGGTGTGGAATGACGGAAGATATCCGACTGAATGGAAGGAGGGCGTCATTGTCAAAATTTTGAAGAAGGGCGACCTTCGGGATTTTGGCAATGGCGTGGCATATGTGTACTTACTGTCGTAACGAAAATCAGGATTAGTGCTGTCGTGGAGAGCGCTCTCGAAGTTTATCAGGCTGAATTCCGTAAACAGTCGTCTTGTATCGACTACAGAAACACCCTACGGATAATATTGAAGCAGTCCGCCGAAATGGGTTCTCCACTAAATCTCATGTTTGTGCACTTCGAGCAGTCTTTCGAGAGCGTTAGGCGAGATTACATATGAAATGCTTTGCGTAGGAGAAGTATTCCAGATAAGGTCATAGCTATGATTAAAGAATCCGACGAAGATGCAAGGTGTCACGTCTTGCATAGAGGAGTGCTGTCCGAGAGTTTTCCTGTGCAAACGGGTGTCAGTCAAGGCTTCATATTATCACCAGCACTGTTTCTGGTGGTAATAAATGACATCTTGAAGACGGGAAGGTGGAGAAGGTAAAGATCATCAATGGAGGCTTTTTAACATCTTAAGTCGTCTTGATTATGCTGATGACGTGTCTAAGTCCGAACGGTTAGGTGAAAGCAAACACCTAACCGTTCGGACTTAGAGTCCTATGTTCACTCATTTCATTCTAAATGCAAAGAGGCAAGACTGAAAATAAATGTGCGTAAAACCAAGTGCTTGCACATGGGTTCGAACCCATTGTTTTTAACGGCCAATATGTAAGAGAGGTGCAAGATTTTTTGTTATCTCGGAAGTATTGTCAGCATGGACGGCGGAGCTGAAAAGGATATTGAGGCTCGTCTAAATAAAAGTCGTCAGGCCTTCGGTATCATTTCCACTTTCTGGAGATTAAGAGAGGTCTACCTTCGCGCGAAGCTACGAGTTTTTGACGCATGCATCAAATCTGTGTTGTTACATGGTTGTACTACATGGAAAGTGACAGTTCGACTTACCAAGAAACTGCAAACTTTAGTAAACCAATGCTTCCGACGCATTTTCGGAATATTCTGGCTAGAAGTGATCTCCACCGACGAACTTTGGAGTACAATTGGACAGACTAAAATAGGTATTGAGATTCAAAGGCGGAAGTGGCAGTGAAGTGAGGAAATCAGAGCGAAACATCGCCAAACAGGTTCTGGATTATAATCCTCAAGGAGGACGTCGGGTTGGTCTACCATTTAGCACATGAAGGCGTGTAGTTGAGCACGAGGCCAGAGGAATAAACAAGTCCTGGCAACAGCTAAGGGCCGATGCTCAGGATCGCGTCTTGTGAAAGAGAGTTTTTTCTGTCCTATGCCCTTATAGGGGGTCTTAACAGGAATTTGATTTGATTTAAAAATTGACTGCAGATTTTGTGGTTTATGGGTCCTTATAAATTTCTATTCTTTTCTCTTTCGAGCTCATCAATTATTTTCCTCTTAAGACTCCCTCTAGGAGTTTAGAACCGAAACAGTTCATTTCTACAAAACGTGATCCTGATTAACGGCCTATAGTTGTCGTGAAGGCCTGTTTATTTCTATTTTATATTAATTTATTTCGTAAATCATTTTAACTGTAATGCTTTACATTGAAAAATTTGCATTATTTGACACATTAAAAAAATACGATTTTTGTAAAATAAATCTCTCACAAACTTTAGAAAATGATTTTAATTATGTACGCAAAAACAAAAAGGACAATTCAAGTATCCATTGTCATTGTGAAACTTTAAATTGAACTTAACTTATGTACGAAGCGGAATTGGCTGAGTTTTCGCCAGCATAGTGGAAAATGCTAACCACTTTGTCATAGAAATATTTCGCATTGGGGACTTTTTAGCTTATGCTATAGCAGTAATGAAGTCGCTTGTGATTGCCAATTAGAGATTTGCTCTTGTTTCTACTAAGTAAAGTTTGTTGCAAGGAACTACATATTTGAAATTTAAGAATCGCAGCAGAGTTCACGGAAACTGATTTTTAAAGGGGTCTATCGTATCTTTTTAATTTGGAAAGCTTAATTAAAAATATATTTTCTGATGCTCATTGACTTATCACAGTATCTTAGTGCAATGCCGGAAAATGAATGCAATAAAATGTTATTTTATGAAATTCGTCCCATAAGAAGATAGGAAATAACCATATTTGGTGGATAGTATGTATTTCCGCAACTCATAAAATTTTGGCTAAAATAATTCAAACACTTTTTTACTTTCTCATTTTATAATTTGTAAATGAAAATAATTAATTGTTTGTTAGTTGGGGAGAAAGTGTGAAAAAAAACCCTTTAATATAATCTAACTTAAACTTAACCTAACTTAAAACTTAAACAGGTTTAAGTAAAATTCATTAAGTATACATATGTATAATTCAAGGGAATTAAGTTCAAACGCATAAATATTTACAATATTGCAAGATTTTAACGAAAGAACAAGGACTAGATCAAGGGATTATTGGAGTGAGAGCATTGCGGAGGAAATTTCTTACGTTGGATTGTTGATGCATCAGATATAAGCAGCGTGTCTGCATTTCGTGCCACCGGCGAGTTGGAAAATAGATTGATTGGTTCAAAAGTATCTTCAGATACTTATTCACTAGGACTTGTAGCTTTTTGAACAGCGGCATAAATATTCCAAAACGGTACTCCATATAACCTATCATTGTTGCGATACTACTTTGAAGAACAAAAATTTGTTGGGTGTACTCAACTTTTTTTTTGCAAGATGTTGTCCTAAGTACCTTTTGGATTGTGACGAGGAAACTGGCTCTCCAAGGATATTTATGGTTGGCCTCAGAAGATAGCGTCTTGCGCGCCTTCTGGAGAAAAATATAGCTTGTGCTTTTCTAGCGTTAGTTTCTATTTTCCATTTTGTAAAAAACGATTGTAAGTTTTGAATTATGATTCCAAGAACTTCAGAGCTTGTGTAGATACAAGTGTCGACAGTGTACAAAGCTATCTCACAGCTGGAGTTTTTTGGGGATGTGTGAGGTGTAGATGTTGAATAGCGTTGGACTCAGGCAAGTACCTTGAGATACTCCAGCAGATATTAGTCGGGATGTAGAGGTTGATGATTGGACTTCTACACTGAACGATCTGTTGCTCAGGAATGACGTAATTATTTTAATAATGTATTTATATGTCTGCACCAATTTTTTAGAAAACAATTCTAAATCGTTGGCTTACATGTCTTAATTTACGCGAGGTTTGTTTTTGAAAACCTTTTTAGAAATTGAAACACATATTTAATATTAATACTTGTCGTATTTTAAAATATCTTTATTCAACTTTACGCCAAACTAATTGCTATAAAATTGTGAACACGGTGTCTTAAAATCTACTTGCTTAAATAGTAAACTCACAGTGATAGTCATTTGCACAAGATAAATACCGTCATCTGGTATACAGATGGTACATGTTTGCATAGGTTTTACGATAACCCAATGGAGTCGTTTCTAAGGATTTTATGTAGTTGCATTTTATGAATAATGATGATAACAATAATGTCCTTTGGTGTGCCAACTAAGGCGGATATCGGATTTCCAGGTACGTGTTGCATCTGGACTAAATGGTAAGAAACGAAAACTATTTTAATTTATTTATCAGACTATTGTGCTTTTTCTATGCCTCAGAGAATTATAACCGTAGTTGGAAGTTATCCTTAATACGCTCGGTATAATGGCTGGTTGGTGGAAAGAGCAACAACAAATCCAAATTGAAAGGAAGGGACCGTGTTATTATTTCCGAGTGTCTTGTATATCCGATGCAGTATTTTTTGAGTACTTTACTCAGGGTAGGTAGTAAGCTGATTGGACGATAATTTTGGGAGAACTTGCCATCCTTTTCTGATTTAGCGATATGAATGACTATTGAATTTTTCCATGCGTTTGAAAATGACCAATTTTAAGACAAGCATTGAAAATAAATTTCAGCAAGATTATTACTGTTTTAGGAAGATATTTTAGAAAGATGTTTGAAAGTCTGTCGACTTCGGGTGATTTCTTCCGTTTCAAACAGCGCAAAAGCCTTCTGAGCTCAGTCGGTTTGCAATAATTAGATGGATTAAGGTCTGGGTTTCTATCTGAAATTTACTCGTCTCAATTAGTTAGTTATTAACTTCAGTATCGTTAAAAGAATAACTTAGGGCAAAACCTAATCTATGTGAGTCTACATTATCCGCAAGAACATCGGATTTGTCTTTGTTTCTGTGTCGTAGATTTTTATTGGAATGTGATTCTTTTTCATTTTCAAGCATTATTTAGGATAGTGTGATATTCTTGGTGTGCTTTTCGAGGATGCATTCCCAATTGAAGGAACAAAATTTTTAATCCTGTCGTCAATTTCTTCTGGCCTGGAGATTTTGGAAAGACTTAGTTCCTGATCTATTCCAAAAGCTTTCTAATTTTAGTTGGTTTGCAATAATGAGATAGATTAAGGTCTGGATTTCTGTCTGGAATTGAGACGGGTAAGTTGTTAACTTAAGTATCGTTAAAAGGATCACTTCTGCCAGAACCTAATTTATGTGAGTCTAGAAACTTATCCGCAACAGGTTCGAATTTGCCAATGTTGCTGTGTGTTGAATTTTGATTGGAATCATATGGGAGTGCAATGTGTTTCCTTTTCATTTTCAAGCAAGCGTTCAATTTCCATTGATTTGAGAACCGTTCTTCATTTGAGACAGTGTGTTTCTTTTCCGGAGAATTGACTTTCGAATATTATTTGTCAGAGTATTTAACAAGGACTTAGTGATAGAACCTCTGTTTCTCTGTCATTCACGGCCAATTTTGTTACGAAATTTTACCATAGCTTTCATAGTTGAATCAATGACAGTGGAGCTCATGAAAATTTATACATACAAATATAATTGTAGTGTCTGTGTGTTATTTGCTTATAAATGGCTATAATTTAGTGTTTTGCTTTATTTTAACAATAACCAAACATAAAACACGTATTTGAAATTGTTGTTTGCACAAACGACTGAATTGTGGGAAACTTCCACAGTTTGTTTGGTATGCTTCGAGATATAATCTCCTTTTGGTTGTATTTCCATCTCCTCATGCCTTCTACCCTCTCTCATTCAAAATGACTAATTTCCAAAAATTTATACATATAATAATCAAATTTTCTGGAAAAATATAAAAGCTAACAAATTGAAATTTTGAATATATTTTTTTTATTATAAAAATTATTTGAATCGCCTACTCCTTCCCCCACCTCCCATGTAAGCTGCACTTTTTCATGAAATACTCTAAAACATTTTTGTCAGTACTTACAACATTTATCGAGCTAAAATTTTGTACTAAATCCTTAATTACCATTGCTATTAATAAAAGCAAAAAATAAACAGATTAGTTTTCTTCCTTCTTCCCCTCTCATGCAATGTGACACAATTTCGGAACTTTTCAAAAATTCGATTTTTTTGAAAAGTATGAATGTTATTGAACTACAAATTAAAATATGTCAATTGCATGATGACTGTAATTGTTCTCAAGAAATCACTAAAAAAAAAAACCTATCCTTTTTACCACCTCCCATACAAACTACATAATTTGACTAAATCCAATACACTAATTTTCTAAGTACCTATTCAATTTTCGAAGCTTAAATTTGGTACCAATCATTTCAATAGCTACTTCAGTATGATGTGAAGCAAATTAGTTCAATGGTGTCACGCCTTCTCCCACTCCCCATACAAAATTTCTGAAGATCACAAAAACATCTATTCCATCCAGAGTATCGCATGATTGGTCCTTACGCGCAGTCATAGCTCTGTTATGTTTTCAGCTTCATGTTACGTTAATTATTTTTTTTTTAGAATTAATTCAAACTACAACTATTTGCATTTCCTTAACGCTGTTCAATATGTATATGATCTTAAATTGCCCCCGTGAGCACGGGCCTGTCCCATGAAAATACGAGTGTCATGATTTTTATTTTTTATAATTTTTGGTTCTGATTCCAACAGAATACAAAGCATTGTGTTCAAAGATCCATTAAAGTAAGCAGATTGTATATCTCCGTTACAAGTTCTCTTCTAAGCGCCAATTTAAGTGAAAATGTACTGTTTCCTAAACAAAAATGGAAGCTCGCGCTTTTTTCTCAAATATCCGTAAATCGACACCTTAGTGAGAGCACTGGTTTATTGGCAATGCAATTGGTTGATATGTTTTGAAGCTAATAACGCTTTGATGCAGGAAGTTTATTAAAAAAATATCAAAAATGCTAATTTTAAATAAAAAATATTTTTTCATATATTGTGAGGAAGTGTTAATTTTTTTCCCATTACCGAAAAGCAAACCTTTACACGGAGGGAACTGGTTAGAAAGTTTCCCAAAATGTGAAAGTTTTTATTAATATTATTGCATCCTGAAAAATCAGTTTTTTTTTTAATGTAAAAGGTTGATTTAAAATTTTTTGCATGTAAATGATATTATTTCGTCCCTGTTTCGTTATTAGTATAATGAATGATTTGTTGTGAGGCATAAAGAATTAAAATCATAAAAATTATGCAATCAATTAAATTGTATGACCATTTAGAAGTGTAACGTATTTTCAAAGCTAATTATTTTCCAATCAGCTTCGGATGGCTCTTTTTCAGCCAATTTATCACTACTGCAATTATTTTGAGATATTCGCATTCGTATTCAAGCCACATTTAGCAAGTTTTTCGTAAACTTTTGATCACCAAAAGAGTTTTTGTTTTTATGTTAATAAGACATTTCGGCAATTTCTAACGCCTTGACACTGGACTATTACAGTCCAATGATTCTATTAAATTATAAACTAAATCTATTGCTACCATAAATAGAGGAATGAGCTAACTAATCATAATAAAACTTTATAAATTCTATTTGAATTCTTTCATGCGTACATGAAAGTTGAGTTTTTGTGCCTGAAATTAATTTATCTTGTTTGTTTTGTATTGCAGATAGCTAGTCTTTTCTTAGTAATGAAAGGAAAAAAACGCCATAACAAACATTATCGATTTGACGAAAATAAAATAAAAAACATAATAGGTGTACGATTGGGCATAAAGCCCAATCGTGCGATACTCTAGATGAAAGAGAAATTTTTGTAGAGGAAGTGGTAGAGGGGGTGACTCCATTGAACTAATTTTTTTACATGACGTTAAGGTTGATATCAAAATATTTTATGCAAAATTTAGGGTTTAAAAATTTAATAGGTACTGAGAAAATTAGTGTATTGGATGTAGTGAAGTAGGGCAGTTTGAATGGGAGGTGATAGAAGGAGGGGCGAGTTTTGAATGACTTTTCAGAAATAACTATAAACATCATGCTTTTGACATGTTTTAAATTACTTTTCAAGAAAATCGGCTTTTTATAAAGTTGTGAAATTGTGTCATTTTGTATGGGAGGGGGTAGAAGGGGTAAAGCTAATCGTCTAAATTTTTTCGGTTTTACTAATAATTCTAAATAAATATTTAGTGCACAATTTCAGCTCGATCAATTTTATACGCACTGAGTAAATTGGCTTATAGCATTTCATGAAAAAGTGTTTGTAGGGGAGGTGGTGGAAGGAGGGGGGAATACAAAAATTTTTTTTATAGAGTAGATTGAAATCATCATAAAAGTATTACATTCCAAATTTCAGATCAATGTCATTTGTACTTTTCGAGCAAATCTGTTTATTGTCAGATTGCGAAATTGTGTCATTTTGTATGGGAGGGGGTAGAAGGGGTGGAGCGATTTGGCTCGTTCACGAACTTGACCTTATTTTTTGTTAAAAACGACGAATTCAAAATTTGAACTTTCTAGCTCAACGCGTTCTCAAGCTAGAGAGGACACGGACGGACAGACGGACAGACAGACAGAAGACAGACAGACGGACGGACATCCGGTTTTGAGATTTTTGAGTGATAATATTAATTTCTGTATCACTCATTTTTTTCTCCGAGCCTTATTTCTTGGCGTTACAAACTTTGTGGCAAGTTTGAGTATTATAAGTTTATAATACTCTCAGATTTCATCTACAGTATAAAACATAACAGGGCTACGATTGCGCGTAATGCGCAATCTTACGATACTCTAGATGAAATAGAATTTTTTTGTGACCTCAAGAAATTTTGTATGTGGAATGTTAGAAGGGATAGCATTGAACTAATTTTCTCCCCATCATGCTAAGGTAGCTATAAAAATGTTTTATTCAAAATGCTTACTCCAAAAATTGAATGGGGACTGAAAAAATTAGTGAGTTAGATTTAATGAAAATGTGCAGTTTGTATGGGAGGGGGTAGAAAGAGTGGGGGAATTTTAGTGATTTTTTCAGAAATAACTAGGAATATTATAAAATTGACATACCTTAAATTTCAGACTAGTGCCATTCATACTTTTCAAGAAAATCGATTTTTTGTGAAGTTGTGAAACTGTGCCATATTGTATGGGAGGGGGTAGAAGCAGTGAAGCTAATCAAATATTTTTTTCTGATCTTAGTGATAATACTAATTAAGAATTTATTACAAAATATGAGCTCGATAAATGTTATATGTTCTGAGAAAATCGTCTTAAAGCATTTCACGAAAAAGTGATGTTTGTATGGGAGGGGGTGGAAGGAGAGGGAGGACTCCAATAATTTTTCTATTGTAGATTTATATTATTATGAATGTAATATATCCAAAAATTCAGATTAATAGCTTTCACACTTTTCGAGTAAATCCATTTATTGTCAAATTGCGAAATTGTGTCATTTTGTATGGGAGGGAGTAGAAGGGGTGAAGCTAATCATCTAATTTTTTTTTGGCCTTACTAACAATTTTAAATAAATATTTGGTGCAAAATTTCAGCTAGCTAAATTTTATACGCACTGAGTAAATTGGCTTAGAATAATTCATGAAAAGTACAGTTTGTATGGGAGGTGGTAGAAGGAGGGGTAGGACACACATAATTTTTACACGGTAGATTGATATTATCATAATAGTAATATATTCCAAATTTCAGGTTAATAGCTTATATACTTTTCGAGCAAATCTCTTCATTGTCAAATTGCGCAATTGTGTCATTTTGTATGGGAGGGGGTAGAAGGGGCGGAGCGATTTGGCCCGTTCACGAACTTGACCTTACTTTTTTGTCAAAAACGACGTGTACAAAATTTAAACTTTCTAGCTCAACGCGTTCTCAAGCTAGAGAGCGCACGGACGGACGGACGGACGGACATCCGGTTTTCAGATTTTTGAGTGATAATATTAACTTCTGTATTCATCATTTTTTTCTCCGAGCCTTATTTCTTGGCGTTACAAACCTTAGAGCAAACTTATAATACTCTCAGATTCCATCTAGACTATAAAAATTAATTTTTCAAGAACCCAATTACAAGACAATAACGAAAAATCAGTTTTTTGAAAAACTGTTTTTCTAATTTTACATACACCCAACTCTATTTCTACACAATTTTGAAATAACACGGTACATGAAGAACAAGAAACACCACTTTTTTACACGAATTATTCGTTCTAACACGTTTGCAAAAAAATTGTTTGTAAATAAATTCAAATTTTTAGTATGTGGATTGTAAATTGGGTGGAGAGCTTTCATTGCTTACGATTGAGAAATGTAGGGTGAAATAGGGAGGCGGGAGGAGGTTGAAAACTACGATTGCAAATATCTTCACTACGAATACAGATAGAAAGGTGACACTCGACATTCTGGGGGAAAAAAGCGAAATAAATTAATTTTGTTTATACAGTGTGGTACAGAAAGGAGGGCTAAGAACTAATGGTCGGCCGATTTTTTTCGTTCAAGTGACTATATCTTCGAAGTTACTTAACAGAATGAGTTAATATTTTACGACCAAATAGGTAGCTGATGGGTCAACCATAGTGGGAATCAAATATTTTTAAGGAGAAGGGTCAGTGAATACAAAGAAAAACACTTAAATATTAATATCTCGACTATTTCTCAAGGTTTGAAATGGAACATGTATTTAGCTTTATTAGCGAAATATGTAAAAATATAACATTTAGACATAATAATAATAGTGGGTAAGAAATGGAAAGCATTTTAAATAAACTGCCAACAAGTCGGGCGAAACTTTATTATTATTGGGACAAGTTGCGGATGAGTGGAAAGTCAATATGCAGGTTAGAGTGGTTAGAGAAGGCTAAGTGAAAGGGAGTTCCTGGGCAGGGCTGTTGTTAATTTGACAATATTTCATTCGTTTCTGCAAGTTTGGGTTTTTATGAGGGGAGGAGGAGGGGTAATAGTAAGGGTGGGTGGATTTTAATAGCTTTTTAATTAATTGCTTGAATCACGTCCAATATTCTCTGTATAGAATGTGCTTCATAGACGAAGTTGCATAGACTTTTCATGAAATTCGGTGTATCTTACATTCACGAAACCGAACATTTGTATGGGAGGGAGTAGAGAAGGTAAGGGAATCGTAAAATTTGATATGTAGTTTTATTTTGCTTCTCTTGTAACGTGCATGTATAAAATTTCAAGTTCGTAACTTTTAGTTTGTTGGTTACTAGTTGATTTAATGAAATTGATCGAAATCATAGTTTTGTATGAAAGGGGGTAGAACGGCAAGCGCGATTTCAAAACTTTTAAAGCAACTTCATTTGAATTATTTTTGTAAGTTTTTCTGCAAAATTTGAAATTGATAGCTTTTAGGACTTAGCTGACAACTTATTTCTTAAAAATGCTCGAAAAAATAATTTTGTATGGGAGGGGGTAGATGAGGTAGGGGAATCGTAAGACTTGTGGTGCAATTTTCTTTCTTTTCTATTGTAAGATACTCGTACAAAATTTCAAGTTTGTAGCTTTTAATTTGTTGATTATTCGTTGATTTAATGAAATTGGTCGAAATCACACTTTTGTATGGGAGGGGGTAGAAGGGCAAACGCGATTTCAAAACTTTTAACGTAATTTCATTTCAATTATTTTTGTAAGTTTTTATGCAAAATTGCAAATTGATAGCTTTTAAAAGTTAGGTGATAATTGATTTCTTAAAAATGGTCGAAAAAATAATTTTGTATGGGAGGGGGTAGAAGTTTTAAAGTTTTTCGACAAGTTATTATTTCGTATATTTAATGATTTCTTTTAAATGAAATGCATTTTGCAAATTTTCAAGTTTCTACCTTAAAATTTCACTCAAAAACTTTCTGTTCATGTGTTTTTTTCAATGCACATGAAACACCTTCTGCACGTTAGACCGGGGGGGTCGGTTTATAACAATTATGGATCAAGTTATTATTATTTTTCTATGTCTATCAAATAGACGTATCCACGTGCAAAATTTAAACTTTGTATCTTTCACCAGAGCCCTAAAAAAATCACTCAAAATTTCCGACATTTTTGCTTATCAGCTCCCTCCCCTTACACCTCCTAACTTAAAATTTTTACCAAAATTAACTATTATGTAGTTCTACAATCTAACAAATTTTTGATTTGATATCTGTACTCTTTTTTGAGATATAAGGATTTGTAATTTTGAAAAGTGTGCCATTTTTGAAATGCTTCCCATTTCCTTCCACTACTATTATTTCAACATGTTATATTTTTTTTGTATTTTACTAGTACAGCTTAATATAAGTTTTAAGTTTCAATTACATAGCTTAAGAGATAGTTGAGATATTCATTTTTAAGTGTTTTTCCTTGCACCCCCCGGACTCTCCCCCTTACAATAATTAACCACTCCCTAAGCTGATTCCAATGGAACTGTATGCCACCTTGACGGTCCCAAAATATGAATTTTTTACGATAAGTAATTTCGAAGATATAATCATTTGAAAGAATAATTGGGCCGACAATTTGTTTTTAGCCTTCCCTATTCGGACGCCAATGGATAAAAATAAACTGCCAACAAGTCGGGCGAAACTTTATTATTCTTGGGACATGTTGCGGATGTGTGGAAAGTCAATATGCAAGTAAGAGTGGTTAGGGAAGACTAAGTGAAAGGGAGTTCTTGAGCAGGGCTGTTGTCTATTTAACAATATTTCATTCGTTTCTACAAGTTTGGGTTTTTATGGAGGGAAGGAGGAGGGGTAATAGTAAGGGTGGGTGGATGTTAATAGCTTTTTAATTAATTGCTTGAATCACGTCCAATATTCTCTGTGTAGAATGTGTTTCATAGACGAAGTTGCATAGAATTTTCATAAAATTCGGTGTATTTTACATTCACGAAACCGAACATTTGTATGGGAGGGGGTAGAGTAGGTAGGGGAATCGTAAATTTTGATATGCAGTTTTATTTCGCTTCTCTTTTAAGGTGCTTTTATAAAATTTCAAGTTCATAGCTTTTAGTTTGTTGGCTATTAGATGATTTATGAAATTGGTCGAAATTATAGTTTTGTATGGGAGGGGGTAGAAGGGCAAGCGCGATTTGAAAATTTTGAAAGCAATTTCATTTGAATTATTTTTATAAGTTTCAATGCAAAATTTGAAATTGATAACTTTTAAGAGTTAGCTGATAACTTATTTCATAAAAATGCTCGAAAAAATAATTTTGTATGGGAGGGGGTAGAGGAGGTAGGGGAATCGTAAGACTTGTGATGCAATTTTCTTTCTTTTTAGTTGTAAGGTGCTCGTACGAAATTTCAAGTTCATAGCTTGCAAATTGTTTGTTATTAGTTGATTTAATGAAATTGGTCGAAATCATACTTTTGTATGGGAGGGGGTAGAAGGGTAAGCGCGATTTCAAAACTTTTAACGTAATTTCATTCCAATTATTTTTGTAAGTTCTTATGCAAAATTTCAAATTGATAGCTTTTAATAGTTAGGTGGTAATTGATTTCTTGAAAATGGTCGAAAAAATAATTTTGTATGGGAGGGGGTAGAAGTTTTAAAGATTTTCGACCAGTTAATAATTCATTCTTTTAGGGATTTTTTTTAAATGCATTTCGCAAATTTTCAAGTTTCTACCTTAAAATTTCATTCAAAAATTTTCAGCTTATGTGTTTTTTCATTTCACATGAAACACCTTGTGCACGTTAGACCAGGGGGGTCGGTGCATAACAATTGTAGAATTTTTATTATTTTTTATGTATGTACAATAAATTGATATATTGACCTGCAAAATTTAGACTCTGTATCTTTTACCAGAGCCCTAAAAAAATTACTCAAAATTTTCAACATTTTTGCTTTCCACCTCCCTCCCCTTACACCCCCTTACTTAATTTTTTTAAATTTTTTTAAATTAAAAACTATATAGTTCTATGATTTGACAAATTTTTGATGTGATATCTGCGCTGAATTTTGAGATATAATGGTTTAAAATTTTGGAAAGTTCAATGCTCCCCATTTTCCCCCACTACTATTTAGTCCAAATATTATATTTTTTTTGTATTTCATTAGTATAGCTTAATATAAGTACCAAGTTTCAATTGCATAGCTCAACAAATAGCCGAGATATTGATTTTTAAGTGTTTTTCTTTGCACCCCCCCTGACTCTCCCCCTTACAATAATTAGCCTCTACGTAAGCTGATTCCAGTGAATCTGTATGCCACCTTGATGGTCTAAAATTATAAATTTTTTATGCTAAGTAATTTCGAAGATATAATCATTTGAAAAAAAAATTCGGCCGACAATTGGTTTTTAGCCCCCCCTTTTTGCACCCCAATGGATAAAAAAATTAGATTAATTTTAAAAGTTGTCCCATAAACCCTTTTATATGTATATTGATTTTTAGTTTCCTAGCTGTAACCATGTTTGAGATATTTGAATTCTTAGTTTTCGGTTTAAGTGCTCCCCCCGCCTCCCCCTGAACCCTTACACCTCCAAAAATGAGTGTCCTTCTGAGATCCGCAACTACCTACAATCCCTCCAAAAATGAGCTTTCTATCTCGAAGGGCTTGGGAGTTAATGTGCTCTGAGCGTACACACCGGCGTACGGCGGACGGCGTACGGCGTACGGCGTACGGCGGACGGCGTACAGACAGACGGATTTTTTTTTTTTGCATTTTTAGGCTAATTTAGTCACGAAACGCGAAAAAACAAAATTTCAGGGTAGCAAATTTTTTTTTTTCCCAAGTCGATCACAATACTTTATTATTAAAATAATAAAGTAAAATTAAATTATTTTTAAAAGCTGTCCCACAAGCCCGTCTATATGTGTGTTGAGTTTTAGCTTCCCAGCTGTTACCATGGTTGAGATATTTGAATTCGTATTTTTCGACTTAAGCGCTCCCCCCGCTTCCCCCTGAACTCGTACACCCCCCAAAATGGGTGTCCGCCTGAGATCCGCAATTATCTACAATCCCTCCAAAAATGAACTTTCTATCTTGAAGGGTTTGGGAGTTAATGTGCGCTGAGCGTACACACCGGCGTACAGACAGACGGATTTTTTTTTTTGCATTTTTAGGCTAATTTAGTCATGAAACGCCAAAAAACAAAATTTCAGGGTAGCAAATTTTTTTTTTTCCAAGTCGATCACAATACTTCATTATTAAAATAATAAAGTAAAAGAAAGCAAACATCAAAGGAAGAAAAAGTCCAGAGTGGTCTCGCAAAATCAGGCTTATCAGCGGACAGAACTATATTTTTTTTATCACTATCAGGATTCCTTAATGCATAAAATTTCCATAAATCGATTCCAAATTTAAATAAACTGCCAACAAGTCGGGCGAAACTTTATTATTTTTGGGACAAGTTGCGGATGCATGGAAAGTCAATATGCAGATTAGAGTGGTTTGGGTGACTAAGTGGGCAGGGCTGTTATTAATTTAACAATATTTCATCCGTTTATGGAAGTTTGGGATTGTATGAGGGGAGCTGGAGGGGTGATAGTAAGGGTGGGTGGATATTAATAGCTTCTTAATTGATTGCTTGAATCATGACCAATATTCTCTGTATAGAATGTGTTTCATAAACGAAGCTGCATAGAATTTTCATAAAATTCGGTGTATTCTACATTCACGAAACCGAACATTTGTATTGGAGGGGATAGAGCGGGTAAGGGAATCGAATAATTTGTGATGCAATATTATTTCATTTCTCTTGTATGGTGCTCATACAACATTTCAATTTCCTAGCTTTTAATTTGTTTGTTATTAGTTGATTTAATGAAATTGGTCGAAATCATACTTTTGTATGGGAGGTGGTAGAAAGGCAAGTGCGATTTCAAAACTTTTGAAACAATTTTATTTCAACTATTTTTAGAAGTTCTTGTGCAAAATTTCAAATTGATAGCTTTTAACAGTTAGGTGATAATTGAATTCTTGAAAATGGTCGAAAAAATAGCTTTGTATGGGAGGGGGTAGTTTTAAAGGTATTCGACTAAATACATTTTGCGAATTTTAAAGTTCCTACTTTAAAATTTCATTCAAAAATTTTCAGTTTATGTATTTCGTTACCGGGGGGTCGGTTTATAACAATTGTGGAACAAATGATTATGATTTTTTTCTATGTATATCAAATAGATGTATCCAAATGCAAAATTTAAACTTTGTATCTCTCACCACAGCCTTAAAAAAATTACTCAACGTTTTGGACATTTCTGCTTACCACCTCCCTCACCTTACACCTCCCAACTCAAAATTTCTACCAAAATTAATAATTATTTAGTTCTACAATCTGACATATTTTCAATTTAATATCTGTACTCAATTTTGAGATATAACGATTTGTAATTTTGAAAAGTGCGCCTTTTTTAAAATGCTCCCCATTTTCCCCCACTACTATTATTTCCACAGGTTATATTTTTTTCGTACTACGCTAGTATAGATTAATATATGTTAAGGTTCAATTACATAGCTTAAAAGATAATTGAGATATTCATTTTTAAGTGTTTTTCTTTGAACCCCCCCCTGAGCCTCTCCCTTGCAGTAATTAGTCTCTCTCTAAGCTGATTCTGGTAGAACTATATGCCGCCTTAATGGTCCCAGAATATGAATTTGTTATCATAAGTAATTTCGAAGATATAATCATTTGAAAAAACAATTCGGCCGACAATTTGGTTTTAGCCCCCCTTTTCGGACGCCAAAGGATAAAAAAATTAAATTATTTTTGTAGTTTTCCCACAACCCTCTCTATATCTCTGCTAATTTTCAGCTTGCTATCTGCATTCCTAGTGGAAATATTAGCAAGTGTAGTTTTTGACTGTTTATGGATTTATCCTCTGGCTCGTAACAAACACCAACATCCCAACACCAAGTACAGATAATAAAAAAAACAAGAAATAGAGAAAAATTCACATACATTGATGTCAACTAGCATTAAGTCTATGTCTTAAGCACTGCTTATCGATAGAGAGGTCAAATACATCAGCATTCTTATTAACATCTCTCGCAATACGCAAATCAGTTCATTTATGTAATAGTTTGTCCGATGTTAGTAAAAATTCACCAACATCCCTATAAGAAGATTATGAGCAAAAACTAGTCGGTTTCAGCTAAGCCCATATTATTGAGGTGGTGGTTCACTCCGCTATGCCCCGTCATTAGACCGATTAGAGTACTAACATCGCTCTTTCTGAATTTTAGGATATCCTCCACTTTGTTTTTATACTCTAGATGGAATCTGAGAGTATTATAAGTTTGCTCTAAGGTTTGTAACGCCAAGAAATAAGGCTTGGAGAAAAAAATGAATGATACAGAAGTTCATAAAATCACTCAAAAATCTCAAAACCGGATGTCCGTCTGTCCGTCTGTCCGTCTGTCCGTCCGTCCGTCCGTCCGTCCGTCCGTCTGTTCGCTCTCTAGCTTGAGAACGCGTTGAGCTAGAAAGTTCAAATTTTGTATACGTCGTTTTTGACAAAAAAGTAAGGTCAAGTTCGTGAACGGGCCAAATCGCTCCACCCTTTCTACCCCCTCCCATACAAAATGATACAATTGCGCAATTTGACAATTAACGGATTTGCTCGAAAAGTATAAAAGCTATTAGCCTGAAATTTATAATATATTACTTTTATGATAATACCAATCTACCGTATAAAAATTATGCGTATCCTCCCCCTTCTTCTACCACCTCCCATACAAACTGTAGTTATCATGAATTACTATAAGCCAATTTACTCAGTGTGTATAAAATTTAGCGAGCTGAAATTGTGCACCATATATTTATTTGAAATTGTTAGTAAGATCAAAAAAAATTAGACGATTAGCTTCACCCCTTCTACCCCCTCCCATACAAAATGACCCAATTTCGCAATTTGACAATAAATGAATTTAATCGAAAAGTATAAAAGCTATTAGTCTGAATTTTGGGATATATTACTTTAATAATTATATAAATCTACAGTAGAAAGAATTATCTGCGTCCTCCCTCTCCTTCCACCCCCTCCCATACAAACTACACTTTTTCATGAAATGCTCTAAGATGATTTTCTCAAAACATATAATATTTATCGAGCTCATATTTTGTAATAAATTCTTAATTAGTATTACCACTAAGATCAGAAAAAAATATTTGATTAGCTTCATCCCTTCTACCCCCTCCCATACAATATGACACAGTTTCACAACTTCACAAAAAATTTATTTTCTTGAAAAGTATGAATGTTACTCATCTAAAATTTAAGAGATGTCAATTTTATGATATTCTTAGTTATTTCTGAAAAAATCACTAATATCCCCCCACTTTTTCTACCACCTCCCATACAAACTGCACATTTTTACTAAATCTAACACTTTAATTTTCTCAGCTCCTATTCAATTTTTGGAGTAAGCATTTTGTATAAAACATTTTTATACTCTAGATGAAATCTGAGAGTATTATAAGTTTGCTCTAAGGTTTGTAACGCTAAGAAATAAGGCTTGGAGAAAAAAATGAATGATACAGAAGTTAGTATTATCACTCAAAAATCTCAAAACCGGATGTCCGTCCGTCCGTCTGTCCGTCCGTCCGTCTGTCCGTCCGTCTGTTCGCTCTCTAGCTTGAGAACGCGTTGAGCTAGATTGTTCAAATTTTGTACACGTCGGTTTTGACAAAAAAGTAAGGTCAAGTTCGTGGACGGGCCAAATCGCTCCACCCCTTCTACCCCCTCCCATACAAAATGACACAAATGCGCAATTTCACAATTAAAAGATTTGCTCAAAAAGTATAAAAGCTACTAGCCTCAAATTTGGAATATATTACTTGTATGATAATGTCAATCTACTGGATAAAAATTATGCGTGTCCTCTCCCTCCTTCTGCCACCTCCCATACAAACTGTACTTGTCATGAATTACTCTAAGCTAATAAACTCAGTGCGTATAAAATTTAGCGGGCTGAAATTGTGCATCAAATATTTACTTAAAATTGTTAGTAACGCGAAAAAAAGTTAGACGATTAGCTTCACCCTTTCTACCCCCTCCCATACAAAATGACGCAAAATCGCAATTTAACAATAAATTAATTTACTCGAAAAGTATAAAAGCTATTAGTCTGAGTCTTAGGATATATCACTTTCATAATGATTTAAATCCACAGTAGAAAAATTATTTACGTCCTCCCTCTCCTTCCACCCCCTCCCATACAAACTACACTTTTTCATGAAATGCTCTAAGACGAATTTCTCAGAACATATAACATTTATAGAGCTCACATTTTGTAATAAATACTTAATTACTATTATCACTAAGATCAAAAAAAAATTATTTGATTAGCTTCATTGCTTTTACCCCCTCCCATACAATATGACACAGTTTCACAACTTCACAAAAAATCGATTTTCTTGAAAAGTATGAATGATAATAATCTGAAATTTAAGGGTTGTCAATTTTATAATATTCCTAGTTAAAAAAATTATAATATTCCTAGTTAAAAAAATCACTAAAATCCCCCCACTCTTTCTACCACCTCCCATACAAACTGAACATTTTCACTAAATCTTACTCACTAATTTTCTCAGTCCGCATTCAATTTTTGGAGTAAGCATTTTGAATAAAACATTTTTATAGCTACTTTAGCATGATGTTAGTTCAACCCCTTCTAACACTCCCCATCCAAAATTTCTTGGAATGACAAAAAATTCTATTTCATCTAGAGTATCGTAAGATTGCGCTTTATGCGCAATCGTAGCCCTGTTATGTTTATAGCTACTTTAGCATGATGGGGAGAAAATTACCCCTTCTAACACTCCCCATACAAAATTTCTTGGGATCACAAAAAATTCTATTTCATCTAGAGTATCGTAAGATTGCGCTTTACGCGCAATCGTAGCCCCGTTATGTTTTTGTGGTATGATTAGTTTTTTTGAGGTTGATACGCCTGGAAGTCTATCCCAGTAGATTTTTAATTAATAGCTGAAGTCAATCAGAATAAGGAAGAAGACAAACTCTGTCATTCCAATTAAGGTGATATAAAGCAATTCTTACAAAATTTACGCTGAATTGATTCAATTCGGCCAATGTGCACATCATAATAAGGAGTCCAAACTTGAGAAGTATATTCAAGGTGAGATCTAACGAAGATGTTATAAAAACTAAGTGTAATAATCAATCAATCAAAGTGTAATAAGCGAATTTTTAAATTCCTTGGATAAGCGTGTGTAAGTCCCAACATAGAATTACCCTTCTCCATGATCTTATTAATAAGCAAACCAAAATCAATTTTATAATCAATTGTAACATAATGGAACTAAATCGACCCAAAATACAGTCAATAAGACTGTAAATTATCAGAAACGGAGTGAGCTTCCTAGTAAATGGCATCACGTGACATTTATCCAAATTCAGTTTAAGATCATTATGGCGACACTAGTTACTAAAATTAATCAAATCCTCCGGAAGAAAATTGTCAGAATTGGAATTAAGAGAAAAAAAGATCTTAATGTCTTCTCCATAAATAAGTGCTTCCAAGTATTTAAAAACAGAAGCAACATCTTTAGTTCTATTAAACAGATATGACTTAGTCCAATTAATAAACTATGTAGAGAAGAACATCCTTAAGACGAGAGATATGGTTAACTATATCATTATAAGAAATGGGTATACCAGACAAAATTGTTGAAGCAGTACTTCTAAAGTTATTAAAGTACGACATGTCAGGGATAAAGTTACTACCAAAAAAAGATCGACTAAAGAATGTGGCAAAAAAATTACAAATATTGAATTGATCATTACTATTGCTGCCAAGAAATTGAAAAGAAGCTGGATAACCATTAGATTTACGTTTACAATTAACAAATTTCCTTATAGAAATAACTGCCAACTGGAAACGCAACTTACTAGTTATTAACAAAAGAAAATTTACGAAAATGTTACATCAAGTGGCTGACCCAAGGTATGTTGGGTCGACGATTCAAATCAATAAGGGTTGACAACAAGAGTAGGGTAACTAACGATCGCCCGTGACCATAACGTACCGGGAATTTGTAATTAAAATTGTTCTGAGAAATGATATTTAAATTTTTTTTTTGGTAAGCAAGTAGGACTATCCTTAATTATTATAAACATTAGGGCGGTGTGTGAATCAGTTTGTTTGCAGCAGACGGTTGAATGGGTACACCTCAGTAGTCCACGTCGATTTTTCTTTTATCACAAAGCCTCCGCAGGGGAGTAAGAGCTGATCGAAAAGCTACGGTGATGCCAGTAACTGCTTTTGGACTTTAGCGACTCCAAAGCCCCGAGCTGTTCGATCGGTATTATGCTCCCCAGAGCTCGACCGAAGCAGGAAAGGACACAAACATAAGCGTCATCTGTGAAAGTCCATTCTCTGCGAAGCCTCTCCAGAGACTATTTGGTACCACGGGAGCGGATTTTTTCTGCCGATTTCGTGCTCCGCAGTTTTCTTTTGCAACAGCCAGCGTTTTTCGTGCTCAGCACATTGACTGCAATCTATGGGTCGAAGCAGGACTATTGAGGCCGTAGTGAGGTTCCTTCGGGGTACACGTAGTGGCCCACATCGCGGGCAGAGAATTATCTGCTTGTAAACAGTATTCGGGCTTAGGGATTGCTGCCTCTTTGGGAAGCAATTCTATCCTCTGCGTGAAGATGTGTAACAACCGGGTTCCTTGACCCAGAGATAAGGAGAAATTAAGATAGGTCTCGTACCTGCTAGTGCTTTTTTTAAGGCACCGAGTATAACTTGGGGTGTCACACTTAAATGCATTGCACAGTTAAGTCGGTAAAGGAAGTGGATTAAATTTTGGTGTATTATGGAAATTTGGATGGAGAAAGACAGAAATGATGGTAAACATTTTTCTTGGAGGACTGGAGGTTATACTCGTTTGGAAAAACGTTAGCCGGCAATGGGTTCCAGAGTCTAAATGATCAGGAAATGAATGACCGCCTAAATTTCACGGTACGGAAACATAAAAGTTTGACATTATACTCGTGCGCATGTTCCGCTTGATGAGCATGTCGTGAAAAAGTAAAAGTGGAGGAATAATATAGTAATATAGTTCCAAACTGCATTTACTATGGAAGTAGCCATAGTAAATGCTGAGTACTCCGACATTTCTGCAATGCTCGAGGGATTCAATAGAAGCCGTAATGGTTTTATCTCCTGTAAATCGCAACGCATGTTCTTGGATTCGATCGAGCAGCGCAAGATGGGAGCCCAAAGATGTGAGTTGTACTATTAGTGAGGTCGAATGTTGGCCTTGTAGCTAGGTCGTGAGGCGTAAAATATTTTTTGCATTTGCGAAGAATACCTAGGCGTTTGGAGGCGTCAAGAGCAACTCCAATCAAGATGGTTATTGAACTTTACGTCTAAAAGAATAAAATCTTCGGAAAAGCAAAGTTGTACGCCATTAAAGGCTAAATTAGACGACGACGCTGGAATATGACGTTTTAGGGAAAGATGACTGGCCTGTGTCCTAGTCTTAGTCATTGGACTCTACTCTATTTTTTCTGCCCCATTCCAGGGTTAAATCGAGATCTGAGTTCAGCGAACGGAATAACTTATTGCGATTAGAAGAAATTGAATGCTTGTTTGATTCCGTAGCGAAGTTCATAGGTGTTATCTAAAGTACTGTCTCCTGCAAAATTATGTATTGGATTGAGAGTAGAAGATAAAAGATCGTTAATAAATACTAAGAACAGAGTCGGCGATCAGACAGAAGCCTGAGTTACACTGGAATTGATTAGGAAGGAGGAAGAAGTAACGCCATCTAATAATACTCGTATAGTGCGTTTTGACAAGAAACTCTCAATCCATTGCATGAGGGTAGCATTAAGGCCAATTTCTGTGAGCTTAACAACAAGACATTCATGCCAAACTCTGTCAAAATCTTTTGCAATATCAAGCGCAAGAACCTGCGCCGTATTTATACAAGCAAGAGTTCCAGCGCTCTGTCAAATAGACCAAGAGATCTCCTGTCAACCTTCGAGAATGGAAACCGTATTGGCGATCGTGGATAAGCTGTTTATCAAAAATATTTAAAGATTTTGCGATTGACAGCAGTTTCCATTACTTTCGAGAGCATTGAAGTACGGCTATTGGACGGTAGTTGGCGGGATTCGCTTTGCTTCCTTTCTTCGGAATCGGCTGACCATTTGCGACTTTACACAATTATGGAAAGCACCCAGAGGAGTAGGGTAGATGGAAAAGATAGCGAAAAGGTTCAGCCTGAGAAAAGAGGCACATTTTAAAGGTAATGGGGGGAATGTCATCAGGGCCAGCGGACTTGTGAATATTGAATTTTTGCGGAATCCTCGATATGATATGAGTGCGAAATTGTATTGAAGGCAGCGAAAAACCAGATGGTGTTACGATAGGAGGGGCTTGGTTTAAAGATGGTAGTGCGGAGTTTCTCGCGAAACCGTTCTGGATTTAGCGGTGTAGACTGGTACTGATTAGGTATTAGTACGAATCTTTCTTGCAGGCATGTTTGAAATTCTCAAGTTGCTGTACTATTGCATGGGGCGTTAATGATTGCCATCGCAATAACAATTCGTGTTGCCAAAGACCTACTGTCACGTTAAATAAAACAAAATATGGATCTATGTCTAAGTAAAGCAAAACACTATGTTATATCCATTTTTTCTTTTTTTTATGTGACACCGGAACTAGAGGAGTTGCCCTTTTATACTGAAGTACAGCTCCGGTGAGGGGGGTAGGATATTGGTTTTTGCGAATTAAGAGGATAGAGACGGAAGGGGCTATGAATATTTCTTTTAAATTGTTGCATTTTGTATTCATGCGGGAATACTGAGATGGGCAACGACCTCCACATTCGAACAGTCCGGTTTAAAAACGAATCACGAAATTTGGCAGTGCGACCAAAAATAGAGATGAGAGAATACTTATGAGCGCGTAAAGCAGTTCGAGCATTACGGGGTAAAGGTATACGTGGGGGTAAGAGATTAGAGATTTCGTCCGAATAACCTCCATTGTAGTAACGATACAAAAGGGTTAGGGAGCTTACAATTGCTCTATGCTCGAGTTAATCGAGCGATGAAATTATGTCAGAATCTCCCATAATTTTAATGGTCCGAGACAAGATACTATCTAGATAGGCGAAAGAAGTTTTTGCAGCTTCCGCCCATAGGTGGGATTTAAATTCAATACGTGGTCTAATACAGGCCTTAGAAGTGCCAGTAGCCCAGAAGCGGTGAAAGAGTTCTTACAACGTTTTAGGTAGCCCAAACATTTAAATACTTCCTTGGCGATGTTAAATATATGATCGTTTCAAGGTAAGTTATATGTATTTTGGATACCAAATGAGTTGGTCAATGGCTGGCCTCTGAAGGTGATTAGATCAAGGTTAGAGTCACGTTGTTGAAGCATTAAATTCGACTTAATTCTTATTACCCCAACTAAGAATTTTAGCCAAGGCATCATTCAATTATTGATTCACATGTCTTCGTTGGTCTACTAAGCTAAGAACATTGGACTAAAGACGCAGTGTTGAAGTAATAGCAGAAGTCTAATGTGCTGTCATCAGCGGAGCTATGTATAGAATTGAAAGCTGAAGATAGTGTCATTAATAAATATTAGAAAAAGAGTGGAAGAAAGAGTCGAACCTTGAGGGATACCAGCGCTAATTTTATAAGTAGGGGAAACCACACCATCTAATACCACACGCATTGAACGATTGGCTAAAGAACTTTCAATCGAGAAGATAAAGTAGTCGCCCAAACCAATAGCTTTAAGTTTGGTTTAAAGGGCGCTGAGCCATACTTTGTCAAAAGCCTTGGAAATATCGATAATCAAATAGTGAATAGTCATTTCAATTATATTAATTTGAATAGATTTGCTTAATGCAAAAAACTAGCATAATTTCGAGTTCCGAAATTGCAATCCACAAATACCCCTAAAAATAAAATAAACGGGTTAAACATCATCAATTTAATGAACTATTCAAAATATCATTAATAAGGAAATCCGTCGCCATAAATAAACAAAAACCGAATAACGTACAGAAATATAAAGTAGCTAGGTAGCTAGTTCATAAGTTTTTAAAAATTCCATTTCATTCAGCCAATTACCGAGTATAGGTAGTACATAAAACTAGTGAATAATAAATCGAAAGCACTGAACTTGTGAATTGAAGTTTGTATTATGTAACCCCGAAACTTTGCTAATTGCCGTCGGTATATTCGTGCTGTGTGGATCCCGAACAGCCTTGCTTCCGACATTGGCCTCCTTTTCCACCTGAACATCAATATAACTTCCCTATTACCGTCACTACCGCCCCTGCCTCCATAGGTATTACATTTATAATGTAATTTTCCGTAATTGACAGCTAACCAGGGTGCTGTAAAAATATAATACCCGTGTAGAATATAAAGTATACGGGTCCGCGGCTTCACCGAAATTTCAAGCAATTTTGTTTTTCTCGTTCCTGCGCTATATTAAGTAGGAAGCACATCCAGAGATGTTGGTGGCTATAGTGTCCTTACGTAATAATCACAATTGACTAACTCGGTAGCAAACAGCAAGGATATATAACATTCATAGCGTTCTCGGAGCTCGAGTGTAACTCTATAGATATGTCATCTCTATTCCATTTCACCTCTTCTAAATGGTTGCGTGCAATGTGTTTGATTTTTTTTTTTCTTATTAATAATTTTTTTTTGTGTCCTTTTTTGAAGCAAAAGCATGAAAATCGAGAAGGTCAAAGTTAGTATTGGTGGTAGTAGGCTCGGTTGCGGGTAAAAATTTCATTTCGCTGACAACAAACGTGCAAAATATTTGTTTAAATGAATGTTATATACAGCAAATATCATCTGTTAGGTATCCTTGTTATGGCAATATAACACTTGGAATATATTTTTTTTTTCTCATCAAAAATAGATAATGTACAAAGTGCAATTTGAAAATTGTATGAATCGGGTCGTATAGTGGTTATATGATGGTGCTGGTGGTCGTAGTGGTTGGCTAAGATGGTGCGGTAGTTGGTGGTTGCGATTATATAGCAAGCGTTCAAGGTGGGCATCAGCTATGCACATTATAATGCCGGGAAAATCAATATGCTTGGAATGGAATTAAATTCACGAGTGTACATCGCCTACCCAGTTGCTGTTATTATTCCTGACAAAAAAAAACATAATGGCATTCACAATATACGTAACATGAATGTTTTTCTGTATGTTTGTAATAGAGTGCTCTGTTCGTTTTTGCACCTCTGCTGTAATGATTTTCACCCTGAACCATATTCTTCTTCTTTTCATTTTATTTTCAATTTTTTTTATTCCTGTTTTTCACATTTCTTTTTTTTAACTTCACTACAAACACTTAAGCATTATGACCTGGTGTTTCACACCAGCAAGCACCCCACATATTCTATTATCATCACCTGTAGTGTATGCCTTGGCCCAGGTAACAGTGAGAGCCATCTGACTCGACCTCCAGAAGCAGTTCTGGCGGCCTTCAACCCAACACACCACCTGATGGCACCCAACTTCTCCTACCCTCGCAAATTCGCTCTTTCTTCAAGTGCTCTCAGTTCTGTTTCGGCGCGGCTTTTCGAAAATTCGTTAGGTAGGCATATTTTCATATGGGCTATAAAACCGCCACCTGGAAATGCCAACGGATTATAATTGCTTGGTACCCGAAAAATCAAATATTCATCAGACAATTTTGCAATTTCAGGAAACTTGAAGAGGAAATTTCATTGAAATGATGTTATTGTGTAACAACAAAACGAGGAGCTTTCTGATCGATTTTGCACACGAAAATTGGATAGGTCCTATGAGGAGTCAAGCTGCTTTCGAACAACACCTATAGAGGAGCACTCTGCAGAGCACACAATTCGCCGCACATACAAGCACAATGCGGGATAACTGAATGATGGCCCACATTCCGTCTGCACGTTATTATGAAACAATAAAATCGAATTTTCCTTGATTTCATCCATAATCAATCCACCTCACGGACTATTAAGCATCCGCATTGCTATACAAGGATAACAACAATTTTAAAGCACACTGCTCGCATATGCTTGTATTTACGACTTTATGGGTTAAGGGGTTTTTGCTACTTTGTATGAACTTGACGATTTACCTTTCGCAGTAACGCCAGCCGAATCCTTTGATGTTTGATCACTGGGATCCTTTGCAGTCGATTGATTCCGTGATTGTGGTTACACCTGACACATATGAGTTTGTTTGTTTATTTGTTGGTTTTGTTTTATTTCTTAGATTGATGGAATTAATTGCATTGCCTTATAACCACTATTATTAATTTAATTTAAAAGCTCAATTAGATCAGTTCGCTACTTTCATTAAATTAAATTTGTTTTCAAGAATTTATTTGATTTGATTTTTTTTTTGTTTGTTTTTAATTGTTGTTGTAACACTAAAAACTAAACTCGAATAAACTAACTAAAAATATCGAAATAACACAAACGTCCTACCAGCCCATTATGGAAAAACCAAATGAAATCCTTTTCGAAATTTTTTTTCAAAGCTTTAGTTTAAGATCTATACTACTAGTACATATAGATGGGAAGCTTTGAATGTTATGTTATTTTACTGCTGTTATTCCAGCTATTCTGATAGTGTTGCAGAAAAGTCTCTTATCTCTATCTCGATTTCTCCAAGCTTGCAGGCTGCTCCGTACAGGCAGGCAGGATGAATGGATGATATGGATGGAAATCCCATTTTGCAAGAACACTGATGGGTATATATGTTTTATGTACGCGATACAGGTTAAAGCATTCGGAGATTATGGCCTTCTCGTACCTGGGGCTCTTCCGGCATTCAACATTGGGCGGGAGAGAATCAGACTAGAGTGGGGATGATTTTCCAGAAGAATGAAACAGGAACTATTTGTTAAATGCAAAGGACAAACAATGAACACATTCGTAAATAAGTGTTGAGCTTTTACGAAATTTTTTTTGTTTTTTTTTTTTTTAACCGAATTTCATTGTTTAGAGCTACTTGTATGAAGTAAAAAAAAAATCTATTTCAAAGGATTACCTTTTAAATTTTTTTAGGAGATAAAAATTCAGAGCGCATTATTCAGGACATCATATAAAATGGAATGACATTAATAGCATAATATAACAGGAAAGAATTCTATATTCTATATAAGCATTCATCCTATTCTTTTCAGTTATGGAATTTTCATTCTTATTTCTACAATTGATATTAGCTTGGTTTTCTAAATATTTTTTCTAAGCTCAGGAAAGTGATTGCTGAACAATATTTCACATCAGTCCAAATCTTTAACAACAATCTTCACCCTAATCTTTCATATTTTCCAAGTAAAACTCCGATTATGCGAGTCTCGATTATCCGAGTCTAATTCCATGCTCTGGATTATTCGTGTTATCTTTATTAGCCGAAAGCATTTTAGTTTAGCTTCGGAGAACCACACAAGATTATGTTTTCTTATGATTTTGTTGTTGTTAATGATTTAGCTTTCGAACTTATCATAATTAGCTTAATATTTACTTTATTGACAATTGGACCATTTAATCAAATAGAATTTCCTTCGAAATTTATTTACTGGTTTGTGTTCGATTTAAAGTGAATAACAGATTTAAGTTTTGCATTAAAAAAATTAATTTTGTTTTCGATAAATTCGTATTAACCAACATTTTCGCTCATCAAACATTAGCTCGGATATTGAGATTGCATTTCCATTAGATGAAATTCTATTCTTCAAACCTTTAAGTCTTTAAGCTAGGATGTAGACTAGTGGGTAGCGTGTTGATCCTTCATGCGAAGGTCGTGAGCTCAAATCCCGGCCGACGTAATGTATAATTCTTGCACACTGCCCCAATATACCCAACCTTAGTTACCTATATGTATGAAAATGAAAATTTCGTAGATAGAGGGTTATGCGAAGGGCTAACAACACATCCACAATAAATAATGAGAAAAAAAAATATTGCGGAACCTGAAGGTCAGGAGGCCAAGGCCCTATTTGGGCTGTAGTGCCAGAGTTGAAGAAACTCTTAAGACATTTCGACTTGCAACGTATAATGGCACAGTTTTATTCGCCCATTTAAATTTAAATACGATTCACATTTTATTTTTACCAACTCCCAAACATATTCACAACTTCTAAACAGACATATATTTTTTTTTTTTTAAGATCTATACGAGTTCGAAATACGGTCCTAAAAAGCTTTAATATTTTTGCGATAATACGTTTAGAAAATATTAACTTCCCCACCTACTCTTATACAAGTTTCCCAACTTATAGGGAATTAAAAAAATACCACATTCCACAAATTTGTACAAGCTATCGATTTGAAAATTCATGAGAGACTGTTGAGAAAACTAACTAATAATGTCAAGAGTATTAAAGTCCTCTACCACTGTTTCTACCACCTTCCATACAATTCCATACTAAAATTCATAACAGAATTATTGGGCGTAAGCCCAATCTTACGATACTATAAATGAAATGGGAAAGAGTTTAATGTAACGGAAAATATGTCAACTCAAATTCTTCGAAGCATAATTAAAAACTTTTGTATGGGAGGTGATAGAAGCTGCGAGGATATATACTATCAGGAGGCTTACTATATTGATACGCCTCTGACCAAGACAACGAAAAAGCCCAGTTAGTGGTTCCCGTTTCCGAGAGAACAGCTATTGTACGTTGTTCTTATCATGACGAACCTACGGCTGGTCTTTACGGTGTAGAACGTACTCTACAAAGCATCACACAACGTTACCACTGGTCCATAACAAGTCATGACCTTGCACATTACGTCAAGAAATGTATCAAATGTCAACGATACAAAGAAACGAATTTGAAACCAAGCAGACTATTACGGGCTCCCGAAAGCACTTAACGAGATTCGAGACAAATCATACAAACAGACAACTTCATACCGGAGATTACTCCATTTCTATCCTATCTGGCTGATACTGTTCACTTAGTGCGGGAAGTAATGGAAAAGAAACAAGATCAGCGAAAGCAAGCATCAGACGCACGCTCACGCCCCGATCCAATACATCAACCAGACGATTTAGCATGGGTAACCACCCATGCCAGAAGTCACAAGAAACGAGGAATCACCTCAAAATTCAAACCACGACGTGACAGTCAATACATCATACTCACGTCCAAAGGTCCTACAAGTTACGAGATCGCTAAACCTAACGATCCCAACGAAGTCAGCGGCACTTATCATACGCCATCACTAACCAGATATCAAAATGTTGCCAACACTGAACCTGTAATCCCAACCAAGAAAAGAGGACGACCCAAGAAGTATGGAAAACATGGAAACATCAACTATTCTCCTCATCGAAACGCCTTCAGGAATAGAAGGGGAGCTTGTAACATTCATAAATTTAACCATTTTGTAATAAACTCTTCTGGTAGCTCTTATAAAAAAAGCCCTTACGTCACCACTGTATTATAAAAGAGCGACACGGCCACATACAAATTTTATTATATAAACCGTGGCCGGTGTCCTCGGCAGTCATTCTAAGCTCTTGCATTGCACTAGGAACAGCTCTTGGTCGGTCTTGAAAATAGAATCTTCCCAATAAGAAAAACCTTGTGTTTTCATTTTTACCCGATACTCCTACCTCCTTTACGCGCACTACAACATAGTCTGCATCCCGCGTCTATCTCTGAAATTGTCGCTACTTACTCCACGAACCGTCAATACGCCCCGAAAAGAGAAACTTAACAAAGGAGTAGAATCATCCGAATTCGATGAGAGAAGGTTTAAAGGGGGAGCGGTAGAGCCAGAAAAAATAGTAAAAAGCTGAAAATCGACATGCATTTAGTTAAATTTGAAGGCACCTCCTTCAAATTTAAGATAAAAAGTAATGTTTTTATTTTCCGAAATATCGATCTCTGCAAGTTTTTTTTTTGGCACCGAATAAGTGACTACTACTAAAGGGAAGGATAGCAAGGTAATGGTGGATTTCGCACTTTGGTGATCCGAAACAGAAATCAAACTAAAGGTGCCGTACAGTGGTCCAATTAGTGAATCTAAGTGGACGAAAGGTAAAAATTGTGAATCATCGTTTCATCCAAATAAACTACGGAATATTTACATAGATAGTTAAAGAGATGCTGACTAGGAGATAAGACATTGCGGCATTGCGTAAGTCTGTTTATTTTTATCTCAACGTAACTGAACGCACATCGAGTGAGCATTGCTCACAACTCGTACTTGAAATTTGCTCGTATCTAATTATATTTAGATATAAACTATTTTTTTTATCAATTGTAGTTATTTTGACCTATTACTTATAAATTATTTAATTTTTTTTAAAACATATGTTTTATAATATACAGAGTTTTGCACTTAATTAAATATGGATACTACAATTACATAGTTTGAAGGATTAAAATTTTCATGATTGGTTTGGGTTGGGCAAGTAACATTTTTTTCTTGAAACTAGGGATATTTCAATCGAATGCCTGTTAAGACCCCCTATAGGGGCATAGGGCAGAAACAACTCTCTTCCACAAGACGCGATCCTGAACATCGGCCTTAAGCTGTTGCCAGGACTTGTTTCTTCCTCTGGCCTCCTGCTCAACTGCTGGCTTCCATGTGTTACATGGTCGACCAACCCACCGTCTTCCTTGAGGATTATAATCCAGAGCCTGTTTGGCTATGTTTCGCTCTGGTTTCCTCAAATTATGATCGATCCACTGCCACTTCCGGCTTTGAATCTCAATACCTATTTCAGTCTGGCCAGTTGTACTCCAAAGTTCGTCGTTGGAGATCACTTCTGTCCACAATATTCCAAACCCATTTCGGCTGACTGCTCTAATATTATCCGTAGGGTATTTGTGTGGTCGGTACAAGACGACCCTTTACGGAATCCAGCCTGATAAACTTCGAGAGTGCTCTCGACGACATCACTAATCCTATTGAGAATTACCTTAGCCATAATTTTTGATACGGCAGTAAGTAGACATATACCACGCCAATTGCCACAATCCCGAAGGTCGCCCTTCTTCGGAATTTTCACAATGACGCCCTCCTTCCATTCAGTCGGATATCTTCCTTCATTCCACACCTCAGTAAAGAGTGGGGGAGTATATCGGCTGTTATTTCCGGGTCCGCTTTGAGGAGTTCGGTTGGTAGTCCGTCTATACCTGGAGCTTTCCTTCACGCCATTGACCGAATGGCGGAAACTATCTCTTCGTTATCTGGGGGATCGTCCCTAATAGAGGATTGTTGCGGTTGGATGTTTGATAGTTGTTCTGTTTCTGGAATATCTTCCTCTGACAAGATGTTTAAAATATCAGAGAAGTATTCCTTCCATCGCCGCAACTGGTGTTCACTCATATTAAGGAGAGTTCCGTTGACATCTCTCACCAGGTGGTTGGCGGTGAAATTCCTGTTCGTCAACTGTTTCATGATTTTGAATAGTGAACCCATATCCGCAAGGTAAGCCGCAGATTCTGCCTTGTTTGCCAGATCTTCAATGGCCTTTCTCTTGTCGCGTCTAATAGCCTTTTTAAGCTGTATATTAGCGTCGCGGTAGTTCTGCCTCAGGTTAGGCGTTCGTTGGTTGACATCGGGTTGAGAGATGATTGCCAATTTGGCTTTTTTCCGATTGCCAATTTGGCTTTTTTCCGATTGCCAACCTTATCCCATGTGTCTTGCGACATCCAGGGTTCCTCACCGCTTTGCACATATCCCACAGATTCTTTAGCACTAGCTACAAAAGTGTTTCTGGTTGCCTCCCAATTGGCGTCCAGTGTGCGCATTTCATATTCACCCAATGTGGATGACTTTTCGCGTAGAATAGTGGTGTATTCGCGTTTTTTGTTGGGATCTCTGAGTCTATCCACATTAAACTTGCGCTTCATTTAAAGAGTTTGTGGTCGTCGAATAGCTGCTGTACACAATCTCAAGCAGGCAACCATTAAGTGGTGATCGCTCCCCACGTCATCTCCGCGTTTCGCTCGTACATCGAGGAGACATCTTCTCCCGCGGCGACTTATAGCCAAATGGTCGATCTGGTTCTGAGTAACACCATCAGGGGAAACCCAAGATGTTTTATGATGACTCTTGTGTGGAAAAAGGGTCCCTCCGATGACCATTTGGCGAGTACTACAAAACTCCACAAATAAATCGCCGTTTTCGGGTCTCTTAATCTAAGGTCGTGACGCGTCGACCCAAGGGTCACCATGCCTCCCCATGACGTGTTCTAGTCCAGTGTTGTCTGATCCAACCTGGGCGTTCATATGTCCTGAGATGATAATAATATCACCTCTTGGAAAACGTTCGAAGGTGGCACTCAGTTGGCTATAAAACTCCTCTTTGTCACCAGATGTTGCGGTATTAATTGGTGTGTAGCACTGCAGAATTGTGACGTTTCTGACACTGGTCCTGAGCCTGACGACGATAATCCTATCCGAAATTGGTTCCCAGGTAATGAGACTGGTTCTCGCTCTCGGTGTAAGGACGAACGCAACGCCATTTTTGGCTTCACTTTCAGAGCCAATGTACAGAATAGTGTTTCCACTAGGGGTTCGTTCTTCTCCTGATCCTGTCCACCTGACCTTGCTCAAGCCCAAGATTTGGATGTTGTAGTGCTCCATTTCACGGTCGATCACTGATTGGCGGTGCAAGGACCGAGTGAACCCAGCCCTTTCCCCGTCATTCAATGTTCGAACGTTCCAGAAGCCAATCAAAGTTCGTTTTCGAATGCCAAAAGCCGTTACCGTAGAATCAGTCCGTATCCGAGGTGCTGTATCCGTTTCTCGTATCAGTTAGGTCTTAAGATCACGGATGATAAGCCCATGATCCAGTGAGTGTCCATTTGCCATTTTTAGGGCAAGCAGGACTGGCTGTGGGTGAATTCTATAGCCCCCATCCCACAGGGGGATAGTTAGCCCAGGTACGTGGAGTCGCTAGTCTCCAAAGATAATTGCAGGAATTGGTAAAACCTCATCCTACAACTACCTCCTTGCGGGGGAGGGATATTTAGGAAGTAGAAAATTCTAAAGTGCGCAGATGCATTCATGCGTCTTCAGCGTTTATTGAAAATTAAGCATTTTATTATTAATAACTTTTTTCTGTCAGAAACATGATTTTAAAAAACCAGAAACAATTCTTGAATATAATATTAATAATTCTTAATATACTTTTCTTTTACTGCAGAACAGTTGCATTTTACTTATCATACATGCTCTTTAATCACATTTTATATCATAACGAGTTTTTTTAATTTTGTCCGCTTAGATTGCCTACTTCGACCACTGTGCGTCCTCTAATGAATTTTTTTTAATAATTTTTGCAGCACAAACAGCAATCTCACGAAATTGTATCATTTTGTATGTGCAGCTGAAAGTTAGGACGGATTTAACCCTTATAGGTCGATCATTTTTTTGACAAAAATAACGTTTACAGAATGAGCTCCATTCAGTATTCATACTACGATTCGAACCTTATTCCTGCCCTAGTCGGGCTCGTTTGACCGTAAAGCTTATATTAGTTTTGGAAGCATGATGCAATAATGGCTTCTCTCCTTATTAAAAATTGATCACATCATTTTACTTTATTATTTTAATAATAAAGTATTGTGATCGACTTGGGAAAAAAAAAAAATTTGCTACCCTGAAATTTTTTTTTTTCGCGTTTCATGACTAAACTAGCCTAAAAATGCAAAAAAAAAAAATCCGTCTGCCTGTACGCCGACCGCCGTACGCCGTACGCCGACGTGTACGCTCAGCGCACATTAACTCCCAAACCCTTCAAGATAGAAAGTTCATTTTTGGGGGGATTGTAGGTAGTTGCGGATCTCAGGCGGATACCAATTTTGGGGGGTGTACGAGTTCAGGGGGAGGCGGGGGGAGCGCTTAAACCGAAAAATACGAATTCAAATATCTCAACCATGGTTACAGCTAGGAAGCTAAAAATCAACATACATATTCAGGAGTTTGTGAGACAACTTTTAAAAATAACTTAATTTTTTTATCCATTGGCGTGCGAAAAGGGGGGGCTAAGAACCAATTGTCGGCCGAATTTTTTTTTCAAATGATTATATCTTCGAAATTACTTCCCATAAAAAATTGATATTTTGAGACCATCAAGATAGTATATAGATCTACTAGAAGCAGTTTAGATAGAAGCTAATTAGTGAAAGGGGGAGGGTCAGGGGGGGTGCAAAGACAAACACTTAAAAATTAATATCTCAACTGTCTCTTATACTATGTAATTGAAACTTAAAATATATACTAAGCTTTACTAGCGACATATGAAAAAAATATAATATGTGGACATTATAGTAGTGGGGGGAAATGGGGAGCATTTCAAAAATGGCGCACTTTCCAAAATTACAAATCATCAAATCTCAAAATTCAGTACAGATATCAAATCAAAAATTTGTCAGATTGTAGAGCTATATAGTTTTTAATTTTGGTAAAAAATTTGAGTTGGGGGGTGTAAGGGGAGGGAGGTGGAAAACGAAAATGTTGAAAATTTTGAGTGATTTTTTTATGGCTCTGGTAAAAGATACAAAGTTTAAATTTTGCATGTCGACACATCTATTTGATATAGATAGAAAAAAAATAGTAATATGTTCCAAAATTGTTATGCTCCGAAGTGGAGGTCTAACGTGCACAAGGTGTTTCATGTGGAATGAAAAAACCACATAAACTGAAAATTTTTGAATGAAATTTTTAGGTAGAAACTTGAAAATTTGGGAAATGCATTTAAAAAAATCTCTAAAAGTTTGAAATATTAACTGGTCGAATATTTTTAAAACTTCTGCTCCCTCCCATACAAAATTATTTTTTCGACCAATTTTAAGAAATCAATTATCACCTAACTATCAAAAGCTATCAATTTGAAATTTTGCACAAAAACTTAGAAAAATAGTTAAAATAAAATTACGGTAAAAGTTTTGAAATCATGCTTGCCTCCTACCCCCTCCCATACAAAAGCATGATTTCGAACAATTTCATTAAATCAACTAATAACCAACAAATTAAAAGCTACGAACTTGAAATTTTGTACAAGCACCTTACAACAGAAAAGAAAGAAAATTTCATCACAAATTTTACGATTCCTCTACCTCCTCTACCCCCTCCCATACAAAATTATTTTTTCGAGCATTTTTAAGAAATCAGTTATCAGCTATATCTTAAAAGTTATCAATTTCAAATTTTGCATGAAAACTTATAAAAGTAATTCAAATGAAGTTGTTTTAAAAGTTTTGAAATTGCGCTTACCGTTCTACCCCCTCCCATACAAAACTGTGATTTCGACCAATTTCATTAAATCAACTAATAACTAACAAACTAAAAGCTACGAACTTGAAATTTTATACAAGCACCTTACAAGAGAAGCGAAATAAAACTGCATATCAAATTTTACGATTCCCCTACCTTCTCTACCCCCTCCCATACAAATTTTCGGTTTCGTGAAAATAAAATATACCAAATTTTATGAAAATTTTATGCAATTTCGTCTATGAAACACATTCTATACAGAGAATTTTGAACGTGATTCAAGCAATTATTAAAAAGCTGTTAACATCCACCCACCCTTGCTATTACCCCTCCTCCTCCTCTCATAAAAACCCAAACTTGCAGAAACGAATGAAATATTGTTAAATTGACAACAGCCCTGCCCAAGAAACCCCTTTGCACTTAGCTTTCCCTAACCACTTTAACCTGCATATTGACTTTCCACTCATCCGCAACTTGTCCCAAGAATAATAAAGTTTCGCCCGACTTGTTGGCAGTTTATTTTACTTGGCGAGGTTTTGACCAATTAAATGAATTTTTAGAAAAAATCAGTACAAAATATTTTTCTAGTGCCGAATTTTGATTATCTGATTTTATTGGTTTATTTTTGCAAATTATAACTGATGCGGATCCTTGATGATTAGATTGGAATACAATGAGCGAAGATATGATAGGCAGTCTGATGGTATTTAAAAATCAAATACACGAGTTGAAATGACAGCAGTGGCGGCTCGCAACGTTTTCATGTGAGTTGGCAGTTACCATTTAATGTAACTATTTAGTCCATATTTATGCTTGATCTTATCTTCCTGTTTAATGGCACTACAGCCCAATTCGTGCCTGACATTTAGGTTCCCAGTTCAACAGCCTTTATTTGTTATTGAGAAACAATTTCCAGAATTTCTATCAAATTTGTTATTTTTTCAAATTAAGGTGGCCATATAGGTAGTCTGCAGTACTAAACTCAGGCATTTACATTATCCACTAGATTACACCTAACCTGTGCTTGTAGGTTTAAAATAGACATATATTCAGAAACAAACCATGATATATATTCAGATGTAGGATATATTCAGATACATTGCCCTTGCACGTTAGATTTATGAGTGAAATTGCCATATTTTTGGTGTGGTTAAAGTTAAACAACGAAAAGAACTACTGCTGAATAATTAGCCTGGGTGTAGTCTAAAGAGTAGCGAAGGTCGGGAGCTCAAATCCCGGTCGACGTATAATTCCCCCACACTGCTTACGTGGTTATATCTGGTTCACATCAATCTGCGAAAATAAAAAATTCATAGATGGGGGGTCTAACTACTCTTCCATAAAAAGAAATACATGATGTTCAGGAAGCCAAGTCCTAATTTTGGCAGAAATGCCATTGAAGAATAATATCTTTATTAAGTAGTAAAAACCTAGTAATGCATTGTGAATGTATATTTATAAAAGAGTCATATTTCTCTATTCATTTTATGGGTCGGCTGTACCGATCCTGCTGTACTTGACGAGCCGCCACTGAATGAGAGGTTCATAGAAAGACCCAATCGCAACAAACCTCTATTAGAACACTTTGCCCTGATAAGGATAGTTTCTGCTATTCGGTCGATGACGGGAAAGAAAGTAACAGGTAATTCTGAATACAATTAGTGATGTCGTAGAGAATGGTTTAGGTTTAGGTTGTAAGAGAGTGGTTTCGGAGAACCACAATGCACTGGGCCCACTGCATTCCCCCTATTGATTATGAGACTCCTCTTGTTCTAGCCACTTGGTTCGATCTGCAAACCGTAGCAGGCTCGACTGTTTGACACCTCTGATGTCGTCTAGTTCTAAGAAGAATCTAGAGCCTAAACAAAGGAGACGACTGTTGGAGATTTGCGGACAGTGACAGTTCGATATATTCTTCGTCTTCCTTGCAACCTCTGCAAAGGCTATCGATCGTGATCCGCAGCCTAAGTGCGTACAGCTTTAGCAAACAATGACCTGAGGTCCGGCCACCAATAGTTCGGACGCTATATCGACTACGTTGTAACAGCTGAGCTGTAATATTTTTATTTAGTTCTTCCACAATAGTTTTTTTGAAGCTAGCCTTCAGCACTGTTGGTGCTACATCGACAGACTTCCTAGTGAAATTGATGTTTGCCATGCTGTCATGTTGTCTGCTGCATCGCTTCCTAACAGATGACTATAGCCCGACATCCCAATTATAAATACTTCCATTATAGTCGCTAGGCAATTGAAATTGTGTCTACAAATGGATACTAGTTTGGACGTGGTACTGTAGGATTCGAGTGCCAGAAGTGCAGCCCAGCTGACCTAGAAAATGTAACAATTTCCGAGACTGTTCTGCATTTCGAAAATAATTTTTGTACACTCGTTAATAGCTAATACTTCCGCTTGGAACACCGTCGCGTGTTCCGAAAGATGAAATGAAGTATGGATGTCGAGATCGTGTGAATAAATTTCTGCTCCTGTCCCCTGGTAAATTTTAGATCTGTGCGTATAGAGATGACAGGTGCTGAATGTTGTGTTTATTGCCCATTCGTTTTGTTCAGAAAACTTAATGTAAAATTTCCGTTTCTCATGCAATCATGCTCGCAACCTACCGTGGAGAATACTCTTGAAGTTTATCAGGCAGGCTTCCGTGAAGGGTTGTTTTGTACCGACCATTTGTTCGCCACTACATCTCATACATGTGAGCTTCGAGAATGTTTTCGAGAACTTTAAGCAAAATTAAAAATTGTATGCTTTGCGCAGGAAAGGTATTCCAAATACGAAGGCGTACTGAAAAAATTCGGTGCTAAATACAAAAAAAAAATTGTTCGAGTTAGCATTTTTTTTTTCAACATAGTCTCCATTACCCAAAAATATTAATAATACCATTATGGAAATATCTGATTTCCAGCTTTAGAACTAACAACGGCATTAAGCAAGGTGACGGGCTAGAACCAATACTTTTCAACTTGACACTCGAATATGTCGTTCGGAAACTTCCCATTGACATCAAATCTACACAACTGCGAGATATCTGGAGAGTGCTAAGGAAGTATTTGTAATCCTTGACACGGTAGCAAGGGAAGTTGGACTTCAAATTTATGTAAACAAAACAAAAGTTCATAACAAAACTAGGAAAAAGACGCTAATCAGACAAAATATTACAGTAGGAGGCTACAACCTAGAAAAAGTAGACAACTTTGTATACCTAAGAGCAAACCTATCGAAAGATGGGAGCGAGCCCATCGAAATTAAAAGAAGGATAATGATGGCAAACAAGACTTATTATTCGGTACTTCCAATAATTAACAACAAGAAATAATAAGAACTGTGTTATGCTATGGCAGCGAAACGCGGATGTTAACTCAGGCATTCGAAAAAATAATTAACGCCTTTGAAAGAAATGTCCACAGAAAAATCCTCGGACCTGTGAGGGAAGGCTCTATCTGGAGTATACGATACAACAAAAAATTGTTTCCATTTTCGGCAATCCGGGAGTCTCATAAAATTTAAGAAGCTGCAATGAGCAGGTCATGTGGAGCGGATTGATGACGGAAGAATTCCCAAACGCAAAGGAAACGTCAATGGGCAAAGACCGATGGGAGAACCACGGAAGCGCTGGGAGGATCTTATTGACCATCATAATCAATGGCGCGACAGCCCAAATGGGACCCTGGCCTACTGAAGTCGTCGCCTCCAATCGTCTTGATCCAAAGACCGCGTCCTTCAGCTGCTAATTTTTAAAACGACTTTGCTGTCTTCATCAACCGTCTTCCCATCTCTTGCGTGGTTTGCCTACTGGCCAGTTACCACTCGCTATACCTTTAAGAGCACGTTTGAGGATTCTTCTATCTTCCATTTGCTCTACATGGCCAGCACACTGCAGTTTACGTAGCTTGATGAACGTTGGAGCTCCTGGCTCGTCGTAGAGTTGATACAACACATGGTGATATCTTATTTGCCATTCCGTTCCTTCCTCTACAGGTTCCAAAAATCTTCGGAAGCCCTTTCTTTCGAATGCGTTAACTGCTTTTTCGGAAATTCGCGTTAATGTCCACGTCCCCGTTCCCACAGCAGAGCACAGGTTGTATAATAGTTTTATATATCCGCAGCTTATTGTTCCTGTGCGCTTTCTTGGATTTCATTATTGGAAGTACCGAATAATACGTCTTATTTGCAAGTATTATCCGTCGTTTGATTTCGTCTGTTTCATTACCGTCCTTTGCTAGATTAGCCCCAAGATATATTAAATTGTCCAAACTCTCTAAATCATATTCCGCAATTGTTATGTTTTGTCTGATTGGCGTTCACCTTCTTGTTTGCGTCATTACTTTTGTTTTGCTTTCGTTAATGCGCAACCCTACTTCTTTTGCGGCGGACAAATACCTCCCTAGCACTAGGGAAGGATCTTGATAGGATGTTAGTGTCGTCAGCGTATGCTACTAGTTCGGTGGACTTGAATAGTAGTGTCCCGTTGATGTCGACTGGGATTTTTCGGACGACATACTCTAGTGCCAAGTTCAAAAGTATGGAGGCTAGACCATCTCCTTGCTTTAAGCCACATTCCGTTCGAAAGCTGGTTCTGGAATCGGTTTGTACTCTCACTTGGGATCCAGTGTTCGTCATTGTGAGTCTTGTTGGTCGGGCTAGTTTTTGGGGGAATTCCAAAGTCAAGCATAATTTGGTGCAGTACGCTCCTGTTGATGTTGTCGTATGCTTCTTTAAAATCTACGAAGATTCGGTGCACGTCTGTGTTATACTCCCAGCATTTCTCAAGAACCTGTTTCACCAAGAATATCTGGTCTGCTGTTATTATTATTATTATTACTAGGGGAACGCGCGAGAGCACTGCGACCTTCTTGGCCTATTGTGCGTTTATAGCCCCTTCACCCTATTTTAACTCAATAGCTTTTGCTAATTTGAGAATCGTTAAGGGAGCCGTATTGGCTAGTTCCTCCGTAGAAAGAAAGCTCTTTCCAAGAAGACTGTGTCTTTTCCTAGCTACTGCTTCACAGTGGCATAGGATGTGTACTGTCGTTTCTGAGTCCTCTAGACAAAGGCGACAAATGTCGGTTTCAGCTAAGCCCATATTTTTGAGGTGGTGGTTTACTCTACTGTGCCCCGTCATTAGGCCGATTAGGATACTAATATCCTTCTTGCTGAATTTTAAAATATCCTCCACTTTGTTTGTTTGTGGTAGGATCAGTTTTTTTGAAATTAACAAGCCTGGAAGTCTATTCCAGTAGATTTTATGTTCGTTTTCTACCCACATTTTGAGTATGGGGTTAAAGTACCCTTTTGGTTTTCCTCAGAATGGCTCTGGACCAATAAAATTTGTTTCTGCGCCTTTTTTTGCAAGGCGATCAGCCTCTTCATTACCCTCAATTCCCATGTGTCCTGGTACCCACATTAAGGTTACATCATTCCTTTTTCCCAGGATGATTAGGTTTTGAAGGCATTCCCATACTATCTTCGATCCGTGTTTGTTGGATGCTAAAGCTTTGAGAACCGCCTGACTATCCGATAGGATATAAATGGATTTATTGCGATGAGCTCTCCTTATATTTTCTTGGATGCATAGCTCCATTGCAATTAGTTCGGCCTGGAAGATTGTGGCTTCTTTACCGAGTGGTTTTGAAACCGAGAAGTTAGGACCTTTGACTCCGGCTCCTGTCCCCTCAGATGTGCGGGAGCCATCTGTATACCAGATGGTTGCTCCCTCTACAATATCAGTTAGCATGGATTGCCAGTCCTTGCGTTCCCTGATTATAACTTTGAAGGGGGTTTCACAGTTGAATTTTGTCGGCATCGCGTCCGATAATGTGGAAGTTATAACTTCCATTTTCGTGTCTTTTAGGATTTTAAGGTGACCTCTAAAATCCCCTGACTTATAATTGTTTTTGTCCTGTATGCGTAACACTCCCCTGACAGCTTCCTTTTTTATTTGGATATGTATCGGAGGAATGTTAAGGAACATTTCCATTGCCGCTGTCGGACAGGTTTTCATTGCACCTGTGATACCAAGGCAAGCTAGCCTTTGGATTTTTTGTAGCGTAAGTTGCGCTTTCCTTTGTAATATTTTTGGTCTGCTGTAGATCGTCCGGTTCTGAATCTACCTTGGTATTCGCCAATTATTTCATTAGTGTAGAGCTTAAGACGGCGTTCAATTTTGTTTGCTAAAGGGGTGGGATTTAGAAGATGTTCAAAGTAGGAAGCCCATCTCCTCTTGATTTCTTGTGTGTTTTTGATAATGTTGCCCTCTGTGTCTTTGCAGAGACTGGTTTTTGATTTAAATCCGTTTTTTAAGTCTTTTACTATTTCGAATGCGTCCCGCGCTTTATTTTGTCTCAATCGTCGGTCATTTTTTGTATCTTGTGATTATGGTACTCCCTTTGTTTTCATCTGCAGGTCTTTTTCGCATATAACCTAAGCTCGTCATATCTTTCTTTTTTGGGTCGTGTAGCTCGTTCAGTAAAAAATTTGTAAGCCTCGTTCTTTCTATCTATCGCATCGCGGCATTCTTGGTCGAACCAATCAATATTTCTTCACCGTGCTTGATATCCGAACACCTCTTCTGCGGAGGATTTGATGCCGTCTCGTATTTAAGTCCACACATTCTCGACTTGCATATTTAGGATGTTTTCATATATTGGTGTCAGGTGTTTATTACATGCTGACATGTAAGCCTCCGCCACCGTTTTGCCTTTAAGCTTGTCGACATTGAATTTGCGAGCTCTACTCGTTTTCGATTATCCACGACAAGCTATTCTGCATCGATACTTAGCTCTGACTAGATAGTGATCAGAGTCACAATTCGCACCGCGGAGGGTTCACACATCAAGTATGATTCTATTGACGGAGACAGAAAACTGGAGGACGAGTTCGCTGAACCAAGATGGATGGAGGCGAAACATATAGGAAGCCAAGGACTGATTTGGGCTGTAGCGCCATCGTAAGTAAGTAAGTATTATAGAAATATAGGAAAATTCATATTAGGTCTTCAAAAGAACCATTTACAGTGTTGATTACTTCACTATCGTCGAAAATTTTCGCCTGAGGTTCGGGAACAAATAAAAGTCAGTTTATGATAAATCATGCGAGTTTGGTAAATGTGAAAGCAATTCGAACTTCAACTTATGTATATTCTATTCTACAATGGCGCTACAGCCCAAATCGGACCTTGACCTTGGCTTCTTAACATTTTTCATTACTTATTCTGGAAGGGTTGTTAGCCCTTCGTACAACCCTCTAACTACAAATTTTAATTTTCGTAGATTGAGGTAACTAAGGTATTCCCAAGCAGGTAGTGTGCTAGAATTATGCGTCGACCGGGATTTGCACTCACGATCTTCGCATTGTAGACCAACACGCTACTCACTAGGCTACACCCTAGCTAACTTATGTATATGTATAATACCACCTATAACATTGAGCGCTGAGCTTCACTATTCAAATGAGTAATCTCGGCTTCTTAAAAAAATCTTAAGCGCATTTTCCACTATCACGTTTGCATGAAGACCTCGACCTAAGCTAAGGTATGCATGATGTTAAATGGAATCGCATGCGGTTCTGTCCATATGGAGATTGTAGATTAGACCTTCATGCAATCCTTTTCAGCCCCTGTCTGAAGTTAATGGAAATCTCACTTTGCACGAAGCTGCGAGTGTTTGACTCATACAACAAATCCGTATTATTATATGGTTGTACTTCATGGAAGATAACCAAATATCAACGATAGATTCAAAGGATGTTCAACTGGACAGACTAAGATTGGCATTAAGATTCAAATCTGTAAAAGGCAATGTATCGGTCACGATTTGAAGAAGAAAGAGCAAAACATCATGCTCTGGATCATAACCCTTATGGAAACGACGGATTGAAAATGTACAGTGCCACGCCTTGCAAAAAAGATCTGTTTCTGTCTATCCACCTATAAGAGGTCCTAACATGAAACTGATTGTTTGATTAACTTCATGCAAGCACGCTTTAGAATAGCTATTCAAAATACCTGCAATGACCTTATGCACACCAATTATATAAAATATTTTTGAAAAAAGGAAAGTTTCATAGTTTTTCTGCAAAAGATTTCCAAAAAAAAAAAAAAACATTTTTAGTATCGCATAAATTAAAATTTTTTAAATTGTTCCTGACTAACGAAATGCCAAGCCCCATGTAATGTTTATTTTCAGAGAAACTGATAATGATTTTCTTGGAAATATTAATCTTTGTTCAATGCTGAAGCTTTAGTTAATGAATGCTTCTACTATAATATATGAGAAATTATGCCACTTCGACAATTATATAAATAAATCGTAGAATATTTTAATTGTAATGCACATTCAAATAGTTGCTTGGTATCAAATTTGACTACACTATTATATTATTCTTATGAATCAGTATTATTGCATTTCTGTCAGATATATACAATAGTCTAATTCAACTGTAAATAGGAAAAACAAACTTAATCTTACATACACAGACGTTTCTCAAAATAAAGTGAACATTTCAAAAAATTCTTAGAATAATTGAATTGAGAATTTGCCCACACTAGAACCCGGACTTAGTGTGGCATGAATTCAATCGACCAGTGTAAATCAGCAGAAAGAGCTTTTCCAACACCTGGAATGGCAGGCAGGTGGTGCTGTAATATTTGGCTATTTTATGAATGTACGAAAACTACAGGAGCCGATTTATTTATTTAGTAGGCGGAAAGCATATTACAAGGCTATGCAGATATTAGTGAGTGTAGATGTGTGAAAATATATGCGATTTTAAACAATCCTCAATGACATTCATGCCAGGATATTTTAGAGATAAGATTAAAAAAAGAAACATCCCATTTATAATGTAATAAAAGCATAACATATGAACATTTTAATAGATTAATATAAGTTGCTAAAAAGTTAGGCTAGGTTACAGAATGAAATTCAGTTTTGTACTTACAATGAATTGTTACAGGATGATGTCCCGTAGGCACCCGGTCCGCTAACCCTCCGCTGAAAATATTTAACAGGCATTATTAGACACTTGTTTTTATGATATTTTATTATTTCCTAGAGATTATCGGTTAAGCTACGATTGATTTTTTTTGATTTATTTATTTATTAGTTTGACTCAAGCTAATTATGAGTGTTTGTTGATGATGAGCACTAGAGAAACTATCTACATACAATTAAACTGATTATAAACACACACGCACATTTGCAACTAGGTAATAATGGGTATATAATATATTTTTATTTTTTTTAAATTTTGTGTACTTTTTTTTGATAATTTATACTCAATATAGGACACTATAGGCACAGCTAGGAGGTTAATTTTCCATTAATTAGGAAGATTTATTTTCTTTATAATTTCACACTAATTATTCTACGTTAACAATTATTACAGATGGTTTTTTATGTATGTATATCTAATTTTGAATGTCATTCAACTACGGTAACAACATTAACGGGCTACACATGTACTCGTATAATATGTATAATTTTATAGGCTTTCTATATGTATATAAGATATATGTATATATATATATTTAGCAACAACACACTGGTTTTTTTTTTATTATATTCAACTATTTAAATAAAATAATATTTAGTTAACATTAGTATACCATTTCTTTAAATTTAGCGTGCTAAAAGCTCGGCGCTTTCAGGTTCGTTCGGTTCGCTCTCGTTGGGCTCGTCCTTAATACCACAGGTTACAAAACAGTTATGTAATTTCTTTAGTGTTCCAGTCGATTATTATTATTTTTTTTTTTAAACAGAAATTCTCTTTTAGTAAATTTTCTATAGTTATATTTAACTTGTTATTCTATTTAATTAATTATATATTACTACGCATTTATTTATTTATAAAATAACAACAACAAAGAAAACTTTATTCAATTCGTTTTATATTAGATTAGGTCGAATATCCTTTTCGTTTTTCATTCAGAACTTTAGTACTCTATCACAGACCGACTCAAGAAAACCAATACACGAGAGGGAAGAAAAATTGAACCAAACAATGTTATATGTCGAAATTAAAGAATGTTTAAAAGCCACGAATTAATGAAAAGTTTTTAGAAGAGAAATGTTAACCGAAACTTTTGGGAAGTTAAAATTTTTATTTTAAATGCATTTAAATAGCACGCAAAATGGTTTAAAACGAAAAATTAAAGTGGCTAAAATGACAAGCCTGGAACTTTGGTGTGGTACCACTTCTCGGTTCTCTCATTTTAAAAAAATCATACAACAAGGAGTCCCTAAAAAGCGATTCCAGCGATTTCTTCCGATAACAGCCGATTCGTGAAAAAAAGCTTTCGTCCTTTTTATCTTCACATGTAGAAGACCCGTGTGCACACGACCACAATCACGACCGAAAATTTCGTAGAGAATAGTACACAGAATTTAACAGTTTTCGAGAGGGAAAATCAATAACTTTCAAGAGGCACTGAGAATTGATAGCCGTCAGGACTGTTAAGGACTCACAAGACGAGAGTTCTTGTGTACTCGTGAGCATTCATGAGTTCGCATCCTGCTATCTGCTCGCGTGTATACAGGGACCGATCCATGTGCATATCCTAGTCCATTGACGGTCACGACGAATCCCTTTGAGCAAGGACTCTGTATTATATCGCGAGAAATCTACTACTACCACTACTATAATTATGAAAGAGAGAGAGAGAGAGAGAAAAAAAACGGAGAAAGTACAGTAATGCACGATGAAAAGTATCCAAGCGATCGTAATCGTATTAATATTAATACACTTTCAAAGATATCCTCAAGGACACTTGTAACTGCATAAAAGCCTTATTAGTTATGCGCCGATAAACTCTGCTCAACAAATCGTATCGCATAAATGAGGTGTTATTGAAAATAAGCAATATCCTTGTGTATGCTGAGAAACAACCTAAGAACTTGATAAATGAGGTTGATTGGAATTGCTAACTACTTTATTAGTGGTTCAGATTCATTGAAATTGAATGAGTCGATATGCTAGTATAAAGATTTTAGTTTTGCCACATCATCATAGGTAGGCAAGCCATTACAGATAGTTGAAAAATATAATAAACATTGAGCGCTCAAATATAGTTCCATTCATTATACTTTAGATGAAATCTGTGAATACATTTTGTTTGCTTTACAGTTTGTAACGCTAAGAAATAATGCTCACATAGAGCCGCCAAGAGTACAGAGATAATTATTGTCACTCGAAACCCTCGATTGTTATCGTCTGTCCGTCTGTCTACAAAAAAAAACTCTCGAACGCTTTAAACTATCGTGCTAAAATTTATTGTGTGTCATTTTTAGCAAAAAATTAGCTTTAAGTTCGTGAACGGGCTTCATTCCCCCACCTTCCATACAAATTTCAAATTTTTAAGAAATTAGTTTTTCTTCTAAACTATTTAAGCTATTAATTTGAAATTTGGGTCAGATTATGTGTATCGATGTGTATATATTAACGTCACAAAATATTGATCCAAGTCCCTCACTCCTTCTACCCCCTCCCATATAAATGCACAATTTTTAAAAATTTATTTTGGTAGTTTTCTTTAAAACTAGCAAAGTTGAAAAAGAAAGTTTTTTCAAGAATTCACTTGTTATAATTGGAATCAGTTTTGAAAAAATTATCAACTTCACCTCGATCCTTCCTATACAAATCTCACGAAATTTTGAAATTTGTATTAAATTTATTTTTCTTTGTCACTGTCAAAGCTATCGACTTGAAGTTTAGTAGAAAGTATAATAATAAAAATATCATCGAAAAAGAAAAATTTTGTTTTGACGCGTATACTCCTTCTACCTCCTCCCATTCAAATGCAAAATTTCGGTAAATGCATTACATCGATTTGCATTAAAATTGGAATAAGTGCAAAATTTAAATTTTGCCAGAATTTGTCCATGAATAATTGCAATAAATAAAAAAAAAATAATTAGCTGATACTTCACTCCTTCTACTACCTCCCATACAAATATCTATATTATAATTTTTTTATATACATAACACCGAACGTGACATGCAAAATGTTTCGTGCTGAATTTAAAATTTGGAGTTTTTATTATATTCAACGAAATTGGATATAGTTTTCCTGAAATTTAGATGCCCCACCAAGACGCCTATCTGAAAGGTAGATCCTTGCATGTGACGGTAGCCGCCGTAGAGAAAGCTTTCCATCAAAAAGAGGTTGCACTCGGTGCCTTCCTAGACATGGAAGGCGCGTTCAACCACGTCAACATTGATGCCATACTTGAGGCCTTGCGCAGCCATAGTGTGGAACCTCTCCTGACTGCATGGATAGCAAAGCTTCTTCGGTCACGGAAAATCGTAGCACGAATGGGTGAAGAGACAAGGAAAGGCTCTGTTCACAAAGGAACGCCACAGGGCGGTATAATATCACCTCTCCAGTGGGTCTTAACAGTGAACGAACCCCTTTCCATCTTAAATCAGAACGGCTACCTCACAATAGCATATGCAGACGATCTTGTCATCATGCTAACTGGTAAGTTTGAGCAAGTTCTAGGAGACCTCATGCAATCCGCTTTACAACTGTTAGATAGCTGGGCACTAGATAAAGGACTTACTATTAACCCACAAAAAACAGATTTGGTCCTCTTCTCTAGAAGAAGAAGACCATATGTTTTCAATCCACCAAACATTCGAGGAATCACTATGGACCTCTCGAATCAAGTTAAATATTTAGGTCTGATTCTTGATAGCAAATTATCCTGGAAGGCCAATATTCATGAACGAGCAAAAAAGGCTACGGTAGCCTTCTTCGCTTGCAAGAAGACATTCGGTTTGAGATGGGGCCTTAAGCCGCACCTCATCCACTGGATGTATACCAGTATTGTTAGACCAATTATTTGCTATGGTGCGCTGGTGTGGTGGCCGGCGGTGGTACTAAGAACCAACCTGGCACCCTTACAGCTGATTCAACGGATGGCATGTCTGTGCATAACAGGTGCCCTTAGAACCACACCAACTGCAGCTCTGGAGGTGATTCTCTCACTACCTCCACTTGATCTTTTTATAAAAACATAACAGGGCTACGATTGCGCGTAAAGCGCAATCTTACGATACTCTAGATGAAATAGAATTTTTTGTGATCCCAAGAAATTTCGCATGGGAAGTATTAGAAGGGATGACAGCATTGAACTAATTTTTCCCCATCATGCTAAAGTAGCTATAAAAATGTTTTGTACAAAATGCTTACTCCAAAAATTGAATGGGAACTGAGAAAATTAGTGAGTTAGATTTAGTGAAAATGTGCAGTTTGTATGGGAGGTGGTAGAAAGAGTGGGGCGATTAGAGTGATTTTTTTCAGAAATAACTAGGAATATTGTAAAATTGACATCCCTGAAATTTCAGACTAGTGCCATTTATACTTTTCAAGAAAATCGATTTTTTGTGAAGTTGTGAAACTGTGTCATATTGTATGGGAGGGGGTAGAAGCAGTGAAGCTAATCAAATATTTTTTTCTGATCTTAGTGCTAATACTAATTAAGTATTTATTACAAAATATGAGGTCAATAAATGTTATATGTTCTGAGAAAATCGTCTTAGAGCATTTCATGAAAAAGTGTAGTTTGTATGGGAGGGGGTGGAAGGAGAGGGAGGAAGCAAATAATTTTTCTACTGTAGATTAAAATTACTATGAAAATAACATATCCGTAAATTCAGACTAATAGCTTTTATACTTTTCGAGTAAATCCGTTTATTGTCAAATTACGAAATTGTGTCATTTTGTATGGGAGGGGGTAGAAGGGGTGAAGCTAATAGTCTAAATTTTTTTGGGCTTACTAACAATTTCAAATAAATATTTGGTGCACAATTTTAGCTCTCTATATTGTATACGCAATGAGTAAATTGGCTTAGAGTAATTCATGACAAGTACAGTTTGTATGAGAGGTGGTAGAAGGAGGGGGAGGATACGCATAATTTTCGTACGGTAGATTGATATTATCATAAAAGTAACATATACCAAATTTCAGGCCAATAGCTTTTATACTTTTCGTGCAAATCCGTTTATTGTCAAATTGCGCAATTGTGTCATTTTGTATGGGAGGGGGTAGAAGGGGTGGAGCGATTTGGCCCGTTCACGAACTTGACCTTACTTTTTTGTCAAAAACGACGTGTACAAAATTTGAACTATCTAGCTCAACGCGTTCTCAAGCTAGAGCGCGCACAGACGGACGGACGGACGGACGGACGGACGGACGGACATCCGGTTTTGAGATTTTTGAGTGATAATATTAATTTCTGTATTCATCATTTTTTTCTCCGAGCCTTATTTCTTGGCGTTACAAACTTTAGAGCAAACTTATAATACTCTCAGATTTCATCTAGAGTATAAACATAACAGGGCTACGATTGCGCGTAAAGCGCAATCTTACGATACTCTAGATGAAATAGAATTTTTTGTGATCCCAAGAAATTTCGCATGGGAAGTATTAGAAGGGATGACAGCATTGAACTAATTTTTCCCCATCATGCTAAAGTAGCTATAAAAATGTTTTGTACAAAATGCTTACTCCAAAAATTGAATGGGAACTGACAAAATTAGTGAGTTAGATTTAGTGAAAATGTGCAGTTTGTATGGGAGGTGGTAGAAAGAGTGGGGCGATTAGAGTGTTTTTTTTCAGAAATAACTAGAAATATTGTAAAATTAACATCCCTGAAATTTCAGACTAGTGCCATTTATACTTTTCAAGAAAATCGATTTTTTGTGAAGTTGTGAAACTGTGTCATATTGTATGGGAGGGGGTAGAAGCAGTGAAGCTAATCAAATATTTTTTTCTGATGTTAGTGCTAATACTAATTAAGTATTTATTACAAAATATGAGCTCAATAAATGTTATATGTTCTGAGAAAATCGTCTTAGAGCATTTCATGAAAAAGTGTAGTTTGTATGGGAGGGGGTGGAAGGAGAGGGAGGAAGCAAATAATTTTTCTACTGTAGATTAAAATTACTATGAAAATAACATATCCGAAAATTCAGACTAATAGCTTTTATACTTTTCGAGTAAATCCGTTTATTGTCAAATTACGAAATTGTGTCATTTTGTATGGGAGGAGGTAGAAGGGGTGAAGCTAATAGTCTAAATTTTTTTGGGCTTACTAACAATTTCAAATAAATATTTGGTGCACAATTTCAGCTCTCTAAATTGTATACGCAATGAGTAAATTGGCTTAGAGTAATTCATGACAAGTACAGTTTGTATGGGAGGTGGTAGAAGGAGGGGGAGGATACGCATAATTTTCGTACGGTAGATTGATATTATCATAAAAGTAACATATTCCAAATTTCAGGCCAATAGCTTTTATACTTTTCGTGCAAATCCGTTTATTGTCAAATTGCGCAATTGTGTCATTTTGTATGGGAGGGGGTAGAAGGGGTGGAGCGATTTGGCCCGTTCACGAACTTGACCTTACTTTTTTGTCAAAAACGACGTGTGCAAAATTTGAACTATCTAGCTCAACGCGTTCTCAAGCTAGAGCGCGCACAGACGGACGGACGGACGGACGGACGGACGGACATCCGGTTTTGAGATTTTTGAGTGATAATATTAATTTCTGTATTCATCATTTTTTTCTCCGAGCCTTATTTCTTGGCGTTACAAACTTTAGAGCAAACTTATAATACTCTCAGATTTCATCTAGAGTATAACAAGCAGCGGGCCTGGCAGCCATTAGATTAAAAACCACTAAATCGTGATCAACGCCACAAATTGGTCATGGACAAATTCTAAACGTCATTAGAAACGCAACCTCCCTTTTAGACCGCGAATATGATTGCATGAACCAACCGCAGGTTAAGAAACGGAAGTTTCACATTAAGTTTGCTGAACGAAATGAATGGGCAACAAATACGATACTCAGCACCTGTATAGGTTCTCATCTCTATACGAACGGATCTAAAACTAGCCAGGGGACAGGCGCAGGGATTTATTCCCACGACCTCGACATCCAAACTTCATTTCTTCTTCCAGAACACGCGACAGTGTTCCAAGCAGAAGTATTAGCCATTAACGAGTGTACAAAAATTATTCTTGATATGCAGAACAGTCTCGGAAATTCTTACATTTTCTCGGACAGCAGGGCTGCGCTTCAGGCACTCCAATCCTACAGGACTACGTCAAAACTAGTGTCCGTTTGTAGACACAATTTAAATCGCCTAGCTGTCATAACGGAAGTTTTTCTAATTTGGATACCGGGTCATAGTGACATGCTAGGTAACGAGGCGGCAGATACGCTTGCACGGCAAGGATCTGCCAACATCAATTCCACTAGGAAGTCAGTCAATGTAGCACCAACAGTGCTGAAGACTACCTTCAAACAGACTATTGTGGATTCTTTCTTGGCAGGGTGGCGGCAGCTGGAAAGCTGTAAAACGCCAAATCCTCCTTTTGGGAAGAACCGAACAAAAATATTACAGCTCAGCTGTTACAACGTAGTCGCTATAGTATCCGAACTATTGTCGGCCTGACCACAGGCCATTGCTTGCTAAGGCTGCACGCATTTAGGATGCGAATCGCGAGCGACAGCTTGTGCAGAGGTTGCGAGGAAGACGAAGAATCTATCGAACATTATCTTTGTCACTGTCCGCAAATCTCCAACAGTCGTCTCCTTTGTTTAGGCTCTAGATTCTTCTCAGAACTAGACGACCTCAGAGGCTTCCATCATTCGAGCCTGTTAAGGTTCGCAAACCGAACCAAGTGGTTAGAGCAAGAGGAGTGACTTCCAACTTATAACTATAGGGGGAGTACAATGGTCCCAACTAGATGGCCTCAGTGCTTGTGGTTCCGTGCAACCACCCTCCTACAACCTAAACCTAAACCTTTCCTGAAATTGGGGCATTTGTATGGGAGGTGGTAGAAAAAGTGGAGGATTTTATATAATTCTGAAACTGCCAATCAACATGCTTAGTCGATAGCTTTCATATGTTGGAACCAGAAATGCGTTTCTACAATTTCTAATATTTATATTTGTATGGGAGATAACAGAAGGGGTGAAGTATAAGCTGATATTTTTTTAGTATTTATTGCGATTATTAAGGGACAAATTCTGGCAAAATTTTAAGTTTGTAGTTTTCCTAGTTTTAATGGAAATCGACCAAAATTATGCATTTCTATGGGAGATCGTAGAAGAAGTATACGGATCAAAACAAAATTTTCGCCGTCAATGATATTTGGTGTGTGAGGTGAAGTTGATGATTTTTTTATACTCTAGATGGAATCTGAGAGTATTATAAGTTTGCTCTAAAGTTTGTAACGCCAAGAAATAAGGCTCGGAGAAAAAAATGAATGATACAGAAGATAATATTATCACTCAAAAATCTCAAAACCGGATGTCCGTCCGTCCGTCCGTCCGTCCGTCCGTCCGTTCGCTCTCTAGCTTGAGAACGCGTTGAGCTAGAGAGTTCAAATTTTGTACACGTCGTTTTTAACAAAAAAGTAAGATCAAGTTCGTGAACTGGCCAAATCGCTCCACCCCTTCTACCCCCTCCCATACAAAATGACGCAATTGCGCAATTTGACAATAAACGGATTTGCGCAAAATTTATAAAAGCTATTGGCCTGAAATTTGGAATATATTACTTTTATGATAATATGAATCTACCATATAAAATTATGCGTGTCCTCTCCTTCCTTCTACCACCTCCCATACAAACTGCACTTGTCATGAATTACTCTAAGCCAATTTACTCAGTGCGTATAAAATTTACCGGACTGAAATTGTGCACCAAATATTTATTTAAAATTGTTAGTAAGGCCAAAAAAAATTAGACGATTAGCTTTACCCCTTCTATCCCCTCCCATACAAAATGACACAATTTCGCAATTTGATATTAAATGGATTTACTCGAAAAGTATGAAAGCTATTAATCTGAATTTTGGGATATATTACTTTTATAATAATTTAAATCTATAGTTGAAAAATTATTTGCGTCGTCCCTCTCCTTCCACCCCCTCCCATACAAACTACACTTTTTCACGAAATGCTCTAAGACGATTTTCTCAGAACATATATCATTTATTGAGCTCATATTTTGTAATAAATACTTAATTAGTATTATCACTAAGATCAGAAAAAAATATTTGATTAGCTTCACTGCTTCTACCCCCTCCCATACAATATGACACAGTTTCACTAATTTACAAAAATTCGATTTTCCTGAAAAGTATGAATGGCACTAGTCTGAAATTTAATGGATGTCAATTTTATAATATTCCTAGTTATTTCTGAAAAAATCACTAGAATCCCCCCACTCTTTCTACCACCTCCCATACAAACTGCACATTTTCACTCAATCTAACTCACAAATTTTCTCAGTTCCCTTTAAATTTTTGGAGTAAGCATTTTATACCTAGTCCTGCCATAAGTTCTGTCACATAATTTCTCACATTGGCAACAACTTTATTTTATGAGTGACATTTCAATATCGGCCAGTTTTATAAACGTCATAATGTTGTTGACAGTTGATGGTCATTTAAAGTGTGTTCGTTAACGTGTGAAGATGGAATGGGGTGTAATAGAAAACCGAACTGCAGTGATTGCACTACATAAGTGTGGAAAATCCGCGAGTGAAATTTTCAAGTTGTTGTGCCCGTTAAAAATAACGCAAAGATTTGTGTATCGTGCGATCCAGAGATATAACGCGATCCAGACTATTGAAGATCGACCTCGTTCTGGACGTCCGCGTGATGTACGTTCTTCTGCTGCCATCAAAGCGGTCGAGAGTCGAATTCGTCGAAATCCGCTTCGTAAACAACGAATCATGGCTCGAGAGATGAACATCTCCACCCGAAGTATGTCTCGCATCATAAAATCTGACCTCGGGATGAGTGCCTTTCGACGATCAACTGAGCAGTTGAAGCAACTTAGGAGCACCAGATCGAAAGAGCTCCTTCGGCGGTACGGCAACAAAAAACATCGAGAAATTTTATTTACCGATGAAAAAATTTTTACGGTGGAGGAACATTTCAACCGCCAAAATGATAAGGTGTATGCCCACAGCTCCATAGAAGCCCGAGAAGTTGCCACTAGGGTACAGCGAGGACATCATCCAGCATCAGTCATGGTATGGTGCGGTGTCAGCTACGAAGGGGTCACCGAGCTTCATTTTTGCGAAAAAGGCGTAAGAACTGCAGCGAAAAATTATCAAACGGACATCCTGGAGGGATGTGTGAAGCCGCTGAACTCTACGCTATTCAACAATCGACATTGGGTTTTCCAGCAAGATTCTGCGCCAGCCCACAAAGCTCGAACCACACAAGCGTTGTTGGAAACCAATATTCCACACTTTATAAGGGCGACGGAATGGCCTTCTGGGAGCCCAGATTTGAATCCCCTGGACTACAAACTGTGGGCGGAGTTGGAGTCCATGGTGTGCACGAGACGACACCCAAATATCGAGAGCCTTAAGCGATCTTTGACAGAAGCAGTAGCTAATTTTCCGCTAGAAACAGTGCGTACTGCTATCGATGACTGGCCCAACAGATTAAAGAGCTGTGTTAAGGCTAAAGGCGGCCACTTTGAATAATTTGTTGCTTATTTTACTTCCATTAGTATGTCAAAATAAAATATATTTTCCTTTGTCAAAAACTCTTTTTCATTTATACAAAAATTGCCCATATACGTGTGACAGAACTTATGGCACGACTAGGTATAAAACATTTTTGTAGCTGCTTTAGCATGATGGGGACAAAATTAGTTCAAGGCTATCATCCCTTCTAACACTTCCCAAACAAAATTTCTTGGGATCACAAAAAATTCTATTTCATCTAGAGTATCGTAAGATTACGCTTAATGCGTAATCGTAGCCCTGTTATGTTTTTAAACTGGTTGTAGTTACAATGAAATTATTATATCGATTTTATTATATTATCCCTCCGTTGCATCTCCAAATAAAAAAGGAATCTATCAAAGGGGTATTACGCACACAGAAAAAAACCAAATACAAATCAGGGGATTTAGAGTGACCTCAAAGTCCTAAGTAAAGGTTCTAGCCTCCACACTATCGGACATAATGCCGACAAAATTACACTTTGAAACCCCCTTAAAATTTTTAATTAGAGAACGCAAGGACTAGCAATACATTCTACATGACATAGAAGAGGAATCAACCATCTGGTGTACAGATGGCTCGCGCACCTCTGAGGGGACTGGAGCCGAAGTTAAATGTCCTAACTTCTCGGTTTCAAAACCACTCGGCAAAGTAGCCACTATCTTCTAGGCTGAACTATCTGCAATGGAGCTATGCATCCAAGAGAAAATAAGAAGAGTTCATCCCAGCAAATCTACTTACAGTGCTGGAAAAAATATTGGCAACCAAAGCCAGAAACAAACTTTTTTGTTCAAAACTTTCTTTATATTGAATTGCACTTAACAATTTTTAACAGAATAATTTCCCGTAATATACTAAATACAAAAGCTATAACAGTAGGATTTAGTGAAATTATGCATTTGGGGGTGTCAGAAAGGGGGTATATGACACAGTTTCACAACTTCACAAAAAATCTATTTTCTTGAAAAGTATGAATGTTACTGATCTAAAATTTAAGAGATGTCAATTTTACGATATTCTTAGTTATTTCTAAGAAAATCACTAAAATCCCCCCACGCTTTCTACCACCTCCCATAGAAACTGCACATTTTCACTAAATCTAACACACTAATTTTCTCAGCTCCTATTCAATTTTTGGAGTAAGCATTTTGTATAAAACATTTGTATAGCTACTTTAGCATGATGAAATTAGTTCAATGCTATCACCCCTTCTAACACTCCCCATACAACATTTCTTGGGATCACAAAAAATTCTATTTCATCTAGAGTATCGTAAGATTGCGGCTTACGAGCAATCGTAGCCCTGTTATGTTTTTCAATGAACATGAAACACCTTGTGCACGTTAGACCCCCACTTCGGTGCATAACAATTTTGGAACAATTTATTTTTCTTCTATGTATATCAAATAGATGTATCGACTTGCAAAATTTAAACATTGCATCTTTCACCAGAGCCCTAAAAAAATCGCTCAAAATTTTAAACATTTTTGCTTTCCACCTCCCTTCCCTTACACCCCTCACTTTAATATTTTATCAAAATTAAAAACTATATAGATCTACAAATTTTTGATTTAATGTCTGTACTCAATTTTGAGATATATCGATTTATAATTTTAGAAAGTGCGTCATTTTTGAAATGCTCCCCATTTCCCCCCACTACTATTAAGTCCAGATGTTATATTTTTTTATATTTCGCTAGTAAAACTTAGTATACGTTTCAAGTTTCAATTACAAAGCGTAAGAGACAGTCGAGATATTCATTCTTAAATATTTTCCTTGCACCCCCCCCCCTCCTTACAATAATTAGCCATTCTCTAAGCTGATTCTGGTGGATCTGTGTGCCACCTCAATGGTCTCAAAATATGAATTTTTTATGATTAGTAATTTCAATCATTTGAAAAAATAAATTCCGCCGATAATTTGATTTTAGCCCCCCCCCCTCTTTGCGGACGCCAATGGATAAAATAAATTAAATTATTTTTAAAGTTTATCCGACAACTCTCTTCATACCTTTGCTGATTTTCAGCTTCCTATCTGCATTGATGGAGGTATTAGCAAATGATGTTTTCTTTCGTCCGCCGTACATTTGGACTCATATCTCCGTGATCGTTAAAGGTAGAATGTTCGTTTTTGGGTGGATTGTTGATTAAGTAAGTGAACGGTATTTTCTAAATTTTAGGGGGTGTTAGGTTGAAAGGGGAGGCGGGGGGAGGAAAAGAGTAAAAAACTACACTTGCTAACATCTCCACCACGAATGCAGATAGGAAGTTGAAAATAAGTAGAGATATAGAGAGGGTTGTGGGACAAACTTAAAAAAAAATTTAATTTTTTATCCATTGGCGTCCGAAAAGAGGGGCTAAAAACGCCGAATTGTTTTTTCAAATGATTATATCTTTATATCTTTACTTATCGTAATAAATTCATATTTTCGGACTTTTAAGGTGAAATATAGTTCCACCGGAATCAGCTTAGAGAGTGGCTAATTATTATAAGGGGAAGGGTCTGGGGGAGTGCAAAGAAAAACACTTAAAAATGAATATCTCAACTATCTCTTAAGCTATCTAATTGAAACTCAAAACATATATTAAGCTATACCAGAAAAATACGAAAAATATATAACAGGCTGAAATACCTGACATCTCCACCACTGTTATATTGTAGAACTACATAGCCTTTAATTTTGGTAAGAATTTTAAGTTGGGAGGTGTAAAGGGAGGGAGGTGATAAGCAAAAATGTCGAAAATTTTGAGTGATTTTCTTAGGGCTCTGGTGAAAGATACAAGTCTAAATTTTACATGTGGATACATCCATTTGATGTTAATAATAATAATGATAATAATATAATAAATAATAATAACTTGTTCCATAATCGTTATAAACCGGCTCCCCGGTCTAACGTGCACAAGGTGTTTCATATGCATTGAAAAAACAAATAAACTGAAAATTTTTGAGTGAAATTTTAAGGTAGAAACTTGAAAATTTGCAAAATGCATTTAAAAAAAAACTCCAAGTAAACAAAATATTAACTGGTCGAAAACCTTTCTACCCCCTACCGTACAAAATAATTTTTTCGACCATTTTTAAGAAAGCAATTATCACCTAACTATTTACAGCTATCAATTTAAAATTTTACTTAAGAACTTTTAAAAATAATTGAAACAAAATTGGGTCAAAAGTCTTGAAATCACTCTTGCCGTTCAACCCCCTCCCATACAAAAGTATGATTTCGACCAATTTCATTAAATCAACTAATAACCTATGGGAACTTGGTTGTTGGGGATAGCTGGTTAATGTTCTCGAGTAGAAACTCACTCACTGATAGTTACTAATAGAATGGTCGTTTATTTCACTTCTGTCCGTATTTATAAAATTAAACTTACAGCTAGGTTATTATATACTTCAATGTTAATTATTTTTGTACATAGTATTTTGGTTCCTACCTACAAATGCTTTTGTTATCGTTTACCGCAAAGGGTCAGTACTAAAAATAGTTTTTGAAATATTGATTTACGATTTTTGGGTTTTAGTTTAAATTTTGATTTCAAGGTTACGGTTTTTGGGTTTTAAATTAAAATTATATTTTTTATGATAATTTGGTCGCTACACACTCCCCTTTCAGCGGAGCGTTATTTTAATTATTATTAATATTAATTGGAGAAAATGAATTTATATGATACAGAGTTTTGTATTTTTTTTTTTTTTTATTTTTCTGAAAAAACGTATGCAGGTTTAATCCTGTCAATTGCGATTGATGAATTTTTTCCATTTATTTCGAGGACGAATTGCTTGCGAAATCGTCTAACAACTTTATAAGGTCCTTCGTAAGGTGGGTTTAATCCTGATCTTAATTTGTCGATTCTAACAAAGACAAATTCACATGTATTGAGATCTTGTGCGACGTTTATATTTTTTTGAAAAGTTACACGTGTGTTAGTTGGTTTGATATTGCTTATAGATTGTTTTAAGTGTGCTACGAAATCTTTAGGATCTAAGTCCATGGAATTTTTATTGGCAACAAAAAATTCGCCTGGAACCTTGAGACTTTGCCCGTAGACGAGGTCTGCAGGTGAACATTGTAGATCACTTCTTATTGCGGTTCGAATACCTAGTAGAACTAATGGTAATTCCGAATACCAATTTTTTTCGTTCTCTCTGGCCATGATAGATGACTTCATGTGTCTGTGGAACCGTTCTACTAAACCGTTTGCCTGCGGGTGATATGCACTGGTATGTATACGGTGAGATCCTAAAAATTTTGTTAATTCCGCAAATAGCTTTGATCGAAATTGGCTACCCTGGTCCATTGTAATTTCTAATGGTACTCCAAATCGAGGAATATACTGCTGTATAAAAGCTTCTGCTATTGAAATAGTGGACATGTCTTTCATGGGATATGCCTCTGGCCATCTCGTGAACCTATCTATGATGGTCAGAATATATGAATGCCCGTTAGATGGTGGTAGTGGTCCGACGACGTCCATATGGATGTGTTCAAATCTTTGAGAAGGTAACTCAAAGCGTTCTAGTTCTGTTCGCGTATGGCGATGTACTTTAGCTTTTTGACAGCCGATACAGGACTTCGACCAACTATTTGAATCTGAGTTCATGGAAGGCCAGAAATATTTTAATGTTAGTTGCTTTCTAGTAGCCCGTATCCCTGGATGGGATAAATTGTGGATTGATTCAAATACTTTTTTTCGTAAATCTGGTGGGACGTATGGGCGGCATCTTTATACTCTAGATGAAATCTGAGAGTATTATAAGTTTGCTCTAAAGTTTGTAACGCCAAGAAATAAGGCTCGGAGAAAAAAATGATGAATACAGAAATTAATATTATCACTCAAAAATCTCAAAACCGGATGTCCGTCCGTCCGTCCGTCCGTCCGTCCGTCCGTCCGTCCGTCCGTCTGTGCGCGCTCTAGCTTGAGAACGCGTTGAGCTAGATAGTTCAAATTTTGCACACGTCGTTTTTGACAAAAAAGTAAGGTCAAGTTCGTGAACGGGCCAAATCGCTCCACCCCTTCTACCCCCTCCCATACAAAATGACACAATTGCGCAATTTGACAATAAACGGATTTGCACGAAAAGTATAAAAGCTATTGGCCTGAAATTTGGAATATGTTACTTTTATGATAATATCAATCTACCGTACGAAAATTATGCGTATCCTCCTCCTCCTTCTACCACCTCCCATACAAACTGTACTTGTCATGAATTACTCTAAGCCAATTTACTCATTGCGTATACAATTTAGAGAGCTGAAATTGTGCACCAAATATTTATTTGATATTGTTAGTAAGCCCAAAAAAATTTAGACTATTAGCTTCACCCCTTCTACCCCCTCCCATACAAAATGACACAATTTCGTAATTTGACAATAAACGGATTTACTCGAAAAGTATAAAAGCTATTAGTCTGAATTTTCGGATATGTTATTTTCATAGTAATTTTAATCTACAGTAGAAAAATTATTTGCTTCCTCCCTCTCCTTCCACCCCCTCCCATACAAACTACACTTTTTCATGAAATGCTCTAAGACGATTTTCTCAGAACATATAACATTTATTGAGCTCATATTTTGTAATAAATACTTAATTAGTATTAGCACTAACATCAGAAAAAAATATTTGATTAGCTTCACTGCTTCTACCCCCTCCCATACAATATGACACAGTTTCACAACTTCACAAAAAATCGATTTTCTTGAAAAGTATAAATGGCACTAGTCTGAAATTTCAGGGATGTCAATTTTACAATATTCCTAGTTATTTCTGAAAAAAAACACTCTAATCGCCCCACTCTTTCTACCACCTCCCATACAAACTGCACATTTTCACTAAATCTAACTCACTAATTTTGTCAGTTCCCATTCAATTTTTGGAGTAAGCATTTTGTACAAAACATTTTTATAGCTACTTTAGCATGATGGGGAAAAATTAGTTCAATGCTGTCATCCCTTCTAATACTTCCCATGCGAAATTTCTTGGGATCACAAAAAATTCTATTTCATCTAGAGTATCGTAAGATTGCGCTTTACGCGCAATCGTAGCCCTGTTATGTTTTTGTGCTCGTTTCACACCAAATCTTATCTTGGTAGAAAGGAATATTCAAGAGTTCCAGAGTACATTTGGACTCGGGTTTCTGTGAATTATTCAAGATTGACTTAAGTTCATTATCCGTTAGTTGCATCTTTGACAGGTTTTCAAGATTGAATGTAACCGTATTTATATCATCTATACTACTGATTCGTGATAAAGCGTCAGCTACATGATTTGATTTTCCACTTATGTGTTTAATATCCGTTGTGAATTGCGATATATAATCTAAGTGTCGCGTTTGGCGAGGAGATCGTTCAGTTTTTGATGGAATGGCCTTGACCAATGGTTTGTGATCAGTAAAAATTGTAAAGTTTCGACCTTCCACAAAATATCTGAAATGTTTGATCGCAAGATATATCGCTAAAAGTTCTCGATCAAATGCTGAGTATTTCACTTCGGCAGGAGATAATTTTTTTGACAAGAATGCAAGAGGTTGCCATTGTTTCGAATGGAACTGTTGAAGAACTGCTCCAACAGCTGTATTTTGAAGCGTCTGTAGTGATGCTGTAACTTGCATTTTCTTGTGGATGTAGTAGGAGTGTTGCCTTAGCTAGAGCAGATTTAACTTGGCAAAAACTCTCCTGGCACTCTTGTGTCCAGGTGAAATGTTTTTAGAACCTTTCTGCTTTAGGAGGAGAGCAACATGATTATGAATTGGTGTAAGAAGCTTTGCCAAATGTGGTATAAAACGATTGTAGTAGTTGACCATTCCAACAAATTGCTGAATATGTTTAATTGTTAAGGGTGCTGGAAAATTAGTTATGGCATCTACTTTTTCGCTCATTGGCAAAATACCTTTGGCAGATATCGTGTGACTAAAAAAATTTAATTCTGGTGTGCCAAATATGCACTGTTCAAACCAAATTCAGTAAGCCTCTGAAAAAGTATTTTCAAATGCTTTTTATGATCTGTCTCATCTTTGCTTGCGACAAGAATGTCGTCAATATAGACGAACACGAAATCTAGGCCGTTGACTACTTGGTTCATAAACCTTTGAAAAGTCTGTGCGGCATTTTTTAAACCGAAAGGCATTCGAGTGAATTCAAAAAGACCAAATGGAGTGGTTATGGCAGTTTTATGAATGTCCTCTGGCGCTATGGGTATGTGGTGGTATGCTCTGACTAAATCGATTTTAGAAAATATTCTGCAACCGCTAAGAAACATAGAAAAATTTTGAATGTGAGGTACCGGATATCTGTCCGGAACAGTGATTGAATTAAGTCGTCGGTAGTCTCCACACGGTCTCCAATCCTTACTGTCCTTTTTAGGGACCATATGTAAGGGTGATGAAGCTGGAGATGCTGACGGTTGACAAATCCCTATTTGTACCATGTGTTCGAATTCGAATCTTGCAGTCTTGTACTTTAATAGATCGAGCCTTCTTGGGCGAGAACATGGAAGAGGACCTTCCGTCAATATGTGATGCTGCACTGTATGTTTTATAGGAGAATTGAAGTTAGGAGGTTGGAATAATGATGGAAACATTTTTAACAGCGCACCGTATTGATTATCGATACTAAAATTTAGGGGTGTTGGTGTATCAACTTTGATTGCATTGATATTTGAAGTTAAATTCGTCGTGGGATCAATGAGTTTTTTATTTTTTAGATCTACCAGTATATTATATTTTTCAAGGAAATCTGCACCGATTATAGCTTTGCTTATTGATGCAATTAAGAAGGTATGAATAAAATCTCGACGTAAACCGATATTAAGTTTCAATAGTTTCTGACCATAAACTTTAATTCGCGATCCGTTAGCAGCAGTAAGATAAAAATCACTTGCTTTAGCTGTCGAATTAAATGATTGATGTGGGATAATCGAGACGTCTGCTCCAGTATCAATAAGAAAATTTATGTTGTTGATGCGATCTGTTACGTATAAGCGGCGTGATTTTGTAGGTAAACTTCTGTCAGCCGCTGAGCCAGAAGCGATATTTAGTTTTTTGAAGAAGATGATAAATGGGAATTTGTCTCTTTAAAATCGCAAGGTTTTTGACATTTGGTTGCATTTGTACCATATTTGGTATGATACCAGCACATTCCTTGTTGTTGTTGTGAGGTTATCCGCCCTCTGCTTCGAGAACGGCTACGGAATCTTGGTTTGCTAAAATTTTTTTGCTTGTTCTGTAAAGTTAGGTTCGCGATTTGATCTCGTAGCTCGCGAATTTCATTACGAAGAGCTGAAATGTCTGATCCAGGCTCGATAGCAGAAACTGAGTTAAAGTTCGGTAATGCGTCCCAGATTTGATCGGCCAATGATAAAGTATCTGTAATATCCTTGTCTTTTTGAGCAATCAAGGCGATATTAATTGATTGAGGTAATCTTCGCATCCAGAGCTTACGAATTAATTTGTCATTAATCGCGTCACTTGAACCAGCAATATTGGCTAAGAATCTATAAAAATCTGAAGGTTTTCTATCCCCTAGCTCCACATTTCCCAATAATTGCTCGATTCTTTTTTCTTCACTTAGTGAGTGGCGATTAATGAGTACGGCTTTAAGATTTTCGTACTTGCAGCCTTCGGCAGGTGGGTGTTGTATAGTGTCTAGCACTGTTTCGATTACCTCTTGTGGTAGCGCGGATAAGACTTAATTATATTTACTACTGTCTTTCCGAATTTGAGCTATCGTAAATTGAGCCTCGGTTTGTATGAACCAAACTGCAGGTGAATTTGACCAAAAGGGTGGAAGCTTTACCGAAAATAAAGCGTTGTCCAAATTTGTTATCGGAATTTGGACTGGACTTTTCTCATTCAGAGTTTCGTCACGATCATCGTTTTCTGGCATTTTTAAACGATACGAATAAAATTGAATAACGATGTAATAATACTTCTTAATTTTTATCCAGAGATGTAGGTAACACAATAGAAACTAGTTAGAAGGTTGATACTGAACTAGAGGAGATGAAAGGAAAATTTTTTTTTTTTTTATATCTATACTGATCCAAATGGAAAAAATTCAAAAATTCAAATGGAAAAAATTTTTTTTTGCATACAATCATGTAAGAATTGTTTCGCACGGTAAGTTGCGAAGTAGGTAAATCTGTTTCACAAAAAAAAAATCAAATGGAAAAAATTACGTGCATACAATCATGTAAGAATTGTTTGCACTATACATTCCGAAGTAGTTAAACCTGTTTCACACGAACTCGCACAAATCTAAGTATGTATGTTAACTAAATTCATTATATTTTATTTGAAGCCATTTTTGCACTATGATTTATATTATCACCCCACTATGGGATTGCTATTGAAACTTTTGAAATCAATTATTTTGATCGTTAATCCGATGAGATTTATATAATTCGTTAAACAAGGTTATTGAAAAACTGAACACTATATTTAAATTATTTACGGCACTGGTTTAAGAGTCGGAAATAATCGCGTTTTACCCTTAATCGTCAACAATTTTGAGAAAAAAAAAAAAAAAAGAAAACTCGGTTTTTATGTTGTCAAAGTGTTGGATTATATACACTAACTTATGTAAAGTTGTTTATGATCAGAGAAAATGAATTTTTCGGCACTTTGATCAAAAGCATTTGTTCACAGTAATTTTGTACAATGATTTGAATTGTAACTGTTTTCAAAATTTTTCGAGAGAATTTATACATAAAGTTCAGGTATATAATTTTTTTTATTTTAGCAAAATAAATATAAGTTGTCTAAGTATAATATTATATTATATTATATTTTGAAATGGAATGTTGAAAAATTTATGAAAAAAAAATTTTTCTAAAAAAATGCCTTTATTATTTTTTTTTTTTGATGATTTCGGCTGATTGCGGATGATGTTGATATTTGTTTTTTGTGTTTCTGTATAGCTCATTCGGTGTCGGATAACTTTTTTGTGTGTGTTGAGTCGATCGATTATTCCTTGAAGAAATGATGATGATTCTTGTTACTGTGCGTATCGATCGATTATTCTTTGATGGAATGATGAAGATGCTCGTTGTTCTGCAATCGATCGATTATTCGGTGATGGAATGATGACGATGCTCGTTGTTCTGCAATCGATCGATTATTCGGTGATGGAATGATGATGATGCTCATGGATTTAGCGTTAATTCTTTGTGTGATTTTACAGAACCGATTACACAAATCCACAAAATATATATATGTATATATGTAGCCCGTAATTTTGGCAATTTGTAAGTTCGTTGATTATTAAAAAAACGAAGTAAAAATAAAAAAAATCACTAATAATAACCACTAAAAATTCACAGGGGTCACCACTATGGGAACTTGGTTGTTGGGGATAGCTGGTTAATGTTCTCGAGTAGAAACTCACTCACTGATAGTTACTAATAGAATGGTCGTTTATTTCACTTCTGTCCGTATTTATAAAATTAAACTTACAGCTAGGTTATTATATACTTCAATGTTAATTATTTTTGTACATAGTATTTTGGTTCCTACCTACAAATGCTTTTGTTATCGTTTACCGCAAAGGGTCAGTACTAAAAATAGTTTTTGAAATATTGATTTACGATTTTTGGGTTTTAGTTTAAATTTTGATTTCAAGGTTACGGTTTTTGGGTTTTAAATTAAAATTATATTTTTTATGATAATTTGGTCGCTACAAACCAACAAATTAAAAGCTACGAACTTGGAATTTTGTACGAGCACTTTACAAGAGAAATGAAATAAAACTGCATCACAAATCTTATGATTCCCTTACCCGCTCTAGCCCCTCCCATACAAATGTTCGTTTTCGTCAATGTAAAATACACCGAATTTTATGAAAATTCTATGCAACTTCGTCTATGAAACACATTCTATACAGAGAATATTGGACGTGATTCAAGCAATCAATTAAAAAGCTATTAACATCCACCTACCCTTACTATTACCCCTCCTCCTCCCCTCATAAGAACCCAAACTTGCAGAAACGAATGAAATATTGTTAAATTGACAACAGCTCTGCCCAAGAACTCCCTTTTACTTAGTCTTCCCTAACTGCTCTAACCTGAATATTGACTTTCCACTCATCCACAACTTGTCCCAAGAATAATTAAGTTTCGCCCGACTTATTGGTAATTTAATTATACTTTAGATCAAATATGAGAGTATATTGTGTTTGCCTTACCGTGTGTAACGCGAAGAAATAATGATCTTACAGAGTCACCAAAGGTACAGAAATATTTGTTGTCACTCAAAAACTTGATTCCGAGTGACCGTCTGTCCGTCTGTCTACAACATAACTCTCAAAACCTTTGAGCTATCATACTGAATTTTTCATATATCATTTTAAGCGAAAAAGTAACTTTAAGCTCGTGAACAGCCCAAATCCCTCCACTCCTTCTACTCCATCCCATACAAATTTCAGGAAATTTCGAAATTTAAAGAAATTGATTTTTCTCCGAAACCATTTCAGCTATTGACTTGAAAATTAGGTCATAGTATAGTAATGTAAGTATCATTAACGTCAAAAAATATTAATCTGATCTTCATAATCCTTCCTAAATGCACAATTGCAAATGCGAAACTTTCAAAAATGCATTTATTTGGTTTCAACTAGCAAAGATAAAAGAACCAGTTTGGCATAATTAATTTTTCTACAGTTTCAACTAATTTTGGAAAAAACTATAAACTTCACTCCACTCTTTCTACCCCCTCCCATACAAATTTCACGAAATTTCGGAATTACAATTAAATCATTTTTCTCCAAACCGTCAAAGCTTTTGAAGAAAATATACTTTTACAAATATCATTGTCGAAAAATTTGGTTTTGATCCGATTACTCTTTCTACCCCCTCACATCCAAATGCACAATTTTGGTAAATGCACTTATTCGATTTTCATTGAAACTAAAAAAAATGCAAACTAAAATTTTGCCAGAATTTATCCCTCAATAATTGCAAAAAATGCTAAACAAAAATATGAATTTCGCTTCACTCCTTCTATCACCTCCCATACAAATTTTTGAATTGAAAATTCAAGAAAAGTAGTTCTACTCCGAACATATGAGAGCAATCGATTTTAAAATTACAACAAAACAATGTGATTAGATGTTGATAAGTACATTCCAAATCATCCAAAGCCTCCCACTTTTTCTGCCACCTCCTATACAAATACCATAAAATCAGACAAAAATTTTCCAATTTCCACGAAAATTATGAAAGCTACACACTTTAAATTCAACATGAAACATTTTGTATTCTACGTTCGGCCTTATTTACAAAAATTACAAACCTCTCCCCTCTGTTTTTACCACCTCCCATACAAAAGTCACTATTCACTATTTGAAAGAATTTGAGATGACATATTTTCCGTTACATTAAAGTCTTTCCCATTTCATTTAGAGTAAAGCCCAGTCATAATTATTTTATGTTTTTCTATTGATTTTATACATTTATTTAATAGAATATTTTCATAAGTACAAGGAATACCAAAATGTTGTAAAATGGTTCTATAAGGAAAAGTATAAATTAAAACTCAATCGTTATAAAATCGATTGAGATGGATAATATTCATTTTAAAAATAATTTGCAAGGATTTATATGCGTGTAGATATATATCATGTTGCTATAAAATTTACATCAAAATTAATATGGAAGCAAAAAGTCCCAAATCTAGGCAGACATTATCGCGACAGCAACATTTTTAAATTTATGCAACTTGAAAACATACAAATTCGTCAAAGACTTATCGCGGAAATTTCTATAATCAAATCTTAAAATTTAAAATGATAACTTTCACAAGAATTTTGGGTTCGCATTTGTGTAGGTAATCTCTGGATTGAAGAATGACGAACATCCCAGGATTTCGAAAATCGGGATTGGAGAACCTAAGCTGAAATAAGACAGCAGCTGTGGCTTTGAACCACTGATTATGTGCTGGATGAACTTCATTCGAACCAGCAAAAAGGAAATCGAATGAATTCTCTGGACGCTTTTAATAGTTAATATTTTTTAATTACAAAATTGTTTTCGACTACAACCCGATACCACTATTCTCCATTTTTTTTTGTCCAATTTTCCAGTTAAGACCCCTTCAATGGGCATAGGACAGAAACAGTTCTATTCCACAAGGCGCAGTCCTGAGCATGGGCCTTAACTTGTCGCCAGGACTTGTTTTCCATTTATACCACTGTTCTAATCAATTATAATAATTATTGAAATTTGGAATTTAAAAAAATAGCTTTCATCAACTCCTTTCCTTTCTTAAAGTTTCTCAAACTTTATGTTCCATACATGATATTAAATCAGTCCGGATCCTGCGAACTACATATATAATAGTAAGCATTTTCGTATTGCTGCGGCTATATTAAGTGTTTCCTTCAATGAACATAAATCTAAAAAAATAGGGTCAATTGTCTTCTATGGCATTGCTTTTTAGACAAGTTCTGTATTCAAGAAAAAATACCAATAATAAAAAAAAAACTACTACTACCCTGACAAACTGGCGTACACCATTCAATTAAGAACCATGAAATTGGTTTTATTGGTATTGCACTTTTCGCTGTATGAATCCAAGGATTGGTAATGCATAATCGAAACATCCAAGTCCTTGAAAAATTCAATAGCACCCAGAAAAGCTAGTACTTTGCAGGGATCTTCTAGTCCTTCAGGGCTAGAGAAAGTTGGTCGCGCCTCTCACTTTACCTGACCCATAAAAGCTTCCTCTTCTCATTCTTTTCCGTCGTCTTATTCTTCGTCCTTTTTTTCTCTTCCCCATATTGTCTTTTTCAAGTGTATTGGCAATGGCAGACAAAGGCACACAAGTTGCAGTCAAGAGATGAGTGAAGCTTCTTTTCAGCATACGTATCATCCATTAAAGGACGAAATGCACATATATGTGGAAAAATGTCGAGCGGTTAAAAAAGAAGAGGCTTCGTAATACTGTTTATAGGTGGCATTGAAATACAGTAAAGATTATTCTCATAATAAAAAGAAACTGATACATGTGTGTGTAGGTAAAATATATCCTTCATATGGAGTAGGCGTAGTATACTATAGAGATAAATCTAACTCATAATAAGACGTCAATCAGATAGCGATGATGATGGACACCTCATAAAGTCGTAGTCGATTGCTTCGCTTAAGGTACTTAAGTTATAGTTTCGTCTTAGCACATTCGAGTATCCTGGAATAGATCCAAGTATCTAGATATGAATGCGTTATGGACTGCAAGATTATAATTTATATTTAATGGACTTATATGTAGCTTAATCGAGAGCTGACTAAGGACCATTTAGGTCTGACTGGTAATGGATTAGACTGGCTTTCTGGATTAGTCACTTTTACCCGGATATTGATAAGGTTATCAATTGAAGTGCGCTTTATTTGTTTGGCTTTAAAAAATGCAGAATAATTTTTAATGTTTCACTATATTTAATAATTTTTCGCTATACTATCGCTGGCGATCAACCGATTTTAATCGGTTCCGAATTGCAAACACGCTACGCCTTTCAATATTACTTTATTATTCAAATAATAAAGTATTGTGATCGACACGGAAAAATTACTAATACTAAAAATCATGACTAAATTAGCTTAAAAATGCAAAGAAAAAAAATCAGTCGCGCCGTTTGCCGTTCGCCGTACATATGGACTCATATCTCCGAGAACGTTAAAGGTAGAATGTTCGTTTTTGTGTAGATTGTTAATTTTGTAAGTGAGCTCCATTATCTAAATTTTGGGGAGTGTCAGGTGGAAGGGGGAGGCGGGGGGAAGGAAAAAATCAAAAATTACACTTGATAATATTTCCACCACGAATGCAGATAGGAAGTTGAAAATCAGTAGAGTGGGCTGTGGGACAAACTACAAAAATAATTCATTAGTTGGCGTCAAAAAAGGGGAGGCTAAAAACAAATTGTCGGCCGAATTTTTTTTTGCAAATGATTATATCTTCGGAATTACTTATCGTAAAAAATTTATATTTTGGGACCATCAAGATGGCATATAGCTCCACCGGAATCAGCTTAGAGAGTGGCTAATTATTGTAAGGGGGTGGGTCAGGGGCGGTTGCACAGAAAAACACTTAAAAATGAATATCTCAACTATCTCGTAAGCTGTGTAATTGAAACTTGAAAGATATGTTAAGCTGTACTAGGAAAATACGAAAAAAATATAACATGTTGAAATAATAGTGGGAGGAAATGGGGAGCATTTCAAAAATGGCGCACTTTTCAAAATTACAAATCCTTATATCTCAAAATAGATATCAAATCGAAAATTTGTCAGGTTTTAGAACTACATAGTCGTTAATTTTGGTAAAAATTTTAACTTGGGGAGCAAAAATGTCGAAAATTTTTAGTGATTTTTTCAGGGCTCCGGTGAAAGATACAAAGTTTAAGTTTTGCATGTCGATATATCTATTTGATATACATAGAAAAATAATAATAACTTGTTCTATAGTTGTTATGTATAAACCGACCCCCTCGGTCTAACACGTGCACAAGGTGTTTCATGTGCATTGAAAACAAACACGTAAACTGAAATACACCGAATTTTATGAAAATTCTATGCAACTTCGTCTATGAAACATACATTCTATACAGAGAATATTGGACGTGATTCAAGCAATCAATTAAAAAATTATTAACATCCACCCATCCTTACTATCACCTCCCCCCTCACAAAAACCCAAGCTTGCATAAATAAACGAATGAAATATTGATTATATGTGTGGTGCTCCAGCACATTAATCAATTCATTCGTTAATAAAAAATCACTCTAATTTTTATTAACGAAAATGTCGAAATCAGTAACTTTTGTTTTCGAAAATAATAAAATTTTTTTTATATGACGTCAGTCGAAATTAAAAAATCCGTTGATCAGTACGATTTAAAATTTAAGACATTAAATATTCCATTGTATTAAAAATAAATAAAAATAATAATTCAAGCTAAATAATAGAATTAAATGTGGTGAAATGAAATGCTGTTAATATAATTTTAGTGAAATAAATATTGTTGGATAATATAAATTTAATTTACTACAACCATTATCACAACAAATTGGTGACCCCGACAAAAACCAATAAGCAATTTATTGGTGAACAGCAGAACAACATCGGCTACAGCAGAGCAACATCGGCTACAGCAGAGCAACATCGGCTACAGCAGAGAATCATCAGCTACAGCAGAGCAGCATCAGCTTCAGCAAAGTAATATTAGCAACAGCAACATCAGCTTCAGCAGAACAACATTAGTAACTCTACAACGGTAACAGCAATTCCAATAGCAACAGACAATTCATCTGAAGAATAAATGAAGACATTACTGGATAAAACGCATCTATAATTGAATTCATGGAATCAATATAGGAACCAGTTCAAGAATAAGACGGCAAGATTTAAACAAGCTTTTAGCAACTCTAACAAAATTATTACAGATATTACAGATACGTAGTTTTCACCATATTATTTTATCTTAAATTATTTTTGATATTTTTTTTTTTTTCTACAAATTAATTGTACCGTCACGTCAACTTGATTTTTATTTACATTTTTTGTTAAAAAATTTAACAGTATGGAAAATAATGATGGGTTGGCGCCACATACTTTACCTTTTCCTGATTTGCACGCACCTAATCCATTTCAGGGATTAGGTGATTTTCACGTGTCATCTTTTGCAGTACAGAAAATATGTTTTTGGAGAAGAAATCCAACTGCATGGTTCAATGCCTTGGAAATACAATTTAGGTCACCAGGCATATCGTCGCAGACTACAAAGTTTAGTCACACGATAAGCATGTTGACCCAGGATGAGTGTGACAAGGTTTTGGACGTCATCGCAAATTCTTCATCTGAAACACCTTATACCGATTTAAAAGCAACCATCATCGCTAGATTTGGCGAATCGGAAGATCATAAACTTCACAAGTTATTAAATGGTCTTGATCTTGGTGATGATAAACCATCAAATTTGTTAGCTAAAATGAAATCACTAGCAGGAAATTCAGTTGGTGATCCCCTTTTAAAGAAATTTTGGTTAAATGAACTTCCACAAAACGTTCAATCAATTTTAGCCGTTGCTAATGTGCCGTTAAATGAATTAAGCATTCTGGCAGATCGAGTTTTTGAAAGTTCTCTTGGTTTCTCTTTTAATGTTTCTAGTGCTTCACATTCTAATGGCAACAATGGAAGATCTGATCGTTTTGCATTCGAAAATGCAATCATCCATCAAATGTCGTTATTGACTAAGCAAATTGAAACGTTAATTAATCGGCAAAACCATTTTACCAGACAAAGTCGATCACATTTTAAGAACCGTTCGCGATCCCGAAATAAATCTCGTGATAATGCTGATTTATGCTTCTATCATAAAAAGTTCGGTGTTAACGCGACCAAATGTCGGCAACTTTGCTCCTTTAATTCGACAAAAAACTAAATAAATTGTCGGTAATGACGACAACCGATAATGTAACAACTTCAAGTCGTCTATTTATATTTGACAAATTGTCAAATTATAGTTTTCTTATCGATACCGGTGCTGACGTTTCAGCCCTCCCAGTCACAGCATTTACTGATTTGACTTGTGACAATTCATTAATTTTAACAGCGGCAAATTCGACCAACATCAGAACTTATGGATTCAAAGAAATCGAAATTTCCCTCCAGTTACGAAGAGTTTTCAAATGGAGATTCATCGTAGCTGACGTCGAAAAGCCTATCCTTGGCGCGGATTTCCTAAAATACCACGGTTTAATTGTTGATATTCGTCAAAAATGTCTTATTGACCCACTTTCGCGAATTACCTCTACAACTGGCAGTTTAGTTAAAGGACCATCTTCGTCCCTGGCTGTTTTATCAACTTCAATTATAAATTCTAAGGTTGAGCGAATTTTAACAAAATACGAAAACGTTCGTCGATCTTTAAGTTACAGTAACTTAGGATTGAGCACAGTGCAACATTTTATCGTTACTGAAGATCGCCCCGTTTTTGCTAGACCACGTCGTCTAGACCCAATTAAATTAAAAATTGCTAGAGCCGAGTTTGATCGCATGATCGAACACGGTATTTGCAGACCTTCCGATAGCCCATGAGCATCACCTTTGCAAATGTTAAAAAAAGAGATGGTACTTGGAGACCCTGTGGAAATTATCGAGCCCTTAATGCGATAACTACACCAGATACTTATCCAATCCCTCACATCCAAGACTTTAGTCAACAGTTGGAAGGATGTAAAGTTTTTTCAACTGTTGATCTAGAAAAAGCGTATCACCCATTCGAGAGGAAGACATCCCAAAAACAGCTATCACAACACCTTTCGGATTATATGAATTCATGAGGATGACTTTTGGACTGCGTAATGCAGCGCAAACTTTTCAACGCTTCATCTTTTCCATTTTGGAGGATTTTGTTTCGTCTATATTGACGACATCCTAATAGCTTCTAAGTCGGAAAGTGAACATCTTAATCATTTGGATAAGTTATTTGAACGGTTAAACTCACACAACTTGGTAATTAACCAAAATAAATTCACATTCCTTAAAGCATCAGTTGATTTCCTTGGTCACACGATTGACGAATTCGGATTCAAACCAATCGCTTCTCGAGTTGAAGCCATTTTAAATTATCCTCGACCATCTACGGTTAAAGATATTAGACGTTTTCTTGGGATGCTCAATTTCTATCGACGTTGCATTCCACACGCTGCTGAAGCACAATCCACTTTGGACAGCTTCACAAATGGCAGTAAAAAGAAAAACGACAAGACAGAGCTTCAGTGGACGAACACTTCCATCGAAGCCTTCAACTGTTGCAAAAAGCAACTGGCTCATGCTACTACTCTAGTTTTCCCATCAAAATTTTCGACATTATCTTTGGCAGTAGACGCATCGGACACTGCTTTAGGAGCTGTGCTTCAACAGCGACATACAGGAGACTGAAGACCATTAGCCTTTTTCTCCAAGAAACTCCCTTCCGCACAAAAAAAATATAGTGCTTACGACAGAGAATTATTGGCAGCCTATGTATCAATCAAACATTTTAAATACATGCTTGAAAGCAGGAATTTTATCTTGTTTACTGACCATAAACCATTAATTTTCGTGTTAAAACAAAATCCAGAAAAAGCTTCACCACGTCAACTAAGACATCTCGATTTTATCAGCCAATTTACATCGGACATTCGACATATTTCTGGACAAGACAACATAGTTGCCGATACGTTGTCAAGAATCGAGATACTAAATCTTCCGACAACCATAGATTATTCTGAAATTGCTAACGCTCAAGCAACAGATATTGAGTTAACCAAAGTTAGAGTTATACCAAGCCTTAACTTCATTCTGGTTTCAATTGAACGCACCACAAATCCCCTTTGGTGTGACTCATCTATGCAACAATTAAGGCCGTATATACCGGCAAACTTGCGATTACATGTTTTTCGTAAGGTACACGATTTGTCTCATCCGGGAATTAAGGCTACCGTAAAACTAATGAGAAGTAAATTTATTTGGCCATCAATCAACAAAAACAGTCGTAACTGGACTAAAGAATGCATTGCGTGTCAAAAAGCCAAAGTTTCACGACATGTCAAAAGTCCTCTTGGTCAATTTGAACCAATTTCACAAAAATTTAATACTATTCATATTGATCTAGTTGGTCCGCTACCAATTTCAAACGGTTATAGATATTGCCTAACAGTCATTGATCGCCTCACTAGATGGCCAGAAGCATACCCAATTCACGATATTCATACGGAAACAGTCGCTAACACACTTTTCAAAGAGTACATACCACGTTATGGAACACCAGTTTCAATCATTACAGACCAAGGCGCTCAATTCGAGTCGCGATTGTTTACAGAATTAGGAAAGATGATTGGTTTTAAACGTTGTAGAACGACAGCATACAATCCTAAAGCTAATGGAACGCTTGAGAGATGGCATAGGGTTTTTAAAGAAACAATCTTATGCAAATCAAATGACAGGTGGTCAGACAGACTTGCTTTAATTCTTCTTGGTTTGCGTACGATAGTTTGCGAAGATGCTAACGCGACACCAGCCGAACTGCTTTATGGTTAAAATATCAGACTTCCTTATGATTTCGCTCATCAAACCGATCAAAAGCAAAATGCAACCGCAAGCGAATTTGTCAAGATTCTTCGAGATCGCATCAATAACACCAAGCCACAACCTCCTTCAAAACACAATCATGAAACCCCTTTCATTTTCAATAACCTCAAAACTTGCAGTCATGTTTTTATCAGAACCGATGCAGTTCGAACTAGCTTACAAACACCTTATGAAGGACCCTTTGAAGTGCTACAAAGACACAAAAAATATTTCATAGTCAAAGTAAAAGAGAAACCTACAACAGTGTCCATTGATAGGCTTAAGCCATGTTACAAAAGCTCTTCCGAACAAATTAATCTATCGACGATCCAAAAAAAAATAACTTTCGGTAAATCGGAAACGCAAACATTTCGCTCCACAGACAAATCTTGTTTAATTAATAGTAGTATCAAGAAGGTCCGTAACCTTCTCTAGGAGGGGGGTATGTGGTGCTCCAGCACATTAATCAATTCATTCGTTAATAAAAAATCACTCTAATTTTTTATTAACGAAAATTTAGAAATCAGTAACTTTTGCCATTCGTTAATAAAAAATCACTCTAATTTTTATTAACGAAAATATCGAAATCAGTAACTTTTGTTTTCGAAAATAATAAAAAATTTTTTATATGACGTCAGTCGAAATTAAAAAATCCGTTGATCAGTACGATTTAAAATTTAAGACATTAAATATTCCATTGTATTAAAAATAAATAAAAATAATAATTCAAGCTAATTAATAGAATTAAATGTGGTGAAATAAAATGCTGTTAATATAATTTTAGTGAAATAAATATTGTTGGATAATATAAATTTAATTTACTACAACCATTATCACAACATATGTACTGGAGCTATTGATCGTATTCGCAATTAAGTGTTAAATTGACAAGAGCCCTGCCCAAGAACCCCCTTTCACTTACTTTTCCATATTGACTTTTCACGCATCCTCAACTTGCCCAAGAATAATAAAGTTGCGTCCGACTGTCGGCAGTTTATTTATTTATGGAAAAGACGTGTGGTGTGTCTTTTCGATAACCTTTTCCGTAGTCCGGTAATTAGTTTTAGAGTACCCTATACAGAATCGTGTTATTGATAAAGCCTCAGATATCTCGCAGAGATTTTTTATTTATTTAGTATATATACAATAGGATTATAAATCTTTTATAAGTTTAATAAATGTATTAAATAATCAAATCTAATGAAAATTAAATCAAAAATAAATACTACTACTATAAATACTAAGACATAGTTGGGTTCGTAGCATAGCTGTGAGAACTCTAGCATGTCATATTAAGCTGAAAACTCCCACCATTTTTCTGCTAGGGTGTAATAAATAAGTAAGACGGATCCTCCAGGTCGGGGGTTGAGCGACGCACCTACAACGCATCACCGGAAAAAAAACAGTCCAGAAACCTGAAGAACAGCCTCGGAAAGGATGTACTCAACGGCAACGACCACGCAAACGAAAAATGGACTACTCTATTGGATCTTGAAATGTTCGATCCTCGCTCTGAAAGAGAAGAAGTCGCAAAACGCAGCATCAACATAACTGCCATCCAAGAAACGAAATGGGTCGGTAACGAAATCATGGACATGAGATCACACATAATCTATCCAAGCGGAAAATTGTCGGGAAGCAGAGAGTTTGGAGTCGCTTTTGTCGTTGACAAAAAATTTAAACTGCAAGTCACGAGTTTCAAACCAATAAGTGAACGAATCCGAATCCGAAGTAAGACTAAATTTTTCAACACTTGGTTGATCAACTTCCACGCACCAACTGAAGACAAGGACAATATAACTAAAGACGAATTTTATGCCACCCTAGAGACAACCTATGATTCACTACGCTCAAATGAGCTAAAAATTGTTTTTGAGGATTTTAATGCAAAGTCGAAAATTAGGAGGCTCATAGAGGAACAACAGAACTGCACAGTCTCCATGACATAACCGACGACAAGGGCCAACGTCTTATTGATTTCGCAAGCAGCAAAAATATGATTGTAAGTTCTACGAGCTTCCCACATCGCGATATTCACAAACGAACGTGGGCATCACCAGATGATCACACCTTCAACCAAATAGACCACGTTATAATTGAGAAAAGGGCTGCTTCCAGCATACTTGATGTACGAACCCTCCGCGGTGACTCTGATCACTATCTAGTCAGAGCTAAGTATAAATGCCGAATAGCTTGTCGTTGATATTCGAAAACGAGTAAAGCTCACAAATGCAATGTCGACAACCTTAAAGACGAAACGGTGGCGCAGGCATACATGTCAGCATGTAATAAACACCTGACACCTATATATAAACATAAAAGAGTTATGATTGGGCGTAAAGCCCAATCATATGATACTCTAGATGGAATGAGAAAGAGTTCAATGTACCGGAAAATATGTCACCTCCAATTCTTTTAAATATTTAATAGTGACTTTTGTATGGGAGGTGGTAGAAGCAGAGGAGGAAGGTTTGTAATTTTTGGATATGCCACCTAATGTGGTATGCAAAATATTTCGTGCTGAATTGTAGGTTTGTAGCTTTCATTATTTTCAATTGGACAGAGTTTTCCTGAAATTGAGGCATTTGTATGGGAGGTGGCAGAGGAAGTGGAGCGTTTAAGATGATTTTGAAACTGCTTTTCATCATCCTCATCACCACGCTTTGATTCAATTTCAAATTCGATAATTCTAATATATTCGAAGGAGAAATGCTTTTCTTGAATTTATAATACAGATATTTGTATGGGAGGTTGTAGAAGGAGTGAAGTGGAGCTGATAATTTTTTTTGGCATTTATTGCAATTATTAAAAAACAAATTCTGGCAAAATTTTAAGTTTGCACTTTTTCTAGTTTTAATGCAAATCGATATAATGCATTTAACAAAAATTATGCATTTGTATGGGAGGGGGTAGAAGGAGTGTACGGATCAAAACACATTTTTTTCTCGTTATTGATATTTTTATTTTTATACTTTATGCAAAATATCAAATTGATAGTTTTAACAGTTTCGAAGAAAAATAATTTAATTTAAATTTCAAAATTTCGTGAAATTTGTATGGGTGAAGTTGAAAATTTTTATACTCTAGATGAAATCTGAGAGTATTATAAGTTTGCTCTAAAGTTTGTAACGCCAAGAAATAAGGCTCGGAGAAAAAAATGATGAATACAGAAATTAATATTATCACTCAAAAATCTCAAAACCGGATGTCCGTCCGTCCGTCCGTCTGTGCGCGCTCTAGCTTGAGAACGCGTTGAGCTAGATAGTTCAAATTTTGTACACGTCGTTTTTGACAAAAAAGTAAGGTAAAGTTCGTGAACGGGCCAAATCGCTCCACCCCTTCTACCCCCTCCCATACAAAATGACACAATTGCGCAATTTTACAATAAACGGATTTGCACGAAAAGTATAAAAGCTATTGGCCTGAAATTTGGAATATGTTACTTTTATGATAATGTCAATCTACCGTACGAAAATTATGCGTATCCTCCCCCTCGTTCTACCACCTCCCATACAAACTGTACTTGTCATGAATTACTCTAAGCCAATTTACTCATTGCGTATACAATTTAGAGAGCTGAAATTGTGCACCAAATATTTATTTGAAATTGTTAGTAAGCCCAAAAAAATTTAGACTATTAGCTTCACCCCTTCTACCCCCTCCCATACAAAATGACACAATTTCGTAATTTGACAATAAACGGATTTACTCAAAAAGTATAAAAGCTATTAGTCTGAATTTTCGGATATGTTATTTTCATAGTAATTTTAATCTACAGTAGAAAAATTATTTGCTTCCTCCCTCTCCTTCCACCCCCTCCCATACAAACTACACTTTTTCATGAAATGCTCTAAGACGATTTTCTCAGAACATATAACATTTATTGAGCTCATATTTTGTAATAAATACTTAATTAGTATTAGCACTAAGATCAGAAAAAAATATTTGATTAGCTTCACTGCTTCTACCCCCTCCCATACAATATGACACAGTTTCACAGCTTCACAAAAAATCGATTTTCTTGAAAAGTATAAATGGCACTAGTCTGAAATTTCAGGGATGTCAATTTTACAATATTCCTAGTTATTTCTGAAAAAAATCACTCTAATCGCCCCACTCTTTCTACCACCTCCCATACAAACTGCACATTTTCACTAAATCTAACTCACTAATTTTTTCAGTTCCCATTCAATTTTTAGAGTAAGCATTTTGTACAAAACATTTTTATAGCTACTTTAGCATAATGGGGAAAAATTAGTTCAATGCTGTCATCCCTTCTAATACTTCCCATACGAAATTTCTTGGGATCACAAAAAATTCTATTTCATGTAGAGTATCGTAAGATTGCGCTTTACGCGCAATCGTAGCCCTGTTATGTTTTTAATTCTGATTAAAATTATAATAAAATTAATTTTTACAAAAATTCGTTATTATAACTTTGCTAGTTTCAATGAAAATCGAAAAACTGTATTTTTCAAAATTATGCATTTGTATGGGAGGGGGTAGAAGGAGAGACGGGATCGGATCAATATTCAGTCATATTAATGAAATCTATATTATAATACTTTGTCCCAAATTTCAAATCGATAGCTTAAATAGTTTCAAAGAAAAATCAATTTCTGAAAATTTCGGAATTTCATGAAATTTGTATGGGAGGGGGTAGAAGGAGTGGGGGGATGTGGCCCATTCACGAACTTAAAGTTTCTTTTTTGCTAAAACTGACACACAATAAATTTCAGCACGCTCAAAGCCTTCGAGAGTTATGCTGTAGACAGACGGACAGACGGACAGACAGCAACTCGGAATCAAAGTTTTTGAGCGACAACAAATATTTCTGTACCCTTGGCGGCTCTGTGCGAGCATTATTTCTTAGCGTTACAAACGGTAAGGCAAACACAATATACTCTCAGATTTCATCTAGAGTATAAAAACATTCGAAATATGCCAGTACAGAATGTGTTGATGAAAATACGAGACGACATCAAATCCTCCGCAGAAGAAGGTTTTAGGATATCAAGCACGGCGAAAAAATAATGATTGGCTCGACCAAGAATGCCGCGATGCAATAGATAGAAAGAACGAGGCTTACAAAATTTTTACTGAATGACCAACACGAGCCAAAAAAGAAAGATATGACGAGCTTAGACGATATGCGAAAATGACCTGCAGGCAAAAACAATGGAAGATACAAAAAACGGACGACGATATGAGACAAAATGAAACGCGGGACGCATACGCAATAAAATAGACTTAAAAAACGGATATAAACCAAAAACCAGTCTCTGCAAAGATGCAGAGGGCAACACTATCAGCGACGCAAAAGAAATCAAAAGGAGCTGGGCTTCCTAATTTGAACATCTTCCCAATCCCACCCCACTAGCACCGATCACGACAGACAACATTTCAATTGAGCCTTCAACTGATGAAGATGAACCATCATCGACACCACTCACGATTGCGGAAATCAAAGCAGATCTATGTGACCAAAAACCGGGAATTGACGAAATATCAGTTGAACTTGGAAACTGTGTCGCTGAAATACTGCACAACATGATATGAAAAGTTTGGACAGAGGAATTCATACCCGCCGATTGGCAAAAAGTATCATATGTCCAATATACAAGAAAGGAGACAAACTCTGCTATGAGGATTACAGAGGAATATCATTGTTGTTTACGTCCTATAAAATAATGACAATAAAATTGAACGCCGTCTTAAGCCCTATACTAATGAAATAATTGGCGAATACCAACGTGGATTCAGAACCGGATGATCTACAACAGACCAGATATTATATATATATATATTGGGAATATAGCACAGACATGCTCCAAATTTCCGTAGATTTTAACCAAGCATACGACAGTATCGACAGGAGCGTATTGTACCGAATCATGCTTGACTTTGGAATTCCTCCAAAACTAGTCCGACTAACAAGACTCACAATGACGAACACTGAATCCCAAGTGAGAATACAAACCGATTCCACAACCAGCTTTCGAACGGAACGTGTTTCAAAGCAGGGAGATGGTCTAGCCCCCATGCTTTTCAACTTGGCACTAGAGTACGTCGTCCGAAAAATCCCAGTCGACACCAACGGGACACTACTATTAAAGTCCACCCAACTAGTAGCATACGCTGACGACATTAACATCCTAGCAAGATCCTTCCCTAGTGCTAAGAAGGTATTCGTTAATCTTGACTCCGCTGCAAAAGAAGTTGTGACGAATGACCGTTCGTCACTGGGAACTAAGTTTGAATCGCGAGCAACTTCAGGGGGGGGGGGGAAGTGGCTGAAACGCGGGAAAAAAAGACCGGTTTTCGTTTTTCTGGGAGGATGATGAGGCAGTTTTTTGGCGGGAGGATTGATGATGGATTAAAAGGGAGATCGTTTTGAATCGCGGATCAAGATGGAGGGAAGATTTCAATCTGGTAGATTTTTAGTGACAAAACAATAAAAAGTTAAAAGAATAAACGAAAAAGTGAGTTGTTCGAGCTGAGAAACGTGAAGTGGTGTGAAATAAAAAACATAACAGGGCTACGATTGCGCGTAAAGCGCAATCTTACAATACTCTAGATGAGATAGAATTTTTAGTGATCCCAAAAAATTTTGTATGGGGAGTATTAGAAGGGATGATAGCATTGAACTAATTTTTTTCTCATCATGCTAAAGTAACTATGAAAAAATTTATACAAAATGCTTACTCCAAAAACTGAATGGGAACTGAGAAAATTAGTGAGTTAGATTTTGTGAAAATGTGCAGTTTGTATGGGAGGTGGTAGAAAGAGTGGGGGATTCTAGTGATTTTTTCAAAAATAACTAGGAATATTATAAAATATATGTCCCTTAAATTTCAGACTAGTGCCATTCATACTTTTTAAGAAAATCGTTTTTTTGTAAAGTTGTGAAACTGTGTCATATTGTATGGGAGGGGGTAGAAGCAGTGAAGCTAATCAAATATTTTTTTCTGATCTTAGTGAAAATGCTAATTATGTATTTCTTACAAAATATGAGCTTGATAAATGTTATATGTTCTGAGAAAATCGACTTAGAGCATTTCATGAAAAAGTGTAGTTTGTATGGGAGGGGGTAGAAGGGGAGGGACGACGCAAATAATTTTTCTACGGTAGATTGAAATAATTATGAGTGTAATATATCCCAAAATTCAGGCTAATAGCTTTTATAGTTTTCGATTAAATCCATTTATTATCAATTTGCAAAATTGTGTCATTTTGTATGGGAGGGGGTAGAAGGGGTGAAGCTAATCGTATAATTTTTTTTGGTCTTACTAAAAATTTGAAACAAATATTTGGTACACAATTTCAGCCTGCTAAATTTTATACGCACTGAGTAAATTGGCTTAGAGTAATTCAAGACAAGTACAGTTTGTATGGGAGGTGGTAGAAGGAGGGGGAGGACACGCATAATTTTCATACGGTAGATTGGTATTATCATATAAGTAATATATTCCAAATTTCATTCCAATAGCTTTTATACTTTTCGAGCAAACCCGTTTATTGTGAAATTGCGCAATTGTGTCATTTTGTATGGGAGGGGGTAGAAGGGGTGGAGCGATTTGGCCCGTTCACGAACTTGACCTTACTTTTTTGTTAAAAACGACGTATACAAAATTTGAACTTTCTAGCTCAACGCGTTCTCAAGCTAGAGAGGACACGGACGGACGGACAGACAGACAGACAGACAGACAGACAGACAGACAGACGGACGGACGGACGGACGGACATCCGGTTTTGAGATTTTTGAGTGATTATATGAACTTCTGTATCATTCATTTTTTTCTCCGAGCCTTATTTCTTGGCGTTACAAACTTTGTGGCAAACTTATAATACTCTCAGATTTCATCTAGAGTATAAAAATAAGAACAGTTTTTATCTGGACCAAAAGTAAAGAACAATACCAAGAGTGTACCACCGGTGGGCCCCATAAAAAAAATTAACTTACGTGATAATAATAATCTTATAATAATAATGTTATAATAATAATCTAACAATATAATAATATAACAATATAATAATACAACAATATAATCCCAAGTTAAGCACCATTTTCCAAGTGAGGCTGCAGCTCTTAGGCGATCCAGATACGTTTTTTCTCCTTTTCTCTTTATTTTTTTTTTCTACTATTAAATTCCGCGTAGAATGGAGTAGAGCTCTGTAGGGCGTTGTAGGAGTCCGCCATGACTCTGGTGGGTAGCCCTCACGGTTTGCCGCCGTTATCCGTTGCACGGAAGCCCTGATTCTCAGGATTTTCTCGCAATGGCCACACTTAATTCGGCCTAATTACGTACCGGTAGGTAGCATGATCTCCTCGTCCTCCCCATTTAATTTTTTTGTTCCTTTCGTTCCCCCTTACACAGCTCAACAAGGATGGTGCCTTCCTTGGACCAAATCCTTCAACCCCACGCCCTAGCCCTGACTTGCCGGCAACCATGCTGTGAGGTCTGGAGGAAGCCCCATCATTTGATAGCGGACTGGAGTGATCCATTTCGTTACAAAGTCAGGCTGCGCATTAACGAAAGCAAAGCAAAAGTAACGACGCAAACAAGAAGAAGAACGTCTATCTGACAAAACATAACAATTGCGAAATATAATTTGGAGAGTGTGGACAACTTCATATATCTTGGGACTAATCTAGCAAAAGGACGGTAATGAAACGAACGAAATCAAACGACCCTCTTCAATAGTCGTTTCGAGGGTAAATTTGAATCAAGCTTTCTGCCAAAATAGCGACACTTTTCATTGCGTATAAGGGTCATTCTTTTACAAACCGTACGGATTTGCCGAAAAAATTCACGTCTGTTTCTAGAATCGATTTATTTTTTTATTATGTATTATATACCTATATATGAAATAAACCGACACGTATGCGGGGATTTTTTTTTAAATTGTTTATTTTAAAAAATATGGATGTTTAAACATTTTGAGAATCGTTGGTTTTGCTCTTCTTAAAAAGCTATTATCTTCGGTTCTATTTGTCCCACAGATTTCGTTCTTATCTCATTTTAAAGGTAATTTTGTAGCCTTTTTACTACATTGTTCCAAAAAAATTGTCTTGTTAAACAATTGTAGTTATTAGCAATTCAAGCGCTTAAAGTTGATTTTCATACTTGCGCCCAGTCGATAAAAAATTGAAAAAAATACCATCGTATTCCTTAATTGATTCTCTAAAAAATCCATTTAAAAAAAAATGGAGAAATAACGGGATCAACAGAAAAAAATAATTTGCACCACCGAGCGCGCAACACGACGAAACAATTTAGTGTGTTAGTGACGCGTCGACTTTTTTATTCCTCTGCGTTGGCCAAAAATCCTGATTTTATTTATTTTAAGGAGAAATAATTGAAAGGGATATGAATTTATTCATCAAAAAATAGGCTGTAACTGCACTTATTACGAGTAAAAATAACGTTATTATTAAAAAAATCTTAAAATCTGCAATAAAAAGTTCGATATCTCGGCTCTGTGTAAGTCAAATTGAACTTCAAGCCCCGTAAATTCTTTATCAGAATGTCTACAATACAATAAGACTATAAATGTTAGTTGGAAATTTCATTTAGTCCTTCTGCCTTATAAAAAGAGTTAAGAAAAAATTTACTCGAAAAGTCATTTTCTAATAAATTCATGAGGTGAAATTTCTATGAAACCGGCTAAATTTGGGCTGAATTTTGATTCAGTGTATTTATTAAGAGACAATGCCGCACGTTTTGGTAGAATATCTTTTTTACAGTCTATGGGATACTCATTTCCTTCCAAAACACAGATTCTTTGAAAATTGTCAAAAACGTCTTGAATAACAGTCTATATATCAGGTTTAAATAAACCGAATTTAACAATATACCACTCAAATGAAAGGTCTAAGTGTCTGCAATCGAACCTCATTTTTAGTTTTTCGATATTGTTTAGTATGACGTAATAAAACTCAAAGAACCTCTAAAACAGACGAAAATTTGTAAATTTTGCTATTTCTGGAGTCTTTCCCCCACTCCCCCAGTGGCCGCAATATTTTTATCGTAATCTACGCAAAAAAACAATGAGGTTATTTTTTTCGATTTTTTATCGGCTGGGCGCAAGTATGAAAATCGACTTTAAGTGCTTGAATTGCTAATAACTACAATTATTTAACAATACAATTTTTTTGGAATAATGTAGTAAAAAGGTTACAAAATTACCTTTAAAATGAAATAAGAACGAAATCTGTGGGACAAATAGAACCGAAGATAATAGCTTTTTAAGAAGAGCAAAACCAACGATTCTCAAAATGTTTAAACATCCATATTTTTTAAAATAAACAATTTAAAAAAAATCCTCGCATACGTGTCGGCTTATTCGATGTAAACTACCTATAGAAAAATTTTGGAAGCAATAAAAAATATGTCGTCCAATTAGGTGTACGGTTTGTAAAAGAATGACCCATAACACAAATTGCTGTTACGTTCGGATTTATATAAACTACACTATCAGATTTCGTGGTCATATAATCGCGATAGAGGAACTCTCTTTCCGCAATGAGCCGAGCAACTTCACCCGAAAACCAGGGAAAAGTAATTTTAGGTTTCAAAGTTCAGATGGGCACGTGTTTGTCGTGAAGAATTGACAGAAATCCGGTTGGGTTCATGAATCGTTGATCAAAATTAAGGATTCTTTTGTTTGCGAGTGGTTCACAATCAGAAAAAATATGATGTAGTGTTTCGTCCACTCCATTGCAAATTCCAAAGAGATTGTTCTCTGAGATTGAAGATATTTTTTCATATGACAGCATCCAGTTAGGATACCCACCAAGAGTATACTCTGATTTATATTTAGTTGTAGTTATTCAAAAGTTCTTTTAACTAGCACACTGTGATTTTAGCCACATTCGGATGTTAATTTTTCCAGTTCTGAGCGGTATCTCGCAAAAAGGAAGAGGACCCATGAAATCAGATTCAGATTCTTTCCTTGCCAATGAATCATCTTGCTTATTTCCCTCAAAAGCATTGTGTCCTGGAATTCCATTGAGAGTTACTCTGTTTTTATTTCCTAGCTTTATTATTGCCTGCAGGTAATCCCATACGAGCTTTAATTGATTGTGAAGCCAGAATTGTTGCCTCACCGTCTAAGAGTTTCTTGAGCTACGATATCTCACTATATTATCGTTTAAGTTCTCCACTCATGAAATTTTCATAAGCTGACTATTTCCTTATGTAGGTTAAATTAGAATGTTATTGCGAGGCGAAGGATCCCGTCCTCAGAACATTGCGACCCATAGTCTATTGTGCTCTATCTAGGATACTTTCTCTGGAGTAGTCCTAAATTTGTCCAGTTTTATTTCTCATCAAATTGGATGAATTAAACGAGATCTATGGTACGTTTTAAATTAAAGTAGTATTTATGAAGCGCTCCCAAAGGACTTCTGACGTTGGTATGCTTCTGGAGTTCTGAGCCTACAGGGTGGATCCCTAGGTTGGTGCGCTTTTCGTTTCCGATTTGCCTTGATGACCCATTATAGAGAAAATCTATTATTGGAATCGATGTAACAAGCAAATGTTTTGCATTCTCCCACCAATTTCGATTTTACTGCGTGTGAAGTCAAGACCTTTATATCCGTAAAACTGACCATTTTCTTATTTCAATAGTTTCTGAAACACACAACTTTATAATGTGGAAGATACGGTAAGGGAAACCCACTCTTTTTATACTCAAGATGAAATCTGAGAGTATTATAAGTTTGCCACAAAGTTTGTAACGCTAAGAAATAACGCTTGGAGAAAAAAAATGAATGAAACAGAAGTTGATATAATCACTTAAAAATCTCAAAATCGGATGTCCGTCCGTCCGTCAGTCAGTCCGTGTCCTCTCTAGCTTGAGAACGCGTTAGGCTAGAAAGCTCAAATTTTGTACACGTGGTTTTTAACAAAAAAGTAAGGTCAAGTTCGTGAACGGGTCAAATCCCTCCACCCCTTCTACCAAAATTACGCAATTTGTCAATAAACGGATTTTCTCGAAAAGTATAAATGCTATTGATCTGAAATTTGGTATATAATACTTATATAGTTATTCCATTCTACTGTTTTTCATTTATTTGTATCCTCCCCTCCTTCTAAAAGCTGTCATACAAACTGCTTTTTTTCATGAAATGCTCTAAACCAATTTACGCAGTGCGTATACAATATATCGACTTGAAATTGTGCGCTAAGTATTTATTTAAAATTATTAATAAGATCAAAGAAAATTAAACGATAAGCTTTACCCCCTCTACCCCTTCCCATACAAAATGACACGATTTCGCAATTCGATAATAAGCAGTTTTTTTTTTCAAAAAGCATAAAATCTATTGATCTGAAATTTAGAGTATATTACTTTTATATCAATTTCAATCTGATGTATAAAAATTATTTGAGCCCCGTCCTTCCTTCCACCACCTCCCATACAAACTGCATTTTTTTATGAAATTCTATAAACCAATTTACTCAGTACTATCAAAGTTATCGAGCTGAAGTTATGCAATAAATATTAGCATCACTCTTCCATACAATTTAACACAATTCAACAACTTTACAAAAAGTCGATTTTCCTAAGAAGTATGAATGCTACTAATCTGCAATTTAAAACATGTTAATTAAATGATGTTTGCAGTTATTTCCATAAAAGTCATTAAGAACTCGCCCCTCCTTCTGCCACCTCCCATACAAACTACACAATTTCACTAAATCCAATAAACTAATTATTTTCTCAGTATCTATTAAATTTTTGAATCCTAAATTGTGTATAAGACATTTTGATAGCAACTTTAGCGTGATATGAAAAAATTAGTTCAATGTCGTCACCCCCTCTTTCACTTCCCCTATAAAATTTCTTAAAATAAAAAAATTTCTCTTCAATCTAGAGCATCGCACGATTGGGTTTTACGCCCAATCGTAGTCCAGTTATGTTTTTACATAGTGAGTCCGTTGAATGCTAACATTTTTTTATGGTTCTTAATAATTTTTGTTTTTTGTGATTTTTGCTGGAGGTGTTCAATTATTAACTAGTTTTTTTTTTTAAATACTGAATTTTGAAGTCGAAAGCTTGTTATTGTTCTGAAAGACATAAGAGATAATGAACCTTAAGTTCAAACCAATGGCAAAGGTATTGACTAATAGATGGCATTACAATCTCTCGCACAATTAAGCAACGCTCGCCGCCAAAGTAAAATTTTTCCTTGAAAAAAGAATTAAAGTTTTCTTGCACGATGCAATTATGCACCTCCATTTACCAACTATAAAAAATCAATCAATTTTTCTTAATCAAAAGATTGCTATCTCACAGATCATAATTACCTCGAAAAAAATCCACTTTTCCAATAGCTTTAATCGTAAATTTTAAGAAATGAATAAAGTATCCTCGATTTGGCACAAGTTCTCATTTCATATTAAGGCATAAAAAAATCAGCCATGTCAAGAGATCCTTGTCTCGTATACCGCGAAACAATTGCGCAATTGTCCTGAGAATGACTTTGACTATTACCACGAGGCATCACATTAGTCAGATATGCATACTACAGGCCTGCAACCGACTGACACAGAAGCACTCGGAATCAATTTCCATCTGGGGAACTCATTAATGCCGCCCTACAAATATAGCAATAGCTCGAGGCAACTCTAGAGTTGTTTATGACATAACCTTGTCTGTGGCCATTATTTCAAGCGTTTACATATGGCACTTCGCACAGATATAGGAACGATACATGCCGCATATATATTAGTATAGTAATCCTGCAGGGATTATTTGAACACATGCGAAAGCCAGATTACATGATAGTTCCATTTTGAATGATAATCACGAGAGCGGGGCTTCGTGGATATTATAAGCAATCGTTCATGTTTTCATATTGCATTATTTTAAGGACATCAGATATTTATGTTGTTGTTACTTTTAAGTAGGCGTATTAATGTGCAAAAAAAGTAAGTGAACATGATTGACATAAAATGCTATATTTTAAATGTTGATACTAAGGTGCAATGATTGTACAGCCCAAATCGGACTTTTATCTCCGTCCTTAACATTTATTTGGCATAGTGGAAAGGTTATTTGCCCTTCGTGCAACCCATTGTCGCAAGCAATGTTTTGGAATTATACGTCGACCGGAATTTGAACTCATGACCTTCGAAGCTAGGGTGTAGCCTAGTAGGTAGCGTGTTAGTCTTGTAATGCGAAGGTTGTGAGTTCAAATTCCGGTCGACGCAATACATAATTCCAGCACATTGCCTGCTTGGATATACCTTGGTTACCTCATTCTACGGAAATAAAAAAAATTCGTAGAAAGAGGGTTGTGCGGAGGGCTAACAACCCTTCCACAATAAGTAATGAAAAATGTTAAGGAACCTGAATATCAGGAGGCCAAGGTCCGACTTGGGCTGTAGCGCCATTATAGAAGTAGAAGAGAAGACCTTCGAATTGAAGACAAACTCCCACAAGGCTACATCCAGGTAGAAATTTTAGGATTTAGCAATTTAAATATTATTTCAAAACTATCGAAAACCCTGGACACTAAATTTTGCACAACCAATTATTTTCCGAACTTGGATTATAACATACTCACAAAAATAATTGAAAAGAAATTACGTTAAAAGTTTTGAAATCGCGCTTGCCCTTCTACCCCCTCCCAAACAAAACTATGATTTCGACCAGTTTCATTAAATCAACTAATAACCAACAAACTAAAACCTACGAACTTGAAATTTTATACAAACACCTTACAAGAGAAGCGAAATAAAACTGTATATCAAATTTTACGATTCCCCTACATTCTCTACCCCCTCCCATACAAATGTTCGGTTTCGTGAATGTAAAATACACCGAATTTTATGAAAATTCAATGCAACTTCGTCTACGAAACACATTCTATACAGAGAATATTGGACGTGATTCAAGCAATTAATTAAAAAGCTATTAACATCTACCAACCTTACTATTACCCGTCCTCCTCCCCTCATAAAAACCCAAACTTGCAGAAACGAATGAAATATTGTTAAATTGACAACAGCCCTGCCCAAGAACTCCCTTTCACTTAGCCTTCCCTAACCACTCTAACCTGCATATTGACTTTCCACTCATCCGCAACTTGTCCCAAGAATAATAAAGTTTCGCCCGACTTGTTGGCAGTTTATTTTTTCACATCACGCTAGAGTTGCTATCAAAATGTTTTATACAAAATTTAGGATTCAAAAATTTAATAGGTACTGAGAAAATTAGTGCATTGGATTTAGTGAAATTGCGCAGTTTGTATGGGAGGTGGTAGAAGGAGGGGCGAGTTCTTAATGACTTTTTCAAAAGCAGCTAAAAACAATATATTTTTGACATGTTTTAAATTGCAGATCAGTGGCATTCATACTTTTTAGAAAACTTAACTTTTTGTGAAGTTGTGAAATTGTGTTAGATTGTATGGAAGGGGGTAGAAGGAGTGAAACTAATCGTCTCATTTTTTAGGTCTTAAAAATAACTCTAAATAAATATTTACAGTACAATTTCAGCTCGATCAATTTTATACGTACTGAGTAAATTTGTGTAGAGTATTTTATGAAAAAGTGCAGTTTGTATGGGAGGTGGTGGAAGGAAGGGGAGGACTGAAATAAATTTTTTTCTATTGATCTAGAACATTTCATGAAAAAGTGAAGTTTGTATGGGAGTTGGTGGAACAAGGATGAGGACACAAATAGTTTTTATACAGTGGATTGAAATCATCATAAAAGTATTATATTCCAAATTTTAGATCAATAGCATTTATACTTTTCGAGTAAATCTGTTTATTGTCAAATTGCAAAATTGTGTAATTTTGTATGGGAGGGGGTAGAAGGATTGGAGCGATTTGGGCCGTTCACGAACTTGATCTTACTTTTTTGCCAAAAATGACGCTTACTAAATTTTAACTATGTAGCTCAACGCGTTCTCAAGCTAGAGAGGATACGGACGGACAGACAGACGGACGGATGGACATCCGGCTTTGAGGTTTTTGAGTGATTATATGAACTTCTGTATCATTTATTTTTCTCTCTTCTTTGCGTTATAAACTTTGTGGCAAACTTATAATACTCTCAGATTTCATCTAGAGTATAGAAATGTAGATGCAAGGCCATCCCATTACTTCAGCCCGGAGAGTGTTTGGATGCTTTTTATCAGATCGTTCTACATCCTACGAGTTTCTTTGGTATTCTTAACTAGCGTTATGTTGTACAGTATAGTTTTATCCAGGGCTTTAGTGGTAAGACCAGCAGAGCGTACACGCTCTTGTAAGGCTAGAGTGGTCACCGATGACCGATGTTGCTAAATTTATGAAATTATCAAATCATCAATAATATCGAACTGCAATTAAATTCTCCTGCACAACAATTGATTATACACTAATAAAGATATGCTCCCAGTGCAAAATAAAGTGGTGATCAAAGGGTTTGCAATAGCAATTAAAGTACTGAAGTGTGCAAGAGGTTCCTAGATTTCAAGTAAAGAAACGAAACGAAACTACAAGTTCACATTAATTTAACCGCGAAACTTTATTCAATTTAACTAAATCGCTTTTCACTTGAGACTTTTTTTTTGCTCACAAATTATCGCTTATCAATCTTCACTCTTTCATTTTCTAAATTTCGATGGACTCGTCGACGGCTTCAAACTAGACTGACTGTTCATCAAGATCGCTCGCCTTTTTATATTGCTTTTGTCGGTGGAATCATTCCCCTTGTCGTGTGAACCTTTTTCTTTGCCGTTAATTGCTTCTATAAAGCATTTCATCATTGTCCGAATCTTTTTCCATTCGTACGTGCCCATACGTGTGGTTGTTGTTGCTTTCTATAAAGTATTTCATCGTCGCCCCAGTCCTTCCGTGTCGCCCTATCGCAGTCGGCCACTTCTCTACCTAGCCTATGTTATTTTTGTTGGAGACCTTGGTTGTGCGTGCTAGTGTACACGTGTTCTTTCATTACTGTTTGTTGAGACCTTTAAAGCATTTGATCCTATCCCGAGTAATTCTTCTGTCGCCCGATTTTATATTCCTACATTTTTCCAGCACCTGCGTCACTGATAATATTTGATCCGTAGTTGATCGTCCGGCTCTAAATCTACCTTGGTTCTCTCCAATTATATTTTCAGCATAGGGCTTAATCCGAGACTCTATGATCTTTTTTAAGATTATGTAATATGTGCACAGCTATGAGTGTTCGCAGCAGAGTTTGTCGTATATTTTCTTCGTCAGCAGGTGCCTCGGTCAGGTTTTCACATACAATACATTAGTGATGATGAATTCGAGCTAAGTAACTGTTGCAAATATTGACCCCTTCTCGTTTTTATTTCTTCCATGTCGCTAATTATGCCTCCTGCTGTGTCCTTACAAAGGCTCGTTTTCGGTTGTCATCCTCAGTTCTGCATTTTCAACTTTACTAACTTACGATGGCACTACAACCCAAATCGGGCCTTGGCCTCCTGAATACTTCGCATCCATCCATCTAAGTTCAGTGACCACGTCCTCCAGTTTGACAATCTTAGCAGTGATTCGTCTGCGTCAGTCGAATTCTTCCAGCGTTTCCTTGGTTTTCCGACTGATCTTTGTCCATTAACTTTCCCCTTTAGTGTGCGTTTGGGAATTCTTCTGTCAAGCATCCGCTGCACATGATCAGTCCATTGTAGCTTCTTAAACTTTATGAAGATTGACCCTTATGGATTGTCGAAAATAGCATACAATTGTCTATTGTATCGTATTCTCCAGATCGAGTGTTCTCTCATAGGTCCGGGGATTCTCCTGAGGACCTTTCTCTCAAAGGTGTTTCGTGACGTTTTGGTCTCTGCTGAAATCTATATATATCAAACTGTATTGATTGATGTTTTGCAGGTCCGCGGTTTGATATTCGACATCGTTATAAGGTCCTGACCAACATAGTTGTCAGAGTCGTAGCTAGCACCTCTGAAGGTTCTTATATGTAGGATAATGGAGGCTGCCCTTTTGTCAAAAAGAACGTAGTCTATCTGATTGAACATCCTTCCATCAGGTGACGGCCTAGTTCTTTTGTGAATGCTGCGATCCGGGAGGTATGTTGAACTTACAATGATGTTTCTACTGCAGGCGAAGTCAACTAGACGTTGGTCGTTGCCATTGCTAATGTCATTAAAACTGTCTTCTTTTTCTGCAATAGCACTATACCCCAAATCGGGCCTTGGCCCCCTGACCTTCAGGTTCCTTAACAATTTTCATTATTTATTGTGGAAGGGTTGTTAGACCTTCGCACAACCCTCTATCTTCGAATTTTTCATATTCGTAGATGGAGGTGACCAAGATATACCCAAGAAGGCTGTGTGTTGGTATTATGCGTCGACCGGGATTCAAGCTCAAGACCTTCGCATTGTAGACCAACACACTTCCCACTAGGCTACACCCTAGCCGTGAAGACTGTGACCTCCAGTTATCCTTCTAGATATCCTTCCCATCCTAGTCCGATTCCACCACTCGTTCTTCCACTTCCCACACAAACTGGACTGTATGACACTCGTTCGCAAAATTGTAGTACACTTCTTGCTAAACTATTTCGCAAGCGGTGTCGATTATCGCCAAGTTTAGGCATTGCTCATAGTGTCTAATTGCCAATTTCCAAATTCAAACTGCGTATTATATTCAAATATGATCTTCCTAGTTTACCGAAAATCATTTAATTTCCACATTTCTAATAGCAAAATCGTGTCCTTATTCCCGCATTAAACTTAAAGTGTCATCTCTAACCTTAGTTCTATGTGGATATCAAACTTCAAATAATCAACATTAATAGTTAACAGGCGGGAAGTAACCTTATTCAGCCTTAATGAACTAGAAATTAACACCTACCCTAATACGGTAGAATCCACAAACGATTTAAAACAACATTAAAGAACAAACAATACCCTCAAAAATAGGTTCTCCTTGTAAACTTTACTACTGAAATCCCAAAATCCTATGCTTCTATTTGAAATGAAAGTTAAAGTAATACCATAAAACTATAACTATAAAACTCATACCTACAGAGTTATCTTTTACACTTGATTGGATAAAACCTTACAAACCTTTTTGACCAGAAGGTCGCACAAGTTGAAAAGCTTTCAACAACAAGAGTAATATCTCAACCACCGCTTTGAAGTGTTCTCATCTGATATACCTATGAAGCTATAGAGCCTAAACTTTGTACTACCTATTCAAAGAGTGCTTATACGTATGTCCGTACGTAAAAAAAATTAAATCCTGAACGAGTATGTTGAAGAATTGCTTTTTTATAGAGATTATATGTAAGCCTTTTCCGTTCTCTTCCTGTACCTTTCTCACATCGCTTCGGCTTTTCCAGGATGATGTTCGTTCCACGTTTACCGAACCAAATCAACACTGCGATTTTCTTATTTTATTCGCATCATTGATTAAAAAGTTAAGGGCTTACGGAGTTACGTAACTCCTTGGAGACCCATTAATGAAGGTGATTTTTACCTTTACAATTGTTCGAGGTGAACTCTCAATACATTTCCGGTGTTATAGGTATAGTATAGAATTACACTAAGTTAACAAAAAATCTACCTTGATCGAATGGGGTATATACGAAAATAATTTACTAATTTTGATAATAAACACGACGAGAAATAATGACGCCATCAAATCGAACGTGTGTGCAATTTATGCGAAAGTAATTTGCAAAATAGGTTCAACGTTTGCCGATAAATATGCTGCTATGTACCTACATAGTATTCTTCAATTAACGAATTTATTCAATTCTTCGCACTATAATAATCAAGGATCTTATTTTTATTTTGGTTTTTTTTTTGCGTTTCCTTTCCGAGCATGTACATGATTCCTTCATTTCGTGCACGTGGCTAATTTATTATCATTAATCTGCCGCCAATCTAGTAGAGGACTTTCGCACAGCACTAATGATTCTATCGATTTCTTTCTCCGGCTTATTCGAGGATGACTAAATTGAATCTCTCATCGTTTCGGCAAAGCACCGACTATGAGCATAAATGAATTGCTACAATATTTTCATAATAAGACTCTGCATATCAGCTCGATGCTCCCCTATACGAAATACGAAATTGAAGATGATAATTAAATTAGCATATGAGCCAATTCAAACCTCCCACGTTTGTAAATATATTTCAAGACTTCATTAAGGTAGAGTAGTGCAAATTTGAATGAAAAATTGTATGAATAGGTACTCGTATACCTAGTCCTGCCATAAGTTCTGTCACATAATTTCTCACATTGGCAACAACTTTATTTTATGAGTGACATTTCAATATCGGCCAGTTTTATAAACGTCATAATGTTGTTGACAGTTGATGGTCATTTAAAGTGTGTTCGTTAACGTGTGAAGATGGAATGGGGTGTAATAGAAAACCGAACTGCAGTAATTGCACTACATAAGTGTGGAAAATCCGCGAGTGAAATTTTCAAGTTGTTGTGCCCGTTAAAAATAACGCAAAGATTTGTGTATCGTGCGATCCAGAGATATAACGTGATCCAGACTATTGAAGATCGACCTCGTTCTGGACGTCCGCGTGATGTACGTTCTTCTGCTGCCATCAAAGCGGTCGAGAGTCGAATTCGTCGAAATCCGCTTCGTAAACAACGAATCATGGCTCGAGAGATGAACATCTCCACCCGAATTATGTCTCGCATCATAAAATCTGACCTCGGGATGAGTGCCTTTCGACGATCAACGGGACATTTGCTGACTGAGCAGTTGAAGCAAATTAGGAGCACCAGATCGAAAGAGCTCCTTCGGCGGTACGGCAACAACAAACATCGAGAAATTTTATTTACCGATGAAAAAATTTTTACGGTGGAGGAACATTTCAACCGCCAAAACGATAAGGTGTATGCTCACAGCTCCATAGAAGCCCGAGAAGTTGCCACTAGGGTACAGCAAGGACATCATCCAGCATCAGTCATGGTATGGTGGGGTGTCAGGTACGAAGGGGTCACCGAGCTTCATTTTTGCGAAAAAGGCGTAAAAACTGCAGCGAAAAATTATCAAACGGACATCCTGGAGGGATGTGTGAAGCCGCTGAACTCTACGCTATTCAACAATCGACATTGGGTTTTCCAGCAAGATTCTGCGCCAGCCCACAAAGCTCGAACCACACAAGCGTGGTTGGAAACCAATATTCCACAGTTTATAAGGGCGACGGAATGGCCTTCTGGGAGCCCAGATTTGAATCCCCTGGACTACAAACTGTGGGCGGAGTTAGAGTCCATGGTGTGCACGAGACGACACCCAAATATCGAGAGCCTTAAGCGATCTTTGACAGAAGCAGTAGCTAAGTTTCCGCTAGAAACAGTGCGTACTGCTATCGATGACTGGCCCAACAGATTAAAGAGCTGTGTTAAGGCTAAAGGCGGCCACTTTGAATAATTTGTTGCTTATTTTACTTCCATTAGTATGCCAAAATAAAATATATTTTCCTTTGTCAAAAACTCTTTTTCATTTATACAAAAATTGCCCATATACGTGTGACAGAACTTATGGCACGACTAGGTATATGTAGGTAGTTCGCTTCCAAAAAAATAATGCATTCTTTTACTTAAGAGGCATCAACACCGATCTTCTTCGTTTGCGAATTTTTCAAAATTTCACTCCTTTAATGTTAACATATTGTATGTACTTTTAGAGTCACTCCATTCAACAAGAAGAAGACACACTGCAACAGAGTCTGGCAAGTATGTCACTATCAACACCTCCGAATAAACCTCCCTTAATTCACCATTCTGGCAGTGGTGAGTTTAGTGGTATTCTTTTGAAAATTCATCCACATTAAGATAAATTGTTAACTCTAAATTTTTATTTGCGAATTTTTACACTGCGCACAGTCTAATAATAAGTTACAGCTAGAGTCACTCCAATGCAAGAAGAAGACACACTGTATCAGAATCTGGCAGAAATATCACATTCGACACCTGCGAATTCGCCTTCCCTAATTCACCATTCATGGAGTGGTGAGTTGTGGTTTTCTTTTGCAAATTTCATCCACCCTAAGGTAAATTGTTCCTTCAAAATTGTTGTTCGTGAGTTTTTAGTTAAGTATGAAAAACTGCGCACAGTTCTTGATGTTAAGAACATACCGAAAAAAATGTTGACCCTTTTTTTAAATTTCGCTCCACATATTGGGCTTCACCTTTGCCAGACTATGGTAAAGCGCCTCTAGTGTCTCAAGCTATAACTGTAGTAGCAACCTTTTATTTTTCTTGAATCGCAATGACACTCGCGAACAAATCATGGTACGATGTTCCACCGCTTAATGGATCCCATTTTAGTATTTAGGAGTCATTTTGCCTAACGAATCGTAAAGCCGACTCTGAACAGTTTTTTTACAGTAGAATTTTGAATGTACTGCTATTTTTCTAATCGGTGTGAGGAGCTGGCATTAAATTTTGGTTTAAACTCACAAACAGCGACTGAAGCTAATCAAATAGGCCTCCGTGGCGTTTTGACAACATGCTTGCTTTCACAGTCAATAGGTCATGGTTTCAATCCCCACTCCAGGTAGTACGATTTATTAAGCACAAATTTTTCAGTTGCTACTGGCAATGAAAAATTATCCGAAATATTTAAAATAGGCAAACGATGTAAAAGTGAAACAGTTCCACTTCCAAAAGGTTTGTATACTCAGTAGATGGTTTTTATTTGCTATTTATCATTCAGTCTCCCATAATATCTGCAAATATTTATCAGAAGCTGACAGTAGAACTGAAAAATATACCAACTTCACCACTCGTTACAGTCGGTCTCACTTTCCTTCTCCTACCTTTCCAATCCCATTCTTTCCCTGCATGACTGTGTTAGGTATTGTACCTAGTCAAGTCATAAATATTGGAACACAACTAAACGCATTCATTACGAATGCAATATTGGGCGCATCCATTTCGTCTGGACTGCGATTTGACAGTTGACATTTCTGCTTCATTGCCACGTAAAAAGTTTTTGGCATCAATTGATTACAATCATGGAATGGGGCGACATCGAAAATCGTATTGTTGTAGTTGGCCTACTAAAATGCAACATGGAAAAAGGCGATATCTTTCGGACGTTGTGACCGCTTGGAATCACTCGCAATCTTATGTATCGTGCTGTGGATACTGATGGAGTACGAGACCGTCAAAGATCCGGCCGTCCGCGGACTGTGAGAACTCCGAAAGTGATCAAAGCTGCGACCGAACCGCTGCGAAAACAGAAAATCTTGTCACGGGAAATGCAAAATTTCGTAAAAATCCATGTCTCGCATTATCAAGGAAGATTTGGAACTCAGCTCGTACAAGCGACACACTGGAAACCTGCTCTCGGCCGCATTGAAGGAAAAACGCAAGCGAAAATCGAAAGCGTTACGCAGCCGGTACGCGAAGAACGCTCACAGTCAAATTCCGTTTACTGAAGAGAAAGTCTTCACCGTAGAAGAATCGTTCAATAAACAGAACGACCGTGTGTATGCTCGGTCCTCGAGAGAAGCATCCCAACTCATCCCGAGGGTCCAAAAACCATCCCGCGTCTGTAATGGTATGGTGGGAAGTGAGCTACGATGGCGTAACCAAGCTCCATTTTTGCGAGAACGGAGTGAAAACATCGGCCAAAGTATATCAATCGACCGTCTTGGAACCCATTATGAAGCCTCTCAACCAATCAATATTCGCCAACAAGCCGTGGACTTTCCAGCAAGACTCTGCTCCAGCTCACAAGGCAAAAACGACTCAACTGTGGCTCAAAAACAACGTTCCGGACTTCATATCAACAGATGATTGACCAGCTGGTAGTCCAGACCTCAACCCGTTGGATTACAAGTTGTGGTCCGTATTAGAGGGCAAATTTTTTTTATTTTAAGAAATTTAGAGGGGGGTAACAACATTGAACTAATTTTTTCACATCACGATAAGGTTGTTATCAAAATGTTTTATACAAAATTTAGGATTCAAAAATTTAATAGGTACTGAGAAACTTAGTGTTTTGAATTTAGTGATATTGTGCAGTTTGTATGGGAGGTGGTAGAAGGAGGGTGGAATTATTATTAAATTTCTTAGAAATAACTGTTAACATCATTTATTTGGCATAGCAGATCTGTAGCATTCATACTTTTAAGGCAAATCCACTTTTACTTTATTATTCTAATAATAAAGTATTGTTACAGATCTGGCAACCACGCAATTCGATCTCTCTCTCGAATCGTCGAGAATGACGTAGAACATTATCCCCTACTGTGTAAAACGCCATCTAGAACGTTCAAGCAAAACTTGGAATAGTCTGGACACACACACATACCCACCCGAAGAATATACCACAAGGTTCGAGAATTGGGAAAAACCCAATATAAATACCGCAGCTTTCAGACCAACAGTCAGTCTTCAGCGACATCTCAACGCGAACGATAGTGAAAGCGATAGAAAACAATATTAGTGGTGCCGTACAATAGGCGAATTAAGTAAAAGTGAAAATAAAGTGAAAAAGTGCAATTAAATAAATTATCCTTATATTTTTAAACGAATTGTGTTTTACTTGAAATCGGCGATCCCCTAGCTCGCAACAGTATTGTGATCGACACAGAAAAAAAATAATTTGCCAACAAGTCGGCGAAACTTTATTATTCTTGGGACAAATTGCAGATGCGTGGAAAGTCAATATGCTGGTTGGAGTGGTTAGGGAAGACTAAGTGAAAGGGGGTTCTTGGGCAGGGCAATTGTCAATTTAACACTTTGCGGAAACGTTCAAAAGCTCCAGTACATATAATCAATATTTCGTTCGTTTATTTATGCAAATTTGAGTTCTTATGAGGGGACGGGTGAGGGGTGATAGTAAGAGTGGGTGGATGTTAACAGTTTTTTAATTGATTGCTTGAATCACATCCAATATTCTCTGTATAGAATGTCAGTTTCATAGACGAAGTTGCATAGAATTTTCATAAAATTCGGTGGATTTTACATTCACGAAACCGAACATTTGTATGGGAGGAGTAGAGAAAGTAGGGGAATCGTAAAATTTGATATGCAGTTTTATTTCGCTTCTCTTGTACGGTGCTTGCATAAAATTTCAAGTTCGTAGCTTTTAGTTTGTTGGTTATTAGTTGATTTAATGAAATTGGTCGAAATCATAGTTTTGTATGGGAGGGGGTAGAAGGGCAAGCGGGATTTCAAAACTTTTAAAGCAACTTCAATTGAATTATTTTTATAAGTTTTTATGCAAAATTTTAAATTGATAGCTTTTAATAGTTAGGTGATAACTGATTTCTTAAAAATGCTCAAAAAAATAATTTTGTATGGGAGGGGGTAGAGGAGGTAAGGGAATCGTAAAACTTGTGATGCAATTTTCTTTCATTTTTATTGTAAGATGCTCGTACGAAATTTCAAGTTCGTAGCTTTTAATTTGTTGGTTATTAGTTGATTTAATGAAATTAGTCGAAATCATACTTTTGTATGGGAGGGGGTAGAAGAGCAAGCGCGATTTTAAAACTTTTAACGCAATTTCATTTTAATTATTTTTGTAAGTTGTTATGGAAAATTTCAAATTGATAGCTTTTAATAGTTAGGTGATTATTGATTTCTTGAAAATGGTCGAAAAAATAAATTTGTATGGGAGGGGGTAGAAGTGTTAAAGGTTTTCTACCAGTTAATAATTCGTATATTTAGGGATTTTTCTTTAAATGCATTTCGCAAATTTTCAAGTTTCTACCTTAAAATTTCACTCAAAAATTTTCAGTTTATGTGTTTTTTTCAATGCACATGAAACACCTTGTGCACGTTAGACCGGTGGGTCGGTTTATAATAAATATGGATCAAGTTATTATTATTTTTCTATGAACATTAAATATAGGTATTAACGTGCAAAATTTTAACTTTGTATCTTTCACCAGAGCCCTAAAAAAATCACTCAAAGTTTTCGACATTTTTGCTTATCACCTCCCTCCCCTTACACCTTCCAACTTAAAATGCTTACCAAAATTAAACATTATGTAGTTCTGCAATCTGACAAATTTTTGATTTGATATCTGTACTCAATTTTGAGATTTGATGATTTGTAGTTTTGGAAAGTACGCCATTTTTGAAATGCTCCCCATTTCCCCCCACTACTATAATGTCCACATATTATATTTTTTTCATATGTCGCTAGTAAAGCTTAGTATACATTTTAAGTTTCAATTATATAGCTTAAGAGATAGTTGAGATATTAATTTTTAAGTGTTTTTCTTTGCACCCCCCCTGACCCTTCCCCTTATAATAATTAGCCGCTTTCTGAGCTGCTTCCGATGAAACCATATGCCACTTTAGCGGTCTCTAAATATAATTTTTTTATGATAAGTAATTTCGAAGATATAATCATTTGAAAAAAAAATTCGGCCGACAATTGGTTCTTAGCCCCCCCTTTTCGCACCCCAATGGATAAAGAAATTAAATTATTTTTAAAAGTTGTCCCACAAACCCTTCTATATGTATGTTGAGTTTTAACTTCCTAGCTGTTACCATGGTTGAGATATTTGAATTCGTATTTTTCGGTTTAAGCGCTCTCCCCGCCTCCCCCTGAACCCGTTGTTATGGTCGAGAGCGAGTCCGGACCAAATAAGAAAAAAAAAAAAAAAAAACAACAAGAAAAAAAAATTAATTTTTGCCTCATCAAATCTTACTCGGATCGATAGCAAAAATAGGCCTCGAGTTTTTTTTTGAGCCACTGTGATTACCGTAGTCGCTTGCGATATAGCACATCTGTAAGTGCGAATGAGAAGGAGGGTAACACGATCACCGAGATAGTGGCATGACGGAAAGTTCTCAGGGATGGGGTCATCGCAGCCGGTCGAGAGAGGAGATGGAGAGTCGGGTTCTGAAATTGAAGGCGAACGGCCGCATAGCGGAGAACGTCTCCGGTCCCACGCGGTCCATTTTAGTTTTAGTTTTCTGTCCGGGATTTCAAAAGAAAAAGAAAACGAAAGTTCTCTTAATTCACTCGATAAGTGTTCGCTTGTGTTTCCGCCTCATAGACCGGGTTCGGAGGTTCGAAAATTCCGAGTTGGATTCTTTGCGAAAAGCCTGAATACTCGGGAGTAAAAAAAAAAGAACATGACAAAATGGCGCCGGCTTGATCGGGGACTGGAAAAAAAAAATAGTTTCGGCGCGGAAGTTTTTATATTTTCTATATGCGAAGTGTTGAAAATCCTCCTGGTTTTCGTTTGCCTTGACACGCAATTGATTTCGGTCCGGTAATTAAGTTTTAGTGAATTTCATTGGCGGGCCTATGCTTGGACACCCCGAAGTTCAATTTCCCCCCTCAATTATCCATGGACCGACGGCAAACATGGAAACCTTGCCGATACCAATAAAAGACGATCCATGTGCAAACGCGAAATACACTGCGTACGGAAAACTCGTTGAAGATATACCGGCATCCCGAATGATTCCATACATTGAAGAAGCTCTGAGACTTAACTTATCCTGTAGACATATTAAATTTGCTCATATGAACGTAATTACCCAGTGTACGGAAAACTTAAAGTGCACGGTTCGGTATCAACCAGCACTAGTCCCATCCTTTATGGAAACCGCCCGCGTAATTTACAAATCAAAAGGGGAATCAGTCGATTTAATTCAGATAGTTAGCGAAGTAGGCGAAGCAGCAAGTCACTCGTTCTCGTTGGATCGAATCACGCGGCAGAGCAACTAATAATTTACCGATGAATATCGCTTCGAATGCTTCAAGTGGCAGCCCACGAAAAAAAAAAAAAAGGAAAAGAAAAACCAACTCAACGAGGAATTATTTAAGATAATTTTTTTACTTTTATTAATTTTTTATTTTTATTATCAATTACGTTTAATTGTTTTCTTCTTAGTTTTTTTATTGGGGGCAATATTGGGAAGTAGTTAGGTTTATTATATCTTCCTTCATTACGACCTTTACAACCGATCAGTAAAATAATCATAAGTGACGTTATGCAAATTTTTGTTTGCTCTAATAAAACGGTCAAAGTCAGGTGGCATGAGAAAAAAAAAATTCTAATATTAAATTAACCAAAGAGAAGAAAGAATATATATATATATTATTTCAAGAAAAAAAAAAGGAAAGAAAATAACCGTGAAGCGACTAGTTAAATTGTGATTTTCTCGTTTGTATTCGCATTATAAAATGATGATTTTTTTTTGTAAACATGACGGTTCTAGAGTTTTATGAGGGGAATGCATTAGGTTAGTTCATCGTTATTAAATATTTCTATAATTTTATTGGATTAGTTTTCTTCGAAAAAGTGAGTTTAAGTAAAGATTAGACGATAGATTTATGTAACGTGAAATTGAATATAATTCCTAAATAAACAATAACGAATACATTATATTTCATTAACGTTTGATACGAATTCAGTAAAACAAAATTTTTAGATTTACTTTTGTTTGCTGCACATTTGATGAGCGTATAATTAGTTTTTATAAAATAATATCTTATTACTTTGTACATTTGACTTGATTTTGATAGGTTTAGTTAATTATAGGCAACTTTCATTCCCGTGTTTACCTAAAAGAGAAGTTTAATTAACCGGTACGAAAACTTAAACCTAAGTATAGAAAAGACAAAAGGTGTGCTATGATCTTATTTGAAATAAATTTTTTTTCGCGAATGCATAGATTATTGAATAAAATGAATTGTTAAGTATCAACCATAGGGGTCTTCTGATTTCATAGCCCGGAACCATCCTAATCCTCAAGGGACTAGGCGATGACCTTAAGGAAGAAAAATTCCGTCTAGTCAAGGTTGGGAGGGCTAGGGCGCTTATACCACCAGGAGCGCCATCCTGGGTGCAGACAGGTTTTGGTTTGGTGATGGCGAAGATAACACAATAAATTTCCCCTCTATTCCCAAGGATAAGTCGGCGCGAGGCCGAACGGCCGAATTTGTTTACAGGCAGGGGTTTTATGTTTTGATGTGGCGTGAGAACCCACCCATCTTCTCTACTGCAGCGGGCCCGGCAGTCAGCAAGCGCGTCGCCCCAACACCACACAAAACACCAGTTTGGGAGGTTTGCTTTCAATCTGGCCCACTTCCATTCCTCTATACCCTATTCCTATCGTTTTGTCCTGTCCCTCGGGGCAAGATAAACCCACCTAAACTGCCTAAAGCACAACACCGTACACCCCCCAAAATGAGTATCCGCCTGAGATCCGCAACTATCTACAATCCCCCCCTTTCTATCTTGTAGGGTTTGGGAGTTAATGTGCACTGAGCGTACACGTCGGCGTGCGGCGTGCGGCGTACGGCGTACAGACAGACGGAATTTTTTTTTTTTGCATTTTTAGGCTAATTTAGTCATGAAACGCGAAAAAAAAAATTTCAGGGTAGCAAATTTTTTTTTTCTTGTGTCGATCACAATACTTTATTATTATAATAATAAAGTAAAAATACAAACCTCCCCCTCTACTTCTCACCACCTCCCATGCAAAAGTCTCTATTCACTATTCGAAAGAATTTGAGATGATATATTTTCCGGTATATTAAAGTCATTTCCATCTCATCTAGAGTATCATATGATTGGGCTTTAAGCCCAGTCATAATTTTGTTATGTTTTTCTGATGGGTATGAAGAGCTGGCATTAAATTTTGGTTTAAACTCACAAACAGCGACTGAAGCTAATCAAATAGGCCTCAGTGGCGCTTTGATAACATGCTTGCTTTCACAGTCAATAGGTCATGGTTTCAATCCCTAGTCCAGGTAGTACGATTTATTAAGCACAAATTTTTCAGTTGCTACTGGCAATGAAAAATTATCCGAAATATTTAAAATAGGCAAACGATGTAAAAGTGAAACAGTTCCATTTTCAAAAGGTTTGTATACTCAGTAGATGGTTTCTGTTTGCTATTTATCATTCAGTCTTCCATAACATCTGCAAATATTTGTTAGTAGCTGACAGTAGAACTGAAAAATATACCAACTTCACCACTCGTTCCAGTCGTTCTAACTTTCCTTCTCCTACCTTTTCATTCCCATTCTTTCCCTCCATGACTGTGTTAGGTATTGTACATTAAGGCCGAAATTGTTTATAAAACAAATCAGTCCGTAAAAAAACATAACAGGACTTTTGGGCGTAAAGCCCAATCGCGTGATACTCTAGATGAAGGAGAATTTTTTTTATTTTAAGAAATTTAGAGGGGGTGACAACATTGACCTAATTTTTTCACATCACGATAAGGTTGTTATCAAAATGTTTTATACAAAATTTAGGATTCAAAAATTCAATAGATACTGAGGAAAAAGATAGTTTATTGGATTTAGTGAAATTGTGCAGTTTGTATTGGGAGGTGGTAGAAGGAGGGTTATTATTCTAATAATAAAGTATTGTGATCGACACAGAAAAAAAATAAACTGCCAACAAGTCGGGCGAAACTTTATTATTCTTGGGACAAGTTGCAGATGCGTGGAAAGTCAATATGCTGGTTAGAGTGGTTAGGGAAGACTAAGTGAAAGGGGGTTCTTTAGCAGGGCAGTAGTCGTTCGTTTATTTATGCAAGTTTCGAGTTCTTATGAGGGGTGATAGTAAGGGTGGGTGGATGTTAATAGTTTTTAATTGATTGCTTGAATCACATCCAATATTGTCTGTATAGATTGTCAGTTTTATATACGAAGTTGCATAGAATTTTCATGAAATTCGGTGTATTTTACATTCACAAAACCGAACATTTGTATGGAAGGGGGTAGAGAATATAGTAACCGTAAAATTTGATACGCAGTTTTATTTCGTTTCTCTTGTAAGGTGCTTCTACAAAATTTCAAGTTCGTAGCTTCTAGTAGTGTTGTTGGTTATTAATTTATTTAATGAAATTGGTCGAAATCATGATTTTGTATGGGATGGGGTAGAAGAGCAAGCGTAATTTCAAAACTTTTAACGTAATTTCATTTCAATTATTTTCATAAGTCTTTATACAAAATTTTCAAATTGATAGCTTTTAATAGCTAGGTGATAATTGATTTCTTGAAAATGGTCGAAAAAGTAATTTTGTATGGTAGGGGGTAGAAGTTTTAAAGGTTTTTGACCAGTTAATGTTTCGTATATTTAGGGATTTTTTTCGCAAATTTTCAAGTTTCTACCATAAAATTTCATTCAACAATTTTCAGTTTATGTGTTTTTCTCAATGCACATGAAACACCTTGTGCACGTTAGACCGGGGGTCGGTTTATAACAATTATGGATCAAGTTATTATTATTTTTCTATGTACATCAAATAGACGTATCCACATGCAAAATTTAAATTTTGTATCTTTCACCAGAGCCCTAAAAAAATCACTCAAAATTTTCGACACCGGCCTATCACCTCCCCCCTTTACACCTCCCAACTTAAAATTTTTACCAAAATTAACCTCTATGTATTTAGTTCTACAATCTGACAAATTTTTGATTTGATATCTGTACTCTTTTTTGAGATATAAGGATTTGTAATATTGAAAAGTGCGCCATTTTTGAAATGCTCCCCATTTTCCCCCACTACTATTATTTCAACATGTTACATTTTTTTTGTATTTCCCCACTATAGTTTAATATGCGTTTCAAGTTTCAATTACATAGCTTAAGAGATAATTGAGATATTAATTTTTAAATGTTTTTCTTTGTACCCCCTCTGACCCTCCCCCTCACAATAATTATTTTAAGTTGGGAGGTGTAAGAGGAGGGAGGCGATAAGCAAAAATGTCGAAAATTTTGAGTGATTTTTTAAAGGCTCTGGTGAAAGATACAAAGTTGAAATTTTGCATGTGAATACCTTTATTTAATGTACATACAAAAATAATAATAACTTGATCCATAATTGTTATAAACCGACCCCCCCGGTCTAACGTGCACAAGGTGTTTCATGTGCATTGAAAAAAACACATTAAACTGAAAATTTTTGAGTGAAATTTTAAGGTAGAAACTTGAAAATTTGCGAAATGAATTAAAAAAAATCTCCAAATATACGAAATATTAACTGGTCGAAAACCTTTAAAGCTTCTATCCCCTCTCATACAAAATTATTTTTTCGACCATTTTTAAGAAATCAATTATCACCTAACTATTAAAGATATCAATTTGAAATTTTGCATAAAACTTATGAAAATAATTGAAATGAAATTACATTAAAAGTTTTGAAATCGCGCTTGCCCTTCTACACCCTCCCATACAAAAGTATGATTTCGACCAATTTCATTAAATCAACTAATAATCAACAAATTAAAAGCTACGAACTTGAAATTTTATGCAAGCACCGTACAAGAGAAGCGAAATCAAACTAGATATCAAATTTTACGATTCCCCCACCTTCTCTACCCCTTCCCATACAAATGTTCGGTTTCATGAATGTAAAATACACAGAATCTTATGAAAATTCTATGCAACTTCGTCTATGAAACATATTCTATACAGAGAATATTGGACGTGATTCATGCAATCAATTAAAAGGCTACTAACATCCACCCACCCTTACTGTTACCCCTCTTTCTCCCCTCATAAAAACCCAAACTTGCAGAACGAATGAAGTATTGTTAAATTGACAACAGCCCTGCCCAAGAACTCCCTTTCACTTAGCCTTCCTTAACCACTCTAACCTGCATATTGACTTTCCACTCGTCCGCAGCTTGTCCCAAGAATAATAAAGTTTCGCCCGACTTGTTGACAGTTTATTTTATATTCTGCCTAAGGCAACTTTTGAAATCACCTTTTGAGAATCTCTATTTAGTTTGGACACTTTGTTGCGGTTTGAGTACACGATCTTTGAAATTCGGAATCATGTGAGAAAATGGGATTCTTTCGGAAAACGGCTAAAGGTGCTTGTCTCGACTAGAAAATTATAACAGCCAATAATCGAATAATTCCAGGGTTGAGTAAACTATTTTTTAGGAATGAAAAATGCAAATACGCTTCATTTTTACTTTATTATTCTAATCTATACATATAAATATAATTGTAGTGTCTGTCTGTTATTTGCTTATAAATGGCTATAAGTTAGTTTTTTGAGTTATTTTAGCATTAACTAAGCATAAAAACTCATTTTTGAATTTTTTGTCTGTCTGTCTGTCTGTCTGCATGTACGACCGCTTTTCACGCACAAACGGCTGAACCGATTGTAATGAAACTTGCACAGTTTGTTAGGTGTCCATCGGAATGAAATCTGCTTTTGGTTTTATTTCACTCTCCTCACGCCTTCTACTCCCTCCCATACAAAGTGACTCATTTTCAAAAATATATATTTTTATAGATCTTGCAATCACGCAATTTGGATGTTGCAAGACACATCGAGAAAAGTCCATCAACATGTAAAACGCTATAAACAAGTTTCCAGCAACATCCAGTACACTCCAGGCAATCTAGAATAGCCGAGACACACACACACACACAACGACACCTGTCTGGGAGATTAGTATAAATACCCGCCAACTTTCAGACAGTAGTTAGTCATTCAGCGACACCTATCGGTGGAAGAATGCGAACCGGTACAAGTAAGCGAAAGAATAAGATCGACGGCATTGCCAAATAGGCGAATATAGTGCGAATTAAGTAAAAGTGATCAAGAAATTAATAAAAGTGCGAAAAAAAAATAAATTATCTATTATTTTTAAACGAATTGTGTTTTTCTTGAAATCGGCGAACCTCTAGCTCGCAACAATATTAATCAAATTTTCTTGAAAACTATAAAAGCTATTAATTTGAAATTTGGACTATATTATTTCTATTATAAATGCAGTCTTCTGGTATACAAATTATTTAAGATCTGTCACTCCTTCTACCACCTCCCATACAAACTACACTTTTTCATGAACCACTTTACACCAATTTTCTCAGTACGTGTAACTTTCATCGAGCTAAAATGTTCTATTAAATCCTTAATTAACATTATTATTAATAACGAGATAAAATTAACCGATTAGCTTCACTCCTTCTACCCCCTCCAATACAATGTGACACAGTTCCACGCCTTCACAAGAATTCGATTTTCTTGAAAAGTCTGAATGTTACTGATCTAAAATTTAAAATATATCAATTGCATGATGATTATAGTTGTTTCTCAAAAAATCACCAAAACCCCCTTCTCCTTCCACCACCTCCCATATAAACCGCACTTTTTCATAAAATACTCTAAACGAATTTTCTCAGTACATTTAAATTTCATCGAGGTAAAAATTTAAACTTAATCCTTAATTAGCATTATTATTAACAGCGGGAAGAAAATTAACCGAGTAGCTTCACTCCTTCTACCCCCTCCCATACAATGAGACACATTACACGACTATGTGACAATTCGATTTTCTTGAAAAGTGTGAATGATACAGATCTGAAATTTAAAGTGTATCAATTGCATGATAGTTGTTTTTCGAAAAATCACCAAAAACCCCCACTCCTTCTACCACCTTCCATACAAATTGAACAATTTCATTAAATTCAGTGCACTAAGTTTCTCAGTACCTACTCAATTTTGAAGCTTAAATTTGGTACAAAACATTTTTATAGCTACTCTAGCATGATGTGAAACAAATTAGTTCAGTGCTGTCACCCCTTCTACCACTCCCCATACAAAATTTCTTAACACCGCAAAAATTTCGATTTCATCTATTAATAATATCGTATGATTTGGCTTTACGCACAATCGTAGTCCTGTTATGTTTTTATGCTTAATGTTATTTTATTTGCTTTTTTTTTTAATTATTCACATGTTCTTAACGCTCTTCAACACGTATATGATCTCGAATCACGGGTTTGATTTGATCACGAGCCTGTCCCATAAAAATGGGAGTATCATGCTTTCATTCTTAATAATTTATGGTTCTGATTCGAACAATATACAAACCATTCTCTTCAAAGAGCCATTAAAGTAAGCAGATTTTATATCCCACATAATGCATTACTAACTACACTCTCAAAAATTGCTTGTTATTGCTATTTGTACGCGGACGAAGTCGCGGGGGTTTGCTAGTATGTAATAAAGTATTGTGATCGATACAGGAAAAAAAAAATTTGCTACTCTGAAATTTTTTTTTTCGCGTTTCATGACTAAATTAGCCTAAGAATGCAAAAAAAAAAAAACCGTCCCGCCGTACGCCGTCCGCCGTACATATGGACTCATACCTTCGAGACCGTTAAAGGTAGAATGTTCGTTTTTGGGTGGATTGCTGACAGGGTAAGTGAGCTCTATTTTCTAAAATTTTGGGGGGTGTTAGGGAAAAAGTCGAAAACTACACTTGCTAATATCTCCACCACGAATGCAGATAGAAAGTTGAAAATCAGTGGAGATATAGAGAGGGTTGTGGGACAAACTTTAAAAAGAATTTAATTTTTTTATCCATTGGCGTCCGAAAAGGGGGGGGGTCTAAAAACAAACTGTCGGTCGAATTGTTCTTTCGAATGATTATATCTTCGAAATTATTTATTGTAAAAAATCATATTTGGGACCAATCAGCTTAGAGAGTGGCTAATTATTGTAAGGGGGAAGGTCAGGAGGGGTGCAAAGAAAAACACTTAAAAATGAATATCTCAACTATCTCTTAAGCTATGTAATAGAGACTTGAAACGTATATTAAGCTATACTAGGAAAATACAAAAAAAAATACATGTTGAAATAATAGTAGTGGGGGTAAATGGGGAACATTTCAAAAATGGCGCACTTTTTAAAATTACAAATCCTTATATCTCAAAAAAGAGTACAGATATCAAATCAAAAACTTGTCAGATTGTAGAACTACGTAGTGATGAAATTTGGTAAGTTGGGAGGTGTAAGGGGAGGGAGGTGATAAGCAAAAATGTCGAAAATTTTGAGTGATTTTTTTAGGGCTCTGGTGAAATGCGAAATGCATTTAAAAAAAATCCCTAAATATACGAAATATTAACTGTTCGAAAATCTTTAAAACTTCTACCCCCTCCCATACAAAATTATTTTTTCGACCATTTTGAAGAAATCAATTATCACCTAACTATTAAAAGCTATCAATTTGAAATTTTGCACAAAAACTTTTAAAAATAATTTAAATAAAATTACGTTAAAAGTTTTGAAATTACGCTTGCCCTTCTACCCCCTTCCATACAAAACTATGATTTCGACCAATTTCATTAAATCAATTAATAACCAACAAACTAAAAGCTGCGAACTTGAAATTTTGTAGAAAAACCATATGTATTATTTATTTATAGTAAGGGAACACGTGAGAGCACTGTGGCCTTTTTGGCCTATTGTGCGATTATTGCCCCTATACCCTACCATAACTCAATAGCTTTAGCTAATCTGAGTATCTGTAAGGGAGCCATGTTGGCTAGTTCCTCGGTGGAAATGAAACCTTTCCCCAGAAGATTATGCCTTTTCCTTGCCACTGCTTCACAGTGGCAAAGGATATGTATTGTCGTTTCTGAGTCTTCGAGACAGATGCGGCAGATGTCGGTTTCAGCTATTATCAGCTATTATTCAGCTATTATTGAGGTGGTGGTTCACTCTACTGTGCCCCATCATTAGGCCGATTAGAGTACTAATATCGCTCTGTCTGAATTTCAGGATATCCTCCACATTGTTTTTTTGTGGTATGATTAGTTTTTTTGATGTTGATAAGCCTGGAAGTCTATTCTTGTAGATTTTGTGTTCTTGTTAAACCCGAGCTTTGATGCCTTTTTGATTTTCCGCAGAATGGCTCTGGACCAATAAAGTTTTTTTCCGCGCCATTTTTTGCAAGTCGATCAGCCTCTTCGTTTCCCTCAATTCCCATATGTCCTGGTACACACATTAAGGTTACGTCGTTCCTTTTCCCCAGGATGATTAGGTCTTGAAGACAGTCCCAAACTAACCTCGATCCGTGTTTATTGGATGCTAGGGCTTTGAGAACCTGATTATACGATAGGATATGAATTGATTTGTTGCGATGAGCTCTCCTTATATTCTCTTGGATACATAGCTCCATTGCAATTAGTTCAACCTGGAAGATTATGGCTTCTTTGCCGAGTGGTTTTGAAACCGAGAAGTTAGGACCTTTAACTCCGGCTCCTGCCCCCTCAGAGGTGCGCGAACCATCTGTATACCAGATGGTTGATCCCTCTTTCATTTCAGGTAGCGTGGATTGCCAGTCCTTGCGTTGTCTGATTAAATTTTGCCGACAAGAAGCTTACGTTTAAAACCACATTACAGAAACGCTAAATAAAACTAATGCTCTTATAAGAATCCTTTATCCTTTTATAAACAGAAAATCACACTTAAACATCAACAAAAAAAGGTTCATATTTAAGTCAATTTTTCAACCAGTATTACTGTATGGTGCTCCCTTATGGATAAACTGTACAAAAAGTCATATGAATAAACTCCAGATAGCTCAGAACAAAATCTTAAAGTTGATCCATAATCTTCCAAAATATTTTTCTACTAAAATGTTACACTCTTTAGCCAACACCGAATTTATTCAAGCTAAAGCACTTACACTAATAAATAAGATCAGAAATAGAATTTAACTAGCTGATAATAGACTGATCAATAACTTAATGTTTTAAACTTGTATTTCTTTTCATTTTTGAGCTTTTAGTTAGTTTTTTTTTTAACTCTAATTCATTAAATAGGTTGTTTTCTCTTACCTTTTTTCCTTAAACACTTCTTTTCGTTGTAAAAAAAAATAACAAATATTCTGGGCAATAAATCTATCTATCTATCTAGAAGGTCCCCACACCCCGTTTGACCCTTCCACCAGTGCTCATCATACTTATATTAAATTGGGTTTTAATTAATTAAGGTAAATTTAACTATACTAGGTTATATTAAATTAAATTAAGCAATAATTATCTAACTAATTATCTTGTTATGATAAATAAATAAATGAAATATGTGAAATAAGAAAATATATTAATCGAAAAGATATTAAGAGGAAAGTAGGGCTACAAAAAAGTAATTTCAAAATGTCAAAATTTATACAATACAAATCAAACACTACGAATCGACGATCCACGTCCACTTTGATTAAAAATATAGTTCGTCCTTTTGTTGTATTCCATTTGTCTCCATGTCTTTTTTGAATAATTTTTATTACAGCATAATTTTAGGTGTATCAGTTGAAGGCATTTCCGGAAATGGCGATTTTTCTTCTTTTGTGTACATTTGCATTCGAATATCCATGAAACAAATTTTTATTACACATGCATTCGTATCACGAAAATCATTTAAATCACGTGTTAGTCTTAATTTCGTTTCATCGCTAATAGTAATAATTCCTGTTGTCAAATTAATCGGAGCAAAATTATTTTTATTGTTTTTCTAAAAGTAAAAGAAAAGTAAAATTAACAAATTCTCTTACATATATCATTCCTCTAGCGTAATTAGATATCTGCCAACTTTAGATTTAAGCTAGCAGTTTGCCAATTTCTCGGAAATGCTTGAAGATTCAAATTTTATTTTGACGTAACAAAATGGCAACAAATAAGTAACAAAATCTCTAGTTATTTTATTTTACAGGCAGCTACAAGTGGACTACTAACTTCATATACGTTCGAATTTCGACCACCGGCGATACTAGTAATAATAATTGCTTATACCTTTAAATTTATAAAATTTAAATAAATTTATAGTTATTCTTATTCAAACTTGATTCTTCGAACCACACAAGAAAAACTAATTTTCAAGTTTGCAGTTCGTCCATTTTTGCCATTGAAGGCTCTTCTATACCTGCCTTCTTCCTTTGTATTTTTTGCTAAATTTTATACTTTTAAAGCCTAAATGTGCACTTTTGGCTAGACTTACACGAATATTCGCAAAAGCACGTTTGTTAACGTTTTAATTTAAAAATTAAGAACTTAATCCATTCGGTGACGAAATTTAAAATTACCGCGCAATTAATTTAGCTATCGCCATGAATTGAATTAAAAAACTTTAGTAGCTAATGTAAGAACGTGCACATTTAGACTTAGAAAGTGTAAAATTAAAAATCACGTAAGAAGTAGACCGGTATAAAAAAGCATTAAATACATAACTTATCAACAATGATGGTAAGTTTTAACTGGGCTTCTCCATATTTTTATAATGTTCGAGTGTTAACTATACTCATATAATGTAAGTAACACAATTATTAATTTGCTAATAACCAGAAAATAAAACCACAATAAGACCGTGCAGGTGAACAAAAAAAAAGCAAAATTTAAACTCTTCAACCAGATTTTGGAACGTGCTAAGTAAGGAATTATGAATAAATTTAGATCATACAATAATTCAATAAAAGTAGATATGTGGAATGCAAATATGTTAATTTTTTTTTTTTTTTGTGAATATATGTAAAATAGATAAACTGTCCGTTTAAATAACGTATTCTAACAATTTTGAGGTGTGAAAAACTTTAGATATATCCATGAGGCAAAAATCAAATTCTGAAGACACAAACACCAATAATTCATTCACAGAATCTTAATTTTAATTATTCCGTTGACGAAAATTTAACTATATATTTTATATTTGTATTGCACTGTGTTCGTTTAGAGATGTTCACCTATTGGAAAAATTGACTGGATGTAGCATAGCCGCATTTTAAATTCCTTTCAGCTATGCCGACATCTTGCCAACATACCAACAGTTAGCCGTTGTAAATTTAAAAAAAAAATTAACATCTTGTAAAAAATTAATTAATTTAAAAAAGGGCGAAATCGAAAACAACAAATACCAAAAAAAATTAAAAAAAATAATTAGAAAAATTAATCATGGATTTTTTTTTTAAACTTTCATCACAATTCGTTTAAACGTTTCGACAGCTCGTTAACTACTAATGCTACAAGTACCATTTGAATTGACCACAATACCTGGTGCCAAGCTGCTTACTCAAAATATTATAAATTAAAAAGCAAAATGAACCGAAGAAAACGTCATGTGACACCAATACCATTGTACTGCGTTGTACCCATACTAGATAGACACAAAGTTATGTGTGTTCCTGATAAGTATTCCCAATACTTTTATCGCTTTTTTAGATATTCAAATGAAGATAAAAAAAAAGAAAATTTTCATTTGATTTTTTTTTTTTTTTTGTAAAGCAATCCAGACAATTGTACGTGCTGCTAAGGTGCTACACCGTAGAATCGTCCCAAATGGGTCTTCTTCAGCGAGAAGCACATAAGCTCGGCGAGAAACATTAAGAGAATTCCAAGATACATTATAGACGGATTGTAGAGACGTTATACAACTTAGCAATTGCACCTACTACACTGACTGGCCCAGTCCACCAACAACAAAACTGCCAATTGGCAGGTAAGTGTTAATGAAAAAATTGAAAACAACATAGAGAAAAAGAACGGTTTGTTAACGAGATCGAGAATTATCTCACAAGTCCATAACTACATACGAGGTAGTTACTAAAAAATTATCATTTCAGAAGTTCATACCTCAAAGGCGAGTCATCGCTGAACAGTTAAGGCAAACATTATTCGGTGGTGGTGGTCTCGCCATTCGAAAAGGATCACTCGCTGGAATCACCACCAGCAGCCTGATCGATATTCCGATCAGGCATCTGTAACCTCAATTTCCCCTTTCACCCAATATGGTGACAGAATATGAGGTGCGCACCTAAAGAATTTTATTTCTTAATGTCACCATATTTAGGGTCAATTATTTCTGCTCAAAATAAGTAGCCCCCGTAATAAACCTCACCTCTGCAGCTACACACACTCCGCGTGGGTGACGCTATTCGCTCGCCAAACACAACCTGTGATTGGGCGATGATGGTCAGTCCATCGAAATGAATACACCTGAAAATCACCACAATAGCAAAATAACACAACTAACAAAAGAACGGAAGTCTCTACAGGGTACGTGCAGCACATACGAAATTGGGACCAATCGGCCCAGCCAGCCGTATGTGTATAAAACCGTCGCTATCCCCAACCGAAAGCCGAGAGCTGAAAACAGAATTTTTATATGCACGTACTGATATTTAGGTATTTCTATAAATTTATCCCGCAACACTGTCACTAGAATACCAAATACGCAATTCGATTCGATGAAACTCTTCAAAACGGAATATGACAATATTTTAATTATAGTCGAAAAAAATATATTTGAATTTCACCGACATTCATGCAGGTATGTTCGTTCGTACCTGGTCGAGTGTCGGTGTAGGTGAGCAAAAGTGAGATTTTATTTGGATTTGAAAACTGATTAGCGTTGAGGAAATGCAACGTTTCGGGCAATCTTCTAGCTGGGGTTTGGCCGGAGTCTACTTCCTATTTGACTTATTGGGTTTGAACTCTGGACATTGACTTGATAATTATTGAAAATTTGACAAATTTTCGGTTTTGGCAGAGTTTAATTATTAATTAATTATTTTCATTTAATTAAGCCCAAAAATATCAACATAATTATGTTTTAATGAGCCCGAACCGGAACCTGAACCCACAATTAAATAAATAAATAATAGTTTTGGATTCGAGGTTTACTTATTCATTTTTTTCTTATTTCAAAAGAATATAACTTCATAAAAAACAAACTTTTAAGCACTGCTATACACTTATAGTAACGATATTGAACATTATTTACATAAGGTGCATGCTCCTCTTTTGAACAACTCAATTAATCGGAAAGCTATTTCTATTATTTTTAAATAAGCACATGCACGCATATTTTGTACGAAAAGGAGGGACATTTTATAAAGCCCACCTTATAGTTAGTTATTGCTGAATAAATCAACAAATAAATAAATAAAAATAGTTTCTCCTTTTAGTAATATTTCATCATCATCATCATCAATATCGCGACAGCCCAAATCGGGCCTTGGCCTCCTGAAGTCGTCGCCTCCAATCACCTCGGTCCAAAGACCGCGTCCTCCAGCTGCTAATTTTTAAGATGGCTTTGCTATCTTCATCAACCGAGTCTTCCCATCGTTTGCGTGGCTTGCCTGCTGGCCCGTTACCACTCGCTTTGCCTTTCAGAGCACGTTTGGGGATTCTTCTATCTTCCATTCGCTCTACATGGCCAGCCCACTGCAGTTTACGTAGCTTGATGAACGTTGAAGCTTCTGGCTCCTCGTAGAGTTGATACAACTCATGGTTGTATCTTATTCGCCATTCCGATCCTTCCTTCACAGATCCCAAAATTCTTCGAAGGACCTTTCTTTCAAATGAGCTAACTGCTTTTTCGGAAGTTCGCGTTAATGTCCACGTCTCGCTGCCATAACAGAGCACAGGTCGTATAATAGTTTTATATATCCGCAGCTTATTGTTCCTGTGCACTTTCTTGGATTTCATTATTGGAAGTACCGAATAATACGTCTTATTTGCTAGTATTATCCGTCGTTTGATTTCGTATGTTTCATTACCGTCCTTTGCTAGATTAGCCCCAAGATATACATATGAAATTGTCCACACTCTCCAAATTATATTCCGCAATTGTTATGTTTTGTCTGAAATGCGCTCTCCTTTTTGTTTGCGTCATTAATTTTGTTTTGTTTTCGTTAATGCGTAACCCGACTTCTTTTACGGCGGAATCAAAATTGACAAATACCTCCTTAGCACTAGGGAAGGATCTTGCTAGGTTTTTAATGTCGTCAGCGTATGCTACTAGTTGGGTGGATTTGAATAGTAGTGTCCCGTTGGTGTCGACTGGGATTTTTCGGACGACATACTCTAGTGCGAAGTTGAAAAGAATGGGGGCTAGACCATCTCCCTGCTTTAAACCACATTCCGTTCGAAAGCTGGTTGTGGAATCGGTTTGTAATCTCACTTGGGATTCAGTGTTCGTTATTGTGAGTCTTGTTAGTCGGACTAGTTTTTGAGGAATCCCAAAGTCAAGCATGATTTGGTACAGTACGCTCCTGTCGATACTGTCGTATGCTTATTTAAAATCTACGAAGGTTTGGTGCACGTCTGTGCTATATTCCCAGCATTTCTCAAGCACCTGTTTCACCGAAAATATCTGTAGATCGTCCGGTTCTGAATCCGCCTTGGTATTCGCCAATTATTTGATTAGTATAGGGCTTAAGACGACGTTCAATTATTTTTGTCAGTATTTTATAGGACGTACACATCAATGATATTCCTCTATAATTCTCACAGCAGAGTTTATCTCCTTTCTTGTAATTATAATGCTTTTTCGACAATCGTCGGGTATGATTTCCTCTGTCCAAATTTTGCATATCATGTTGTGCAGTATTTCAGCGACACAATTTCCACCGTTTTTCAGCATTTCAACTGGTATTTCGTCAATTCCCGGCGCTTTGTTTAGTTTTTTTTAACACATAGGGCTGCTTTGATTTCAGCAAGCGTGGGTAGTGTCGATGATGGTTCATCTTCGTCAGTTGAGGCTTCAATTGAAATGTTGTCTGTCATGATCAGTGCTAATGGGGTGAGATTCAAAACATGTTCAAGGTAGGAAGCTCATCTCCTTTTGATTTCTCGTGTGTCGCTGATGATGTTGCCCTCTGCGTCTTTGCAGAGACTGGTTTTTGGCTTATATCCCTTTTTTAAGTCTTTTACTATTGCGTATACCTCCCGCGTTTTATTTTTTCTCATGTCGTCGTCCATTTTTTGTATTTTGTCATTATGGTACTTCCTTTGTTTTCGTCTGCAGGTCTTTTTCGCATAACGCCTAAGCTCGTCATATCTTTCTTTTTTGGCTCGTGTTGGTCGTTCAGTAAAAATTTTGTAAGCCTCGTTCTTTCTATCTATTGCATCGCGACAATCTTGGTCGAACCAATCATTATTTTTTCGCCGTGCTTGATACCCTAATACCTCTTTTGCGGAGGATTCGATGCCGTCTCGTATTTTCATCCACGCATTCTCCACTGGTATATTTTGGATATTTTCATATATTGGTGTCAGGTGTTTATTACATGCTGATATGTAAGCCTGCGCCACCGTTTCGTCGTTAAGCTTTCGACATTGAATTTGCGAGCCCTACTCGTTTTCGAATATCCACGACAAGCTATTCTGCATCGATACTTAGCTCTGACTAGATAGTGATCAGAGTCACAATTCGCACCGTGTAGGGTTCGTACATCAAGTATGCTGGAAGCAGCCCTCTTCTCAATTAGAACGTCGTCTATTTGGTTGAAGGTGTGACCATCTGGTGATGCCCACGTTCGTTTGTGAATATCGCGATGTGCGAAGCACGTAGAGCTTACTATGATATTTTTCTTCTCCTTCTTCAATGGTGCTACAGCCCAAATCGGGCCTTGGCCTCCTGACCTTCTGGTTCCTTAACATTTTTATTATTTATTGCGGAAGAGTTGTTAGCTCTTCGCACAACTCTCTATCTACCACAAGCAGGTAGTGTGGTGGAATTATGCGTTGACCGGGATTTGAACTCACGAGCTTCGCATTGTAAACCAAACACGCTTCCCACTAGACTATACCCTAGGCTGATATGATATTGTTGCTGCTTGCGAAATCAATAAGACGTTGGCCATTGTCGTTAGTTATGTCATGGAGACTGTGCCCTCCTGTTGTTTCTCTATGAGCCTCCTCCTTTCCGACTTTTACATTAAAATCCCCTAAGACAATTTTTAGATCATTCGAGGGCAGTGAATCATAGGTTGTCTTTAGGGTGGCATAAAATTCGTCTTTAGTTAAATCGTCCTTGTCTTCTGCACACAATCTTTCACTTACTGGTCTGAAGCTCGTGACTTGCTGTTTAAATTTTTTGTCAACGACAAAAGCGACTCCAAACTCTCTGCTTCCCGACAATTTTCCACTTGGATAGATTGTGTGTGATCTCATGTCCATGATTTCGTTACCGAGCCATTTCGTTTCTTGGATGGCAGTTATGTTGAGGTTGTGTTGTGCCACTTCTTCGAGGAACTCTTTCAGAGCTCCTGTCCTAAATAAGGATCGAACACTCCAAGATCCAATAGAGTAGTCCATTTTTCGTTTGCGGGGTCGTTGCCGTTGAGTCTATCCTTTCCGAGGCTGTTCTTCAGGTTTCTGGACAGTGTTCTTTTTTCCTGTGATGCGTTGTCGGCACATCGCTCAACCCCCGACCTGTAGGACCGGTCCTATTTATTTATTACACCCTAGTAGAAAAAGGGTGGGAGTTTTGAGCTAAATATGACATGCTGGAGATCTCACAGCTATGCTGCGAGTCCAACTATGTCACACTTTTTGCCTACTTTCTGAGACGCACTGATATTACTGGCTATTCAGGTTAACTCCATGTTCCCTCCTCCATTCTCAAACCGAGCTTGGGACCGTCTATGGCGGAGTTTTAGAAATATTTCACTGATTCCGAAAAATGGTCAGCCGGGAAAGAAAATAAACTGCCAACAAGTCGAGCGAAACTTTATTATTCTTGGGACAAGTTGCGGATGAGTGGAAAGTCAATATGCAGGTTAGAGTGGTTAGGGAAGGCTAAGTGAAAGGGAGTTCTTGGGCAGGGCTGTTGTCAATTTAACAATATTTCATTCGTTTCTGCAAGTTTGCGTTTTTATGGGGCGAGGAGGAGGTGTAATTGTAAGGGTGGGTAGATGTTAATAACTTTTTAATTAATTGCTTGAATCATGTCCAATATTCTATGTATAGAATGTGTTTCATAGACGAAGTTGCATAGAATTTTCATAAAATTCGGTGTATTTTACATTCACGAAACCGAACATTTGTATGGAGGTAGAGAAGGTAGGGGAATCGTAAAATTTGATATGTAGTTTTATTTCGCTTCTCGTGTAAGGTACTTGTACAAAATTTCAAGTTCGTGGCTATTTGTTGATTTAATAAAATGGGTCGAAATCATAGTTTTGTATGGGAGGGGGTAGAAGGGCGAGAGCGATTTCAAAACTTTTAAAGTAATTTCATTTCAATTATTTTTGTAAGTTTTTGTGCAAAATTTCAAATTCATAGCTTTAAACAGCTAGGTGATAGTTGATTTCTTAATAATTGTCGAAATCATACTTTTGTATGGGAGGGGGTAGAAGGACAGGCGCGATCTCAAAACTTTTGACGCAATTTTATTTTAACTATTTTTAAAGTTTTTGTGCAAAATTTCAAATTGATAGCTTTTAATAGTTAGGTGATAATTGATTTCGTGAAAATGGTCGAAAAAATAATTTTGTATGGGAGGGGTAGAAGTTTTAAAGGTTTTCGACCAGTTAATATTTCGTATATTTAGGGATTTTTTTTAAATGCATTATTCAAGTTTTCAAGTTTCTGCCTTAAAATTTCACTCAAAAATTTTTAGTTTATGTGTTTTTTTCAATGCACATGAAACACCTTGTGCACATTAGACCGGGGGTCGGTTTATAACAATTATGGATCAAGTTATTATTATTTTTCTATGTACATCAAATAGACATATCCACATGCAAAATTTAAACTGTGTATCTTTCACCAGAGACCTAAAAAAATCACTCAAAATTTTCGACATTTTTGCTTATCACCTCCCTCCCCTTACACCTCCCAACTTAAAATTTTTACGAAAATTAAAAACTATGTAGTTCTACAATCTGACAAATTTTCGATTTGATATCTGTACTCTTTTTTGAGATATAAGGATTTGTAATTTTGAAAAGTGCGCCATTTTTGAAATGCTCTCCATTTTTTTCCACTACTATTATTTCAACATGTTATATTTTTTTTGTATTTTTTTCGTATAGCTTAATATACTTTCTAAGTGTTAATTACATAGCTTAATAAATAGCCGAGATATTGATTTTTAAGTGTTTTTCTTTGCACTACCCCTGACCCTCCCCCTTACAATAATTGGCCTTTTTCTGTCACCTTAATGGTCCCAAAATATAAATTTTTTACGATAGCAAATTTCGAAGATATAATCATTTTAAAAAACAATTCGGCCGACAATTTGTTTTTAGCCCCCCCTTTTCTGACGCCAATGGATAAAAAAATTAAATTATTTTTAAAGTTTGTCCATATGTACAGCGTACGGCGGGACGGATTTTTTTTTTTTTTTGCATTTTTAGGCTAATTTAGTCATGAAACGCGAAAAAAAAATTTCAGGGTAGCAAATTTTTTTTTGTTTTCTTGTGTCGAGCACAATATTTTATTATTAAAATAATAAAGTAAAATTCAAAATGCTGTATAAAATATAAATCCTTTACTTAAGTATACTATGTGATCTTACCCTTGCGTCACAGCAAGATTTTTCGGTGCACGTCTCATTGATATGGAAAAAGCATTCGACACGGTCTAGCTGGATGGTCTTATATTTAAATTGTTTCAGGCACAGTACCCAATAAACCTCATAAAAGTAATAGACGAAATGGCTCACGGCAAAAATTTCGTCGTGATCAATGGAAATTTTTCATCTTGTAAAACTTTTAAAGTAACTCCGCCATAGACGGTCCCAAGCCCGAGTTGAGAAAGGAGGAGGGTAAATGGAGTTAACCTGAATGGCCAGTAACACCAGTGCGTCTCAGGAAGTAGGCAAAAAGTATGACATAGTTGGACTTGCAGCATAGCTGTGAGAACTCCAGCATGTCATATTTAGCTCAAAACTCCCACCCTTTTTCTACTAGGGTGTAATAAATAAGTAGGACCGGTCCTCCAGGTCGGGGGTTGGGCGAGGCGCCGACAACGCATCACCGGAAAAAGAACACTGTCCAGAAACCTGAAGAACAGCCTCGGAAAGGATGGACTCAACGGCAACGACCCCGCAAACGAAAAATGGACTACTCTATTGGATCTTGGAATGTTCGATCCTTATTTAGGACAGGAGCTCTGAAAGAGTTTCTCGAAGAAGTGGCAAAACACAACATCAACATAACTGCCATCCAAGAAACGAAATGGCTCGGTAGCGAAATCATGGACATGAGATCACACACAATCTATCCAAGTGGAAAATTGTCGGGAAGCAGAGAGTTTGGAGTCGCTTTTGTCGTTGACAAAAAATTTAAACAGCAGGTCACGAGCTTCAAACCAATAAGTGAAAGATTGTGTGCAATCCGAATAAAGACTAAATTTTTCAACACTTGGTTGATCAACGTTCACGCACCAACAGAAGACAAGGACGATGTAACTAAAGACGAATTTTATGCCACCCTAGAGACAACCTATGACTCACTGCCCTCGAATGACCTAAAAATTGTCTTAGGGGATTTTAATGCAAAAGTCGGAAAGGAGGAGGCTCATAGAGGAACAACAGGAGGGCACAGTCTCCATGACATAGCAAACGACAATGGCCAACGTCTTATTGATTTCGCAAGCAGCAAAAATATCATAGTAAGCTCTACGTGCTTCCCACATCGCGATATTCACAAACGAACGTGGGCATCACCAGATGGTCACACCTTCAACCAAATAGACCACGTTCTTATTGAGAAAAGGGCTGCTTCCAGCATACTTGATGTACGAACTCTCCGCGGTGCGAATTGTGACTCTGATCACTATCTAGTCAGAGCTAAGTATCGATGCAAAATAGCTTGTCGTGGGTATTCGAAAACGAGTAGAGCTCGCAAATTTAATGTCGACATGCTTAACGACGAAACGGTGGCGCAGGCTTACATGCTAGCATGTAATAAACACCTGACACCAATATATGAAAATATCCAAAATATGCCAGTGGATAATGCGTGGATGAAAATACGAGACGGTATCAAATCCTCCGCGGAAGAGGTATTAGGATATCAAGCACGGCGAAAAAGCAATGATTGGTTCGACCAAGAATGTCGCGACGCAATAGATAGAAAGAACGAAGCTTACAAAATTTTTACTGAACGACCAACACGAGCCAAAAAAGAAAAATATGACGAGCTTAGGCGATATGCGAAAAAGACCTGCAGACGAAAACAAAGGAAGTACCATAATGACAAGATACAAAAAATGGACGACGACATGAGAAAAAATAATACGCGGGACGCATACGCCATAGTAAAAGACTTGAAAAAGGGATATAAACCAAAAACCAGTCTCTGCAAAGACGCAGAGGGCAATATCATCAGCGACACAGAAGAAATCAAAAGGAGATGGGCTTCATACTTCGAACATCTTTTGAATCCCATCCCAATAGCACCGATAACGACAGACAACATTTCAATTCAAGCCTCAACTGACGAAGATGAACCATCATCGACACCACCCACGCTTCCTGAAATCAAAGCAGCCCTATGTGACCAAAAACGAAACAAAGCGCCGGGAATTGACGAAATACCAGTTGAACTTCTGAAAAACGGTGGAAACTGTGTCGCTGAAATACTGCACAGCATGATATGCAAAATTTGGACAGAGGAAATCATACCCGACGACTGGCGAAAAAGCATTATATGTCCAATTTACAAGAAAGGAGACAAACTCTGCTGTGAGAACTACAGAGGTATATCATTGTTGTGTACGTCCTATAAAATACTGACAAAAATAATTGAACGTCGTCTTAAGCCCTATACAAATCAAATAATTGGCGAATACCAAGGCGGATTCAGAACCGGACGATCTACAACAGACCAGATATTCTCGGTGAAACAGGTGCTTGAGAAATGCTGGGAATATAACACAGACGTGCACCAAATATTCGTAGATTTTAAACAAGCATACGACGAGCCAGAAGCTTCAACGTTCATCAAGTTACGTAAACTGCAGTGGGCTGGCCATGTAGAGCGAATGGAAGACAGAAGAATCCCCAAACGTGCTCTTAAAGGCAAAGCGAGTGGTAACCGGCCGGTAGGCAAACCACGCAAGCGATGGGAAGACTCGGTTGATGAAGACAGCAAAGCCATTCTAAAAATTAGCAGCTGGAGGACGCGGTCTTTGGATCGAGACGATTGGAGGCGACGACTTCAGGAGGCCAGGGCCCGATTTGGGCTGTCGCGCCATTGATGATGATGAAAACTTTTAAAGTAAGTGAGGGCCTGCAACAAGGAACAGTCACTGCACCAACTCTATTCTCCATCTTTCTCAACAGTCTTTTCAGTTTTTATGGATTCAACAAGACAAAAAACAAGTCTATCATAGCATTCGCGGATGACTTGATCGTTTACACTACACACAGGAATTGTACGGTAGTACAACAGGACCTGCAGAAGATGTACAGTGAAATCAAGCGCACCTGGAGATTGAAAATAAATCCGCAGAAGTGTGCAACGATTCTGTTCAGAACCACTCTCCGATATGCAAATCGCAATTTGAGACTTAACTGGAAAAACTTCCACATTGTGACTGAGGAGGGTGGCAATGAACAGATTCCGCACAAAACTTGCGTCAGATATCTAGGTGTACATCTTGACCAGCTCCTGAAGTGCAGAGACCACTCATCTATCCAGCTAGAAAAAAGTCGAAAATGCTTTATATCGCTCCGTAAATGGTTTTACGCAAAACACATTCTTCCGAGAGTGAAAATCATATATTACATGACTTTTATTAGGCCTACACTCACGTATGGTTGTTTCATTTGGTTTAACATGAGTGCTTCCATGATGGAAAGATATAGAGTACTTGAGGCGTAAGGCGGAGACCGAATATCTGAATTATATTTCAAACCGCGTGCTACATATATAATACTGCAAAGGTAATGAGAATCAATTCCACCATAATCCATCTGATTCGGAACCATATTTATAGATCCTCGCAACAAGGTGAACATCCTTGGATCTCACAACCCTTCTTTGCGAATCCTCTATATTTCGAAAATACACTCAGGACAAGGTATATGCCTTGTGAAGCATTCACATACCTCGACAGCTTGGGATACATAACAGACGCACAGAATGTGCCTGTTTTGTACCAGTCGAAGGACTACAGTCAAGCGAATTCTCTTCAACCCGCACCTAAGTACTTTGGATGCATTGCCTATTTGGAGATATTCTACAGCCAATCATTATGACTGGCGTGTAAATCAGTTGCATAAATTTTGGTGGCTCAACGATGATGATCGTTAAGATACGTGAATAGGATTTGTCTAGCTTTTCCTGTTTTTTGAATAATTCAAATTTTATGATAAAAATTTAGATTATAAGATAGCTTTGCAAAAATTGCAAATAATAAAGAATAATTGTATATATTTTAATTTAAGTTATGCTATAAGTAGATAAGATTAATTTATGCTTAATTTTTATAATTTTGTTCTAGTTAGTTAATTGAGATTTTGATTGTATTATAGTATAAGTAGCATCAGGTAAATCAATTAGATTAAGGTAGTATAAGAATTGTAAATACAAATGTAAAGAATAAATAACAAAACGGATTCGATAATATTGATGTAAATTTAAATGTAAATATAAAATGTAAATATGTTAACTAGATATAAACTAACACAAAAACCGATAAAACCATAAATTTCCGTAAAACTTAAAAAAAAAAATTTCAAACTTTACCGCAAGATTTTTTGGTTTGCATATTTATCTATACATATAAATATCATTGTAGTGTCTGTCTGTTATTTCCCAACAAACAATTTGAAATCACAGTGAAATTATAATGAAATCTGTAATTGAATGTGAATTCACTTCAGGTTCATTTTCGATTCTTTTCGAAGTCACTTCGAATCCACTATAGTACTAAAAACTTTACCTCAGACTGAAATCAATATATGAAGTCAGAAAAACTTGCGGAAGTGATGCAGAATAAAACTCAAAAAAAGACTTCAGAAAGATATCACAGAATGAATCCACAACGTTATCAGTAACTGGTAAAGAACTGATATCTGTACTAGAATTCAGTATGCTTTCAGTAGAAGGAATCATATTTATACTTTGTAGCTGACATTGAAGTGAGCGAAAGGAATATCATTTACAATGGTCGCAATCTATTCGGTCGGAAGTGGATATAGTTTTATACTTTCTTGATGATTTCTTGTGCAAACTGGGAATAATATGAAAAATGAAACAAACTACTAAATAATCTTAGTACTAATTTATGATAAATATTTATATGTATAAAATAATAAAAAATGTATATAAAATAATAAAAAAATAAAGCTAGGGTGAAGCTTCGTAGGTAGCGTGTTGGTCTACAATGCGAAGGTCATGAGTTCAAATCCCGATCGAGGCATAAATCCAACACACTGCCTGCTTGGGTATACCTTGGTCACCTCAATCTACGAAAATGAAAAATTCGTAGGTAGAGGGTTGAGCGAAGGTCTAACAACTCTACCACAATAAATAATGAAAAAATGTTAAGGAACCTAAAGGTCAGGAGGCCAAGGCCCGATTTGGGCTGTTGCGCCATTGTAGTAGTGTAGTGTAGTGTAAAAAAATTATGGCTATTATGTAGCTAGTAGAAATTAAAAATAAAAATATTGAAGAAAAAATATATTAATTCAAATTATTTATACAGGGTGTTTGGTACTCAGTGTGCCACCTTATAAGGGGTTATTCCTAGATATATTTTGAGAAAAAAACTGTTCTGCGGAGTTGGTCAGTTTTCAATATCCGCGGAGATACAGGGTGACCAAGAAAAGTGTTTCGGACCTCTACCTTCACTCACTCAAAACGCTATATCTTGAAAACGAATAATTGCAATTCAAAGTGTTATAGCTTGTTTTTTAGGGAATCGAATTACCTATTATGGTGTATTAGTCCGCATTGTAACTGTACCCAATCTTGAGGTATTTGCTTCAGAACACAAATTTTTGATACTTTGACCCTCAAAATTCTGGGATCAATGTAGTTTTTCTCAAAAAAAAGCATTATAAAAATGTCATTTTAATAAAGCAACACTCGTTCTAAAAAAAACTACCTGAAATGTTGTTAAACTGAAATATTCTTTGTGTCCTTTAAATAATATTTAAATTATCGAGGAAATGAATTAAATTAAAATGAGTTTCAACACAACTAGGTGCAGCACTTTGCTCTTTTTAATGGGGTACCTAACAAAATAAAAAGCGAATAAAAGCAAATCTTACTTCATATTTTTACCAGTTACATTGTTAAAAGTATAAGGTGTCACTAAAATTTAGAAAATAATTTCGAAATGCCTGAGTACTCGAATGAAGAATATGTAGACATCATTTTCATTTATGGGGAGTGTCAGGGAAATACACGAGCGGCGCGACTTTGTATCATCAGAGATTTCCTAACCATCGGATACCTTACAAGAGAGTATTCCAAGAAGTTTACAGAAGGATTCGGGAAACAGGCAGCGTTAGGACAAGCAGAGTAAATGCAAATCCTGCGCCGATAATCGCTGTTCCAACCGATGAAGGAGTACTACATGCAGTTCAAAATGATCCATCAATCAGTATCCGACGCTTGGCATTGCAGTTAGACGTCTCTATGTGGAAAGTTTGGAGTGTCCTAAAAGCAGAGCGTTTGCATCCCTACCACCACATACCAGTGCAGGAGCTTTTACCCATTGATTTTCCCCAAAAGGATGGAGTTTTGCAATTGGCTCCTTGAACGACAACTAAGGGACGAGCATTTTATGAACAACATTCTTTGGACGGATGAGTCCCAATTCACCAGGGACGGTATCACAAATTTCCACAACTTACACACCTGGGCTGAGAGCAATCCACATACAAGAAGAGAGGCATCATTTCAGCACAGATTCAGTGTCAATTTATGGGCAGGTGTGATTGGTGACGATTTCATTGGTCCTATTAGGCTTCCGCCTACCCTAAATAGTTCCAATTACTTGTATTTTTTGACAAATAATTTACAGGAGTTATTGGATGATATGCAACTGGAACGATTGGCTTCCATGTTTTACCAACACGATGGTGGTCCAGCTCATTACGGCCGACAAATCACAGATTGGTTAAATTCCAATTATAGCAATCGCTGGATCGGTAGAAATGGACCGATACACTGGCCTGCAAAATCTCCTGATTTAACTATTATGGATTTCTTTGTATGGGGACTGATGAAGGACCTTGTCTACGCAACGGAAGTAGTAACGTTGCAGGATCTAAACACCAGAACCGATGCGGCAGCAACAGAAGTAAGGCAGCAGTTGAGGAGTATGAACACAGAGAGGACACTGGCAAAACGAGCTTTACCGTGCGTTCAAAATGAAGGTGGCAACTTTGAACATTTATTGTAATTAAGGAAATTTGAAATAAACCACAAAAAACATTCTTAAGTTCTTTTAGTTCAAGCGGAGAGAGTTGATCAACATATTCTTGTTTTTTTTTATGAAAGTGCTAAATTATTTGAATGATAGTTTTTGCTAAACTATAAAACTTATGTAATGCACGTGTATGCATCTTTTGTAGGCAATTATATGGCATATAAAAAAACAACATTAAAATTCAATTTTTGTAATGCGTTTTTTTGAGAAAAACTACATTGATTCCAGAATTTTGAGTATCAAAAATTTGTGTTCTGAAGCAAATACCTCAGGATTGGATACAGTTACAATGCAGACTATTACACTAAACGAAAGGTAATTTGATTCCCTAAAAAACAAGCTATAACAATTTGAATTACAAGTATTAGTTTTCAGGATATAGCATTTTGAGTGAGTGAGGGTACAGATCCGAAACACTTTTCTTGATCACCCTGTATTTCCGCGGATATTGAAAATTGACCATCTCCGTAGATTAATTTTTTTCTCAAAATATACCTAGGAATAACTCCTTACAAGGTGGCACACGGAGTACCAAGCACCCTGTATTGTAACAGTAAAAAAAAATATTTAAATCCGGCAAATTGCTTCCTGAAAAAAAAAAATAATAATATTTAACTAGTAATAATAATAATAGTAAATATGAGCATTATTGGACTTTAATTCTTACCAAACCCTTTGCATATTGAAAATGATTCTTAGGGTGGTCTACATTATTTTCGCTTCCGTTACAGGCGCCTATGAATAAATATTTAAATTTAGTTATTTATAATTTATAAAATATACATAAAAATCACTTTTTAGGGAAAAAATGCAATTACATCCCTTCATGCCAATATTATTATTTTCGGTTGTCCAAAAAAATTTAGCTGCAACTTTTTCAATGAAATTTATATTTTGAAAGCAAGGTTTGATACGAAATGAACCTCCGACCGAGGTCCATTCCGCATACAGAAAATTAATGAGGTCCCCCAGGTCTGGACAGCACTTCCTGCCGGCTGCTCAGGAGCGTGGGTGTGGGGAATTTGACCTGGAGGAACCTCATCCTTGAGGGTGCTGTCGAAAGTACAGGTGTGTGCTCTACACCACCGATCATTATGGCCCGGGGCTCCGCATATGACCAACTAGGCTATACGGGGCCCTAGGGCAGTACGGCAAAATCAGAGGAGCATGAATTGCCAGGGACGAGTTTCGTCGAGCATCGTGAGCGCCGAGGCCACATTTGGGCGACTTAGCACTTCATATGTTTTCCTTTATTATTCATAACGCGACAACAGAATATAGAAAAGAAAATGTTGTTAAAAACTTACGTTTGCCTTCCGTCCGTACCTGTATGCTGTTGAACAGTGTAATTAAATTTAATAAAATGGATACGAAAGGAAAGAAGAAAAAAAAAAAATGGGTTTGATTAAGTATTTAGCGCGGTTTATTAAATTCCTAACTCCTAATATAAAAAAAACTAATCAAATAATGTCGTTGAGGTACCTGACGTCCAGCGTTGGGGCCCTGGAACCTGCCGCTCGCCTTGTCTTCGGTGGTTGTTTTTTTTTTTTTTTTCAATTCACTTTTGGTTTTTTTATTTGTTTTCTTGTTATAATTCACTTTCGTTTTTCTTTGTTCTTATTAGAATTTCGTTTTCCCTTGTTTTATTACAATTCACGTTCGTTTTTATTATAATTCACTTTTGTTTTTCCATTTTTTTATTATAATTCACTACGTTTTTCCTGTTTTTATTATAATTCACTACGTTTTTCCTGTTTTTATTATAATTCACTACACTTTTTATAGGCCGTATCTGGCTCAGTTCCAAATTTTTTATTCCTTTTGTTTTTTTTTTTTTTACACTCGACCCTCAATCCTTCAGTCTTGTCTTGAACCCAAAACTTTTTCAAAAAAAGCCCCGATTTTTCTACGCGCCGCCTTTTATAAGTCTCACTCAACGGTCTTTTTTCTTTTTTTTTTTTTTTCGCGCGAAATGACGGCCGTCAGCACAAATTGTTATTAAATGTTTTTCGCTTCACTCCCTACATGTCGTTGTTGCGCGGTAATTATTTTATTATTGTTATTATTATTGTTTTATTTGTTATTATTATTATTCTTATTATTATTATTATTATTCTTATTATTATTAACACTAAAACTATTTATATAAAAATTATAGAGGTTTGACAAAAATATTACATAGCAGAAAAAAGAAATACAAATGGCAAAAATACAGGTGCGGATCGAGAATTCATGGAGATCCGCTCCATGAAATGAAAAAAATAAAAAAAAATATATGTTAGAAAAAAAAAGAAAGGACTGGACGATCATTTCGTATCAATCGTGGGGACGACCTCGACCCAGGAGAAGGATCTCATGCTCCTAGAGCCGGGCTCAATTTAACAAAAAAAAATAAAAAACTAAGCATCCCCACTAAATGTGCTCTATCGCTCCAAACTAAGTCCTTTTGAGAATTAATTATAACTAAACTATAAATTTAAATTATACATCTAAAAAAAATAAGAAAATAAAGAAAAGAAGTAAAATTATTAATTGAAATACAAAAAAATGTGAATACTATAATTGACCACATAGCAAAATCTAAAACTAAAATCTCTCCTGCTTGTATAAGATTCCAAATTTTATTGCAGCAGGAGGCTTTCGCGGTGGCCGACAAAACTTATTCCCAATATTACCTACAAATTCATCTGGGAGAAATATTGTTCTTTTTATACGACCTTTGATCCGCTGACCTGTACGTTGCTTGATATACTTCAGTCGGTGTTGAGGTTTGGAGTAAAAGCTCTATAGCTGGAATGATCTAACATCATTTTTAGGCCATGATTGGTTCTCCTGTGCAGGAACGAAGCTCAAATTTTTTTCGAGCAGGCTATTGGGCAATGATTCATTAGATGATGATAGGAGAACTTCATATTCATCAATTCCGTTGATCAGATATTTTAGATGTTGTTGTCTTACAACTCGAGTATCAAGGTACAACGCATTAACATTGATATATAATTCTTTTGAATTAAGGAGAGTATTATGCTGCTCTAAACAAGAATTAAAGAACGGTGTTGTTGTCGATTGTTTCAAGGGCCCCGAGATTCTTTCCTTACAAACAATTCGATCAGCACTTTGCTTGCTCTCTTCGCTACTATCCAGGCCAACCTCTTCGACAGTAACTTGTTGCGCAGATTCAACATTTTCATTAAGAATGTCGGTTTTACTTGGTGGATGTTCTGAACTTTCAGGGCAACACGGCAGAACCTTTTCTGGGACTTCAGATAAAATATCTTTAATCGCCGAGCTCATTTTCCTAACATTTCTTAAGTATTCGTTTGCTATACTTTTAATATTTCCAGATGTATTAGCGACAAGACGAGTAAGTCGACTTGAATAGTGTGCTATTCTGGTAACACATATTGGCAATTCTTTGTCCAAACCTGACTTTACTTTTTTCAAAATACTCAAAACATCCTCTAATCCTAATCTACATGATTCAATCTCAAATGATAGATTCTCAACGACTTCTATAGGCAAACTAGAACCTGGCCTCAATACCGGACGCGTTACTTCTAATATGAGCCGCGCCTCTAGTTGATCTAATCGAGTAGGTGCGTCCCCAACAATCTCACGAATATAACACTCCATATCAAATTCATCCGGTTCAAGATGATCGACATTCAATGCCATCATGAAAGCAAAAAAAAATTATATTGAAAGAAAGCAAAAAAAATATTGTAACTAAGGTAATACGCGAAACCTAAGTATATATAAAAAAAAATTGCAAAATGTAATCGCGATAACAAAAAAAAATCTCTACAACGAGTAGAAATAGAAATTCAATATGCTAATAACTAACTAATAGCACCAAAGCTTAAAATTTGAATCCAAAAATGAATACCAAATCTGTTGTAGAATTGTAAATCCACGAAGCTATATTAGCCGAAAGTAATAGCAATTAACCAAAAAGAAAAGAATAATAGTAAAGCAAATACAAATTTCAAAATCTATAATAATCAATGAAATATAAAAGTGAGGCCTCAGCACTCACCATGCCCAGAAAACAAAACTCCATCACGCTCTCCTCGCAATAAAATAAAAAAAAACGCAAGAGACAAAATGAAATACTAATTTGAGAAAATGATATACATATAAAATTAGAGCACACACCGCAAAGGAAATTAGGAGAAGGTATTCAATAAACTAACTATTCTAATCTGTGTATTTTATCAATTCAAATTTTAACGAAGCCGGTTCGATGTGATCTCTATTACAAACAAAATAACTCGATAGGTTCAGGCTCAAGCTGCAACCGACGGAATACATCCGGATGATATTTCGCGAGAGAACAAATCGACGGCTAAGACGCGAAGGTGAAAGATGATGTCTACAGCGATATTCGGAAAGATGTTGCAAACAAAAACATCGACGCACATTGCGGATAAATCGCTGCGAACAGTCATCAATCCCCTAAACTACGGTAAGATCAAAAGTATTTACTCGGTGATTAAATTCAAAGTGAATTTTGCATTTAAGATGCACCGGCATGATCTTACAAAACATCAAAACGCGCGACACGGATTAGAATACTCAATCTAAGAACATTTGGGTAGAAAATGAAAAAAAAAGAATAAGAGAAAAAAAAAGTGGTAATGAAAATGAAAAATTAAATGAAAACTGGGAACAACGTTAAGTGAAGACTGTAAAATTAAATGACAACTAAGAAAAATCGAAATAAATTGCTGGTCATTTGCAGATGAAGAAAGGCAAAAAGAAGAAAAAAAATGCAATGGAAATCAGAAATTTCAATGAGAGAAAAAAAAAACAAAACGAATAGCTAGCATAATTTTAATTTAGTAAAACCAAAACTAATTTGCATAGCTTAAGGGTTTTTTTTTTTTTGTATATGAAATAGAGAAAAAAAAAAATCAAATTAATAAACCTTAAAACGCGGTGATGAAATTCGCTTAGTGCATTAGCTAAAGTTTTCTCATTGCAAGCTACGTGCACTTATTGAGGGTTCTGATATTTGCTATTTGATTTAAGCATTAATCAATAGAGGCCGAAAATGCCAACACGCGAACAGCTTAATGATTCGCATCCTCGCTCAGGAATCCTGAATCCGAAGATCAATTCCTCGCGAGCACCAATTTTTTTAAGAAAAAAATAATATTCAATTTAGATTAAACTGAATAGAATACCTATTAGACCGCAAATAAAAAAAAATTTAAAATAAATGGTGCTTAGGACGGTGACCAGTAGTCAGAATAAAATTCCAAAAAAAAATAATGAAAATAAATGTTAATAGGAAATAAAAGAAAAAAAAATTATCGAAACCATACAACCAGCCAGCTGGGCAGAATTGAACTTGCAGTGCGTTAACCTTAAAAGCCATACGGTGCGCTCGGATATTCATAAGCGGGAAAACGCGGATCTGTTTCAAACACAGTTTTCCGTCCCGCAATCGAATGAAAAAAAGCACCGGCCACAAAAGTTCAACGTACGCGGCAAGTCGAAATATTTCCGCCGTACTTGAACACACAAAAAAAACTGAAAACACTTGAAATTTGGTTTCATACACTGCCAAGCAAATCCACCCGGGCTTCACGGATGCGTCGAAAAAAAACTTAAATATCATTCCATTACTCTGCAAATGACCACAACAAAAGAAAGAAGAAGATTAGAATAACGAAAATAGGCCGAAAATTTGGGCGCCACTGATACGAAATGAACCTCCGACCGAGGTCCATTCCGCATACAGAAAATTAATGAGGTCCCCCAGGTCTGGACAGCACTTCCTGCCGGCTGCTCAGGAGCGTGGGTGTGGGGAATTTGACCTGGAGGAACCTCATCCTTGAGGGTGCTGTCGAAAGTACAGGTGTGTGCTCTACACCACCGATCATTATGGCCCGGGGCTCCGCATATGACCAACTAGGCTATACGGGGCCCTAGGGCAGTACGGCAAAATCAGAGGAGCATGAATTGCCAGGGACGAGTTTCGTCGAGCATCGTGAGCGCCGAGGCCACATTTGGGCGACTTAGCACTTCATATGTTTTCCTTTATTATTCATAACGCGACAACAGAATATAGAAAAGAAAATGTTGTTAAAAACTTACGTTTGCCTTCCGTCCGTACCTGTATGCTGTTGAACAGTGTAATTAAATTTAATAAAATGGATACGAAAGGAAAGAAGAAAAAAAAAAAATGGGTTTGATTAAGTATTTAGCGCGGTTTATTAAATTCCTAACTCCTAATATAAAAAAAACTAATCAAATAATGTCGTTGAGGTACCTGACGTCCAGCGTTGGGGCCCTGGAACCTGCCGTTCGCCTTGTCTTCGGTGGTTGTTTTTTTTTTTTTTCAATTCACTTTTGGTTTTTTTATTTGTTTTCTTGTTATAATTCACTTTCGTTTTTCTTTGTTCTTATTAGAATTTCGTTTTCCCTTGTTTTATTACAATTCACGTTCGTTTTTATTATAATTCACTTTTGTTTTTCCATTTTTTTATTATAATTCACTACGTTTTTCCTGTTTTTATTATAATTCACTACACTTTTTATAGGCCGTATCTGGCTCAGTTCCAAATTTTTTATTCCTTTTGTTTTTTTTTTTTTTACACTCGACCCTCAATCCTTCAGTCTTGTCTTGAACCCAAAACTTTTTCAAAAAAAGCCCCGATTTTTCTACGCGCCGCCTTTTATAAGTCTCACTCAACGGTCTTTTTTCTTTTTTTTTTTTTTTTTTCGCGCGAAATGACGGCCGTCAGCACAAATTGTTATTAAATGTTTTTCGCTTCACTCCCTACATGTCGTTGTTGCGCGGTAATTATTTTATTATTGTTATTATTAGTAGTGGGTATATGGCGGTTTGGGACCACTTTCTGGCTCACGGTAATGCAGTTCGCTTTCTCCTTAGCGACACTAGCACCACGAGCGGAGGTGGCTGATAGCAATACTAATTAGTGGGGATCCAAACCGGTAGTTAGACTTTGAGAAGGCTTTCGCTGTTTCTTCAGAGATGGCAGTAGCAGTATCCCTAACTGACTTTTTTTTAAATGCCAAGATTGATAAGAGTTGTACGAATTATGATTCACATATGATGTAATTGATATATATTTACATTGAGAGGAATAAACACGAATTGTTTTAAATTTTTTTTCCAAGTCGATCACAACTTGCATATCAGATACGTGCGTTATCAATTGTTTTTTTTAGTTAGACTTCGTGATATGCAGAAAGTGACGGTTGATCAGCATTTCTAGTTGTATGGAAAAAGGTCCATTCTGCTTGTGTTTATATAAGAGATTTGTTTTGGAATCGGTAGGTTTTTTTTATCTGATAGTAGTTTTGAATTAAAATAATTTTTGGTTTAGAGTATTTGTATATGATGAAAATAACTTGTATTTGTAAATTAGATTTTTAGTTGGCCTTCAGCATGTAGTTTATATATAGATTGTGTGTTATCAATTGAAATTTGGTTATACTGGTAGAGGAGGTCGACTTATACCTACAACAACAACAACAACAACAACAACATCAACATCAACAACAACAACAAAAAGAGGAGGAGGTGGAAGAGGAGGAATTTCGGCCGTCCGACATCGGCATCGTCATTGATTTAACGGAGGAGTGAAAAAAAATTAAAAAAAAATAAAAAAAAAAAAAATTTAAAAAAATTAAAAAAAAAATAAAAAAAAAAAAATTATTATAAAAATATATATTCATAATAAAAAATTATAAATTACATTATATTGCTTTTCTTTTTATTATTCCACTTTTACTTAATATTATTCCACTGCTTCTTCACTTACGAACAGGAATAAACACGATCGTTTGTTATTGCAATTAGTTTTTTCTTGTGTGGTCAGCATATTTCCGATTGTATGGAAAAAGATCCATTCTGCTTGTTTGTGTGTGGTCAGCATATTTTCGATGATGAAATTGATATTTACATTATCAGGAATAAACACGTTCGTTCGGTTGTTTATGAATAATTGTTTATAGTTTTGTGGTTTTAGGTTTCATATATGCTAAAGTTAGCGATTGAATTCTGTGTTAGTAAAGTAGATAAGAAATTTTTTTGTTATGATAGGTTGTTTATAAATAATTGTTTATAGTTTTGCGGTTCTTTGTTCTTATGGAAAAAGATCCATTCTGCTTGTGTGTGTGTGTGGTCAGCATATTTCTGTATAAATAAGATTTTATTATAGATAAGAGTTTTAGTATAAAAAGAACAGCAACAACCTCATCGGCTATAGTTTGTCTTTGAAATTCGTCAAGTGAAGTTAATCAAGTGATTTTTTATTCATATAGTTTGTCTTAGAAATTCGTCAAGTGAAGTTAATCAAGTGATTTTTTATACATATAGTTTGTTGTTAGAAATTTGTCAACGAAAGTTAATCAAGTGTGAAGTTAATCAAGTGATTTTTATATAAAAAAGTAATGGAGTCTGTACTTTGTGAAGTGTGTGGAGTGATTTTCTCGACGGCTGATGGTCTGAAAAGACATGTAGAAAATACTCACAGTAAGTGTTGGCTTAAGCTTTTAATTTTTCTAGCTTTTACAAAAAATGTATATATTTTTAATAGAAAATACTACGATGAACCGCAACGCAATAGGAGAAAGGAAGGAACTATCTTCAATGAAACGATTGCGGACACCAGTTATGAACATCATAACACATAAAACGATTAAACTTAGCCCACCTTCATCTTTAAGCGTAAACGAATACAAACCGCTTAAGGGAACGAAACACGTACCTTTGCCGCCTTTCATAGCAAAGAAACATGCTTGTGTTAATGTAAAAAATAATGATGAATTCTGCTTTAAATGGAGTATCATTTCTGCATTATCACCGGTGAAGAAAAATTCAGACAGACCATCGTCATATGATATAGCCGATATAACACAAAGTGTTATACATCTTTCCAATGGAATAACATTAAAGTTCAACGATCTCGAGTTTCCACTGGACGTGCAGAAAGTGGCAAAGTTTGAGGAATTAAACCCATCAATTAGCGTCAATGTATATGGATATAAAGCAGAAATTAAGAAAATTGTGGGTCCAGACTATCATACAAAGAATGAGAAAAAGTGTCATATAAATTTATTACTAATACAAGGCACTGATGAACTGAATCACTACGTCTGGATAAAGAACCTTTCAAGGTAATAACATTGAGTTTTTTTCATATTCCTTTTTTTAATTTTTTGTTTTTTTTTTTATGTTTAAGGTTGATCCATCATCAACAGACTCTACACGTCCGTTTACCACCTTTTATAACAAACAAATATGCGTGTGTTAATGTAAAAAATAATGATGAATTTTGCTTTAAATGGAGTATCATTTCCGCATTATCGCCGGTGAAAACGCATTCAGACAGACCATCGTCATACCATATAGCCGATATAACACAAAGTGTTATACATCTTAGCAATGGTATAACATTAAAGTTCAACGATCTCGAGTTTCCACTGAACGTGCAGAAAGTGGCAAAGTTTGAGGAATTAAACCCATCAATGAGCGTCAATGTGTATGGATATAAGGCAGAAATAAAAAAAATTGTGGGTCCATGCTATCACACAAATAATGAGAAAAAGTGTCATATCAACTTATTATTGATACAAGGCACTGATGAACTTAATCACTACGTATGGATAAAGAGCCTTTCAAGGTAATAACGTTGTTTTTTTTTCAAATTCCTTTTTTTTTAATTTTTTTGTTTTTTCTGTTTTTAGGTTGATCCGTGATCAACAGACTCTACACGAGCATAAGAGTTTCATTTGCAATATATGTCTGCAACATTTCCATAATGAAGAAGCCCAATTACAACACAAAAATGAGTGTAGTAAGGTTGTAACAACGATGCCAAGTCCCGAAAAATCAACATTGCAATTTCAACACTATGAGCGCCAATTGGATGTACCATTCGTTATATATGCAGACTTTGAGTGTTTACTTGAAGAGGTTAGTACCTGTTTTGTCGACCCAGGAACATCTTCATCAGCTGTTGTTCAGGAGCATACACCATGTGCCTTTTCGTATTATATTAAGTGTTCTTATAATTCGTCATTAGATAGGTTAAGAGTGTATAAGGGAAAAGAATCCTCTAAAAATTTTCTAGATTCGCTTGTTAGGGATGTGAGGGGGCTCTATTCCGATTATATTATGAAACCAAAACCTATACCTAGACTGACAACACAACAGATGAAAATTCAGACTGAAACGGAACTTTGTTACATGTGTAAGAAACCTCTTCTCGACGATCGAGTAATAGACCACTGCCATTTAACGGGGAAATATAGGGGTCCAGCTCATAATCAATGTAATTTATTATTTAGAGTGCCTAAATTCTTTCCAATCTTTTTTCACAACTTTTCTGGGTATGATTGTCATTTATTCGTAAAAGAACTAGGGAATATAGATGGTGATATAAAAGTAATACCTGAAAATAAAGAACGGTACATTTCCGTATCGAAGAGAATTACAGTAAGTGATACCAATACGGTGGAATTAAGATTTTTAGATTCAATTAGATTTATGAATAGTAGTTTAGATGAGCTTGTTAAATATTTACCCGAGGCAAAACTGGAGACAATACGTTCAATATACGCTGAAGAAAGTAAATTTAAACTGCTCACAAGAAAGGGTGTATTTCCCTATGAGTATATAAATTCGTGGACTCGTTTGGATGATGTTTGTTTGCCACCAAGAGAAAATTTCGCGAGTAAATTAACAAATAGTGAGTGCAGTGAAATCGATTATGAACACGCACAAAAAGTTTGGAAAGAATTTAATTGTAAGACACTTTGGGATTATTTAGAGTTGTATTTGAAAACAGATGTTTTGCTTTTAACGGACGTATTTGAAAATTTCAGAAAAATTTGTAAACAAATCTATGAGCTGGATCCCTGTCAATACTATACTGCTCCGGGGTTAGCGTGGGACGCTATGTTAAAAACCACAAACATTAAACTAGAACTTTTGACTGACATTAACATTTATAATTTTATTAAACGCGGTATTAGAGGGGGTATTACGCAATGTTCGCATCGACACTCTGTGGCCAACAACAAATACATGGACAATTTCGATGAGACGAAACCCTCAAAATACATTACATATTTGGATGCCAATAACTTGTACGGATGGGCAATGTCTCAACCTCTTCCACATTCTTCATTCGCATGGGTTCAAAATGTCAATGACATTGACATTCGTAATATTCCACTAGATTCCGATATTGGATACATATTAGAGGTTGATTTAGAGTATCCCGATTCAAAACATAATGAACATAACGATCTACCATTTTGTGCAGAAAACAAAGCAGCACCCGGTTCTAAAACAAACAAGCTTATAACGGATTTAACAAACAAACATAAATATATTATCCACTATCGGAATCTACAACAGTGCCTAGAGAATGGGTTAAAACTAGTTTGTATTCATAGGATTTTACAATTTAAACAGTCTGATTGGTTAAAAAGTTATATTGATTTAAATAATTATCATCGTACAAAAAGCACAAATTCATTTGAAAAAAATTTCTTCAAGCTATTAAACAACGCGGTATACGGGAAAACGATGGAGAATGTGGAAAAAAGGAAAGATGTGAAAATTGTCACACAATGGGAAAGTAAGGGTAGAAGTTTAGGTGCCCGCGCTCTTATAGCCAAACCAAACTTTCATAGTATAGCTATATTTTCGGAAACCATGGTTGCCATTCAGATGGACAGAATAAATGTGTGCTATGATAAGCCAATTTATTTAGGTTTTACCGTTCTTGATATTTCCAAGCTAAAGATGTACGACTTCCACTACAACTACATAAAACCCAAATACACGGACAATGTTCTTCTAAACTATATGGATACGGATTCATTTATTTATACAATTAATACAGATGACTTTTACAGAGACATTATAGACGACATTGACAGACACTTTGATACTTCAGAATATTCGAAAGACAATCCCTATAACATTCCTTTGAAAAATTGCAAAATATTAGGACTAATGAAAGACGAAACACACGGTCAAATAATTAAGGAATTTATAGGTTTAAGATCAAAAATGTATTCTATAAGTATAGATAATAGTAAAACTATAAAAAAGGCCAAAGGTGTTAAAAAGACTGCAACAGACATATTGACAATAGACAATTATAGAGAATGTTTATATAGAGAGAAAATTTTTAGAGGAAATATGTATATATTTAGATCTAAGCTTCATAAAATTTATACAGAATGTATTAATAAGATAACTTTAAGCCATTTAGATGATAAGAGACTAATTAAGGATGATAAAATTAGTACATATGCATGGGGACATTATAAAATTTAAATTTAAAATAATAATAAAATATGTATATATTTAGGTCTAAATTACATAAAATTATTTAGAATTTAAGATAATAATAAAATATGTATATATTTAGGTCTAAGTTATATAAAATTTATACTGCATGTATTAATAAGATAGCTTTAAGCCATTTAGATGATAAGAGAGACATTGTGATATTTAGAATTTAAGATAATAATAAAATAATTCTTAATATATAACAGCTTTGTTTCAATCACAATTAGAAACCTTTTTTTTACATTTTTCAGCACATAAAGCCAATTTCTTATTTTCTATTTTTTAAATTACACTACATTTGAATTGTATTCAACTCTACAATATCGTCAGCTTTACATTACACAGCTATACAGCTATACAACCACACAGCTATACAACCAACTATACAGCTATACAGCTATACAACCACACAGCTGTACAACCAACTATACAGCTATACAACCACACAGCTGTACAACCAACTATACAACTATACAGCTATACAACCAACCAACTATACAGCTATACAACCACACAGCTGTACAACCAACTATACAGCTATACAGCTATACAGCCAACCAACTATACAGCTATACAACCACACAGCTGTACAACCAACTATACAGCTATACAGCTATACAACCAACTACACAGCTATACAACCACACAGCTGTACAACCAACTATACAGCTATACAGCTATACAACCACACAGCTGTACAACCAACTATACAGCTGTACAACCAACTATACAACTATACAGCTATACAACCAACCAACTATACAGCTATACAACCACACAGCTACACAACCAACTATATAGCTATACAGCTATACAACCAACCAACTAGTGACTAAGGTCCAATAACCCTTCCCTTGTTAAGGAACCTGAAGGTCAGGAGGCCAAGGCCCGATTTAGGCTGTAGCGCCATTGTAGAAGAAATCACACAAAATAGAAACGCAAGCTTGGCAAAGCAAAAATTATAAAAAACACAGCATAGATAACAACACAAACGAAAAATAATTAACTGCCCGGGGTCCGCAATTGCAAGACCCGTGCAAGTACTAGGCCTATGCATGGGACAACCAATACAACGGTCCGTTAGCCGACACTTAGCTGAAAATGGAGACTTGGCCTCCTGACCTTCAGGTTCCTTAACAAGGGAAGGGTTATTGGACCTTAGTCACTAGTTGGTTGGTTGTATAGCTGTATAGCTATATAGTTGGTTGTGTAGCTGTGTGGTTGTACAGCTGTGTGGTTGTATAGCTGTATAGTTGTATAGTTGGTTGTACAGCTGTATAGTTGGTTGTACAGCTGTGTGGTTGTATAGCTGTATAGCTGTATAGTTGGTTGTACAGCTGTGTGGTTGTATAGCTGTGTAGTTGGTTGTATAGCTGAATAGCTGTATAGTTGGTTGTACAGCTGTGTGGTTGTATAGCTGTATAGTTGGTTGGCTGTATAGCTGTATAGCTGTATAGTTGGTTGTACAGCTGTGTGGTTGTATAGCTGTATAGTTGGTTGTACAGCTGTGTGGTTGTATAGCTGTATAGCTGTATAGTTGGTTGTATAGCTGTGTGGTTGTATAGCTGTGTAGTTGGTTGTATAGCTGTATAGCTGTGTAATGTAAAGTTGACGATATTGTAGAGTTGAATACAATTCAAATGTAGTGTAATTTAAAAAATAGAAAATAAGAAATTGGCTTTATGTGCTGAAAAATGTAAAAAAAAGGTTTCTAATTGTGATTGAAACAAAGCTGTTATATATTAAGAATTATTTTATTATTATCTTAAATTCTAAATATCACAATGTCTCTCTTATCATCTAAATGGCTTAAAGCTATCTTATTAATACATGCAGTATAAATTTTATATAACTTAGACCTAAATATATACATATTTTATTATTATCTTAAATTCTAAATAATTTTATGTAATTTAGACCTAAATATATACATATTTTATTATTATTTTAAATTTAAATTTTATAATGTCCCCATGCATATGTACTAATTTTATCATCCTTAATTAGTCTCTTATCATCTAAATGGCTTAAAGTTATCTTATTAATACATTCTGTATAAATTTTATGAAGCTTAGATCTAAATATATACATATTTCCTCTAAAAATTTTCTCTCTATATAAACATTCTCTATAATTGTCTATTGTCAATATGTCTGTTGCAGTCTTTTTAACACCTTTGGCCTTTTTTATAGTTTTACTATTATCTATACTTATAGAATACATTTTTGATCTTAAACCTATAAATTCCTTAATTATTTGACCGTGTGTTTCGTCTTTCATTAGTCCTAATATTTTGCAATTTTTCAAAGGAATGTTATAGGGATTGTCTTTCGAATATTCTGAAGTATCAAAGTGTCTGTCAATGTCGTCTATAATGTCTCTGTAAAAGTCATCTGTATTAATTGTATAAATAAATGAATCCGTATCCATATAGTTTAGAAGAACATTGTCCGTGTATTTGGGTTTTATGTAGTTGTAGTGGAAGTCGTACATCTTTAGCTTGGAAATATCAAGAACGGTAAAACCTAAATAAATTGGCTTATCATAGCACACATTTATTCTGTCCATCTGAATGGCAACCATGGTTTCCGAAAATATAGCTATACTATGAAAGTTTGGTTTGGCTATAAGAGCGCGGGCACCTAAACTTCTACCCTTACTTTCCCATTGTGTGACAATTTTCACATCTTTCCTTTTTTCCACATTCTCCATCGTTTTCCCGTATACCGCGTTGTTTAATAGCTTGAAGAAATTTTTTTCAAATGAATTTGTGCTTTTTGTACGATGATAATTATTTAAATCAATATAACTTTTTAACCAATCAGACTGTTTAAATTGTAAAATCCTATGAATACAAACTAGTTTTAACCCATTCTCTAGGCACTGTTGTAGATTCCGATAGTGGATAATATATTTATGTTTGTTTGTTAAATCCGTTATAAGCTTGTTTGTTTTAGAACCGGGTGCTGCTTTGTTTTCTGCACAAAATGGTAGATCGTTATGTTCATTATGTTTTGAATCGGGATACTCTAAATCAACCTCTAATATGTATCCAATATCGGAATCTAGTGGAATATTACGAATGTCAATGTCATTGACATTTTGAACCCATGCGAATGAAGAATGTGGAAGAGGTTGAGACATTGCCCATCCGTACAAGTTATTGGCATCCAAATATGTAATGTATTTTGAGGGTTTCGTCTCATCGAAATTGTCCATGTATTTGTTGTTGGCCACAGAGTGTCGATGCGAACATTGCGTAATACCCCCTCTAATACCGCGTTTAATAAAATTATAAATGTTAATGTCAGTCAAAAGTTCTAGTTTAATGTTTGTGGTTTTTAACATAGCGTCCCACGCTAACCCCGGAGCAGTATAGTATTGACAGGGATCCAGCTCATAGATTTGTTTACAAATTTTTCTGAAATTTTCAAATACGTCCGTTAAAAGCAAAACATCTGTTTTCAAATACAACTCTAAATAATCCCAAAGTGTCTTACAATTAAATTCTTTCCAAACTTTTTGTGCGTGTTCATAATCGATTTCACTGCACTCACTATTTGTTAATTTACTCGCGAAATTTTCTCTTGGTGGCAAACAAACATCATCCAAACGAGTCCACGAATTTATATACTCATAGGGAAATACACCCTTTCTTGTGAGCAGTTTAAATTTACTTTCTTCAGCGTATATTGAACGTATTGTCTCCAGTTTTGCCTCGGGTAAATATTTAACAAGCTCATCTAAACTACTATTCATAAATCTAATTGAATCTAAAAATCTTAATTCCACCGTATTGGTATCACTTACTGTAATTCTCTTCGATACGGAAATGTACCGTTCTTTATTTTCAGGTATTACTTTTATATCACCATCTATATTCCCTAGTTCTTTTACGAATAAATGACAATCATACCCAGAAAAGTTGTGAAAAAAGATTGGAAAGAATTTAGGCACTCTAAATAATAAATTACATTGATTATGAGCTGGACCCCTATATTTCCCCGTTAAATGGCAGTGGTCTATTACTCGATCGTCGAGAAGAGGTTTCTTACACATGTAACAAAGTTCCGTTTCAGTCTGAATTTTCATCTGTTGTGTTGTCAGTCTAGGTATAGGTTTTGGTTTCATAATATAATCGGAATAGAGCCCCCTCACATCCCTAACAAGCGAATCTAGAAAATTTTTAGAGGATTCTTTTCCCTTATACACTCTTAACCTATCTAATGACGAATTATAAGAACACTTAATATAATACGAAAAGGCACATGGTGTATGCTCCTGAACAACAGCTGATGAAGATGTTCCTGGGTCGACAAAACAGGTACTAACCTCTTCAAGTAAACACTCAAAGTCTGCATATATAACGAATGGTACATCCAATTGGCGCTCATAGTGTTGAAATTGCAATGTTGATTTTTCGGGACTTGGCATCGTTGTTACAACCTTACTACACTCATTTTTGTGTTGTAATTGGGCTTCTTCATTATGGAAATGTTGCAGACATATATTGCAAATGAAACTCTTATGCTCGTGTAGAGTCTGTTGATCACGGATCAACCTAAAAACAGAAAAAACAAAAAAATTAAAAAAAAAGGAATTTGAAAAAAAAACAACGTTATTACCTTGAAAGGCTCTTTATCCATACGTAGTGATTAAGTTCATCAGTGCCTTGTATCAATAATAAGTTGATATGACACTTTTTCTCATTATTTGTGTGATAGCATGGACCCACAATTTTTTTTATTTCTGCCTTATATCCATACACATTGACGCTAATTGATGGGTTTAATTCCTCAAACTTTGCCACTTTCTGCACGTTCAGTGGAAACTCGAGATCGTTGAACTTTAATGTTATACCATTGCTAAGATGTATAACACTTTGTGTTATATCGGCTATATGGTATGACGATGGTCTGTCTGAATGCGTTTTCACCGGCGATAATGCGGAAATGATACTCCATTTAAAGCAAAATTCATCATTATTTTTTACATTAACACACGCATATTTGTTTGTTATAAAAGGTGGTAAACGGACGTGTAGAGTCTGTTGATGATGGATCAACCTTAAACATAAAAAAAAAACAAAAAATTAAAAAAAGGAATATGAAAAAAACTCAATGTTATTACCTTGAAAGGTTCTTTATCCAGACGTAGTGATTCAGTTCATCAGTGCCTTGTATTAGTAATAAATTTATATGACACTTTTTCTCATTCTTTGTATGATAGTCTGGACCCACAATTTTCTTAATTTCTGCTTTATATCCATATACATTGACGCTAATTGATGGGTTTAATTCCTCAAACTTTGCCACTTTCTGCACGTCCAGTGGAAACTCGAGATCGTTGAACTTTAATGTTATTCCATTGGAAAGATGTATAACACTTTGTGTTATATCGGCTATATCATATGACGATGGTCTGTCTGAATTTTTCTTCACCGGTGATAATGCAGAAATGATACTCCATTTAAAGCAGAATTCATCATTATTTTTTACATTAACACAAGCATGTTTCTTTGCTATGAAAGGCGGCAAAGGTACGTGTTTCGTTCCCTTAAGCGGTTTGTATTCGTTTACGCTTAAAGATGAAGGTGGGCTAAGTTTAATCGTTTTATGTGTTATGATGTTCATAACTGGTGTCCGCAATCGTTTCATTGAAGATAGTTCCTTCCTTTCTCCTATTGCGTTGCGGTTCATCGTAGTATTTTCTATTAAAAATATATACATTTTTTGTAAAAGCTAGAAAAATTAAAAGCTTAAGCCAACACTTACTGTGAGTATTTTCTACATGTCTTTTCAGACCATCAGCCGTCGAGAAAATCACTCCACACACTTCACAAAGTACAGACTCCATTACTTTTTTATATAAAAATCACTTGATTAACTTCACACTTGATTAACTTTCGTTGACAAATTTCTAACAACAAACTATATGTATAAAAAATCACTTGATTAACTTCACTTGACGAATTTCTAAGACAAACTATATGAATAAAAAATCACTTGATTAACTTCACTTGACGAATTTCAAAGACAAACTATAGCCGATGAGGTTGTTGCTGTTCTTTTTATACTAAAACTCTTATCTATAATAAAATCTTATTTATACAGAAATATGCTGACCACACACACACACAAGCAGAATGGATCTTTTTCCATAAGAACAAAGAACCGCAAAACTATAAACAATTATTTATAAACAACCTATCATAACAAAAAAATTTCTTATCTACTTTACTAACACAGAATTCAATCGCTAACTTTAGCATATATGAAACCTAAAACCACAAAACTATAAACAATTATTCATAAACAACCGAACGAACGTGTTTATTCCTGATAATGTAAATATCAATTTCATCATCGAAAATATGCTGACCACACACAAACAAGCAGAATGGATCTTTTTCCATACAATCGGAAATATGCTGACCACACAAGAAAAAACTAATTGCAATAACAAACGATCGTGTTTATTCCTGTTCGTAAGTGAAGAAGCAGTGGAATAATATTAAGTAAAAGTGGAATAATAAAAAGAAAAGCAATATAATGTAATTTATAATTTTTTATTATGAATATATATTTTTATAATAATTTTTTTTTTTTTATTTTTTTTTTAATTTTTTTAAATTTTTTTTTTTTTTATTTTTTTTTAATTTTTTTTCACTCCTCCGTTAAATCAATGACGATGCCGATGTCGGACGGCCGAAATTCCTCCTCTTCCACCTCCTCCTCTTTTTGTTGTTGTTGTTGATGTTGATGTTGTTGTTGTTGTTGTTGTTGTTGTAGGTATAAGTCGACCTCCTCTACCAGTATAACCAAATTTCAATTGATAACACACAATCTATATATAAACTACATGCTGAAGGCCAACTAAAAATCTAATTTACAAATACAAGTTATTTTCATCATATACAAATACTCTAAACCAAAAATTATTTTAATTCAAAACTACTATCAGATAAAAAAAACCTACCGATTCCAAAACAAATCTCTTATATAAACACAAGCAGAATGGACCTTTTTCCATACAACTAGAAATGCTGATCAACCGTCACTTTCTGCATATCACGAAGTCTAACTAAAAAAAACAATTGATAACGCACGTATCTGATATGCAAGTTGTGATCGACTTGGAAAAAAAATTTAAAACAATTCGTGTTTATTCCTCTCAATGTAAATATATATCAATTACATCATATGTGAATCATAATTCGTACAACTCTTATCAATCTTGGCATTTAAAAAAAAGTCAGTTAGGGATACTGCTACTGCCATCTCTGAAGAAACAGCGAAAGCCTTCTCAAAGTCTAACTACCGGTTTGGATCCCCACTAATTAGTATTGCTATCAGCCACCTCCGCTCGTGGTGCTAGTGTCGCTAAGGAGAAAGCGAACTGCATTACCGTGAGCCAGAAAGTGGTCCCAAACCGCCATATACCCACTACTATTATTATTGTTTTATTTGTTATTATTATTATTCTTATTATTATTATTATTATTCTTATTATTATTATTATTATTCTTATTATTATTAACACTAAAACTATTTATATAAAAATTATAGAGGTTTGACAAAAATATTACATAGCAGAAAAAAGAAATACAAATGGCAAAAATACAGGTGCGGATCGAGAATTCATGGAGATCCGCTCCATGAAATGAAAAAAATAAAAAAAATATATGTTAGAAAAAAAAGAAAGGACTGGACGTTCATTTCGTATCAGGTTCTACCAAATAAAAATATATTTTAATTCCGACTTACCTGATACACATTTTTTCCCTTACACACTTTTTTACTGCAATTATTTTTAATAAATTATGTATTTATCGCTTTGACAGTTTCACGGCTGAATAAAAAAAAATAAACTACCAACAAGTCGGGCGAAACTTTATTATTCTTGGGACGAGTTGCGGATGAGTGGAAAGTCAATATGCAGATTAGAGTGATTAGGGAAGACTAAGTGAAAGTGACTTCTTGGGCAGGGCTGTTGTCAATATAACAATATTTCATTCGTTTCTGCAAGTTTTGGTTTTTATGAGGGGAGAAAGAGGGGTAATAGTAAGGGTGGGTGGATGTTAGTAGCCTTTTAATTGTTTGCATGAATCACGTCCAATATTCTCTGTATAGAATGTGTTTCATAGAAGAAGTTGCATAGAATTTTCATAAAATTCGCTGTATTTTACATTCACGAAACCGAACATTTGTATGGGAGGGGGTAGAGCGGGTAGGGGAATCATAAAACTTATGATGCAGTTTTATTTTATTTTTTTTGTAAAGTGCTCGTACAAAATTCCAATTTCGTAGCTTTTAGTTTGTTGGTTATTAGTTGATTTAATGAAATTGGTCAAAATCAGACTTTTGTATGGGAGGGGGTAGAAGAGCACGAGCGATTTCAAGACTTTTGACGCAATTTTGTTTCAACTATTTCTTAATGTTTTTGTACAAAATTTCAAATTGATAGCTTTTACTAGTTAGGTGATAATTGATTTCTTGAAAACGGTCGAAAAAATTATTTTGTATGGGAGGGGGTAGAAGTTTTAAAGGTTTTCGACCAGTTAATATTTCGTATATTTAGGGATTTTTTTTAAATGCATTTCCCAAATTTTCAAGTTTATGTGTTTTTTTCAATGCACATGAAACGCCATGTGCACGTTAGAGATTATTTTTCTATGTATATCAAATAGATGTATTCACATGCAAAATTTAAACTTTGTATCTTTCACCAGAGCCCTAAAAAAATTACTCAAAATATTCGAAATTTTTGCTTACGGTAGGTGGTAAGCAAAAATTTCGAAACTTAAAATTTTTACCAAAATTAGCGACTATATAGTTCTACAATCTGACAAGTTTTCGATTTGATATTTGTACTTCATTTTGAGATATAACGATTTGTAATTTTGTAAAGTGCGCCATTTTTGAAATGCTCTCCATTTCCCCCCACTGCTATTATTTCAACATGTTATATTTTTTTCGTATTTTTTTTAGTATTGCTTAATATATGTTTCAAGTTTCAATTAGCTTAAGAGATAGTTGAGATATTAATTTTTAAGTGTTTTTCTTTTCACCCCCCGGCCCTCGCCCTTACAATAATTAGCCACTCTCTAAGCTGATTCCGGTGGAACTATATGCCACCTTAATGGTCCCAAAAGTTAAATTTTTTACAATAAGTAATTTCGAAGATATAATCATTTGAAAAACAAATTCGGTCGACAATTGGTTTTTACCCCCTCCCCCATTTTCGGACGCCAATGGATACAAAAAATTAAATTATTTTTAAACTTTGTCTCACAACCCTATCTATATCTCTACTGATTTTTAACTTCGTATCTGAATTCGTGGTGGAGATATTAGCAAGTGTAGTTTTTGACTCTTTCTTTGACAAAAGAATGAAAGGCTTAAAAGCATATTCAGTAGTGATTCATATGAAGAGAAGGACCTGCTTTATTCACAAGTTAATCAGTTTTGAAACCACAGTAAAACGAAGTCTCAGAAAATGATTTCACATAGATTTCATTTATTGAAATTTCACCAAATTATTCGCTGGGTTGTTTGTAAATGGCTGTAAGTTAGTGTTTTGCTTTATTTGCATAATAACTAAGTAGAAAGACAAGTTTTTAAATTTTTTCTCTGTCTGTATTTCCGGCTTTCACACAAAAACGGTTGAACTGATTGTAATGAAACTTACAGAGACTATTAGGTGTGCCTTGAGATGTCATCTGCCTTTGGTATTATTTCAATAACCCACGCCTTCTTCGCATTTGCCCATACAAAATAACTCATTTTCCAAAATATGTAATAATCAAATTTTCTGTAAACCATAGGAGCGAATTATTTGAAATTTAGAATATATTATTTTTACCATAAATCTGATCTATGGTGTTCAAATCATTTAAATCCACCCACTTCCTCCACCACCTCCCATACAAACTGCACTTTTTCATGAAATACTATAAGCCAATTTGCTCAGTACGTATAAAATTTATCGAGCTCAAATTTTGTACTAAGCCCTTAATTAGTCTTATAACTAATATCGGGGACAACTAGTTTATCCCCTTCTATCCACTCTCATACAATGTGACACAATATCACATCTTTTCAAAAATTCGATTTTCTTGAAAAGTATGAAAGTTACTGATCAGAAAATTAAAATGAATCAATTGCATGATTGTTATAGTTGTTTCTCAAAATATCACTAAAAACCCGCTACTCCTTCTACCACCTCCCATACAAACTGCACAATTTCGCTAAGCCCAAAGCACTCATTTTGTCAACATCCATTCAATTTTGGAAGCTTAAATTTGGTACAAAATATATTTATAGCTACTCTAGCATGATGTAAAACAAATTAGTTTAATGCTGTCACCCCTTCTAAGATTCCCTATACAAAATTTGCTATTATCACAAAAATTTCGATTTCATCTATAATATCGTATGATTGGGCTTTACGCACAATCTTAGTCCTTTATGTTTTTAAGCTTAATGTTATTTTATTTGGGCTTTTTTTACTTAACACAAGCTACAACTATTCACGTGTCTTTAACACTCTTCAACACGTATATGATCTTCAATCACGGGATTCTTATTAATTTATGGTTCTGATTCTAACAAAATACAAAACATTGTGTTGAAAGAGGCATTAAAGTAAGCAAATTATGTATCCCACATAATGTATTACTAACTACATTCTCAAAAATAGCTTATTATTGCGATTTTTATGCGGACGAAGTCGCGGGCGCTTGCTAGTTTATAATAAAACATAAGAAGTATGAAATGCATTTAATGTTGTCAGTTTTTCCATTTGATGCAGTTTTGGATATAATTTCCTAAAATGATGCGGCATACCTTGTCACATCGGTAACGTACTGTGACACTTCACTTCGGCTTATAGTCGAACTACAACATTTTTAGCCGAAATTAATGGAAAGTGTTTTGCAATACCGTTCTAGTAATCTTTTATTTGAGTGAATGAAATATTAAAATAATATCACAAACGTAGTTCATACTAAATAAACTGCCAACAAGTCGGGCGAAACTTTATTATTTTTGGGACAAAATGCGCATGCGTAGAAAGTCAATATGCAGGTTAGAGTGGTTAGGGAAGACTAAGTGAAGGAGCTTCTTGGGCAGGGCAGTTCTCAATTTAACACTTTCCGGAAAAGTTCAAAAGCTCCATATTTCATTGGTTTATTTATGCAAGTTTGAGTTTTCATGAAGGGAGGGGGGAGGGTGATAGTAAGGGTGGGTGGATGTTAATAGTTTCTTAATTGATTGCTTGAACCAAATCCAATATTCTTTGTATAGAATGTCAGTTTCATAGACGAAATTGCATAGAATTTTCATTGGATTCGGTGAATTTTAAATTCACGAAACCAAACATTTGTATGGGAGGGGGTAGAGGAGGTAGGGGAATTGTAAAATTTGTGATGCAGTTTTATTTCTTTTTTTTTGTGAGGTGCTTGTACTAAATTTCAAGTTTGTAGCTTTTAATTTGTTAGTTATTAGTTGATTTAATGAAATTGGTCGAAATCATACTTTTGTGTGGGAGGGGGTAAAACGGCAAGTGCTATCTCAAAACTTTTAACGTAATTTTATTTCAACTATTTTTGTAAGTTCTTGTGCAAAATTTCAAATTGATAGCATTTAATAGTTAAGTGATAATTGATTTCTTAGAAATGGTCGAAAAAAATTTTTTGTATGGGAGGGGGTAGAAGTTTTAAAGATATTCGACCAGTTAATATTTTAAACTCTTGGGGATTTTTTTTAAATGCATTTCGCAAATTTTCAAGTTTCTACCTAAAAATTTCATTCAAAAATTTTGAGTTTATGTGTTTTTTTCATTGCACATGAAACACTTTGTACACGTTAGACCCCCACTTCGGTGCATAACAATTTTGGAACAAATTATTATTTTTTTTTCATGTACATTAAATAGATGTGTCGACGTGCAAAATTCAAACTTTGTATCTTTTACCAGAGCCATAAAAAAATCACTCAAAATTTTCAACATTTTCGCTTCCCACCTCCCTCCCCTTACACCCCCCAACTTAAATTTTTTACCAAAATTAAAGACTATATAGCTCTACAATCTGACAAATTTTCAATTTGATATGTGTACTCAATTTTGAGATTTGGTGATTTGTAGTTTTGGAAAGTGCGCCATTTTTTAAATGCTCCCCATTTCCCCCCACTACTATTATGTCCATATATTATATTTTTTTCGTATGTCACTAGTAAAGCTTAGTATGCGTTTCAAGTTTCAATTACATAGCTTAAGAGACAGTCGAGATATTAATTTTTAAGTGTTTTTCCTTGCACCCCCCCTGACCCTCCCCCTTACAAGAATTAGCTTCTATCTAAACTGATTCTAGTAGATCTTGATGCCATCTTAATTGTCTCAAAATATCAATTTTTTATGGGTAGTAATTTCGAAGATATAATCATTTGAAAAAAAAATTCGGCCGCCAATTGGCTCTTAGCCCCCCCTTTTCGCACCCCAATGGATAAAAAAATTAAATTATTTTTAAAAGTTGTCCCACAAACTTTTCTATATGTGTGTTGATTTTTAGCTTCCTAGCTGTAATCATGGTTGAGATATTTGAATTCGTATTTTTCGGTTTAAGCGCTCCCCCCGCCTCCCCCTGAACTCGTACACCCCCCAAATTGGGTATCCTCCTGAGATCCGCAACTATCTACAATCCCCCCAAAAATGAACTTTCTACCTTGAAGGGTTTGGGAGTTAATGTGCGCTGAGCGTACACGTCGGCGTACGGCGTACGGCGTACGGCGGACGGCGGACGGCGGACGGCGGACGGCGGACGGCGGACGCCGGACGGCGGACGGCGTACAGACAGACGGATTTTTTTTTTTTGCATTTTTAGGCTAATTTAGTCATGAAACGCGAAAAAACAAAATTTCAGGGTAGCAAATTTTTTTTTTTTCCAAAGTCGATCACAATACTTTATTATTAAAATAATAAAGTAAAATAAACTAACCAATATTATTCTTAAAGTAATATTAATTAACAGCCGAAACACCAATTCTTCCTAATTTTATCGAAGTAACACTCGTCGAGACATGCAAGATAGAACCATGTGGTACTTTAAAATAATGTTTCCGCAAGAGATTGGGTGTTTCTGGGGTCTTAGACCACTTCGCTTCAAGGAATCTCCGGGTTTCTTCAACTTTCTCTTTTCCAACATAAAATAAACTGCCAACAAGTCGGGCGAAACTTTATTATTTTTGGGACAAAATGCGCATGCGTAGAAAGTCAATATGCAGGTTAGAGTGGTTAGGGAAGACTAAGTGAAAGGAGCTTCTTGAGCAGGGCAGTTCTCAATTTAACACTTTCCGGAAACGCTCCATATTTCATTCCTTTATTTATACAAGTTTGAGTTTACATGAAGGGAGGAGGGAGGGTGATAGTAAGGGTGGGTGGATGTAAATAGTTTTTTAAGTGATTGCTTAAACCAAATCCAATATTCTTTGTATAGAATGTCAGTTTCATAGACGAAGTTGCATAGAATTTTCACTGGATTCGGTGTATTTTAAATTCACGAAACCAAACATTTGTTTGGGAGGGGGTAGAGGAGGTAGAGGAATCGTAAAATTTGTGATGCAGTTTTATTTCGTTTTTTTTTGTAAGGTGCTTGTACAAAATTTCAAGTTTGTAGCTTTTAATTTGTTAGTTAATAGTTGATTTAATGAAATTGGTCGAAATCATACTTTTGTGTGGGAGGGGGTAGAAGGGCAAGTGCAATCTCAAAACTTTTAACGTAATTTTATTTCAATTATTTTTGTAAGTTCTTGTGCAAAATTTCAAATTGATAGCATGTAATAGTTAGGTGATAATTGATTTCTTAAAAATGGTCGAAAAAATAATTTTGTATGGGAGGGGGTAGAAGTTTTAAAGATATTCAACCAGATAATATTTCAAACTCTTATAAATTTTTTTTAAATGCATTTCGCAAATTTTCAAGTTTCTACCTAAAAATTTCATTCAAAAATTTTCAGTTTATGTGTTTTTTCATTGCACATGAACACTTTGTGCACGTTAGACCTCCACTTCGGTGCATAACAATTTTGGAACAAATTATTATTTTTTTTCTGTGTACATTAAATAGATATGTCGACGTGCAAAATTTAAACTCTGTATCTTTTACGAGAGCCATAAAAAAATCACTCAAAATTTTCAACATTTTCGCTTTCCACCTCCCTCCCCTTACACCCCCCAGCTTAAATTTTTTACCAAAATTAAAAACTATATAGCTCTACAATCTGACAAATTTTTGATTTGATATCTGTATTCAATTTTGAGTTTTGGTGATTTGTAGTTTTGGAAAGTGCGCCATTTTTGAAATGCCCCCATTTCCCCCCACTACTATTATGTCCACATGTTGTATTTTTTTCATAATATGCTAATAAAGCTTAGTACACGTTTTAAGTTTAATTTACATAGCTTAAGAGATAGTCGAGATATTAATTTTTAAGTGTTTTTCTTTGCAGCCCCCCTGACCCTTCCCCTTACAATAATTAGCTTCTATCTAAACTGATTCTAGCACATCCGTATGCCATCTTAATGGTCTCAAAATATCAATTTTTTATGGGAAGTACTTTCGAAGATATAATCATTTGAAAAAAAAATTCGGCCGACAATTGGTTCTTAGCCCTCCTTTTCGCACCCCAATGAATAAAAAAATTAAATTATTTTTAAAAGTTGTCCTACAAACTTCTCTATATGTATGTTGATTTTTAGTTTCCTAGTAACCATGGTTGAGATATTTGAATTCGTATTTTTCGGTTGAAGCGCTCCCCCTGCCTCCCCCTGAACTCGTACACCCCCCACCAAAATGGGTATCCGCCTGAGATCCGCAACTACCTATAATCCCTCCAAAAATGAACTTTCTATCTTGAAGGGTTTGGGAGTTAATGTGCGCTGAGCGTACACGTCGGCGTACGGCGGACGGCGTACAGACAGACGGATTTTTTTTTTTGCATTTTTAGGCTAATTTAATCATGAAACGCAAAAAAAAAATTTCAGGGTAGCAAAGTTTTTTTTTTCTTGTGTCGATCACAATACTTTATTATTAGAATAATAAAGTAAAATGTTGATTCCTTTGGCAGCTTTTGTTGCATATTTTGCAAAATCCTCAGCAGAATCAATTTTAACGCGTCACGATCTTATTGCATTCCACACACAAGGCTTAATGGTCCAACCTATACCGTCAACTGCTCCTTTGCCATGTGAAGTTGCGAAAAATGACCAATTAATCTTCAAATTGTTTTCCGATTGAAGAAGTGATAATCTTGATCAAATAAATCTATTTTTAAATTGGCTCGTACACCCATTCGAAAATATTTGCACTTCACTGATTTCTGGAAGTTCAAGAAAGTGAGCGGCCTGGATTTCATCCTGATGAAATATGGTAACATTTTCAGCAAAATCTATTAACAGCACAATTTTAGTATCACTTACGACATCCTTTACGTTTCGAAAATGACGAGATTGAACATCATTAATATGAACATATTTTTTAAAGTTTTTAAAGCGTGGTTGATTGAGATCCTTTACTGCATCAGAGACAGTTGCTCTGTGTTTCACTAGTTCGAACCTTTTTTTGTTTTTAATCCATTTATTCCAAAAACTATGAGTATTATATTCAAAAACAATATGTAATACATCTCGAGTATCATTTTGACAAAATTGATATGAGCCCATCATACAATGTTCATTAAAAATGTCGCAGTACATTGATCTCAAAAGTTGTTTATATGATGATGGAAAACCAGGAACAGATTTAAGTGCTGAACATAAAAAATCAAAATTTGAGCGATATTGACAAACGCAAATCAAAAAACCTCGTTTTCCAGAGTGGATTCCGTTCCCCCATTTCAGTTTTATAAATTTGATAGGCATCACCAACCGTCATTGTCATATATTTTTGCATTCGAACTTTTTTATTGTTAAAAGTATCCTTTACAGGAATGACGTCCGATATCCCTCTGATATCATCTCTTATGTATAACTCTTTAGCAAATTTGCTTTCAACGAATGTTGCTCTAGAGTCTGTTGTCCTTTTATGATTCTGCAAAGTTTCTTTTTTTATAAATTTAGCAACGACCGAACTGTTTCAGAAACTTACGTAAAACCTTTTTTTTCGTTCATGATTCATTGGCAAAGCTTTCTGAGCGCGGTTTACTGCTTCGAAGAGAGATTGTTTACATTTCTATGGAATTAAAGCTTCATATTGAGGATTCTCCGCTATAAAGTTCTTATTTGCTCGATATTTCCATTGCCTCTATTTGTCGTTAAATTTTTTTTTCGACGTTACTTTTAACAAGATGCATCGTAGCGGTCGGTTCCAGCTTCAGTTTTTTCCTACGATTCTTCATTCGTTCTCGCTCTTTTTCTTTATGAAATCCCCATTTATCAGGATTGTTTTTCAAATTTTAGCGATAGCACTTCAATTCATCCATTTCTTTCTAAAAAAAAAACCATATTTATTTGGATACTAATGGTAACGCACTTCCGATGTGTCACATGTACGTGACCAATAAGATTCGAATCAAACCAATTTTCCTTGTACGCTATAGTCAAATTGAAGCAAAACAACTCAATCCAACGGTATAACTTATTTCTATCATAATGAAAATCGAAAATTTAGTAAAAACTGAAAAAACGTAATATTGGTAACGCACATGTGACACAAATAACACTCACTTTATATAACTTTTTTTTTGTAACGATTTTCAGAGAATTTAAAAATTTCAAAATTTATTTGATTTACTAACGTTCGCAACTAACAGAACACTCAATCAATCAAATTCCTGTTAAGACCCCCTATAGAGGCATAGGACAGAAACAACTCTCTTCCACAAGGCGCGATCCTGAGCATCGGCCTTAAGCTGTTGCCAGGACTTGTTTACTCTTCTGGCCTCTTGCTCAATTGCTCGCTTCCATGTGTTACATGGTCGACCAACCCGACGTCTTCCTTGAGGGTTATAATCCAGAGCCTGTTTTGCGATGTTTCGCTCTGGTTTCCTCAAAGTATGACCGATCCACTGCCACTTCCGCCGTTTAATCTCAATACCTATTTTAGTCTGGCGAGTTGTACTCCAAAGTTCGTCGTTGGAGATTGTAACATATTCAAGTGTCAAGTTGAAAAAAATTGGTGCGAGGCTGTCACCTTGCTTAAGTCTGTTGTCTGATTTAAAACTGGAAGTCAGATCGTTTTCTACTCTGGCTTGTGACAAAGTCTCAGTCATTACCATTCTTGTAAGCCGAGCCAGTTTCGGTGGTACTCCAAACTCCAACATGATATTATACAGTGATCGTAAACTAGAGTTGCTCTATAAAAAAAAAGAACAAGGCACTTGAAAGAGTTAGGTCAACCTTGTCGGATTGGGCGCTTTTTATTTTCATATGTATACGTGCCACGTGTCCGTGTAACTTTTTAGTGGTTGTATTTCGCAAATATCTTTTATTTGCAGAACTTTTAAGTAATGAAAATTTGATTTGGTAGATTTCACGTACTAATGAACGAATTGCAATCAAATTTGCTTATTTATCGCATCCTGGAAAATAGGTGAACGCTTTTTCAAATATAATGGAAAAGCTTTACCTTTACCGAACTCTATTACCAAGTGTGTTGTTCTTTCTTCTCCATAAAGTAATCTCGACAGTAGATGGTTTTTGCAAAAATTAACTGCTAATAAACCGTACTTCCGCTTACCCGATTCACAACGGACAAAAATATACGTCATCACTTCAAGACCGAACGCAGTCTTCATCAGCTGATTAAACGCTGTTTGCTACCTCTGCTTCGCAAGCGCAAAGAAGAAGACTGGCATTCGTGAACCGATTGTCAATTTTTGTAGTTTCGCTTGCATATTTGTGATTTTTAGTTGTTCGGAAAAAATGAGCACTAGTAAGGTAGCGGTCGAAAGCATGGATGTCGATGTGGATCAAGCAACAACCAGTGCAACGGACAAATCACCCGAGAAGTCGGCAAATTCGTCGACGTCAAGCAACCCAAATGTGATGGCGGGCTCCGCCACCGTTCCTTCGGTGACAATTTCGCTGCATCCGCTTGTGATCATGAACATTTCCGAACACTGGACCAGAATTCGCGCTCAAGCCGGCACCCTAAAGCAAGGTAATTGCGTTCGAAGCGTTTTCGTTTTGTTGAGTAAAATGTTTAACACCGGCGATAATTTTCCTTTGTTTTTACAGTTTTCGGTGCGCTAATTGGAAAGCAAAAGGGGCGCAACATTGAAGTGATGAACTCGTTCGAGCTGAAGACTGAAATCGTGGAGGACGATGTTATCATTCATCGTGATTATTACAACGCAAAGGAGGAACAATGTACGGGTGGCTTAAACCCGTGTTGATCGGATTTTCTGGATAATGGTTTTCGTGTTTTTTTCCCCAGACAAGCAAGTGTTCAGCGAGTTGGACTTTATCGGCTGGTACACGACCGGAGAGAATCCCACAGATAAAGATATCAAAATCCACAAGCAAATCTGCGAAATAAACGAGTGCCCGATCATGTTGCAGCTCAACCCGCTGTCGCGGAACGTCGATGTAAGTTTTGACCGTTTCCTTTCATTTCGGGAATTTTAATTGGATAAAACCCTTTTCAGCAACTTCCAGCCAGGCTGTTCGAATCCGTCATCGACATTGTGCAGGGCGAAGCCACAATGCTTTTCGTCCCGTTGACTTACACCTTAGCGACTGAAGAAGCCGAGCGGATCGGAGTCGATCACGTAGCTCGGATGTCAACAAACGAGACTGGAGAAAAATCTGTGGGTAAGTATATCTTTAGTTTCATTCTTAGCGGAACGCCTTTTCTCTAATACATTGCGGTTTAGTTGCCGAGCACTTGATTGCTCAACACAGCGCCATAAAAATGCTGCACTCGCGCGTTAAAATGGTTCTGGCGTACATTAAGGCAATCGAGAGTGGTGAATTGCCGCCAAATCAGGAAATACTTCGCGATGCGTACTCGCTTAGTCATAGATTACCGGTCGTACAGGGACCTTTGTTCAGGGAGGAGTTTTACACTGTAAGTTCATTAAGTTTGCGGTTCAGCGCGGATCTGGTTGAATTTTGTCTCTTGCATTTTCAGCAATCGAATGATGTCGGACTTATTACGTATTTAGGCGCTCTGACTAAAGGATGCAACGATATGAATCATTTTGTTAATAAATTTAATGTCCTTTACGATCGACAGGGAATGGGCCGCAGGATGCGTGGACTGTTCTTTTAGGTGACGGATAAGCGCGGAAAATATTTCGATTTCAACGTTAAAGCGATGTCTTAATAAAATGAATTTTTTTTCTTTAATTTGGCGTTTTAGCGAACGTGAAAGTTTTCAGAGAGTAATTTTCTATGGTTCGTTATTATAGTTTTGAAAAGGACTTAGTACCAAAGGACGAGAGTTCCGCTCAAGTTTGAAAACGGAAGTCTCTACCGAAAAAATTTCTGCCATTTTACTTCCACTAAGACCCCCAACATGGGCTAGTTGTAAGATGAGGTGTTTTACTGTGGGATGGATGCAGTCCTGCTTGCCCTAAAAATGGCAAATGGACATTCACTGAATTGTGGGCTTATCACCCGTGATCTTAAAATATTTGACATTCGAAAACGGACTTTGATTGGCTTCTGGAACGTTGAACATTGAATGACGGGGAAAGGCTGGGGTCACTCAGTCCATGCACCGCTAATCAGCGATCGACCGTGAAGTGGAGCACTATAACATCCAAATCTTGGGCTTGATCGAGGTCAGGTGGACAGGATCAGGAGAAAACGAACCACCAGCGGAAGCACCATTCTGTACTTTGGCCCTGAGATTGTAGCCAAAAATGGCGTAGCGGTCGAGAAATAGTCTCATCAGCTGGGAACCAATCTCGGATAGGATTATCGTCGTCAGGATCAAGGTCAGAAACGCCGTAATTCTGCAGTGCTACGCACCAACTAATACCACAACGCCTGGTGCCAAAGAGGAATTTTCTAACCAACTGAGTGCCACATTCGAGCGTGTTCTAAGAGGTGATACTAATATCATCTTAGGATATATGAACGCCCAGGTTGGCTCTGACAAAAACCACTGTCCAGAAACCTGACGAACAGCTTCGGAAAAGATGGACTCAACGGCAAAGACCCCGCAAACGAGAAATGGTCTACTCTTTAGGATCTTGGAATGTTCGATCCTTATTTAGTACAGCAGCTCTGAAAGAGTTCCTCGAAGAAGTGGCAAAACACATCATCAACATAGCTGTCATCCAAGAAACGAAATGACTCGGTAACGAAATCATGGACATGAGATCACACACAATCTATCCAAGTGGAAAATTGTCGGGAAGCAGAGAGTTTGGAGTCGCTTTTGTCGTTTATTTAAACAGCAGGTCACGAGTTTCAAACCAGTAAGTGAAAGATTGTGTGCAATCCGAATAAAGACTAAATTTTTCAACACTTGGTTGATCAACGTTTACGCACCAACAGAAGACAAGAACGATATAACTAAAGACGAATTTTATGCCACCCTAGAGACAACCTATGACTCCTGCCCTCGAATGACCTAAAAATTGTCTTAGTCGGAAAGGAGGGGCTCATGGAGGAACAACAGGAGGGCTCAGTCTCCATGACATAACAAACGACAATGGCCAACGTCTTATTGATTTCGCAAGCAGCAAAAATATGATAGTAAGCTCTACATGCTACACACATCGCGATATTCACAAACAAACGTGGGCATCACCAGACGGTCACACCTTCAACCAAATAGACCACATTCAAATTGAAAAAAGGGCTGCTTCCAGCATACTTGATGTACGAACCCTCCGCGGTACGAATTGTGACTCTGATTATTATCTAGTCAGAGCTAATTATGGATGCCGAATAGCTTGTCATGGATGTTCGAAAACGAGTAGAGCTCGCAAATTCAATGTTGATAAGCTTAAAGACAAAAGGGTGGTGCAGGCATACATGTCAGCATGTAATAAACACCTAACACCAATATATGAAAACATCCAAAATATGCCAGTAGAGAATGTGTGGATGAAAATACGACACAGCACAAATCCTCCGCAGAATAGGATAGCAAGCACGGCGAAAAAATAATGATTGGTTCGACCAAGAATGTCGCGATGCAATAGATAGAAAGAACGAGGCGTACAAAATTTATACTGAACGACCAAGACGAGCCAAAAAAAAATATATATGACGAGCTTAGGCGGTATCCGCAAAAGACCTGCAGGCGAAAACAAAGGAAGTACCATAATGATAAGATACAAAAAATGGACGACAATATGTGACAAAATAAAACGCAGGACGCTACACAATAGTAAAAGACTGAAAAAAGGGATATAAACCAAAAACCAGTCTCTGCCAAGACGGAGAGGGCAACATCATCAGCGACACGCAAGAAATCAAAAGGAGATGGGCTTCCTACTTTGAACGTCTTCGCAATCCCATCCCATCAGCACCAATCCTGACATACAATAACTCTCTACTAGAAACTGTGCAAAATTTGGACAGAGGAAATCATACCCGACGATTGGCGAAAAGTATCATATGTCCAATTTGCAAGGAAGGAGACAAACTCTGCTATGAAAATTACAGAGGAATATGATTGTTGTGTACGTCCTATAAAATAATGACTAAAATAATTGAACGTCGTCTTAAGACCTATACTACTGAAATAATTTGCGAATACCAAGGTGGATTCAGAACCGGACGATCTACAACAGACCAGATATTCTCGGTGAAACAGGTGTTTGCGAAATGCTGGGAATATAACACAGACGTGCACCAAATTTTCGTAGATTTTAAATAAGCATGCGACAGTATCGACATGAGCGTACTGTACCAAATCATGCTTGACTTTGGAATTCCCCCAAAACTAGTCCGACTAACAAGACTCATAATGACGAACACTGAATACCAAGTGAGAATACAAACCGATTCCACAACCAGCTTTTGAACGGAATGTGGTTTAAAGCAGGGAGATGGTCTAGCCCCCATGAGTATGTCGTCCGAAAAATCCCAGTCGACACCAACGGAACACTACTATTCAAGTCCACCCAACTAGTAGCATACGCTGACGACATTAACATTCTAGCAAGATCCTTCCCTAGTGCTAAGGAGGTATTTATCAATCTTGACTCCGCCGCGAAAGAAGTCTAGTTGCGCATTAATGAAAGCAAAACAAAAGTAATGACACAAACAAGAAGGAGAACGCCTATCAGACAAAACATAACAATGCGGAATGTAATTTGGAGGGTGTGAACAACTTCATATATCTTGGGGATAGTCTAGCAAAGGACGGCAATGAAACAGACGAAATCAAACGACGGATAATACTAGCAAATAAGACGTCCAATAATGAAATCCTAGTAAGTGCACAGAAACAATAAGCTGCGGATATATAAAACTATTATACGACCTGTACTCTGTTATGGCAGCGAGACGTAGACATTAATGCAAACTTCCGAGAAAGCAGTTAACGAATTTGAAAGAAAGGTCCTCCGCAAAATTTTGGAACCTGTGAAGGAAGGAACGGAATGGCGAATACGACGAGCCAGAATCTTCAACGTTCATCGAGCTACGTAAACTGCAGTGGGCTAGCCATGTAGAGCGAATGGAACACAGAAGAATCCTCAAACGTGCTTTTAAAGGCAAATCGAGTGGTAACCGGTCAGTAGGTAAACCACGCAATCGATGGGAAGACTCGGTTGATGAAGTCAGCAAAGCCATTTTAAAAATTAGCAGCTGGAGTTCGCGGTCTTTGGGTCGAGACGATTGGATTCGACGACTTCAGGAGGCCAGGGTCCGATTTGGGTTGCCAATCAATTGATGGTGATGATAGTTTCGTCATGTCCACGCAACACTAATTCCTGTTAACCTAACAACATAGTAACATCAATTAAGTACGTTGAGAGTAAACGGTTTTTTCGAAAATTTTCGTTATAAATTATTTTATTTGCGGCAGCATTTTTCTTTAATGCGACCATAATCATTCTAGTATTTCACTCAAGTCGCCTTAAGTCCAATAATATTTTGGATGTGGTCCTTGGACTCTCATGTAACTTTGAGCTTCGAGAGAAGCTTTTCAAATCTCTATAACTACCTTCATTTGACCAACTGCTTTCCGAATTGCCTAATAATAAGCCAGGCAAAAATTATAGTGATATAGGTACTGCTGCAAATCCACTTGCAGGATTGATACCACGATAGTTGGAAACACCAGGAAATTTGCGATCTTGCTTATCAACAGATCTTCATTGCCGGCGTAGGACGAGCCTTTAAAATCTGACGGTGCTCAGTCTGACTTCGCCTTGAAAAAGGCGTTTCTTGAATTGAAAAAACAACATCATGGATAAGATTCATTTCTCCTTAAAATACTCACCTAATTTTTAATAGTATTAAAATTACTTAACACTTGGTAAACAATTTATTCACGACAGTCACTAATTCGCAAAGTAATTTTTCGGCTCCGTGAATTACACTAACAACATGATTTGAAAAATTTTCCTACACTCAAACTACAGTGTGGCCATTTCAGTATTTTGAGCGCTTCTTCTACTTCTACAATGGCGCTACAGCCCAAATCGGGCCTTGGCCTCCTGACCTTCAAGTTCCTTAACATTTTTTCATTATTTATTGTAGATGGGCTGTTGGTCCTTCGCACAACCCTCTATCTACGAATTATTCATTTTCGTAGATTGAGGTAACCAAGGTATATCTCAGCAGGTAGTGTGCAGGAATTATATTACGTCGACCGGGATTTGAACTCACGACCTTCGCATTGTAAGACCAACACGCTACCCACTAGGCTACACCCTAGCTTTTTGGACGCTATTAATATTTAATTTTTAATATTTAGCATTTATTTCTATAAAAAAAAATTGTATACTAGCAATGCTTTTTATCATTTAAACCGCTAGCTTCTATGATAAAATAAATTAAAAAATGAACTCTTCGTCACGTTTTTACTAATTATGTAAGCATATTTCAAAATTGTTGTTCAAACACGAATTAAGGCTGTTGAAGTTGGCCGAGAGACGATGAGTTGTGTGCCTCAGTTCTTTCTCTTTTTATGACGTCGACATCGAATCAAGCAATAGAAGCCGCTACGACTGAATGAACTGTAGGTGAGCGAGCTTTTTCAAGTACATAATGGGGAAATCGATCGTATGCAGACTCGTACTTTTTTTTCCAAGCATATTTTTTTTCTGAAGCCCATTCCCCTGCTGTTATATGGAAGGCAAGAGGTAAAAAAGCAGATGCGCATCGCTGATATGAGAATGATCTAAAACGATAATTAAATATACAAAATTTAATCGTATTAGGAATGTTAGATTCAATTGATCGAAAGTACCGTGGCAGGTGAGGTGCCACCTCGTGCGCTTCAGCTGACGAGACCCTACTGAGTTCATAAGGGTCTCGGATTGGCCCTCTTGCGAGCTCAAATCTCAATCCGTTGGAATACTCCTTATGCTGTACCCATGTGGAAATGAGCTGCCGAAGACATCACTTGAATTCGGAGAGCCTGAAGAGGTCCCCGATGAAGGCAGGGTACTAATTCCCGCTGGAAAAGGTGGGTACTGCAATTGACGACTTGACACGCAGAGTTCGGGCTTGAGGCAAAATGAGATCGTTTGGAATATTTTTTTTAAGGTCTTTTTTTATTGAACATTTTCCTTGCAACAGAACTTATGACAGGACTAGGTATATTCGAATATACCAGCTAAAGTAAGCTAAAGTACAAAAACAAATTCTGAATGTAGACGAGACAACAAAGCCTGCTGTCGAAAAGATTATCTTCAAGAGGATTTATGTTCAAAGAAAGTTTTGATTTTCACGAGTTTAATGGATGCCTCACGGGCTATGAAAAACGTGTGGAAAAAAAGGTGCCAATCTTCTTCTCAAAGAAAAAAGCGTACTATTGATAACGAAAAACTTTGAATGCTTTCCACAATATATGTTTTAACCACCTTGACCGAAAGTTGGAACAAAAGTAATCATCTGCACTTCCAAAGCTTTAAACATAGTTTGGCACGATGCCCCTTTTAGCCAATCTAAAAGCTATCAGTTTGGATGATTCCTGATTTCCTGGATTAAAAGTTTGTAGCCAATCATCGTTCATTACGGTGGTGTTCTCTTTTCAGAAAATTAGCGCAAGTATTCCTCAGGGTTCGGCTCTCTCTCTCTAACCCTTTTTTCTTATATTACTGACCTGCTGTCTTCCACTTTTTGAACAAGGACTTATGTGAAATCCTCAGTTGGGATGATACGAATCGAGTTGAATTCAATGCTAGAAAAATCCACCTCTGTCTTGTGTGAAACAAAACAACACAAATGTGACAATAACCCAGACTCAATCTTCCTCGGAAGTTCGTCATTACTAAGTGCTAGAAGTGTTAAGATGCTAGAAAACTTATCTTTGAACGATCATAGATATATAACATCGCTAAGGAAGCATCTAAATGTTTTAGTTCGCATGAGCGCTGTAAAAACTCCGTCACCGCTTCATGATGACTGGCAATTTGCAAGGCATCTACTAGAGATTCAATCAATTATAAGCTTCCTCACTTACGTGCTTAAGTATTCTTTTCAGCCTATTTCGGTCGCACTGAAAATTTTGTATTCGTTCTTAAACCGAATATGTATTTCGTTGCCCATCTCACTATTCCCGGAAGACTACGGCATGCAGCAATTCAGGAATATTCATAGCAACTTTTCTATTTCCTTTAATTTAGAGCTTTAAGGGAGCAAAGTTCTGGTGTCGAATAAAGAAAAAAATATTAGGAGTACAAATAAGTTTCCGCCGTTTTCTATCAAAAATTAGGAATGTGCTGTGAAATACATTACCTTTTATTCAAAATATTGTCCATCGCTAGCCATTACTTTTTTTCCATCTTTCTGACAACATCCGGATACCACGTCGGAAAAGCTCTTCATCTTTTGTAGCTATCCACGAATCGACCCAATTTTTAGTGTCTTCAAATGATGTAAACCGCTGCTTAGACAGGCCATGTGCCATCGACCGGAACAAGTGATAATCGGAAGGGGCAATGTCTGGTGAATACGGTGGGTGGGGTAAGACTTCCCAATTAAGTGTTTCCAAATAGGTTATACAGCGGAGATGGGCCTCCAGCATCATTGACGTTCGAACATTCAGAGGAGCAAATTGTGACTCGGACCACTACTTGGTCAAATCCAAATATCGATGTCGTATGTCAAAGGCGTATCAAACAAAGACCAGCCCTCTTCGTAAGTTCGATATCGAAAAGCTCCAAACGGCGTCAGTTGCGGAAAATACGCAGCAGCACTTGAAAGAGAGCTCACTCCGATTCTGCAGGATGACATACCGAAGCCTGTGAACCAAGTTTGGATGGATATAAAGGCAACGATAAAGACCGTTGCGGAACAAATGGTTGGGTATGAAGCTCGGCGCAAAAGAAATGACTGGTTCGACGACGAATGCCAAGATGCGTTAGATAAGAAAAATCAGGCGTATAGACAGTTTCTTGAAAGGAATACCAGAACGAAGAGAAAAAAATACGAAAATCTCCGACGAGTAGAAAATAAGGTCATTAGATGTAAGAAAAGAAAATATTATGACGACCAATTGAGAAATATCGATGACAATCTTGCGAGCAATAAAACAAGACAAGCCTACAAAGTAGTGAAAAGCCTAAGACGTGGATATCAGCCTAAGACAACCCTCTGTAAAGACAGAAATGGTATTATCATCGCCGAGGATAGTCAGATTAAGGAAAGATGGGCGTCATACTTTAAAGATCTCCTTAATCCCGCACACGGCTCCCGAACATCGGAGCTGATAGGTCTCCAAACCTCCGACGAATGCCCACTGGAACCTCCAGTGTTGGAAGAAGTCGAATTTGCCATCAGAAGCCAGAAAAGCAATAAAGCGCCGGGCATCAACGAAATTCCAGCGGAATTGATTAAATATGGCGGAAACTGCACCCGAAATGCCATCCATAAAGTGATTCAGTACATCTGGAATCAGGAGCAAATACCGGAGGAGTGGTGCCAATGCATTATTTGCCCTATCCACAAAAAGGGAGACAAACTGCAGTGCGAAAACTACAGAGGTATCTCACTACTTTGCACGTCATATAAGATACTGACAAAAATATTAGAAAATAAGATTAAAATTTACGCTGACAATGTGATTGGGGAGTACCAAGGCGGTTTTAGAGCTGGTCGATCAACGATTGATCAACTTTTTACGGTCAAGCAAGTGCTTGAAAAATGCTGGGAATTCAACATCGACGTTCACCAGGTTTTTATGGACTTGAAACAAGCATACGACAGTATTGATCGAAACGTACTGTACAAAATAATACTGCATTTTGGCATCCCAGCAAAACTAGTCCGACTGACCAAAATGACGATGACATCAACAACATCACAAGTCAGAGTCAACAACCAACTAACTGATGCCTTTGACACAAATGTCGGACTAAAACAGGGTGATGGGCTGGCCCCTCTGCTTTTTAACCTAGCTTTAGAATACGTCATCAGAAAGTTACCCGTTGACACAAGAGGTACGCTGCTTTATAAATCCAGCCAGATAGTGGGTTATGCGGACGATATCAACATATTATCACGCTCTTTCACATCCGCAAAAGAAATTCTACTAAGCCTCGATCAAGCAGCAAAAGAAGTTGGCCTGAAAATCAATGAAACAAAAACGAAAATAATGACACAAACAAGGAAAAGGACCCCCAATAGACAAAACATTACAATTGACGAATATAATTTGGAAAATGTGGACGAATTCACAAAATTGACAAAGAGCGGAAATGAAACGAATGAAATAAAAAGACGAATCCAGCTCGCAAATAAAACGTATTATTCAGTATTAGCTATTCTTAAGGCCAGTTGCGTACACAGGAAGACCAAACTCAAAGTCTACAAATCAATAGTAAGACCTGTGCTTTGCTACGGATGCGAAACATGGACTCTTACACAAGCATCCGCAAATATGTTGAACGCTTTCGAAAGACGTGTCCTGAGACGAATAATTGGAGCGAAACGTGATGGTGACCGATGGCGAACTAGATACAACAGTGAGCTGTATGATATATTTGACGAACCGGAGGTTTCCACTATCATCAGACTGCGGAAGCTGCAATGGGCTGGCCATGTACAAAGGATGGACGAAACTCGAATACCTAAAAAGGTATTCGAGGGAAAAACGGAGGGCCGGAGGCCAGTGGGAAAACCCAGGAAACGCTGGTCCGACTTTGTTGACGAAGACTGTTCATCGCTGCTCGGATTTCAAAATTGGAGGACGCGGTCACTGGACCGAGATCGCTGGAGACTTCGGCTACGGGAAGCCAAGGCCCGAAAGGGGCTGTAGCGCTGCGACGAGACGAGAAATAGGTTTTGACCGGCGCCGCAACATGCGGACGAGCATTATCATGAAGGAGAATAATTTTTTCGTGTCTGTAGTAGTAATGGGCGCGTTTTCCTTGAGTGCTAAGCTCAATCTCATTAATTGTGTACGGTAGAGAGCCCCAGTAATGGTTTGAGCAACACTTAATACACGACACCAACCTGATCCCACCAAATACTCAGCATGAGTTTTTTTCCATGAATATTCGGTTTGACTGTCGATGCTGAAGCATGACCAGGTGATCCCCATGATTTTCTCTTCTTTGGGTTATCGTAAAGGATCCATTTTTCATCACCAGTGACAATACGATGCAAGAAACCCTTTCTTTTATGCCTGGCAAGCAGTATTTCACACAAACCAAATCGGCGTTGAACGTCTCTCGGCTTCAGTTCACATGGAATCGAATTTCCTTGTTTTTGAATCATTTGCAACGATTTTAAACGATGTGAAATTGCTTGCTGAGTCACTTCGAATGTAAATGCAAATTCTTCTTACGTTTGGCATGAATCTTCCTCCAAAAATGCTTCCAATTCCGTGTCTTTGTACACTTTCGGCCTTCTACTACGTTCTTTGGCTTCCACGTCAAACTCACCGTTCTTTAAGGGGGTTCAATACTTGAAAATCATGAAAAAAAATGTTTATTGGCTTAAAAAATTCTACAACTCTTTCTGCACATTTTGCAACTTGTCCCGTTTCAAAATTCCAATTAGAAGTATTTTATTTTTAATTTTTAATCTAAAGGGTTTGAAGCGATTAGAGTCGGTCCCGGATCTTTCAAACGCTTCCCCTGAAAAATCACGTTTTTCACCTTTTAGGAACACAGATTTCAGGTAAATATCACCCGATTGAACTGAAATTTGATACAGATGTCCTACGATAAATTATCTATGCCCTGACGGAGCCGATTTAAAAAAAAATAAAAGTAAAAATGTTATATTGTGTTAAAAGTTGCAAAAAATCACTAAAAAATGTAAACTCTTATTAATAATGCCCAAAGCACTATTTTGCCATTCCCGAGTTCTGTGTTCCTAATAAACGCCTGTTTATAGGCGGGAGGGGGGTGGAAGAAGGCAAATATTGAACCCCCTTAACTTTTGAAACCACTCACGACAACTCCTCCCATTTAAAGCAGTCTTACCATATGCTTCTACAAGCAATCGATGCGCCTCAACTGCAGATTTCTTCAAATTAAAGAAGTAAATCAAAAGTTCCCGCATATGACGCTTATTCGGCACAAAACTTGACATTATCGCACGAACAATATTGTTACAGATCTGGCAACCACGCAATTCGATCTCTCTCTCGAATCGTCGAGAATGACGTAGAACATTATCCCCTACTGTGTAAAACGCCATCTAGAACGTTCAAGCAAAACCTGGAATAGTCTGGACACACACACATACCCACCCGAAGAATACACCACAAGGTTCGAGAATTGGGAAAAAACCCAATATAAATACCGCAGCTTTCAGACCAGCAGTTAGTCATTTTTAAATGATCGAGACGCGAACCGGTGCAAGAAAAGCGATAGTAAAACGCGACAGTGTTATCGTAAAGCGCAAAGTGATCGGGAAATTATATAAAAGTGCGAATAAATAAATTGTCCATTGTTTTTAAACGAATTGTGTTTTACTTGAAATCGGCGAACCTCTAGCTCGCAACAATTGGTGTCAGAAGAGTGGGATTTCAAGGATAAATTGGGGTTAAAAATCGCGAGTGAAATTAAAATTCTCGAACGGATAATTTTGTGACAGCGAAAAAGTGAAACTAAAATTCTCGAACGAACAGTGAGAATTTTGTGAAATCGAATATTCTCGAGTGCTCTAGTGAACAGTGACTTTAATTAGCGAAGTAAAATCGCGGAACTAAAATTCTCGAACGAAAATGCCGCGTTATTTAAAGGACTTAAAATTAACGGAGCTGAAGGAAGAGCTCAGTAGACGCGAGTTATCTACGACAGGGAGCAAGTCTGAACTTGTCAGCCGTATGATCGAGACACTCCAGGCTGAGGGTGAGGATGCAGATAGTTTCGAGTTCCAAATCAAAAAAGCTCGTGTAGAGGAGTGTTCTGGTGCAACGGATGCTCTAACACAGTTAATGCAGCAAATGATGAACAAATTAGATCAACAATCAGCTGTGACAACGGACATGAATCGGAAATTAGATCAACAATCTGCGGACATGAATCAAAAATTATATCAACAATCTGCGGACATTAATCAGAAACTAGAGAAATTAGATCAGACCTCAAAGGACCTCAACCAAAAATTGGAGCAGCAAAATAATAAAATAGACACCATGGGTAAGGTAATAGAAGAAAACGTAGAGAAGAAACTTCGGGTCTTCGAAGAAGAAGTCGAACGCCTAAAAAGGGACTTCGATAACGTGAAGGCGACTGGCGTGATCAAGACAGAACACCTTGCGCACAAGGGTCTCAAGGCTCCAATCTTCGATGGACAAACACCGTGGGCTATTTATAAGACCCAATTCGAGGCCGCCGCAAGAAACAACCATTGGAATGATCTGGAACGAGGAACGGCTCTTATATTGGCGTTAAAAGGCCCACCAGCTGAAGTTCTTCAAACGATTCCGCAGGAGCAACAACAAGATTTTTCAACGTTAGTCCGGACATTGGATCTTCATTACGGCAGTGACCACATGTGAGAGATCTACAAAACTCAACTGTACAACCGAGCTCAAAAGAATGGTGAAACACTTCAAGAGCTGGCACGCGATATTGAACGACTCACACTATTATCGCTGCCTAATGCGCAAACAGAGCAACGCAACGATACAGCTGTTTTCGCATTTAACAATGCTGTACAGGACAGAGAGCTGCAACAGGCGTTAAAACTGGCAGGTAAGAAAACGATTGGCGAAGCCTTAGTATATGGGCTGACGTTCGAAGCTGCCAAGCAAAGCTCGCGGAGTAACTATCGAGTTCGAGAAATAGTAGAAGAATGTGTGTGTCAGAAAGCCGAGTACACCAAGCGGAGCGAAGGATCTGGTGCTCCCCGATGCTGGAATTGTGGACAGGCAGGACACTTAAGACGCGACTGCCGCAAACCCAGAAAAGCGATCAACTATTGTTCCGGCTGCGCTGCTAAACAAAGAGGAGGGAGGGGCGAACCGTCACGAGAGCACGCTTCGCCTAATGACAGTCCGGGAAACGAGTAAAGGCCAACTTCATGGGGCAGAAGTTGGCTGGTAGAATCGACGCCCCCGGAACCATCATCGCAGTTTCTCGACTACATCGTTGTGAAAACGACTTATGTATGAGTGGTCGAGTCGGCAAACTAAACTACATCATAACAGTCGACACAGGCGCAACACGGTCAGTGCTAAGATCTGACTTCGTAGATCGTACTTGGCTTCACAACACCAAGAAGTACGCACTTCGCACTGCTACAGGAGAAACTACAACGGTCGGTCCATGGAGAAATAGCTCGTGACATACAGCTTAGGGATTTGACCTTCTCGCATGTATTCGTGGTAGCTGACATTACCGATGAGTGTATCCTTGGAATGGATTTTCTGAAACCACACGGTATCCAGCTGGACTTAGGACAACGAATAATGAAGTGGCGGAATATCGAAATCCCGATGAAAATAACATCCTCCAACACAACAAAGCTGCGAGTTATACTGTGCGAAGATGCGGATATACCAAAGTCATCCGAGAATGTTATTTGGGCAGAGCTCGATGGTGATCCCGGGAACCACCGATTCTACCTCATAGAACCGGAAACGACACCTGCATTACGAAGTCTGATACTAGGAAAAACACTCGTAAGAAGGAATGAGAAGATGATGGTACCAATAAGAGTCCTCAACGTTTCGGACAGCATTACCAGCGTAAAGAAAGGAGATGTAATTGGCAGCTGTGAACCAATATCGGCGGTGACGAGTATCGACAAGGCAGAACCATATGACGCACCATCTAAAAATAAGCCAAGAAGGAAGGACAATGTTACATCAACACTTCTTCAGTCAAGCAACCTTACAAGAGAACAACACAAGCAAGCAGTAGATCTAATCGAAGGATTCAGCGACGTCTTTTCCACCGGTGATGACGACTATGGCAGAACAAACTTAGTGAAACATCGCATAGATACCGGAAGTGCTACACCGATACGTCAACCTCCAAGAAGAGTACCGTTAGCAAAACAAGGAGAAGTCAATTCAATGGTCAAAACTATGGAGCAGCAAGGAATCATCGAAGAGTCAAAGAGCCCGTGGATATCGCCAGTGGTGCTGGTAAAGAAGAAGGACGGCAGTACCCGTTTTTGTGTGGACTACAGGCGACTGAATGACGTTACGAAAAAGGATAGCTATCCACTACCAAGAATCGACGATATCATGGACACCCTGACTGATGCTAAATGGTTCTCAACGTTGGATCTGAAAAGTGGTTACTGGCAAGTGGAGATAGATGAAAAAGATAGAGAGAAAACAGCATTCTCTGTCGGCAGTGGACTGTGGCAGTTCATCGTAATGCCATTTGGCCTGTGCAATGCTGCAGCTACGTTTGAAAGGCTAATGGAATTCGTTTTGCGTGGCCTGAGCTGGAAAACTTGTCTCGTTATCGGCAAAACATTCAAGGAACATCTAAAAAATCTACAGGAAGTCTTCCAGCGACTGCGAGCGGCAAAATTAAAGCTAAGTCCGAAAAAGTGGACTATGTTTAGTGCAGAAGTCAAGTACTTGGGTCACATCGTTCCAGCTGATGGCGTAAAGACGGATCCGGAGAAGATACTGGCGGTGAAAAATTGGCCTACTCCGAGTGATAAACACCAGTTGCGCAGCTTCCTAGGCTTAGCGACATATTACCGTCGATTCGTAAAAGACTTTGCCAACACGGCAAAATGTCTGCATCAGTTAACGGAAAAAGGAAAGTCATTTACATGGAGTCAACAGTGCCAGGAAGCATTTGAGAAAATAAAAGACCAACTCTGCGACTCCCCAGTTCTGGCGTACCCAAAACCAGGTTACGGTTTCATCATAGATACTGACGCCAGCAATGTCGGTATCGGAGCAGTGCTATCACAGGAGATCGACGGGCAGGAGAGAGTGCTATCATACTACAGCCGAGTACTCTCAAAAGCAGAAAGGAACTATTGCGTAACTCGCCGAGAGCTATTAGCCATTGTAGAAGCAACGAAACATTTTCACAAATATCTCTATGGTCAAAAGTTCCTTCTTCGAACGGATCACGCATCGCTTAAATGGCTACTTCAGTTTAAGAACCCCGAAGGCCAAGTAGCCCGATGGATTGAAAGGCTCGAATCCTACGATTTTGAAATTGTTCATCGAAGAGGAAGAATCCACGGTAATGCTGATGCGCTTTCACGTCGTCCTTGTCCACCGAACTGCAAGCATTGTCACCGTATTGAAGGAAAAGAAGCCGGAGAAACCATTCAGAGGACAACGACCGAACCAAAGGATGGATGGAGTCAGCAAGAACTGAAAGAAGCCCAACGTAAAGATCCAGATATTTCACTGATCATGGCATGGAAGGACGAAATGAAACGGCCTGAGTGGAAAGACATCTCACAATTCAGCGAAACCCTGAAGTGTTATTGGGCACAATGGAACTCCCTTCACCTAGACGGCGGATTATTAAAACGGAAATGGGAAAACGCTGACGGAAAGTCGTATCACATGCAAACCATCGTCCCGCATTGTAAAGTCGAGGAGGTTTTGAAGGAATATAATGGAGGTACCTCCGGTGGGCATTTGGGTGTAAATAGAACCTTGGCAAAGATACGAGAAAGGTTCTATTGGATCCATCTCCGAGATGATGTCGAAAACTGGTGCCGTAAATGTACTACGTGTGCATCGAGTCAGGGCCCACACCGCAGATCAAAGGGAGAAATGCAACAATACAACGTGGGAGTCCCATTCGAGAGAATTGCTGTAGATATTGCTGGACCATTTCCGGAATCAGAAAATGGTAATCGCTACATTCTAGTGGTCATTGATTATTTCAGCAAGTGGCCTGAAGCCTACGCAATTCCAAACCAAGAAGCAGTAACCGTCGCCGAACAAATTGTTACCAACTGGGTGAGCAGATTTGGAGCTCCACGTGAACTACACTCCGATCAAGGATGCAATTTTGAATCTCAAATATTCAAACACGTGTGCCAAATGCTGGGAATAAACAAAACGAGGACAACTTCATTACACCCACAGTCTGATGGAATGGTGGAACGTTTCAATAGAACATTGAACTCAAACCTATCCAAACTCGTCAGCGAGAGGCAACAGGACTGGGACCAGCACATCCCTCTATTTTTAATGGCCTACAGAACATCGATGCATTCAACAACAGGAGAAACTCCGTCCCGAGTCATTTTCGGAAGAAATATTCGAGTCCCTGCGGAACTAATGTTTGGAGTGCCATCAGACCAACCAACCAATGCTAAAGATTATGTCTCGGATCTTCGATGTCGACTAAAGACAATTTATAACCTGGTCAGAGATAAAATTGATTTGGCGACCGGCCGTATGAAGACGAGGTATGATCAACGGGTGAATTCATCAGGATTCCAAGAGGGCGACTTGGTTTGGTTATACAATCCCAAACGACAGAAGGGCAGATCGCCGAAACTACAGCGCAACTGGGAAGGCCCTTACCAGATCATCAACCGGTTAAATGATGTCGTCTATCGGATTCAACTACGTCAAAAACCTCGCACTAAAATGAAAGTGGTACATCTCGACCGACTAACAAAGTACCAGGGTGCCATGGGGGAAGTGAACAACTCTGTTCGGGACGAACAGGGACTAAGGAGAGGGTAATGTTACAGATCTGGCAACCACGCAATTCGATCTCTCTCTCGAATCGTCGAGAATGACGTAGAACATTATCCCCTGTGTAAAACGCCATCTAGAACGTTCAAGCAAAACCTGGAATAGTCTGGACACACACACATACCCACCCGAAGAATACACCACAAGGTTCGAGAATTGGGAAAAACCCAATATAAATACCGCAGCTTTCAGACCAGCAGTTAGTCATTTTTAAATGATCGAGACGCGAACCGGTGCAAGAAAAGCGATAGTAAACACGCGACAGTGTTATCGTAAAGCGCAAAGTGATCGGGAAATTATATAAAAGTGCGAATAAATAAATTGTCCATTGTTTTTAAACGAATTGTGTTTTACTTGAAATCGGCGAACCTCTAGCTCGCAACAATATTATGCGATGCTGATACGGAGTCAGTAATACTTCAAGGTTGTGTTGTTACCAGATGTCCAAACTTACGATATTACGTTTTAAATCAACATAACCTTCTGGTGGGGCCATCTTTTGTCAAACGGCGGAAACTATTTGTACTTCTAATATAATAATAATTTTTGTCTTATTAATTCATCGTGACTCATAGTCAAATTTATCTTCTATCGTAAATAAGACATTGAAATTTTGAAAGAATTTTTTGCTTATCTTTTTATGCTCAACAATATTTGCCGTTATAAACCCGAATTTATTTTGAAAAATCATAAATTATGAAGGTGAGGAAAAATCGAATTCTATTAAGGAGATAGTCAATGAAATTGGCCTCCCATGTATCTGGGGGAACACGGTCAATTTCGGTACGGTTTTCTTCAAAACTACTAATCGGATCTCGATGAAACCTTTTTAAATACATAATAAAGCTTTTCATAAGAACATTTACAAAAAAAAAAAAAACAATAAAAAAAATTTTTTGACAAGAATAAAAAAAAATTCTTTAAATTGACAGTTTTTTAGTTCTTTTATTTAAAATTTGCCGGGAAGAGAAAGTTGCATTGCTAAGAGGTTAATTTCGCAATCTAGACAGTGCTGCCAAAAGCTCGTAGAAAAAAAATTAACTCGATATCTTTTGTATTTTTTTTTTTTTTGGAGTGTGCCGAAAGTTGAATATATGAAAGTTGAATATATGTAAGCAAAAAACAAAAAAGGTTGTTTTTTCATGCCAAGTTTGAATGTTTTTCTTCCTAATTTTTGTAATATATTTATCGGTTATCATATAATAATCGATTATGTTTTTGTATTGAAGCTTCAAGATAGTAATCAAAATAGAACAGAACGTGGTAGGTGTTGGCATTGCTAGTTTGAACGGCACTGAAGCATTTTTTAGGGCACTTCCCCCGCATTTTTTTGCATTCAGTGTACATTTGAGTCTACTTTAATAAACTCTAATAAAAAATCATTTTTTTTTACTACGCCCTAAAGTACAATGCACGTTCATCTTTATTTTGAGTTTTTTTTTTCGCAACTTATTAAAACGCTTTTTCGGCAATAATCTTAAAATATATCGTCAAATGTATTTGGTCGACTCTGAACATGCGGTCCCATATTTGGATTTTGCATTGATGCCATTGTCGGTCGGAATTGATTTGTTGGTGCTCCTTGTTGCTGTAAAAATTCCGAAAATAATTAAAATCCAATCGCGCTGAATTTAAAACTTTCAATCTGACCTGTTGCAAAAGATGTCGCAATCCGGGATTATTATTACTCATGATCGGCCGTACCATGCGTTGGCCTTGAACGGGAGCACCTTGCTGTGAATATTAAAAAATTGGATTATCGCCATATTTTCGCATTTCATGAAGCGCTGCTTACATTCACGACCATATTTTGTTGCGATACGATTTGTCCCATAGCACGTTGTTGCTGCTGCTGCTGTTGCATCATATTAATTTTATAGTCGTTCTGCTGCACATTCATGGCAATGGTATCCTGCATTTGGATTGGCGGCATCTGACCGTAAGCATTGAAGTGTTGTTGCTGTTGTTGTTGTTGCTGCTGTTGTTGCTGTTGCTCTTGCATTTGTTGAATATTAGGATCGACCATGGTTTGTGGTTTTGGCTGTGAAAATTAAATAGAATAAATATGCAAATAATTCGCGATGATTTCTTGGATTAATGATCCGGTCTCAATGGAAATGCGCTTTCACACGAAGGTGGGAGTATTTGACTAGGTGAACGATCAGAAACTGCAAACTTTTGTGAACCAATATCTCCGACGTAAATTAATGAAACTCTCACCTCATCTCGAACGTCGTACGTTAAAGTACAACTAGACAGACTAAGATTCATAGTGGTAGTGGATCGGTCAATCTTTAAGGTAGCCAAATCAAAGCATCTCCAAAAAAAATCTGTGCTATAACATCACGCATCAAAGGCGGCCAGACGAATAAACAAGTCCTGGCAGCAACTAAAAGCCTATGCTCAGAATCGCGTTTCAGAAAAGAACTAACCCTGCACTATGTCCCAGAAAACTAAAAATTCATTCACAATACTTACCACAACTTGCGGGGGTTGTTGATGTGAATTTGCCATATTCCCAGCATGCGGATTCTGTTGTTGAACATTTGCACCACCGCCTTGTTGTCCCAATCCCTGCTTCTGTTGAATCACTTTACGCAAACGATCGACAAATGCAGTTTGATTGTTCGGTATGAAACCAAGAAAAGTTTTCTTCTCAGACGTGTAAAGTAAAATGAGAACTTTAATATCACAAGGCGGTGCATTTGGAGGCGTCGTAAAATGCACACAACCAGCCTGTTTGAATAGAAAAAAAATGTAAGACAAATTTTCAGTTCTATTGCAATTTTTTCGTTATCATACCACTCCTGCATTCATAACTTTAGCCAATGATTCCAGTGCATCGCAAGGATTTGGCTTGAAAACGACCGTTTTCGAATCCTTTAAATATTGACCGCCAATATTTCCGACCAATTGTTTCGGCATCAGTTGCATAATAAGCCGCGATGGCCAATTTTCGGCTTTTCTAAAAGGAGCAAAGTCGAAATCATTGAAAAAAAAAATTTGTATTGAAAACCTACATTTCCGGTTCGCCATCTTTCATATTGGCAGTAACTTGACACGGAACCGAGCGCGATATTTTCGTTTGATCCGGTTTGGTTTTTTCAATCCATTCAAGCGTACCGGTCCAAATCTTTTCTCGAGGCGCTGCTGCGCGCATTACATTATTATCGGACGGACCACTTTGTTGCTGTTGGGTTGGAACATGTTGGCTTGCTGTGTGTAGAAAAATATTAGCGATTGTTTTTTAAGTGAAACCAAATAAAAATGAAACTTTACGTGAGCTTTGTTGCTGCAATTGACTGATTTGCTGTTGTTGCTGGCTTATCATTTGCATTCGTAAGGCCTGTTGTTGCTGTTGCTGTTGCGTTGGTGTCATCATTTGATTACCCACCACTGTAAATTTTTCAATTAATAACGGAAAATATTTCAAAAACACAATTCTCTAAATTACAAGGCTGATTCGGAGGCGTAGATAATTGCGAGATGAGAGCAGAATTTGGATTCTGGCATTGTTGTAGCGTGTTCTGTTGTTGCTGTTGCTGGGGTCCCGGACCTGGAACAAAGCTTCTTTGCGGTATATTATACGGCCACCTGTTTTTCAACAGAGTGAAAAAAAAATTTAAAACATGATTTAGTTAAATAATTTTCATAATCTACCGATTGCCTTGTGCTGCATTCGTGTTGTATGTGTTTGGCATCGGATTTGCCGCATTATTTGTAAATTGCGTAGTGATATGCTGTTGGAGCTGCGCTTGCTATTTTCACAATTTATTAGACCATTCAATGTTTTCAATATAAGCAAATCTAAAAATAATACTCACATTTTCTGTAACGAAACGGAATCAAGGGGAAATTAATAATAATAATAAAAAAAAAAAAATAATTTCATCCAACTTACGCATAACCTGTTGATTCGAAGTCATTACAGGATTTCCAGGATTTTCCATAGTTTGTTGTACGGATGGGCTCGCCACACTTGCTGCCAATTGATGCGAGTTTGGGCTGATTGGTCGCTCCTTTAAGCTGTAAATAAAATTTCAATTCCTAATCTCATTCCATTTCATTTTTTTCCCATACTTAAATCCTTTCAATAAAACCAAATGTCGAACATCTTTGCAATAGTTTTTTGTCGTTAGCGGTAAATCGCCACCAGCTTTTATGAAAAGTTTGAATAAAATTGGAATTTTACGCGGTGAGATGATTGAAAAGTTGATTTTTTTCTAAAATTAGATTAGAACGTATTACTTATTTATTGGGGCTGCTGGCTGTTATAATTACTTCGTGAAAGACTGTGGCAAGCTGTTCGACAGTTTTTGACTCGTACTGGGGACATTCGACCACGGCCATCGTATACGGTGAACTATTACAAATTAGAATGCAATGTTTCTGTACGTTGACGTCATTAAAGCGACGTTCTTTTAAGTCATCGAAACAGACGAGAGCGGTTGCAAGACCTTCGGCTAAATTTGCATTCGACTCGCTTTTTCCGCCGGTAAGTCTGGAATAAAAAAACAGAAAAATTTATGCTTACAAAAGTGATTGAAATAGCGAATTTAAACGAATCAGACGACAGAGTTAGTGTGGCACCGAGATTAATATGGATTACAATATCCCTACAATTCTCATATTTTTGTAACTTGAGGATTTAGAGGTTCTTGCGTATTGCACGCTAATAAAATTCATTTAATAAAGCAACCAATTTCCGTCTTAAACTTCCTATAGAGCCATAGCATAGAAACGGTTCTCTTCGATAAGACGCAATCCTGAGCACTGGCTTTTAGTTGTCACCAGGATTTCTTTATTCTTCTGGCCACCTTTTCATGTGATTGTTTTCTTGTGCAACGATTGTCGACCAACATCTTTCTGCACACTGGTGGGTCATCCAAATAGTTGATACAGCACATGGTTATATCGAATGCGCCAGTCATCCTCCCTTAACTGCTCCGTACATCTTCCGAAGAATTTTTCGCTCAAACTTGTCGATTAAATTTTCCGAAAACTGCGTCAATGTCCACGTTTCGCATCCATATAGCAGCACAGGTCGAATTAATATCTTGTAGATGCGTAGTTTATTATTTCGATGGATCTTATGTGATGCCAAGTACTGGCAACACTTTGTAGAAGAAGGAAAACGAAATAAAGAGTAGCGAATGGACGCTAGACATAGAAAGACATGCTAATTATTATTGCCGGCCCTGAACAATTAGAAAAGTTCTTAAAGCATCAGAAGTGGGATACCCGCGAGTAAAAAGTGATAATAAAAATGAATACGATTAAAATAAAAAATTTATCGGTGAACGCGCTTAGAAAAGCATTAAAAGATCGTGGTTTGACTTGTTCGGGCTCAAAGGCGCAGCTGGTGTCTCGGTTGAAAATGGCCGTGGATGGTGAAGACGTGGAACTCGACGATACGGAAGATTTCTCCGTCGAAAAATTAACAGACGATATGAAAAATTTACAAGGAATGGTAGGAACGCTAGCAGACGCCATTAAAACTATGAGTGCGCAAATGGCCGCCATTGTTGCAAATCGGGAAAACGATACAGATCCACCGAGTATTACCAACACAAACACAAGCCCTCATGGACAGGAATACGATAACGTGGCACGCACCAAAGTGAACGAGACAACCGGAGTGTCAAACGAAAAAACGAGCCGAAATGCCAACGTAACTACACAACGACAACCTACTGCGATGAACCGTCATCAAAACGAATTCAGGCCTAACGTTTTGGCTTTTGATGACGCGTCAAAAGAAACGAGATACGCACGTACGTCAAATTCGATCGGTTTCGATAACTACGCCTCCCAAGGAATTTACCCGCATACTAACGTACATCAAGAGCTAGGGCGAAACATTTCCAATTCTAACGAAAATGCAACGGAATGTGGAACGAAATATCCACCGCAATGCCAATGTCCCGATGCACATTGCAAAAATATCAAAATGTCAACGACAACGGAGCAATCGCAACCCTACTTTGCCGTTAGAGACATTGTTGAAGTATTGCCTGACTTCAACCCATCATCGACAACCTCTCCAACACCATCTCAATTTGTCAAACGTGTGGAGAACTTGTGGAGGATATACGAATGGGACGAGCGAGCGCTGATGTGTGCGCTTATGTCTAAAATGAAGGGAAACGCACGAATCTGGGCTGATGGAGTTCAACTAACCGAAGCGAAGTTCAGCGAGTTTGCGGAAAAATTGATGACTGACTTTCCTGTAATGACGAGTAGTGTAGACATTCATCTGCAAATGATAGCGGCACAACGACACCATCCAACCGAAAGCGTGGAGGAATACTTGTACCGAATTATGGCTATTGGTCGGCGAGGTAATTTATGTGACGTCGATATCATTAAGTATTTCAGACGAGGAGTACGGCACATCGGATTACAGAATTCAATGGCCAGCATACATTTTTCGACGATAACAGAGCTGTTGTCGGCAGTCTATCGCTTTACAGCGAACCTACAACCAACACAAGCTTATGGAGTGGACCAGACCAGACAAAGAGAAGAGAAGCCTCTACATACGCAGAGACAAAGAAGCGTTCGGGTTTAGTGACGCAAATGCCATTGGCACGCCAACCAACAACAATTAAGCGCCCGATGGTATGCTACAATTGCAATAGCCCGGGGCACATTGCTATTGACTGCCCACAAGCACAAAGTTGACCACGATGTATAACTTGCAAGAAGACGTCACACGCCATGACAGATGCCCGGAAAGGATCGAAAGCAAGATCAATTTGATTAGTAATTTAAGTAATATATTTCTATTGCCAATTCTGCTCCAATGTGATCAGCATCGAATTATCAGAACGCAAGCATTTATTGATACCGGGAGTGCGATTAATTTAATCAAAAAATCAAAAGTTATGATTGATTTTAATAATCGAGACCGACCGTCAAACTATTCGGAAATAAACAGTTCGAAACTGATCATATTGGGAAGCATAAAGCTTAAAGTTAAGATCAAAGGAATGGATTTAAATTTGAATTGTTTTGTTGTGCCGGACAATACGATGTCCTACGATGTTCTATCAGGTCGTTCATTTATTCACGAAAATAACGTTAGTTTTGACAGAAACGAAATTCAAATCGGATCAAATAGTGACGATAACTTTTTCAATGAATTACTGCAAATAGATACAATAGATGACGGGTCTGCAACTCTTACGGACTTACTTAATGATACCCCTTCAAGTATTTCACTAGAATTGCAAACGCAGTTAAACGAACTCTATAACGAATTTCAAACGAAACCGCGAGTCGCGCATCCTAAAATAACTCACGAAATGGAAATAAAATTGTCGGCTAATAGAGAAATCCATCATAATCCTAAACGGTTGTCATTCACGGAGAAGCGTATCGTGGATGAAATAATATCTGACTTATTGGAACGGGGAGTTATTCGGAAAAGTTCTTCACCGTACGCTAGTAGAATCGTATTGGTTCAGAAAAAGAATGGGAAAACGCGCGCGTGTGGATTACAGAGATCTGAATAAAGTAACCGTGAAAGATCGTTATCCTTTGCCAGTGATAGAGGATGTTCTGAATAATTTGAAAAATAAATGCTACTTTTCGAAAATCGATCTAAAAAAATGGGCTACATCACGTCCGTATGGCAGAGAGCTCTTCGAAGTATACCGCTTTCGTTACGCCTACCGGGCAATACGAATTCGTGTGTATGCCATTTGGTCTGGCTAATGCCCCGTCAGTATTTTCTCGATTTATTTACTCCATATTTGAACCTTTAATAACTAGGGGAGTACTAATAATATTCATTGATGACTTTCTTATTGCTACGGAAACTATTGAGGAACATTTTTCGGTATTGAAAGAGGTATTTAATCTGATGGCAGATAATAACCTTGACTTACAGCCAGCGAAATGCAGTTTTCTTAGAAAAACTATCGAATTCCTCGGTTATAGAATCGACGATAGAGGAATTACTCCCAGCGATGATCATGTCAGGGCGAATATCCTATTCCGACTGATCTGAGATCTCTTCAGCGGTTTCTGGGACTCTCAAGTTACTTTAGGAAATTTGTGAAGTCCTTTGCGACTATAGCCAAGCCGTTATATGACATGCTGAAGCGGGACGTCCAGTTTAGATTTGGGGATTCGCAGTAAAGGGCATTTGACGAACTGAGGGAGTTTGTCTCATCTCACGTCCAATTCTTTCTATTTATGATCCTTGCGCATATACAGAAATGCATACCGATGCTAGCGCTAGTGGTTTTGGAGCCATTTTGTTGCAACGGCAAAATGATGGGAAACTTCATCCAATTTCTTATTTTAGTAGACGAACCACAGAGGTTGAGCAGCGACAGCATTCTTACATTCTCGAAACGATGGCTATCGTATATGCCTTGGAACGATTTCGAATTTATTTGCAAGGTATAGATTTCACGGTGGTCACGGACTGCAACGCACTTAAATTAACGTTGGAGAAGAAAGATATCAACCCTAGAATAGGTAGATGGGTGTTATACTTTCAGACCCACAACTTTAACGTCGTTCATAGACCTGGAGGGGATATGAGCCATGTTGATGCATTGAGTAGGATGCATAATCCGCTTGTGGATGATAATTGTTATGTAGTTACCGACAATTCTTTTTCTGTTGCTCTAAAGACTCATCAATTGGAAGATAAATCTATCTGCGACATTAAAAATAGCGTTCGAAAAGAAGAGAGTCCTACGTATGTAGTTCAGGATGATCTATTGTTTCGTAAGGATGGGAGGCGTCTTCAATTTGTCGTCCCATCTCTTCTTGAAAACTCTATAATACGATCTTGCCATGATGACATGGGTCATGTAGGGATAAAGAAGACGGTAGAATTGATCCAACGAGTTTATTACTTCCGGAATATAACCGAAAAAGTTAGCAATCATATTAAAAATTGCTTAAGATGCATTGTGTATTCCTCAAGAACCGGGAAATCGGAGAGATTTCTCCACAATATTGATAAAGGCAAAGTGCCATTTGACACAATACACATCGATCATTTTGGTCCTCTTGAATGTACCAAACGAAAGAACAAGTATGTGCTGTTAATAGTGGACGCTTTCACAAGATTCACTCGATTTTATCCGACAAAAAGTACTGGTACTGCGGAGGTGATAAAAGTTTTGGCGGAGTATTTTCGAAATTATGGTCGACCGCGAAGACTTATCTCTGATAGGGGATCTGGTTTCACTTCGCATTCATTTGTGGCGTTTTTAAATTAGAATAATATACAGCACGTAAAGAATGCAACTGCTTCGCCTCAATCCAATGGGCAAGTTGAGAGATTAAATCGCACCTTACGACCAATATTGGCGAAACTCTCTCCTAGGACAGATGACTGGGATAAGGTTTTAGTTGACTGTGAGTTTGTATTTAACAACACGATTAACTCTAGTATTGGAGAATGTCCAAGTAAAATGCTTTTTGGGGTCAGCCAGCGCGGAAAATTCGTGGACGGTATTCGTGAATTCTTTGCAGAACTGATGCCACTGGAACGTGACTTGGACTGCACGCGAGATAACGCAATTGTTCGTAATGAAAAAACGCAAGAAAAGAATAAAATAATGTACGATTCGGGTCGCCGCGATGCACAGAATTTTGACGAGGTTGAATTTGTAATGATCGAAAACAGAGTTGTAGAGCCTGGTATCAATAGGAAACTATTACCTAAATATAAAGGACCTTATGTTGTTTCTAAAAAATTGAAAAATAATCGTTACGTCTTGTATGATATTCCGGGTAATCAAGTGACACAAAAACCGATGGAGGGTATCTAATGACCACAGTAAATTAAAAAAGTGGATTACAATACCGCGTATAAACGACTTAACGGATACACTCGAGGACGCGTGTTTACAGGATGGCCGAGCTGTAATGCCAAGTACTGGCAACACTTTGTAGAAGAAGGAAAAAGAAATAAAGAGTGGCGAATGGACGCTAGACATAGAAAGACGTGTTAATTATTATTGCCGGCCCTGAACAATTGGAAAAGTTCTTAAACTTCCTTGATTTCATTATGGGGAGGACCGCATAAAATGCTTTGTTGGCTGTCGTGATTCTTCTTTGAATTTCATGTGGTTTATTGCCGTCCTTTGTGAGAAAGGCTCCCAGGTATACGAATTCATCCACCTGCTCAAAGTTGTATTCGCCCATAGTAATATTCTGCCTCTCTGAGACAGTCCTTCATTGACCCTGAGCCCTACTTCACCCGCTGCCGACTCCAACTCTTGGAATACCTCCTTAACACAAAGTATTAATCGGGCCAGAATATTCACGTCGTCTGCGTACGCCACCAGCTGTGCGGATTTTACGAGTAACGTACCTCTGGTGTCCACTGAGATTACGGAAGTTGCCTTCCTGACGATATACTCGAGCACCACGTTAAAGAGCATGGGGGCGAGACCATCTCCTTGTTTGAGACCTGACTTCATTGGGAAGCTTTGAGTCAACTCGTTTTGGATTTTTACTTGGCACTCATTATTTTCCATCGTGGCTTTAATTAACCGAACTAGTTTCAATGGGACACCTAGTTCAATCGTTATTCTATACAGAGCATTACGGTCGACACTATCGTATGCTTGACAAAAATCGACGAACAGTTGGTGCATATTAATATCATATTTCCAGCATTTTGCTAGCACCTGTTTTACTGAGAATAACTGGTCCGTTGTCGGTTGTCCGGATCTGAAGCCACCTTGATATTCTCCGATGATGTTGTTAGCGTATTCACTGAGTCTTCGTTCGATAATATTCGTTAAAATTTCTTAACATCTACACAACAATGAAATTGCTCTGTAATTTCCGCAACGCAGACGATCACCCTTTTTGTATACCGGACATATAATGCTTTTCCGCCAGTCGTCGGGTAATTTTTCAGTTGTATAGATTTTAACAATTAATTTAAGTATTCGAATGGTGAGCTCTGTTCCACCTTCTTTGAAGAGCTCTGCAGGGATTCCGTCAATTCCGGGCGCCTTATTCGACCTGAAATTGTGTAGGGTTGTCTCTACTTCGTCATAGGTTGGAGCAATGGGCAGTTAACCTCCATCTAGATCTTCCGAAGTTATAAATGTTCAATATGTGCTTTGATTGTGGTCATATATTCCACTTTCGTTGCGTTGTTTTTCAATTGTTGCACATTGAGCTTAGGAGCCCAGCTCCTTTTAGTGTGGCCCTTGTTAGCTATGCGACAGCGGTATTTAGCTCGAACAAGATAAGATAAATATTTATTCAGTAGTACTACTGACCCCATCATCCCACGGGAAGAATTCACCCTCTGCCAGTCCTGCTTGCCCTAAAAATGGCAAATGGACATTCACTGGACTTATCACGCATGATCTTAAAAACTAACTGATACGAGAAACGAATACAGCGCCTCGAATACGGACGGATTCTACGGTAACGACTTTTGGCATTCGAAAACAGACAATGATTGACTTCTGGAACGTTCGAATATTGAATGACGGGGGAAGGGCTGGGGTCACTCGGTCCTTGCACCGCCAGTCAGTTATTAACCGTGAAATGGAGCGCTATAACATCCAAATCTTGGGCTGAGCGAGGTCAGGTGGACAGGATCAGGAGAAGAACGAACCCCGAGCGGAAACACCATTCTATACGTTGGTCCTGAGAGTTAAGCAAAAAATGGCAAAAACAGTCTCATCAGCTGGGAATTAATCTCGGATAGGATTATTGTCGTCAGGCTCAGTGTCCAGTGTCAGAAACGTCACAATTCTGCAGTGCTACGAACCCACTAATACCGCAACACCTGGTGACAAAGAGGAGTTGTATAATTAACTGAGTGCCACCTTCTGATAACACTGGACTAGAACACGTCATGGGGAGGCATGGGGACCCTTGGGTCGACGCGTCACGATCTTGGATTAAGAGACCCGAAAAGAGAGTTTTGTAGTACTCGGCAAATGGTCACCGTAGGGACCAGACAACAGTCACCATAAAACATCTTAGGTTTCCCCTGATGGTGTTACTCAGAACCAGATCAACCATTTGACTATAAGTCGCCGATGGAAGAGATGTCTCCTCGATGTGCGAGCGAAGCGCGGAGCTGGCATGGGGAAATATCACCACTTGATGGCTGCCTGCTTGAGATTGTGCACAGCAGCTATCCGACGACCACAAATTCTCCAAATGACGCGCAAGCTTAATGTCGATAGACTTACAGACCCCAACGAAAAGCGCGAGAACACTACCATTTTACGCGAAAAGTCTACATTGGACGGATATGAAATGCGCAAACAGAAACACGTTTCTAACTAGTGCTGAACAATCTGTGGCATATGTGCAAAGCGGTGAGAAACCCTGGATGTCGCAAGATAAATGAGACAAGGTTGGCGATCGGAAAAAAGCCAAATTGGCAATCATCTCTTAACCCTATGTCAACCAACGAACGCGCGATTTGGGACAGAACTACCGCGATGCTCACATACAGCTTAAAAAGGCTGTTAGACGCGACAAGAGGAAGACCATTGAAGATCTGGCCAACAAGGCAGAATATGCGGCTTACCTTGGGGATATGGGTTCACTATTTAACATTATGAAACAGTTGACGAACAGGAATTTCACTGCCAACCACCTGGTGAGAAATGTCAACGGAACTCTCCTTAATATGAGTGGACACCAGTTGCGGCGATGGAAGGAATACTTCTCTGATATTTTAAACATCTTTTCAGAGGAAGATATTCCAGAAACAGAGCAACTACCAAACATCCAACCACAACAATTCTCTATTAGGAAGTTAGCTTCCGCCCTTCGGTCAATGGCGGGAAGGAAAACCCCAGGTATAGACGGACTACCAACCGAACTCCTCAGATCGAACCCGGAAATAACAGCCGATATACTCCTCCCACTCTTTGCTGAGGTGTGGAATGAATGAAGATATCCGACTGAATGGAAGGAGGGTGTCACATTGTGAAAACTCCGAAGAAGGGCGACCTTCGGGATTGTGGCAACTGGCGTGGTATATGTCTACTTATTGCCGTACCGAAAACCGTGGATAAGGTAATTCTCAATAGCATTAGTGCTGTCGTGGAGAGCACTCTCGAAGTTTATCAGGCTGGATTCCGTAAAGAATCGTCTTGTACCGACCACACAATCACTCTGCGGATAATATTGGAGCAGTCTTCCAAAATGGGTTCGCCACTACATCTCATGTTTGTGGACTTCGAGAAGGCTTTCGCCAACGTTAAACGCGATTAAATTGCTTTGCGTAGAAGTATTCCAGATAAGGTCTTAGCTATGATTAAAGAATCCTACGAAGGTGCAAGGTGTCGCGTCTTACATAAAAGAGAGCTGTTCGAGAGCTTTCCTGTGCGAACGGGTGTCAGACAAGGCTGCATATTATCACCAGCCCTGTTTCTGGTGGTAATAAATGACATCTTGAAAACTGCACTGGAAGGTGGGGAAGATAAAGGTCTTCAATGTGGACTATTGACATCTTAAGTCTCCTTGATTATGCTGATGACGTGTGTTTGCTTGCTCATAGCCGTTCGGACTCAGAATCAAATGTTCGCTCGTTGCATTCTAACGACGAAGATGCAGGACTGAACAATCGCAAACTTTCGTGAACCAATGCCTCCGACTCATTTTAGAAATATTCTGGCCAGAAGCGATCTCCAACAACAAACTTTGGAGTACAACTTGACGACTAAAATAGGTATTGACATTCAAAGGCAGAAGTGGCAGTGGAAACCACAGCGAAACATCGCAAAACAGGCTCTGGATTATAACCCTCAAGGAAGGCGTCGGGTTGGTCGATCATGTAACACATGGAAGCGAGCAGTTGAGCAGGAGGCCAGAGGAATAAACAAGTCCTGGCAACAGCTAAAGGCCGATGCTCAGGATCGCGCCTTGTGGAAGAGAGTTGTTTCTGATTTATGCCCCTGTCTTAACAGGAATTTGATTGATTGATTAACATCTATTGCCTTGCTCTTTCCCTGAGCTAGGTTTAGGTAGTTGGTGGTTTCGAAGAACCACATGGCACTGGGACCAAGATACTCCCCAACTGATTATGAAATGGATGTTACTCCTCTTGCGTTACGGTTTGCGAACCGCAGCAGGCTAGAATGTTTGGCGCCTCGTCAAGTTCTGAAAACTATCTAGCGTCTTAACAAAGAACGCCCTGACCTAATGACGCCTTCTGTTTTAACTGCTCCGCTCCAAACATAGCGCGGGAAATAATAATGCGATTCATAGATCTCAAAAAGAACAACAATTTCGCCCCAAATAAAAAAATAGCGATACTCACTCCAATTTCTCGAGAACATTTAAGATTTTCTGCGGGCTCGAGAACGGTCCGAACGTCACAGCCGAATTATTCGGCATTGCCTGAGCCGTTTTATACAAAACGATCCCGTAGAGCGTAGTATTCCGTTCGGAGAAGTATTCGCGATCATCCAGCAATCCTTGCGAGAAGTACTCGAGCGCCGGTATCAAATAGTTTGTTTTCAAATCATTTATGTAGGCCCCGTTGATGGCCGTTCCTTCGATTACAAAAATCACATCGGCCATCGTCTCCAGGTCCATTGTATCCCTATGCGAAAGTAATTGAAACACGTGACGCTACGTGCTCCATGCAAAATTCTTTTTCAACGTAACTTAGAACCGTACGAAAAATTCAATTGGAAATTTTTTTTTACGAGCCGAACTTTCAATAAACTGAATTGAAACTGACAATTCGTTGCTTCTTCTTCTCTGCCTTCGTCAATAAAAACGCCCCCAAAGCAAAACAGCGTTTTTTCTTTCATTTCACAATTTTTGAGGCGCTCAATTTAGTGCTTTGGCGACAATTCTCACTGACATTTCGCAGAATTGGAACGAAATGACAATTCAAACGAAGTGAATAATTATGGAAAACGAAATGCTGAGTAAATAAGAACACCAGCTGCTCGAACGAATCGTGTTCAAAACGACCCAATCAACCAGGCTATTAAAGTTTTCAACCACATCCGCGAAAGCAATAATATTGCAATATTTAAGAAATCATTAAGATGCCACATCCTAGTCTGACATGACTAATGATTAACGACTGATTTTGAAATAAATTTTGATCACATTAGATGAATTCTGAAATAATATTTGTTAAAATTTCCTAAAAGTGTGAAGTGTCGAACACTGAACATAGTTGAGTGAACTTGGGCCTCCATTCTGATAGATAAGGTATAAAATATTTCAGCTTTTCTTATTCCAATCGACGATTATCTAAGCATATTTTTATCAGAACCTGCTTCATCAATCAACAACAACATTACATTATACTATCTACAGAAATTCCATAAATTATTATCATTATTTTTATTTATTTTATTATTATATTTATTAATAACTTATATTATATTTTGAATTTTCATTTTCATTATTTTTTTTTCTTGTTATGAATTGATTTTTGAAATAAACGTATTATTATTAAAAAAAAAAAATCAATTCAATTCTTTTATTTCTATATAAAAAAAAAAGTATAAACGCATTACAAATTGAAACTTAAAGATAGTAATATCTTCAATGACTTTATGTAAAAAGTCTAAGATTGCTATTAAAGCATAATAAGCGCAGCAATGCTATCCAGTTCAAATCACAATACCAAATGTTAATTACATATGTAATTATTAAATTGTACGCCATCCGCTGGCAAGACGGAAAACAATCAGATTGCGAGAATTAGGTCCAGAGTATAAATAAATAAACAAAAACGGGAAAAAGACGAAGCATGCTGGACCAACTTCATATAAAAATACTTTGTAAATTTTGGTCTACTAAAACATTTACGTAGACCAAAATGCGTGAACGAGAGGCTGTCATTTTTCTCTTTCTAAACATATGTCACCAGATGGCGCAACGCAATTTTGCTTGATTTTTGAAGATTCCGCCTAGCATCAAGAGATGGGACTTTTGAATTTTCAGAAGAGCATTGTCAATTCAGTTCTTAGAAATTTTTACTTTCACATATCGTGGCTATTTTCGCGATGGACTGGCATTTTTCACACGCGCGATTCGTGTCGTTTTCGCGCCTTTCCTTTTATGAAAAGCATACGACGAAGACGGGGAAAATAAAGGTAATTCGCGTAAATAGAAAGTGAGAAACGGGTGCAGTAATTATCACAATGTGCACAAAAAGACAAATCAAGAGCCTCCGAAAAAGGAAAATGCAAATGGAATGGAATTTTCCAGGCGGTTGGAAATTGAGACAAGCAACAACGGTCCAGCAGTTCGTTTTTGTGTAGTGCAGAAATTCCAAAGTGTTTTTCTTCGTTTTTTTGTTTTTCTCGGTTATAATTTATTTTTGGTTTGAATTTTTCGTCCGGCTTCCGGTTTAGTGTGAGGTGAGCGGTTCGGTAGTACTGTGCAGAAATTCGTCTTTTGGAGTCTCATGTGAAAAGGCCAGTGAATTTCTCTCGGTGTACGCCAATTGGGCAAGTTATACACACACAAATTTCATACCAAAAACAGGAACAAGCTATATTTGCCGAAGTCGGAATCTTGCGTTGGCAGATTGATACGATCTTCTACTCCTTATATAAAATTCTGCGTATCGATTTCAGATTGGATTGTTTAAACGACGAACCAGAAGGACTTCCACATCTTCTTCATTGCATGGAATGGAAAAATCGAGGTGAAGTATGTGAGATGTGTATCGTGCTTAAACGATGACCGAAATTATCGGTTGAAAGATCACTAGAATTGTTAGATTATGCTTTCGGAGATCCTGCTGTTCGAGATTTAGCAGTGAACAGTTCAAGAGAATTACGGTAAAAAGCGATTTTCATTATTCTAAAACCACCATTAAAATATTGTATTACAAAATTTTTATAGGGGCAATTAGTGCAAGCAATAAAGCATGAATGTTATTTAGATTGCGAATTGGTGGGATTGCTACTTAATCGGGCTTCACGCAATCAGCGTATTGGCAATTTTTTTTTTGGCATCTTCGATCTGAAATGCAAGTGCTTGCAATAAAATTACGTTTCGGTTTGATGTTGGAGGCGTATCTGAAAGGAATCCTTGAACATGTTCCGGTACTTCTCAAGCAAATGGAATGTCTGGAAAGGTTAAAATAAGGTTCTGAAATTGCCAAAAAAGGAAGTGGAAGTCGGGAGAAAATCAAAACACCGCTGCAAGATTTTTTATTCACGCAACTTTTATTGATTTGCAAATTTGTTGAGACCGGAAAAATGTAAAGTAATAGATTCGAAAATGCGGCCGTTGTGGATTGTATTCGAAAATGCAGATAAGAACGGCAAGGAAATTTACATAATGATCAAAAAATGGCGACGATTTAAGACAGGACATGTTAACGTTACGAATGTTGCGTGTAATGAATGACATGTGGAAAACTGATGGGTACGGAATTTTTCGAATTGCTAAAATATTCACATTTTAATTGAAATTCGTTCCGAAAAAATTTTCAGGTGATAAAAATTGTTTGCTAAAATATGAGCTTGAGAGACTAACGAAAAATGTAACAATTGTGATTGGTATTCACGGCCTTCAAAAACTATACAGCGCCGATTTTGCCCCTATCGTGATGCTAAGAAGCATTGGATTGCAAATAACACAGAATTTGCCGCCATTGAAGGTACACTAATGATGGTTTATTTCTACAAACATTACGTAATAACGCGTCGAAGTCATCTTGCAGTTGCTGGTGAAACTGTCGCAAAGGTGGGACTGAACTAAATTTTTTTTCAGTTTTTTATTTTTCTTCTGATTTCTTAGAGTAATGTTTTATTTTCTTATTATAGTCTTTCTTTTTCTCAGAGTTCACATCTCTCATTTGTTCTTATTTGTTTTTTTTAACTAAAAAAAATACTTTGAATTGTATAAAAAAAAAACTCAGACGATACCAATGACATCTGTGGAAGGGAGCAGAAACCGCGTGTGTAACGATGAAATTTGAAACAAATCTTCTAGGAAGTTTCGAGGAAACAGATAACAAAAAAATCGGAACTGGACTGCAAAAATTCAAGCTTGTTAGACGTGCAATTTAAATAGAAAAAAAGAAGAAAAAAAACCCAAACGACAGTTTGGAACAAAGGAATGTAAAGTGTAAAGTAAAAAAACCAAATGTGCAAGTCGGCACGTTGACTTTAAATTTAAAGAAGTGAAGTTTTGAAAGAGGAAAAGAATAAGAAATATAGGCAGCGCAGAACATCACCCGCTTAATTTTTTTTTCGTCACCGTGCAGCTGATTCGTACGAAGTCGCTACGCCAATAAAAAAAGGGGCCCAAGAAAACCAGTTTTTTTTAAGGAATAAAACCCAATTTGAATTTTATATAAAAACTTGCTATATTTTTTTATTGGCTTATACTTGTGAAAATTTTTGTGTTTATCTAGCAGGTGCGAAACGGAACAACTGCTTAAACTCGCAGAACTTTTGTGTCAAATCGCATCGCCGTTCGCGACGGCTATGCCTGCACAGCTGACCGTGGTTGAGACCGGAAGAAATTCCCGTTCACCCGCTTCATTAGATGAGATACCGGGCACGTGTGTTGATTTTTTCTTTCATATGCGATTGCCGAGATTTTTCCAGGTACATTCGGAAGACCTTTCTGATGGCTCGGTCGCGAAATCATGGACATGAGATCACACACAATCTATACAAGTGGAAAATTGTCGGGAAGCAGTGAGTTTGGAGTCGCTTTTGTCGTTGACAAAAAATTTAAACAGCAGGTCACGAGCTTCAAACCAATAAGTGAAAGATTGTGTGCAATCCGAATAAAGACTAAATTTTTCAACACTTGGTTGATCAACGTTCACGCACCAACAGAAGACAAGGACGATGTAACTAAAAACGAATTTTATGCCACCCTAGAGACAACCTATGACTCACTGCCCTCGAATGACCTAAAAATTGTCTTAGGGGATTTTAATGCAAAAGTCGGAAAGGAGGAGGCTCATAGAGGAACAACAGGAAGGCACAGTCTCCATGACATAACCAACGACAATGGCCAACGTCTTATTGATTTCGCAAGCAGCAAAAATATCATAGTAAGCTCTACGTGCTTCCCACATCGCGATATTCACAAACAAACGTGGGCATCACCAGATGGTCACACCTTCAACCAAATAGACCACGTTCTTATTGAGAAAAGGGCTGCTTCCAGCATACTTGATGTACGAACTCTCCGCGGTGCGAATTGTGACTCTGATCACTATCTAGTCAGAGCTAAGTATCGATGCAAAATAGCTTGTCGTGGGTATTCGAAAACGAGTAGAGCTCGCAAATTCAATGTCGACAAGCTTAACGACGAAACGGTGGCGCAGGCTTACATGCTAGCATGTAATAAACACCTGACACCAATATATGAAAACATCTAAAGTATGCCAGTGGAGAACGTGTGGATGAAAATATGAGACGGCATCAAATCCTCCGCAGAAGAGGCATTAGGATATCAAGCAGGGCGGAAAAATAATGATTGGTTCGATCAAGAATATCGCGATGCAATAGATAGAAAGAACGAGTCTTACATAATTTTTACTGAACGACCAACACGAGCCAAAAAAGAAAGATATGACGAGCTTAGGCGATATGCGAAAAAGACCTGCAGACGAAAACAAAGGAAGTACCATAATGACAAGATACAAAAAATGGACGACAATATGAGAAAAAATAAAACGCGGGACGCATATGCAATAGTAAAAGACTTAAAAAAGGGATATAAGCCAAAAACAAGTCTCAAAGACGCAGAGGGCAACATCATCAGCGACACAGAAGAAATCAAAAGGAGATGGGCTTCATACTTAGAACATCTTTTGAATCCCACCCCATTTGCACCGATCACAATAGACAACATATCAATTGAGGCCTCAACTGACGAAGATGAACTATCATCTACACTACCCACGCTTCCTGAAATCAAAGCAGCCCTATGTGACCAAAAACGAAACAAAGCGCCGGGAATTGACGAAATACCAGTTGAACTTCTGAAAAACTGTAGAAACTGTGTCGCTGAAATACTGCACAGCATGATATGCAAAATTTGGACAGAGGAAATCATACCCGACGACTGGCGAAAAAGCATTATATGTCCAATTTACAAGAAAGGAGACAAACTCTGCTGTGAGAACTACAGAGGTATATCATTGTTGTGTACGTCCTATAAAATACTGACAAAAATAATTGAACGTCATCTTAAGCCCTATACAAATCAAAAAATTGGCGAATACCAAGGTGGATTCAGAACCGGACGATCTACAACAGACCAGATATTCTCGGTGAAACAGGTGCTTGAGAAATAATAGGAATATAACACAGACGTGCACCAAATATTCGTAGACTTTAAACAAGCGTACGACAGTATCGACATTGATGACGATGATGACATATTATACACAGTATTGTCGAAATCTAACCAATTCCAATAAATTTTGTACCGCTTCTCATGCAAGCGGAGGGTTGTCAGTGTTTTTTTCAGTAATAACTATGAACATTATGCAATTGATACCTCTCAAATTTTAGAGCAATAACATTTCTCAAGAAAATTCATTTAATATAATAAGTCCTGTTTAAAAACGAAGCACGAAATTTGATCGTGTGACCGAACATAGATTGAAAGAATACTTATGAGCGCGTGAATTAGTTTGAATATGAAGTCGCTCTGTAGAAACTCGACTGGTGGGTATTCAAATTTTTTTTTGTGTGTAATACAATTGGTTTAAAAGGTATTGAGGTCATTTTCCTCCATTTTTTTCAAGTTGTAGATGGATAACGAAATTTCTTTTATTCTTTCTTTCTGAAAACTGTTCTAGCTCTTCTGAGCTACACGACTAAATTGGAATACGCTAAACTTATCAATACTTGTTCAACTTTCACAGGGACCAAAAAAAAAAATGGGAGGAGTAAAACGTCGATCGACCAACGTTCTAGGACAAGTCGAAATTAAGAGAGTGAAGGTTGGTTAGCAACACTGTGTGTTAGTATTATTTATAAATCTTGGTTTTTTTTTTACAGGGGGTGATTGCGCAAGATGCGCTAAGGGCGGGGACAGAGGATGCACATAAGTGCACACTATTTGTAACAGAAGGGTTTTCCGCAAAATTGGTTATTGCGCGAGCCATCGGCAACACCATCGGGTGGGAGCTGAACGGCGTCATTGGCCTAAGAGGCCAGCCAGGCAATGTCCGAAAATGCGCCTCAGCGGATATCAGGAAAATGTTACAAATAGCGGGGATTGACCCAACGAAAAGAAATTTTTTGGGGGAAATGCGGTACGGGAACTTGGTGCTCGCGATGGATCCCGACGATGGCGGGAAAAAAGCGAAGGGGCAAGTCCTGAACGCCTTGCATTATTTGTGCCCGGAGTTGATCCGCTCCGGACACGTTAAAATATTGAAGGTCCCCAAAATGCGGGCAACAATGGGTAGCAAAAATTTAACTTTCGATTCCGATGAGGAACTGAAAGAGTGGATGAGGACCACGCCTAATCGCCGCTCCTTCTGCGTGAGCAGTGTGACAAGTTTGTCATCTTGCTCACGGAAGGAAGCGAGTTCCTTATTGTCGAATATCGCAAGAAAGTGTGTGTCGGTGAAGTACGAAGGAGGGACCGACGACAGAATGATGGAGATGGCGTTCGATCCATCTGAAAAAAATCAGCGCCAACAATGGATACTCTCTGAATTTGCAGAAGCTGAAAAGCGGCAAATGAATCCATCCATCACTGGGAACGCCATCTCATTAAAACATTTCATACAAATTGAAATGACGGAGTTCTGGCTCGCCGAGGCCCGGAATAGCATGCCATCCGTAATAGATGGCATGACTAAACCAGAGAGGCGCGTACTACACACAATGCGAAGCCGTAGAAGCCAGAGAGATGTGAGAATCTCTTTATTGACGGAAGAATTGTATGAAATGACGGGGTACCGATGCGCCCCCGCAAGTGCCGCCAATATGATAAAAGCAATGGCTGACGATGTTCGCAACAACATCCCTTTCCTCGAAGTCAGCCGTGGTGAGATTGACGGCGTAGATAGCGGCACCACCCACTATCTGTCCGTGTCTTTAGGAAAACTGATGAGCCACATTTTCCTGAAGGAGGATGATTGCCATCTCAAAAGAGAACTGGGGTATAACGGTGAGCAATATGAGCCACAGAGTTACATTCCAGTTATTCCGTCAGTTCTTTGCAACGGGAAAAGATGTGTGTTAACGGGATTCCAGACATTCCTCCAGCCCATCGACCCACGCACACTTCTAAAAAATCTGAAGGTGTTGCTCGCGGGGAAAAATGTTGCAGAGGAAACAATGCCGCCCCGATTTAGGCCGTAGTGCCATTGTAGAATAGCATAGAATTTCTTTTAATAAATACGACAAGTAACTCATTTATGCCATCATTGGAAACATTATTTTTAATTGCCCATTGAGCAAGTTTACAACTCAATCCATTTTCGTTTTCAAAACAATTCTCATTTTCAGACTCCATGCATTCCGTAGCATCTTCTTAAATGTTTCTAAGCATTTCAAAAATATCTATTGAAAATACTATAAATATATTTTAGTTTCGTCTTACCTGATATATATTTTTTTACAGTTTTTCTGTTACTACATATATTTTTTATTTAATTATTCTTCACAAGCGACTTCACTCTGACAGTTTTACAGCTGAAATTATTCCTTTTTTTGGAACATAGTAACATTTTCCGTTACATGGTCATATCTTGAAGCATGGAATGCATTTCAGAACGTGAATTCATTTCATTTATACTAAGTGACAACAGAGTGAAAGGCTTAAAATCGCATATTTAGTAAGGATTCGCACAAACAAAAGAACCTGAATTATTCACAAGTTAATCAGTTTTTAAAACGAATGTGACACGGAGCCTCAGCAAATGATTTCACATTTATTTATTGTAATTTCAACAAATTGTTCGCTGAGTTTATATCAATTGTGGTTAATGCAATTTACAGAATATAGTATTGCTGCACAAATTTTTTTATTACGGTTTTGACCTCCGGATGCGTCAGAAAATGCTGACACATGCTTAAACGTAATCGGTAGTTCTTGCAAGTACTTTATTATGCAATTGCATACCTCGTTGCTTTCTTTAAATGCATTACACTCGTCGCAGACATAGCAATATCCATCTTTAGTGGCTGCATCGCAGATTGTAAAGTTGTACACATCAAGCTTTCTTTTGTAGTATATTTGGTTTTCAGCCGCGAACGATGCACTGAGTATTGCCTGCAGATCAAAAGTGAGCGCCCTAAATCTGGTCTCCTTATCAGCAATAGCCACTTTCTTGTCATTTTCTTTCATTTGCATTGATTCTGAATCTCTTTTTTATGTGATTCTTAAAGATTCCTTTTCAGAAGCTCTGATATAAGCATTGCAAGTTGTACACTGGTCCTTTTTGAGTATAAAGAAACTAAGCAACGTCAGTAATCATGAAAAATTTTCGAGTAAACAAAGAACGGAATGGATTTAACATTTTTTTGTTTACAAAATTCTGTTTTGTACAGTCTGTACATTATTGATAAACTAAGATCCAGTGATAAATATTGTTTAGTTGAATTGTTTTTTCTACAAGTGTGACTCTACGCGTAGAAATTAATCTATGTGTTCTTTAAAAGGTTAGTCGTTACTCCTCCTGTCCTGTTATGCGGCACCTTTCCTTGTCTTCTATCGTACAGTCCACTGCCGGAAACATCCTTCCCACAAAACTCCATGATTCGGTGACTGATAGAAAAAGTTGCACACAGAAATTTTAAGCACACCCTCTTTCTGCCTCCGTCATTTTGAAGAAAATATTCTCTAGAAGTAAACCGTTGTTTGATGGCGCTGGTTTTTCTTCGCTTCACATTAACGTTTTTTAGGCATGAGGATAAAAACAATTTTTGTTTCATTGTATCTCCGATGTTCCAAAACTCGGCGCACAGCTTTATACGCGCCTCTTCAGAAAAGTTGTCATTACACTTATACCTGAAAAAAATTACATATAACTACGATAATTGTTTGGTTCTGATAAAAAAAAGAAAATTTAGGTACCTACGTATATATGCAGAACTAATGAGAAAATTAAATTTACCTGCATTTCGAACAATTCACAATTTTGGGATTTTTTATTTCTATCACTCTTCCTCCTCGATTAGTATATTCTTTTCCACTCATTCTTAGTTTTTTATTAATAGTGCGTTTCCATGAATCAGGATTTGATCTTTTTGATCTAGCTCTCGGTTTAACTGCTGGAAGAGAAATAGTTACTAGGACTAAATTGATGTAGAAGATACGGATGTTTGTAGACACTTCTATAATTTCATCCACACACTTACCAAGTTCAGAAGTATTTTGACTTTCATCTTCACCACCTATATTAGCTGCTTCTAAACCCCTCGGCGATGCCTCCAATATATTTACCTCCAAAATATTCCATGGTATCTCATTCAGAATAACATCGTCATCTGTTATAGCCAACTGGTCTTTTTCTGTTTCAACAAACAGCAATTTTAATAGAGGAAATTTTAGCATTCTTATGTACCTACTTGTAAATACAGTGCGTTTTTTTTAGAGGCGTAGAACTTTAAATTGAAATAAAACAAAGAAAAATGTTTTTAATATCCATTAAATAGCCTTCATTTGAAAGATAATTTTAGAGCATTAATAATATATAATTTCGGGCATGTAGCGCCGTGACTGGTGCGTACATGGCGTAATCTGGAAGTCCAATTTTCACACACTCTTCGCAGGCTGTATTTTGGCAATAACGCGTCGAATGTTGGCTACCAAGTGCTCAATAGTTTCTTTTTTATCGGCGTAGACATGCGACTTTACATATCCCCAGAGAGAAATCTAATGGCGTCAAATCGCACGAACGAGGTGGCCAGTCAACAGATCCATTTTGTGAAATTAATCGATCATCAAATGTTTCTTTCAAAAAATTAACTATGGCATGTGGCACCATCCTGTTGAAACCACATATCTGCGACATTAATGCCTTCTAATTGAGACACGAAAATAGTAATCATGTCTCTGTACCGCTCACCGTTGACTGTAACGTTCTGACCATCATCATTTTTGAAGACATATGGACCAATGATTCCACCGGCCCATAAAGCGCACCAAATGGTGACTTTTTTGGATGTGATGGTTTTTGACAATGGCTTGTGGATTTTCATCGCTCCAAATACGGCAAATCTGCTTATTGACATAACCATTTGGACAAAAGTGTGCTTCATTACTGAACAAAATATGAAATTATGGACTGCCAGATTACGTCATGTACGCACCAGCCACATGTCCGAAACCATATTCAAACATGAATGCCATAAAATTATCTTTCAAATGAAGGCAATTGCCATGTAATTACATGGGTATAAAAACATTTTCTGTGTTTTATTTCAATTTAAAATTCTTCGCCTCTAAAACAAACACCCTGTATTAAGGAAATTTTGTTTTTTACCTGATCTGTCAGAGCTATCAGGCGATTCATCGCTGGGATCATAAGAATCACCAGAATTATAGCTGAAACCATCCTGAATGTATCTTCCATATGTATCTTGGGGATTCATCGGTTCACAGCTTTGCAACAACACAACTTTAGTACAATTATTTTATTAACTAGGGCAGTGATTATCCGATTCCCAGTTGAAGTGTTTTTGCTTACAATTTAAATGACAACACACAGAACAGCTGATGCATTTAAACAAAAAGCAATGCCATATTCTCAGTGCTAAGCAAATTTGACGTTGGCCAAACAATGCCCTCTAAAGTGAAAGCCATGTAATAGTTATTTCTATTCTAAAAAATATGTGGCCCGCTTTTGCCCTTTAAGACGAAAAATTATTGCAGTTTTGCACAAATTTTTTTCAGTTCCGTCCGTCAGGTTAATTTACAATAGACCACTTTAAGTGCAAGTTTTTTTTGCAATTTTTTTATCATGTTGGCTGAAGTAGAGTCACTCTATGAAAAAGAAAGAACAAGGCACCTGGTAGAAGAGTCTGGACACCTTGTCAGATGGGGCGCTTTTTATTTTCGAGTTCGAAAACCGATACCTAAGTGTGGGTGCGAATGCATGTAGTACTATTTGTAGTTCCTTATTTCGACGCGAATGTCGCTGGCATAGGTGCAATTTCGAAATTTGACATTTGAAATTTGACAGATATTGTTTTGTTTTCATCTTTCTTTTTTGATTACTTGTTAGGTCGATCTACTCATAGGAATTAAAGAAAATTAAAAAGTCTAATAATTCCGACGCCGGGGCTGACGCAGTGTACATTGCCTCAATAATAGTGTAGGATACAAAAATAGACATGGAAACGAGAACCGACAATAATATCACGCAAGGTAAGATCGCTAGTTGATTCGGTTAATTCGTGATTAAAGCTCTTTATTTCGTAGCTTCCGGCCGGAAGTATTATGTAGACACAATGCACGTTAGCGTCCCAACATGGAAATACAAACGTACTTGAAGGACGGAATGATCGACAATTGGGAGCTTTTCGAGAAAGTCCTCGACTACACCTACGCCAAGGTGATCCAATCAGAGTCCGAGTACCACCCAGTTCTTTTCTCCAAGGGCTCGGCACAGGGCTCTGTCCAACACCAGACTCAAGATGATTTCTGCGAACGTCAGCGTTGAACGGAGATTCGGAGCTTGGAACATTCCAGCAGATTTGGATTTCATCGCAAGAGTACGAGGAATCTGGGAAGAGTCAGGTGGAACAGAAATGCAGAAGCAGAGGCGAATTATTTTAAATAAAATATCGACCAAAGTAAATTATAATTAAATCTCTTTCATTTAAACAAAACATGGAACTTTATTCACGTATTTGAATTACATTTCCTTCTTTACTTCTCTGGTTTGAGCATGTCGCTGTCTGCAACCATTTTCTGAAAATAAAATCATATAAAATCGTACCAAAGTCGCAACTATAAAATCCTTACCTTAATCGCATCGATATTCTCGGTCCAGTGTTCTTTCGCAATATTCTGAACAGGCTGGATCAAAAAGCTCTTCACTTTGCTTACGTTCTGCTGGAAGATAGCCAGAACATCTGCTACGAAAATGGCTTCGCACTTTTCGCGCCAGCAATCGTAGTCGGTGGCCATTCCTACGGCCCCGTACAATAATCAAGCCTCCTTGGCTAGAGCTACTTTTGGTACGGTCATCATATTAACCAAATCTCCGCCAAATTGTCGGAACTTCAGACTCTCGGCTTTCGAAGAGAAAAGCAGCCCTTAGATCTTCACAACCTTTCCTTTCGGATGCACATTGTAGCCGAGCTCTTTGGTAGTGTCGATTACAATTTAACTGGTCTTCGGGCAGTAGTAGGCCGGATGCATGGGCAAATGACAAATGCCCGTTGGAGAATCTTCGGCAGCATCGTAGAACGTCTACGGGCGAAGGATTCTCAAATGATTCTCTCCGGATCTGCTCGTTCCGATTTGTCAAGATATAGGGATCATCAAGACCAGACCCGCCGATGATTCCAATCTAAAAATTGTCAATAAAAACTTTTCATACAATGCTTAAATTTATGAAAATTTACGGAAATAATCAGAGTTTTTCACTTACCTTCGCCGAATGTACAAAATGAATTGTCATCGTGACAGTTCTCTTGACATTTCTTTACTAAAAAAGAAAACAAAACTAAAGTTCGAAATTCGAAATTACAGTCCTGATGCGTATGTGTGCGTGCAACTTTTCCTGATTTTAACTCGCGAATATCTTTAATTTTCAGTACTTTGGTACTGTGGTGGAAATTTAATTTGGTAGGTTTCACGTTCTAATGAACGGATTGCAATCACATTACCTTACTTATCGCACGCTGGAAAATTGCAGTGCGCTTTTTCAAATTTAACGGAAAAGCTGGTTATTTGAGACAAAAGGCGAATTGAAAAAATTTCTTTGGATCAAAATTGAGACAAAGGGCGAATTGAAAAAATTTCTTTGGGTCAAAATTGAGACAAAGGGCGAACTCGTCCTTCCACCTTGGCCGAACTCTAGTACGTCTTGTTCTTTCTTTTTCATAGAGTAACTCTAGTCTAGTTTATGATTCTGTTTGTTGACACATGGCGGAAAAACATCCTAACAGGGATTTTTGCAATACATTCCCTTTTATTGAAAATCATTCAAATCGACCTAAGAAATTTGCAATGCATTCTAAAGAAATGTGAAGGCATTGCATAAAGTAGCAGTTTATTTAGGGAATTTTATATGCATTGCAAGGTAATGTGTGGAGATTGCATAAAATAAATGATCATCGTCAAAACGTGCCACGCATCGAAAGATTATTAATAGAAAACATTAATGTCATATTCCGTTTGCTTTCTAATATTCCCGTAAAATTTTAGAAGTTGTTCGTTGCAAGAAAAAAATTTTAAGTTACACCGTACTTTTCCAGCAACAAAATTAGTTAAATTATAACAACAGAATTTAAAATACTGAATTCATATCAAAAGCAGGATCCAATTTCATCACATTTTTCATTATTAATTCAAAATGAATCGCTCCCTCAATATTAGAATACCTTCTCAAAGATTAATTTGCTTTCTATTCTTTTGCAACCATTCCATCGTAGATTCTATTGCGACCATTATATTGTCGATTTTTTTCCAATCATTACATTATTCATTCGTTTCCCTAGATTCCAATGTCGATTCTTTGTAATGCAGAAAGTAGAAAAAAACGAATGCTTGCCTATGACATTGCAATTTTAAAATAATCTATGTTTTACGACAGGAAGTAGCTGTAATAGCTTCATGGTAAGAATCATCGGCGCGGTAATGATTTCACTCCCTACTGGGATATGTCAGAATGACTACACAGTCTACACCTATTTTCACCAACACTTTGATCTTTCGAACATGCTGTTTTTTGTACTAAATTTTTTAGAACATGCTGTTTTTGTACTAAAATAGCTATCTGCCGGACTCCTTTACCGAGTAGCTCAGTTATACAGTGACTTTAGTATTAGTTTCCATTCGGAAGAAAGTTCTAAAATAAACTTTTTTGCTTGTTCCCAATCCTCCCCCAAGTCCAATTTCACATCCTATTCACTCACATGTCAAATACCTGCCAAGAAGAAGAAATCCGTTCGTGTGTTTTGTTGGTTAGAAATTCTCGCTAGTTTCTCGTTTCGGTCGTTCTGTTTCGCAGTGAAAAATGCCGAAAAAGAAAACCGGACAACGGAAAAAGGCCGAGAAGCAAAAGCTTCGGCAAAAGGAGATCCGAAACAAGGAGATTCTGCTGCCCGAGTATCCGTGTAATGCACCAATGGAATGCGAGAAGTGCCAAAAGTGAGTATACTGGCGGACTGCGATTTCTGTCGTGAGATTTTAATTCCGATTTCCGCTAATTTTTCAATGAAATCACTCCCGTCTCCTCGTTTAGGAAGCAAAAGTCTCGAGCGTTTTGCTACTTCTGCCAGAGCTTGCAACGTCTGCCGATCTGTGCGCATTGCGGGAAGGTGAAATGCATGCTGAAAACTGGCGACTGTGTTATTCGCCACCCTGGCATTTTTACTACCGGTTTGGGAATGGTCGGCGCTATTTGCGACTACTGCGAGGCGTGGATTTGTCACGGGCGGAAATGCTTGCAGAACCATGCGTGCACGTGCCCCTTACAGGTAGGTTTTGGTTTTCGTTTTGGTTTTGTTGCACTTTAGGTGACCCCTCCAGTTTCTTCCGGTTTAAATCGGGGACTTGGCTTGAAGTGGCGCTTTTTTACGTTTAAATCGCATCTGATCTAGTGAATTACAGAATGCAGTATTAATAAATGTAATTTCTTTACCTGATGACCGCGCTGGAGAGTTAAACAAGCAGACTTTGGCTTTAGCTCGGGGTTTTTTTTTTTAAATAGGCTGAGAGCTTCCTCTTTGAGTCCTACGAGTTTTACTAGATAGAGTCGTCTTCGCCTCCTTTTCCATTAATTCTGGCGTCTCTCAAGGCTCAGTCTTATCACTCACTCTCTTTTTGGGCTTTATAAGCAACTTTTTGTCGTTAAATCTCAATCCTTTCCATAGTTTCACACTTGACAACATCTACCAATTTCACTCCTTCGCGGAGGTACGTCCGACTTTAGTGTCCTCATGCTGTAATGAGTCAATAGGTTCATTAAATTCTGACCTCAACTTAGTCCTTGAATAGGGCAGGAAAAACAGTTGACTTTAATGCCTACAAAACTCAGTCCTATCATCTATCTCTAAAACTTATTCGTGTCGTTTTTTTCCGATAGACGACGTTAATTGCAAATAACCCAGGAAACACAGATCGCAGCGACACCACGCTCGTTGTGTGACACTTCAAGCGTTACTTTGAGTGTATAAACATCGAAATTGGTGCAGTGGTTGGAAAGTTGTTTGAAAATGAAGAAAAGTAATGAAAAATTGCACTATATTTTGCAATATTATTACGACAAAGGGAAGAACGCTGCGTAGGCTTGTGATCAAATTTATGCTGTGTACGGTGAAGGTACTTTATCAAAATCTGCTGCGCGAAATGGTTCACTCGCTTCCGTTCTAGTAATTATGATGTGAAAGATGAGTCATGCTCTGGTTGTCCAATCACTGAAAAAGCTGATGAAATTTTTGAAAAAGTCCAGCAAGATAAGCATATCTGCAGTATCGATATTGGTATGGAGCTAGGTATTGACCACAAAACTATTTTGAACCATTTGCACAAAGTTGGCTACAAAAAGAAGTTCGATGTATGGGTTCCCCATGAGTTGAGCGCGAAAAACATGATAGACTGAATTAACATCTGCGATGCACTGCTGAAAAGCAATAAAATCGAGCTATTTCTGAAACGCGTCATAGCCGGTGATGAAAAATAGGTCACGCACGACAATCGGAAGCGTCAAAGATCGTGGACAAGGAATGGTGATCCGTCACTAGCGTTCGCGAAGCCAAGATTGACGCCGAAAAAGGTGAGGCTCGCAATGGACTTAACCTGGCTTTAAAAGAAGCCTGTGAAAACCACTTGATTCCACATAAGTTCTTCACCGATGGCATCATGGCTCTACCCGAAAAATAATAATGGAGCATATTTGGTTTAAGGGTCTTCAATACCGATGACCGCCATCTTGAATTTTTTTCGAATTTGTATGGAGAAACGGTGTATCAATTTACGCGGTTTTTTGACAATTTTCACTATAAATTTAGGTGGCAATTGCTTTGTCTATACACACAAAAGGTCCCAGCCCCATAGTTTTATTATTTACTGTTTTCGTTTGTTATAAAATCAAGCCGGAAAAAACTTGAATCCGAACTACTAATTTTCGTTCACATTTTTTTCACTTCACATGATACAAAACTTGCGGAGTTATGGCCATGGGAAATTCGCACAACACTCAAAAATATATCGCTGTTCACTCCCTACTAAAACATATAATATTAATGTTAAAATTTAATTCTAAAGAGACGAACATCCCATAATTTTAGATTTCCGGATTTCTTACGTCAAATAGTTTATCCCTCTTACCATAAGACGTCGGTCTCGTCACATAGATGCTGCACATATTGATATTGCAAACCAGATTTAAAATATGAATATTCTCAATCATTCTCAAGAAAGGTTTAGAAGAACGATCTGTTAAATCCTTCATAGCTTAGTTGTTTCGCGCTCGGCTCAGTATTTTCGCACACTTTTGCACGCGAGTTCGAAACTCTATGGCGTACAAATTTTTTTTGACGAATCGATTTTTTTTCAAAGGTTGTCGAATATGATAAAACATGAAACTATGGGAAATTTAGGTTTGGATTTTTTTTCGTTTAGTGCATTATCGTTTTATGATGTACAGTAATAAACATAAATAAAATAAAAAACTGTGTTTTTGTCTGGATTCGAACCAAGTGCAGAAAAAAGCAAAAGGTTAGGTAGCGCCCGCTAGACCTGTGGACCACGCAATCGTTATTCGAAACGTTTCTACAGTTATTGTTGTTGATATAACAGGAAAGAGCAGAAAGATGAGAAGATCATAAAATAAACAACCAGAACAACTACCTGGAGAAATTTGTTGAAAATGCACTAGAAACAATTCTGAGATTTCCATACAAGCATGCGTGATCAAATACGTGACATTTTTTTTTTTTTTAAGTGACACCGGAATTAGAGGGGTTGCTCTTTTGTACTGAAGCACAGCTCCGGTGAGGGGGGAAGGATATTGGTTTTTGGGAATTTAGGGGATAGAGTCGGAAGTGGCTATGAATATTTCTCTTGAATTGCTGAATGTTGTAGTCATGCGGGAACACCGAGATGGGCAGCGAGTTCCATATTCGAACAGTCGACATATATTTGTAGTGCACGTTTCAGGGATTTGAGATGGTAGTTTCTTGTTTCTACTTTTTACAAATCAGAGTACGAGCAATGTACGTGCTTTGAAGTGAAATTTGGAAACCACGCATTTGGTATTTATTATTGAGTATGTTGAATATTTATTATTAATCATCCACATTGACCTTTGGCAAAATACGATGATTTATGGTTCGACAGAAAACTTTTATTTGCCTGCCTTACAACTCGAATGTTTTTCCTCAATGAAGTAGTCGATCTACTCGAAAAATTTCTTGAATTCGAGATGCTCTTGGTCATGAATTGCTGCAGTATTAAGACTGTGACCGATTTATTGCCACTTACATCTCCGGGCTTGGACGCTTATGCGCGAATGACACCCGACGATCGTCGTGCTTCGTCTATTTCGCATTCGGTACATAACATCGGCGAAATGCCGACTTTCGAGAGAACTTTTTTTATTTTCCTGCCACTTTTGTGACGTAGTCAATCTACTCGACGAATTTTGTAATGTTGGGATGCTTTTGACCGTGATTTTCTGTAGTATTCTGAAGATGTGACCGATCTATTGCCTCTCCTTCCAATTTACGTGATTATCGGACCGTTGGGTTGATATGCGTGTATTGGTTGTAGAGGGTAATAACAGAAAATTGATTGGTTTTTTCAATCATCAATTTATATAAAACAAAAATTTCGATATGGGGTTGTGTTGTATGACGGACAACAATTAGAAAATCGAAAGGCAATGGCCAGATTTTCTAGCTTCTTTCTTTCAAACTCTACGTTCATTTGCATTTGCAGCGCGGAGTGTTCCAAATGTTCCCTTTGGTTTCTTAACGATATACGTATGACCAATCCATTGCTGTTTGTGCCTCCGAATCTAAACGACTATCTTAAGTGATTATTTATTTATCTCGCCACTATCTTATTGAGGTATAATAAATACCAAATGCGTGGCTTCCAAATTTCACTTCAAAGCACGTACATTGCTCGTACTTTGATTTGTCAAAAGTAGAAACAAGAAACTACCATCTTAAATCCCTGAAACGTGCACTACAAATATATGTCACGTATTTGATCACGCATGCTTGTATGGAAATCTCAGAATTGTTTCTAGTGCATTTTCAAAAAATTTCTCCAGGTAGTTGTTCCGGTTGTTTATTTTATGACCTTCTCATCTTTCTGCTCTTTCCTGTTATATCAACAACAATAATTGTAGAACGTTTAGAAACGTTTCGAATAACGATTGCGTGGTTTGAGAATGATTTCTCTCTGTTCCGATATTCGTATCACGGTGATCACGATGTCAGTAATATTGCTATTGGAGTAACCAAATTTTTTGTTCGACAACTGAGCAATCAGAACCTATTATTCAATTTACTAATCGAGCATGAAATGACTCACTTCAGAAAATATGAGTACACGATAAATATGAGCCATTATCTGCGGTCATTCTCCACCTTTGAATCGCTTTTAGTGCCTCTACCGGTCGGTATATTAGTCGATCTTTCAATTTGCCACAGCAGATGGCGTAACAGTCGATTCGCAATAATGGGCTGGGTATTGAAGATCCTTAAATAAATTCATTTTCACACTATAAGAAAACCAGTTGAATTTTACTAAAAAAACGCTACGAACTTTTTCGCAGACCTATTATAATGTCCTTCAGTGGCGTGCAGATTCCACCTTCTGCAGACTATACGTTACTTGGTGTAAAATTAAAAAATCGTCTTGATTGGAGCCAAAACATTTACGAAGTTGCTCTTGATGCCTCGCAAGAGATGTAAGAAATAAATAAAAGGTGTTTTTTTTAGAGGCGGAGAACTTTAAATTGGCAACACCGTTTTCTGTGATAGCCGATTTGACAGTTCCCGGTTGTTTTGGGGTTAGTTCGGTTTGGCAATTCATCGTAAACCCAGCAAACAAAATAATTTGTTAAAGAATCGTTAATGAATTATATTAACGAGCAATTTGATCGTTAACGAGCGTCGTTAATGACTCGATTAACGATTTATCAAGCGGAAATGGACATTCGTTAATGAATTACTTTTAACGATTCATTAATGAATTGTAAAACGCTTACAAGTATATAATCGATATAAATGAATCATTAATGTGTCATTAATAATTTTTATTTTATTTCATTAAGGAATATCGTTAAAGATTCAAAAACGATATTAATTATAAAACAACGATTTATCAAAGATCTTGGCATTTAAAGTTAAACAAGAGAAGATCGCAATTGCTTCTTATTCTCTTTTTGTTGTTTATGATATTGAACATTTCACAGACACACTCCCACAAGCAAATGTGAACACCTCTGCAAACTCCAGTTTTTTTACCGTTTGCGTTGCAATATTTTGAGATATCGACACGAACTAATGTTTGCCTCTGTTAATGCGTATGGTGAAATGAAAACTGCTTGTATACATATAACAATATTGACGTTGTGCGACCCTTTTTGTTTGGATTGCTTATGATCATAACGCAGTTTATTTGTTTTGTAGACTTTTCATGTTCGTTTTAAGATCGTTATTTGCGAGTGCTCGTTAAATTGTTTGCTGAGAATTGACTCACGCCGGAGCTATGTACTATTCTGCGTCTGAACTACCTATCATCTATAGGGCCTACCAGGTGTATAAGCTAGGGATGGCAAAATCTGCTCTTTTCTAATCACAGTGATCAACTGCGATTGCTCTTTTTCAATATCTTTGAAAAAGAGCAGTTCTTCTAATAGCAGTGATTTTTTCACCTCTATTCTCCATGCTAGTGCGTAAGGATGGCAAATCTTGATATTGCAATGATAAATATCTTCGAAAAGAGCTGCTATTTAATTTTTTTTTAATTTAGCAATGATTCAAATTGAAATAGAATAACGAAATGAATTAAAGGAAGGAACACAAATACTGGAATGAAAATAAAATTCGAAAAATTCGATGTATTTACTTACATGTTGGTTAAAATAATACAACTCAATAAAAAACATAACAGAATTACGATTGGGCTTAAAGCCCAATCATATGATACTCTAGATGAGATGGAAAAGACTTTAATATACCGGAAAATATGTCATCTCAAATTCTTTCGAATAGTGAATAGAGACTTTTGCATGGGAGGTGGTAGAAGTAGAGGGGGAGGTTTGTATTTTTCGTATATGACATCGGCATGCAAAATGTTTTTTGCTGAATTTAAAGTTTTTAGTTTTCATTGTTTTTAAAGAAATTGGTCATAGTTTTCCTGAAATTGAGGCATTTGTATGGGAGGTGGCAGAGGAAGTGGAGCGGTTAATATGATTTTGAAACTGCTTATCATCATCCTTATCACCATGCTTTAATTCAATTTCTAAGTCGATAGCTCTCATATACTTGAAGGAGAAATGCTTTTCTTGAATTTATAATAGAGATATTTGTGTGGGAGGTGGTAGAAGGAGAGAAGCGGAGCTGGTAATTTTTTCTAACACTTACTTCAATTATTAAAAAACGAATTCTGGCAAAATTTGAAGTTTTTACTTTTTCTAGTTTGAATGGAAATCGATGAAGTGCATTTAACAAAAATTCTGCATTTGTATGGGAGGGGGTAGAAGGAGTGTACGGATCAAAACAAATTTTTTTCGCAGTATTAATATTTCTATTTGTATACTTTATACAAAATATCAAGTTGATAGCTTTAACAGTTTCGAAGAAAAATAATTTAATTTAGATTTCAAAATTTCGTGAAATTTGTATGGGAGGGGGTAGAAGGAGTAAGGTGAAGTTGATAATTATTTTTAAAATAAATTGCAATTATAGTAGAATTAATTCTGACAAAATTTCGTTTTTTCAGCTTTACTAGTTTCAATGAAAATCGAAAATATGTATTTTTCAAAATTGACCATTTGTATGGGAGGGGGTAGAAGGAGTAAAGGGATCGGGTTAATATTCTGTGGTATTAATGACATCATAATACTTTGACCTAAATTTCAAGTCGATAGCGATAATAGTTTCAAAGAAAATCAATTTCTTAATTTTTTGAAATTTCATGAAATTTGTATGGGAGGGGGTAGAAGGAGTGGGGGGATGTGGCCCATTCACGAACTTAAAGTTACTTTTTTGCTAAAAATGACACAAAATTTTTTAGCACTATAGCTCAAAGCTTTCGAGAGTTATGCTGTAGACAGACGCACAGACAGACAAACAGACAGACAGACAGACAGACAGACAGACAGACAGACAGACAGACGGTCACTCGGAATCGAGGTTTTTGAGCGACAACCAATATTTCTGTACCCTTGGCGGCTCTGTGCGAGCGTTATTTCTTAGCGTTACAAACGGTAAGGCAAACACAATATACTCTCAGATTTCATCTAGAGTATAAAAAACAGACAAAACAGTAATTTTCTGCGAAATCCTACATCTAATAATCAGGCAGATCCAATCTTATGCTCAGTACCACCAGCTCAGTGCGCATAATGAACATTTCCCCATTTCCCCCTCGGAATGAAAAGGTTTTCTTTTACTATCCAAAGTACGTTTTTTCGTATCGATCGACCACAATCAAGTCAGGATGGCAAAAATGTCAATCGCATTGCATGTACACAAAACAAATAAAAAAATATAACAGGAGTACGATTGGGCATAAAGCCCAATCGTGCGATACTCTAGATGAAAGAGAAATTTTTGTATCTTAAGAAATTTTGTAGGGGAAGTGGTAGAGGGGGTGACGACATTGAACTAATTTTTTCACATGGCGGTAAGGTTGCTATCAAAATGTCTTATACAAAATTTAGGATTTAAAAATTTAATAGGTACTGAGAAAATTAGTGTATTGGATGTAGTTAAGTAGTGCAGTTTGTATGGGAGGTGATAGAAGGAGGGGCGAGTTTTTAATGACTTTTCAGAAATAACTATAAATATCATGCTTTTGACATGTCTTAAATTGCAGATCAGTAGTATTCATACTTTTCATAAAAATCGACTTTTTATAAAGTTGTGAAATTGTGTCATTTTGTATGGGAGGGGGTAGAAGGGTTAAAGCTAATCGCCTAATTTTTTTTGGTTTTACTAATAATTCTAAATAAATATTTAGTGCATAATTTCAGCTCGGTCAATTTTATACGCACTGAGTAAATTGGCTTAGAGCATTTCATGAAAAAGTGCAGTTTGTATGAGAGGTGGTGGAAGGAAGGGGAGGACTCAAATAAATTTTGTACAGTAGATTTATACCATCATAAAAGTATCATATTCAAATTTCAGATCAATAGAATTTATATTTTTTGAGCAAATCTGTTTATTGTGAAATTACGAAATTGTGTCATTTTGTATGGGAGGGGGTAGAAGGGGTACAGCTAATCGTCTCATTTTTTTTGGTCTTAATAATAATTTTAAATAAATATTTTGTACACAATTTCAGCTTGATAACTATTATACGCACTGAGTAAATTGGTTTAGAGAATTTCATGAAAAAGTGCAGTTTGTATGGGAGGTGGTGGAAGGAGGGGGAAAACACAAATTATTTTTATAGAGTAGATTGGAATCATCATAAAAGTATTACATTCCAAATTTCAGATCAATGTCATTTGTACTTTTCAAGGAAATCCGTTTATTGTCAGATTGCGAAATTGTGTCATTTTGAATGGGAGGGGGTAGACGGGGTGGAGCGATTTGGCTCGTTCACGAACTTGACCTTACTTTTTTGTTAAAAACGACGTAGACAAAATTTGAACTTTCTAGCTCAACGCGTTCTCAAGCTAGAGAGGACATGGACGGACAGACAGACAGACGGACAGACGGACGGACGGACGGACGGACATCCGGTTTTGAGATTTTTGAGTGATTATATGAACTTCTGTATCGTTCATTTTTTTCTCCGAGCCTTATTTCTTGGCGTTACAAACTTTGTGGCAAACTTATAATACTCTCAGATTTCATCTAGAGTATAAACACCCGGTCATAGAAAACCGAACCAAAAGGGTCTGTTGTTTTCCTTATCACACAATATTACTAACACAAGTAATTTCATCAATGAAGAACGTAAAGTGCTTATCGACACAGCGGACTCAACGTAAATCGGCGGAACTTGCAATAGCCGCAACTCACATGCCCCAAACTTCACCCCGACGGGATCGTAATTCAGAACAAAGCTCGCCAAACAAATCGTCGCCTCCCCAGGAAAGTGCACCTCACTGATCACTTTGCACGTCCCACCTCACCGATCAGATCATAAAACATGCCAGTCAGATCAAAGCTCACTAAACAATTCGTAGTCGCACTTTATCTACGACCTGTTCATTCATTCTATACTTCAGCAGTGTAAAGCAATAGCACTGAGCATAAGCAGTGTGTAGATATCTCCAAACACTATCAATTAGGCTTGGGATATCTTATATGATTGACAGTCTTTGATATCACTGAGCTGAGCAGTGAAAAGTTTGCAGATATCACTGAGCGCGAGCGCGAGTACAAAGAAAGACAATAGAATATATCAGAAGTCCCAAGCGGCAATCGATCAGCGAAAGGGCTTCCATATGAACGACGTTCATGTGTAAGCTTTTTAGTTGCTCGATCGATGAGCTCAGAGCTGAAGCGAGCTGATTGATGCTCTAAGAACAGGTCGGTCGGTGAAGCGCGACTGCGATTTGCTTAGCGAGCTTTGATCTGGTCGGTGAGGTGGATGAGGTGGTGATGCGCTTTCGTGAGTAAGCGGCGACTTGTTTGGCAAGCTTTGTTCTGCGCTACGTTCTTGTTGTGGTAAGGTGAGATGTGTGTGTTGTACGATTAATGTGCGATTGCGAATAAAAACACTGATTTGTAGCGATGATCATTGCGGCCATTTTATTGGCGATAGACCGTAAGCAGTATGCATTTGCTTTGCTCTTCTAATCGCAGCTCTTTTAAATTTTCAATCGCAATATGCGATTGCTATTTTAAAAGAGCAGTGAAAAAATCGCAGGTATGTAAAATAGCATACCATCTCTAGTATAAGCTAAAATTTGCTGTTTTTTAGTCAGAAAAACATGTTGTTTTTTTTCATAGAAAGCAAAAACAAATTTATTCAAAGCACTTGCCCTCGCTATCTACACATTTTTGCCATCTCTTGGGAAATTCGTGGATACCACGCAAAAAAGGTAGCGCGTGTCCCATCGACAAAAACAGGTGGTAGTCGGCAAGGAAAGGTCTGGTGAATAAGCAACATGGGGTGGTACCTCCCAGTTGAGTGTCTCCAAATAGTTTTGAACTATTTTTGACATGTACGATGGTGCGTTCTAGTAGAGGAAAATCAGCTTGTCATGTCTTTGTTGATAAATCGGTCTTTTTTCGCGCAGAGCATGGTGCATTTGATCAGTTGTTGGTGGTAGCGGTGTACATAGTTCCAATTGGTTTCAATATCTCATAGTAGTACCCTGCTGATCCCACCAAACGCACAGCATCGTCTTCCGTCCGAAGTGATTTGGTCTTGGGGAAGATGTTGATGGTTGGCCGGGATCAACCCACGATTTCTCGGACTTTCCCACATGGCAATTACATTAGAGTTCACTGGTTTGTAACGTTTTAAATCGACAAAAGCTACAAACGAGAAATTACTGTTGACCATTCTGGAATATGCTCATAAAAAGTGTTCCGTTGAAATCTTGCGTCAGGTTGACGGTGAAATTTCTGCTCGTCAATTGTTCAGTCATTTTCTCAAGGTAAGCCGAAGATTCCGCCATGTTGGGCAAATCTTCAATGGTCTTGTGAAGCTGTGTATGAGCATTGTGGTAGTTACGTCTCAAGTCGTTCTTTGTTTGGTATGGGATTTAGAGATGATTGCCAATTTGACGTTTTTTAGAGATTTCCAAGGTTGCTCACAACTTTGCAAATATTTCTCAGTTTCTTCAGAACTTGCTAGGAAGATGTTTCTGGTTTCTTCTCACTTGGCGTTTGGTGACTGCATTTCATCTCTGCCCAATGTGGATGGATGACTTGTTGCGTAGGATGGTGGAAGACTGATGTTGCTTATCCACATTAAGCTTGCGCTTTATCTGTTGATTTTGTGACCGTCGGACAACTGCTATGCATACTATTAAGCAGTGGTGATCGCTTACCAGGTCAGCTTCACGCTTCACTCGCACATCGAGGAGACATCTTCTTGAGATCCGAGATTTTTTCACGCAAGAGTCACCACTTAAACAAAATTTTTTGTGGTGCCTCTTGTGTGGATTCGGATGACCACTTGCAAACCACCACAAATATTCGTGGTTCTCAGGTCTCTTAATGAGGTCGTGCTCCCCCATGACGTGTTCCAGTCTAGTATTGTCATTCATCTTTCCTTAGATGATAATAATATCACCTTTTGGAACATGTTCGATGGTGGCATTCAGTAAGTCGTAAGATTCCTATTTGTCGCCAATCATTGCGGCATTAGTTGTTGCATAACACTGCAGAATTGTGACGTTTCTGGCCGTGGTCTTGAGTCTGACTCAAATAACCCTATCTTATCGCACCCGATGTAGGCACTCAGTAACAACGTATAGAATGGTGTTTCCGCTCGGGTTCGTTTATCTCCTGATCTTGTCCACCTAATCTCGCTCAAACCCAATGTTCGAACGTTCCAGAAGCCAATCACAGTCCATATCCGAGGCATTGTATCCATTTGTCGTATCAGTAAGTGTTTTAAGATAATTGGCAATAAGCCCATAATCCAGTGAGTGCCCAGTTGTCTTTTTGATGGCAAGCAGGACTAGAGATGGTATGCTCTTTTATTTACTTGCGATTTTTTCATTCCTCTTTTAAAACATACATTGTGACAAAAGAGTAACAGCAATTTGTAATTAAAATTAGTCTGGGAAATGATATTTCAAAAAACTTTTTTTTGGTAAGCAGGTGGGACTGTCCTTAATCATTATCCCAAATTAGCGCGGTCTTTTAATCAGTTTGTTTATAGCAGCTGGTTGAATGGGTACACCTCAGGCGATTTTTACAATGGATAAAAATATGGAGCAAAGAATTTGTCTCAAATTTTGTGTTTCCAACCAAATTTTGTGTTTCCAACCAAATTTTGTGTTTCCAACCAAATTTCGTGTGCGGAATGGTTGCAAATGTTCGAAAACACTTACAGTGATTCAGTATTTCAGTAAAAAAATAGCTTATGAGTAGTACAATGCCTTTAAGGACTGTGGAGAGATCCTTGAAGACATCCCTCGTTCTGAATGACCTCCGACCTCTTCAACTGACAAAAACATTCAAAAGGTCAATGAAATGGTGCTTGAAAATCGTCATGCTAGTGTTAGGGAGATACCAGGCGAGCTCGACATCTCTTGCAAGTCCGTTCGTTTGATTTTGGTGGATACTTTGACGATGAAACGCGCCCTTTATTGACAATTTCCAATAAAGCTGAATTTTCTCCAAAAAAAAGTAACGTGAACAGGTAAATTTGGACATGCTTGATCGTGCGAATTCTGATCCAAAATTCATGGAGCGCATCAATACTGGTGATGAGACATGGGTCTATGAGTTTAACATGCAAACCAGTTAACAATCGTCGGAATAGAGGAAAAAAATGAGCCGAAACCGAAAAAACCACGCCAAAGCCGCTCAAAAATCAAGACGATGCTCATTGTTTTTTTTCGATATTCGACGGCCGGAATTATGGTAGGAGAATTCATGAATTTCCATGACGAAAATGCGCCATCCCATAGAGCCTTAATTGTGACAGAATTTAAGACCAAAAAAGCAACAAATCGTATCAATCAACCACCGTATTCACCAGATTTGTGACTTTTTCCTATCCTCGAAACTGAAATTACCGCTTCGTGAAACCCGTTTTCAGTCGATTGAGGGCAGAAAACAAAAATCGCCGTGGACTACTGACTACTTTGCATTTGGCATATTCGACACTAGAAACTTCCGAAGGTTTCCTGCGGCTTGCGGCTGGACTGCTTCTGAAGCAGTCGGAACGCAGTCGCATTGCCATCCACAGCGTTCGATCATTTCAACGAAAACATGAACAATGAAATGCATAAGAGCATTATAATGCGATCAGACGCAGCGACTAGCCGCATCAGTAAAACCCCACCTTTGCTCACGAAAACGCACCTCATTTCATTGACCGCTTTGCACGTCCCACCGATCAGATCAAAGATCGCTAAACAAATTGCAGTCGCACTTCACCGACCTGCTTAGAGCAACTCTAACCTCACCGATCTGCTCATCTGCTCGTCTGTTCATTCATTACTATACCTGCTCAGTGCACAGCTAAAGCTTAGTACACTGAGCAAGAGGCGCCGTGCACGAGCAGTGATATCTCTGAGCAGTGAACAGATTTCGATATCACTGAGCAGTGAGCAGATATCGATTTCACGGAGCAGTGAGCAGATATCAATATCAGTCAGCAGTTAGCAGATATCACTGAGCACGAGCAGTGAACAGATATCATTGTGCAGGTGCTTGGTGCAAGGGGAAATGTTAATTATGTGCACTGAGCTGGTGGTACTGAGCATGAGATTGGGTCTGCCTGATTGTTAGATGCAGGATTTTGCAGAAAATTGCATTTTTGTCTGTTTTTATCATTGAGTTGTGTTTTTTAACCAACATGTAAATAAATACTTTGTATTTTTCGGATTTGATTTCATTTCTGTTTTCTGTGCTCTTCCGTTTCGTTTCTATTTCAATTTGAATCATTGCTAAATTAAAAAAAAAAATGAAATAGCAGCTCTTTCCGTAGATATTTATCACTGCAATAGTAGTTCATGCTCACTAGCATGAAGAATAGAGGTGAAAAAATCACTGCTATTAGAAGAGCTGCCCTTTTTCATAGATAATGAAAAAGAGCAATCGCAGTTCATCACTGCGATTGGAAAAGAGCGGGTTTTTGCCATCCTTATGCAGGACTACTTTTGGGTGAATTCTACTGCCCGAAAACAATAATTTTTCGATGCAATTTAATCAATTTCGTGCCTATGCCGTTTTAACTGAATTTTCTAGAAATCCAAAAAGATTCATCAATTCGCGATTTGTTAAACTCTTTTAGAAATTCACTTCAACCTAAGCCCATCACTCTAATGATGAACTTCAATTTATTTTTATTATTTTCAATATCTTTCAATTCATTCATTTAATCGAATCAAAAAAAACAAAAATCCACAGAATGCAATCTGCATCGAATGTGAACGAGGAGTCTGGGAGCATGGTGGCCGAGTATATAAGTGCTCATTTTGTAATGGATTTTTATGCGAAGACGACCAGTTCGAGCATCAAGCATCCTGTCAAGTTCTCGAATCAGAAAATTACAAATGTACGTAACTTACCAAACTCCTCGTAACTGGACGAGTACATAAGCGAACGATTTTCCTAAATCCATTTGTGTTTCAATTTAGGTCAATCATGCAATCGCCTCGGTCAATATTCTTGTTTACGATGCAAAACATGTTACTGTGACGATCATGTTCGAAGGAAAGGTTTCAAGTACGACAAGAACAAGGCGTTTCCGTGTCCCAAGTGCAATTACGATACGTCTGTGACGAAGGAACTGAGTATGTCGGTGCGAAGTCATCGTTTCGGACGCCAACAACAATATGGCGATGAGGATGATAGCGATGACGAGGGTGGCGGTGGAGGTTATTATGGCGGAGCATCTTCCTATTATGGCGCCGGTGGTAAGTTCATTTTTCTGATTTCTGCGCGAAAAGCAAACTGTTTATCGAATTTATTTCGAATTTTATAGGGAACTACGGCGACGATGATGACGATGACGACGATGATGATGAGGACGATGATGACGACGACGACGATGATGAAGAAGACGAAACTACTGAAAGCGGTTCGGATTCAGCCGATGCTGAAGATGCCGCGAATGGTGCAAAGGGAACCACTTCATCCTCTACTTCCAAACAAACAAAATAATAATTATTTGTAGTGACATTTTTGTTATAAATAAATTTAGAAAAATATAAAATTTTGTGTTATGCATTGATTTTTCTACATTCTTGATAACGTCCAACCACAAATCTCACTTAAGAAATTTTAAATTAAATAACAAAAATTTATCTGATTTCCGACAAAAAATAAACCACAATCTTTTCTTGAACCCTGAATAATTAACAGGACCGAATTTTAGTAATTAGGCGAGCTATTGTAATTGCGCTGCTTATAAAAGGCGGTTTCGAAATTACGGAAAATTCAGTTTTTATTCGGAACTTTTCTGCGACGGTTGCTTTGCAAGGAAAGAATTTGGAAATGGCATTGAAAATAAAATCGATTGACTTACAAGCGGTTGAAAATGCCCGAAGTCATTTCACCTTTAATTTCGAAATGGTCCATATGGAGCCAAGCATAGCAGTTATTAGACGTGGTCAGAAATTTACTTTCGCAATTTCGTTTGAAGATCGCGATTATAATCGCGATGTCGATGAAATTAAGTGCATTTTTAGCATTGGTGAGTGCGAGATGAAGAATTATCGATTGTTGGCTGTGTTGTTTTACTGTGTACTGTTTTCAGGACCGAATCCAATTGTTACGAAAGATACATTGGGAGTGATTCTGTTCGATAAGAATTCTCGATCGAAATGTTTGAAAAATGTCGAATGGGACGGAAAAATCGTTTCGTATGGAAATCGAACGTTAAATATTGAGGTAAGATAAAATCAATTACAATAATTTTTAAAAATTTTTACAAAACTTAGGCCATTGCACCGTGCGATACTCCTTTTGGAGCTTATTCGTTGAAAATTGAATGTACAAATAGCGATTCGAAAAGCACTTATAAACATATCACTGATCTATGGATTCTTTACAATCCCTGGATTAAAGGTTGTAGTCCCGATGAATTGAAATGAAATTTTATTTTAAATGATTTTTATTTTCGTTAAAAAGAGGACCTCACATACATGGCTGATGTAGCCTTACTCGATGAGTACATTCTTTCGGACGTTGGAAAGATTTGGGTTGGACCTCATACAACGACTAGAGGTCGTGAATGGGTCTATGGGCAGTTTGCCAGTCATATTTTGCCGGCATGTGTTTTTATGCTGGATAGAGTAAGGATACCGCATTTTAGGTAAATGGGGAAAGAATCAATGAGAAATTTACAATAAAATAATTATTATTTCGTAGCCGTGGTGATCCTATAAAAATGGCACGGGCAATTTCGAAGATCGTTAATTCTAATGATGATCATGGTGTTCTAGTGGGTCGATGGGATGGTGAATACGAAGATGGTACGGCACCGTCTACATGGACAGGATCGGTCAGTGCTGTTTTGAATTTTTAGTTGTAATTTTTTAATTTACTTAGTTTTGAGTTTTTTTTTTCAGACTGATATTTTGGAGCAATTTCTCATGACCGGGGAAGAAGTCATGTATGGACAATGCTGGGTTTTCTCAGGTGTTGTTACTACAGGTAGGTTAATGTTAAGATTGTTTTTTTTATTTTCGTATAATTTGATTTGTTTTCCTCAAGTTTGTCGTGCCATCGGCATACCCTGTCGTCCTGTATCGAATTTGGTTTCGGCTCATGATAGTAACGGATCATTTACTGTCGATAAGTATTTCGATAAGCATAACAATGAAATTGATGAGGATCCGAATTCAGAAGGTTCGGATTCAGTATGGAATTATCATGTTTGGAATGACGTTTATATGGCGCGGCCAGATTTACCTAAAGGTAAGCTTGATTTTTTTTTTCAATTTATGTTTTTTTATGGTTGGAATATCGTGGAAGTATTTGAAGCCTAATTGGTTAAAAACGCGGAACTATAACTCTTCTCACCTAGAGCTCTTCCATAGTATAACTCTAGCGTTGAATATCTTGAATATAACAACCACAACCCTAGCCGTTCCCTTAAATATAAGAACCCTTGGTGTTGCGATACTGTTGATCAACTTGAAATGGACGTGGCATCAAGCTGTGTTGTTGTTTTGGTGATTAGAACCATCGGAATCGGTAGTTGGCTGCTTAACAACTGTTTTCAACTTTGTGTCTTCTGTACACAGGACCAACGTACAGAATGGTGTGTTTTTTTTTACGAACCGATTATAACTTAGGGGGTCACCTTTTAATGCAATACACAATTATGTCGAATTATGAGGAAGTGGAGGTATAAAGGTAGAGAGAGACGAAAATGACGGTGGACATTGTTCTTGAAGCACCGCAGGTTGTACTAGCTGGCAAATCGTTCCAAAGTCCTGACGTTCGGGAAATGAATGACTTACTACATTTCGCTGTACGAGAAGGCAAAGGTTTGACCGCTTACGGGTGCGCGTTCAGCTTGGCGAGTATTCCGGGGAAAAGTAGACAGTGGAGGAATGAGTGCGCTTAGTTTCGTACTGCATTTACCATGGAAGTATTGATAGTAAATGCTGAGTACTCCGACATTTCTGTAATGCTCGAGGGAATCTATAGAAGACGTAATGGTATCGTCGATGGGTGTGAAATATTTTTTGGATTTTCGGAGAACACCTAGACGTTTAGAGGCGTCGTTATTCAGGTGGTCATTCATTTTGACGTGTGAAATTCTCCGAAGTGCTAAGCCAAAGATTACGTTGTGTGACAACACTAAGATATCACGTTTGAGGGATAGATGACAGGCCTGTGTTTTGGATGCGTTGAACTTTACTCTATTTTTCGTGCCCCATTCCAGGATTAATTTGAGATCCGAGTAAAGCGAATTAAATAAATTCCTGCGATTGGAAGCAATAGAATGATTGTTTGATTCCGCAGCAGAGTTAAATTCATAGGTGCTGTTTAACGTACTGTCATCCGCAAAACTATGGATTGAATTGAGAGTGGACGACAGAAGGTCCTTTATGAAAACTAAGAAAAGAGTTGGTGATAAAACAGAACCTTGAGGGACGCCGGAATCAATTGGGTAGGAGGAAGAAGTAACGCCATCTAATACTGCTCGTATAGTGCGTTCAGAAAGATAACTCTCAATCTATTGAACTATTGAACTACTATTAAGACCGATGGCCCTAAGCTTAACTAACATTCTGGCCAAACTCTATCAAAAGCGTTTGCAATGTCAAGTGCGAGAACTTGACCTTCGCCATATTTATGTAACCATGAGCTCTAACGCTCTGTCAAGTAGACTAAAAGATCCCCGTCGACCGCCCAGAACGAAACTCATACTGACGATCATGGATGAGCTGTTTATCCTCCAGATATTTGACGATTTTACGATTGACAGCAGTTTCCATTACTTTTCAGAGCACCGAAGTAATCGCTATTGGGCGGTAGTTGGCGGGGTTCGCTTTGCTTCCTTTCTTGGGAATGGGCTGCACATTCGCAACCTTTCACATACGTAGATAGCACCCAGAAGAGTAAGAAAGATAGAAAAGATTGCGAAGAGGTTTAGCTAAAGAAGAGGCGCACTTTTTAAGGGTAATGGGGGGAAATACCGTCCGGACCAGCAGATTTGTGGATATTGAGCTCTTTAAGGATCCGAGAAATAAGTCTCGTGCGAAAATGCAGTGCAGGCAGTGAGAAACCAGAAGGATTTGCAGCGGGAGGCGATTGGTTTGATGGTGGAAGGCGAGAGTTTCTGGTGAAACTTGCTGCTAGTAAGTTGGCTTTTTCGCTAGGATCAATCACGATACGGTCGCTAAAAACTAGAGGTGGTATAGAAGAAGAAATGAAATTGTTGTTGACCGTTTTGATAAATGACCAGTAAGACCTCGAACCTTTAGGGCACTGCAGGATTTTCCGTCGAAGTTTTTGGTCATGTTCAAATTTAACACGAATGAGTATGGATTTGCAGGTAAATCTTGACGCATTGAAAAGTTCTCTGTTGGGAGGTATTTTGTTGCCTCTAAATATTTGAAAAACTTGTTTCTTGGTCTGAATGGCATCGAGACATTCTTTATTGACTCAAGAATCCTTCGACGCTCTGACTCTCTTTTGACTGGAAGGTATGTAGAGCTTCATACCCTTCAGGATAATCTCGGTGACAATTCTACAGGCTTCATCGCAGTCATTGGAATCGAAGCACAACTTCCAATTAAAGGCATTGAAGAAGGTATTTAGCGCCCCCAATTGTTTTTTTTTTGAAATGCCAAATGTTTCTTCGAGGTGCCTTAACTGCCAGCGGTGTAGTTGCTGCAACTGGGAATTGTGCATGAATCAAGAAATGATCAGTATTTCCAATTGGCGATGGGGATGTGACAGAGACCGAATATTTCTCAGGTTGGTTGGTGAGAAATAGCTCAAGAATGTTAGGAAAATGCCCTGCGATGTCTGGTAAACGAGTAGGCTCATCCACCAGTTGTGTTAATCCTTTTAAAGAGCAAAAAGCTCAATATTACGTCCACCCTGGTCCGTAATGGAGGAATGTTTAAGCCAGGCATTGTTATGAACATTGAAATCGCCCGCGATAACGATTTCAGCGTCAGGATTTGCAGTGTGTATAGATTGGATAGATTTAGATAACCCATCCAGTTCTGATAAAATGTTCGCTGCTGTCATTGCTGGGCTTCTATACACATAACAAAAGTACATGATATGTCTTTGGATCAGTAATTTTATCCAGATGTAATTAAACTCTGAATTGGAGCAATTTCCTATATTGGAAACTGATTGGAAAGACACATCATCGTGGATGTATATAGAGTGCGACACGCCGCTGGCGAAAAAATGTGACAATGTGATATCCGGTAACAAAATAAAACTGATAGATAGATAGATAGATAAATTTATTCACTTATTATATAATTCGGTTTACAGTTTTCTTGTTTTTATGTTTAAGTAGTCCAAGCTTTTACTTATGCAACTATGTAATTTTTATTTAACGTTTCTTATTTATACTTATTGCTTATTTATCGATTATTACATGTTTGAGAAAAATTCGTGACAAAAAACCTCTTGAAACTTAACCTAAAACCTACGACTACAACTTAAACTAACTATATATAATCATTAATTAAAAATAAGGTAGCAACCCTCCAATTAGGCTGGTTTATTATATATTAAAGAGGTAATTAGTGGATTTTCTAATTGTGCACAATTCCTTGAAAAAGTTTCACTTAATCGGTTAGCTAAGACAGCGAGCAGAGTGCAGTTTGCGATTTTATGTAATTTTTTAGTAGAAAAGTGCCAAGGTTTGTCTAATATAATTTTTAAACATTTATTTTGTATAATCTGCATCTTACGTTTGTGGGTGGATGCACAAGTATTCCAAATAGGTGCCCCATAGCTGAGTGCTGGCTGTATTACTGTTTTAAATATTAGCAGCTTATTTTCCTGGGACAGCTTTGATTTTCTATTTATTATGGGGTACAGTGTCCGTATATATTTAGTGATTTTTGAAACTGATTGTGACGCATGTTCATGAAATGTCAATTTATTGTCTATATATAAACCTAAGTATTTAATGTTCTTATCCCAAGTTATTTGGTTACCTAGAATATTTATCGTAGGGTTTGGAAGGAAATGTGTGGCTCTTCTCTTCGTGAAAAAGATAGCTTGCGTCTTGTTCGGGTTAACTTTGATTTTCCATTTGTTATAAAAAGTTGATATGAGCTGGAGCTGTGATTGAAGATGGTTTATAATTTCATTTGGGTCCTTAGCGCTCGTGTATAATGCTGTATCGTCGGCAAAGGTGGCAATGTTACAATTGGATGTGATTGGAAGATCCGATGTGTATATATTGTAAAGTATAGGACTGAGACACGACCCCTGGGGGACTCCTGCAGGTATTTCCCATTGCTTGGAGAAACTATCATTTATTTTCACTACAAAACTTCTATTATCTAAAAAGGATGCTAAAATTTGAATTAGATAGTCGGGAAATTTGAATGATATTAGTTTGTATAGTAAGCCGTGATGCTAGACCGTATCAAAAGCTTTTTCGATATCTAAGGTAATCATACCAGTCGACGTTTTCTTTTTTAATGCGTTTCTAATGTCTGAAGTAACCCTAAATAATTGGTGGTTTGTGCAGTGTCTTGGCCTAAATCCAAACTGAAAATTTGGTATGAGAGGTGAACAGCTTAGTTGTTGGTTTATATGGTTAAGCAAAAGTTTTTCGAATACTTTACCCATGATAGATAGTAAGCTGATTGGTCTATAATTTGTAGGTAGGCGGCAGTCTTTACCGGGTTTGGGTAGAGCAATAACAATTGCATTTTTCCAACTATTTGGAAAATATTTGAATTTGAGTCATGCATTAAATATGAGGTTCAGCCAGACTAGACCTTTTTTGGGAAGATTTTTCAACATGATGCTGAGAACTCCGTCGGATCCTGGTGCTTTTTTATTTTTAAATCTTCGCAAGATAGCTTTGATCGAACTTGGCTTGCATAATTGTTCAGGTGGGATTCCAATAGCGGAAAAAGAAAACTGGGAAACTGTTTTTCCTACTAAGTCATCAGTGTGTCTATCACCTAGATTTTGAGACATCGTGTGATTTTTGAAAAAATTTTCAGCTAGTAGTTCTGCTTTTTCTTTGTTTGTATAAACATCAGAGTTTGTTGATTTCAACGGGGGAAAGATATTACGCCCCCTTTTAAATACCTTGTTTAAGTGCCATAACTTAGACTGACCTTTGTTTAGTGATGAAAGCATATTGTTCCAATTTTTGTTTTTTAGTTCCTGAATGTTCTCTTTAATTTGTTTGTCAAGACGATTTACGATGGCTTTAAGGTATGCATCTCTATTTCGCTGCCACTGCCTTCGAACTTGATTTTTTCGTTTAATCAGAGATTTTGTGAAGTCATCAATTTTTACACTAATGTCGTTTACTTCTGTCGAGGGCGTGAATTTTTTCGCTGTGGCTACGATCAGCTGGGTAAATTTTTCTATTAGTAGGTCTGTTTCTTCAGTCGATTTAATTTCAGATAAGTCGAGCTTTGCATGGTTTAAGGCTTTTTTGAAAGTTTTTTATATTTGAACCAGTTCGTTTTAGAGTAGGAAATTATCAATGACCTGTCTTTACGCCTGGGCACATTTTGCAAAGTCGAGAATTCAACTGGGAGGTGGGGGGTTGAGAAAGAGGAATTTGACCATTACTTAGTACTAAATCAATCGTTGAGCATCTCCCTTTGGGTGGGTAGAGAGTGAGAGCTGATGGTGTGTGCACAACAACGTTTGATTTTGATAATTCTTCGAAGAGAATTTTACCTGCTTTATTCGAATTATAGCAATTCCAATGTCTGTGCCTTGAATTGAGATCACCACCTATGAAGAAGCTTCCATTAACCCTTCCCTAATCCTTACAAGTTCTATAAATTTATTTCGAACACTTTGCGCATTCCAGACTAATATTTTTAAATTTTGTGATTTACCCATAAACAAATTTAATCGCTAATTCTACTAATACATAATATTGTTCTTCCTTAGATTTACATTTGGTTAACTTACTTATTAATTCGCTCGAAATTTCTAATAGTTCTGTCGTGGAGAAAAGCTCTTTGTCGCTATTTGTGGTGTTGTTGTGCTGTTGAGGGTTTGGTGAGCTATGTTTAAATACTTCACTGTACGAGACTCGACCTTCCAGTTGCGGGTGTTTAGAATTGGATTTTTTATTGAGTTGCGGGAATTCTTCTCTTGACTTCCAGTTGAGCGAAGGTGCTCCTACTGCTACGCCTGCACTATGTCGCTGGTGATGTTTTAGTGCAATATTTCTCTTTAGGTTAATATACTCTATTCTCTTGGAGCATTTAGCATCATTAGCTAAATGGTTTTCGTTGCAGTTTACACATTTTATTTTATTGACCTCATCAGATTTCAGCCTGCAGTCTGAGTGGTTATGATTATTACCGCAAATCATGCATTTCGCTAGAAGGTGACAATTCGAAGAACCGTGTCCGTACATTTGGCAATTCCGACATTGTGTTGGCTGCTTGGTTTTTTTCGAGTAGTAACTCCATTTGACAATTGTATAATTGATTGCGGTTATTTTTCTGAGATCTGCAATTTTGACAGTTGCTCTGGGAAAATATAACAAATAAGTTGCTTCGTCATCGTAACGTTTTTGTTATTTGTGAATTTTTTAATATCAAATGGTTTGATATCAAGGCTGACCAAAAGCTTTTTCAGCTCTCGCGTGTCCATATCGTTCAAGCCAGTCAGAACTATTTTTGGACGATCGTCGTGATGTTGGTGCGTGAAGAAATTTACTTTCTTTTTGAGAAGATAGCGGATAGTTTTTTCGTAGCTTTCTTTCGAGTATGTCATTACTTTGCGTCCAGTTGACATCATTTTTATTGCGAAGTCCTTGATATTAATTGTTTCAAGTGCCAGTTTGATAGTTTCAAGTCCAAGATCTGGTATTATTATTGGTGGCGCTTTGTATTTTTTAATTAAATTTTCATCGGATGAAACATTTTTCCCCGAATTTTCGTCGACGTCGTCGTCGTCGCTCAGTAGTTCGAAACGGTTGCTGTGATGTGCAGTTTGATGTCCCGATGCGGGTCTAATAGTTTTCCTCATTTTTATTCTGTCCTTAATAAACTCAGAGGTATCCTCGCGGACCCTCTTATGGTGAATTTTTTCACTATTTTGGGGAATCTTATTACACTTTGTCTTTTGTAATACACTTTGTCAAAAATTTAGTTTATTGCACACTTTTTATTTGAATATGTGTATACCTATATATAAAACTCGCGGTAACTAGCGAATAGACACTTTGAAATTTCCGTCCGTTTAGTACGACTGTCGATTTCGAACTGAAATATATAAAACTGTTCACTTCCCGGTAACACCTTACATTCGCTAAGTGCTAGAATATCCAGTCTTGCAGTTTGGGTATGGATATACCGCGATAGATAGGCAGAATGCAGACTCCGAACGTTAATCTGATCGATCGTAAAGTTAACCATGATCAAACAGATTTAAAGACTGATGCTTCTTTCCTTTATGAAAAATGAATGAAAAGAAAGGAAAAAAAAGAAATAAGACCGATAATCAAATAATGACTAACTGGAGAAAAAAAGAAGTACCAAAGAAAAACGGTAAAAAAAAAATGAAAAGCAAAAAAAAAATTACCTAGGACAGTACATGGATAATTTAACTAGTTAAAATTAAAATTAGATCTAAAATAAGAAACAGAAAACAAAAATAGCAGCAAAGATAAACAAATTAAATTTAATAAAGCCAGCGAAAAAATTCAACTATGAAAAAAAACACTTCGGATCAAAATATAGAAAAAAAAACAATAAAATAAATAGCAAATACAACCAGCAATAACAACAACAACAACTTTGATAGCTCGGGATCAAAAGCAATAAAGTGCTATATACCCGTACAGTACAAAACCTAGCACGGGCTTAACACTTCACCGAAGATACCGCTAGCCGATACTTAGCTTGTATTATTAGGGTAGAACCAACGACGGTGCCGTGACTCCCTGATGCATTTAAAACAAAACACTCGCGACTCAGGCTCGTTCTTCTCCTGATATTGTCCACCTGATCTCTCCCAAGCCTAAGATTTGGATGTTATAGTGCTCAATTTCTATCGAATTGTATGAACCAAGTTACTCTTCCTCTTCCACCTCTTCAAAAGTTCCAGAAGCCAATCACAGTTTTAGTCTAGAAGAAAAAAAGAAGAAAAAAAGAAGAGCTTAATGGAAAGATTTCCGGATTTCACACTGTTCTGTTTTACTAAACGTAACGTTTCGATCTCTGCTTAGATCTTCATGAAAATGATCAACCATAAAATCTTTTCTATAATTCAAAATGCACTTTGAAAACATTCACCAAACCAAAGGATAAAAACTTGTTCGAGTGTGTATATCACATATAATTCTGAATAAAAGATCGAAGTTGTATGCGAAACAACACAGTTGGACCATGGTTGACCAATTGTCAATGGTCACAAATTGTAAATTGGTCATCGGTTGCGTGAACATTGCCTGGGGGAAGATTAAGTCATAATTTTCGATACTTATACGTTTAATTTTTCGTAGAACATTTACACACTTTTTACACTTAGGCTATGGCGGTTGGCAAGCAATTGATGCAACTCCACAAGAAACATCCGATGGAGTCTATCAGTGTGGTCCGGCTTCATTGGAAGCAATTCGACGAGGTAAGTGATTCCAATTAATTTTATGAATTGAATTAAATTCCTAGCATTATATTTTCATTTAAAATTAGGTGAAGTTGGTATGAATTTCGATGTTTCATTCATGATGTCATCAGTCAATGCTGATTTTGTTAAATGGAAAGAAGATCCAAGCCGAAAAATGGGATACAAAAGGATTTTGTCCAATACATATCAGTGAGATTTAATTTGAACCATAATTTCATTCCATTCTACATCCATATTGATCCTGATTAATGTCATTTACAATTGATCACTTCAGTATTCGCGGGTTAGCTTCTAGCTTTCATTCTACATCGACGCCCAAACAAAAACAAAAATGGAGATATTGACGAGACTGAAGTGCTTCCAGGAAGAGAGCCATTTTATTCTTTCTTTTGATACCACTTGATTCTCACCTTTTTTCACCAAAGATTTCGTTTCATTCTGTGAATCTTGCGTATTACGAAAGATTTCAAGTTCATAACACTGGTTTGGTGAATGTTTTCACAGTGAATTAACAGGAAATGTTTCCGGATTTCACACTGTTATGCTTTATTAAGTGTGATGTATGATAAAGGTCTCAGCAGAGACCGAAAGCATAACAGTATGACATCCGGAAATCTGTTCTTCATAATATTGGTTCTTCTACTTCTACAATGGCGCCATAGCCCAAATCGGGCCTTGGCCTCCTGACATGCAGGTTCATTAACATTTTCATTACTTATTGTGGAAAGGTTGTTAGCCCTTCGCACAACCCTCTTTCTACGAATTTTTCATTTTCGTAGAATGAGGTGACCAAGGTATATCCAAGCAGGCAATGTGTTAGAATTATATATTGCGCCGACCGGGAACTCACGACCTTCGCATTACAAGACCAACACGCTGCCCACTAGGAGAAGAAATGCACTGGATTAATGATTCTTATTGATGAAAAGACTTTATCGATATTTTAGCCTTCTGGTCGCATATATTGAAGAACGGAGGTAAGAAAAAGAGAACATTTTTTTTGACAGATCAAGAAAACAAAACTGAAGTTGACAACAATTGATTGCCTCTACGTTACTGTTGCCAACACAAAAACAATTAATACTAATTCAATTAGAACGCATTCCTTTCTTAGTACCTTGATCCAGTTTGCCGCTAGCGGCTTTGTCAATAGGTCCGCCATCATATCTTCTGTTGGACAAATGTGAACCGAACTATAATTTGCTCAACGTAGTCTCTGACGAAATAATACCGCACATCGATGTGCATTGATCGGCTTGATATTTTCTCTTCCCCGATGAGCCTCATAGTGATTTCTATTCGCCAAAAAAATGTGACCCGTTTTTGCCCTTTAAAATGCAAAATTATTGCAGTTTTGCACTCATTTTTCTCAGTTCCGTCGGTCAGGTCAATTTACAATAGAACACTTTAAGTGCAAGTTTTTTGCATTTTTTTTTTATCATGTTGTCTGCATACGGAACAGCTGATTACCTTTTGAAACTGTCGAAACAAAGTGTTTTAATTTGTCTTGTTATCTCTAATGGTCCTGTGAAGATTTTGGGAAAATTAAGAAAAGTTACGTATGCACTCATATAGCATACTTCATGTAAAGTTTTAAGTCCTTTTAAGTTAGATCTATCCGTTAGAATCTGTTACCGATGTTGTCAGATGATTTATTTTTTTCATGTTGTTGTACATTACAGGTCAATTGAGTTGCACCGCCGAAAAATTCGGGGCAAGAAATGTGTATTTTCAGGTCAAGTTTTACCTAGTGCGCAAACCATTTTTCTAGCAGGGCAGAATTTTTTTTTACAATAGAACATAGGAACTGCTAGAAAAAATGTTAAGTGCAAAAGCGGGTCACATTTTTTTGCCGAATAGAAATCACTATCAAACAACTTTGGATGTCTTCAAAGATTGTAGTCGGTTCCTTTACCGACTGGTTAAAGTTTTCTAATAATCGGCGAATCCATTGTACCTTCTTGTACGCCTCCGATAGAGCTACAAAATTCAGCCTCAGTTGATGAAAGAGCAACACATGTTTGTTTCTTGCAACTCAAATCAACCGTTCCATTGAAAATCTTAAAAACGTAACCGCTATTGGATTTGCGGTTCACCCGATTTTCTGCCCAATTCGCATCAGCGTAGCCGATGAGGTCATTGCTGCTGTCGACTCTGCCAAGTTGTAATGACAAACCGGCAGTGCCTTTTAAATATTTTAGTACACGCTTGAGTTCATTCCAGTCCTAGTGGATTGCACTGGTAACCTTTTGTGCTAAAACTGACACGCTGGCCCGTATATGGTCTAGTTTTAACGGAGATATACAACAAGCACCCGACGAGTTGTCTGTATCGATCGTTATTAATAAGCGCCTCCAAATTTGCACCCTTTTCTTACGATACATTAATAGGTACTTCAGATGATTTAGCATCGGCCAATCCTAAATTTCTTACGACCTTCATGATGTATGCCGTCTGATTAATATCAACATAAATCAAAAACAACAAAATTCACATTCGGTTGACACTACAGATAAGTATGGATCATTTTTGCTTTGTACGTATCCAGCCGCGAGTAGGAACTGATGAATCGTTTTGTTCCAAACTCTTGCTGATTGCTTCAAGCTGTAAATATTCGACCTCAATAGACAAGCACGATCTTCCTTGTCTTCGATGACGAAGCCTGGTGGCTGCTTCATATAAATTGTCTCGTTCAACTCCCCATTTAGAAAAGCTGTCTTCCCGTCCAAATCTCTCTCTCTCTCTTCAATGGCGCTACACCCCAAATCGGGTCTTGGCTTCCTGACCTTCAGGTTCCGTAACATTTTCATTATTTATTGCGGAAGAGCTGTTAGCTCTTCGTACAACCCTCTATCTACGAATTTTTTACATTCGTAGATTGAGGTAACCCAGGTATATCCACGCAGGCAGTGTGCTTGAATTATGCGCCGACCGGAATTTGAACTCACGTCCTTCGCATTGTAGACCAACACGCTAGCCACTAGGCTACACCCTAACGTTCAAATGCTACACGGAATACCAAATACCAAATCGTAATCAGTGCCAAACTTCTGGGTAAAACCTTGCGCCACTAAACGCGCCTTAAAGTTTTTAACAGTGCCGTCAGTGTTTGTTTTGATTTTGAGCACCCATTTGCTACCGATCGCCTTTCTGCCTACAGGTAAATCGCGCAGTTCCCAAGTACCATTTCGTTTTAGTGACTGCATTTCCTCGTTCATTACCTTTATTCATTGGTCATTCTGGTCACTTGTCAAAACTTCTTTTATACTTTTCGGTTCAACCATTGACCATATTCGTTTCCTCGTTCCGTTTGGTTTGTGCTATGACTTTATATGAATTCCCCTCGTCTATCCGTTTTATAGCACCATCACCCTTATTTGATCGTCGAATTTCTGTTGGCGTAATATTTTGCGCCGCCACTTCGTGATTGTTGTTGCCTTCAACTCCTTCATCATCTGTCCCTTCATCCGCGCTGAAAAATTCGTTGGTATCCTTATGTTTGATGGAGATTACATTCTCCTCCTGAATCTGCTCGGTTTTCCAGATTTTTATAAATGAATTTTACTGGCGATAACTTCATCTGTGGCCGGTGCGTAATACCTGTATGCCTTTGATACCAAATCGTAACCGACAAGAATTGTTTGAATTGCTTTCGGGTCAAGCTTTCGTTTTCTTCCGTCCGGCACAAATGTGTAATATATCGATCCGAAACGTTTAAAATGGTCGATACTGGGCTTAGTATCAAGCCAACTTTCGAATGATGTCTTCACAATGTCCTTTGCCGGTAAATGATTCTGCACATAATTCGCTCCAAGATTGCTTCTCCAATTTGGTCTCAATCAGCATGCACCGTGCCATCTCAATCAACGTAAGGTTCTTTCTTTCCGCAATACCATTTTGCTGTAGACTGTATGGTGCAGTTCTCTGTTTATGGATACCATCTTTCTTTAGATATGTTGTGAATTCTTTTCCCATGTATTCACTTCCTCGATCAGAGCGAATGACCTTTAGCTTTTGTCAAACATTGTTTTACACATCGTAACGTATTCCTGGAATTTTCCAAATGTCTCTGATTTATCATGAATGAGATAAATGAAAGTGAGTACATAGCGTTTACCTGATGGTGTCACCGTTTGCATAGTTCCGCAAACATCTCAATGCACCAAGTTCATCACATCTTTTGCACGGTTGTGCGACTTCTGTAGAAATTTCATTCTGCTCATCTTTGCCTCTAGGCACACCTTGCAATTCAATATATTCTTACATGCCGGACCACACTTTTCGAACTGAATACCATCGACGAGTTCTCATGATGCTAAAGATATCAATACTTCGATATCCCTGTGCCATTTATGAATGCATTCACCCTCGAAGGGTCGAAATTTCTCGCCATGCAAATACTGTTTGTTGTCCTTAGCTTGTACAACTTTCCGTTTATGTCGCCGATCGCGACCTGCTTGTCTCGTATGTTGATTTCACAGTTTTTGTCCTTTAAATTTACGGTATATCCTTTTTCTGCTAGACACTTAACGGAAATTAAATTTACATTTATACTAGGAACATATAAAACATCTGTTATGTTCACGGTAGTTTTACGACGAAACTGACATAGCACGTTCCCTTTCCTTCTGCCAGCACTTGTTGACCTTTCGCCACGTACATCTTATGAAAATCAACAAAATGATCTCGTTGTTGATTTTGATTGATTGACCGCCCTCTTCCAAATTTGCGCTTTGATCGCCGGGTTTGGCCTTTTCGGCTTTCTTCTTTTTCAGCCACGCCTTATACTTATCACAAGTTGATTTAAAATGGTCTGCACCTTTGCAAAAATAACAATTTCTCACCTTATGGCTTAACGATCCAATTTTCAGTGCAACTTCATTAATAACTGTATTGCGTTCCGTGCGCCGCTTGTACTCTCTAATTAATTTTGAGCACACTACATTTGCCGTCAGCTCCTCAAGCGCCTGTATGAATCCGTCGTAACTTTCTGGCAGTGAACCTACACTCTGTTTCATATTTATAACCCACGTAGAAATTTTAGGTTATTTCCACTCGGAAAATTATTATGCTTTGTATTTGATTGCTAAATGTAGAAAGCCTGGAGCTGAAATTGTTTGTAGGTAAATTATTGCCCGGATTCGTTATTTTTGCAACAGTTTCAGCTATTATCCGTTTTTTGCTCGTTTCATATATACCTATAACCCAGTTGAAGTTTCCAACAAAATAAAGGTTTTTATTTCATATGAATTTTAAATAAAAAATTTTATACAAAAACTTAACAATTAATAGGGCCTCCTTTGGATTTTATTATTTCAAAAATCCTGTTTTTCATCGATTGGATTAATTTATTTAACATTTCAGGGTCAAGTTTTTGCCATTCATCAAGGATTGCAGCTTTCAATTCCGCCAGTGATTCATACTGGCGATTTTCAGCATATACCCGTCTGACAAGAACTCATGTTTTCAATGGGATTCAGATCGGGAGAACATGCCGGCCAGTTCATTACCCTAATGGAATTTGTCGCGATCCAACCCATTGTTTCACGACTGGTATGAATTCTGGCATTATCTTGTTCAAAAATCCATTTTTTTTCGCCATGTTCTGCCAGAAATGGCAGTAAACTGTTTTCGAGTACTTGGATGTAATTTCTACTGTTCATTCGCGATGAAACAAATTGTATATCCAAACGCTTTGCTGCAGAAAATGTTCCCCACAACATCACAGAACCGCCACCAAAATTCCTCTTCGAGAAATAAAGAGATTCCTTCCTCAGATCGCGCCAGTAAAAATTAAATCCGTCGGGCTCATCTAAGTTCCATTTCTTTTCAAGAGTAAATATCACCTGAAAATGAGATCTTGAGCTTAAACAATGAAGAACTACGAAAGCCAGTATGTCTTACAGAAAACCAATCTCTAGCCATGTGGTTTTCTGAGAACTCCATCCGAGCTTTCTTATGGCGATCTAATAGTCGTGGAGCATTCTTAATGTTAAGATTACGTTGAATCGTTCTACAAACCGTTTTTTTTGACACCTTTGTTGGGACAAGAGCTGCCAATTTATTGCAACTTAGTGTCGAATTGCTTGCTGCCCGCACAATTTTCATCTCTTCCCGCGGAGACAGTTTTTTTTCTTCCCTTTCGCTTCGTTTTCCCATATAACTCCGGATCTTTTAAAAAGTTTCGAATTACACGGCGACTGCGAGCAACTTTTCTCGAAATTTCATTTATGTTCAAAATGAAATGATTTACAGAAAAATCATTGCATAGAGTTTCTCAATCTTTCCTTGTATTTAATTTGGGGCAAAATTATTTTAAGGCGAAAATAATTTCAAATTGGTACCTACCAATTTGAAATTATTTATAAATATGAAATTATAAATATGAAACGGAGTGTAGCAATGTCGCGCTTATAAAAAATTACGGCTCTATGTCTGCACCGAGTGCTAATAACTTTTAGAATAACTCGTCCATTCAGTTCGCATGCTTTTCGTCGTTCTTCCTTCTTCGGTCGCTTCCGCATAATTGTCCTTAATATGTAAATTCAATTGTTTGGCGTATCCTTTTAGTGAAATTCCGTCAGCACGTTCCAAGCCGATTGACAGTTTCTAATATGCTGGATTTGGCTGTCTCTATCACTTAACGCAATCGTCGAATGTGTCTTTTGATCGGATTTCTTCCATTCATTTGTCACTGGTTCCCGAATATACTTCTCGATTGCACTCCAGACTCCCTTTTCTGTCAGCAACATTTGCATCTTGTAGCGCCTGTTAAAATAATTATCGCCATTCAATTTCCCGATCGTGCAGTTTGACTCGGCCGCCATTACGCAATAGACACGCGACGAATGTTTACTTTCTTTTTCCGCGAAATATGTATCTTTTTATTTACTGTCCTTTCCCTCGAATAAAATCAATTTACGGAACTGGGCCCATAACCTGTTGGTCAACGATATAAAATTATCAGAAGAAACGCACTGGATTAATGATTCTTTTTGATGAAAAGACTTTATCGATATTTTAGCCTTCTGGCCGCGTATATTGAAGAACGGAAGTAAGAAAAGAGAAATTTTTTTTGACAAATCAAGAATACAAATCTGAAGTTGACAACAATTGTATGCCTCTGCGTTAGTGTTGCCAACACAATAACAATTAATACTAATTCAATTAGGACGCAAGAAAACTGTCATCTAACACATAACACTGGTTGGCTTCAATACGCTAACTACTTGGACTAACAGGGACGTAATAATAAGATTTTTTGCCTCGATCGAGTGAGCCTATTTGACTATCTGATCATTACCCGAGAATTATAACATCTGTTGTTGCACCATCGCTAATTGTTCATACGAATCACGTTCTGATGCTTGCCCAATTTCCATTGTCGGCATTAAAACTGTTTACAGTCGAAGTTCCTAGCAGGCTAGCACCTACTTTATTTGTCATCGTCTATCAATCGAGCTTATAGTTTTGCAGATAACAGCAGACTAAAAAACATTTACAGCTTCGATTCAACTGCTGAGGCGCACTCTTTAAACGTAGTGTGTTATTTGATTCACAAAATTCCGACTTCGACACAATCCTGGAATAGTGTGATGAGTAAGTTATGTAGTGATAAAATTAGTTGTATTTTCCGTCCGCGTAATATTCGTGTTTTGAACGCACTTACGATTATACGGTTGAGCAACCCAAATCACGTATAGTGGAATCAAGTGGAATATAGACTGTCGTTTTTAACTCGAGCAAAGAAAATGGAAAATGTAGAATGTGCTACTCGTAGCCGCTTTTCCTAGATTTTATAGCATTCAACAATTTAAGATCAACTTACACCGACTCCCTTGTCCTGTCCGTCCTTATTTAATTAATTCGTATTTTTGTTAATTTTCGTTGTTTTATCCCTCCCTAAACCGACTGGAATGTACGCAACAGTATTGGAGGGTGATCCCTAAGTCCAGCTTGGTGCCTTAAAAGAAAATTTTATTTTTGTTTGTTCCGATGTGCTAAATTTTTTCATCGTTTATAGTATCGGAAAAATGATTCTAACCAAACAACCATGGATATTTGATCCAAATGGTGATAAGGATCGTAAGGATATCACAAGTCTCTATAAGTTCAAAGAAGGAACTACAGAAGAACGGCTCACTGTTTATAATGCAATTCGTAATACTCGAAGTGCTAAGAAGTAAATTTTCAACTTGGAAATTGATTTTCTTTTTTCACGAACTTTCTTCCAATAGATTTTTCGAAATATCCGATGAGGAAAAAGACGACGTTCAGTTCGAATTAACCGATTTGGATAAAATTATGGTTGGTGATCCTTTCGCTGCTGCGATTCACATTCAGAATAATTCACTAGAGGTAAAAATTAAATTTATTCATAGGTTGAAAAGGATGATCTTGCTTTAAAATTTTATTTCAATTATTCTCTTCAAATTGTATAAGAGGTGGTAGGAGAAAGAACTCATTCATTAAAATCTTAAACAATGTACTGCTTTTTTTTGAGATTGGAAACTTTTATGAATGATAAATAATACAAACTTATTTTAAATCTAAAAATAACATAACAGGACTACGATTTTGGGTAAAGCCCAATCCTGCGATATTCTAGATGAAAGAGATTTTTTTTTGATTTCAAGAAATTTTGTAGGGGAAGTGGTGGAGGTAGTGACGACATTGAACTAATTTTTTCACATCACGCTAGAGTTTCTACCAAAATGTTTTATATAAAATTTTGGGTTAAAAAATTTAATAGGTACTGAGAAAATTTGTGTATTGGATTAAGTGAAATTGTGCAATTTGTATGGGAGGTGGTAGGAGCGGCGAGTTTTTAATGACATTTTCAAAAATAACTAGACACATCATGTTTTTGATACATTTTAAATTGCAGATCAGTAGCATTCATTCTTTTCAGGAAAATCGACTTTTTGTAAAGTTGTGAAATTGTGTCAGATTGTATGGGAGGGGGTAGAAGGAGTGAAACTAATCGTCTAATTTTTTTTGGTCTTCCTAGTAATTCTAAATAAATATTTAGTGCACAATTTCAGCTCTTTAAGTTTTATATGGACTGAGTAAATTTGTTTATAGTATTTCATGAAAAAGTGCAGTTTGTATGGGAGGTGGTGGAGAGAAGGGGAGGACTCAAATAACTTTGATACAAATAACTTTTATACAGTACACTGAGACCATGAAAGTATTACATTCCAAATTTCAGATCAATAGCGTTTATACTTTTCGAGCAAATCAGTTTATTGTCAAATTGCGAAATTCTGTAATTTTATATGAAGGGGTAGAAGGGGTGAAGCGATTAGGCCCATTCACGAACTCGACTTTACTTTTTAAACTCTCAGATTTCATTTAAAGTATAAAAATGCAATTTATTTGGGCGGTGGTAATTGGGGATAGAAGATTATTTTAATAAACAGCTCGTAATCGTAATCTTCACAAATTTTATTATTATTTTATTTATTCCAATTTAGATAAGAAACATTGATGTAGTGCTATCAACTGGAAGTGTTTATTACACTGGAAATAAGGCAAAAATAATTAAGAAAATTGCTGGTGATGTGAAATTATTACCAGGTGCTAAGCAAGATTTTAAAATGGTTGTTAAAGCCGAGGAATATCTTCCAGGATTGGTCGAGTAAGAATTAAAAAAAAAAGGTTGCTTTCAAATATATTGCTAAAATTTCCTTATAGGTATAATAACATGAAACTTTATGCAATTTGTAATGTTGTTGAAACAATGCAAACGTGGGCAGGGGAAGATGATTTTCAAATTTTGAAACCACCAATTAATATCAAAGTAGTTAAAAGAAAGATTCTCCTGATTCAGTTTGACTGATTTTTGTTTTTTTTTTTAGATTGAGCCAGAAGTAGCTGTCGGTGATGTTCCGAAAATTACGTTGAGCTTTAAGAATCCTTTGAATCAAATGTTAACTGGTGGACACTTTAATTTAACAATTCCGAGAATTTTAGCGAAAACAGTGCCTATTTATGTGGGTAATATTTTGCCTAAAGGAACTGTAACGGGATATTTCGATTTACAGATTCGAGTGAGTTTTTTTTTCTTCAATATGAAACCATTATTCTTTATTATTCTTTTTTGTCTTATTTTAGAAACCAGGTAATTTTACAATTGTTTCAACATTCACTTCAAAACAGTTGTCGGATGTTACTGGAAGTGCGAAGTTCGAAGCGTTCTAAGAATTATAAGTGAAAAATTCAATTCTGTTATTATGTTATTAAAGATCCTGTAAATGTTTGCATAAATTCAATTTATGATTTTATTAAATATTCATTTTGTGCTATTCGATTTTGTTTTGTGAAATTTTGTTAGAGTTGCAAAATCCCGTTGTATACTGTGTTCTGAAGTCTGTCATTTCTTATTCTGTTGCCAGGACTTGTTTATTCCTCTGGCCTCCTGCTCAACTGCTCGCTTCCATGTGTTACATGGTCGACCAACCCGACGTCTTCCTTGAGGATTATAATCCAGAGCCTGTTTGGCGATGTTTCGCTCTGGTTCCCTTAAAGTATGACCGATCAACTGCCACTTCCGCCGTTGAATCACAATACCTATTTTAGTCTGGCCAGTTGAACTCCAAAGTTCGACGTTGGAGATCACTTCTGGCCAGAATATTCCTAAAATGCGCCGGAGGCAGTGGTTTACGAAAGTCTGTAGTTTCTTGGTAAGTCGAACGGTCACTTTCCACGTAGTACAACCATACAACAACACAGATTTGACGCATGCGTCAAAAACTCGCAGCTTCATGCGAAGGGAGATCTCTGTTAACCTCCAGAAAGGGGAAAGGATACTGAAGGCCTGACGAGTTTTATTTAGCCGATCCTCAACATCCTTTTCGGCTCCGCCGTCCATGTTGACAATGCTTCCGAGATAGCCAAAATCTTGCACCTCTTCCACATCCTGTCCGTTAAGAACAATCGATGTGCTTGCGTTCGAACCCATGTGCATGTACTTGGTTTTACGCACATTTATTTTCAGTCCCGCCTCTTTGCATTTAGAATGCAACGAGCGAACATTTGACTCTAAGTCCGAACGGTTATGTGCAGGCAAACACACGTCATTAGCATAATCAAGGTAACTTTAGATGTTAAATAGTCTCCATTGAAGACCTTTACCTTGCCCACCTACCAGTGCAGCTTTTAAGATGTCATTTATTACCACCAGTAACAGAGCTGGTGATAATATGCAGCCTTGTCTGACACCCGTTCGCACAGGGAAGCTCTCGGACAGCTCTCCTCTATGCAATCTTCGTAGGATTCCTTAATCATAGCTATGACCTTATCTGGAATACCTCTCCTACGCAAAGCATTCCATATGTAATCTCGCTTAACGCTGTCGAAAGTCTTCTCGAAGTCCACAAACATGAGATGTAGTGGCGAACCCATTTCGGCTGACTGCTCTAATATTATCCGTAGGGTATTTATGTGGTCGGTACAAGACGACCCTTTACGGAATCCAGCCTGATAAACTTCGAGAGTGCTGTCGACGACATCACTAATCCTGTTGAGAATTACCTTAGCCATAATTTTTGATACGGCAGTAAGTAGACATATACCACGCCAATTGCCACAATCCCGAAGGTCGCCCTTCTTCGGAATTTTCACAATGACGCCCTCTTTCCATTCAGTCGGATATCTTCCCTCATTCCACACCTTAGTGAAGAGTGGGAGGAGTATATCGGCTGTTATTCCCGGGTCCACTTTGAGAAGTTCGGTTGGTAGTCCGTCTATACCTGGAGCTTTCCTTCCCATTGACCGAATGGCGGAAACTATCTCTTCCTTATCTGGGGGATCGTCCCTCATAGAGGATTGTTGCGGTTGGATGGTTGGTAGTTGTTCTGTTTCCGGAATATCTTCCTCTGACAAAATGTTTAAAATATCAGAGAAGTATTCCTTCCATCGCCGCAACTGGTGTTCACCATATCCCCAAGGTAAGCCGCAGATTCTGCCTTGTTTGCCAGATCTTCAATGGCCTTTCTCTTGTCGCGTCTCACAGTCTTTTTTAACTGTATATGAGCATCGCGGTAGTTCTGCCTCAAGTCGGGCGTTCGTTGGTTGACATCGGGTTGAGATGCCAATTTGGCTTTTTTCCGATTGCCAACCTTGTTCCATGTGTCTTGCGACATCCAGGGTTTCTCACCGCTTTGCACATATGTCACAGATTCTTCAGCACTAGTTAGAAAAGTGTTTTTGGTTGCCTCCCAATTGGCGTTCAGTGTGCGCATTTCACATTCACCCAATGTGGATGACTTTTCGCGTAAAATAGTGGTGTATTCGCGGTTTTTGTTGGGATCTCTGAGTTTATCCACATTAAGCTTGCGCTTCATTTGAAGAATTTGTGGTCGTCGGATAGCTGCTGTACACAATCTCAAGGAGGCAATCATCAAGTGGTGATCGCTCCCCACGTCAGCTCCACGTTTCGCTCGCAAATCGAGGAGATTGGGCGTAAAGCCCCATCATAATTCTGTTATGTTTTTGATTTATTTTTATAAAAATATTTCGTCAATTTTTCGAAACCTATGATCCGATGCTTAAAAAACAGTTTCATCTGTATGAAGGAAACATCTCCCATATAGGTGACACTGATAAGAGTACTATTGTTCTAAAAAAAGTTGTTCAGCAAAAACTCTTTCATCTCTCCTACCACCTCCCATTTAAAAACAAGTTTTATATTTCAGGAAAAACTTCAAAATAATATTGAGATAACACGTCACTCTTCTATCTGTAGTAAGTGGGAGACAATCACACCCAGATGGCTAAATTCACATTTGGAATGAGGATGGATGCATCGAATGTGTCTAAAGGGTGTCCCATTTTTTTGTGTCGGGCAGTATTATTATTTTCCATATACATATAACCTCCATGTCTAAACACTTTATTGAAATAAAAACATCAGAGCTTTGCAAATAAACAATGCTTTTTTTAAAATAGACGGTCTTAATGGGACACCCATTAGAATGTGTCCGGTTCACTCAAGTGACGATTGATAGTTTGATATACGAGCATCCAACTTTCATCCAGGTTGCATTCGGAATGCATGTTGAATGTACTTCGAGTATGTATACCGAATGGATTATGAATGCTTGTATTGAACGATGATAAATCGACTGTTTCTATGCAAAAAGCTTTCGGTATAAATGTATAGCATGCATTGTTGCGAATTAGGTTTTTTGTAATTTTTTTCTTAATCTTCACCAGAATGCAATTCCACTCTTCCCTCATTTAAGTCGCAGTTTATTGCTTTATTTTTTTTTGTCCTCATACTGTTCCTAGGTACAATTAGGATACATTGTATTTTTTTTGTGTCTATAAACATAAAATTATAACAAAATAAACCTTAATAATACCACCAAAATAATAAACTTAAAAGAAAATAATAATAATGAAATCAGTTCGCGCAAAATATTTAACCGAAAAATTATGGACAAAAACTCCCAGGGCAGCACTGTTGTAAAGTATTTTGGCGCCAAAATTATCGACGAGATTGGAAGGAAAGCCGTTGATTCCTTTCGTCTGTCGGCCCAATTTAACACCGTGAAAAAGTTTTGCGGAGAACAAGAAAGACTACGCTCGGGAAAGGATCCCGGACGATTCAATGATAGAATTTTCGTTAATGTGTTTTTGTGAGGTGATAAATTACTTAAAAAAAAAGATTATTTTTTTTCAATTCGGTTTGATCGAAGATCAAGTATGGTGAAACATTAAGAGTGAAAAAAAAGCAAATAAATATTTAATATAAAAAAGCCTAAGTGATTAAAAATTAAAATTATGTACCAATATGTAACCAATAAAATAAAAAAAGAAACAAGTGAGCACATGGAAGCAGCAAGGGCCCCAACATAAGTTAAGTAATTAGTTTTAGTTTTTTCTTATTCCAAAAAAAAAAAATAAAAAATAATAAAAATTGGGTTTATGTTCAAAACAATTGTTTTCTTTCGTGCTGGAAATTATTCCTAATTTTCTTTTTCTTTATATTTTCATTTATCTGTATGTTAAGATTATTGTGCGTATTTAGGAACAGATACCAAGACTTTTTTTCGCTTCCATTCTCGAGGGTTTCCGGGCTTTCTCCGAGTCATGTGAAGTTTTCCGCTAATTACCAATAGCGGCAGTGAAATCATCCGTTTGGGCGGATTTATCTCTTATAGTAGTACGGGATCGTCATGGTCCATTTCCCGTTCCTGTAGCATCAGTACGAACTAGGATGAGGATTTTTTTTGGTCAAAGACCCAGCCCCAGCTACTGAGCCACCGGCAAAATCGTGCTGCCCCGGCCTAAGAAATCCCCATTATCTGAAGCGGGATGAAGGATTTCCTTCATCGCGTTACAGCATACCGAATGTATTCTGAATGGACATTGCATTTCGAAGAGTTTCTAAAAAATATCACACATAATCAAATGAAGTGCAGTCTTCGCGGTGGTTTGCCCGCTTATCTCTCTCAAAAGCATTGGGAAGAAACGGGGTCGGGGAAAAATAACCCCGCCAAGAAAGAGTTGAGAATAGTTTGTTTGAAGCTAGTCTTCAGCACTGTTGGTGCCACATCGATTGACTTTCTAGTGGAGTTAATGTTTGCATATCCTTGTCGCGCAAGCGTGTAATTCAGATGGTTATCCAGCTTCTTTTCAATTCCTGGGCAACGATAGTAATGATCAATTTACTATTTGTAATTTTTTCGCCACATTCTTCAGTGGATCTTTTACTAGTAGTAGCTTTTTTCCTGATATCAAATTCCTGTTAAGACCCCCTAAAGGGGCATTTTTTCCTTATATGGCGTATTTTAATGACTTTAGAGATACTACTTCGACTTCTTTGTCTGATTTACCAATTTTCTATAATGATATAGTCAATCACATCTCCCGCCTTAAAGATGTGTCTTCTCCTGGCCCAGATGGTGTTCCTGCTGTTGTCCTTAAGCGTTGTTGTCTCTCTCTTGCTGAACCACTCTCTCATCTCTTTGAAAGATCCTTAAGAACGGGGATTTTTCCAAATGTGTGGAAGTCGTCCTTCATCATACCTACTCACAAGAGCGGTGCAAAATCTGCTGTTGAAAATTATCGGCCAATAGCTAAACTGTCGGCTATTCCTAAACTGTTTGAGTCTATAGTGTATGAATGCATGTCTTTTCACTGTAAATCAATAATTTCGAGTAAACAACATTGTTTTGTTAGGAATAGACCTACTGTTACTAATCTGATGGAGTTCACGAATAAATCCATTTTGGCTATTGAGGATGGTAAGCAGGTGGATTGTGTATACACTGATTTTAGTAAGGCCTTTGATAAATTGCCCAATTCAATAATTTTGTTAAAACTAAGATTGTTGGGTTTTCCGACATGGTTTATAAATTGGATTAAGTCTTATCTATTTAATAGAACTTACCAAGTTATCTTTCGTGATTGTACGTCTAAGCCATTTACTACGCATTCTGGGGTCCCTCAAGGAAGTCATTTGGGACCACTTCTATTTATCCTGGCCATTAATGATGTAGCCTCTGTTTTTAAATTTTCGGAAGTACTCATCTATGCTGATGACATTAAAATCTTTAGATCTATTAGTTCTAACTCAGACAATCTTCTTCAGGAGGATTTGTTTAATTTTAGTAACTGGTGTCGCAATAATGGCCTTCGATTGAATTTGTATAAATGTCATGTAATGTCATTTACTCGAAAATTCTTACCGTTTGAAGTAACTTACAGTCTCAATGACTGTATTTTAGATCGTGTTAATTCAGTTACTGACTTAGGCGTTACATTTGACCAAAAGATTGATTTTGGTTTGCATATAAATAAGATTGTGCAAAAGGGTAATTCTATGCTGGGTTTCACCACTCGCTTATCCAAGGAATTTAACAATTCCTTTGTTAGGTTGAGTCTGTATAACACTTTTGTCAGATCTCATCTTGAGTATGCTTCTCAAGTTTGGTCTCCCTATTATGATGTGCATATTGGCAGAATTCAGCGCAAATTTGTGAGAATAGCTTTATGTCACTTCAATTGGAATGACAGAGTTCGTCTTCGTCCTTATATTGACCGGCTTCAGCTACTAAATATGTCATCACTCTCGAGACGACGTGAGGTTGCTGACGTAGTTTTTGCTCACCAACTACTCACAGGGGTGGTTGATTCCTCCTCATTTTTGGGTTTGATGCAATTTGCTGTTGGCCAATTTTTACCAAGGCATCCTAGATTGTTGCATATTTGCTTTCACCGGACTAACTATGGTATGAGTGAACCGATTTCGCGTCTTGCAAGAGAAGTTAACGAGAATATTGAGGTATTTGACTTCTCTATAGATAAAGTATGTTTGAGACGTAGACTTAACGCTAGTTGACACCAATTTATGTCAGGTTTTGTCTATTTACTGTGCTCTGTTATTAATGTGTTGGTGTAGGGATAGGGATATGTTTGTTTTGTTTGTTTGTTTGTTTTGTCCCTTCACTAAATGATGAGCCAAAGGATAAAATGATTTCCATCTTTTATACTTGGAATCGATTTTATGGCATTTTCTTGCATTAAGGAATTCTGATAGTGATAGTGTCTGCTGCGTCGTTTCCTAAGAGGTCGCTATGACCCGGTATCCAAATTAGAAATACTTCGGTTACAGCCGCTAAGCGATTTAAACTGTGCCTACAAATGGACGCTAGTTTGGACGTGATCCTGCAGGATTGGAGTGCCAGAAGAGCAGCCCTGCTGTCCGAGAAAATGTAACATTTTTGAGACTGTTCTGCATATCTAAAATAATTTTTGTGCACTCGTCAATAGCTAATACTTCCGTTTGGGACACAGTCGCGTATTCTGGAAGATGAAACGAAGTGTGGATATTGAGGTCGTGGGAATAAATCCCTGCACTTGTCCCCTGATTAGTTTTAGATCCGTCCGTATAGAGATGAGGATATGTACAGGTGCTGAGTATCGTGTCTTAAAAGAGCTGGCAATTAAAGACTCACCTCATTAATGAATGGAATCAACTTCAATCAGGAACAATAGCTTAATGTGCAAACCATGGCTAGGACATTCTAAAGAACCATTACAACTCTTTGATGAATTCATGGATGTATTAATTAAGGCCATCGAACGGGCTGAATATTATTCTGCGTCCTTACTATAACGTTGCTTAAGAACTGATGCCGCCTATCTCCATTTATGATAAAATTAATTTTTTTAAGTAAATAGAATTATTAATATGTGAAATAAAATTGTCCATCGTTCAAAAATACATCCGGCATACAAATTAACCAATTTTCGCAGAAAAAAGATTAAATTTAAAACCATCTGCCATACTTCCCCTTGGTCGAGTTTAAAAGTTCTTCGCCTGCAAAATCTGTGAAATATCTCTTCTGTGGTCTAGTCCGAGGCGGTGCTTGGGACTCTTTATCAAATTTAATTTTCTCATACATTTTACACATTTATGGTAATGTGGAGAACATTGATTACTCCGCTTATCACAATTATGCAAGGGAATTAATTTTTTTCTTAATGATGATTCACTATTTTTAATATGAAATTTATTTTTAAAGTTTTATCAATTCTGTGCAGAAAGTTAATTTCGGAACAATGAATCGATACTATGATGAAGGGTATTTAAGCAGATTTGAAATAAATAAATATTTCAGTTTTAATTTGGACTTGAATTGGAACGTTCTGTGAAATGGCACTTGAAGTTGATTTCATCGAATTTCATGTCATCGAAAATGCCAGGCGACATAACACTTTTAGTTTTGAAATAACCGGAAACGAACCAGTTCTTCGACGTGGTCAAAAATTTCAGTTAACTTTTGTTTTTGACCGTAACTTTGATTACGAAAGTGATGTGATTAAGTGCACTTTTAAAACGGGTAAGTTGTCAAATTTAACAGCTTATTTACTTTTTATACTCTAGATGAAATCTGGGCATATTATAAGCTTGCCACAAAGTTTGTAACTCCAAGAAATAAGGCTCGGAGAAAAAAATAAATGATACAGAAGTTCATAGAATCACTCAAAAATCTCAAAACCGGATGTCCGTCCGTCCGTCTGTCTGTCCGTCCGTGTCCTCTCTAGCTTGAGAACGGGTTGGGCTAGAAAGTTCATATATTGTACACGTGGTTTCTGACAAAAAAGTAACGTCAAGTTCGTGAACAGGCCAAATTCCGCCACCCCTTCTACCCCCTCTCATACAAAATGACACGCAATTTGACAATAAACGGCTTTTCTCGAAAAGTATAAATGCTATTGATCTGAAATTTTGAATATAATAGTTTTATGATGATTGTATTCTACTGTATAAGAATCATTTGTGTCCTTCCCCTCCTTGCACCACCTCTCATACAAACTGCACTTTTTCATGAAATGCTCTAAACCAATTTACTCAGTACGCATCAAAGATATCGAGCTGAAATTATACAATAAATAATTATTTAAAATTATTAGTAAGGCTGAAAAAAACTTGGCGATTAGCTTCACTCCTTCTACCCTTTCCCATACAATTTGACACAATTCAACAACTTTACAAAAAGTCGATTTTACTGAAAAGTATGAATGCTACTGATTTGCAATTTAAAATATGTCAATTAAATGATGTTTACAGTTATTTCGAAAAAAGTCATTAACAACTTCACACTCCTTCTACCACCTCCCATACAAACTGCACAATTTTACTAAATCCAATACACTAATTTTCTCAGTACCTATTAAACATTTAAATCCTAAATTTTATATAAAACATTTTAATGGCAACTCTAGCGTGGTGAGAAAAAAATAGTTTAATGTCGTCACCCCCTCTACCACTTCCCCTACAAAATTTCTTAAAAAAAAAATTTCTTTTTCATCTAGAGTATCGCAGTCCTGTTATGTCTTTATCGTTTGTTTGGTAATGTAAATTTTGGGGAAAAAATACCAAGGGTGTGCAGAAGAGTTTTAAGTGATAAATTTACCATGAACGAGTTTCAAGATGTTCGCAGTTGAAAATTCCAAGTGTTTTCTATTCTGAAATTCAGTTTTGCCCTCTGTGGGGCAACATTCTTGGAGCTGTGTCCATAGTTCAATTGGAAAAGAAAAACATAACAGAATTATGATAAAGCGCAATCATTTGATATCCTAGATGAAATAGGAAAGAGTTTATTGTACCGGAAAATATATATGTCATCCCAAATTTTTTCGAATAGTAAATATTGACTTTTATATGGGAGATGGTAAAAGCAGAGTGCGAGGTTTGTAATTTTTTTATATAACACCGAACGTAGTATGCAAAATGTTTCGTGCTGAATTTAAAGTTAGTAGCTTTCATCGTTTTCAAGCAAATTGAAAAATTTTTATCTGAATTTATGGCATTTGTAGAGGCAGAGAAAGCGGAAGGTTTTGTATGATTTTGAATTTGCTTATAAACATCCTAATTACACTGCTTTGTTACTAATACGTTCGAAGGAGAAATACTTTTCTTGAATTTTCAATACAAAAATTTGTGTGGGAGGTGGTAGAAGGAGTGAAGCGAAGTTCATATTTTTTTAGCATTTATTAAAATTATTAAGGGACAAATTGTGGCCAAATTTTAAGTTTGTACCTTTTCTAGTTTCACTGAAAATCGATTAAATGCATTTACCAAAATTGTGCATTTGTACGGGAGGGGGTAGAAGGAGTATTCGAATCAAAGCCAAATTTTTCGAAATCAATGATATTTGTAATAGTATAGTATTCTCAAAATTTTAAGTTGATAGCTTTGACGGTTTTGGAGAAAAATAATTTAGTTGAAATTCCGAAATTTCGTGAAATTTGTAGGGGAGAGAGTAGAAAGAGTGAGTTAAAGTTGATAATTTTTCCAAAATTGGTTGCAATTGCAATAAAATTAATTACGACAAAAATTGATTCTTTAAGCTTTGCTAGTTGCAATGCAAACCGAATAAATGCACTTTTGAAAATTGTGCATTTGTATGGGAGGGAGTAGAAGGAGGAAAGGGATCAGATCAATATTTTTTTACGTTAATGATATTTACATCATTATACTATAACCTAATTTTTAAGAAAATAGCTGAAACGGTTTCGGAGAAAAATCAATTTCTTTAAATTTTGAAATTTCATGAAATTTGTATGGGAGGGGATAGAAGGAGTGGGGAGATGTGGCCTGTTCACGAACTTAAAGTTACTTTTTTGGTAAAAATGATGTATGGAAAATTTCAGCACGATAGTTCAAAGCTTCCGAGAGCTATGTTGATGTTAGATGTTGACGGACAGACGGACAAACAGACGGACAGACGGTCACTTGGAATCGAGGGTTTTGAGCAACAACAAATGTTTCTGTACCCTTGGCGACTCTGTGCGAGCATTATTTCTTAGCGTTACAAACGGTAAGGCAAAAAGAATGAAAGCATGATACTCGCATTTATATGGGACAGGCTCGTGATCAAATCAAACCCGTGATTCGAGATCATATACGTGTTGAAGAGCGTTAAGGACATGTGAATAGTTGTAGCTTGTGTTAATTAAAAAAAGCCCAAATAAAATGACATTAAACTTAAAAACATAACAGGACTTTGACTGTGCGTAAAGCCCAATTATATGATAATACCGATGAAATCGAAATTTTTGTAATCTTAAGAATTTTTGTGTGGGGAGTGATAAAATGGATGACAGTCAATCATTCAAATTCCTGTAAAGACCCCCTATAGGAGCATAGGACAGAAACAACTCTCTTCCACAAGGCGAGATCCTGAGCATCGGCCTTAAACTGTTGCCAGGACTTGTTTATTCCTCTGGCCTCCTGCTTAACTGCTCGCTTCCATGTGTTACATGGTCGACCAACCCGACGTCTTCCTTGAGGATTACAATCCAGAGCCTGTTTGGCAATGTTCCGCTCTGGTTTCCTAAAAGTATGACCGATCCACTGCCACTTCGGCCTTTGAATCTCAATACCTATTTTAGTCTGGCCAGTGGTACGCCAGAGTTCGTCGTTGGAGATCACTTCTGGCCAGAATATTCCTAAAATGCGTCGGAGGCATTGGTTCACGAAAGTCTGTAGTTTCTTGGTAAGTCGAACGGTACCTTTCCACGTAGTACAACCATATAACAACACGGATTTGACGCATGCGTCAAAAACTCGCAGCTTCGTGCGAAGGGAGATCTCTCTTAACCTTCAGAAAGGGGAAAGGATATCGAAGGCCTGACAAGCTTTATTTAGCCGAGCCTCAACATCCTTTTCGGCTCCGCCGTCCATGTTGAAAATGCTTCCGAGATAGCAAAAATCTTGCACCTCTTCTACATCCTGTCCGTTAAGAACAATCGGTGGGCTTGCGTTCGAACCCATAGGTCGCCCTTCGTCGGAATTTTCACAATGACGTCCTCCTTCCATTCAGTTGGATATTTTCCTTCATTTCACACCTCAGCAAAGAGTGGGAGGAGTATATCGGCTGCTATTTCCGGGTCCGCTTTGAGGAGTTCAGTTGGTAGTTCGTCTATACCTGAGGCTTTCTTTCCCGGCATTGACTGAATGGCGGAAACTATCTCTTCCTTATCTGGGTAATCGTCCCTAATAGAGAATTGTTGCGGTTGGATGTTTGGTAGTTGTTCTGTTTCTGGAATATCTTCCTCTGACAAGATGTTTAAAATATCAGAGAAGTATTCCTTCCATTGCCACAACCGGTGTTCACTCATATCAAGGAGAGTTCCGTTGACATCTCTCACCCGGTGGTTGGCGGTCAAATTCCTGCTCGTCAACTATTTTATAATTTTAAATAGTGAATCCATATCCTCAAGGTAAGACGTAGATTCTGCCTTATTGGCCAGGTCTCCAATGGCTTTTCTCTTGTCGCGTCTAACAGTCTTTTTAAGCTGTATATGAGCATCGCGGTAGTTCTACCTCAAGTCGGGTGTTCGTTGGTTGACATCGGGTTGAGAGATGATTGCCAATTTGGCTTTTTTCCGATCGCCAACCGTGTCCTATGTCTCTTACTTTAATATTGGCAAAAAAGTTGAAAAATTTGAGTGATTTTTTTAGGGCTCTGGTGAAAGATACAAAGTTTAAATTTTGCACGTGGATGCATCTATTTGATAAACAAAGGAAAATAATAATAATTTGTTCCACAATTGTTATAAGCCGACCAGCCCCCCTTCCCCTTCGTCAAACGTGCGCAAGGTATTTCAAGTGCAAACTTGCATACAAATGTTTGGTTTCGTGAATGAAAAATGGATGTGATTCAAGCAATCAATTAAAAAATTTAAAGAAAAAGCGGATTTGACACTGTTACGCTTTATTATGGCGTGACGTTTCGGTCCCTGCTGAGATCTTTATCAATAAAGGTCTCAGTAGAGACCGAAACGTAACAGTGTAGAATCCGAAGATCTTTTCTTTCAATTCGAAATGCACTGTGAAAACAATCACGAAACAATTAAAAAATTGGTAGCATTCACTATCACCCCTCTCCCCTCTCCCCTCTCCTCATAAAAATCAAGACTTGAATAAATAAGCGAATGAAATATTTATTCAATGTTCTGGAGCTATTGATCGTATCCGCAATTAAGGTTTAAATTGACAGCAGCCCTGCCCATGAATCCTGTTTCACTTAGTCTTCCCTGAACACTCTAACCTGCATATGACTTTCCACGCATCTTAAACTTATCCCAACATTAATAAAGTTGCGCCCGACTTGTTGGCAGTTTATTTTTATACTCTAGATGAAATATGAGAGTAGTATATTGTGTTTGCGTTACCGCTTGTAACGCTAAGAAATAACGCTTACACAGATCCGCCAAGGGTACAGAAATATTTGTTGTTGCTCAAAAATTTCGATTCCGAATGACCGTCTGTCCGTCTGTCGGTACTACAGCATAACTCTCGAAAGCTTTGGGCTATAGTGCTAAAATTTTTTGCGTAATTTTTAGCGAAAAAGTAACTTTAATGAAAGAAAAGATTTCCGGATTCTACACTGTTACGCTTTATTATTCGTATATCCACACCAAACCACAAGTAACTTTAAGTTCGTGAATGGGCTGCATTCCCCCACTCCTTCTACTCCCTCCCATACATATGAATTTCTGATTTTACAACGAATTGAACTGCAAATCTTTGGTCCAATAAAGATTTCAAATTTAATGAAAAGTCCTCGTTTGAACTTTATAAGTGGAAAATTTAGAAAAAAAATATGAAGACAGTATCGAGGAGCCTTACTCGAAGTTTAACTGTGTTTATGAGGCAGCTTATATTTCGGACTTCTAGTTTAATTTATAACTCACAATAATTACAGGTTTAATTGAAACGGAAGAAACTGTCGGAAGAATTTCGTTCGAAAAAAAATCTGAATCAGATGGGCTCGAAAATAGTAAATGGAGTGGAAGGATTATTTCCACTCAAAATAAGGCTTTAAGCGTTGAGGTGAGACAGCGATTTGCCAAATCAAATTAATTTTCTAAGCCGTTTATTTCTTTAATAAATATTCAGATTATTGCACCGTTTAATGCTCCTTTTGGCCAATATTCATTAGAAATTAACTGCCAAAATGGCGAATCGACAAGTACTTATAACCCTAACATGGATTTATGGATGCTTTATAATCCTTGGATCAAAGGTAAGCACCTACTAATGCAGTCGTTAAAGAATTGTATTAAGAATAATTTAATTGGCATTTTTCAGAGGATCAAACGTTCATGGAAGACACTCGCCTTCTGGACGAATATATTTTGAATGATTTTGGAAAAATATGGATGGTTGACAACAATTGGCCGAAAGGTCGTCCATGGTTCTATGGACAATTTACAAAGAGCATTCTAAAAGCTTGTGATTTTATTCTGGATAAGGCAAACGTTCCTCATTCGGAGTAAAACTAAATAATGAATAATATTTAGATACATCTTAATATTTTATGTTCTCCTAGTCGCGGCGATGTTAAAATAGTATCTCGAGCTATTTCAAGAATAGTTAATGCAAACGATGATAGCGGTGTTCTTGTAGGGAACTGGGGGAACAATTTTGACAATCATACACATCCTTCTTCGTGGACAGGATCGGTGATTTTGAAGTTAAATTTTTTTTTAAAAATTTTATTTAATGTAAAAAAATTGAATAGGTTGAAATTTTGGAAGAATACCTCGAGAAAAGTCTACCAGTTCGTTATGGTCAATGCTTTGTCTTCGCTGGAGTTGTTACAACAAGTACGATTTAAATCGGTTTTCAAATATGCTAATTTTAATTTTTATAATATTTGTTTTTAAGTTTGCCGAGCTATTGGCTTACCATGTCGTCCTGTGACTAATTTAAACTCAGCGCATGACAGCAATAATACTTTGACAATTGATTATTATCTGGATGAGTATGGAAATCAAATAGAATTTAAGGATTCGATATGGACTTTTCATGTGTGGAATGAAGTTTATATGTCTCGACCAGATTTACCAAGTGGTAGGTTGTGTTCCTTTTGTTTTTAACCAAGTTTAGAATATTTATTACATTACTCTAGTATTTCTAATTACGTCTGAATAAAATGTTAAGATTTTTTTTTTTTTAAATTATATTTCATACTAACGATACTCCGCGTAAAAATTGCAATAATAAGCAATTTTTGAGAATGTAGTTAGTAATACATTATGTGGGATATATAATCTGCTTACAGTTTACTTTTCCTCGATATTAATTATAATGATAATTTAGGACATAGTGCAAAATTTGAGCTCGATAAATATTATACGTACTGAGCAAATTAACTTATAGTAGTTTGGTGAATGTTTTCGAATTGAAAGAAAAGATTTCCGGATTCTACACTGTTACGTTTATTAATCGTGAAGTTTCGGTCTCTGCTGAGACCTTTATCAAAGAGTTTGATACAGGTCTCAGCAGAGAACGAAACGCCACGAATAACAAAGCGTAATAGAGTAGAATCCGTAAATCTTTTCTTTAACTTATAGTAATTCATGAAAAAGAGCAGATTGCGTATTAGTGATTGAAGGAGAGGCGGGATTCAAATAAGTTGTATACCATAGATCACATTTATGATAAAAATGATAAATTCAAAATTTCAAATTAGTCGCTCCTATAGTTTTCAAGAAAATTGGATTATTATACATTTTTAAAAGGAATTATTTTGTATGGGAGGTGGTAGAAGGCGTGGGGTTATTGAAATGAGATGAAACGCATATTATATCTCTATCTAACAAACTGTGTTTTTAAATTACAATCGGTTCAGTAATTTTTGTGTTAAAGCCGGACAGACAGAGAAAAATTTTAAAACCATAGGTTTCTGCTTAGTTATTGTACAAATAAAGCAAAACATTACAATTATATTTATATGTATATGTATATTACTAAAGTAAGTCGAAGAAAAAGTTTTCAAGTATTACTTTTTACCACGAGCTTGGTAGGAAGGTAGGTAGGTGCCCAGACACAAGTCCGGGTGCACATGGAGGATAAGCTGATCCGTCGTGATCCAAAAGGATCTCAAAAGAGACTCTACTCCTTCACACTTAAAAATTCGGGGATCCCAGAGCACCGATTCGTTGTTTCAGGGAGTCCAAACCCGTTTGGTGTCGATTTACCCCCATTGGAAGGTGTTTTAAATTTAGCTTTTTATACTCTAGATGAAAGAAATCTGAGAGTATTATAAGTTTGCTCTAAGGTTTGTAACGCTAAGAAATAAGGCTTGGAGAAAAAAATGAATGATACAGAAGTTAATGTTATCACTCAAAAATCTCAAAACCGGATGTCCGTCTGTCCGTCCGTCCGTCTGTCCGTCCGTCCGTCCGTCTGTGCGCTTTCTAGCAAGAGAACGCGTTGAGCTAGATAGTTCAAATTTTGTTCACGTCGTTTTTGACAAAAAAGTAAGGTCAAGTTCGTGAACGGGCCAAATCACTCCACCCCTTCTACTCCCTCCCATACAAAATGACACAATTGCGCAATTTGACAATTAAAGGATTTGCTGAAAAAGTATAAAAGCTATTGGCCTGAAATTTGGAATATATTACTTTTATGATAATAACAATCTACCGTATAAAAATTATACGTGTCCTCCTCCTCCTTCTACCACCTCCCATACAAACTGTACTTGTCATAAATTACTCTAAGCCAATTTACTCAGTGCGTACACAATTTAGCGCGTTGAAATTGTGCACCAAATATTTATTTAAAATTGTTAGTAAGGCGAAAAAAAATTAGACGATTAGCTTCACCCCTTCTACCCCCTCCCATACAAAATGACGCAAATTCGCAATTTAACAATAAATTAATTTACTCGAAAAGTGTATAAGCTATTAGTCTGAGTCTTAGGATATATTACTTTCATAATGATTTAAATCTAAAGTAGAAAACTTATTTGCGTCCTCCCTCTTCTTCCACCCCCTCCCATACAAACTACACTTTTTCATGAAATGCTCTAAGACGATTTTCTCAGAACATATAACATTTATAGAGCTCACATTTTGTAATAGATACTTAATTAGTATTATCACTAAGATCAGAAAAAATATTTGATTAGCTTCGCTGCTTCTACCCCCTCCCATACAATATGACACAGTTTCACAACTTCACAAAAAATCGATTTTCTTGAAAAGTATGAATGGTACTAATCTAAAATTTAAGAATTGTCCATTTTATAATATTCCTAGTTATTTCTGAAAAAATCACTAAAATCCCCCCACTCTCTCTACCACCTCCCATACAAACTGCACATTTTCACTAAATCTAACTCACTAATTTTCTCAGTCCCCATTCAATTTTTGGAGTAAGCATTTTGTATAAAACATTCTTATAGCTACTTTAGTATGATGGGGAAAAAATTATTTCAATGCTATCACCCCTTCTAACACTCCCCATCCAAAATTTCTTGGGATGACATCTAGAGAATCGTAGCCCTGTTATGTTTTTGGTGTAGATTTGACTACATCTATCAGATAAATCAATTAATTTGAAAGGACAAACGATAATCACACCTTTCGGATATTTCCAAATTTATCTAATGGACTTACAATATTTTACACCTGTTGGATAACTTTGTTTTACCCACTTCGGATAAAAACAAAAGCAACGAAAGTGGTGAAACCAATAGCACCGAAATAAGTCTCTTTTAGATTCTTGATTAATACTTAAGGTTCTTCTATACCTGTATTTTTGTTTTTTTGCTAAATATTACACTTCCAATGTTTCAATTTGTACTTTCCGCTAGTCGAACGATAAGCCGGAAGTGCACATTTAGAATTTAAAATTGTAAAATTTAGCAAAAATCACCAAGGAAGAAGAAGACAGGTATAGAAGATTCTTCCAGTCTTCAATGCAAAAGCTTTATAAATAAACTGCCAACAAGTCGGGCGAAACTTTATTATTCTTGGGACAAGTTGCGGATGAGTGGAAAGTCAATATGCAGGTTAAAGTGGTTAGGGAAAGCTAAGTGAAAGGGGTTTCTTGGGCAGGGCTGTTGTCAATTTAACAATATTTCATTCGTTTCTGCAAGTTTGGGTTTTTATGAGGGGAGGAGGAGGGGTAATAGCAAGGGTGGGTGGATGTTAATAATTGCTTGAATCACGTCCAATATTCTCTGTATAGAATGTGTTTCATAGACGAAATTGCATAGAATTTTCATAAAATTCGGTGTATTTTACATTCACGAAACCGAAAATTTGTATGGGAGGGGGTAGAGAAGGTAGGGGAATCGTAAAATTTGATATGTAGTTATATTTCGCTTCGCTTGTATAAAATTTCAAGTTCGTAGCTTTTAGTTTGTTGGTTATTAGTTGATTTAATGAAATTGGTCGAAATCATAGTTTTGTATGGGAGGGGGTAGAAGGGCAAGCGCGATTTCAAAACTTTTAAAGCAACTTCATTTGAATTATTTTTAAAAGTTTTCATGCAAAATTTGAAATTGATAGCTTTTAAGAGATAGCTGATAACTGATTTCTTCAAAATGCTCGAAAAAATAATTTTGTATGGGAGGGGGTAGAGGAGGTACAGGAATCGTAAAACTTGTGATGCAATTTTTTTTCTCTTTTTATACTCTAGATGAAATCTGAGAGTATATTGTGTTTGCCTTACCGTTTGTAACGCTAAGAAATAATGCTCGCACAGAGCCGCCAAGGGTACAGAAATATTTGTTGTCGCTCAAAAACTTCGATTCCGAGTTGCTGTCTGTCCGTCTGTCCGTCTGTCTGTCTGTCTGTCTGTCTGTCTGTCCGTCTGTCCGTCTGTCTACAGCATAACTCTCGAACGCTTTGAGCTATCGTGCTGAAATTTGTTGTGTGTCATTTTTAGCAAAAAAGAAACTTTAAGTTCGTGAACGGGCCACATCCCCCCACTCCTTCTACCCCCTCCCATACAAATTTCACCAAATTTCGAAATTTTCAGAAATTGATTTTTCTTAGAAACTATTTAAGCTATCAATTTGAAATTTGGGTTCAAGTATTATGATATAGATACCATTAATATGACTCAATATTGATCCGATCCAAATGCATAATTTTGAAAAATGCAGTTTTTCGATTTTCATCGAAACTAGTAAAGTTATAAAAACGAATTTTTGCCAGAATTAATTTTTTTATAATTCCAATCAGCACTGAAAAAATTAGCAACTTCCCCTCACTCCTTCTACCCCCTCCCATACAAATTTCACGACATTTTGAAATTTAAATTAAATTATTTTTCTTCGAAACTGTGAAAGGTATCAATTTGATATTTCGCACAAAGTATAAAAATAAAAATATCAATAACAGGAAAAAAAATTGTTTTCATCGTTACACTCCTTCTACCCCCTCCCATACAAATGCATCATTTTTGTTAAATGCATTATATCGATTTCCATTAAAACTAGAAAAATTACAAACTTAAAATTTTGCCAGAATTTGTTTTTTAATAGTTGCAATAAATGCTGGAAAAAATTATCAGCTCAGCTTCCCTCCTTCTACCCCCTCCCATATAAATATCTGTATTATAAATTCAAGAAAAGCATTTCTCCTTCGAATATATGAGAGCTGTCGACTTTGAAATTGAATCAAAGCATAGTGAAGAATGATGATAAGCAGTTTCAAAATCATCTAAAACGTTCCACTTCCTCTGCCACCTCCCATACAAATGCCTCAATTTAAGGAAAACTATGACCAATTTCTTTAAAAATAATGAAACCTAAAAATTTTAAATTCAGCACGAAACATTTTACACGCCATTTTCGGTGTCACATAGGAGAAATACAAACCTCCGCCTCTACTTCTACCACCTCCCATGCAAAGTCTCTTCTCACTATTCGAAAGAATTTGAGATGACATATTTTCCGGTATATTAAAGTCATTTCCATCTCATCTAGAGTATCATATGATTGGGCTTTAAGTCCAATCATAATTCTGTTATGTTTTTTGTAAGGTGCTCGTACAAAATTTCAAGTTCGTAGCTTTTAGTTTATTGGTTATTAGTTGATTTAATGAAATTGGTCGAAATCATACTTTTGTGTGGGAGGGGGTAGAAGGGCAAACGTGATTTCAAAACTTTTAACGTAATTTCATTTCAATTATTTTTGCAAGTTCTTATGCAAAATTTCAAATTGATAGCTTTTAATAGTTAGGTGATAATTGATTTCTTAAAAATGGTCGAAAAAATAATTTTGTATGGGAGGGGGTAGAAGTTTTAAAGGTTTTCGACCAGTTAATATTTCGAATATTTAAGGATTTTTTTAAATGCTTTTCCCAAATTTTCAAGTTTCTACCTTAAAATTTCACTCAAAAATTTTCAGTTTATGTGTTTTTTTCAATGCACATGAAACACCTTGTGCACGTTAGAACGGGGGGATCGGTTTATACCAATTATGGATCAAGGTCTTATTATTTTTCTATCTACATTAAATAGACGTATCTACATGCAAAATTTAAACTTTGTATCTTTCACCAGAGCCCTAAAAAAATTACTCAAAATTTTCGACATTTTTGCTTATCACCTCCCTCCTCTTACACCTCCCAACTTAAAATTTTTACCAAAATTAACAATTATGTTGTTCTATAATCTGACAAATGTTTGATTTGATATCTGTACTCTTTTTTGAGATATAAGGATTTGTAATTTTGAAAAGTGCGCCATTTTTGAAATGCTCTCCATTTCCCCCCACTACTATTATTTCGACATGTTATATTTTTTTTGTATTTTCCTAGTATAGCTTAATATACATTTCAAGTTTCAATTACATAGCTTAAGAAATAGTTGAGATATTAATTTTTAAGTGTTTTTCTTTGCATCCCCCCTGACCCTCTCCCTTTCAATAATTAGCAGCTCTTTAAGCTGATTCCGATGGAACTATATGCCATCTTGATGTTTCCAAAATATGAATTTTTTACGATAAGTAATTTCGATGATATAATCATTCGAAAAAACAATCCGGCGACAATTTGTTTTTAGCCCTCCCTTTTCGGACGCCAATGGATAAAAAAATTAAATTATTTTTAAAGTTTGTTCCACAACCCTCTCTATATCTCTACTGATTTTTAACTTTCTATCTGAATTCTTGGTGGAGATATTAGCAAGTGTATTTGTCGACTTTTTCCATCCCCCGCCTATCCCTTCCACCTAACACCCCCCAAAGTTTGGAAAATAGAGCTCACTTACCCAATCAACAATCCACCCGAAAACTAACATTCTACCTTTAACGGTCTCGGAGATGTGAGTCCATATGTACGGCGTACGGCGGGACGGATTTTTATACTCTAGATGAAATCTGAGAGTATATTGTGTTTGCCTTACCGTTTGTAACGCTAAGAAATAATGCTCGCACAGAGCTGCCAAGGGTACAGAAATATTTGTTGTCGCTCAAAAACTTCGATTCCGAGTTGCTGTCTGTCCGTCTGTCCGTCTGTCTACAGCGTAGCTCTCGAAGGCTTTGAGCTATCGTGCTGAAATTTGTTGTGTGTCAGTTTTAGCAAAAAAGAAACTTTAAGTTCGTGAATGGGCCACATCCCCCCACTCCTTCTACCCCCTCCCATACAAATTTCATGAAATTCCGAAATTTTCAGAAATTGATTTTTCTTTGAAACTGTTTAAGCTATCGATTTGAAATTTGGGACAAAGTATTATAATATAGATTTCATTAATATGACTGAATATTGATCCGATCCCGTCACTCCTTCTACCCCCTCCCATACAAATGCATAATTTTGAAAAATACAGTTTTTCGATTTTCATTGAAACTAGCAAAGTTATAATTTTTGTCAAAATTAATTTTATTATAATTTTAATCAGAATTAAAAAAATTTTCAACTTCACCTCACTCCTTCTACCCCCTCCCATACAAATTTCACGAAATTTTGAAATTTAAATTAAATTATTTTTCTTCGAAACTGTTAAAACTATCAATTTGATATTTTGCATAAAGTATAAAAATAAAAATATCAATAACGAGAAAAAAATGTGTTTTGATCCGTACACTCCTTCTACAAATGCATAATTTTTGTTAAATGCGTTATATCGATTTGCATTAAAACTAGAAAAAGTGCAAACTTAAAATTTTGCCAGAATTTGTTTTTTTATAATTGCAATAAATGCTAAAAAAATTATCAGCTCCGCTTCACTCCTTCTACCCCCTCCCATACACATATCTGTATTATAAATTCAAGAAAAGCATTTCTCCTTCGAATATACAGGGTGTTTGGTACTCCGTACATAACCTTGTAAGGGGTTATTCCTGGATATATTTTGAGCAAAAAATTGTTCTACGGAGATGGTCAATTTTCAATATCCACGGAGATACAGGGTGATCAAGAAAAGTCCTTCGGACCTGTACCCTCACTCACTCAAAACGCTATATCTTGAAAACTAATAATCACAATTCAAAGTGTTATAGTTTGTTTTTTAGGAAATCAAATTACCTTTCATTTGCTGTAATAGTCCGCATTGTAACTGTATCCAATTCTGAGATATTTGCTTCAGAACACAAATTTTTGACACTTTGACCCTCAAAATTCTAGGATCAATGTAGTTTTTCTCTAAAAAACCCATTATAAAAATGTCATTTTATTGTTGTTTTCTTTTGTGCCATATTATTGCCTACAAAAGACGCATACACTTGCATTGCATAATTTTTATAGTTTAGAAGAAATTATCATTCCAATAATGTAGCACTTTTGTCAAAAAAGCAAGAACTAAAAGAACTTAAGAATGGTTTTTATGGTTTATTTCAAATTTCCTTAATTACAATAAATGTTCAAACTGGCTACCTTCATTTTGAATGCACGCTAAAGCTCGTTTTGCCAGTGTTCTCTTTGTGTTCATACTCCTCAACTGCTGCCTTACTTCTGTTGCTGCCGCATCGATTCTGGTGTTTAGATCCTGCAACGTTACTACTTCCGTTGCGTAGACAAGGTCCTTCATCCGTCCCCTTACAAAGAAATCCATAATAGTTAAATCAGGGGATCTTGCAGGCCAGTGTATCGGTCCATTTCTACCGATCCAGCGATTGCTATAATTGGAATTTAACCAATCTCTGATTTATCGGCCGTAATGAGCTGGAGCACCATCGTGTTGGTAAAACATGGAAGCCAATCGTTGCAGTGGCATATCATCCAATAACTCCTGTAGATCATTTGTCAAAAAATGCAAGTAATTGGAACTATTTAAGGTAGGCGGAAGCCTAATAGGACCAATAAAATCGTTGCCAATCACACCTGCCCATAAATTGACACTGAATCTGTGCTGAAATGATGCCTCTCTTCTTGTATGTGGATTGCTCTCAGCCCATGTGTGTAAGTTGTGGAAGTTTGTGATACCGTCCCTGGTGAATTGGGACTCATCCGTCCAAAGAATGTTGCTGATAAAATTCTCGTCACTTATTTGTCGTTCAAGGAGCCAATTGCAAAACTCCATCCTTTTGGGTAAATCAATGGGTAACAGCTCCTGCACTGGTGTGTGGTGGTAGGGATGCAAACGTTCTGCTTTCAGGACACTCCAAACTTTCCACGTAGAGACGTTAAACCGCAATGCCAAGCGTCGTACACTAGTTGATGGATCATTTTGAACTGCAGCTAGGATTCGTTGATCAATTGAAACAGCGATTACCGGCGCAGGATTTGCATTCACTCTGCTTGTCCTAACACTGCCTGATTCCCTAATCCTTCTGTAAACGTCTTGGAATACTCTCGCGTAAGGTATTCGACGATTGGGAAATCTGTGATGATACAAAGATCGCGCCGCTTGCTCATTTCCCTGACACTCTCCATAGACGAAAATTATGTCTACATATTCTTCGTTCGTGAACTCAGGCATTTCGAAATTCTTTTCTAAATTTTAGTAACACCTTGTTCTTTTACAAATTTAACTAAAACTGATAAAAATATGAAGTATGGTTTGCTTTTATAGGCTTTTCATTTTGTTAGGTAACCCATTAAAAAGGGCAAAGTGCTGCACCTAGTTGTGTTGAAAATCATTTTAATTTAATTCATTTTCTCGATAATTTTAATACTACCTAAAGGACATTCATTGATAATTTAAATAGTAATTAAAGGACACAAAGAATATTTAAGTTTAACAACATTTCAGGTAGTTTTTTTAGAACGAGGGTTGGTTTATGGCATATTTTATTTTTAAGCCATATGTATTTTCGCTTATTACCTGAAAAACGGGAAAACCT